>CM061538.1:171543778-174524126 GCA_030864215.1 Capsicum pubescens | reverse complement strand
CACCAAGAAACTTGACTCCTCTTTGCCTCTAGATGACCATCTTTGAAACCCTAGCCTCCAAATCTTCAAAGACGTGTTTGAGAGAGTGTTTAGGAGGTTTTGATCTTGCAAAATGAAGGTTTAGGAGGCCACAATGCGTTATATAGTAAGGGGAATCAAGGGTTTTAGGGTAGGAAATGACCACAGGGCCCTTGGCTTATAAGCTGGAAAATGAACCCGAGGTAAGGTACAACTCACTTAGGTCAATCGTACCCTAGGGTATGAGTGGTACCCTAACTCGTACCCTAGGCTTTACCTAGTACCCCTATACTACCCAAGGTATGACCACACACCCTAGAATCGTATCCAAAGGGTACCATTGATACCCTAAACTGTACTCACAAATGATACCCACAACAGTGTGCACTAGATCAAGACATCACTCCATAAGACTTAGCTTGGTAGACTTATACCCTAATGTATGACCATGGGGAGGAAAACTCATACCTAGGACTATAACGACACGAAATCGCCTTTCGGGACGTCACATGGTGCCTAGGTCTATAAGTAGCCCCAAGCTAACCCATAGAGCCGGTTCTTGCTGATAACCCTTAATTCAAGGAGAAAATTTTAAATTCAAACACTAGCATATCTATGTTCATAGAAGGGAGTAAGGGAAAGAATGGGTACTCGGTCCAAATGGTCATGATAAATAAATCCCAACAAAACCACAATCTACCAAATAGTCTGACAAAGCCTCTACAAATCCATAATGTAGAGAGCCGATGGGACAATCCCCCAACTGACTCGGGATGAACTACAGGTAACAACATAGTCTTTCAGTCCCTGGAATATCTGAAGATCAGTCCTCGAACCAAGAGGACTCACCACTGTAGGAAATGTACGCGAGGTACTCGGAGATCACGGGCGAGGCTGGGACTGAGCACCTGAACCTACATTATGAGACAATGTAGCACATGGACGTATATGTGGATCCGTACTTGGGAATGTACTGAGTATGCGGGGTGAATGCATGTATATAAAACAGTATCAATTTTCTTCTTTAAAATCATGTATGCAATATGAGATGACTCACATGGATTGAATAAGTATGAAATATAAAGTTCATAAATCATATAAGATGAGGCATATTACACAAATCTCGTGATTCATCGTTATTCAACCTTAAAATCAGAAATCTTCTCTTATTCTCAATACTCAAGGAAAAAAGGGTTTAGACAGTACCATCAACTCATGCGTATGGGATGGTGGGTAAAATAACTTTTAATGTTCAAAATTTTATATCTCTTTCAACCCAAATACTAGAAATACGACCTCATGAGACTTTAGAACATACGTAGAGGCATATCATGTAAGTTAGGAAAATATCTAATTTCAAGCTTTAGGAGAAATCATCTATCTCAAGGCAAAATGCTCTAGTTTAGTGAAAATAATTCATAGGAGGGAAAAATACCTTCATTTGCAAAGGAGTAGCTGATTTCAAGTTTAAAAGGGGCAAGGGAGGTTCTCATAACCGACATCAACCATGCAAGCTACATGGAGTCCAACGTTTTGTCCTCCTAAGGAAGAAACCCCACGTTGGGGAGGAGCGTCATACTCTTGCCAGAGAGTATAACCTAGGTCTAGTGATCACTAAACGAAACTCAACCTCAGGCCTAATCATAATCATCATAAACTCAGCCTTAGGCCCAACCTACGGTGGCACATAGTTTTGGGGTAAGAAACCATAGTAACTTACCCGCTTGGTGCTAAATACTACCCCTTTTAGATAATCTGCGCTCATCTTATAAAAATCCACTTTTAGAATAATCTCATGGTTCACCACGAACCCAATAATAAAATCGATAATCTCATATAGTGAAGTGGATTTCTAAGCTCAAGGACCCTTAGGTCAATTCATTTCTCAATCATCTCGAAATACTCAAATCATGGGTGCTTATACCACAAGAGTTCATAAATTCACAAGTCTCAAATAGGGCTTACTAACCCATAGTTCAATATCAAGTTAAAGCTCATCAAAAGCATAATATATAGCATATAGATTCATAAATCATATGGAAATCTGGGAATTTCAGCAATTTATCTCAAAGTCTTAATTTAGTCATATGCTTCAATATCTCAAACATTGCAAATATTAACTTCTCATGGAGTAAAATCATGGGGGTTATACTCATCTGTAATTTCTCATGAAAACATGCAAAAATCGTGCCATTTGACTCTTAATTCATGCGGAATATCAAGATTATACATTCAATAATAATTGGTGAAAACCCCCAATTCAAATTCATGTATAACCTCATAGATTTTAGTAAAATCATAATGTAAATAAGCCTTTTGGGCACAAGGGTAAAAGGGTTACCCTTGTTCAAAACCCCACATACCTTAGATTAGGAGATTGGATGAATAAGTTTCCTCTAAGTTTCCTCTTCTTACTCTTGGGAGAGGGTTCTTGAAGTCTTTGAACTTGGGAGATTCAATTTTCAACTCACTAGCACAATCTTTGGTGAGTTCTTAGATTTCTTGGGGAAGAATTCTTGCTTTGATATGATTTGGAGGAGAAAACCCTAGCCCTTAAGTGTTAGAGATGAGCAAATGAGGCCAGCTGGTAAATCTAGAATATATATAAGGGTTTAAAGGAGTAGAAAGGACCGAAATACCCTTTTAAAAATGAGTTAAAAATTGTTGATCGGGGTCTGCGATGGTCGAAATGACGGTCCATTGGAAGTTTGACGGTCCGCTAGATCGTCCGTCGCTCGAGGGACAAAAATGGAACACACTGCCTCGATGCGATAGTCGGAACGACGGTCCGTTGAAAGTTTGACGGTCCGCCAGGTCATCCGTCGCACGAGGGCCAGGATGAGGCCATACTGCCTCCGCTTGACAGTCATCGCGATGGTTCGTCGAATTTTGGCGGTTCACTATTTTGGCAGTCGCACGATGGCTAGAAAAATGAGTCACTGCCTTGGTTTGACGGGACTATCAATGTTCCATCGAAGGCTTGACGGTCCATCGGGTCGACCGTCAAACCTAGGCGATTCTGACAATGCTTAGGAAAACGGCCATAACTTCTCACCCCGATACCAGATTTTGACGAAATTGGTATTATTGGAAAGCTAACTCAATTTACCACACCATAAGAAGTCATTTTTATGAAAATTCCACAAGGTTAAAACACTAATCAATTAGGGAGTCCTTTCTCAATCTCTTAGGACTGGAATTACACTTTATTCAACATGCATCCAATGTTCAAACTGCGAGGGAACTTTGTGGGGTCTTATAAGGACAGTGTGTAACCCCCACCACACTACCTAAGGTATGAGAGGGGGGTCACTAAGTCGCATCCAAAGGGTACAACTTGTACCCTTAGTCGTACTAAGTCTAGAATCCTCAAACCAATGGAATTCTCTAAGGGTCCAAAGCCTAGGTATTTCAATTCTCCCCAACTTGGATCATTCGTCTGCGAATGACGGGTAAGGAAAGTATAGACACAAGTTAACACATTATTACACATATAATCAACCCTTAAACAATTTAGAAAATAAAATTTAAAACAAGTATACAACACATATTATGATCATTATCAACCAACTATTCATTTCATTAACTATGGGTTTCAAACCCATTATTTATCAATGACACTTGTTAGATTCAAAATATAGGGACTTGAACCTATTATCTATCAAGGACATAAATCATCTCAAAGCATTGGTGAATTTAACCCATAGTCTAACAAATACTTAAGTCAAGGTAAGAAGGTTAACACATACCTCAATCACGAGTTTTCAGAATGAAAATCAAATATGGATACGTGGACTTCATGTCCTCTTCTGTCTCCCAAGTAGCTTCCTCGGACTTTTGGTTCCTCCATAGAACCTTCACTGAAGCCAGCTCCTTTTTTCATAACCGTCAAACTTGACGATCTAAGATCCTCACCGGGACCTCTTCATAGGACAAAGAGCCTGAAATACCAACATCCTTTAATGGAACAACCAATGAAGGATCACTTATGTATTTTCGTAACATGGAGACATAGAAAACTGGGTGAATGGAGCTCAAAATAGATGGCAACTCTAACTCATAGTCAACATTACCAACCCTCTTCGAAATCAAGTAGGGACCAACATACTAGGGACTATGCTTTCCCTTCTTACAAAATCTCATCACTCCCTTCTGGGAGACACCTTTAAGAATAACCAATCACCAACATTAAACTTTAAATCCTTATGTCTCACATATGCATAGGACTTTTGGTGAATTTGAGAGGTTTTCAATCTATCATGAACCACCTTCAACTTCTCTAAGGCTTGGTGAACTAAATCGGGACAAAACAACTTACCCTCGCCAACTTAATAAGAGATTGACATATCTTACCATACAATACCTCAAAAGGGGCCATGCCAATGCTAGAATGGTAACTATGTTATAGGCCAACTCAATCAAAGGCAAACGGTCATACCAATTTCCACCATAATTAATCACGCAAGCACGTAACATATCCTCCAATATTTGGATGGTCCTCTCCTCTTGTCCACCGTCTGCGGGTGGAAAGCAGTACTAAGTCACACCTTAGTCCCCAAACTTTTTGGAACGACTTCCAAAAGTAAGATGAAAATGGAGTACCACGATCTAAAATGATAGAAACCGAAGTACCATACAATTTCACAATCTCTCCAAGATATAACTAAGCATAATATTCCACCGAATAATTAGTCATCACGGGAAAGAAATGAGTGAACTTGCTCATTCTAGCCACAATGACCTAAATAAAATCACGTTGATTCTAAGACCGTGGAAGACCGGTAATGAAATCCATATTAATTGCCTCCCACTTTCACTCGGGCAAGGAAATCTCTTGGTAAAATCCTCCGGGCCTCATGTGTTTAAATTTTACTTGTTGGCAAACCATACACATAGCTAGACGCATCACGCTTCATATTATTCTACCAATAAAAATCTCTAAGGTCATGATACATCTTCGTAGAGCTGGGATGTATAGTATACCGAGATTTATGAGCCTCTGCCATAATTCTTTCCTTCAATCCATTAATGTCGGGAACACATAGCCTACCTTGTTACCTCAATATACCATCACCACCAGTCACAAAGTCAATAACCTCTTGTTAACCTACATTACTCTTAATCATCATCAAATTGAGATCTAACACTTGCTTTTCCTTTATCTCAACAATAAGAGATGGTTGATGCCAGATGCATAAATACACTACTATCCTCGAAGTCCGCGAAACGGACTCTAAGATTTGCCAAATGGTGAATGTCCTTCACCAATTTTTGTTGTTCCTCATCCACGTGGGCTAGAATCCCCGTGGAAAATTGGCTAAGATCATCAGCAACTACATTATATTTACCCGAATTGTAATGAAGACTCATATCATTGTCTTTCAACAACTCAAGCCACCTTCTTTGCCTGAGATTTAACTCCTTTTGAGTGAACACATACTGAAGACTCCAATGATAAAAAAAGATGTCAACATGAACTCCATAGAAATAATGACGCTAAATCTTCAAAGAAAATACCACAACTAACAATTCCAAGTCATGAGTAGGGTAGTTCTTCTTATGAATTTTTAATTTCCTAGAAGCATAGGCCACCACCCTACCATGTTGCATCAATACACAACCAAGCCTAATACAAAAAGCATCACAATATACCACAAAACCATTATTACCCTCGGGAAAGGTCGGAGCCGAAGTTAATTTATCTTTCAACTTCTCAAAACTACCCTCACATGCCTCCGACCACAAGAACTTGACCTTATTCTGGGTCAACTTGGTCAATGGGACAACTATGGTCAATAAATTCTCCATAAATATCCTATAATAACCGAATACACCCAAGAAGCTTTGAATATCAGTTGGAGTCACAGGTCTAGGACATTTCTTAACAACCTTTTGAGGATCTACCACAATCTCTTCACTAGAGATAACATGACCAAGAAAGGTCACAACACTAAACCAAAACTCTCACTTTGATAACTTGGCATACAAACAATGATCTTTCAAAGTTTGCAACACAGCACGAAGGTGGTCGACATGATCCGCCTCACTCGTAGAATAAACCAAGTTGTCATCGATGAAGACAATGATGAAGAAATCTAAGAACGGACGGAAGACCCTATTCATCAAGTCTATGAATACCGCTGGGGCATTGGTCAACCCAAAGGACATAACAAGAAACTCATAATGACCATACTGGGTCCTAAAGAAAGTCTTAGGGATATCCACCTCCCTAATCTTAAGTTGGTGATAACCCGATCTAAGATTAATCTTAGAGAATGACTTCACACCTTAAAGTTGATCAAATAAATCATTGATCCTAGAAAGAGGATATTTATTCCTTATGGTCCCTTTGTTCAACTAATGATAATCAATGCACATACAAAGGAAACCTTCCTTCTTGCGAACAAATAACATGGGAGCAGCCCAAGGAGACACACTAGAATGAATAAAACCCATATCTAAGAGGTCTTTTATTTTCTCCTTAAGCTCCTTCAATTCCTCTGGAGCCATTTTCTAAGGGGGAATAGAAATTGGACCAGTGTCGGAAACAAGATCAATCCCTAAATCAATTTTCCTATCAAGAAAAATACAGGGGAGGTTATCGAGAAAGACCTCGGAAAATGCATTAACCACTGGAATGAATTCTATAGGGGGACCTTTCGAGTTAGAATCTTTAACTTAGACCAAATTATACAAACACCCCTTAGAGATTAACTTTTTGGCTTTATGATATGAAATGAATCTCCTCTTAGGCACTAAAGAACAACCTTCCCATACAATGACCAACTCATTAGGGAATTTAAAAATGACCTTACGGGTCCGACAATCTAAGAAAGCATAACATGAAATCTACTAATATACATCCCTAGAATAACATCAAAATCAACCATGTCTGACTCTATCAAGTCTACAAGAGTTTCTCAACCACTAACAGATACCACACCCCCCTAAAGACTCTTTTAACAACCACAGAGCTCGCCACCAGGGTATAAATAGAAGAAGGAACTAATAGACTCTCAGGACCAAAACCAAGATGCACAGCCACAAACGAAGTCACATCAGAAAGAGTAGACCCATTATCAAGTAAATAATACACATCATATGGGAAATTTTCAACATGCCCATGACAACAACAGGAGAAGCCTCAGAATCCTAGCGAGTAGAAAGTTCATACAAGTGGTTTAGGCCAGCACCAATGCCGAAAATAGAAGAAAAGGTAGAAGCAGTACCCTTCGATGCAGGAGTAGATGAAGTAGCAATAGAGGCCCCGTGTAATGCCCCGCATTTCTTTAGCATAATCTAAGTCCTAATACATGAGTATTCATATATAAAATTTTCAAAACACTTATTATTTGTTTGTTTAGAGCCCACCATTGCGTAGGAAATTAAATTAGCTTTCCAATGATATAAAATTTGCCTAAATCTGATAACCGGATAAGAAGTTATGGAGATTTTATGTTTCAATCGTTAAACACCATCATTTTAACCCTTAGCGCATCGCGGAGCCAGTCTAAATGACGATGGGTAATTTCCTATGAATGTACGTGATCTTGGTGTGGCACTCCAAAGGCCAAATTGGCATTTGGCAATTTCCAGTGTCATTCCGTGATTCCACCGCATCGCGGTGAGCTACCAGGTCACAAACAAGGTGGCAACACGATTACGCCGCATCGCGCCACCATGCATTTTCTCAATTGTCCCTTTTTCAATGGACTGGTACGATATTGGCGCATCGCGCCAAGGGTAAAAATTAGGAATTTTTCCAGTTTTGCAATTTTAAATTACAAGGGTCGTTTAGTCTTTTCCCATGGCCCCAAATCCGCCTAAACACGGGATTTAACCATAAAAGAGCATTATTTGCTCACTTTTGCATTATTTTTCTCAAATTAAAATCAACTCTCTTCAAGAACAAGAACCCTAACTCTCAAATTCAAGGCCAAATCTCAATAACTCTCCATCAATTCTCCTTAATTCATTATCCCAGTTATGTTAGATATTCATCCATGGATTCTTTTCATCCATGGAGTCCAAGTATCCTATTTAAATTATAAAATTTTAATTTTTACAAGTTAATTAATTTTAAATTGTGATTTCACCCATGAATCTCCATGTACTATTGATTTTATACCATGATTCAATGAAATTATTATTGTTATTCAATCCTCTATGTTTTAATATTATTATTTATTGAATTAAACCATGATTGAATACTATTATGTCGAATTCATGTTATTTCTATAAGTTCCATGACATTCCTATGATTGTTTTAAACCATGAACTACAAGTGTTTGATAAAATGCCTACAAAAGTGATTGATTTAATAAAAGCCTTCATGCTTTGTCCCCCAAGCTTTAGTGTCATTTTACCATTGTTGTTTTTATAGTCCTGGGGGTATTGAATACCCGAAAACCACAACTGTTTATGTAGTCTAGTATCAGTACATTATAGAATAGTCTTCAGAATATACTATGAGCATTATCAGAATAGTCAGATATCAGTCAGTTAAACTCAGAGCAGTCTAGTATTTCAGTGTCTTTCAGTTAGGAGTAGGATTTAGCACTGAGCGAGTATAGGGATAGAGGATTCCCCGTCAGATAGGCAGAGTCATTAGTAGCAGTCCCTATACTCCATAACTACGTAGCCAACGTAGGATATGAGAAGTCACCCGTCAGATTGGGCTTGACTATCTTACAGGGTCACCCGTCAGTTCAGGATTGACACCCAATCCTTTGGATATTATATTAGTTTAGTGGATCCACACAGCCAGCGTTAGTACTCATGGCATGGTATTAACACCCTTCCAACTGGGGTTACAGGTTGGACCCCGATTAGCTCAAATTAGGGAATGTCGGTTAGATAATACCTCCTATAGTCTCATATACAGTCTCAATTACAGTCGTAGATCAGCTATTCAGTCTTAGTGTTGTTTGACCAAAGCATACAAATTTTAGTTATTTCAGTATTCCAGTTTACAGATTTTACTTAGTTCATGTTATATGCTTGGTCATACATCCTCAGTATCTACAGATTTATCTGTATCTCTAGTATTTATGGATTTTCATGCATACTCAGTATTTACAGATTTCCACATATTCTCAGAACCTACATATTTCATACTCTCTATTCAGTACTCCATGCTTTACATGCATATTCAGTTAATTATTAGTTCTGTCCTTGAAACCATGCATATTAGCGTACCTTATTTAGCATACCAGTACATTCAAAGTACTGATCGCATACCTTTTCTTTTATGTTATGATGTATTATATCATAGGTTCTGACGCTCAGTTCTCGGCTCGTGATTAGACTTATCAGATCCTCAGCAGTAGCAGTGGTGAGTCCTTATACTTTGAGGACAGGCTTACTTTATTTCATGTCTCAGTTTAGTAGTTAGTTAGAGTTAGTTGGGGCCTATCCCATCAACTCACAGTCATTCAGTTTTAGAGGCTTATCATACATTAGAGTCAGTTATTCAATAATCAGACATTATAGTTAGTTATCCAGTTTATCAGTGTTTTATCAGATTCAGTCAATTATTTTTATAGACTCATATTTTAATTTTGAATTCAGTTATTAAAACCTTATGGCATGTCAGTATTCTTCCGCATTTATGATCATGTTATTTAGTGCTCACACCAAGTACCAGCTCATGGGTTAGCTTGTGGTCCCTCGAGACTGTAAGCACCCTGTGACGCCTAGGATGTACTCTCGGAGCATTAACCCCGTTGGCCTAAAAAGCTGCTAGAGAGGGGAACTCTCGCTGCATGTGCCCAATCTGACCACATCTAAAACATCTGTTTCACCCCTTCTCACATAACCACGATGAGGCTGACCACAAAATCTACAAGGAGGGTAGGATTGAGCCGACTAAGCCCTACTAGTCTGAGATTAGGCATCCAGTGCTCGAAACCTACCACTAAACTGAGATCGATGATCACCCGATGATTTTTTATAAGGAGCATTAATCAAGGAGAAAGAACTCAAACTCCCTCACTTCTTTTTAGTCCACTTACCACCACCTCCACTACTATGCTCGGAAGATCTAAATTTTTCCCCTTACCTTTCACTAAACTCAACTTATTTTTTTCTCCTCTTTCACCTGTTGCATGTACATAATCAATCTTGAAATATCCATGTTTTTTGTCAACAATGATGTCTTTCTCTCAAACACCAATTCACGGGATAATCTCAAAACAAAATTATGCATTCTAGCCCTCATGCTAGAAACCATCTCAAGAGCATACCTAGATAACTGATGGAACTTTAAGGCATACTCCTCAACGGAAATCCTCCCTTACTTAAAGTTCATAAACTCTTCTTCCTTTGCTTTCCTTAACTCTCAAGGAACGAAGCGGTCCAAGAAAGCCTCAGAGAAAACAACCCATACAAAAGAACTAACATCCACACCTCTTGAAAATTCCCACCCTTCGTACCATTCGTACGCTACATCTTTCAATTGGTAGGAATAAACCTCAATAGCCTCAACCTCTGAAGCATGTATGATCCAAAAAATCTTCTCCATTTTAACAATGAAGCCTTGAAGATCCTCCTCAACCTTCATACCCGTGAACATAGAAGGGTTGAACCTCATAAATTGTCCAACTCTTGTGGTCTCAGAATAAACAGTATTCAGAGCACAACACTCTGATTGAGAGGCTACCAATTGAGTTAAGAGGTTGATAGAGCGATGAAACTCAGCATTAGTAGCATCCCCAAGTGATGATTGAGTAGGAGTATCACTCTTATAAGTAGGGTTAGTGGGAATAGGTGTAAACCCACAAAGATGGTCAGATGATGCATCCCTAGCCCAGGTCTGGACCCCAGAAATTAGACGAGCTTCGTTCATAAGGCTCTAAAAAGGATTTTTCTAAGTCTCAAATCTCCTTGGAGGCATGATATGAAAGATAAGCAAACAGAAATTAGAGAAATTCAAGACTTAGTCTATAGCTTGAGATAGAAGCACAAGAAAGGGAAATATTCCTAAATGTCTCGTAGCCCCTCTCTTATATGTGTGGCGCGCTTCATACTTATAAAAGAGACTCTACTTGACACGACATTGTCGACACCCAACTGACCATGAACCTGGCTCGGATACCAACATGACACGACTCAAAATCGGGCATTGTCGTGTGGGAGACTTAAGCCAAACTTGGACCGGAGATCGTCCCATTAACCCAACCTAGCCATCGCATCAATCCACAAGTGTTGGGTGAACTTTGACTATATAATCAAGGTAGAGGAAACATATCTTATAATTATAACTTAGAAAATGTATAAATATTTTATTTACATCAACATACTACCAACATACCCAAGTCCACAGCTACCCACAATGCCTCTATACAAATTTGATGTGTGTGTGTGTGTGTATATATATATATATGTCGGTACAAGCCCTCGACAATAGCGAATACCAAGTATAAATAATTCTATGACCAAAGATAAGAGACTATGAAATATATGCCTTCCATAGTAGGGAAGCTCACCACTTTAAAGTCAACACACGAACCACCTTTCACTTAGTCACTCTACAGGAAGAGAAGACGAAGCTTCGACCCCTATGTCATGTGGGGACAATGTGTTCGGAGACAGTTAACGGGTGGAGCGTTAGAATGATCTTTGCCTCTAGATGACCACCCTTGAAACCCTAGCCTCCAAATCTTCAAAGATGTGTCTGGGAGAGTATTTGGGAGGTTTTGATCTTGCAAAATGAAGGTTTTAAGAGGCCACAATGCCTTATATAGTGAGGGGACTTAAGTGTTTTTCGATGTGAAATAACCACAGGGCCCTTGACTTATAAGCTGGAAAATGAACCCGAGGTAGGGTACGGCTCACTAAAGTCAACCGTACCCTAGGATATAAGAGGTACCCTAAACTGCCCAAGGTACGACCACATACCCTAGAATCGTATCCAAAGAGTACGATTGGTACCCTAAATAGTACTCATAAACCATACCCACAACAGTGTCCACTTGATCAAAACAACACTCCATACGACTTAGCTTGGTAAGACTCATACCCTAATATATGACCATGGGGAGTCTAACTCGTACCTAGGATAGTGTGTAACCCTTACCATACTGCCTAGGGTACAAGAGGAGGGTCATCAAGTCATATCCAAAGGGGACGACTAGTACCCTTAGTCTTACCAAGTCTTGAATCCTCAAACCAAGGGAATTCTCTTAGGGTCCAAAGCCTAGGTATTTTAAAAACTTATTTTGTGAAATGCAACTCTGATGGTTTCTCTAAAGGAAATGCTAGTAACAACAATGGAGGAGGTATAATCAGAAATGAATATGGGCAATTGATTAATGGATGCGCTGAACACCTTGAAAATATCTCTAATAACATGGCGGAAGTATTACATTAGAGACTAGAGTCATTTGGTGCATAAGCTTCGGTATAAAAATATCGAGTTGGAATGTGATTCCAAGATGTTGATATATTTAATTTGGAACACCCGTGCCCCTCTGTGGAGGATAACCGACATCATTAAGGATATTCAAACCAATGTTGTTAACTTTGATAGTTGGAGTATTAACCATTCCAACAGAGAAGGCAACAAGGTCGTAGATATCATGGGAAACTGGGGATAGAATTGCTCTGAAATCGTCCATCTGAATATGTTTCACTTACTCCCAAAGAGACTAAGAGAGAGATCAACAGTGATAGACTTCAGTTACCTTCTTTCAGAAGGAAAACTCAGAAAAATTATTTGGTAATAAGTAGAAGCATGCACATAATTTATAATGACGACGTTCCATGATTTTGTATACCTCACCAGGAAAGCAATTACATCCTTTCAATGATAGATTAGTTTTTTGCACTACTAAAAAAAAAAAAGGAAAACCGACCATTTTCCCCAATTTTCGACCAAAAAGAGGACCAAAATTTGTGGTCGGAAAAGTAGTGGTTGCTTTTTAAAAACCGACCACAAGTGGTCGGTTTTTTTAAAATATATATTTCTTTTTAAAATACATTATTATTTTATTTTAATTGGAAAAATATTTTTAGGAAAAAAAAAACGACCACATGTGGTCGGTTTTTTAAATATTTTTTAATTTCTTTTTCAAAAAATCGGATTACTAGTGGACGATTTTTAAAAAAAATAATTAAAAAATATATAAAAAATCGACCACTTGTGGTCAGTTTTTTTATTTTTTTTTATTTTTTTTTTAAAACCGACCACTTGTGGTCGTTTTTTTTTTTAAGAAAAGAAACCACTTGTGGTCGCTTTTATATTTTAAAAAATTATAATAATTAATTAAATAATTTTATTATTAATTGTTATTTATTTTTCAAATAAAAATTAAAAAAATAATACAAAACCGACCACTTGTGGTCGATTTTTTTAATTTTTTTTTTTAAAAAGTGACCACAAGTGGTTTCTTTTATATTTTAAACTAGTGAGAAGAAAACCGTGAAAAGCACGGGCCCAACATCTATTCTAAATTAATATAATAATAATAATCGTATCAATTAATGTGACATTTTTTGAATTTTAAAAATTAAATAAATTTATTTTTTTAAGTAACTTTTGTATATATTCTTAAAATATATTAAATTATCAATTATTATGATTTATTATTCAAATATATAATTTTATTTTAAAAATATAATTCACGATCAAAATTAAACTCTACAAATGTATAAATTAATAAAGAGTTTGAAAAATCAAATTCGATGGTCCTATATTACTGTTTTTCGTATAACACGGGCTTAGTATATGTTATTTTTTAATCTCAAACAATGTGATCTAAATAGAATTTAGATAATCAATCATATTTTTAATACGTTTTTAGATATTTTAATTTGTTAACTATTGTAGTTTATAATATATTTTTTGTTTTCAAATAATATATGTTACTCTCATTGTCCAAACTTTTGTGGCGTTGATAGTCAATTATATTTTAAAAATAATTTAAGTTTTTAATTATTGTGATTTATTGTACTATTCTTCTATTCCAATTTAAATGTCATTGATATAATTTTGAGAATCAAATATTTCGTATCTTTTAAAATTTTTTAAGTTTTTAATTATTGTGATTTATAATATTTTTTACGTACTTTTTGAAATATATAACACATTATTTTTTCTTTTAGATATTTTAAGTTGTTAACTATTGTAATTTATAATACTTTTTAAGTTCTTCGTAGAAATTGCCCGCTTCGCTATTAGGAACATCTTCAACATTTTCTCTAAAGTCAACCCTGTGTTGCATCCCAAAAGCATCGTGCACCATTTTTGTCATCCTAGTATCTTGATATTCATTATACCCTGTAGACCTACTACTTTCTCAAACAACAGAGTTATTTTGCACAGCATCACCATGAATACCAACCATTCTTAAAAAGTCCTCGTGAAACCCCTTTCTATAAAGATGTTCCTTTACATCTTCTTCACTTACAAGATTTATACCATCATATCTAATACAAGGACAACGAATTACCCTAAAACGTGTCCAAAGATCAAGTGTCTTAACATGTTCAACAAATCTTTTGACACCCTAAAAAAATTCCTCCCTAATACCCATTCTATTATCATTGTTCCGGTGATATATCCAGCTATAATCATGTTCCATCTACGCAATCAATCAGATTCAACAAATTAGATCAAGCATTTTCAACAAATAAAGTCACCAACAACATCACCTTCTAAACAAAAATTAACTTTTAAAGTCACCAACACTTAAATTTTTTCAACTAATAAAGGCACCAGCGAAACTAACTTCTAAACACTAATTCACTATTAAAGTCATTGGCACTTAAGCATTTTCAACAAATAAAGTAACCAACAACATCATCTTCTAAACAAAAGTTCACTTTTAAAGTCACCAAAACTTAAGCATTTTCAACTAATAAAGTCACCAACCACATCACCTCCTAAACACTAATTCACTAATAAAGTCATCAAAACATAAGCATTTTCAACAAATAAAGTCACCAACAACATCACCTTCTAAACAAAAGTTCACTTTTAAAGTCACCAAAACTTAAGATTTTCAACTAATAAAGTCACCAACCACATCACCTCCTAAACACTAATCCACTATTAAAGTCACCAAATCTTAAGCATGTTCAACAAATAAAGTCACCAACAACATCACCTTCTAAACACTAATTCAGTATTAAAGTCTCCGGCGCATAAGCATTTTCAACAAATAAAGTAACCAACAACATCACCTTCTAAACAAAAGTTCACTTTTAAAGTCACCAAAACTTAAGCATTTTCAACTAATAAAGTCACCAACCACATCACCTCCTAAACACTAATTCACTATTAAATTCACCAAAACTTGAGCATTTTCAACAAATAAAGTCACCAACAACATCACCTTCTAAACAAAAGTTTACTTTTTAAGTCACCAAAACTTAAGCATTTTCAACTAATAAAGTCACCAACCACATCACCTCCTAAAAAATAATTCACTATTAAAGTTACTAAAACTTAAGCATTTTCAACAAATAAAGTCACAAACAACATCACCTTCTAAACACTAATTCACTAATAAAGTCACCGGCACTTAAGCATTTTCAACAAATAAAGTAACCAACAACATCACCTTCTAAACAAAAGTTCACTTTTAAAGTCACCAAAACTTAAGCATTTTCAACTAATAAAGTCACCAACCACATCACCTCCTAAACACTAATCCACTATTAAAGTCACCGAAACTGAAGCATTTTCAATAAATAAAGTCACCAACAACATCACCTTCTAAACACTAATTCACTATTAAAGTCACCGGCACTTAAGCATTTTCAATAAATAAAGTAACCAACAACATCACCTTCTAAACAAAAGTTCACTTTTAAAGTCACCAAAACTTAAGCATTTTCAACTAATAAAGTCACCAACCACATCACCTCCTAAATACTAATTCACTATTAAAGTCACCAAAACTTAAGCATTTTCAACAAATAAAGTCACCAACAACATCACCTTCTAAACAAAAGTTCACTTTTAAAGTCACCAACACTTAAGCATTTTCAACTAATAAAGTCACCAACCACATCACCTCCTAAACACTAAATCACTATTAAAGTCACCAAAACTTAAGCATGTTCAACAAATAAAGTCACCAACAACATCACCTTCTAAACAAAAGTTCACTTTTAAAGTCACCAAAACTTAAGCATTTTCAACTAATAAAGTCACCAACCACATCACCTACTAAACACTAATCCACTATTAAAGTCACCAAAACTTAAGCATGTTCAACAAATAAAGTCACCAACAACATCACCTTCTAAACACTAATTCAGTATTAAAGTCTCCGGCACTAAAGCATTTTCAACAAATAAAGTAACCAACAACATCACCTTCTAAACAAAAGTTCACTTTTAAAGTCACCAAAACTTAAGCATTTTCAACTAATAAAGTCACCAACCACATCACCTCCTAAACACTAATTCACTATTAAATTCACCAAAACTTAAACATTTTCAATAAATAAAGTCACCAACAACATCACCTTCTAAACACTAATTCACTATTAAAGTCACCGGCACTTAAGCATTTTCAACAAATAAAGTAACCAACAACATAACCTTCTAAACAAAAGTTCACTTTTAAAGTCACCAAAACTTAAGCATTTTCAACTAATAAAGTCACCAACCACATCACCTCCTAAACACTAATTCACTATTAAAGTCACCAAAACTTAAGCATTTTCAACAAATAAAGTCACCAACAACATCACCTTCTAAACAAAAGTTCACTTTTAAAGTCACCAAAACTTAAGCATTTTCAACTAATAAAGTCACCAACCACATCACCTCCTAAACACTAATCCAATATTAAAGTCACCAAAACTTAAGCATGTTCAACAAATAAAGTCACCAACAACATCACCTTCTAAACACTAATTCAGTAGTAAAGTCTCCGGCACTTAAGCATTTTCAACAAATAAAGTAACCAACAACATCACCTTCTAAACAAAAGTTCACTTTTAAAGTCACCAAAACTGAAGCATTTTATACTAATAAAGTCACCAACCACATCACCTCCTAAACACTAATTCACTATTAAATTCACCAAAACTTGAGCATTTTCAACAATTAAAGTCACCAGCAACATCACCTTCTAAACAAAAGTTCACTTTTTAAGTCACCAAAACTTAAACATTTTCAACTAATAAAGTCACCAACCACATCACCTCCTAAACACTAATTCACTATTAAAGTTACTAAAACTTAAGCATTTTCAACAAATAAAGTCACAAACAACATCACCTTCTAAACACTAATTCACTAATAAAGTCACCGGCACTTAAGCATTTTCAACAAATAAAGTAACCAACAACATCACCTTCTAAACAAAAGTTCACTTTTAAAGTCACCAAAACTTAAGCATTTTCAACTAATAAAGTCACCAACCACATCATCTCCTAAACACTAATCCACTATTAAAGTCACCAAAACTTAAGCATTTTCAATGAATAAAGTCACCAACAACATCACCTTCTAAACACTAATTCACTATTAAAGTCACCGGCACTTAAGCATTTTCAACAAATAAAGTAACCAACAACATCACCTTCTAAACAAAAGTTCACTTTTAAAGTCACCAAAACTTAAGCATTTTCAACTAATAAAGTCACCAACCACATCACCTCCTAAACACTAATTCACTATTAAAGTCACCAATACTTAAGCATTTTCAACAAATAAAGTCACCAACAACATCACCTTCTAAACAAAAGTTCACTTTTAAAGTCACCAACACTTAAGCATTTTCAACTAATAAAGTCACCAACCACATTACCTCCTAAACACTAATTCACTATTAAAGTCATCCAAACTTAAGCATTTTCAACAAATAAAGTCACCAACAACATCATCTTTTAAACTTTGTGCACTTTTAAAGTCACCAAAACTTAAGCATTTTCAACTAATAAAGTCACCAACCACATCACCTCCTAAACACTAATCCACTATTAAAGTCACCAAAACTTAAGCATGTTCAACAAATAAAGTCACCAACAACATCACCTTCTAAACACTAATTCAGTAGTAAAGTCTCCGGCACTTAAGCATTTTCAACAAATAAAGTAACCAACAACATCACCTTCTAAACAAAAGTTCACTTTTAAAGTCACCAAAACTAAGCATTTTCAACTAATAAAGTCACCAACCACATCACCTCCTAAACACTAATTCACTATTAAATTCACCAAAATTTGAGCATTTTCAACAAATAAAGTCACCAACAACATCACCTTCTAAACAAAAGTTCACTTTTTAAGTCACCAAAACTTAAGCATTTTCAACTAATAAAGTCATCAACCACATCACCTCCTAAACACTAATTCACTATTAAAGTTACTAAAACTTAAGCATTTTCAACAAATAATGTCACAAACAACATCACCTTCTAAACACTAATTCAGTAATAAAGTCACCGGCACTTATGCATTTTCAACAAATAAAGTAACCAACAACATCACCTTCTAAACAAAAGTTCACTTTTAAAGTCACCAAAACTTAAGCATTTTCAACTAATAAAGTCACCAACCACATCACCTCCTAAACACTAATCCACTATTAAACTCACCAAAACTTAAACATTTTCAACAAATAAAGTCACCAACAACATCACCTTCTAAACACTAGTTCACTATTAAAGTCACCGGCACTTAAGCATTTTCAACAAATAAGGGAACCAACAACATCACCTTCTAAACAAAACTTAAGCTTTTACAACTAACAAAGGCACTAACGAAACTAATTCACTATTAAAGTCACCGGCACTAAAGCATTTTCAACAAATAAAGTAACCAACAACATCACCTTCTAAATTAAAGTTCACTATTAAAATCACCGGCACTTAAGCATTTTCAACAATTAAAGTAATCAACAACATCACCTTCTAAACAAAAGTTCACTTTTAAAGTCACCAAAATTTAAGCATTTTCAACTAATAAAGTCACCAACCACATCACCTTCTAAACACTAATTCACTATTAATGTCACCAAAACTTAAGCATTTTCAACAAATAAAGTCACCAACTAAACCATTTTCAAGCAACTAAGTATCAAAACAAAAATACGTTCAAAACAAAAAAAATACCCTTCAAAGTCTCTAGACTTAACCATTTTTGATTAACTCAGTGACCTAACAAACCACATTCAAAACTAGACTTAACCATTTTCAAGTTACTAAGTCGTCAAACAAGTCACATTCAAAACACAAAATCCCTTCAAAGTTCCTACTCTTAACCACTTTCAACCTACCGTATCGCCTTTAAAATCCCTACACTTAATCATTTTCAACCTACCAAGTCACCAAATATAATCACATTCAAAACAGAAAAACACCTACCAAGTCCCTAAATATTCAAGATCGAGTTCACAATACAATTTTCAAGCAACAACAAAACCAGCAAGATGTTAAGAACAATGCTAGTGAATCGTACAAGGCCACACACAGCTTCACTAAAATTCAATATGAACAATCAAAGAAATATAACAACAATAGTGAATCGTACAAGGCCCCCACACGGCTTCACTATGTCCACATATCTTTGATATTTTTCTTAATTTCTTGATATTTCAAAATGGCAGCTTCAATCTGCTTATAGATTCTCTCACGAAAAAATGCAATATAAAAAATAATGAGCTTAATAAATTAAAAGATACACAACTCCATTTTCAAGTTACTACATGTCTACAACATGACTGAACTTTGAGCACATTGTACAAGTTTATGTATACTCAAGGTATAGATATTCTAAAACCCTTAAGCAAGATCAACCTTATCTTTTAGAAAAGTAAAGAAACTAAATTCTGGTCTTGATGCCACAATTTAGAAAGATACAGCACAAGGAATACAGACAGTATTGGAGAACTCTAAATGAAATATTAATAAAAGATACTACATGTCTCCTTGTATTGGAGTTTTAGCAAATAAGAAAATTGCGTAATATTGGAAATCTTTATTATTATGAAATCATAAATAAATATACTCTGCACGTTCTTAATGATTATCTTGAAAACGTGGAATCTTTCAAACACTGAAGACTAAAAATCTGTGGGACTTATGGATCAAATCTCGAAACTTTCAAAGACAAGTAAACTTACCTAAAGACCCCATCTTTTAGAACATTAGTTCAATCTATGGGATTAAAGAGCTTTGCTTTAACTCTTTTGGTTGGCACTTTTTATCTTATTCATGTAGATATCTGTAGATTTTACCACGATTAATGGTATCTACAAGAATATTTTTTTCCTTTCTCCTATGTAGTAACCCTCTTGGATCCTTTTGTTGCTGTAATAATAGTGTTGTTATACAAACCCTCAAAGTTTGTATGTTAATCTTAATGGAGTTAATGGAGTTTACCTCTAAACGAAGGCTTCCGGCTGGCTGGTGGACGGCTGCTTCACCGGCTGGTGGTGCTGCCGGCATTAGTGGAGATAGCTACCGGCTGGAGCAGCGACGACTGGCAGCGACTTAACGGAGGAAGCTGGAGAAGTGACGGTTGGCGGCGTTGGGATTTCGTCGACGACTGGAGGCTAACGTTGGTTCCATCGTCGTTGATAGAGAGAGAGGAAGAGGGAGAAGAGAGGGAGATGAGGGTACGACTATTTTTGTGAAAAATAAATTAGGGTTTGAGTTATTTTGTTTACAAGTGTGATAAATGGTGGATTTAATCTCATCCATTGATCGGATGAGATCAATGACTATGATTAAAATTGAGAGGAGTCAAATGAAATTGAAATTGGGGATTTTAATTTGAGGTCAAATTGGAAATGATAGGCATATATAAAATGTGGCTAGAAAGTAAATGAATTGGGAAAATTGAATTGAATTAGAGTTGCTATTTTAGGAAATGTAATAAAAATATCGATATTAAAATAGATTACGTATATAAAAATTAATTATTTAATAAATTTTATAATATTTATAACAATATCCAATTAATTTAATACAATGCATATATAAATATATATATAAATCAGATAATTAGTTATTTTATCATCACATTAACATGAGTAGTATATTTCCTCAATCGTATGATAATATCAATGACTTTTGCAAATTACGATAAATTTTTGGTTGATTAAATTTAATTACGATATTATACCTCATAATACAACGTGTTAATCAGATAAATTATCGATTTTAATTAGATATATATATACCTCGTAATACAATGTGTTAATTAGATAAATTATCGATTACTTGTCTTACGTTATTACAACTTCAACAATATACGCGTATCTACAGTCACACAAAATAGTATATCTATTTCCTTAATAGTATGATATCAGTGCATTATTCAAAATATTTTGATATATAGATTCAATTATCGAGCTTTTGATTACTGCATATGTCACTATACGAGATATATGTATATATACCTCATATACTTGTCTTATATTATTACAACTTCAATAATAAACGTGTCTCAATATTGTATTGACACAAAATAGTATATCTATTTCATCGCTACACGAAATATACGCATATATATATAAATATATTCAATTGACTATCAGCATTCAAATACATACTATATACATTACATACTTGAGTTTACTACCCCATAATAATATACAACGTAACGTAATTCACAAATACTCAGTTGAACTATCGGTTGGTTTATCTTATGTCATTAATATACGTTCACTCTAGTATATGTATATACTATATATATATATATATATATATATATACATACACACACATATATGACATGTCTTCTTCAACTGTTTCAATCGTAATTTTACTAAATATCATCCTAATTAATTATTATAAGTCATCTAAATATTAAAAAAAAAAAATTAATAATAAAATAAAATAGATATAAAATGATAAGTTAACTTTTGATGTTTTAAATTAACTTCACGTCTTATATGAGACCCATCTTAAAAAAGAAAAATCACACGTACTTTTTGTAGTAATTTTGTTATATCACTTCTTATTAGTTATTGTGAATAATTTAAGACATGTTTGTTTCTTTGCTTCAATCGTAATTTTACTATATCACCTCTAATTAATTATTATAGTTTAAGCATTGTCCCACTTAAATTGGAATATAAGGAAAAGTTTTATAAATCACAATAATTAAAAACTTATATTATTTAAAATATGCAATTGACTATCAATGCCACAAAATTTTGGACAAGGGGAGTAACATATATTATTTGAAAATTACATAAAAAGTATTATAAATTACAATAGTTAACAACTTAAAATATCTAAAAGAAAAAATAATGTGTTATATAATTCAAAAAGTACGTAAAAAATATTATAAATCACAATAATTAACAACTTGAAACTTTTAAAAGATATGAAATATTTGATTGACTCTTAAAATTATATCAATGGCATTTAAATTGGAATAGAAGAATAGTATAATAAATCACAATAATTAAAAACTTAAATTATTTTTAAAATATAATTGACTAACAACCCCACAAAAGTTTGGACAAGGAGAGTAACATATATTATTTGAAAACAAAAAAAATATTATAAACTACAATAGTTGACAACTTAAAATATCTAAAAACGTATTAAAAGTATGATTGATTATCTAAATTCGATTTGGATCACATTGTTTGAGATCAAAAAATAACATATACTGAGCCCGTGTTATCTGAAAAAAAGTAATATAGGCCCATCGAATTTAATTTTTCAGACTCTTTATTAATTTATACATTTGTAGAGTTTAATTTTGATCGTGAATTAAATTTTTGAAATAAAATTATATATTTGAATAATAAATCATAATAATTGATAATTTAATATATTTTAAGAATATATGCAAAAATTACTTAAAAAAATAAATTTATTTAATTTTTAAAATTCAAAAAATGTCACACTAATTGATATGATTATTATTATAATATTAATTTAGAATAGATGTTGGGCCCGTGCTTTGCACGGGCTTCTTCTCACTAGTTTAAAATATAAAAGCGACCACTTGTGGTCGCTTTTTAAAAAAAAAAAAATTTTTTAAAAAAAACCGACCACAAATGGTCAGTTTTATATTATTTTGTTAATTTTTATTTAAAAAATAAATAATAATTAATAATAAAATTATTTAATTAATTATTATAATTTTTTAAAATATAAAAGAGACCATTTGTGGTTGCTTTTTTTTTAAAAATAAATAAAAAAACCAACCACAAGTGGTCGGTTTAAAAAAATATATATAAAAAACTGACCGCTTGTGGTCGGTTTTTTTATATATTTTTTAATTTTTTTTTCTCTTTTTTTTTTTTGTAAAACCGACCTCTAGTGGTCGGTTTTGTTGGTTTTTTTTATTTTTTTTTCATTTGCAAAATAAATAATAATTAATACTAAATTATTTTAATAATTATTTTGATTTTTTAAAATAAAAAAGCTACCACTTGTGGTCGCTTTTTAAAAAAAATATATATAAAAAAAAAATTAAAATCCGACCACTAGTGGTCGGTTTTTTCCGACCACAATTTATGGTCGATTTTCTGTGATCGGTTTTTGCTTTTTTTTAGTAGTGTTGTGAGCTGAGCAAAAATCCTACTCATCCAACAGAAAGTAAAGTGTTCCATTCTATGTAGGTGCAGGGAGTTAGTACTCCTTTGTTTTGTAAAACTTTTTTTATTTATCTATATCTATTTTATATATATTTATATTCACATCTAGCACTACAATACATTAAAAGTGTGAACACTCTTATAAAAGTGATTCAAATTTTTTTCCTTTCACTAAAAGATCTACTTTTGATAAAATCTTCTTTTGACCTTTTTCCTCAAATTAAAAAATTCAAATCAAATAATATATATCATGTTAATTTTTCTTATTTGAAATTAAATCAATTATACTTGGGGTAAAATATCACATCTATCTAAGAAGTTGATCATGGATCATGGGAGGCCTTAATAGAAATTATGTTAAGAAATCATGTGGCAATTAGAAGGATATATACTCCATTGCAGTCTCGGTATAGAATTTCTTTTAGCAAATCATGTGGGCAATTAGTGTTGGGTAAACGTAGAATAACAACAAAAGTATTTGTGTCAAAATAATAAAGAAAATAAGTGAAAATAATGACACCAAGAATTTTACGTGGAAATCTTTCTAAATAAGGAAAAAACCACGGACCAAGAGGAGCAACTGACATTACTATAGTAAAATTTTTTACACCGTAGTCACAAATATAATACTCAAAGTGACTACCACACACTCAAAAGAAATAACCCTCTTTTGACTCTCACCTTACTAAAATAATGCTCACTCTAATTTTTCCTTCATAGACTATTTTTTTATCACAGTCTGTAAAATACCTTACTGCTCTCTATCTATTGTTTTCTCTCTCTTGTTTGGTGTGTTAAAGTGAGATGAAATTGCCTTTATTTATAGGCAAAGAACCTGCCCAATAGATGAAAGCAATGAAATCAATGGGAAGTAATATTTCAAAGTGTTTGAAATCTGCCAACTTGAAAATTTTGTTGTTGCAGCCAAAGTGGAAAAATGGGATTCAATGTTGTTGCAGCCAAAGTGGAAAAAATAGGATGGACCCTAAAAATCTCCCCCTTCAGTCCTATGCATCTGAAGGAGGTATCCTCGTTCTTCTCAGAGAGAGCTCATCCCAACAAGTTCTTTGGACAATTTGAACTTGTCTTTTGGCACCACCTTTGTCAGCATATCCGCAGGATTTTCACTTATGTGAATCTTCTTGACATAGAATGATTCGTTCTCCACTTGTTCACGAATTCAATGGTACCTTACAAATCTCCCCCTTCAGTCCTATGCATCTGAAGGAGGTATCCTCGTTCTTCTCAGAGAGAGCTCATCCCAACAAGTTCTTTGGACAATTTGAACTTGTCTTTTGGCACCACCTTTGTCAGCATATCCGCAGGATTTTCACTTATGTGAATCTTCTTGACATAGAATGATTCGTTCTCCACTTGTTCACGAATTCAATGGTACCTTACATCAATGTGTTTTGTTCTTGCATGGTACATAGAGTTCTTACTCAAATCTACTGTACTTTGACTATCACAATAGACAACATACTCCATTTACTGTAATCCAAGTTCTTGAAGGAATCGCTTAAGCCATATCATTATTTGCTAGCTTCAGTAGGCGCAATATACTCATCTTCAATTGTAGATAGTGTAACACACTTCTACAACTTCAACTGCCATGATATAGCTTCCCCTGAAAAAGTAAACAGAAATCCAGTAGTAGATTTTTTGTTATCAAGGTCACCCACCATATTAGCATCTGTATAGCTTTTGAAGATTGGATCTGATCCTACAAAACACAAACAATCACCTGAGGTTCCTCTTAGGTACCTCAATATCCATTTGACTGCTTTCCAGTGCTCTTTTCTTGGATTTTCTAGAAACCTGTTGACAACACCAACTGCATGAGCAATATCGGGTTTGGTACACACCATCATATACATTAAACTTCCGACAACGGAGGAGTATGGAACTTTAGCGATGCTCTCTTTTTCCTACTTCGTTGTAGGACTCATTTTCCTGCTCAACTTCATTTGACCAGCAAGGGGTGTGTTAACAATCTTAGCATTCTTCAAGTTAAAGCGTTCTAGTACACATTTAATGTACTTCTCCCGTGACAAGTAAAGCTTTCTTCCATATCTAAGATGAGTAATCCTTATGCCCAAAATCTTCTTAGCATAACCCAAGTCTTTTATAGCAAAAGACTTGCATAATTGTTTCTTCAACTCGTTAATTCTAGAATCATTCTTACCTACAATCAACATATCATCCACATACAATAAGAGGATGATAAAATCATCATAAAAAAAACTTTGTGCAAATACACAATGATCTGAAGAAGTTTTCTTGTAACCTTCCTCCCCCATGACAGATTCAAACTTCTTATACCACTGTCTGGGAGCCTCCTTTAAGCCATAAAAACTCTTCTTAAGTTTGTACACATAGTTTTCTTTCCTTTTTACCTTGAAGCCTTCAGGTTGTTCCATATAAATCTCCTCTTCGAGGTCATCGTGAAGAAAAGATGTTTTCACATCCATCTACCCAATCTCCAAATCAAGACTAGCAGCCAAACCAAGAATTGTACGAATGAAGGTCATTTTGATAATAGGAGAAAATATTTCGTCAAAGTCGATACCCTTTCTTTGACCAAATCCTTTGACAACCAGTCTGACTTTGTATCTGGGCTTCAAGTTGTGTTCCTCAAATTTTACTTTGAACACCCACTTATTCTTCAAAAATCTCATGCCTTTAGGCAATTTCACCAATCATAAGTATGGTTCTCATGCAGAGATTTTATCTCATCTTGCTTGGCTTCAATCCATTGATCCTTATGTTTATCTTCTATGGCCTTCTCATAATATTCAGGTTCTCCCCCGTCAGTGAGTAACACATACTCATTAAGAGAATAATGAGAAGAAGGAATACGTTGTCTCATAGACCTTCTTAGTGGATCATTTGGCTTATCAACAACTTCTTGAACTGAAGCATCATCAATAACAATATCGTTGTTATTATCAACATCGTCATGTTGATTTTGAAAATGATTCTGGGCGTCACCATGATTATCTATCCCACCAATATTATGCACACTTGTATGAGGAAATTGATCAAGACTAACCACACCATCAGACTTGAAGATTCTGGCTTCTCCTCTTTGTCAATATCTTCAATGGTTTGATTCTCCATGAAGACAATATCACGACTTCTTACAAGATTCTTCTCAACTAGATCATATATCCTGTAACCAAACTCATCAAGGCCATAGCCAATGAAGATGCACTATCTTGTCTTGCCATCTAACTTTGACCTCTCATCTTTAGGCACATGTACAAAAGCTTTGCAACTAAATACTCTTAAGTGGTCATAGGAAACATCCTTCCCATACCAAACTTTTTTTGGCACCTCATTTTACAAAGCAAAAACAAGAGATAAGTTAATAATATGTGCAATAGTCAATAAAGCCTCACCCCAAAAGGAGTTTGGCTACTTTGCTTCAGAAAGCAAACATCTGACTCTTTTCATTAAGGTCCTGTTCATTCTTTCTGCTAAAACATTAAGTTGAGGTATCTTAGGAGGAGTCTTCTGGTGTCTGATACCTTGTTACTTGAAGTATTCGTCAAATGGTCCACAATATTCACCACTGTTATCAGTACGAATACACTTCAGCTTCTTCTCTGTTTCTCTTTCAACGGAAGCCTGAAACTGCTTAAAGACACCTAACACTTGTTCTTTCATCTTCAAGACATAGACCCAAAGTTTTCTTGAGCAATCGTTAATAAAAGTGACAAAGTAAAGTGCAACACCCAAAGTCATTTTCTTCATCAGACCACATAAATTTGAATGCACCAGCTCAACCAACTCTATCTTTCTTGAAGGGGGATTACACTTGAAATAAACTTTATTTTATTTTCCATCCAAACAGTGCTCACATTTTTCTAATTTTGCACTTTCAAAATCTGACAACAATTTCTTCTTGGCCAGAATATTAAGTCCTTTATTGCTAATGTGGCTAAGCCTCTTGTGCCATAATGTTGAAGAGCTAACGCTTTTAATTTTATTCACCATGTTAGCACAAGTAGAAGCCGTAGTCCAGTATAGACCATAACGTTTGTCTCCACCACCATAATACTAACATATCCCTCGTCATCTAGCACGCTAACAGAAATCAAGCGTAAGCAAACATTGGGTGTATGTTTTATATTGTTTAAAACTAGTTTAGATCCAGTACTAGTTTTCAAATAAATTATACCAATACCAACCACCTTGGATACAGTTTCATTGCCCATACTCAAGGTTCCAAAGTCACCTGGAGTATACGATGAGAAAAAAATCCTTCCTTGATGTCACATGAGATGCGGCACCAGAATCCACAACCTAGCTTCACTCATCATAAGCAATGTTTATTAGACTTTCATCAAGGACAGTAACCAGATCTTCGGTGGTGACGATGGCTATGCAATTTTTATTGTCGTCTTTTTTTTTTCTCTTTGTCTCTTTTCTCCTTCTTCCATTTTCGGCAAAATTTCTTTGTGTGCCCTTTTAACTCACAATGGTAACACTCAATATCTTTAAATTTGCCTCTAAATTTTTTTCTATGGTGTTCATTATTTTGAGCACCATGATTCTTGCTTCTCCTCTTAGTGCCACTCACTAGGACATCAGACGAAGAGGAACCTTGAGACTTTCGTCTCATCTCTTCAATAAGAACACTGCTCTTAGCAAAATCTATAGAGATCACGCCATGAGGAGCAGAATTTGATAAAGAAGTTCTAAATGTTTTCCATGAGTCTGGTAGGGAACCAAGTAGAAGCAAGACTTGAATTTCTTCATCAAACTTAATACCCATAGCAAATAACTAGTTCATAATCTCCTGAAAATTATTCAGGTGATGTCTTCGGGGAACCATCATGGTATTTTAACCCCAACATTTATTTTATCAAGAATATTTTATTATTTTCGGTCTTTTGAGCATACAGACTTTTAAGATGCTCCCATAGGGACTGAACATGTGTCTCCCCAGAAATATGGTTCAACACATTATCGTCAACCCATTGCCTGATAAAATCGCAAACCTGTCTATTCATCAGGTTTCACTCTTCATCGATTTTATTTTCAGGTTTTACAGTGTCAAAGATCGGCTGATAAAAATTCTTGACATAGAGCAGATCTTCCCTTTTTTCCTTTCAAATGGCATAATTAACTTCATTTAAAGAAATCATTATACTTGTGTTGGCTTTCATTGTTTACGAAAAAATACAGATATTGCAAATCGTGGGCTCTGATACCAGTTTGTTGGGTAAACGTGGAATAACAACAAAAGTATTTGTGTCAAAATAATAGGAAAGATAAGTGAAAATAATGACACTAAGAATTTTACGTGGAAACCCTTCTAAATAAGGTAAAAACCACGGACCAAGAGGAGCAACTGCTCTTACTATAGTAAGAAATTTTACACTGTAGTCACAAATACAATACTCAAAGTGACTACCACACACTCAAAAGAAATAACCCTCTTTTAACTCTCACCTTACTAAAATAATGCTCACTCTAATTTTTCTTTCACAAATTATTTTTTATCACAATCTGTGGAATACCTCACTGCTCTCTATATATTATTTTTCTCTCTTGTTTTGGTGTGCTAAAGTGAACTGAAATTGCCTCTATTTATAGGCAAAGAACCTGCCCAATTGATGTAAGCAATGACATCAATGGGAAGTAATATTTCAAAGTGTTTGAAATCTGCCAACTTGAAAATTTTGTTGTTGCAACCAAAGTGGAAAAATGGGATTCAATGTTGTTGCAGCCAAAGTGGAAAAAATGGGATGGACCCTACAATTAGAACAATACTCCATTATAATTTGACTGCACAATGGAAGAATCCTATCTAATGATGGAAAGAGTTATAGAATTGTCGAATGATTTGATTCTTGACTTGCTATTAAACACATAAATTTGATTATGTATTTTGGGATTTTATGTGATTTGTGTATTTTCTAAGTCATGATGCTTTATGAGTAATTGTTTATTAAGTCAAATAGTTTTTTCGCATTGATAATCATCATTCGTTGTCATTCTTTATTTAGTTTAGTTATTAAATTTAAAGATTGTATATAAGTTATCCATAATCAATAGTTGATAATGAATTCTCTACTTCTAATAATTTTTTGTGCTTCTTTTTCAGTTGAAAGTTTCTGATCCAAAAATTATATGAAACAAGTATGTTGTGAGCTTGTCAGTGTATGAAGTAGCAAAAAAAAAAATCAAAGCTCTACCTCTTTCCTTTTGTAAAGGAAATTGAGAAAAAAACATGGTAATCATTAGTGGCATCTTCTGTGCCGTGATATTCATACTTATAACCTCTTACACTAGCACAGAGGATTTATTGGATCATAAGTTTGATTTAGAACTCTTCATATATAAAAAAAAAAAAAAACATCTCATACGTGAAAATTCATGTGTTGCAAGGATTCAGAGGTGGGTGAAAGGGTCGGGGTCAGCTGGTGTGAAAAGGTACTACAAGAAGGAAACAGATTGATTTTGCTCATATTTATTCTTCTTTGTAGATTAGACTTTTATTTTCCGTTACTTTTTCATATATTGACCTTGCCAGTTTCTTTTTCTTTTTTGGTGCATGTGAATTATTCAACTATAATAAAAGTAGTAAATTTGTCCTAATAGGCGTACAGGACAATATCTTAGAAATAATATGGATTATATGAAGAACGTAGCAAATTTGAAGCAAAGAATTTTTATAAGCCATAATAACTATTTGAAGTTTAGATTAGTCATCCTGGTACACTTATAACAATAAAGGTTTCTCATAAGAATCTTTTTGGTTATATTATTTTTTTATGCAGATAGCGTCCTTTTGTACTCGAGATTGGACATCAAAAGGAAAGGTGAGATTTTAAAGTCTATATGAAAGCGGGCTTCTACTAGGAAGGGTTTTTACATTGAGTTATTACCTTCTTACTTCCTCGATCAATCAATATATAAATAAATCAATACAAATTTTTATTCATTGATTCTTCAGTATTCTTGAACAGGAGAAGGATAATTAATATGGAGCATGTGATTGATATTTTATACCGACTAAGAGCTAACTGAAGGAATGCTTTTTTAAAATTTTATTTCTCATTCATATTGATTCTATTTATATTGTTAAGGTGTCTTACATATTTGTACATATAACGCGTTCAAGTTAATTCACCATTATTTCAACGTAGATGCAAAGCAATATAACACTCAATATAACACTTACTTTAACATTAATAGCTATTTTTTAATAATTTTGTTCGTCTGGTATATAGTTTATTGATTGACCCGAGAACGCGCACACTAATTTTTTTTCATAAAAATATTATGGAATTTTAATTTGCAATTATTACATACGATCCAGCTCGTGCACAAAGTCTTATTGTTGAAGATGACAGATATGAATTGCTTCCAATGCTTGGCTTATCTGGACATGAAACTTTTGTATTAGTGATCAAAGCTATATGCAAGGTGTTATGAATTTAACTATGGATGGATATGAGAAAATTATAGAAATCAAACTACGAAAGCTAAGAACAAACACAAAAACTAAAGAATCGACAAAATTGAAATACGAAAAGTAACAGGATAAAAGGATAGAAATAGATAGATAGACACAAAGACAAACTAAGGAGTATATTAAACTCTAAAACCCCTAATTCAACTATAAACAAGCATCAATCTCTTACGTTGACCGCAAGAAAATCAGAATGCCCTTACAATTATCGTTTCTAAACAAATGTCAACAAAATCGTTTTCAAGCTATCACTCACTCTCTCAAGAGTTTTTATATCTTCATTATCAAAATAAAAACTAAGAAAATAAGCTAGACTCTCAAGTATTTATATTTAAGGCTAATTATTACACATTTAGGGCCTAAAAATGACCCAATTACAAGAAAAATGAGAGTATCCCAGGTGCACTAAGGGCTATTTTGACCTTCTCTTGAAATGTTAAAGAGGGTCCAAGGTAGATCCAAAGTGCTTTAGGAGCACATCCCTTCTAAGGAGCCTTTTAGCCCCGTCTTGCACTTCTTCGACCTCTTCAAAGTCTATTGACCCTGCTTAATGGTAATCTTCATAAATGTGGCATCTTTAATGGTACTAAGGAGTCGTCAAGCACCTCGAGCATCATAAGTATCCCATCCAAAGCCTCGGAGGAAATTTGGCTTGTATCAGAAAGTTTATAATATGGTGTTGGCTAGGGTTTGTCAACCTAATAAGAATGTGGGGTTAGTTGTATCCGCAAGTTTTCTGTGATAGTGGATATGTATGATCATAGACAACAATTTAATTTACTCTTTTTTATTCTATTTCATTATTTACACGACTCCTAAAATATAAAGTAAATCCTAAAATTAAGGAAATTAGATATCTATAGATTTTCTTGAAAAAACGTGCAATTTTATATGGTACATGACTTTAAGTGTAACACCCTGGATTTTTGGACTTTGAATTTTTTTGAAATTTTATCCTTATTGTCCTGACTACGACTTCTCCTATGAGTCGTAGGGAGTCTTGAGGGGTCTTACAGACCTAACCATAATAAAATTAGTAAGTATATGACTAAGTTCTGCTCTGAGTATTAGTGGATCACTAAGAGTAGTAAGAACTCATTATGAGTCATTGGGTGCAAATCGTAGGATGTCCAGTGTTTACCCCAAATGGGTTCTGTGTTGACTATGACTGTACCCTATAAGTCATAAGATCCCATTACGAGTCATATTAGTTGATTCGTAGGTTCAACAAGTTGTGAGTGCCCTGGATATGGTCTTGGCTACGACTCATGGTGATAAGTCGTATGAGTCCTTACGAGTCGTATAGTGATCCGTAGTCACTGATGACAAATTTCTGTTTAAATTGAGTGTGCTTTGGACAATTTCCTCCTTACCCAATTAAAACCGCACATTCATAAGGCACTTAAGTGAGGTTGTTTCTTATTTATAACGTACTCAAATACTTCTAAAGCTCTCTCAAGTCTCTCAAGCAGTCATACTTAGGGTTTCTAAGAAGTAGGTCTTCCAAGGGCTCAAGGGTTGAATTCTTTATGTGAAACTTGATATTTCAGGTATGTTACTCTACCCTAATTTATAATTTGTTAAAATCATATATTTAAGTTCTATTCACACGATATTGATATTTGTTTTAAGAACATGGGTTGAGGGTTTTGAGTAACTATTTTTATATGATGTTTCATGTTTGTCCTAGCATGGTTTATGTTTTAATGATGGTTTTAAAAGCAAACTGATGAATGAGGATGGTGAATAAATTAAGGGATTGTGATTTCCCCAAACTTGTGACTTTTGAAGTTGTTATGACCTAACCTCAACCCCCATCCCCCTATTGTGGAATTGGTTTTGAATATGAAAAGTATGCATACTAAACTACTCTCAAACTATTGCATAATGTGAAGAGTCAATGAAGCATAATGATTTTGAATTGAACCTTACGGGGTTGTGTAATTCCCCAAGTAAATGTATAGTTGAACCAAAGGGGATTGTGATTTTCCCCAAGTGATGGTAACTGGTGTGGCATGTTGATGTTACCTTGAAAGAGTAGTTAGTATGATGATACCAACAATGTATGTCTTAATATGTAATATTGTTCAATGAATGAGAATGTATGATACTTATTTTAATTGGGCTTTAATGGGGGTTGTGTAGCTGAGTTGTGAAAGTGGAAGTCCCGAAGGACTAACATTGGAAATCTTGGTTGCCGATGTGGGTTCTATATAATCGGGTGGTTCGAGTCCCCCTTATTATTATAAAACAAATTTGGAGGTTTGAGTCCCCCATATTATATTACATGATTTGGTGCTTGTGTCACCTCGATATGATGGGAGGTTCGAGTCTTCTATAGTGCATATGTATATCCTCTGTCTCGTACAACAACACGCATGGGGCCCTACCAGCTGGGGGAGAGTTGGGCCCATGTAACTGTAAGTGCCTTCTTATGTTATGATGATTGAGCTATACAATCTAGGATAAAGTTTTAAAGTGACTGCTAAGCCTTGTTCCCTATCTCAATATGTGATATATATATATATATATATGTATATGGATTTGATTATATGCAGTGGATTTGAACTGTTGATTACGACAATATGTTATTCTTATCCTTGAGTTTTATGCTACTGTTCATCCCACTAACCATCTCTAAATGTTGTATCCCAATGCAATACAAGCACTAGAGATACTTTTACTTTTGTTGTGCAGAGTTAGGTAGATCTCCTCGGTTCGTCGGTTAGCTAGGGTGAAGTGGTGAGCTTTCATTCCTTGGATAACTTAGATATTTCATTAGTTCTTATCACAGATTATAATTGAGAGTTTTCATTATCATTATCATTATCATATTCATTGTCATTATCCGATTCATGGATATATCCCGACTAAGACTGATTTTTGGTTTTTGTGTTAAAAGGCTTTGTTAGATTACTGTGGACTTTGGTGATGTTGGTCGATTGTTTTGTCCAGTTACTGGTTATCGGTCATAGACTTATCTTTTATTCTTTAATCTTACCTTGTGTTATCTTTTTGTATATTTGAAAATCGTTCGACATTGGGGATGTTGTGTTCACATAGTTAGGTGCAGGGGTAGTCTTTGGTCCTTGTGGGACTTCAAATACCCGTCACGGTAAGGCCCTGGTTCGTGTCATGACGAAAATGGTACCAGATCCTAGGTTTGGTATTATAGGGTGTCCAAAAAGTCATGTCAAGTAGGGTCTTTTTTATGGGTGTGTAGTGCGCCATATTTATAAGGGAGAGTCTATGAGGCATTTAGGAATGCTTCCCTTTCTTAATGTTCTATTTTGAGCTATAGAGTCAAAGGTATTGAATCTTCACTAATTCTTGTATGTTCACTTTTCAGATAATGCCTCTTAGAAGATCTGATACTCGTAAAACTCTTCTATCCCATCTGAGGACAATATGGACGGAGCTCGTCCTATACCAGGAGTTTAGACCAGGTCTAGGGTTGTTCTGATTGCTCTGATGGAGCTCCACCGGTTTCCCCTATCCTTTCTCAGGCACTTCAAGCTGGCATGTCTAATGCTGAATTTCGCTAGTTGAATCATTTGCTTACCCAGTTGGTGGCCTCCTAGATTGAGCGGGTTGCTTCTGTTGCTCCATCCTTTGAGGCCACTAGAGTTTTCCAGTTTATGAGGTTGAGTCCTCGTATTTTCACTGGCTCTAAAGTTGAGGAAGACCCTCAAAATTTCATTGATGAGATGGAAAAAATCTTCCATGTGATGCATGCTACAGGTGTGAAGGGTGTAGAATTCGCTGGTTATCAGTTGAAGGATGTAGCATACCAATGGTCTGAAGAGTGGGAGAAACTTAGTGTGATGATGCTGAGTCCGCTTTGTGGGATGACTTCTCTAATGATTTTCTTAATCGCTTATTTCCTCAGGAGTTGAGGGAGGCAAAGGCTTGGAATTCATGAATTTAAAGCAAGGTAGGATGACATTAAAGGAGTATGCCTTGAAGTTTCATCAGTTGTCGTGTTATGCTCATGAGTTGGTCTCTAGCATGAGTGTTAGAATGAGGAAGTTTGCTTTTGGGTTGTCTTGTGAGTTGATCTTGGGGAGCAAAGCCGCCTTGTTTAACAAGGATATGGACATCTCTAGATTTATGGTGTATATGCAACAAGTGGAAGATGAAAAGAAGAAGCAAACAGAGATGAGTGAAAGCTGAGTAAGAGGTTTTGATATTCAAATCTGGGTGGAGGTAAACAACAAAGTGGTAGAGAGAGTGGAATATTATCTTAGAAGAAGTGGGGCAATTTTGGTTCCTACTCTATGACTAGTGCTCCTTATCTGAAGTTATTGGCTGATCATCATTCTTAGTATGATAGTGGGTTTAGAGCACCAAGAGCCTAGCCTCAGGCTAGTGGGGCTTAGTCAGCTCCATCGTATCCTCCTTGTAGATTTTGTGGTTAGGCATATTATGGTGTTTGCAAAGAAGGGAGGAACAAATGCTTTAAGATATGGCCAGATTGGCCATATACAGTGGGATTGTCCTTCTAATGTTACTTCTGGAGCAAATAAGATTCCTGTTGCTACTTCATTAACTTCTGCACCAAAGGGAGCTATTCCTGCCTCTAGCTTCAGCATTGGTAAAAACTGTCTTATGCTCTTGCCACTCGCTAAGATTATAAGGCATCCCCCAAAATTGTTACTGATATGCTCAAACATTTATCTCGTGACGTATATTGTCTTCTTAATCCTGGGTCTATCCTCTGTTATGTGATCTCTTATGTGCCTATCCATTTTTGTTTTAACCCTAACTTTATTCTAGAACCTTTTTATATCCACTATTGTGGGTGACTCCATTGTGCTAGAAGAGTCTATATGGGTTGTGTGATGTCGATCTATGGTAGGAAGACCTCGGTGAATCTGATAGAGTTTGACATGTTAGACTTTGATGTGATTTTGGGGATGGATTGGTTTAATTCGTGCTATGTGTCTCTTGATTTTTGAACCCGACGGGTCAGTTTAAATTTACCTAATGAGTTGGTGACTTAATGGGAAGGTAGTTCCTTAGTACCTAAGGAAAAGTTTATTTTGTATCTTAGAGTTCAAAAATTGATTTCAAAGGGTGCCTCTAAACTTAGTTAAGGTCTCTAAATCCAAAAGTCTTTGTTTATAAACTGTCTCTATGTTCTGTGAATTTCCCGAGGTATTTCCTAATAATATTTCTGGTTTTCCTAAAAGTCTTTGATTTCATGATTGATCTTCTTCCGGATGCTCGTTCTATTTCTATATCTCCTTATAGAATGGCTTCGGTTGAGTTGAAAGAACTTAGGGAGAAGTTGAAGAATCTTCTGGATAAGTGTGACAGCGCCCAAGCGCACACGCAAGTGTACGTGGCTTATCAAGTAATATAGTGGCTTAAAGGAAGCCCAAGTATCGATCTCTCATGGACTTGCGTTCACCACCTATCTAATTCTAATTCAACCAATTGAGGAGAGTAGTAAATAGAGTTTTATAATTAAAAATAAACTAAGAAGAAACTAAACTAATGCGAAAAAATAATGACTTTGGACAATCAAGGATAGAATCCCAGGGTTAAGGCTTACGAACAATCCTACTATGTTATTGAACTTCATTCATTAACTTGCTTATCTTGGTTGTTGATTCGTAGGGTTAATTGCACGATTACGGTTTCCTAACCTCTAATCCTTTACCTAAGTTGAACCTTACAACTACATCGTTGAGTGGGGATGTAATAGTTCACTTAAGTTCTTTACAAATATCATCCTACATATGAATCAAGTAAGACATCTAAGTACATCCCTATCCTAAATACTAATTCAAGTCTCTTATCTTATAAAGAAACAAGAACCATACTTTACTTATTCCCTTGTTCTATCTCCCTATTTCATCTCCCGAGTTCACAAGGTTGACAATTGATGTATTCTAAGGGCCATGAATCCTTAAAATAGTTAAAACAAGAATAAACAAATAACCAACAATGATGAGTAAATTAACAAATTAATTCAAAACAAAAGTAATCATGAACGTGGCCTTAACCCCAGATAGGAGTTTTAGCCTTCAATGGAAATATTCATCATCCAATCCCTTGGATTGAAGATACAAACCATGAAAGAAACTAACGTAAAGAGATATAAATCCTAAAAGAAGTTTTGAGCATCCCAAAAACTAGTCCAAAATGTCCAAAAGTCCATGATAATGTTTACAAAGATGTATTTATAGTATCCAAGTAGTCCCAAGCTGATTAGGATTCAAATCTGCAGTTTTGCCCTTATTTGAAATAGGGTCGCGTCGTGAGGGACATTTGACTTCATTAGAGGTCTCCAAGCCGTCAAATCGCGAGGGTACACTGTTTATGATACCTTCTGAGTATTTTGGTATGTAGCACACGCCCATATTACTTATCACGCACCGAAACTCGCCCTAGACATTCCAGGTGTCCAAATTGAGTCCAAGTTGTGTATTGTGCTTTCGTTAAGCCATTCCGAGCCTTTTTGAGTTGTTTTCACTTGATTTGAAGATTTTATATCCTAAATATATTATCATGATCCACTCAAAAATCATACTATAGCATTAAACACAACAATTTAGATCTAAAAACAACACAACATCCAAGACGGTGAATTAAAGACACGAGCTAAGCATAGGCTAATTTCACTTAAATCTTTAACTCATTGTTTCGACTCTTGTCTTGATCCAATTGATCCTTGAACATTACCAACAAGTTGTTTCATATATAAATACACAATAAAAATCTTAGGAACTCATTAAAACACATTAGAACCCAACACAATAGACTAGACAAGCACCAAGCTCAAGCTAGTAACACTAGTTTTCTCGGTTGAACTCTAAATGATAATTTGAATCAAAACTTTCTTGGAAACACCATAAAACATTGTACACACATACATGGACAATTAAATGTATATTTATATCATTATCAACACATTAATCACATGAATCATCCTCAAAACAAGGCTAAAAAGGCTAGAATAGTAACGCTAGAATACATAAATACACCCAACATCACCACCCCACACTTAAAGCCTTGTTCGTCCTCGAACAATTCTTCACTTTAAGCATAAAGATCTGAAGAGATTCCACACTTATACAACATGCAAGACACTCAAACTAGCACTACAATGACTACACGAATGCAAGTTACTCACTAAGCATGTTATACACAATTGAAAGCTCATGAATACTATTTCAAAACATCCTAACCTCAAGAATTTACTCTCCTAGTTGGAAAACTCATGCCTATCATTCATTCAAATACATCATACAAATCATTCATATTCATCAAACATGTTTCCCTCACAACAAGAGAGTTACCCATTATCACTCGTATAAATAAAATTTATAACATGATGGGTACAAGAATCAAATTACGCTCACTCTCACAAGGAATTTACAAGTCACACATAATGAACCATAGGCTTTCCCTTAGTGTAATGCTCCACTAATAGTCGAATGTAGAGTTTAGGATCAATTATGGCTTTTTTGGGTTGTAATATAGGCTAGGGGATGGGTAGGAATTATTTGGTAATAGTGACTAACCTCTCTAAGCACTTTAATACACTATATTATACAATTAGAACCAATCTCCAACAACCAATTACACCATTTTTTGACTACCCCATTCTTTTATTTTACCCTATCTCTTTTAAGCATTTTCACAAACACTTGTGCACACATAGTTTACTACTACAAGAATTTTTTTTTCTCTTTTTTCACAATCATGGTAATATTTCTAACATCATTTATATCACATCAATCCACCACAAATCAATTATAAACACCAATAACTATTACCTTGGGATATCAATTTCACCTTTTTCTTCTTCAATTTCTCAAACTCCTTACTAAATCAATTTTTTCATTAAAGCACTTCAGAGCTTTTTTGGATCAAATTATGGTCTATCAAAGAAGGGATTAGGATACTTATGAGGATACCAAAGAAAAGGCTAAAGGATCAATGGGGTTAACTAGGATAATGCACAAAGGTAGGACAAATAGAAGGTATAAAACAAGACTATCAAAGAAATACCTATATCATCTCCTAAAATCCCACTCTTTATTTTGCTTCACACATACATCAGGCAAGTTCTAGATATCACATGCAACAATGAATACACAAAAATTCTCACATCACACATGGCGCATGCTCAACTCAATAGGATCATCATAGACTCTGAACCAAACAATAGCATAAATTCAAAATTAAGCCAACAAATACTAGAGTCACAAACATGAGCCTATGAGTCTCAAAAATAGTAATTCACTCAATCAATATGTTTTTACCAACAATACCACTTGCATCATGTAATAAAAAATAGCACCAACAAGAATATCTGACTTATTCCTAACTTAAATTTTCTTAAATTGAGCCAAAATTTAGGAATTTCCCCCACCCCACACTTAAAAATTTACTTTATCCCTAGAGTGAATTTAAAAGTAAGAGATAGAAATGCTCCCTGAGGCCTCTAGGCCTAGCTAGTAGCATCTTTGCACATTAAGAAGGTCTGTGAAGTCCCACACTCAATCCTTGCCATACTTCAAGCTCAAGATTATGGTACTCAGACTCCCCATTAACCTGTGACTCAACCAAAACCAAAAACTACTTGAAATAAAAAATAAAAATTGAAATAAAAAAGAAAACATACCTTAGCTTGGGTTGCCTCCCAAGAAACGCCAGCACGACCCAATCAACTTTTTTCTCCACCTTGAGGATATGAATTTCACCCCCAACATTGCATCCATCATTTTGCCTCGCTCATAGGATGGTGGTACAAAGATTAATGAACCGAGTAATAGAATATGCATGGTAAACCACTCGACCTTAAAGTGAGGTGTGTTTTTATGTTGCTTGTTCGGTGTAAAATCAAGAATATAGAATTCTTACTCCTCATCTTCACACTCTTTTACTATTTTAAATGATTCCACAGACAAGACATCATCTAAACATAATGTAGAAAAGTGTTTCGAATGTGGCCCAACTAATCCTACTTCAAAATTTACACAATCCATAACACCTTCATTTTTATTCACCTTCCCACTTTTAGTCTCAAGATAAAGATGAAAATCGAGTGGCTGTGATTCTTGTGTTTTCTCCATAAATTGGCTAATGTCCTCCTCATATATTTCTTGGCTTAGACACTGTAGACATGGTGGCAGTGGCTCCATAATAATTTTCATAATATCAGTTTTTGAGTACTCAGACTTCCTCGAATTATCCACATCATATTGTGAAGGTTTCATCTATGCACTTTCATACAAATCTGGACAATAAGACACATGGTGATGTCCTCCACAAAAATAACAAGAATTACCATCAGTCAAAAACCATCTATCCCAGGGTGACATCTCGAGAAAAGTGTTAGAAAAATAAAAATAAAAGAAAATAAAAAAAATAAACAAAACTATTTACAACTCAATATAGAAAAACTAAAAATAAGATAGCTGCTTAATAACAAGTCCCCGCCAACGGTGCCAAAAACTTGACAGCGCCAAGCGCACATACAAATGTATGTGGTCTTATCAAGTAATATAGTGGCTTCAAGAAAGCCCAAGTAACGATCTCTCAAGGACTTGCGTTCGCCGCCTATATAATTCTAGTTCAACCAATTGAAGAGAGTAGTAAATAGAGTTTTAGAATTAAAAATAAACTACGAAAAAACTAAACTACTGTGGAAAAATAATGACTTTGGACAATCAAGGATAGAAGCCCAGGGTTAAGGCTTACGAACAATCCTACTATGTTATTGAACTTCATTCGTTAACTTGCTTATCTTGGTTGTTGATTCGTAGGGTTAATTGCACAATTATAGTTTCCCAACCTCTAATGCTTTACCTAAGCTGAACCTTACAACTACATCGTTGAGCGGGGATGTAATAGTTCACTTAAGTTCTTTACAAATGTCATCCTACATATGAATCAAGTAAGGCATCTAAGTACATCCCTGTCCTAGATACTAATTCAAGTCTCTTATTTTATAAAGAAACAAGAATCATACTTTGCTTAGTCCCTTGTTCTATCTCCCTATTCCCTCTCCCGAGTTCACAAGGTTGACAATTGATATATTCTAAGGGCCATGAATCCTTAAAATAGTTAAAACAAGAATAAACAAACAACCAACAATGATGAGTAAATTAAAAAACTTCATTCAAAACAAAAGTAATCATGAACGTGGACTTAACCCCGAATAGAAGTTTTAGCCTTCAATGGAAATATTCATCATCCAATCCCTTGGATTGATGATACAAACCATGAAAGAAACTAAAGTGAAGACATATAAATCCTAAAAGAAGTTTTTAGCAGCCCCACAACTAGTCCAAGACGTCAAAAATTCCATAATAATGTTTACAACGATGTATTTATAGTATCCAAGTAGTCCCAAGCCGATTAGGATTCAAATTTGCAGTTTTTCCCGTATTTGAAATAGGGTCGCATCACGAGGGACATTTGACTTAAGTAGGGGTCGCTACACGGGTCCATCGAGAGGGTACACTTTTTTGGATGCCTTATAATTATTTTAGTATGTTTCACGCGCCCATAGTATTTTTCATGCATCCACACTCTCCCTAGACATTCCAGGTGTCCAAATTGAGTCTAAGTTGTGTATTGTGCTTTCGTTAAGCCATTCCGAGCCTTTTTGAGTTGTTTTAACTTGATTTGAAGCTTTTATATCCTTAGTATATAATCACAATCCACTGAAAAAGAATCCTATATCATTAAACACAACAATTTAGAGCTCAAAACAACACAACATCCAAGACGGTGAATTAAAGACATGAGCTAAGCATAGGCTAATTTCACTTTGATCTTTAACTTATTGTTTCGACTCTTTTCTTGATCCAATTGACCCTTGAACATTAACAAAAATTTGTTTCACATATCAATACACAATAACAACCTTAGGATCTCACTAAAACACATTAGAACCCAACACAATAGACTAGACAAGCACCTAGCTCAACCTAGAAACACTGGTTTTCTCGGTTGAACTCTAAATGATCAATTTGAATCAAAACTTTCCTGGAAACATCATAAAAAATTGTACACACATACATGGACACTTAAATGCATATTTATATCATTATCAACACATTAATCACATGAATCATCCTCAAAATAAGACTAAAAAGGCTAGAATAGTAATGCTAGAATGCATAAATATACCCAACATCAAAGTATTTTATCAGCCCTAGTGTGTATTCGTAGGGTTATCCCATGATCTTCATATGTAATAAGGATGGTTCCCTTCAGTTGTGTATTAATTAACACCAATTAAATAAGATTACAGTGAAGAATGAGTATCCTCTTTCGAGGTTTGATGATCTGTTCGATTAGCTTCAGGGTGATAAGTTCTTTTCTAAGATAGATCTTTGGTATGGGTACCATGAGTTGAATATTAGGGAGGCGAATATCTCTAAGACTGCTTTTCAAACCTGAAATGGTCATTTAAAGGTTTTGGTGATGTCCTTTGGATTAACTAATGCCTCAGTGACAGTTATGGATCTTATGAATTTAGTTTTCTGTCAGTTTTTGGACTTGTTTGTCATTTATTAATGATATTTATGTGTATTATAAGAGTGAGGTGGATCATGTCGATCACCTCCGCCATGTATTTCAAACCCTAAAAGATTAACGTTTGTATGCTATGTTCTCAAAGTGTGAGTTCTGGTTGAATGTTGTGGCTTATCTGGGACATGTTTCTTCTAGTGAAGGGATCATGGTAGATCCATAAAAGTTTGCGGTGGTTAAGATGTGTCCTAGACTCATGACTCCAACAGGCATTCAATGCTTCTTGGGTTTAGCTAGTATTATTGAAGGTTTATAGAAAGTTTTTCCTCTATTGCTTCCCCATTAACTAGGTTGACGGAGAATAAGGTGAATTTCTTGTGGTCTGATGCTTGTGAGGGTAGTTTTAAGAAGTTGAAGAAAGAGTTAACTTAGGCTTCGATCTTGACTCTGTCCGAGGGCACTGATGGTTTTCTTGTATGTTGTAATGTATCCTGGGTGGGATTGGGTTGTGTGTTGATATAGCATAGAAAGGTGGTTGCTTAAGATTCTAGACTGTTGTAAGTTCACGAGAAGAACTACCCAACTCATGATTTGGAATTTTTAGCTGTGGTGTTTGCATTGAAGATCGACATTATTTGTATGGGGTCCATGTTGATATTTATTCTGATCATAAGAGACTGCAATATATGTTCACTTAGAATGATCTAAATCACAAGCAAAAGATATGGATTGAGTTGCTCAAATACTATGACATGAGTCTTCACTATCAATCAGGTAAGGCTAACGTGGTTTCTGATGCTCTTAGCAGGTTATCCATGGAAAACTTATCTCATATGGATGAGGAGAAGTGGGATTTGGTGAAGGATATTCACCATTTAGATAATCTTGTAGTCCGTATCTTGGATTCTGAGGATGGTGGTATGATTGTTCAAGAGGTGACGAAGTCATATCTTAGAGAAAAGTAAATGAGAAGTAAGTGTTAGACCTTATCTTGATGCAAATCAAGAATGAAGTGGGTAGGCAGAAGGTAAAGGTTTTTGAGATTGGCATTGATGGTATTGTGAGATACAAAGGCATATTATGTGTTTTTTATGTTGATGGGTTGGAGAAAATTTTTTCGCCGAAGCTCATGAGTCATGTTACACGATTCATCCTGGTTCAACGAAAATGTATCATGATCTTAAGAAGATTTATTTGTACACTAATATAAAGATAGATATGGTCAATTTTGTGGCTAAGTTCATGCTGTGTCAGCAAGTAAAAATAGAGCACTTGAAGCCCGATGGGTTAACTCAAGTGATTGAGCTGCTTATATGGAAATAGGAAATAATTAATATAGATTTTATTACCGGTATTTGATGTCGCCTAAAACTACACCTCAATCAAAAGTATAATGCGGTCGATAGTAAATATAGTAACCTAATAAGGCTGGGGTCGATCCCACAAGGAAAATGTAAATAATTGCTTGCTTTATGTAACCCACAAGTGGTACAAGAAAGTAAATGGGGGGATTTTGTTATCAATTACAAATAGTAATGTAATACCCCGTACTCCTACCTAGCTTGAAATCATCCCAAGTATGTTGGAAACTTACTTTGAAAGATGAATCCAATTTTATACATGTGGAATTTTTAAGATTTTCATTTTTTGTTGAGTGGGAAATTAAATAAGCTTTCCATCGATACCCATTTCATCAAAATCCAGTAACGGGGTAGAAAGTAATGGCCAAAATATCAAAAGCAGTCAAAACTGCCCAGGTACGATGGTGAAGGCCGACGGACAATCGAGCTAGCGACGGACCGTCGCCCAAATCGTCGCAGCGGAGGTAGTAAGACCATATTCTACCTAAGGGCGATGGCTCAGGCCGACGGACCGTTAAGCTAGCGACGGACCATCGCCCAAGCTGTATTAGGAGAGGCAGTGAACCCCTATTCTGCCCAAGTGCGATGGTCAAGATCGACGGACCATCGACCCAGTGGCGGATCGTCGCACCCAACGTTGTATATTTCGTTCAGCTATTTTAAGTCATTTTAAAAAAGGGATTTTTGATCTTTTACCATCCTTTCTAATACCTAATAATATCAGATCAAGGATCATAAGTTCATTATCCATCTACAACATCAAATTAGGGTTTTCTCTCAAAGTTAATCCCCAATAACAAGATCCAAATCATTCTCAAGAAAACTAAGAGATTCAAGTTCTTCAAGTCCAAGGACTTCAAGAAACTCATAATCAAGGTATGTCATGTGTTGATTCATGGGTCCCTTTCACCTATGAAGCTCAAGAATCTCTCTTCAAAATCCAAGATTTGTGTATTTATGAATGTTCATGATGTAAATTGAATTGAAATTTATGTTCATGATGTTGTGGGGTTTTGATTCATGTTTTAAATTACATATTCCAATGATTGACCCTAGAATATGAAGATTTTCATAATAATCATGATAAACCCTTCAAATTTGCAAATTTATTTATGCAAACATGACAATTAGATGCATTAATGATGGTATAACCAAAGTATGCTCCCCATGTGTTTGATAAATGCCTATGTGAAGAAAAAGTGCCATACTAGTGTGATAATATAGAATCCCCATTCATGTACAAGTTTATGCATGTCAAATGTTTGATGAAATGTCTTAGTCAATGAATTATGGATACATGTGTAGCCCTTGTGGTGCTTTAGAACTTGTACTTCATGAAATCTCCAACTTATTATATTATGGATTGTTGATGTCTATCATGTATTCAAGAAATTCATGCTTTGTCGGTTTCTTTCCATCGAGTCCTAGGGGTACTTGTACTCGAATAATATAGTTGTGTGCCTATCATGTTTTGACGATATCCTCAGTCAAGCCATAATCCATAGAGCTAAGTCAGTTATGTGACTCAGGAAAGCTCAGAAATCCAGTAATCTTAAAAATTTCAGACAGTTATCATATCTCAGTAGAATTAACTCAGTCCAAAGAAATTCAATTAACTCAGTCCAGTCAGTTCAGTTAATCATGTTCAGTGTCTATTCAGATGGGAGTAGAAATGAGCACGAGCGAACCCAAGGATGGGAACCCACCTGTTATATGAGGGTGTGATTCTTAGAAGAAATCCTTGCATTCTAAAACTACTTAGCCAGCGTAGGTTGAGACATCATAGCCTATTATATGAGGGTAGATGAGGTGGATTAACCTATTATATGAGGGTTACCACCGTTCTCACTAGAGTTATCTGTTATATGAGGGTTAATCACAGATTGTCCTTACCAGTGGCGCGTTATTGACACCTTTACAATTAGGGTTATAGATTGGACCCCAACTCAGCTATATTGCATTATTTGGGGCATGTCGGTTAGATGACTACTTTCCATAGTTTTAGTCACAGATCAGTACTACCAGACACAGTCATTCAGTCTCAGTAATAGAACTCAGATAGTTCTATAGAATTCAGGACTGTCAGATACAGCCAACTTAGAACAGAACGAAACTCAGCTAGTTCCATCAGAACCTATACTATCAGATACAGTGGCTCAGTATCAGTTATCAGTACTCATGTTAGCAGTATTCAGACCCAGTAGTCAGTATCATCACGAATTCAGTTACAGTCATTTATTTATGCATGTATTCTCACGTTCATGTTGTATAGTTAGTTAGCATTGTTCATGCATTTGAACCCTCTTCATTCATCCTACCTCACATGCATACCAATACATTCAATCGTACTGACATATTTGCGCTATATGTTTTATACCATAGGTTCAGAAGCACGAGCTCCAGAGCATCAATAACATTCCAGTCTCGACAGTCAGAGTTAGCAGTGAGTCCTCATCCTTCGAGGACATGACCATTACTTTATTATCTCATTAATTAATTTATTTTAGTAGTTGGAGTTAGTTGGGGACATGTCCAATCAACTCCTTATTCAGACAATTTAGTTGGGGACATGTCCCATCAACTCCTTATTCAGACAGTTTAGAGGCTTTCAAACTAGAATGTTCAGACAGTTATTTCAGTTGTTTTGGTATTGATATACCATATCTTCAGATGTTATGTTTTATCATATATTTGAACCTTATGAACTTTCAGCCTTTATTTTCGTATTTATACAATATATTATGTAGTGTACAGGAACAAGTATCAGTTATGGGTTAGCTTATGGTCCTTCGGGGTCATGAGCACCGTGTGGCATTTTGGGTACCAGACTCGGGGCATTACAAGTAACCAATTCTTGAGTGCTGTCGAGTTGAAATCAATATGAGATGAACGCTAGTTTTGTATTTCCCCCTGGCTTCTCAACTGCATAACTTTCTCGTGTTCAACCCAATTATTCTATTGTTCTGCATGCAAAGCCTACAAGATAGGTATTATCTGCTGCTATGAACATAAAATTCACCCTTTTTGACTTGGTTATCGTCTCATGGTGTCGCTTTGTTACCTCTTGCTACGGCCTCAATTATATTTACTTATCATATCGTTGTTTTAATCTTATTTTCCCAGTCACAAGCTTCTTGGTTATTAAATGGATACGAATACGGACAATCTCAAGATACTGCATCTACTTGAGGCTAATTATTGTGATGAAGAATTAAGATACATGCAGAAACCCTAGACCAATTGGGTCTCACACTTTCTTTACGTAGTTAATCCGGCCAGGGTTCCCACCACTCTGTCTAAGTAGATTAGTTGCTCATGTTTGTGAAATAAACCATGATTATCAATATAGAACACATAAAATCAATTTCACAAGAATAAGATGAATAAACTCCAAAGTCTTTACTTGAACAAAATCCTAAAATCTCAAGAACAATTGAAAAAATGTGTAATATATGTAATAGCATATAAAATAATGTCACAATACATAACCTAATAAAATATAAACCCTAGGGTATTTATAGTATCTCAAAATAACATAAAAATCCTATTAAAAATGGGAAAAGTAAAGTAAAGTCGGCAGTCTGTACGACTCGATCTTCACTTGTATCCTCAGCTTACGAGTCGTATCCTACCATGCCGAAATCGTTCCAGTGTCTAATATTCCCATGGCTTCAATTCTCTGTTCAGCTTATGAATTTAGCTTAAGAGTCATAACTACATATACAACTCGTGTCCTTCATCCGTATCCACCTGGGATTTTAGTCTTTTCTAATTTTGAACACTGGTTTGTATACGATATCCCTATACGAGTCGTACTTAGTCTTTTGACTCGTCTTCTTCTAATAATTCAATTCCTGGATAGTAGCTTTAATTTTGTAATGTTCACGGCTTCAGCATACAATTAGTATCCTGGATTACGACTGGGATGCTTGAGTCGTATCTTCCTCATACTTGGTTTCTCGATTTGGCTTTTGGTTCTATTCCTTATTCGATTCAGCATACGAGTTGTATTGAATGATTACGACTCAAGGTCTGACTCATCTACTGATTAGAGTTGGTCTTTTTCAGGTCTTTTTCTCCTTTTTTTATTCAAATAATGTTATAAACCTGTTTTACCTGCAATTCACACCAAAGTGCATCATATCTAACAATACAACCTAACTTCACGCATAAATTCATGATTTTAAGCATCAAAAGTGTCGTGTTTCCATGCCACATCAACACCCTCAGCTTATACTTTTGCATGTCCCCCGGAAAACAAAACCAAATACTATTTCCTAACCCGGAGGCTATGCTTAAAATAAGAAGATTGCAGACAACCCATGACAGTGATTTTGGATTCAATTTCAATCTTGTTATTCCCCTCTAAATTTTCCTAATTTTCAATACATACTTGCATACAGAAATTCAGCACATGTAGAAACATGAAAGAATCCGATGATGACATTACATTAGCAAAAGACAATTGAGCATAAACATGTTTTACTTTCATCAAACAATCTAGTAACCTAGCAATATAACCCATGTACACTCACAGTCAAAGAAATATCATTCACTCTTCATGGATATACTCCTCTATTGAGGGGATATACAAATGACTCTCTCTCTCATAAAGAAGTATTATCGGTGTGCACAAAATACCATAAGCTTGCCCTTACGCTCTTTTCCTAAGTTGTTAGACAGTCAAAGTAGGATCACTATAGGACTTTATTTAGCTTGTAACATAGGCTCGGGGTTGGTATGATACGTATGGATATTTAAAGTGACTAAGCCTCCTAGACACTATGCTCTTTTTGAGGTCCACTATTGTTGACTTCTATTATTTTCCACCCTTACGTCACTTTTTTTCTTTAGAGCATATTCCACTAGGGTCAGGTGTTGCTTTCTAGCACCTATTTTTCTTATTCTTATTCTTTTTCTAGTCCTTGTACTTTTCTTTCTTTACATCACACCTGTCCATGTTTCAACTAATTCCCTTGTAGACACTTTTATTCATTTTAGCTTTTCTCTTACACACCCTTATAATAGCCACCCTCAACTTAGGAAATTTTCCTGGGTTTAGGTGGATAGGGTCCCTAGGAGGACTAGGGCCAAACCAGGTTCATTGAAAGTTAAACGAGAAGGTGAGAGGCATAACAAGAAAAATTGGTCTATTAAAGCTCAAATATTTGGATTAAGGGGATTTGTCCATTTGGTTCGGCATTTTAGGCTTAAGTGGACTCACACAAAAATGGCCTATGATATTTGCTACCTAACTATCCGTATACCTAGGAAAAATCAACCAGGAAAGTTCTAGATTCCAATACAACTGGGAACTAAGTAAACCTTACACGCACAGTTGCACAGGGCTATATTACCAAGTACTAGTTATCCAATTATGCAATAGTTTTGTCCCGAACTGTACTATCCCTAATCTTAATGACATTATCATATACTCAACAATTTCATATAGATATATACATCACGCAATTTATCAGATAAATTTTTTTTGAGGGAGGTCAACATTTTTAATTTTCCAACAAAGTTCACACCACTTTTCACAATCTCATTTCAGATATCAACACAAAATTAACAGTTTTTCATCAATCACAAAATAAACATCAAAATCATAGGCAAAATCTTTAAATACATCCCAACTTTTTAAAAATCCATAAAAATGATCATCAAAAATAAAAAATATCCACTGCCATAGGCGCGCTGATCTACTCCCTATCTCAGCTGCCTGCCTCAGATCTATAAGTAATAACAAACTTTTAGTTTTAGCTATATCTGAGAATTTTAAAATTGCTCCCAAAATTTTTGGTATCCCCACCCCAACATAAAAATATACCCAGTGTTACAAAAATAAGATAGAGTAAGGATCAGGGTCATACCTAGGCTCTTAAGGTGACAGAGCATCAACATCAGTACATGGGTCCTCAAATCGAGTCCCACTCTCATCCGCTACTGTCTCACCCGAGACTGGATAAAAAATAGGCGGGGGAACAATATTAACCCCCTCAACATCCCGAACCGAAGCTCTCGAACCACTATCTCCCATATACATCTCTCGTACCCATGTCGACGTTCCTTCTCATCCTAGATGCTATCAAATCTGGCTTTTTTCTTCATAGCTCTGGCCTCTTTTTTTTTTTTTTTCTCTTCTCTCTTCCTCGGTCTAGTCAGCCTACTCATCCACTGGTACTACCCAAATATTCATCACCTCGACCATGGGAATCACAGTCTCTACAATAGGCTCAGTAACTATTGGCCTTTCGGACAACTCAATGACTATCTTCTTTATCTCTGCAATATCGGCTCTAGCGTTGCCAATATTAGGCACCTGTCCACTACCGAATTGCTGAGTAATCCTCGACTCAAATGCCTCTAGGAATTGTTGGACGTGTCTATCCTATGCCTCCAACTATCAGGTCATCCAACTTTGTACTTCCCCCTTTATATGCCTTACTTTTGCAGTCAACATCGCTAATTGGGTCACCATCTCTGTCCACATAGCCTGAGAAATCAAGATAACCCTGGGTGGCATACCCCATGGCCTAGATGACACCGACTGGACTGGAAGTAGGGCATCAGAAGTACCCGCTGTATCTGTGGGTGCAGCTGCAGTTTGTGCACCTTCTTTCGAAGTCTGAGCTATAGTAGGGGTGTCTGTCTAATCATCTTATGGGAACACTCCCTCCATTGCATCTATGACCTACTTCATAGGTCGGTCAAATAGGTTAGATATATCTCGAATAAGGTTGATATCAAATATCCTCTGGGCCTCAATTATCTCATCAACCCTGGGTATCTCCAATACTCTCGCAGCATGCACGGGTATCCCAGGAATGCCTTCTGCTCTGTGATAGCTCTATCTCTCAAATCTCTAGTCGAGAACTCACCAATATCAAAGGTATATCTGATAGTGAAACCAACTATCATTGCTGCTCGGGTCGGTCTTAGTACATCATCACCTTTTGTTGGACATAAACTGTGTCAGGCTATTGTCTACAACACCTTGCCCTCAAAGGTGAGAGTACTCTTATTTATCTTCTATGAATCGCCAATACCATTTTTTACCCAAGTAGTATTCTCACTATGTGCAGATGTCCTCTCTGCTATTCATCTGAACATTGCCATCTTATTCTTAGTACCCAACATTCGATTAGTGATCTTCCTCATCTCATCCATTATATAATCTATTTTTGCTGTGCTAGCTGGATCCTGATAATCTAACCTATATAAAAATCTCCTAATAGTCAGGGGAGAGATATCAACACGCACTCCTTGAATTATCAGGGAGTAATAGGATTGCCTCCCTTCTACAACATACCCTATAAATATTACCACTGAAGTTCTCCTTTGTATATGACATATAACTCACGAACAAGCATCTTGCTATATCTACCCGGTGATCTAATTATCCAGACAAACCCATATTTCTTGAAGCACTCAGCAAACTGAGGTAACTCAGCCATCCCTGTAGTAGTCATTCTGCTCTCTGAATATATCATCATATTTATCTTACTACCTGGAAGATGAGACAACCCCATTTTAAATGTAGCCTATATGCCGGGGTAGCCCTATCGTTCTACAATGGGCACCGGAGCAGGGGTCAGTGCAAGTGGTGGGTCCTACCTGTCTATCGTGGTCGCCTCTACTTCTAGACCTCGAGCTTCTTATGTACTCTCCTCATCTAAACTAGACTTAGCCTCATCATAATAATCATCATCCACAGGCTATGGTGTGCGTGGAGGAGAGACAATTGTTCTTTCTTCTCGACCCCCTTTGTGGTGGTGATTCAAAATATATTGGCACCACTTTCTTCCCTTTCGACTTAGAAGGTGCTTTTCATTTAGTCGCGACTTTCTTGGATATTGTTCCATCATACTCCTCTCTACTGCTTTCAGATATGGAGTCAAACCTGAAAATACTGGACTTCTTACTTTCCATGAGTACTTGCTTGTTTCCTTTTTTTAGCGACTGTTTTGGACGAGAACGCATTCTTTTGAGGTACTTTCTTACAAGTACACTAATATGAGGAACTAAGAAAAGAAAAATTCAAAATTTAAAGTTCAATATGCTTAGTTTTCGTTGGGTACGAGTGGTGGGTACTGGTTGTACCCACTTGGTATGATTCGTATACTTGAGTTATATCCTAGACAATATATGATCATTGTTCAATGTTCAGATTATGACTCCTACGTAACAGTTGTATCAAATGGTTACGACTCGTGACCAACAGTTGTAAGCTAATCAGAAACATTATTTAATTTTTATTCTTCCCAGGTGGGTACGATATGTAGGTACGAGTCGTAAGGTCTGAATGCAACTCATATGGTTGAGTCGTATCCATCCCATTTGTTAGATTTCTATGTTGTCAGTGGGTACGAGTCTTATTATAACCCCGTACTAGTGGGTACGAGTCGTAAGGAGTCTCGTATCCACTGCAACATAGAAGTCCAACTTTTAAAGTTTAACTCCAATAAAATTCCCAATTTACCCACTACTCTACTCTGCTATATCCAGCAATGTAAACCTACAAATACATCAAAAATCTATTTCTAAACCCTATTTCTTCCCCAAGTTCAATTTTTGCAAAAAATATACCACACTATTCTATCTTCTACCCAATATTTGCATAACTTCTACTCAAAACATGTTTACAATGCAAAGCAAAACTCATTTTTACTTTAAAAAGCAAAGAAAATGCAATTGAGAACTTACTTGATGAGTGAGAATTAGAAAATCTCAAGTTTGAATTGTTTTGATTCCCAAATTCGAGTTTAAGAACAATAATTGAAAGATTGGAAGATTATGGCAGTGAAATCAAGTTGAAAACACTTATATTTGTGGTTTGGAGTTTGAAATTTGAGTGAAAACACATCGGGTACGAGTTGTAAGTGTCGAGTACCCGATCGGGTTTATTTATCCTTTTTTAATTTAGGTTTTGGGATAGGTCCACAAAAGATTTGACTTGGTAAGCCAGATACAAATTGTCAATACGACTTGTACCCAGGCTTATGGGTTATTTTCTTGACACGTATGGCCCAGAAACTATCTTGGGTTCTAGAGTGAGTACGACACTTGGTCATGAAGCATACCCAAAGGGTACGACTCACACCGAGAGTCGTATTTATTCCAGTAATTAATTTCTAAATCTATTTTATCTCCTGGGTCATTATGACTCCTATTCATAAGTCATACGATATTCTATACCCTAAAGTTTCCTAACTAACTTCGTCCCAAGAATGTCAAGTATTAGCTTCTAAATTTAATGATATTTATTCCATGGGGAGTTTTCAAGATTTTCACTTTTTGTCATGTGGGAAATTCAATAAGCTTTCCATCGATATAAGATTCGCCTAAATCCGATAACCGGGTAAGAAGTTATGACTATTTCAAGTTTCTGTCGTAAAACACCATCATCTCAGTCAGTGGAGTATCGCGACATAAGACAAAATGACATTCGTCAATTTCCAGTAAGACTCCTCGATTTTACTGCATCACGGATGGCTCACAAATCCCAATTGTCAATTTCCAGTAAAGCTCCATGATATCCTCGCATCGTGCTGTCATCTAATTTCCCAGTTGTTGAATTCCAGTGACACGACGTGATAACGCCGCATCACACCAAGGGTCCAGGTCAGGAAATTTTCACAAATTTTAAAGGACACGTCCAGGGTTAAATGGGTCTTTTACCATGATTTTAATTCAGCCTTAAACATGAAATTTAACCCAACATGACCTAAGGACATCATTTTTCACTCTATTTTCCCCAATTTCTTCTTACTCTCAAGCCAAGAAACCCTAATCTTAAAAAATCAAGGGCAAGGATAAAGAATCTCTCCAAGGATCTTTATGGAGTTACATTCTAAGGTATGCATAGTGTTTATTCATGGACTCCTTTCATCCATGAAACCCAAGAATCTCTTTTCAAAGGTCAAGTATATGGATTTTTATGAATTCCATGTTGGGTTTGCTTTTGTGCATGTTGATAATGACTAATTGAATTCTAATCTATGTTTGGTGATTAATTTTAAGTGGAATTAATTATTATAGGTGTAGAATCATGTGAACCCATGATTAAACCCTTGAATGGTGAAAATAGACCTGAATCATGATGTTTACTTGATGCGTAATGTTACCTATATATACTATACTCACTATGTGTTTGGTTAAATGCCTATGTGAAGGGAAAAGTGCCATACTAGGATGATAATATGAAATCCCCATTCATATACAAGTTCATGAATGTCAAGTGTTTGATGAAATGTCTTAGTCAATGGATTATGGAAATATGTTTAGCCTTTGTTGTGCTTTAGAATTTATGCCATGAATTTCTTTTACGATATCGAGTCCTGGGGGTATTTAATACCCGATAATTTTGCTGTGTTCCTAGAGCCAATGTCAGTTTCATGATAATCTCGATCATGCCATGATAAGTAGAATTCAGTCAGTTACATGACTCAGGAAAACTCAGTAACCTCATGAACTTAGTCAGTTAACATAATTTAGTAGTATTCCGTCAGTCCATGAAACTCAGTGAACTCAGTCAGTTAACAGAATCCAGTAGTATTCCGTCAGTCCAAAGAACTCAGTGAACTCTGTCAAGTTCAGTTCAGTTAATCACGTGCTATTCAGATGGGAGTAGGATTTAGCACCGAGTTAACCCAAAGATGAGGACACACACTGACAGTTGAGGGTGTGATCGTTAGAAGTAATCCTTCTATTCCAAAACAATATAGCCAGCATAGGTTGAGACATCAACACTGACAGATGAGGATTGATGAGGTGGATTAACTCTGTTAGATGAGGGTCCCACCATTCTCTTTTGGGGACACTGTCAGATGAGACTCACTTATAGCTTGTCTTTACTAGTGGCGCGGTATTGACACCCTTCCAATTGGGGTTATAGATTGGACCCCAAAATAACTATAATAGTTTATTAGGGGCATGTCAGTTAGATGAATACTTCCCATAGTTTTGCTTACAAAATCAGAATTGTTAAATACAGTCATTCAGTCTCAGTAATAAAACTTATATAGTTCTACAGAATTTAGGACTGTCAGATACAGTCAACTCAGAACAGTACAAAACTCAACTAGTTCCATCAGAACCTATACTATCAGATAAAGTTGCTCAGTATCAGTTATTTTAGTTATACAGTTATCAATATCTCATGTTATCTGTACTCAGACTCAGTAATCATGTTATCACAAACTCAGTTACAGTTGTTATGTATTCATGCATATATTCTCACATTTATATTATCCAGTCTGTTAGTGTAGTTCATGCATATGAACCCTTATGTATTCAGACTACCTCACATGCATACCAGTACATTCAATCGTACTAATGAATTTGCGCGCCTCATTTATGTACAAGAGTCTATGAGATGCTTTAGGAATAGTTTCCCTTCTTTTAGTATTCATGTCGTGCCAGTAAGCATAAGCTCAAAATTAATTTCCCAGTCTAATCTGTTTCTCTTCCGTCTACAAACATGCCTTCCAAAAGAAGAAATGGGAATCAGTCAGCCCCTCAGCCTATCCAAGCAGATCCCTTGGATGAACACATTTCTCATGCAGAGTTTAGAGCTGCATTCGCTACTCTTGCTCAGTCAGTTGCTGCTCAGAATGAACGACCAAATGTCATTCCGGCCAACCCAGTTGCCAATTCAGCTGCATCTAGGATTCGAGACTTTACCCGAATGAATCCTTCATCCGTCCTCGGGTCTAAGTCAGATGAGGACCCTCAAGAATTCATTGATCAGGTTTAGAAGGTTACATACATCATGGGGGTTATTTCAACTGAGAGTGCTAAGCTAGCTGCATATCAGTTATAGGATATTCCTCACACTTGGTACAAACAGTGGAAGTCAGAGAGGTCAGTTGATGCAGGACCTGTTAAGTGGGAGGAGTTTGTCACTGCATTCTTAGATAGATTCTTTCCCTAAGATCTGAGAGAGACTAAGGTATTAGAATTTATCAACCTCAGGTAAGGCAATATGACGGTGAAAGAGTATTCTTTTAAGTTTACTCAATTAGTCAGATATGCTCCCCATGTAGTGGCAGATAGCAGGGCCAAGATGAGTAAGTTTGTTTCAGGGGTAAATGATGGTGTGGCCAATGAGTATAGGTCTGCGATGTTGAATAGTAACATGAACATAGCCAGGCTTATGAACCATGCTCAGCAGATAGAAGAACAAAAGATTAAGATGGGGGAGAAGCAGAATAAGAGAGCAAAGATAGGTAGTTTCAACTTTGCTCAGCCAAAATTAGAAGGAGGGAATCATTCTCAATTCTATCCTAAGTCATTCATTCTATCTCCTTCCTCAGCCAGTGCTCCAGTTTCTAAGTTCAGGGATGGTAATAGAGATAGGGCGCCAGGCTCTAATTCTCAAGGCAGTGTCACCAATGCCCGAACTAATCCTCTTTGTCAGACTTGTGGTAAGAACCACAAGGGTGCTTGCAAAGCTGGTAGCAATGTCTGTTTTGGATGTGGTAAGCCAGGCCACAGAGTCAGAGATTGTCCCCAGTCAGGATATCAGGGTCAGCATAACCGTTTCTCACCCCAGTTTGGTTGCCCAAATCGGCAGGGTGCCACCTCCAGTGCTACGAGTGGGCAATGCCTAAATTGACTTTATGCTCTCCAGTCTCGGCAAGACCAGGAAAATTCTCCTGATATAGTTACTGGTACGTTACAAATCTTTCAAGTACATATTTACGCTATGCTAGATTTAGGAGATTCCTTGTCTTTCGTTACTCCCTATATAGTGGTTGATATCAGAGTCAGTCCCAAAATTCTAGTAGAGCCCTTTTCAGTCTCTACCCAGTGGGTAAAACCATCATAGCCCGGCGGGTATACAGGAACTGTCCGATTATGGTATTTTAGAAAGTCACCTCAACAGATTTAGTCAAATTAGAGATGACTAATTTTGATATCATTCTAGACATAGATTGGATTTATTCCTGCTATGCCACAGTCGACTGCAGAAATAGAATAGTCCAGTTCTAGTTTCTGAATGAACCTATCATAAAGTGGAGGGGTAGTACTTCAGCTTTTAGATATTAGCTTATTTCCTACCTTTGGGCACGAAAAATGATATCTAAGGGATGTGTCTATCATCTTGTACATGTTACGAATTTTAGTTTCAAAACTCCCAGTCTTGAATCAGTCCCAGTCATGAGCGAATATTCAGATGTCTTTCCCGAAGATCTTCCAGGGATTCCTCTCGAAAGGGAAATAGACTTCAACATTGATCTTTTTGTAGATACTCAGCCTATATCTATTACTCCATATAGAATGACACCAATAGAACTCAAAGAATTGAAAGATCAGTTGAAGGATCTTTTAGATAAGGGATTCATCAGATCCAATGTTCCCCGTGGGGCACACCAGTCTTATTCGTGCGTAAGAAAGATGGTTCTCTCAAAATGTCCATAGATTACTATCAGCTCAATAAAGTTATAGTCAAGAACAAGTATCCACTTCCCAGAATTGATTACTTGTTTGACCAACTTCAGGGTGCTAGCTATTTCTCTAAGATAGACCTCAGATCAGGCTATCATCAGCTCAGAGTTAGAGAATGTGATATTTCAATAATATCTTTCTGTACTCTGTATGGTCACTTTGAATTCCTATTCATGTCCTTTGGTCTTACCAATGCCCCAACCTTTTTCATGGACTTTATGAACCATGTGTTCAAGAAGTACTTGGACATGTTCGTCATAGTCTTCATAGATGACATTCTTGTCTATTCCCGCAGTGAGAGTGATCACCCAGACCATCTCAAAATTGTACTTCAGACTCTCAGAAATCATTAGTTATTTACCAAATTTAGTAAGTGCAAATTTTGGCTAAGGTCAGTAGTATTAATTGGTCATATCATTTCCGGTGATGGCATTAGAGTAGATCCTCAAAAGACCGAAGCAGTAAGAAACTGGCCTTGCCCTGTCTCTCTATCAGATATCAGGAGTTTCTTGGGCCTGGCTGGCTATTACAAATGGTTTGTTGAGGGATTTTCATTTGTCAGATCCTTGCGAGAAGAGTTTTTAGGAGTTGAAGACTCGACTCACCTCAGCTCCAGTCTTAGCTCTTCCAGACAGTCCAGATGGGTTTGTAGTGTACTGTGATGTATCCAGAGTAGGTTTGGGTTCTATTCTCATGCATCATGGTAAGGTCATAGCCTACGCCTCCAAACAACTTAAGCCCCATGAGAAGAATTATCCGACTCATGATCTTGAGTTAGCAACCGTAGTATTTACCTTAAAGATTTTGAAGAATTACTTGTACGGAGTTCATGTAGATGTGTTCACAGATCATAAGAGCCTTCAGTATGTCTTTTCTCAGAAAGATATCAATCTTTGTCAGAGAAGGTGGTTAGAACTCTTCAAAGATTATGACATGAGTGTCCTTTATAATCCGGGAAAGGCCAACGTAGTGGCCGACGCTCTCAGTAGACTGTGTATGGGTAGTGTTGCTCATGTTGAGGATAGTAAGAAAAAGTTAGCTCAGGAAGTCCATCATCTTTCCAGACTAGGTGTTTGCTTAGTCGATATAGAAGAAGGTGATATATGGGTTCAGAATAGTTCAAAATCATCTCTAGTTTCTGAGTTGAAAGAAAATCAAGACAAAGATTCCAGTCTAGTCAAGTTGAAAGAGTCAGTCAAGGATCAAAAAGTAGAGGTTTTATCCCAAGGGGGAGATGGTGTCCTACGTTTTTAGGGTCATCTATGTGTTCCAGGTGTAGATGACTTGAGGCAATGAATTCTTGCAGAAGTGCATGGTGCACTCTACTCTATTCATCTAGGGGCCATAAAGATGTACCACGACTTACGGGAAATCTATTGGTGGAGTGGGATAAAAAGAAATGTTGCAGAGTTTGTGGCTAAGTGTTCTACGTGTCAATAGTTTAAGATAGAGCATCAGAAGCCTAGTGGGTCCATGAAAGAGTTCAATATTCCTACTTGGAAATGGGAAGAAGTGAACATGGACTTTGTGACGGGTTTGCCTCGAACTCGTCATCAACATGATTCAGTTTGGGCCATTATAGACAAAATGACTAAATCAACTTATTTTCTTCCAGTCTATACCTCCTATTCAGCTGAGGATTATGCCAAACTCTATATCAGAGAGTTGGTTAGATTTCACAATGTTCCATTTCTATTATCTCAGACAGAGATACCCAGTTCACCTCTTATTTCTGGAAAGCATTCCAAAAGGGTCTTGGTACCCAAGTTCATCTCAGTACAGACTTTCATCCTAAGATAGATGGTCAAGAAAAAAGGACCATTTAGACCCTAGAAGATTTGCTAAGGGCGTGTGCAATTGATTTCAAGGGTAGTTGGGATGACCATTTGCCTTTGATTGAGTTTGCATATAAAAATAACTATCATTCCAATATTGAGATGGCTTCATTCGAAGCTCTCTATGGTAGGAGATGCAGATCTCCATTAGGTTGGTTTGAAGTTAGTGAGGCTTCAGTCATAGGGCCTGACTTAGTATTCGATGCCTTAAAAAAGGTCCAGTTGATTAGAGAAAGACTCTGGGCTACTCAGAGCTGACAGAAGTCTTATGCAGATATGCACAGAAAGGACCTCGAGTTTGAGTCTCTCCCATGAAGGGAGTGAAGAGATTCGGCATGGAGGGAAAGCTAAGTCCCCGATATGTCGGTCCCTTTAAAATTCTCATTTGCTTCGGCAAGGTAGCTTATGAGCTCGAATTGCCTTCAGATCTAGCCACAGTTCATCCAGTATTTTATGTTTGTTTGATCAAGAAGTGCATAGGTGACCCAGTAGTTGTAGTCCCTATTAAGAGCATAGATGTTCAGGACAGCCTCTCCTATGAAGAGATTCCGCTCAAAATTATTGACTATCAGACTCGTAGACTGAGGAACAAAGAAGTCCCTCTAGTCAAAGTTCTTTGGAGGAATCAGTCCGTTGAGGGAGCTACTTGGGAAGCAGAAGCAGACATGCATACCCAGTATCCTCACCTCTTTCCCGCTAACTTAGATCTCGCTCAAGGTAACAGTCCTTCTTAAGATTTTTAGTTTTATGTTCAGAATTCAGTTACAAACTTGGTACTAAGTACCATTGCATATCCAATCATATGTTCATTCATCAGATTAGTCATGTGTTCATGCATCAAACATGCATTCTCCTTGTGAGAAGACTCAGTAAGTAAAAATATCAGTCGTGTATTCACGAGTCAGTTCCATCAGGTATTCAGGCATTAGATATGCATGATTAGTTTATCAGTGCTCTCAATCACGCATTCATGTATCATCTTAGTCATGAAATCATGCATCAGATATGAATGCTCAGTATGAATCTCAGAAATATCAGTCATGTAGTCATGTTTCAATTGCTTATGTTCAGTATATACTTCATCTTATCGTTTCTCCCCTATCAGTCCATCTCATTCGAAGACGAATTCTCCCAAGAGGGAGATATTATAATAACCCAAAGTTTTCGAAATAATTTTATCCCAAGAATGTCAAGTATTATCTTCTAAATTGAATGATGTTTATTTCATGTGGAATTTTCAAGATTTTTACTTTTTTTCATGTGGATAAATCAATAAGCTTTCCATCGATATAAGATTTTTCTAAATCCGATAACCGGGTAAGAAGTTATGACTATTTCAAGTTTTAGTCGTAAAACACCATCATCTCAGTCAGTGGGGCATCGCGCCATAAGAAAAAATGACATTCGTCAATTTCCAGTAAGACTCCGTAATTTCACCGCGTCGTGGAGGGATCCTAAATCCCAATTGTCAAATTTCAGTGAAGCTCCGCGATGTCCCCGAGTCGCGCCGTCGTCCAATTTCCCAGTTGTCAAATTCCAGTGACACGGCGCGATAGCGCCGCATCACGCCAGGGGTCCAAGTCGGGAAATTTTCATAAATTTTAAAGGATGCGTCCAGGGTTAAATGGGCCTTTTTTCATGATTTTATATCAGCCTTAAACACAAAATTTAACCCTACACGACCTAAGGACATCACTATTCACTCTATTTTCCCCAATTTCTTCATACTATCTCAATGCCAAGAAACCCTAATCTTAAAAAATCAAGGGCAAGGATCAAGAACATTTCCAAGGATCTTTACGTAGTTACATTCTAAGGTATGCATAGTATTCATTCATGGACTCCTTTCATCCATGAATCTCAAGAATCTCTTTTCAAAGTTCAAGTATATGGATTTTTATGAATTCCATGTTGTGTTTGGTTTTGTTCATGTTGATAATGACGAATTGAATTCTAATCCATGTTTGGTGATTAATTTTAAGAGAAATTCATTATTATAGGTGTAGATTCATGTAAACCTATGATTAAAACCTTGAATGGTGAAATTAGAACTGAATCATGATGTTTACTTGTAGCGTAATGTTGCCTATATATACTATGCTGACTATGTGTTTGATTAAATGTCTATGTGAAGGGAAAAGTGCCATACTAGGATGATAATATGAAATCCCCTTTCATATAAATGTTCATGCATGTCAAGTGTTTGATGAAATGTCTTATTCAATGGATTATGGATATATGTGTAGCCTTTGTTATGCTTTAGAATTTATGCCACGAATTTCTTTTACGATATCGAGTCCTGAGGGTATTTAATACCTGGCAATTTAGCTGTGTGCCTAAATCCAGTGTCAGTTTTATGATAATCTCGGTCACACTATGATCAGTAGAATTTAGTCAGTTATATGACTCAGGAAAACTCAGTAACCTTATAAACTCAGTCAGTTAACAGAATTCAGTAGTATCCCGTCAGTCCACGAAACTCAGTGAACTCAGTCAATTAATAGAATCCAGTAGTATTCCATCAGTCCATGAAACTCAGTGAACTCAGTCCAGTCCAGTTCAGTTAATCACGTTTAGTGTCTATTCAGATGGGAGTAGGATTTAGCACTGAGTGAACCCAAGGATGAAGACACACACTGACAGTTGAGGGTGTGATCCTTAGAAACAATCCTTGCGATCCTGAATTATGTAGCCAGCATAGGTTGAGACACTAAAACTGATAGATGAGGGTTGATGAGGTGGATAAATACTTTCAGATGAGGGTCCCACCGTTCTCTTTTGGGGACACTGTCAGATGAGGGTCACTCACAGTTTGTCTTTACCAGTGGCGTGGTATTGACATCTTACCAATTGGGGTTACAGATTAGACCCCAAAATAGCTATAATAGATTATTAGGGGCATGTCAGTTAGATGAATATTTCTCACAGTTTCGGTTGCAGAATTAGGACTGTCAGATACAGTTATTCAGTCTCAGTAATAAAACTCAGATAGTTCTACAAAATTCAGGACTATCAGATACAGTTAACTCAGAATAGTATGGAACTCAACTAGTTCCATCAGAACCTATACTGTCAGATACAGTCGCTTAATATCAGTTATTTCAGTTATACAGTTATCTGTATCTCATGTTATCAGTACTCAGACTCAGTAATCATGTTATCACAAACTCAGTTATAGTAGTTATGTATTCATGCATGTATTCTTACGTTCATTTTATCCAGTTAGTTAGTACAGTTCATGCATATGAACCCTTTTACATTTGGCCTATCTCACATGCATACCAGTACATTCAATCGTACTAGCGCATTTGCACTATGGTGTTTTATACCATAGGTTTAGAAGCACGAGCTCTAGAGCATCAGTAGAATCCAGATTTAGTAGTGAGTCCTCATTATTCGAGGATAATATTATGAGTTATTTCATTAATTCTATTTAAATTTTAGTAGATGGAGTTAGTTGGGGAAATATCCCACCAACTCCTTATTCAGACAGTTCAGTCAGTTAGAGGCTTTTCAGACTATCATGTTCAGACAGTTTATTTTAGTTTTTTTGGGTATTTCATACCCCACCCAGATGTTATATTTTATCAGATTTTATGTCTCAGTTTTGAACCTTATAGCCTTTCAGCCCTTTATTTCCGCATTTATACAGTATATTATGCAGTGTTCAGGTACAAATATCAGTCATGGGTTAGCTTGTGGTCCTTTGGGGTCATGTTCGCCGTGTAGAATTATGAGTACCAGATTCAGGGCGTTACAAGTATAGATATGACTCGTAAAGTGTCCGTATGATACCCTCTTAACTTCTTTAGATTTTATCTGCATTCTTTTAGTCCTGCATATTGAACAAATATGTTATCCTATAATTAAAATAAGTACAAAAACATAGGTTGCCTCCCACTCAGCGCTTGATTTAACATCGCGGCACAACGTGGCTAAGTTTGATTTAACATCGTGGCACGACACAATTGCCTTAATTACTCAGACTTCATCAAGGTTAATAGCAGCCAATTCCTTCACTTCTTCTATACTTCCCATATAGTTCTTTACTATGTGTCCTTTCACCTTGAATGGACTTGTGCCATCCTTCGTTATTTCTAATGCACCATAGGGATACACTCTTGTTACAGTGAATGGACTATGCCATCTTGACTTGAGATTACTTGGAAATAGATGAAGCCTGGAATTGTATAGTAGCACTTGGTCACCCTTATCAAATACCCTTTTCTCAATCTTCCAGTCATGATACAACTTCATTTTTTCCTTCTAAAGTCATGAACTTTCATATTCCCAGAGCTAGAATTAGTCCAACTCATTTATGCCATTCAACCTAGATTTAGCTGTATCCTTCCAGTCTAAGTTCAACCTCTTCAACACCCATACTGCCTTATGCTCGGTAAATGGCAAGCCTCTCCATACACAAGATAATAGCTTGAAGCACCAATGGGAGTTTTATAAGCTGTACGGTAGTCCCATAACACATTATCTAACTTTCTTGCCCAATTAGTCGTATTGGTATTCACAGTCTTTGCCAATATGGACTTGATTTCTCTATTGGACTCTTCAACTTATCCACTAGTCTGCAGATGATAAGCTATTTCCACCCTGTGATTCACTCCATATTTTACATGAAGGATTTTGAATAAATGATTACAAAAATATGACCCTCCATCACTAATAATAGCATGTGACATACAAAATCAAGAAAAAATATTCTTTCTAAAAAATATGGTGACATTTCTTTCTTTATTATTAGAGCGCAATTGCCTCTACCCACTTCGAAACATAATCAATAACCACAAGTATGTACTTCATGCCACACGAACTCACAAAAGGTCCCATGAAATCTATTCTCCATACATCAAACACTTCCAATTCTAAGATAGGGTTCATAGGTAGTTCATGTCTTCTAGAAATAGTACCTTTTTGTTGACATTTATCACAACGGGAGCATAGTCATGAGCATCTTTGTATATGGTCGGACAATAATAGCCGCATTGCAGGATCTTATGAGTTGTTTGGGTCCCTTCATGATGACCACCCAACTAGCGATGAATAGCAAGCCTCAAGTATGCTCATCATCTCCACCTCAGATATGTATCTATGAATGATTCCATCTGTAAAAATCTTAAACAAGTAAGGTTTATCCAAGAAAAATTTTCTTACCTCATGTATGAACTTCCTCCTTTGTTAATATGAGAGAGTTTCTGGGACTAGATCACTTGCTAAGTAATTTGCATAATCTGTAAACCATGGAATTAAATCTTGGGAAGCTGCCAATATCTGTTAATCTGGAAAACTGTCATCAATCTCTAAACCCTTAGCAACCTTCTGCATAGCTTCCTCCTCAAGTCTAGACAAGTGCTCCATAACTTTATTTTCTGTGCCTTTTCTATCCTTTACCTCAAAATAAAATTCTTCCAATAGTAGCACCCAATGGATAAGCCTCAACTTTGCATCTTTCTTACATATTAAGTACCACAATGCCGCATGGTATGTGTGCACAATTACCTTTGTCCCAATCAAGTAAGATCTAAACTTTTCAAAGGAAAAAACCAATGCTAATAACTCTTGCTCCGTCACGGTATAGTTCTTTTGAGTAGGATTTAGTGTCTTACAAGCATAGTAGATTGGATGAAGGATCTTTTATTTTATTGGCCTAGTACAACCCCTAAAGCCAAACCACATGCATCACACATAATCTCAAAAGCTGAGGACCAATCAGAAGAGATAATGATTGGAGCAGACACAAACTTATCTTTTAAGATTTCAAAAGCCTTCTTACATGCCTCATAAAAATCAAATTTTACCTCCTTCTCAAGAAGTTTGCAAAGTGGGCTAGCAATCTTGGAGAAGTCCTTGATAAATCGCTGATAAAAACTTGCATACCCTAGAAAACTCTGAATTCCCTTCACAGAAATTGGATAAGATAAATTTTCAATCACCTCAACCTTTGCTTGATCATCCTCTATGGCTCTGTTTGAAATTTTTTGCCCAAGTACAATTCCTTCTTTGACCATGAAGTGAAACTTTTTCCAATTAAGTACCAAGTTGCATTCTTGATACCTTTGTAGATCTTTTGCCAAGTGATTTAGACAATCATCAAAAGAGTCCCCCACAATTGAGAAATCATCCATAAAAACTTCAATGGTGTCTTCTACCATATCGGAGAAAATGGACATCATATATCTCTGAAATGTGGCTGGGGCATTGCATAGCCCGAATAGAATTTGTTTAAAAACAAAGGTCCCATAAGGACATATAAAGGTATTATTCTCTTGGTCCATAGGTGTAATTGTGATCAAATTATATCTTGAGTATCCATCAAGAAAACCATACCATCCACTGCCTGCTAACCCGTCCAACATCTGATCCATAAATAACATGGAAAATGGTCCTTCTGAGTCCAAGCATTCATCTTTATATAATCCATGCACACTCTCCATCTAGTGAATAGCCTCATAGGAACTATCACATTCTTCTCGTTAGGCACCACAATTATTCCTCCCTTCTTATGTACGCATTAAACCTGACTCACCCATTTGCTATCAATAATGAGGAATACTACACTAGCTTCCAACCAATTTATTATATCCTTATTCACCACCTCCTGTATAGGAGGATTGATTTTATGCTGATGTTTAATAGATGGAACACAATCTGGCTCAAGATGAATTTTGTAAGTATACAAACCAGGCAGATTCCCATAATATCTGCAAAAGACCATCCAATGGCCTTTTTGAAATTATGCAATACAAACAATAATGTTGCTACCTCTGTCTGGCTCAGATCACCTGCAATAATAACCAATAAAGTGTTTTTGTCCCCCAAAAATTCATATTGCAAATTAGATGGGAGGGCCTTCAATTCTAACACCGGTGGTTCCTCAATGGATTGGTGAGCAGGTGGAGTTGTTCTATTCTTTAAATCTAGATCAATATTCTTTGGTGAATAATTATAACTATCACCATGAAATACCCTCACCAACTCCTCATACTTCTCGATACCTTCAGAATCAAAAATCATAATCACAGACGCAAGAGCTTCGACACCTAGCTTCTCTTCCACAGGAACAATCGTAGCAGAACCATCATCCCACAGAGTAACTGCATCAATATCATGGAGTGAATCTGTCTCCTTATCATCTACATCAATCATTGACACCACTCTCAATTCATTATACTACTTCATAGATTTGTATACGTTGAATGTCACTTGTTCATCATTGAGCCACAACATCAGATGCCCCTTTTCCAGATCAATTAGTATCCTACCTGTAGCTAAAAATGGTATTCCTAAGATAATGGGGACTTGAAAGTCCGCTTCATAGTCTAATATAATAAAATCAGCAGGAAATGTAAAAGAAGATACTCTTACCAAAATATTATAAAAGATACCCACATGCTTCTTTACTGTCCTATCTGCTATTACTAGTCTCATAGTGGTTGGTTTTTGAGCTCCCAACCCAAACTTATTGAATACAACAAAGTACAGGAGGTTGATTCTAGCCTCCAAATTACATAATGCTCAAGTGAAGTTGAAAGACCCTATGTGAAAGGTATTATGAAAGCGCTAAAGTCCTCTTTCTTCTCTACTAAAGATCTAGTGACTACACCACTGCAATGATAAATATTGTCAATGGGTTCATAATCCTTCATGAATTTTGCATATCCTGACATTTGATCCAGTGCCTCTACAAGCAGTATGTTGACAATTAACTCTTTTAACATAGATAAAAATTTATGATACTTCCCTTTTTCTTGTTTCTTTCTCAGTCTTTTCGGTTAGGAAGGACATGGTCTTGGAATAGGTTTCAGCATAGGCTCTGTAGCTTTTTCTTCTCCTTCATTTGGCTTGTTGCTGCTCCCAACATCAATCGGTTCATCCTCACTCTTTTGCTCATCAGTTGTAGGTACAAGTGGATCTTTAGTAATCTTACCACCTCGAGTAGTAATGGCATGGCATTGACTATCGTTTTTGGGATTTATCACTGTATTACTTGGAAGAGTGCTAGGCTGTCTCTAATTCACTGTGGATGATATCTGACCAAATTGCTGCTCCAACTACTTGATTTTTGTAGCATCTGACTCAAATTTCTGGTTCAACCCTGACAAATCATCTTTTATATCCTTCAAGCAATTTTCTTAACTTTCTTGCCCTTTGACCAGCTTGTCCAGGAGTGCCTCCATCCTGGATTCTGTATCTTGACTCCCTGGTGGAATATATTTTTCACTCTTCTTTTTATAGTTATCCTTATTCTACCAATCACCATCTCTATCTCTTCTACTGCCTCTGTATCTATTATTATAATAATTTTGACCTTGATTACCTTACCCTTGAGCTCGGAAATCTACTGATCTACGATCAATAAACTTTGCTTCTTATTTAAAATATTCAATCTCGAATGGTTTGGATGCAGACACCTGTGCTACTACTGCATTCACCTTCTCAGCACTCATTGATGCAAATTATTTCATAAGCAACCTAATATTTGTACAAAGCTGTGCAACCTCTTATGCTACCATATAATTCACTACTCCATACGTATTTGTTGCTCCAATAACATATGTACCATCACTACATTCCAAATCTCAAGTATGCCATACTCTGTTGGTAACCGTAATATCATCTAGCATTCCCTGTGCAACTTCCCAGTGAAGAAGCATAAATGCTACTCCTGAAATAGCATCTAGTATAACTCTTGAGCTATCATTCAATTATTGATAAAAGATCTCATACAAGTTAGATCCTCTAATTTTGTGATTTGGTACCATGCTAAGCTTCTTCTTGAATCAAAACCATGCCTCTTACATAGACTTTGTCGGTAACTTTTTGAAATTGTATATTTCAACCTTCAACTGTAACATTCGTGCAGGAGAGAAAAATCTACTCAAAAACTATGTCTTCAACTTGCTCCAAGTAGTGATAGATCCTCTTAGAAGTTTCCCTAACAATAAAGATGCTTCTCTAATTAAAGAAAATGGGAACAACCTCAATCTTAATGCTTCTTGATTAACCCCTGGAATATTATAATTTGTGCATATCATGAGAAAATTCTTAAGGTGCAGTTTTGCATTATCCTTTGTAGCTCCCGAAAACACACCCTTCAGATTTAGAAATTGGATCATATCACTAGTGATATCAAACTTCACATTAGGGGCTAAAGGAGGAGGAACAATGGCCCCAGACTCCAAAGGCTTAATATAACCCAGATCTTCATCGTCTTCCTCATATGGGTCTAAGTATTGATATGCTTGAATAAATGGAGCCCTACCTCTCTAAACTCAATAATCAACATCCTATCTCGATCGTACCAATCCTTTCTGAGCTACTTCCGCCTCTACAGCAAGTCTGGCTTCTTCTGCTTTTCTACATTCATGGTTCAATAGTTATTGTGTTTGTATGTCTATAATGTTCTGTGGAACTAATGGAGCATGTGGGAGTACCGTATTTGGGTCAACAAGTGGGGGAACTTGCACCCTATCACAAACTTGTCCTGATATCTTTCTAGGTGTTTGACAGATTTCTTCTAGCTCTGGATCAAAAGGGAGTAAGGGATTTCCTCTACTCCTAATACTTGGCATACACCGGTGTATGCAAAATCAAAATAGAAAATTAAAAACCCTTGAAATTTAGCAATTCAATTCACTACTAAAACTGTTGTCTCCGACAACGGCGCTAAAATTTGATGTCGCTCAAAACTACACCTCAATCAGAATTATAATGCGGTCGATTGCAAATATAGTAACCCAACAAGGTTGGGGTCGATCCCACAGGAAAAATGTGAATAGTTGCTTTCCTTGATGTAATCCACAAGCAGTACAGAAAAGTAAATGAGAGGATTTATTATCAATTGTAAATAGTAACCAGTTCTTGAGTGTTGTCGAGTTCAAATAAATATGAGACGAATGCTAGGTCTATGTTCCCCTGGCTTCTCAACTGTGTGAATTTGTCGTGTTCAACCAAATTATTCTATTATTCTGCATGCAAAGCCTACAAGATAGGTATTATCCCCTACTTAGAAGATAAATTTCACCCCTTTTGACTTAGTTATTGTGTCAGGGTGTTGCCTTATTGCCCCTTTCTACGGCCTCAATTATACTTGGTTATCATATTATTGTCTTAATCTTCTTATCCCAATTAAAAGCTTCATGGTTATCGAATGGATGCAAATATAGGAAATCTCAAGATACTGTAGCTACTTGAGGCTAATTATTATGAAGAAGAATTAAGATACATACATAAACCAAAGACCAATTGAGTCTCACACTTCCTCTATATAGCTAGTCTTCCAGAGTTCCCACAACCCTAGCTAAGGAGATTAGCCGCTCACTTTTTTGATAGAAACCATTATTATCAATGAAGAACATATAAAAATAATTGCACAAGAATAAGATGAATAAACTCAAAAATCTTTACTTGAATAAAACCCTAAAATCTCAAGAACAATTGTAAAAGTATGTAAAAATATAAAGAAAGTCACAATGCATAACCTAATAAAATATAAACCCTAGGGTATTTATAGTATCTCAAAATTTCAAAAAATATCCAATTAAAAATGGGAAAGGTAAAGTTAAGTTGGTAGTCGGTATGACTCGATCTTTACTCATATCTTACTTGTCGTAACCGTTTTAGTGTCTAATATTTATATGGATTCATTCTCTGTTCAGTTTACCACTTTGGATTATGAGTCGTAACTACATATATGACTCGTACCCTTCATCCGTATCCACCTGGGACTTCAGTCTTTTTTCGGTCTTGAACACCAGTTTGTATACGACATCCCTATATGAGTTGTACTTAGATTTCTGACTCATATCATTATGATACTTTAATTCATAGATAGTAGCTTGGATTCTATTATGCTCACGGCTTTAGCATACGACTCGTATCCTGGCTTACGACTGAGATACTTGAGTCGTATCTTTCTTATACTTGGTTTCTCGATTTGGATTTTGGTTCTGTTCCTCATACGATTCAGCATACGAGTTGTATCGAATGGTTACCACTCAAGGTTTGACTTGTATATCGATCAGAGTTTGTATTTTTTAGGTCTTTTTCTCCTCTTTTCATTCAATAATGTTATAAATCTGTTTTACCTGCAATTCACACCAAAGTACATTATATCGAACAAAACAACCTAAGTTCACGGTTTTAATCATAAAAAAGTTTCGTTTTTCCATTCCATATCAGTCTTCCATGGTCTTACCAGCAATTTGATTTAATTTGGTTCATCGTAGATAGGATGACTAAGTCTGCTCACTTCTTTTTAGTGATGACTAATTTCTCCTATGAAGATTATGCCAAGTTGTTCATTGAAGAAATTGTGAAGTTGCATGGTACTCTAGTTTCCATCTTATCTAATCGGGGTAATTAATTCTTATCTCACTTTTGGAACCCTTTCTAGTGAGGTTTGGGGACTAAGGGTAACCCTCAGTACCACTTTCCACCCGCAGACGGATGGGAAAGAACAAGGGATAATTGATTCCTTGGAAGATATTCTTCAGGCTTATGTATTTAATTTTTGTGGAAGTTGGGTTGACCACGTACCTCTTATGAATTTACCTACAACAATAGTTATAACTCTAGTATTGGTTTGGACCCGTTTGAGGTCTTATATGGTAGGAGATGTAGATATCCTATTGGGTGGTTTTAGGTTGGTGAAAATAAGTTATTTAGCCTTGATTTGATTTACCAAGCCATGGAGAAGGTGAAGGTAATTTGAGATAGACTTATAGCTATCTAAAATTGCCAAAAGTCCTATGAAAATGTGAGACAAAGGGAGTTGAGTTCAGTGTTGGTGATTGGGTGTTCTTGAAGGTGTCTCCCATGAAGTGAGTGATGCAGTTTGGTAAAAAGTGGAAACTCAATCCCCATTATATTAGTCCGTACTTATTTTGAAGAGGGTTAGTAATGTCGCATATGAATTGGAGTTGCCTTCTCGTTTGAGCTCTATTCATCTGGTGTTTCATATTTTAATGTTGAGAAATTGCGTGGGTGATCCTTCAATGGTTGTTTCTTTAGAAGAGGTGGTTATTTTGGATTCTTTGTCCTACGAGGAAGTCTCAATTGAGATTTTGGACCGGCAAGTCCGTCGGTTACAGACCAAGAATGTGTTTTCGGTAAAGGTTCTTTGGAGGAACCAAAAGGTTGAGGAAGCTACTTGGGAAGACAAGAATGACATAAAGTCCAAGTATCCGTTCTTATTCTCCATTTCAGAAAATTATGCTTGAGGTATGTGTATTCCTTAACATCTTTATTTTCTAACTTTGTTAAAGAAAATTATGATTTCTGTAGTATCTTTGTTTTCTATCTTTGTTAAAGGTAAGTATGGTTTTATTTGGAGTCAAATCATGCTAATAAACACCTTGTACTGTCATTCAAGGACAAATAATCCTATAGGGGAGTATGTAACATCCTGAGTTTTTGGTCCTTGAAAATTTCTAAAATTTTATCCTCACTGTCTTGACTACAACTTCCCCTACGAGTCGTAGGGAGTCTTGACGGGTCCTAGGGACCCAATCATAACCAAATTAGTAAGTATATTACTATATTCTTCTCTGAGTACGAGTGTCTCACTAAGAGCTATAAGGAATCATTACAAGTCGTTGGGTGCAAATCGTAGGATGTCCAGTGTTTATTGCAAATGGGTTCTGCGTTGACTACAACTGGACCCAACAAGTTATAAAGTCCCTTTACAATTCGTATTAGTTGAGTTATAGGGTCAGTATATTATGAGTGCCCTGGAGATGGTCTTGGCTACGACTCATGTTGACGAGTCGTAATGAGTATCTACGAGTTGTATAGTGACCTGTAGTCACTGACGACTAAATTTCAGTTTAAGTTGAGGTCACTTCAAACAATTCCCTTATTACTCAATTAAAAACCCACGTTCATAAGGCACTTAAGAGTGGTTATTTCTCATTCATAGCGTACTCAAACACTTACAAATCTCTCTCAAGTCTCTCAAGCAACCATACTTAGGCTTTCTAAGAAGTAGGTCATCCAAGGGCTCAAAGGTTGAATTCTTTTCGTGAAACTTAGGATTTCAGGCATGTTACTCTTCCCTAATTTCTAATTTGTCAAACACAAACATTTTAAAGTGTTTTTTTATACGGTATTGATGTTGGTTTTAAGAACATGGATTGAGGATTTTGAGTAACTGTTGTTTATGTGATGTTTCATGTTTGTCCCTGCATGGTTAATGTTTTAATGGAGATTTTAAAATATAATTGATGCATGGGGATGGTGAATAAATTAATGGCTTGTGATTTCCCCAAAATTGCTACTTTTGAAGTGGTTATGACCTGACCTCAACCTCCACCTCCTTTGTGGAATTGGTTTTGAATAAGAAAAATATGCCTATTAAACTACTTTTGAACTATTGCATAATGTGAAGAGTCAATGAAGCATAATGATTTTTAATTGAACCTTACATGGTTGTGTAATCCCCAAGTTAATGTATAAATGAACTAAAGGGAATTGTGAATTCCCTTAAGTAATGGTAATTTTTATGGCATGTTGATGTTACCTTGCAAGTGAAATTGGTATGACGATACCAATAATGTATACCTTAATGTGTAATTTGGTACAATGAATAGGAATGTGTGATACTTGTTTAATTGGATTTTAATGGGGGTTGTGTAGCTGAGTCATGAAAGTAGAGGTCCCGAGGGACCAATACTGAAAACGACAATTGTCGGCGCTGGGGTTTATATGATCGGGTGGTTCGAGTCCCCCGTATTATTATCACATGATTGGGAGGTTCGAGTCCCCTACATTATATTACATAATTTGGTGCTTTGTCACCTCGATATGTCAGGATATTCGAGTCCCCCATAGTGCATATGTAAAGCCTCTAGTTCGTGCGGTTACACGCACTTGGGCTTTACCAGCTGGGGAAGTGTTGGCCTCATATAGCTCGTGGGTGCCTTCTTATGTTATGACGGTTGAGCTACACAATCTAGGATAAAGTTTAAAGTGCATCTTAATCCTTGTTCCCTATCCCGGCATGTGATATATATATATATATATGTATATATATATATGTATGTATATGCATTTGATTATGCGTATTGTATTTGAATGATTTGAACTGTTGATTACTATATTAGGTTATCCTTATCCTTCAGTTACATGCTAGTGTTCACTCCACTAACCGTCTTCGGACGTTTTATCCCCACACGATGCAGGCACCAGAGATACTTCTACTTTTCCTGCACAGAGTTAGGTAGATCGGCTCGGTTAGTCGGTTCGTTGTGGTGAAGTGGTGAGCTTCCATCCTCTGAAAGACTTAGGCATTTCATCGGTTCTTATCATAGATTAGAATTGTGAGTTTTAATTATCATTAGCATTATCATTTTCATTGTCACTGTCCGAGTCGGGGACATGTCCCGACCAAGACTGATTTTTGGTTCTTTGTTAGAAGGTTTTGTTGGAATACTGTGGGCATGGGTGATGTTGGTCAGTTATTTTGGCCGATTACTGGTTATCAGTCATAGACTTATCTTTTATTCTTTAATCTTACCTTGTGTTATCTTGTTATATGTTCGAAATTCATCCGACATTGAGGATGATGTGTTCACTTGGTTAGTGCAGGGGTGGTCTCCGGTCCATGTGGAATTTGAGATGCCCATCACGGCAGATCCTGGTTCGGATCGTGGCATTAAATAACAAAATATAACTGATTATATTATTAATTACTTGAATAGGAGTGTACTACGGAAAAAAAACAGGAATAGGACTGCACGAGGTTTTTCTTAAGTATAATTTTTTATCTTTTAACTAGTAAAGTTAACTATCAGAAGAATTTATAACGTCGATGGTAAAAAGTCAGCCACGTCAAAAAATTAATACACGATGATAATATTTTAAAGAATAAAGGTGATATTATGAATAATGTTGGAGAATTTATTGTTAGGATGGCTGTTGAAACATTTCTGGTTTCTATATTTTCAAATAATTTCAGAGAACAATTGGAGTCAAGATTGCAATTGGTAATAAAATATTGCTTTTTTATTAAATGGACCTATTTGATAATCAAAGGAGCTGAATTTAATTATGAAAGTATTCCATATTTGAATTGCAGCAGGCAAGAAGTTAATATATGAATGGTATTTTCTACCTCATTATTGGGGCATGATTTACCGTGGTTGGAAGATATTATTTTCCTGAAGTATAAGTTAGAAGCTGTTGGAACTCTATTTGAGAGTAGTAGTCACATGAAAATTTTAATTTTTTGATGGTTTGAATTCTTCAAACCCAAATACCAAAAGATGTTACAAAAGTATTAGCTGTGATAATAAATTTAATATAAAGTTTATAAGCACTTTTCGGGGAAAATTTTCCACCTTGGTGAGATATGTAGTAAGGTTTGTAAGAGCTTTTAATATTTAGTAATTTAAAATTGGCCAAACATTTAATTTTAAAATCTTTTCTTATTGAACTGTGTAAAAAATCTTCAAATATGAGATATTAAAATAAACAAGACACATGAAAGATCAAGACTATTGAAAATTATAGAAATTAAATATAAGTTTAATTATGATTAAATTATTTATATTAATTTGAATTTAACATAATATTGTATGTATTTTAACTTTATTTGCAATATTATATATTTTATAGTTTTATTTATAATATTTTATATTAACACAATATACACGTGCAACACACGTACACTTAACTAATATATATTAATTTTTATTACTTTGCTTTAATGCCCTATATTTTACCTCTTTGCATTTTAGCTAGATCTTATCTGAATTCTTTTGTTTGCAGGTCTGTAGCATAAGCATGTGCAGACACCTTGAGTAACTTGACATGTAAGAATGGCTTGGCATGGACTTCAAACCAAAATGACCAGTTGGTGGAGAATGGACACCAACGTACAGGAAGATCTATCAATCAAATAACAATTCTAGTTGCAGTTACCTTCCTGAACGTAAAAATGGTACAGGTGATCCCATATAAAACACGACATGAAGAGCCATTAATCTCACATTCTCTATTTTGTGAAAAAGGTTTAAACGTATGGTTAAAAATCTCAACATCAAGAATCAGGATGCATCTCATTTAGTTCATTATGCAAATAAGATGTACATACATATCTTGTAAAATTTGGCTCCTTAATAAATACTACCGAGCAGTTAATATGTTTTGTATATTTATGTTATGCAAGTTATAATTTTAATTGACGTCAATCTAGTTTATCATACATATTGATGTTGGGCCCGTGCTAATACACAGAGGTGGAGTAAGACTTTAAAGTCTGGGGGTTCGGAACACTATTCACTAGTTCACTTCACCCACATCTTGAAACATCGACGATGAACACTATTCACTTCACCCACATGTTTTTAAGTTTTTCTATGCCTTTGTTCTAACTTCAAAAATCTTCCGTTGTGAAAGATTCACTCACTTTTTATCCATACCGAAGATGAACACTACTGCGTTGCAATCACAGTTCACAAAATATGAAAAATATATGTTGCAACAGAATTACAGAAACAATTCATACTAAAACACTTCAACCCAAAATCTAAAGCAAAATTGAAAATCTAATAACAATTTATTGGTCGTGACTCATGAATTCCGATGCAAAACTATGAGACTAGCAATAAGCAATCTAGCATCTGCGAAAACTGAAAGAGAAATGAAAATACATTACATACCTTGGAAGAGCAGCAAAAGTGCAATTAGAGAAAATAATAACCCGTTTGACGTTTCTTGTTCGAAGAGACGAAGATGCAAGAGCCTAATTGACCAAAGTAAAAAGGTTTCTGCTGGAGTTCTTGGTAATGCCGTGGGTGATGTATTGGGATTTTGGTAAAGTTTTTTTCTCCTTTCTTTAATAATTATGGGCACAATAATAATTAGTTTTGTTTTTCTTTTTTTGTTTTGTTTTTATAAAAAAGTGTAAAAGTGTGAATGTTTGACCGTTGTAAAGGGCTAAAGCAAGCCTAATAATACTTAGTTTTGTTTTTATTTTTTATTTTATTTTTATAAAAAAGTGTAAACGTGTGTGAATATTTACTTAGCAAAATGTCATTAGTGGGGTTTGAACCCCTATCTTGGGCCTAGGAAGCTGATACACCTACCACTGGACCAATAAACTACATTGCATGTGGGTTCGGACATATATAATCATATACATTTTTCGAATTTTTTATTTACAAATGTAGGGTCTACGCAAAAGTTAGTGGGTTTGGCCGAACCCCCATACAACACACAAGCACCGCCCCTGCTAATACCGGTCATAGCCCCCCCTCCCCCCCCCCAAGTATGTGAAAAAGAGTTCATGAATTTAGAAGATTCACATTGTAATTCTTTTTCAAATTTAGATATGCTTTTCATGAAATTCTTTTGAATTTTATTTCACAAAATGTTTTTTTTTTTAAAAAAGAAATAGTTATCATGAAGTTAAAAAAATTCTTGTAATTTTATAGAAGAGTTGATCTTGAACATAGTTCTTGAAAGGGTGATTTTTAGTAGAGATTTATACTTTACATTTAGATAGAAATTTATATAGTTATGAGCGTATGATTATACAAACAGTTTTGGGAGGATTATTTAGAATCGAGAGAACAAAGATTTAGATAACACATGTCCCATAATTATGTTGGTACCGTAGGTTTAAGGATCCCTTGCAAGTTGGGCGACTCATCTTAGCTCAAGAGTTGTACTGTGGATCCACATATAGATAAATAGGTTCTATACCTGAGCAAGGTATAGGGAAATCCTCCCAACTGAGATTATAAGTTCGAGATCTAGCTCACATAGCGTATGTCGGTTGTAGGAAACTCTCATAAGACGTCATTGCTTTATATGTGAAAGAGCATTTACTTAGATTTTAGCTATTATGATTTTCTTCAGATTTTCACCTCCAAAATATCTTTGTATTGTACTATATCAAATTGATTTGGTCATGCATTGTAACAACTCTCATAGTGATTTTATGCTTTTCTGTGTTTAACTATTTTGCCCCTTTTTTTATTGCCTTATAGCATTTATAAGTTGCGTGAATGGTTGACACGGTCCGCGAAGAATTCAGGAGATTTTTATGCGAGTTTTTGGTTTATAGAAGCTTTTAAATTATTTTAGTTGACTTTTCAATAGTTTGTGATCTAATGTTTGAATGGAAATTTTGTCATTTTCATTATGTTTGAAATGTGTTTTACAAGGGATTTGTACTATTGCGATGCATTTGGGTGGTCTCGGATGAGTTTTGGGTGCCAGTTTGGAGTTTTGAGTTTTATATTACTGAGCTTTAATAGTATCACTTGAAGTTAAGGAGCTATTTGGGTATAAGTATGGTACCATTATATCCATATCAAAATTTCAGAACCAACCTAAAAAATATCAATGCATTTAGAGTCCATATGGGGGAGATATGACCATTTTAGAATGACAACAATTATAGGTTCTCTGATGCAGAGGTTCTTCTTCACGAATGCGATGGATACACCACAAACATGAATGTCATGATCCTAAACTACCCCTAGTCATAATACGGTGCTTAAGGTTATGGATAACCCTAAAGTAACCCATGATCTGTGCCACGACCCGAGACTACCCCCTTGTCGTAACACAGTGCTTAAGGACACAATTGACCCCTAGCTAACCCATGAATTCGGTATCTACTATGAGCATTGAATAAAGTAATAATAAAACATCATATACATAAGCTAAACTGATAAGAAATTCTGTTAAGATATAATACTGAAAAAACACCCAATATGTCTAAACTGCTGGCAAAAACTGAAAACAAGTCTGACTATCTAAAAGCCTCTAATACATGAGGAGTTGATGGGACAAACCCCAAATTAACTTTGACTGAATGAAATAGAGGAAGAACTGATAATAACTGCAAATAACTTGTACTCTATAGATGAGGACTCACCACAACTGCTGCTGAGTGGCACTTAACTGACTAAGGGCGATCGGGGAACTGAGCGTACATACATATATTATAAGACACGATTGCGCAAAAGAGAGTATGCGATCAGTACATTGAATGTATTGGTACGTGATATAAGTACTAACTGAAGTACATACAAATACTGAGCATGAATGCATGAACATGTAAACTGAATGTAAGACCAAGTAACTCATTTAATGAAATAATCTGAAAAACTAACTGACTAAATAGATGGTAAACTGAAAACTTTTTCATGAAAATCTGAACTGATATAATCAAAATACTGAACTAAAACTGTGGGAGCTATCATTTAACCAACATGCCCCAATCTGAACTAATCAGGGTCCAACCTGTAACCCAGTTGGAAGGGTGTCAGAACCTTGACACAGGTACTAACACTGGCTGTATGGATCCACTAAACTGGTGAACCAAAAGACTACGGTGTTAGTGCTCTATTGGCAGGTGACCCCTAAGAGAGTGTCAGTCCTCTACTGGCGGGTGACATCTCATAACCTATGTTGGATACGTAGTTCAGGAACTTAGCGACTGCTACTAAAGGTATGAGTCTTCTACTGGTGGGTGAGCCATTATCCCTAGGTTCGCTTGGTGCTTAATCCTACTCCCAACTGAACTAACACTGGTATTGATTAATGTTAACAGGACTCACGATTGATAATGGCTCAATATGAATATGATAATCTAAATATTATGATAAAATCATGATCTTACCGACTTTTTGTTTGAAATTGGAAACTTGCATACACACATAGGTATCGAGTGTTCGTAATCCACTGATAACGCTTAAATTACATATCAATTTGAGTGCAAGGTGTTCGTTGTCAATATATTTATCCAACTTTGGAGTTGGGGTCGAATCCATGAAGAACAATGTGAGTGGAGATCAAATTAATTCAAAACTTTAGATACAAGTTAAATTCAAAAAAATGGTGCAAAACGATAAAAATCGGGGAGATACATGTTAACACTAATGATTCTATTTTTGGTGTTTCTAGTACAAATTTAGGGTTTAAAATAATTAGAGTTATAACAATTATAAACGGATCTAGGATTATGCATTACTAAGGGAGTGACATATGTGAGTTAACCATCGACATCAATTTAGTAATCCAAATATAGGTAGGTTTGGTTATAGATTTTGATGCTAGCATTTCGACAAAACACCAAACTTTCACCTATTAATCCTTTCGAATACCTAATAGGTGTGTTCACAAATTGCAACCACTACCTCAATTTATGCATCCCTATTTCTAGGATGACACCCATGTCATAGTCAACTTCACATTCACCCTTAGGTCTAAGATAGTGAAGATTTAGCAAACTACACACATAATCGTCTATCATTGCTCTGGTCTCCACATCCATCTTTCGAGGATGATATGGATTCCTAAAATTCACCCAAAACCCTTCTTTTGAAAATGGCCATGAACTTTTTAGAGCTTGGAACTTTCGCCCATCGAACCCATATGGGTATCTAGAGCATTCGCCCATCAAATCCCAACCAAATAAGCATAGCAATGATAAAACCCATAAATATGAACTACCAACTAAATGCTAATAACAACAACCCATATACACTTTTACCCCTATTCACACAAACCTCAAGAGGAAGATTTATCTACACATAAGATAAATAAGCATAAATATACCCATAATCTCCATTGGAATAACTTGTTGATGATTTTAGCAAATGTTACTTCAAACTTGACTCTCCCACAATATCAACAATAGAAGTGAGCAAATATTCCACTTAGAAAGTCTCCAATTATTTCTTCATACAAAATTTGTACAATGTTTTTTTTTTAAAAAATGGAGGCTACAAAACCTAAGCTAAAACTATAGGAGAGGGGAAAATGAATAAATTGATAGATAATTAGGGTTTGAGCATTTTGTGCAAATTTGGGAGCTTCATATGCAATTACCGATTTGCCCCAGGCTAATTTTTTCGCTTAGCTGCAATAGCGCAAATCTGGCTGCGACCGCGTCTATGCAATCGCGGTTAAAATTTGTGACCGCAGTTGGAAGACTTTTGCTTGACTACCACGATCGCGGTACCTGAGGCCTTTCTATTCCAAGTCTTTAGCTGCACTTTTCTTGCTTTCTTTTGATCATTTTAAGCTCCATTCCACATCTTTTAATGTTTTCGACTTTATACCTGTAAAATCTTTTTGACTTTTAATATTTTAATCTTTTGATCCTTCAATCACAACTATGTCTCATTTATCATTCAAAATAAGGTAAAGTATATGAATAATGAGTCCGAATGAAAGGTAAAACCACCACTCATCAACACCCCCAACTTAAAATAGTTACTTGTCCTCATGCATCATTACATCTTACCATGAGACACGTTCATCGAAGCCTTACTTTTATGCCATAAAGGTCACAATGACCTTAGCTCTAATCTTAATCATAAGTAGCTCATTGAATATGTACTAGACCATTTTCACTATACCCCTCATCGCTAGATCCTCTATCAAAGGATGCATAAGACTTTAAAGAGCAATCAAAAAGCAATCACTAATGCTCTAGAAGTGACTCACTTTTAAACCAAAATCAAGGTGTACTCCATTTGCCTCATCACCCGGAAGGTGACAAATTCACTCAACTCAACAAGAAAAGGAGTTTAACACACTAAGCTACAAAATATGAAACGAGGACTTTTAGGTGCACAACGCTATCCCTTACAAAAGAAATCTTCATGCAACAAGTGTCATACCGTAGGCTTGCCCCTATTTTCAATCAGGACTATAAAGAAGGTAAGTGGTTGGAGATCTCGAAGGACTTTCTAAGTTTGTAACATAGGTTCGGGTTAGGGTAGGATATTGTTTTGGGAACAACGTGGCTACTCCCTTCCTTGAACATCTAAATCACACTTTCAATTTTTCCTTATAACTACGGGCTACTCTCTTTTCTTTATAATGCCTATTTTTTGTTTTCTTTGTTCACCTAACTTCTTTCATCTCGCTTTCTTACAATTGTCATGCTATTATTCCTTTGTTGGGTCCTTTCTTATTTTATTCATTGCTTTTCAAAGTTTAGGCATATTAGGCATACACTATATCTTTGTGGCACCAAACTTACTTCCATCAATATTTACCACCCCCAACTTAAGGCTTTTTTCTTCGAATAATATTTTTACATTCAAGAAGGGTATGGTTCACAAGAGGGATACACAGATTGGTTCACGACTTATAATATGGTTGCCAAAAAAGCTCCAAAAGCATGAAGTAGGTACTAGGGATTAAACTCAGTAAGGGTAGGCTTTTTAGGCTAGAGCGGGTTCCAAGATCACAAAGATGACCTAAGATCATTTCTCCAAAAAAGTACAATCAATATTAGTTTTGAAAGACTACCGGAGCAAGTTCTAGATAACACAAGCTTGCAAAAGATGAATGCAAATAGCTTACCATACATGGCGTGCAAAAACTTGCCAAGGAGGATCAATTGTCTCTCCCGTATGAGACAAAATTGGAGTATTTCTCATTATTTACAAATCAACAATGTGTAAAGTCACAAAAAGAGAAGAAGTTTTATTACAATATTGCTCACATCCATGCCTTTGATATTTTTGAAAATTTTGGATGGACGGGTTTGCTTATTTGCAATAGTAGCACGCACAATTTTCTAAACCATGGATACAATCAGAATCTAAATCTCACACTACGCTCAAGATGGGATAATTACCCACGTGGCTACTCATACTTCACCAATAGATTACACAGTAATCCCCAACTTTACATCATACAAATGCCACAGGTACTCAAACTTCCCTTACATTTTTTGACATTTATGCTACGGGTACTTAAAATTCCCCTGCATCTATACCTTATACCCAAATACAATGCTTTACCCTTAAGACAGTCGTTACTCAATCCATCATCGGGAAAAGCTCATCATCCATCATCACAAATAAAAATAAAAGCTACTAAAATAGAAACTAAAGTGAAAAGGAAAACATGCAAATCCATAAAATGCGAGCACCATCAGGGTACCCAAAAATGTACCATCTCAAAATAAAATAATATATCCAGACCATCATCTCAAAACAATAACATAAAAGAAATAATGTCTAGCATCAGTTCATCGAAACCCCACAATTTTGGGTGCACCCCCAACTAGATAAAATGCAGTGTCCCAACTGCAAACACACTAAAGAAAGAGTAAGAAGGGTCTCTCTCAATCTTACTCAAGATATTCTCTCCCTATCTGACTCTGTGCCATCACCACCAGTCTCATCAACCAACTAATCAACAGGGGCCTCATCCCCACTCTATAGATTTGAATAAGGTAATTTCTCATTTGGTCTGAGCACCTCAAAGATGCCTTTTACTCCCATCCACATCTTCCTAAAGAACTTGTGTCTTTTCTTCTCTCTTTGCACCATCTTCTCATGTGATTGCTTGAGGTCTCTGTATGCTCCCGCTAAGGCTAAGTACGCTCTCTTTAGGCTGGTGATGGTGGCTCCCTATTTCTGTTGCTCCTCAATGTACTTCTCATAGTCATATTGCACTACATATGAATGGTGGGATGTAGAGGTCTCTCCCGGACCTGAAGTAATCTAGACACTAAATCCCTAACAACCTTTATTTGATTGGAAAGATCATCGAGGGGGTTTGCTGATAAGGGTCTGCATGATGCTGGGTCCTGCTGGGATGCTTTGCCAGAGTCTATCTTTCTTTTCTTACTCCATCCTTGGGAAACCTCACCTCTGAATTTGAGTAGACAGATGATGGAGCCCGGGTTCATCCAGGTATCTGCAGCATACTCTTCCACTTTTACTCTCTTACAAAGTTCAGTGCTACGGGAAGGGAAAAGTAGGTGCATACCTCAATGGATCTGGTGATAGATCCATTCTAATAACATAATCTCACCCATATTGAGAGGGATTCCAAACAAAATGCAAGCCACCATTCGATCTCTCAATTCCATGATGATGGTCATTTGGGTGCAAGGTGATACTCACCTGCATATGATGTTTAACCAAAGTCTGGTCTCTGGTTTGAAGTCCTTCATCAAAATGTCTTTATTGGTGATGGACCAAGGAACTTCTTTTCCAGGGCATAAAATGTTGGCCATCCAGGACCCAAACTCACTTGCCCTTGCGTGGAACTGCCTTATGTTGACATTTGGGAGCCCATACACCGCATTCACCTACTATGCCCTAAACTTTACTTATTTACCTTGAATTATCATCATGGGGTCTAGGAGAGAGACTATGCTGAGGTTTGCATTGAACTCACACACCCATATTTCTTTGGACTCGCAGGGTTATGGGGCAAAGCATATCACCCAGTCACAGTGAGTCTGGCATTGAATTCTTGGAGCTTCTCTTCCACATTGTCTAGGCTGATGCCCCTTTCGAGGAGCAACTTAGTTCTGTGAAAGTCATCATAATAGAGTTGGTGACACTATACGGTTATGAATCTAGTATCATTGAAATTCTCCATCCTTGAGGCAGAAAATCTGTACGCAATATAACTCAGACCAATATTAGTTTTCTTATAACAAAAATATGCTTAATCAAACAAATAAACTCATATGGTAGTGTTACGAGGACTTTGGGGGCAATAAAGGATGTGAAATTTTTTTTATATCTTGTCGCAGTCTTTTCTCAGGTATGATGATCGTGGATTATTAATCGCAATCGCAGTATAGAAATCAAGGTCATTGGTACCGTGATCGCGGTACATGAGACAAAGTTTTATAGATGTTGTACAATGTCTCAAACACAGTTTTACCCCCAAATGTTTCTCCAACTAGGCACGACAACCTTATAAAAAGTGAAATACAAGCCTAAGGTATGTGATCCCAGCCCCAAACTAAAATAATTGGAACATGGTATTCATAGGGGCCTTCAACGTCACACATAGTGTACACGCCCATTTAAGTGGTTTAAGGCTTAATATTTGGGTACTCATGACTTTTCTACAGTGCTTATCTACAACAGCGAACAATAGAGAAATAAAAATTTAGCATGAGTTTGATAATGCAAATATTAGTTCAGGGTCTGTTTATACATTACATGATCAGATTATGCATTTACATTCAAATAAACAGAGTTTCAACAACTTACCAAGCTAGTAGATGCAATTGTGATGAGATGACCCTTGGGTATGCAATGTATTTCATAAATTTGAGGAGAATTTTGAGAGAAAGTGAAGAAGGGACAGGTGAAAAATGACAAGTTGGATGGTCATTTAAACTGATTCGATCGCAATTGCAGTTTTAGTCTCGCGACCGCAGTCGCACGGCCGCCACAATCGCGTTGGCATGGACTGCAATCACGGTAACTGAGACCAGAAATCTGATTCGCTGTATTTCATATTCTATCCAAATTGCCAAATTCTCATTTTCCTTCTTCAAATTCAATTAAAATACCATTGAGCACCACCGTCTCAAGGATTATGCATGCATAAACAAAAGAAAAATCTATTCTACCGTGTATGGTTAAAAAGGATACGGGCCACTTTATGTGGCCTGATGGGTTGCCTCCCATTGAACGCGTAGTTTAATGTATTATCAAGTCGCTTCCACTAGTCCCTTTTATGTTTCCACTTATAAAATTTGAATCTCTATCCCAACTTTCACTCAACATGCAATAAGTGGCAGAGGGATAAAATATTCAAATTCTCCAAGATAAAACTTGGAAAAGGTGAGGACATAAAGAACATGCTTCATTCTCTCCACTTTGAAGACTTTAACCTTTTACCTAAATCTGCGTCAGACTTTCGTTTCCGCTCCTTGGGTAAAAGTGAGCACGTGAATCATCTGTTTCTTTTACTTCAGAAATTGAGCATCTTGGCCTTTTATGAATGGGGTTCCATGTGCTCCTTTGGTGCGCCAAACTCCAAAATATAAGATTCTGACTCCCTTTACCAAAAATTCACCACTTGCTAAGAGACATGGATTCTCATCACATTCTTTAGGCATAGTGTTGAAAAGTAGGTTGAATGAGGTCCAACACCTAATTTTGGGCTAGCCTCCCTCAGAGCATCTTCACCCCGAAATGAACAAGAGTCATCATAAAAGGTGAGCATTGATTTTTCTTGTGACTCTAAGTTCATTTCTTTTATTTTAGCCTCTTCTTCATCATATGAGTCGGATGGTTGGGAAGTCGCCGAGGACTCTTTGCTACCAAGCTCATCATCGTAGCTTGGTTTCTCTTCTTGATGAACCTCCTATAGGGAAATGGGCAATGTTATTATTGTTTCAAGCATTTCTTCTTCGCCCATTTCCCCCATCTTTACACTTGTCCATACTAATGCCTCATTACGCATCTCTTTTATATTCTCCCCCATTTCATCCACTAGGTCCCAAATGGCTTGGAGAAATTTGACAACACCACTAAGTCCGGTATGTTGCTCCTTTTCCTCTTCATCATACGACCTATCAAACTCATAAAAAAACTCGTAACTTAGTTAGAATAATAGGGGGGAGGGGAATTTGAACAGTCCCCCCAATGTCCATCTCGAGCACTACATAAAGGGCACCTATACTCTTTATGGGGAGTACAGCTACAATCTCTCCTGAAATGTGGTCCTTCATGATAGGACATGGGTCTTCAGGATAGGACTCCTAATATCTAACATCATACTTGTTGGAAGATGCCATAGGAAAAATTAAAATAAAATAAAATCTACCTACAAAGAAAATCACAAAATAATATATACAATCTTGAATTCAAGCAAGCAACTAAGATTCCAAACTAATTTTACACGCCAAATTGTTCCCCGACAATGGCGCCATTTTTGATAACGCTCAACTTACACGTCAATTTAAGTGCAAGGTGATCGTTGTCTAATATTTACCCAACTTTGGAGTCTGAGTTGAATCCATGAGGAACAATGTGAGTGGCGATCAAATTAATTCGAAATGTTAGATACAAGTTAAATTCAAACAAATAGTGCAAAAAGATAAAAATGGGGAGATACGTATTAACACTAATGATTCTATTTTTGGAGTTTTCTAGTACAAATTTGGGGTTACAACTAATTTGAATTATAATAATTATAAACGGACCTTGGGTTTATGCATTACTAAGGGAGTGACATGTGGGAGTTAATCATCAACATCAATTCACTAATCCAAATATGGGTAGGTTTGGTTATAGATTTTGACGCTAGCCTTTCGACAAAACACCAATTTTTCACCTATTGATCCTTTCGAATACCTAATAGGTGCGCTCAAAATTTGCAACCGCAACTTCAATTTAGGCATCCCTATTTGTAGGATGATACCCATGGCATAGTCAACTTCACGTTCACCCGTATGTCTAAGATAGTAAAGATTTAGAAAACTACACACATAATCGTTTATAATTGCTTTGGTATCCACATCCATCTTTCGAGGATGACATGGATTCCTAAAATTCACCCAAAACCCTTCTTTTGAAAATGACCTTGAAATTTCTAGAGCTTGGAGGTTTCGTCCATCAAACCCATGTGGGTCAGAGCTTTCGCCCATCAAATTCCAACCAAATAAGTATAGCAATGATAAAACCTATAAACATGAACTACCAACTCGATGCTAACAACAACAACCCACATACACTTTAACCCCTATACACACATAACCCCAAGAGGGAGATTTACCTAAACATAAGATAAATAAGCATAAATATATCCATGATCTCCATTGAAATGACTTGTTGAAGATTTATGCTAATGTTACTTCAAACTTGTCTCTCCCGCTATATCGACAATGGAAGTGAGCAACTTTTCCACTTAGAAAGTCTCCAATTATTTTTTTCACCCAAAATTTGTACAATGTTTTCTTCTAAAAAAATGAAGGCTACAAAACCTAAGCTAAAACTAGAGAAGAGGGGAAGATGAATAAATTGATGGATGATTAGGGTTTGAGTCATTTTGTGCAAATTTGGAAGTTGCACGTGCAATTATGGATTTACCCCTAGGTAGATTTCTTTGCTAAGCCGCGATGGCACAAATTTGGCTGCGACCAGGGTTAAAATCCACGACCGAAGTTGGAAGGCTTTTTCTTTACTTCCGCAATTGCAGTCGACTGACCGCGATCGCATTACCTGAGACCTCTTTGTTCCAAGTCTTCAGATGCACTTTTCTTGCTTTCTTTTGATCATTTTAAGCTCCATTCCACATCTTTTAATCTTTTTGACCTTATACCTGTAAAATATGGATATTTATGCATTCAATCAGAAGTATGTCTCATTTATCATTTAAAATAAGTTAATGTACATGAATAATGAGTGGTAAAATCACCACTCATCATCCACCAACACTGAATAATACATTAAAGGCAGAATACATCGCCGGTCCCCTCAACTTGAAGCCATCTTTCATTTTGCCACCTCAAATGGACGTTGTTCACTTTTGGCACCTCAAGTAGCATACAGATGTGTCATTTTGGCACCTTTTGCAAATTTCACAAAAATATATAGTGTGCGTGTATTACACGCGCTATGACGTGTAAAGTAATTAATATGACGTGTAAAGTGACCAATAATAATAGGACATTTGTCATTTTTTAGCCAAATAATTTTTGAATAATTAATTTAAATTAAATAATTAATTTAAATTTAAAAAATTACCTACCCCTACCCCCACCCCACTCCAAAACCCCATCAGTCCTCTTCTCCAAACACCTTGCCCCCACTCCTACCCCACCCATCCCAACCCCTAATCATCTTCTTCAAACACCCCAGCCTCCCTCCCTTCCACACCCACGACTCAAATCCAAACGACGCGTAGACCCATCCGCCCATCTAAATCCAAATGCCGCCCTCAGCCTCCTCCCCACAATAATCTTTTTCAAATTCAGGAGGATGAAAAAGTTCAAAATTAAAGCAATATGAGATTTTTCACAACACAAGATCAAGAATTGCAACAAATACGAACACGAGGCAACTCAAATTCAACTAATTTATCTAATGAAAGGCATAGATCTTAACATGCCGGCATCAATGGAAGACAATTTTATCCAAGGGAATTTTCAGCAAGAATAAGAATTTGCATAAGGGTTAAATTGTCATTAAGTAAAATTTCAAGCTTTTTAATGTAATTTTAATAATTTTTATTGGATAGAGTTTTGCGTATTTGAAGAAAAGTAATAATCTTTAGTTCCTCTTGATTTTTGGGTTACTGTAACTTGTAATACACATTGCTTTGAAACTTTCACAAGCAATCTGGAAAATTTGTTGCAGATACATAAAAAAAATAGTGAGTGATCAAATTAATTCACCAAATGTAATGTTCTTCTTCTGTTATTGTTGATGTGTATATCGTACGGGTATAGAGAAAAAAGAAAAAAAGAAAAAAAGAAATGGTTATTAAAAAATTATATGACTAGTTAAGAGAAAAAATATTGGTATTAAAAAAATTCATGGTGAACAATAATTAAATCAATATAATTAAATTTATTTTATTTATGAATGAATTTTTATAAATTAAATGATTAATTAAATTTTTATTTTAGATTCAATTTAGTTATTATTCGCCCAACAATATTAATTAAATTAAATATTATTTACAAATCCGATTCGTATGAAAGTGAACAAACTCCTAAATGTGTATCTCATTTTTAAATCTCTTTCAATAATTTTCACCGTTAATAAGTTTAAGATTGTCAAAAATGGTGGATAAAAATAAGGAAGAAGGTATAAATTAATGAAAGATGAGTTAATATATTATTTGTGGGTCAAATTGGATGCCACATCAGCTAAAAAAAGTCTTCCACGCGCCTTCATGTAGGTGCAACAAAGCACCATGCCAACTCTACAAAGGTTGCCAAAATGGCACACCCGTACACTACTTGAGGTTCCAAAAGTGACCAACGTCCACTTGGGGTGCCAAAGTGAAAGATGACGCCAAGTTGAGAGGTTTGGCGATCTATTCTATCTATATTAAATATAATAACATCATCACAATACTATAAGAAAATCCATGATTCGTAGATCGAAAACATAATATATTTTCCTAAACTGAAGAAATCCATGATTATGAGTATGGGAAGATGTTAAACTTTCAAGGACAGAATGCTCACATGGTTTAGTTCATAAATTTATAATTAATGGTGTCAGCTGAACATGATATGGGTGACTGAGATTATATAGCATGTAAGAACATTATTCATATGGGAAACACATTGTCATGATTTGTTTTCAAAACTATAAAGAGAAAATTTAGTTAATTCATACTTGACATTGAAATTTCATAAAAAAAAAAAGGGTTTATACTTGAAAATAAGAGATTTTTGGAACTCAATGGGTGGAAGGAACCCATTGATAAATACCCCACATACCTAATTTTTCTTGCATTTTAAAAGTAACTTGGAATTGAGACCTTAGATGGGTGAATTCATGAAAGAAGCTTTTGATTTTAAGAGACTAAATATTGTTAACTGATGATGAATGGGGCAAATAACGTCCCTCTTGAGTTTTTAAGTTGTGGATTGAGTGTTTAGGGAGAGGAAAAAGATCAAAATTCCCCTCACCCATTAATGAAGGTTGAATGATTTTACACTTCAGCGTGGCACAATGACATCACAGAGGCCAATATCCATGACATATTGTATATAATGGAGACTAACCTCCGTGACACGCTAAAATCATGGAGGCTTACTGCCTCCGTGGTCCAAAATTAGGTCGAACCTCTTTCAAAAATTCCAAAACTCTCTCGAATGACCCTTTTAATATTTCTAAATATATTTCAACTCATAAATCAATATTTCAAACTTGAGAAGGCCAAAAAATGTTCAAAATATTAGGGTGTTAAAATTGCCATGTCAATTGTACTTTATGTGAAATAATTTCTTTGGGACCTTTAAACATGTGATGAATAACTGGAATCTTGTCTAGGATTTTATGTGGTATTAAAATATCTCTTCCTTAGAAACATTCATCCCCACATAAAATTGTCTGAATTTAGATACTAGGAAGACTGAGATCATGTACTGAATACTTATGAGTTGGATCATGATTTAATAATTGAATTTGAAGTATGATGCATGGACTAAACTAAATTTATTAATGTGTGTTATGACATGGGGATGGTTGGATAGCTGAGATAGAAAATAAGAGAATCAATTTAAGGAAAAATCATTACCTCAAACTAAATCTGAATTCGTAAAGAAAATATGGGGATACTTGGCTGGCTTATCGACTTCTACTTCCCTAGTAGCTCCCTTAAAAAATTGATTCCTCCACAAAACCTTTACCAAGGAAAATTCCTTATTTCTCAACCTACAAATCTAACAGTCAAGGATTTCAACTTGGACCTCTTCGCAGAAAAGGCTATCTTTCACGCCCACACCTTCTAAAGGAACTATAGAAGCGGGATCAACAATGCATTTCTTACGGAAAGAGACATGAAAAATCGGATGCATTGATGCTAATTCTACGCACAACTCTAACTCATAAGCTACCTTCACAAATTGTCTCAAAATCTTATATGGGAAAACATAGCGGGGACAGGGTTTCCCTTTATTACCAAACCTCTTCACCCCCATCATGGGTGAAATTTTCAAATAAACCAAGTCGCCAACACCAAACTCAAGATCTCTTCTCCTCATATTAGCATAGGACTTCTAATGGATCTAGGTTGTCTTCAGCCTTTCTCTAATTAACTAAACATTCTCCATCACCTTATATACTGAATATGGACCTATCAAAGTAGCCTCACCTACTTCAAAACAACTAATATGATATCTATACCTCTATCCATAGAGAGCATCAAATAAAGCCATCAAAATATTTGAGTGACAGCTATTGTTATAGAAAAATTAAATTAAAGGTAAGTAGTCATCCCAACTACCCTTGAATTAGATAACACAAGCCCTCAACATGTCCTCTAACATATGAATGGCCCGCTCTTCCTAACCATCCGTCTGAGGATGAAAAGTTGTAATAAGATAGAATTAGTAGTAAGACCCTTCTGAAAAGCCTTCCAAAAGTAAGAGGTAAACTAGGTGCCTCTATCTTAAAAGATGGTCAATGGAACCCCATGCAACTTTACCAATTCCTTGAGCTATAGTCTAGCACTATACTTAGTGAATACAAAGATGATTTGGAAAGAAATGGGCTGACTTAGTCATTCTATCTACAATGACCCAAATCGAATTGAGATGATAATGTGTATGTGGTAACCCTGTAACAAAATCCATGTTCACCACCTCCCACTTCTAAGTGGGGAATCTAAAATACTAAAGTGTACCACTAGGCCTTTAGTGCTCAACCTTAACCTGGTGACAATTTAAACACTTAGCCATGAATTCTACAGTATCTTTCTTCATACAATTCCAATAATAAATTTCCTGCAAATCATGGTATATCTTAGTGGCTCCTAGGTGAATAGAATATTGCGAGACCATGTGCCTCCACTAATATTCTCTAGCTCAAATCATCCACACTCGAAACACATAACCTACCCTAACAATGAAGAACACCATCTCTCCTTTGGGATGAAACCTTAACTTTTTGATCTCGAACTGTCTCTATCAACATGACCAGTATAAAATCACTGTCTAGCTTTTCTTCCATTTTAGCTACCAATGAAGATTCTAAACTGATATACTACCTTTGGCTGAATCAACTAACCAAACACCTATCTAGAAAGATGATGAACCTCACAGACTATCTCCTTTTTATACTTCTCAACATGTGCAACACTTCTCATAGACAATCTACTACAGACATAAACCACTAAATTTGCCTTACCCGTGTGGTACAACACACTCATATCATAGACTTTTAGAAATTCAAGACACCTTCTTTGATAAAGATTTAGATCTTTCTGAGTGAATATATCTTTAAACTCTTATGATCCATGAACACATCCACATGAACCCCATAAAGATAATGCCTTCAAATCTGTAAGGCAAAGACAATAACTGTCAACTTAAGATCATTAGCTAGATAATTCTATTCATGGGGTTTAAGCTGTTTAGTGGAATAAGCTATGGCCTTACCTCACTGCATTAACAAACAATTAAGACCAACTCTAGAAAAATCACAATAAACTAAAAATCGATCTAAACTCTCTAGTAGAGTTAATATTAGAGAAAAAGTGAGTCGAGTCTTCAACTTCTGAAAACTCTTCTCGCAGGAATCTGATGACTAAAATTTTAATTTCTTCTAAGTTAGTTGAGAAATGGGAGAAGCAGTAGAATAATCTCTTTTAACAAACCATCTTTAGTAACTGGCTAAACCTAAGAAAACTATAGATCTCAACCAAAATTCACACTTACTGAACTTAGCAAATAATTGGTGATCTCTAAGGGTCTACAATACAATCCTCAAATGGTCTACGTGATCACCTTCACTATGAGAATAGATGAGGATGTCATCTATGAAGACTATGATGAACATGTCAAAGTAGTGCTTGAACAACCTATTCATCAAGTTCATAAAAGTTTTAGGAGTATTCGTTAGTCCAAAAGACATAACTAGAAATTCAAAGTTACCATATCGAGTTCTGGAGGATATCTTCGAAATATCACATTCTTTGACTCTAAGCTGATGATAGCTGGATCTAAGGTCTATCTTAGAGAAATAGTTTGCACCTTGATATTGGTAAAAATTCATCAATCCCGGGGATAGGATACTTAGTCTTAATTGTGACTTTGTTTAACTAACAGTAGTCAATGCATATTCTGAGAGAACTATCTTTCTTGCGCATGAAGAAACTTGGAGCTCCCCAAGAAAATACACTTGTCCTGATGAAACCCTTATCTAAGAGGTCTTTAAAGTGTTTTTTTAATTTATTAGGATCATATGGAGCCATTTTGTAAGGTAGAATTAAAATAGGTTGGGTATCTGGGAGGAGATCTATTCTGAAGTTAATTTTTCTCTCAGAAATAACTCTAGAAAGATCTTCAGGGAACACTTCTGAAACTCATTCACTATTGGAATAGAATTAATACTCAAAGTTTCAAAATTTGATTCCTTGATTGAAATAGAATGGTAAATAAAATTTGATTCCTTGATTAAAATAGGATAGTAAATAACTCCCTTTGATATCATCTTTTTCGCCTTAAGATAGGAGACAAACTAACCTATAGGCAGTGAAGTACTACTCCTTCATTCAATAACAGGCTGATTAGGAAACTAGAACTGGACTATTCAATTTTTGCAGTCAACCGAGGCATAGAAAGAGTGGATCCAATCCATGCTAAGAATGACATTAAACTTAGTCAACCCTAATTCTACGAGGTCTACTAAGGTGACTTTCTGAGATACTATCATCAGGAAAATTCTGTATATCCGTCTGCCTATAATAAAACTACTGATTGTATTAGACACTGAGAAGGGTTTTTCTAAGATTTTGAAACTACCACCAAAGTCATTATTATATAGGGAGTCACAAAAAAATTAAAGCGCCGAGCTCTAATAATGTATAAACATGAAGATGGAAGACTTGTAACAAATTCGTAACCAAATCAGGAGAACTCTCCTGATTATGTCAATTATAAAGAGCATAAAGTTTGTTTTAACGTTGCCCACTGGTGACGCTGGAGGTGGTGGACTTTTGAGTTGAGTGACCTGCTGGAGATGATGAGAAACTAGGTTGACCTGGTTGACGAAAGTCTTTAGCCTTCTAGCCAACCATTGGGAAATCCCTGATCTTATGTCCTAGATTGCCACATCTAAAACACATATCACTACCTACCCTACACTCTCCCTGATTGTTCTTACTATATCTCCTACAAAATAGATTAGTGCGACCACTATTTATGCTACCCTATACTTAAAGCCTTGAGCTTTATCCGATTGTCCTGCTTGAACGTAGGCACTGGTGCACTGGTTAAAGATGGGGCTAGAGCTGAAAATTTCTAGCCCAATTGGCGATCAGTACTCTCAATAAACTTAAAACACCCTGAATTTTGGTCCTTGAAAATTTCTTGACCTATTAGCCTATTGCCCAGACTAAGACTCTGTTTATAAGTCACAAGGTTTCTTGATCAGTTATAGGACCCAAGTCGTAAGGTGTCCAATGAGATTTTCCTGAGTTACTACTTTGGTGACGAGTTGAGGTCATGAGTCGAAATGACTACATATGAGTCGTAAGGTGGAAATCATAGGGTCTCTAGTGTATGCCATAATAGTTACTATCTTGATTTAGATTATACAAAATGAGTTATAATGTCTGGGTATGAGTCCTATGGAATGAATCAGAACCATATTAGTGTGGGTGCCCATGGGTACTTCAAACCAACGACTATGTGAAATGAGTCGTAAGGTCACTCATAGCGGTTCGACTATAAATTTTAGTCCTTTTACAAAGGGAATTCTAGATATTTCCCTTTTCCCCTAAACATAACCCATGACTTAAAACCCCTTTAGGGTATTATTATCAGTCCAAAAAAATTAAAATAACTAAAACTCTCTCAAGCAAAAACACTTAGGGTTTCTCAAGGTTAGTAATTAGATCTTCCAAGGGTGATTCCTTCCTCAAATTTCTTGGTGATTAAGGCATATGAATCTTCCCTTAAATGTGTTTTACTTTAAGCATGAAACTATATGATTGTTTATGTTGTATTGAACATGGGTTTTATATGGGTTTAGGGTTTTGGAATGAATGTTTCTTAAACTATTTTCCCATGAATTATTATATATTATTCATGCTTTATATATGGTTTAAATTTGTGGGGTACATGGGCATGGTGAATAAACTAGGGGATTGTGATTTTCCCAAATTTTGTGAATGTTGACAACTAAATTGGTAATAATCCCAACCTAATTTTTTGAAAGTTGTTTTGTTTATGAGTATAATGGCATTGAACTACTTTCAAAATAATTTCATGATATAAAGAGGTTATTGAAACATGATGGTTTGATTTAATGAACAAAGGGAGTCGGTGTTCCTCCACTTTATATTAATTAACAAAGGGAGTTATTTTCCCCAAGTTAATTGAATTGTTATGGCATGATTATGATACCTTACAAGTGTAGTTGGTATGATGATACCAACAGTGTATGCCTTAAGGTGTATTGTTGTTTAATGAATAAGAATGTGTTTAAATTATTTTAATTAGGCTTAAAAGATGGTTGTAGTTGGTCTATGAAAGTGGAGGTCCCAAGGAACCAATACTAGAAACTGTATTTTTCAGTGTGGGTGGTCTAATTGACTGAGTGGTTCATGTTCGCTTATCTAATAATTGGGTGGTTTGAGTCCTCTATATTATGTGACTGGATGCTTAAGTCATCCTTTATATATGACAAGGAGGTTCAAGTCCCCCTTGGTACATATGTACATAAGATCATTGTCTTGTTCGTGCGGCTATACGTACTGGGGCACTTTCAGATGGGGTAGAGCTGGACCCATATAGCCTGTGGGTGCCTTTTTATGAAGGTTGATCTATACAGTCCAAGTTAATATTTTAAACGTCAAGCTAAACCTTGTCCCCTATCCCAGTATTTTATATACGTATATGTATGTATATGCATGCACGTATGTGAACATGTATATTGAGATAAACTGGATCTTGAATTGTCATTACTTTGTCCTTATCCTTGAGTTACATACTAGCGCTCAACCCGCTAACCATCTCCTGACGCTATATCCCCACATGTTATAGGAATCAAAGACATTTTTACTTTTTTTGTATAGTGATAGGATTTTTGAATTGCCAACAGTCAGCTTGAAGTGGTGAGCCTCCATCTTTTAAAAGGACGTTACTTTTTGGATTATCTCATATCATTGACTTTTCTTTAAACTTATTTTTTGCTATTATCGGGGGGCATAACCTAACTTTTTATTGGTTTTGATTATTAGAGAATCTGTAGATATTACTGTGGACATGTGTACTTGTGATTGGTTATCGATTATAGGTTGTTGACGAATCATAAATATCCTTAAGTTATTAATTATTCTATCTTGTTATATTTTGGAATTTAGCCATTGCTAGTGCACTATGATCAATTTAGAGAGGTGAATGGAGTGTTCCCTGATCCTGGTTGGACTTGAGATGCCTGTCACAGCCATGCCCTGGTTCAGGTCTTGACAAAGTTGGTATTAGATCTAGGTTTATGGTCAACTGAGTGTCCATAATACTATGTTAAGTGGAGTCTCTTTTATGGGTGTGTAGCATGCCATACTTATAAAAGAGAGGCTACGAGATATTTAAGAATATTTCCCTTTCTTGTTATTCTATTGAGTCTAATGCCTTGGATCTCCTCTAATTTTTATTTGTTTGCATTTTAGATCATGCCTTCCAAAAGATCTGATGTTCGTGGAAACTCTTTAGTCTTGCTGTAGGACAATACAAATAGAGCCCATCCTAATTATTAAGTTTAGACCTGGTCTATAGGTCCAACTCCTGATTTCCCTCATGGAGTTCCATTGGTTCCCTCTAGACTTACTCGAACACCTTAGGGTGATGTTTCCAGTGCTAAGTTTTGCTAATCGATCCAATTGATTACTTTTTAGTGGCCTCTAAGACTGATCATGTCACTACTGCTACTCTATATTCTAAGGTCACTAGAGTTGGCCAGTTTATGAAGTTGAGTCTTCCAACTTTCACTAGTTCAAAGGTTGAGAAAGATTCTTAAAATTTTACTGATGATATAGAAAAGATCTTCAGGGTCATGAATGCTTCTGACTCTGAGGGTTTTGAGTTTTCCGTATACTAACTAAAGAATGTGGCATATCAATGGTATGAGTAGTGGGAGCAGATGAAGGGAGATTATGCTGAGCCAGCTATGTGGGATAACTTTTCTAGTACTTTTATAGATCATTTTTTTCCTCAAGTGTTGAGGGAGAAAAATGCTGAGGAGTTTGTAAATTTGAAATAGGGTAGAATGACTGTGAAAGATTATGCCATGAAGTTTCATCAGTTATCGCATTATGCTCCAGAGCTGGTTTCTTTTACGAGGGTAAGGATAAGGACGTTTACCTCAGGCTTGTCCCATTATTTGGTTTTAGAGTGCAAGGCTGCCTTATTGAATAGGGATATGGATATCTCTAGGCTTATGGTGTATATGTAATTGGTTGAGGTGGAAAAGAAGTATCAAACTAAGATAAGGAAAAAATAGAGAATGAAATCCAAGTATTTTGAGTAGGGTAAAGGTCATCAAACTATTGGTAGAGATGGAAAGCAATGGTCGAAGAAGAAGAATTTTGGGAATTCATATTCTACGGTGAGTGACCCATATCCTAAATTGTCCAGTGACCATTATTTTTAGAGTAATAGTGGATTTAAGGCATAGGGTGTCCAGTCTCAGGCCAGCAGAGCTTAGTCAACCCTGTTTTATCCCCCTTATCATTTCTATATTCAGATGCATCATGTTTTTTTTTGATGTGAGAAGGAATAAGTGTTTTAAGTTTGGTCATCATGGTCACATACAATGAGACTGTCCTTCAAGGGTTGATTCTGGAGCTAATAAGGTTCCAGTTACTACTTCTTCAGCTCCTGCACCAAGGGGTGTTGCTTTTAGTGTTGGCTCTAGTCGAAATCATCTATATTCTCTTGCCACCCATTAGGAATCTAAGGCTTCTCTTAATGTTTTCATTAGTATGATAAAACTTTTTTCTTGTGATATGTATTGTCCGCTTGATATGGGTATACACTTTCTTATATTTCCCTTTATATGGCAATTTATTTTGTCTTTGGTCCTGAGTGTATTTTTGATCCATTTTCTATGTCTACCCCGGTGGGTGACTTTATTATGGCTAGAAGGGTGAATAAGGGCCATGTGCTATCTATCTTTGGTAGGGATACTTTGGTATATTTTATAGAGTTGGATATGTTAGATTTTAATGTAATATTAGGGATGCATTGGATTCATTTATTTTATTCCTCTCTTTATTATCGGACCCATAAGGGCTTTTTTGAATTTCCTAGTAAGCTAGTTATAGAATGGGAAAGGAGTTTCCTAGTGCCTAAGGAAAGGTTCATATCTTGTCTTAGAGTCCAAAAATTAATTTCCAAGGGGTATCTTTATCATTTTGTCTAGGTTAAAGATTCTAACTTAGAGGGTCCTTTGTTGCAATCTATTCCCATGGTTAGTGAGTTTCCCGAAGTGTTTCCTAATGATCTTCCTGGTATTCCTCCCTATAGGGAGATTGATTTGGGGATTAACCTTCTTTTGGATACCAACCCTATCTCTGTTCCTCCTTATAGAATGGCTCCAACTGAGTTGAAATGACTTAAGGAGAAGTTGAAAGATCTTCATTACAAAGGTTTTATTTTTCCTAGTATTTCCCTATAGGGTGATCCCATTCTTTTCATGTGTAAGATGGATGGGTCCCTTTGTATGTGTATAGACTAACGCTAGCTGAATAAGTACCCTCTCCCTATGATTGATAATCTCTTTGACCAGCTTCAGGGTGCTAAGTGCTTCGCTAAGATTGATCTTTGGTCCAGTTATCATCAGCTGAAGATTAGGGAGGTGTATATCTCAACGACTAATTTTTTAGCCCAATATGTTCATTATGAGTTTCTGATCATGTCTTTTGGGTTGACTAATTTGCCGACAATATTTATGGATCTTAGGAATCGGGTATTCCATTCGTTTATGGACTTGTTCATCATTTTGTTCATTAATGATATTCTGGTATATTCGAAGAGTAAGGAGGATCATACTAATTATGTCCATATAGAGTTACAAGCCTTTAAGGATCAATGGTTGTATGCTAAATTCTAGAAATTTGAGTTTTGGTTAAATATTATTACTCTTCTGGGTTATGTTGTTTCTAGTGAAGGGATCATAGTGGATTCACAAAAGGTTGCAGTGGTTAAGAAGTGGGCCATACCTATGACTCCAACTAATATTCAGAGCTTCTTGGGTTTTTCTAGGTATTATAGAAAGTTTATAGAGAGTTTCTCTTTGATTGGTGTCGCATTGAATAGGTTGACTCAAAAGAAGGTAAAGTTCCTATGGGTAGATGCTTGTGAGGATAGTTTTTGAGAAGTTAAAGGATAGGTTGACTTCTTCACCAGTCTTGACCTTGCTTGAGGGTATTGATGGTTTTGTTGTATATTATGATGTGTCCCGTATGGTACTTGGTTGTTTTTTATCACAGCATAGAAGGGTGGTAGATGTAGAAACTTAAGGTGCATGATAAGAACTATTCAACTCATAATTTTATTCGACTCATAATTTAGAGTTGGTGGTGGTGGTTTTTGCTTTGATAATTTAGCGCCATTACTTGCCTGGAGTTCATGTCGTTATATATTCTGATCACAAAAGCCCGCAGTACATGTTCACTCAGAAAGAGTTGAATCACAGTCAAAGAAGATGGCTTAAATTGCTCAAGGACTATGATATGAGTCTTTACTATCATCTAGGTATAGCTAATGTGGTTGCAGATGCTCTTAGCTGGTTATTCATGCGGATCATATCGCATGTTGAAGAGGAGAAGTAAGGTTTGGTGAAGGATATTCACCGCTTGGATAATATTAGAGAATGGTAGGGTAATAGTTCAGGAAGTGTCAATGTCTTCTTTTGGTACTAAGGTAAAGAAGTAGGATTTAGACCCTATCTTGATGCAGGTTAGGGATAAAGTCGGCCAATAGAAAGTGATGGCTTTTGAGATTAGTAGCGATGGTATCTTAAGGTACCAAGGTAGGTTGTGTGATCATGATGTCGATGGACTGAGCGAGAGGATCTTGATTGAGGATCATGAGTCAAGGTCTAATGTTCATCCTAGTTCAAAAAATATGTACCATGACTTAAAAGAGATCTACTAGTGGAATAACATGAAGAGAGATGTGGCTAATTTTGCAGCTAAGCATATGGTGTGTCAGCAAGTGAAGGTGGAGCAATTTTGGTCTTGTAGATCATTTTAAGAAATTGAGTTTCTGTGTAAAAGTAGAAGGTGATTAATAATGATTTTAGTACAAGTCATCCACGATCCCATAGATGATTTGATTTGGGTCAGCGTGGATAGGATGACTAAGTTTGATCACTTTCTGCCTGTGAGGACAAATTTTTCTATGGAGGATTATGTTAAGCTTTTGATTTCAGAAATCATCAAGTTGCATAGTGTGCGTGTCTCTATAATATCTAATTGTGATACATAGTTCTCATCTCACTTAAGGCGATCTTTTCAGAGTGGTTTGGGGACTAAGGTGAGACTTAGAAACACTTTCCACCCTCAAGTGAATGGAGAAGTGGAGAGGAACATTCAGATGTTGGAGGATATGCTAAGGTCTTGTGTGATCGACTTGGGTGGTAGTTGGGTTTATCATTTGCCTCTCATAGAATTCACATATAATAACAACTATCATTCTAGTATTAGAATGGCTTCTTTCGAGGCCCTCTAGGGTAGGAGGTGTAGGCCTCCTATTGGCTGGTTTGAGGTTGGTGACAATAGCTTGTACGATCTTAACTTGGTTCACCGGGTTATGGAAAAGGTGAAGGTGATTCTAGATAGGCTTAAAACTGCCAAAAGTCACCAAAAGTCCTATGCAGACATGAGGCGAAGGGAGTTGGAATTTGAAGTTAGTGATTGGGTGTACTTAAAGGTTTCTTCGATGAAGGGAGTAATAAAATTTGGAAAGAATAAAAAGCTCAGTTTCCTTTATGTGGGTCGATATTTGGTTTTGAAGAGAGTGGGTAATATGGCTTATGAAATGGAATTTGCTTTCTAATTTGGTTCCGTTCATCTGGTGTACCATGTACTGATGTTGAAGCAGTTCATGGGTGATCCTTCCTTGGTTTTTCCTTTGGAGAGTGTGGGTATTTAAAATTACTTGTCTTATGATAAAATTCCAACTGAGATTTAGAATGATAAGTCCGTCGATTGTGGACTAAGAATGCGACAACAATGAAGGTCCTACGGAGGAACCAAAAGTTTGAAGGTGCCACTTGGGAAGCTAAAGAGAAATGATGTCCAAATTTCCATTCTTGTTCCCCGTTCCGAATAATCGTGCTTAAGATATATGCTAATCTTAACATCTTTGTTTTCTGACTTTGTTAAAGGAAATTATGTCTTGCTTGATATCTTTTTTTTTATCTTTGTTAAAGGTATGTGTGCTTGTATTATGTGTTAAATCATGCTAAGGGATGACTTGTCTTATAATTCGAGGATGGATGATACTAAGGGGGGAGAATGTGATACGGTTGGGGCAGCCTCCACAGGTACACGGCCTTTCACACGAAGCCAAGCTCGGGAATTACAAAAACTCCAAGCTTTGTTCATGCAAGTGGCCGTGTGTGAGTTGGTGATTGAACCAACCAAGGACCTAAACGTTTTTATGTGTGAAGAGAGGTCTTAATGTGTAATAAGCTACTCTTCAAGGTTGGCACAAGAAGCAAGGGCGGATGGGTCATTTTACCCCTTTTGTTTGTAGTATAAATAGAACATATTAGAGAGTTAGTCCTCACTTTTTGAATGCTGATTTTTGTAACCTAAGAACACTAAACTTTTCTCTCTCTCTTCCACTCTTGGAAGCCGCCACTACTATCTCACAAGTAGAGGGATACTTGTGTTGTCTCTTTGGCTAGAAACAAGGGTTTTGAGGTCGTTGAGTGCCTCTTGGTCCTCGTAAGAACTTGGTGTTTATATTCATTAGACTTAGGGTCCTCTCTTGATGTTAGGGTTCTTAGTTTCTTGAATGTTATATGTCAAGTTATCTATCTTTCTTTATCTTGTTGTTGTTGTTGATTTTGTCATCTTAAAGTCTAGTGAAGCCGTGTGGGGCTCTTTTCGATTCACTAGCATTGTTATTTATCTTGTTATTCTTGTGTTGTTGGACTGAAAAACCGAAACTTTAAACTTGTTGATCTTGTGTTGTTGGACTGAAATCCGAGCCTACTTGAAGCTCTTGGTGTTGTTGGTTTGATTTTGTATCAGAATGAAACACCTCGAATTTTTGTCATTAAAGATTTCTTGACCTGTAAGCTTTCTGTCAAACTAAGACTCTCTGTAAGACCAGGAAGACTCTCTGTAAGACCACGCAGAATATCTCATTTCACCACCTTAATTTCCTTTAATGGTCCGTATTTTGTTAATTCATGATCAAAGAGGTCCATAGGTGGTCCCGAACAAGTTTTGGATTTTTTGAACCACGTTTAGACCTCGTTTGGAAGACCAAAATAGAGGACCGGCATGATTTTGGTGCACCGCGTCGCCAATCGCGTTGGTTGATATTATTGAAGGTTGTCAGGGTTAAAGTACTGAGACTCGACGTGACGATGGAACGACGCGTCGACTATCGCATCGATGCCATCGACGTGTCGCATGGATAATAGCACCGATGTCCAGTTTCAGTCATTAAATGTACGCATTTTTAATGGAAAAAAGGTCAATTCCCCCCCCCCCCCCTCCCCCTTATATAAGTCTAAAACATGGGATTTAACCCAATTCAACTAAAATATAGTGTCTTTCTCAAGGTTCGCTCAAGAACAAGTTAGGGTTTTCAATTAATGATTCAAATTCAATACTCAAATTCAAAAATCTCTCCACCAATCTTCGTAAAATCAAGAACTAAGCTATGTCAAGTGTTGATTTATGGATTCCTTTCATCCATGAAGTCCAAGAATTCTCTTTCAAATTATAAAACATGATATTTATGTTGTGGGTTGTTTGTAACCATGTTTATCTTGTTGTATGATTCCCAAGTTGGAATCTGTATGTGTTTTCATGAAACTACATTAGCATGCAAGTTGAAATCCATGAATTGAGTTGTTTATGATGTGTAATTTGATGATTGCCCCTATGCCCTAAGTTGTGCATGTAAGGTGTTTGACAAAATGCCTACGAGGATAGAAATTATGTATTATAGCTCAATTGTGACTCAAATAATAAATGCATGCTTTACCCTTATGACCAAGACTGACTTCCATGATATTGTGTGCATTATGAGTATTTGATGAAATGTTCATGAGACTAGCTTGATGAAAGTATGAAATGTCTATATGAAATTCCATCCATGTACAACATTATGATAACTATGTGTTTCATGAAATCCCTAACTTTTTATATTATGAGTTGTTGATATTGGTCATGTGTTCAAGAAGTATCAGTCTTGTCAGTTTCATGCTATCGACCCCTAGGGGTACTTGTACCCGACAATTTAGCAGTGTGCCTAGAGCCAATGTCAGTTTTCACGATACCCTGAATCAAGCCTTGATCATTAGAATTCAGTAAGTTACATGATTCAAGAAAAAACTCAATAATCTCAGTACTCTCGGTAACCTCAGTAACCTCAGTGATCTCACTAATCTTTGTAATCTCAGTAATCTGAAATCTCAGTAGTCCCAGTCAGTTATCAAATCTAAGTAGTATTTCGTCAGTCAACGGAATTTAGTTAACTCAGTCCAAATCAGTTATACAATATGATCAGTAATAGTTCAGTTTAGATTAAATCAGTTCAGTGTCTCTTCAGTTGGGAGTAGTATTCAACATCGAGTGAACCCAAGGATGAGGGCCACCTGCCAGTCAGTAGAAGGTGTGACCGTTAGAAGCAATCCTTGCATTCCAAAACTACGTAGCCAGCGTAGGTTGAGATATACCCTACGAGTTTAGGGATTATACACCTTATTTGAGTTTTCCTACTTGTAGGTGTTGACGGAAGAGCTCCCTGTTACAGGGGGTTTACTCACAGCTTGTCTTTACCCGTGGAACGGTACTGACACCCTTCCAGCTGGGGTTATAAGTTGGAACCCACCAGTTCAGTTTTGGGGCATGTCGTTTAGATGATTACTTCCCACAGTCTCAGTCTCAGTTGTAGAACTCAGTTCAGTTCTACAAATTCAGGACTGTCAGATGTAGTCTCTCAGCTCAGTATGAAACTCAGTTAGTTCCATCAGAATCAGGGCTTTCAGACACAGTCACTCAATTAATATTATATTAATTATATGAAACTCATGTTATCAGTACTCTATTTTAGGACTGTCAGATACAGTCAATCAGACCAGTCCTTCATAACCAGAACTGTCAGAAAATAGTTATTCCTTTATCAGTAATATGCATCAATTTCTTAGTACTCAATAGACTCAATCACTCAGTATCCTAGTAGTAGTACTCAAATATCAGTTAATCCACATTATCAGAATTCATGAGTCAGTGTTATCATGATCTCAGTCACAGTTACGTATTCATGCATGTATTCTTACGTTCATGCTATTCAGTCAGTTAGTATTGTTCATGCATATGAACCATTGTATTTAGCCTACCTCACTTGTTTTCTAGTATATTCAATTGTACTGACGTATTTATACTATACTATTTTTTACCATAGGTTCAGAAGTATGCGCTCCAGAGCATCAGTAGCATTTCAGTTTCAACAGTTAGAGTCACTAGTGAGTCCTCATCATTCGAGGATGTTACCATTTGATTATTTCATTCTTTCATTACTTAGTTTATTTCAGTAGATGGAGGTAGTTGTGGGATTGTCCCATCAACTCTTTAATTAGAAAGTTCAATTTTAATTCTTTCATTATTTTTTTTGATATTGTTATACCATATTCTTATTTATGTATCAGTAATGAACTTTATGGCCTTTCAGTTCATGTTTTCGCATTTACGATATTACCATTATTATTTAGTGCTCAGTTACAGATACCAGTCATGGTTAGCTTGTGGTCCTTCGGGATTATGACCACCGTGTAGCATTCTGAGTAATAGATTTGGGGCGTTACAAACTTGGTATTAGAGCCTAAGGTTCAACAATGTCCTAGGAAGTCTGAAAAGCCACATCTAGTAGAGTCTTATACATGGGTGTGTTGTGAACCACACTTATGTGCAGGAGGCTATGAGATGTTTTAGGAACAGTTTCTCTTCTTTTAGTATTCATGTCATTCCAGTGAGCATAATCTCGAATTTAAATCTCAGTCTAACCTCTCCCTTTCATTTACAGAACATGCCTCCCAAAGGGACTAATGAAAGGAGAATGGGAAATCAGTCAACACCTTAGCCCATCCAGGGAAATCCTCTGGATGAGCACTTCTCTCATGCAAAATTCAGAACTTCATTCACTACTCTTGACAATTCAGTCAGCTCAGAACAAATGGCCAGCTGATGTTCCATCCAACCCAGTGGAAAATTCTACTGCAGCCAGGATTCGAAACTTCACCCGAATAAATCCTCCTCTAATCTCAGGTTCTAAGTCTGAAGAGGATCCACAGGAGTTCCTCAACCAAGTTCAGAAAGTCACAGATATCATGGTAGTGACTTCCAGTGAGAGTGTAGAGTTAGCCACTTATCAGCTATAAGATATAGTCCATACGTGGTTTAAGCAGTAGAAGGTAGACAGGGGTGCAGATGCAGAGCTCATAGAATGGGAAGAGCTTTCTACGGACTTCTTAGGTAGATTTTTTCCCCTGAAGTAGAGAGAAGCCAAAGTGTTAGAGTTTATCAACCTCATACAAGGTAGCATGAGTGTAAAAGAATACTCCCTCAAGTTCACTCAGTTAGCCAGGTACGCTCCCCAAGTGGTAGCAGGCAGTAGATCCAGAATGAATAAGTTTGTGTATGGGATATCAGGTAGAGTGGTTAAGGAGTGTAGGACTGTGATGTTGATTAAGGAGATGGACATATCTAGGTTTATAGTCCATGCTCAACAGATTGAGGAGCAGAAACTTAAGAAGAAGGAGAGGGAAAATAAGAGAGCTAGAACTGATAGTTATAGTTTTCCTCGGCCAGGGTTGCAGGGTGGTAGCCGTTCTCAACATAGACAGAAGTTTTCAGCCACAGTTCCATCTTCAGCTAGTGCACCAGTACCAAAGTTCAGAAATGACCATAGGGATGAGGCATCAGGCTCCAAGGCCCAGGGTAGTGAGAACAAGGTTTTTACTCATCCACTTTGCAAAGAGTGTGGTAAGTATCATAAGGGTATATGTAGAGCCAACAGTGATGTGTGTTTCGGAAGTGGTAAGTCAGGTTACAAGGTACGAGATTGTCTTAGGCCTGGCCCTAGAAATAAGTACGGTCGTCCTTCAGCTCAGTCCGATTACCCGAATCAGCAGGGTGCCAATTCCAGTGCTATCAGTGGGCAACGCTCAAACAAAATCTTTATACTTCAGTCTCGACAGGATCAAGAAAGTCCTCCTGATGCAACTACTGGTATGTTACAGATATTTCAATTACATTTTCATGTTTCTTCAAATTCAAGAGCTTCTTTTTCTTTTGTAACTCTTTACATAGAAGTCAACTTTAAGGTCAGACCAAAAATTAATCGGACCTTTTACCAGTATCCACCCCAGTGAGTCAGTCTAACACAGCTCTACAGGTATACAAGAGCTGTCCGGTTATAAAATCTCCGAAAGTTAGGCCTTCAGTTTCTGATAGTAATGCCAGTATGTGTAGAAAACCAATAAGGGAAGATGATTCCCGACCTATTCCTACCTTAATGTAAAGTTTCATACGTCAGTTTTAATGATACCTATGCATGCTTTACGCTTCAGTCCCATGAATACAACTTATATTCACACGCTTTTCATAGAATAATATGTTTTTCAAGTTCCTTGTATAAGGATTCCAAGTTCATCCAGTGTTGTAAATCATGTTCCACAAATTCAGAAATTCCAAACCCAGTTCCTGTAGCTCATGACTCATGCACTCATGTCATGCTTTACAGTATGATCAGCCCACACGATTTATGACTTCACTCTTAGTGTTCAACCAAGCTCAGATTATGTCATGGATACCCTCAGCTTAGAGTCCTCGGTGAATCTGTAGTGTTAATATTCCATCCCGAAGGCCTCAGTTACAACATTAGCTCAGTAATTAATATTCAGTAAAGGACTTAGAAAGTCCTATAGAACCATGGCTTTCAGCTATCAGTTACATAGCCATCAAACTTCAGTACTTCAGTATCAGTCTAAACCTCAATTATCAGAAACCAGCATTTAGTCTCTCAGTTACAGTCTTAGTTGGTTATAGTCTTAATTACCGTCTTAACTACAATCTCAGTCCTAGACCTAGTCCAGTAGTCAGAATATAAAATCAATCCAGCTTTAAGATTACCTGACCATAGCATATGGCCATCAGTTACTCAGTTATTAGTATTAAAGTACCTCAGTTTATACAATGTTTCTGAATCATGGTTAGACGCCTGGTCTAGCGTTCCTAAGGTAATACAGTTTTCCCTTACTTATGCTCAGTTACCTCATGTTCCCAGTCAGTTATTACCTTCTATGTATAATACCCTATAGTCTCAGTCTAGCTATCTAGACTAAGTACAATTCAGTCTTACACGCCCAGTATTCAACTATAAGTTATTTAGTTAATCAGATAAAGTGAGTATATAATTATGCATTCGTGCTCAGCACCCACGTAAATCTTTTCAGTAGTCTCAGTTGTAGTACGTAAGGCCTAATCACTTTATCTTAGATGATATTTCATAGGTCTTGCCTCCTAATACAAAAAATCCCAGCCATGTAGACTAAGATTCGTTTTCTCCTTTCAGTCACTAGAACTCTATAGAAATAGTGACTTAGAAATGCTCCAGTTGAGTATAAGTTTTCAACATAAGTTAGTCCACAAAGCTAGTAATTTAGTTTAGCAATCAGACAACAAATCCGTATGGTGTAGTTTCCCATCTTTCCACCTAGTCCTACCATTAGAAATCTTAAGGATGTACCTATTCCAAGATAAAAAGTCCCAGTAGTTTCAAGATCAACTAAGTTCATATATCATGTCTTAGATTTAGATCTCAGATATTTAGCCTCGATTCAGTTCATAGGTGCCCAGTGCATTGTCCCAATTTTCCTCAGTATCTCAGTCAAGTCATTATTTTTCTAGGGACATAATGTCCCTAGAGGAGATACACGATAATTCCCCGAACTCTCATGACATAAAATATGCCATTATCTCTTCTTGTAATGAATCTAGTTTGGAATAAGAGGGTACTTATAAGTTGAACCTCAAACTCCGACCTCAACCATAAGCCACGTATTCAAAGTACTCAGTTTATATCAAAATATTTAGTTCATGTATCACGTTCTAGACTCAGTTACATTCTCATGTTTCCACTTATGCATAATTAGTAATTAATCTCAGACTCATCAGCATTTTCAGTTTAAGGTAATAGTCTTCCTTGAAATCATTCAGTTTTATGTTTAGGCTTCAGTTATAAACTCAACATTCAATTCCATGTTCAGATTCTCATCTTAAACTTGGTATCAAATACCATTGTCGATTCAGTCATGCATTTATGTATCGGTTCAGTCATATAATCATGCATCAGACATGCATTCTCATCGTGAGGAAATCAGCTTATCAGAAACCTCAGTCATACAATTATAAACCAGTTACTCATGCATCAGATATGCATATAAAGTATGATACATTCAGCTTATCAGGCATGCTAGTCATGAAGTTATGTCTCAGCTGTTCATGTTCAATATGTACTTCAGTTTATCATTTTTCCCCTCTCATCAGTCTCATTCGAGGATGAATGTTCCCAATGGGGAGCTATTGTAAGGCCCCACAAATTTTTTAAGCTTAATTCAGTCCTTTAAGCTTGTCAAGGGGTCCCAGATTTAGAAAATTCTAACTAAGTTCCCATACTTAGCCTATTATTGGCCTTTGAAAGCTGGTAATCTTATTTGGCCAATTTAACATCCTTTAATGGTCTGTATTTTATTAATTCGTAATTAGAGAGGTCCATAGGTGGTCCTGGACAAGTTTTGGATATTTTGGACCATGTTTGGAAGCCCAAAAGAGTGGACCAATGCGATCTTAGCACGCTGCGCCGCCAATCGCGTTGGTTGATATTGTTGTAGGTTGCCAGGGTCAAAGTACTGAAACTCGACATGATGATGGAATGACGCGTTGACTATCGCATCGATGCCATTGACGTTCTGTATTGATAATAGTGTCGATGTCTAGTTTCAGTCATTAAATATCTGCATTTTTAAGGAAAAAAGGGTCAATTTCCCACCCCTATATAAGTCTAAAACACGAGATTTAGCCCAATTCAACCAAAATATAATGTCTCTCTCAAGTTTCTCATAAAGAAAAAGTTAGGGTTTTCAATTAAGGATTCAAATTCAATACTTAAATTCAAGAATCTCTCCATCAATCTTCATAAAATCAAGAACTAAGGTATGTCAAGTATTGATTTATGGATTCCTTTCATCCATGAAGTCCAAGAACCCTCTTTCAAATTATAAAACATGATATTTATGTTGTGGGTTGTTTGTAACCATGTTTATCTTGTTGTATGATTCCCAAGTTGGAATCTTTATGTATTTTCATGAAACTACGTTAGCATGCAAGTTGAAATCCATGAATTGAGTTGTTTATGATGTGTAATTTGATGATTGCACCTATGTCCTAAGTTGTGCATGTAAGGTGTTTGATAAAATGCCTAAGAGGATAAAAATTGTGTATTATAGCTCAATTGTGACTCAAATAATAAATGCATTCTTTACCCTTATGGCCAAGACTGACTTCCATGATATTATGTACATTATGAGTATTTAATGGAATGTTCATGAGATTAGGTTGATGAAAGTATGACATGTCTATATGAAATTCCATCCATGTACAACATTATGATAACCATGTACTTCATGAAATCCCCAACTTATTGTATTATGAATTGTTGATATTGGTTATGTGTTCAAGAAGTGTTAAGTCTTGTCAATTTCATGCTATCGAGTCCTGGGGGTACTTGTACCCGATAATTTAGCTGTGTGCCTAGAGCCAGTGTCAATTTTAACGATACTATCATTCAAGCCATGATCATCAGAATTTAGTCAGTTACATGACTCAAGAAAAAACTCAGTGATCTCAGTACTCTCGGTTACCTCAGTGATCTCTGTAATCTTCATAATCTCAGTAATCTTTGAAATCTCAGTAATCCTAGTTAGTTATCAGATCTCAGTAGTATTTCGTCAGTCAACATAATTTTGTTAACTCAGTCCAAATCAGTCATATAATATGATCAATAACAGTTCAGTTTAGATTAAATCAGTTGAGTGTCTCTTCAGTTGGGAGTAGTATTCAGTATCGAATGAACCCAAGGATGAGGGCCACCTATCAGTAAGTTAAGGGTGTGACCCTTAGAAGAAATCCTTGCATTCCAAAACTACGTAGCCATCGTAGGTTGAAATATACCCTACGGTTTAGGGATTATACACCTTATTTAAATTTTCCTTCTAGGAGGGGTTGACAGAAGTGTCACGCCTCAAATCCTAGTGGGGCGGACAGGCACCCGTAGCCGTAAAGGCCCGAGAGAACCAATTCATAACCTTATACTTCCCATGCATGTAACTATAACAACCAAATGTTCTGACAACATAATATTATGTATCGATGAAAATAACTACACATACACTCCCAAAACTGATATGTACAACACTTGGCCGGTGGGGCCACCATGCCTAAAATCAGGACACTACCATAACTTTACATTAGTCTACAAAGCCTCTAAAAGATACATAGACTTAGTTAGGGTCGGGACAAACCCCCGCCCTACTCTTGACTTACTGTACAATACCAAAATATATGGAGCAGACTCGGAAAGCCCCGAATCAACCTGGAGCTCACCAATAGTCCCTGAAAAACCTGCGCTCCTACTAGTGAGTTGTATGAGCTGAAGTGCCTCTGCCTGCAGCATGAAATGCAGGTCCCCCGTGAGGGACGTCAGTATAAAAATATGTACTGAATATGTAAGGCAGAAAGTAGCAACACACTTAATACAAAAGCTCAATAGAATCTGATACAAGTGTATAAGTAGTACTAGTAGACCACCTTTATAAATACTTGTGGGACAATGTACATTACATTCTTTCTTCGTTTTACCTTCTTACTTCATAATCTTTGTAATCCATATAATGCAAATGACCAGCTGATCAGTGGTAAAAAGATAAATTAGGATCGGCCCATGCTAGGCTTACGCCCCTGAGCTGCCACCTATATAAAGATTGGGATCGGCCCATGCTAGGCTTATGCCCCTGAACTGCCACCCACAAATAAAGGTATCGAGATCGGCCCATGCTAGGCAAATGCCCCTGAGCTGCCACTCGTCATTTTACAAATTTGCATTACTTAGTTTATTTAGCCTTTGAGATTGTTACTTTGGTGGTCATCACATTATGGTACCTTGAACCAGTAATACGCTAATAAGAGACATGTAAATAGACACTTAATGCAACAACAATGAGGTAGGGAGCTGTTGGCACACAAATAAAGTGTTTAGGAGCTGAAATAACACCTGGGTCCTATTTGAACAAATGGAGAACTCTTGAAATTTTCTAGTGAAGATAGACGCGCAGATTTAATAATAAGCACGTATTGAGGTGTTCTAATGCGTTAGAGAATGGGAAAAAGGTCATTGGATACATGGAGTGTAATGTACTGCCATTATGTATCACTTTGTTATAGGATAACCTCAGAAACTTGCTTGAGGGAACAATGGTACGACTTCATGCCAAAGAGTGTGAAATAAGTATGCCTTACATACCTGGTTATTTGACTCCGAAACTAGCCCGACTTGACTTCTCGCCTCTTAGATTACTTATCTATAATAGAATATATGGTAAACTAGTATTAGTAACCAATAAACACATTTGAGGTACTTATTTCACCCAAAACAGTAACCGGGCAGCAACTATTACTCTATCAAACAAGGGTGTTATTTTAACCCTTTTTCTTTCCTCCAATTACACCCACATACCATATAGGTTCTTATAAGGTTCACCAAAACCACCTCGACTTCATTACACATTCCAAACAATACGCAAAATAGATTGGGCAACAAGCATTAGTTCGGTGGTGTATCACCACATCTTTCTTCTATAATTCATTACAAACTCATCACACCTTTATCCAACTTCAACCTGGCAGCCCATAACATACACATACAAAACAGTCCACAAAACAGTCCCAAACCACTTTTATTGTAGCAATCAATTATTGAACTCTTCATCTCTTGAGTTCTCAATAACAAGACATCCATAATCCCCTCTCAAATTCACATATAAGAAAAATAAAATGGGGCAGTCACCTTACCTCAATTCAGCAATTTATTCTTTTAATTGAACTCTTCAAGAGCTTGAACTTTCCTTCACACTTAAACCAAAGAAGAAGAAAAAAAGTTCCTCAATAACAAGGAAACATGAACAAACAGCTTGTTCTATAATCAGCCATATACTTATAGTCAAACACTTATAACTTGTTTCCCTAATCTCCCATGAGATAATTAAATAAAACCTTAAGTGTATTTCACTTACCTTGGGCTGCAAAGGGGAGGGTTTCTTCAAGAACCCTAGAAGGAAAAATAGGGTTGCTGCTCTTGTTGTTTTTGAGAGAGTAGAGAGATTTGCTGAAATATACTCCTTTTTTGTGACTTAAAAGTGAAGTAAAATGACCAGCAACTTGGCCTTTTAAAGGCCCTATCTTGTCCACCTCCTTAGCTGCATTTTGGACCATAAAATTGGTCAAATTGGTCCAAGTAGGTGATGCACCTACTTAAGGGTCCAAGCTGCTGAAACTTCAAAGTAGGTGATGCACCTACTTGCATAATTTCTTGTTGGGCTCAATTATATTTGGGCCTTGGCAGATTGGTGTGTTGGGTCACTTATCCATTTTCTTTCTTTTTTGTTCAATTTGGCCCAAATGAGTATATTAGCATAGACCCAAATCTGATCCATAGCCATGTGTCCATTAATTTGGTTCAAACAACTTAAGTAGGTGACTCACCTACTAGCTTAAATAAGTCAAGCAAGCACCTCAATATTTTGCTCCATTTTCAGCTTCTAATCCCTTTAGTCTAACCTTCAACTTATACACACTTGGTCACTTTAAGCTTTAGATTCAAATACTAGCTTACGATTCCAAGTTTAAATAGTTATCTTAACGTTAACTTAGTCGCATCACACTAAACTATACGGGCAGCCTCTATAATTCCATCTACATCATTAATAATTGCATAACAAATCTCATCCGTTACCTATACCATATGACCATACCAGGTTCCATATAATTAGAATAAGTACAAGCAAGATACGGGATGTTACAAGAAGAGCTCCTAGTCAGAGAGAGTTTACTCACAGCTTGTCTTTACCCGTGGCACGATACTGATACCCTTCCAGACAGGGTTACAAGTTGGACACAACCAGTTCAGTTTTGGGGTATGTCGGTTAGATGAATACTTCCCACAGTCTAAGTCTCAGTACTAGAACTCAATTTAGTTCTAAAAATTCGGGACTATCAGGTACAGTTGCTCAGCTCAGTACAAAACTCAGCTAGTTCCATCAGAATCAGGACTGTCAGACATAGTCACTCAGTTAATAGTATATTAATTATACAAAACTCATGTTATCAGTATTTAGTTTTAGGACTATCAGATACAGTCAATCAGACCAGTTCTTCATAATCAGAACTGTCAAAAAACAGTCATTCCTTTATCACTAATATGACATCTATTTCTCAGTACTCAATAGACTCAGTCACTCAGTATCCCAGTATTAGTACTCAGATATCAGTAAATCTACGTTATCAAAATTTAAGAGTCAGTGTTATCACGGTCTCAGTAACAGTTATGTATTCATGTATGTATTTTCATGTTCTTGTTATTCATTCAGTTAGTATTGTTTATGTATATGAACCATTGCATTCAGCCTACCTCACTTTCATACAAGTACATTCAATCATACTGGTGCATTTGTGCTATGGTATTTTATACCATAGGTTTAGAAGGATGCGCTCCAGAGCATCAGTAGTATTCCAGTTTCAGCAGTCAGAGTCAGCAGTGAGTCCTCATCATTCGAGGATGTTATCATTTGATTATTTTATTCTTTTAGTACTTAGTTTATTTCAGTAGATAGAGTTAGTTGGGGGATTATCCCATCAACCCTTTAATTAGATAGTTCAGTTTTAGAGGTTTTCAGACTACAACATGTTCAGACAGTTATTTCAGTTGTTTTGATATTATTATACTATATTTTCAGTTATGTATCAGTATTGAACCTTATGGCCTTTCAGTTAATGTTTCCACATTTACGATATTACCATTATTATTTAGTGCTCAGTTACAGATATCAGTCATGGGTTAGTTTGTGGTTCTTCAGGATTATGATCACCGTATAGCATTCCAGGTAATAGATTAGGGGCGTTACACTGTCCTACGAGTAATAGGAGGTATTGACGAGTCATAGGACCAAATTCATAAGGTGTCCAGTGATATTTGACTGAGTTATTGCTTTGGTAAAGATTTATGGTCACGAGTCTTAATAACTCTGGAGAAGCCGTAAGGTGGAAATCATAGGGTGTCCAGTGTATGCCATAATAGTTAATGTCTTGATTACGATTGTTTAAAATAAATCATAATGTCCAGGTACTACTCGTAACTAGGTACTACTCGTAACTAGACCAGTGTAGGTGACTATAGGGTACTGTCCAGCCTACTACTACGTGTCACGATTCATAGGGTGACCCTACGAATCATAAGGTCACCTGTAGAGACTGAGTGATGAATTTCAGTCTTTTTACTAAGGGTATTCTGGATATTTCCCTCTTTCCTTAAACATAACCCACGACTTAAAATACCTTTAGCGTCCATTAGCACTCCAAAACAAATTAAAATATCTTCTTAAACTCTCTCAAATTCTCTCAAGCAAAAACACTGAGGGTTTCTCTAGTTTGGCAATTAAAGCTTCTAATGGTGATTCCTTTCTCAAATTTCTTGGTGAGGCATATGACTCTACCCTTAAATATTTTTACTTAAATCATGAAATTATATGATTGTTTATATGATTTTGAACATGGGTTTTGGAATGAATGTTTCTTAAAATTTTTTACCATGAATATATGGTTTTAAACTTGTGATGTGCATGGGCATGGTGAATAAACTAGAGGATTGTAATTTCCATAAATTTTGTGAATATTGATAATTGAATTAGTGATAACCCCAACCTAATTTTGCGAAGGTGGTTTGAGTATGAGTATAATTGCATTGCATTACTTTCGGAATAATTGTATGATATAAAGAGGTTATTGAAATATGATGGTTTGATTTTATGAGAAAAAGGAGTCAGTGTTCCCCCACCTAGTATTAATGAACAAAGAGAGTTGTTTTCCCCAGGTTAATGTAATTATAATGAGGCTTAAAAGAGGGTTGTGTTGCTGGGCCGTGAAAGTGGAGGTCTCGAGGGACTAATACTTAACACTGTATTTACCGCCGCGCATGCTCTAATTGACCAGGTATTTTGGGTCCATCTTATCTAATGATTGGGTGGATCGAGACCCCTATGTTATGTGACTAGATGCTTAAATCATCCTTGATATATGACCGGGAGGTTTGAGTCCCCCATGGTACATATATACATATGATCATTATCTGGTTCGTGCAATTGCACGCAATAGGGCCCTTTCAGCTGGGTAGAGATGGACCTATATATCCAAGGGTACCTTCTTATGATGGTTGAGCTACACAGTCCTGACTAATGTTTTAAACTTTATGCTAAACATTGTCCCCTATCCCAACATTCTATTAAAGTATATGCATATATATATATATGCATGCATGTATGTGAGTATGTACATTGAGATAAACTGGATCTTGAATTATTATTACTTTGGCCTTATCAATGAGTTACATTCTAGCGCTCAACCAGTTAACCATCTTCGAACACTGTATCCCCACGCAATACTGGAACCAGAGACACTTCTACTTTTCCTGTACAGTGATAGGATTTCCAGATTGCTAGTAGTTAGCTTGAATTTATGAGCCTTCTTCTTTTAGAAGGCTGTTACTTCTTGGATTATCTCCTATCATTGACTTGATTTTTGGCTTATTTTTTGTAATTGTTGGGGAATGTCCCGACATTTTATTGGTATTTGGTTATTAGATGCTCTATTGATAATACTGTGGACTTGGGTATTGGTTATTGGTTATCAGTTATTGGTTGTTGACAAATCTTAAATAACCTTAAGTTATTAATCATGCTATCTTGTTATATGTTTAGAATTCAGCTGCTGCTAGTGCATTGTGATTGGTTTATCAAGGTGAAAGGGGTAACCCAATCCTTGTTAGACTTGGATGCACATCACGGCTAAGCCCTGGTTCGGGTCAAGATAATATTAGTATATGAGATGGAAGCTAGTTGATATAGATATATACTAAGCATGTATTCATGAACATGAAAATTTTTATTCAAGACCAAGTATAAACATGTACTGAAATAATCTAAATAATTGGATGACGGAGACACTAAACATTTAGTCATGCAAACCTGAACTAAACATAATCTGAATAACTGAACTAAGGACTATGGGAGCTAACTACAACTGACATACTCCAATCTGAGTTAATTGAGGTCCAACCTATAACCCCAGCCAGAAGATTATCGATACCTTTCCAATGGTACCTACATTAGATGGTGTGGATTTACTAATCTGATGTCCCAAATGACTAGGATGTCAAGTCTAAAATGATGGGTGACCCCTAAGAGGGTGTCAAGCCTAAACTGATGGGTAACCCCTCATAAACTATGTTGGTAACGTAGTTATGGAACTTAGAAATTGCTACTAACCACTATGCCTAACTGACGAAGGAGTCGTCATCCCTATGTTCACTCCGTGCTAAGTGTTTCTCCCAACTGAACGACTCTGAAGTTTAACTAAACATAATCTGAATAATGATATGCTCGAGCCATTGTATTCTGAAATTAATATTCTATACATAACTGAAGGAATCATGAACTTGTAAGTTGATACATGTTTAAAACCTTGGTATCGAGTGTTCATAACCCACCAACATAGACAAATGCAATTGATTATAAAAGTGGTAAAATTGACCATAGTATGGAAAATCATAATTAATACTCAACATGTCAATAACTGATTTTGATATGGACAATGAAGATTATCAAACGTATGGATACACAATTCTCATGAGGGAACATAATTTCATGGTATATAATCTAAGAAACTAAGTGAAAGAGATGATAAATTTCATATTCAACTTGAAACTCTATAAAAAAAAGGGTTTGTATTTGTAAATTTTGGGAATTTATTGAGACTCGATGGGTGAAAGGGGACCATTGATGAATATCCCACATACCTGAGAATAGATGCCATGGTGAAATCCTTTAAGTTGATCTTGTTCTTTGGAAACCCTATTTTGCTCTTAAGGAGTAAGGGAATCACTTTATTTTACTAAGAGAAGTGATTTCTGAAGTTATGAGGTGTTAGTGTAGTTTTAATCAACCAATAACTGATGTTGGGGTACCTAAATGACGTGGGTTAAAGGATAAAAGGGGTGGAAATTTCCAAAAAGCCCTTATTAAAAATGTGCTTGAATTTTGTTCCTAGTCATTCCGACTCACCTCATGCCTCATTATGACTGGTCATAACTTGTGGTATTTGTCGTAATATGGAACCCTGAGGTTTGTTTTTTTCTGTTATGACTACGACCTTCCTCCTACAACTCATTACGACTGACTACTAGTCGTTAGGTGGAGTCGTAGTTTGAGCCTTGATTCTTGAATACTTTATTGGTCAGTATACGTGTCTATAGAATGGCTCATAATGTCAGACTACGAGCCTTGTGCTGGACTCATAACCACTGGAAAGGATTCTTGGTTGAACACTGTTGTGACTACGAGTCCCTCCTGATGGCTCATAATGTCTGATTACGAATCGTGTAGTGAAGTCATGGTAATTGAGCTAAAATTTAAGGTTCTTTTCTATTGTGACTACAAATACCTGTAACAACCCATAACATCTGATTATGGGTCATCACATAAGTCGTAGCCACTGATAGCTGATTGACACTTAAATGGAAAATTGTATAACTTCTTGGCATGATATCTGATCGAGGAAAGACTTGCGACGTTGGAAAGCTAACTTTGTTGCCTATTTTTTTAGGGGTTTAGAGCTTAAAAGTTTGGGGTATTACAATATCTTCCCCTTTGGACTATTTTTCCCTTAGTGAAACTATCTAAGATGAGGTACCAGGAAAACCAGAGATCATGCACTGAACATTTATGAGTTGAATCATCACTAATTATTTGAATCTGAAACATGATTCATGGATTTAACAAAACTCATGAATGAATCTATGACATGAGGAAGGATGGATAGCTGAGATAGAAAACAAGAGAATTAATTAATCAATGAAACCATTACCTTAAGTCGAATCTAGATTCAAAGTGAAAAGACTGGGGTACTTGGCTCGCATATCAACTTCTGGTTCCCAATTAGCTCTCTCAACTAACTAATTTCTCTGTAGAACTTTCACTAAAGCAACTTTTTTATATCTGAATCTAAAAAACTGGAAGTCAAGGATCTTAACTAGGACTTCTTTATAGGAAAGGCTATTTTCCATGCCCACACACTCTAAAAAAATAACTGAAGCTGGATCACCAATGCATTTCTTTAGCAAAGAGACATGAAATACTGGATGCACTGAGGATAACTCTGCAGGCAAATCTAACTCATAGCTTATCTTCCCAAAATAACTCAAAATCCTAAATGGGACAACATAGCGGGGAATGAGCTTTCTTTTCTTACCAAATCTCTTCACCCCTTAATTGTGTAAAATTTTTAAATACACCAAGTCAGCAGTATCAAAATCAAGCACTCTTCTCCTCATATCTGCATAGGATTTCTTTCGACTCTAGGTTGTCTTCAGCCTTTCTCAAATCAATTGAGCTTTCTCTATTACCTCATACACTAAGTCTGGCCCTATCAAAGCAGCTTCACTAACCTAAAAAAAAAATAGGAGACCTACATTGCCAACCATAAAGATCCTCAAATAGAGCCATCTTAAAACTTGATACAAAATCAAACCAACAACACCAAGAGCTTCAAGTAGGCTCGGATTTCAGTCCAACAACACAAGATCAACAAGTTTAAAGTTTCGGTTTTTCAGTCCAACAACACAAGAATAACAAGATAAATAATAATGCTAGTGAATCGAAAAGAGCCCCACACGGCTTCACTAGACTTTAAGATGACAAAATCAACAACAACCACAAGATAAGGAAAGATAGATAACTTGACATATAACATTCAAGAAACTAAGAACCCTAACATCAAGAGAGGAACCTAAGTCTAATGAATATAAACACCAAGTTCTTACGAGGACCAAGAGGCACTCAACGACCTCAAAACCCTTGTTTCTAGCCAAAGAGACAACACAAGTATCCCTCTACTTGTGAGATAGTAGTGGCGGCTTCCAAGAGTGGAAGAGAGAGAGAAAAGTTTAGTGTTCTTAGGTTACAAAAATCAGCATTCAAAAAGTGAGGACTAACTCTCTAACATGTTCTATTTATACTACAAACAAAAGGGGTAAAATGACCCATCCGCCCTTGCTTCTTGTGCCAACCTTGAAGAGTAGCTTATTACACATTAAGACCTCTCTTCACACATAAAAACGTTTAGGTCCTTGGTTGGTTCAACCACCAACTCACACACGGCCACTTGCATGAACAAAGCTTGGAGTTTTTGTAATTCCCGAGCTTGGCTTCGTGTGAAAGGCTGTGTACCTGTGGAGGATGCCCCAACCGTATCATCCTCTCCATCTTGAGAGGAATTTGACCTCAAATTCAGCATTTGGTCATCTTCAACCGCATCCACGAGGGAGAGATCACCAACGTTGAAAGTGTTGTGCACTTGATATTCCGGTGGAAGGTCAATCTTGTAGGCGTTGTCATTGATTCTCTCAAGTACTTGGAAAGGACCATCACCCCTTGGCAGCAATTTGGACTTCCTTTGAGCTGGAAACCGATCCTTCCGAAGATGCACCCACACCCAATCTCCGGGTTCAAGCACAAGCCTTCTTCTCCCTTTGTTTACCCTTTTTGCAACCTCTTGGTTCTTCTTTTCAAGTTTGATCCACACCGTCTCATGCATTTTCTTCATTGCCTCGGCTCTTTTATTTCCATCTAAGCTGGTCATGAGATCACTTATAGTGATTTTGTTGATGGCTCTACAATCGACGCACATGCGCCAAGTTCCGTCCTTCTTTGGTACCAAAAGCACCGGAACAGCACACGGACTCATGCTTTCCTTGATGTATCCCTTGTTGAGAAGCTCCTCAACTTGTCTTTCAAGCTCCTTAGTGTCCATGGGATTGCTCCTATAGGCCGGTTTGTTTGGAAGTTGTGAACCCGGCACCAAATCAATTTGGTGCTCAATTCCCCGAAGTGGGGGTAATCCTTGCGGAAGTTCTTGAGGAAATACATCTTCATACTCCTGCAACACACAAGAAATCAAAGGGGAAATGGAAGAATTAGTGGGGTTAGTATTAAAACAATGGGCCAAAAGTAACATCGGCTTGTTTTCATCATGGTCCACGAAGAGTTCTTTCCTCCTAGCCAACATCACTACGTTTTCCATCTCTCTTGTCGTTGGGACAGCCTCGGATGTCCCTACTTCCTCACCTACGGCACTCCCCCCCTTTTCTCCCTTTCTGGATTCCCCCCCCCCCCTTTCCCTTCAACTCCCTCATCTTTTGATGCCACTCATTTACTTGGGAGGGTGAGAGAGGATGAAGTGTGACCTTTCGGCCATCCTTCTCAAGCGTATACCGGTTGGACCTCCCATCGTGTTTAGTAGACCTATCATATTGCCATGGTCTACCTAACAACAAGTGACATGCTTGCATTGGGATCACGTCACAAAGTACCTCATCGTGGTAGTTTCCCACCTTAAACCGAATCACACATTGCCTCGTGACCCTTAATTCACCACAATCATTCAACCATTGTAGCTTGTAAGGACTAGTGTGTGGTGTAGTTGGTAGCTTCAAGAAATTTACCATAGCATGGCTCGCAACATTTGTACAACTACCACTATCAATCACCAAGGTGCACACATTCTCCTTTACAAGACACTTAGTATGGAATAGATTTTCCCTTTGACTCGGGTCATCTATCGCCTTACTAATCATGACACGTCTAACCACAAAGTTTGGAACCACACACTCCCCCTCTTATGGATAGACATCTTCACTACCATCTACTTCATCATCATTCGGCCCATTTTCAGCTCCCTCTCCATCTTGAGGCTCGGCCTCATCCTCCCCCCTTTCGGAAACCACTTCCTCACCAAGGTAGTACACCTTTCCCTCTCGTAGGATCACATTGCGCCGGTTCGGACATTCGTTGGCCTTATGCCCCCAACCTTGGCACTTGAAGAATTGGGACCCCTTTGGGTTGTGATATTTGTGAGCCTCCGGTTTCGGAGGGAATTTAGGGACGGTTTTGGACTCGGGCAGCTTCGTTGGGGCGGGTTGGTCCTTGTTTTTGGTCCAACCCGAGGGGGTTTGTACCCTTGCCTTGAAGGATGATCTCTCCTTAAGTTCCCTTTCAATCTCAAGGGCCGCTTGGAATATACCGTCAATGGTTTCAAACCGGTGAAGGGTCAAATGAGTGGAGATCTCTTTGTTCAACCCACACTTGAACCGGATGATGTCGTGACTGATTTGCTCCCCACGATGATCAAGTTTCAACATGAGTTGTTGGAACTCGTCAAAATAGGCCATCACACTCTTGCCTCCTTGCCGCAAGCCATATAATCTAGCAAGCAACTCATGACGATATCTCTCGGGAAGGTATCGTTGTCTCATCAAATACCTCAACCGATACCAAGGTGGTGGCTGCCCATCGACTAATTCATTACCAAATCGTTTAACATACTCCCACCAAGTGTTAGCATAGCCCTCAAGGTGAGCTATAGCATAGCAACTCTTCTTTTTGTCCGAGATGTCATTAACTTGGAAAACTTTGTCACAAGCCGATTCCCAAGTTAAGTAGGCCTCGGGATCACTTTCACCCTTAAAGATGGGTAGGCTCAACTTGATGGTGTTGATGCCTACGTCTCTCTCTTGGTGTCGGTTTCCCCTATCTCCATACCCACGGTATCTCCTAGGTTCTCCTCGACCCCCTCTTAACTCCTCCTCCCTCATATAAGCATCATCAAAGGCTCCATCTCCTTCATACTCCTCTCTACCGTATCCTTCAAAGTGGGCTGGTCGGCCTTGGCCGTTTTGATTCGGAGGATTTGGAATTTGAGGTCTTTGGTTTAATGGATCTTGGAATGGAGGATTCGGATTTAGTGGAGGTACTTGGCGTCCAAATCCCTCTTGTGGAATTGGAGGGGCTTGGAAATGTAGTGGTCTAGTGGAGTCTCGGTTTGGAGGAAAATAGGTAGTTTGGCTTGCGGTATTTAGTGGAGCTTGGGGTGCATTTAGCATTTGGTGGACTGTTTCGGGGGTGATGGTTGCGGAGGAGGTCCTATCATGACCATTGGTAGATACATGTAGAGGAGTAGAAGGACGAGAGTTCCTTTGACTCTCCACTTGTTCTAATCTCCCACTAATAGTCGACACTTCCCCCTTTATTGCTGCCAAGTCCCCTCTCACGGCCCCAAATTCCGAATTCAACCTTTCAAGTGTCCGGGTAACGGCCTCAAGAGTGACCCTCATAGAATCAAGGGCATTAGTATCCACACTATGAGACGTAGTTCCTTCCATTGTCAAGATATTATCCGCTTTAGTTCACCACAAGTTCGTGTTCCACAAGTGTTGTATAATTGGCTAGTAACCGTGAAATTTTTAAGGTATGAGTAAGCTCTTATCCGGAATGGATTCTTGTTTGAAGACTCAAAGAATTCTTGCCGGACTAGAGTCAAAAATCAGCAACTCATTCAAACGAATAAAAGCACTCAAATAAACGTTGACACGAACAAACGGTTCAAGGATCTAGTTGACAACCTAGTAGGAATGTACTAGTTTGTTAATTAGTTCTAGGACCAAGTAAGGGAAACCAAGGATCAACAATTAGCAACCAAAGAATATCCTAAGTTGAGCTTATAGTGACGTGGCAGCATGCAATGGTTCCACACGTTTTTTTCTTCTCTTTTTTTTTTTTTGTTAATATTCACACAACTTGTTATAGTTTGCAAAGTGTTTTTGGTGGGAAAAATAAAATCTTGTAGTATTTCACCCTTTTCAAACTCAAGAAAGTGATGTTTGGTAGACTAATCCCACAAAACAAGGCTCCTTGAATTAGGGAAAAGTGATTGACAAGACTAAAAGGTGATGGGTGCAAGTCTTTCACAACAACTTTATAGCTTGTCTTACAACTTGAGCACACAACAAGATGAACAAGATGAACAAGTTCAAAAGATGAACACCTCAACAATCTTCTTCAACTTCTTTAGCACATAAACACAACATCCACCGATTTTATTTCTTTTTGGTCATCAACAACATACAACTTTCGGCCACTTCAAGTCACTACACAATGTTCAAGTTTTCAAGCTCAACTTTTGGATCTAGACACCTTAGTGTTGGTGAGAAAGAAACCAACACTAGGAACTCACTAAACAAGCAAAATAACACTTAGATCTAGATATGCAACATCATTCTCGGATTCAACTTTTAATGGACAGATTTTCAGAATTTCCTTTTGGTGTTGTTTGTTTAAGCCGTGTACTAGCCCAAGATGGGTTATGTTGGAACACAACCGGTCTTGCTTTGATACCAAATGATACAAAATCAAACCAACAACACCAAGAGCTTCAAGTAGGCTCGGATTTCAGTCCAACAACACAAGATCAACAAGTTTAAAGTTTCGGTTTTTCAGTCCAACAACACAAGAATAACAAGATAAATAACAATGCTAGTGAATCGAAAAGAGCCCCACACGGCTTCACTAGACTTTAAGATGACAAAATCAACAACAACCACAAGATAAGGAAAGATAGATAACTTGACATATAAAATTCAAGAAACTAAGAACCCTGACATCAAGAGAGGACCCTAAGTCTAATGAATATAAACACCAAGTTCTTACGAGGACCAAGAGGCACTCAACGACCTCAAAACCCTTGTTTCTAGCCAAAGAGACAACACAAGTATACCTCTACTTGTGAGATAGTAGTGGCGGCTTCCAAGAGTGGAAGAGAGAGAGAAAAGTTTAGTGTTCTTAGGTTACAAAAATCAGCATTCAAAAAGTGAGGACTAACTCTCTAACATGTTCTATTTATACTACAAACAAAAGGGGTAAAATGACCCATCCGCCCTTGCTTCTTGTGCCAACCTTGAAGAGTAGCTTATTACACATTAAGACCTCTCTTCACACATAAAAACGTTTAGGTCCTTGGTTGGTTCAACCACCAACTCACACACGGCCACTTGCATGAACAAAGCTTGGAGTTTTTGTAATTCCCGAGCTTGGCTTCGTGTGAAAGGCCGTGTACCTGTGGAGGCTGCCCCAACCGTATCATCACTAGAGTGATAGTTATTATTGTAGACAAACTCAATCAAAGGAAAGTGATCATGCCAACAACCTTGAAATTGATAACATAAGCCCTTAAAATATCCTCTATGTTTCAAATGTTCCTCTTTCCCTAACCACCTGTTTGGGGGCGAAAAACCATACTATGATGAACATGGGTTACCAAGACCCTCCTAAAAAGCCTTCCAAAAATTAGAGGTAAACTGAGTACCTTTATCTGAAATGATCATCAATGGGACTCCATGTAACTTTATCTGAATCTGAATATGAGGAATGGGCTCACAAAAAATGGGCAGACTTGGTCATTCTACCATAATGACCCAAATAGAATCATGGTGACGGCATGTAAGAAGTAAACCTACAACAAAATCCATATCACCACTTCCTACTTCAAAGTGGGGATGCTAAATTCATGAAGCATACCACTAGGCCTCTGGTGCTCAGCCTTAACCTACTGACAATTTGAACACTTAGCCACAAATTTCATAATATCCTTCTTCATACCATTCTACCAAAAGACTTTCCACAAATTAGGGTACATCTTAGTGGCTCCATGGTAAATATAATACCCCAAACCATGGGCCTCTCCAAACATTTGCTTCCTTAAATCACACATATTCAAAACACATAACCTACCCTAACAATGAAGTACACCGTCTCACCTTGTTCAGAAAAATCAACCTTCTGATCCTAAACTACCTCTTTCTGTTAAACCAAAATAGGATCTTTGTTTTGCTTATCTTTTAACTCGCAAACCATTGAAGATTTCAAATAGTTTTGGACCCATACACTACCTTTGGCTGAATAAACCAACCAAAAACCTAATCTAGCGCGCTGATGAACCACATAAACTAAATCTTTCTTATTATCCTCCACATGAGAAACATTTCACGTAGATAGCCTACTAAGGGCATCAACCATTACATTCGCCTTACCTAGGTGATATAACACACTTATATAATAGTCTGTTAGAAATTCTAACCACCTTCTCTAATGAAGATTTAGATCTTTCTAGATGAATACATACAGTAAAATCTTGTGATTAGTACACACGTTAACATGAACTCCATAAAGGTAATGCATCTAAATCATTAAGTATAAAAAAACTGCATCCAACTCAAGATCGTGAGTCGAGTAGTTCTTCGTATGAGGTTTGAGCTTTCTAGAGGCAATATTCTATAGCATTTCCTTATTACATCAAAACACATCAAGACCAACTCTAGATGCATCACAGTGCATTAGAAAGCCATTTGAGCCCTCTAGTAGGGCCAAAACTAGAGCAGAAGTGAGTCGAGTCTTCAACTCTTAAAAACTCTTATTGCAGGAATCGAACCACTAAAATTTGAATTTCTTCTGAGTAAATCTGGACATAGGAGATGCAATAATGGAAAATCCCTCAACAAATCATCTATTGTAACCGAATAAACATAAGAAACTCCTAATATTGGATGGAGAGATGGGTCTAGGCCAGTATTATGCTTCCTCAGACTTTTTGAGAATCAACTTAAATGTCATCTGCAAAAATGATGTGGACAAGGAAAGCTACTGATTTTAACAAAAATTCACACTTGCTGAACTTAACAAATAGCTGGTGATCCTTAAGGGTCTACTGAACAATCCTCAAATGGTCTGCATGATCACCTTTACTACGAGAATAAATGAGGATGTCATCTTTGAAAACTATGATGAACATTTCCAACTACTACTTAAATACTCTATTTATCAAGTTTATAAAAACTGCAGGAACATTTGTTAGCCCAAAACACATAAATACAGATTTAAAATGACCAGATGTGTTTTGAAGGTTGTCTTTAGAATGGAACTTTATCTGACTCTTAGCTGATGATGGCTAGGTATGAGATCTAGCTTAGAGAAACTATTGAAACCCTGAAGTTGGTCAAAAAATTGAATAATCTTAGGGAGAGAATACTTATTCTTGATTGTGAATTTGTTCAACTAATGGTAATTAATGTACATTCTGAAAGAAGCATCTTTCTTAAGCATGAAGAGAACCGGGTCACCCTAAGGGGAAATACTACGTCTGATGAAGCCTTTATCTAAGAATCTTTCAACTATTCTTTAAGCTCGGCTGGAGATATTGTTTAAGGTGAAATTGAAATAGTTTGGGTGTCTGGAAGGAGATATATTCTAAATTCAATTTTCCTCTCCAGATGAACTCTAGCCTAATCATCAGGAAATACTTCTAGAAACTCATTAACAATAAGAATTGACCCAAGACTTGGAATCTTAGATTTTGAGTCCTTGACTTAGATAAGATGATAGATGCGTTCCTTAGATATCATCTTCCTTGCTTTGAGGTAGAATACAAAATGGCCTATAGGAACAGAGTTACTACCCCTCAATTCTATGACTGAATGGTTAAGAAACTGTAACTAGACTATTCTGTTTCTACAGTTAACTGATGCATAACAAGAGTGGAACCAATCCATTCCAAGAGTGAAATCAAAATTAGTCATCTCTAATTCTATAAAATCGACCGAGTTAACCTTTTAGGACAATATTAAAAGATAGTTTTTGCACACCCATTTGTCTATAATGAAACTACCTACAAGAATGGACACTGAAAAAGGGTAATACAAGAATTTCTGGATTTACGCCGAAGTCTACGACTATATAAGGAGTCATGTAGTACAGTGTGGCTTTGGGATTTAATAATGAATACACATGAATGTGGAATACTTGTAAAGTACCTATAACCACATCAGGAGAAACTTTCTAATCTTGTCGAGTCTGAAGGGCTCAGAGTCGATTCTGATGCTATCCATAGGTTGTACTAGAAGTGGCACCCTACTGAGTTGGTGTCCTTCTGGGACTAATGAAGAGTTAGTTGGGCCTTGATGATTCTTACTTCTTCTTTGTTGGGCAACTGCAGGAAATTCCCTTTCGATGGCCTAACTTTGCACACAAAAAATACACATCACTACCTACAAAGTACTCAACCTTATGGTTCTTACCACATCTCCTACAAACTGGGTTGGTGTGACCACTATTCATGCTACTTTGGAATTTAGAGCCTAATGCTCTACCGAATTGTCCTTTCTAAACTTAGGCACTAGAGCACTAGCAGAAAATAGAGCTGGAGCTTAGGATTTCTGTCAGAACTGAGGACGATTACAGCCTTTTGACCTCTGCTGAGAAAAGTTAAAAATACCAGTTCTTTCTCTCTTATTCTCCTTTTAACTCTCTTTGAGCATGAACCATCAATCTAGAAAGTTCTATCTCCTTAATCAACATAGCTTTCCTACACTCCTTGACAACATCCGATGAAACACCAGATACGAACTTATTGATCTTGGCCCTAGAATCAACCACTATAGTCAGAGCATATCTTGCTAACTAGGTGAACTTAAGTGAATAATCCTTCACATTCATGTCACCTTGCTTCAAATTAATGAACTCTTTCACCTTAGCTACCCTCAATTCGAGTGGGAGGAACCTGTCTAAGAAAGTAATACCAAATTCATCCCACTCCAAATACCCTACATCGGCTCCTCTATCTTCCTTCCTCTTCTTTACCCAAGTGTGAGCAACCCCTTACAATTGGTAAGCATCTAAATAAGCACTTCCACTTTAGGTAACCTCATAATACCCTTCACCTTCTGCACACAATCTAAAAACTCATTTGGATCCTCCCCACACTTAGATCAAGAGAATGCTAGGGGATTCATTTAGATAAAATCCCAAATTTTGGCTGCTGTTGTATTAACTATAGGGTTAGAATGAGCAATATCTATTAGTTGATATAGGCAAACATAAATTGGGAAAAAACTACAAAGCTAACTCAAATTTAGTATAATAGGCCCACTCATTGAGAGGGTCCACGAGAATATGCGGTGATGCAGGTTGGTCTTTATTTCTACTTCCATTACCCCTTATAAGAGGCATTTTCTTTAAACAATAGAGAATGAGTTAGGAGAAAAAGTTTAATAGAGATTACACTCCATCATACGACATGTCATGAACCGAGGCTACCCCCTAGTCAAACATGGTGCTTAGAGTCACAAGTGACCCTAAGCTAACCTATGGTATGGTACCTACTGTGAGCACTAAAGGTAATAATAACGTAATACAATATATGCAGAAGCTAAACTGGGAATAATTAATAAGATATAACATAAAAATAATGCTTAATATAAATGTGAACATCTGATAAAATGGAAATGAAGTCTCACTATCTTAAGCCTCTAAACATGGGGAGTTAATAGAAACCCCCCCCCCCCCCCCAAATAACTTTGACTGATAGTAATGAAAGAAGTACTGAATGTAACTATGGATAACTTTTCCACTAAGGATGAGTACTCACCACAATTGCAACTGAGTAACACAGGAACACATTGCATGCTATTTGAGAATTGAGCATCTGAACCTACATTGTGAAATCAATATAGAGTAAAACAAAGTATGCGGCCAGTACTTTGAATGTACTGGTATGTGGAATAAGGACCAATTGATATGCAAATAAATAGTAGTAGTGAACATAAATGCATGAACATGTAAATCAAATGCAATACCAAGTAAAGTATGTGCCAAAATAATCCATAAAATTAATTAACTGAATAACTGATAGACTGGACACTTGGTCATGCAAACTTAAACTGGTATAACCTGATTACTAAATTGAGATTGTGGGAGCTAACTATAGATAATATGCTCTAAAATGAGCTAATCGAGGTCCAACCTGTAACTTACGCTTGAAGGGTGCTGGCTTGCTGGTACCTTGCTAGGGGTACCAACACAAATTGGCATGGATCTGCTAAATTGATCACGCGAAAGACGAGGGCATAATGTATACTAATGATGGACCCCTCATAATAAATGATGGTACCATAGGTATGGAACTTAGGGGATGCTAATAATGACTCATTCCGAACTGATGGGGGAGCCTCCATCCCTCCATTAACTAATGCAAAGTGTTACTCCTAGCTGAATGACATTGGTAATGATAATTGCTTAACATGATTAAATACTAATAATTCTCAATAGGAAAATACTATAAACTTCATAGTATAAACATAATTATACATCTATAACTTGAAATATTTAAAACTATAACATGCATGATCATCTGGGTATCGAGTGTTCATAATCCACCAGCATGGAAAATAGTATAATTAAATATAATGATTCTATGTAATGACATGATAGGAAATTTCATGACTTAAACTCAAGAATCCAATAATTTCTTCAATATAACAAGTTATCATGATTAGAGTATGGAAGAATACTTGAAGTAATGGGGAAAACACTATGTTATGGTTAAATTCAATAATTACATCGAGGAATCATGAAGTTTTATACTTTTCATGGAACCCTAAACAAAAGAGGCATTACTCTTGAAAATTGGTGAAACTTTAGGACTCAATGGTTGAAAGAGGCCCATTGATAAATATCCCACATACCTGAGTGTAGAAGATTAGATGAATATTCTTGGGAATTGGACTTGCTTGATGATCACCAATTTCTTCTTTGGAGAAGAGAAAATCATCCATTTTGTCTTCTCTGAGTTAAATTATGATAAATGATGGAATTGGGGATTTTGAGTCTTTTAAATTCCATTAGAGAAACCTAAATAATATGGGTTAGGATTTAGAAGGAGTAGGAAAAGACTTAAAAGTCCCTGGACAAATGTATAGGAAATTTAGGTTCCCAGTCGTTACGACTAGTTACCAGTCATAGTCCGAGTCTCTGAGGCTGGGGATGTCACTGTCTTCACTATAACTCACCAACCTACAACTCATTGGGACTGACTACGATTCCTTAGGTGGGGTCATAGTTTGAGGCTGGGTTCTTGGGTAGCATATTGTTTGACTACGAGTCCCTGCATACGACTCGTAGTCACTAATTATGGGTCGTATTGAAGAGTCATAGTCTCTGGGGAATAGCTGAGGGTTTTTTTAGAGTGACTATGACTCACTCATGATGACTTATCATAAGTGGTAATGACTCATTACCTTTCGTCATAGCCATGGCAGTATGTCCGGCCCTTTGGGGAAATCTTCCATAACTTCTTTCCATGACTTCAATTAATAGAAGGCTTGATGCATCAGAAAGCTAACTTTGTAGACTATCTCATAAGGGTTATAGATCTTGAAAATTCAGTGTATTATGATATCTCACCTTTGGGATCATTCATCCTTGAAGGAAACTAGTTGTGCTGGCTTACTAGGCAAATTGAGATCATGCACTGAAGACGTATGAGCTAAATCATGATTCAATAGCTTAATTTGAAAATATGATGCATGAACTGAACTAAATTCATGAATGCATGCTATGACATAAGGATGGTTGGAGAGATAAGATGGAAAATAAGAGGGTTAATTAAAGAAACCAATACCTAAAGCTGAGTCTAAATTAATAGAGAAGAGATAGGGATACTTGGTTCGAATATCGGCTTCTGCTCCCCAAGTAGCTCGCTCAAAGGACTGATTTCTCCATAGAACCTTAACTATGACAACTTCTTTATTCCTTAACCTATGAATCTAACGGTCTAGAATCTCAACTAGGACTTATTTATTTGGAAGGCTATCTTCCATGCCCAAACTTTCTGGAAAAGCGACAGAAGCTAGATCACCGATGCATATCTTTAACAGAGAGACATAAAACACTAGACGCACTGATACTAACTCTGTAGGAAACTCTATCTCATAGGTACATTCCTAAAAGGACTTAAAATCCTATATGGGCCAATATAGCGGGGACTGAGCTTTACTTTCTTATCGAATCTCTTTACTTTTTGTATGGGAGAAATATTTAAATACACAAAGTCATCAATATCAAATTCAAATTCCCGCCTCCTCACATCTACATAGGATCTCTAACAAATCTAGGCTATTTTTAGCCTTTCTCTAATCAGCTAAACTTTTTCCATTGCCTCATAAACTAAATTTAGCCCTATCAATAGCCTCACCTACCTCAAACCAATAGAAGATCTACATCTCCTACCATAAAGGGCCTCAAATAAAGCCATCTGAATACTAGAGCGATAGATGTTGTTGTAGGCAAACTCAATCAAGAGTAGGTGAACATCCCAACAACCTTTAAAGTAGATAACACAAGCCTTCAACATGTCCTCTGAGGTCTAAATGGTTCTTTATACCTGATCATCTGTCTGCATGTGCAAGCAGTACTGAGATGATTTTGGGTACCAAGTCCCTTCTGAAAAGCCTTCCAAAATTTGAGGTAAACTAGGTACCTCTATCTGAAATAAAGGCCAATAGAACCCCATGTAACTTTACCGGATCCCTAAGATAGAGTCTCGCATAATCCTCGACTGAATATGAGGGATGGACTGGTAAGAAATAGTCTGACTTGGTCATCCTATCCACGATGACCCAAATAAAATTGTGCTAACGACGTGTATGAGGTAATCCTGCAACAAAATCCATATTCATAATTTCCCACTTCTAAGTAGGAATGCTTAACTCCTGAAGCATACCACTAGGTATCTGATACTTAACCTTTACCTACTAACAATTGGGACACAACCACAAATTCCATAATATCTTTTTTCATATAATTCCATCAATAAACTTCTCGCAAAGTGCAGTACATTTTAGTGTCTCTTGGATAAATACAGTATAGCAACCATGCACTTTTTCTAACCATAAATCATCCACATTCGAAGCGTACAACCTGCCCTTACAATAAATCAGTTCATCTTCCTCTTAGGATAAAACCTCAACTTTTTAATCCCAAACTCCCTCTTCTACTTAACCAAAATTGGATCTCTGTCTTTCTTTTCTTTTACATTATATACCAAGGAAGATTCCAAACCATTCTAAACCTAAATACTACATTCAGTTGAATCAATCTACCAAACTCCTAATCTAGAAAGCTGCTGAAATTCACAAACTATCTTTTTCTTATCAACCTTCATAAGGGCAACAATTCCCATAGATAATCTACTAAGGGCATCGGTCATAACATTGGCCTTATCAAGGCGATACAAAAAACTTATATCATAATCTTTTAACAATTCAAGCCACCTTCTCTGACAAAGTTGTAGGTCTTTTTGCGTGAACACGCACTGTAAGATCCTATGATCTGTAAACACATCAAACATGAAAACCATATAGGTAATGCCTCCAAATCTGTATGGTAAAGAAAACCGCTACCAACTCGAAATCATAAGTTGAGTAATTATTTTCATAGGTTTAAGCTATATAGAGATATAGGCTATGACCATACATCGCTGCATCAATACACACCGAAGATCAACCCTGGAAGCATCACAATAAACTACAAACCCATCTGAACCCTTGAGTAGAGTTAATACTAGAGGATAAGTGAGTTGAGTCTTCAACTCTCGAAGACTCTTCTCGTAGGAATCTGACCATTGAAACTTGACTTTCTTCTGATTTAGTCTAAACATGGGAGAGGCAATAGAATAAAATCCCACAACAAACCATCTATAGTAACCATCTAAACCCAAGAAACTCCTGATATGTGATGGATAGATGGGTGTAGGCCAATTTCTTACTGCTTTGGCCTTCGGATGATTAACTATAATTCCATTACCAAATATTATGTGACCAATGAAATCTAGTGATATCAATAAGAATTCACACTTACTAAACTTAGTAAATAACTAATGATCCTTAAGGGTTTGAAAAATAATCCTCAGGTGGTCTACATGTCACCTTTACTACGAGAGTATATGAGGATGTCACCCATAAAGACTTTGACGAACATGTCTAGATACTTTTTGAACACTTTTTTCATCAAGTCCATGAAAGTTGCAGGATCATTTATTAGTCCAAAATACATATCTACATATTCAAAGTGACCATATTGAGTTTGAAGAATGTCTTTGGAATGTCACATTCTTTGACTCTAAGATGATGATAGTCGTATCTGAGGTCTATCTTAGAGAAATAATTTTCACCATGAAGTTGATCAAACAAGTCATCAATCCTAGGTAGCGGATACTTGTTCTTTATTCTGACTTTGTTCAACTAACGCTAGTTGATGGACATTCTAAAACAACTGTCTTTCTTGCACATGAAGAGGAACCGAGCGCCCCAAGGAAAGACACTATGCCTGATAAACCCTTTTTAAGATATCTTTCAACTGCTCTTTCAATTCTTAAGCTTACCTAGAGCTATTTTGTAAGGTGGGATTAAAAAAGGTTGGGTATCTGAACGAAGATTAATTATAAGATTGATTTCCCTCTCTGGTAGAACACTAGGAAGATCTTCATAAAGCATATTTGGAAACTCATTTACTAGTGGAACTAATTCAAGACTTGGATTTTTGGAACTTGGGTCATTAGATCAGACAAGATAGTAAATAGAACCCTTAGAAATCATTTACCTCGTCTTAAGATAGGAAAAAAATTAATCTATAGATGCTGAGGTACTATCCCTCCCTTCAATGACTAGATCATTAGGAAACCAAAACTGGATGGTTCTATTTATATAATAAACTAAGGCATAGTAGTAATGAAGCCAAACATCAAAATTAGTCTTTTTTAATTCTACAAGATATACTGAGGAAACTTTCTAAGACACTCTGACTGGGCAATTTCTGTAAACCCAGTTGGCTATAATGGAACTACCTACTGGAGTAGACACTTAGAAGGGTTTTTCTAATAGGTTGGTACTGACACCTAAATCTATGTCTATATAAGGAGTCACAAAGAAAAGTGATGCTTCAGGGTCTAATAATGCATAAACATGAAGGTGGAAGACTTAGAATGTATTAGTTACTATAGTTGGAGAACATTCCTGACCCTATTGAGTTTGGAGGGCATAGAGTTGATTCTAGCGCTGTCCACTGGTCACACTAGAAGTGACACCCTTCTTAGTAGGGTGACCTGTTGTTGTTGCTGAAGAATTAGTCTGGCCCAACTGACGATTAATCATTCCCGTCCACATACTTATTAGGAAGTCCCTTATATTATGGCTTGTATTTCCACACCAAAACATGCATTGCTACCGATAATGCACCCACCGTTATGTTTTTTACCACAACTCTTGCTGATTGGATTTGTACGATAACTATTCAAACTACCCTGGTACTCTTTAACACGAGTATCTGGATGAAACTTAGTCATTAGAGCACTGGTATAAGATTGAGATGGGGATAAAGATTTATGGTGAAACTGAGAATGATTTCCACCATCAGATCTTTTCTGAGAAAACTTACAACTACCAATTCTGGCCTTCTTTTTCTCCCTTTTATTTTCATTGAGATTCTCTTCCTTAATCTATTGAGCATTAACCATCAGCTTAGAGAGATCAATCTCCTTAATCAACAGAGCTATTTTGCACTCTTTGACAACATCTTCAGAAACTCCTAACATAAACTTACTCAGCTGGAACCTGGAATCTACCACTACAGTCATAGCATACCTTGCTAACTAAGTGAACTTGAGTAACTACTCCTTTACACTCATGTTACCCTACTACATATTGATGAACTCTAGCATATTGGTCTATCTTAAATCAAGTATGAAGAACCTACCCAAGAAAATAGTAGCAAACTTATCCCACTCTACAGGTCCTGTATAGGTACCTCTATCCTCCTTCCATAGATTTACTCAAGTATGAGCTACCTCTTGTAACTGGTAAGCAGCTAAGTCAGCACTTTAACTAGAAGTGACACCAATGATATCAGTCACTTTCTACACACATTTAAGAAATTCTTACGGATCCTCCTTAGACTTGGATCCAGAGAATACTGGAGGATTCATCTGAGTAAAGTCATGGATCCTAGCAGCTGCAGTATTCACTAAATTATTGGTTGGGGAAAAAAACTTCTAGTTATTTTGATCTATGAAAGCAACCTTAAATTCAATATGAGAGACATGTTCTTTCAGAGGGTTATCCTGAATAGGTGGTGGGGGCTGATCCCCTTTCCTTCTTCCTTTATTCCTTCTGGGAGACATTTTATATAAATGTGTGAAGGATGAGTTAGAAGGGGAAATTCAACAGATCCCACACTCTATCGAACGACATGAATCCAGAAAGAAGGAGAAACATTCCTAAAATATCTTGTAGCCTCTTAGTATAAGTGTGGCGCACTTCACACCCATGAACAAAACTCTACTTAATGTGGCTTTCAGACACCCTAGGAAACTTTGAACCATGTGCTCTTATACCATATTTGTCATGACCACAGAGTACCCCCTACATGTAACATGGTGCTTAGATTAACTAGTGGCGCTAACCTAACCCATGGTCTGATACCTTCTGTGAGAACAAAAGGTAAAAATAACATAATACGATATGCTGAATCTAAAATGGGGAAAACTAATTAGATATGACATGGAAACAATACTTAATATATATATATATATATATATATATAAATATCTGGTAAAACTAAAATCAAGTCTGACCATCTAAAAGCTTTTAAATATTGGGAGTTGATGGGACAAACCCCTAACTAACTTTGACTGATAGTAAAAAAGAAGTACTAAATGTAACTACAACTGCAATTGAGTGATACAGGAATGGAATACATGCGATCTGAGAACTAAGAATCTAAACCTATAATGTGAAATTAATATAGCTCAAAAGAAAGTATGCGGTCACTACTTTGAATGTATTGCTATGCGAAGTAAGGACTAGTTGCAATGTAAATATATAATGGTAGTGAACATAAATGCATGAACATACAAATTAAATACAAGACCAAGTAAAGCATATGTTGAAATAATCTATAAAACTAATTAACTGAATAACTGATAGACTAGACACTTTGTCATGCAAACCTGAAATGGTATAAGTTGATTAAAGAATTGATATTATATGAGCTAACTATAAATGACATGCCCCAATCTGAGTTAATTAGGGTTTGACTTGTAAACCCCATTTGAAGGGTGCTGGTACCTTGCTCGGGGTACCAACACTAGCTAGCATCGATCCACTAAACTGATATCCTGAAAGATTAGGGTGGCATACCTTCCCCTCGTAATCTATGGTGGCATCATAGGTATGAAACTTTGGGACTACTACTTACGACTTATGTCTAACTGATGAGGGAGCCGCCATTCCTGCGTTCACTCGGCGCTAAGTGTAACTCCCAATTGAATGAAATGAGTAATGATAATTGCTTAACATGATACAATATTGAATTAATGCTCAACATGACAACGCTATAAACTTCATGGTATAAACATGATATATATATGTATGTCTAATATTAATTATTAAAAACTATAACATGCGTGATGTCTAGGTATCAGGTGTTCATAACCCACCATCATGGAAAAAAATAATTAAATTTAATGATTTTAATATAACGACATGATAGGAATTTTCATGACATAAACTCAAGAATCCAACTATTTCATCAATATAACAAGTTATAATAATTAGAGTATGGAAGGACACTTGAAGCTATAGGGAAAAAACTATTTTATGGTTGAATTCAAGAATTACATGGAGGAATCGTGGAGTTTTATACTTTTCATGGAACCCTAAATGAAAAAGGAATTACTCTTGAGAATTAATGAAACTTTGGGACTCAATAGGTAAAAGAGGACCATTTATGAATATCCCACATACCTTAGTGTAAAATCTTGGATGAATCTTCTTGGGAATTGGACGTTCTTAAAGAAACCTAATTGCTTCTTGGGAGAAGAGAAAACTTCCCCTTTTTGGTTTCTCTGAGTTAAATTATGATAAATGATTGAATTAGGGATTTTGGGTCTTTTATATCCCCATTTTGGAAGCCTAAAAAATATGGGTTAGGCTTTAGAAGGAGTGGGAAAAGACTTAAAAGTCCCTAGAAAAATGTATAGAGAATATGGGTTACGACTCATTTTATGACTTATCATGACTGGTTACAAGTCATAGTCTAAGTCTCTGAGGCTGGGGCCATCACTAACTTGACTATGACTCACTACCCTACGGCTCATTGGGACTGACTATGAGTCATTAGGTCGAGTCGTAGTCTGAGGCTGGGTTCTTGGATAGCATATTATTTTGACTACGAGTCCCTCCATTTAACTTGTAGCCGCTGATTATGTGTTGTAGAGAGGAGCAATAGTCACTGAGCTATAGTTAAGTGGTGTATAAAGTGACTACGACTCACTTGTGATGACTCATCATGAGTAGTAATGACTCGTTACCTTGAGTCATAGCCATGATAGTGTGTTTATCCCTTAGGGAAAATCTTTCATAACTTTTTTCCATGATATTAGATTAAGACGAGGCTTGATGCATCAGAAAGCTATCTTAGTTGCCTATCTCATAAGGGTTCTAGAGCTTGAATATTTGGGATATTACATGACATGAATATTGAAAGAAGAAAGACTTTATAAAAAAAATTGGTAGCCTCTCGCCCATAAGTGTGGCATATTTCACACCCATGAATAGGACTCTACGTAATGCATCTTTTAGACACCCTATAGCACTTTAAACCTTGGGCTCTGATACCAAGTTTGTCATGACCCGATAGTAGCCCCTAGTCATAACACAGTGTATAAGGTTATGGGTAACCCCAAGTTAACCCTATGATCAGGCACAAGATGTAAATAAAAAAGAAAGGTAACAAAATATTGTGCAAACGTCAGTTAAAAGTATCTGATGATCAAAACAATATGAAGTGTAACTAAAATACATCGATAGAAAATACATCTAACTGTCTGGGTATTTAACAGTCCGAAATCTTCTAAACATGATGAGTTGTTAGGATAGGTCCCAACTAACCCTAACTAACAGAAATAGCATGAAATAAACTACTTAGATGAATAACTAATAATATAGCTAGTCCTCGACTGATAGGGACTTACCAATGCTATAATTGAATGGCACAGGAATGGATTACATGCAATCTGGGAACTGATATCCGAACCTATGTTATAAGACAACATAGTGCAAAAGAGAGTATGAGATCAGTACTTTAAATGTACTACTATGTGATGTAGAAGCTAGCTGATATACATATGTACAAAGCATGAGTGTATGAGTATAAAAAATTGAATCCAAAACCAACTATAAATATATGTCTAACAATAATTTGAATAACTGGATGACTGAGATACTGAAAACTTGTTCATACAAACTTGAACTGAACATAATTTGAATAACTAAACTGAGGTATGTGGGAGCTAACTACAACCGACAAACCCCAATCTGAGCTAATCGAGGTCCAACCTACAACCCTAGTTAGTAGGGTGTCGATACCTTGCTAAAGGTACCAATACTGGATGGTGTGTATCTACTAATTTGGTATCTCGAAGGACTAAGGTGTCAATCTTAAACTGACGGGTGGCCCTTAAGAGGGTGTCAAGCCTAAATTAATGGTGACCCCTCATAACCTATGTTGGAAATGTAGTTCTGTAACTTAGGAATTTCTACTAATGACTCTGCCTAACTGACGAGGGAGACATCATCTCTGCACTTACTCAGCACTAAGTGTTACTCCCAACTGAACGACTCTGATATTTAAGTAAAAAATAAACTGAATAATGATATGCTCAAGTTATTGTATTCTGAAATTAATACAGTATACATAACTGAAAGAATTATGAACTTGTAAGTTGATGCATGTTTAAAACCTTGGTATTAGGTGTTCATAACCCACCAACATAGAGTAATGTAACTGATCATAAAAGTCATAAAGCTAACTATAGTATGGAAAAATATAATTAATACTCAACATGTCAATAACTGGTTTTGATATAGACAATAAAGATTATCAAATGTATGGAAGCAATTTTCTCGTGAGGGAACGTATTTCATTGTACATAATCCAAACAACTAAGAGAAAGAAATGATAAAATTCATATTTAACTTGAAACTCTAAAAAAGAGAAAAACGATTCGTATTTGTAAATTTTGGGAATTTCTTGGGAATGATTGGGTAACAAGGACTCATTGATGAATATTCCACATACCTGAGAATAAATGACTTGGTGAAATCTTTGAAGTTTATCTCGTTCTTGGAAAATCCTAGTTTTCTCTTAAGAAAGAAGGGAATTTCTTTATTTCTCTAAGAGAAGTGATTTATGAAGTTATGAGGTATCAGAATAGTTTTAATCCACCAATGACTGATGTTGGGTTACCCAAAGACGTGGTTTGGGCTTGACAGGGGTAGAAATTATCAAAAAGCCCTTATTAAAATGTGCAGGAATTCTATTCCCAGTTGCTATAACTCATGTCACGACTCATTAAGACTAGTCACAAGTCGTGGTATGAGTCGTAACTTGGAACCCTGAGATTTGAAGTTCTCTATGTTATGACTACGACCTTTCTCCTACGACTCGTTATGCCTTACTACGAGTTATTTGGTGGAGCCATAGTTTGTGGCTTAATTCTTGGATCCTTTACTGATCAGACTATAGGTCCATACTGTGACTCATAAAGTATGATACGAGTCATGTGCTAGATTCGTAACCACTAGAATGGATTCTTGGTTGAACACTGTTGTGACTTAGAGTCCCTCCTAACGACTCATAATGTCTTATTATGAATCATGGAGTGAAGTCTTGGTCATTGGGATAAAACTGAAGGTTTATATGTTGTGATTAAAACTACTCAAATTGTCTGATTATCGATCGTCATATGAGTCGTAGCCACTGGAAGCTGACTGACACTTAAAGGGAAAATTGAATAACTTTTTGCCATGATATCAGATCAAGGCGAGACTTGTAGTGTTGGAAAGACAACTTAGTGGCCTATCTTTCGAGGGATTTATACCTAAAAAATTCAGGATATTATAGTCAAGAAGGGCCACTTTTTAACTAATAAACCTAAAAATTTATTCATCATGAACGCGATGGGGTTCCCACAAATATGAAGAATAATTTTTCACCTGGACAATGCATAAATTGGCATATCATAAAATTTTAGTATTTTCAACATTTTGAGAACTAGGAAGCTCTATTTGAGGTGATCCTTGATGATTTTTTTTGATTCTACCTTCAGTTTACTCAACCATTTGTTTTTTATAATTTTAATTTATAAAGTTGAGATTTAAAATTCAAAGTTACAAGATCGAAAGTTCTTCATTGTAGGATCAATTTGCAATGATTTTTCATGATATTTGAGATTTAAGGTTCTTGTATTATAGGTAAACCAGTTTTGATAAAATTTTACATAAATTTCTCCTTCTAAACCACATTTGATAATGGAGATGTGTGATTTTACTTGTAAAGTGAATTTTGATATTTTGATGATTTAAAATTAAATTTTTACTCTGTTTTTATGTGATTTTATATTTGAATCCCTTAGACTATGTGAAGATTGATTTTTTTTTTATAGAAATTCCAGTTTTATCTTTCTTATTTTGGGCTTGACTTTTGAGGTGATTTTGAATCCGAAACTAAAGTAAGTTAGAATGCATTTTATTGGTCTTGTATTTATGTACAAATGTCATATTTATTTTAATTCGAGGTGCTTGGTGGATATTAGAGAGACTAGAGTTTCCAATTAATTCTTTAGGCTGTAGTTTAGCTTTGTAGGTCTTCAGTAATGCAATTTAAGATTTTTCTTATTTCTTTCCTAATGTGTTTCTATGTTATGTGCTACTTTATTTAATATTTTTATTAAATGGAGATTTAGAAGTCACATATAGATGAGATGGGGAGCATCTAAGATGGTACTGATGTTTATTGTTGGGTTTAAATATAATAAAATAAATATCTTTATTGTTCTCTTTACTTGTTGATATGTTTATGGTAAATTATGTTGATAAATGACTTACTGATTATGCAAAGATTGATAGTGAGTATTTTCTTGAAAGTTTCAATCATGTTTTGTGGAATTTGATTGAATAATTAAGATTAACTACTTAGGATATAAAGATATTAGGGTTAGAAATAAGAATGTTGAAAAGAGGGATAATAGTGTAATTACTATGTATATGAATGGAGGTGAAATTTTAAACATGCTTGAGAATAATTATATTTTTGTTTTAAAGATTTGAGTTTGATTGTATTAGAGGTGGGAAAAGGTAGGAAACTTATTGTGTAAATCATGTTACGGGTTGGGTGAAGTCTCAATTTTTATACTATATGGGTTGATTATGATTATAGTGATGCCCACGTGGGGGTGGGGGTGGGGGTTGTTTGAATCTTATTATTAATTTAATTGATGATGATCACTGTAATACTCGAGACGGGGCTTTTATTCACTTTATTAAGGATTTTAGAGCTTATTGTCCTTGTGATACCAGGGTGGCTGTTTTTGTTGAACTTATTAATAATTAAAAGAAATATTATCACTATGATACTCTAGAAGGGGCTTGTGTTGACCTCATTGGTGTGTTATTGGATTCTTTTACTATTTTAGCATCTATGTAGGGAGCTTGTATCATAATTTACTAAGATTGTGTGACTTGGGTTCTTTTATACTATTTTGAGCTAATTATTATGCATTGTTGACTTTTCCATGATTATGCATACTCATTCATCGCTCAATTCATGAAACTAGAACTAAAATGAAAATTATATTCTTTGAGAAAAGAAAATAAACTATTTTATAAAATTAATTGCTGAGGAAAGTGTTGACAAGTTAGATTGATGAGATTGTGATTTGTATACGAGTTGCAAACTCTCTACGGGTCCTCTCCTAGAGCTTAGGCTTAGAAGGAGTATACAAGTTGTACTTTGGTCATTGCATGGCATCTCATATCACTAAATTATATTGAATTTCACTTTCTCTTAATTGATATTATTGTATATGAATTTATTAAATGTTGTGTATTAGTTATGGCACGATCCACCAAGACTATTGCCTCATATCTATTGATTTTACGATATACAGTTTACTTATCTTGTCTTGAATTATTGGTTTTGCACGATGAGTAAATATAGTACAGTGTTGTAGAAATTTTTTCCTTATGTGACTGATTCTACCACTATTGATACAAAACCCGTATGTGTCTACTTTTTTAAAAATAGTGTGATTATCTTGTTGGTTGTTTCTATTTGTTAGATTGGGCTATGAATTTTCTGAGTACAAGTGTGTTTGGGGTGATCATGGATGGTTGGTATGGTGATTCTTTCCATAACTCTGATTAGGATCGATTGTCGTTGATGCTTACTCACCCTTGTTTTTTTTGTACACATGCATGCACGTATTGAGCGAGTAGTCGAACATTGATTATGACTATTGGTGTTAGCTTTTTTTGAGATAAGGGTAGCGGTTGTCAAATGTCAAAGCTTACCCAGATCTATTCTTTTTTTATTGTATGCTTATTTGCATTTTAGATACTTCAGTATTCATTATTAGAGGCTTATACTATTGATAACTAGACTTGGGATATTATTTTGATATTGTACCTCATTGTTTTATTATTTAGAAATTATTTCCTTTCTTACTTATTCTTCTTCTTGTACCTCTTTCGTTTATTATTTAGGAATTATTTCCTTTCTTACTTCTTTTGCTTCTATTTTACTTTGATAATTGATTTATGGTTGGGATAGGCTTTCCTGGACTAAATGGTTTGATAGGTGCCATCATGACCCCAATTTTTGGGTTGTGACAATCTAGTATCAGAGCCCCAAGTTTATTGGTCTCACAAATACAATTCGAGTCTTATACAATCTTGTGGATTGTCGTAAATATGTTTGTTATTTATCATCAGAGGCTATATGACTTTAGAAGAAACCAGACGCTCTGACAAAAGTTTTAATGGACCTTACTGAATGGGGTAAATATGTTGTAGGTGACACAGTGAATGTGACAACGAGACAGATTATTTAGGATTATCTTTAGCAACCTAGATTAAGAAATGACGTGTTAATGACAAACTAATCTTTTGATAAATAGGAATTTTGTGAAATTTCAACTACAAGAACCAATGAAGTTGCAACTAACATACAATTTAAGGTGACATTTGTTTAATATTTCCGAGTTTGAAAAATTATTTTTTTTTGAGTTTTTGCTGAAAAGTTTGTTTGAGCTAATTTTAGAATAAAAAACTTGAATTTTTAAAATTTCTAACTTAGTTTCTTACTTATTTTCAAGTTACTATTTGACTTAGAATTATGAGTTGTGGTTGTGCTCCAAGAAAATAATTTTAAACATTTTTATTTTCATTATCTTGTTTCAATAGTTATTTAGTGTGAGAAACACTAACTTATTTCTTTTTTTTTAGGATTAAATCGAGAAGGTATTAGAGCGGGTTGGAGATGTTGAGTATAAGCTGCAGACAACCATAAAGAGATATTTGACTGCCTTTATCACCTTGAAGAAGTAGTGCAAAGAATTAAAGATGGAATTTGTCTGCTCAAGTTCATACTTTGGTCTCAAAGTTAAGGTATCTACTTGCTAGAATAGGAATTGATCCAGATGAAGTCATTACTCTGCCTGCTTCACCACCCCATGTTTAAATAGTTATACTTTTTTGTTCGGCATGATGGTTTGATTAATGATGTTGGGCATGATGGAATTTTATTGTATGAAAGGGGAGTTTGATATTAGTTCTAGTTCGTTGACTATTCTGAAAGAAAAAAGAATATTTTATAAGATATAGAAATTAATCACACATAAGGAAAACTAAAACTAACAAAAGGGTGATGGATATTTATGGGGCAAATTGCAAATCCTAAGTTGGTGTCGTGGATAAGCCCATGAAGACCCGTTTCTCTCCTAAGGCAAAAAATGTTACACATCACTTCACTTATATCGAGGAAGCACCAAAAATCTCATCACTATTTGTTACCATTTTCTTCGATCTTATATACAAAGCAAATGTTGTCTTTTTTAACGATGTGGAAGAATTAAGAGAAACTTTAATCTACCAAAAAATCATTATACATGTAGTTTAAAGTTGCAATAATTGATGCTAATCCATCCAAATGATCAAACGCTAAGTAAAAAAAATCGTAAGGTCACGAGTTCAAATTCCCTGTATCCACGATTAAGTTTTTTTTTTTTATGACCATTATTTTACTTGTCAACTTTGCTATTATTGTGGAGCTAGTCAAGAGCTTTTAGGGGAACTCTAATGTTTCTAAGGAACCATGTATTACATGTTTTACCCAACCCATTCTATCTCTTTACTCTTATCTTCTCCCCTTTATTTTTTTGTGCAATAATAGTCATAGCAGACTTTAATACAGTCGACTCTTGTACTGGTCCCCTTACATACTTCCAAATCATGTTGAGTAGATCATATGTAATCGATGATGATATGGTATGTTTATGTTCAATCTATATTTTTTAAATAAATTATGTATTCAAATAAATGTCACTCATATTTTGGTTTGGCTGTAATAGTGGCTGCCTAAGAATATAACTCAATTCATTCCTCCATGACCTACTAAGTTTTGAATACATCAGAAAGACAAAAAATAAAAGGCTGAAGTTGCCCCAGATCCTCAAAACCGGAGGAAAGTGCAAGATGGTTGGCTTAAGTTTCTACTTTTTTAACACTATTTTTTTTAATTTTTAACTGTAGTGTACACTTATATTATTCTTTTCTAATTAGATGAAAGACATGATAAAAAATAAATAAATACAAGAACAACTTATAATTACAAGAAACCCACCCTTATATCATTTTCTTGGGGTGTTGATGATATTTTGTCAACTATATATTAGAAGAAATAATTGACTGATTTATAATAAATTCATTATTTATTCTAAAAGTGGCATTGTTTCATTTATTTTAAATAATTAATAAATTATATAAAAAAAGAATGAAAAAAAGAAAAACATTGTACTCTATATGCATTTGTAAAAGGAACAAATTTTTTTAGGCAGTATTCTAATCGTTTGGAGGGAGATTTGAAAGGAATACATTGGTAATCAAAATGTTGAAATTTTAAAACTAGATAATGGTGCTATGTAATGGTGGTCGTTGTTTATAAAAAACCTCACCTCTTTAAGTTGTTGGATGCAAATTTCTTCAAGGTAAGACTCATTTTATAAACATTGTATTTGTGAATATTTTCACTCTTTATTATGTTTAAACAATAACCTTTTCAATCTTTTTTTCTTAGTAAAAGATTCATGAGATACTAGAAAATTTATTGGATTTAAACCTGAACTTAATCAGAGTTCATCATGGATGAACTCTCAAAACTAGAATGAAAAAGAAGAAAGAAGAATAAGAATGCAGAGAGAGAAGAGAGTTTAGATCGATCTCATTGATTGAATCTTGATCTTGTATTTTACAATGTGTATTTAGCATGTATGTATAGCTAATAATGGAATGTTCTAGAGACTAACTACTTAACTAACTCAATAAGCTACAAGTTACAAAGTTAGTTTCTAACTACTTTACGAAAGTTAGTTAATACTGTATTCACAGTGTTAGTTGAAAGGGATGAGCTGACTTTCCTTCTTTCAACACTCCCCATCAAACTATTTGATCCCAAAAATATTAAGGGTACCTACCTTGGATAGAAAGTGTTCATGTTGGGCTCTGCTAAGACATTTAGTCAACACATCAGTAGGCTGATCTCAAGTAGAAATACAGTTGACTGTGACTAGTCCTTCATTGATTTTTTCCCTTATGAAATAGTAGTATATTTCCATGTTCTTGGTCCTTTCCTGATATACAGGATTAGATACAATTTGCATGGCAGACTTGCTATCAGTGTAGATCTTAGCTGGTTGTGCAGTGTTAATTCCATTCTCCTTCAATAGTTTAAGTAACTAGACAAGTTCAACCATAGTTGCAGCAATGCTTCTTTATTCTGCTTCAGCTGAGCTCCTAAAAATAGTGTTCTGCTTCTTAGATTTCTAGGAAAGAATAGATTCTCAAAACTTCACAAAGTACCCAGTGATAGATTTTCTATAGAATGGACATGATGCCTAATCTGCATCACAGTATGCTGAAACTTCAGTATATGGTTGGATATTAGCACTCCTTGTCTAGGTTTAATTTTGATGTGCTTAACTATTATGATAGATGCATCCATGTGGTACTTTTTTGGTTGCTATATAAATCAACTAAGAGTTTGGACACTGTAGCCACTATGAATCCTGGTCATTGTAAGATACAATAATTTTCCTATGAGTCTCTGATAAGCATGCATATTTGCTGGTGGATCACTAATTCCATGCTTATTTTTATGGACTAATTCATCATATTCTTTAGTAGTCAGTTTGATGTTTGTATCAATAGGTGTAGTGGCAGGTTTAGCAACTCCAAGCCCCAACTCAGACACAAGTTCTAATGGATATTTTCTTTGATGCATCAGAATACCTTACTTTGATCTTGAAAATTCAATCCCTAAGAAGAATTTAAATTCACCCAGGTCAATCATTTGAAGGATTTTTGTAGTTTACCTTTGGTATCTTCAATCAATCTTAAGGAATCACATGTGATTAACATATCATCTACATAGAATAAAACAATAGTAATACCTTTACTGTCATACTTTATAAATAGAGAATGATCTAATTGACTTTGGCTGAATCCTATTTTTGTTAGTGCTTTCGATAACTTGGCATTCCATATCGGGGAGCCTATTTGAGACCATACAGGGATTTTAAAAGTCTGCATACTGGTTTATTCTCCCCCTGGCTTTTGAATCCCTGTGGCAAGTCCATGTAAATATCCTCATATAGATAGATAACCTTGTAGAAATACATTATACACATCCTTATGGTGAATGAACTAGTGTATCTGAGATGCAATTATGAGTATTGTTCATATTGTTTTCATTATCACAATAGGAGAAAAGGTCTCTTAAAAGTCAATACCTTCTTGTTGACTATAGACTTTTAACTAATCTATCTTTGAACCTTTCTATTTCACTAGTAGCTTTGTATTTTATTTTTGAAAATTGTGATACCCCGAAAAAAATCCGTTAAGATCTCAGACAAAAATGTGTTGAATTCTGTTCTTTATAGTGATTAATAATTTTTTTGTGTGGAATTTCTGGATAGGCAACCCGTCATCACGTAGAGCATCGAATAAGATTTCCCAATATATGTGGATCATCCAAAACGGACACTCGAGCGATGAGTTATGATCATTCCAATCTAACTGTGAATAATGGTGAACAGTAAATGTGCAGGAAAAAAATACTGAGGCCAGGAGAATTTTAGGGTCAACTTCAAATGATCATAACTCTTTGTACATAATGATCTGGGTAAGATACTATATATCAACAAAAATCTTTGAAAGTCCTCTTTCCAATGAAAATGGTTTCATCCAATTTTGCCATCGGAGAAAAACGTTATGGTCGATCTACTTCAGCCTATCAAAACAGTCCACCAAAGAAAAGATTTGACATTATTTGATTTTTAAGGGTATATTGGTCATTCCCACTCCAATCCATCCGGGTAAACCATGGATTTAAGTCCATTAAGAGCATTCAATAGCTCATTTTTCTCCAAAATTTCCTAAGGCTCAAACCCCAACCCTACTACTCCAAATTTCATCCTTCTATGTCTCTTGATTGAACCGTAGAAATTTCAAATTTATTTGGGATTCGAGTTGATCATGTTAAGGGCTTCGAGAAGCACCCTTTATTTTCATGAATAATGTTTCGGAGTTGGAAGTTCATATTCATCTTCCATTTTTAGGTATGTGGGGCTTTGAACAAGATTATCCTTTCGATCTTGTGCCCGGTATTTTTGTTGAATTACATTGACATGAGATTTTACATGTTTTACTATAAATTGTAAATATGGTTTTATATCTTATATTATTGTCCATGAGATATGGGATTATGTCATCCGATATGTGTATGATGTTGAGATGAAATTATGTCCAAAAAGTATTTGATTATAAGAGTATGATGATTTAATTTGTTAAGCCTTGATTTATACTATCATTCCACTATTTCCTTATTATGAATTTATAATTGATATTGGAAATTCTATATCCCTACTATGGGTTGATGTCTCAAGTACCTTTAAATGAGAGTTGGATGGAAAATTGAGAAATGTTGATATTGAAGTTGCAATGAGTCTTGGTATTTTCCAGATGGTTTTGATGAGTTAAATTATTAAAAATATTATGTATTGAGTCTTCATATCCTTGTCCAAATGTCGAGTCGGTTATTGTTCAATGCATTGATACCTTATTGATGTTGAGGAAGATTAAAATGTTTTGAGCTAAAATGTGTTGAGTTAGGAATCCACAAATTGATATGATTTGATAAATGAGAAATAGATTTGATTTGGTCTTTATGATAGACCCTTGTGATGTTGTGCTGGATTTCCTAACGCGTTCTGAGCTTGTCGGGGAGTAGTACTTAGCACCGAGAGGGAAATTTGGTATTTCCCCAAACCTATGTGCCACCATAGGGTTGTTTGATGATGATATTATTGGCCAGAGAGCTCGATTGTGATTATTGCAGTTTTAAGGTAGTATTCCCTGGCCAAGAGTATGATGCTCCCGCCAACGGGGGTTTCAAACGTTTGTATTCCATGTAGCTCACATGGGGTTGTCGGTTATAGGAAACTCCCCTGTCCATAAGAGTCATGTTTATTGAAATACCGACTCACTCTGAGTTTTGATGTGGTAAGTCAAGTTGCCTATGATGATCTATAATAATTTATGAGGTTTTTCTAATACATTTCCTATCTAAGATGTTATGAGTTGCATAATTCAATGTCACTCAAGCCAGGTGTGTCATTATGGTCCGTATGTACGTTTTTACGAAATTTATGATATTATTTATATTTTGCATGCGCCCTCATATACTCAGTACGTATCTTATGCTGACCCACATATTTCTCTATGGGCTACATTTTTACCATGATGTGGTTTAGGTACTTAGCCGCAACCGTGACAGTGATATCCGAGTGCCGCATCTACGTTCCTTCAGTGGTGAGTCCTCATGGTTCGAGGATCAAGTTGCTAGTTTTGCTGCTGTTGTTTTGTGATCCCTTTGGTCTGTTGAGTCAGTTGAGGGTTTGTCCCAATGGCTCGTTGATTTTGCTGTATAGAGGCTATGTCAGACTAGTGTATTGTTGGGTTGGTTTGTGTACAGACATTCCATATATGTACAGTCTAACAATATTTCGTACCATGTGCGAGGTGATATGATATGTACTTATATATATATCCTTAGCGTAGCGTGTATGTTGTTGTGTTGGAACCCAAGGGTAGTGTTTTGGCTTAAAGGGTTAGCTTGAGGATACGTGTAGCCTTGGGCACCGTGTGGCATCTCGAGATGATATTTTGGGGTGTTACAAACTTAGTATCAGAGCCTAAGGTTGTGAAGAGTCCTAGGGAGTCTGACAAGCCGCGTTACGTAGAGTCTTGAGGATCGGTGTGTAGCGCGCCACACCTCTGATCAAGAGGCTGCGGGGCATTCTAGGAAAAGTCGTTTCTTTCTTTCTACATGAGTCTATCATGCTTATAACTGTTTCCTTCTGCTGTTAATTTGTGCGTTCTTATGACAACGTCGAGCTCGCGAAAACAACAACCAACCTCAACCCGTTGATCCATTACATGAGATGGTATCCCATAATGAATTTCGGGAAGTTTTTCAGACGCTAGCCAAGGCAGTTACCGCTAATACTCAGGCCAATGCTCTATCTCCGCAGGAAAATAATTCGGCAGTAGCATGAATTCATGACTTTATGCGGATGAATCCTCCACAATTTCATGGGTCGAGAGCAGGTGAGGACCCGCAGATGTATGTTGATGAAATGAAGAAAATTACATAGATTATGCACGTGACCGAGGAAGAAAGTGTGGATTTGTCTTCTTATTGGTTGAAGGATGTTGCCTATGACTGGGTGCAGATGTGGAATAAGGGTAGAGAGGAAGATAGCGCTCCGGTGACTTGGCAATTGTTCCAAGATGATTTCTTGGATTGATTTTTTCCTCTTGAGTTACGGGAAGCTAAGATGAGTATTTTATGAATTTGAGACAAGGCTCCATGTCGGTTAAGGAGTATTGTCTTATGTTTAATCAGCTATGATCAATAGGGAGATTGATCTTCCTAGGTTAATGATTCACGCTCAACAGATTGAGTTAGACAAGATAAAGGAAAGAGAAAGAGTAAGAGGGATTAAGAGAGTCAGATCGGAGCAACAAGGTTCTGGTCAGACTAGATTCTCCGGAGGGAGTCGTCCTCAGTTTCAGAGACGTCCATTTATACCTGCGCCTTCCTCAGCTAGTGCTTCTGTATATCGGGGCAGGCAGGAGCTCGGGAATAGGTCGGTACCTTCCAGGTCTCAGGACAGTGTAAGCAATCGGCCTCATCCTCCTTCGTGTGCTAAGTGTGGTAAAGACCATTTTGGGGAGTGTTATATGGGGAAGCGGGGTTGTTTTGGTTGTAGAAAGTTGGTCCACATACTTAGAGACTTCCCATATGCCAGACAGCGGAGTCGTGATGCCCGTCCCCAGAGTCAGGCTGCTAGTGCCCCGCCTCCCGCAGCCCGTCCAGTTCCTCTTCAGGGTGCTTCATCTAGTACTGTTGGCGATCAATGGCAGAATTGTTTCTATGCTATACCACCTCGTCAGGAGCAGGAGGACTTTCCCGATGTTGTCGCTGGTATGCTTCGTGTTTTCTATTTTGATGTCTATGTGTTGATGGACCCCGGTTCGAGTTTTTCTTATGTGATACCTCTGTTTGCTGTAAATTTTGAAACGAATCCCGAACTAATTTCTGAGCCTATTTTGGTTTCTACTCCGGTAGCAGAGTCTATCATTACTAAGCGGGTGTATAAGAAATGTCCCATTACTGTCTTTCATCGGGTTATGTATGCTGATTTGATTGAGCTAGATATGGTTGACTTTGATATCATTCTGGCTATGGATTGGCTTCACTCATGCTATACGTCTATTGATTGTCGTGCCCGTATGGTCAAGTTTCAGTTTCCTGATGAACCTATCCTCGAATGGTTCGGGAGTTCTGTGATTCCTAAGGGTCGTTTCATATCCTATCTCAAAGCTGGGAAGTTGATTTCCAAGGGTTGCATCCACCATTTGGTTTGGGTTAAAGACACTAAGTCTGAAACCCCGACCATTCAATCAATTAATGTTGTTAATGAGTTTCTTGATATCTTTCCGGAAGATATCCCTGGAGTAACTCTTGATAGAGAGATGGAGTTCGGGATTGACCTTCTTCCTAATACTCAGCCTATTTTCATTCCTTCGTATCATATGGCTCCTTCGGAACTTAAAGAGTTGAAGGATCAATTGAAACATCTTTTATACAAAAGCTTTATCAGACCTAGTGTGTCCCCGTGGGGTGCACCTATCCTGTTTGTGTGTAAGAAAGATGGTTCTTTGTGGATGTGTATTGATTACCGGCAGCTAATAGGGTTACTATCAAGAATAAATATCCGCTTTCTTAAATTGATGATTTATTTGATCAATTGCAAGGTGCGAGCTACTTTTTAAAGATAGACCTCAGATCCGGTTATCACCAACTTAAGTTTAGGGAATGTGATATCCCCAAGACAGCCTTCTGAACCTGTTACGGTCATTTTGAATTTCTAGTGATGTCTTTTGGGTTAACTAATTCTCCAGCGGCTTTCATGGATCTTATGAACCGTGTATTCTGGCCATATCTGGATTTATTTGCAATAGTGTTCCTTGATGATAATCGTATTTACTCCCGAAGTGAGGGTGATCATGCGGATCATCTCCGAATCGTGTTGGAAACTCTTCAAACTCATCGATTGTATGCTAAGTTCAGTAAGTGTGAGTTCTAGTAGAACTCTGTAGACTTCTTGGATCATGTTGTTTCTTTCAAAGGTATTAGAGTTGGTCCTCAAAAGATAGAGGCTATAAAGAGTTGGCCTAAACCTATTTCTCCTTATGATATCCGAAGTTTATTGGGTTTAGCTTGTTATTATCATCATTTTATTGAAGGATTTTCATCTATTGCGTCTCCTATGACCCGCTTGACCCAAAAGAAAGTGAAGTTCCTGTGGTCCGAATCTTCCGAGAAGAGTTTTCAGGAGTTGAAGACTCGACTCACTTCAGCCCCTATGTTGACTTTGACTGACGGTGTTGATGGTTTTGTGGTGTATTGAGATGCTTCCAGAGTCGGTTTGGGTTGTGTATTGATGCAAAAGGGAAAGGTTATAGCTTATGCTTCCAGGAAGCTAAAGCCTCATGAGAAGAATTATCCTACCCATGGCCTTGAATTAGCTGCCGTGGTTTTTACTTTGAAAATTTGGAAACATTATTTGTATGGTGTCCATGTCGACGTCTTCACAGACCATAAGAGCTTGCAGTATGTATTCACCTAAAAGGAGTTGAATCTTAGGCAGAGACGATGGTTAGAACTTTTGAAAGATTATGATATGCACTTGCTATATCATTCGGGCAAGGCCAATGTAGTAGCAGATGCCCTTAGTCAGAAGTCCATGGGTAGCGTAGCACATGTGGAGATTGGTAGGAGGAGTTGGCCCGTGGGTACATCATTTGGCTAGATTGGGGGTTAGGTTGTTTGGTGATGCTGAGGGTAGTATAGGAGTGCAAAGCGGTTCCGAATACTCTTTAGTTTCGGAAGTGAATGAGAAGCAAGACAGGGATCCTACCTTGGTCAGGTTAAAAGAGTTAGTTAAAGACCAAAAGGTGGAGGTTTTCTCCCAAGGGGGAGATGGCATTTTGAGACTCCGAGAAAGATTATGTGTTCCCGATGTTGATAACTTGAAGTAGAGGATTATGGTGGAAGCGCATGGTACGCGATACTCCATCCATCCTGGTGCTACCAAGATGTACCGTGATTTACGGGAAATCTATTGGTAGAACGTTATGAAGAGGAACATAGCAGAATTTGTGGTGAAGTGTTCCACGTGTCAACAGGTTAAAATAGAGCATCAAAAGCCCAGTGGTGTGATGCAAGAGTTTAGCATTCCTACATGGAAGTGGGAAGAAGTGAATGTGGACTTCATAGTTGGTTTGCCTCCTTCTCTTCGCCATCATTATTTGATTTGGGTTGTCGTAGATCGGTTGACGAAATCAGCTCATTTCTTGCCTGTGCATTCATCGTATAAAACTGAAGATTATGCTATAATATATATTTGGGAACTCGTCAGACTTCATGGAATCTTCTTTGGCTATTATTTCTGACAGAGATACTCAGTTTACCTCTCAGTTTTGGAAATCTTTCCAGAAGGGTCTCGGTACCTAAATTCGTTTAAGTTCTTCTTTCCATCCGCAAACAGATGGTCAGACCGAGCGGACCATTCAGACTTTAGAAGATATGTTGAGGGATTATGTGCTTGATTTTAAAGGTAGTTGGGATGAGCACTTAGCATTAATCGAGTTTGCTTACAATAACAGTTTTCATGCTACTATTAGAATGGCCCCGTTTGAAGCTTTGTATGGTAGAAGGTGTAGATCACCCATTGGTTGGTTTGAAGTTGGTGAGGCTTCCGCGACTGGAACGGATGCGGTGTTCGAGGCCATGGTGAAGGTTAAGTTAATTCGGGAAAGGTTGAAAACCGCCCAAAGTCGTCAAAAATCATACGCAGATGGAAGGAGGAAAGGCCTTGAATTTGATGTTGGTGATTTAGTGTACTTGAAAGTTTCACCCATGAAATGGGTGAAGATATTTGAGAAGAGAGGGAAACTAAGTCCTCGTTACATTGGTCCCTATAAGATTGTGGATCGCATTGGGAAGGTAACGTATAAGGTTGAATTACCCGCGGAATTATCTAACGTCCATCCGGTTTTCCATGTTTCTATACTTAAGAAGTCTATTGGTGATTCTGTTGTGATTGATCCTTCTGTAATCTCGGGTATTCAAGATAGTCTTTCATATGAAGAGATTCCGGTTGAGGTTTTTGACTTTCAAGTTCGTAGGCTAAGAAACAAGGAAGTTCCTTTGGCAAAATCAATCCGTGGAGAGTGCTACTTGGGAAGCCAAAGCGGATATGCGCGCCAAATATCCCCACCTCTTTCCTACGAATCCTGAGCATGTCAAAGGTATCGTTCTCTTTTGATTTAATCCTTATTGCTATGTTTATCTTAGCTTGTGTGTTTTCTATGATATCCAAAAAAATCTAGAATGGGATTATATGCTTGGGCAAGATGATTTTTCTCTATATACTCATTTTCATAGTATTCTTGACCTACCTATCAACATTCGAGGCCGAATGTTTCCAAGGGGGAGATGATGTGATGCCCCAAAAAAAAAATTCCATTAAGATCTCGGACGAAAATGTGTTGAATTCTATTTTTTATCGTGATTAATAATTTTTCTGTGTGGAATTTCTGGATAGGCAACCCTTCATCGCGTAGAGCATCGAATAATCTTTCCAATGATATGTGGATCATCCAAAACGGACACTCGAGCGATGAGTTATGATCATTCCGATCTAACCGTGAATAGTGGTGAACAGTAAATGTGTAGGAAAAAATACTGAGGCCAGGCAAATTTTAGGTTGAACTTAAAACAATCATAACTCTTTGTACATAATGATATGGGTGAGCTACTATATAGCAACAGAAAGATCTGAAAGTCCTCTTTCCAATGAAATTTGTTTCATCCAATTTGGCCATCGCAAAAAAAAAGTTATGGTCGATCTACTTCAGCCTATCAAAACAGTCCACCAAAGGACAGATTGGACATTATTTGATTTTTAAGGGTATTTTGGTCATTCCCACTCTAATCGATCCGGGTAAACCATGGATTTAAGTCCATTAAGAGCATTCAATAGCTCATTTTTCTCCAAAATTTTCTAAGGCTCAAACCCCAACCCTACTACTCCAAATTTCATCCTTCTATGTCTCTTCATTGAACCGTAGAAATTTCAAATTGATTTGGGATTCGAGTTGATCATGTTAAGGGCTTCGAGAAGCACCCTTTATTTTCATGAATAATGTTCCGGAGTCGAAAGTTCATATTCATCTTCCATTTTTAGGTATGTGGGGCTTTGAACAAGATTATCCTTTCGATCTTGTGCCCGATATTTTTTTTGAATTACATTGACATGAGATTTTACATGTTTTACCATAAATTGGAAATATAGTTTTATATCTTATATTATTGTCCATGAGCTATGGGATTATGTCATCCGATATGTGTATGATGTTGAGATGAAATTATGTCCAAAAAGTATTTGATTATAAGAGTGTGATGATTTAATTTGTTAAGCCTTGATTTATACTATCATTCCACTATTTCCTTATTATGAATTTATAATTGATATTGGAAATTCTATATCCCTACTATGGGTTGATGTCTCAAGTACCTTTAAATGAGAGTTGGATGGCAAATTGAGAAATGTTGATATTGAAGTTGCAATGAGTCTTGGTATTTTCCAGATGGTTTTGATGAGTTAAATTATTAAAAATATTATGTATTGAGTCTTCATATCCTTGTCCAAATGTCGAGTCGGTTATGGTTCAATGCATTGATACCTTGTTGATGTTGAGGAAGATTAAAATGTTTTGAGCTAAAATGTGTTGAGTTAGGAATCCACAAATTGATATGATTTGATAAATGAGAAAGAGATTTGATTTGGTCTTTATGATAGACCCTTGTGATGTTGTGATGGATTTGCTAACGCGTTCTGAGCTTGTCGGGGAGTAGTACTTAGCACCGAGAGGGAAATTTGGTGTTTCCCCAAACCTATGTGCTACCGTAGGGTTGTTTGATGATGATATTATTGGCCAGAGATCCCGATTGTGATTATTGCAGTTTTAAGGTCGTACTCCCTGGCAAAGAGTATGACGCTCCCTCCAACGGGGTTTTCAAATATTGGTATTCCACATAGCTCACCTGGGGTTGTCGGTTATAGGAAATCTTCTGTCCATAAGAGTCATGTTTATTGAAATACCGAGTCACTCCGAGTTTTGATGTGGTAAGTCAAGTTGCCTATGATGATCTATAATGATTTATGAGGTTTTTCTCCTACATTTCCTATCTAAGATGTTATGAGTTGTATGATTCAATGCCACTCAATCCAGGTGTGTCATTATGGTCCGTATGTACGTTTTTATGAAATTTATGATATTATTTATATTTTGCATGCGCCCCTATATACTTAGTACGTATCTTGTGCTGACCCACATATTTCTCTATGGGATACATTGTTACCATGATGTAGGTTCAGATACTCAGCCGCAGCCGCAACAGTGATATTCGAGTGTCGTATCTACGTTCCTTCAGTGGTGAGTCCTCATGGTTTGAGGACCAAGTTGCTAGTTTTGGTGTTGTTGTTTTGTGATCCCTTTGGTCTGTTGAGTCAGTTGGGGGTTTGTCCCAATGGCTCGTTGATTATTCTGTATAGAGGCTATGTCAGACTAGTGTATTGTTGGGTGGGTTTGTGTATAGACATTCCATATATGTACAGTCTAACAATATTCCATTTGTGCAAGGTGATATGATATGTACTTATATATATATATCCTTAGCGTAGCATGTATGTTGTTGTGTTAGAACCCAAGGGTAGTGTTTTGGCTTAAAGGGTTAGCTTAAGGCTACGTGTAGCCTTGGGCACCGTGTGGCATCTCGGGATGATATTTTGGGGCGTTACAAAAATCCACTTGCAACCAAAAGGTTTCTTGCCTTAAGGTAAGATAGTGATCTCCTAAGTTTTGTTTCCTTCTAGTGCTGCAATCTCCTCATTCATTACTTCTATCTACCTTGGATCTTTCACAGCTTCACTGTAAGTAGATAGTTCTATAGTTGTAGATGACTTTGCAATATATTCTTGGTACTTTAGAGACAATGCATCATAGGTCAAGTACTTCCCTTGAGCATAAGGTTCTTTCTGATTAATGTTTAGAGAAATAAAGTCTGTGTACCATAGTGGAGCTTTTCTGATTTTGTTGTTCTTTCTGATCACAGCTTGTTCCAGATTTTCAGCCTGTGGTTGAGATGTGTTTGGAGTTTGAACCTTATCATCCCGTGTCACCCTTGTCACTTGCTCTTGTATCATATGTTCATTAGTGTTCTTAGTTAGTGCTAAATCTTAAGAGATTTGTATGTTTTGCACCTCCATGTCTGACTAGTTGACTAGAGTCTCATTGAGTTTAGTAGCAGTTGACTGTTGGGAGTCATACACCAGGTCTTTAAAAGGGAATACATTTTCCTGAAGTTGACATCCCTATTAACAAAAAACACTTTATTAGTATGATCATATAATAAGTAGCCTTCTGAGTATTAGAATAACCCATCAAAATACATTCTCAAGATCTAGGTTGAAGTTTATCAGATTGCTGAACTATCTTAGCATAGCACAAGTATCCTATAGTTCTCATGTGATTTATATTTGGTTTGTTTCCATACAATCTCTCATAAGGGTAACTGTAATCTAGCACAGTTGTGGGAAGTCTACTGATAATGTATACAACTTCATTAATACACAAGCCCCAAAACTTAATAGACACTGCTCCCTGAAATATGATGGCCTTAGTAATTTCCAAAATATGTCTATTGCTTTATTTCAGCCTCTCCATTTTGCCGAGGGCTATAGACACATGTAATTTAGTGAATAATCCCTAATTTGCTGAGTAGAACATATAGAGTTGAGAAACTCAGTTCCATTATCAATTCTAGTGACTTTGATGTTTTTATAAAAATGAGTTTTAACAAGTTAAATAAACTGAGATGTATTACACACACATCAAATTTGAGTTTCAAAAGATAGATCCAACTCATTCTAGAATAGTCATCAACTATGGTTGAGAAGAATTTATTTCCTTCAAAAGTGGGAACTCTATAAGGTCCCGATACATCCATATGCATTAATTCAAATGTAGAAGTAGATTTGATACAGGAAGTTGGAAAAGAAAGTCTGATTTGTTTTGAACAAGGACAGACAACACATTCATTATTTTTTTTGAGGGTTATACCACTAGTTATAGGAAATGCTTTCCTAAGTACATGAGTAGAAGCATTTCCTAATTTTTTATTCTATAAGACTACGTTTATGTTGGCATTATAAACTATAGAATCACAGACAACATTAGGAATAAAATCAATAATATTTGATCTTCTTTGTATCATCACAACATCATTGGTAGTAGTGGTATTGGAAGAGATGTAGAGTCCATCAGCTTCTCTACCAATCCCCTTCACCTTTCAATTGTAGAGATCCTGAAACACACAGAGAGCGTGATGAAAAAATATAAGACATTATAACTCCTTTGTATGTTTAGAGATTGATAAAAGATTAAATTTAAACTGAGGCATGTGATAAACAATTTTGAGTGTATTAGTGCTAAATATATTGGTTGAACCAACATGTGTGACTAAAGATATGTCACCATTTGGTAAGTATACTCATTTTGGAGTAAAAGTACTAGTTATGGAGGACTCATTTAGTGCAATGAGATCAACAACCTTATGGTTGATTGCACCAGTGTCTATGATCCGTAGATCCATATCGGTGGAGAATGTTGACTCTACCATTTTACCTGTTGTATGAGATGAGTATTTAGACTTGTATTCTTTATTTAATAGTTACAGAATCTTAGTATACTACTCATTAGTGAATGCACAGGACTTGTTTGTGAACTAGAGCCTCTCATCCCAGAGTTGACTGTAGGATTGGAGCAGTTAGCTTGAGTGTGACATAAGTGAACCAGTTGACTATGTCCATGTCCTGAATTTTCCTCCCCAACATTACACACTGCATTTTCACTTGCATTGGTTCACATTCTCTTCCTGAACTTGAAATCGGTAGGATAACCAATTACTTTTTAGGAGTTCTAATTGGTGTAACCCCTAATCTTGCATATATCACAATAAAAGTTTTGATTATTCTTAAATTATTTGTGTTATGGGCCTCCACTTCTGGGGTATATTTTTGTTTCAATACCTTTAGAATAGCCATTTTAATCACTACTCCTTGTAAACATAATCGATTCATAACCTGTAATTACAGGAGTAGAGCCAAGAATTCCTGCAGTGGCTCATACTGAATTTTGACTTTCATCACTGATTACCATAACATATGCTTGGTTAATAGATGGTAGTGAACTCATGAGTAAGATTTGACTCTTTTCTTGGCTATAAGATTCATTTATCCACATCAACAACTAAAATAATTTTAACTTTTGGAGATAAGCAACATAATTGTTAGAACTCTCACAGTTAAAACAAGGTATTGGAACCAAAGCCTTAAATTCTTCCGACAGATCATTCAGACTTGAGTAATACAGGGATACAAAAGCTATTCCTTAAGACAGTTGCAATTTTTTTGTGAAGATTGAATGTTCTTGAAATATAAATCTTATTGAACCTCGCACACAAATCATTCCAACAGCTCTTGCACTAGTGGCATACATGATCCCACCTAATAAATTTTTTTCTACAACACTTATGATCCAATAAAGTACTATTGCATTTACTCTTTGCTAGTAGTTACTCATTTAAGGAGGGAATTTATCCTTAGAACATGAACCATCTACCATTCCTAACTTGTTTCTTCCAAGTAAAGATAATCTCATGGATAGAAACCACATAGAGAAGTTTTAAATTCCAGTTAACTAAAAAGAGATAATCTATAGGCCACTTACATCTAATGGATGCAAATAGTGGATGGTTATAATAAATTCCCACTGAAATTTGAACTCTCGTTGCTTCACTGGTTGAATTGGCTAATTCTTCAGCATGTACACCATTGTTATTATCCATCACTATATCTGTAAACTGTTTTCTTGATGTAATTCTTGTATGTGGTCTTTGAAGATTTCAAAGTTTAGAATTTGCAGAAGTAGAATATCAGTAATGGATATGATTAAACATAATCAATTATTCTCTGATACTATGAACTTAATCAGAGTTCATCATGGATGGACTCTTTAAATAGGAATAATGAAGAAGAAGGAAGAATAAGAATGCAGAGAGAGAGAAGATTTTAGATTGATCTCATTGATTGAATATTGAGCTTGTATTGTACAATGTCTATTTAGCATGTATATATATCTAATCATGTAATGTTCTAGAGACTAACTACTTAACTAACTCAATAAGATATAAGTTACAAAGTTAGTTACTAACTACTTTTCGGAAGTTAGTTAACACTATTTTCACAGTGTTAGTTGGAAGGGATGAGCTGACTTCCCTTCTTTCAAAGCTTACTTCCCTTCTTTCAACAAAACCACAAGTTAGAAGAGAGGAATGAAGACATACATGAACATATTCACCATCTTAAAGCAACAATTCAAAGAATTGAAAAATCACCAGCATACTTTGTCAAATGAAATTCATTCTTTGGAAAACATGATAAGCGATATACTTGATCCATTTGACATTGATGTTGACCATGTCCTAAATCTTCTGCATTTACCACCCCTGAATAACCCCCCCACCCAATGGAAAAATGAATTTTAGTTCTTATCAAGGTTTTTGTTTTAATGGTCCTTTTTTTGAATGTTTATTTTTTCTGAATCTTTAAATTAATGAAATGAAATTGCTCTTGGGAAGAATTTCTTCAAGTGTGGGCAGATTACATTTCTTCTCCACCAACGTAATATATACTTGTCCTTGACGATGTCAATTCTCCTGTGTGCCAAGGCTTTATGTCAACAATATATTAGAAAAAGAATGATTAATTAGTTAAATACGTTATTCTAAAAGTCGTACTATTTTATTTTTTAAACTAGTTAATAATTAATTATAAAAAAGGACGATAAAAAATGGAAATATTGCATTTTTGAACACATTTGTTGTCATAGTACATTAATTTGGGAAGGAATCGAGTGTTCGAGTGTTCATGTGAATTTTACTACTTCTAAACTGTCAATGACAAAAAATTAGATTGATATTGATTTTTATTCTAGTATAATATAGCTTAACGGATATTAAAAATACACAATAAAAAAAGATGATGGTTTTGTGACAAACAAAGATCACACAAACCTTCGCTTATCATTGATTGTGAGAGTTTTCTTTGGTCATTACAAACAAAATGTCGTCCAATTTTATTCAAATGATATGTAAAATTATTTCTATTGTATTTAAATTCGAGTTGTTGGATTCTAGCTAAATGGTCAAGTCTTAAGATTATTTTATTCCCTTGTTGCTCATATGTTCGAATCTAGATATTTTGATTGATTTGCCAATGTAGCATGTTGTATGCATTACATTACAACCATATGGTTCAAAAAACAAAAATCAGATACGTCCATTAAACATCCAAATCATTTAATAAATGTAATGACCCTCTAGGTTATTTTTTATTTTTTATACTTTTTCGTAGTTTTGATCCTTTCTATAGCTGTCCAAGTCATTTGTGACTTGCTAGAGCTGACAATTTAGTTATTGGGTAGTTCGTTTGGTTTGTAAAGAAAATTCCTTATTTTATGTTTTCATTGGTAAGGAATGGCTATTAGGCATAAACTTCAAGTTAACGGCCTCGTATGTCAATTCTGATAGTTCTATCAGCTTTAAAATGTTGATTTTAGGATAGGCAGATATTGGGTTTGGGTCCTAAGGCTTACGGACTCAATTCAGGATATTGGATAAATTTTGGTAAAAGTGGCCCTTGGGTGTGGGGCTCATATTTTATTGAAACAACTCGGGATGAAAATTTTGATGGTGCCATTGAGTCTAGAATTTTGAATTTGATAGGATAACATAGTTTGTTTGCTTTCTTGGGGTTCTAAATGAATCCCTAAGGGCTAGTGAAAACTTGGAAAAATCCAAGGTCAGGTAGTGCATGGACTCGGCTGGTGCATCCGCTTAAGCGAACAATTACTCGCTTAGGCGGAGACCGGATTGGTGGACAATTGGTCACTTTTGTGTCCAAGACTGGTCCCGCTTGTGCCGCTTTAGTGGAGGCCTAACCACTAAAGAGGACGTCTCTTAAGAGACCTCTTGTCCGCTTTTGCAGAGGTTGTCAAATATTGGGGTCACTTAAGTGACACTATGTCTCTTTAGTGGTGACCACTTATGCGTTAATCGCAGGGTATTTACTTTAGCCCTTACCTATTGTTCTCCCATTTTCTCCTAGTCCAAAAAGTATTAAAGCCCTAGAGATCTTGGAGAATTGGGAGATTTACTCTTAACTGATCGTGGGGTGTTGGTGAGCTCGAAAAAGCCATTTTCTAATCGTAATCCTTGTATGTTTTAGTCTAATTTCATAAATAGGCTCCACATAGGATTTTGACTCGATATTGGATCCAAGGTATAAAAATACAATATGTGTGTCATTATTCTTTTATTAATATGTAGTGTATTGTTCAAATTGCATGGCATTATGTGGAGGCTTCTCAAAAAGGGAAATCTTCAACTTAACACACTTTATTAGACATTCTTTGGCGTCCAGGTAGGGTAGGCTTACTCTTCTCTTAAATTAGGCTTAATTAGAGTATCTGTATAATGTTATGCTAGTTTTAGGTTGGATATTACAACTTGGTTGTATATTTAGTAAATTTAGATTATTTTGTTGGTTAGCTAATCGTATTTAGGTGGATTTAACCTATCTACCTGTTCCTTAGGTTGAACAACTATCCTAGGAATTAATGATACTTATCTATCACTTTGTAATAGGATTTGAAATCTTAAGTCTAAGTTAGGGTAGAAATTGGCTTAGGATGGACTTTCGTGGTTATAAATGGGCCTCTCCGGTCCACTTAGGCAAAGATTATTATTAGCTCCTTATAGATACAATAAACCTTTTTGTGTCATCCAATTTACATTCTTGATCCCAAGGAGGATTTAGATACACTCAGACTTGTTCTAGGCTTGTATTCGGGAAATACTAAGATCAGTTCAAGTACGGCAAGTTAAGATACTAAGATAGGTTCAAGTCTAATAACTTTGAAGATATTACTACTATTGGTTTGAGTCCAGTATTCATGCAATTATTTTCAATTCAAGTCCGACATATGAGATACCATTTCTAAGTTGATTGCAACATTGAGAGATTTCTTATGATGGTTATGGAACCGATTCGAGTATAGTGTTTATTGTATGAAAATATCAACAATTATAGAATTGAGGTTCAACTATGTTATGAGTGTATGGTCATTATTTTTTCTTGATCGCACCCATCAGGCTTATAGGGGCTCACGTTGGACTATTTTCTTTTGTTTGCATCTCCTGGGCTTATGGTGGAATAGTTATGCTATAGGTAGCTATGTTCTCTTTGATATTATTTACTCAGTTGTTTACTTTCTGTATTTGGAGAATTATTTCAGGTTTGCCCTTTTTCCTGTACTTAGTTATTATATTGCATCTTATTGTATTTATGTTATGATTTAGTTCAACCGGTTGATGATGCCTACTGAGTACTAGTTGATTTGGTACTCATACTATACTTCTTCATTCCTTTTTTTATGTAGATTTGAGTACTAGCTACCACCATTGATGTTGTATTAGTACTGGTGAAAGTTTGGACATTGGGTGAAATTTCAGAGCCAAAGCTGACTTTTTGTCATGACCCGATTTATGAGACATGATGCCACCTACTCTATCCCGCCATTAGGTAAGCCAAACTTAACTCGGAGTAAAACACAACGGGCTAACTTGGTGGCAAATTCCCAACAAAGGCAAAAATTAGCACCACAACTTATTAATAAGCATAGTTTTTGACATAGATAAAGATAGTCAACGTAAATACCATCGCACGACCTGGTAGAACTAGAACAATAGCATCTAGTAATAATAATACATCTCAAATATCTAGAATAGTCTGTAACATCTATCTCAAAACATAAGATTGAACACAGAAAGATAGAAGGAAATAGGTGACTCCAATTCAAAGATCTCACCCTATCTCTATATATCAGGACAACATAAATGTCGATCAACAACTATAACTAGTACTCGGATCTGCACCAAAAAGGTATAGAACTGTACTATGAGTACCAAAACCACGGGTATGCAGTAGGCATCATCGGTTGACAGGGCTAAATTAAGATATACATATGAAAAAATGTAAGATAACATAACTATGTCAAGGTATAGACAAACTTGAAGTATATCTAAAATCATTGTGCATAACCAAGTAAATAAACCGAAAAATAACATAACGTAACATAAATCATCAACACAATCATTCATAACTAGAGAATTCGATCCCATACACCAATTAGTGCAAAAAAGTAAATAACTCATCACAAGCCCCCATAAGCCTGGAAGGTACAAACAAGATAGAATAACCCTCCACCGTCATTTATCAACTGTCATAATCCAATTGGAATGCATCTAAGCGATGATACACTATAACCATCGATTGTCTATATTAATGATTTTCCAATTAGTTAACACCTATCAACTAACCATCATGTAACACTAATCCTCATGTATCAATAAATCATCCATTATCAAATAAACATCACTTATGTCACGACCCGAACCAGGGCCTGGTCGTGATGGTATCTCAAATTTGTCATTGAGATGGTATATCAAGTCCATCATGGGTTGGAGACCATCCCTTTTGCCTAGTTAAACAAAAAATGATACACTGATAGAGGCTGAATTCTGAACGTATAACCAGATAGAAAAGATAATCTCAAAGGAAATCCAAGATGTATCCACATCCAATACCCAATCCACAGTAACCATAAAGCCTTCTAATAACCAAAATCAATATATTCGTGACATGCCCATGATGATAGCTAAAAAAAGTTCAAAACAAAGTCCGTGACACAAGGAAACAAGACCATGAAATGAAGCTCTTTCGAGGGATCAAAGCTCACCACTTGAAGTATACTCACGATCAAGCTGAAACTCACCTAATCACTATATAGGAAAAGTAAGAGTGTCCCCTGAAGCCTATATCGCGTGGGGATGCAACATCTAGGGATGGCTAGTGGGTTGATCGCTTGCATGTAACTCAGGGATAAAAGGATCTAGTAATGCCATGATAAATAATTCAAAACTAGTCCAAATCAAAATGCACACAAGCATATGCATATATATATATATATAACGTGATGGGGTAGGGAATAATGTTTAGTTTGCACATTAAAATATTAACCTGGGCTATGTAGCATAACTATCATAATAAGGCACCCACGTGATATATGGGTCCAGATCTACCCCAACTGAAAGGGCCCCAGTACATGTGGCCGCACGAACCAGAGAATAATCATATGTACATATGCACCATAGGGGACTCGAACCTCCCGAAATACATCAATAGTGACTTGAGTACCTAGTTATTTAACATGGGAGACACAAACCACCCAATCATTTATAAGGGGGACTCAAACCACCTGGTCATTTAGACCCCCATGTCGGCAACTGTGGTCTGTAGGTCCTTGAGGACATCCACTTTCATGGACTGGAAACAAAACCCTCTTTTAAGCTGAATAAAATGTTTGGAACACATTCCCATTAATTGAACCAATTCATTCATTAAGGTATCCTGTTGGTATCGTCATACCAACCTCAATTGCAAGTTAACATTATCATTCCATTACAATTAACCATTCACATAGGGAAATTCATAACCTATCTAGTTCAATTATTCATTCACATGGGAATCCACGAACACCAAGGTTCATTAAAAATAAATCTATGGTTTACTGGCCTTTTATGCCAATGCATTAGTATTATAGATCAAGTCAAACTATGTGACAAAACCACATTTATTATCAATTTTGCATTTTGGGTTGAGGGAACACAATTCCCAAACCCAAATGTTAAGGAAAAATCATCAAATTAGAGAAAACCATTAGCCCTTAGTTTATTCACCATGCCCATGCACCCCACAAGTTCAAAACCATTAATAAAGCATAAACAATGCATAACTAATCATGGGAAAACAATTTAAGAATCACCCAAGCCAAAATCCACAACCATATCAAAACCCATGTTCAAATCCACATAATCTACTTATACTCGATGGATGAGGACTCACAACAACAACTGCTGAGTGGCACTTAACTGACTAAGGGAGATCTAGGAACTGAGCGTTCGAACCTATATTATAAGAAAAGATAGAACAAAAGAGAATATGCGATCAATCCTTTGAATGTACTGGTACGTAAGATAAGTACTAATTGAACTACGTATAGATACTAAGCATGAAGGCATAAACATGTAAACTGAATATAAGACCAAGTAAATCATGTAATGAAATAACATGAATAACTGACTGACTGAATAACTGGTTGATAATGCTCAACTTACTCCCATATTTGAGGGATGAGGTAGTCGTTGTCAAGTAACTCAATGTAGATTGGGGTCGAATCTTGAGGAGTGAATGTTATAGACTTCCAACCTATGGGCACTCAAATTACTATAAGGTTACTTGGAATGCTAATGGAATCAACTTGTATAAGTAAATGGGGGGAGAGAGTTGTCAAAAATTCTTCGCACAACTTTAATAAGTACGAAGTGAATGTTATCTTTGGTCTAAATTCACAGTTTGGAGGAATCTTGGGATTATGTTTCCTTAGAGGTAACGTATGTGGGATAATGTTGATTTATCACAGGATTTAGTTTTTAAGTAATGGATAGGAGAGGTCGAATGTCATTGAGATCAATCTTTTGATAAAACCACAACGATTTCACCCATTATCTCTTTCGAGCACATAACAAGTATGGGATTTTGGTAACCACCCAAAACCTCAACCAAGCATCCCAATTTCTAGGATGATGCTTTTGACATGATTTACACTTCCTAAACACTTATTTCTAAGATTGCAAGGGATAGTAAACCATAGACTTGGTTGTTTACCATTTCTTTTTCCCCCAATAACCCTCTTTCAAGGATGTTATGGGTTACCTAATATTCACCTAAGTTTCTCTTTTGAGGATGAAAAAGGGTTTCTAGAGCTTGGAGCTTTCGCCCATCAAACCCATTTGAAAATTTGGAGTTTTCACCCATCAAATCCTAGCTCATAAGCTCAAGTAATGGTAAAATCCATACTCAACAACTAAAATCTATGAAACGTAATAATACCCACACACAATTACACACTAATTCAACATAACCCCAAGGCTAAATTATTTAGCTACTGATGAAGAAACTAAAGAGAGATATACCATGTGGGTCAACAAAAACATTCATTCTTCAATAAGAAAATAAGAAACTTTAGTCTACAAAGTTGATTACACACTTGCCCAATTAAGGTTTAAAGCTTAAATTTAAAACTAGATGGTGAGATAAGCAATACCTAAAGAAGAAAGGGTTTTTGCTCATATATGATTTGGGTTTCGTCCATGATATTTTACAATCCTACCCTTGGGCCAGTTCTCGCTTATTTACAATTGCGTGTATTTGACTGCAACCGCCCCTACGTGACCGTGGTTATCTTCCGCAACCACGTTGCTCTGATTATCTTAACTAACTGAGACCACGACTATAGGACCGCAATTGTGGTAACCAAGGTTGATGCATTCGAGGTTTTCAGCAGCACTATTCCTTTCTTTCTTTTTATCATTTCCAGCTCCAATCCACATTTTTTGACCTCCTTAGATTTTTACTTTCATATAGCGGACATTAGTGCATCTAACCATAAATTTGTCTCAATTTGTCCATTCATAATCAAGGCATTGTGCACGAATAATGAGTATGAATTGGTGATAAAAACCCTACTCATCAACACCTCCAACTTAAGACTTTGCTTGTCCTCGTGCAAAACTGCCCCTATATTATGAGACAATGTGTGCCCTCACTTTATCAATCAATGATAATGATGACTTAAGTGCCACCACTAAAAGAATTTCACACATGGGCAAATAAGTTTGTGACCACTCCCTTCATTATAACATGAATTAGCGAAGGATGCAATAGACTTTGGGGAGAAACCATGTAACAACTACTAACACTCTAAAAATGACTTGCATCCTATACTCCTATTTACCTCATTGCGTGGGATATGACAAAATCATCCACCTCACTCTCTAAAGAAATTCTCCATGTTAACAAGCACTATACCATAGGCTTGCCTCAATTTTCAATCGCCACTACAAAAAGGTAAGTGGTTGGAGATCTCGAAGTACTTTCTAAGCTTGTAACGTAGGTTCGGGTTAGGGTAGGATATCATTTTGGAAATAACATGGCTACACCCTTTCATGAACATCTACATTACACTTTTCAAAATTTATTCTTTTTCTTTATAACTATGGGCCACTCTCCTTGCTTTTCATCTTTTATTATGCCTACTATTTGCTTCCTTTATTCACCCAACTTCTTTTATCTCATTTTCTTGCAACTTTTAAGATCTCTTTCCTTTGTTGGGTCCTTTTTCTTCTATTCAGTACTTTTCAAAACTTAGGCACATTAAGCACATACTAAAGCTTTGTGGCACTAAACTCTCTTCCACAATCCTTACCACCCCCAACTTAGGTTTTTTTCCTCAAATCACCTTTTCATGTTCAATAAGTGTATGGTTTAAAAGAGGGGTAAAAAGAATGGTTCATGACTTATAATGTGTTTGACAAAGAAAGGTCCGAAGTCTCGAAGTGGGTACTAGGGATTATAATTATGCAAGGGTAGGCTTTTTAGGCTTAAAATGGGTACCAAAATCACAAAGATAGACTAAGGTCATTTCTCCAACCAAATACAATTTAAAATATCTTTGAAAAAACAAAGGGGCAAGTTCTAGATAGTACAAATACTCATAAGATAAAGACAATCAGCCTCACACACACGATATGTGAATATCATCAAGAGGGTTCAATTGCTCTACCCTCTTGAGATTAAGATGGGGTATTTTTTTCTTTTCCAAAGTTAATTCTCAGAGTAATAAAAAGGAGAAAAGTATCGTTACAAAGTTGCTCATGTCTATGCCTCTAGATTTTGTAAAAATTTTCAGATGGAAGAGGTTGTTTGTATTTGTATCTGCAGCATACATAATTTGCTAATTATGGTAACAACTCAAGTCGTAATCTCACATTGTGAATTATAGGGTGAGCTAACTACCCATATGGTTACTCAAACTTCACCAATGGATATGGATTTGATACCAAATCATCAATGTTATAGGTACTCAGACTTTCCTTGCATTTTATAGAATTAATGCCACGAGTACTCAGACTTCCCCTGCATCTATGGATTAAAACCCAATAATGATGGCATAGTGTAATTAAAACTAAACTAGAAAACTAATAAAAACAAATAACTATTCCATCCAAATGTGGGAACCATCAGAGGGCCTTAATATTACAACTCAAATAAACAAAATAGAGGTAAGGATTATCCAAAAGAGCATGGAAGTATGCAGAAATATCAATAATACAGGCCTAAATGTCATGAATAAGGAAACACCCCCAATTAACAAGGTAGAAGTGTACCCACTGCATAAATAATCTAGGGTATAAGAGATTAGGGAGCTCCCTAAAATGGCATCAAGGGATGCTATCAATTACAGACCCTGCATCATCACCTTCTTCCTCAAGATTTGACTTCTCAGCTAGGGCCTCATCATCATTGTCCACCCAAGAAGTAGGAAGCCTATTTTGGGGCTTCAGAACCTGTCATAGACCCTTCACCTCTTTCCATATTTTGGAAAAAAATTCATCCCTCTTTTTCTCCCTAGTGATCATCTTTTTATGCGCGCTCTAAAGATCTCGGTGTGATTGATGATAGGCGAATTTACACGCCTATAGTGCTATATTTTACCCATATTTTAGCCATGTTTTGAGGACAAATTATATAATTCATGCACTTATAGTCCTTTTTCCTGATTGTGAGCTAACGAACATGATTAGCAAGTTTTCAGGTATAAATGAGGCAGAATTCAACATTTTCTGGATAACTTGACGCCAAAGAAAGCTTCATGAAAGGAAGAGAGCAAAGCTTGGACGCCAAGGACAAAAAGTGGCGCATGGAAAATCTGTCCCGGGCAAAAACAGCAATTTGGAAGACTTTGGGGACTAGCAGTAACTTATGAGGATTAGGATAATGATACCTTAACCTAGTAGGATTGGGTTAAGTAATTCATTAGCTTAGTAGGAATAGGATATGGGTATTATAAATACCCTATTTTGCTAGAGATTTTAATAATTCTCATTCTACTTTTAATTCATTCTTCTATTATTGATTCCTCTACCCTTCCAACCATTCTAATAATTCTACATTTTATTCTTCTTCTATTCATCTATTCAATTCTTAATTTCCGCAACAAGAGAAACGTTACTTTGCAAACAAGTCACGCCTAACGCCTACCACACCTTACTACACGAGATCTTTATTGTGGTATAATAATAATGTTTATTGTGATTTCCTTCGCACTCATGAGTAACTAAACTTCTCTGTTGGGGTTATGGAAGCCTTATGAGATACTATCTATTGCTATGAGTTTGTGAAGTCGTGACACGTGTGTTGCTTATATCATTATTCTCTTCATCTTAATGCAAATTCTTGTGGCTGCAGACGCATAAAATACGCCAGTATAGCATTAACTTGTTCGAAAGAAAAGTTATATGTCTGGAAAAAAGATAATGTCAAGGTAATAGGGTCCCATCCCCTATTAAAAAGTTAGTGTCGTAACTGGATTAACCTCTTGGAGAATTTGTACCGTTAGATACGCTTTAAGCTCGAAAGAGTTAAAGTGAAATAGTCCTTGTTTAGGTCGAAAAACGCTTGGATTTACCATCGAATACAATTCTCTATAAGCACATGCATGTCTGAATTCCGCATAACTCATAGCCAATAGAGACGTACAACTCATAAGGTGGACATAACCCCAACTTCTCAATTCTCATTGTTTTACATCCTACTAAACATTCTTTCTTTTTACTGTGCTATTTTCCATTTTTACTTTAATAGTTTGGTTACATTACTTGCACGACAAAACTCTCCCCTTTTTACGAGACTTGCACCAAAAGTCTAGTAATCTTTGCTTACTTGTTGACCAAGCTATTCCCTGTGGGATCGATACCCAACCCAATTGGGTTCTATATTTGACAAACGACCGCTTTACACTCCTACGAGAGCTGTAGATTGAGCGTTATCAAAAATTGGCGCCGTTGCCGGGGGATACAAGTGTCAATTAAGTTCGTAATAATTACTAGACCATTTGGTCAAAGATTCTCGTACTTTTACTTTTAGTTTTTGTTTTTGTTTACTGCAGGTTTTTTTAGTGCATGCCCCATACCCGAAGTTCTGGTCAACCGTTATTACCTATCAATCTTGAACCACAACGTATTCGCAGAATGGAGGCACAACACGAAATTAAAAGGATGGCTGCTCAACAGGAACAGGCGAGACTAGCTGCGCTAGCCGCCGCTCAAGTGCATCAACAGAATATTGATAACCCTGGGCGAGCAACAAATTCTGACGATGAGGATCTAGGTGATGACGAGTTACTAAACCCTAGGCATGCCGCTGGGATCGCAACACCTACCAACAGAAGAGATCGTCAAGCTAGGTTTAGGCCTGAACGCCGAGCTATGCAACCAGCTTTTGACGATGATGATGATGATCTTGATGGAGACGGAGCAACAGGAGCCATTATTCCTCCACCATTGGCACCCGGAGCCAAGTTCAACATCACGAGCACCATGATTCAGTTATTGCAACTCAAGGGATTATTTGGTGGACTAGCAGGCGATGATCCGAATATGCATCTCATCAACTTTATTTCTACATGCAAGTCGTTTGACAATCTTGGAGGTGGTCAGAATGCAATTCGGTTACGCTTATTTCCATTGTCTCTGTCTGGGGAGGCAAATCTATGGTTGAATGGGCTGACTCCTGATTCTATTACAAATTGGAGGCAATTGAGAGACGCTTTCCTCGAAGGATTCTTTCCGTCATCCAAAAGAGCACAATTGAGAGATGAAATCAGCAACTTTCGTCAGCTTCCAACTGAAGCCCTTCATGAAACATGGGAGAGGTTCAAGACGAAGCTAATGAGGTGCCCAAACCATCACATGACTAATGTTCACTTATTGGAGATACTTTACAGAGCCTTGAATTCAATAACTAAACCAGTTGTGGATAATGCGGCTGGAGGATCATTCATGGATCTCACCTTTGGTCAGGCAAGCAATATGCTAGACCGGATGACGAAGCTAAGTAGAGCTTGGCATACCAGGGATTCTGAGGTAGCAAGCCCCACTTTATCTATAGGCATGACTGCAGACCAAAGGAGAAGAGAAGAAGAACGTGATCAAGATATGGCGCACATGAAGACACAAGTGGATCTTATTACAAAGAATCTATTATCAGGGAAGACCGAAAAAGTCAAAGCAGTTGCGTCAAAAGGAAGAAACGAATCTGATTCGGAAGAAGAAGCCAACTACTTGAACAATTAGGGGGGTTTCCGAGGCAATGCCCCAGGAAACCAAGGTCGGAACTATCATGGTAAATCTGGAAACATGGACCAAGGTAGTTGGAAGAACAAGAATGACAGTAGTGGTTTGTATGTTCCCCCTGGAAGACGTGACGCCACCACATCTAGTTCTGGATATATGGAAGACATGATGGCTAAACTATTGAAAGGAGTGGAAGCAACTAGCGCGGGAGTAACGGATGTAATAAATGATTTTTCCGCTATGAAGCAATTAGTTGATTCACATTCCACTTCAATCAAGCAAATAGAGCAGCAATTGAGCAAACTTTCAGTAGCACTCAATCAAAGAAAGGCTGGCACTTTACCTAGCGACATTGTGCAAAATCCAAGGAATGAGGGATCATGCATGGCTATTACTACTCGAAGTGGTAAGGCGCTGGAAACTTCATATAAGGGCAAACAAGTGGTCGATGATGTAGTAGACAACGATGATAAGGCTAATGAAGAAAACGCCATGGAAGCTGACCAAGACGTACATGACGTCACCCCTAGTAGGTTGCAGCCTGAAACTACCAAAATTCGGAAGCAAGAGGAGAAGAAAGCTATGGAGAAAACAATTCCATATCCACCGCCACCTTTTCCTCAAAGATTGAAGAAGCATGCGGATGATACAAAATTCGGCAAATTCATGACTATGTTAAAGCAGCTGACCATTAATGTTCCGTTGGTGGAGGCACTAGAACAAATGCCTGGGTATGCAAAATTTATGAAGAATCTTTTGACAAAGAAGCGGGTAGCAAGCTATGAGTTGAAAGATACTGTTCATCATTGTGGTTCTATTGCCACCCGATCACTAGTTCAGAAAAAGGCCGACCCCGGTGCTTTCACTATTCCTTGCACGGTTGGATCTATGAATTTTGCCAAAGCATTGTGTGATTTGGGAGCTAGCATCAATTTGATGCTACTATCCATCTACAGAAAGTTGGGGTTGGGCGACCCTACACCAACCAATATGCGGCTCGTGATGGCGGATAGGTCAGTAAAACGACCTGTGGGTATCTTGAATGATGTGTTGGTGAAGGTGTCTACCTTCATTTTTCCGGCAGATTTTGTGATTTTGGATTGCGAGGTGGATTCTGAAGTACCCATAATCTTGGGACGTCCTTTCCTTGCAACGGGAAGCGTGCTTATTGACATGAGAGCTAATGAGCTTTTATTTCGATTGAATGACGAAGTGGTCCACTTTGATATATGCAAAGCAATGAAGCAGCCCAGCAATATGAATGTGTTCTCTGTAGCTGATGTTCATCATGAAGATAAGAAAGCATTATCTGTAGAGAAACAACTTACTGTTGAGCCATTGCCTGCTGCGCTACTGAATGTTGAGCATGAGGACGATGAAGATTATAAAGAACTTATGGGTGCTCTAATAGAAATAGAGTCCTATTCCCATATTCCTAAGCAATCGGACCTTGATCTTAAGAATTAACCGTCACCAACAGCGAAGACTTCCATTGAAGAGCCACCAATGCTAGAATCGAAAGAGCTCCCCGATTATCTAAGGTATGTGTTCTTGGAAAGTGGAAATATACTTCCGATAAGTGTGGCGGATGAGTTAAGTGAACAGCACGTAGAGGCTCTTATCTCTGCTCTGAAGAGATACAGGAGAGCTATGGGTTGGACTATTGATGATATAATTGGTGACCCTCCGGGGAGACGTATGAGTCATCTCGAAGAAGATTGCATGCCTACAAGTAAGCCTCATTGTCGTTTGAATCCATTCAGAAAATGATCCACCATCTATCTCGATGAAGTCTAAGTACTCGAGGTAACTATGTCGTGCCGCGACAATAAATCAAGCGCTAGATGGGAGGCAACCCATCGTTTATCATTTTTCATTTTTCTTTCATTCTATTACGTGTTTGATTTTGATAAATAAATCCAAAAATAAGAGTCGTGCCACGACCAAAACTAAGGCGCTTGATGGGAGGAAACCCATCGTTCTAATCTTTTTTATTGTTTTTGAGCAAATGTAGGTGCAAGAGGTATAAAACGAGGAGATTGGTTTCAAATTTCGATTTGGACGTATTGCATGTTAAAGGTGGTAAGTTAGGAATGAAGAAGCAAAAGGTTATGGATTGAGCATTGCTCATGAAAATATAGGCATCAAACAAGGCTAGGCCTAGGTAAAACTAGGCCACAAACAAGGAAAAGCCTATACTATGGCCTAAGATCTCGAAATCTAGTGTGCCATAGCATAGGCGCCGCCCATGCCCAAGTATGCCATAGCATAGGCGCCGCCTATACTAATGCCTTTTGTCTCTGAATATCATATGCCATGCTAAAGGCGCCGCCTATGCCTAGGAATTCCATGGCATAAGCGCCGCCTATGCTAAACAATGCTTTGCAAAAGGCGCCGCCTATGCCAAGCATAGGCAAAGCAAAAGGCGCCGCCTATGGTTACTTCTTGTCTCCAAATCCGATTTTAAATGGGTCAAAACCCGACCTAAACTTCTCCTATAAATATGAGACTTAGTCTTGAACCAAAAACACATTGGAAACCTAGCTTAAGCGCCGCCTATAGTCCCCAAATCCTCTCAAAAACTTTCCTTTTGCTCTCTTACTTCACAAAAACATCATCCAAAGTCATCAATCAAGTAAGTGATTCTTTGTTCTTCATTTATATTCCGTAAGTACTACATTACTACGCCTATTATGAATTGCTAAATCTTGAAGTAGTATTGATGATTTGAAAGTGATTGAATTGTTATGATACAACCAAGTGAGTGAATGAATACGTAAGGATGATCGTAACTTATTTCCAACTTGAATTTGATGCACTGTCTTACTTTTGCGAAATTGATATGGTCACAAAAATTGCATAATCTTGTCACTTGAATACTTACAAGTTGGAATGACTTGTTCATCGGGATAAGAATTATAGTTGCCTACCGACATAGGAGGTTGTGATTATTTCTAGATGCTATACCTTGATTCAATCTCTATGTAGTAGTCTTGATATCTCACACATGCAAGTATTGCCAAGATTACAAGAAGTATTACTGCACTGATTTTATTGTTGGAATAGAGCACCTAAAACGTATGTCGATGAAGTCTGAGTAATCGACCACTTTCACTTCACTAGTCTGTACCAACAAACTAAGTGTGGGGTGGTGCCACTACTGCTTGTTTATAGATTGTATCCATCGAGATGATGCTAACATGAACATTGTTTTAAGTCTCAGGTACAATGGCACCCAAAGCAAGACAAGGCAAAGATAAGGCTACCACTTCACAAAAAGGCAAGAAAAGAGGCCAAAAAGAGCAAGGAGAACCCTCCTCGCTGCAAATACCTCGACTCACTCTTGGAATTAAGTGGGATACTTATGAGGAACTTCTGAGGATGACGACTCTGATGATGATTCCGACGAAAGGGGTATGACCCCAGACATAGAGGATGAGTCCGACTAACCAGGTTCTTCATATTTATTTTCCACTGAGGACAGTGTGTCCCGTCTAAGTGTGGGGTGCTGGTATTTGCATGCTATACTTCTCTATCCACATTTGCATTTATTTATGTTTGTTTGTTTTGTTAGTAGTTAATTGTTTTTTTCAGTAGTTAAATTTTTATTTTTTTTAACTTAGCTTCGCATGAAATTATTCTAATAGGCAGCATGAGATTATGACAAGAGTTTGTGCTAAAATCATGACTATTGAGACGTTTAGGCTCTAATTGTGACTCACTATGTGATATTGTTTGGTTTAATTCCTTCATCTGTTAGGTCAAGAGTCTATACTACTCCCAATAAAGTCGACCATGTGCCTTGTGTGTATGAGATAATAGTATATTCTGTGCTTGTGGCTGATGCTAGAACTTGCCTGGTATGTATGTAAAGTGAAAATAAAGAGTGCAAGTTTAGGAGATGATTTAGGCATTTCTTTGGCAACCTATGATTGTTTACCTTCTTTATACCTACCCATGGACATCATCCTAGATAAAACCCTTTTGAGCCTTTAGCCTATTTTCTTTGACAGCCTCATATGTAAGACGAATCCATTTTTTTTCAAGACCATAATTTGATCCAAATTCCTAAGTTCTTTAAAGTGTAAAAGTCATGTGACAGAATAAGAGGGAAATTGGTGAATATGATGCTTTAGAATGTATTGATTCTTGAATTCATGATGAAAAAGAACTGCTATCATAAGAGGAATGTTATGAAAAGAAAAAGGAAAGGAAAACTAAAAAGTTGGTTATGTTTAAAAATTGAAAAACAAAAGAGGAGAAGAAGGGTGGTAGAATAAAAGAAAGTAGAAATGTTGTTTGAAAGAAAAGTGTTAATGGTATAATGTGATGTATCTAAGCGCTTAGGAACATAGTCACTATTTCTGGCCAAAATAGTCCTACCCGTCCCTTAGCCTACATTACAACCATCAAAAGACCTATTTGATCCTAAGCTTAGCATTCTGACATTTAGTGGAGCATTACACTAAGGGCAAGCCTATGGTCATCAGTTACAACATATGAATTCTTTGTGAGAGTGAGATCAAGGATATTTTTATACCCATGTTTAAAAAAATATGCTATACATGTGAGTGATTATGGGTAATACATTGTGAGACACACATGGTTGATGGGTTTTGGGTAGTCGTGTATGATTCTTTGTGCCTTAACCTTTGAATATGAGTTGACCACCATCACGAGTCTATGCTAGAGGTTAAATTGTTTCTACTAATGATTGGAAAACTACTCTTTGTTGATAATTGTTGTGCTTGTCTTGACGAATATTTCGTGTTGTTGCTGTGAAACCCTAAGTAAATGTTAAGAGGGACATGATATTTTGTTCGAGGACGAACAAAGCTTCAAGTGTGGGGTGTTGATGATAGGCGAATTTACACGCCTATAGTGCTATATTTTACCCATATTTTAGCCATGTTTTGAGGACAAATTATATAATTCATGCACTTATAGTCCTTTTTCCTGTAAGTGAGCTAACGAACATGATTAGCAAGTTTTCAGGTATAAATGAGGCAGAATTCAGCATTTTCTGGATAACTTGATGCTAAAGAAAGCTTCATGAAAGGAAGAGAGCAAAGCTTGGACGCCAAGGACCAAAAGTGGCGCATGGAAAATCTGTCCCGGGCAAAAACAACAATTCTGAAGACTTTGGGGACTAGCAGTAACTTATGAGTATTAGGATAATGATACCTTAACCTAGTAGGATTGGGTTAAGTAATTCATTAGCTTAGTAGGAATAGGATATGGGTATTATAAATACCTTATTTTGCTAGAGATTTTAATAATTCTCATTCTACTTTTAATTCATTCTTCTATTATTGATTCCTCTACCCTTCCAACCATTCTAATAATTCTACTTTTTATTCTTCTTCTATTCATCTATTCAATTCTTAATTTCTGCAACAAGAGAAACGTTACTTTGCAAAGAAGTCACGCCTAACGCCTACCACACCTTACTACACGAGATCTTTATTGTGGTATAATAATAATGTTTATTGTGATTTCCTTCACACTCATGGGTAACTAAACTTCTCTGTTGGGGTTATGGAAGCCTTATGAGATACTATCTATTGCTATGAGTTTGTGAAGTCGTGACACGTGTGTTGCTTATATCATTATTCTCTTCATGTTAATGCAAATTCTTGTGGCTGCAGACGCATAGAATACGCCAGTATAGCATTAACTTGTTCGAAAGAAAAGTTATATATCTGGAAAAGAGATAATGTCAAGGTAATAGGGTCCCATCCCCTATTAAAAAGTTAGTGCCGTAACTGGATTAACCTCTTGGAGAATTTGTACCGTTAGATACACTTTAAGCTCGAAAGAGTTAAAGTGAAATAGTCCTTGTTTAGGTCGAAAGACGCTTGGATTTACCATCGAATACAATTCTCTATAAGCACATGCATGTCTGAATTCCGCATAACTCATAGCCAATAGAGACGTACAACTCATAAGGTGGACATATCCCCAACTTCTCAATTCTCATTGTTTTACATCCTACTAAACATTCTTTCTTTTTACTTTAATAGTTTGGTTACATTACTTGCACGACAAAACTCCCCCCTTTTTACGAGACTTGCACCAAAAGTCTAGTAATCTTTGCTTACTTGTTTACCAAGCTATTCCTTGTGGGATCGATACCCAACCCAGTTGGGTTCTATATTTGACAAACGACTGCTTTACACTCCTACGAGAGCTGTAGATTGAGCGTTATCAGTGATTCCTCCAAAGAGGAGTAGGATTCCTTAAGCTGATCAATTATAGCTTTTTGATTCTTTTGTTTTTTCTTGTACACATCATAATTGGCACGTGACACATACGAGTGATGGGTGGTGTAAGACTCTCCCAACCCTTGGGGCAAGTTAGCCACAAGCACCTTAATGGTTACAATATTTACTCCAATCTCTTCAAGAGGTCCCATGGTGGTTGGACTATGACGCTCAGCTTTGCTACATATTAGCTCTTCCAAGTTGATCTTTGTTTTATTACCTTTCCCTGTGTACCCTCTCCTCGAATCCTCAATGGGTAGATGGGGACATTAGGACATACCTAGATATCACTAGCATATTCTTCCACCACTGCTCTCTTGTACTACTTAGTAATCAAAGAGGGGTAAAAGAGATTTGTACCATCATGGTTTTTTAAATGATCTAATTCATTGACCATAAGTTGACCAATATCCAAAGAGATACCGTCTAGAATGCAAGAAACCATCCGAGCACGCAATTCATAGACTACCGTCATATGGGTGCAAGGGGACACTTATCTACAGATGATGTGCAACCATATCCTAGAATCAAAAGTAAAATAATTCATGGAGATGTTGCTTTTGGTTTTGGTCAAAGAGACTTCATTTTTAGGACATAGCCGTTGTGCTAACCAGTTCTATGACTTACACCCCTTTTCCTTGAATTCACTATGTCTTCCTGCTTGATACCATAAATATCATTGATTTTCTTAGCCCCAACTTTAACCAACTTCCCCCGCATATTTACAATTATATTGAGTGGGTCTAAGAAAGATACTTCACTGATATTAACATATAATTCACAAAAACATTGCTTATTTGCAAGGCATGGATCCGGGGCAAAGCACCTCCACCCTGTAGCTTTATGTTTGTCATGAAAAGTTGGTAGCTTCTCCGGTATATTCTAAAAAAAATTCCTCTTTCCATCAATAACTATGTCTTTAAAAGATCATAGTAGTAGTTAGTATGGCATTCGGGTTCCATGAATCTGAAGTGATCAAAGTTATCCATGAGGTTGTCCTGAAATCACTAAACACACATTATATCTTTCAACGTTAGTTAAATCATACAAGATGTTCTAGATTAAGTAGTTAAGTTCATTGGACTAGGTGCTTGTGGTTGTCAGGCAAAGAATTTATGAGTATAGGATTTTTAACATGATAGGAACCTACCCTCAGTTAACACGATCGTGGTCTATGAGTCATGTCCGTATGGCTACGATCGTGGTCTATGACCACGATTGCAACACTTAGGCTGGTTCCAGGTCAGTTATTCATGTTATACTTCATCCCAATTCTAGACTATCATCATGTTCCTCAATATGGGTGTAAATGAAGGTTATGTGAACAACACTACTATTGTGTGCGAATATGCCCATCAAAAGTCAATGCCATTACTGAGAGTTCATTTGAACAATTTATCAAACACAAGGTGAGAATATCACATTTTTCTACCTCACGCACTATTGGGAACTCAGGGTTTCCCCACTTGTGTGCACACCGAAATCAAGAAACCAACACCACAACAATAATAAGCATGACAACATGTAAAGCATAACAATTAAACTTTAGGTCCTTTCTCAATCATTCATTCAATGGACTATTTTCCAAAATAAAAGTAAGGGTTTATGTCACCTACGGGAGTTGTGATGAAAGATGGATGTGCACGGAGGCTGATTGAGAGCTTAAAAATTGGTCAACAATGTAGTTTAAATTTGAGAGTAAAAACTTAAAAAGGGAGTGTAAGGGAAATAAAAGAAACTAGGGGTTAAATTACTGAAATGACTGCATCCGTGGTCAGGGCCCACGACCGCTGGCACCCGTGTAGCCGCGATCGCGCACGGAGGCTGTGATTGCGGTAACTAAGAGCAGTTTTGTTCCCCTGTTTTCCCCTGTTCAGCATTTTACCCAATTATCACAGAATTCTCCTGCTCGGATTTTTAAATTAAACTTTCACACTATTCCCTTTTCAAAGATTATTCAATGCAATCCAAAGTGCCACAAATGCATGGGTTATATAAATACAAAAGACAATATGTACACTATTAGAGCATAACCAAAAAAAGGATATGAGCCACTTTCGTGGTGTTTTTGGGTTGCCTCCCACCTAAGGCCTTCGTTATCATCATGACATGACGTATTTCTCCCTTCAATCTCACAGTGGGTCCTCGAACCCCTGATCATTCATTGTCTCATTTTCAACATCCACCACGGATACTACTTGGAGCTCCGCGATTTGCTTCTTTGACTTGCAAATTTTGAATGATACCTCATCTTCTTGAACCTAAAATTTTATTTCTCCCAACTCTAGATCTATGATGACTCTCCCGGTGGCCAAGAATGGACGACCAAGAATGATAGGCATCTCTTGGTCTATCTCACAATCCAATACAATGAAATCCACTGGGAGAATGAATTTGTCCACCTTCATGTGGACATCAAATAATACACCTATCGGTGTTTTTATGGACCGGTCCGCCATCAAAAGTCGCATTGAAGTTAGTGTAGGAGTGACCAAACCAAGTTTCTTATAGATGACATACGACATTAAGTTGATGCTTTAACCAAGGTCACAAAGAGCTTTTGCAAACTCGTGAGTACCAATGGTGCAAGGGGTTAGTGAAGGCTCCGGGGTCATTTTTCTTTTCTCAACTTTTCCATCCATGATTGCACTACACCCATGAGTAATTTCGATGGTATCATCCATAACAAAGATTTTTCTTGGAGATTAACTTCTTCATTAACTTAGCATATCCCGAAATCTCTTGAATCACCTCAAGTAGTGGGATATTAATGGAAAGATTGCTAAGTTTTGCCCTAAATTTTTGCAATTTATCACTCTGTTCCTTTTTATACAATCGTTGAGGGAATGGAAGTGGAACATGGATGGTTGTTTTTTCTTCTCCTTCGAGGTTTTCAACTTCGTCCACTTCCTCATAGCTTTTATCTAGCTCTTTCTCATCATTTACTTTTCTTCATTATGGTGTCACCTCTTTTGCCTTGGCCTTGGGCATATTGCCATTCATCTCTCTTCTAAGGGGTCCTTCAAGTTCTTTCCCACTTCTAGTGACAATTGCTAGGACTTGTGCTTCAATCTTTGGGTTAGTAATTATGTCACTCGGAAGTCCACCTCTAGCCCTTGCATTTAGTGGTGTGGAGATTTGCCCGACTTGTGTCTCCAATTATTTGATGGAGGCGGATTGAGACACCACCGTTTAGGAGAGTACGTAGAAGTCACCCATTAAATAATGGAAAATTTTGTCTGTACCTTCAACTCTACTCAAAATTTGTGCCAAAACATCTTCGGTCTTGAACTTTTTAGGGTAAATGACATTTGACTCTTTCGCCTTGGCCCTATCATGAGAAGGGACATAGCAGACATAATCACGTTCCCTATCTCTCCAATCTCTATCTCAGTATCGATCTATTTTATATATCAAAACCACTTGCATCATGTAACCATACAAAGAACTTAACAAACATATCTCATTTATTCCTATTACAAAAATTTCAAAATTTACTCTTAAAAATGAAAAAGGGACACTGGGTTAAAGGGCGCCCCTTGAAAAATAACAAAAAAGAAAAACCAAGGGGTGGGTGAACTGTTCCTCTACTACAATGAAACCAACGACAACTAACAACATCTTAAAAAAACAAAAAGAAAATATTTTTGTAATTGTTTCAAATTTAGTCAAAAAGTAGAAACTAACTAAAATTAGAAATCCTATTGAAGCACTTCATACTAAACAATAAGAAGATTCCCTGCCCCACACTTAAAATCACACTTTGTCCTTAAAGTAAAACTTAAAAGTAAGTATAGAAATACTCCCTAAGGCCTCTAGGCTTAGCTAGCAATATCTTAACCATCAACAAGACTCGAAAGACCCCATACCCAGTCTTTGACATGCTTCTTAGCTTAGATCTCCCGTACTCAAACATCCCATCAACCTATGGATAAAATTAAAAACAAAAATAAAGGTGATACTCTAAAAATCAAGACAATAAAATGACTACCATAACTTTAGTTGCCTTATAAGCACCTTATATATTATTTCAACACATTTTACATCGCTACTCTTCCATCGTATTCCTTCTTCCTCCTACTTGGATCCCATTTTCTTATTATTTTATGACTTCTTGATTATTTAGTCTCAAGGTATGCAACTTTCTCCACCCTTTCCTTCTTAGGCTTCTTTTCAAAATTTTGAATTTAGGGCTTAATGGGTGATTGACAACTCAATGAGAGTTTTTCAATAGGTCATTAGATGTTTTCACTCGACCAACCCATACTCATCCACATTGATTGTTATGATCATGCATAAATCCTTATAGTGTGATTGTGGATTAAGTGTTTTGTATACATTCAAGACCACCTCATCATCATTCAGTCTCATCTTTAGAGTTCCCTCTTTCACATCAGTAAGTTCTCATCTAGTTTCCAAGAATGGATGTCCAAGTATAATTGATAGCTTGTCATCTAAATCACAATAAAGCAAAATAAAATCAACAGGAATAATGAACCTACCAACCTTGATGAGCACATCTTTGATGATTTCTTAAGGCACCAATCTTGTTCTGTCCTCCATTTGGAGCACCAAAAAACATGGAGTTGGATTCCCCAATCCAAGAATATTAAATATAAATAAGGGAATCAAATTTATGCTTGCCCCTAAGTAACTCAAAGAGTGTACCATATCACTTTTACTACTTTGTATGGGGAGGGTTAAAATTTGTAAGTCCTTAAGATTTTTTGACATCTTTCTCATCACAACTGAACTGTACTCCTTAGTGAGTGTTATTTTCTTAATACGTCTAGCTTGGTATTATTGGTCACCACATCCTTCAAGTACTTCACATACCCTGTAAAAATCTAAACGGGAGGTTAATGTGGAGTTCTCTAAATGTGTCAAAGAACTTCTTAACGCAAGAATCCTCCTTAGCCTTTTTAATCTTCTGAGAGAAAACTGGTGGTGGTATCCCTTATATATGCTCAAGTACCTTTGTTTTTAAGTACTCAGACTTCCTCAATTTTTTAGCATCTTTGGATGCTACTTGCTTCTCCACTGCTTGTTGTCGAACTAACCCTACATGTACCTCCTACGTTTTTCTTTGGAGGCCTATCAATGGGGTATCTACCACTCCTCAAGGTGATTTTCATTACCAGCCTTAGATTTTTTATGTCACTTTGAAAACCCCTTTGAGGTCTTATGTTCTAAGTCTGAGCTAACTACCCCAATTGTGTCTCCAAGTTCTTTTGATTAAGTTGATGATTTTTTTTATCTCTACAGCCATTTGTTGTAGATTAGCCTAGTCATTTTCAAGGCCTCTTTGATATTAGTAGGTTGAGAATTCTGATGTTGCTGAAATTATTGACTCTGAGCCTAATTATTAACTAATGAGTAATTGGGATGACTGCAAATTGCGGTTGTAGGCATTAGCATAATTATGATTACCTACAAAATTAACAAACTCTAGATTTGCTCTACATGATCTACAGAGTGACCACTAATTCCACAAATCATTCACCATGACTGAGCCTGTTGAACTATATTTACTTGGTCTTGAGGTTGGTTCACACTCAACTTACTGAATTGTGTCATCATTTGATTTTGAAAAGATACCAACTGAGCGGCTAAAGCTGTGAAACTATCCACTTCAATCAACCCAATAGACTTCTTCACCATACTTGTAGACATCACCCTACCATTTGAGATTACCTTGTGTTATTCGGTTCAACAAAGTTTATAGCTCATCATAAGTTTTCTACAAGGCTTGACCATCAACAACTAAATCTAACAAAACTTTTGTGGTCTAGTCAAAAGCTTCAACAAAATTATGAGCTAATACCCCATTAGTCTATTGGTGGTGCAGGCAGTCCATGAGAAGATATTTAAATCTTTCTCATTCATGAAAAAAATTATTATGTCTTTTAGTTAAGCCTCAGGATCTGACTTACTACCTCACAATTTTCCAGATTATAAGAATTTGATGAGGAACTTCTTTGCTAGGTCTTCCCAAGTAGTGATGAAGTTTGAAGGTTTATACTTCAACCATTACTTTGGTTCCCCTAACAGTGAGAAGGGGAAAACAATGAGTGTAACGCCCCAAAAATGGGTCCCGAAGCGTAACACTGAACCATTGGGACAGACCCCAACTGACCCTAACATCAGGGAATAAAATCATAACTTAAAAAAAAGAGTGAAACATGGAGTCCAACGTCCAACCCACATTGGGGAGAGTTGTCCTATCCTTGCCATCAGAGTAGGACCTTAATCTTTTGTTCACTAGTGATCACTATATCAATCAGCCTTAGGCTCACATCCTACGGGGGCACGTAGTTCTAGGGAAGTACCAATCATAGCTATACCTCTCACTCGGTGCAACGGACTACTCCCGAGCTAAGCTCGGATCATTTCAAAAGAAAATCCACAAAAATGTAATTTAACAATTCATATCGGGAGCCATCATGCTACCTTTTTTTCATAATAAATCAACATGTGGATTTCTTTTCTCATTCGGGTTCAAAAATAACTCTTTCAAGACCAAAAGGTCAAATCATTCAAATATCAAGGTGTGTATAACACATTACTTCACCAAAGATCATAATCTCAAAGAGGGTTTAAATCCCATATATCAACACTTGAGCAAAACATTTCAAGATTCATACTTTGTATAGCAACCAAGTATAACTCATATGAAAATCTGGAAATTCAACTTGAAACATGATATTAACATCAAAACTCAAGGAATTTATCTTTAAGACATCACAAAAATATCATAGTTTCTTGAACAAGAATATAGGATAATAGGTTCCATCTCAAATTCATAATTAAACAAGTAAAATCATGTATCTTCGTAAAATAATACAAATTTTTGGGCACAAGAACGAATGGATGTTCTTGTTGAAAACTCCACATACCTTTATGGTAGCGGATTCGTTGAAAGATTGGACCCTCAATGTTGATTGTGCAACCCTAGTTATTTCTCTCCTTTAGTGCTCTTGGATGATGAACTTAGATTGATAATAGGGTTATGATGTGTTTAGATTCTATTAAATTCGTAAGGTTAAGTTTAGGGGTGTGTAAGGAGTGCCAAAAGACTTAATTTCCCTCAAAATAACTCAAAACGGAGTGTTTTTACTACCTGAAACACCAAGTGTGCGCCGCATTGCTTATCGCATACATTTACGTATGCACCGCATTGCTTATCGCACACATTTTAGTATGCGCCGCATTGCTTATCGCACACATTTAGGTATATGCTGCATTTCTTATCGCACACATTTAGGTATGCACCGCATTGCTTATCGCACACCTATTCCAGTAGCCATGTGTGATTGGTTAGGCGACGCACTCTACTTTGCAAAGCCTTAACTCCTTGCTCGGGTGTCAGATTTTGATGAAATTGGTATCGTTGGAAAGTTAATTCGATTCTCTATAAGTTGGTGGGTAGAAATATTCAGAAATAACACATATTTATCAAGTTATACTCATTCAAAGATGACCCTTGCGAATTCAAACACTAAAAGTTGATGGATTTTGAAACTCTTAGCTTGTACTACCTTAAGTCACTCATATAACGATACTTAACACATCATAATATCTGTTATAACTAGGGTACTCTTGGTAATTCATGTGCCCAAATATGGCTTATAGAATTAGGGGTTTCACATGTACAAACAACGGTTCGCTTTCTAGCTTAGGAAAGTGCGGGGCATTACAATATCTCCCCCTTGGGGACATTCATCCTCGAATGACGCTGGGTATACTAAGAGTAAAGAGAAAACGAAGGGTACACAGCTGAAGCAACTTGCTAATCTTGCCTCTACTTCATTCTACATTTTGGACACAACAAGGAGTGCATGACTCATGAAATCACAGCTGAATAGTATAAAATAACTGCTGAACTACTGCAATTCTGCATAGAAAAGGAATGATTTAGAGCAGAATGGTACCTTCGGCTTGATTGGGCCTTGTGGAAAATAGGTGCGGATACTTGGATCGCATATCTGTCTTGGTTTCCCAAGTTGCACCTTCAACAGATTGGTTTCGCCACATCACCTTGACCAAGGGAACTTCTTTGTTCCTTAGTCTTCGAACTTGGTGATCTAAAATCTCAACAGGAACTTCCTCAAAATAAAGACTATCTTGTACATCAGGGTTTTCTGATGGATCTACAACAACACAATCACCAACATGTTTCCTAAGCATGGAACATGGAAGACAGAGTGAACGGAAGATAACTCTGAAGGCAACTCAACCTCATACGCTACCTTACCAACAAGGCTATGAACTCTATAGGGGCCAACATAACGGGGACTAAGTTTCCCCTTTTTCCCAAATATCTTCACTCCCTTCATGGGTGAAATCTTCAAATACACCAAGTCACCAACTTCAAATTCAAGGTCTCTTCTCCTCACATCAGCATACGACTTCTGACGACTCTGTGCGGTTTTTAATCTTTCTCTAATCACTTTGAATTTTTCCATAGCCTCAAAGACCGAATTAGGACCACTCACGGCAGTTTCACCCACTTCAAACCAACCTATGGGTGACCTATATTTCCTCCCATAAAAAGCCTCAAATGGAGCCATACTAATGCTAGAGTGAAAACTGTTATTGTAAGCGAACTCTATCAACGGTAAATGCTCATCCCAACTACCCTTAAATTCAAGAGCACACGCTCTCAACATATCCTCTAAGGTTTGGATGGTCCTGTCAGCTTGAACATCTGTCTGCGGATGAAAAGCAGAACTCAAATGCACTTGGGTACCAAGACCCTTCTGAAAATCTCTCCAAAACTGCGAAGTGAACTGAGTACCCCTATCTAAAATAATGGACAAGGGAACTCCATGCAATCTGACTAATTCCCGAATGTATAATCTAGCGTAATTCTCAGCAGTATAAGAAGTATGCATAGGCAAGAAGTGCGCAGACTTAGTCAATCTATCCACAACAACCCAAATAGAATCATGATGGCGTTGAGAAGGAGGTAAACCAGTCACAAAATCCATGTTTATCTCTTCCCACTTCCAAGTGGGTATACCGAACTCCTGTATCATACCACCAGGTCTTTGGTGTTCTACCTTAACCTATTGGCACGTTGCACACTTAGCCACAAATGCTTCTATATCCTTCTTTATGCCACTCCATCAATAGATTTCCCGCAAGTCGCGGTACATCTTGGTGGTACCAGGATGAATAAAATATCGCACGCCGTGCGCTTTTGCCATAATTCTTTGTCTCAGATCATCAACATTCGGAACACATAATCTATCCTGCAATCTCAACACACCATCTCACCCTTGGGAGAAAAGCTCCTCCTTTTGGTCCTTGACTGATTGTTTCAGTCTGACCAAACTAGCATCTAAGTTTTGCTTCTCCTTTACTTCTGAAATCAAGGAGGATTCGGAACTACTCTGCACCCCTATACTACCTTCAGCAGAGTCAAACAACCTAACCCCCAGTCTAGCCAAATGGTGCACATCATGAGACAACTCTTTCTTACCCTCTTCAATAAGCAAAACACTACCCATAGACACCCTGCTTAGGGCATCTGCCACTACATTGGCCTTACCCGGATGGTACAACACACTCATATCATAATCTTTTAACAGCTTTAACCACCTTCTCTGCCTAAGGTTCAACTCCCTCTAGATAAATACTTATTACAAATTCTTATTATTAGTGAAAACATCAATGTGAACACCATACAAGTAGTGTCTCCAGATTTTTAGAGCAAACATAACAACAGCTAACTCAAGATCATGGGTGGGGTAATTCTTCTCATGGGGTTTCAACTGTCTAGAAGCATAAGCTATCACCTTACCCTTCTTCATCAATACATAACCCAAACCAACTCTAGAAGCATCACAATATACTACAAAACCCTCAACACCATCAGGCAAAGTCAAAATAGGGACTGAAGTGAGTCGAGTCTTCAACTCCTGAAAACTCTTCTCACAAGAATCGAACCACAAGAACTTCACTTTCTTTTGGGTCAACCGGTTCATAAGAGATGCTATAGAGGAGAAACCTTTAACCAAACGGCGGTAATAACCAACTAGACCCAAGAAACTTTGGATGTCAGTCAGAGAGATAGGTCTAGGCCAGTTTCTAACAAAATGATATGACCCAGAAAAGCAACTGACCTCAACCAAAACTCACACTTGCTAAATTTGGCAAACAATTGATGTTTCTAAGAGTTTGCAAGATAATTCGGAGATGATCTGCATGTTCATTCTCACTACGGGAGTACACCAGAATATCATCTATAAATACGATAACAAACATGTCAAGATATGCTCTAAATACTCGATTCATGAGGTCCAGAAAACTTTCGGGGGCATTAGGTAACCCGAAGGACATAACAAGAAACTCAAAATGACCATAGCGAGTTTGGAAAGCTCTTTTTGGGGTGTCGCACTCTTTAACTTTGAGTTGATAATAGCCGGATCGAAGGTCTATCTTTGAGAAGTAACTTGCACCTTGCAATTGGTCAAACAAATCATCTATTCTAGGAAGAGGATACTTATTTTTGACAGTGACTTTATTCAACTGGCGATAGTCAATACACATACGCAGGGAACCATCTTTCTTTCTGAAAAACAACACAGGAGCACCCAAGGAGAAATACTGGGCCTTATGAAACCCTTATCTAACAGATCTTTGAGTTGATATTTCAACTCCTTAAGTTCTGCAGGTGTCATACGGTAAGGAGGAATAGAAATGGGCTTAGTATCGGGAAGAAGATCGATCCCAAACTTTATCTCTCAATCAAGAGGTATCCTTGGGAGATCTTCCAAAAAGACATCAGAAAACTCATTGACTATGTTAACTGACTTGAGAGTTGGAGTATCAGACTTAGTATCCTTGACTCTAACCAGATGATAAATGCACCCCTTGGAAATAAGTTTTCTAGCTTTAATATATGAGATAAAATGACTCTTGGGAGATACAGAACTCCCAGACCACTCAAACACAGGTTCATCACAAAACAGAAACTTGACCACTCGGGTACGACAATCTATAAAGGTATAACAAGAATGAAGCCAGTCCATACCCAGAATAACATCGAAATCCACCATGTCTAACTCAATTAGATCAGCTAACATGACTCTATGAAGGACTATAACCGAACACTTTCTATACACTTTCTGCGCAACAATCGAATCACCTACTGGGGTAGAAACTAAGATAGGCTGAGGAATATTTTCAGGACTCATTTCAAAAGTTACAACAACCAGAGGTGTAACATATGAAAAACTGGAACCAGGGTCCAACAAAGCATAGAAATCATACTGAAGTATATGGAGCATACCAGTAATAACATCGGGAGAGTCCTCCTGCTCCTGGAGAGATGGCAAAGCATAGAACCTATTCTAACGCTGACCGCCAGAAGTTCTAGAAGAGGCGCCCTGAGCTGGGGCTGGGTGAGTCACCTGAACTGGAGCACTAGCAGTCTGAGGGCGATTATCACGACTCCCTTGCCTTGCATGTGGGCACTCCCTAAGTTTGTGACCTAAGTCACTACACCTGAAACAACCTTTCTTCTCACCCCAACACTCACCAGGGTAGGTCCTACCACACTTAGTACACGGAGGATAATTTGGCTTACTGCCAACACTATACTGGGACCTGGCTGCATATGACCTGCTACCTTACTCCTGGCCACCCCTAGGTACGGGAGCACTAGCTGACGATGGTGCTGGTGTAGATGAACGGTTCTGAAACTAAGGGTGATTCCCTTCCTGTGATCTAGTCTGGCCCTGTCCGTGCTGCTCGGGCCTAGCTCTCTTATTCTCTCTTATTCTATCTCTCTCCTTGATCTTATCTGCTTCAATCTGTTGGGCATGATTCATCATCCTGGAAAAATTCATCTCACTATTTAACATAGCAGACCTGCACTCCTTAACAACATAGCTAGACACTCCTGTCAGAAATTTACTCATTCTAGCCTGATTATCAGCTACTAAGTCAGGAGCATATTTGGCCAACTGATTGAACTTCAGACAGTACTCTTTAACAGTCATAGAGCCCTGTCGCAAGTTCATGAACTCCTCTACCTTCGCCTCTCTCATCTCTAAAGGGAAAAACTTATCCAGGAATACATCCTGGAACTCCTTCCAAGATGTAGGGGCAACACCCTCACCTCTACCCTTCATCCAAGCAACTACCCAATCATAAGCAAGGTCTTTCAACCGATATGCTGCCAAATCCACACTATGCTCTTTATAGACATGCATCACCTGAGTAATCTTTCGCACCTCCTCCAAGTACAACTGTGGATCCTCATCTGGCTTGAACCCATAAACTTCCAGCGGATTTATCTGCATAAAGTCATGAATCCTCGAAGCAGCTGAATCACCTCCTTGCTGCTGTGGAGCCGGGGTCGGATTGGACTGAACATTCACAGTGACAGCTTGGGCCAGCACCTGAAAGGCTGCCTAAAATTTGGCCTGGGACACATTTTTATTCAGTGGGTCAGTAGGCTGGGGTTTCTGACCATCGTTATTTCTTCTAGCTCGGCGAGGAGGCATATTTTGAAAGAGGAGAGCATGAATTAATAGCTGAAAAGAAATAATTGTAAACACGATGGACTTCTAAAAAAAGAAATAACACTTTTTCCTAAAACATCTCGTAGCCTCTTGTTCATAGATGTGGCGTGCAACACACCGATGATGAAGACTCTACTTAACTCAGCTTGCCAAACTCCCTAGGACTCCAATAACCTTAGGCTCTGATACCAAGTTTGTAACTCCCCGAAAATGGATCCCAAAGCATCACACGGTGCTTAAGGCTACAAGTATCCCCAAGCTAACCCTTTGAGCCATTTTCATACCATTCAACACTCATCTACACGATTACTATAATCAAACATCAAGATATTCTCCATAATATCATAATTCAAGACGAAAGAGATGCTGAAAGTAACAAAATACGACCTCTCCACAAGACTGATCAATCTAACCATCTAGTCTGACAAGCCTCTACTAAACTATATAACACTGAACCATTGGGACAGACCCCAACTGACCCTAACATCAGGGAATAAAATCATAACTCAAAATAAAAGAGTGAAATCTAAAATAACCAGTCCTCGAACCATGAGGACCCACCACTGCAGAAAATGTAGACTAATGTGCTCGGAGAATCACGTCAAGCCTGGGAATGAGCACCTGGACCTACATTATAGAGAAAATATAACCCACGTACGAATACATGGGTCATTACCATGGAATATGGACCGAGTATATGAGGGTGTATGCAAGTTCTCATAAAATTCCTATATCACAAATATTCATAGGAAAGTAAGCATGCTGTAATAAGAGACTCACATAGCTCGAAATAAAATCATCATAATCACCATAGAGTAAAACACATCGGTGAAAGCATGTGAGTCATCATAGTAAATCCCAATCACTTTCATAATCATTTTCAAGTCATTAAAACGAGTAGCTTTCATAATAATTCTCTTAAAGATATAGAAATATTCATCAAATTCTTCAAAAATGATAACTTTCTCAACTCACACTTTCAAACTATTACATTTTTCATCTCAATCAGAAGAATACACACACACACACTGGGAGTCTCTTACAACCGACATAATCCATATGAGCTACATGGAGTCCAACGTCCAACCCGCATTGGGGAGAGTTGTCCTATCCTTGCCATCGGAGTAGGACCTTAATCTTTTGTTCACTAATGATCACTATATCAATCAGCCTTAGGCTCACATCCTATGGGGCACGTAGTTCTAGGGAAGTACCAGTCACAGCTATACCTCCCACTCGGTGCTAAAGACTACTCCCAGGCTGAGCTCATAGTATTTCAAAAGAAAATCCACAACAAAGTGATTAAACAATTCATATCGGGAGCTATCATGCTACCCCTTTTTCATAATAAATCAACATGTGGATTTCTTTTCTCATTCGAGTTCAAAAATAACTCTTTCAAGACCAAAAGGTCAAATCATTCAAATATCAAGGTGTGTATAACACATTACTTCACCAAAAATCATAATCTCAAAGAGGGTTTAAATCCCATATATCAACACTTGAGCAAAACATTTCAAGATTCATACTTTGTATAGCAACCAAGTGTAAGTCATATGAAAACCTGGAAATTCAACTTGAAACAGGATATTAACATCAAAACTCAAGGAATTTATGTTTAAGACATTACAAAAATATCATAGTTTCTTGAACAAGAATATAGGATAATAGTTTCCATCTCAAATTCATAATTAAACAAGTAAAATCATGTATCTTCGTAAAATAATACAAATTTTTGGGCACAAGAACGAAAGGATGTTCTTGTTGAAAACTCCACATACCTTTATGGTAACGGATTCGTTGAAATATTGGACCCTCAATGTTGATTGTGAAACCCTAGTTGTTTTCTCCTTTAGTGCTCTTGGATGATGAACTTAGATTGATAATAGGGTTATGATTGTTTAGTGTCACGCCTCAAATCCTGTTGGGGCGGACATGCACCCGTAGCTGTAAAGGCCTGAGAGAAGCAATTCATAACCTTGTACTTCCCATGCATTTTACTGTAACAACCAAATGTTCTGACAACATGATATTATGTATCGATGAAAATAACTACACATGCACGCACAAACTGATATGTACAACACTTGGCCGATGGGGACACCATGTCTAAAATCAGGACACTACCATAACTTTACATTAGTCTACAAAGCCTATAAAAGATACATAGACTTAGTTAGGGTCGGGACAAACCCCCCCGTCCTACTCTTAACCTACTGCACAATACCAAAACATATGGAACAGACTCGAAAAGCCTCGAATCAACCTGGAGCTCACCAATATGCACGGAATAGCCTGCGCTCCTACGAGTGAGGTGTATGAGCTGATGTACCTGTGCTTGCAGCATAAAATGCAGGTCTCCCGTGAGGGACGTCAGTATGAAAATATGTACTGAATATGTAAGGCTAAAAGTAACAACACATGATACACGGGCTCAATAAAAATCAGATACAAGTGTATAAGTAGTACTAGTAGACCACCTTTATATAAACTTGTGGGACTACATAAGTTACGTTCCTTTCTTCATTTATTTTACCCTTCTTACTTCATAATCTTTGTAAGCCATATATAATGCAAATGACCAGCTGATCAGTGGTAAATAGATAAATTAGGATCGGCCCATGCTAGGCTTACCCCCCTGAGTTGCCACCTACATATAAATATTGGGATCGGCCCATGCTAGGCTTATGCCCCTGAGCTTCCACCCACAAATAAAGGTATTGAGATAGGCCCATGCTAGGAAAATGCCCCTAAGCTGCCACTCGTCATTTTACAGATTTGTATTACTTAGTTTATTTAGCCTTTGAGATTGTTACTTTGGTGGTCATCACATTATGGTACCTTGAACCAATAATCTTCTAATAAGAGACATGTAAATGGATACTTAATGCAACAACAATGAGGTAGGGAGCTGTTGGCACACAAAATGAAGTGTTTAGAAGCTGAAAATACACATGGGTTTTATTTGAGTAAATGGGGAACTTCTGAAATTTTCTAGTGAAGATAGACGCACAGATTTAATAATAAGCACGTATTGAGGTGTTCTAATGCATTAAATAGTGGGAACAAGGTCATTGGATACATGGAGTGTAATGTGCTGTCATTATGTAACACTTTGTTATAGGATAACCTCAGAAACTTGCTTGATGGAACAATTGTATGATTTCATGCCAAAGAGTGTGAAATAGAGTATGCCTTACATACCTGGTTATTTGACTCCGAAACTAACCCGACTTGACTTCCCACCTTTAGATTACTTATCTACAATAGAATATATGGTAAACTAGTATCAACAACCAACCAATATATTAGGCTACTTAACTTCATCAAAACAGTAACCGGGCTATATACATAATCTGTCAATCAAGGACGTTATTTTAACCCTTTTCTCCTCCAATTTCAGCCACATACCATACATGTCCTTATAAGATCACTGGAACTACCTCATCTTCATTACACCTTCCAAACAACACACAAAACATATTAGGCAGTAAATAAGGGCAATAATTAGTTCGGTGGTGTACCACCACACCTTTCTTCTATATTTCATTACAAACTAATCACACCCTTCTACAATATCAACATGGCATCCCATAACATGAACATACAAAACAGTCCACAAAATAGTCCCAAATCACTCTTATTATAGCAACCCATTATCGAACTCATCATCTTTTGAGTTCTCAATAACAACACATCCATAACTCTCTTTCAAATTCATATACAAGGAGAACCAAAATGGAGCAGTCACCTTACCTCAATTCTGCAACTTATTCCTTTAATTGAACTCTTCAAGAATTTGAACTTTCCTTCACACTTTAAAGCAAAGAAGAAAACATAAGTTCCTTAATATCAAAGAAAAGTGAGCAGATTTCTTATTCTATATTCTGCCATATATCTATAATTAAGAACTTCTAACATATTCTCCTAATCTTCTATGAGATAATTAAACAAAAACTAAAGTGTTTTCACTTCCCTTTTGCTGCAAAAGTTAGGGTTTCTCCAAGAACTCTAGAAAGGAAAATAGGGCTGCTCCTTGCTTTTTAAAAGAGAGTAGAGAGAGTTTGTGAAATGTAACCCTTCTTTATGACTTAATAATGAGGGAAATGTCCAGCAACTTCTTCTTATAAAGCCTCTATTTTTTTGGCCATCCACTTAGCTGATTTTAGATAAATTTAATCAAATTGGCCCAAGTAGGTGATGCACCTACTTAAGGAGTCTAAACAACTCAAAATTTCAAAGTAGGTGATGCACCTACTTGCTTAATTTCTTAGTTGGGCTCAATTACATTTAGGCCTTGGCAGATTTGAGCTTTGGGCTTTTTTCCCATTTTTCTTCTTCTTTTACTTAATTTTGGCCCAAATAAGTATTCTAATAAAGGCCCAAATCTGATTCATGGATTTGGTCCATTAACTTGGATCATAAAGCTCAAGTAGGTGACTAACCTACTAGATTAATTAAGTCAAGCAAGCACCTCAATATTTCCCTCCATTTCCAGCTCCTAATCACCTTAATACAACTTACAACTTATACGTACTTGGTCACTTTAAACTTTAGATTCAAATACCAGCTTACGATCCAAAGTTTAAATGGTCGTATTGACGTTAACTTGGTTCTATCACATTAAACTATATGGGCAACCTCTATAATTCCATCTACACCATTAATAATTGCACAATAAATCTCATCCGTTACCTATACCATATGACCATACCAGGTTCCATATAATTAGAATAAGTACAAGCAAGATACAGGATGTTACATTTAGATTCTATTAAATTCATAAGGTTAAGTTTAGGGGTGTGTAAGGAGTACCAAAAGACTTAATTTCCCTCAAAATAACTCAAAACAGAGTGTTTTTACTACCTAAAACACCGTGTGCGCCGCATTGCTTATCGCATACATTTACGTATGCGCCGCATTGCTTATCACACATATTTAAGTATGCACCGCATTGCTTTTCGCACACATTTAGGTATGCACCATATTTCTTATCGCACACATTTAGGTATGCACCGCATTTCTTATCGCACACCTATTCCAGTAGCCATGTGGGATTAGTTAGGCGACGCACTCTACTTCGCAAAGCCATAACTCCTTGCTCGGGTGTTGGATTTTGATGAAATTGGTATCGTTGGAAAGGAATTCGGTTATATATAAGTTGGTGGGTATAAATATTCATAAATACCACATATTTATCAAGTTATGCTCATTCAAAGATGACCCTTACAAATTCAAACACTAAAACTTGATGGATTTCGAAACTCTTAGCTTGTACTACCTTAAGTGACTCATATAACCAGACTTAACACATCATAAGATCTCTTATAACTAGGGTTCTCTTGGTAATTCATGTTCCCAAATATGCCTTACAGAATTGGGGGTTTCACAGGTACGAACAACGATTTGCTTTCTAGCTTAGGAAAGTGTGGGGCATTACAATGAGCCTCACGTAGTTAGTGGAGACTCCAGTAGGGAGAAACTGTTATTGATCTCCAAAAAGTTTTGTTGATGAACTTGTAGATCCTCCTATGACAGGTTTGTGAACTATTCAATACTATGAAACAATTGCACCATCTTCTTCTTGTACCAAAATCTTCCTCCAACTTCTAGTCTACATATGGAGGAGGTGACATTAGTTGCGAGTGGATTAGTACTTTTCATACTGTCCTGCAGGCTGGTTGCTCTTTAGCCATGGCTGTAAGAATAGCTTCGTCCTATTAAACTTTCTGGATGTGATAGAGAAGTATTGTTCTCTCCTTAACCAAACACCTTTCCCTTTCCAGCTTACTTAAGATTAAGACCTAGACTAGCAAATTCAGAAGCTACGATCAAGTTGTTAACACTAACAAAACAACATAGCAAAACTAAAAATAAGATAGTTGCCAATTTTCAATCCTTGGCAACGACGTCAAAAACTTATTTCGATCCTACATACACGCAAGTGTACATGATTGTGTAAGTAATAAAGTAGCCATTTTGGGCTGAATGTCAGACACACAGGGACTTGTGTTTAGAAACAAGCCAATTCTACATTATTAAGAATATTATAAAAGTGCAAACCATAGCCAAATAGTGTTCAAGTTTGAGAATTAAAAGTAATAGTAAAAATACAAGATTATAAAGTGTTTGAAATGATAATGAGGAGAAACCTAGGTTCAAGGAAAGTTGAACATTCCTTCAAAGCTATAAAATCTCATTGGTTTAGTTACTTATTTTTGCTTTTAATTCACGGGGTTGATAACATGATTCGAGAATGGTGTCTCTCTAAATCGTCTGTCTATGTTAGCCCCACAACTACATCATTAAGAAAAGATGTGAGAACTAACATAAACACATTTGTATTTCATCTCGTATATTAAGTATTTGAACCAAATGGGATGAATTAGGTATATTACTATATTAGTCGCAAATCATATCTTTAATTCATTTAAAGTATAAGATCCCACTCTATATATTTCGCGATTTAATCTATTGTTCCTCTTCTAAGCTCATAATAGAAATATAGGTTTATTCTAAAGGTCGCGAGTCAATAGAATAGTAAGAACAAGAATATAATAAAAACCATATATGATAATTTACATTAAACCAACTCAATTACAAGCTAAGTATTCATGTTCATAGCCTCAACCCTTGAAGGAATGTGTTAGACACTCATATTTTTACAATGAATCACAAGATTGGAATTCATACAGAAAAGTTAAAAAAAATAAGAATCCTAGTTGAAGCCTCCTCATATGTTTCTTAAGCCCCAAAGTCTTCCAAAAGTGTTTACAAAAGAGAAAAGTGTCCTATTTATAGTATGGTAGAAGTTGGTTGATTCTGACCCTTGGGTGTGAGACCCCACAAATCATGTATGTACAAGGGTATGACACGCCCTTATCGTGCATGCTCATAGTTTTTAACAATTAACTTTGTGTCTCAGGGCATGTCACACCCTTTAATAAGATCTTTGAGGGAGTGTGTTGTCGTTGTTCTCCAAAAGTCCAGTTTTCTTTGTAGTTAACTCTTCTATTTGCCTTTAAGTTCCACACTTTACAGTTGCTTTTCAAACTTCATTTGGGCTTGTTTTTCTCTCGGTCATTGATCATAGTGTCTTACATGGTCTGTTATAAAATCAAACAATACTTAATAGTGCACACAACACAATAGAGTTCATCCAAGTACTCTAGAACAAATCATAGCTCAAGCTAGTGACACTAGTTTCTCATCTAAGCTCTATATGTTCATTTTGATTCTTGACTTGTTTTGATTGCACCTTAAACACTCTAACAATTTACTTTAACATATACATACTCAATTACACCATTAACAAGTCATTACTCACACAAGAAGTCCTTAAAACTAGGCTAAATACGAATAGAAAATGACACTTGGGTGCATAAATACACCTAAGATCGCACTTGATCAAGAATGACATTAAGTCTTTTTCCCTCAAATTGATGACTCCGAATCTTCTCAAATAAGGTAGACCTAATCTCAAAACTAGCAAGAATCCTTATAAATTCTTAAATATCAAGTCACACAATTAAATTGGCTAGGACTAGATGTCCCACGCCAATAGCCTCTCAGAAATTGAAATAGAAGCTAAGATACCCATACTCACCGCCTTATGATGCAACTTATTCTACCATATTTACCTTTCCTAGATAGTGTAGAATAGAGATTTCATAATCGTTCAGCAACACCATCCACCTATGCTATATCAAATTAATATCTCTCTAAGTCATAAGGTGTTGAAGACTATGATGATCAGTGTAGATCGCACTATGAATGCCATAAAAATAATGCCTTCAAATTGTATGTATAAAAAGTACTGGTGCCAACTACAAATCATGAGTAGGTTAGTTAGACTTGTGCGCCTTCAACTGGTTCAATACATAAGAAATAACTCGGCCTTTCTAAATCAAGATACAACCTAAACCAACACCAAAAGCATCACAATATATGGTAAAACCTTTTCCCTCTAAAGGATGGGCCAATATAGGAGCTGAAGTGAGAAAATCCTTAATATTTTGAAATCTTGACTCACACTTCTCAGGACATTGGAAAGGAACATACTTCTGGATCAATCTGGTTATCGGTGCTACAATGGTGGAAAAACACTCAATAAACCTTCTATAGTAACCTGCCAAACCCCAAAAGCTACAAACCTCAGAAGGAGATATAGATCTAGGCCAATCATGAATCTCCTTAATCTTTGTTGGATACACAATAATAAAATATTTTGAAACCTTATGTCCCAGGAATGTAAGAAACTAAAACCAGAACTCACACTCTTAGAATTTGGCAAAAAACCCATGATCTCTCAAAGTTTGGAGCACAATCCTCAGTTACTGCATATACTCCTCCCTACTCCTCAAATACATAAAAATGTCATCGATGAATACAATTATGCAGGGGTCCAAATAAAGTCTAAACATGCAGTTCATCAAATCCATGAATGCAACTGGGGCATTGGTCAACCCATAAGACATCACCCAAAAAACATAATGCCCATAACAAGTACTGAAGGCTACCTTTAGGATGCCCTCAATCTGAATCATTCACTGATGGTAACTGGATCTCAAGTCAATCTTAAACAACACTACTTCTCCCTAAATCTATCCAAACAAGTCATTAATATGAGGCATATGATATTTATTCTTCACTGTCACCTTATTCAGCTACCTTAACCAATGCACATATGTAAGGAACCATCTTTTTCTTTATGAATAAGATAGGATTACCCTAAGGAAATAGAAAAAGACTAATTAAACCCTTACCCAAAAGATCCTGAAGCTTCGAATTTAAATCTATAAAATCAGCAGGATCCATAGAAATTAGTCAGGTGCCTAACTCAAGATCAATAAAAGACTCAAGTTGATGCTCAGAATAAAGACCAGGTAGGTTAGTATTAAAGACATTAAGAAACTCACAGACTGTATAAATAGAATCAAGAGAAGGACTCTATGCACTAGCATTACAAATATAATCAAGATAAGACTCAAAACACCTCGATATATGCTCCTAACCTGAGCATAAGAAATAATCCCCATTGGTGCATGACTTATAGATCCTTTCCATATAACCAGGGGTATGTCAGGCATAGATAAAGTAATAGTCTTGGATAAAAAATCCAAGACTGCATGATAGGGGGATAACGTGTCCATTCCTAAAATCACATCAAAATCTACCATATCTAATACAATAAGATTAACTGCAGTATTAGACTCTCAAACGGTCGTAACATAATCTACAAGCCTCATCCACTACTAAAGAATCACACACATATGTATATACACATAATGTCACAAATAAAGAATCCTAAAGTAATTATAATTGTGGTGTATAATAAGTAGACACATATGAATAAGTGGATCCCAAATACAATAAAGAAAAGCCTACTGAAGGAACAGTTAGATCATACACGTGATATCAACATCCAAAGACTCTACCTATGGTTTACCAGCTATAATATATAAATGTCCCCACCTACCACCTGGATGGGAACCTAACTGATTATCTATCCTACTTTTTGATGACCTTCTCAAGAAACTTGGGACTACCTCAATGACCCTGCATACTATATCTAGCTGAGGGAAATATTACCCAAATTAGTGGAACACTCTATGATGAAATTATAACTATCCAATATCAAAGATTCAAAGTCTACACACTCATACCACACTTTATGTGTTGCACTTTGCCTAAAAAATTGCTGGCTCAAAATACCCACACCGGCTAGAAAATCTTGAATGTGTGTATTTAGAAAAATGATCATTGCTCAGTCCATGATAATCATTATAGCTGGGCTATCCCTCATCATTAATCTAAATTATGAGATGAACAAGCTTAATACACTGACCTTGATGCTGATAAGACTATGTGGATGGTACCTACCCTCAGAACATCTTTCTTTGAATTATGATCCACTTCAACTTATACTACAACTACTTTGTTAATTAGATCTCTTATTGTTGCTCCCATAGACCTCACGATGCATCTCCTTAATGTTCTGAGCATAATTTGAGACCTTAATAAAGACTTAAGACTTGTCAACAGCAATAAAACTTTGTGTATCCATACAAAGAGGAAGTCTCATTCCTTTAAAAAATACCAAATTTTCTCATACTAAGTCAGCAAAATAGTTATAGCATATCTTGATAATTCATAGAAATGAGCCTCATACTCCAAGACAAAAAACTACACCAATCTCGAAAGTTGATCTCTCGGACACTCTTTAAGGATACGAGGCATATACTTCTCCAAGAAAACCTTGAAGATTAAGTCCATGTTAATGAAGGAGATCCGACTAGCCTAGAATCAAAGACAACCTATCCACCAATGTCTAGCTGCCAGGTCTAACTGAAAATTAGTGTAGTCAAAGTTGTGAGTCTCCACTAGGCCCCTTTCCTCAAAAGTAGTCAAGAACTCAAATGCATCCTCACTCGATGCCCTAGAAAACCTAGGCAAAGTCAATCTCATAAATCTTCCCAACATCTTTTCCTCCTCAATAGACATTGTAGGTTGGGTGACTACCGATTGAGAAACTCTCAGTGCTGGAGGGATCTCAACTCTGGGGTCACAACTATAGGTTGTTCCCCTACCTTGATACCACTCTAATCCATAAGATGATCACCATCATATGGTTCAAAACTAACCAAACCCAATAGCTGGACTAAAGCATCTCTGATAGCAATAAAGAAAAAAAATTTGGTGGTGCTTCGGCTATCTCTGGCCCACTACTTCCTGGGATGGAGAAATCTCTAGTGCAGGAGCAGAAATAGGCTTTGGTGAAGGCTCCTTATCTATATCTCTAGATAGGGATGTAGCTCTTGACTGCCCTAAAATCTAAGTCATTCATGTCCTTCGGTAGGATCCCGAGTTTCAAACTCAGGTTCCTTGCCTCCAGTAGTAGTAACTCACATCCTAGCCATCGATGAAACAGTGAAACTAAATAAATCTTAGAAATCAATACAAACTCATGATGCAAAATGAGGGAAGGATGTCAAAATTTCCTAAGAATGTCCTAGAGCCTCCTAAAGATAAGAAACAATCGTCATTAGTCTGATTAACGAGACTCAACTAGACAATTGTTCATGTACCAACAATGCTGATGAACCTTAGACTTGATACCAATTTGTCATGAACTAATTTCACCAGTCATAATGGCACCTACTTTATCCCACCAGTAGGTAAGTCAAACTGTAGCCCAAAATGACAAGTAATGGAATAGTTGGTGGAAAATAACATAAAATTAAAATCACGCAAATAATTATGAGAAATCAACATAACAGAAGATAAATAAGGAAAAGAGTAACGATATCCCATGACTTAATAAGGTTGGTAAAATAGCCTTTAGAAAAAGAACAAAGAGTACTATATGTAGGAATTATACAATAGTCTCAAAAAGAAAGACAATAAAAAATAGAAGTAGAGAAAGTCAAATTAGGATTCGAAAGCTCACCGTATCTCCAAATTCTATTTTGTACTAATATAACATTAACAAAGATAAATAGTACTCATATATGCACCAAAATAGGGTACAGAAGTGTATATGAGTACCAAAGTTATGGGTACGCAGTAGGCATCATCAGATAATAAGCTAAATCATAATGTAAGTACTATTAGATGCGAGATAATAAACTAAGTTAAGAGGAACATTGAAAACCTAGAATAATTCTCCAAATGTTGAAAGCAAACTCCCAAATAAATAATATTAAAGAGAATGTAATATGACACAAACATAAGTAAATAATCCAAAGTGCCCTTGTAAGCTCGATGGATACATTTAAAAAGAAGCAATAACAGTAAATATTCCAACCATCCAAATCTTAAAACCATAATCATGGATCCTCTCAACCATAAACACTGGACTGAAATTGACTCTATACCCATCATACATTGCCTCTCAATATCAAACTCCAACTAAGAAAAGTATCTCACATATTGTACTTCAGATGGAAATAATATCATGAGTGCCAATCTCGAATAGGAAGTAATATCATCATAGATACTAGACCTAAACTGGTATTAGAATCATAATTTGCCACAATTGCACCTGTCTTAATAACTCTTAAGCGTAAGCCTAGAACAAATCAGAAAATATCTAAATCCTTCTCGGGCTCAAGAATTTAAAAAGGATAACATATAAAGTCCTATTGAGTCTAAGGAAACTAATGGTAATCTTGGTTTTAGGTGTGTTAGAGCGGCTCACTTCTAACCCCAAAAGTTAGTTCTAAGGAAGTTGTTACCCCAAACCAGGCTTAGATTCTAAAGTACTCTACTAGGTGTTAGATAAGCCTTACTGAGTCCTAAGATAGCAATTCAACCTAAGAAATGGGTAGCTAAGTTAAATATGCCTAATCATGGTACACTAATTGGCTAAATAATCAAAATTCACTAAATATACCACCAATTCTTAAGTCGTAATCCAAAACTAGCATAATATCAACATCGATACTACAATTAAGATCAATCTAAGAGAGTAATAATCCTAGCCAACCAGGATGTCAAAAAATACCCGATAAAGTCCTCTAAATTGGAGATTTCCCCTTTTTTTAGAAGCCTCTTAATGATGCCACACTATCAAAATAGTGTTTTACACATTAATACAAGAATAATGATACCCATAATACATTTTTATGCTTCAGGTCCAAAATTTAGTCAAAATCCCATGTGGAGCCTATTTGGGAATTCACAACTTTGAAACCCTCAACACATCCCTTTATGATCAAGGATCATTTACCTTTAAGAATGGATAAATTTCAAGATTAAAAGATACCAAAATCAACCCATTAATAAAATAGGGATTTGTGAATAAATTAGAGAATTAACTCAAGATTTAGATGGAAACTAACAAGAATTACGATGAGGAAATGACTATTTTGAGCTCCTAAATACCCCATGATCAGAAAAAGGATCAATCTATAAATTTTCCACACTCTTTAAGGATCAAATAATCTTGGGAATTGAGAGGAATGGGATAAAAATATTAAAGAGATGAAATTAATTCCCTTCTAGGTGTCGCTTATGCAGTCATCACAAGAATAGAATATGGCTGCTAAAGTGATCCCTGGCATGGATCAATATCTTTAAAAGTGGTCAATATGTCTCTTAAGAGACATCCACTTTAGTGATCAGGCCTTTGCTAATGCTACCTATGCGGGACCAGCCTTGGCCACTAAAATGACCACTGCTTAAGAGGTTGAACAAGCTGAGTCCATGCACCAACTAAATATGGATTTTGCCAAGTTTTCACCAACCCCTCGAGATTCATTTGGAATACCAGGAATGAAAATGAACTACGCTAAATATCAAATTCAACATTCCAAACTCAGCAATGCAATTAAATTTTTTGTCTAAAGTTGTTTCGATGAAATATATACCTCACACATAAGAGCCACTATTACCAAAATCCCTCAAATAGTTTGAAATGAGTTGGGAGCCTTGGGACCAGAACCAAAGGTCCCCATAGTATAATATTGATGTTTCAGAGATAATGAAACTGCTAGAGTATTCATACAAGGTCATTAACCTAAAGTTTATGCCTTGTAGTCAATCCTTACTAGCGAAGACTTCAGAATAGGAAATTGGCTCTAAAAAAATAAACTACCCAATAACTAAACTGACAACTCCAATAAGTTACAAATAACTTAGTGTATCTATTGGAAATCTCTATATAGAAAAAAATATAGAAGAGCAAAAAATGAATGGGAAGGTCATTACATAGTAGGTTATGTTTATATGACTTAATTAAGGGATTTAGAGAAGAAATATGGCTCGAACATTAGCTTAGAATTACTGTTAATGTCGTAGGATCCTTTTACACTTGGTTATTGACTTTATTAACCATAGATTTGCATAAGAGATCCTTTAGTGAAAGACTTACTATATTACATAGTATTTTGGCGATATTTTCCAATTAGACCCTTTTAGTAGCTTTATGCCCTTATTTACTCTAGTTTTATTTTTTTGCTTTAATATCTTATTGAGTTATATATTTTTAGACTTGAGGCCATGGTTACGATACTAGTTGGATGCTAGATTAGACCTCTATGCTTTGATTGATCTATGACTTAGGTTATAGATGCTTAAATGTTCGCGCCTGTATTGTTTGAATACTGGTGATGGAATGCATGTAGTTAGGCATATTTACATAGATTAATGGCATGATTCAAATAGAGATCTTGGTTTTACTACTGTTTTCTAAAGGGGGATTTATTCTCACTTTTCAACTTTAAAACTAATTCTTTAAATGGAAGTTGTGACACCTTTATTTATGACATATGCTTTTAAAGTAAGCATATTACTTTGGAAACTTAAACCAAGGTTGTTTTTGGTACATTTTAATCCACTCTCTTTTTTTACCACTACTTACTTACTTCGATTAAGGGAGATTCTGACCCTTTCTACATAACTAAACTATTCTAGTCTCAAATTTAATTTTGAGCTATAGATTTAAAGATATTCACTCATTCAGTTCTAGTTCAAGTGTGATATTTTTTATGATATATATAGATATATATATATATCCTATATTGGGAAGAGTAAATTTATGACGATAGGTGTAGAAAGTCTTGGTTTGGGACTAGGTGGTGTGTATAGATATCATGATTCAATTTTTCGCCCCTTTGTCTAATGAGTCATGATATTGGAGAAGGATGTTCATTGTAGGTCCTAGCTTTGTATTCTACTAAGAGGGAGGAGGTGTATACACTTGATATATTTTGAAACTATATTGGTTGATGGTACTATAACTTTTCATGTATTCATTCGTCATTATGCATTGCCTATCACTAGTATAATTATTTGTCAACTATATCTATTGGTCTTATGGGATTGTATAGGTACCAGTTATGGTTTCTATTCACTGATTGCATACCTTTTAGGCTTATGGGGGTTTGGTTAGGTTACTATTTGCCCAGGCTAGCCAGTTAGATTATTATTATCTGGTTATTATTGATGGGTATTTCATTTGGTTCAAAATAGGTTCACTATAGAGTGGTAGCAAAGGTTGTTGGTATGTTTTTTATCCCTACTCTCATTATTATGGTAAGATTTATCATTTTTAGGTTAGCTTTTGATTTCCCTCACTTGGTTATATTCCTTGTTTATGCTTTAGTTTGTTTTTTTCCTAACACCGTAATCCTTATGAGATTTTGGCGATTAGGGAAAATCATTCAGATTTAGCCATTCTTATGATATATGACTGGTTCCCATTATCATAGTAAAAATAATAATAATTATTATTATTATATTCTATCTTCATATCATTATTATATATCTCTTGTATATCACTTGCGTCATACTTGTATTGTACATTGTATGTTCCTTCCATCACTATACTATCATGTATTTGCTAGCTATTTATGGAACCAAGCTTGTTCATTGATGGTTGGTAGTTTCTGATAGTTTACCTTTACTTTTTCCTTAGAATTATTAGGTTCGTTGCCTTAGTAGTTGTTGTAGTTTCTATGTTCCCTCTACATGTTATTTATACTTGCGTTATTTATGAAGCTCAGTCGATCGATGCCTACTAAGTACCTTGTCTTTGGTACTTATACTATACTTTTGTAACCTACAAATCCTAGTATGAGCCTTTATCATTGATCTGTTCATCGTACAAAGCAGCCTTAGATTAGAATTTGGGGTAAACTCATAACATTCAAAATTATTGGTACTCTCCCTCTTATTGTTAGACTGATCTTTATCTTTGTATTTTAGGGAAAACTTGTATATATTTATTTTGTATTCCACTTATATTCTTGTAGTATTAAAAGATTTTGTACTTACTTCAATAGGTTTTCGGGTTACATCTATATATTAGTTTCTTTGTTGGATTCATTTTCCACTGCTTTCTTCCTTTCTCTTGTGTCATGACCCAATTTACGAGTCATGATGGTACCTACTAAATCTTGCCGGTAGATAAGTAGAACCGTAATCCTAAGCTAGATACAATGGGTCAACTTGGTGGAAATTCTCCCAAAAGATCCAAATAGGCAATCTAACAAAAGAAATAAGCAAGGAAATAGAAAAAAAGTTTAAAGATTTTCACTACATAAAAACCATCCCACGACCTAGTTGAGCCAGTACTAGAGAAACTATAAATATAACCCAAGTATCTAAAATAGTCAGTATATTTAGTCTTGCAACTAAAGACTAGACATATGTAAGATAGAAGGTAATAGGAGACTGTGACTCCAAGATCTCACCATATCTCCCAGTATCAACATGGCACTCACTCAGATCAACGATGACAACTAGTACTCGGATTATCACCAAAAAAGCACAGAAATGTAGTATGAGTACAAAAACCATGGGTATTCAGTAGGCATCATTGGACGATTGAGATAAATCATGATATAATCATGATAAAATGCAATATAACATAACTAGGACAAAGCAGAATTGAACCTAAATCGCCTCCAACATCACTGATCATAAATAAGCATATAAACCAAAATAATAGCATAAAATAACATAAAGTATAATCACACACAATCGTAACTACAAATTTGTCCCCCATACACAAATTAGTGCAAAAAAAGTAAATAACCCATCACAAGACCCCATAAACATGGAAGGTACAAACAAGATAGAATAACCCACCACATCATTTATTAACTCTCATGATACAATTGGATTTCATCTGAGTTATGCCACACTATAACCAATGTCCATATTCATCATTTGTAAATTAATCAACACTTATAACTAATCATTATTTCACTAGAATCCATTAATATCATACCACATTATAACTATTTCCTCATTTTTGACTTATCTAGACTATCAATCTTATACCTAAAGGTCATCATATCACAATTAGTATATCATAGCATAATAAGTATATCTGGACTCGAACCAGTATATATATATATATATATATATAATCAATAGCTGGACTCAACCCTGGAAATATGCATATAATCAATAGCCAAATTTGAACTGGTAAATATGATCAATAGTCGGTCTCGAACCTGTAAATATATAACCAACATCCAAACTCGAACTGGTAAATGTATCATCAAAGTCATAATCATCCTCCAAACTCAAACAAGATAAATATCATTAATCTCATATGAATCTTTTGATCTCGAACCTGTAAATATATAACCAACATCCAAACTCGAACTGGTAAATGTATCATCAAAGTCATAATTATCCTCCAAACTTAAACAAGACAAATATCATTAATCTCATATGAATCTTTCGGTCTCGAACCGATAATTATAAATAAATCAACATAATCAATAGTATCATCAATAACATAAGTAATAACATAATTAATAGGTGCCATCCCTCACATCAAATGGCATAACCATTAAGTGCCAAGTTTCTCAATATTATCACAATAAGCATTTCTAAATGTATAACAAACATATAAAGGCCTACAAAAGATAACATCCATCTTAGCCTAAGGTGGGTCAAGGGTCCACTTATAAGGGCCTACAAAAGCTAATATGCACCTTAAACTAAGGTGGGTCAAGGGTCCACTTCTAGTCCTCGAAGTTCCATTTTAAGCAAATTCTACCTGGACTAGGATTAAGGTATCTAAATAAACTTTTAGATGTTAACAAGCCTTAAATTATCCTAAGATATGAAATTCACCTAAAATATTCGCAACAAGGAAATTATGCCTAATTTACGGATTCTAATTAACCTAAACAGTCCAACTAACTCAAGCATTTCAAATCATCATACCAATATCTAAAACCCATCCTAAATCCAACACAATATCATGAACATACTATGAATTAGCTCAATCTATCAAGGGTGTGACCTAGCCTACTTCGATGCTGAAGAAAGCTCAAAGATCCACTAAATCACTACTTTTCCCTTCTGAGAAGCTTCCACAAGATGCCAAGCTATCAGAACAACATTCTACATATCAATACGATTATAATGATACCCATATTGAACTATTGTTCTTCGAGTATAAAAATCACCCAAAATCCCATGGGATTCTTAATTATAAAAATCACATTTTCAAAACCAACCCAATGTTCTCTATAACACCCCAATTTTATGAACCGAAAAGCTACATGGTGCTTATGACCCCAAAGGACCACAAGCTAACCCATGACTAATATCTGTACCTGTATACTATAATAGATGACGTAATAATGCGGAAAACATGAACAATAGTCCATAAGGTTCAACTGCATAGAATATCTGACAAATCATAACATCCATATGGGGTAACAAATACCCAAAACAACTAAAATATGAATAAAATCTAAACTAAATCTGAAAGCCTCTAAATACTGTCTGAATAAGGAGTTTAAGGAACAGGTCTCCAACTAACTCTGTCCAGCAAAACTGAACTTCAATAATAAATGAGATAAAATAATATCATCCTCGAATGGATGAGGACTCACTGCAACTCTACGACTGGAATGCTACTGCTACTGCTAATCTGGAACTCATGTATGCGAACCTATGGTGTAACATTAAAGAAAGCACCATAGCGCAAATACGTCAGTACAACTGAGAGTACTGAGTATACGAGTGAGGTAGGCTAAATGCAAGGGTTTACATGCATGAATGATGTTAACTGACTAACTGATATGAACGTGAGAGTGCAAACATACATACATAGTAACTGAGATCGTGATTATGTAATATCTAGATCTGTACACTAATAAATGATATACTGATATCTAGCATGACAAATACTAAAATTCTAATAACATAGATGACTGTGTCTGACAGTCCTGAATCTAATAGAACTATCTGTCTTCCATTCTATAACTGAATTAATTATATCTGACAGTCCTGATATACTAAAATCTGAAGAACTATCTAAGTTCTTTCACTGAGACTGGGACTAAAACTATGGGAGGTATTTATTTTACCAACATGCCCCAATGACGCATATAGCTAAGTTGGGGTCTAATCTCTGCCCCGACTGGAAGGGTGTCAATATCGCGCCATTGGTAAGGACAACTGTGAGTGACCCTTATTTGGTAGGTACTAAAAAATTAGAACGGTGGGAACCCTAAACTAATAGGTTAATCCACCTCATCAACCCTAATCTGACAGGTTAAGATGTCTCAACCTACGCTGGCTACGTAGTTCTAGAACATAAGGATCACTACTAAGAATCACACCCTAAACTGGCAGGTGAGTTCCCATCCTTGGGTTCACTCGGTGCTAACTTCTACTCCTATCTGAAGATACTGAACATGATTTAACTGACTGTACATAGACTGAGTAACTGACTTTCTTTGACTGACGGAATAGTACTACTATCTGAGAATTTACTGAGATCATGAGATTTATGAGATTTCCTGAGTCACATGACTGACTGAGTTCTATAGATCATGGCTTGACTCATATTATCATGATAACATGACATGGCTCTAGGCAAACAACTATATTTTTTGGGTACAAGTACCCCCAGGACTCGATGGAAGGAACTGGCACACATGACTGACTTGATCGTAAGAGTAGAGTCCATAATTTACAATATCATAAGTAGGGGATTTCACACTAAGCATAGTTCTCAACATCTTATACATGGAAGGGAAATTCATACAACATGTATATACTTTCATAGCTTCAATATCATGGTCAATCCATATCACAACAACAACGCATATCACTCACATGGAATTCATGGAAAATCATAAAGCATAGAGCATGGACTTGTCATTTAAGCAGTATTAAATCATGGGACATGAATTCTATCATCCTAGGCATATTATCAAACACTTTGCATGCATTCTTTTAGCTTAAGTGTGTTCATGAATTTCACCATATTAAGCCACATAAAGATCATGGGTTTCAACTAACAAATGCATATACTTCATGAAAACACCTTTAGATATCATCTTGAAACTTAAAAAACAATCATCAACATGTACATGATCATATCACAACAAGACAATCACAAAATAATATTTAAAACATGGTTCTTGAGCTCTATGAAATAAATGGATCCATAGATGAACACAACACATACCTGACTCAAGGTTCTTGATGTTTTTGAACTTGAAGGATTTTAAATCCTTTGATTTTTTTGAAGAAGATTGGGTCTTGTTCTTGGAGATTAAATTTAGGGAAAAACCCTAGTTTTTGTTTGTGAAATAATAATGAGCAAAATGACTGAATTCGGACTCATCTGGTATATATAGGTGAGTGGTAAGTGACCAAAATACCCCTGTTAAAATGGCATAAAAATCAACTGAACGTGGCGTATGACGACCCGACTGACAGTCCATCAGAAACTTGATGGTCCTTCATTTCGACTGTCATACGTGGACCAGAAATGGGGTTTACTGGATAAGAGTTGATGGCCTGAATGACGATCCATCAAAAATCTGACGGTCCGTCAACTAATCCGTCAATCCTTATCCAGAATATGGCCCTACTGCCTTAGCTGTGACGGTCAAACTGGCGGTCCGTCACTTGTTTGGTGATCCGTCAACTTGGACGTCGGACTTTATTCGGCTTGTATTGTAGGCTTGGGGGCTGGTATGGTACGTATGGACTTTTATAGTGTATAAGCCTCCTTGGCACTACTATTACTTTGGGATCCACACTTTAACAAATTTCCTTTTTATTCCACCGTTATTTCTCCTTATTTATTCTTTATTGTACATTCAGTTTGGGTGTGGTTTCTTTTATTCATTCTTTTCCAAATTTTTCTTTTATTTTTCTCATTCTTCTTTTTACACCACATCCAGTCCTAGTATATTTTTCTCTTATTTTACCTTTCTTTATACACACTTCACATTACGCATCCCTATGATGGCACCCTCAACTTAGGTAATTTGCCTGAGTTGAGGTGCACAATATCCAAGGAGGACCAGGGCCAATATAGGTTCATTGTAACTCAATGGAAAGGTTAAAGGCGTAACAAGAAAAATAGGCTATATGGCTCAAAATTGGAATCAAGGGATATAATTCACACAGAGAAGGTCATTTAGGCTAAAAGTGTACTAAGTTCAAAAATGGCCTATGATCCTTTCCTAACCAACTATCCTTCAACCTAGGAAAGACTAACCGGGAAGGTTCTGGATTCATCACACAAATGGAATTAAGTAGCATCTCACACTCATATGGTACAGAGTCAATACTACAAGCTACAACCTATCTAGTTCATGCAATTGTTAGCACTGATTATCATGTCTGTAATTCTAATGTCATAACAAGATTCACAATAGTCACATATATATACATATCACCTAATTAAAAAACAAGCAATTAAAGGGGTATCATTTTCTCAAGAATCAACAAAAACATATCAATTTCCCTAGATACTAATTTTTCTCATAGATAAACACAAAACATCATGAAAAGAACAATACGCCTAAATATGTCGGCTTTACTAGGAACAGGACTCTGAGGACAAGAGGCATGGCAACAAAAATCTCAAGAGGACATCAAGACCCACAAGAAGCCCCATCCTCAACTTAAGATTATGCATTGTGACCAATGCATTAGATCGCTAAAAACAAGAGAGTTAGGAATATACTTCCGACACCATAGGTGCGAAGATTTGATGTCAATCATGAACATAAATGCAAACAACAAAATAACTTGGGTCGTGATACAAGAAAAAACCTAAAACACACAAACCAGCCACGAACCAAGACCAAAACAACACTAAAATCTGAAATTAACAACACATAGAGGAAAGGGGATAAAGTAGAAGACTCAAAACACACATAGACATTTTGGATTCAACATAAAAGAAGATAAAAGTGCATAAAATATAAACGATAGTTGTGAGAAAGACACTCACACCAATGAATAGAACCAAGGTGTGTATCAAACACCAAGACACTCGAAACCAATGAGAGATAACACCACACTCTTAGATGGACCAAAGGAATTCACACTTCTCAATCACACCTTTCTTGCCAATTGATCAACACAAATCAAATCCATCAAATGTATTAATCTCTCAAGTTTCATCTACACTACACTAATCTAAAGGAAACTATAAACTACAACTACACTAAGAGTAATACTCGATTTCAATTCATCATAGTCTAATGAAAAGAGAAGCTAATTTGTGTATTTATACTATTACATAGTAAATGTCAAAAATACCCTTAATGAATAAGGGAATTGGGGCGCTTCTTGAGTGTGAATTTAATGTGTAAAATGTCTCATATACCCTTTACTTGAGGCACCTCTTGAGTGTAAAGGTTCTCCTCCTAGCTTCCCTTGAACAAGGCTTAAAAAATGCTCCAAAAGGCCTTAAATCATTTGTCAATTCTGAAACTTGAACCTTTGATAATGCCTTGTACTCTGTTGTGCTCTTTAGGCTTGTAACATCCTCTCCATCTTGAAAGGAATTTGTCCTCAAATTCAGATCTTGTAAAACAAAAGAGAGAGCAAAACTAGCACACACTCCTCTTGGTAGGAGGGTTAGTATTAGTACCACACTCATATCATCAATCCATGGTTGTTCACACTTAACATACACCCATATATCCTTTGTATTCAAGAAGCTTAGCATAAAGGATACCAAAGAAGTGAATAGCATCAATATTAAAATATAATAAACATGAACCAAAACTACACCTCCCATGCCCCACTAGTACACCGGGATCAAATGGAAATAGTAAACTGAGGTCTAAACCAAGAGGAGCCATTCCTTTCACTAGTCTATCAAGCCAAAAAGGGTACATATTTGAAATACAACCGATAATACTTTGTTATGATCATGAAATACTTACTACAAGGAAAAAGGAATGCAGTCTGAAACACAACCTTCCCCACCCCAATAATATACCGGGATCAAATAGAAGAAATAGACAAGGATCTAAGCCAAGGTTAGCTATTCCTTTTACTAGAGAATCAATCCCACAATCACCCAAGGCATTTCTCACAACTTTGACATACACATGGTCACTATGAACAAGACTAATATCATGACTTTTATCAAACAAGTTCAAAGGACCATACTCATTATCTAGATCAACATTACAAGCATCAACATCTACTTGAGAGATTTTTTGCATATCATTTACATGATCAAGTAGTGAGTTATTATTAGGAGCACATTGATCATTATACACAATAATAGAAATGCCACTAAAAAAAGCACGTACTTCTACACTATGTAAACTCGAATCCACATCACCTTGTCTACTCATAGCCACATCATAATATTTTAAACTTAAGAGAGTGTAGAGTGTACCAATTTCACCTTGATTTTTACTAGAGAAGCCCACTTATTTTTCACAATGGCCAACTAGTGTGTGAATACTCTTGTCACTTGGTAAGGGAACCTTATTCAAGTTATAAGTTCTAGCACTAGGTGGACACAGATCATTTTTACGAAAAGAATTGATTTTGTCATCAAAAGGACCAACTAGTGCTTACGTACTCACAACAAAAGCTTGGTCCTTATGAAACCTAACATCACCAAGAGTATCACCAAAGGAAAATTCATACACTCCTTCACTAAGTAAATCCAAAACTACACCACTTTGGCCACTACTGGCCACATTACAACAATTCAAGTTTCTAGGAGTGTAGAAGATAGCTTTGTTACCTTGTAGATCATGGGAAGTGTGTTCTTCACTTGTGTTTGAATTATGGTAGCCTTAATTCTCCACATTACAAGGGATTATGTCAAGGTTTCCCTTTGGGCTCACTTCTTCATCACTTATCCCAAAATCGGGACTTTCGGCCAGGGGATTAAAGAAAACTTCCTTGGGCTTGTCCTTGGGACTTCTAGGGTTTTGAACCTGCACATGAGAAGATAAAATACTAGGAAAAATGTTGGTATTGGGTTAGGGAGTAAGAAGGATTCTTTGTGGACTAGATCCACAATCAAGCATTTCTTTCCCCTTCCAACTTCACTACCCATGGTTTATCTTTCCCTTACCCTATTTTTTTCACACTCTTATTGTATCTCAATATCATGCTTCTCTCCATATTGTGTCTTGGCCTCATTCTATTCGGATTCTAACTTGTGGAGAGGAGGCATTGGCATTTGTCAAGTGTAGGGTCTTTGGACTTGTGGATTTTGAGGTGGTATTTTTGTTTGTGGAGGTTTTGGTGGACATAGTCTATCAATCCCCACATTAATTCTAATTATGTCACCCCGCATAGATCTTACGTTACACTTCATGGATCTCAAGTCTCCTTTTATAATGTCAAAATCACCCCTTAAGTCTTGGGAAAGGGCATCAATCCGAGCCATCAAGGCTCCTAAAACATCATTACCCAAGGGTTGGGATGTGACATCCTTGGATTCCATCTCAATCATACCTAAAAAAAAGCAAAAAAAAGAAAAGAGGAAAACCTACAAAATGAACAACCATGTTAGTTCAAAATCCTCACGACTCACCTCACACTTGGTCTCACAAGTGTTGAAAACTTAGAAATACTTGGCAAGTGAATTGGGTGGTGAATATGCCTTGGTCCGGAATTGATTTTTTTTATAAGACTCAAATAAAATGATGCATGGACTTGAACCAACAAACTACTATGAATTAAAAATGAGAAAAGGCACACAAAAACCGAAGACATGAAATAAACGAACTCTAGAATAATTATCAACCTAGTAGGTAATTACTAGTTTATGAATTAGTGATAGAATTTAACATACAAGAAACTATAATAAAAAATTAGAAACTAGGAAATCTACTTAGGAACTCAATTTGGCCGATTACACTTGATGATGTGGAAATCTGTGATTGGACGTGGTTTTCAAATTTTCAATCCCAAATTTTATTCAAGTCTCGTCCTACACCTAAGGAAAGAAGATAAAAATGCATTGGGAGGGAAAAAAACAACAAGTTTGGAGCTCTTTTGAAGCTCCAATTTGAATTCAAAAGATTGGTCCCCCCTTTTCTACTTGGATTGTACTTGATTTGTACTTGGTTGTCTTCTTTGTTTTCTTGTTTTTTTGGATGACAATGAATATGCAAAGGAATATTCTTCCACAAATACCAAGTGCACTCTCTTTCCTCTCCTTTTTTGGATCAAACACCTTTCTTGAACATTTTTCTAAAACAAGATTGGATGAACATAGAAGAACAAGATGAATATTCAAGGGTTGACCAATGTTTGACCTTCACTCAAATGAACCCTAACCTTCAATTTTCTTATAGATCTAGGTTCCTTAGGCAAAAATGAACTCAAATATCACAAAATAAGAAACAACCAACGTCCAAAACTACAAAACCACATGGATCTATCACCTTTAAAGATTCAAGACGCCATAGCCATGGTAGATCTAGCTAAATATCGCCCAAATCTTGTTCCAAGAGTATATCTAGACTCCTTAGGTGATAGGGAAAAAGTATCTAGCACTAGAAACCAACAAAACACAATAAAATTTAGTAGAACTAACTTTTAACACATGGATCTACTACAAACAATAAGACAACAACATTTTGTTTTTTGAGTTTTTCAGATTTTTGACTCTTTGGTGAGATTTTCTTAATAAGGACACTAAAACCAAGGATTAGAGTTATGGGAACAACCCTAAGCAAGGCTTTGATACCAAATGACATAAGAACAAACCTAAAACACACAAACCAGGCACGAAACAAGAGCAAAACAACACTAAAATCCAAAATTAACAACACATATAAGAAAGGGGATGAAGTAGAAGACTCAAAACACACATAGACATTGCAGATTCAACATAAAAGAAGATAAAATTGCATAAAATATAGAGGATAGTAGTGATACATACACTCACACAAATGAATAGAACCAAGGTGTATCAAACACCAAGACACACAACACCAATGAGATATAACACCACACTCTTAGGTAGACCAATGGAATTCACACTCCTCAATCACACCTTTCTTGCCAATTGATCAACACAAGTGAAATCCATCAAATGTATTAATCTCTCAAGTTTCGGTTACACTACACTAAGCTAAAGGAAACTATGAACTACAACTACATTAAGAGTAATACTCGATTTCAATTCATCAAATTCTAATGAAAAGAGAAGCTAATTTGTCTATTTATACTATTACATAGTAAATGTCAAAAATACCCTTAATGAATAAGAATATTGAGGCGCCTATTGAGTGTGACTTTAATGTGTAAAATGTCTTCTATACCCTTCACTTGAGGTGCCTCTTGAGTGTAAAGGTTCTACTCCTAGATTCTCTTAAACAAGGCTTCAAAAATACTCCAAAAGGACTTCAATCACATGTCAATTCCGAATCTTGAACCTTTGATAATGCCTTGTACTCTTTTGTGCTCTTTAGGCTTGTATCAGGTTGCCTCCCAAGATGTCGCGACATGAGGAAACTTGCTTGGGTACTCAGATTTCCGCAACAAGCCTATTGGTACCTTGATTGCTCAAACATCATCAAGGTAGACCAATAGTTGGCCACCAGTTTGCTCTTTCCACTTTGAAATTATGAACTGGACCCCTAATTGTTTTTATGAGTTTCCATTATGCTCAAGGGATGGAGGTAGATAAATAATGGACCCATGAAATAGATGTGGTATGTTGTACTTCTTGGACCTTACGTGAGGAATGTAGTTCTTTTATTTTGGCTTAGAAAATTTGAGAATATTGATATATGTTTCCTTCTTTTTGCACTCTTCTTCAGGATCTGGTGGCTTGATCAAGATCTAACTATCCAAACACAATATGGAAAAATGCTTCGAATAAGGTCCAACATACCTCAACTCAAGATTTGCAGTCATATTTACATCCCCACATAACTCTAGTATGTTTTTTTTTATAAGAGTGACACTATTTATAAGAGTATGAGCAATATTAGACTCCTCTAATTTTATCTCGTCAAGTTGGCTTTTCAGATATTTTTTAGTTTCACACCACCCATAACTTGGTTGTTGGGTGTTACATACACCAGATTTTTTATCCACCTCTAAGTGTAAGTGGTAAATATCCAAGTCAAGCCTATCAACCTTTTAAATAAGCTTATGATTATTGTGGACAAGGTGTGTTAGGGTCTCAATCAGGATCTCCTTGTTTTCATAGACTATATTTGCCACACTCCTACAGTAATGCACTATATCAAAAGAAAAAAGATCAATAAATATGAAGTCATCATCACTCCACACTTACTCTAGATAATTTTTCATGTCAAGAAGAGGAACAATAGATTAAATGAATAAAAAATAAAAAAAAACTAGATAACTCCAACAACTTCAGTTAAGATCTATGAAATTATATCCCCAACAACGGTGTCAAAATTTGATAACTCTCAAACTACCCCTTCTTAGAAGGATAGAGCAGTTGGTGTAAAATATAATAACCCAACTAGTTTATAGTAAATCCCACAGAGAATACGTCATAAAATCTTCTTGAACTTGTAAATCACCAGGCAATGCAGAAAAGTAAAAAGGGGGGATTTACTGAACTAGTTAAAGGGACAAGAATTGGTTGCTTTTGGTTGTAAATAATCTAAGACGAACACTAGGCTTGTGTTCTCCCTAGATTCTCAACTCTACAAATTTATCATGCACTTTCAAAAGATTTAGAGACCTTGCATACAAAAATCTAACAACCAACTCTCGGTATTATTTGCTGAATTTCACTCTTCTCTTCTCGATCTCAGAGTGTCGCCTTACTAACTCTTTCCTTGTACCCAAGTTTAAACTATCTTCTTTCAGTCCCAAGTTAATTAAATGTAAGTTAAATATCTAAAAAAGATGATGTAGGTAAGATTATTTTGGTAGTTAACCCTAAATCACTGTTGTGATCTTCTTTCCCAATCTCTACCTCCCTCTTGGGATCATAGTGAATACAAGAAGGATCTTAACATTGTCCACCCATTAAGAAAATAATCTAAGTAAAGAAAATCGCAATATATGCAAGAATTTTTATCTAGAATGACTTGACACTTCCTCTACTATGTTAATCCAGCAAGGTTTCCACAACCCTAACTAAGGGAATTACCCGATCATAGTTATTAGATCAATCATGGAATCCATATAGAAAATTACAAAATCATTCTTACAATAATTAAAGAAGAAATCACAAAGTCTTAAATTTAAAAACAAACCAATAATAAACAAAAAACAACAAGATGATGTAAGCCCCAAAGGGTCTCTCTAGGAAAACCCTCAAGATATGTGAATGAATAAAATAAACTAAGCCTAAAGGGTATTTATAGATTACAAGAAACACTTGAAATAAAATCCTAAATAAAGTAAGAAAACCTAACTAAACGTACATAATAAGACTTACAAAATCATAGGAGTGTATGTAAGTTACACGAAAACCCTAGGAAATGATTTTGAAATAATCTAAAAAAGTTGAGGTTGATGGCCACTTACAAAGGCCACATAGGTACCGTATGTTTCACATACAGACCGTATGCATCACGTTATATGGGCGAGGCCTCAGGAACTAAAACTTCAACTCTATCGATTTTTCACTCTAGGACATATGGTGCCCATATATGAATCGTATGTGGCACATACAAACCGTATATGGTCTTGGCAAGTGTCAAGGTCCTCTTTATTAGATATATAATTGAATTAAATTTCCAACTATACTAATTTGGCCTTTATTCGATATCAGGGTGAAAAGTTGTGGCCAAATTACTGAAGCACTGTTAGTTCTTCCAGTAACCACAACCTTTTTGTCTTTCCTGCTTCTGAGACTCTGGAATTAAAGTTTTGATACATACATAGGTCACATACGCCTGGTAAGTGGCACATATTCCCAAAATAGCCTCAGTAAGTGTTATGACCCTTGGGGGTTACACCACACAATGAGGGAATAGGTACCTCAGGGTCAATATCAAGGATAGAGTAGTAGAGCAACTATAAGGTGCTAGAAAATTAAAGGCAATGCAGGAAGACTAAAAACACAAATTTTTAACGTGGAAAACCATGAAGGGAAAAGTCATGTCTTTCCTTAACAAGCGCCAAGGAAATCCACTAAAATCAAGCACTTGATTATAATCTAGATTTCAGCCTACCTCTATGCTTATTTCGCTTGTAGCAACTCTACTACAAGCTCATCTTGGTAACTCTACCATGGACCTCCCTACTGATTACCTCTAATCGAAAACTAACTTAGGTAACTCTACCAAAGTACTCACAAAAGAAACACTACTCTTATAGCATGATTAGTTCGATTACAAATCAATAGTCACTCAAGAACAATTTCAATTTAAGCTTACATAGATAGCTAAGAAGTTAAGCAGTGATAAAATGAAGTTTTTGTAATGCCTCGAGAGTTCACCCTGGATGCCACATGGTGATTACAGTCCCGAGGGACCACAAGCTAACCCATGAGCTGGTACTTGCTGTAAGAACTGAATAATGTAATAACATATGTGGAAGAACAACTAATAAGCCATAAGGTTTTAGCAACTTAAAATGATACAAAATCATGAATCGGAAAAAAACAATAGTCTGAGACTGATAAAAATAAAGATAAATTAACTAACTATTCTGAAATGTTCGAAAGCCTCTAAACTGACTAAATATGAGTTGATAGGACAGGCCCCAACTAACTATTGTACTGAAAGCATGAAAAAAATATTTTTTCCTCAAAGTATGAGGACTCACCACTTCTTTGGCTAATAGTCTGGAAAGTCTATGCACGATCCAGAAATTGGGCATCTGAACCTATGATATAATACATCATAGCGCAAGAAAAGAGTATAAAATCAGTACTTTGAATGTACAGGTACACTAAATAAGGAAGGCTAATATGCATGGTTTCATGAAAATAAATAATAACTATCTGTACGTACATACATATATATATATATAACATGATGTACCGAATAGGGTGTATGAAATTTTGAGATACTAAGGATACGTGAAATCTGTAATTACTGAGGATGCATGAAATCTATAAGTACTGGGGATGATCTGTAAGAACATAAAATGTTATGAATATAATCTGTAAATACTAAAATACTAAAATATGATAACTAGATCACAAATATCTATATGTTATGGTCAAGTATTTGAAACTGAATTACTAAACTAATTACTGGACTGTAGGAGGTATCATCTAACCGACATGCCTCAATCTGAGCCAATCGGGGTCCAACATATAACCCCAGTTGAAAGGGTGTCAGTATTGTGCCACGGGTACTAACACTGGCTATATGGATCCACTAATGTACTATCCTAAAGGACTAAGGGTGTCAATCCTAAACTGACAGCTAACCCCTGCGAGGTAGTCAAGCCTAATCTGATGAGTGACTCTTCATATCCTACGTTCGCTATATAGTTTTGGAGTAGAGGGACTTCTAATAACAACTCTTCCTATCTGACGAGGAAGTCTCCATCCCTACACTCGCTCGGTGCTAAATCCTACTCCTAACAAAACAGACTTGGAATGCTAATCTGTTCTAAGTTTAACTGATTATGATGACTGACTGAACTGTTAATGCTCATAATATATTCTGACACTATTCTGAAGATAATGGTACTAAGTAAATAGCTACTTGGTCTATATATCTATCAAGGGTACTTGTTCTGCATATCTACTTCTGCGTCCTAAGTGTCTCCTTCAATGGAATAATTCTACCAAAGAACTTTGACTAGGGGAAATTCTTTGTTCCTTAGTCAACGAATTTGTCGATCAAGAATTTTGACTAGAATTTTCTCAGAAAAAAGGCTGTTTTGAACATCTATGCTTTCTAGGGTCATGACAACTGTTGGGTCTCCAATACACTTCTTCAACAAGGAGACATGGAATAGTGGGTGAACTGAAGCTAAGTCTGCAGGTAACTCAAGCTCATAAGCCACCTTTCTGAAATGGCTTAAAATACTGAAAGGAGCAATATTTTGGGGACTAAGCTTCCCCTTCTTACCAAATTTATTCACTCCCTTCATGGGAGAAATCTTTAGATGTACAAAATCACCAATTTCAAACTCAAGATCTTTCCTTCTCACATCTGCATAAGATTTCTGACGGCTCTGGGCTGCCTTAAGCCTCTCCCTGATTAACTGTACTTTCTCTAAAGCATCAAACATCAAATCAGGACCTACTACCGTGGCCTCACCTATTTCAAACCAACCAATGAGAGATCTACATCTCCTCTTATAAAGATCCTCAAACAGAGCCATCTGAATATTGGAATGATAGTTGTTATTATATGCAAACTCAATCAAAGGAAATTGGTCATCCCAATTGCCCTTAAAGTCAACTACACACGCTCTTAACATATCCTCAAGGATCTGAATGGTCCTCTCTGCATGACCATCTGTCTGAGGGTGGAAGGCTGCACCGAGGTGAACTTGGGTACCAAGACCCTATTGAAAAACTTTCCACAAATGAGTGGTAAACTGAGGAGTACCTCTATCTAAGATGATAGATAATGGAACACCGTACAACCTAACCAACTCTCTAAGATAGATCTTGGCATAGTCCTCAACAGAATAAGAAGTATGAACTAGCAAGAAATGAGCTGATTTGGTCATTCTGTCCACAATGACCCAAATCGAATCATGCTGCTGATGAGTAAAAGGCAAACCTGTCACAAAACACATGTTCACTTCCTCCCACTTCCAATGGGAATACTAAACTCCTGTAAAGGCACACTAGACTTTCTAATGTTCAATCTTAACCTACTAATAAGTAGAGAACTTAGCTACAAACTCTGCGATATCCTTTTTAATCCCACTCCACCAATAGATTTCCTAAAAATTATAGTACATCTTTGTAGCCCCTAGATTAATCAAGTAACGCGCACCATGCGCTTCTGCAAGAATTTGCTGCCTCAATTCATCAACACACGACACATGTAGTCTACCTTGGCAACGCAACGCACCATCTCCCCTTTGGAGAAAACATCTAATTTTTGATCTCTGTCTGACTCCTTTAACTTGACTAGACTAGGATCTTTATCTTGTTTTTCTTTTACTTCAGCAACCAAAGAAGACTCCGAACTATCCTGAACCCACACGCTACCCTAAGCTAACTCAACCAAACGAACACCTAATCTGGCAGGATGATGAACTTCTTGAACTAACTTCTTCTTATCACCTTCAATATGAGAGACACTACCCATAGACAATCTACTTAGGGCATCTGCCACTACATTGGCCTTGCTCGGGTGGTACAAAACACTCATATCATAATCTTTTAGCAATTCTAACCATCTTCTCTGACACAGATTCAAATACTTCTCTGAAAACACATACTGCAAGCTTTTGTGATCTGTGAACACATCAACATGCACTCCATACAAATAGTTCTTCCAAATCTTTAAGGAAAACACAACAACTGCTAACTCAAGATCATGGGTAGGGTAATTATTTTACGAGGTTTAAGCTGCCTAGAGGAATAGGCCACGACCTTACCTCTCTGCATAAAAACACATCCCAAACCTACTCTGGAAGCATCACAATACACAAGAAATCTGAACCATCTGGCAATGTCAAAACTGGGGCTGTAGTGAGTCGAGTCTTCAACTTCTGAATACTTTTCTCAAAAAGATTTAACCAATGAAACTTAAATTTATTCTGAGTTAGTAAAGACATAGGAGATGCAATAGATGAAAAACCTTCAACAAACTAGCGATAATAGCTTGCCAAACCCAAGAAACTCTTAATATCTGATGGAGAAATGGGTCTAGGCCAGTTCCTCACCGCCTCGGTATTTTGAGGATCAACTCTAATGCCATCACTAGAAATAATAGGGCCAAGGAAAGCTACTGATCTTAGCAAGAATTTTGCACTTACTAAATTAAGTGAACAACTGATGGGCTTTAAGAGTCTACAATACTATTCTGAGGTGGTCTGCATGATTATTTTTGTTATAGGAGTAGACAAGGATGTCATCAATGAAGACTATGACGAACATGTCTAAGTAATACTTGAACACTCAAGTCCATAAAGTCTTCTAGGGAATTAGTGAGACTGAAGGACATGACTAGAAACTCGTAGTGACTATATCGAGTTCTAAAAATTGTTTTTGAAATGTCACATTCTCTGACTATGAGTTGATAATAGCTAAATCTGAGGTCTATCTTAGAGAAGTAACTAGCACCTTGATGTTGGTCAAACAAGTCATCGATTCTAGGAAGTGGATACTTGTTTTTGACTGTGACTTTCTTCAACTGATGGTAGTCAATACACATTCTAAAAGAGTTATCTTTCTTACGCATGAATAGAATTGGTTCGCCCCATGGGGAGACGTTGGGCCTGATGAATCCCTTATCTAAGAGATCTTTCAACCGTTATTTTAACTTATTTAGTTCGGCTAGAGCTATTTCGTATGGAGGAATAGAGATGGACTGAGTATCTAGAAGAAGGTCTATTCCAAAGTCAATTTCCCTCTCGAGAGGAACTTCGGAAAGATCTTCAGGGAACACATCTAGAAATTCCCTCACTACTGAAACCAACTCAAGACTGTGAGTCTCTGAATTAGAATCTTTGACTCGGACAAGATAATAAATACACCCCTTGGATATCATATTTCTCACTCTAAGGTACGAAACAAGCTGACCCTAAGCGTTGTAGTACTAACCCTCCATTCAAGGAATGGTTCATTTGGAAACTGAAAATGAACTACTCTATTTCTACAATCAACTGAAGCATAGCATGAGTGGAGCCAATCTATGCCGATAATGACGTCAAAATCTGATATTTCTAACTCCACAAGATACACTGAAGTAACTTTCTGGGATATTATGACCATACAGTTCATGTATACCCGCCTGGCTATAATAGAGACACCTACTAAGGTAGACATTGTGAAAGACTCTGTCAAGATTTCAGGACTGACTCTGAAGTTGATGGCTATATAAGGTTTTACAAAAGAAAGAGAAGCTCCAGGTTCTAATAAAGCATAAATATTTAAATTAAAGACCTATAATGTACCAGTAACCACATTAGAAGAATTTTCCTAATCCTATCGGGACTAAAAGGCAAATAATCTTTTTGGATGCTGACCACTGGTAGCACTGGAAGTGGAATACTGCTGAGTTGGGCGGCCGGCTGGAACTGATGACTGATGGGACTGGCCCTGTTGGCACAAATCCCTACCTTTCTGAGAAAGTTTCCGACACTCTAGAATCTGGTGGCCTGTCTTGCCACACCCAAAGCATACATTCCTGCCTGCTCTACACTCACCCAGATGGTTTCTACCATATTTATGGAAAAGAGGATTTGTATGAGCACTATTTGCACTACCCTGTGACTTAGTGCCTGACGCTCTATCCCTATTATCATTTATGAACATTTGGGTACTGAGGCACTAGCTGAAAATGGAGCTGGGACTGAAGATTTCTGATAAAATTGAAAATGGTTACCACTTTCTAACCTTGGCCGACTGAAATTAAAACTACCTGTTCTAGACTTTTTATTCTCCTTCTCTCCCTCCTTAGCCTTCTACTCCTCAATCTATTGAGCATGGAACATTAACCTAGATAAATCCATCTCCTTAATCAGCATTGCGGTCCTACACTTCTTGACCACACTGTCAGATACACCAGACGCATACTTACTTATCTTAGATCTACTATCAGCTACCACATGAGGAGCATACCTAGCCAACTAAGTAAACTTAAGGGAATACTCTTTCACACTCATGTTTCCCTGCCTTAAGTTAATGTACTCTAACACCTTAGCCTCTCTTAATTCCAGCAGGAAAAACCTATCTAAGAAGGAAGTAGAAAAACTCTTCCCATTCTGTAGGCCCTATATTTACGCCTTTATCTACCTTCCACTACTTAAACCACAAATGAGCCACATCTTGCAACTGATAGGTAGATAACTCATCACTCTTACTAGCAGTCACCCCATAATATTTGTTACCTTCTGGACCATGTCTAAGAATTCCCGCAGATCCTCTTTATATTTGGATCCTGAGAATAGAGGAGGATTCATTTGAGTAAAGTCCTGAATCTTAGCTACGACAGAATTGGCCACTAGGGTAGCGACCGGAACAGCGTCTTGCTGAGAATTTTGAGCTGCTAGAGAGTAAGCTAGAGTAGTAAATATAGCTCTGAACTCTGCATGAGAAACATGCTTATTTAGGGGATCTTCCTGACTGGGATGAGGTACTTGCGGGTTTACGTTTCTTCTTTTGTTTGTCTTTTTGGGAGGCATTTTTTTGTAAAAAGAAGGGAAAATAGATTAGTCAGAGAGTTTAACTTGATGTCATGCTCAGTCACATGACATGAATACTGAAAGAAGGAAAATATTTCCTAAAATGCCTTATAGCCTCTTGCCCAATAAGTGCGGCGCGCTTTACATCCATTCACAAGACTCTACTTAATACGGCTTTTATACTTCCTAGGGCAGTTTAAAACCTTAGGCTCTGATACCAAGTTTGTAATTCCCCGAGAGTACACCTTGGGTGCCACATGGTGCTTGAAGTCCTAATGGACCATAAGCTAACCCATGAGTTGGTACCTGCTATAAGCACTGAATAATGAAATAACATATATGGAAGAACAACTGATAAGCCATAAGGTTTTAGCAACTGAACATGATATTATTTAATGAATAAAAAAACAACTGTCTGAGATTGATAAAAATAAAGATAAACTGACTAACTATTCTGGAATCTATGAAAGCCTCTAAACTGACTTAATATGAGTTGATGGGATAGGCCCTAACTAACTCTAACTAACTACTGTACTGAAAGCATGAAATAAAATAGTCTATCCTCAAAGTATGAGGACTCACTACTACTATGGATGATAGTCTGAAAAGTCTATGCGCAATCCAGGAATTGGGCATCTGAACCTATGATATGATACATCATAGCTCAAGAAAAGAGTATGCGATCAGTACTTTGAATGTACAGATATACTAAATAAGGTAGGCTGATATGCATGGTTTTATGAAGATGAATAATAACTGTCTTAATGTACACATATATATATATATAACATGGTGTACTGAATAGGGTGCATAAAATCTGAAGATATTGAGAATATGTAAAATATATAATTACTGAGGATGCATAAAATCTGTAAGTACTGGGATACATGAACAAGAACATAATATGTTATGAATATAATTTGTTAATTTTGAAATACTAAAATCTGATAACTGGATCACTGATATCTTTATGCTATGGTCAAGCATCTAAAACTGAATTACTGAACTGATTACTGTACTGAGATCGTAGGAGGTATCATCTAACCGACATGCCTCAATCTGAGCTAAAAAGGGTCCAACCGGTATCCCCAGCCGAAAGGGTGTTAGTACCTTTCCACGAGTGCTAACACTGGCTATGTGGATCCACTGATGTACTATCCTAATGGACTAAGGTTGTTAAGCCTAAATTGATGGTGACCCTTGTGAGGTAGTCAAGCCTAATCTGATCGGTGAAAACTCATATCCTATGCTCTCTACTTAGTTCTGGAGTACAAAGACTGCTACTAAATACTTTGCCTATCTGATGGGGAAGCCGCCATCCCTTCACTCGGTCGGTGCTAAATCCTACTCCCAACTGAACTGACTCGGAATGTTGAACTGTTATAAGTTTAATTGATTCTGGTGACTGAATAAACTGTTAATGCTTATAACATATTCTGAAACTATTCTAAAGATACTGGGACTAAGTAAACAGCTAAGTTTTTGGATATTCATAACCCCCAGGACTCAATAGTATTAATAGCAAAATAGTACTTAAGCTTGGAGGACATAGCATGAAAGCTTTTATCAAATATTCATTCTTGTAGGCATTTAATCAAAAACTTGATATTCTTAGTTTATGCTATTCATGGGAATAGTATGAAACTTGGAGTAATAGCGTGATTTTGACATCAATAACACTTAATCATTGTTTAATTCAGTAATTAGCAACATTAAAACATGCGGGATTTGATAACAATAATAATTTCATGTGAGCATGTTATGAAATCAAGATTTATGGTTTAAATCACAATTTAAAATCATAATAATGTGTAAAGATCTCAACTTTGTATTTAAAATTGGATACTTGGACTTCATGGGTGAAAGGGACCCATGAATGAACATTTAACATACCTGGGTTGATGAATTTGTGAGAGTTGATGGTGGATTCTTGAGATTTGATCTTGAATTTGAAGGCTAGAGTTTTTGTTCTTGTGATAAAATTATTTTAATTTGAGGGAATTGTGAATAAATTAGCAAATAATGCTCTATTGGGACTTAAATCCCGTGTTTTGAAGGATTTGGGGCTTTGGGAAAAGACCAAACGGTCCCTAAAATTTTAAATTGCGAACTGGAAATCCTGATGTTTTGATCTGGCATGACGTGGTACAATAGCATCAAGCCACTAGAAAATTGACTACTACGAACTAGAACTCTGGTGAGATGCGACGCCATCGCGGTGCTTTACTGAACACGATTTTTGCCCTTGGCGCAACGCTGTGAAATCGTGTTGGACTCACTGGAAAAGGAAAAATACAAAAAATCACATTAGTGAAATGCAGTGCTTATCTCGATGGAACACTAGAAAATGACGAATGCCATTTTGACCCTCACCACGACGCAATGCTGCTGATTTTAAGACACTGTTTTCACTAAAAGTGCTATAACTTCTCACCAGAGTATCGAATTTGGGTGAAATTGGTATCGTTAGAAAGCTAATTAAATTTCCTACCATTTGGTGTGTTTGATCTAGGAAAAGTATAGAAAAAGATATTCTGATTTGAAGTTTACTAAAGCAATATACTTATACAAAACTTCAATCGGTAAGGATTATTTTGATTAGTCTAATAGCTAAGAGTTATTTGAGGCCTTAATATACATCAAACTGACTCATAAAACTATCAAATAACCTTAATTCACTATGATGATCTTGAAATATGACTCTATAATTGGTTTGGATTTTTGGGGTATTACAGTTTTTCTTCCTCTCTTTTCACTCTTTAGAATTTACAAAACCATTTGATAAAGAGGCTTATCTTTTCTTTTATAGCTGAGTGATGATTAGGGTTGAAATATGAACTAGTTGTCCAAGTCAGTACAAAATAGCACCTGCATGTTTGTTACACAAGAGGAAAAAATTATGCAAATACCATGTGTTAGATGTACTGTACTTTACACGTCCAGAGACCTGGACCCTTGCAGTTTAGTTGCTCATAATAAAAACTACATATGGAAATTTTTCTCTTTTTTGAGGATGACAAACCAAACCATATAATTTTAGTATCAGTGCACATTCATCACATTTAATCAAAGTAATTACCACCTAAATATGAATGTTTCACCTATAATCATGCTTCCTATTTCATCAAGTAACATAGGGACCTGGTCCCTTATTGTCATTTTCAGCAATAACTTCCCCCTTTCTATGTGCACCTTCAATTAGTGCATTTGCCATTTCTTCCCCCTGTAATCATGACTCCCTTCATTCATCTATTTGGCACATCACTTATTTCCCCTATTAGCATGCACCACATGATACTTCTTAACTTATTTTCTGATACCTGGTCCCTGCACATCAAAACTATCACCCCTAGTCCTATGAAGTCAATATTCCTTATTTTGGAATCATTGAAAAGGAGTGACAGTAAACCAAGATTAAATTTAGAACAAATTAGTTAACTCACGGCCACTGGAGCAACACTAACATGAAGAATAGCTTTAAAAAATGAACAGTGTAGGCCCACAAATCAGAATTCATTCATTGTTAAGTAATTTAGTGCCAATTCAATATATGAAACAATAAACAAAAATAATAGTCCTTAAAAGCCACATGATAACAAGGAGTGGAATTGACACAGACTTGAGTAAATTACTCAAGAGGAGGAAGTCTTGGGGGAAAAAGGCTTAAACAATAATTTTGTTCTACCATTTTCAGCAACATAGGCATCCCACAACTACTTAGTGAGTTCCTTAACTTTTGTATTCAGATCATTCACTTCACCAGTCAGTTTCTTTTCTTTTGGGACCAGGTCTTTCGGAAATTTCCTTCCTTTATACTGCTAAATATTTTTACCTTATCTTAGTGGCACTTTCAGATTTTGAGTAGGAGGACCTAGTCCTTCCAGTAATATGAATTTTCATCTTTCTTTTCTCGATTTCTTTAATAACATCTTCAGCAATATTTTTCCTTCTCCAACTTTAACAATACCTTTCTTGTCTCTCCGTCCCTTTTATTTTTTTCACAGTCCAGCTCAAGAATAGTTTATCCTCAACCACCTCAACCTCTTTACCTGGAGGTAATAATACTCCATTTCCTTTATCTACTTCATTCATTTATCTTATTACTTGTTTTTCTTCATGGACTGAGATGTTATATGCAAGAAGAAGTAAGTTCTTATCTACCCAGTTTTGAGTTTTTGTATTCTATAGGAGGTTTTGGAGCTTTTAAAGGAGAATGAATTCTGGGTTGAGAAGATTTTTTTTCAATGTGAGCAACAAGACTTTGTACTAGAATTTTCTACAAAGAATGGCTGACTACAGATTTTTTATCTAAAGGATAATTTTGCAGGAGATGTCACATTTACAGGTTTAAGATTTTCTAAGAAATAAGGAGTTATCTTAGGTTCTTGGGAAGATCAAGATAAATACTTCAACATATTTAGTTTGGATTGTGGAAATAGGAATGTTAGCTATCTGAATTTGCAAAAACTAGTGAGTGTAAAGGACCTTCTTGGTTCCTAGTAAATGATCAATTTAGGAAAATAAACTGAATCAATTGAAGAAACATGCAAAATAGTTTGATTTAGAAGAGATCATTATCATTACAAAAATGTTCCTGCTGAAATAAAATGTCTGAATTAGTAATTACGACTTTTCCCTTTTCATAGGAGTTGAAGGCTTGTACACAAGGATGAGAAGACACATGGCCTTTTAGGAAATATTTTAAGATTGTTGAAGCATCTCAAAATGGTACTAAACTGAGAGATAGGACCAAGTGCCTCTCCTTTTTTAGTGAATTTTCAATTTGTGATTGCTTCAATTGTTTTCTCCTAAAGTTGTTCCCGTGGGTATAGACCAACAATGATATGGTACTGAGTTAGACTAATATGCACTTGCCTTATTAAGGATACGTATCTCCTAAACATAGCCAACTTTAAGAGAAACACTGAATGATAAGATATGTCCAGCTAATTTGATCAATCTGTGTTTTCCTTTTGCCTCTGCATGCCCTTTTTATTCCTCAGTCTATTCTTAATGTGTGTCTAAGGATCAGGTCCCAGACTTGACTTTATATAGGCTGTTGAATCTTCTTTTTGTGCTATGAATTTCCTAGGAACCAGGTCCTTGATAATCAGAACTTATCTGTATCTTTCATCCTCTTGCTCAGTATATTTACCTTCACCAAGGATCAATAATTTTCTCAACTGATAAAAAACTACATGCACTCCTTGGATCACTGCACAGAATTCCTTTTCAGTTCATTCCTAAAGTAATTTCATTTATCAAATCTGAAGGTCATCCTAGGGATTTCTTTTGGATATAAGCTTCACACACCTCCTTGTTGAATATCATCTTTCATAAGACAAGGACTAGGTATTTGAAATAAACTCCTCACAATAAGACACCTTCACCTGAAGCATCTTTAGTTAGAGAACACAGTCAAACCTTTCATCATTGAGATTTGAACCCACACTTTTAACAAATAATCCTGACTGTAATTCCCTTTATCCAACCTGGACCCTGGATTACCTTTTTGACTTGGGAACCCACTTAAGTTTGAGATCCCAATAAGAAGAAAATAAAGTGATCAAATCCCTTTTAGTCAATATAGGTAGAGACCTTTTCTTCATACTTTTCATAGACATAAAATTCTTTAGATCTAGCTGGATGCATCTATTATTGAAAATTCTTGCTCTATTCCATCTTTGATAATGTTTATTTAGGTGTCCATCTCTTCTACAGTGAGTGCACAAGGTTTACGGACTTTGTTTTTGACATCTTGAACTACCTTGTCTTGTGACCCAAAAGTTTGAGCTTTGTAGTGAAACCTAGGTAGATTCTCATCATAGACTCCCTAACTAGTGAAATTAGAGAGAATTTGAAAGAATGGAGTCCACTGAAGAGATTTTTTGAGTTCTTCCCTCAATTAGACCAGGTCTCTTTCTAACTCCTCATTCTTCTGGAGCACATTCATAAGATGGTTTAGAGAATTCTTCAACTTTTCTTCAAGCTTAGTTTGAAATTGTGATACCTCTTTCTTCCCTTTTCTGTCAGAAGTATCTACTTTTTTAATTGGCTTAACAAACTCAGATTATTTAATTTTAACTTAGCACACTGTTTTTCTATTTAGAAATTTGGTGAGTTAAGGAAATAAATTCAAACTTTTGATTCTCTATCTTTTCTTCTATACTATTTTTCTCAGTACTCAGCTTGCATACAGTATCAATAATACATTTGCTAGTTTTTTTATCTTTCTTTCAGAATAATTTTTAAGTTTCTCATTAATGTCAGAGATAGTTACCTCATTTTCTTCTTTGATTTTAGTGTCTGCTATAAACGAAAACACGGAATCAAAGGTTACTTTCTCATCTTCCACTGCAAGCATGGAAACATCTGCAGACTTCTTGGCTTTAACAAATTCACTGGAGGAATCACCCCAACTAGTTAGGGCTTGTTTAACTGCAAGACTACTTGCATCCTTTGTCACCTCCAGTATTGTGATAATCTTGATGGTTCATTTTGTGTATTGGACAATCCTTAATAAAGTGTTTAGTACTTCCAAATTTGTGAAAAACTTCCTTAGTGGCTTCTTTTCTATTATTGCTTCCATTTCTCTGGAACTGACCATTTTTCCTCATGGCTTTAACAATTCTTTTAGCCAAGTATGCAACATCAGTGTCATCTTCACTTAAACCATGCTTTGAAGCCTTTAATGCTAGAGATTTTTCCTTTTTGAAAGATTTTTTATTCTAGCTCTGGTTGCTTCTTGAGCTCATGAGTTTTTATATTTCCAATTAGCTCATCCATAATGAGGATCTTCAAATTTCTTACATCAGTTATAGCATCCACTTTGCTTTCCTATGACTTTGGAAGAAGACCAAGAATTTTTCTCACTTTTTTATATATTGGAATCACTTATCCTAAGTAGTGAAGCTCGTTAGTGATACAAGTGAATCTTTTATGCATTTATTGGATAGATTCTCCTTCTTTCATGGTGAAGGTTTCGTACTAAGTAGTCACAAAGTCTACTTTTGAATCCTTCAAATTAGTAGTACCTTCATGAACAATCCCAAATTTCTTTTGCATTTTCACAGGCAGAAATCCTTTTATAATTATTAGGCCTAATGCCATAGACTATAAGTTTCTTGGCCTTATATTTCATTTTAATTTTCTTTCTATCTTCATCATTAAACTCCCCTCTGCTTTTGACAACCATTTTTGTCATATCTCCTTCTTTGAATTCTTTTACAGGAACATAAGGACCATAAAAAATGATGTCCATCAGTTCACTATCCTCATCCATAATAAAGTCAAACATCCTAGTCTTCCTATACCCATAAACTTTCCATTGAATCTTAGGGTTGAGTTGTTGATTGCCTTTTTTCTAGGTTAGCTGGAGTAGCCATTCTAACCAAGACATTTTAGGTGTGAACATTTTAGAGTGACCAGGCTATGATACCAATTTTTATGACCATTGAGGGTTGCATCACATAGTGAGGGACCAGGTTCCTTAGGGTCAATATCAAGTAATAGAAAAATAGAGCAACTATGAGGTGCTGGAAAATTAAAAGCAATGAAGGAAGAGTAAAAACACAAGTTTTTAACGTGAAAACCCGGGAAGGTAAAATCCATCGCTTGTCCTGACAATCACCAAATAAATCCACTATAATCGACCTCCTTATTACAATCTAGATTTCAGCCTACCTCTAGGATCCTTTCGCCTGTAGTAACTCTACTACAAGCTCATCTTGCTAACTCTACCAAGGAACTCTCTACTTATTACCTATAATCAGCAACTAACATAGGTAACTCTAAATAAGCACTCACAAAAGAAACTATACTCTTATAGCATGAGTAGTTCGATTACAAATTAGTACTCACTCAAGAACAATTTTAATTTAAGCTTACATAGATAGCTAAGAACTTGAGCAGTGATGAAATGGGGTTTGCTGCCTCTCTTTTCATTCATTAGAATTGGCAAAAACCATTTGATGAATAGGCTTCTATTTCTTTTTATAGTTGATTGTTGATTAGGGCTGAAATATCATTGGACCAGCTGTCCAAGTCAGAACAAAATAGCACCTACAAGTTTGTTTCACAAGAGGACAAAGTTGTGTAGATACCCTGTGCTACATGTACTTTACTTTACATATTTAGGGACCTCGCCCCTTGCAGTTTAGTTGCTCATCATCAAAACTACATATACCAGTAAGTAGCCAAAAACTTTAATTTTCATCTTTGTCTTCAGTTTAGCATCCAAAACCTAGTTTCTTGCAAAATACCCTAAAAACACATCAAATCCAATAAAATAGCCTTAAGTACATGCACATTTTCCAAGTTTAAGCACCCTAAGTGCTATTAATTCATAGCACATCAGTAGTCATTATAATGCTAGGTTGAGTGTCTTACTTCTAGTAGTAGTGTTTAAGTATTCCATGTTATGGGGCTTAATTTAAAGATTTTTTAGAGGAAGAACAAGGATTTAAGTGTGGGGTGGTTATCTTAGGTGGATTTATGGAACAAAGTGCCATTTTTTATACTTGTCTAGCCTTGTTTTGAGAACTTCTAGAGTGTTTAATGAATTATTAATGATATAATTGAGCATAAAAGTGTTAAAATACTTGATTATAATGTTTAATATGTGTTTCAAACTATTTTAGAGTCCATTTTGTCACTTAGAGTTTAGACGAGAAAACTAGTGTTACTAGCTTGAGCTGTGTTGTTCTAGTTGATCTTGATGGATTCTATAGTGTTTAATGAGTTAAAAAGGGTATAATATTTTTAATTATGTGTAGAATAACTTGTTTATAATGTTTAATTTTCAATTTAAACAAGCTAACAGACAAAAAGATCAATAGAGTTTAGACGACGAAACTAGTTACGCTAGCTTTATCTATGCTTGGTTCTAGTGTATTTCGGTGATTCTATTGTGTTGTGTGAGCTAATTAGTGTTTTTTTATTTTATAGGATACCATTTATGATGTTAATATCAAATTTTTGAAGCTAAACAAGCTTAAAGTAAAGTGTAAAGACACCCAAGAATGCAAGGAAATCAAAGGCAAAAGAAAGGAGTTTAAGAGGTCAAAATTGGACGTTTCTGAGCACGTAGGCGTGTAACTCCCCTTAAACTCCGAGATAAAGGCTAAAAAACACAAATAAAAATTATAAATGTGTCCAAAAAAGTGTGTCACTGTGATTGAGGCGTGCCACACTCCCTATCCTACACGATAAAGGAGTGGCACGAAGGCTAAGTAAGAATTGGCAAAAATTTTCCAACATTAAATAGGACACCTCAACTCTTTTGTATTGACCTTGGATGACCTTGGTGCATTGAAACACGATTTATGAGTCTTCAATTATTTTTTTACTCTTTCACTTTAGTGTACTTTTGGATTGTTACATGGATTCTTTAACTATGATTCTTTGTAAGTCCATGAATGGGTAAATACCCCCATCTAGGGTTAAGGCCAAGAACATGATTACTTTTTCTTATAATTGAGTTGGTTTGTGTTTTTTATCATGATTTTTTTCTATGATAACTTCTTTTTACTATCTTATGGATTCGTGACCCTTAGGATAAATGCATAATTAGTGCTTAGAAGGAGAAATTATAGAACAAAAAGTGAGATATGAGGAATGGGATTATAATATTTCTATTAATTTAAGTTATAATTTTAATTTTTGATAGGAATATACCTAAGTTTCCCTATTTATTTCATAGACGGGATGAAATATGAATGCGTTTAACTTAGTATTTGCATCCTCGTTCAATGATGTAGTTGTGAGGCTAGGTTAGATAGTTGATTAGAGGTTCGGAAGATCGTAATCATGTTATCAACCCCATGAATCAACAACCAATATAATTAACGAAACCCAAAAAGTTATTTAGTTAATTAGGATTATTCGTAGTGCCTTAGCCCTACGTTTCTCCCCATTATTGTTCAATACCTTTACATTACAGTATATTGTTAAGTTTACTTTAGTTTTAACTTCACAAACTTTATTGGTTACCTTAGCACTTGTTTAATCTTCATAGTAAAACAAAAATTAAATAATTATTCAACATAACTCTTTGTGGGATCGATGCTCTAATTTTATAAGGCTATTTTACTAAGTGGTGGACCAAATACACTTGCATGTATGCTTGGGCACAACACTGGATTGTGTCTTGATGTCGCAAGGTAAAGTTATATCTTATGGTTCCAGGAACCTTAAGGTTCGTGAGAGAAATTACCCGACTCACAATCTAGAGTTGGTGGCTATGGTTTTTTCTTTGAATATTTGGCAAAATTTTTGTATGGGGTGTATATGGATATTTATTCAAATCATAAGAGCTTGTAGTTTGTGTTCACATTGAAAGAGTTGAACCTCAGTCAAAGGCGATGGCTCGAACTACTTAACAATTATGACATACATTTTCACTACCATCAAGGTAAAGCTAACATGGTTGTTGATGCTCTTAGCAAGTTTTCTATAAGGAGTCTGTACCATGTTGAAGAGGAGAAAAGAGGGTTGGTTAAGAATATTCATCGATTAGCCAATCTAGGAGATCCCCCTTTGGACTTTGAGAATGAAGGGATAATCATTTAGAAAGTGGCTAAATTGTCTTTTGGTGTTGAGGTCCAGGAGAAATAGGTTCTGGATCCCATACTTATGCAAATCAAAGAGGATATGGGTCAGTAAAAATTAATGGCTTTTGAGATAAGGGGATGAATTCTGAGGTACCAAGAGAGGTTGTGTTTTTTTAATGTAGATGGGATGCGGAAAAAGATTTTAACCAAAGCTCATGTGCCTAGATATATGATTTATTCAGGTTCGACAAAGATGTGTCATGACTTAAAAGAAATTTATTAGTGGAACAATATGAAGAAGGTTGTGGCAAATTTTGTTTCCAAGTGTGTAGTTTTCAGCAATTCAAAGTTGAACATTTGAGGTCGGGTGGAACTTCTTAGAAGATAGCTTTACCCATGTGGAAATGGAAGATGATTAACATGGATGTTGTTGGTAGTCTTTGCAGTCTCAAAATCAGTATGATTCTATTTTGGTCATTGTTGAGAGAATGACCAAGTCTGCTCACTTTTTGTGAGGACTAACTACATAGGAGAGGATCATGCCAAGTTGTTCATTCAGGAGATAATTATGTTGCATGGGGCCTCAGTATCCATTATTTTTAACAGAGGTATGCATTTTTCTTCTCACTTCTAATGTTCTACTCAGAAAGGGTTGGGCACTCAGGTAAACCTTAGCACCACTTTCCACCCTTAAATATGTGACAAGCTAAATATACTATTCAGAATATGGAATATATGCAAAGGGCCTATGTGATTGATTTTAAAGGTAGTTTTATTGATTATCTACCACTCATCGAGTTTTGTTATACTATTAGTTATCATTTCAACTTCCAAATGACCCCATTTGAGGCTCTTTATGGTAGAAGATGTAGGTTTTTGATTGGATGGTTTGAGGTGGGAGAGACTAGGTAATTTGGTCCTAACTTGGTCCACCAAGCAGTGAAGAAGGTGAAGGTAATTCGAGAAAGTCTTAAGACTGCCCAAAGTTGCCAAAAGTATTATGTGGATGTGAGGCAAATGGAGTTAGAATTTGAAGTTGATGATTGGGTGTTTTTGAAGGTTTCCCCTATGAAGGGGGTCATGAGATGTAGGGAGAAAGTGAATCTCATTCCTCATTATATTATTCTGTATCAAATTATGAGAAGGATTGAAAATATTGCCTATGAATTAGACTTTTTGTTGAATTTGGCCTCGATTCATCTCGTATTTCATGTGGCTCAAAAAGGGCATGGTTGAGCCTTTCTTGGTAGTGACCATTGAGGATATTGGTTTTAAGTATTCATTTTATACGAGGAAATCCCAATTGAAATCTTTGATAGGCAAGTTTGAAAATTGAGAACTAAGGAAATAGCTTCGGTGAATGTGCTTTGGAGGAACAAAAAGGTAGAAAAGGCAACATGGGAATCAGAAAAGGATATGAAAGCTAAGAACCCATTTTATTTCCAATGGGGGAAGAAAATGCCTAAGGTACAAATTTTTCTTCTTCTCTTGTCGCGTTTTGAATTTTTCCTTGAATTCAAATATATTTTTTGTACTATCGTGCTAGGGTATCCTAACTTCTCATTCAAGGATGAATGATCCTAATAGGGGATAGGTTCTATAATGTAATACCCTACAAATTTCAACTAATTTATTTCGGACCCTTCCTCGTGTTTAATGATAATTTTTGAATTAAATCATGATTAGAGATGTAAACGGGATAATTTAGTAGAGTTTTAGAATTTTTGGAAAGCATCGAGGTCATTTTTGGACTTCAAACTAGTGAGGGTCCATGATAGCAGTGTGGTAAGTTTCCTCAGCTCTGATATAAGAGCATGGTACACTGGCTAGGCTACATGATTCCAGTATGCCATTCCCTTGGGCAAAAGATGCTCAGTTTATTTTTTTCAATTGGGAGGCAAGGGCTTTTGGGTCCTTTCCCATATTAAACGACTTAAAACATCTTTAGTTCCCTATTACTTTCAGTTGTTACTTTTATCATTATGTTTCTCATCTCCAACTCCCAAGTCAAGAAACACAAGGGTTTTCATAAGAATTCAATTCCCTAGGCTCTAAACTCCAACTTCTTTCGTCTTTCAGGCATGTTGGACACTCCCTATTTTATTATGTTTATATTGCATCAAATTAGTTAATATTTACATGTTCTTTAATGTTGATTCAAACTAGGGTTAGGGTTTTTGGTTGTTAAACACTAGCATTGTATTCCCCTATTTTTTAGTTGTTTATTTATGGTTTAAATGGTGTATTGTAAATTGAATTTTTGCCTCATGGTAATAGTTGAATTGAAAACTTGGTTTTTTCACAATGTTTATGGATTTGCTATGATGTTATTAACATGAACCTCAACCCACATCAAAATTTGGATTTTGAATAAGGATTCTACATAATTTAACTTATCTTCTAAAATATTCCATTGCATTAAATGGTAAAAGGATAAAAAAGATTTGGAATGCCCTTAGGGGCTATGGTATTGGGTTTTAAACTGCAATTTGGATGCTAACTGGTTAAATGGTTATTGTTTGGTATAATTGTAAAAGCTTGCAAGTCTATTGTGTGACGATACTGATTTGGAAATGCTTTAATAAAAGACTACATGGTTGATATTATGTGTAAATTGTTTTAATTTGGGCCTAAAGGGAATTGTGTAGCTCACAAAGAAGGTGTAGTCCCAGATAGAGCAATACTTGAAACCACGTTTGATGATATTGGGGGTCTATAATTGGTGTGTCTACTAATTATAGTATATTTTTGGAAAGCTAATAGACTAGTGGTGGCTTTAGCCAATTTCCTCAGTACGTGCAGCTAACATGGATTGGGAACCTTTCTGCAGGGGGATCCAAAACCATATAACCCATGGGTGCCTTTAGGTCAGTACGAGCTATACAGTTATGGATTATGATTTTGAACGATCATGCTTCATGTCCCTTACACCTACCATGATATCCTATATATGTCTATATAATTGTTGTCTGTGTTATTTACAATTGACGTTTGGCAAATGTATATATTTTATATCTTTCCTTGGTTTTCATGCCAGTACTTATTGTACTGACCATCTACAAGTGATACATTATTTCATAATGCAGGTTAAAAGGACTTCTTTTGTGATCATGTACAGTGTTGGGTTATTTGGTACTCTTGTCGGAAGGCTATTGAAGTGGTGAACCCTCCCTCATTTGAAAGTCCTGGATTTCTTTTAGTCACTTATGATTTCCGTACTTTCTTTGGATTTTTATTTGGCATAGTCAGGGTTATGTCCTGAATTAGTTTGTATAATTTGGATTAGAGGCTTTTTTGGACAGTGTTGGGGATATTTATTTGTGGGTTTGGTTTTGAATCACAGACTTACTCTTTTGATTATTATAACTCTCTTATTCTTCTAGTTATCTTCCATAGTTATTAGTATTGTTGTGCTCTTAAGGTACTAAGGGGGTCATCTCAGACCTCGGTTGGCTTAAAGTGCTTGTCACGGCTAGGGCCCTGGTTTGGGTCGTGAAAATATTAATCTACTCTTTTACCACTACTAGTTATTTCAGTTGATGGAAATTTTGACCCTTTTCTATTCTATATCGTCAATTTAGTCTCAAACTTGATATTGTTTATTGGATCTAGAAATTTGCACTTTTTAGTCGTGGTTTAAGTCTGAGTACTTATTTTATTTATATATCTCAGATACTATATGGAGTAGATTGATTTTAATGGTTATTGGAAGTCCTGGTAGGGGACCAGGAAATGTATATGAATATCCTTAGTCCCCTATGGGTCCCTTCATTAGTGAGCCACAGTGCCGGAGAACAATGATTGTTGTAGGTCCAGCCTTTTAGGGCTACTATTATTCAATTTGGTTAAAGGCCTTGAGTATGCCAGTATTAACTCCCTTACTTGGCTATGATCCTTGATATGTCAAGTTGGTCCCCTAGGTCATTATCCTTGTGTTTAGTCTTATATATGTGTGTGTGTATATATATGGTATCATCGTATACCCCTCTATTTCCATATCAATTCATATGATATATGTATTCTTTGGACTTGTGTTACTACTATATATCCTTCTTTCACTCTTTATTTGTATATTGACTCGTGATATACTATATTATACTTTAGTTCCTGAATAATATTAGAGTGGGATAGTTTATCTGTATTTCTCCATTAGCATTATCATGATTTGTTTCTTGGAAAGCTGCATGTAGTTTATATTCCTGCTTTACATGTTGTTTGTGGTTGCATTATCTTTGGACCTCAGTCAGCCAATGCCTACTGAGTTTCATGTGTTTGGTACTCAAACTACACTTCTGCAACCTATAGATTATAATATGAGTTCTTGTCGTTGATGTGTCCATTATGCAGACCAACTCTGAATTAGAGATTTAGGGTGATCTACAAACATTTGAAGTACTCCTACTCTCTATGATATTGATTAGAGTTATGTCACGACCCAAACCAGGGCCTGGCCGTGACGGGTATCTCAAGTTCGTCGAGAATCGGAGACCACCTCCTTTTCCTAGTCAAAACAGAACACAATACAACTAGCAGCGGATGAGTTCTGAACATTAAAAAAATAGTGTTGAGTTCTGAAAATATACAAGATAGGCAACTCAACTAACTTAGAAAGGAATCTAAGAATCCCAACTACCATCCCAATCAACAGTAATACACAAAGATCTAAGAAACCAACATCAATCTAAGTCGGGATATGTCCCAGACAATAGCCAAAAAGGAACCGAAATATAGTCTATGATATAGTGAAACCAAAACATGAATGAGGGTCTACCAAAGAATGGAAGCTCACCCCTTCAAGATGACTCACTAGAAATATAGGTATAACATACCACTACGCAGAAAAAGTAGAAGTGTCTCTGGTTCCTGCATCGCATAGGGATAAAGCATCTGAAGATGGTTAGTAGGGTGAGCACTAGCATGTAACTCAGGGATGGGATAAAGTAATGCAATGATCAAATCAGTTCAAAATCATTCAAAACCATAGCACACAATTATATACATATATATAATAGGTCAGGATAGGGAACAAAGCTTAGTATGAAAGTAAAATATTTTCCTGGACTTTACAACTTAACTGTCATAAAAACACCCATGGGCTATATGGGTCCAGCTCCCCTTGCTGAAAGGTCCCTAGTGAGTGTTAGCCGCACGAACTAGAGAAAGCCAAAGAAGATCAGAGAATGCCCTGAACCCACGTCAATCCAGGATGCATAAGTATATATAGTGTGACACAAGTAGACAATCATCAATACCAACCCTCACATCGGCAAACCTGAGTTTCCAGTATCAGTCTTTCGGATCCTCCACCTTCATGGCCAGCTACACAACCCCTTTAAGAACAATTAAAACAAGGTCCACATAACCTATACATTTAACCAAGGAATTGTTCGTTTAGGCATCAACCTTAGGTATCATCATACCATTACGCTTGCAATCTCATAATTATGCCATTTCAATTCCATTAACTTGGGGGAATGACTCGAACCCCTTTAATTTATTAAATCAATGTAGGGGAATGCCACAACCAACTTTATTCATTAAATCAAGTTTGGGGAGTTCCTTAACCCCTTTTAGTTTATCAAATCAACTCGGGTGAATGCCTCGATCCCCGAAATTCCAATTTAAAATCAAAACATGGACAACAAGGCCTCCAAAACCATTTTAATCCATTTACCCATTTGTGCAATTCAATAGTATAGGTGAGTAAGTCAAACCATGAGACAAATCATATTAGAATCCAATTACACAAGTGGGTTGACGGAACACAATTTCCAACACCAAATTACAAAAAATCCTTAAATTTAGGGGAATGCCTCGACCCCCTTTTCAATTCCCAACCCATGCACCCAATTAGTTCAAAACCATTGATAAAGCATAACCAGTGCCTAAAATATCATGGGAATCTAGTTTAAGTAACATTCATTCCAAAACCTTTAACCCATATCAAGACCCACATTTAAATACACATGAATAACCATTTAAACACATGCTTTAAGTAAATAACTTTAGGAGAAGAGTAACATGCCTAAAAGTATCACAATTATGGAGAAAAATCACTACTTGGAAGCTTTATATGATCAACCTTAAGAAACTCTAGCTTGTTCTTGACTTAGGGATTGTTTAAGAGTGTGTTTGATTATGTTTTGGGATTAAAATGATGTCCCAAAAGGGTTTTAAGGTAATGGGTTACAATTGGTGAAAAGGGAAAATGTCCAAAGTACCTTTAATAAAACACTGAAAGTTTGTCGCCCAGTCATTATGGGTCACCTTACAACTCATAACGACTAACTACGAGTCGCCGCTAGACTTGTAGTCTGGTAGTGTCCCAAGGCATCTCCGCTATTGACCCTACAAGTCATACCATGTGACTCATAGTCTCACATTATGACTCATAGGGTCCAGTCGTATTCATAACAGAAACAAGGGACCACTACACTGGTGATACTACGGATCCCACATTGCGACTCGTTATGTCTTACCATGACTTATTTGGTCTTCGTCATACCTAGGAATAAAACTTTTGTACCTACACTGGTCACCCTACGGTTGGGGAACTACAACTCGTATAAAGTCTTCACAACTCATTAGGTGAGTCGTAGCTTGGGTTGTAAGCTTACATCTCAAAATTTTCAATGGCCAAAATTCTGGGGTTTTACATTCTCCCCCTAGAATCATTCATCTCCGAATGATGAGTCAAGGCATCCCTTAGCACGATTCTAAGATCGAAACACAACCACAATTTTCTTTAACAAAGTCAGAAAACATAGATGATAAGGAAAATACATACCTTAAGTTCGATTGTCTAATTCGCTAAACAAGAATGGATATTTGGACTTCATGTCCTCTTTAGCTTCCTAAGTAGCTTCTTCAAACTTTTTATTCCTCAATAGAACCTTTGCCGAATCCACATTCTTAGTCCTCAAATGACGAATTTGCCTATCCAAAATCCTAACCAGGACTTCCTCATAAGATACAAATCCAAAATACCAAAAATCTCAATAGGCACAACCAAAGAAGGATTACCCACACACTTCTTCAACATCGAAACATGAAAAACTGGATGAATGGAACCAAAACTCGAAGAAAAATCCAACTTATAAGCAATAGTACCCACTCTTCTCAAAATAAAGTATGGACCCATATACTGGCGACTAAGCTTCCCCTTCTTCCCAAATCACATCACTCCCTTCATAGTAGATTCCTTTAAGTACATCAAATCACCAAACTCAAACTCCAACTCTCTTCGCCTTACATCCGTATAGGACTTTTGGTGACTCTGAGTAGTCTTAAGTCTATACCAAATTAGCTTCACCTTCTCCATGGCTTGGTGAACCAAGTCTGTGCCGAATATCCTAGTCTCATCAACCTCAAACTATCCAATAGGAGATCTATACCTCCTACCATAAAGAACCAAAAAAGTAGAAATCACAATGCTCGAGTGATAACTATTATTAAAAGCAAAATTGATTAGAGGCAAATGATCCACCCAACTACCACCAAAATCAATCACACGAGAATTTAGCATATTCGCAAAGTCTAAATGGTCCTTTCTACTTATCTATCCGTCTAAGGGTGGAATGTGGTGCTAAGGTTCACCTATGTTCCCAAGCCTTGCTGAAATGAATGCCAAAAGCCAGAAGAGAAATCCATACTTCAATCTGAAATAATAGTAACTGTAGCATAATGCAGTTTAACTATCTCCAGAATAAGCAACTTCACATAATCCTTTCCAGTGCAAGTAGTCCTTACAAAAAAGAAGTGAGCCGACTTAGTCATCCTATCCACGATGACCCAAATAGAATCAAAATGATGGAGAGACCATGGAAGGCCAGTAATGACATCCATGTTGATCACCTCCTACTTTTAAATAGGCAACTCAACCTCTTAATACATACTGGAAGGCCTTAAGAGCTCAACCTTCACTTGCTGACACACCATACACTTAGCCACAAAGTTAGCCACATCTCTCATTATATTGTTCCACCAATATATCTCCTACAAGTCATAATACATCTTTGTCAAACCAGGATAAACTGTATACCTCAACTCATGAGACTCAGTCAAAACCATTTTCGTAGCCCATCAATATCAAGAACATAGAATCTAACTTAGTACCTCAAGATACCATCTCCACTAACCTCAAATTCTATGAATTCTGCTGACCCATATCAGTTTTAATCTACATCAAGATGGGGTCAAAAACCTACGTCTCCTTCACCTCTGCACTAAGAGATGACTTTACCACCTTTTGTATAATCACTCCTCCATCCTCAAAATCCAAAAGACGAACTCACATATTAGTCAACCGGTGAATATCCTTCCCCAATCCTTGCTTCTCCTCATCCACATGACACAAGCTACCAATGGAAAACCTGCTAAGAGAATCAACAACTACATTAGCTTTACCATGATGGTAGTGGAGACTCATGTCATAGTCCTTGAGAAACTAAAGTCATCTCCTTTGCCTAAGATTCAACTCTTTCTGGGTGAACACATACTGCAAGCCTTATAATCTGAGAAGATATTCACATAAACCCTATATAAATTATGCTGCCAAATTATCAAAGAAAAAACTATAGCTAATGATTCCAAATCATGAGTCGGATAATTCCTTACATGAACTTTCAACTGCCTAGACACTACCTTACCAGGATGCATCTATACACAACCCATCACAGTACACAACTAAACCATTGGTACCCTTGAGTAGGGTCAAAACTGGCGCAAAAGTCATTTTGTCCTTCAGCTTTTCAAAAGTACCCTCACAAGCATCAGACCATAGAAACTTCGACTTTTTTTGAGTCAACTTAGTCAACAGAGTAGAAATCGAAGAGAAACTCTCCACAAACCTCATATAATACCTTGATAAACCCAAGAAGCTTTGATTGTTGGTTAGAGTGATGGGTCTAGTCCACTTCTTAACCACCTCAACTTTGTGTAGATCTACCTTGATCCCCTTCCTAGAAACAACATGACCAAGAAAGGTCACAATATTCAACCAAAATAGACACTTAGAAAATGTAGCATACAATTGCTGATCTTTAAGAGTCTGCAACACTATATGGAAGTGATTGGCATAATCCTCCATACTCTTAGAGTATACCAAGATGTCATCAATAAACACTATGATGAACAAATCCAAAAAATGCCAAAACACCCAGTTCATAAGATCAATAAACACAGTTAGAGCATTACTCAACCGAAAAGACATGACTAAGAACTCGTAGAGACTATATCGAGATCGAAAAAAAGTCCTAGGGATATCCACCTCCCTAATTTTAACTGATAATAACCCAACCGAATATCTATCTTAGAAAAGTATTTAGCACTTTGAAGCTGGTCAAAGAGATCATCAATCCTAGGAAAAGGGTTCTTATTCTTCACAGTCACCTTATTCAACTGACGATAATCTATACACATTCAGAGAGATCTATCCTTCTTACGCACGAAAAGAATAGGAGCACCCCTCGAAGAAATACTAGGATAGATGAAGCACTTCTCAAAAAGATCCTTTACCTACTCCTTATGTTTTCTCAACTCAGTCAGAGCCATTCTGTATGAAGGGATAGAGATAGGAAGGGTATCTGGTAGAAGATCCATCCCAAAGTCTATTTCCTTATTGGGAGAAATTCCAGAAAGATCATCGAGAAACACTTCAGAAAATTTATCAATCGTAGGGATAGATTATAAAGAGGGAACCTCACACCTAGAATCCTTAATTAAACTAAATGATATAGAAACCCCTTGGAAATCAACTTTCGGGCACTAAGATAAGAAATAAAACTTTCCTTAGGTACTAGGGAACTCCCTTTGTTACAACCCAATTTATGTCATGATGGCACCTACTAAATTCCGCCAGTGACAATAGGTTAATTTGATAAGAAATCCCAACATAGTCCAAATTTAATGAATACAAGTTAAAATAAAATAAGGTGTTCTAATATAGACAAATAGTCATCATTAGATACAAATCCCATGACCTAGTAAATCCAGTACAAGAGCATCTAATATCAATAATACAAAACAAAAGACTTTAAATATAGTCAATACATTTATCTCAAATATTAAAGATTGAATGTAAAAGATAGAGGGAAAATGAGTGACTCAAACTCCATGAGCTCACCCTATATCCAAAATATCAACCCATACAAACTTAAATCAATGACAATAACTAGCACTTGGATCTACACCAAAAAGTTACGGAAGTATAATATGAGTACCAAAACAACGAATACTCAATTGGCATCATCAGCCAACTGATCTAAGTCATGATATAAAGACGATAATGCAAGATAACTATATCTAAGTCAAGGTACAGAATCAAACATAAATTATCTCCACCATCTCTATATAAAATAGGATATTAATTTGGTACAATAATATATCACTGAGTATCATCACACGCCAATACTGTAGTACATAAGAAATAACAACTCAGAATCATAACGCATTCTATAGTACAACCACAAGCAAACACAACTACAAAGTTGCGTCCATACACCAACTAGTGCATAAAGTAAAGAACTCATAACGACATCCATACTACAGGAGAGTAAACCCAAGAGAAATAATAATGAGGCATTTAACCAACAACCTATCCAAATCTCAGTGTTTTCCAAATTTATTCCATATTTATCATCCGTCAGACATTTTACAAGACTTTTACTAGTTATCAACGTTGACCATAAAATCCTATTTCACACTACTATCCTCATTAGCCATGGGTTATTAGCTAAACAAGGAACATAAACTAGTCCATTTGATTCCTTACCATATATAATATAGCCATTCATTAGACATCTAGGCATCACATCACTATTTTGATAGCCAACATTCCCCAATTAACCATTATTTAACACTGATATTACTCACTATGTGAACCTTCATTTTTTAACTAGTTTCTCACTTACCAACTAGTCTTGGAGAAACATTATATGATACTCAAATCCCAATTTATCATTGATCATTATCTATTCCTCCTTATAGGTATTTAACACTAGTGAACTATAACTGGCACCCTAAGGTCAACATCTCACCCTTATTACACACATGAATGTAAATAGAAGCATGTATATATTTTCCATACATAGGGATAGCCAAGATCGAACAGGTAGATACACATATAGGTACATCAATAATCTTCTTCCAGCCTTGTCGGGTAAATCACATCATCAACACAATCCTCCGGTCTTTTCGGACATCATCGTATTATCAAAATAATCCTCCAACCTTGTCGGGCATCATCATATCACCAACATAATCCTTTGGCCTTGTAGGCCATCAACAGAACAAGTAATCCATTATAATAATAAAAGACAAGCCCCATAAGGGCTAAAGTAAATGACAAGCCCCACGAGGAATAATGTAAATAACAAGCCTTATGAGAGATAAAGTAAATGAACATAAAGGTGAAGTAAAGAAGAACATACCTCTGATACTCATTATTTTTCTTTATTGTAAAATTCAGTAATGGGAATATTCATATAACTGATAACGCTCAAACTACACTCTGGAATGGGTGCAAGCGATCGTTGTATATATAAAAATCAACTAGGTTGGGGTCGAATCCCACAGGGAATAGGGTGTGAACTCAAGTTGTTTACGAAATAATTCACTGGTAGTTTACTATTTCCTGAAATGGGGTTTAAATTGCACAAACAATTGTTAGTCACTTTGAAATTAATGTTTATAACAATATTTTTATGAAATAATTGAGATTATGTTCACGAAGGTTTACGGTACATGATATATGCTACAAATAACTCAAGGTTCTCACGGTGGTTAGGATGACAAGCTATCTTTATCGATGGTATACTCAAATGTCTCTCGACCTATTCAAGCATCTAATTTCCTAATCCTATCGAACTTAGTGAATCTCAACTCATTGTCCAAATTTTACCTCAGGTTAATCAACCTTATTATAGCACTGATTATTAAACAAAGCCTTTTCGAGTCCCTGTCGATAATTCACTTCCTACTATTTATGATTTCTTTCTCAAGCAAACCAAAGTAGGTACGCCTATTATTTGTAACCAACAGACATAAGTTATAATATTAGAATTACCAAGAAATACTAGCACCTATTAAACCTTGAGTAATTAATTAACACCTTATCATGACCTAACCCTAGATCCCACAATCTAGGTTAAAGATGTTTAGCCACTCATAATACAATAGATAAGTATACCAGTTGAATTCATAATTGAAGGGATTAACTTACAACGGCGTGTCGTGATTACTGTCACAAAACTTCCTATAGATTTACATCTTCTGTTAAGGTTGAGGGCATCCATGACAGCCTATCACGAGGCTGACGGCATGTCATGGATGTCGTTAGCCACTCACAGTTCCGTATTTTCTTCCAATTTTAGTCTTTTTTCTTCCTTTATTAATGGTTGTCCCTCTTCTCTACTTATGCTTCAAAATCAAAGTAAAATAATAAAAAATGACTAAAGTTGCTCAAGACTTCACAATTATTTAGAGTTAAAAACTTCAAATGTGTTAGCATGGGCTCACACATCAACACCCTCAACTTAAACAATTGTTTGTCCTCAAGCAACCATAACATAACTAAGAGTATACAAAGTACAATTCGGCAGCTGACTACTCCCATCAGTTCAGAATACATACACCATCTCCATGATCAGTCAAAGTAAGATTAACTGTGTCTATTATTTAAAAACAACTATGCAACTCACAAGTATCTAGATATGGCAAAACTCTCAGCAATAGCAACCTAGCACATACCCAAATCATATTATCCAAATAAAATAGTTATTAGCAACATACCTGGTGTGCCCTCACAATAAAGAAATCCCTTTTTTACTCAGATTTACATGTATAAGCATAGGGATAAACATAAGACTCACTCTCAGAATAAAGTTCCAATATTGCGCATCAAATGTCATAGGCTTTCCCTTATAGTCAGTACCTAAATCTTCAGACAGGTCAATTAGAATCAATACAGGGCTTTTCTCAATCTTGTAACGTAGGCTAGGGGCTGGTATGATATCCATGGGTGTTTCATACTGACTACACCTCCTTGGCACTATATTAACTCTCGAGGTTTCAACTTTTGACCTTCTTTTCCTTCCTCTTTTATTGATCATGCATGCTCAAGCTGGATGCGGTCTTTTCAATTAACTGATTATCTTTTTATCATTTTTACACAGTTTTCTCTTTTCTTATTTCTTTTTCACCGCACCCAACTTCTTATTCTTTTTCCTTATTTTACCTCTCTTCATACTCATATTGCATCACGCACCCCTATAATAAACACCCTCAACTTAGGTTATTTACCTAAGTCAAGGTCCACAGTGTCCAAGGAGGACCAGGGCCAAGACAGGTTCATTGTGATATAATGGGAAGGTGACAAGTGTACAAGAAAGAACTAGGCTATTTAGGCTCAAACAGGGATCAATGGATATTAGTGACATTTGGATGGTCTTTTAAGCTAAAATGGGCTAACATGCAAAAACGACCTATGATCTTTTCCTAACGCCTATCCTCTAACTATGGCACAACTAACAGGGTAATTTCTAGATTCAATGCACAACAGGAAATGAGTAAGAACTTACACACACATGGCACACAAGTATGTAGCATATCACTGCCGATCTATTTTATGCACTAGTTTGATACAGGTTATTCAGTTTCTATACTCATGCCGCAAAAATATGCACAGAGGTCACTATGGATGTAATTCACATAGTACACAACAGATCAGACCACTGGAGAGGCACTCAAAAACCACAAAAATAAGATAACTTCCTCAAGTACTTGTACTACTCCTAATTATCTACAGAACATGTTACAACAACAATTTACCCTACACCCTCAACTTAAAAATCAAAAATAAAATGTACTAAGGGTTAGGGTATACCTGAAGATAATCAACTACATGGATACTGGGTCTTCACCCCTGTTTCTGCATCATCTGATGTCTTTTCTCCACTCAGAGCATCTAGCTTTGCGGTGGAAGGAGCCTGGATAGATGAAGCACCTGCAGCCCTAACTCTAATGATTGCTTCCCATTTCTCCATATCGGCCAGAGACTCTAATCTTGCCCTTTTTAACTCTTCTTTTTCTGCCTTCTTTTTACCTTGTTTTTCTCTCTTTTTCTTCCTCACTGTCCAACCTCACTTATTCTTGCCTTTCTTTTCCCCCTTTTTCTTTTTTTTTTCTTTAGAGAGTCCGTAGTGAGATCAAGTATGGGAATTTTTTCTTCAACTCTTGCATAATTGAACCTGTTGGCACCATAATTTGGTGTTGCTGCAGCATCCTAACCTCAGCCTTCACCTTATCCAACATAGCCCTGAATGTAGCAAGATCAACACCTGTCATCTCTTTTTCCCAGGCATCAAATCTGTTCTCCAAATCTGTAACCCGCTCAGGCAAAGTCATAAAAGGTTCAAGTACAACTTTGATTCTTTTGTCCACAGAAACAGTAAACTGTTTGGCGAAAGCATGTAGTTGTGCCTCGCACCACTTGGCTTGCTTAGCCACCCACCTGATATCAATCGGCTGAAATGCCAAACCTGTTGCTGCTGGAGGAACTAAGGGACTGGATTCAGTCTCAGAAATTAGTGCTGCCCATGCTGAAGAATCCTGTACATCTACATGAGGTACTGCTCCTGCATCTGTAACCGGTGGGTCTTCTGCTACCTCTTCACCCCTGTCATGTCTAAGTCCCGGCTGAATCTCATCTAACCGAACAGGGTTGTGAGTCTTCTGGGAACAAATATCTTCATCAACACCAATAATCTTTGGTACCTCAGCAGCTCTGCATAGCTCTATAATAAGACACGAAAAAGAATAAGCAGTATCTACTCTCGACATTCTGATCTTCATCTCATCCACAATGATTTCCCCGAAGTTCAAGGGAAGCTGTTGCACCAAACTTGCTACAAAAATAGCCCGATCATCACCCAGAATATTGTCTCCCTCAGTAGGAATTAGCCACACTCGCACTATTCCCCACCAAAATTTTGCCTCTTGGGTTAATGAGGACTTACAGATTCTCTCATTTGGGTTTGTCACCAAAATCTGTTCTCTAGAAGCGATGATGTTGGCCAACCAAGGACGTTGTTTATCCTTATTCTTTATCCGGGCATAAAATGATGGTGTGGTGGCCTGAGGCATAAAGTCAGGGCCATGCAAAAATCTAATGATGGCTCTAGTCAAAACATCAACGCTTACACCCCTCACCCGAACTCTTACAAGAAGAGGCTGATTTGCTACTTTGTCACTTGGTTTGCACATATTCTCCAACTGGGCTTGGTAGTTCGCGTAGAATTCTCGAACTAGTGTGGGGCAAAATAAACCTCCCCTTTCTGCAGTCTGTCCTAAGCCTTTTTCTTTGAATTTCTTGTCCACTTCAGGGTATCTATTCAACCCTTTTGTGATGATCATCTTTTCTTCTTGGATTGGACTCTTTTCATTCCTTCTATCAGTTCTTTGCAACCCAACAATATAGATGTCTTCAGCTCTAGGAATCTGTCATCTAGCATTGTTTCTCACCTCTGGATTCTTACACTTGATAAGAGCCCTCTGAGGTGTAGACTCTTCATACTTTCATTGATTAGTGGATGGGGACCCAGAAGTTGTCCCCTCGGACTCAGATTCTTCAGACTCTTCTTGATCCCCTTCATCAAAGTCAGCATGTTTAGACTCATGCTATTCAGAATCACTCTTTTCAGACCCCTCTTGCTCAGAAGCTGTGGTCGACTCAGTATCATCACTTTCCTCCACCTCAATTGGTGGAGGTAGAGGAGTTTTATTTGGGCTCTACTTCTTTTTTAGCTTTCTGAGCAAGGGTTCCTCTTCCTCGTAGTCAAATTCTTCATCGAGGAGCTTACGACGTACATCATCTTTGGCCACTTTGTTTGGTTCTGTTGGGATCTTTCTTTTTGGTGCCATTTTAAAGTACCTTGAGACATTAGAAGAACATCAATCAACCCTAAAGATCACAAGCAAAATCACATTAATCATTTAAGCTCATTCATGTTTTAGGTCCCAGGTGTGACGCCAATTCTTGATAAGTCATCACGACTGTGACAACTTGTCACAATTGTCTTCATCCTCAAGCAGAGTTCAGTAAATTTTTCCATTTCATGATGACATTCCTGATAGGCCTTCACAACCGTGATAGAACATCACGAATGTCGTCACCTCGAAACAGAACCTCTTTTAAATTTTTCAGAGCTTGACGACATTCCTAATAGGCCGTCACGATTGTGATAGCCCGTCATGAATGTCGTCACCCCTACCAGAACCCAATTTTAACTTTAATTGAATTTTTGGTCTTCATTTTTGCTCAAGATTCACTTCAATTAGCATTGTGTGCTAATTTTTCAAACTTTGGGCTTGCACAGCTAACCCTAGGTGCGATTTTGGCCATTTTCCAAGTTGTCCTTGGTTCAAGCACCTAGGGGATTTAGGTTATCCTTTAATCACCATACAATCATAAGAAAGAAAGAGTTGAAGTAGAATATACCAGATGTATCTTTTAATATAGTGCCACTCACAAGGAGAAGTGTGAAAGAGGAAGATTTTCTTGGTTCTTAAGAACAACCCACACACAATCAACTTGTTTTACGTGAAGTGGTTTGCCACGAATGGGAACTATATTAACTAAGGAAAGAAATAACTCAAAAGTAAGGAAGTTAATATTGGCGAAAATTGAAAAGGTTCACAATTTGGGCCAGGTCAGATCAAATTAAAATTAGGCCCTGTTTACAGAGTTTAAGGCCCTGGGGTGATGATAATTTGTGATGGCTTGTCACGATTGTGATAGCCCGTCAAGGTCATTGTCAACAAAAGGCAAAGATTTTCTCATATTTGATCTAGCTGACGGCATTCATGATAGTTTATCACGAATATCTCGGCTTGTCACGGATGTCGTCATGATCTTCCAGCTGACCCTTTTTATTTTTTCACCTGCTCTATACTAAATCCTAATTTAGAAATTAAAAACACTTGCTCAAACATAAAATTTTTAGGTTGCCTCCCAGTAGCTCCTAATTTACTGTCGCGGCACGACTGGGCTATCTTGACTACTCAGACTTTGCCAAGACGACCTGTCATTCCCTCTTTTTCATCCTAATAAAAAAAACATCTATGATCAAGAAGACATTCATATCGTTTTGTTGTGACATGGGTTGATGAATTTTGAATTTTGCCTCCTTTTTATCGAGCCTAAACTTAAGCTCATTCAACTCCATGTCAATTATTACCCTTCCTGTTGCCAAGAATAGTCTTCCCAAAATAATTGGTACTTCAAAGTCCACATCACAATCCCGCACTACAAAATCAGCAGGAAGAATAAAGTCTGCCAATTTTACTAACACATCATGCAAAATTCCAACAGGCCGCTTTATCGACCTATCCGCCATCACCAGTCGCATATTAGTAGGTGTTGGATCTTCTAAACCCAGCTTCTTTCATATAGACAGTGGCTTCAGATTCACGCTGTACACAATGCCTTTGCAACATCCTTAGACCCAACTTTGCATGGAATAGTGAATGCATCTGGGTTAACCTTCTTTTGCACTAAGAATCGTATGGACACCACGCTACAATGGTGGAGATTGTCCACCTACTCATTGCTGAACTTTCTCTTCTTTGTGATGAGGTATTTCATGAACTTGGCATAGACTGGTACTTGCTCAAGTGCCTCAACTAAAGGCACATTAATTGTAAATTGCTTAAGCATAGCCATGAACTTACCAAAGTTTGCATCATCGACCTTCTTCTTCAATCATTGAGGAAAAAGAGGTGGTGGTCTAGGGATAGTCTTTAACACTACTTTCTTTTCATTCTCATCTTATCTCTCCAAAATATCAATAAAACCATCCAGCTTATCAGACTCCACTGGATTACTTTCTTCGGGTTCGTCAATACTTACCTCATTCTCCAGCGATTTGCCCACAGAAGGGCCAAATAACATCTTACCACTTTTAGTGGTAATCGCCATACACGATCCATCATTCTGTGGGTTCTAAACCGTATCACTAGGTAAAGTACCAGTTTTTCTTTGGTTCAGTATAGCATAAAGTTGGCTCATCTGCTGCTCTAACTGCTTAATAAAAGTAGAGTGTGAGCTAACCAGTTGACTGAGGGTAGAAAATTCACTCTTCATAGTAGTTACCCCCGAGTTGGTAGCTTCAACTCCCTTCAACAAATTTTTCATCATGTCCTCCATGGACATCTTTCCAGAACTAGTTGTTGCAGAATCCCGACTTCCAGGAGGAATATACAAACCACTCTTGTCATTATTGTTCCTCCAGTGTCCCTGCTCCCTATCTTTATAATCAGGCTTGTCATAGAAGTTCCGACCTTGATTCCCTTGTCTATTGCCTCAAAAACCCCTTGATTACTCACATAGTTTGCCTCCGCATTAGCACCTGTAGATACAGTCCCCTGAGATTCTATGACCTTAACCATTTCAGTCTTGCCTGAAAGCAAGTTCTTGGCCAGCAAGTCCATCTATGTCTTCAAAGAGTCCATGTCCTGATCTCTCTCTTCATCCCTTCTACGCTGCTCCGTAGTTATACCACCATCAACAGTCGGGCTAGATACTGCAGAATCCCTAGTGTGCCAAGCCTGAATTTTCTTGGTCATTCTATTCAGCATGTCAGAAGCATCTAGAAAAGAGAGGTCAATGAACAAACCACCCTCAACGTTTTCAACAATTGGCTTTGTCACAGATTTGAATGCTCTGTAAAAAGTCTCCATCAAGTGCAAGTACGTCATGTTGTGGTTCGGACATTATACTAGCTTCTTCTTAAATCTCTCCCAAGTTTCGTGTAACACATAGTCGGGAGCTGTCTGAAGTTACTGATTTTGTCCCTCAACTGTACCATTCTGGAGGGTGGAAAGAACCATTCTAGGAATGTATCTATCAACTGTCTCTAGTTGGTTATAGAATCGGGCTCTAACTCGTTCAACCATATTGTTGCCTCTCTAGATAGAGACAATGGAAATAACCTCAACCTTATTGCATTCTGGATCACTCCTGCATTGTCAAAAGATTTGCAAATGGTGATGAATTTCACCAAATGCATGTTCGGATCATCACCCGGAAGGCCTCCAAACAGCCCCTTCAGATTCAGGAGCTGAATAATGGTGCTTGTTATGCTGAATTTTGCACCTGCTGCCAACGGTGGAGGAATGATATCCCCCGTTGAACCATCTCCATCCATTTCTTCATCATCTTCATCAACCTCGTATTGAATAGGCTATTGGCCATACCTTCCTTGGATTGGACGGTTTCTATTGACATTTTGCTGCACTGGTGCAGCAAGTTGCTCAGCTCGCCTAGGGTTTTAGGGATTCAGCAATTCCCCATTACCCAAATCTTTGTCATCAGGGTTCTGGTGATGTGCTTGTTGACCCAAATTTTGTACATTCACCTGAGTCCTGGGTAAAGCGGCTAGTCTGTCCGCCTCTTATTGTTCAGCCATTCTTCCTATCAGTTGAGGTTTTGGATTGAGTGGCAATAATGGTTCTCCAAAACTTCTTGTTTTTGGCATAAACAAAACAATACCTACAATCGAAAAAAATAACAAATAAATGTGAATCTAGAAAACTTAACTAACAGCACATTAGCGCCTATAACTTACAGTTTACAACTGTATTCCCCGGTAACGAAGCCATTTTTGATAACGCTCAAACTACACTCTGGAATAGGTGTAAGCGATCATTGTCAATATAAAACCCAACTAGGTTGGGGTCAAATCCCACAGTGAATAGGGTGTGAACTCAAGTTGTTTATGAAATAATTCACTGGTGGTTTACTGTTTCCTGAAATGGGGGTTTAAATAGCACAAACAATTGTTAGTCACTTTGAAATTAATGTTTATAACCAATTTTTTTATGAAATAACTGGGATTATGTTCACTAAGGTTTACGGTACATGACAGATGCTATAAATAACTCAAGGTTCTCACGGTGGTTAGGATGACAAGCTATCTTTATCGATGGTATGCTCAAATGTCTCTCGACCTATTCAAGCATCTAATTTACTAATCCTCTCAGACTTAGGGAATCGCAACTCACTGTCTAGATTTTACCTCAGGTTAATCAACCTTGTTATAGCGCTGATTATTAAATGAAGCCTTTCCGAGTCCCTATCGATAATTCACTTCCTACTATTTATGATTTCTTTCTCAAGAAAACCAAAGTAGGTACGCCTATTGTTTGCAACCAACAGACATAAGTTATAATATCAGAATTACCAAGAAATCCTAGAACCTATTAAACCTTGAGTAATTAATTAACACCTTATCATGACCTAACCCTAGATCCCACAATCCAAGTTAAAGATGTTTAGCCACTCATAATGTAATAGATAAGTACACAAGTTAAATTCATAATTGAAAGGATGAACTTACAACGATGAATTAAATCAAAAGTGAACTTGTATTTGAATCACAAGACAATACTCTAAAATATTGTTCTTGAGATAGACAGAGAGAAAAGTCGTATGTTGTAAGATAGATTCCTCAATGAATTTTTATAAAACCCCTAAAACAAGTCTTTAAATAGTCGATCCTAAATAAGGAAATAATATTAAAATTTCTTATTTTCTTCAGATTAGGTGACGGCTCCCGTGACGTCATATTACGATCTTGATGGCCTGTCAAGGATGTCGCCAACTTCTCTGCAATTTCAACTCCTGTTGGCTACGGTTGACGGCAATTTTAACGTCCTATCAGGATCTTGATGGCGTGTCATGATTTCCATCACAAAACTTCCTACAGCTTTACATCTTCTATTAAGGTTGACGGCATCCTTGACAGCCTATCACGAGCTGACGGTGTGTCATGGATGTCGTCAGCCACTCCCAGTTCCTTATTTTCTTCCAATTTCAGTCTTTTTGCTTACTTTATTGATGGTTGTCCCTCTTCTCTACTTTTGCTGCAAAATCAAAGTAAAATAATCAAAAACGACTAAAGTCGCTCAAGACTTCGCAATTATTTAGAGTTAAAAGCTTCAAATGTGTTAGCATGGGCTCACACATCAGTAACATGACTATTATAATTATCATTGGGTTTCAAGCATATAAGCAACAAACATCCCATGTAGTCATCCAACATGCCTTCTAGAACCATTATTATCATGACTCACCATATTAGCAATGTGAGGGCTTTCTAGCATGGTTACTAGTTTGGTTACTAAACAAGAATACAACATGAGTAATAGCATATCCCAATCCCAAATCAATAGCTTAGTCAATTGCACACAAGATCACAAAGACACGGGCTTGATAGCATAAACCATAGTTACTCATAGAATTTATGGTAATTTAGCCAACCAACCATATACACCACTTCTAAGATCAGCACCATAATACAATTACTCAATTTACCCAACATGTTATCAAAGGGGCATTTTCTAGATATTTAGCTAGCGTCTAAGGTATTCAAGGGAACTATATCAATCCAAGCTTAAGGTTGGTCAAAAAACCCGGTCTAATATTCCTCAAGTACGTGCTAAGTTCAAATTCTACCCAAGACTAGTCTAAGGTGTCTAGATCAACTCTTATATGAATAGAAATTCACCAATAAGCCTAAGACAAAGGTCTTTCGTACATACTACTTCTAACTCATCCATTGCAACTAATGTGCTTTACCAAAGAAAGCAACTAGGATCAACTTACCCCTATCATGAGTGACAAGGTCACTCACATCTAACTAAGGAAACTAGAGTATCCCCATGCTATCCATGAGACACGAGGTCCAATTTACCAAGGTTCAAGCCTACAAGTCAAGAACTTCATCTTATGAGTCCAAATAACCGAAATGATTCAACTAATTCCAAGAATTATTACTTACCAATGAACACCTAGAAACCCTCCCAATCTAATAAGATATCACAATTATACTATAACACAACTCAATCTAATGAAAACTAAACCTAACCTACCTCAATCCCAAAGAAAGCTCACGAACTGCTAAACTTTTATTTTTCCTTTTCGAGAAGCTTCTCCAAGGTGTCCAGCCATCAAAAGCACAATCTACATATTATAATGAGAAAATTGATACCCATATTGAACCATTGTGCTTTGTGTTCAAAAATGACACCAAAAACCCAAGTGGGTCCCACTTATAGAAAACACATTTCAGAGGTCAACCCAATGCTCATACACCATTAAGGATTTATAACTCTCATGAAATAGGTGAGGGTTAGCTTGTTTGGGGCTAATTCAAGTATCTAAGCTATTTGGGGTTTTGGTCAAGAATTTAAGAAATTAAAGAAAGAAATAGAAGGATTCATACCTCAAATCCATTGTTAATAATGAAATTATATGTTATCGAAGCTCCCAAGAGGTACCCAATACTCAATTTGAGCTTAGCACACAATTTTAGGGTTCCTTGGTCTCTAGGATAAGAGAAAAGAGCTCAAAATGTGGCCTAAAAGGCCTTTAAATACCCTTCCCAAGTAAAGATATGACGTGATCTCCATTCATACTTTCACGATCGTGGCATCCTCCCCTTGCACACGGTAACAGTTGAACCTTGTTTTAAGTTTAGGCCAATGTCTCAGGAATCATTTGGAATTCAATTTTAGAAAATAAACTATGTCTCTATACTAACTTCGATGTTCCCGACGAATTGGAGAAGTCGTATTTTCAATCTAAGATTGTTTCAGCCAAATGTGGGTCCAACATCTGAATCTTTAATTTTTTTAACTTTCTGACCAATAGGTTGAAATGAGTTTGGGAATATTAGGCCTTGAACCAAAGGTCTACCTAGCCTAAAATTGATATTCAAAACCTATTGACGTAGTCGGAATTTATGACCGAGATTTTTTTACTAAAGTTTTTTCCCGATGTCCATTTCAAACCAGCGAAGACTTCTTCAAGGGGAATTGACTCTAAAACCTAAATGAGTTGCCTAGTAACCGAGCTAGGAGTTTCAGTAAGTCATAAATGACTTGGGTCAGCTATGGAAAATATCTAACAACAAAAATATGTGTCTATATAGAAAATAACCTAAAGAGCCATGACTACCTTCCTACTCAAATATCAATTCATTCAGGAATTGGAAACTAACCCTTAGGGTCTGACAATCTAGGGATGCATAGAACGAGTGAAGCCAATCCATCCCCAAGATCACATCAAAACCTAACATATCCAACTCTATCTGATCCACAATGTCTCTCAACCACAGATATATACCACACAACCCCTATAAACCTTTCTAGCCACAATAGAATCATCCTCTGGGGTAGACACAGAAAAGAGATCAGAAATGCACTCGGGTTCAAAACCAAAATAAACAGCCACATAAGAAAAGGTAGAACCCAGATCAAGTAGACAATATACATCATAATAGAAAAGTTTCAACATACCACTGATGACATCAGGAGATACCTTAAATTCCTAATGGGTGGAAAGAGCATAGACGTTTTTTACCAGTGTCGGTTTCCAGAAGTAGTACCCTTTGGAGCAGAAGCTGAAGAAGTAGAAATCAAAACTTTATTATCTCCAGTACTAACATTGTATGAAGGATAGTTCCATTAAATATGACCAGGCTTGCCATATTTGAAACACTTATTCTGTAATGCCCCGAGAGTACACCCTGGGTGCTACATGGTATATACGCCCACAAGTGACCACAAGTTAACCCATGTTGGTACCTTCTGTGAGCACTAAATAAAAAAACAAAGAACAGGTGCAAAATTTAACTGAAAATGCCATAAGGTTTTAAAATATTAAAACAATCTCTAAAATGATAAGCCTGAAAAAAACTATCTAAAAAAACATTTCTAAAAAAGAGACTGTCAATAACAACTGATAATTATCTAACTACATAAAAGTATCTGAAAGCCTCTAACTGAACAACTATGGAGTTGTGGGACAAGCCCTCAACTAGCTCTGACTGGCTGCTAAAACTGAGATACTTAAATCAATACAATTAATCCTCAAAATATGAGAACTCACCACTGCTATTGTTGCTGATGTGCTGGAGTGTCTAAGTGCGGTTGGGAACCTGAGTGTCCGAACCCATGATATGAGACTTCATAGCACAAGAAATGAGTATACGATCAGTACTTTGAATGTACTGGTACGCTAAATGAGGTTAGGCTGATATATATGGGTTATATGCATAAACGATAACTGTTTGAATAAATAGCATGATATACTGATGTATAGTATGCGAAAGCTGTAAAATCTGAGAATGTGTGACCAAGAATATAAAATGATACTGGGATAATTTGTAAACTGAACTACTAAATTACTAATATTACACAACTAGTAACTATATGCCCTAGTAAAGCAAGCCTGAAAACTGACCTCTGAACTGAATACGGGACTGAGACTGTGAGAGTTATCATCTAACCAGCATACCCTAATGAGATCTAATTGGGATCCAACTGTGTCCCTAGTTGAAAGGGTGTCAGTACCATGGCACGAGTACTAATACTAGTTTTATGGATCAACTAAAGTGTTGTACCAAAGGACTAAGAGTCACCCTCCACTGGCAGGTGCCCTAGTGAGATATGTGTCAACCCTCAACTGGAAGGTTAACATATCAACCTACGCCAGCTACGTAGTTTTGGATTATAGGGATTTCTATTAAGGGTCACCCGCTCAACTGGAAGGTGAGACCTCATACCTAGGTTTCCTCGGTGCTAAATCCAACTCCTAACTTAACTGACTCTAATTACTAGACTAAACTAAGCTTACTGACATAAGGTACTGACTAAACTAATTATATTCTAATATATCTGAAACCATTCTAAAAAATACTAAAAACTAAGTAGAAAGCTAAGTTTTGGGGTATTCAAAAGCCCTAGGACTTGATAACATTTAAGTAAAAGCATACCAAAAGTTTGGAAGTATAATAAATAGTCCTTGCTCAAAATTCATCTCTTAGGCATTTCATCAAACACTTGCAATTCATGGTTTAAACATGGGAATAGTCTTAACATGTAAAGGTAGCATGATTTCAACACTAAAATCACCCATTAAGGCTTAAATCAGCGAACAAGCATGAGTCACAACTTGTCGGGTTTAATAACAACAACAATTATATAGAAACATGATATAAACTCGAGATTTATGACATTTCATAGGTAAAATGCATGGGAACATGTAAAAATCATAACTTTAATACTTTAAATTGGGTTCTTAGACTCCATGGGTGAAAAGGACCCATGGATGAACATTTAACATACCTTAATTGAAGAATTCTTGGAGGTTCTTAGTGGATTTATTGAGAATTTATCTTGAATGTTGGATGAGTTAGGGTTTGTTATTTAAAGAGGGTTGTTTTAATTTGAGAGAATTGTGAAATAATAGGCAAATAATGCTCTCTTAGTACTTAAATTTTGTGTTTTGGCTGAATTAGATAAAGGGAAAGGACCTAAATGCCCTTGGAAAAATATGACTGAACACTGGAAATACACAGGGAGTGATGGAATGCACGCTGCGGGCTCTAGTCTACTGGACTGGATGGCACACCACGGGCTCTCCCTAGGTGTGAAATGGAGGGCGTGTCACGTACTAATCGCGCGTTGCCTCTATTTTGGACGTCAAAACTCGACCTTACGCTGGTCCAAATTTTCAAAACTCACCTGAGATGTACTATTGACTTCCCTAATCATGAATCAACTTAAAAACCAACTTTACGGTGTCGGGATGATCAAAAATAAATTCATCAAATTTAAGGGCTTTAAAAGTGACTAAGTCTTAATACTTAGTGAAATATTAGTCAGTTACCCCTATGTAAGAGTGAGATGAAACAAGCTAGGATTTTATGGGGTCTTACAATATCTCCCCCTTGGGAACATTCGTCCTCAAATGAGACTGATTAAGTTGACAAATACAGAGGTACTGAGGTTACATGTTGAGCATGCATAACTGAAACAATGATAACATGATTGATTCTGAAACATGGTAACTGACTGAACTAATTCATGAATGCATGTAATGACATAAAGATGAGCATATGACTGAGACTGAGAATGGAAAAAAGATAATCTAAGAAAAACCGTTACCTTAAGCTGATTCTGAGTTTACGGAGAAAGGTGAGGATACTTGGTACGCATGTTTGCTACACTTTCCCAAGTAGTTACCTCAACGGACTGATTCCTCCAAAGAACTTTGACCAAGGGAACTTTTTTGTTCCTTATTTTTCTAATCTGGTGATCTAAGATTTCAACTGGGAGTTCTTCATAAGAAAGGCCATTCTGAATAGCTAATCTTTTTAAGGGAGCAATGACAGGTGGATCACCGATATAATTCTTTAACAAAGAGACATAGAATACTTAATGGACTGATGCCAACTCTGCAAACAACTTAAGCTAGTAAGCTACCTTTCTAAAATGACTCAAGATCCTGAAAGGTCCTACATATCGGGACTGAGCTTCCCTTTTTTACCAAATCTCTTCACTCCTTTCATGGGAGAGATTTTCAAATAAAATAAGTCGCCAACCTAAAACTCAAGATCTTTTCTCCGCATATCTGCATAGGATTTATGTTGGCTTTGGGCTATCTTAAGCCTTTCTCTGATTAGTTGAACCTTCTCCAATGTATCAAATACTGAATCTGGCCCTATCAATGCGGGCTCACTGCCTCAAACCAACCGATAGGAGATCTACACCTCCTTCCATAAAGTGCCTCAAATGGAGCCATTTGAATACCAGAATAATAACTGTTATTGTAAGCAAACTTAATCAATGGAAAGTTATCATCCCAAATTCCCTTAAAGTTAATAACACAAGCTCTCAATATTTCCTCTAAGGTATGAATGGTCCTATCATCTTGACCATCTGTCTGGGGGTGAAAGGTTGAACTAAGACGAACTTGGATACCAAGACCTTTCTAAAAATCTCTCTAAAAGTGAGAGGTAAATTGAGTACCCCTATCTGAAATGATGGACAATAGAACTCTATTCAACCTAACCAACTATCTAATATAGAACTTGGCATAGTCCTTGGCTAAATAAGAGGTATGGACTGGCAAGAAATGAGCTGATTTGGTCATTCTATTTATAATAACCCAAATCAAATCATGTTGGCGACGTGAATGATGCAACCTTGTCAAAAAATCCATGTTCACCTCTTCCCATTTCCAAGTAGGAATACTAAACTCCTACATAGAACCACTAGGCTTTTGGTGCTCAACTTTGACCTTCTGATAATTAGAGCACTTAGCTTCAAACTCTGCAACATCCATCTTCATCCAACTCCATGAATAGATTTCCTGTAAATTGCGATATATCTCAGTGGCCCCTGGATGAATAGAGTAATATGCATCATGCACTTTTGCAAGAATCTATTACCTTAAGTCATCTACACATGGAACACATAGTCTACCTGGAAATGCAACACACCATCTCCCCCTTGGGAGAAAACCTCTACTTTCTAATCTCTGACTGACTCCTTCAACTTAACTAGTCTGGGATCCATATCCTACTTTTCTTTCACTTTGGCAACCAAAGAAGATTCTAAACTATTCTGAACCCATACACTACCCTCAGCTGAATCAACCAAACGAACTCCTAATCTAGCAAACTAAAGAACTTCCTGAATTAACTTCTTCTTATCACTCTCAACATGAGCCACACTACCCATGGACAATCTACTAAGGGCATCTACCACTATATTGGCCTTTCCTGGATGATACAAATCACTTATATCATAATCTTTCAATAATTCTAACCAACTTTTCTGATGTAGATTTAACTCTCTCTACGAAAACACATACTACAAACTCTTATAATCCATAAACACGTCAATATGCAGCCCATACAGATAATGTCTCCAAATTTTCAAAGCAAACACAAAGCTGCTAACACAAGATCATAGGTAGGATAATTCCTTTCACGGGATTAAGTTGTCGAGAGGCATAAGCTAAGACCTTGCCTCTCTACATCAAAACATAACCCAAACCAACTCTGAAAGCATTATCGTAAACAACAAGCCTATCTAAACCATATGGCAAGGTCAGAATTAAGGTTGAGGTGAGTCGAGTCTTTAACTCCTGAAAACTCTTCTCATAAGAATCTGATCACTAAAACTTGACTTTCTTCTGAGTCAATCTGGACATAGGGATACAATAGACAAAAACCCTTAAATAAATTATCTATAATAGCTAACCAAACCCAAGAAACTCCTGATATCTAACAGTGAAATGGGTCTAGGACAGTTTCTCACTACTTTTGTATTTTGAGGGTCCACTCTAATACCATCACCGAAAATAATATGGCCAAGGAAATCTACTGATCTTAGCCAAAACTAACACTTGCTGAATTTAGCAAACAACGACTGGGATCTAACAGTTTGAAATACAATTATGAGATGGTCTGCATGGTCATTTTCATTACAGGAATAGACAAGGATATCATCTATGAAGACTATGACGAACATGGCCAAGTACTACTTGAACACTTTATTCATCAAGTCCATGAAAGCAGTATGGGGCATTTGTAAGACTGAAGGACATGACTTGAAATTTGAAGTGACCATACCGAGTTCTAAAAGTTATTTTCAAAATTTCACATTCCCTGACTCTGAGCTAATGGTAGATGGATCTGAGGTTTATCTTAGAGAATTAACTGGCACCCTGAAGTTGGTCGAACAAGTTATTGATTTTGGGGAGTGGGTACTTATTCTTGATAGTGACCTTGTTCAACCGACGGTAATTGATGCATATACGAAGAGAACTATCTTTCTTCCACATGAAAAGGACTGGAGCACCACATGGGGAAACACTGGGCCTAATGAACCCCTTATCTAGAAGGTCTCGTAATTGTTTGATAACGCTCAAATTACACTCTTGAATGGGTGTAAGATATCATTGTCAATATAAAACCCTACTAGGTTGGGGTCAAATCCCACAGGGAATATGGTGTGAACTCAAGTTGTTTGCGATTTAATCCACTGATAGTTTAATGTTTCCTTAAATAGGGGGTTTAGTCTTAACAAGTTGTTGTTTGTCACTTTACTTTCGGTGTTTGTAAATCAAGAGTTTATGAAATAACCAGAATTATGTTCACTAGGGCTTCCGGTACATGACAGATGCTATAAGTGATTCAAGATCCTTACGGTAAGTAGGATAACAAGGTATCTTTATCGATGTTATGCTTAAATGTCTCTCGATCTACTTATGCATTTAATTCCCTAATCCTCTCAGACTTAGGGAATTTCTATTTACTGCCCAGATTTAACCACAGGTTAACCAACCTTGTTACAACACTGATTCTTAAACAAAGTATTTCCGAGTCTATATTGATAATTCACTTCCTACTATATTTGATTTATTTCTCAAGCAAATCAAAGCAGGTGAGTCTACTATTTACAACCAACATACGTTAGTTAAAACTTTAGAATTATCAAGAAATCCTACCACCTTTTGAATCTTAAATACTTAACACCTCATCAAGACCTAACCCTAGATCCCATAACTTAGGTTAATGGAGTTTAGCCACTCATGAGTAACGAACGAAACACATAATTGAATTCATGATTTGAATGATAAACTTACAGAGATGAATAATAACTAGTGAATCACAGATTAGATCACAAAGGAAAAATCCCACAATACTGATAATAATCTCTCAAAAATAGTTGTGTTGTTCAAGTCAAGAAGTAAAGAGAGAAAATATCAAAATATGTCTCTTCAAACTCAAGTTGTCGACCTTATGCGGAATAATAATGATAATAACAATAACAATAATTATTCTAGAAAAAACTAAAACAAAGCTTTAAATAGCTTACCCTAAATAAGGAAACAAAATTAAGGTTACAGATTTTTCTCGGAATAGAAGACGACTACTGGTGACGCCTTATCAGGATCCTGATGACTTATCAAAAATGTCGCCAGGTCTTCTTCAAATCTGCACTAGTCCTGTCTTGGGTTGATGGCAACATCTGACGGTTTATCAGGACTGTGATGACTTATCTGAAATGTCGTCACACTTTTGCTCCAATTCTCATGTCCTGCCTAAGTTTGATGGCATTCCTGATGACTTGTCACAATTATGACAGCTTATCACAAAATGTCATTGATTTACCAGTTGAAACTCATTCCCTGTTTAAGGCCGACGACAAACTTGAACTTATCAGACCCTTAACGACTTATCACAAAATGTCATCACAACTTCCACTTTAGGCCAATTCTCTGTCTACTGATGACGACCAATTTGATAGCTTATCACAGGGCTGACGACTTATCACAAATATCATTAGGCACACTTGTCTTCAGATTTCTTCAAATTTTAACTTCTTTGCTTCATTTCATATTGGTTCTCTATCATATCAGCTTAAACTACAAAATCAAACATAAGCTAATCAAAAATAACTAAAGTTGCTCAAGACCTTGGAATTATTTAGAGTTAAAAGCCTCAAATGTGTTAGCTTATGCTCACACATCAACACCCTCAACTTAAAATAATTGCTTATCCTCAAGCAACCAAAACATAACTAAGAGAATACAAAGTACAATTTGGCAGCTAACTACTTATATTAGTTCAGAATAATTTCACCATCTCCAAGGTCAGTCAATTCAAAACTCACTGTTGATGTTTTGAAGAACAACCATGCAACTCAAAAGTATCAAGATACGGCAAAAATTCAGCAATAACAATCATGTTATACCAAGATCACATTATCTGAACAAGTCAGTGACTTAGCAACATACACAATGTGCCCTTACAACAAAGAAATCCCTTTTTCACTCATATCAGAATTCACATACATAAACATAGGGATAATCACAAGTCTCACTCTCAGAATGAAGTTCCAAACACTGCATGTCAAATGCCATAGGCTTGCCCTTATAGTTAGTACCCAAATCTTTAGGTAGATTAGTTAGGATCACTTTAAGGATTTATTAGGCTTATAATGTAGGATAGGGGATGGTATGATATTCATGGATATTTTAGAGTGACTATGCCTCCTTGACACTACACTAAACTCTTAGGGTTTCACTTCTCAACCTTATTTTCTTCCTCTTCTTTTATTGATCACACATGCTCAAGATGGATGTGGTCTTTTCAATCAGCATATTATCTTTTTATCATCTTTAACACAGCTTTCTCTTTTCTTATTCTTTTTTCACCACACCCAACTTTTTATTCTTTTCTCTCATTCTACCTCTCTTCATGCTTATTTTGCATCATGCACCCCTATGATAGCCACCCTCAACTTAGAATGTTTGCCTAAGTCAAGCTGCATAGTATCCAAGGAGGACCAGGGCCAACACAGGTTCATTGTGAGGTAAACAGGAAGGTGAGAGGTTTCACAGAAAGAAACAGGCATATAGGCTCAAATAAGGGATCAAAGGATATTATTCACATTGGGAAGGTCATTTAGGCTGAAAGTGGGTTAGAATAAAAAATGGCCTATGATTCTTTCCTAACCCCTATCCTACAACATAGGCAGGACTAACAGGGAAAGTTCTAGATTCAGCACACAACAGGAGTTGAGTAAGACCTCACACACACAAGGAACATAAGTACATCTTATATCACTACTTATCCAATTCATGCAATTTGTTCAGCAAAAATCATCAAGTCGCCAGACTAATGCCACAAAAAGATGCACCGCAGTCATAGATGAATGCAATTCACACTACTATAAACTCAGATCAATGGAGAGGTTCTCAAAAGTCACATAACAAGCTAACTGCCTTAAGTACCTGTATTACTCCAAATTATCTACCAAAAATTATTAAAACAACATCCTACCCTACACCCTCAACTTAAAATTGAAAATAAAACTAAACTAAGGGTTAGAGCATACCTAGAATGGATCAATCCCGGAGTTCATGGGTTGCCTCCCATGTAGAGCCTGATTTAACGATGCGAAATGACTCAAGTATCTTGATTACTTCAGACTTCACCGAGATAGATAATGGTGATACTTTTTATTGATTTTTTTGGACCAATGTAAAGCTTGACACGTTGCCTATTTACCTTGAAGGTACTGCCATCATCGTTTTCAAGTTCCACTACTCCAGATGAGTAGACTTGTGTAACTTTAAAAGGGCCTGACCACTTAGATTTCATCTTACCTGGGAACAATTTGAGTCTGGAATTGAACAGAAACACCATGTCACCCTTTTGGAAGTCTCATTTCTCTATCCTCCAATCATGGTATTTTTTCATATTTTCTTTATACAGATCTACTCGTTCATATGCCCTGAGATGGAATTCATCCATCTCATTCAGTTGCCCCAGTCTTAGCTCTGCTGCCTCCTTCCCATTTAAATTCAGCCTTTTGAGTGCCCATAAGGCTTTGTGCTCCAACTCTATTGGTAGGTGGCAAGTTTTTCCATAGACCAGCTAAAATGGTGACATGCCAATGGGTGTCTTGAATACAGTCCTATATGCCCACAGGGCATCATCGGGCTTTCGAGACCAATCTTTCCTGCTAGCGTTCACCATTTTGGCTAGGATGGCTTTAATCTCTCAATTTGACACCTCCACTTGCCCACTGGTTTGTGGGTGGTATGCAGTAGCCACTCGGTGCTGCTTCACCCCATATTTTGCTAAAGATGCCCAAAATAGTTTGTTGTAAAAATGAGATCCTCCATCGCTTATAATAGTACGGGCTCTCCAAAGCGAGAGAAGATGTTCTTCTTGAGAAAAGAAACAACCCTCTTCCCTTTATTATCAGACAATGCTACAGCTTCGACCCACTTCGAGATATAGTCAACAACAACTAAAATATACTTCATTCCATATGATCTTACAAAAGGACCAATGAAATCAATGCCCCGGACATCAAATAATTCCACTTCAAGCATCTTAGTTAAGGATATCTCATGTATTTTGGAGATTGACCCCTGCCTCTGACATTGGTCACATTTCAGCACAAACTCGTGGGCATCCTTGAACAATGTTGGCCAGTAGTAGCTACTCTGCAACACCTTCCTAGTTGTTCGGTCGCCTGCATGGTGACCCCCAACTGGGGAAGTATGACATGCTTCCAATATACACAATACATCAACTTCCAGTTTGCATCTCCTTATAATATTATTCGCACATCGCCGAAAAAGATTCGGTTCATCCTAGAAGTAATGAGTCATATCATGCAAGAATTTCTTCCTTTGAAGGAAAAAATGGTTTTCTGGAATGACGTCACTCACAACATAATTTGCATAATCCGCATACCAAGGCAATTATTCCACAGCGGTAGCCAGGATCTCCTCATCAGGGAATAAATTATTTATCTTCGTTTTATCACTAATTTCCTGTTTAGCTTCTATTCTAGACAGATGATCTGTAACCTAGTTTTCACTACCTTTCATATCTTTGACCTCAAAGTCAAATTCTTGTAGCAGCAATACCTATCTAATCAGCCTTGGTTTTGCATCCTTCTTAGCCGTTAGATACTTCAAGGCAGTATGGTCATTGTGGACCACTACTTTGGTCCTAAGCGGATAAGATCTAAACTTCTAAAAAGCATACACTACAGCCAGAAGTTCCTGTTCAGTGATGGTGTAATTATTTTGCGCTCCATTCAGTGCTTTGTTGGCGCAATATATCGGATGAAATAGTTTGTCCCTCTTTGACCCAATACATCTCTAAGGGGAATACCACTGGCATCATACATGATCTCAAATGGTTTTGACCAGTTAGGTGCAACAACAATAGGGGATGCAACCAGCTTCTTTTTAAGGCATTCAAATGCCTTCAAGTACTCATCATCGAAGGAAAACTTCACATCTATCTCCAAAAATTTGCAAAGTGGATTTGTAACCTTTGAGAAGTCTTTTATAAATGTCTGATAAAAGCCAGCATGTCCAAGAAAACTACTCACTCTCTTCACTGAAATGGGAGGTGGTAGTTTATCAACAACTTCCACTTTTGCTCGATCAACTTCTATCCCTTTTCCAAAAATTTTATGGCCAAGAACGATGCCCTCCTTTACCATGAAATGGCATTTTTCCCAGTTAAGCACCAAATTAAATTCAACACATCTCTGCAAGGCTAGACTCATATTTTCCAAACACATCTCAAAGTAATCACCCACCACATAGAAATCATCCATGAATACGTCTATGGTGTCCTCCACCATGTCTGAAAAGATAGACATCATACACCATTGAAAAGTGGTAGGTGTGTTGCATATCCCAAATGGCATCCTCTTAAATTCAAAGGTGCCATATGGGCATGTGAATATCGTCTTCTCCTGATCTTCAGGAGCAATGCAGATTTGGTTGTATCTAGAATAACCATCCAAGAAGAAATATCACCCCTCTTCCAGCCAATCGATCAAGCATTTGGTCTATAAAGGGCATCGAGAAGTGGTCTTTCAAAATCCAAGAATTTAGCTTGTGGTAGTCCATGCAAACTCTCCACCCAATTATAGGCCTGAGTGGAATCAACTCATTCCTTTCATTAGCAACCACCGTCATGCCCTCTATTTTGGGCACGCATTGAACTGGGCTCACCCACTTGCTGTCAGAAATAGGGTAAACCACTCATGCATCCAACCATTTAATAATATCTGTCTTATCCACCTATTGCATTGGTGGTTTAAGACGGCCCTGATGCTCCTTGGTTGGAATATAATCTTCTTCAAGTTGAATTTTATGCGTGCAGATACCCGAGGGAATGCCAATAATATCTGAAATAGTCCAGCCTATATCTCTCTTATTCCTCTGAAGTACTGAAATAAGTGTGTTTACCTGTTTCTCATCAAAATCAGCCGCAATAATAACAGGTAAGGTGTTCCCATTGCCCAGAAATACGTATCGTAAGTGTCTAGGCAGTTCTTTCAATTCCAACACCGGAGGCTCCTCAATAGATGGCTTGGATGGTGGTGTTGGTCGATTAGCAAGGTTAAGGTCTAGCTTTTTAGGAGCATAAATATTTGACCCCATTCCTATCAAATCACAAACGGTCTCTTCATACTCCCCGATGCCTTCACTATCATAATTCATTATAATTCCAGCCAAAGGTTCGATAACAAATTGCTCAGCTATGGACACTTCCTGTTCATCCTCATAATACACATCAACTACTGAGAACACACTAATTTATTCATGTTTCTTCATCGACTTACCCACATCAAATCGTATAACATCATCATTCATCCTGAATAAGAGCTCATTCACTTCAAATCAATCAACACACTTCCGATTGTGAGGAAAGGTCGACCTAAAATTATGGGCACCTCGAAGTCCACCTCGTAATCCAAAATGACAAAGTTTGCAGGGAATATAAAGTTGGAAACCTTCACCAACACATCATACAGAATGCCGATAGGTCACTTTACTGACCTATCCGCCATCACGAGTCGTATGTTGATGGGTGTGGGATTTCCTAGACCAAACTTTCTATAAACAGTCAGTGGCATCAAATTAACTCCTGCTCCCAGTTCATATAATGCCTTGGCGAATTCCATAGTCCCAATTGTACAGTGAATAGTGAATGCACCTGGGTCTGGCTTCTTCTGCACCAAGGTCCTTGTAGAAATAGCGCTACAATGGTGGAGATTTTCCTCTAATTTGTAGATCATAGCTCTTTTCTTAGTCACAAGGTCCTTCATGAATTTTGTGTATCCTGGCATTTGCTCAAGTGCCTCAACCAAAGGCATATTTACTGTTAATTACTTAAGCATTGCCATGAATTTTCTGTATTTTGCATCATCAGCCTTTTTTTTCAATCATTGAGAAAAGGGAGGTGGAGGCCTTGGGATAGTTTTCAACACTACTTCCTCTTCCTTCTCTCTTTCCTTCTCTGAAGCATTAACATAACTATCCAGCTTCTCAGACTCCACTGGATTGCTTTCTTCGGAATCATCAACAACTACCTCACTATCTATAGGTTTGCCCACAGAAGAGGCATGTAATATCTTACTACTCCTTGTGGTAATCTCCATACATGAGCCATCATTCTATGGATTCTGAACCGTATCACTTGGTAACATTCCACTCTTTGTCTGGTTAAATGCAGCAAAAAGTTGGCTCATCTGCTACTCCAACTGTTTGATGGCAGTGGAGTGTGAGTGCACCAACTGACTGATGGATGTCAGATCGGTCTTCATGGTGGTTACATCAAAGTTGGTAGCCTCAACTCCCTTTAACAATTTCTCCATTATGTCCTCCATGGACATCTTTCCAGAGCCAGTTGCAGCAACTTCCCGATTTCCAAGAGGAACATATAAACCACTCTTATCATTATTGCTTCTCCAATTTCCTTTCTCCCTGTCTTTGTAACCAGGCTTGTCATAAACATTCTGAACTTGATTCCCTTAGATATTGCCTCGGAAACCCCCCTGATTATTAACATAATTCGCCTCTTCTTCAGGTTCCAAATCCACTCGGTCTTGAGACGTTACAACTTTCACTTTCACAGTCTTCCCTGACAATAAGTGCTTGGTGAACAAGTCTATCTGAGTCTTTAGATGGTCCATGTCTTGATCCCACTCCTCATCTCTCCTACAGTGATCAGCAGACATACCAACATAAATAGTGGGGCTTGCTACCACAGACTCCTTGGTATGCCAAGCTCGACTCTATTTGGTCATCTTATTCAGTATATCTGAGGCATTTTGAAAAGACTGATCAATAAACGAACCACCAGCAGCATTATCTACAATCGGCTTTGTTACAGAGTTAAGGGCCCTGTATAAAGTCTCCATCAAGTATAGGTTGTCATATTATGGTTCGGACACTGTGTTAGTTTCTTCTTGAATCTCTCCCAAGTCTCATGCAAAGCTTTAGTATGAAGCTATCTAAAATTGCTGATTTCGTCCCTCAACTGTACCCTCATGGAGGGTGTATAAAATCATTCTAGGAATTCTTCTTTCAATTACCTCCAGAGGGTGATGAAATCAGGCGTAAGCTCATTCAGCCACAATGTTGCCTCCCCAGACAGAGACAACGGGAACAACCTCAATCGAATAGCATTCTAGACCACTCTGGGGTTATCAAAAGATTTGCATATGGTGACAAAATTCACTAGATGCAGGTTCAGATCATCTGCAGGAAGGCCATAAAACAACCCCTTCAGATTGAGAAGTTCCTCATAGTACTCGTAATGTTGAACTTGGCTCCAGGTGCCAATGGTGGAGGAATAATTTCACCCGTTGCACCTTCCCCGTCCATACCATCATCATTATTCATATCATACTGGATTGGCTGGTACTCTTGGTTTTCTTGGAACGGACAGTTCTGGTTAATATTACGTGGCACTTGTGAAGCTATCTGCTCTGCAGGCCTTAGGTTACCAGGGTTCAATAACTCCTCATCCCCCAAATCTTTATCCTCAGGGTTTGGATGTCGTGCATGTTGCCCGACATTTTTCACATTCACCTGAGCTCAAGTTAAGGTTGCCATTCTGTCAGCCTTTTGCTGTTCTGCCATTTTTCCTATTCGTTGTGGTTCCGAATTTAGTGGTAATAATATTTCTCCGGAACTTCTGGTGCTTGGCATACATTATAAAATCTTGCAAATAAACAAAAACAACAAATAAACGTAAATCTAAGAAACTTAACTAACAGTCAATTAGCGCATACAAACTTTATCTTACAACTGTTTTCCCCAGCAACGACGCCATTTTTTGATAACGCTCAAATTACACTCTGGAATGGGTGTAAGCGATCATTGTCAATATAAAACCCAACTAGGTTGGGATCGAATCCCACAGGGAATATGGTGTCAACTCAAGTTGTTTGCAATTTAATCCACTGATAGTTTAATGTTTCCTGAAATTAGGGGTTTAGGCTTAACAAGTTGTTGTTTGTCACTTTTCTTTCAGTTTTTGTAAATCAAGAGTTTATGAAATAACCAGAATTATGTTCACTAGGGCTTTTGGTACATGACAGATGCTATAAGTGATTCAAGATCCTCACGGTGGGTAGGATAACAAGCTATCTTTATCGATGTTATGCTTAAATGTCTCTCGACCTACTTAAGAATTTAATTCCCTAATCCTCTCGGACTTAGGGAATTTCTATTTACTGCCCAGATTTTACCACAGGTTAACCAACCTTGTTACAGCGCTGATTATTGAACGAAGTATTTCTGAGTCTCTGTTGATAATTCACTTCCTACTATATTTGATTTATTTCTCAAGCAAATCAAAGAAGGTGAGTCTATTATTTGCAACCAACAGACGTTAGTCAAAAATTCAGAATTATCAAAAAATCCTACCACCTTTTGAATCTTGAATACTTAGCACCTCATCAAGACCTAACCCTAGATCCCATAACTCAGGTTAATGGGGTTTAGCCACTCATGATGTAACAAACGAAACACATAATTGAATTTATGATTTGAAAGGTAAACTTACAGAGATGAATAATAACTAGTGAATCGCTAATTAGATCACAAAGGAAAAACCCTACAATACTGATAATAATCTCTTCAAAATAGTTGTGTTGTTCAAGTCAAGAAGTAAAGAGAGAAAATATCAAAATATTTCTCTTCAAACTCAAATTGTCGACCTTGTACGGAATAATATTGATAATAACAATAACAATAATTATTCTAGAAAACACTAAAACAAAGCTTTAAATAGTTTACCCTAAATAAGGAAACAAAATCAAGTTTACAGATTTTTCTCGGAATAGACGACGACTAATGGTGGTACCTTATCAGGATCCTGAAGACTTATCAAGAATGTCATCAGGTCTTCTTCAAATCTGCACTAGTCTTGTCTTAGGTTGACGACAACTTCTGACGGTTTATCAGGACTGTGATGACTTATTAGAAATGTCGTCACACTTTTTCTCCAATTTTCATGTCCTGCCTATGTTTGACGGCATTCCTGATGACTTATCACCATTATGACAGCCTATCACAAAATGTTGTTGATTCTACCAGCTGGAACTCATTCCCTGTTTAAGGCCGACGACAAACTTGATAACTTATCAGACCCTTGACGACTTATCACAAAGTGTCGTCATAACTTCCACTTTAGGAAAATTTGGTCTACTGATGACGACCAATCTGATATCTTATCACAGGGATGACGACTTATCACAAATGTTGTCATCCATACTTGTCTTCAGATTTCTTCAAATTTTAACTTTTTTGCTTCATTTCATGTTGGTTCTCTATCATATCAGCTTAAACTGCAAAATCAAACATAAACTAATCAAAAATAACTAAAGTTTCAAGACCTTGCAATTATTTATACTTAAAGGCCTCAAATGTTTTAGCATATGCTCACACATAATTTTTCCTTCAATGCTTTGAGTTCTGCTAGAGCCATTATGTATAGAAGAATGGAGATAGGTTGGGTATCTGGTAGTAGGTCTATTCCAAAGTCAATTTCCCTTTTCAGAGGAACTCCAGGAAGATCTTCTGGGAACACATCTAGAAATTCCTTTACTACTAACACTGACTCGAGATTTGGGGTCTTTGAACTAGAGTCTTTAACTCAAAAAAAATGGTAGACACACCCCTTGGATATCATTTTTCTTGCTCTAAGGTACGAAACAAACTGACCCCTAAGTGTTGAATTACTACCCCTTCATTAAAGGACTGGTTTATTCAGAAACTAGAAATAAACAACTCTATGCCTACAATAAACTAAAGCATAACATGAGTGGAGCCAATCCATCCCGAGAATGACTTCAAAATCAGTCATCTTTAACTCTAAAAGATCAACTGAAGTGACTTTCTGGGATATTTTGACCGGACAGTTCCTGTATACCTGCCTGGCTATAATAGAGACATCTACTGGGTACATACGGAGAAGAGTTTTATTAAAGTCTCAAGAATAATGTCGAAATTTAAAGCTATGTAAGGGGTTACAAAAGGAAGAGAAGCTCTGAGATCTAACAAAGCATAAACATGTAAATAAAAGACCTCTAATGTACCATTAACAACATCTGGAGAATTTTCCTGATCCTGTTGGGACTAAAGTGCATACAATCTATTTGGGCGCTGATTATTGGAAGTACTGGAAGCGGCACCCTGCTGAGTCGGGCGACTGGATGGAACTGGGGACGACTGGAATGACCCTGCTGACCACTCTGTGGGTGATCCCTGAGCATGTGTCCTGGCTTGCCCCACCAAAAGTATACATCATTTCAAGCTCTACACACATCCTAGTGGTTTCTACCATATTTTTAGCAAAAGGGATTTGTGCAACCATTGTTCACACTTTCCAGTGGCTTAGGGCCTAGTGCCCTATCCCAATTAACATTTTTGGGATTTGGTGTTGGCTTACTAGTTGAAGATGGAGCTAGGACTGAAGATTTTTGGCAAAATTAAGGACGGTTACCACCCTCCGACCTCATCTAAGAAAAACTAAAGATACCTGTTCTGGCCCTTTTATTCTCACTCTCTCTTTCCTTGTATTTCTTCTCCCCAATCTGTTGAGCATGGACCATAAACCTAGATAAGTCCATCCCTTTTATCAACATCATGTTCCTACACTACTTGACCACGCTATCAGCTACACCCGAGATGAACTTGCTCATCCTAGACTTGTCATTAGACACAACATTAGGAGCATACCTGGCTAGCTGAGTAAACTTAAGAGAATACTCCTTCACACTCATGTTCCCCTACCTTAGATTAATAAACTCTTGCACCTTAGATTCCCTTAACTCCAATTGTAAGAATCGATCTATAAAAGTTGTAGTAAACTCCTCCCACTCAAAAAGCCCTACATATTCCCCTTTATCTCTCGTCCACTGCTTATACCAAGTGTGAGCAACATCCTGTAACTGGTAAGCGCCCAAATCTACACTCTTACAAGAAGTCACATCCATAATAGTAGTGACCTTTGAACCATGTCAAGGAACTCCAGGGGATCCTCATCAATCTTTGATCCCAAAAACAGAGAAGGGTTTATTCGGGTGAAGTCATGAATCCTAGCTGCAGTGATATTTGCCACCTAAATAGCTGGGGTGGAAGCTAACTGATTATTTTGGGCTGATACTAAATGATCTAAGGTAGTGAATGCCATTTTGAATTCAGCATGAGAGTCTGGCTTGTTTAGGAAATTTTTCTGAACAGGTGAAGGTGCGGGTTAATTCCTGTTTCCCCTTCTATTAGTATTTCTGGGAGTCATGTTCTGTAAATGGAAAGAAAATTGGATTAGAAAGAGAGTCTAAATTGAGCCCATGCTCAATCTCATGACATGAACACTCAAAGAAGAGAAACTTTTCCTAAAATGTCTTATAGCCTCTTATCCATAAGTCTGGCGCGCTTCACACCTATGCACAAGACTCTACTTGGTGCAGCTTTCAAACTCCCAAAGACACTTTAAAAACTTAGGCTATAATACCAAGTTTGTAATTCCTCGAGAGTACACCTTGGGCGCTACACGGTGCTTATAGTCACAAGTGACCACAAGCAAACCTATGATGGTTCCTGCTGTGAGCACTGAATAAAATAACAAAGAACATGTGTGGAATTTAACTAAAAATTCCATAAGGTATTAAAATATTAAAACACCATAAGGTATTAAAATATTAAAACAATCTCTGAGATAATAAGCCTGAAAAAACCTATCTAAGAAAACATTTCTAAAAAAAAGACTATCAATAACAACTGATAACTGTCTAACTTCATGAAAGTTCCTAAAAGCCTCGAATTGAACAGCTATGGAGTTGATGGGACAAGACCCCAACTAACTCCCACTGACTGCTAAAAGTGAGATACTTAAATCAACATAATCGTTCCCCAAAATATGAGGACTCACCACTTCTATTATTGCTATTGCGTTGGAGTGTCTAAGTGATGTCGGGAACCTGAATGTCCGAACCTATGATATGAGACATCATAGCGCAAGAAATAGGTATGTGGTCAGTACTTTAAATATACTGGCATGCTAAATGAGGTTAGGCTTATATATATGGCTCATATAGATGAACAATAATTGACTAAATAAATAGCATGATATACTGATGGGTAGTATGTGAGAAAGTTGTAAAATCTGAGAATGTGTAACCAAGCATATAACATGATATTGGATAATCTATAAATTGAAGTACTAAAATACTGATACTACACAATTAGTAATTGTATGCCTTGGTCAAGCAAGCCTGAAAACTAACCTCTGAACTGAATACGGGACTAGGACTAGGAGAGTTATCATCTAACCGACATACCCTAATAAGATATAATTGGGGTACAACCAATGACCCCAGTTGGAAAGGTATCAGTACCGTGCCATGGGTACTAACACTGGCTATGTAGATCCACTAAATTGCTGTCTCGGAGGACTAAGAGTCACCCTTTACTGGCAGGTGCCCTAGTGAGATATGTGTTAACCCTCAACTGGCAGGTTAACATCTCAACCTATGCTGGATACATAGTTATGTAATGCAGGGATTGCTACTAAGGGTCACACTCTCAACTGGCAGGTGAGCCCCCATCCCTAGGTTTGTTTGGTGCTAAATCCTACGCCTAACTAAACTAACTCTAATTACTAGACGAAATTGAGCTTACTGACATGAGGTTCTGACTGAACTAATTATATTCTAATATATCTAAAACCATTCTAAAAACTACTAAAAACTAAGTAAACAACTAAGTTTTGGGGTATTCATAACCCCTAGGACTCGATAACATTTACACTAAGGGCATACCAAAACTTTGGAAGCATAATAAATAGTCCTTTCTCAAAATTCATCTCTTAGGCATTTCATCAAACACTTGTAATTCATGGCTTAAACATGGGAATAGTCTTAACATGTAAAGGTAGCATGATTTCAACACTAAAATCACCCATTAAGGCTAAAATCAGTGAACAAACACCATTCAAAACTTGTCGAGTTTAATAATAATAACAATTACATGGAAACATGATATAAACTCGTGATTCATGACATTTCATTGGTAAAATTCATGGGAACATGTAAAAATCATAACTTTAATACTTAATAGGGTTCTTGGCCTCCATGGGTGAAAAGTACCTATGGATAAACATTTAACATACCTTAATTGAAGAATTCTTGGAGGTTCTTGGAGGATTTCATAAGAATTGATCTTGAATGTTGGATGAGTTAGGGTTTGTTCTTTAAAGAGGGTTGTTTTAATTTTAGAAAATTTTTAAATAAGGGACAAATAAGGCTCTCTTGGGACTTAAATCTCGTGTTTTGGATGAATTGGGTAAAGGGAAAGGACCTAAATGCCATTGGAAAAATGTGACTGGAAACTGGAAATACACAGGGTGTGATGGAGCACACGCTGCGGGCTCTAGTCCTCTGGATTGGATGGCGCATCATGGGCTCTATCACTGCCTCTTGTTTGGTCGTTCAAACTCGTCCTTATGTTGGTTCAAAATTTCTAAAACTCACCCGAGATGTTTAATTCACTTCCCCAATCATGAATCAACTTAAAAATCAACTTTCAAATGTCGCGAAGATCAAATATAAATTCATCAAAGTTAAAGTCTTTAAAAGTGACTAATTATAATACTTAGTGAAATATTCAAAGTCTTTGACCCCTATAACATACAAGAATGAGCTGAAACGTGCTAGAATCTTATAGGGTCTTACATATTACTCCCCTCATCATAAAAACCATGATGCAACTGCCCATAAAATTTGCAAGAAGTATATTACGGAGCTGACTAAGCTCCATTGGCCTTTGACTGGGCACCGTGGGTCTTAAACCCACTATCAATCTGAAAGAGACAATCACCAGATAACTTAGGATATGGAGCACTCGTCGTAGAATATGAATCCTAGTTTCCCAATGTCCTCTTCTTGCTCCACTGCCTACCATCTCTACCACTGTTCTGATGGCCTCCACCTTTCTCTACAAATCTGAACTTTTTGTCTGTCTTTTATTTCATCTTGTTTCTTCTTTTCATCTTTAACTTGCTGCATATAAACCACTAGCCTAGAGATACCTATGTCATTATTCGACATCGCCTCCTTATACTCTAGTACCAAGTCCTGAGACAAACTCAAAGAAAACTTCCTCACCCTTGCCCTCATGCTAGACACCAACTCTGAAGTATAACAAGACAACTGATGGAACTTCAAGGCATAATCCTTCACAGTCATCTTTCCCTGCCTCAAGTTTACAAACTCCTCAAATTTATCCTTTCTTAACTCATGAGGAAGGGACATAAAATTCTTCCCACATAGACTGCTCAGCATCATCACCCCTTGACTAGTTCCACTGTTCATACCACTAACATGCCACATACTTTAACTAATATGAAGCAAACTTCATACCCTTCATATCAGTAGTATGTATCACTGTTAATATGTTTTTATCTCATAAAAAAACCCTTAAGTATCTTCCTTAAACTTAGAGTCTCTGAAGGTCAGAGGATTCAACCTTATGTTGACAACTCTAGTAACCTCAAAAGATAAAGCAATAGAACCAACACAGTTAGGATAATAAGACTGAGAAGTTATTAACTAAGTCAGCAGATGAATAGATCAACAAAATTTGACATTAGAAATATCTTCTTGGGATGGTGAGATGTGGGCATCATCAGCTCGAGAAGCCTAAAAACGACTGGTAGGGACTAGTGGAACTCTATTTGGGCAGTCATGAGCATGGACCCTAGATCAAGACTGTACTCTATAAGTAGAAAAAGTTCTATATGCATTATCCTTGAGTGGGATAGAGGAGTTTCCACAAGCGTCAGATCTTTATGCAGGAATGATCTGAAATGTAAACAAACAGAACTAGAGGAGATTTCAAGACCTTAGACTCTATAGCCCAAAAAATAGATCACAAGAAGGGGAAACATTTCTAAATGCCTCGTGGACTCTCCCTTATAAGTGTAGCACACTACATACCTATTAAGAGACTCTACTTGATATAGCTTTGTAAACACCCAATGACCACTAACCTAGTACTCAGATACCAAGCTTGTCATGACCTAAACTAGGGTTTGGCCGCGATGGGAATCCAAGTCCATTGAAGACCAAAGGCCATGTCTTTGACTAGTCAAAATAAAATAAAATACAGCTAGTAGCGGATGAGTTTCGAATATTTAACAAGATAGAGTTGAGTTTCTAAAACACCCTAGTTTCTTGACCTTAGAAAATTTATTGGAATTCTGTTCTCTGGAACTAATACGACTCATGGGTATGAGCCATATACTGGGTACATATGGTATGGTCCAGTCGTATACTGACCATGTTGGTTGGTGGGATGGATTTTGGTCAATATAATAGATACAACTTAGGGGATACTAGTCATATTCATGGGAACGGATCATTTGGTTCCTTAAATTAATCTTATATTTGGTGGCTTAGGTTGGATCTGAGTACAAGTGGCTTACCTGGAGCCGTAATCCAAGGTACAAGTCATACCTAGGACTCGTATGGTGATCTGTGTTGAATCCTCCTAGTATTTGATTCTGTCAGGGATACAGATGAAGTGTACAAATGGTATACTTTGGATTCAACTTAGTTTGTATGAGTCATACACTAGACAGTCTTAATTCCAAGGGTTAAATCCAAGGGTATAAGTGGTAAGTATAACTCGTATAGGGAGAATACAACTCATAAGGGTCAATCATATCCCTGTGATAGGATTTTAGGGGATTTAAGTAAAGGAAATATGGATATTTACCTACTTATCCTAATAAGATCCCATGACTTATATAGTACTTTTAAGGTTATTTACCCTAATATTCTATTCGTCAACACTTAGAAACTCTTCCTAAACACTCCATAATTCTCTTAAGAGCTTTTGGGGCAAGAAAGCTAGGGTTTCAACTAGAGGATTGATTTGGGGATTGTCTTGGTTATTTCCTTCCATCATCATCTTAGTTTAATACATGTTCTCTTATCTCATTATTAATTCTAACTAAAGGCATGGTTTTATATAATGTTTTTTTATGGTTTTATGATTGTATGATTTTGGTTTTCTAATATGAATTGGGGGGTTTGATATTAAATGGTTGGTTATGGTTTTCCATGGTTTAGTTTAAGCTTTATGTGTTTTAATGGTGGTTTTGGATAATTGGATTGCATGGGAATGGTTTAATGGTAATCGAATTTGGTTTTGTTTATATTATACGCCCAATGTGTTTGAAAAAATGCCTATAATGATGTTTTTCATTGCATTGAGTACTTTAATGGAACTTTTTCTTGTTTTAAACTTTTTAAAGGAATATGCATAGACTTTGTAAAGGAATCATGTGGAAAAGGAAAAGCAGGAATTGGTGAAGGATATTCACCGCTTAGCTAATCTTGGAGCTTATCTCTTGAAATCCAAGGATGGGGTGTGATGGTGCAACAAGTGGTTCGATCATCTCTTGGTGTGGAGATTAAGGAGAAGCAAGTGCTAGATCCTATCTTGATGGAAATCAAAAGTGAAGTTGGTATGAAAAAAGGTGATGGTGCTTAAGATCAGGGGTGATGGTACTTTGTGGTACCAAGGGAGGTTGTGCATTCTTGGTGTCTACGAGTTTCGACAAAGGGTTTTGGATGAGGCACATAAATCATACTATGTTGTTCCTCTCTACTCGACAAAGATTTATCATGATCTTAAGGAAATCTATCGGTGGAATGGTATGAAAAGGGATGTGGATGATAGTGCTTGGTGTGCCAACAGGTTAAGGTTGAGCATATAGACCTGGTGGGTTTTATCAAGAGATTGTTTTGCCCAAATAAAAACGGTAAGTAATTAACATGGAATTTATTACTAATGTTCTAGATTTTGAAGGAATATTTTACATCTTTTTCAAGAGATAATTATATGTTTTCAAGCAACTGATGTTGTATTTAATACTAGATTTTAGTGTTTTTAGGTCAATCAGATAGCTGCAGAAGAAACCTAGAAAAGTACAAGAAAAAGTCATGGACTGTTGAACTGGTAGACCGTCATCCATGCGATGGACCATCAGGGTTAAACATAAAGGAATAATTGAGTGACTCAAGCAACGGTCCAAGTGACGGACCACAAACTTGGCCGTCAGGCTTAAACAAAGAAGGGGTTTCCAGAGGATCAAGCGATGGCCTATGTGATGGACCGCCAGGACAGCAATGGTCCACCAACATAATTGTCAGCCCTTAACCAGAATGGAGTACTTTGGGACCATCATTGACTATCCACATTACAGACCATAAGGTTTTTGAAGGGCCGTCAACTTCGACGCAGCTTTAATAAGTTCAAATTTTAAATCCTCTGTACCTGGGAACATATAAATACCCAGTTTAGATTTTATTTAGGTATCTTTTATCGGATTTTACATCTAGAAAGAGAATTGTATGTATTATTCTCTGGGATTCAAGCTAAAATTATGGATCTAGTTATCATTATTCATACTCTCTGTGAATATTCAAGAACAATTGTTGTAATCTTTGTAAGTAATTCATTGAATCCATTTATGAAGAACACAATGCTTTCCTCTTCTTCTTCTCTTGAGATGTGTGGCTAAACTCCCATAACTAGGGTTATAGGAGCCTTGATATGAATAACTGATTGGGGTTGAGAAAATCCTTAATTTCAATATGTAATTGAGATTGTAGAAACCCTTCTTCACATTAATGACCTTTCTTCGTTGTAAACTTGACGGGTGAGCCCAAGAACAGTACTTGTCTGAGAAGAAAAGTATATGTTGGGAAAAAAAGGGTTTACAAGAAGTTTAAAGGCCTTAACCTTTGGGTTATGAGTTGATGCCTCAACAAGGATTGATTCACATAAGAGATTATTTGAAAATTCATATATTCTTTGAGATCAAAATAATTAAAGGTAAACTATCCATTTAGGTTGAGAAACAAATGGGTAAACTTTAGAATTCAATAACTCTTGCAATTGAAGTTGTAAATTGGGAATTTAAGATAATTCACAACCCCATCTATTTGAACATTTTGGGGAACATAACTCTAGTTTATTTGTTCTCATTGAATTAGTACTTGCAATAAAACTCGCTAGCTGGAACGCTATTTATTACAACCATTTGAATACAGTTACCAATTCAAAAACCCCTTTAATCAGGAATCTTCAATCAACAGTCTGTTAACAACTATAACACATAGTTTTCACAGTATTCGTTGTAAGATTCGACCCCAACCTAGTTGAGTTCTATATTTGACAGCGACCACTTACACTTTCTAATGAGAGTTGTAATTTGGGCGTATCAAATTTTGGCGTCATTGCCGGGGAATACGGTTGTCAATTAAGTTTGTGATTGTTAATTGACCTTTGGTCAAGTTTCCCAAATTTTACCTTTATTTGTTTTTTTTGGTTCATTACATGCTCATTTTTGTTTATGCCAGACACCGGAAGTTTAGGAGAACTGCTACTACCTTTCAATGTTGAATCACATCTAATTGGTAGAATGGAACAACAACAAGAAGCTAATAAACTAGCTTCCTTGGCTAGAGCACAGGTTAATCTATAGATTAATGGTCAACCCACTCGTGACCCAAATCATGATGAGGAGAATTTAGGGGATGATGATCTGATCAGCCCAGTGAACAAGAGGCGTGCGGAGAATGTAGAGGTACCTGTAAACAGAAACCGAAGCTAGAGGTAGAATAAACCACCAACCTGCTATGCAGTTTACACCTGATGAGGATGATGACACATATTTAGATGAGGCTGGTGTAACTAGAACAATCATCCCACTACCATTATCACCTGGGGTGAAGTTTAATATCACTAGCACCATGATACAGCTACTCAATCTAAAGGGGTTGTTTGGAGGACTTCCAGGAGACGACCCAAACATGTATTTGGTGAATTTCATCAATATTTGCAAGTCCATTGACAACCCAGGGTTGGGAAAAATGCAAATCATCTTCGATTATTCTTGTTGTCTCTATTTGGGGAGGCAATAATATGGCTGAATGAGTTGGCACCTGATTTGATAACAAATTGGAGGCAACTGAAAGGAGCTTTTCTAGTAAGGTTCTTTCCACCATCCAGGATGTTACAGCTGAGGGATGAGATTAGCTACTTCAAATAGTTACCGAATGAGGCACTAAATGAGACTTGGATGCGATTCAAGAAGAAGCTTACACAGTGCCCAAACCACAAGATAACCAACCAACATTTGATGGAGACATTCTACAAAACCTTGAACTCCATCACTAAACCAACTGTAGAAAATGTTGCAGGAGGAGCATTGATGGAGCTTACATTTACTGAGGCAGCAGATATGTTGGAGCAGTTGACTAAGATGAGTAGAGCTTGGCATACCAAGGATTTTATGGCAGCAATCCCTACTGTGTCTAGTGGTATGTTGGTAGAGAAACATTGTAAAGAGGAGGAGCTCGACCAAGATATGGAACATATTAAAGCCCAGATGGATCTACTTACTAAACACTTATCTACTGCAAAGACTGAGAAGGTAAAAGCTGTTGGGTCGTAAGGCAGAGCTAATTCTGAAGAGGAGGCAAACTATCTAAATAATCAGGGGTTTTTTAGGCAATATCCAAGGGAATCAAGGTTGGAGCTATTACAACAAGGCTGGTTACAAAGATAGGGACCAAGGGAGTTAGAAGAACAAAAATGGAAAGAGTGGACTGTATGTACCTCCTAGAAATTAAGATAATGTAGCTACCAGTTCAAGCAAGGTGTCCATGGAGGACATGATAGAGAAACTATTAATGGGAGTTGAGGTGACCAATGTTGGGGTGAAGATGATGAAGAGTGACTTATTTTACATAAGTGAGCTAGTAAATTTGCACTCAACTTTTATCAAGCAGTTGGAGCAGCAGATGAGCCAACTCTCGGTAGCATTTAATTAGAAAAAGAGCAGTACATTGCCGAGTAATACAGTACAAAATCCTCGGAATAATGGTCTTGTATGGAAGTTAGCACTCGGAGTGGAAAAGTATTACCTGGCCCTTCTGTGGGCAAAGCTGTGATTGAAGATGTGGTTGAAGAAGATGTAGAAAATGATGAAACCCATCCAGTGGAGTCTGAGAAGTTGGATGGTAGTGCGGGTGAATCTAACCATCACCAGGTTGATAAGTTAGAGAGAGAAAAGAAAAAAGAGGAGGCAGTGGTTACTACTCTTCCAAAATCACCATTGCCCTTTCCCCATCGATTAAAGAAGAAAGCTAATGACATAAATTTTAGCAAATTTATGGCAATGTTGAAGTAACTGACGGTAAATATCTCTTTAGTTGAGGAACTAGAGCAGATTCTCAGATACACCATGTTCATGAAGGATCTCGTCACAAAGAAGAGAACAGTTAGCTACGAACCGATAGATAATCTTCATCATTATAGCGCCATCTCAATCAGATCCTTGGTACAAAAAACAGTCGACCCATAAGCGTTTAACATCCCTTGTACTATTAGGTCACTTGATTTTCCTAAGGACTTTGTCACAAGTGATCCCAAGCTAACCCATGAACTGGCATGCTATTGAGCAACTGATTAAATATGTATAAAGTGCTGAATTTACTATGCGGAAACATAAAAATAATGGAATTTGTGAAAATACAATACTAATACTATTTTACATTCTGATACAATCTGAAAAAAGGGATTAAAATTTACATAACTAACTCTAACTGACATCTGTGAAGCCTCTACTATAAAGACTATAGATAGCAGGGGTGCGACTCCAACTACCACTAATCAATACATATGAGTAAGAAAGTAAAGTACATAAATAACATCTAACTTAAGTCCCCAAAGTAGGAGGACTCATCATCTGCTGGTTGGTACCTGCAACGGTCTAATTCTGTCTACACATACTAAAACTTCCACCTACATTATGAGATAATATAGCATATAGACGTCTATGTGGATCAGTACTGTGAGGATGTACTGAGTATATGGGGGTGAAATGCATAAGTAAAACATCATCTCATAATCACTTATAAAACAATGCAGGCTATATGTAAATGACTCACATAAGCTGGAATATCTGAAATACTATAATATGTAGCAATAAGGAGTAAAACACACTTAATAAATCTTATGATCCATAACATTTAGTTCTAAAAGCAGTACTTGTATTGTATCTTTAAATCATACTATCAAAGTGTAGAAAGGACTCACTCTAAAATCTAAAATCTGAAAGTTGGAATCTGTAACTATAATCTTTCCGTAAAGCATAATCTGAAATAAAGTTGTGAGCCTTTACACTTAGTTTTATGAAAGCTTTTCTGCTATTCTTTCTGTTCTAAAATTTGTTGGCACGTAGTTCTGGGGTATGAAACCGTAGAAACGTACTCATCTCAGTGCTAAATACTGCTCCCATTAAATCTGTAGGCTCATTCTGATGGAAATCCACTTTAAAAATAGTATAATGGTTTATAATGAAAACTAACTTATATCTGTAAAGCCAAACCTGTAATCTGAATCTGTAAAGTAGATTTCATATCTATTCTGAGACCAAAAGGTTAAATCTTTATCAATAATCTAAAAACTCATAGCATAATCAATCTTGAAATAACAATACTCATTAGGGCCCACAGACCCATGCATCAATTTCATGTTAAAACATCATAATATTCTTGCTTGGTAATATAAACATTGATAAATTAATTCAAAATATGAACATAATCATGTAATTCAACTTCTAAATTATTGGAAATCTCATAATCTCATAAATAGCAAAATTGGGTATAAACCCTAACTTTAATTTCATGTGAATTCACATAAAAATTTAGTAAATTTAAAATTAAAATAAGTTTTGGACACAAGGATGAAAGAATTATCTTTGTTGAAAAACCCCACATACCTCAATTGATGAACTAGATGCTAAAACTTGAATCTTGGATCTCAATTAATGTTTTGAAGATGAATTCTTAGGGTTCTTGTATTGGGAATCCTTAATCTTGAATTTTCTAGGAGAATTAATGAAAGAATTGGGTTTTTGGGAGTAGTAGCTTTGATGATCTAGGGTTTTCTTTTGAGAGAAAAGTGATGAAATAAGCATAAAGTGCTTTGGTATATGCTTAATGGTGTGTTTTGGATGGACTGACACCTTGGGTATTGACAAAAATTCCCCTATTAAACTTTAAATCAGAACTGGAAATCGCCCAAAAATCCAGATTTACAAGGCCACCGCGACGCGCCACTATTGTGGTAGCTCCCTAGAAAAGGACGACTGGTAAAAGGGGGACCTCCGCGACGTGGAGATATTGCATTCTCCCACTAGATTTTGACAATTGGGACCTAGAACTTCAACGCGACGTGCCACCATCGCGGTGCCCTATAGTAATGCCAATTTGGCCTTCAGCACAATGCGACATCATCGCGCCGGTCTACTAGAATGGGACAATTAGGAATTTAGGCTTCTACTCAATGCGGGGCTATTTCGGAGGGCTACTGGAATTGACAATTGTCATTTTTCCCATCTCTGCGACGCGCCAAGTGCCCAGGTGGCACACTGTCAACTTAAAAATGCCATAACTCCTTCACTAAGTGTCGGATTTGGGCGAATATTATATCGATGGAAAGCTTATTCAATTTCCCACACAATGAAAAGTTGAAATATTGAAAATACCACATGAAATAAAAAGGTATTCATCTTAGAAGGAAATCTTTGACAATCTCAGGACAAATTTAAGCTAGGAAAAAGTATGGGGTGTTACAATATCTCCCCTTGAGAACATTCATCCTCAAATATAGCTGATTAAGATAAAAATTCTGAGGAATCTGAGGCTATAAGCTGTCATGCACAACTAAAATAAACTGAATAGCTGAATCTTAAACATAATGAGCTACTAAACTAATTTGTGAGTGCATGAATTCTCATGAAAATAGCTATATTGTTGAGATAGAAACGGGAGAGTCAGCTTATGAGTAACCATTACTTAAGGTTGGATCTAAATTCGTGAGAAAATATTAGAGGTTTATAACATAAAAACTCAGGGTATTACAATATCTCCCCCCTTGGGATTGTTCGTCTCAAAATGATACTGATTTGGTTGGAATACTAGGAAAAGATTGAGATGATACACAAGATACTTACGAACTGAATCATGACTTAATATCTGAATCTGAAACTGATGTCTGATGCATATACTGAGCTAAATTTGCAATTTACCTGGATGCATATAAACTACCTCTTGAAAAGGCCATACTTATGAAATTTCAGGCAGTAAGACTAGACAAATCAGAAGATGGAAAACTATAGAGATTTGTCAGTCTGACTATTAAACTTGATTTCTGGATACACGGACCGAATCATACTAAATGCTCAAACCCAACTAGGGTATTTCTTCAACACTCTTTTTAGGAAGTTCTAACGAGAGTAGGGAGTAAAGAACTCTGAGCATGATCTGAACAAGACCTCTGAATAAGAGATTACAACATTGCTACCACTCTATAGCATGGAACATAGATCCATAAATCATAAGTTAGGATGGAATTATTAGTCCTTAAGCGATGCAACTTCTTACTTTTAGGCTTGGAAACACTTTCTCAAATACTATCTTAACTATACTATCCCCTTAAATACCATAATCACTTGATTCAAATTATAATTCTCACATGGCATTGATAAATTCATCTACTAAAGTCTCAACTAAACTAAATCCTTTCATCATGGTCAAGCCTAACATTGGAATCACAAGGTACTGCACATAACACCATAATACTAGTCTGAACCATGGACTTAATACCCCGAGCATTGTCATAACTACTCACTCTAGGATGATTCTCCTTATCACTTTAACAGCTGAATTCAATCCCTTAGTAGAAATTCATTAATGCACCACACACCTATCCTCCTATATACGAACATAAAATTCAATCCTATCTTCATAACCACATATGTACTTCTAAACAAACACCCATAAAATCATCCTTATCATATTCTCTAATACCTCTATCAATAATAACTTCCATGCACTATTTAATTCTTAGGATGACACATATAAAATATTCTCTACTAACCAAGTCATACACAAAAAGTTTCACCTCAATATTTTCCACTTGTAGACTTACATGAAACAAGCATACAACTATTTTCTTCTCCAACATAACACATTCACTCTTGCCTATCTACATAATATCATCACTCTCTTGACCTAGGGGAGGTCACTAAAAGGTTGGAATGCCAGGGTCTGAAACATTAAGGGATACTAAGAAGAACTTGACACTTTACTGAGGCATGAGGAATAGAGTATTCACGACATTGGTTTATTAAGAAGATCTAATCTGAGGACGTACATGATATAACTATGAATTTCATTGATCGTTAAGGGTATTACATGAGTATTGGAACTGAACATGCTGCACGAGTACATGAGTCATGAGTTGTATGACCTAAATTTGGAGTTCATAACCTATGGAATATGATTCTGACTGCTGAACGGACTGGAACTCCTCGTACTAGGAACTGGGAGAGTACATGATTCTCTATTATACGCATGAACATGAGCTATGGTAAGGGAACTGACATGTTAGGCATGAGTAATTATCGGGATAACTGAAGTACAAAACTTTGTACTGAGATAAGAATGAGTCGAGTATCATCCTCTCTTACTGACTTTCTATACTACACTGGCATCGCTTACTAGAATCGGGAAGTCTGACTTGGTTACTCATTCTATCATCTCCCCCTTAGCTTTAAGCCATCACTCTAAGTCTGTGAATAACTAAATAAACTTCAGTCTAAACTTTAATCACTTCACTCTAGAGTCTGGGGTATAATCAATACACATAAAACTAAACTTACTCTGAAAGACTACACCTAAAAGTGTAAAACTCGCTTCTAATACTTCTTCTGAGGTACAACTCTATCTTTCTATATCCCTCACTAGTCATCATATAATATCTTGAACACTTACTAACTTAGAATCTTCATGAGCATCCTGAATTTACACCATCTAGAGCTTTAACTCTCATTTTTATTTGCTCATTCTTCAAGGTTTCAAACATAGATTCTAACACTTAGCACGGATGTCTTCAACCTTTAATAAACCATGCTACTTTTGTCATAGCCTACCAATATCGCATCTCTAAACTTATATCTCTAAACCATGAGAATCAAGATCATATCAAGAATGCTTAGCATCATCAATCGAAACTTATTAACTTAGCTATTTAGAACATCATATACCAACTAACTAGTCTTCTTCCACTTAGAAACTCAATGGTACTACCAACCACACAAAATACGTAATAACCTTAGAAAATAAAGCATTCCCATATCACCTTGGGTATACTTCTTCATCATTCATACAACATCATACTTAATTATGAAAAACGAACTCAAACTCTTGTACATATATTTCAAGCCTACTAGATCACTTCTGTATAACTAGCACCACTAACCAAGGAAATCGTTACATCCACCTCGATGACCAACAACTATTCAAACTTAATGTCTAGTGATAAACATGATTTAACAACCCCCCCTTACATATAATTCCCCACTTGGAAGTTATAAAATAAAACATCAAGAAACTCTAGTGCACTAGATCTTCATAATAATAGTAATCAGTCAAACCCATATGACCTATCTCATTATAATCCATTAGCACTTACTACTTCTACACATCACTACTATTTACCCTTCTATACACCTAAATTACTATCATAGCTCTATAAGTTTCAGCTAAGCTCTTTTTTGCAACCTCAAAGGAAGCCTAAATTAATGAAACTAAACCACCAAACACTTCATTAATATCCTATACTTTTTAAAACACAATAAATACCATCAATAACTCTTTCTATACTTCAAGCAAACAATAATTCATCTTGCTAATAACTCTTTCACCCTCCATTAAACTATCACACTAGGACATATCACCTTAACACATCTCTATAACATGCATAGTTTATCTCTATACTTTCTATCAATCATCATTCCTACTTTTTCTTGTCACTACTCTTCTATACCCATAATTATAACTATAAGAAGGCTCTACTAATTATAAATCATAAAACTAAAGTTCATACTATCCCTCGAATACAAACTTTACTCAATAATCTAGGTTCATACTATCTCCTCTTACGAGCACTATCTGTACTAAAAGGGTCAATGGGCAATCTGAATACATATCTAATTCTGTCTTAACTGAACAACTCATAAGGATGAGAACATAAAATTTCAAATGAAGGAACTTAACACACTAGGGAGCTCCTCTTAAGCCCTTTCTGTGACTTCTAAAGTTTCTATAAGTAAATCTGAGAGCATTATCTGGGGAGGAACTGGAGCTTGCTAATCATGTTATCTTAAGAATATAACATAGATGAAGAAGTATGGATTAACACATGAATCGATAGAAGTTTCTGAAGGAACAACTTTAAAGCACAATCTAGAGTATGAAAGAAAGGAAACTTTTCTTAAACACCTCGTAGCCTCTCGAAGAAATACAAACGTCTCCATACCGTTCTGTAAGACTCTACTAGGAATGGCTTCACAGACACCCTAGGACACTTGAATCTTGGGCTATGATACCAAGTTTGTAATGCCCCAAAAATTTATCCTGAGATGTCACACAATGCTTAGAACCACAAGTGATCCCAAGCTTACCCATGAACTGGCATGCTATTAAGAAACTGATTAAACATATATAAAGTGTTGAATTTACTGTGCAGAAATATAAAAATAATGGAATCAATGAAAATACAATACTGACACTATTTTATATTCTGATATAATCTAAAAAAAAGACTAAAATTTACATAACTGACTCTAACTGACATCTATGAAGCCTCTACTATAAAGACTATAGATAGCTGGGGCGCGACTCCAACTACCACTAATTGATACATATGAGTAAGAAAGTAAAGTACATAAATGACATCTAAGTAAAGTCCCCAAAGTACGAGGACTCATCATCTGCTGGCTGGAATCTGCAACTGTCTGATTTTGTCTGCACATACTATAACTTGCACCTACATTATGAGACAATGTAGCACATACATGTATATATGGATCAGTACTTTAAGGATGTACTGAGTATATGGGGGTGAAATGCATAAGTAAAATATCATCTCATATTCATTATTTATAAAATGATGCATGCTAAATGTAAATGACTCACATAAGTTAGAATATCTGAAATACTATAATATATAGCAATAAGGAGTAAAACACACTTTATAAATCTCGTGAGCCATAACATTTAGTTCTAAAAGAAGTATTTGTATTCTCTTTTTAAATCATACTGTCTAACTGTAGAAAGGACTCACTCTAAAATCAAAAATCTAAAAGTTGGAATCTATAACAATAATCTTTCTGTAAAGCATAATCTGAAATAAATTTAGGCTTTACACTTAGTTTTTTGAAAGATTTTTTTTTCTTTCTGTTCTAAAATCTGTTGTCTAAAAGCTTTAAAACTATAAGCAAAACACTTTATCTGAAGGCTTTAAAATTTGAAAACTTATTCTGCATGGGAGGTTCTTCTAACTGACATAAACCATGTGAGCATTCATAGAGTCCAACGTTCTTGTCCCCCTAAGGAGGAATCCTCACGTTGGGAGATGAGTCATACTCTTTCTAGTGAGTATAACCTATCTAAGTGATCACATATCTATCATCCACGTAAAAGTGGGAACAATCTAAATCCTACATTGGCATGTAGTTCATGGGTCTGAAACCGTAGTAACGTACCCATCTCGGAGCTAAATACTACTCCCATTAAATTTGTATGCTCATTCTAATGGAAATCCACTTTAAAAATAGTATAATGGTTTATAATGAAAACCAACTGTATATCTGTAAAGCTAAACCTGTAATCTGAATCTGTAAAGTGAACTTCATATCTATTCTGAGACCAAAAGGTCAAATCTTTATCAATAATCTAAAAAGAATCTGATCATAAAGTGCTCATAGCACAATCAATCTTGAAATAACAATACTCATTAGGGCTTAGTGACCCATGCATTAATTTCATGTTAAAACATCATAATATTCTTTCTTGGTATTGTAAACATTGATAAATTAATTTAAAATATGGAAATTTCTTCAAAATGCATGAAAATATGAACATAATCATGTAATTCAACTTTTAAATTACTGGAAATCTCATAATCTCATAAAGATCAATATTGGGTATAAATCCTAAATTTAATTTCATGAGAAATCACATAAAAATTTAGTAAATTTGTAATTAAAATAAGTTTTAGGCACAAGGATGAAAGGATTATCCATAGAGAATTAATGGAAGAATTGGATTTCTTGGAGAAGGAGCTTTGATGATCAAGGGTTTTCTTTTGAGAGAAAAGTGATGAAATAAGAATAAAGTGCTTAGGTATATGCTTAATGATATGTTTTGGATGGATTAGGGCTCTGGGGATGACAAAAATGCCCTTATTAAACTTTAAATCAGAACTGGAAATCAACCAAAAATCCTAATTTTCTGGGCCACCGCGACGCACCACTATTGAGGTGGCTCTTTGAAAAAGGATGACTGGTAAATGTGGGACCACCGCGATATGGAGCTATTGCATTGTCCCACTGGATTTTGATAATTGGGACCTGAAACTTCAATGTGATACTCCACCCTCATAGTGCCCTTTAGTAATAAGGCTAATTTGGCCTTCGACACGACGTGCCATCATCGCGCCGGTCTACTGATATGGGAAAATTGGGAATTTGGGCTTCTCCATGACACAGGGCTATCTTGGATGGACACTGGAATTGACTATTGTCATTTTTCCCATCTTTCCGACGTGCCAAGTGCCCAGGTGGCACACTGTCAACTTAAAAATATCATAACTCTTTCATCGAGTGTCGGATTTTGGTGAATCTTATATCAATGGGAAGCTTATTAAATTTCCCGCAAAATTAAAAGTCAAACTCTTGTAAATACCACATGAAATAAAAAGGTATTCATATTAGAAGAAAATCTTTGACTTTCTCAAGACGAATTTAAGCTAAGAAAAAGTATGGGTGTTTCACCGTACTGTGAGGAAAGTACTGCAAGGTGGTTATTATTGGTCGACCTTATTCAAAGATGCCTTAGAGTTCATGGGAAGATGTGACCAACTCCAAAGACAAGGGTCAATCTCAAAGCACCATAGATGCCTATGACAAAAATGATGGAAGTCGAGTTGTTCGATGTATGGGCATTTATTTCATGGGGCCCTTTGTGAACTCTTATGGATTGAAATATATATTGGTCGTCATTGATTATGTGTCAAAATAGGTCGAAGCTATTGCTTTGGCTAATAATGAAGGAAAGATATTGGTTGCATTCCTTAAAAGAATATCTTCTCTCGATTTGGGGTACTACATACCATCATAAAAGATGAGGGATCATATTTTTCCAACCGAGTATTCCGGGCTTCTTTGGAAAAGTACGGTGTTAAGCAACACAATGTGGAAACTCCATACCGCCCAAAAACTAGTGGGAAAGTAGAGGTTTTGAACTGGTAGATTAAAGCAATATTATCCAAGATATTAAACACGAGCAGGAGTGATTGGTCTCGAAAGCTCGATGATGCCTTAGGGACATATCAAACAAATTTCAAGACACCTATTTAGAGTTCATCGTATCAGCTGGTTTACGACAAAGCATGTTACCTTCTGATTGAGATGGAACAGAAAGCTTTGTGGGAACTCGAATGGTTGAATTTGAATTTGAAGAAAGCAGCAGAACTAAGATTGGGGCAACTGAATGAGATGGATAAATTCCATCTCAGTGCCTATGAGAGAGCTGATCTATATAAAGAAAGAATGAAGAAATATCAAGATCGAAGAATTGAAAAGCGTGATTTTCAATTAGACAATTGGGCATTGATTTTCAACTCTAGAATCAAGCTCTTCCCAGGTAAGTTCAAACCTAAGTGGTCAGTCCCATTTAAAGTCACCCAAATCTACTCTTTTGGAGCAATAGAACTTGAAAATAATGATGGAAGTGTCTTTAAAGTGAACTGGCAGCGATTCAAGAAATACATCGGTCCTATGGACTCAGTGAAATGTTTAAGTATAGTTTATCTTGATGAAGTCTAAGTAATCAAGAAAACTGAGTCGTGCCACGATAATAAATCAGGCGCTAGTGGGAGGCAACCCACAAAGTATTATTGTAATCACAGTTAGAGTTTATTTGTTGTTTTGTGCAATTTGATGTGTTTGTAAAGTGTGCAAGACTGAGAATATTGAAAGAAAGGATTTTCTCCAGTTGAAAGAGGGTGATAGGAAGGTCGACGGATCATCAAGGCCTCAACGGATCATCAATGCTACCGTCAAAGCCATAAAAAGAAATTGGAGATTCTATTTAAGGCTTGATGGCCAAGTTGATGTATGGTCAAGCTACCGATGGACCGTCAAGGCCTCAATCAACCTTAAGCTCAAATTCAAAGTTTCTGGAATGGACTAACAGACTGCTCGATGGACCATCGCATCACTGATAGACTGTTGCACAAACCGTCAAAGTAAAGCATGATTGATGAGTTTCTGGTAAGCCACGACGGTCAACCTAATGGAACGTCAAAGTCCTGATGAACCATTAGGTCAACCATCAACTGAACCCTAGTTAATAGGTCGGGTTGTTCATTTTTAATGATAAATAAACCATTTTATTCTACCTAAAATATTTTTAAGTGATAAAATGAAATGGTTGCATACGTGGCCAACCTTTCAAATCCTTTAACTATTTAAATTATTTTCTCTTCACTGAACCAAGGATTAGTTATCTCCTTCTAGGACTCTCCCTCTTCCCCATTCTCTCCTATTTAAACAACCTTCTCTTTTTCTTATTCTCATCACAAAGTTGCGTCTTTCACTGATAAAGCAAGTTGTTATTCATAGTTTAGTGTGAAGTTCTGCAAATTGAGTAGTGAAGAATATTGTGAAATCAAGGTATGATCGCAATTTTTCTCCTTTTTTCTTTAGAATAATGGATTCAATTTCATGAAGATTGTTAATGCCTCAAAAAGAAATTCATCTTGTTTTCTTTTGCCTTGTTGTTGTTGTTCTGATTCAAACTAGAACTCTGGTATACTCTGTACTGGGTGAAACCTGAGTAACCCATGTACCCAAAGTAGCAAAATTTGTACTTAAACGCTGAATTGATGCCATTACTGTGTTAAGAGTTGAATAATGCATACTAAGTTTTTGATGAATCGCCCCAGTGAAAATATAATGTTGCAAAATTCAAGCGACAGCCACCCTGATGAACCGTCAGACCTTTGAAGGATCACCGGGCAGACCGTCGCAAGGGTATTGAATTTGGAACTTTCTATTTAAGTTGCAACGGATGACTTGGCGGACTATTGGACTCCTGACGGACTGTCGGGTTGACCGTCACAAGGCTATCTAAAAGAGACATACTATTTAAGGCTTGACAGTGAGTCCGACTGACCTTCACAGTCTCGACGGATCATCAGACCTTCTGTCATGCAACATGTTTACTATTTTGGACTGGTTTTGAATTGCAAACTGATTCCTTGTTCTTTTCTTAGGAACTATGGCACGAAAACTCCCCCTAACCATAGGCGATGGTATAGCTCAAAGGGGAAGAGGTGAGCTAGAAAAGAGTGAGAAGGAACCTTCCTTCAATACTCGGCAATGAGACAGGGTACCCCATACACTCTCCCATTCTGAAGAGGAGAGTGAGAGCAGCACTAGTAGCACCAATTCAATCCCCAACAAGAAAGGGGTCAATACATCTTACCCCAACCCAACTAAGGCAGAAACTGAGGAGGCCAATGTTGTCAAGAGCAAGGATTCTCAAACTGGGAGGCACTCAGATGGCAAATTGAAGGAGCAAAGGATAAGTTCCTTGATAGACTGGAATCGACAACAAGTAGGCCAATCAAAGGACCATCTCCGAAGAGTACCATATAGTGATGACTGAGTTGCATAAATATCTAGAGTTGGAGTAGAGATTCAATGAGTATGAGTTAGCCGGGATGAGCAAGCCTCTTGGATCATACCAACCAAATCTTGTAAGGGAGTTTTTCGCCAATTACGTGGCACTGGCAGAGAAAGATGTCACACCCCAAAACCATAGACGTGCAACTGACACCTTATACCACACTTGACTTAACCATTCAACCGAAATATATCCAAATAACATTAGTGGACTATCTAAGCCTAGTTGAATTTTAAAAGAAAGAAGCATAATGAAGATAAGACAAATGCAACAAAAGTATAACATAAGGACAATTGGACTATAACCGACTACCTAACCCACAACAATAACCGTCTACAAGCCTCTAGAATGAGAATTCACTAATCACTAGTCGGGACAGACCCCGTAGTATCCATCAGTTATACAAACCAAAGTAAGTCCTAGACTGGGCAACTCCGGAAAGAACGAAGCATACAAATCATAAGCTGAACTTGATCATACACAGCAAAGATCCTTTTCCACCTAATAACCTGCAGGCATGATTGCAGTGCCCCCAGGCAACGGGGACATCAGTACAAAAGAATGTACTGAGCATGTAAGGCATAAAGTGACTATATATGAAATAAAAGCTCCAATGAAATCAGATATCAATGTATAGCTATAGGCAAGTATAGGGGATCACCTTTCCTTATAATTGTGGAATCATGTACATTACATTCATTACGTTGATTTATATTCCTCTGTTTTATAAACATATGATATAATGACCAGCTGATCAGTGATAAATAACAAATCAGGATCGGCCCATGCTAGGCTTATGCCCCTGAACTGAACTGCCACCTGTAAATACATCAACTGGGATCGGCCCTGTGCTAAGTATAAGAACCCCTTGGGATGCCACCCATAAACACGGTTTTTGCATTACTTAGCTTATTTAACTTTTGAGATTGTTACCTTGGTGATCATACCTCCCTTGAGATTTCAAAACTATGGACATGTAAGGTAGATATATATATAAAATACTCGAGGCAACCATTATGATATAGGGAGTAAAAAGAGACTTCGATAGGATACTCTGGAACTTATAGGACACAGTGAACTTTATTAGACATAATGAATATACACAATCGAGCTATGAAGACGTGTGAGAAGTGAAAACTCTAGGGATATAAATGAGTACCACTACGATATATAAAAAAGAAGAAGCAAAATAGTTCTATTTAGCACATAGTTCATTTAAAACACATTTAAACATTCCAAATGTGCGTGTTTTGAACGGTGACATGTAACTTCTCAAATAAAGAGGTACGGACTATAAAATAAATGCTTACTATACGAGAACAATTAAAAGGGGCACGTGAGCGTGGAAACTACTGAGTCACATGGATAGATTTCAATTAGTAATAATTGCACATTTCCATTAAGGACATAAGATTTATACAACTAAACTGAGGAGGACTCTACGAGGTCACGTTATCCTAACACGACTGAAGTGATATCGAATTAAGGTAGATGTGATTGTTAACCAAATGATCAAGTAAACAATTGGATGGTATAATACAACAGACATCTCAAATACACTAGCAGGTAACTAGAGTAAAAGTTCAAGTTATATGCAAACCTTAGTCTTTTACCCATAAGCAACCTAACCATAGCTTGAAGAGCTCAGATAATAACCCAATTAATTATTTCAAGTTCCTAAAATGATAAACAAGTATATACAACCTTGACGCGCCATTAAATACCTCTTTAATTCTCAATAACTCCCGCATGTTGATATGAATCAAGGTTAGCATCTAAAGTAACCCTAGTTTGTGCAAACTACAAATAATCCTTAAAACGGTAAATCTGGACAGCCCCACTATTTAGCGTTGCGACTTAGTTTTGAATAGGTAGACGGTGGAACCAAGCTTTATAGCCTTCATGAAAGTTATAGGTATGTATCTTGGGGTCGGAAAGAGTCAATAATCACCGGAAAATACATTTTTTTAGAGGAATATATCAGTGAAATACTAACAGCAGTACATAGAGGGTTTCTAAACTAAAGAATTGGGCAGAACAGGTCCTCTCTTGCGTCCACTATTTCGGAGCCATAAAAGCAGAATCAGCTTTTGATATATGAACGTAAATTGTAGAGCTATGCGTCAGCTTTCCAGAACATATCTATATACTTAGAACGGATAACTACACACCGAGATACGCCAGGTTTACTAAACCCTATACAATTTTCACAACGATTAAAATTACTTACTCACACCCTATGATATATCTAACCCCCCAACATTTTTCCTATCGGTGTTTTATTGCATATGAACTACTCTTATGACAAGAGATTCTCTATTTCTCTACTTTTAAACTACGCACTACATCCATATTAACATGAGCTCCCACAAGGGATAACTATTTCAAATGAGTGTGAACAACATAATCTGGAGGTTCTACGAGATGACCCTCAATAGTAGTACACTCGATTTGAAATCTTGAAATCAAGAATTTAGCTAACAACAATACCAAAGTTATATTATGCAACCATATGAAATGCAATGGATACATGTAGTGACAATGTAAACACCGACCCCTAACCTCTGAAGGCATAAGATACGTGTAGGCAGCCAATAAGCAAATCGTATCACAACAACAGTCTTTGACCAATCAACAACCCCTAACTGAGATAAGTACATTACAGTGCGGGTCGATAAGGCCATCATGATGTCTAAAACATGAAGTAAAACATGTGTATTTACACTGAATAGGAATCCCACCAATATCATTTATGTGACCATCTACTCCCAGTTTCACCATTACATAAGACGTTATCCACAACCTTAATTTGCGTCAAGTTGGTTCTTTACTCTGCCTTAATTTCCTAAGCAATGCTACATTATTCCTATCTTGGTAATTAACAAGTAATTGATGCAGTTATACTCCTATATTACGGTTCTATTACATTTATTCACATATTTGTGGTCTATGTTAACACTACCAATAGTTATTTTATTATCAAATGACATAAGGGTAAACTCGATTTCTAATGAAATTCTCCAGTTAATTAGAAAGTATATTACTTTTGCAAATTCTCAGTGCCAAAATTGTTTAATGTTGTTCCCTATTCCCAAAATTATAATAGACTAGAAATACTACTTCCTAACAGAAGAGTAGGACCAAATGGTACACAAACTATAATTCATAGAAATTAACATCCAATATACAAAAGGTCAAATTTTGTTCTCATTTGATCAATTAGTTCCGCATAACATTCAGATTATGAGAACCATTTCAGACAATGAGATTTAAATGCAAAGGACCTCCCAAGAAAGTTAAGTACTATGACATGGCACTAACAAATCATTCACGTAGTACACAATTCGATATAATATCAAAAATCCCCTGAATACGAGTTTATCAAGGATAATACTAATTACCATTTAAATACACATAACACTAGACTAATTCGATATCACGATAGACCTGGACGTCATAAACCTCAGAAATTCATGCCAAGAAAAGAAAGGAATAGCCTTGCCATACCTCATTCTAGCCTTCGTAAAGTCACCATGAGTTCTGTCCGCAAACGTGAATCATTTACCTCTTGGGGGTTATCTCTTATGTGGTAACGTCGATGTCGCTTAATAACACTTCATGTTGTCTAATGAAAAATGAGGAAAAATTATCTTCATAAACTAAATTCTGTATGAAACAACCCACGAATAACTAGATAATGTGAAGTACCCACAAGAGATTAACACAGGAGCAACGCTGTGATCAAAAGTGTATTATTCTTTTATCAAAGCTTTGCCGACTCGAAAGAATATCTAGAAGTTGAGGAAATATAGAAGACAGGGGTCAGAATCACATGACCATATCCTTTAGATAGTATCATCAGATAAGAAACCTCATTCTTATACTAAATATGAAAACTATAGAAAGTTACAAAATCAGCACTGGTAGCAATATTCTTGACTTTAAAAATCAGTAATATAATAAAGTGCAGCTAGTCCATGAATATTTACCTAACTATTTTAATTATAAAGTAATTGCTAGAAAGTGCTAGATGATATCATTAATTAGACAAATTGGTGCCTTCTTCCCATAGTTCCACGTAGAAGGGTGTTTAATACCACACTTCTTGTCCGTTATATTATAGACGGGGTCGTGATATATATATGTATTCGGATATTGCATAGGTTCGTAATAAAATAAATACAACTTTTTGAATATAACATAATTAATAGTAAATTATTCTGACTTGTAATAATAATTTCTCAATATAACTAGGCTTACTATCTCCGTTAAAATATTATTAAAGTAAAAGCATATTTAATTTCTTAGCTACAAAGTAGTACATAACATTTAAATAATCTATAAGCCAAATATCCCATGAATATATCTAATCTAAGTGGAAATCAGCATATGGAGTACATGATTAACTAAAATGTCTTCAAATGTACATATACTATAATTGTTATTTGTATTTCGTATTTGACTATATGATTTCTATTTTTGGCAATTTTCAATGAAACAACATTGAAATGAGGTGCCAACTAGTGTTTTCTTCCTACCAAATATTAATGAAGTATAACATCTTGTAAAACAAATACGTATCCATATATTGTAACTAAACAATAATTTTGTAATTATTTAATATAATTTAGAAAGGCAACAAAATATATCATTAATCAAATTTAGTTTTAAAATACGTAATCCCAAGCACACATTCTGCCAATGAATCTCTCGAGTTTAGGGTTGTAAGCCTTCAAGACAGAATGAAATACATTCGTAAATACTTGAGGTGTTACAAAACATTCTCCCAAGGTCTCAAAGATTTTAGATTTGCCCAATAGGGAATAAGTTATAATCAGAGGAGTTAACATTGATATATCAGCTTGAAAAATCAACAGGTTATTGTTTGGTCCTGACTATGAAGAACCAACTATATCTCCAGATCTTGAGTATCGATTGACCTCTGTATCCACTCAAAGGCCTTGGTTTTCTGGGCTACTTACTGATGATGGCAACCCCTCCTTGGAAATTAACCTATGAGAGCATATTACTAAATCCTCTCTTAGCTTCTGAGCTAATTTCTAGCGGGCCATTATTTGATTAAGGTTGATGCCAACAGAGGGTAATGCCAATTTGGATAGTCATAAGGCTGTGTTAGTAGCTAGTCTGATTGCAGGGCTGAAGATTGATTTTGGCCAAATTATTTCTAATGAAATATTTGTGAGGGAACACAAAGTGTCAAGCGCACTATCATTCCCGTGTTTGATCAGGGAGTTATGCAGGCAGGCCAATGTGCCTTTGATTCGAGGAGTCGGCAACAAAGTTTTGGCTACTCATAGGCAGGATATTGAGAAATTTAAAGATGACTCAAAGTTTGAGATGTGAGTTAATAAACCTCCATCCTACCAAACACAGTCAGCGCCAGCACCTGATACTTCTAAAATTCCCACAGGTATGTCATCACCTATCACTACTTATGTGCTGCCTAATAATATGCTGCCTAGTACATCTGTAAGATCAAAATCTATGCCACTAATGGGTGGGACTACAGACTCTACCTCTATCCATCCCCAATATTCATAGTTCAGGTTAACACAGGAAAATTTTTCTAAGTCTGTTAAACTCCATAAAATTTTCAAGAAGCAGCTAGACACATGGGCTTCACAATACAAGCCTTTTGTTGACCAAATTGTAGCTGAGGCAATCCTTCCATTTCAAAACATTCAGATTAGGATGGACCATATGGAAGAGTGTATCAACAAAAGTTTGGATGCGATATCCATTCCAGATCTTGCTAAGTTCATTGCAGAATTCAAACAAGCACAGGCAAACACAGCGCTGAAAAGCCAACAGGATTAGCAGCAGGTATTTGATCCAGCTTTGGTCATCAGTGATGAATATGAAGACATTGTTGACTTAAAGGGGATGTCGCTTAATGACAAAGGCAAGAAGGTAGATGAAAGTGTAGATAGAAAAGCTTCCAAAAAAAAGAAAGCGTAAAGCAATGACACCAGAAAAATTAGAAGTGAGATATATGAGGAAGGATACAAATAGATCAAAGAGATATGAAGATAAGAGACATAATAAGCTTATAGATGAAGCTGCATGAGTTTCCACCAGTTCTGCCCCAGCTAGGGGGCTCAGTTCGAACTCGACTCGAGTTAAGATACCTTCGATTCCAGAAGATGATATTGTGATTAGCCCTAACACCATAGGGGTCAACCTTTCTACAGGTGAGTCTCAAGATACCTTACCATATTTTACTAATGTCTTATCAGAATAAAAGGCTTTACAAGTATTCCCCTCTTATGTACTTTACTTATATGCATTGAGAATAATGTATTATTTTTTTGTGGGGGTGGGTATGCTTGTACCATGGTGGTTTTATTGCCTGTCTTATTTTCCTCCTGTGTACTATCTTATTTAACTGGCATATCTAGGTTGCATTTTCTTTTCCTAAGTAATTGTGATGTAAATATCTGTTGTTGTTATTTATAAAAATGTCTTTTCTTTTAGCATCTTTTTGTAGATATGGATGATGTGGGACTATGGCATAAGACTATGAACATGTTTGTATGAGTATTATCTCTTGTCAGTTAGCATATGTTGAACAACCAATGGTGAATTCTGTAATTGGTATTATGATGTAAAGTGTGCATGATTATGTGATGTAAATCCCAAGAGTTGGTGGAATAAGTGTAACTCATGTGCCTGTGTGTGAGAGCATTTGTTTTAGTTCTTACATGGTTATATACCTACAACTTTCCCATTTCATTGATGTTGTTTTGTGGTTGATTCAATAAGAGATGATAGCAGTTTTTCTTGTACTTTCAGTCCACTTAGCCGAAATAACTGACCCACCAAAAAGATTTTTCCATTTTTGAACCTGTTTTGAGCTTATATTAGTCTTTCTTCATTCCCAATAACTTTAATTAAGTCTCTTTAGGTTGTTAACACCTAACTTTGGCCCTGGTCCAAGATTGGACAATGTGCTCCTTAACTTAGGCAAAACACCTAAGTTGAGGGTGGCTACTGTCAGGATGTTAGAAGTTTAATGAAAAAGTGATTTAGAGATAAAATGAAGCATTCAGCCCTGATCTATTTAAGATATTATGTACCTCAACTGACTGCATTAGCATAAGTTAAGGGTGGTTGATGTTTATAAAAAAAAAAGGGTTATGGCAAAGTGTGAATCAATGATAGAGATTGTAAGTGAGCTGGAAAAGTAGTAGCCTTGGTGAGTAGAATTCTAAGGAAAAGAGAGTTAAGTCTGAACGTTGAGTCACTTTTCCCAAAAATTTATCCTCACCTAACCTCGGAACCTCATTACAAGCCTGAAAAAGATGTGTTTGATCTTTGCAAATCAACAATAAGGGAGCATTAGATGATAATGGAAAGCCTATGGGTGTATATGCTATGTTTGTAACTTCTTTGATGAGTGTGAGAGTCTTGAATTTTATTCACAAGATATAACAAGTGGTGGACGTCATTGCCTGTGAGAGCAACTTGAGTTACACCTAGTTTTGCTAATCTCTGTAGGATATTATATCCATGTTTGTATGTATGTGCTGCATTATAAAAAATGCCGGTTGTAGATCCTAATGTGTTGAGATCTTATGAGTGAAATGGTAAGTGAATGGTTGTGTGAAATCAAGTTCAGTATTCGATTGTCTGTCATTGTATTGTCCATGTATGCAGTTTGGTACTGAGTTGCTTGAGGACAAGCAATTGTCTTAAGTTAAGGGTGTTGATATTAAGGCTTTTGAAGGAACATTTTACATATTTTTCAAGATATAATTAAATGTTTTGAAGCAACTGATGCTGTATTTAATACTGGATTTTAGTATTTTTCAGGTCAAGGAGTTAGCTAAAGAAGAAACCTAGAAAAGTAGTAGAAAAAGTCACTGACGGTTGAACTGGAGGACCGTCAGCCATGCGACAGACCATTAGGGTGACCGTTAGAGTTAAATAGAAAGGAAAAATTGAGTGACTCATACGATGGTCCAAGTGATAGACCGTCAGATCAGTGACGTACCGCCAACTTGGACATTAGGCTGAAACAGAGAATGGGTTTTCAGAGGATCAAGAGATAGCCCATGTGACGGACCGCCAGGACAGAGACAGTCCGCCAATATAACCGTCAGCCCTTAACCAGAATGGAGTACTTTGGGACCATCATTGACGGTCCACATGATGGACCGTTAGGCTTCCAAAGGGCCATCAATGTGGTCGTCAACTTTGATGTGACTTTAATAAGTTCAAATTTTAAATCCTCTCTACCTGGGAACATATAAATACCCAGTTTAGGTTTTATTTAGGTATATTTTATCATATTTTCCATCTAGAAAGATAATTGTACGTATTATTCTCTGGGAGTCAAGCTACAATTGTAGATCTAGTTATCATTATTCATATTCTCTATGAAGATTCAAGAACAATTATTGTAATCTTTGTAAGTAATTCTTTGAATCCATTTATGAAGAACACAATGGTTTCCTCTTTTTCTTCTCTTGAGATGTGTGGCTAAACTCCCATAACTAGGGTTATGGGAGCCTTGATATGAATAACTGATTGGGGTTGTGAAAATCCTTAATTTCCATATGTAATTGAGATTGTATAAACCCTTCTTCACCTTAATGACCTTTCTTGGTTGAAAACTTGAAGGGTGAGCCCAAGAACATTACTTTTCTAAGAAGAAAAGTATATGTTGAGAAAAGTAGGAGTTTACATTAAGTCTAAAGTCCTTAACCTTTAGGTTATGAATTGATGTCTTAAAAAAGATTGACTCACATAAGATATTAATTGAATAAATTCATATATTCTTTGAGTTCGAAAGAATTAAAGGGTAAACTATCCATTTTGATTGAGAAACAAATGGGTAAACTTTAGAATTTAATAACTCTTGCAATTGAAGTTATAAATTGGCAATTTAAGATAATTCACAACCCCATATGTTTGAACATCTTGGTGAACATAACTCTAGTTTGTTTTTTCTAATTGAATTAGTACTTGCAATAAAACTCACTAGCTGGAAAGCTATTCGTTACAACTATTTGAATACTGTTACCAATTCAAAACCCCTTTTAATCAAGAATCTTTGATCAACAGTCTGTTAACAACCATAACACTTAGTTTGCACAATATTCCCTATGGGATTCAACCCCAACCTAGTTGGGTTCTATATATGACAGCGACTTCTTACACTTTCTAACAAAAGATGTAATTTGGGCATATCAATTATCGGTCTTCCTTAATCTTGGAATTAATATGATTCAATTTGGTTCATCGTGGATAGGATGACAAAGTCCGCTCACTTCTTTCTAGTACGAAGTAACTTTTTGGCAGAGGATTTGGCAAAGTTGTATCTTCATGAGATTGTGAAGCTGCATGGGGTACCCATTTCAATTATTTTTATTGTGGCACACAGTTCTCATCTCATTTTTGGCGGTCTTTTTAGTAGGGATTGGTTACTAAGTGAGTCTGAGAACTTTTTTTTATCCTACGATGGATGGGCAAGCGGAGAGGACTATTCAGACATTGAAGGACATGCTTTGTGCTTGTGTGATTTATTATGATGGCAATTGGGTTGAGCATCTACCTCTTAGAGTTTGCTTATAATAATAGCTATCATTCTATTATTGGTACATCTCCTTTTGAGGCATTGTATGGTAGGAGGTTTAGATCTCCAATTGGTTGGTTTGAGCTTGGTGAGGTGGATATGTTTGGTCTGGATTTTGTCTATCAAGTTATGGAAAAGGTTAAGGTGATTCAGGATAGGCTTAATTCTTCCCAAAGTTGTCATAAGTCCTATGTGGATGTAAGGCATACAGACTTGGAGTTTGAGGTTAGGAATAAGGTGAACCTCAAGGTATCTCCCATGAAGAGAGTAATGCGGTTTGGCAAAAAGGGGAAGCTCAGTCCTTAATATGATGGACATTATGAGATTTTGCGAAGTGTTGGTAATGTTTCTTACAAATTAGAGTTTTCTTTGAGTTTGAACTCCATTCATCTGGTATTTCATGTTTCCACGTTGAGAAAGTATCTTGGTGATCCTTTTTTGGTTATTTCTCTGGATGGTTTAGGTATCATAGAGTCTCTATTTTATGAAGAGGTTTCGATAGAGATATTGGATAGGTAGGTTCATCAATTACGTACTAAGGATGTGGTTTTGGTTAAGGTTTGGTGGAAGAACCACAAGGTGGAAGAAGCTATGTGGGAAGCGGAAGAGGACATGAAGTCCAAGTATCCACATTTGTTCTTGGCTTTGGGTATTCATGCGGAAGGTACATTTTCTTGATGTATAATTTGATAATGCAAATGACTCTACTTGATTTCCTTGCATCTTCTTTAAAGGAAAGAGTAGAGACATTTAAGGGATATAAGTAGTGTTTGTTCTACCTTATCTGTCATTTAGGGATGAATATTCCTAGTGGGGGAGACTGAAACACCCTAGTTTCTAGACATTAGAAAATTTCCTGGAATTCTTATCTCTGGACCAAATATGACTCATGGATACGAGTCGTATGTGGGGGTATAGATGGTATAGTCAGTTGTATGCTGACAAGTATTGGTCAGTAGGATAGATTTTGGTCATTGGAATGGATACAACTTAGGGGGTACGAGTCGTATTCGCGGGCATGGATTAGTTGGTTCCTTAACTTAATCTTAGATTTGGTGACTTAGGTTGGATTTGAGTACGAGAGGCTCAATTGGAACTATAATCCAGTGTTCGAGTCATACCCAGGTCATGTATGGTGGTTAATGTTAAATCCTCTTGGTGTTCGATTCTGCCAGGGATACAAATGAAGGGTACGGATCATATACTTTGGCTATGACTTGGTTGGATGATTCGTACACAGGAAAGTGTTGAGTCCAAGGTTTAAGTCCAAGGGTACGAGTAGTGGGTACCACTCGTATAGGGAGGATATGACTTGTAAGGGTCAGTCGTATCTGTGATGGGATTTTGGGGAATTTAAGTATAGCAATCTGGATATTCCCCACTTATACCAATAAGGCCCCACGACTTATATGGCACTTGGAAGGTTATTTACCCTAATATTCTATTCATTAACACTTAGAAATTCTTTCTAAACACTTCATAATTCTCTCAAGAGCTTTTGGGGCAAGAAAGCTAGGGTTTCAACTAAAGGATCAATTTGGGGCTTGTCTTGGTGATTTATTTCCATCATCATCCTGTTTTAATGCATGTTATCTTCCCTCATTGTTAATTCTAACTAAAGGCATAGTCTTACATAATGTTTTTATGGTTTTATGATTGTATGATTTTGGTTTTCAAATATGAATTGGGGGTTTTGATATTATATGGTTGGTTATGGTTTTCCATGGTTTAATTTATTCTTATGTGCATTAATTGTGGTTTTGGATAATTGGATTGCATGGGAATGGTTTAATGGTAATCGGATTTGGTTTTGGTTATATTATGCCCCAAATATGTTTGACATAATTCCTATAATGATGTTTTTCATTGCATTGAGTACTTTAATGGAACTGTTGCTTGTTTTAAAACTTGTTAAAGGAATTATGCATGGTTGAAAAGGTAAATGGCTAAATGGTTATGCTTGAGGGATACATAAAAATCCTCCAAGAGGTTTGTTATGATAATGTGAAAGGGAACTTGAAAGTCCCCTTAAACCTATAAATGGTTGGCTAGGGATGATAATTATAAGTAAGAGTTGGTATGACGATACCAATATCAATGGCCTTGGTTAATAAAAGGATAATGGTTTGGTAATTTGGAAAATGATTTTAGTATGGCAATAATGGCTAGATGTGTAGCAAATCCCTGAAAGGTAGAGGTCCCGGGGGTGCCAAAACTGAAAAACTCATATTTGTCGATATGAGGTTTAGTCTTGGTGACTGTGTGTGTGATGAATCACACTTTATTTTGGGGGATGTACTAGTCATCCCAGGGTATCTTCTCTGGTCGTGCGGCTAAACGTACTTAGGCCCTTTCAGTAGGGGGAGATGAACCAATATAGACCATGGGTGTTTTGAGACGGAAAAGCTACACAGCCCAGGTAAAGGTTTTAAATGCATTATAAACTTGATTCCCTTTCCCAGCATTGTTATATATATACATATATATGTGTGTATGTGTGTGTGTGTGGCTTTGTGTAAATTGATGGTTTTACTTGACTTTTATAAATGGTATTATTTTATCCTTACCATGAGATCGTGCTAGCATTCACCCGCTAACCCATCTACTGGCAGATATATACCACGTTATGCAAGAATCAACCATTCTACTCCTCCTAAATAGTGATTGACTCTGGGATAGCATTGGATTGAAGTGGTGATCTTTCATCTTTCCAGAAGGCTCTATTTCATGTTATGGATGTTTTTAAACCTTTTTATTTATTTTTGGATATTGTTTTTGGCCATTGTTGGGGGCATGTCCCAAACAGATTTTATTACTCTTTTGGTTAGAGGATTTATGGTACTACTATGAGTTGGAATGGGCGGGATCGGTATTGATGTTGGCCTTAGGATTGGAATAAGTTGGAAGTCTAGCATCATCAGAAATAATTTCTCACTGTTCAATCATATTTTATTTTAGGATTGAATCATATTAGGTTTTGGAACTTATTTGGTTATGGCCTGGTTTATAGACCTTGTTTCGGTATTGGTTTGGTTTCAATATGGTTGGATGGCAGGCATAGGATGGTTGGACTCGGTTGGGTCGATCACTGTTATGATCCTTCCTGGAGTCTTGATATAAACAATAATGCTAACTTGTTATATAGTCGGAATTAGACCAATTCAAGGCAGGCGATTGGAGGTTGGGTTGGGTAATGGGGGTGGTCTCCGGTCTCGGTCTGACTTGGGATGCCCATTACGACAAGGCTCCCAGTTGGGTCATGTCAGTTTCGAACATATAACAAGATAGGTAACTCAACTAACAAAGAAAGAAATCTAAGAATTCCAACAACCATCCCAATCCACAGTAATCCATAAGACTCTAATACACCAACATCAATATAAGTCGGTACATTCCCCCAACGATAGCCAAACAAGAATAAAAAAATAGTTCATAGGCATCACCATATAAATCACAATCTCATGAGCATACACGTCCACACTTATTAACACATAACAATCTATTCCCCCACTCCTTAGTCTACTAGAATTAAAATCCTCAAAGTACTGATCCACATATACGTCTGTGTGCTACATTATCTCATAATGTAGGTTCAGGTTCTTAGCCTCCGCAGTGATCGTGATCTCCGAGTGCCTTGATCTATACTTCCACAGTTGGTGAGTCCTCATGGTTCGAGGACCTGTTTTCCCTAATTTTAGTCTTCATAATAGTTGTTTTATTTCTTTTCAGTTTAGTATGAGTTAGTTGGGGGATCTATCCCAATGGCTCTCTAGTTTTTTGTTAGTAATAGAGGCTTGTCGGACTACGAGTTTGTTTAAGGACTATTAGTATTTGTTATTCAGACAGTATTCATCATTTATCTATTTTTTTTTAGTTTTGATATGATACAACATTCATTCTTGGCTAGATTATCTTAAAGTAAGTGTTAGAAGTAATAGCAGGCTCAAAGGGTTAGCTTGGGGATACTCGTAGCCTTGAGCCCCATGTGACATCTCGGGATGAGATTCAGGGCGTTACAGTGGGGTAGATTTCTAAGATTATCTCTGCTGAGATTTTATGGTGCTCCTAGATAAGATGCACATGAATTCCTGACTGCGTGTGAGGATAGGCATTGTGTTTTGGTGTTGTTGACACTCGTGATGAGGGATATGGCACATTTTAGTTGGACTCGTCTGCACGTCATTGGTGGAGAGATTTTATGTATTCTAGATTAGCTGGTTTTCCCTTTGACTCAGTTCTCTGAGATGTTCTTGGAGAAGTATATGACTCGCAACCTTAGAGATCATTGTGAGATCAGTTCCCATGATTGGAGCAGGGCTCCACAATAATTTTTTAGTATGAGATAGTGTAACAATGAAACGATCCAATCTCGGGCCTTGTCGTAATGGGCATCCCAAGTCCAACCAGGACCGGCGACCACCCCCGCTACCCAACCCAGCCTGCAGTCGCCTACCCTGAGTTGGCTGAATTCTAAACATATAACAAGATAGCATTATTGTTCATATCAAGACTCTAGGATAAGTCTATTATCTAGGCTGACCCAACCGAGTCCAACCGTCTGAACCCATCTTGTGACCAAACCAAACCATAAACCAACCAACCAAATAACAACCAAACCATGTTCTATAACATAACATAAAAGGATGGAACAGTAAGAAATTTCATCCAAAGGTGTCAGCCCCAATACCAATGCCAATACTAAGGTTGACCAATACCGATCCTACCCATTCCAACCCATAGAAGTTTCACAAAACCCTTTAACTAAAAGAATACAAAAATTCGGTTGGGACATGCCCCCAACCATAGCCAAAACCAATATCCATGAATAAATCAAAGTATGAAATAACATCCATGAAATGGAGCCTTCTGAAATGATGGCAGCTCACCACTTCAGTCCAAATGCTAACCCCGAATGTCCGAGTGCTAAGTAGGTGGAATAGAACGACTGATTACTGCATCGCATGGGGATACAACACCCAAAGATGGGTTAGGGGGTGAAGCACGAGCTCCGGATAAAGATAAAATAATGTCATTTAATAAAACTAAGTAAACCATCCATATGCAAGAAAAACCATACATATATATATAACCATGCCAGGAAAGGAAATCTTGTTTAGCATGCATTAAAACAATTAACATGGGTATGTGAAGCATAACCGTCCTAAAACTAACCATAAAATATATGAGTTCAGAGTAACCCCTTGAACGGGCCTCGGTGCATGTAGTCACATGAACCGGAGATACCATAAGAGTCGGGGATTCCCGTGTACCCTTCACTCTCCATGATACAAATATATAGTGTACTTAGAGGATTCCTGTGTACCTCATAGTATCATATAAGGTTGTCATAACCTACCCCTCATGTTGATAAACATGAGTTTCCAGTGTTCATCTATTAGACTCCTACCTTCACGATTAGCTTTCACACCCAACCTTTATTACCCAATTAAAACCATTTCCAACCAAACCATTAACATTAACCAAGGCTATTAGATAGTGGTATCGTCATACCGACTATAACTTGCAAGTACTGTCTTTAGCCAAACGTTTTTAAAGATCAAGGGATTCCATGAACCCATAGATCGTATTGTCCAATTAGCTTGGGGGATACCCCACAAGCGTTTATTACCATATTAACTTGGGGGATACCCTGGTACCCTACAAGTATGTTTATTAAGCCAAACCATTCCTTTAAATCATTCCAAACCATATAAACCATTAGGATTTCATCACCAAGTTTAAACCACGCATAAGATCCATAAAAGTTCAACAATGTAGAGAAAACACTCTTATAGACATTTTATCAAAACCATTGGGGGCATAGTATTACCAAAACCAAAATACATTACCAAATAACCATTCCCATGTGACCCATTATCCAAAACCACTATTAAAGAATATAAAAACATAATTAAAAGTTGAGAAAACCATAACAAAGCATTTATAATCAAAACCCTCAATTTATATTTGAAAACCCATAAGCTTACAATAATCAAACCATGAAAACATTATATGAAAACCATGCCTTTAGTTTGAACCAACAATGAAGGAAGAGAACATTCCTTAATTAACAAAGTTGATGGAAAGAAATCACTAACACAAGCCCCAAATTAATCCTTAAGATGAAACCCTAGCTTTTCTTCACCCACAAGCCTTTGGGAGGATTATAGAATATTTATGAAAGCTTCTAAGTGTTAAATAAATAGAATAATAGGGCAAATATCCTCCCAATAGGAATATAAGTTGTGGGGCCTCATTAGGATAAGTGAGGAAATATCCAAATTACTCTCATTTAAACTTCCAAAAATCCCATCAGGCGGGTACGACTATCCATACCAGTCGTACCCTCTAATACGAGTGGTACCCACCATTCGTACCCAAGGCCATCTCCTTTGGACCCAATACTGTCCAAGGTATGACTTACCCCAAACCTTATAGTACCCAAGTATATGACTAGTAACCAAGATCTGTACCCCTGGCAGATAGAATCTAAAGAGGAATGAGCACTACCCACCATAAGAGTTCACGGTACAACTCGTACCCTAGTTTACAGCTCAAGGTGAGCCACTTATACTCAGATTCAACTTAAGTTACCAATCCTAAGATTAAGTGAAGTAACCAAACCACTCGTATACCTGATATGACTCGTACCACCTATGCCGTATCCATTCCAAAAACCAAATCCAACCCACCAGCCAATACTGGTCAATATACGACTAACCTATACCACTCGTATCCCTAGTGTACGAGTCTTTCCCCCAGTCGTACCCTATTTAAAGACCAAAAATCCAGGAAATTTTCTAAGGTTCAAAACCCAGGTTGTTTCTGTCTCCCTCACTAGAAGCATTCATCACCGAATGATGAACAAGGATAGTTACAAGCATGACTTATACCCTATAGATCCCTCCACTCTTACATTTAAGATAGGAAATAAAGAAATAAAGTAGAGTCATTTGCATTATCGAAGATAACTCAAGAACACATACCTTCCCCATAAATATCCGAAGCTAAGAACAAATGTGGATATTTGGACTTCATGTCCAATTTTTCTTCCCATGTAGCCTCTTCCACCTTGTGGTTCCACCATAGAACCTTAACTAAGGCCACATCCTTGGTCTATAACTGATGAAGCTACCTATCAAGAATCTCAATCGAGACCTCTTTGTAAGATAGAGAGTTCGAGATACCTAAACCTTCCAGAGGAACCACCGAAGAAGGATCACCAAGACACTTCTTTAATATGGAGACTTAAAATACCAGATGAATGGTGTTCAAACTTGAGGGAAACTCTAATTCATAAGCAACATTTTCAACCATCCACAAAACCACATAAGGACCAATAAACTGGGGACTGAGCTTCCCCTTTTTGTCAAACCGCATTACTCCCTTCATTAGAGATACCTTGAGGAACACCTTACCCTAACCTCAAACTCCAAGTCTCTACGCCTTACATCCGTATAGGACTTTTGACAACTTTGGGCAGCCTTAAGCCTATCCCAAATCACCTTTACCTTTTCCATAGCTTGATAAACTAAATTTGGACAACATGTCTACCTCACCAAGCTCAAACCAACCAATATGAGATCTACACCTCCTACTGTACAATGCCTCAAAAGGGGGCCATACCAATACTAGAATGATAGCTATTTTTGTAAGCAAACTCTACCAAAGGTAGATGCTCAACCCAATTGCCACCATAATAAATCACGCAAGCCCGAAGTATATCCTCCAATGATTGAATAGCTCTTTCTGCTTGCCATTGGTCTAAGGATGAAAACAGTACTCAGACTAATCTTAGTCCCCAATCTTTTCTGAAAAGACAGCCATAAGTGATATGAAAACTGCATACCACGATCAGAAGTAATCAAAATAGTTACCCCATGTATCTTTACAATCTCATAAATATATAACCGCGCATAATCCTCTGTCGAATAGGTAGTCCTTACAGGCAAAAATTGAGGATACTTTGTCATCCTATCCATGATGACCCAAACTGAATTAAATTGATCCCGAGATAGAGGAATACCAATAATAAAATCCATATTAACCACCACCCACTTCCATTCAGGCAAATTAATTTCTTGATAAAAATTATCAGGACTCATGTGATCAACCTTAACATGTTGACACACCATGCACTTCGCTGTAAAATTAGCCATATCTTTCTTCATACTATTCCACCAATACATCTCCTTGAGATCATGATACATTTTTGTCAAGCCGGGATAAATAACATAGCATGATTTTACGCCTCAGCTAATATCCTTTGTCGTAACCCATCGACATTAGGGACAAACAATCTCCCTTGGTACCATAAACTACCATCACCACTAATCTCAAATACCATTACCCTTTGGCCACCTACATCACTCTTGATCTTCACCAAGATGGGATCTAGAATTTGTTTCTCCTCAATCTCTGCACTAATAGACAACCGAACCATTTCTTGTTCCACCACACCACTATTTTTGGAGTCCAAGAGATGAACTCCAAGATTATCCAACCGGTGAATATCTTTTACCAATTCCCATTTTTTCTCATCCACACGAGTCAAACTCCCTATGGAAAACCTGCTAAGCATCAGCAACCACATTAGCCTTACCTGGATGGTAGTGAAGACTCATACCATAATCATTGAGAAGATCCACTCATCTTCTTTTCCTGAGATTTACCTCCTCCTGAGTGAACACATACTGTACTCTTATGATAAAAAAAGATGTCCATGCGAACACCATAAAAATAATGCCACCATATCTTTAAAGCAAAAACCACCGTTAAATGCTCCCAATCATGAGTAGGATAATTTCTCTCATGCACTTTAAACTGCCTGGAAGCATAGGCAATCAACTTACCACGTGTATCAAAACATAACTAAGGTCTACCCTAGATGCATTACAATAAATCACAACCCCATTATTAACTTCAGGCAATGTCAAAATTGGAGTCGATGTTAGCTTGTCCTTCAATTTCTAGAAACTCCCTTCACAAGAATCTGACCAAGCAAACTTCACCTTCTTCTGGTCAACCTAGTCAAAAGAGCAGCAATCATCGAGAAACCTTCCATAAACTACCGATAATACCCAACCAAACCCAAGAAGTTCTGAATGTCAGTTGGAGTCATGGGTCTAGTCCACCTATTAAACACAACAACCTTTTGAGGATCCACTATTATCCCCTCACTAGAAATAATCTGACCTAAAAAAGTCACAGTATTCAACCAAAACTCATAGTTAGAGAACTTGGCATATAATTATTATTCTTTGAAGATCTGTAATATAACTCGGAGGTGATTAGCATGATCCACCTCGCTCTTAGAATAAAATAGAATGTCAACAATGAACACAATGAAAAAGAGATCCAAGAACTGCCTGAAAACCCAGTTCATTAGATCCATAAACGTCGGTGGGGCATTAGTCAAACCAAATAACGTACCCAAGAATTCAAAGAACCCATACCAAGTATGAAAATCCATCTTAGGGATATCTTTCTCCCTAATCCTAAGACGATGATACCCAAATCGAAGATTAATTTTGGAAAAAAACTTTGCACCTTGCAACTAGTCAAATAAGTCATCAATCCTTGGAAGAGGAAACTTGTTCTTGATTGTTACCTTATTCAATTATCGGTAGTAAATTCACATCCAAAAGGAACCATTCTTCTTGCACACGAACAACACTGGTGCCCCCCACGGAGACACACTAGGATGAATAAACCCCTTATCCAAAAGATCCTTAAGTTGCTCCTTGAGTTCCCGCAACTCATCTGGAGTTGTTCTATAAGGAGGAATAGATATTGGACGAGTGTCCAGAACCAAATTAATACTAAACTCAATTTCATTATCTGGAGGAACACCAGGAAAATCATTCGAAAACACCTTAGGAAACTCATTTACCACTGGAACCAAATAAAAAGAAGGACCTTCTGAGCTAGAATCTTTAACTCAGACTAAATAATAGAGACAACCTTTAGAGATTAATCTCTAAGCTCTAAGATAATAAATAAAACTCTCCTTAGGAGCTAGAGAACCACTTTCCCACTCTATAACTGGTCCACCAAAGTACCTAAAGACAACCTTACGAATCTGACAATCCTAGGGCACGTAACAAGAGTGTAACCAATCCATCCCCAGGATTATATTAAAATCTACCATATCTAGTTCAAATAGATCCACTAAGGTTTGTGTGCTACCAAAAACTACCACACCCCCTATAGACTCTTTTAGTAATAACTAAGTCAACTACAAGGGTAAAAATAGAGAAAGAATCTAAAATAACCTCAAGATCAAAATCAATACAAGTAGCCACATATGGGGTCACATAAGAAAAAGTAGACTCCAGATCAAGCAGACAATACACATCACAGAAAAAGAGTTGTAATATACCAGTAACGATATTAGGTGATTCCCAGATTCCTGCCGAGGTGCAAGAGCATATAACCTATTTCGGACTGTGCCAGTACCAAAAACAGATGCAGAAGATGCACCCCTAGGTGCCAGAGTATGTAGCCTAGCTGGCCATATTTAATACACTTGTCCTTTCCTTCATTGCAAAACCCCCAATAAAGATAACCACAGAACCAGCAAAGAGGGAATAAAAAAGCTAACTGACCCCCACTCACTTGAGATTGGGCACCTTGTGCTTAGAAATTATCACCACCTTGCAGGCGCCTGTCACCCGACTTCCTCGGATAAGGAACACTAGCAGAAGAGAAGGAACCAGAACTCCTCCACTTTTTCTTTGTCTATTTACCTCCATCCCGACTTCCCTGTTGTTAGCACCACCCTGCTCAGAGAACCTATTTGCTTAACCTTGACTTTTCTCAAAATCTACATGTATCCTCTTTTCTTTCTCCACCTGCCGCATATGAACACTAATCTTAAAATATCCATATCCTTGATCAGCGTAGGAGTCTTGCTTTCAAGGATTAAATATCGAGATAGCCCAAAAGTAAACTTCCTCATCCTCACACTCATGTCAGCCACCAAATCTAGAGCATACTTTGACAGCTGATGAAATTTCAAGGCATATTCCTCAACAAACATTTTTTCCTACTTTAGATTCACAAACTCCTCCATCTTCGCTTCCTTCAGTTCTTGAGGAAAGGAACGATTCAAGAAGGAATTAGAAAATACCTACCACAAGGACAACTCCTCCATATCATATCTATCCCTATTCCACTCCTCGTACCACTAGTATGCAATATCTTTGAGCTGATAAGCTACAAAGTTCACACCTTCCACATTTATGCCTGCATCACTCTGAAGATTTTCTCCATGTTTTCCAAGAAGGCTTGAGGATACTCCTCCACCTTTACACTAGTAAAAGTAGGAGGATTCATCTTCATAAACTGTACAACCCTTTTGGCCTCAGCAGATAAAACACCAGATGCATCCCGCTCATCCTGAGCAACAACCAACTGAGCAATAGCATAGATCGATTTACAAAATTCTGCATTAGTCACCTTCCCCTAAGGAGGACTAGTAGCAACCAGCGGAACTCTAAAAACATTAGGGATAGTACCCCTAGACTGAGTATAAGCTTCAGATATAAGGAAAACTCCATCAACATCATCCCTAAGTAGGATAGAAGAATTTTCTTGTGTTCCAGATCGATGAGGCATGATCTAAAAAATAAACAAACAAGGGTTAGAGAAGATTCCAGGACTTAGACTCCAAGATAGAAAATAGAATACCAAGAAATTAAAACATTCCTAAATGCCTTGTAGCATCTCCCTTATGAGTGTGGCGCGCTACGCACCCTTAAAAAAACTCTACTAGACATGGCTTTATGGATTCCCAATTGAACATGAACCTAAATCTCTTATACCAACTAGACATGACTCAATCTAGGTCCTTATCGTAATAGGCATCCCAAGTCTGACCAGGATCGGGGAACACCCCCACCAACCAACTTAGCATCCTGCCGCCTACCTTGAGTTGGCTGAATTCTGAACATATAATAAGATAGCATTATTGTTCATATCAAGACTCTATGATAAGTTTATTATCGAGATCGAACCAACCGAGTCCAACCATTTTAGCCCATCATATGACCAAACCAAACCATAAACCAACCAACCAAATAACAACCAAACCAAGTTCCATAACATAACATAAAAAAATAGAATAGTGAGAAATTTTGTCAAAGGGTGTCAGCCCCAATACGAATGTAAATGCTAAGGCTGACCCTAATACCTATCCCGCCCATGCCAACCCATAGAAGTTCCACAAAAGCCTCTAACCAAAAGAATACAAAATTTAGTTAGGACATGCCCCCAACCATATCCAAAACCAATATCCATGAATAAAATAAAGTATGAAATAACATCTATGAAATGGAGCCTTTCGAAAAGATGGAAGCTCACCACTTCAATCCAAAACCTGACCCCGAATGTCCGAGTACTAAGCAAGAGGAGTGGAATGTCCGATTCCTACATCGCATGGGGATAGAGCGCCGAAAGACGGGTTAGTGGGTGAACTCTAGCATGAACTCAGGATAAGGATAAAATAATGCCATTTAGTATAACTAAGTAAACCATCCATATACAAGCAAAACATACATATATATAACTATGCCAGGAAAGGAAACTGTGTTTAGCATGCATTAAAACCATTAACCTAGGTATGTGAAGCTTAACGTCCTAAAACTACCCATGGGCTATATGGGTCCACTATAACCCTCTGAACGGGCCTCGAGGTGTGTAGCTGCATGAATTGGAGATACCATAAGAGTCGAGGATTCCTATGTACCCTTCACTCCATATGATACATATGTATAGTGTACTTAGAGGATTAACGTTTACCTTATAGTATCATAGAAGGTCTCCATGACCTACTCCTCATGTCAGCAAATATGAGTTTCCGGTGTTTATCTATTGGACTTTCGCCTTCACAGTTAGCTTTCGTACCCCGCTTTTATTGACTAATTAAAACCATTTCCAACCAAACCATTATCATTAACCAAGGTTATTAGATAGTGATATCGTCATACCGACTATAACTTGGAAGTATTGTCCTTAGCCAAACCTTTTAAAAGATCAAGGGATTCCCATACAACTATAGATCATATTGTTTAATTAGCTTGGGGGATTTCCATGTACCCCACAAGCGTTCATTACCATATTAACTTGGGGGATTCCTTTGTACCCCACAAGTATGTTTATTAAGACAAACTATTCTTTTAAATTATTCCAAACCATTTAAACCTATTAGGGTTCCATCACCAAGTTTAAACCATGCATAAGTTCCATAAAAGTTCAACAATGTAGAGAAAACAATCTTATAGGAATTTTATCAAACACATTAGGGGCATAGTATTATAAAAACTAAAATCCATTACCAAATAACCATTCGTATGCAACCCATTATCCAAAACCACCAGTAAAGAATATAAAAGCATAAGTAAAACATGGGAAAACCATAACCAAGCATTTATAACCAAAACCCTCAATTTATATTTGAAAACCCATAACCATACAATAATCAAACCATGAAAACACTATATTACTATCCTGTCAGTCAGGTATGACTATCCTGTTAAGTATTTATAACTAAAACCCCCAATTTATATTTCCAGATTGCCCTCACTTAAACACCTAAAAAAATTTTCAGGTAGGTACGACTATCCATACCAGGCATACCCTCTGATACGAGTGGTACCTATTACTTGTACCCAAGGCCATCACCCTTGGACCCATCACTGTCCAAGGTATGACTCACTAAACCCCAAAGTACCCAAGTATATGACTATTACCCATGATCTATACCCCTGGAAAAATAGAATCTAAAGAGGATTGAACACTACCAACCATACAAGTCTATGGTATGACTTGTACCCTAGCTTATGGCTTAATATAATCCACTTGTACTCAGATCAAACATAAGTTACCAATCCTAAGATTAAGTGAAGTAACCAAACTACCCATATCCCATGATATGACTCATACCACATAATCCATATCCATTCTAAAAACCAAATCCAACCCACCAACCAACACTGGTCAGTATACAACTAACATATACCACTTGTACCTTAAGTGTACGAGTCATTTCCCCTAGTCGTACCATGTCCAGACACCACAAATCTAGGAAATTCTTTAAGGTTTCAAACCCAGGGTGTTTCAAATACCCTAGATTTTGTCCTTAAAAATTTCTAAAATTTTATCCTCACTTTCCAGACTACGACTCCCCATATGAGTCATAGAGAGTCATGATGGGTCTTATCTTTATGGGTATTATGTATCAATCATAGCCTGGCCAATATATTAGCCTAGAGTTCTATCTTGACTACGACTTAGACCCTAAGAGTCATAATGTCTCTTATTTAGTCATGTGGTGTCTTTCATATCCTAACCATTATTATGCCCAAATTGTTTTTTCTTTATTAATGACTGGAATAAGTGAGTCATAATAATTGAGTATGAGTTGTATTGTACAACTCATAGCCAAGTCAGTAATGGCGATCCTAAACACTGTCCAGCTTATGACTAGATGATAAGAGTCGCGGGGTGACCCTATGAGCCATAAGGGTACCCGTAATGACTAATGGTGATTCTTTAATATTATCATTGAGGGTATTCTAGTCAATTCCCCTTTTATCTTAATTGAATGCCATAACCATAAAATACTCTAAGGGGTTATTTCTCATTCATAACATAATTAAAAACGCTCTCAAACTATCTGAACTCTCTAAGGTCAAGACACTTAGGGTTTCTAAGAAGTTGGTCATCTAAGAGCTCAAGGGTTGATTTCTCTCCCTAAATCTTGGTATTTCAGGTATGTTACTCTTCCCTAATTATTAATTTATTAAAATCATATGTTTTACATAGTTTAAGTTGTATGGATTTGAATGTGGGTTTTGTTATGGTTGATGATTTTGACATGGCTGATTCTTAAATTGCTTTTTCATGATTTACTATGCATTTTTTATGCTTTGATAATGGTTTTGAATATATTGGGTGCATGGGTATAGTGAATAAGCAAAAGGGGACATGGCTTTTCCTAAATTATTGTTTTGAATTTGGAATTGGTTTTGAATAATTGTGCTCCCTTAATCCACTTGTGAAATTGAGTTTAAAATATGAATTAGTCACATAGTTGACTTAATTAGCACGTTATTGTATTGTATAAATAGTTAAAAGGTTAGGATTTTGAAGGCCTTATTGGTTATGTTTTAATTTAATGAAAAAAAAGGGTCGAGACATTCCCCCAATTTGATTTCATAAACTAAAGGAGGTCGAGGCATTCCTCTAAATTGATTTAATGAATAATGGGATCGAGACATTCCCCAAGGATAATGGAATTATGATGGTATCATGATAAGCTTGCAAGTGTAAGGTATGACGATACCCATGATATGTCTTAATGTAAGATTCTTTGGTAAATGAAAAGAGGTTATGTGAAAAAAATTTAATATGGGCTTAGTGAAGGTTATGTAGCTGAGTCGTAAAGGTATGGGTCTTGAAGGAGTTGTATTGGAAACACATGTTTGTCGCCGTGAGGTCTGGTCTTGATGACCGTCTGCATAGTTCACACTATGGATATGATTGTATCTTGGAATAACTTGGGGTCAGGGAATTCCCTGGTCTTTTTTATATCTCTAGTTCATGCGACTAACATGTATTGGGGACCTTTCATTAGGGGAGATTAACCCATATATCCCGTAGGTGCCCATTTATGTTGTTGAGCTACATAGTCCAGGATAAAGTTTTACTTCATGATAAGACTTGTTCCCTCTCCCAGCATGACATGTTTATATATATATATATATATGATTATGTGCATTAACTTTGAATCACTTTAAAACATTGATCAGGATATTATTTTATCCCCTATCCCTGAGTTACATGCTACTACTAATCATCTTCAGGAGATGTATCTTCACATGATATAGGCACCAAAGATACTTTTACTTTTCCTGTGCAGTGCTAGGTGGATTGTCTAGTTCATAGATTATTTGTGGTGAAGTGGTAAGCTTCCATTCTCAAAAAAAAACTTGGTCATTTCACTAGTTTCCTTTAATAGATTAAAATTGAGGAGTTCATATTAACATTATCATTGTCATTGTCAGAGCGGGGGCATGTCCCAACACTTAATTAATTTTGGTTTTGTTAGAAAGTTTTGTGGAGTACTATGGACTTGGGTGATATGGTTGGTTATTTATGGTTGATTATCAGATATCAGTAATAGACATACCTTAAATTTTGGAGCTTATCTTATTTTATATTTTAAAATATTCAAAATTCATCCATTGATGAGGTATTGTGTTATGTTTGGCTAAGTACAAAGGGTGATCTCCGGTCCTTATTGGACTTAAGATACCCATTTATGACTAGTCCCTGGTTTTGGTCATGACAAAGTTGGTTTCAAAGATAGGTTTGGTGTCATTAGGTATCCAAAGAGTCGTATCAAGTAGAGTCTCCCTTATGGGTGTATAGTGCGCCACACCTATAAGGGAGAGTCTACGATATATTTAGGAATGTTTTTCTTTCTTATGGTTCTACTTTGGGCTATAGTGTCTAAGAACTTTAAATATCCTCTAATTCCCATATGTTTGCTTTTTAAATCATGCCTCCAAGAAGATTTGATGCTCGTGGAAAATCTTTGATTCCGATTGGGGAAATATGGACGCAGATCATCCTACTTATGAAGTTCAGACCACTCGATCTAGGGGTTTGGCTCCTGATTATGCTGCCTCACATGGAGTTCCACTGGTCTCTACCAGTCTTCCTAGGGCGATAATTATGCCCTACCGTGCTAAGGAGATATCTCTAATGTTGAGTTCTGCTATTTTATTCACCTATTAATCTAGTTAGTGGCATCTCAGTCATGTTAGTCGGGTCCTACTGGTGCTACTGTGAGTTCTTCTGAGGTTACTTGAGTTGGGAAGTTTATGAGGTTCAACCCTTTGACCTTTACTGCCTCTAAGGTTTAGGAAGATCCTTAAGGGTTTATACATAAGATAGAGAATATTTTTCATATGATGCATGTTACTGATGTAGAGGGTGTGGAATTTACCGCATACTAGCTGAAAGATGTGGTGTATCAGTAGTATAAGGAGTGGGATCAGTGTAAGGATGATGATGTTGAGTCAGCTTTGTGGGATGATTTTTTGGGTGCCTTTCTTGATCGTTTCTTCCTTCAGGAGTTAAGTGAGGCAAATCCAAGGAGTTTGTGAATCTGAAACAGGGTAGGATAACTGTGAAAGAGTATTCCCTAAAATTTAATCAATTGTCCCACTATGCTCTTGAGCTAGTATCTAGCATGAGGGTTAATATAAGAAAGTTTGCTTCGGGCATGTCTTGAGACTTGGTGTTAGAGTTTAAGGATGCCCTACTGAATAATGAAATAGACATCTCTAGGCTGGTGGTTCATATGTAATAGGTCAAGAGGAAAAGAGGAAGCAAGAAGAGATAAGTGGAAGGTAGAGTAAGAAGTTTTGATATTCAGATCAAGGTAGAGGTCAATAGTAGAGTGGTAGAGATAGCGCTAGAAATAGTCTAAGAAGAAGTGGGGGAATTCTAGTTCCTATTCTACGACTAGTGCTTCATATCCTAATCCATTTGGTATTTACCATTTTTAGAGAAATAATAGACTTATGGCACAAGGTGACCAATCTCTGGCCAGTAGGCTCAGTCGGCTCCATTTTATCCCTCTTGTCATTTTTTTGGTTAGGTGCATCGTGGATTTTATGATAAGGGGAGGAATAATTCTTTCTTATGTGATCAACCTATCTATATTTAGAGAAATTATCCTTTAGGCGATGTTGCTACGGGGCCTAATAAAGTCTCTGTTTCCACATCTTTTGCTCCTACCTCGAAGGATGCTACTTTAGGATCCAACACTGGTCTGAATTGTCTGTATACTCTTTCCACCCATCAAGATTCTGAGTCTTCTCTTGATGTTGCTATGGGTATGGTAAAACTTTTCTCTCGTGAAGTATGTTGTCTACTTGATCCCGAGTTTACTCTCTCTTATGTGACCTCTTATGTGGATATTTATTTTGGTTTTGGTCCTGAGTATATTCCTTATCCCTTCTTTATGTCTACCTTAGTAGGTGACTATTATGGCTTAGAGAGTCTGTAGGGGTTGTGTGGTTTTTTTCTATAGTAGGGAGACGCTAGAGGATCTGATAGAGTTGGACATGTTAGATTTCTATATGATTTTAGGGATAGATTAGTTACACTCGTGCTATAAGTCCCTTGATTATAAAATCAAAAAGGTAAGTTTTCAATTCCCAAATGAGTCGGTGATTAAGTAGAAAGGAAGTTCCCTAGTTCCTAAGGAAAGATTCATTTAATATCTTAAAGCCCGGAAATTGATATCCAACGGGTGTCTTTACCATTTGGTCTGGGTTAAAGATTCTAAACTCGGAGGGCCCTTTATTACAGTTTTTTCTTGTGGTTAATGAATTTTTGGAGGATTTCCCTGATGATCTTACAGGTGTCCCACCCGATAGGAAGATTGATTTTGAGATTGATCTTCTTTTAGACACTCGTCCTATCTCTATCCCTCCCAATAAAATTGCTCCAGTTGAGTTGAAAGAACTTAAAGAGCCATTGAAAGATCTTCTTGATAAGCGTTTTATTCTCTCTAGTATTTCTCTCGTGGTGCTCTGATTCTTTTAGTGAATAAGAAGGATGGCTCTCTTCGAATATGTATAGATTACAGCTATTTGAATAAGAAAATTATGAAGAACAAGTATCCTTTTCCAAGGATCAATGATTTATCTGATCAGCTTTGGGGATCTAAGTACTTTTCTATTATTGATCTTCCATCGCGTTATCATCAATTGATAATTAAGGAGGTAGATATCCCTAAGCTTACTTACCGAGCCCAGTATGGTCATTTTAAGTTATTGGTAATGTCATTTGGTTTGACTAATGCCCCGATGACATTGATGGATCTTATGAATAGGTATTTCATCAATTCTTGGATTTGTTAATAATTTTGTTTATTAATGATATTTTGGTGTATTCTAAGAGTGAGGCAGATCATGTTGATTACCTCTACATTATGTTGCAAACCTTGAAAGAGCAGCGGTTGTATGTGAAGTTTTCTAAATGTGAGTTCTGGTTGAATGTAATGAATTATTTGGGTTATATTATTTCTAGTAAAAGGATCATGGTGGGTCCATAAAAAGTGGTGATGGTTAAGAAGTAGCCTAGACCTATGACTCCAACTGATATGCAGAGCTTCTTGGGTTTAGTTGGGTACTATAGGAGGTTTGTTGAAAGTTTTTCTTCTATTGCTGCTCCATTGACTAAGTTGACCCAAAAGAAGATTAAGTTTCTGAGGTTCGATGCTTGTAAGGGTAGCTTTGAGAAGTTGAAAGACAAGTTAACTTTGGCTCCGATTCTGATGCTACCTGAGGGTACCCAGGGTTTTGTGGTTTATTATGATGCATCCCATATGGGACTTGGATGCATGTTGATGCAGTGTGGTAAGGTTGTGGCCTATGATTCTAGGCATTTGAAAGTTCATGAGAAAAATTACCCAACACACGGCTTAGAGTTATTAGTTGTGGCCTTTGCTTTGAAGATTTGGAGCCATTACTTGTATTGAGCTTATGTTGACATCTTCTCAGACCATAAGAGTTTGCAATATGTGTTCAGCCAGAAGGAGTTAAATCTTAGGCAAAGAAGATGTCTTGAGTTGCTCAGGGACTGTGATATGAATCTTCACTACCATCCAAGTAAAGCTAACGTGGTTGGTGATTCTCTTAGTGGGTTGTCATGGGAAGCTTACATCATGTGGATTTGTAGAAGCAAAAGTTGGTGAAGGATATTTTCCATTTGGCTATTCTTGGAGTTTGTCTCTTAGACTTTCAAGATGGTGGTGTGATGGTGTGAGAGGTGGTGAAGATATCTTTATGTGTCGAGGTAAAGAAGAAGCAGGTTTTGTATCCTATCTTGATGCGGGTTAAGAGTGACGTGGGCCAGCAGAAAGTGATTGGTTTTGATATTGGTGGTGATGGTGTCTTGAGGTAACAAGGTAGGTTATGTGTTCCCAATATTTATAGGTTGCATGATAGAATCTTGACCGAGTCTTACAAGTCAAGGTACACTATTTATCTTGGTTCGACGAAGATGTACCATGATTTGAAAGAGATCTATTGGTGGAATAACATAATGAGAGATATGGCCAACTTTGTGGCTAAGTGCATGGTTTGTCAATAAGTAAAGGTGGAGCACTTGAAACCTGGTGGGTTGACTCAAGAGATTGAGTTGCTCAAATAGAAGTGGGAAGTGATTTATATGGATTTCATTACCAGTATTCCGCAGTCCCGCCATCAGTTTTATTTGATTTAGGTCATCGTGGATAGGATGACTAGGTTCACCCATTTTCTACCTGTGAGAACTAATTACATCGCGGAGAATTATGCGAAGTTATTCATTCACAAAATTGTCAAGTTTCATGGTATACCTATTTCTATTATATCTAATCAGGTACTCAATTTTTATCTCATCTTTGGAATTTCTTTCAAAGAGATTTGGGAACTAAGGTGAACCTTAGCACTACTTTCCACCTGTAGATGGATGGACAAGTGGAGAGAACAATAAAGACTTTAAAGTATATGCTAAGGTCTTGTGCCATCGACTTTGGTGGTAGTTGGGTTGATCATTTTCCCCTCATTAAGTTTGCGTATAATAATAGTTGTCACTCAAGTATTGGGATGGATCTTTTTAAAGCTTTGTATGGTAGGATATGTAGGTCTCCTATTAGATGGTTTGAGGTTTTGAGAATAGGTTGTATGGTCCCGACTTGGTTCACCAAGCTATGAAGAAGGTGAAGGTGATTCAAGATAGGCTTAAGACTGTCCAAAAGTCCTATGTGGGCGTGAAGCAAAGGAGTTGGAATTTGAAGTTAGTGGTTGGGTATTCTTGAATGTCTCACATGAAAAGAGTGATGCATTTGGAAACAAGGGAAAGATCAATCCCTATTATTTGGGCCCTTATTTGATTTTGAAAAGAGTAGGTAATATGGCTTATGAGTTAGAGTTGCCTACAAATTTGGATTCTATTCACCCAGTTTTTCATGGCTCAATGTTGAGAAAGTGTATGAGTGATCCTTCCTTGGTGGTTCCATTGGAAAGTATAGGTGTTTTAGATTCCTTGTCGTATGAGAAAGTCCTAGTGGGGATCTTGGATTGACAAGTCCGTCGATTGTGGACCAAGGATATGGCTTCGATAAAGGTTCTGTGGAGGAACCATAAGGTTGAAGAGGCCATTTGGGAGGCTGAAGAGTACATGAAATCCAAGTATTCATTCTTGTTTCTCCTTCTGGATAATCGTGCTTAAGCTACGTGTTATTCTTAACATCTTTGTTTTTTTACTTTGTCAAAGAAAATTATGATTTCCTTGACATCTTTGTTTACTCTCTTTGTTAAAGGTAAGAGTGGGGGTGTTTCTGTGTTAAATCATTCTAAGGGATACCTTGTCTCATTATTCGAGGACAAATGATCCTAAGGGGGGAGAATGTAACACCCCAGATTTTTGGTCCTTGAAAATTTCTAAACTTTTATCCTGATTGCCCAGACTATGACTCACTATAGAGTCATAGGGCATTCTAGTCAATTCCCTATTTCCTTACTTGAACCCCACGTCCATAAAGCACTCTAAGGGGTTATTTATTATTCATAACACAATAAAAAATGCTATCAAACTCTCCAAAATCAATATACTTATAGTTTCCAAGAAGTTGGTTATGTAAGAGCTCAAGAGTTGATTACTTCCCTAAAATCTCAATATTTCAGGCGTGGTACTCTTCCCTAATTATTAATTTATCAAAAACATGTGTTTTACATGGTTTAAATTTTATGGATTGGAATGTGGGTTTTGTTGTGGTTGAGGTTTCTGACATGGTTGATTCACAAGTTGTTTTCCCATGATTTGTTATGCATTTATGATGCTTTATTAATGGTTTTAAACGTATGGGGTGCATGGTTATGTGAATAAGCAAAGGGGGTAATGGTTTTCCCCAAATTGTTGTTTTGAACTTTAAATTGGTTTTGAATAATCGTGTTCCCTCAGCCCATTTGTGAAATTGAGTTTGAAATATGAATTGGTCACATGGTTTGACTTACTTACCATGCTATTGCATTGCATAAATGGTTAAAAGGTTAAAAGAGGATTTTGAAGGCTTTGTTGGTTACATTTTGATTTAATGAACAAAAGGGGTCGAGGCATTCCCCCAATTTGATTTGGTAAACTAAAAGAGGCTGAGGCATTCCTCCAAATTGATTTGAATAAGGGGATTGAGGCATTCCTCCAGGATAATTGAATTGTGATGGCATCATGATAAGCTTACAAGTGTAAGGTATGATGATACCCATGATGTTCCTTAATGTATGATTCCTTGGTAAATGAAAAGGGGTTATGTGAAACTTGTTTTAATTTAGGCTTAATAGGGATTATATAGCTAAGCCGTGAAGGTGTGGGTTTTGATGACTTGCATTGAAAATTCATGTTTGCCAATGTGAGGTTTGGTCTTGATGACTATGTGCATAGTTCACATTATTGATATAATTGTATCTTAGATTGAGGTGGGGTTGGGGAATTCCCTGGTTTTCCTAGATACCTCCAGTTCGTGTGGTTTACATGAACTGAGGCACTTTCAGTAGGGGAGCTGAACCTATATAGCCCTTGGGTGCCTATTTATGATGGTTGAGATACATATTCCAAGATAAAGTTTTACTTCATGCTAAGACTTGTTCCCTTTCCTGGAATAATATGCTTATATATACATATGATTATGTGTATTGACTTTGAAACATTGATCATGGCATTATTTTATCCCTTATCCTCGAGTTACATACTAATGCTCAACCCATTAACCATCTCCGCATGTTGTATCCCCACATAATGCAGGCACTGGAGATACTTCTACTTTTTCTATGCAGTGTTAGGTGGATCAGCTCGGTTCATCAATCATTTTTGGTAAAATAGTGAGCATCCATTCTCTGAAAGACTTGGTCATTTCATCAGTTTCCTTTCATAGAATAGAATTGAGGAATTCATATTGACATTGTCCTTGTCATTGTGAGTATCGGGGGCATACCCCAACACTTTATTGATTTTGGTTTTGTTAGAAGTCTTTATGGATTACTGTAGACTTAGGTGATGTGGTTGGGTTTTTTGGTTGATTATCAGATATCGGTTACAGACATATCTTAAATTATTTAGCTTATCTTATATTATTTTTTTCTATGTTTGGAATTTATCCATCGTTGGAGGTATTGTGTTCTGTTTGGCTAGGTGTAGGGGGTGGTCTCTGGTCCTTGTTAGACTTGAGATACCCATCACAACTAGGCCCTGGTTTGGGTCATGACAAATAGTTTGTTTCTTTGTTAGAGGGTTGAGGATTTTTATTTACATATCTTCTCAAAGTAGGTATCCTCAGCGTTCATCCTTATTACCTTAGAGTCGTCCAAGATGGCGTATTCAAGTATCTCTTTATCTTACTGACAGAGGTCAGTCTAGTGCTAGTGATCACCCTACTAAGGGCAGTGGTCAGTCATTAAGGGGTTCATTTTCTGGTCTTTCTAGACGTGTTGTTCATTTTGGGTCAGCCAAATCTGTTAGTTTTGGTTCTGCTTAGATTTCCTGATTTACCTATGAACTTTTGGTCACTATTAACAGGATTGTCGTAGTTGTGGAATGATGGTTGGTTCAGTTTAGAGTGTTCCACTATTAAAGTAGTTCACCACTCAGTTAGAGGTGTTTATATTGGTCACAGGGGTGATTAACAGGGTGCTCAAGGTATTTTTCATACATACATGACAAGAGGTCGGTTAAGTGCCTAGCCAGGTGGCAGATGTGGTCAGTTGTATGCAGTACCTGCTAGCCCCGAGTCTTAGACTTTGGATATTATAGATACAGGTGCGATTTTGATGTGCCTTCAGTTGGATCTTGATTTGGGATCCACTTATTTTTATATATATATTTTCTTATTATGCACCACGATTTTAGTTGTTTATTGATTTATTACTCGTGCCATTGTGCGTATCTACTCCCGAAGGTGTTTCTTTAGTAGTAGTTTGAGTATTTTGATTATGTGTTGGGACTATCAGTGATGTTGATACTTATGTTTACTCTATTATTCTGATTATGGTGGATTTGATATTATTTTGGACATGGACTAATTCTCCCGCTATCATGCAGTCATGGACTATTTTGGCTAGATTATTACCTTATCCATGCCAGGTATACCCTTAGTCGTATGGTAGAGGGTGGTTAGCTGCAATCCATCTAGGATTATATCTTATGTTGTTCTAGGAGACGTATTTCTATGTGTTGCTAGTCTTATATCTCTTATGTTGTGATGATATTTTTGAAAGTCTGTCGCTTGACTCTGTTCTTATTGTTTGTGAGTTTCCTAATTTGTTTCCTACTGACCTGCCTAGTATTTCTCTTATTTATGAGATTGAGTTTGCTATTAACCTCAGTCCTGGCACCCGACCTATTTTTGTGGCACCTTACCATATGGCTCCTTGTGCATGTGAATTAATTATAGGAAGCTTAGTAAGGTGGTAGTGAAAAATTGTTATCCTATGCCCTGCATTTATGATTTGTTGGACCAATTTTAGGGTGTAGCTGTGTTTTTTGAGATTGATTTGAGGCTTTGTAAGGCAGAAGATATCGTTCTCTGATTGGATGGGTTGAGATTTCCGAGGTTAGACCCCAATGATGCGGATATGCTTCAGGTGTTATTAGATAGATTCAGGGTGATTTAGGATAGACTGAGAGCGGCTCCAAGTAGGTAGAAGGACAATGTAGATCATTGGCGTCATGCCTTGATATTGGAGTGGGTGATAGTGTATTCCTTTGTGTATCACCCATGATGGATGTGATAAGGTTCGAGAGGAAGGATAAGCCTAGTTCGAGACATATTGGTCCCTTATAAATTCTCTACACTGTTGGTAGGTATCTCATGAGTTAGCTTTACCTCTGTATTTTGTTGTAGTTGATCCATTTTTCCATGTCTCCATGTTGCAGCGATTTAGTCCTGATCCTTCTCGTGTGCTTAGACGTGACTCAGTCCAGATAGATGAGCATTTGACCTTTGTAGCGGATCCTGTGCTCACTTTAGCCTAATGGTGTGAGATGATTGTGCCCCAGAGAGATTGCAGATGATAAGGTTCAATGGAGATACTACCCAGTAGAGGAGGCCACTTGGGAGATCAAGAAAGAGATGCGGGTCCAGTATTCTCACCGTTTAAAGATTTCAAGTACCTCCTCATCTTTAACTTTCATAGATGAAAGTTCCTTAGTAGTGGATATTGTAATGACCCTTTTGGTCATTTCAGTAATCTTGCTTATATTCGTTGTTAGAGCTTTTCCATAGCTTCCCAAGTCATTTATGACTTGTTTTAACTGATAGTTCGGTTACCGAGCAGTTTGATTGGTTTTTAGAACCAATTTCTCATTTAGAAGTCTTCGTTGGTTCAAAATAGTCACCAAGAAAAAACCTCACTAAAGCAATCTCAGATGCAAACTTCGACTGCGCAAAAAACTCTATAATATCAATTTTAGACTAGGTAGACCCTTGGTTTGGGTCCCACTACACCCGAACTCATTTCAACCCATTGGTTAGAAAGTCAAAAATCAGAAGATATAGGTGTGGGACCCACAATTGGCCTAAACAACCTCCAAAGGAAACTCCAACTTCACACTGCCTCCGTAACATTGAATTTAGTGGGATTACATAGTTCATTTACGAAAATCGGAGTTTGAATGAGTCCGGGAGGTCAAAAATAAGTTATGAGACCCAGTAGGAGTGCGATCGCGGCCCGTGTGAGCCCGATCGCGGTACGTCTGTACCTGGAGAGGTTATAAAAATCTCCCTTGGTCGAATTTTTACCATTTTCCACTTCCCTTTAAACCCCAAAATCCCTATAGTGACTTGGTAACTTTAAATTGATTCTTGGGGGTGAGTTCGAAGCTTGATTAACATATATATTCGTGATTAACAATGGATTTAAGGTATGAATCTTTCATTTTCAATCTTTAATTTATTGATTAGTTGACCAAAACCCCAATTAGCTTGAGGGCATGATTTTAGCCCAAATAAGCTTGGTTTTCACTTGATTCTTGAGGGTTATGATTCCCTAATGGTAATTGAACATTGGGTTGATCTCGGAAATGTGTTTTCCATATGTGGGACCCATTTGGGATTTTTGGTGTCATTTTGGACCCAAGTACAATGGTGAAATATGGGTATCGCATTTATCGTAATGATGTGTAGAATATGTTTTTTTATAGCTTGGCTCCCTGAAGAAGCTTCTTGGAAAGGAAAAACAAAGATTTAGTAGATTGTTGAGCATTCTTCGACTTGGAGGTAGGCTAGTCCTACTCCTTGTTATATTGAGCTATGTTTTGATATAATTCTGGTATCTTGTTAGATTGGTATGGTTTTTCAGTATTGGATTGATGAAATGCAAGACTTGGGTTAGTTGGACCAATTAAGCTATATGAATCTTAGAGGTTGAAAAGCTTAGACTTGTTTTCCTTTGACTTAGGTGGAATAGACTTCATTACTCAAGTCTAGCATGAGAATGCCTTAGAATACTCAATATTAAGTAAATTGTTCTAGTTTCTCATACTTAGAGTAAGTTGGCCTTAGTTGATAACACTAGTAAAGGTTGCCTTAGTTCCATTGAACTTAGTAAAGGTGCTTGAGTAATATCTACCTTAGGGCTTATGGTGGCTTGCTATACATATAAAAGTTGATTTAGATACCATATCTTAGTCCGGGATAGAAATTGACTTAGAATGCATTCGGGATTTAAATGTGGGCTTGTTGACGCACCTTAAAGGAAGACTTATGATTAGATCCCTTGAACCCTTATGCTTAGTAATTGACTTGAGAGTGCCCTTTTGAGGCAACATAGGTGGTTCTTGGTACTTGTTCGTTATGTGGAATGGCATTGGTAATGATTCCCAAGTGAGTAGGTGATGCGACCGACGAGGGCCTTGTCTTAATAGGTATACCAAGTCCGATCAGGATCGGAGATCACCCCCGTTATCCAACCCAAACTCAAGCAGCCTGCCCTGAATTGGCTGAACTTCGAGCATATAGCAAGATAGTGCAACAGCTCACATGAAGACTCTTGGATAAGATCACAACAGTGACTAACCCAATTGAGTACAACCATCCCTTACCAACAATCCAACCATACCAAACCATACCAAAATAAGAGGCATAAACCAAGTAATAACCAAAGATATTCTGAAACATAATATAATTAATCCCAAAATGAAATATGACAAAACAGTGAGAAATTATATTTGATGATGCCAACTTCAATACCTATACCAATGTTAAGGCTGAAACCTATACTGATTCCCCCATTCAAACCTATAGCAGTATCACAAAGCCTCCAACCAAAAGAGTAATAAAATTTGGTTGGGACATGCCCCCAACCATAGCCAAAACCAATATCCAAAAATAAACCAAAGTTTTTAGAAATATTCATAACATGAAATGGAGCCTTCCGAAAGGATGAAAGCTCACCACTTCAGTCTAAATGATGATCCCTGAGTCAATCACTATGCAGGAGGAATAAAACAATTGGTTCCTACATAGCATGAGTATATAGCCACTAGTAGATGGGTTAACAGATGAACACTAGCATGATCTTAGGATAAGAATAAAATAATTCCACTTATACAACTAAGTAAAACCATCCATATGCACACAATGATACATACATATATATATATATATACATCCTAAAAAAAGGGACCGATTTAACATGCCTTTAAAACCTTTACCTAGGTTGTGTAGCTTTGCCGTCCTAAACCACCCACGGGCTATTTGGGTTCAGCTCCCTGCTGAAAGGGTCCCAGTGCGTGTAGCCTCAAGACCAGGGAACAAAAACTTGGGATGACTAATACATCCCCCAAATTATAGTGTGACATCATGCACACAGTCACCAAGACCAACCTCATATCAGCAAATATGAGTTTCCAGTTTTGGTCGCCCGGGACCTCCACCTTCCACGTCTTTGCTACATATCCCACCATTATTGCCCAATTAAAACCAAATTCTAAATAACAAAACCATTATCCGTTTATTAACCAAGGCCATTGATATTGGTATCTTTATACCAATCCTTACTTGCAAGTATCATCTATAGCCAACCATTTATAGGCTTAGGGGACTTTCAAGTGCCCTTCCATTTACCATATTTTACCACTTAGGGGATTCCATGTGCCCCATAAGCATAACCATTATCTATTTATCATTTAAAACCATTTAAACCATGCACAATTCATTTACCAAGCTTTAAAACATTCAAGAGTTCCATTAAAGTAGTCAATGCAATGAACATATCTTTATAAGCATTTTTTTCAAACACATTGGTGGCATAATATGACCAAAACCAATTCCAACTACCATTAGACCATTCCCATGCAATCAAATTATCCAAAACCACCATTAATGCACATAAAGTATAATTAATACTATGGGAAACCATAACCAACCATTTAATATCAAAACCCCTAATTCATATTTGAAAACCAAAATCATACAATCAATGAAATAATGAAAAAATTCATAAATTCATACCTTTAGATAGAATTAACAAAGAGGGAATAGAAAATGCCTTAAACCAAAATGATGATGGAAATAAATCACCAAGACAAGCCCCAAATCAGTCCTCTGGTTGAAACCCTAGATTTCCTTGTCCAAAAGCTTTTGAGAGAATTTTAGAGTGTTTAAAAGAGTTTCTCAGTGTTAATGATGGAATAATAGGGTAAATAACCTTCCAAGTAGGTTAGATGTCCTGGGAACCTATTAGAATAAGTGGGAAAATATGCCAAATACCCTCACTTAAGTTGCACCAAAATCCTGTCACAGGCGTATGACTGACCCTCACGAGTTGTACCCTTCCAATACGAATGATACCCTTCACTTGTATCTTGAGCCTCAACCCTTGGATCCAACATTATCCAGCATATGACTTATCCAACCAAGTCATATCCAAAGCATAAGATCCATACCCTTCATCCGTATCCCTAGCAGATTTAAACCCAAGAAAGATTTAGACACCGTCCACCATACGAGTCCTGGGTATGACTTTACCTAGCTTATGGCTCATGGTTAGCCACTCGTACTCATATCCAACCTAAGTAACCAAGTCTAAGATTAAGTTAAAGAACCAAATGATCTGTAACCACCAATACGACTCATACCCCTAAGTCGTACCCATTACAATAACAAAAAGCCATTGTACCAACCAACACTAGTCAGCTGTAAGACCCCGCAAAGTTCCCTTGTAGTCTAAGCCTTAGAGCATGTCAAGTGAAGTATAATTCTGACCCTAAGAGATTAGGAAGTGGTTTCCCTATAAAGTAGAGTTTCGATCTTGTTGAATTTTCCTGAAAATGACTTTCTATAGTGTGGGAAATTGAGTTATCTTTCCAACGATACCCTTTTTGTCAAAATCTGTTGTCAAACTATAAAGATAGGGCCTTTTCCAGAAAGTAGTGAAGTCTCCAAGGTGCGGTGGAGGGATCCGACGGACCATCGGACGGGAGACGGGACGTCGCATCCTACCATCGCAAAGTGGCAGAAAATCAGTTCACTGGCTCAGTGCGATGGAGAGGGTCGATGGACCGTCGGGCCTTCGACAGCCGTTGCACTTCACAATCATCTGAAGGCAGAGAATGGGTTCTCTGGAAATATACGATGATGAGGTCCGACGTACCATCGCACCCCACCATCATAGACAAGGCAAAAACTCATCTTTTGGACGATGTCCGACGGCCAGGACCAATGGACCGTCGAACATCCGACGGACCGTCGAAGCCCGCAGTCGCATGTCCTGCACAGAAATTAAAAAGGGCATTTTGGTATTTTCCACTTACTTAAACCCTCATATATAATCTATATGAAGAAGCTGGCTTTATAACTCATCTCTAACCTAAGAAAGCTAGGGTTTCCTCTCTAAATCAAATCAAAAACCTTCCCTCAAGAGATTCAAGAGCTCACCATAGATTCTACAAATTTAGTTGAGAATAAGTTTCCCAAGTCAAGAGTTGCAAGAACCATCTCTCTCAAGGGAAAGAAGAAGTGTTTAGAGCAAGCTTGTTCATCCAATTTCATAATCTAAGGTATGTGGGATTTTGAACAAAGGTAACCCTTTCACCTTTGTGCCCAAAGGCTTATTTAAATCATGATTTTCCTTAAATCTATGAGGTTTCACATGGATTTGAACTAGCGTTTTTCACCCATTATTATTGAATGAATTATCTTGATATTTCCCATGAATTGACAGTCAAATGGCATGATTTCTGCATGTTTTCTTGAGAATTTACAGCTGGGTCTAAACCCCATGATTTTAATCCTTGATAAGCTAATATTTGTAATGTTTGAGATATTGAAGTATGTGAGTATATTGAGATTTTGAGATAAATTTTTGTAACTTCCAGATTTCTACATGAGTTATGAATTAATATGCTATCTATGATGCTTATGATGAGTTTTAACTTAAGATTGAATTATGGTTTAGTAAGCCCTACTTGAGACTTGCAATTTTATGAACTCTTGTTCTATAAGCACTCATTATTTGAGTATTTTTAGACTATTGAGAAATGATTTGACCTAATGGTCATAGAGTTTTGAAATCCACTTCCCTATATGAGATTACAGATTTGATTATTGGGTTCTTGGTGAACCAAGAGATTATTCTAAAAGTGGATTTTTATGAGATGAGCGCAGATAATCTAAAGGGAGTAGCATTTAGCACCGAACGTGTAAGTTACTATGATTTCTTACCCCAGAACTATGTGCCACCTTAGGTTTGGCCTGAGGCCGAGATTATTATTATTATTGGGTATAAGGCCGAGTTGATATTGGGCCTGAGACCAAGTTTGTTTAGTGATCACTGGACCTAGGTTATACTTCCTAGAAAAGAGTATGACACTCTTCCCCAACGTGGGGTCTCTTCCTTAGGAGGACAAAACGTTGGACTCTATGTAGCTCGTATGGTTTACATCGGTTAAGAGAACTTCCCTTGACACTTAAACTTTGAGATCAATTAATTCCTTGAAAACTAAAGTATTTTCCCTTGCTAGACACTATTTTCCTAATGATACAGTTGCAAAGTTATTACCTAACTAAAGTATTTCCTTGCTATGATTTATTTCCCTAAATGAAAGTACCCTTCCCTGATATGGCATTTTTCATAAAGCTTTGAGATAAGCTATTTTCCCTAAACTAGAGTATTTTCCCATTTAGATAGAATGATTTCCCTAAAGCTTGAAATGAGATATTTTCCTAAAGTGAAAGAAATACCTTCAAGTATGTTTCCAAGTTATATCATTTCGAATCCCAAGTATTTGAGTTCAAAAGAGTTATGAGATCTTGAGCATTAAAGAAGTTTTACTCTCCATGAGATAAATTAATGAGTTGAAAGTATTATTTAAATCTCCTTTAGACTTTGAGTATTGAGAATAAGAGAATATCTTGATTTCAATGTGAAAGAATGATGACTCACAAGATTTGTGCTACATGCTTCACCCTACATGATTTATGAGCTTTATATTTTATACTTGTTCAAGCCATGTGAGTCATCCCATATTGCATGCATGATTTGATTGAAGAAGATTGGTACTATTTTATATAAATGCATTCACCCCCATATACTCAGTACATTCCCAAGTGCTGATCCACATATACGTCTATGTGCTACATTGTCTTATAATGTAGGTTCAGGTGCTCAGTCCCAGCCTCGTCCATGATTTTTTAGTACCTCTATCTATATTTCTACTGTGGTGAGTCCTCATAGTTTGAGGGCCTGTATTCAGACATTTCAGTACTTGAGAGACTATGTTATTATTTTTAGTTCATTCCGAGTCAGTTGGGGGCCTGTCCCAACAGCTCTCTAGATTATGGATTAGTAGAGGCTTCGTCAGACTAGCTATCAGATCGTGGTCTTGTTGAGATTTTCTGTATTATGGTCATTTGGACCGAGTATCTTTCATTGTATTTCCTTTCATGTGGTATGACTATGCTAGTGTTTAAATTATTTCATCATGTAATGAGTCTTATTAGTAGAAACCGGCTCTAAGGGTCAGCTTAGGGCTACTTGTAGCCTTCAGAACCGTGTGATGTCCCATAAGGCAATTTCGGGCCGTTACAAACTTGGTATCAGTGCCTACGATTTCTAAGGAGTCCTAGGGAGTCTGACAAGCCATGTTGAGTAGAGTCTTGATCATCGGTGTGTAGCGTGCCATATCTATGAGCAAGAGGCTACGAGACGTGATAGGAAAAAGTTGTTTTTTCTTTCAGATTCTATCGTGCCTATAGTTGTCCCTCTTATCTACTGATTTATGCTCTTCTATTTTCAAAAAATGCCTCTCTGAAGAGCAAATGTCCTCGGAAGATATAATGAGCAACTCCCACCTGTTGATCCTCTGAATGAGACAGTGTCCCGTGCTGAGTTTTGGGTGGCCTTTCAGGCGTTAGCCCAAGCAGTCGTCACAAATGTTCGGGCCAATAACTAGGCCCCAGTTTCTATTCAGTGGGGAGGTGATGTAGCCACGAATAGGATTCGTGACATTATGCGGATAAATCCACCTGAGTTCTATGGGTTGAAGGCAGATGAGGACCCACAGTTGTACTTGGAGGAGGTGAGAAAAAACACAGAAGTGATGCATGTGTCGGAGGAAGAAAGTTTTTAGTTGGAGTCCTACAGACTGAAGGATATTGCTTATGATTTGGTTGTGTCATGGAGGAAAGGTAGAGGTGAGAATGTCGCTCCTATGACTTGGAAAGTGTTCCAAGATGCATTCTTGGACAAGTTCTTTCCGCTTGAGATGAGGGAGGCCAAAATTGAGGAGTTCATGAACTTGAGGCAGGGCTTCATAACTGTCAAGGAGTACTACTTGAAGTTCAATTAGTTGGCCAAGTACGCTCCTGATCTGATTTCTGACACCCGATCTAGTATGAGTAAGTTCGTGACCGGTGTTTTTGGGTTGGTACTGAAGGAGTGTAGGATAGCGATGTTGCATAGGGATATGGATCTGGCAAAGTTAATGATGTATGCCCAGCAGATAGAGGTATATATGCTTAGAGAGAGATAGAATAAGAGGTAACAAGAGGGCTAGATCTGAGAAGCATCAGTTTAGCCGGCCTAGGTTCCATGGAGGGAACCGCCCTCAGTTTCAGAGACGTCCGTCTGTTCCTGTGCCTTCATCAGCAAGTTCTCCCGCACCTAGAGATAGCCTGGAGTAAGGGGAAGGCCTTTCATGTGTGGGTCGTAGAACAGTGTTGGAAACAAGCCCCGTTATCCTTCTGCTAAATGTGGTAGGAATCACCTTGAGAAGTGTTTTGGAGATCTGAGGGGTTGTTTTGGGTACGACAACCAAGGCCACAGACTTAGATATTGTCCTCATGCTGTATTAAGGAAAACACATGCCCGACCACATGCGCAGGCTTCTAGTGCACCAGCTCCTGCACCCCATCCCACCTCTGGTCAGGGCACTTCTTCTAGCATCGTTGGTGGTCATTGCCAGAATAGATTTTATGCCTTTCCATCCCATCAGGAGTAGAAGGACTCCCCTAATGTTGTTACTGGTATGATCCATGTATTTTGCCTTGATGTTTATGTGTTGTTGGACCCCGGGTTAAATATCTCCTATGTGACTCCACTTGTAGATGTGAATTTCAAAATAAGTCCCGAAAAGATTCCCTAGCCTTTTCTAGTTTCTACACCAGTCGGGGAGTCATTTGTTGCTAAACAAGTGTATAGAGATTGCCCTGTTACTGTGGTTCATAGAGTTATACTCGCTGATTTCATAGAGTTAGACATGGTAGATTTTGACCTTATTCTGGGTATGGATTGGCTTCATTCTTGTTATGCATCTATAGACTATCCTACCCGTGTGGTTAAGTTTCAGTTTCCTGATGAAGCAGTGTTTGAGTGGTCTGGGAGTTTGGTATCTCCCAAGAGTCATTTTATCTCCTATATCAAAGCCAAAAAGCTAATATCCAAAGGTTGCATCTATCACCTAGTTAGAGTCAAAGACACTCAGTCCGAGACTCCAACTATTTAATCAGTCGATGTTGTTAATAAGTTTCAAAATGTCTTTTTGGAAGATCTCCCAGGGGTACCACCCGATAGAAAGATAGAGTTTGGGATCGACCTTCTTCCTGACACTCGACCTATTTCTATTTTGCCATACCGTATGGCACCTGTAGAGCTTAAGGAGTTGAAAGAGCAACTCAAAGATCTTTTAGACAAGGGTTTCATTAGGCCCATTATTTCTCCTTGGGGCGCACCTATTTTATTCGTGTGAAAGAAAGATGGTTCTTTGCATATGTGCATTGAATATCGTCAACTGAACAAGGTCACAGTCAAGAATAAGTATCCTCTTCTAAGAATTGATGGCCTATTCGATCATTTGCAAGGTGCAAGTTATTTCTCCAAGATACACCTTAGATCTGGCTATCATCAACTTAAAGTGAGGGAACGTGATATTCCAAAGACAGCCTTCCGAACCCGCTTTGGCCACTTTGAGTTTCTAGTCATTTCATTTGGGCTACTAATGCCCCAGCAGCCTTCGTGGACCTCATGAATCGAGTATTCAAGTAATACCTTGATATCTTTGTCATTGTCTTCATAGATGACATCCTTGTGTACTCCCATGATGAGAATGACCATTCAAATCATCTTAGAACTATCTTACAAACTCTTAGAGATGACCAATTGTTCGCCAAATTTAGTAAGTGTGAATTTTCGCTAAGGTCAGTAGCCTTTCTGGGTTATGTTGTTTTAGCCGAAGGCTTTAGGGTTGATCCCCAAAAGATAGGAGCTGTGAGAAATTGTCCTAGACCTATCTCTCCGTCTGACATTAGATGTTTCTTGGGTCTAGCTGTCTACTACCGCCGTTTTGTTAAAGGCTTTTCTTCCATCGCGTCTCCTATGACCCGATTAACCTAAAAGAAAGTTAAGTTCCAGTGGTTAGATTCCTGTGAGAAGAGTTTTCAGGAGTTGAAGACTCGCTTACTTCAGCCCTAGTGTTGACTTTGCCTGATGGTACCGATGGTTTTGTGGTGTACTGTTGATACAAGAATGACAACGGAAGGCACAAAACACACTCCAAATCAGTCCACAATCTTAAGGATCTGAGGACCGAGATGGAGACCACTCTCGGATTTACAATCAACAAGAAGAATACAAGATACAATGGTGTATATAACATCAAAAATAGCTACAAAACTTGAGGGACAAGATGAATAACAATAACACAAGTTTCGGATTCAATAAAGGACCCAAAACAGTCCACTACACAAGATGACAACAGCAAAAGGAAAGGATAAATAGTGAGACAAAGATTATTACAAGATTAAGAACCAAGTGTATTTCAACACTAACCCCTAATGAATGTAACAATCAAAACCACACTCTTACGGTGACCACCAAGGGAATGAACTCACCTCAAGATCTACCGTTTCTAAGCAAAGATCAATATTGGTTTTTCCAAGCCCTATGCTAAGGATGGATTTTCCAAGCCCTACAACTAAGGGTGTTACACTCTCAAAAGAGAGAAAATATGTATTTCAATTCTTCATCATTCAAAATCTGCAAAGAAATGAGCTAAAATGACCTATTTATAGTGTTTACAAAAGAAGACAAAAAGACCACTTTGCCCCTAATGATAGGTGCGTCCATGGTGTGTAAATACACCATGTGTAATGTCCAAAATGCTCTTAATTAAGGTCCAAAACCATGAGTCCTCAATCTTAAATGCTCCACGCAATCTTCCACACGTGAGATTGCTTTAAGTTATGCTCAAAACGGGTCCTCCATGCATGTTATTGTATTCTCTAGGTGACCAAGTCTTGAGCCTCTATATGTTGACCTCCAAAGATGTCATCAAAATATAAGATGGCCATTTGTCCTGTATCATCCTCCCCTCCTTGAAAAGGATTCGACCTCGAATCCAAAACTTGCAAAATCGAAGAGAGGACAAACAAATACAAACTCCTCATGGCATGAGGGTTAGGGTTAGCATAACAAATCATCTCAACATGCCAAGGTTGCACATATTTGCAATATAACCAGGAATCCTTTGAAAGGAATATTAAAAACTCAATAGAAGATGTACAAAGGATTTGGTTATAGGATACATCAAAAGTGACACTTTGCTTGTCATGTAGACCAAGCAACAAGTTTTGTGCACCAACATCACTATTTCTAAATTTAGCACCAGGGTCAAATGGGAATAGTGGCCATAGACACGGGTCTCGACAACACTTCCCTTTCCCGTGGTCTACACCCAAACTAAATGACATACTCTCTATAATAACATACATATCATCCAAAACAAATAGAGAGTAGAGAAAGGTATAACTCAAATCAACTTCTACTAAGGTGATATCATGTGTGTACTCACTACTAGTTTCCCAATAATCACCATGAGTACTCTCAGCAATGAAATCACACAAAGTAGAAGAAGAAGTAGCTTCCACAACTACACATTTCCTACCCTTAAGAGTACTCTCATCTTTCAAGAAGAGATTTCCCTCTTTAAGAGGAATGTTGTCACACCATAGTGGGTTAGCATATAGGCTTTAGCTTCCAAGGCAGGCTATACCATCATTTTCACCACTAGGTTCATTAGGAGTGTTTAAATCATCTTTAAACAAGACATTATACCTAAAAAGAGTGTGATCTACCTCACGGACAGATTTGGAACAAGCAAGTTCCTCACTCTCTAAATGATCAATATCAAGTTTCAAGGATGTTTCAAACACAATATTACCCCAAGAAGAGCTCTCGGGTTCATTCTCATTTTGTTGACCAACATTTTCAAATACTTCACTCACTTGAGTCCTATTAAGCACATCACACACATACTCAAGTGGTGGACAGTTTTTACAAACAAGTTGATCAACACCCATTACATAAGACGATGTACTTCCATTCAACATATAGGCTTCAACACTAGGTGGACATAAATTGATCTCACAAGAGGAGTCAATTTCGTCATCAATAGGATCAACTAGTGTATCCACACTCACAATATGTACATCATCAACAAGAGCAAGGAATCATTAGACTCATAAATAAGTAAGCTAATACTCACACTCAATGGATTACTAGCCATACAATTATCTTTCACATGCATTAAAGTGTAAGAGTTAGCTATTTTACCTTGAAGATCTTGAGTAGACTCTTTATTGTCGTGAGGTGAAGGTCCTCCATAATCTTGGGCAGCAACTTCCTTTTGACATTGGTCTCCTTCGCTTTCCATGTTGGTACCTACACAAATGTCCATATAAATAGAAGGAAAACCAAAGTTAGCACGGTTTGGTGGTAACGCCCTCACTTTTCTCAACACAACCTCTCCTTTTTCCACTCTCGGATTACCATCTTTCACTCCCTTACTGCTCTCAATATTTTGTCTCTCATAATAATTTGAATTGGAGTAGGAAGGAACTTCTTTTTGCGGCCCGGGAAGAATGTACGTCTCGAGGCAATTTCCCCATCGGTCTCTTACAAAATTAGGCCAAATGATACAAGAATGACAATAGAAGGCACAAAACACACTCCAAATTAGTCCACAATCTTAAGGATCCGAGGACCGAGATGGAGACCACTCTCGGATTAGCTATCAACAAGAATAATACAAGATAAAATGGTGTATATAACATCAAAAATAGCTACAAAACTTGAGGGACAAGATGAATAACAATAACACAAGTTTCGGATTCAATAAATGACCCAAAACAGTCCACTACACAAGATGACAACAACAAAAGTAAAGGATAGATAGTGAGACCAGGATTATTACAAGATTAAGAACTAAGTGTGTTTAAACAATAACCCCTAATGAATGTAACAATCAAAACCACACTCTTACAGTGACCACCAAGGGAATGAACTCACCTCAAGATCTACCGTTTCCAAGCTATGATCAATATTGGTTTTTCCAAGCCCTATGCTAAGGATGCATTTTCCAAGCCCTACAACTAAGGGTGTTACACTCTTAAAAGAGAGAAAATATGTCTTTCAATTCTTCATCATTCAAAATCTGCAAAGAAATGAGCTAAAATGACCTATGTATAGTGTATTACAAAAGAAGACAAAAAGATCACTTTGCCCTTAATGATAGGTGCGGCCATGGTGTGTAAATACACCATGTGTAATGTCCAAAATACCCTTAATTAAGGTCCAAAACCGTGAGTCCTCAATCTTAAATTCTCCACGCAATCTTCCACACGCGAGATTGCTTTAAGTTATGCTCAAAATGGGTCCTCCATGCATGTTCTTGTATTCTCTAGGTGACCAAGTCTTGAGCCTCTATATGTTGACCTCCAAAGATGTCATCAAAAGATAAGATGGTCATTTTTCCCGTATCAACTATGATGCCTCTAGAGTTGGTTTGGGTTGTGTGTTGATGCAAAGTGGTAAGGTTATAGCCTATGCGTCTAGATAGTTGAAACCTCATAAAAAGAACTACCCGGCCCATGATCTTGAATTAGCTGTTGCGGTCTTTGCTTTGAAAATTTGGAGATACTATCTTTATGGTGTCCATGTTGATGTGTTTACTGATCATAATAGCCTGTAGTATGTGTTTACTCAGAGGGAGTTGAATATTAGGCAGAGGAGGTGGTTGGGGTTGAAAAAAGACTATGATATGAGTGTGTTGTATTATCGGGGCAAGGCCAATGTAGTAGCGGATGCCCTTAGCATATTATCTATGGGTAGTGTTGCTCATATAGTGGAAGGTAAGAAAGAGTTAGCTCGTGATGTGCATTGTCTGGCTAGGTTGGGTGTTAGGTTGCTTGATTCAGCCGAGGAGAGTACGTTGATGCAGAGTAGTTCTGAATCCTCTTTAGTTTTAGAAGTGAAGGAGAAGCAAGATAGGGATCCTAGTTTGGTCCAACTGAAGGGGTCAGTTAGGGATAAAAAAGTAGAGGTTTTCTCCCAATGGGGAGATGGTGTGTTGAGATTGCATGGTAGGTTGTGTGTTCCATGTGTTGATGATTTAAGGTAGAGGATTTTGGCTGAAGCGTATGGCGTGCGGTATTCCATTCATCCCAGCACTACCAAAATGTACCACGACTTACGAGAAATCTATTGGTGGAATGGTATGAAGAAGGATATAGCCGAGTTTATCGCAAGGTGTGCAACGACCCAACAGGTTAAGGTAGAGCACCAAAGACCTGGTGGTGTGATGAAAAAGTTTGGTATACCCACTTAGAAGTGGGAGGTGGTGAATATGGACTTCGTGACAAGGTTGCCTCTTTTGCGTCGTCATCATGATTCTATTTGGGTTATTGTGGATAGGATAACTAAGTTCGCGTGTTTCTTGCCCGTGTATACATCTTATACGACTGAGGATTATGCTAGATTGTATATCCGGGAGTTGGTCAGGTTGCATGGAGTTCCCTTGTCTATCATTTCGGATAGGGGTAATCAATTTACATCTCAGTTTTGGGGCATTTCAGCAGGATCCTGGTACCCAAGTTCTTTTGAGTTTTACATTTCACCCGCAGACAGATGGTCAGGATGAGAGGACCATTCAGACCCTAGAGGATATGTTGAGGGCGTATGCTCTTGATTTCAATGGTAGTTGGGATGAGAATTTGCCATTGATAGAGTTTGCATAGATAATAGTTTCTTTGCTAGCATTGAGATGGCACCATTTGAAGACTTATATGGTAGGAGGTGTAGATCACCCATAGGTTGGTTTGAAGTGGTTGAAGCTATCGTGATTAGGCCTGATGCAGTGTTTGAATCTATGGAGAAAGTTAAGTTGATTAGAGAAAGGTTGAGGGCAGCTCAGAGTCATTAAAAGTCATAAGGCGATGTGAGAAGAAGGGATTTTGAGTTTGAGGTGGGTGATTTGGTGTACTTGAAGATTTCACCCATGAAAGGGGTAAAGAGGTTTGGTAAGAAGGGAAAGCTGAGTCCTCATTATGTTGGCCCGTATAGAGTCTTGAGCCGTGTTGGTAGAATAGCCTATGAGGTTGAGTTGCCCTTAGAGTTGTCGGTCGTTCATCCTAATTTTCATGTCTCCATGCTCAAGAATCATATTGTTTATTCTATTATGGTTGATCCTTCTGAGAGTGTTGATATTTAGGACAGTCTTTCCTTCGATGAGATTCCCGTTGAGATCCTAGATTTTCAGATTTGTCGACTCAGGAACAAAGAAGTTCCCTTGGTCAAAGTTTTATGGGCGAACCAATCCGTTGAAGGTGCTACTTGGGAGGCAGAAGCAGACATGCGAACCAAGTACCTGCACCTCTTTTCCGTGAGTTTAGACCAAGCCGAAGGTATTATTCTTCCTTAATTCAGCCCTTCTAATCTAAAGTTTAGCTATGCATCTACCCTTGTATGAGTTCTTGCAATTTCTAAGTATTTAAGAGTTTAGAAAGATCTTGAGCCATTTAGCAATTGTTTCAGATTTGTGTACTCTGTTTTTCCTGTATTCCTAGCCTAACTAGAAAAATTCGAGGACGAATGTTCCCAAGGGGGAGATATTGTAAGACCCCGCAAAGTTCCCTCGTAGTCTAAGCCTTAGAGCGGCTCAAGTGAAGTGTAATTTCGACCCTAAGGGATTGGAAAGTGGTTTCCTGAGAAATTAGAGGTTCAATCTTGTTGAATTTTCCTGAAAAAGACTCCCTATAGTGTGGGAAATTGAGTTATCTTTCCAATGAAACCCTTTTTATCAAAATATGATGTCGGAATAGAAAGATATGGCCTTTTCCAGAAAGTAGTGAAGTCTCCCAGGTGTGACGGAGGGATCCGACGGTCCGTCGGATGGTCGATGAGCCGTCGCACCCCACCGTCGCAGTGAGGCAAAAAATTAGTTCACTGGCTCAGTACGATGGAGAGGGTCAACGGACCATCAGGACTCTGATGGCCGTCGCACTCCACCACGCAGGGAGGCAAAGAATGGGTTCTCTAGAAAGATGTGATGATGAGCTCCGATGGACCGTCGGGACTTCGACAGACCGTCGCACCCCACCATCATAGACGAGGAAGAAACTCATCTTCTGGATGATGTCTGACGGCCAGGACCAACAGACCGTCAAAGCCCGCCATCGCATGTCCTGCGCAGAAATTTTAGCCCATTTTAAAAAGGGCAATTTGGTCTTTTCCACGCTTTTAAACCCTCATATATATTCTATATGAAGCATCTATCTTCATAACTCATCTCTAACCTAAGAAAGCTAAGGTTTCCTCTCTAAATCAAAACAAAAATCTTCCCCCAAGAGATTCAAGAGCTCACCATAGATTCTACAAATTTAGTTGATAATCAAGTTCCCCAAGTCAAGAGTTGCAAGAACCCTCTCTCTCAAGGGTAAGAAGAAGTGTTTAAAGCAAGATTGTTCATCCAATTTTATAATCTAAGGTATGTGGGGTTTTGAACAAGGGTAACCCTTTCACCCTTGTTCCCAAAGGCTTATTTAAATCATGATTTTCCTGAAATCTATGAGGTTTTACATGGATTTGAACTAGGGTTTTTCACCCATTATTATTGAATGCATTATCCTGATATTTCCCATGATTTGTGAGTCAAATGGCATGACTTCTGCATGTTTTCTTGAGAAATTATAGCTGGGTCTAAACCCCATGATTTTAATCCTTGAGAAGCTAATATTTGCAATGTTTGAGATATTGAAGTATATGAGTATATTGATATTTTGAGATAAATTGTTGTAACTTCCAGATTTCTACATGAGTTATGAATCTATATGTTATATATGATGCTTATGATGAGTTCTAACTTGAGATTGAATTATGGGTTAGTAAGCACTACTTGAGACTTGCAATTTTATGAACTCTTGTGTTATAAGCACCCATGATTTAAGTATTTTGAGACTATTGAGAAATGATTTGACCTAATGGTCATAGAGATTTGAAATTCACTTTCCTACATGAGATTACAGATTTGATTATTGGGTTCTTGGTGAACCAAGAGATTATTCTAAAAGTGGATTTTTATGAGATGAGCGCAGATAATCTAAAGGGAGTAGTATTTAGCATAGAGTGGGTAAGTTACCACGGGTTTGTTACCCCAAAACTATGTGCCACCGTAGGATGGGCCTGAGGCCGAGTTTATTATTATTATTGGGCCTAAGGCCGAGTTAATATTAGGCTTAAGGCCAAATTTGTTTAGTGATCACTAGACCTAGGTTATACTCCCTGGCAAGAGTATGACGCTCCTCCCCAATGTGGGGTCTCTTCCTTAGGAGGACAAAATGTTGGACTCCATGTAGCTCGCATGGTTTATGTCCGTTAAGAGAACCTCCCTTGACACTTAAACTTTGAGATCAATTACTTCCTTGAAAACTAAAGTATTTTCCCTTGCTATACACTATTTTCCTAATGGTACAGTTGCAAAGTTGTTCCCTAACTAAAGTATTTCCTTGCTATGAGTTATTTCCCTAAATGAAAGTACCCTCCCTTGATATGGCATTTTTCATAAAGCTTTGAGATAAGCTATTTTCCCTAAACTAGAGTATCTTCCCATTGAGATAGAATGATTTCCCTAAAGCTTGAAATGAGGTATTTTCCTAAAGTGAAAGAAATGCCTTCAAGTATGTTTCTAAGTTATATGATTCCGAATCCTAAGTATTTGAGTTCAAAATAGTTATGAGATCTTGAGCATTAAAGAAGTTTTACTGTCCATGAGATAAATGAATGAGTTGAAAGTATTGTTTAAAGCTCCTTTAGCCTTTGAGTATCGAGAATAATAGAAGATCTTGATTTTAATGTGAAAGAATGATGACTCACGAGATTTGTGTTACATGCTTCACCCTACATGATTTATGAGCTTTACATTTTATACTTGTTCAAGCCATATGAGTCGTCCCATATTGCATGCATGATTTGATTGAAGAAGATTGGTACTATTTTATATAAATGCATTTACCCCCATATACTCAGTACATTCCCAAGTACTGATCAATATATACGTCTATGTGCTACATTGTCTTATAATGTAGGTTCAGGTGCTCAGTCCCAGCCTCGTCCATGATTTTCGAGTACTTCTATCTATATTTCTACTGTGGTGAGTCCTCATGGTTCGAGGGCCTGTATTCAGACATTTCAGTACTTGAGAGACTATGTTATTATATTTAGTTCATTCCGAGTCAATTGGGGGCCTGTCCCAACGGCTCTCTAGATTATGGATTAGTAGAGGCTTTGTCGGACTAGCTATCAGATTGTGGTTTTGTTGAGATTTTCTGTATTGTGGTCGTTTGGATCGAGTATCTTTCCCCGTATTTCCTTTCATGTGGTATGACTATGCTAGTGTTTGAATTATTTCATCTTGTAATGAGTGTTATTAGTAGAAACCGGCTCTAAGGGTTAGCTTGGGGCTACTTGTAGCCTTAAGCATCATGTGACATCCCGGGAGGCGATTTCGGGTCGTTACATCAGCATACGGATGGACCATGCCATTCGTACCCCAACATATGAATCGTATCCATATGTTGTATTGGGTCCAGAGATCAAAATTCCAGGAAATTTTCTAAGGTCCAATAACCAAGGTGTTTCAGTCTCCCTCACTAGGAACATTCGTCCTCGAATGACGAACAAGGTAGGGGTATCCATATGCAAGAGTCATTTGCATTAAAAATATATTCCCAATCTTTAACAAAGTTTGAAAACAAAGAGTCGAGGATATTAATCTTTCCTTTAACAAACTCTTAAAATAAAGATGTGTTGAAGACACAAACCTTCCGGCCAAATCCCAAGAGCAGAAAACAAATATGGATATTTGGACTTAATGTCCTTTTCCGCTTCCCATGTAGCTTCTTACACCTTATGGTTCCTCCATAGAACCTTAATCAAAGCCACATCCTTGGTCCGCAACTAACGAACCTGCCTATTCAAGATCTCAACTGGGACCTCTTCATAGAATATCGAGTCTAAAATACCCAACCCTTCCAAAGGAATAACCAAAGAAAGATTACCAAAACACTTCCTCAACATGGAAACATGAAAGATCGGATTAACCAAGCTCAGGATAGAAGGCAACTCCAGATCATTAGCAATATTACCAATTCTCCAAAAAACCTCATAAGGACTCATATACCGGGGACTGAGCTTCCCCTTCTTGCCAAACCGCACTACTCCCTTCATAGGAGATACCTTAAGGAAAACCTTATCCCCAACCTCAAATTCCAAGTCTCTACACCTAACATCCGCATAGGACTTTTGGAAACTTTGGGCATCCTTAAGCCTATCCCAAATCATCTTCACCTTCTCCATAGCTTGGTAAACTATGTCGGGACCAAATATGTTCGCCTCGCCAAGCTCAAACCAACCAATAGGCGACCAATATCTCCTACCATACAATTCCTCGAAAGGGGTCATACCAATACTAGAATGATAGCTATTATTGTAAGAAAACTCCACCAAAGGTAGATGCTCAACCCAATTGCCACCATAATCAATCACATAAGTCCGGAGCATATCTTACAATGACTGAATAGTTCTCTACGCTTGCCTATCCATCTACAATGGAAAGAAGTACTCAGACTAACCGTAGTCTCCAATCATTTCTGATAAGATCTCCATAAGTGAGATGTAAACTGCGTGCCACGATCAAAACAAGCACCCCAGGCATCTTCACAATCTCCTAAAGATACAATTTCATATAATCCTCCACCGAGAAGGTAGTCCATACTGGCAAAAAGTGCGTAACTTAGTCATCTTATCCACGATGACCCTAATCAAATCATATTGATTCTGAGACCGAGGAATATCGGTAATGAAGTCCATATTGATCACTTCCCATTTTCATTCGAGGAAATCTATTTCTTGATACAACCCTCCTGGCCTTATATGCTCAACTTTAACCTATTGACATACTATATACTTGGCCACAAAATCATCCACATCCCTCTTCATGTCATTCCACCAATAGATCTCCTTGAGATCATGATACATCTTAGTAAAGCCAGGATAAACAACATAGCACGAGTCATGCACCTTAGCCAAAATCCTATATCGCAACTCGTCGATATCAGGAACACACAACCTCCCTTGGTGCCATAAAGTACCATCGCCGCTGATCTAAAAAACTACTACCTTTTGCCTACCAACGTCACTCTTGATTTTCATCAAGATAGGATCTAGCCCTTGTTTCTCCTTAAACTTCGTACCAAAAGACGATCAAAACACTTCTTGCACCACTACACCACCATCCTTAGAGTCCAAGAGACGAACTCTAAGAATAGCCAAGCAGTAAATATCCTTCACTAATTCCCGTTTTCCTTCCTCCACATGAGCCAAACTTCCCATGGATAACCTATTAAGAGCATCAGGAACCACATTAGCCTTACCTAGGTGATAGTGAAGACTCATATCATAGTCCTTGAGAAGCTCATGACATCTTCTCTGCCTGAGATTAAGCTCCCTCTGAGTTAATGCATACTATAGACACTTATGATTAGAAAAGATATCCACATGAACACCGTATAAATAATACTGCTATATTTTCAAAGCAAACACAACTACCAATATCTCCAAATCATAAGTAGGAAAATTCTTCTCATGCATTTTCAATTGCTTAGAAGCATAGGCAACCTTCCTATGCTGCATCAAAACACAACCAAGCCCTACCCGTGATGCATCATAGTATATCACGAACCCATCATGGTCTTCCGACAAAGTCAGAATTGGATCCAAAGTTAACTTATCCTTTAACTTCTCGAAACTCCCTTCAAGAGCATCCACCAAGAAAAATTAACCTTCTTTTGGGTTAACTTAGTCAAAGGAGAATCTACCAATGAAAATATTTTCCACAAACCGCCTATAATACCCTGCTAAACCCAAGAAACTCCGAATGTTGGATGGAGTCATGGGTCTAGAACACCCCTTTACCACAGCAACCTTCTGCAAATCCACCATGATCCCTTTATTAAAAATAATATGACCCAAGAAAGTTAAAATATTCAACCAAAACTCACACTTGGACAACTTGGCATACAACTGATGTTTCTTTAAGGTCTGTAACACCACACGAAGGTGATTGGCATAATCCACCTCACTCTTCAAATAAACCAGAATGTCATCAATAAACACAATGATGAAAAGATCCAAATACTAATTAAAAACCCTATTCATCAGATCCATAAATGCCGCCAAAGCATTAGTCAACCCAAATGACATCACCAAAAACTCAAAGTACCCATATCGAGTATGAAAAGTCATCTTAGGGATATCCTCCTCCCTACTCTTTAGATGATGGTACCCAGATCGAAGATCTATCTTAGAAAAAAACTTGGCAACTTAAAACTAGTCAAACAAATTATCTATCCTTGGAGGAGGATACTTGTTCTTGACCGTCACCTTGTTCAGCTGCCTATAGTCAATGTAAATCTGAAGGGAACCATCCTTCTTGTGCCCAAACAACACCGGTGCACCCCAAGGAGATATACTAGGATGAATAAACCCCTTATCTAGAAGATTCTTAAATTGATCCTTTAGTTTCCTCAACTCAGCCGGAGCCATTCTATATGGAGGAATAGAAATTGGATGAGTTTCTGAAACCAAGTCAAACTCTATTTTCCTATCCGGAGGAACACCAGGGAGATCATCCGGAATGACCTCTAAAAACTCATTAACCACTGGAACTAACTGGAAAGAAGAACTTTCCAAGTTGGAAAGTTTAACCCAGACCAAGTGATAAAGACATCCTTTAGAGATTAACCTCTGATCTCTAAGATAAGAAATAAATCTCCCCCATGGAGCTAAAGAACCACCCTCCCACTTTATAAGTGGTTCACTAGTGAACCTAAAGATAACCCTATCGGTCTGATAATCCAAGGACGCGTAATAAGAATATAACTAATCCATCCCCAGAACAATATCAAAATCTACCATAACAAACTTAAGCAAATCCACCAAGGTCTGCTTGCCACCAACATATACCACACACACCTTATAGACTCTATTGGCAATAACCGAGTCACCTACTAGGGTAGAAATAGAAAAAGAATCCAAAATAATTTTAGGATCAAAACCAAAAGATACAGCCACATAAGAAGTCACATAGGAGAGAGTGAGACCCAGATCAAGAAAATAATATATCTCATGGGAGAAAAGTTGTACCGTACTAGTAACGACACCAGGTGCTGCCTCAAATTTCCAATTGGGATGCCAAAGCATACAACCTATTCCTACCAACACTAGAGCCAGGAGTAGTAATAGAAGTAGATGACACACCACCAGGTGTAGGAGCAGAAGATGAAGCCACAGGAATCTTATTCGCCCCATGGCAACCTTATTAATCTGACAATTATTGAGTCGATAGCTTGTATGTCCACACTTGAAGAATTTGTCCCCTTCTTTATCACAATAACCCCGATGAGGACGACCACAAAACTAACAAAGAGGGCATGAAGAAATTGATTGACCTTCGCTTACCTGAGATTAGGCACTCTGTGCTAAAAACTTATCACCACCATAATGAAGCTTATCTCCCAACTGGTAAGGATCACTAGTAGAAGAGAAGGAACCATAACTCCCCGGTAACTCCCTAAAAACGTGTCCCGAGAAGTTACATAGTGCTTGAGACTACGAGTATCCCTAAGCTAACCCTGTACGCCTTTTACAAGTACTGAAACTCAAACAAAGATAATCTAGGAATACGATAATAGTGAAATACTGAATTACTGTCTGAACCGTGCTAAGTTTAACTAAACATAATATCTAAAAGCATTTAACATAGAAATCTGGTAAACCAACACTTAAAATCTAAAATATATCTAATAGTCAAACAAGTCTCTACTACTACTAACTAAAGAGCCGCTAGGACAAACTTCCAACTGGCTCGAACTAACTGAATAACTAAACAAACTACTTTATAAAGCTGGGAATCTGAATATCTGGGTCCCCACACTATTAGGACTAACCAACTATTGGGATGTAGATAGAGATGCTCGCAGTCAATCACGTTGTTGGAATTGTGCACCTGAACCTACATTTTTAAATAATGTAGCATATAGACGTATATATGGATCAGTACTTTTGGAATGTACTGAGCAAATGGGATGAATGCATAAGTAAAACAATAATTTAACACTCATACAAAACTTTCAAAGGATACATGCTAAGTGTGGATGACTCACCCTGACTCAAATAAAATATGTACTACAAAATAATAAAACATGAGTATGTAAAGCATAGAAAATCTTTGTGAGTCATAACACTTAGTTCTAAAGTTGTACTTTTACTCTTTCTATTGGGAGTTTCTTCTAATCGACATAAACCATGTGAGCTGTCATGGAGTCTAATATCTTACCCACGTTAGGGAGAGTTGTTCTACCTTTTCCATTGAAATAGAATCTTATCTAAAGTGATCACAAACTTATCCCACTGTGGTCACTTAAACCTACGGTGGAGCATAGTTCTGAGACATGAGACCTGGGAATCATACCAAACTCGATGCTAAGTACTACTCCTATACTTATCACTCAGACATTAGGAAAATCAACCTTAAAATAGCACAATAGTTTGTAAAGAAAACCAGTTATGCTTCTCTTTGCTTTAAATCATAAACTATATGAACAAAGTGAATTTCTTATCTTAGCTTAGGATCAAAAGATCAATTTCTTTCTTAAATCCTGGTAAACAACTTATAAAAGAGGCTTAAGATCATAGTCTTCTTGAGATCTCAAAACTCATACTTGGGTTTAAAGCATATGTACTTAAATTTTCAGAAATTAACAATAAAGCTTCATTCTCAACAATCATCTTAAAATTATTCAACAATATCAATTCACAATAAAGAAGTGCAATTTATGATATAAACCTTCAAGTCAAAGAATCAGTAGATGAGGTAAGCATCCACTTCAATATGTAAATCACTTCTAAATTCATAAACTCAAAATGAAGTAGTTTGGGTATGAACTCTAATTTGCAAATCATGAAATTTTAAGTTAAAAACAAGTTTTGGGCACAAGGATGAAAGAGTATCCTTGTTCATAACCCCACATACCTTATTAGGTTAAATTGGTGTAGAAACTTGAACTTTGAATTCCTAATGATGTTCTTGTAGCTTTTTCTTGAAGCTCTTGAACCTGGAAACTTGGATTCTTGATTATCTTGAAGAGGGAATGATGAAGCTTTGGTTTTCTTGGAGTTAAAGTTAATGTTTTACAGTTTCTTGGAGAGAAATTTGGTGAGATATGAGTATATTGTATTTAGAATAACGTCACATATTATGTATTTACAACTTAGGGCAAGGGTAAATAACCTAAATGCCCTTTTGAGATTTAAAGTCGCAGATGAAATGCAATTTATTGTATCACCACAATGCGCTACTTATGTCACCGAGATTACTAGCTCAACGCGGGCTAATGGTGTTGAGCTAATGGAACTGAGATCCACACATGAGTGTGATTTAGCATGTCACCGCGACACGTTACTTGTGCCACCGCGATTACTAGTACGACACAATCTATTCACATTGAGCTACTAAAACTGCAATCCAAACACGGCGCAAACCTTGTCCGAAAATTCCAAAACGTCCTGAGACATGCTCCTTACACCTTGAACATGAATCTACTCTAAAACTATCATCTCAGATCCTAGAAGGTCAGCTTAAAAATCTTCAAAGTTAAGAGGTCAGAATATGACTAAGTCCCCTAACACTTTGTTTTACTTTTTAGGCTCTAAGTGTCTTATGTAAGTACTACGTGCTGAGCTGTTCTAAGAACGTACGGGGTATTACAATATCTCCCTCTGTGGAATATTCATCCTCGAATAAGACTAGTTAAGCTAAGAATACTGAGGAACTGAGATTTATATACTAGCATGCATAACTAAAACATAACTGCACGATCGAATCTAAAACATAATGAAAAACTGAACTAACTTGTGAATGCATGAAAGCACATAAAGATAATCTTATGGCTGAAACTGAGAATGGGAAAAGAAATAATCTAAGAAAGACTGTTACCTTAGGCTGAGTCTGAGTTTGTGCAAAAAATATGAGGGTACTTTGTTCACATGTCTATTTCGGCTTCCCAAGTGGCACCCTTAACGGATTGATTCCGCCAAAGAATTTTGACCAAGGAAACTTCTTAGTTCCTTAGTCTACGAATTTGGCGATCAAGAATCTCAACTGTAAGTTCTTCGTATGAAAATCTATCCTTCATATTTGTGCTTTCTCGAGGGACTGCAATAGTTGGATCACCCATACTTTTCTTTAATAAGTATATATGGAACACTGGGTGAACGGATGACAAGTCTGCAAGAAACTCAAGCTCATATGCTAATTTCCCAACACGACTCAATATTTTGTAAGGGACAACATATCAGGGACTAAGTTTCCCCTTCTTGTCGAATCTCTTTACCCCTTTCATGGGTGAAATCTTCAAGTGAACTAATTCACCAACCTCAAATTCAAGGTCTCTACTCCTCACATCTGTATATGATTTCTGATAACTCTGAGTTATTTTCAACCTCTCTCGAATCAACTAGACTTTCTCCATGTATTTAAACACCATATCTGTCCCTACCAAAGCAACGTCACCTACTTCAAACCAACCGATGGGTGATCTACATATCCTACCATAAAGAGCCTCAAACGGGTGATCTGAATACTAGAATGGTAATTGTTATTGTATGCAAACTCAATCAACGGTTAGTAATCATCTCAACTACCTATGAAGTCAAGAACACATGCCCTCCATATGTCTTCTAGGGCTTGAATGGTCATCTCTGCCTGACCATCTATCTGAGGGTGAAAAGCTGAACTGAGATAAACTTGGGTACCAAGACCTTTTTGAAAGGCTTTCCAAAAGTGAGAGGTAAACTAAGTAACCCTATCTAAAATGATGGACAGTGGAACTCCATCCAATCTGACCAACTCTTTAATATACAATCTAGCATAGTCTTAGCTGTGTAGGATATGTGAACTGGCAAGAAATGGGATGACTATGTCAATCTGTCTACAATAACCCAAATTGAATTATGCTGACAATGCGAAGGAGGTAATCCTATCACAAAGTCCATGTTCCTGTTGACAAGTAGCACACCTAGCCATAAATTTTGCAATATTTTTCTTCATACCACTCCACTAATAGACTTCCCGCAAATTGCGGTACATCTTAATGGCTTTTAGTTGAATAGAGTAACGTGCACCATATGCTTCTGCCATAATCTGCTACCTTAAACCATCAACACACAACACACATAAGCTACTCTGGTATCCCAACACACTATATCCCCCTTGGGATAAAAACTCTACCTTCTGATCCCTAACAGACTTCTTCAGCTTAACCAAATTGGAGTGCTTATCCTGCTTCTCCTTTACTTCGAAAACTAAAGAAGATTCCAAACTATTTTGGACCCAAATACTCCCCTCAGCTGAGTCAACCAATAGAACACCTAATCTAGCCAACCGATGAACTTCTCAAGATAATTCTTTCTTATAACCCTCCATATGAGCAATAATACCCATCATCACTCTACTAAAGGTGTCTGCCAAAATATTGTCCTTGCTCGGATGATATAGAACACTCATATCATAATCTTTCAGCAATTTTAACCACCTTCTTTAATGGAGATTTAACTCCCTCTAAAAAATATGTTTTACAAGATCTTGTGGTCTGTAAACACATCAACATATACCCTATAAAGATAGTGCCTCCAGATTTTCAAGGCAAACACAACGACAGCTAACTCAAGGTCATGGGTAGGATAGTTCTTTTCATGAGGCTTAAGCTGTCAAGAGTCATAGGCTATAACCTTACCTCTCTATATCAAAACACAACCCATACCAACTCTAAAAGCATTACATTAGACAAAAATCCATCTGTACCATCAGGTAACACCAGAATGGGGGATGAAGTGAGTCGAGCCTTCAACTCCTGAAAACTCATCTCACACGAATCTGAAAACTGAAACTTAACATTCTTTTGAGTCAATATAGAAATGGGGGACACAATGGATGAAAACCCATCAACAAACCGTCTGTAATAGCCAGCTAAACCTAAGAAATTCTTGATGTCTTATGTGTGAGCTAATGCTAACACATTTGAGGTTTTTAACTAAGAATAATTGCGAAGTCTTAAGCAAATTTTGTCGTTTTTTATTACTTTATGTTTGATTTTGCAGTAGAAGCTAAGATGCTAGAGAACCAACAAGAATGGAAGCAAATGAGCTAAAATCTATAGTAAATAAAGGCGAAGTATGGCTGATGACATTTGTGATAGGTCGTCAGCCCTGTGATAAGCTATCAGCTTCATCGTCAGCAGTAGACAGAGAATTTACCTAAGTTTAAAGTTGTGACAACATTTTGTGATAGGAAGTCAAGGAGCTGATAAGTCATCAAGATTACCGTCAGCCAAAGGCAGAACATGAAAGTTGAGGAAAAGCCTTGATGACATTTCTGATAGGTCATCAAGGAGATGATAGAGCGTCACTGTTTGTCGTCAGCATTAGGCAGCGAGTACCAAAATCATAAAGGAAGATGACAATATTTGTGATAAGTCGTCAGCCTCCTGATAGGCTATCACAAATGGCGTCACCTAATCCAAGGAATTTTTGAATTTTATTATTTTGTTTTCATAATTAGGGTGAACTATTTAAAGCCTTGTTTAGGGTTTTCTTAAGGGTTTTGAACCTTGAGTTTTGAGACACGATACTTTGATATTTTTCTCCCTCTTCTTTCGACTTGAGAAAGCAATTACTTTAAAGAAACTATCATCATTATTTTGGGATTTTCTTTGGTGATTTAATCTAAGAATCTCTAGTTTCTATTCATCTTTTGGTAAGTTCATCTTTCAAAGCATGAATTCATCTAGTTTCTTCAATAATTACATCATGTGCAGCTAAATTCCTTTTACCTGAATTATGGGATCTAGGGGTAGGTCTTGATAAGGTGTTGAGTATTCAAGATTCAAAAGGTGGTAGGACTCCTTGATAATTCTGATGTTTTAATTATTGTCTATTGGTTGAAAATGATAGATGACACCTACTTTGATTTGCTTGAGAAAGAAATCAAATATAAGGGGAAGTGAATTATCAACAGGGACTTGGAAACAGTAAACTTCCATTTAACAATCAGCGTTGTAACAAGGTTGGTTAACCTGAGGTAAAATCTGGGCAGTGAATATAAATTCTCTAAGTCCGAGAGGATTATGTAATTAAATACTTAAGTAGGTCGAGAGATATTTAAACATAACTTCGCTAAAGATAACATGTTGTCCTACCTACCGTCAGAATCTTGAACCACTAGTAGAATCTGTCAAGTACCAAAACCCCTAGTGAACATAATTCTGGTTTTTCATAAACTCTTGATTATAAACATTTAAACTAAAGTGACCAACAATTACTTGTTAACTAAAACCCCCTGTTTCTGGAAATATCCAACTATCGGTTGATTAAATCGCAAATGACTTACGTTCACACCATATTCCCTGTGGGATTCAACCCCAACCTAGTTGGGTTTTATATTGACAATGATCGCTTACTTTCTCGTTGAGAGGTGTAGTTTGATCGTTATCAAAAATGGCATCGTTGCTGAGGAATACGGTTAAAAACTGAAATTTGTGTACGCTAATTGATTGTTAGTCAAGTTTCCTATTTTAACATTTATTTGTTGTTTCTATTTATTTGCAGGATATTTATAGTGTACGTTAAGAACCAAAAGTTTTGGAGAACTGTTATTACCACCTAATCCAGAACCGCAACGAATTGGAAGAATGGCATAATAGCAAGAGGCTGACAGATTGGCAACCTTAGCTTGAGCTCAGGTAAATGTGTAAAATGTCAGGCAACAAGCAAGACATCCAAATCCTGAGGAGGAATATTTGGGAGACGAGGAGTTGCTGAATCCTGGTAACCCAAGGCGTGTAGAGAAAATAGCTTCACCAGTATGGCGTAATGTTAACAGGAACCTCTATTCCAAGAAAGGCAAGAGTACCATCCGGTCCAGTATGATCTCAATGATGATGATGATGAAATGGAAGAAGAAGGTGCAATGGGTGCAATTATTCCTCCACCGTTGGCACCTAGGAAAAAATTCAACATTACGAGTACTATAATTCAACTCATAAATCTAAAGGGGTTGTTTAGTGGCCTTCTTGGGGATGAACCGAACTTGCATTTGGTGAATTTTGTCACCATCTATAAATTTTTTGATAACCTAGGAGTGGTCCAGAATGCTATCCAGTTGAGATTGTTTCCGTTGTCTCTGTCTGGGGAGGCAACATTGTGGCTAAATGAGATGACACCCGATTCTATAACTAACTGGAGGCAGTTGAAAGGATCTTTCCTAGAAAGGTTCTTTCTTCCTTCCAGGAGGGTACAATTGAGGGACAAGATCAACAACTTTAGGCAGATCCCGACTGAAGCCTTGCATGAACCTGGGAAAGATTCAAGAAGAAGATGACACAGTGTCTGAACCATAACATGACAGACATATATTTGATGGAGACTTTGTACAGGGCTATTAACTCCATTACAAAGCCAATTGTAGACAATACTTCTGGTGGTTCATTTGTTGATCTTACATTCCCAGAGGCTTCAGAGATGCTGGGCAGAATGACCAAACAAAGTTGGGCATAGCATACCAGAGACTCTGTGGTGGCCAGCCCCACTGGTTCTGTAGGTATTACTGCGGAATAACGCAAAAGAGAAGAGGATCGTGACCAAGACATGGCTCACCTTAAAACACAGATGGACTTACTAACCAAGCACTTGTTATAAGGCAAGATTGAAAAGGTAAAAGTTATAGGATCTCAGGATAGAAGTGAGGCTAATGCAGATGAATGGGATAACTATGTTAATAATCAGGGGGGTTTCCAAGGCAATATCCAAGGGAATCAAGGTCGGATTTACTATGATAAGCCTGGTTATAAAGATAAAGAGAAAGGAAATTGGAGGAATAATAATGACAGGAGCGGGTTATATGTTCCTCCTGGAAATCGTTAGGCTGCTTCAACAAGTTCTGAAAAGATATCCATGGAGGACATAATGGCTAAGTTGTTGAAGGAATTGGAGTCTACCAACTCTAGTGTGACCACCATGAATACCGATTTGACATCCATCAGTCAGTTGGTGCACTCATACTCCACCGTAATCAAACAATTGGAGCAGCAGATGAGCCAACTCTCTGGAGCATTCAACCAGAGGAAGAGCCAAACATTACCAAGTGATACGGTCCAGAATTCGAGGAATGATGGCTCATGTATGGCTATTATCACTAGAAGAGGTAAGATATTACATGGCCCTTCTGTGGGCAAACCTATAAGTGATGAGGTAGTTAATGATGAACCGAAAAAAAGTAGTCCAGTGGAGTCTGAGAAGCTGGATAATTCTGATGATGTTCTGGAAAAAGGAAAAGATAAGGAGAAGAAGGTAGTGTTGAAATCTATCCCAAGACCACCACCTCCATTTCCTCAGCGGTTGAAGAAAAAGGTTGATGATGCATAATTCAGAAAATTAATGGCAATGCTCAAGCAATTAACAATAAATGTGCCTTTGGTTGAAGCACTTGACAAAATGCCAGGATACGCAGTTCATGAAAGACCTTGTGACTAAGAAATGGAAGGTTAGCCATGAGCCAGAGGACAATCTCTTTCATTATGGCGCTATCTCTACAAGGTCTTTAGTGCAGAAAAAGGCAGATCTGGGAGCGTTTACCATCCCGTGTACTATTGGGTCCCTGAATTTCACGAAAGAACGATGTGATTTGGGAGCCAGTATAAACCTAATGCCACTTGTTGTGTACAATAAACTGGGTTTGAGGGTTCCTACCCCGACGAACATACGATTGGTGATGGCAGATAGGTCTGTAAAGTGGCCAGTGGGTATATTACACGATGTATTGGTAAAGGTGGCTGACTTCATTCTGCCTACTGATTTTGTAGTCCTGCACTGTGAGGTGGACTTTGAAGTGCCCATCATTTTGGGTAGACCATTTCTTTAAACTGGGAGAGTGATAGTGGATATGGAACTGAATGAGCTAAAGTTCAGGTTCAATGACAAGGAAGCAAGATTCAAAATACACTCATCCATGACACCGGAAAAGAAGATGATTGTTTTCTTAATCGTGGACGTATTTTATGAAGATGGTAAAGGGGTATCAACAGGTTACTTGGAGAATTATGAGTAGTCAAGATAACCAAGTCGTGCCGCGACAGTAAATTAGGCGCTATTGGGAGGCAACCCAAAATTTTTATATTCCAGCAAATTATTTATTTTTGTAGTTAAGTTCTAGTTCAAAGAAGGTGGAATTGATATATCCAACCAAGTGCTCCTAACGCATTTTTAACGGGCTTTCATAATTGTGATAAGCTATCAGCTTTAACATCAGAAATAGCAACTCTGAGGCAATTTTTTTTAAGGCTGATGATATTTGTGATAAGCTATCAAAATTGTGACGGCTTATCAGAAATGTCACCACAAAAAGCCCAACATTAGCTGAAACTGTGGGCCAAATTAAAAAGACTCAACCCAGCCCACAGTTTGGCCTTTCCACCTTCCCACTTAGTTTTCATTTCCTTTAAGTTATTCTCTTTCCATCTTTGGTTTATTTTTTTCCCTTTTCAAAGTCTCTCCAACTAAAACAAAAGAAATTTTCCTTATATGTGTGGGTTTGCAATCAAAATTAAGAACCTCTTTTTATTTTCTCTTGCTCGTGTAACCACATTGAAGGCTCCCATCAGGTATGCTCGAAACCTAGCCTTACTTTTCAAGTGGTAAGTGATAAATTGATGAAAACCCAAGTTCCCAAGAAGATTGAACCAAGTTCAGCTTGCAAAAATAGCTAAAAATCGGAACTAGGGTTTTCTATGCAAGCTTAAGGTTTACAAGTTCAGCTCAAAAATGAAAATCGAGTGGATTTAAAAAAAAATGGGACCAAAAATTGAGTTAAAATCAAGTTGGGGTTCTGTTTATAGATGAATACATTCATGATAAGCTATCACAACTATGACGTCTTGTCAAAAATGTTGTCAGAAATGGATAAGAATTTTGTTGGTTCTGTTTAGGGCTGACGACATTCATGATAAGCTATCACAACTGTGACAGCTTATCAGAAATGTCATCACACCTGGGACCTGAAGTATTACTAAAACCTTTCAAGGGGTGTGGAATTTCAATGATCGATGTGTTTGTGTTTATACTCTTGAGGGCCAACTAATGGTTTTCCTCTTGCTACAGTTCTTGAAATGGCACCCAAAGGAAAGAACTCAAAATCCACAAAGAAAGTGACCGAGGGAAGTGTACCACGGAGAATCTTCAATGAAGATTCTGATTATGAAGAGGAAGAGCCTCTGCTCAAGAAGTAAAAGAATAAGCAAAGCCCTAAAATGACTCCACCACCCCCACCAGTTGAGGTGGAGAAGAGTGAAAAAAGTTATACTGAGATAACAACATCTGAGCATACAACTTCTGAGCAGATGGTCTCTGAGCAATAAGAGTCTGAACATGTTGAATCTGAAGAGCATGATTCAGATCATCCTGATTTCGAGCGGCATGAGTCTGAGGGACCATCAATTGAGTCCCCTTCTGCTGATCCACAAGATGATGAAGACTCTCCGATTCGAGGAACTATGGCCAAATGCAAGAATCCTGAAGTCCGAAATAGCACTAGATGGCAGATTCCAAAAGATTAAAAAATCTTCTTTGATGGGATTCGCAGAACCAACAGAAGAGCTGTCAAGAGGCTAATCTTTGAGGAGAAGAGAATCATCACTAAGGGGTTGAGCAGGTACCCGGGGGTGGAGCAAAAATTTCATGGATATGATTTGGGATGGACTACACGAGGAGGAAATTCATTTTACCCTACACTAGTTAGGGAGTTCTTTGCAAACTACCAAGCTCGCTTGGAAAACATGTGTAGAGAAGGAGAGAAAGCAGCTGACCAACCTTTGTTGGATAAATTTCCGGTACGAGGTGTAATGGTGGATGTTTCTAAAGCAGCAATCAAAAGTTTCTTTCATGGCCCGAACTTTACTCCTCAGGCCACTTCACCTACTTTCTATGACTGGTTGAAGCATCGGGAAAATCAAAAGAATTGGTTAGCCACACTCATAGCTGATGGAGAATCGGAATGGCTAACAAATCCGAGTGAAAGGATCTTCAAGGCCTTCCTGACTTCAGAGGTAAGATTTTGGTCGGGTATTGTACGTACGTGGTTGATGCCCAGAGATGGTGATAATATCCTTGGGGATGACAGATAAATATTAGTCACAAGTTTTGTGGCTAACCTCAAATCAAATTTTGGAGAGATTATCGCCAAAGAGATAAAAATTCAGGTCTCGAGGTCTGACACAGCATATTCCTTCCCTTATTTAATTACAAGGTTGTGTAGGGTAGAAAATGTGCTAAAGATTCTAGGGTTAGAAGAAGAACTCTTTGCCTCCAAAATAAGGAAAATCAGCCAAGGCTAATGCTTGAAAGGGGCGCAGAGATTCCAACTGATCCACCGGTTACAGGTACTATTTTAGCACCTAATGTAGAGGTTCCTGATTCTGAAGTTGTACCTCCAACATTTGCAACAATGGTAGAATCATCAGTACCCATAACTAAGACAATTTCTCCAGTTGTAGTGCCTACAACAGAATTTATCTTCAACCCTATAAATTTTAGGAGAGTAGCAATGCAGTCCAAGTGGTGCGAGGCTCAGTTTAAACTCTTTTCCAAGCAATTCGCAGCTGCAGTTGAAAAAAGAGTTAAGGCTATACTTGAGCCTTACAAGGCTCTGCCGGGCTGGATTGATGAACTAGAGAACCGCTTCAATGTGCAGTCGAGAGAGAGGTCAGCTCCAGAGATGGCATTATTCAGATCAGACCTAGACAAATTAAAGGTGGAGGTTTGAAAGCTATTGCAGCACCACTTTATGGTGTCATTAGATCCAGTAGATGAGGAGTATGAGGGAGAAATCCCAATGCTTGATCTCATGGAGGAGCCAGTGAAGAAAAAGAAGAAGAAAGGTGAGAAGAAAGGAAAAAAAAAAAGAGGCCTGACAGTGATGAAGAAAGAAAAATAGAAAAGAGGGCAAGAAATAAGTCTGAAAAGGAGGAGATGAAAAAGGCGAGAATTGAGTCCTTAGTGGACAATGAGAGATGGGAAACAGCCATCCGATCGAGAGCCGCAGGTACCTCTACTAGTAGGCTTTCAAAGACTGATAGACCAGCTGTACCAGAATAGAGAGAGGCTCCTGATGGAGATGCGGCAGTAGGGTCAGGAACCCAGGACCCCCGGGATTGATCTATTCCAGGTGTACTCTAACCCTTAGTTTAGATTTTCTTTGATTTTAAGTTGAGGGTGTAGGTTAAATTTGTTATTGTAAGATTCTGTAGTCAACTAGGAGAAATACTTGTACTTGAGGCATTTGAATTATTTTTGTGATTTTTGTACACCTCTTCAAGTGGTCTACTACTTTAAACTGAGTGATTGGCATTTAAGTGTGACCACTGTGCATCTTTGTATGGCATTAGTTCTAGTAACATAATAATCATTGCTAAACAGCTGCACAAACTGAATGAGTAGTCGAGTGCGATATACCTGTGTGTCAAGTGTGTGTGTGTGAGATGTTACTCAATTCCCTCTGTATGCTGAATCCATAACTTGCCCGATTAGTCTTACCTAGGTTGAAGGATAGGGGTTAGAAAAGGATCATAGGTCGTTTTAATATTATCTCACTTTAGCCTAAATGACCTTCCTTATGTGTATTATATCCCTTGATCCTTGTTTTAAGCCTAATTAGCCTATTTCTTTGTATGACACCTGTCATCCTCTTATTTAGATCATAATGAACCTATTTTGGCCCTGGTCCTCCTTAGACACTGTGCACCTTGACTTAGGCAAATGGCCTATGTTGAGGGTGGCTATAATAGGGGTGCGTGACATAGAATGAGTATGAAGAAAGGTAGCATAAAAGAAAAGAATAAAAAGGTGGGTGCAGAGGAAAAGAGAAAGAAAAAGAAAAATTGTGAAAAAGAATAAGTAATTAAGAAAAGACTGCGCCCATCCTAAATAATTGTGATCAAGAAAAGAGAAGAGCGGAAAAGTCTAATGAGTGAAACCCCAAAAAGCTAGTGTAGTGTCAAGGAGGATTAGTCACTTAAAATACCATCGAGTATCATACCAGCCCCTAGCCTACATTACAAGCTTAAGAGAAGTCCTATTAATGACCCTATCTGACCTATCTGAAGATCTGGGTAATGAAAATAAGGGCAAGCCTATGGTTCTTGGCATACACTGATTGGAACTTCGTTCTGAGAGTGAGTGTTTTGATTGTCCCCATGGTTACATATATAATTCCTGATATGAGATGAGGGGGATTTCTTTTCTGTGAGGGCACACTGGTTACATTTCTAGTTACTAACTTGTTCGAGTAGTGTAATACTGGTCTATGCATGGTTGTTATAGCTGAATTGATGCCATATCTTGATTCATGTGTGTTGCATTGGTGTTCTTCATTGTACTTAAATTGACTGACTTTGGAGATGGTGAAAGTGTTTTGAGATGATATGGATGATTGACTGCCAAATGTTCTTTGTATTCTCTTAGTTGTGCTGAGTTGCTTGAGGACAAGCAATTGTTTTAAGTTAAGGGTGTTGATATGTGAGCTAATGCTAACACATTTGAGGCTTTTAACTAAGAATAATTGTGAAGTATTAAGCAACTTTTGTCATTTTTGATTGGTTTGTGTTTGATTTTGCAGTAGAAGCTAAGATGCCAGAGAACCAACAAGAATGGAAGCAAATGAGCTGAAATCTGAAGTAAATAAAGGCGAAGTATGGCTGACGATATTTTTGATAAGTCATCAGCCCTGTTATAAGCTATCATCTTTATCGTCAATAGTAGACAAAGAATTGGCCTAAGTTGAAAGTTGTGACGATATTTTTTGATAGGACGTCAAGGAACTAATAAGTCTTCAAGATTGCCATCAACCTAAGGCAGAACATGAGAGCTGAGGAAAAGCCTTGACGACATTTGTGATAGGTTGTCAAGAAGATGATAGGGCATCACATTTTGTCGTCAGTGTTAGGCAGTGAGTACTAAAAGCATAAAGGAAGCTGACGACATTTGTGATAAGTCGTCAGCCTTCTGATAGGCTATCACAATGGCGTCACCTAATCCGAGGAATTTCTGAATTTTATTATTTTGTTTCCATAATTCGGGTGAACTATTTAAAGCCTTGTTTAGGGTTTTCTTAAGGGTTTCGAACCTTGAGTTTTGAGACATGATACTTTGATATTTTTCTCCCTCTTCTTTTGGCTTGAGAAAGCAATTACTTTAAAGAGACTATCATCATTATTTTGGGATTTTCTTTGGTGATTTAATCTAAGAATCTCTAGTTTCTATTCATCTTTTGGTAAGTTCATCTTTCAAAGCATGAATTCATCTAGTTGCTTCGATTATTACTTCATGTGCAGCTAAATTCCTTTAACCTGAATTATGGGATCTAGGGGTAGGTCTTGATAAGGTGTTGAGTGTTCAAGATTCGAAAGGTGGTAGGACTCCTTGATAATTCTGAATTTTTAATTATTGTCTATTGGTTTCAAATGATAGATAACACCTGCTTTGATTTGCTTGAGAAAGAAATCAAATATAGTGGGAAGTGAATTATTAACAGGGACTTCGAAACACTAAACTTCCGTTTAATAATCAGCATTGTAACAAGGTTGGTTAACCTGAGATAAAATCTGGGCAGTGAATATAAATTCCCCAAGTATGAGAGGATTAGGTAATTAAATTCTTAAGTAGGTCGAGAGACATTTAAGCATAACTTTACTAACGATAACTTGTTTTCCTACCTACCGTGAGAATCTTGAACCACTAGTAGCATCTGTCAAGTACCAAAACCCCTAGTGAACATAATCCTGGTTTTTCATAAACTCTTGATTACAAACATTTAAACTAAAGTGACGAACAATTACTTTTTAACTAAAACCCCCCTATTTCGGGAAACATCCAACTATCAGTTGATTAAATTGCAAACGACTTACGTTCACACCATATTCCTTGTGTGATTCGACCCCAACCTAGTTGGGTTTTATGTTGACAACGATTGCTTACATTCTCGTTGAGAGGTGTAGTTTGAGCGTTATCAATGTCTGATGGAGAGTTGGGTCTAGGCCAATTTCTCATTGCTTTGGTCTTGTGAGGATCAACTTTAATGCCATCACCAGAAATAATATGGTCGAGGAAAGCTACTGACCTTATCCAAAATTCACACTTGCTGAATTTGGCGAACAATTGGTGATCCCCAAGAGTTTGCAATACGATTCTAATATGGTCCGCATGGTCATCCTCACTACGGGAACAGACCAGGATATCATCGATAAAGACTATGTCAAATATGTCTAAATATCGTTTGAACACTCAGTTCATCAAGTCCTTGAAGGCTGTTGGGGCATTTGTTAGCCCGAAGGACATGACTAGAAATTTAAAGTGACCATAACAGATTCTAAAAGTTGTCTTTGGAATATCACATTCCCTTACCTAAGTTGGTGATAGCCAGATCTAAGGTCTATCTTAGAGAAGTAACTTACATGTTGGAGTTGGTCAAATAAGTCATCAATCCTAGGAAGAGGATATTTGTTTTTTATTGTGAATTTATTCAACTTACAGTAGTCAATGCACATTCGGTGATATCCATCTTTCTTACGCACGAACGGGATGGGAGCGCCCCATGGAAAGATACTGGGCCTCATGAAATATTTATCAAAGAGGTCTTTAATATGCTCTTTTAACTTTTTAAGCTCGGATGGAGCCATACGATAAGGAGTAATGGAGATGGGCTTAGTATCAAAAAGAAGATCAATACTGAATTCTATTTCTCTCTCAGGAGGTACCCCTGGAAATCATCAGGAAAAACTTCAGGAAACTTATTGACTACATAGACTGATTGAACTATTGAAGTCTCAGACATACTGTCCTTGACTCAAACTAAATGATAAATTCACCTTTTTGATATCAATTTTCTAGCCTTAAGATAGGATACAAAATGACTCTTGGGAGACACTGAATTACCTTCCCACTCAAAGACTGGCTCATCAGGAAACTAAAAATTTACCACTCGAGTGCGACAGTCTATAGATGCATAATAGGAATGGAGCAAATCCATGCCCAGAATAAGGTCAGAGTCGACCATATCTAACTCTATTAAATCTGCTAATATAATATTATGAAGAACAGTGAGAGGACACTTTCTATAACTCATTTTCCAACAACTGACTCACCCACTGGGTGGAAACTAAGAAGGGATTAAAGAGCTTTTCAGGACCTACCCTAAAATTCACTATAACTAACGGAGTCACATAAGAGAGTTTTGACCTGGGGTGTAACAAGACATAAACATCAAGATGAAAGACACAAAGCATACCAGTAATAACGTTTGGTGAAGTCTTCTACTCCAAATGGTATGGTAAAGCATAAAACCAATTTTAGTGGTGACCGCCACCGATACTGGATGATACACCCTGAGGAGGGACTGGACGACCTAGTAGATCTGGTGCGCTAGTATCCTGAGTCTGGGGACAAACATCCCTATTTCCTTCCTTAGCATACGGGCACTTTTTGATTCTATGACCTAATTTGCCATACCCATAACAGCCTTTCTATCCCCACAAACACTCACCATGATGAGTTTCACCACACTTAGCACATGTCATATAATTGGGCCTTCCATCCACACTGTTTTGAGACATAAACGTAGAAATCCTACCCCACTGCTCTTGCTTAGTTCTAGGTGTGGGGGAACTGGCTGAGGATGGCGCTGGCATATGTGAGTGACCCTGAAACTGCTAATTACTGTCCCCTCCAAACTTTGATTGTCCATACTCAAATTGTTCGATTCTAGCCTTCTTATTTCCCCCCTCCCTCCTTCAACTTTTCTATCTCAATTTGTTGAGCATGAGTCATCAATCTAGCAAGATCCATATCCCTAATAAGCATAGAAGTTCTATACTCCCTGACTACCAAACCAAATACTCTAATAACAAACTTACTCATACAAGATCTAGGGTCAGCTATAAAATCGGGAACATACTTAGACAACTAGTTGAATTTAAGGCAATACTCTTTCACTGTTATCGATCCCTGCCTCAGGTTCATGAATTCATCGACCATAGCTTCTCTCATCTCATGCAGAAAGAACTTATCTAGAAATGCATCCTAAAATACCTTCCAACTCATAGGAGATGCATTCTCCCTACTACTATTCTTCCATATAACAACCCAATCTTAGGCAACATTCTTCAGCCTATAGGATGCCAATTCTAGACTCTCCTCCTCAGTAACATGCATAACTTGGGTGATCTTTCTCACCTCATCAATGTAGAGTTGTGGGTCCTCACCTACTTTTGACCCAAAGAATTCAGGCAGATTCATTCTCATAAAGTCATGAATTCTGGCTGCAGCTAACTCATCATTCTGCTAAAGTGGGACTACAGCCTGATGGTTGCCCTAAACATTGGCATTTACATCTTAGGACAACGCCTGAAAGGCAGCCCAAAATTTAGCATAGGACACATTCTCATTAAGAAGATCAACAGAACGGGTGGATAGTTATTATTTTTACATGTATTAGCTCAGCGAGGAGGCATAATTTTTCACGTAAGATCATGATTTAAAGAAGATAAATACAACTGTAAGAATGATAGATCATGAAAGAAAAAGGATGATTTCCTAAATCATTCTGTAGCCTCTTGTTTATAAATGTAGCGCGCTTCACACCCATGATCAAAACTCTACATAACACGGGTTGTCTAACTCCCTAGGACTCTTTAAACCTTAGGCTCTGATACCAAGTTTGTAATGACAAAAAAATGTGTCCTAAGACATCACATAGTGCTCGATACTACGAGTAGACCCAAGCTAACCCTGTAAGCCTTCTACAAGTTCTAAAACTCAAACAAAGACAATCTAGGCATGCGATAACACTGAAATACTGAATTACTATCTGAACTGTACTAAGTTTAACTGAACATAATATCTGAAAGCATTTAACTTAGAAATATGGTAAACCAACACTTAAAATTTGAAATGTATCTAACAGTCAGACAAGCATCTACTACTACTAACGAGAGAGCCGCTAGGACAGATCCCCAGCTGACTCAAACTGACTAAAAACAACTAAACAAACTACATTATAAAGTTAGGAATCTGAATAACTGGGTCCCGGCACTATGAGGATTCACCAACTATCAGGATATAAATAGAGATACTCATGGTTAATCACGCTATTGGAACTGAGCACCTGAACCTACATTATTAAATAATGTAGCACATAGACATATATGTAGATTAGTACTTTTGGAATGTACTAAGAATATGGGGTGAATGCATAAGTAAAACAATAATTCAATACTCATACAAAACTTTCAAAGGATGCATGCTAAGTGTAAATGACTCACTTGGCTCGAATAAAACATGTACTGCAAAATGATAAAACATGAGTATGTAAAGCATAGAAAATCTTTATAAGTCATAAACCTTAGTTCTAAAAGTTGTACTTTTACTCTTTCTATTGGGAGTTTCTTCTAACAGTCATAAATTATATGAGCTGTTATAGAGTCCAACGTCTTACCCAAGTTGGGGAGAGCTGTTCTACCCTTGCCATTGGAATAGAACCTTATCTTAAGTAATCACTGACTTAGCCCACTATAGGTACTTAAACATATGGTGGCACATAGTTTTGGGGCATAAGACCTGGGAATCATACCCAACTCGGTGCTAATACTACTCCCATACTTATCGCTCAGACTTTATGAAAATCCACCTTAAAATAGCACAATGGTTTGTAAGGAAAACCAGTTATGCTTCTCTTTGCTTTAAATCATAAACTATATGGACAACGTAGATTTCTTATCTTGGCTTAGGATCAAAAGATCAATTTCTTTTTTAAGTCTTGGTAAACAAATTATAAAAGAGGATTAAGATCATAGTCTTCTAGAAATCTCAAAACTCATACTTGGGTTTAAAGCATATGTACTTAAATTTTTAGAATTTCACAATAAAGCTTTATTCTCAACAATCATTTTAAAATCATTCAACAATATCAATTCACAATAAACAAGTGCAATTCATGATATAAACCTTCAAGTCAAAGCATCAATATATGAGGTAAGCATGCACTTCAATACGTAAATCACTTCTAAATTCATAAACTCAAAATGAAGTAGTTTGGGTATGAACTCTAATTTGCAAATCATGAAATCTTAAGTTAAAAATAAGTTTTGGGCACAAAGATGAAAGATTATCCTTGTTCATAACCCCATATACCTTATTAGGTTAAATTGATGTACAAACTTGAACTTTGAATTCCTAATAATGTTCTTGCAGCTTTTTTTGAAGCTGTTGAACCCGGAAACTTGGATTCTTGATTATCTTGAAGAGGGAATGATGAAGCTTTGGATTTCTTGGAGTTAATTGCATTCAGCTACTGAAACTGAGATCCTCACACGGGTGTAATTTAGCATGTCACTGTAATGTGGTACTTGTGCCACCATAATTACTGGCACGACGTGGGCTAATCGCATTGAGCTACTGGAACTGCAATCCAAACACGGCTCAAACCTTGTCTGAAACTTCCCTAAGACATACTCCTTACACCCCTGAACATGAATCAACTCAAAAACCATCTTCTCGGAGACAAGAAGGTCAACTTAAAAATCTTCAAAGTTAAGAGGTCAAAATGTTACTAAGTCTCCAACATTTAGTTTTATTTTCAGGTTCTAAGCATCTTATGCAAGCACTAAAGCCTGAGCTGCGATAAGAACTTACGGGGTATTACATCCCCCCAATTATTTTTTGCCATTTGCCACTATCTCGACCACCCTGAGACTCAGTACCTCCCTAGTTAGAAAACCTACTCCTCTTACCCTTCCTATCCCCAAACTCCACCTACTTCCTCTTTTTATCCTCCATTTACTACATATGAACAGTCAACCTAGAGACGTTCATATCTTTAATCAGAAAGGTAGTCTTGGTATCCAAAATCAAATCCCGATTCAATCAAGAAGCAAACTTCCTCATTCTTGCTCGCATGTCAGAAAATAAATCAAGAGCATACCTTGACAGTCGGTGGAACATTAAGGCATATTTCTTGACAGATATCCTCCCTTGCTTTTCACAAACTCCTCTATCTTTGCTTTCCTCTGCTCTTGGGGAAAGAACTAATCTAAGAAGGCCTTAGAAAAAGTATCCCACAAGACCAATTCTTCCACATCACCCCTATCCCTGTCCCACTACTCATACCACGTTTATGAAACCTTTTTGATCTTATAAGCTTCAAAGTTTACCCTTTTTACATTGGTAGCCTGCATCACCTGAAATATCTTCTCTATTTTATCCAAGAATCCTATGGATCCTTTTCCACCTTCACTACATAAAAAGTGGGAGGAACTATCTTCATAATTGGCCAACCCTTGTGGCCTCAGCAAACAAAGCACCAATCGCACCTCGCTCAGCTTGAGCAGTGACCATTTGAGCAATAACATGAATATACTGATAGAATTCCGTATTAGTCACCTTGCCTTGAGGAGGACTAGCATCAATTGGTGAAACTCCAGAACTATCAGGGATAGGACCATGAGATCAAAGATGAACCCCAGAAGTAGGATGCACCCCTTCAACATTACCCCCAGATGGGATAGAAGAATTTCCTTGTGTTTCAGATATACAAGGCATACTCTGAAAGATGAACAAATAAGGTTTAGATAAGATTCCAGGACAAAGACTCAAATCTTGAAAATGGAATACCAAGAAATTTAAATATTCCTAAATGATTTATAGCCTCTTCTTTATGAATGTGGTACACTACCCACCCCTAAAGAGACTCTACTCGACAGCGCTTTGTGAACTCCAAATTGACCATGAACCTAGGCTCTGATACCAACTTGATGCAACCCGATCGAGGTTCTTATTGTAATGGGTGCCCCAAGTCCAACCGAGATTAGAGACCACCCCCGTTACCCAACCCAACCTCCAATAGCCTGACCTAAGTTGGCTGAATTTTGAGAATGTGGCAAAATAGTGCAACAGCTTACATGAAGACTCAGGGATAAGATCACAGCCATTAATGACCCAACCAAGCATAAGCATACCATACCAACAATCTAACCATACAAAACAATACCAAAATAAGGTCCATAAACTAAGCCATAACCAAAGATATTCCAGAACATAATATAATTAATCCCAAAATGAAATATGACATAACAGTGAGAAATTATGTTTGATGATGCCAGCCTCAATACCTATACCAATGTTAAGGTTGACACTTATACCGATCCTACCCATTCCAACCCATAGCAGTACCACAAAGCCTCTAACCAAAGGAGTAATAAAATCCTGTTGGGACATGCCCCCAACCATAGCCAAAACCAATATCCAAAAATAAATCAATGTTTCTATAAATATCCATAACATGAAATGGAGTCTTCCAAAAGGATGGAAGCTAACCACTTTAGTCCAAATGCTGATCCCCGAGTTAATCACTATATAGAAGGAGTAGAACAGTTGGTTCCTACATAGCATGGGTATACAGCTGCCAGTATACAGGTTAGCGGATGAATACTAGTATGATCTCAGGATAAGGATAAGATAATGCCACTTATAAAACCGACTAAAACCATCTATATGCACAAAACCATACACATATATAACCATGATGGGAAAAGGGATAGGGTTTAGCATGCCTTTAAAACCTTTACCTAGGGTATGTGGCTTTTCCATCCTAAACCACCCAGGGCTATATAGGTTCATCTCCCCCTACTGAAAGGATCCAAGTATGTGTATCCACACGACCAGGGAAGAAAACCTTGGGATGACTAGTACATCCCCCAAAATATAGTATGAAATCATGCAAACAGTAACCAAGACCAACCTCATATCGGCAAATATGAGTTTTCAGTTTTGGTCCCCTCGGGACATCTACCTTCCACGGCTTTGCTACACATCCCACCATTATTGCCCAATTAAAACCAATTTCTAAATAACCAAACCATTATCCATTTATTAACCAAGGCCATTGATATTGGTATCGCCGTACTAATCCTTACTTGCAAGTATCATCCATAGCCAACCATTTATAGGTTTGAGAGGACTTCCAAGTGCCCTTCTATTTACCATATTAAACCACTTGGGGGATTCCATGTGCCCCACAATAATAACCATTAGTCATTTACTATTCCAAGCAATTTAAACCATGAACAATTCCTTTATAAAATTTTAAAACATGCAAGAGTTCCATTAAAGTAGTCAATACAATAGACATATCTTTATAAGCATCTTTTTCAAACACATTGGGGGCATAATATGACCAAAACCAATTGCAATTACCATTAAACTATTCCGGGCAATCCAATTATCCATAACCACCATTAATGCACACAAATCATAATTAAGATTATGGGAAACTATAACTAACCATTTAATATCAAAAAACCCCAATTCATATTTGAAAACCAAAATCATACAATTAATAAAATCATGAAAAAATTCATAAATCCATGCCTTTAGATAGAATTAACAATGAGGGAAGAGAACATGCCTTAATCCAAGATGATGATGGAAAAAAATCACTAAGACAAGTCCCAAATCAATCCTTTAGTTAAAACCCTAGCTTCTCTTTCCCAAAAACTTTTGAGAGAATTTTAGAGTGTTTAAAAGAGTTTCTAAAAGTTAATGAATGGAATAATGGGATAAATAACCTTAAAAGTAGGTTATAAGTTGTGGGACCATATTAGGAGAAATGGAGAAATGTCCAGAATACCTCACTTAAGTTACATCGAAATCCCATCACAGGGGTACGACTGACCCTAACGAGTTGTACCCTTACAATACGAGTGGTACCCTCCACTCATATCCTAAGACTCAACCCTTGTATACAACACTATTAAACATACGAATCATCCAACCAAGTTGTATCCAAAGCATACGAGCAATACCTTTCATCTGTACCCCTAATAGATTTAAACCCACGAAAGATTTAGAGACTGTCCACCATACAAGTCCTGGGTATGACTCGTACGCTGGATTATGACTCATGGTGAGCCACTCATACTCAGATCCAACCTAAGTAACCAATTCTAAGATTAAGTTAAGGAACCAAACAATCTATAACCACTAATACGACTCGTACCCCTAAGTCGTACCCATTCTAATAACCAAAACCCATCCCACCAACCAATACTGGTCAGCATATGGCTAGACCATACCATCTATACCGCAATATATGGCTCATACCATGAGTCATATTGGGTCCAGAGATCAAATTCTAGGAAATTTTCTAAGGTCCAGAAACAAAGGTGTTTCAGTAGGCCTTTGTATGCCTTTTTGGATAACACTTATGCTAAGCTACTAATAATATTATTGTGATTAACTATTGTTTGGTCTAATGAATGTTCTATTAAATGAGTCCTTGACTATAATATGGCCTAAGACATAAATAATGTTATTGACCATGCTATGAATAAGATATATGTTATGTAATGCTTAGCCATTGTTCATACTAATGATAAATTATCTTTAGACCAATAGTAGGTCAATGAATATGCTAATAGGCCATTGTTCATGATATCGCTTATGGTTATTCACAAGGTCTAAACAACTAGATTATGAATTATGTAAGATGGGCCATTAATTATACCTTGATTAAGCCATTGTTTAGGCTTGTGTTTGGGCCGTTCTACACTATTGCAAAAATTATGACCATGCTTAATAATTATGATAATAAATTATATTGGAAACCTTTCTTATTGTTGATATTATAAATGATAATGTAAATGGTGCAAGAAGGCACGCTTATTGACTATATACAAGAATGTTATATAGATTATGTTTGGACTCATGTTATGCATTGTCTAGTAACCATAGTAGTGATTATGCTAGAAAGTATTCTTGTTTCTCATATTATGAGTCATGATACTAAGGGTTCTAAAAGGTATAATTTATTGACTACATGAGAAGCTATGCTACTAACCATGTTGTACCCATTAATACTTTGTAATACTCATGCTATATATATATTTATATATTTATGGATAAATTTTCCTTGAAGACAAATAATGAGATATAAAGGTATGCTTCTCCTTACTTCTATCCCTTATGGGACTTTGACATTTACTTAAGCCCTAATGGGGCTTTCACTTTACTTTAGCCCTCGTGGGTCTTGTCATTTACTTTAGCCCTTGTGGGGCTTGTTCTTTATTATTGATATCTTGATGTGATGATCATGCTCAGAAATTTTAGAGGATATATTAATGTGATGATGATGCCCAGCAAGGACGGAGGATATATTGATGTAATGGTAATGTCCGACAAGGTTGGATGATATATTGATGTGATGATGATGCCCGACAAGGATGTAGGATATTATAATAATATGATGATACCCAACAAGGATGAAGAATATTATGATAATATGATGATACCCAGCAAGGACAGAGGAAATATTGATAATATTATGATACCCGGTAAGGCCAAAAGATATGATGATAAAGTGATGATACCCAGTATATCCGAACAAAATGTTGATGATATTATGATACCTGGTTCGGCCAGAGGATATGTTGATGTTATGATGATACCCGGTTCGAATTCGGCTAGCCCTATGTATGAAAATCTAGCCCTACGTATGAAAATCATATATTTATTTATGTTCTTGTGTAGTTGGCTATAATATTGATATAAGAGGTATCGATTATAGTTTTCTAATGAGTTAAGATATAAAGCGGTATAGTTGTCGATTTAAGGATGAAAGGTGCTTAGTGGTGGATATTACTTATATGGTTAATAGTGACTAGTGAATTTGTGAACCTTAGTGATAAAGAGAGTGTCATTAATGGATATTAATAAGTATGATTATATCATCATGGTGTTAGAGATAATGAGTTTAGCGATGGTGATGATTAGTTTCTATTGATGACTAAGTTTAAGATGTTAATTAATTATTTAATGAGGATTTGTGGACTAATGATGCTGGTTAATAAGACATGTTAGTTGAGAGAAAAATCAGTGTATAAAGGGTGATTAGTGGTCTTTTGTTAAATGGTGACTAGTGGGATTATGTTGGCTAGAAATGAATATTGGTGAATTGGAGAATATGGTCTAGTGGTGAATCTTGACTAGATGCGACTTTTGGCTAGTGCGTAAATAATGGTTAGTCGTTGATCCATGAATGATAACTAAGTTATGAATAGTGGATGGATAATAATCAGTTATATAATGACTAGTGAATAAGTTCTTTAGTAACAAGTGTTGGCTAGCTAATAAGGATAAATAGGGTGTATTGATAGGATAGATATTTATATGGTTGTATGATTATGGTTTTGAGTATATTGGTATATTTTAGTCAATTATGATTATTGATGATAATTATTAATGTTAACAAATGGCCGTTTGATAAAATTGTGGAAAACCATGGATAATAAGTTGGTCATACACATATATATATGAGATTTTATTTTGTTGTGTCTCTTAGATGTGCTCTCCGATGGTATGGGATGCCGTGATGGGTTCTTTACTTTATGTTCTCTTGGGTGTACTCTCAGGTGGTATAGGATGTCGTGATGGGTTCTTTTACTTATGCATTAGTTGGTGTATGGGCTCCAACTTCTTACTTGTGTTTTCTTGAAATTGCACTTGTGTTGCTTTATGATTCTGAATCATTTATTTCTTATGTACGACGATGTTGGCATGCGTTGATGACTTATATTATATTTTTATTCTGATGTTTAATACATGTTATGTACGGCGATATTGGCATGCGTTGATGCCTTATGTTATATTCTGATTTCCATGTTTCTTACTTGTAATATTTAGTGATATTGGCACGTGTTGGTGCCTTATGTTATATTGTTATTCTCAAATACTTACATATTATATACAGTGACGATGGAGATGATTCAGGTTTGATTTTGTACCTTGACTTAGTTATGATTATCTTGCACTTTATCATTCTTATATCATGATTTAGCTCAGTCGGACAATGATGCCTACTGAGTACCCATTGTTTCGGTATGCATACTACACTTTTATAACCTTTTGGTGTATATTCGAGTATTAGTTGTCACCATTCATCATGGTTCATGCAGTGATTGAATCTTGGAGATAGGGTGAGCTCTTGGAGTTTTAATCACCCGAATTCCTTCCACATCTTATGTTCAGTCTTTAGTATTCGAGACAGATGTATTAACTATTCTAGACTATGAGTTGTATTATTACTATTAGTTACTCTTGTACTAGCTCTACTAGGTTTCGGGATTGGTATCTTGTATGACTATTTATTTTGCCTAAAATCCTTATGTTAGCCATTGATGTTCCTTAAATTTTGCCTATTTTGGGCCTTTCTTACTGGATTAACCCATTGAGTTATCTTTGGGTTATGGTAATCGCTTACCTATTGGTGGGAATTGGTAGGTCCCATCATGACTCATAAATCGAGTCGTGACAAAACACCAAATCCATCACCCAACTGTCACAACCCGAATAAGGTTCTACCCGTACCGGGCATCTCAAGTCCATCGAGGATTGGAGATCACCCCCTTAGCTCTAATCTAATAGAACCAAGTATACCAAGCAGACGATGAATTTTAACATAAAATAAGATATGATAAGAAAATCCAAAGAATCTATGATATATCAATACCTAACATCCACCAACCGATAACTAATACCGACAAACAACCATATTACCCATGCCCACAGTAATGTCCAACAAAGCTCTAACAAAACCGAAGATAATCCGGTCAGGACATACCCCCGACCATAGAAAAAAATAAATCCAAAGAAAGAGTCAATATATAAGGAAACCCAAAGCATAAGATGAGACCTTCCGAAGGATGAAATCTCACCACTTCAGTTTGACTCACGATCTATCCCACGATCGCATAGTTATTATGCAGAAGGAATAGAAGTATGGTCAGTTTTTGCATCATGTGGGGATATAGTGTCTGAAGATAGTTCATGTTTGGAGCGCTAGCATGTAACTCAGGGTGAAAGGATATAATAATGACCTGAACCATAATACATAAACCATTTAAAACAATGCACAACATCATATGCAATACATACATATACACACAAGGAAGAACATCATGGAAGACCTCAGGAAAGTCACAAACCACAGGAATGGTTTGTAATAAAGGACCTTCTGAGTTAGAATCTTGCACCCAAAACAAATGATAAAGACACCCCTTGGAAATAAATTTCTGGGATCTAAGATATGCTATGAACCTCCCCTTAGGCACTAAAGAACTTCCTTCCCACTCAATAACCAGCTCATTAGGGAATTTGAAAATGACCTTACGGGTTTCCCTAAGGTCACACAGTTGATTGTGTGGTATCTGTTAGTGGTAGGGGAGGCATAGCACGAATACAACCAATCCATCCCCAAGATGACATCAAAAAATAGAATGTCTAATTCAATCAAATCCACCAAAGTTTCCCTACCACTAACAAATACCACACAACCCCTATAGACCCTTCTAGCAACCATCGAGTCACCCATTGGGTAGAAATAGAAAAGCGGATTAAAATACACTCGGGATCAAAACTAAAATACGCAGCCACAAATGGGTTCACAAAAGAAAAGGTAGACCACGGATCAAGTAAATAGTGCACATCATGAGAGAAAAATTTTAACGTATTGGTGATGACATCAGGAGATGCCTCAGACTCCTGATTGATAGTGAGAACGTTCAGGTGATTCCGACCAGTGTCGGTACTTGATGTGGCACCCCTTGGTGTAGGAGAATATGATGTGTCACCCAAAAACTTATTATCCACCACAGGTACCTTGTCCCAGGAATCCTTTAGCAATGTCCCAGTTATCCATAATTGAAACACGGGTTCCTTCCCTCATCAAAAAACCATGATTCAATCGACCACAAAGTCTCAAGAAGGATATGATAGAGCTTACTGAGCCCCACTAGCCTAAGATTGGGAACCCTGTACCCTAGAACCATTACCACTCTAAAAATGATGATCTCCTAACGGCTTTAGATAAGGTGCACTAGCCGTCGAATAAGAACCAGAGTTGCCCTACTTCATTTTAGACCATTTCCTACCATCTCTACCACTCTCCTGCTGACCTCCACCCTGATTCAAATACTAAAACTTCATACTCTGCCTCTCCCTTACCTCCGTGTGCTTCTTGTTTTCCTCCTCAACCTTTTGTATATACACTACCAGTTAAGAGATATCCATATCATTGTTCAACAAGGCAGCCTTTCTTTCAAAATTAACTCATGAGACAAATCAGAAGTGAATTTCCTCATTCTATCCCTTATGCTAGACACTAGTTTAGGAGTAAAGCGCGACAACTGGTGGAATTTCAAGGCATATTACTTCACCATCATCCTACCTTGCTTCAAACTCACAAACTCCTCAACCTTTGCCTTCCTCAACTCCTGAGGAAAGAAGAGACCTAGAAAGTCACTAGAAAAGTCATCCCATAATTTCGCCTTCTTATCATTATCCCTAGACTGGTCCCACTCTTCATACCATTGGTAAGCTACATCCTTTACTGATAAGCAACAAATTCCACACCCTCTACATTAGTAGCATATGTAACCTAGAGGATCTTCTCCATCTCATCTATAAAACCTTGAGGATCCTTCTCAACCTTAGTACCAGTGAAAATTAGAGTATTTAACCTCATAAACAGGACAACTCTAGTGTCTTAGATGAACTCCCAATAATACTATCAAAACCCATCTGATATGACTGAGATATCATCAACTGGGTCAACAGATGAATGGATTGGCAAAACTCAGCATTAGTAATATCTTCCTGAGGAGATTAGGTACTAGTTTCATCAGCTGAAGAAGGATCAGTGGAGATAGGTAGAACTCTACGAGGTCAATCAAAAGCTATGAACCTTGATCAGTTCTGCACCCCGTAAGTTCGACGACATTCACTCATATTGTCCTCAGGCGGAACAAATGAGTTTCAATGAAATTCAAATTTTTTGGGAGGCGTGATATAAAAGGTGAATAAATGGGAGTTAGAGGAATCCAAGACCTTAGACTCTATAGCACGAAATAGATAGCAAAGAAGAGAAATATGCCTAAATGCCTTGTAACCTCTCCCTTATAAGTATGGTGCACTACATACCCATAAAATAGACTCTACTTGACATGAATTTGTGGAAACCCAACTGACCATGAACCTAGGTATGATACCAACTTTGTCACAACCCAAATCAGGGCCTGGCCGTGATGGGCATCTCAGGTGCACCGAGGACTGGAGATCACCCCCTTAGCCTAATCCAACAGAACCAAGTGTTTTTCAACCATCAAGGATTTATTCACCTTAGCTCTCTCGAACCTAAAGTGTACAACAAATTATACGAACTCTCCAAGAAGTTAATCCTGCTAGGGCATTAACGTTTAAATAGAGGTTGGAAACCCTATTTTCTTGTCACACTCTCTTTTCCAAACAATAACTTTTCTGTCGAACAAGTTAATGCTATAATGGTGCATTCCCTATGTTTGCAACCATGAGAATTCAATCAAAATGAAGAGAGTAATGATATAAGTGGCGTGACACATCATAAATTCACAAACTCATAGCAATAGAGAGTATATTACAAGGTTTCCATAACCCTAACAGATAAGTTTAGCTACTCTTGAATACAACAGAAATCAAAATAGACATAGTCATCATACCAAAACTTAGAACAATCTCGGCGATGGAGATGACTAGCGACAATAAGAGAGGAATGTGTTTCTCTCTCTCCGTTGCTCAAGCTAAGCCTTTTTCTGCTTTCAAAAAATATTACAGAATCTCAATTATGAATAATGGCTGAAAATTCAGCAATAAGGTTTTTAATAACAACCTTCTCTACTAAGTTGCTACTGCATCCTTAACTATTTAAAAAATGTTGAGTTTGCCCGGGAAAAGTTCCCATGCATCACATTTAGTCCAAAAGTTGCCTTCCCTTTTATGTGAAGTTTTCCTTTGCTGTCCACAGGTCCCCAAAGTGCTGAAATCTTCCGCATTAGTACCTGAAAAGCATGCTAATCACATAGGTCAGCTCACTTAATTGAAAGTAGACTAAAAGTGCAGGAATTATGTATTTTATCCTCAAAACTTAGCTAAAACATGGGTAAGTTATGGTGCTTAGACGTATAAATACGCCCAACATCACCACCCCACACTTAAAGCTTTTTTTTTCCTCGAACAAAATATTACATCCATGCGAACACCTAACTAGAATTTACAAGAGCAACACAAAATTTCCAACAAGACATACACTGCAATTATTAACAAAGAGTAGATTTCTTGATCATTACTAGAAACAACTCACCCTCCAACATAGACTCATTAGGATGGTTGATTCGTATACACAAGTTAAGCCAAAAAAATCATATAAAACTACCCAACAATCATCAACCATGTGCGCTCACACAAAATGTTACCCATAATCACTCATAGTTTTGCATTTTTCAGAAACATGGGTATAAGACTTTGCTTGCTCTCACTCTCACAAAGAATTCTTAGATTACAACTGATGACCATATGCTTCCTTAGTGTAATGCTCCACTAATATCAGAATGCTAAGGTTAGGATCAAATAGGTCTTTACGGGTTGTAATGTAGGCTAAGGGACAGGTAGGACTATTTTGGCCAGAAATGGTGACTACGTTCCCTAAGCGCTTTAATACACTACATTATGATATTTACACTAACTTTTAACAACCACTCTATCTTCCTTTCATCCACCAACCCCCTTTCACCCATTTTTTTATTCAATCAGAACACAATGATGGGAATATACAACTCTCTTTTTATTATTATTATTTATTTATTTTTAGCATCCCTATGATAGCCACCCTCGATCACATATTTTCATGTATCAATAACTAAAATTTGGGGTATCACTTTCACCATTTTCATTTTATTTTGCCACACTCTTTACTCAACTTGATTCTACAATTTAAAGCGCTTAGGAGCTTTTGGAACAAATTATGGTCTTAAAAAAAATGGATTAGGCTACATATGAGGCTGCCAAAGAAAATAGCTAAAGGCTCAAAGGGTGTTCACTAGGACAATGTACAAAGGTAGGTAAAAAGAAGATAAACAAAATCAAGGCTGCCAAAGAAATGCCTAAATCATCTCCTAAACTCACAATCTTTATTTCACTTCACACACACACTAGGCAAGTTCTAGCATCAGTCGCAACAAAGAATATACAATAACCTTACACACACATGGCACATGGTCAACTTAATTGGGAGCATTACAGATTCTTGACCCAACAGATGAATGAATTAAACCACAAACAATTATCACATAGTGAGTCACAACTTAGAGCCTAAATGTTTCAATAGTAGTGATTCAGCACAAACTCTTGTTATAATGCTATGCCGTCTATCAGAACAATTTCATGCACTTTCTGACTAATTACAACTAACTAACTATGACTAAATCAAACAACTAAGAATAGATGTAGGCAAGCAGTACACAATACAGCAGACATATACCCGCACCCCACACTTAGACGGAACACACTGCCCTCAGTGTAAATAAATAAGCAAAACCTGATTAGTCAGACTCCTCCTCTATATCCGGGGTCATACCCCCTGCGTCAGAATCATCATCAGAGTCGTCATCATCAGAGTTTTCCTCCACATCAGAGTCTAGCAGTCGGTGATCATCGTCTGTCGGCACATCATCATCATTTCAGAAGATTTACTATAATCCAGAAAAAAAAATAGTGATGGCACCACCCCACACTTAATTTGTTTGCACAAACTAATTGAGTGAGTGATGTCGATTACTCAGACTTCATCGACATACATTTAGGTGGTATGTTCCAACAACATTAATAGCGCAGTCACACTTTCAACCCTTCACTTTACATAACAATTTCTCAGTTTGATAGAGAGAAGCAGCACACAATGGTCATGTAATCTTGACTATCATTTTCAACTTTATTTCATTGGAGCAATGCAATCTTTGAACAAGACTACCAAATAGAAATCTTATCATTCTATAGCATAGAAACAATCACACCATCTTATGCTTGTGGTCAATCATGATCATTACATCGATGAACGAGTCATTCAAACATTCAAGCTTACAACTCTCAAAATTATGCATTAACTTCAAAATTTCAACTCCATAAAAAAAATTATGACAGTGAATACCAAACAATACATGCCGGAGTAAAGTCAAGAATACCCACAAGAATCCTTTCACTCAATGAGATGCATCATAAAACCAACCATATTCTCATCACCAAGCACTACTTCAAAATCTAATTAACCATTATAAGCGTAGCACTGCAACAACTACAGAATATAAAAGAACAACTTACTTGGTGATGGATCGAGAAGGTGAGTTTACAAGATTAGATGAGAAAAGAGGAAAACTTGGAGAGGATAAGGGAGCTTGGGCGGCGCCTAGGTTCAACAAACAATTGAGTGGTGTTCAAAGGTAGAGGGTCTATTTAAAGGATGAGCCATGGGTCGGTTTGATCCATTTACAAACGGGTTAGTAGGCAAAAAGCATAAGTAGGCGGCGCCTATAGCATTGCCTAAGCATAAGTAGGCGGCGCCTATAGCATTGCCTATGTTCGCATAGGCGGCACCTTGCCCATCGCCTATGTGAGGCAGTGACGGCATAGGCGGCGCCTTTCCCATTGCCTATGTTGGAATAGGCAGCGCCTAGCCTATTGCCTATGTTGTCATAGGCGGCGCCTTGCCCATCGCCTATGTGAGGCAGTGAGAATAGGCAATGGCGTAGGTGGCGCCTTTCCCATTGCCTATGTTGGCATAGGCGGCGCCTAGCCTATGGCCTTTTCTCCATCATTCCTAGACTTACTACCATTGGCATGGCTCACTTTCAAATTAAAATTTTGGATTAATCTCCTCCTTTGTACGTCTTGCACCTACACTTAATCAAAAACAACAAAAATGATTAGAAGGATGGGTTGCCTCCCATGTAGCGCTTGATTTATTGTCACGACATGACATAGTTATCTCGAGTACTCAGACTTCATCGAGATATATGGTGGCTATACATTTTATCGAATCGGTTGGACCGATATATAGCTTCACTCTTTGGCCATTCACCTTAAAGACACCACCATCATTGTTTTCTAACTCCACTACTCCAGATGAGTAAACTTGGCTGATTCTGAATGGACCAGACCATTTAGATTTCAACTTACCTGGAAACAGCTTCAGTCTGGAGTTGAAAAGAAGTACCAAATCGCCCTTCTAAAAGTTTCGTTGGATAATACTCCGATCATGGTACTTTTTCATCCTTTCCTTGTAGAGATCTGCTCTTTCGTACGCATGTAGACGGAATTCATCCATCTCATTTAGCTGTCCCAATCTCATATTAATCGCATCATCCCAATTCAGGTTAAGCTGCTTCAGTGCCCATATTGCTTTATATTCTAGCTCAATTGGCAAGTGACAAGCCTTTCCATAAACTAGTTGGTATGGTGACATGCCAATTGGTGTTTTAAACGCGGTCCTATATGCCCATAAGGCATCATCCAACTTTCTGGACCAATCTTTCCTGCTGGCATTCACAGTCTTATAAAGGATCAACTTGATCTCCCAATTTGAAACCTCTACCTGCCCACTAGTTTGTGGGTGGTACGGTGTAGCTACCTTATGTTGCTTAACCCCATACTTTACCAATACGGCTCTGAATAGCTTGTTGCAAAAATGTGATCCTCCATCGCTTATGATGGTACGAGGTACCCCAAAATGAGAGAAGATATTTCTCTTTAAGAACTCTACGACACTCTTACCTTCATTATCAGCTAGCGCGACTGCTTCGACCCATTTGGATACATAGTCCACAGCAACTAGGATATATTTCATCCCAAATGAACTCACAAATGGGCCCATGAAATCAATACCCCAGATATCGAATAACTCTACTTCAAGCATTTTAGACATGGGCATTGATGATAGGCGAATTTACACGCCTAAAGTGCTATATTTTACCCATATTTTAGCAATGTTTTGAGGACAAAATATATAATTCATGCACTTTTAGTCCTTTTTCCTGTAAGTGAGCTAACGAACATGATTAGCAAGTTTTCAGGTATAAATGATGCAGAATTCAGCATTTTATGGATAACTTGACGCCAAATAAAGCTTCACGAAAGGAGGAAAGCAAAGCTTGGACGCCAAGGACCAAAAGTGGCGCATGGAAAATCTATCCCGGGCAAAAACAGCAATTCTGAAGACTTTGGGGACTAGCAGTAACTTATTAGGATTAGGATAATGATACCTTAACCTAGTAGAATTGGGTTAAGTAATTCATTAGCTTAGTAGGAATAGGATATGGGTATTATAAATACCCTATTTTGCTAGAGATTTTAATAACTCTAATTTGAATTCTAATTCTTATTCTACTTCCAATTCCGCAAGACCTTTTCTATTAATTCTACTTTTTATTCTTCTTCTATTCATCTATTCAATTCTTAATTTCCGCAACAAGAGAAACGTTACTTTGCAAGGAATTCACGCCTAACGCCTACCACACCTTGCTACACGAAATCTTTATTGTGGTATAATAACAATGCCTATTGTGATTTCCTTCGCACTCATGGGTAACTAAACTTCTCTGTTGGGGTTATGGAAGCCATATGAGATACTATCTATTGCTATGAGTTTGTGAATTCGTGACACGTATATTGCTTATATCATTATTCTCTTCATCTTAATCTAAATTCTTTGTGGTTGCAAACGCATAGAATACGCCAGTATAGCATTAATTTGTTCGAAAGAAAGGTTATATGTCTGGAAAAGAGATAATGTCAAGGTAATAGGGTTCCATCCTCTATTAAAAAGTTAGTGCCATAACTGGATTAACCTCTTGGAGAATTTGTACCGTTAGATACGCTTTAAGCTCAAAAGAGTTAAAGTGAAATAGTCCTTGTTTAGGTCGAAAGACGCTTGGATTTACCATCGAATACAATTCTCTATAAGCACATACATGTCTTAATTCCGCATAACTCATAGCCAATAGAGACGTACAACTCATAAGGTGGACATAACCCCAACTTCTCAATTCTCATTGTTTTACATCCTACTAAACATTCTTTCTTTTTACTTTGCTATTTTCCATTTTTACTTTAATAGTTTGGTTAAATTACCTGCACGACAAAACTCCCCCTTTTTACGAGACTTGCACTAAAAGTCTAGTAATCTTTGCTTACTTGTTGACCAAGCTATTCCCTGTGGGATCGATACCCAACCCAGTTGGGTTCTATATTTGACAAACGACCGCTTTACACTCCTACGAGAGCTGTAGATTGAGCGTTATCAAAAATTGGCATCGTTGCCGGGGAATACAAGTGTCAATTAAGTTCGTAATAATTACTAGACCCTTTGGTCAAAGATTCTTGTACTTTTACTTCTAATTTTTGTTTTTGTTTACTGCAGGTTTTTATTCAGTGCATGCCCCATACCCGAAGTTCTGGTCAACCGTTATTACCTATCAATCCTGAACCACAACGTATTCGCAGAATGGAGGCACAACACGAAATTGAAAGGATGACTGCTCAACAGGAACAGGCGAGACTAGCTGCGCTAGCCGCCGCCCAAGTGCATCAACAAAATATTGATAACCCTGGGCGAGCAACAAATGCTGACGATGAGGATCTAGGTGATGACGAGTTACTAAACCCTAGGCATGCCGCTGAGATCGCAACACCTGCCAACAGAAGGGATCGTCAAGCTAGGTTTAGGCCTGAACGCCGAGCTATGCAACCAGCTTTTGACGATGATGATGATGATCTTGATGGAGCCGGAGCCACAGGAGCCATTATTCATCCACCATTGGCACCCGGAGCCAAGTTCAACATCACGAGCACCATGATTCAGTTATTGCAACTCAAGGGATTATTTGGTGGACTAGCCGGCGATGATCCGAATATGCATCTCATCAACTTTATTTCTACATGCAAGTCGTTTGACAATCCTGGAGTTGGTCAGAATGCAATTAGGTTACGCTTATTTCCATTGTCTCTGTCTGGGGAGGCAACTCTATGGTTGAATGGGCTGACTCCTGATTCTATTACAAATTGGAGGCAATTGAGAGACGCTTTCCTAGAAAGATTCTTTCCGCCATCCAAAAGAGCACAAATGAGAGATGAAATCAGCAACTTTCGTCAGCTTCCAACTGAAGCCCTTTATGAAACATGGGAGAGGTTCAAGACGAAGCTAATGAGGTGCCCAAACCATCACATGACTAATGTTCACCTAATGGAGATACTTTATAGAGCCTTGAATTCAATAACTAAACCAGTTGTGGATAATGCGGCTGGAGGATCATTCATGGATCTCACCTTTGGTCAGGCAAGCAATATTCTAGACCGGATGAAGAAGCAAAGTAGAGCTTGGCATACCAGGGATTCTGAGGTAGCAAGCCCCACTTTATCTATAGGCATGACTGCAGACCAAAGGAGAAGAGAAGAAGAACGTGATCAAGATATGGCGCACATGAAAACACAAGTGGATCTTCTTACAAAGCATCTATTATCAGGGAAGACCGAAAAAGTCAAAGCCATTACGTCAAAAGAAAGAGACGAATCTGATTCGGAAGAAGAAGCCAACTACTTAAACAATCAGGGGGGTTTCCGAGGTAATACCCAAGGAAACCAAGGTCGGAACTATTATGATAACTATGGAAACAAGGACCAAGGTAGTTGGAAGAACAAGAATGACAAAGGTGGTTTGTATGTTCCCCCTGGAAGACGTGACGCCACCACATCTAGTTCTGGAAGTATGGAAGACATGATGGCTAAACTACTGAAAGGAGTGGAAGCAACTAGCGCGGGAGTAACGGAGGTAATAAATGATTTGTCCTCTATGAAGCAATTAGTTGATTCACATTCCACTTCAATCAAGCAAATAGAGCAGCAACTGAGCCAACTTTCAGCAGCACTCAATCAAAGAAAGACTGGCACCTTACCTAGCGACACTGTGCAAAACCCAAGGAATGATGGGTCATGCATGGCTGTTACTACCCGAAGTGGTAAGGTGCTGGAAACTTCATCAAAAGGAAAGCAAGTGGTTGACGAGTAGCGGACATTGATGATGAGGCGAAAGGAGAAGATTCCGCAGAAATTACCCACGACGTCCATGACGTCACACCGAATATGTTGCATCCTGAAAAGGCTGAAAAACGGAAGCAAGAGGAGAAGAAAGCTGTGGAGAAAACAATTCCATACCCACCACCACCTTTTACTCAAAGATTGAAGAAGGCGGCGGATGATACAAAGTTCAGCAAATTCATGACTATGTTAAAGCAGCTGACCATTAATGTTTCGTTGGTGGAGGCACTTGAACAAATGCCTGGGTATGCAAAATTTATGAAGGATCTTTTGACGAAAAAGCGGGCAGCAAGCTATGAGTTGAAAGATAATGTTCATCACTGCAGCGCCATCGCTACCCGATCACTAGTTCAGAAGAAGGCTGACCCCGGAGCTTTCACTATTCCTTGCACTGTTGGATCTTTGAATTTTGCTAAGGCATTATGTGATTTAGGAGCCAGCATCAATTTGATGCCATTATCTATCTATAAAAAGTTGGGGTTAGGTGATCCTACTCCAACCAATATGAGGCTCGTAATGGCGGATAGGTCGGTAAAATGACCTGTTGGGATTCTATGTGATGTATTGGTAAAGGTTTCTTCATTCATCTTTCCGGCAGACTTTGTTATTTTGGATTGTGAAGCAGACTCAGAAGTTCCCATAATCTTGGGGCACCCTTTCCTTGCTACAGGAAGCGTGCTTATTAATTTGAGAGCCAATGAGCTTTCATTCCGAATAAATGACGAAGTAGTTCGCTTTGATGTGTGCAAATCAATGAAGCAACCCAAAGAGCTGAACGTATTTTCGGTGGTTGATGTTTACTTTGATGATGAGAAAGAATTACTTGAAGAAGAGCAAATTATTAATGACCCAGTGGCGGTTGTGCTCATGAATAAAGAGAGTAAGGATGTTGAAAATTGCGAAGAAGCTATTTGTGCTCTATCAGGATTAGGGACATATCGCCATACTCCCAAGAAGCTGGACTTCGATCTCAAAAAGCTAAGCCATCTATTGAAGAGCCACCCACGTTAGAATTGAAGTAGTTGCCTAGTCATTTAAAGTATGCATTCTTAGGAAGCGGAAACACACTTCCAGTCATTGTGGCAGCAGATTTGGGTGAGCAACCAGTTGTAGCTCTCATTGCTATTCTACGGAAGTATATAAGAGCCATTGGTTGGACCATTGTTGATATTATTGGTATTCCACCTGGGATTTGTACACACAAGATTCAGCTTGAAGGAAATTGCACACCCACCATTGAGCATCAAAGGCGTCTCAATCCACCTATGCAAGAAGTGGTGAAGAAAGAAATTATCAAGTGGTTAGACGCAGGAGTTGTGTATCCAATCTCCGACAGTACATGGGTAAGCCCGGTACAATGTGTTCCCAAGAAAGGAGGCATGACGGTGGTCGCAAATGAAAAGAATGAGCTTATTCCACTCAGACCCGTCACCGGATGGAGAGTATGCATGGACTACCGAAAGCTGAATTCTTGGACACTCAAAGATCACTTTCCAATGCCATTTATGGACCAAATGCTAGATCGATTAGCGGGGAAAGAATGGTTTTATTTTTTAGATGGTTATTCAGGCTATAATCAGATTTGTATTTCCCCCGAAGACCAAGAGAAGACAACGTTCACATGTCCATATGGCACGTTTGCCTTCAAACGTATGCCATTCGGGCTATGTAACGCACCAGCCACCTTTCAATGTTGTATGATGTCTATTTTTTATGATATGGTTGAAGATACTTTGGAGGTATTCATGGACGATTTTTCAGTCGTTGGTGAGTCTTTTGAAGCGTGCTTGGCAAACCTAAGTATGGCATTGCAAAGATGTGTAGAATTCAACCTAGTGCTTAATTGGGAAAAATGCCACTTCATGGTTAAAGAAGGTATCGTTCTGGGGCATAAAATCTCTGAAAGAGGGATTGAGGTTGATCGAGCGAAAATTGAGGTTATTGAGAAGCTACCACCACCAATTTCCGTAAAGGGAATTCGTAGTTTCCTTGATCACGCAGGTTTCTATCGGCGGTTTATCAAAGACTTCTCCAAAATTGCTAGTCCATTATGCAAACTCTTGGAGAAAGATGCAAAATTTAACTTCAATGAAGATTGTTTGAAGGCATTCGAACGCCTCAAAGGAAAACTAATTGAAGCTCCTATCATGGTAGCACCAGATTGGTCTCTACCGTTCGAAGTCATGTGTGATGCTAGTGGGGTAGCCGTGGGCGTTGTACTTGGCCAGAGGAAGGAGAAATTATTCCATCCTATCTACTATGCTAGCAAGGTCCTGAACGAAGCCCAAAAGAACTACACTGTCACAGAACAAGAGCTCCTAGCGGTTGTGTACGCGTTTGAGAAGTTTCGTGCTTATTTGTTGGGGACAAAAGTGATCGTTCATACAGACCATGCAGCTCTAAGATATCTAATGACAAAGAAGGATGCGAAACCAAGACTAATTCGATGGGTGTTGCTGCTGCAAGAATTTGATTTCGAAGTTAAAGATAGAAGAGGTTGCGAGAACCAAGTGGCTGATCATCTATCTAGACTCGAAAATGAGTGTATGGCGCAGCCTGAAATCGTGATTGATGATGCATTCCCTGATAAGGAGATCTTAGCAACGATAATGGAAAAGTTACCATGGTATGCCGACTTTGCAAATTTTGCGGTAAGTAATATGATACCTGCAAACTTATCTTACCATCAAAAGAGGAAGTTTATGCATGATGTAAAACACTACTTTTGGGATGAGCCATATTTGTTTCGACGATGCGCGGATGGTGTTATCCGACGATGTATATCCCATGAAGAGGTGCCTAATATATTGGAAGCATGCCACACTTCCCAAGTTGGGGGACATCACGCAGGTAATCGGACAGCAAGAAAGGTATTGCAAAGCGGATATTATTGGCCTTCGATATTTAGAGATGCCTACGACTTTGTTAGAAGATGCGACCAATGTCAGCGACAAGGTGCTATTTCGAGACACCATGAGATGACCATGTCGAAAATCCTTGAAGTAGAGCTCTTTGACGTATGGGGTATTGATTTCATGGGTCCATTCATAAATTCATTTGGAATGAAGTACATCCTAGTTGCTGTAGATTATGTCTCAAAATGGGTTGAAGCAGTAGCGTTGGCCGACAATGAGGGAAAGCGTGTTGTTGCATTCTTGAAGAGAAATATCTTCTCTCGCTTTGGAGTACCACATACTATCATAAGCGATGGAGGATCCCACTTTTGCAACAAGCTATTCAAATCCGTGTTGGCAAAATATGGTGTCAAGCAACATAAGGTAGCCACACCTTATCACCCATAAACTAGCGGCCAAGTAGAGGTTTCCAACCGAGAGATCAAGCAAATCCTTGCTAAAATGGTGAATGCTAATAGGAAAGATTGGTCTAGGAAGCTGGATGATGCACTATGGGCGTACAGGACTGCATTCAAAACACCCATTGGCATGTCCCCGTACCAACTAGTTTATGGGAAGGCTTGTCACTTACCCATTGAGCTTGAGCATAAGGCATTGTGGACGTTGAAGCGATTGAATTTGAATAGGGATGATGCAATAAATCTGAGATTGGAGCAACTGAACGAGATGGACGAATTCCGTCTCCATGCTTATGAAAGATCAGACCTATACAAGGAGCGGATGAAAAAGTATCATGATCAGCGGATTGTTCGACGAAACTTTCAAAAGGATGATATGGCACTTCTTTTCAATTCCAGACTGAAGTTATTCCCAGGTAAGTTAAAATCCAAGTGGTCTGGTCCATACAAAGTTAACCAAATCTACTCGTCTGGAGCAGTAGAGTTGGAAGACAATAATGGTGTTGTCTTCAAAGTGAATGGCCAACGAATAAAACCCTATATCGGTCCTCTTGATTCGATAAATTATATGGACCTCACTTATCTCGACGAAGTCTAAGTACTCAAGGTAACTATGTCGTGCCGCGACAATAAATCAAGCGCTAGATGGGAGGCAACCCATCGTTTATCGTTTTTCATTTTTCCTTTCGTTCTAGTACGTGTTTTGCTTTTGATAAATAAAAATCCAAAAATAAGAGTCGTGCCACGACCAAAACTAAGGCTCTGGATGGGAGGCAACCCATCGTTCTAATCGTTTTTATTGTTTTTGAGCAAATGTAGGTGCAAGAGGTGTAAAACGAGGATATTGGTTTCAAATCTCGATTTGGACGTGTTGCATGTTAAAGGTGGTAAGTTAGGAATGAAGAAGCAAAAGGTTATGGATTGAGCATTGCTCATGAAAATATAGGCATCAAACAAGGCTAGGCCTAGGTAAAACTAGGCCACGAACAAGGCAAAGCCTATACTATGGCCTAAGATCTCGGAATCTAGTGTGCCATAGCATAGGCGCCGCCCATGCCCAAGTATGTCATAGCATAGGCGCCGCCTATGCTAATGCCTTTTGTCTCTGAATCTCATATGCCATGCTAAAGGCGCCGCCTATGCCTAGGAATGCCATGGCATAGGCGCCGCCTATGCTAAACAATGCTTTGCAAAAGGCGCCGCCTATGCCAAGCATAGGCAAAGCAAAAGGCGCCGCCTATGGTCACTTCTTGTCTCCAAATCCGATTTTAAATGGGTCAAAACCCGACCCAAACTTCTCCTATAAATATGAGACTTAGTCTTGAACCAAAAACACATTGGAAACCTAGCTTAAGCGCCGCCTATTGTCCCCAAATCCTCTCAAAAATTTTCCTTTTGCTCTCTTACTTCACAAAAACATCATCCAAAGTCATCAATCAAGTAAGTGCTTCTTTGTTCTTCATTTATATTCCGTAAGTACTACATTACTACGCCTATTATGAATTGCTAAATCTTGAAGTAGTATTAATGATTTGAAAGTGATTAAATTGTTATGATACAACCAAGTGAGTGAATGAATACGTAAAGATGATCGTAAGTTATTTCCAATTTGATTTTGATGCATTGTCATACTTTTGCGGAATTACTATGGTCACTAAAATTGCATAATCTTGTCACTTGCATACTTACATGTTGGAATGACTTGTTCATTGGAATAAGACTTATAGTTGCCTACCGACATAGGAGGTTGTGATTATTGATAGATACTATACTTTGATTCAATCCCTATGTAGTAGTCTTGATATATCAAACATGAAAGTATTGCTAAGATTACAAGAAGTATGACTTCTCTAATTTTATTGTTGGAATATAGCACCTAAAAACGTATGTCGATGAAGTCTGACTAGTCGACCACTTTCACTTCACTAGTCTGTACCAACAAACTAAGTGTGGGGTGGTGCCCCTACTGCTCGTTTATAGATTGTATCCATCGAGATGATGCTAACATAAACATTATTTTAGTCTCAGGTACAATGGCACCCAAAGCAAGACAAGGCAGAGATAAGGCTACCACTTCACAAAAAGGCAAGAAAAGAGGCCGAAAAGAGCAAGGAGAATCATCCTCGATGCAAGTACCACGCCGCATGTTCGGAATAAAATGGGTTCTTGAGGAGGGAGAAAAGGAATGGTATAGGAACAACAAAGAAAGAAAATATGTTCATGTGGACTTGATAAACAAGGAAAGCCTAGCAAAGAAAGAACCACGCATGTTGGCCAAGATCATGGCATTACATCTTGATTTCATCTTCCGAGACATGGGAGAATGTAATCTCGATTTAACAAGAGAATTCTATGCCAACTGGTCACCGAAAACCACAGGAAGCGAAGTCAAGATTCGGGGCCAAGTGTTACAACTCAATGCGGATTTCTTCAACTCCTTTCTTGGCTTGCCTTCAGTCGATCCATCACCATTCAAGGAGCTGTACAATAGACCTCCATATAGAGCTATTCGACACACACTCTGTGGAACAAGATCCATGGCACGCTGGAGTAGACACAAGGACACTGGTCGACACAACACTTTCCCATATGCTTCTTTGAATAAGGAAGCAAGGATATGGTTGCGCATAGTCAACTCTTGCCTCATTCTAGGGACGCAATACACAAAAATAACAAGAGATAGAGTGTGCTTGGTATACGTATTGATGACGAATGTCCCTATCAACATTGGGGCAATCATTCGATCTACAATGCGGAAGGCTAGGCTACACAAGCGGTCCCATTTCAGCTTCGGCAATCTGTTGACTGCAATCTTGAGGAAGGAAGACATCGAAGAGGAACCAGCTGATCATAAACTCCCACACAATTCGAAGAAGGTTGACCTCACAAAGGTCAAAGATGCTGAATCAACACATGGCGTCAACCTTACTTCGGCAGAGAGACATGCTCGGGATGAGAGTTTCTTTCGCCATCTTTATGGCATGACTCGGTTTACAATGATTAGCGGAGGTCGTGTTCCAACTGTTGCAGAGCTCCAACAGCTGGATTATAACTATCCAATGAATGAGCATGCAAGGGAGATGTGTGGATTAGGTACATACTTTGAGGAACCTCTTGATGACGATATGCCGACCGATGATGATCGACGAATGCCAGACTCTGACGTGGAGGAGAATTCTGATGAAGACGACTCCTATGATGATTCCGACGAAGGGGGTATGACCCCCGACATAGAGGAGGAGTCCGACTGACCAGGTTCTTCGTATTTATTTTCCACTGAGGGCAGTGTGTCCCGTCTAAGTGTGGGGTGGTGGTATTTGCATGCTATACTCCTTTATCCGCATTTGCATTTGCATTTATGTTTGTTTGCTTAGCTTAGTTTTTTTCATTTTTCGTTTTTTTTTTTTTTTACTTAACTTCGCATGAAATTATTCTGACAGGCAGCATGAGATTATGATAAGAGTTTGTGATAAAATCATGACTATTGAGACGCTTAGGCTCTAATTGTGACTCACTATGTGATATTGTTTGGTTTAATTCCTTCATCTGTTGGGTCAAGAGTTTATACTACTCCCAATAAAGTCGACCATGTGCCTTGTGTGTGCGAGACAATAGTATATTCTATGCTTGTGGCTGATGCTAGAACTTGCCTGGTATGTATGTAAAGCGAAAATAAAGAGTGCAAGTTTAGGAGATGATTTAGGCATTTCTTTGGCAACCTATGATTGTTTACCTTCTTTATACCTACCCATGGACATCATCCTAGATAAAACCCTTTTGAGCCTTTAGCCTATTTTCTTTGACAACCTCATATGTAAGCCGAATCCAATTTTTTTTCAAGACCATAATTTGATCCAAATTCCTAAGTGCTTTAAAGTGTAAAAGTCATGTGACAGAATAAGAGAAAATTGGGTGAATATGATGCTTTAGAATGTATTGGTGCTTGAATTCATTATGAAAAAGAAGTGCTATCATAAGAGGTATGTTATGAAAAGAAAAAGGAAAGGAAAACTAAAAACTTGGTTATGTCTAAAATTGAAAAAACAAAAGAGGAGAAAAAGGGTGGTAGATTAAAAGAAAGTAGAGAGGTTGTTTGAAAGAAAAGTGTTAATGATATAATGTGATGTTTTAAAGCGCTTAGGAACATAGTCACTATTTCTGGCCAAAATAGTCCTACCCGTCCCTTAGCCTACATTACAACTAGCAAAAGACCTATTTGATCCTAAGCTTAGCATTCTGACATTTAGTGGAGCATTACACTAAGGCTAAGCCTATGGTCATCAGTTACAACATATGAATTCTTTGTGAGAGTGAAAGCAAAGATATTTTTATACCCATGTTTGAAAAATATGCTATACTTGTGAGTGATTATGGGTAATACATTGTGAGACACACATGGTTGATGAGTTTTGGGTGGTCGTGTATGATTCTTTGTGCCTTAACTTTTGAATATGAGTTGACCACCATCACGAGTCTATGTTGGAGGCTGAATTGTTTCTACTAATGATCAGAAAACTACTCTTTGTTGATAATTGTTATGCTTGTCTTGACGAATATTTTGTGTTGTTGCTGTGAAACCCTAAGTAAATGTTGAGAGGGACATGATATTTTGTTCGAGGACGAACAATGCTTCAAGTGTAGGGTGTTGATGATAGGCGAATTTACACGCCTAAAGCACTATATTTTACCCATATTTTAGCAATGTTTTGAGGACAAAATATATAATTCATGCACTTTTAGTCCTTTTTCCTGTAAGTGAGCTAACGAACATGATTAGCAAGTTTTCAGGTATAAATGATGCAGAATTCAGCATTTTATGGATAACTTGACACCAAAGAAAGCTTCACGAAAGGAGGAAAGCAAAGCTTGGACGCCAAGGACCAAAAGTGGCGCATGGAAAATCTATCCCGGGCAAAAACAGCAATTCTGAAGACTTTGGGGACTAGCAGTAACTTATTAGGATTAGGATAATGATACCTTAACCTAGTAGAATTGGGTTAAGTAATTCATTAGCTTAGTAGGAATAGGATATGGGTATTATAAATACCCTATTTTGCTAGAGATTTTAATAACTCTAATTTGAATTCTACTTCCAATTCCGCAAGACCTTTTCTATTAATTCTACTTTTTATTCTTCTTCTATTCATCTATTCAATTCTTAATTTCCGCAACAAGAGAAACGTTACTTTGCAAGGAATTCACGCCTAACGCCTACCACACCTTGCTACACGAAATCTTTATTGTGGTATAATAACAATGTCTATTGTGATTTCCTTCGCACTCATGGGTAACTAAACTTCTCTGTTGGGGTTATGGAAGCCATATGAGATACTATCTATTGCTATGAGTTTGTGAATTCGTGACATGTATATTGCTTATATCATTATTCTCTTCATCTTAATCTAAATTCTTTGTGGTTGCAAACGCATAGAATACGCCAGTATAGCATTAACTTGTTCGAAAGAAAGGTTATATGTCGGGAAAAGAGATAATGTCAAGGTAATAGGGTCCCATCCCCTATTAAAAAGTTAGTGCTGTAACTGGATTAACCTCTTGGAGAATTTGTACCGTTAGATACGCTTTAAGCTCGAAAGAGTTAAAGTGAAATAGTCCTTATTTAGGTCGAAAGACGCTTGGATTTACCATCGAATACAATTCTCTATAAGCACATACATGTCTGAATTCCGCATAACTCATAGCCAATAGAGACGTACAACTCATAAGGTGGACATAACCCCAACTTATCAATTCTCATTGTTTTACATCCTACTAAACATTCTTTCTTTTTACTTTGCTATTTTCCGTTTTTACTTTAATAGTTTGGTTACATTACTTGCACGACAAAACTCCCCTTTTTTACGAGACTTGCACTAAAAGTCTAGTAATCTTTGCTTACTTGTTGACCAAGCTATTCCCTGTGGGATCGATACCCAACCCAGTTGGGTTCTATATTTGACAAACGACCGCTTTACACTCCTACGAGAGCTGTAGATTGAGCGTTATCAGGCATCTCATGGTGCTTTGAGATAGAGCCTTGCCTCTGACACTGATCACATCTTCTTACGAAATCGTAGGCATCCTTGAATAATGAAAGCCAATAGTAGCCATTTTGCAGTACTTTCCTGTCCGTCCGATCACCTGCATGGTGACCCCCAACTTGGGAAGCGTGACTTGCTTCCAGTATGCTAGGAACCTCCTCATCTGGGATACATCGCCTAATAATACCATCAGCACATCGTCGGAAAAGATAAGGCTCATCCTAGAAGTAATGTTTCACATCATGCATGAATTTTTTCTTTTGATGAAAGGAGAGATGCTCAGGAATCACTTCACTTACCACGTAGTTAGCAAAGTCTGCATACCACGGTAAGTCTTCCACCATAGTTGCTAGAATCTCTTCGTCGGGGAATGCATCATCAATATCAAGGTCGGTTTGCACTATGTGCTCACTCTCAAGTCTAGATAGATGATCAGCTACTTGGTTTTCGCAACCTTTTCTATTCTTTACCTCGAAATCGAATTCTTGAAGCAGTAACACCCACCTAATTAGCCTTGGCTTAGCATCCTTCTTTTCCATTAGATATCTTAGAGCCGCATGATCTATATGAACCACTACTTTGGTTCCCAACAAGTAAGCACGGAACTTTTCGAAAGCATAAACAACTGCTAGAAGCTCTTGTTCAGTGACGGTATAGTTCTTCTGTGCTCCATTCAAGGCCTTGCTCGCATAGTAGATTGGATGAAATAGATTTTCTCTTTTCTGACCAAGTACAGCACCCAAAGCTACACCACTTGCATCACACATAACTTCAAAAGGTAGAGACCAATCAGGTGCTACAATAATAGGGGCTTCAACTAGCTTCCCCTTGAGGCATTCAAATGCCTTCAAGCAATCTGCACCAAAGTGAAACTTTTCTTCCTTCTCCAAAAGTTTGCATAATGGATTTGCAATTTTGGAGAAGTCTTTAATAAACCTCCGATAAAAACCAGCATGACCGAGAAAACTACAAACCCCCTTCACAGAAATTGGAGGTGGTAGTCTCTCGATAACTTCAATCTCGGCTCGATCAACTTCAATTCCCTTTTCAGAGACTTTATGCCCTAGAACAATGCCTTCCTTAACCATAAAATGGCACTTCTTCCAATTTAGCACCAGATTGAATTCAACACATCTCTGCAAAGCCATACTCAGATTTGCCAAGCATGATTCAAATGACTCACCTACAACCGAAAAGTCATCCATAAACACCTCCAAGGTGTCTTCAACCATATCAGAGAAAATAGACATCATACACTGCTGAAAAGTGGTAGGTGCATTACATAGCCCAAATGGCATTCGTTTGAATGCAAAAGTACCATATGGGCATGTAAAAGTGGTCTTCTCCTGATCTTCAGGAGCAATGAAAATCTGATTATATCCGGAATAACCATCTAAGAAATAGAACCATCCCTTCCCTGCCAATAGATCAAGCATTTGATCCATGAATGGCATTGGGAAGTGATCCTTTAACGTCCACGAATTCATCTTCCGGTAATCCATGCACACTCTCCACCCTGTGACAGGTCTGAGTGGAATTAGCTCATTCTTTTCATTTGCAATTACTGTCACACCCCCTTTCTTGGGCACACATTCTACCGGAATCACCCATTTACTGTCTGAGATTGGATACACCACCCCTGCATCTAACCACTTTATGATTTCTTTCTTTACCACCTCTTGCATAGGTGGATTCAGACGACGTTGATGCTCAATAGTGGGCATGCAATCTTCCTTGAGCTGAATCTTGTGCATACATATCCCAGGAGGGATACCAATTATATCAGCAATAGTCCAACCAATGGCTCTCTTGTACCTCTTCAGAACAGAGATGAGAGCCGCTACTTGTTGTTCACCTAAATCAGCAGCAACTATAACCGGCAGTGTATTTCCACTTCCCAAGAACGCATACTTTAGATGACTGGGTAGCTCTTTCAACTCTAGCACTGGTGGCTCTTCAATGGATGGCTTCGCTGGTGGTGAAGGTCGATTCTTAAGGTCAAGGTCCAGCTTCTTAGGGGCATATGAATATGACCCCATTCCTGTCAGAGCACAGATAGTTTCTTTGTACTCTTCAACATCCTCACACTCAAAGTTCAAAAGCACAGCAGCCAATGGCTCAACAGTAAGCTGCTTCTCTAAAGATAATTCCTTCTCATCCTCATAATAAACATTAGCTACAAAGAACACATTCATATCTTTGGGCTGCTTCATTGATTTGCATACATCAAAACGTACCACTTCGTCATTCATCCGAAATAAAAGCTCATTTGCTCGTAAATCAATAAGCACACTTCCTGTTGCAAGGAAAGGACGACCCAAGATTATGGGAACTTCAGAATCCACCTTGTAATCCAAAATAACAAAGTCTGCAGGAAAAATGAAGGTAGAAACCTTCACTAGTACATCATATAAGATACCAACAGGTCGTTTTACCGACCTATCTGCCATTACGAGCTGCATGTTGGTTGGTGTAGGATCGCCCAACCCCAAGTGTCTATAAATGGCTAGTGGCATCAAATTAATGCTAGCCGCCAAATCGCACAACGCCTTAGCAAAATCCAAAGATCCAACCGTGCAAGGAATAGTGAAAGCACCCGGATCTGCCTTCTTCTGTACTAAATACCTCGTGGTAATTGCACTGCAATGATGAAAATTATCTGCCAGATCATAGCTTGCTGCCCTTTTATTTGTCAAAAGGTCCTTCATGAATTTGGCGTACCCTGGCATCTGCTCCAGTGCCTCCACCAAAGGCACATTAATAGTTAGCAGCTTCAACATGGTCATGAATTCACTGAACCTGGTGTCATCAGCCTTCTTCTTCAGTCTCTGAGGAAAAGGTGGTGGTGGATTTGGAAGAGTTTTCTCCACCACTTCCTTTTTATTTTGCTTCCCATTATCAATCTTTTCAGACTGCTGACATCTAGGTGTAGTATCATGAACGTTCTCATTCTGATTTTCAGCTTCTACAGAATCATCACAATCTGCTTCAATAACGTTCTCTTCTATATTATCAACCATCGGCTTGCCTTTGGATGGATTTTCCAACACCTTACCACTCCTGGTAGTAATAGCCAAAAATGATCCATCATTTCTTTGATTTTGCACAGTGTCACTAGGTAAAGTGCCAGCTTTTCTTTGATTGAATGCCGCTGATAGTTGACTCATTTGTTGTTCCAGCTGTTTTATTGCAGTGGAATGTGAGTCAACCAATTGATTTATTGAGGATAAATCATTTATTACCTCAGTTACTCCCGTGTTGGTTGCCTCCACTCCTTTCAACAGCTTAGCCATCATGTTCTCCATGGACATCTTCCCAGAGCCAGATGCAGCAGCTTCACGATTTCCAGAAGGAACATACAAACCACTCCTGTCAGTCTTATTCTTCCAACTCCCTTGGTCTCGGTCCTTGTATCCAGATTTTTCATAATAGTTCCGACCTTGGTTTCCTTGGACATTGCCTCGGAAACCCCCCCTGATTATTCAAGTAATTAGCTTCCTCCTCAGAATCAGAGTCATCTTTTCCCTGTGATACAATAGCTTTGACCTTTTCTGTCTTCCCTGATAATAAATGCTTGGTAAGAAGGTCCATTTGCGTTTTCATGTGAGCCATATCCTGGTCACATTCCTCTTCTCTTCACCTCTGTTCTACCGTCATGCCAATAGATACAGTAGAGCTTGCTACCTCAGAATCCCTGGTATGCTAAGCTCTACTCTGCTTTGTCATACGATCAAGCATATCACATGCCTCAATAAAAGTAAGGTCCATGAATGACCCACCCGCAGCATTATCAACCACTGGCTTAGTCACTGAGTTCAAAGCCCTATATAATATTTACATCAAGTGGATATTTGTCATCTGATGATTTGGGCACTGCATAAGCTTCTTCTTAAACCTTTCCCATGTTTCGTGGAGAGCTTCAGTTGGAAGCTGTCGAAAATTGCTAATCTCATCTCTTAATTGTGCTCTCTTGGATGGCGGAAAGAATCTTTCTAGGAAAGCGTCTTTCAGTTGTCTCCAATTGGTAATAGAGTCAGGAGTTAGCCCGTTTAACCATAGAGTTGCCTCTCCAGATAGAGACAATGGAAATAAGCGCAGCCGGATCGCATTCTGTCCAGCTCCTGGATTGTCAAACGACTTGCATGTTGAGATAAAATTAATCAGATGCATATTCGGATCGTCGCCTGCAAGTCCACCAAATAACCCCGTGAGTTGCAATAGATGGATCATGGTGCTAGTGATATTGAACTTGGCTCCGGGTGCCAAGGGTGGAGGAATAATAGCCCCTGTGGCACCAGCCCCATCCAAATCGTCATCATCATCATCAAAAGGAACTTGCACCGCTCGGCGTTCGGGTCTCATGCTAGCTTGACGATCTCTGTTGACATTTCTGTTTACTGGTGCAGCCACATCATCTGCACGCCTTGGATTTAATAACTCATCATCACCCAGGTCCTCATCATCAGGATTTGGTACCCGACCTGGGTTATCAGCATTTTGTTGATTTACTTGCGCAGCTGCCAATGCAGCTAATCTAGCCTGCTCCTGTTGAGCAGCTATCCTTTCAGGGTCTCGTTGCGCATCCATTCTGCCAATGAGATGTGGTTCAGGATTTATAGGTAATAATGAATGACCAGAACTTCGTGTATTTGGCATGCACTCCACTAAACCTGAACAAAACAAAAACAACAAACAAAAAGTAAAATTTGAGAATCTTTGACCAAAGGGTTTATTAACTATCACAAACTTAGTTGAAAATCGTATTCCCCGGCAACGGTGCCAAAATTTGATACGCCCAAATTACAACTCTCGTTAGAAAGTGTAAGCGGTCGCTGTCAAATATAGAACCCAACTGGGTTGGGTGTCGAATCCCACAGTGAATACTATGGTCACTAAGTATTGCGATTATTATTAGACTATTGATCGAAGGTTCCAAGATAAAGGGGGGTTTTGGTTTAAGTGCACAATAATACTATTAGTGTAACGAATGAGATGATATATGTAATAATATTTAATCACAGAGAATGACAAGTTAGGGTTATGTCCACCTTGTAGTTTCTACTTCTCTATTAACTATGAGTAATGCGAAGTTTATACATGCATGCACTTATAGAGAGTCGTATTCTAATTCTAAATCCAAGTGTTTTTCAACCATCAAGGATTTATTCACCTTAGCTCTCTCAAACCTAAAGTGTACAACAAATTATACGAACTCTCCAAGAAGTTAATCCTGCTAGGGCATTAACGTGTAAATAGAGGTTGGAAACCCTATTTTCTTGTCACACTCTCTTTTCCAAACAATAACTTTTCTGTCGAACAAGTTAATGCTATAATGGTGCATTCCCTATGTTTGCAACCATGAGAATTCAATCAAAATGAAGAGAGTAATGATATAAGTGGCGTGACACATCATAAATTCACAACTCATAGAAATAGAGAGTATATTACAAGGTTTCCATAACCCTAACAGAGAAGTTTAGCTACTCATGAATACAACGGAAATCAAAATAGACATAGTCATCATACCAAAACTTAGAACAATCTCGGCGATGGAGATGACTAGCGACAATAAGAGAGGAACGTGTTTCTCTCTCTCCGTTGCTCAAGCTAAGCCGTTTTCTGCTTTCAAAAAATATTACAGAATCTCAATTATGAATAATGGCTGAAAATTCAGCAATAAGGTTTTTAATAACAACCTTCTCTACTAAGTTGCTACTGCATCCTTAACTATTTAAAAAATGTTGAGTTTGCCCGGGAAAAAGTTCCCATGCATTAGATTTAGTCCAAAAGCTGCCTTCCCTTTTATGTGAAGTTTTCCTTTGCTGTCCACAGGTCCCCAAAGTGCTAAAATCTTCCGCATTAGTACCTGAAAAGCATGCTAATCACATAGGTCAGCTCACTTAATTGAAAGTAGACTAAAAGTGCAGGAATTATGTATTTTATCCTCAAAACTTAGCTAAAACATGGGTAAGTTATGGTGCTTAGACGTATAAATACGCCCAACATCAGATTAGCATAAACTTTAAAACCTTAACCAGGACAATGTATCTTGACCATCCTAAACCGGCACCCAAAGGCTATATGGGTTCATGTAACATCCCAAAACCTGGTCCTGAGACATCAAACGGTGGTCAAGACTACGAGTAGCCTTAACTTAACCCTGTCTGCCTATTACTAAGTTTGAATCTCATAATAAAGGAAACGTAGACATAAGATCCATTCAATATACAGAAAATTATTTGAAATAACTGAGAATAATCTGAATATAATCTATGAAAACCAAATACTGTAAGTCTGAATCAAATCTAGCAGTCTGATAAGCCTTTATTACTAATAACTAAAGAGTTATGGGACAAATCCCTAGCTAACTCAAAACTGTCTGAAAAGAAATACTGTATCATATCAACTAATAAGCTGCAAAATCTAAATGAATAAGTCCACGAACTATGAGGACTCACAAACTGTCGAATGTGGATGGAGATGCTCGAACTACCCATGCTATTGATACTGAGCACTTGAACCTACATTATGAGACAATGTAGCACATAGACGTATATATGGATCAGTACTTTGAGGATGTACTGAGTATATAGGGGTGAAATGCATAAGTAAAACATCACCTCATTATCATAATTTGTAAAACAATGCATGCTAAATGTAAATGACTCACATAAGCTGGAATATCTGAAATACTGAAATCTAAAATCATAAGAACCAAATCTTACTTTATAAATCTAGTGAGTCATAACATTTAGTTCTGAAAGCTGTGCTAATACTCTATCTTTAAATCATACTATCTAAGTGTAGAAAGGGCTCGCTTCTATGTCTAAAAACTAAAAGCTAAAATTTGTAACTAATATCTTTCTGTAAAGGATAATCTGAATAAAATTGTGAGCCTTTACACTTAGTTTTCTAAAAGCTATTTTGTTATTCTCTTTTGTTATGTGTAGTCTGTAGGTAAATACTTTAAAAGTTTTATCTGTAATATTACTCTTTTCTGTAGGGAGGTTCTTCCAACCGACATAACCCATGTGAGCTAACATAGAGTCCAACGTCTTATTCCCCTTAGGGAGGAAACCTCACAATGGGGAGAGGTGTAATACTCTTGCCAAGGAGTATAATCTGAGCTAAGTGATCACATCTGTAACTGTCATCAATGTAGAAGTGGGAATAATCTTATAATCTGTACCTACATTGGCTACGTAGTTCTGTGGAAGATAGGGCATGCTAATCCCACACTTCCCACTCGGTGCTAAATACTAATCCCTTTAAATCTGCACTCATTTTATTATAAATCCACTTTAAAAACTAGCATAAGGGTTTATACTGAAACCAATTATGCATTTTTATGATTAAATCTATAAATAAAATTGTTCTAAATTTTGTAATCTATAATAAATCTGTAAATAAAGTTGTTCTAAATTTTGTAATCTATAATAAATCTGTAAAGTGGATTCCAAATCTTATTTGAGGATTAAAAGATCAAAGCTTTACTGTAAATCTGTAATTAATCTGATCATAAGATGCTTAAAGCATCATCTTTCTTGAAATATCAACATATAAACTTAGGCTTAGTAATCCATGCATCAAGTTCATGTCAAAACATCATAAAGTTCATTCTTGATATTGAGAATAATGATAAATCAATCCAAAATCTGAAATTTACTGCAATAGGCACGAAATTATAGAAATAGACATGAATATAAAGTTCATTCTTGTGTTTTACATGAATTGGGGCTTGGAAATTGACCAAAATACCTCTTTTTAAACTTTTAATCAAAACTAGAAAAGGAAACAAATATCCCGATTTAACATACCACTGCGACACGCCACTACATGGTGGCTCACTAAAAATAGGACAATTGGGAACTAGAAGCTCTCCGCAATGTGGTCATCACGGTACGCTATAGAAATGTCATTTTGGCCATCACCGCGACACGGCACCATCACGGTAAGCTACTGTATTTTGACAATTGGGAAATTGGACCTCTCTGCGATGTGAGCCAATCGCGGTGGTCCTTTGAAAAATGAAAATTGTGATTTTACCCTTCACCGCAATGCGGTGATTGCTCATATGGTATACTGCCTTACTAAAATTGTCATAACTTCTCAACCGAGTATCGGATTTGGGCAAAATTGGTATCGATGGAAAGCTTATTCAATTTCCACACAATTGAGAGTCTAAATCTGGAAAATTCTACATGTTAAAAAAGTTATTCATTTTTGAAGTTAACCTTTGACATTCTAGAAGTGAAATTAAGCTAAGAAAATATGGGGTATTACAATATCTCCCTCTTGGGAACATTCGTCCTTGAATGTGGATAGGTAAACTGAAAATATAAGGAATCTGAGGCTATAAGCTATCGTGCAAAACTGAAATAAATTGTATGACTGAATTTAGAACATACTGAGCAATTGAGCTAATCTATGAGTGCATGAATTATCATGAAAATATCTATATGGCTGAATCTGAGACTGGAAAAGAACTGAATGAAGGAAGACTATTTACCTTTGGATGAATCTAAATTCGTGGAGAAGAGATGAGGATACTTGGTATGCATGTCTGCTTCTTCTTCCCAAGTAGCGCCCTTAACGGACTGAATTTACCATAGAACTTTGACTAAGGAAACTTATTTTTTCTTTAGTCTACGGATTTGGTGATCAAGAATCTTTACTGGAACTTCTTCATAAGAAAGGCTATTCTAAATATCTGTACTTTTTAGAGGAACTATCACAGCTGAATTGTCCATGCACTTCATCAACAAGGACACATGGAATACTGGATGAACTGAGGATAAATCTGTAGGTAGCTCAAGCTCATACGCCGCCTTCCCAACACTACTCAAAATTCGAAAGGGGCTTACATATCGGGCACTAACCTTCCCCTTTTTGCCAAATCTCTTCACCACTTTCATGGGTGAAATTTTTAAATACAGAAGGTCATCAACATCAAACTTAAGATCTCTTCTTCTTACATCTTTATAAAATTTTTGAGGACTCTGAGTTGCTTTCAATCTCTCTCGGATCAACTAAACTTTCTCCATGGACTCGAACACCATGTCTGGCCTAATCAAAGTGGCCTCACCCACTTCGAACCAACCAATTGTTCATATACATCTCCGCCCATAAAGAGCTTCAAACGGTGTCATCTGAATACTAGCATGATAACTGTTATTATAGGCGAACTCAATCAATGGAAAATGCTCATCCCAACTCCCTTTGAAGTCAAGAACATATGCCCTTAATATATCCTCTAGAGTCTGAATAATCCTTTCTGCCTGACCATATATCTGCGGATGAAAAGTTAAACTAAGATGAACTTGGATACCAAGATCCTTCTGAAAGGCTTTCCAAAATTGAGAGGTAAACTGAGTACCCCAATCTGAGATGATGGACAAAGGAACTCCATCCAATTTGACTAACTCTCTGATATACAACTTGGCATAATCTTCAGTGTGTAAAATATGTGAACTGGCAAAAAATGTGCTGACTTAGTCAACCTACTACAAAGATCCAAATTGAATTATGCCGACGACGTGAATGGGGTAATTCCAGCCACAAAGTCCATATTCACCTCTTCCCACTTTCAAGTGGGGATACCAAACTCTTGCAATGCACCACCAGGTCTTTAGTGCTCTACCTTAACCTGTTGATAAGTTGGACACTGGGCTACAAATTCTGCTATATCTCTCTTCATACCACTCCACCTATAGAGTTACCGTAAATTGTGGTACATCTTGGTGTCTCCTGGACGAATGGAATAACGCGCACCATACGCTTCCACAATAATCCGTTGCCTCAAATCATCAACACATGGCACACATAATCTACTCTGGTATCTCAACACACCATCTCTCCCATGGTAGAAAACCTCTATCTTTTATTAACTGACTTCTTCAGTTTGAACAAACTAGAATTCTCATTTCGCTTCACTTTTACTTCCGAAACTAGAGAAGAATCGAAACTACTCTGAACCCAAACATTCCCTTCAGCTGAATCAACCAATCTAACACCCAACCTAGAAAATCGATAAACCTCCCGAACTAACTCTTTCTTATCATTCTCCACATGAGCAACACTGCCCATAGACAATCTACTAAGGGCGTCTGCCACTACATTGGCCATGCCCAGATGATACAACACACTCATATCATATTTTTTTAACAATTCTAACCACCTTCTATGCCGAAGATTCAACTCCCTCTGAGTAAACACATACTGCAAAATTTTGTGATCCGTGAACACATCAACATGCACCTCATAAAGATAATGTCTTCAGATTTTCAAAGCAAACACAACAGCAGCTAACTCCAGATCATGGGTTAGATAATTCTTTTCATGAGGCTTAAGCTTTCTAGAGGCGTAGTCTATGACCTTACCTCTCTGCATCAAAACACAACCCAAACCAACTATAGAGGCATCAAAATACACCACAAAACTATCTGTACCATCGGGTAATGCTAAAACTGGGGCTGAAGTGAGTCGAGTCTTCAACTCCTGAAAACTCTTCTCGTAAGAATCTGACCACTGGAACTTAACCTTCTTTTGGTTCAAACTAGACATGGGAGATGCAATAGATGGGAAACCCTCAACAAAATATCTATAATAACCAGCTAAACCCAAGAAACTTCTAATGTTTGATGGATAGATAGGCCTAGGCCAGTTTTTTTACTGCTTCTGTCTTTTGAGGATCAACTCTAATACCCTCACTAAAAATAATATGACAAAGGAAAGCTACTGACCTTAGCCAAAATTCATATTTGCTAAATTTGGCGAACAACTGGTGATCTCTAAAAGTTTGCAACACAATTCTAAGATGGTCTACATGATCATCCTCACTAAGAGAATAGATAAGAATATCATTGATAAAGACTATGACAAACATGTCCAGATACTGTTTGAACACTCTGTTCATCAAGTCCATGAAGGCTGTTAGGGCATTTGTTAGTCCGAAGGACATGACTTGAAACTCAAATGACCATAACGGGTTCTGAAAGTTGTCTTTGGAATATCACATTCCCTTACTCTAAGCTGATGATAGTCGAATCTAAGGTCTACATTCGATAAGTAACTTGCACCATGGAGTTGATCAAATAAGTCATCAATTTTAGGGAGAGGATATTTGTTTTTGACTGTAACTTTATTCAGCTGATGATAGTTGATGCACATTCGCAAAGAACCATCTTTCTTTTGCACGAATAAGATGGGAGTTCCCCATGGAGAAACACTAGGCCTTATGAAACCTTTATCTAAAAGATATTTGAGTTACTCTTTCAACTCTTTAAGCTTAGTGGGAGCCATACGATATGGAGGTATTGAGATGGGCTAAGTATCTGGGAGAAGGTCAATCCCAAATTCTATTTCCCTATCGGGAGGTACCCTTGGCAAATCTTCGAGAAAAATATTAGGAAACTCATTAACTACATTGACTGACTGAACTATTGGATTCTTAGACTTAGTGTCTTTGACTTGAACTAGATGATAAATAAAACCTTTGGAAATCAATTTTCTAGCTTTAAGATAAGATATAAAATAACTCTTGGAAGACACTGGATTACCTTCCCATCAAAGACTGGCTCATATGGAAACTGAAAATTCACTACTCGGGGCGACAATCTATAGATGCATAACAGGAATAGAGCCAATCCATACCAAGAATAAGATCAAAGTCAACCATATCTAAATCTATCAGATCTGCTAACATGATTTTATGAAGAATAGTGATAGGACACTTTTTATAGACCTGTTTGCCAACAACTGACTCACCTACCAGAGTAGAAATGAATAAGGACTCAGGAATCTTTTCAAGACTTATTTGAAAATTTACTGCAACTAATGGGGTCACATAAGAGAAACTTAACCCAGGGTTCAACAACACATAAACATCAAGATAAAAATACCAGTAACAACATCTGGTGAATTCTCCTGCGCCTGATGGGATGGTAAAGCATAAAACCAATTCTGGCACTGACCGTCACCGATACTAGATGATGCACTCTAATGAGGGGCTGGACGACATACAGGAGCTGGTGCACTAGTAGCCTGAGTCTGGGGACGAACATCTTTATTTCCTTGCTTAGCATGCGAACACTCTCTAATTTCATTACCTAAATTACCATAACATAACAACATTTTGTCCATCTAAACACTCACCAGGGTAATTCTTACCACACTTAACACATGGAGGATAACTAGGCCTTCCACTCACAGTATTCTAAGATCTGGACATAGAAGACTTACCCCACTGCTCCTACTTAGCTCTAGGAGTGGGAGAACTAGCTGAAGATGGTTCTGGCATAGATGAATGATTTTGAAACTGCAAATGATTCTCCCTTGAAACCTAGCCTGGCCATACTCAAGCTGCCCTGTTTTATCCCTCTTATTACTTCTATATCTTCCCTTCAACTTTTCTGCCTCAATATGTTGAGCATAAATCATCAACCAAGCAAGATCTATGTCTCCAATAAGCATGGCGGTCCTGTACTCCTTGACTACCAAGTTAGACACTCCAGTAACAAACTTACTCATACTTGCCCTACGATCAGCCATCGTATCGGGGACATACTTGGACAACTGATTGGACTTAAGGCAATACTTTTTCACTGTCATTGAGCCCTGCCTCAGGTTCACAAACTCTTCTATTTTAGTTTCTCTCATTTTACGTGAGCAGAACCTATCTAAAAAAGTATCTCAAAATACCTGCCAACTCATGGGGGCTACATTCTCACCTCTACCATTCTTCTACATAACTACCCAATCATACTCTATATTCTTCAACCTATAAGATTCCAACTCTACACTCTCTTCATCAAAAACATGCATAATCAGGGTGATCTTCTTCATATCATCTAAATAAAGCTACGGGTTCTCACCTATGTTCAACCCAAAGAACTCTGGCGGATTCATTCTCATGAAATCTTTAATTCTGGCAACTGCTAAATCCCCATTCTGATGAAGTGGGACTGCAGCCTTAATGGTTTCCCTAAACATTGGCAGTCACTGCCTGGGCCAACTCCTGAAAGGTAGCTCAAAACTCAGCATGGGGTACATTTTTATTCAGAGGATCAGCAGATTGGGGTGGCTGGTTATTAATTCTGCAGGCGTTAGCTCAACGAGGAGGCATATTCAACAACTGTCACATAAGAGCACGAGTTAAAAGCAGATAGAGATATTGTAAGCATGATAGATCATGAAAGAGATAATTTCCTAAGAACATCCCATAGCCTCTTGTTCATAAATGTGGTGCGCTTCACACCCATGATCAAGACTCTATGTAACGCGATTTTTTGGACTCCCTAGGACTCTTATAAACCTTAGGCTCTGATACAAAGTTTGTAACGACTCAAAACCTATCCCGAGACATCACATGATGCTCAAGACTATGAGTAGCCTTAAGCTAACCCTATCTGCCTATTACTAAGTTTGAATCTCATAATAAAGGAAACATAGACATAAGAGCCATACTATATGTGGAAAATTATCTAAAATAACTGAGAATAATCTAAATATAATCTCTGAAAACCAAATACTGTAAGTCTAAATCAAATCTAGCAATCTGACAAGCCTCAACTACTAATAACTAGAGAGTCACTGGGACAAACCCCCAACTAACTCAAAACTGTCTGAAAAGAAATACTGAATCATATCAACTAATAAACTACAAAATCTTAATGAATAAGTCCCCGAACTATGAGGACTCACCAACTGTCGGATCTGGATGAAGATTCTCAAACTACTCACACTACTGATACTGAGCACCTGAACCTACATTATGAGACAATGTAGTACATAGACGTATATGTCGATCAGTACTTTGAGGATGTACTGAGTATATGGGGATGAAATGCATAAGTAAAACATCACCTCATCATCATAATTTGCAAAACAATGCATGCTAAATGTAAATGACTCACATAAGCTGGAATATCTGAAATACTAAAATCTGACATCATAAGAAGCAAATCATACTTTATAAATCTAGTGAGTCATAATATTTAGTTCTGAAAGGTGTGCTAATACTCTATCTACTGTCTAAGTATAGAAAGGACTCACTTTTATGTCTGAAAACTGAAATCTAAAATTTGTAACTGATATCTTTCTGTAAAGCATAATCTGAATAAAATTATGAGTCTTTACACTTAGTTTTCTAAAAGCCTTTCTGTTATTCTTTTCTGTTATCTATAGTCTGTAGGGAAATACTTTAAAAGTTTTATTTGTAATATTACTCTTTTTTGTATGGAGGTTCTTCTAACCGACATAAACCATGTGAGCCAACATGGAGTCCAACATCTTGTTCCCCTAAGGGGGAAAACCTCACGATGGGGAGAGGTGGCATACTCTTGCGAAGGAGTATAACCTATGCTAAGTGATCACATTTGTAACTGTCATCTACGTAGAAGTGAGAATAATCTGATAATCTGTACCTATGTTGGCTACGTAGTTCTACGAAAGATAGGGCACGCTAATCCCACACTTCCCTCTCGGTGCTAAATACTACTCCCTTTAAATATGTGCTCATTTTGTTGGAAATCCACTTTAAAAACCAGCATAAGGGTTTATTCTGAAACCAACTATGCATCTTTATGATTAAATCTGTAAATAAAGTTGTTCTGAATTATGTAATATATAATAAATCTGTGAAGTGGATTCCAAATCTTATCTGAGGATCAAAAGATCAAAGTTTTACTATAAATCTGTAATTAATATGATCATAAGATGCTTAAAGCATCATCTTTCTAGAAATATCAACATATAAACTTGGGCTTAATAGCCCATGCATCAAGTTTATGTCAAAACATCATAAAGTTCATGCTTGATATTGAGAATAATGATAAATCAATCTAAAATCTGAAATTTACTGCAATAGGCATGAAATTATAGAAATAGACATGCAATTCAACTTCATAAACACTTGGAAATCTCATGATCTTGCAAATAACAATAATGGGTATGAACCCTAATTCAAAACTTATGTAAAATCATTCAAAATCATATGACTTTGTAAATAAAAACTTAATTTTGGGAACAAGGATGTAAGGAGATCCTTGTTCATAAACCCCACATACCTTGGTAGATGATTAGATGAAGAATCTTGAATTTTGGATTCCTATTTGAGTTCTTGAAGATGAGTTCTTGATTATCTTGTCTTGGGAATCCTCAATTTTGAGCTTTCTTAGAGAAATAATGAAGGATTTTGATTTCTTGGGGAAGAAACTTTGAACTCTAGGGTTTTTCTTTGAGAGAGAAGGGGTGAAAATTGTATAAAGTGCTTAAGAATAGGCTAAATCTTGTGTTTTACACGAATTGGGGCTTGGGAATTAACCAAAATATCCCTTTTAAAACTTTTAATCGAGATTGGAAAAGGGAACAAAAATCTCGATTTAACATGTCGCCACGACGCGCCACTATCGCGGTGGCTCACTAGAAATAGGACAATTGGGAACTGGAAGCTCTCCACGATGCGGAGTCATCGCGGTATGCTATATAAATGTCATTTTGGCCATCACTGCGATGTGGCACCATCGCAGTGAGCCACTGGATTTTGACAATTGGGAAATTAGACCTCTCCACGATACGAGCCGATCACGGTGGTCCTCTGGAAAATTACAATTATGATTTTACCCTTCACCACGATGCAGTGATTGCTCAGATGGTATACTGTCTTACTAAAATTATCATAACTTCTCAATCGAGTATCGAATTTAGGCTAAATTGGTATCGATGGAAATCTTATTCATTTCCCACACAATGGAGGGTCTAAATCTGGAAAATTCTACATGTAACAAAAGTTATTCATTTTTTAAGCTAACCTTTGACATTCTAGGAGCGAAATTAACCTAGGAAAATATGAAGTATTACAGTTCAGCTTCCTCTGCTGAAAGGGACCTAATACGTATTAGTAGTACGAATAGAGAAAACTCGAGAAAGCTAGAGTCATCAAGGCAACTAGTCATCCCAAAATATATCAATTGTGACTCATGCACACGGTCATCTAGACCAACTCTCACATTGGCAAATATGAGTTTCCAATATCAGTCCCTCCGGGACATCCACCTTCACGGCTCTTATACACAACTCCCTTTAAGCCCATATAAAACACTTATCACATAACCAACCATAGATTCTAAGAGTCAATTATTAAGGCATCATTAAGTGGTATCGTCATATCAACTATAGCTTGCAAGAAAATGCCATTAAGCCATTACCCTGGGAAATCCTTATACCCCAGACTCCATTATTAAAATCAACTTGGAGGATTCCATTGTACCCACAAGGTTTTCAATACCATACTTAACCATTTTTGCCATTTATGCAATGCATTAGTTTCAAAGAAAATAGCCAAACCAAATGATAATTTATATTCCAAGACCAATTATACAAGTGGGTTGAGGTTATTATCAATTTTTATACAAAAACCAATTATTTAGGGAAAACCATTATACCCCTATTCCATACACCATTCCCATGAACCCGCAATGAGTGTATAAACCAATAATTCAATCATAATGAATCAATAGAAACCATGAAAAAATATTCAAACATTTTATATCCAAATCCCTCAACCCATAGTTCAAAATCCAACATCAAAAACATGAATAATAAAAATAACTTTCATGCCATTAATAAAATACAAGTATAGAAAAAGAGATACATGTCTTAGACACATAAGAATTGGAAAGTAATTCGAAACATGAAACCCAAAAGACGAGTGTACAATGAAATCCTTGGCTCTCATGGGGTTTTTAAGTTTGGGAGTAGAATAGTAGACTTAGTATTATGAATACTGATGGGAATAGGTTGATATAGTGTTTAAAAGTCATTCATAAGTGAAAATACCTCAGTACCCTTCATCCCAAGCAAATAAATCAAACTGCACAAATTTTTACATAGGTCTGTGGCACAGACCTTATCACGGAGACTAACCTCCGTGCCACGGAGCCTAACGTGGAGAATATCCTTCGTGTCGCGGGCTCTATTGAAGATATTATCCTTTGTGACATGGGGATATTGGATAGGCTCACTGCCTCTAGGGTCCAAAATCACCTCTAACCTCTTTCGAAACTCTCCGAGACACCCCTTTAACATACCTAAGTACAATTTAAGTCAAAAATTAATGTTTCAAACTCAGGAAGGACAAAAATAAAATTCTTGAAGTTTTAAGGGTTTTACACTAACACAGTTTCGGCAATATCAGAATTATTTATTACTCCAATGAAATTCAAATCGTTGAACAAGCACCATTCCGGTGAAATTCAAATCGTCAATGTTGTTATTTTTTAAAATTCAAATATTAGAAAAATAAAAAATTTAAAGAAAAAAAAAAGAAAAGATTAATAGAGATAGAAGAAATTGAGCCAAATTCTAGTTCATTGAAATGCGAATCAATCATGAAAATTTTCTATTTTGAGTGTTAAAAGAGCAAAAATTGGAGGGTGGTGGCGGTAGTAATTTGTTGATAACTAAAATTGGGGTAGTGTTTTTAATTGTTAATGGTGTTAATTGGGGGAGAAAGTGTAATGGAGGAGCCCAAACAGTTTTTACGTGATTTACTCCCCTAAATAAATGCAATTTTGTTATTTTCTTATTTAACTAACTGATTTGTTTCAAATGTATCACAACCGATATGTACCAAGGCTTAAGTTATGTATCACAAAAAATAATATCCGATATTTTATGTAATTGAGCAAAGTTATGGTAAAAAGTGTTGTTGGCTCCTTAACTTGTGGAATTTGTGTAAGTTGCTCTTTTTTATATATGTATATTTATTCAATTGACTCATTCCTTCATGTTGGGCCCGTACCAACACGGGTCATTTTCCTCTTGTATAACTACATAGGTTTAAATTATGTGCATTAAAACTATTTAAATAATTCAATCAATTATTAAATAATGAAAAAAATTAAAATACACATTCTTAGATTGTACATTGCAAGTCATAGCAATACTTTTTAGATTTCAATTAATAACAGCTTTATAAACAAAAAAATTTTGAAAAAATATATTTTTTAAATAAAGAAACCATCCTTAAACAAATGATTTTGTTCATTTATTTTCTCCCTAATTTGTTATACGATTCCCAAATTCTCTCTCACTCTTATTCTATACACGATTCTTTCTCCCCTTTTTCACTCCATTTTATTCTATACCTTTTCCACATATATTTTCTTAAAATTAATTCAAATTCTCCATAGAAAAAATATAGTAATTAATATGTGGTAATCTCCTCTCCATGAATTTCTCCTCATAAATTTCTCTCAATTCTTAATCTATTTCTTCATCATATAAATTATAGTAACCTTATTTTCTCATTGTTTTTAACAAAAAATATTTTAAATAAAAAATTATCAAACTGCTACAACTTGCGATTAAAAACAAAATTCAACAATTACAAAAAAATAGTGTTACAAGTTGCAATAAACAATCTACTAAGTACATATAAAATAATGTTCACTTAAAGAATTACAGACAGGGTGTTTTGTCAACACCCCAAAATTATGGAGGGCCCATATTTTCATGTAAAAATAGAGTTTGTGTGTGTATATATATTTAAGGTAAATTCCATCACTAGAGTTTCACCTTAAGCCCGTAATATGTTTGAGACGTATTACAGATATAAATAAATATCTTACTTAAATCCAATGATAATGTGAGAAAGGAAATTATAATTGGTGTATTTATCTTGAGTTTTTTTCCATACAATAAAATAAAGGAGAAATTACAGGAAGTGGCAAACTTAAGACCATAATTATAATAAATTGCAACATTTTTACAAGATTATATTTTATAGCAAAAAAAATATTTTTTTGCCCATAAACACCACACACGTGTGTTTCTTAGCAATCTCTCCTATTTTCACTCCAATACTTTACCTCTCTCCAATCTTAATGTATCTTTTTTATTTTCAAATTGCATCTATTTTTTGAGAATTTCATTCCTATTTCAAATCAATATCTTTTGTTCTTACGGATTTTTTTGGAATTTCATTAATTTTTTGTTGTAAGATTGTAGAGGTCTACTCTAATGGCAGAACACACATCTTATAGAAGTTCAAATAGAGGTATGCCACCTATTAATTTAGTTTCTAATAATTGACCATCATTTGATCTTGGACTAACACAAGATGGAGATCTTAAATTGATTTCTATGCCTATTCAATCGAAGAAATCAATGAGCATAAAAGAGGTGAGATCGAAGCATCGTAATAATTCAGAGAAGATTGCAAAAATTAAAAAATAAAAAGAATTGAGAAAAATCTTCATCTCTAATGCCCCCAAAAATACAAAGATCTAAGGAAAAAAAAGTCAAAAGAAATGGGAGAATCAAGTAAAATTTCAAGTCTTGTTGGTCAAAATTCTGCCTCTTACAGAAATGCAAGGTTAGGCTGCGTACGATATACCCTTGTGGTGGGGCCCTTCTCTAGACACCGCGCATTAGCTTTAATGTACCGGGCTGCCCTTTTTGTTTGTTGGTCAAAATTCTTCTAATATGATTCGAAAGGAGATAAAGTCGAAGAGATATTTGTATTTTATTAGCTTATGGGTCATTTACATGTATTTGTATTTTTCATATACATATTCTTATGCATATGTATTTTTACACAGTGTTGAGATTGTCTCTGGACTGTTCTACGTCTTTTAAGAGGGTTACATATGTATTTTTTTGTATTTTTTTAATATTTAAGATATGTATTATGTATTTTTTTGGCTAGTTATATTATATGTATATAGTTGTATTTGTTACTGTTTAAGATATGTATTTGTATTTTATTGCTTAATATGAGTCACATCTGTATTTCGCAAATACACATGAAGATATATAGTATAATTGTATTTGTTATTGTTTTGAGATATGCATTTGTATTTGTTATTTAATATGAGTCTGATATGTATTCTAAAAATACATATGCATATATATATATATATATATATATATATTTCGAATGCATACTAATTTGTTACTTAATGTAATTGCTGGGATTGTGGATTGTATATGGTGACATATGTTGAGTGTCTTACTTATGGTGAAGGCGTTCCTTCGGTTGACTTTAAGCCCGACTTGCTTCGCACAAGATATGCTTCAATTATGTGGAATTATGGCTTGAGAAAATAAGAAGATGATGCACAAAGTGACAATGAAGCACCAATGAGGCCTATTAGGGAAAACAGGATAACAGAAGACACCAAAATCTTTGAAGTTTGATTTATTTTTTTTTATATTTGACAACATTTAACTGTAGGTTGACAATGACATAATTGAATAGTTGTTAAGTTTCATAACTTACTTTCAGGTTGCATGTGAGAATTTTTTTTTAGAACTTGATAGTTATATTTTGACTATTGATTCTCAATCAAATTGAATTGAAAGGTTTTCAATTTTAATTTTATGTTTAATATCCTATTTTTAATAGTGGAATTTGTAATTACATATGTGTTAATAGGTGATTATACAGTTTTATGTTCAGATCTTACATATATATTACTTAGTTGAACAAATATATATTTAAATTTATATGATATTTAAAGAATCAACAGCAAATACATATATGTAACTGCACATATATTAGTTACCTATAATGTAATTATATCTATTTTTGTGATTGTATATGTACCCAGATTTATATTGTTATTATATATATATATATATTCATGATTGTGAATGCACTAGGATATGTATTTAAATGTGAATATGTACTATCTAGAACAAAATGTCTAACTTCAAAAGTACTCTGTTTTACGGTGTTTTTTCGCGTTCATTAAATGCATATAGAACCAATCACATTCATTTATTCATAATTTTCTAAAAAAAAGTTGCAAGTACATAAAATGTAACTGTAATATATTCCAATACATGAAACATAATTGTCAATGAAGAATTTATTCACAAATGCAAATGAATTCAACTTTATGAAATGTGAGAAAAAAAATTTGATTGAATACAACAACAAATGTATCATTTATGATATTTCTTACGTGAATGCTTGTTGTGGACCATAAATCCACAAGTACTACAAAAATTGATGATTTTCTTTCGGAACATATTCCTTCCTGATTTTTCACAATCTTTCTTTGGAGGTTTGCCAGGAAGCCACTTGTATTTTGAAGGCAGTACTACCTCAACCAATATGCTATGTGGTATTATCCAATCGTCTTTGTGTGGTAGCGGATAAATTGAAACATCATATGTTCCCAATACTATTTTTGGCTTGTATAAATCAGAAAAATATGGTCCCTTTATAAAATTCTTGTCATGCAGGACTGCACAAGCATGTGCACATGGTATCTTGTCCAATTGAAATACGTGACAAGAACATTTTTTTTCTTGAGGCAAACAATAAAAAAAAAATTGTCATGTACTGTATAGACATGCTCTGTGGCTGGTACAACCTGATTTAAAAAGAAAAAGAAGGTGAAATTCAGTTCGACATTTGTATTCTTTTATGTCAAATATGATATGTTTTGATTCACATTCAAAAATACATTTACAGGTAACTTTATATGTATTTTTCAAACATAGCATACACCTTTTACAGAAATATATATATATATATATATATATATATATATATATATATACAACTAAAATGAACATATACAACTAAACTCATCATTCAGAATATGCAATTATAATCAACACATACGAATGACACTCTAACTATAAAAACACAATCAAATATACAAATTCAGACAAAATATACAAATCAAATTGATATATTCAAATGAATAATCAATATAGACAAGAAAACACAATTACACTTTGCAGAATATATAAATATATTCAAAACAAATCTAGATTGATAAATATCCACGTAGAAAAAATAATTTTGCTCAAATAATAATTAAAATCGAATAACATCGACATTAGACAAACAATAGATTTTGATCAATTTTTCACAATACATATCGAGAAGAAAAGTTTTTACGTTGCAACGATTTGTGAAAATTATTTCCTATACATTTATTAGAATAAAAATTACAAGTTATAGCAACACTTTTAGATAATTATTTTAATAACTTTTTTTAATTGCATATTGTAGCAACTTTTTAAAAAATTAATTTATTTTAATTTTTTTAAATTCGGTAATATATTTTCTACAACAAAATAACTTCCTTTTTATAGGTAATATTCAGTGTCTCCTAAAAATAGATCAGTTAAAAGCCAGTAGCACGATAGTTGTTCCTCCGCCTTAGTCTATTCAGTCAAGCCAGAAGGCAAATCGGTGTAACTACTAAAGCCCTTGTTGCTTTTTAGTCAAAGAAGTGTCCTGCAACGGCCAGTGAAAATTCATCTTCCATACCATCATGGTGCACCAAAAAAAGAAGGGTTGCTCAGCCAGATAATGTTGATAATTATGGTAAGAGTAAATTATGGTATAAATATATCTTCACTTATTATTATATTTATTTATTCCAAAAAGTTTCACACTTTTTTATAACTACTTTATTTAAAAAAAAAATTGCCTCAAACACATTTCATCTTAATTATTCTTCTTCTTTTTCTTTTTTCTGTTTAATTCATCATCATAAACAAATAGCTTCTATCAAACAATTCTATGTTTGAGGATTCAATTTCGTTTCATTTATCAATTTTTTTTTTCTTGAATTCCATTATATATTCTTATTATGCGTTGATTTCACCACTTATACTCTTTCTTCATCCAAAATTAACTCCATCTTCTTCCGTCAGAAAGCAAATATCAATCATGACTAATACTGATTTTTTTTATCTTAACGAAAAATTATTGGACATCAAATAATTATCAATTAATTTATCGTCAATATGTAGGGTGACAGTTTTTCATGCAATATCCATTACATACTCTAAAAATATTATGTAGCATATAACATAATTTTTCGTATCAATTATCACATTCATAAAACTCATTCAGTACATATGTGGCATATGCGAAAATTCAACGATACCAATTTTAATATCAATTTAATACATTAAAAACTCAAAAAAAAAAAATTACTTAAGTATGAAATGAGTATATAAACTGATTTCAACGCAATTTATTAAACAATTCATGAATATTGTATTGTGTACTATACTGTTTTCATACACTAAAAATTATAAGAAAACATCATTTGTTAAAAATCATCTAAAATATGATTTTATTATATATAAATTGATTTCAACTTAATCCTTTAAAATAATACATGAATACTAGATTGTATTGTGTAATACATGAATATTGTATTGTGTACTATACATGATTTCAACTTAATCGTTTAAATAATACATCAATATTGTATTGGGTTCTATACTGTTTTCATATACTAAAAATTATAAGAATACATCTAAAATATGATTTTGTTATATATAAGGTGATTTTCAACTTAATCGTTTAAAATAATACATGAATACTAGATTGCATATATCACAAATTAAAAATAAATTATTAACATATAATATTTATTAACATCAATTTTCATAGAATAATTCTACCATCAATATTGTTGCAAATTTAAAATCTATGAATTAAAAATTATTACAAGAAGAACAAGACAATTTGGGAGAAATAATTTAAAAGAAAGTCGTGATGAAGAAAAAAAATTCTATGTTTGATAATGAAAAATTAAGAAAAAAAAAAAACGTATGATTGTTATGAAGAAGGAGAAAGTGGTATAGTTAAAGAAAGTAAAAACAATTTGAGAGAAAATAAAGGAGATGATTGATATCCTAATAATAACTAATATCCCTTTTTATTGGCACGAAAACTCTTTTTCCTCATATAAAATTTATTTTTTATTTTTAAAAATAAAATGAACATTTTTTCCCTTTTTCATATCGATTTTGCTATAACTTGCAAACTTAAAAGTTTTACTATATCTTGTAATAAATAATCTATAGATGTTTATTTGCATTTTTTTTCCCCAAACAATTTCGCACAAAATGATCAACTCTAATTTGTTGAAATTCATATACGTACTAAATTTTGTTATTTTAATACCTATAGCAACAGTGACTTTTTTAAAATTTAGAAGCTCATCAATGAAATTGATTTGAGTTGATGAATTTTGTTCAATCTGATTTTGAAATTGATTTGAGTTGCTAAATTTTATTCAGTAAAATCGCATTTGAATTTTGATTTCAATAGTTGAAAAATAATGGCAAGGGTTAACAAGAGTCATTTATGAAAAAATAATCCTCAGAATGAAATACATGCCATAATTTAAGGTTTGATTATTCCTTATCTAACTCAACTGATTTGAGTTTAAAAAAAGGAGTTGTAATTCCATTTGTATATTTATTTATCTACCAAACTTTGCCTAAAATACAAAATACAACTTGCTATTTTATATAATTATGAAACAGTTGCTATGAAAATCCTAATTATGGACATAAATTTGCTACTCATGAAATTTAGGAAAGATTTAATTTTGTAGCCTCTTACAAATTTGTTTTTAGTTGTGTTCTTTTTACAAAAAAAAATCTTCACTTTTACATATAAGAAACCTGAAAAGGCAGATTCTATTCAATTTTGTAAGTGGCCACATAAATGAAGCATGAACTGTTGCAACGACAATTTCTACCAAACAATATATGAAAGATGCTGACTGCACTAGCTCTTGCCCAGTCCCCTCCAGTTGATGAAAGACTTGACATCATATCAAAGCAATACCAATGGCATATTGAGTTGCACAAATCAAGTCCAATGCTAATGGTGAGGAAGATACAAGGGAAGCAATAGAACCACTGCGACAGAATTCATAACCTCCAATTGATGAACCTCACATTAAGACATCCTCAAGAAGGTAACTTGAAAGATTGCATTGCCAGAATATAGGAACTTACACGATTAGCTTTACAGAACTAAACGAGGTTTATAATTTGTATTAATTATCCTGGAAAAGAATACTGCCATTCGGTTACTGTACAGAACTCACTACCATACACAAACCTGCTGAATCAAGTGAACAAACTAAATCTCCAGATAAAAGATGGAGAATGGACGTTTCCAAAATGTTCATTGTAAAAAAACCAAGTTTCAGACATGCTGGGGACTTCTAGCAGCACTGTCATCCTGCAAATGGAACTCAATAAATGAGCTAGGAAAGAATCTATCCTCGGAATTAAATACTATGCAATAAGAATATTCTATGTAGCACCCAAGTAGTCAATTTGGCAACCATACCTCTGTCAATCTGAATTGGAAGAGATTGAAAAGGCAGCTACTTAACCTACTATTTTACCAGCAAAATGAAGCTCATAGGAAGCAGAAATAGTGTTGAGACTAAAATCATGCATCAAGTAGCACCATAGTTAAAGCCTTAAAGGAGCAATGTTTGTGTCATGGTCATCTGGGGTTACAATAGAAAGTATAACAAACAAAAAAGCATAAAAACAAATAACAAAACGGAATAACACACCACTAGATAATAAAAAAAAAAAAAAAAACACCAAGTAATACTATAAAATAACTATCCAAAATCACAAATATCACCAAAACACCAAGAGCAAGAAACTACAACACACATACAAAGCACTCCTCCCTACTAGTAAGGACTCACTCCAACCCACTAACTCGCTATCCTAATTCGTGTCTTCCACATCTTCCTATCAAGGATCATGTCCTTCGTAAGCTATAACTGCTCCATGTCATGCCTATCACCTCACTTCAATATTTCTTCGGTCTACCTCTACCCTACCTGAAACCATCCATAGCCAGTCTCTCACACCTCCGTAATGGGCCGTTCGTGCACCTCCTCATCACATGCCCGAACCATCTCAACCTCACTTCCCGCACTTGCCTTCCACTAAAACCACTCCCACCTTCTCTCACATAATCTCATTTCTAACTCTATCTCTCCTAGTAAGTCCACACATCAACATCATCTCTGCCACCTTCAACTTTTGGATGTGGGAGTTCTTAACTAGTCAATACGCCGCTCTATACAACCTAGTCGGTCGGTGCATTTTTATCACCCTCCATTCTAAAGAGCATTAATCATTTTGAACCATCAAAAGTGCCATGAAACCTGCACGTCAATTGACACTCTTGCAAACATGAGCGGCTAACCACCTAACTAGAGTTGTGGAAACCCTGATAGAATAACGAAGTAGAGGAAGTGCAAAGTCGTTTCTGATTGATGTTCTTGCATGTGTTATGATTTTCTTCGATTAGATTGCTTTCTTAACGACTGAAGAAGTTAAGAACCTGCTTGTATTCAATACCATCTTCACAGGAGAGGTTGAGATTAGGAAAAGAGGATCACAACAATAATTTGAGGCTACCAACTCTCATCTAATTGACTTGACACCCAAACGGAAATAGTTAATCTGGGATACAGGACAAGGGTTAGTAAGGCGACACTCTGAGACTCACAAGGTGAAGAGTGAAATTTACCAAAGGCATTCACAAGACGGTTGGTGATACATCTCTTGTCAGATTCTACATGCAAGGCATTGGGATAGTTTGACGGAGCACGATAAGTCAACGGAGTTAGGACGTCAGGGAAAACATAGTTCTAGTATTCTTCTAGTATTCATCTCATATTGATTTCAACCTAAAGCGATCAAGATTTGTTACTACTTTATTGTTTTCACAAAATCCTGCCATCTACTTTTCTGCACTTTCTGACTACTTCAGCAAGTTCGTGATAGAAATTTGGCCTATTCCCTGTGGGTTCGACCCCAACCTCTGTTGGGTTCTATATTTTAACAGCGACCGCGTTGTACTTTCTCGGAGGTATAATTTGGGCAACATCAAATTTTGGCTCCATTGACGGAGGAATACGATTTCTTATTAATTGACAGAGTTTGTTGAAGTTGGTTTTCACTTTTCTATTGTTCCTGGGGTGTACAACAGTGTATGCCCAGCACTCGAAGTCAAGGCAATCCCTTTATCCCGCATGATCCAGAGCTTGAAAGAGCCCTACGACAGAATCATAGGATGTTGAAAAACGGTCATGAAGCTCGTCACGAGGGGCTTCAAGATGATCCACTTGCCTTGAATCCCCCACCTCCACATAGTGTTCAAGAGCCGAGGAAACCACTGTTACGTTATTAGCTGAAGAGAATGCAAGGAGAGATGTTGCTACCCGTCGTGCAGCTCAAGAGGCCGGAATGAGACAGGAAGAAAAAGCATCAAGCAGCACTCGACAAAGCTAGGAGAGATAGAGCTCAACCGCCCCCTGCTTTTTAGTACTTGCCAGCTTATGATGATCCAGAGGAAGACTTAGGGTATCTTCAGCCTATTGGGACAGGAGCTATCATTCCACCTGAGTTGCCCCTACGAGTGCTATGATTCAGCTGCTCAATTTGAAGGGTGTGTTCGCTGGTTTGCCGAGTGATGACGCAAACATGCACATCATGAATTTCATTGAACTCTGGTTGTTCCCATTCTCTCTTATTAGTGAAGTGACATTATGATAAGAGGAATTGCCTCGTGGGTCCATCACTAATTGGAACAAGTTGCGGAAACAATTCTTGAACCGATTTTTCCCGCCTTCTCGAACGTTGCAGTTGAAGGATAAGATTTATAACTTCAGGCAATTGTGTTCAGAACCATTGTACGAGACTCGTTGAGGTTCAAGAAGAAGTTGATAATGGTGTCCAACACAGAATTTCAGAGAGAAATTTGCTTGAGATATTCTATAAAGCCCTAAATGCCAATACCAAAGTTGTTGCTGATGCTATCACTGGTGGGGCTTTCATGAGCCTTCGTTGGGAGTTAGCTGCAAAATCTTAGACCAGGTCTCTAATACCAACCGAAGATGGCATACTCGAGAGGCAAAAAGAGGAGTCGATACCTAAGCTATTGGTGCTTCCAATGAGCAAAGAATCATACATGACACAGTGGCTCAAGAGGTTGCATAGCTGAGGACGGAAATTGGGTTTTGCAAATATGAATTCAAAAAGGGTGAATGTTGTGGACACACAAGGTAAAACTCCTAGGTTGTATGATTCAGATATTGAGAAGGAAGCGAAGCACCTTAATAGAAAGATGACAAGTTTCCGAGCCAAGGGCCAAGGGTCTAATCAAGACACTTGAAACTCAAGGCAAGGGAATCAAGGTCGGAACTACTATAGGGATAGATATAGGGATCGGAGCAGAGAGAAATATATGGTAATGGGAGGCAAAAGGATGATTATAAGGAGAAGAGCAGTGCGTATGTTTCACCCGGGAAGCATGCTTACTAAGTTGGTCAAGGGGTCAGAAAATCAAGAGAATTGCCTTAAGGAGATTAAGGCAGACATTTAGGGACTGAGCCAGAAAGTAGAATCACATGCTACCGCGATTAAGCAGCTTGAGCAACAGTTTGGCCAGATGTTGACTACCTTGAATCAGCGTCAACCGGGCGCTTTTTCGAGCAACACTATGCAGAATTCGAAGAAAGACAGTCAATGTTTAGCCATTACCACTCAAAGTGGGAAGGCGACTATTGATCCCCTTATGCCTGTAGTTGATGAAGCAAAGGATGATTGTGTTGATATTGATGAGGCACCCGAAGTGGAATCTGAGAAAGTGGTGAGTAGTGGTGAGTTAGCACAATAATTGACGAGTGTTGATAAATGAGTTGAGAAAGATAAAGGTAAAGAGAAGGAAGTCGAGCCTATAGTGAAAACAATTCCACGACCTCCCCCACCTTTTCCCAGAGATTGAAGAACCAAGAGGAAGGGAAATATCAAAAGTTCATGTCGATGTTGAAGGAATTGTATGTTAATATTCTACTTGTGAAAGCATTAGAGCAGATACCTAGCTATACAAAGTTCATGAAAGATATAGTTACTAAGAAAGCAGACAGTGAGTTTTGAGCCTGCTAATAATATGCACCATTGTACTGTTATTGCTTCCCGATCTCTAGTTGAGAAGGACCCTAAAGTTTTTACTATTCCATGCACTATTGGGTCCTTTAACTTTGCCCGAGCATTATATAATTTAGGAGCTAGCATAAATCTAATGTCGTTTGTTGTGTACAAAAAGTTAGGGTTAGCGACACCCAAACCGACATTTATGAGATTATTGATTGCCGAATGCACTGTGAAGAAACCGGTTGGTATATTATGTAATGTGTTAGTGAAGGTGGCAGATTTGTTTCATTTCAAAAGAAAGAGAAATTTCACAAAATAACATTGTCTTCCTAAAATTAGGTTTAGATAAATAAGTTAGTATTTTCTTAGTGGTATTTTAACTTTCTTGGTACAAAATTAGGTACTCCCTCTAGTCCATATTAAGTGTGGGTTTGGTATGAAGGAAAACATTTTTTAAAAAATGTTTTACAATTTTCTCATGTTTGATTGATTTGAATGTTTTGGAAAATGTTTTCCAAATGAACTCCTTTTCCTCAAATTTAAGAAAAATAACTTTCCTTCAAAAAGTAAGGAAAACATTTTCCAAAACTCTCTTTCAATCTCACGCCTCAACATTTCACACTAATTCAAGCTTGGGAACCGATTCCCGACACTAACTCGGGATCCTACTCCCGAACCTGACTCCAATTCTCGACTCGGGACCCGACTCCTAACCTCGATTAGAGACCCAATTCCACCCCGAAACCCGACCTAAGACCTAACTCTCAACCCTGATCCACGACACAGGTCTTGGGATCCAACTCGACTCAAGACCCATCTCTCAAAGCCGACTTGGGTTCGAATGTCTTACCTCGACTTCGGACACAGGACTCGATCAGATCTTGAACTCGATTTAAGAACAACTCCTGACACCAACGTGGGATCTAACATCTAGATGGGAATCAGGGTCTAATCTCAACTCGACCCCTAACCTCCGACTCCGACTCGAATTTTGATCCTGACTCAAAACTCATCTCCCTTCCCCAACCTTCGGTTCAAAGGTAGGGTTTAAGTCTCGAGTCCGGAGTTGGGAGTCGAGATTAGGTCCTAAGTTGGGTGTCAGGAGTCAGGGTAGAGTCCTAGGTCAGGCGTCGCGTGTCGGGGTCGAGTCCTGAGTCAGGTATCGAGGTCGAGTCCCAATTTAAGTGTCGGAGTTGGACTTGATTTTGGTGTCCGGATCAGGTCCTAGTTCGAGTGTCGAGGTCAAGTCCTAGGTCAGATATCGAGGTCGGGTCTCAATTCAGGTGTCAGGATTGGGTCTCGATTTGAGTGCTGGGGTCGGGTCTCGAGTTGAGTGTCGAGGTCGGGTCCCGAGTTTGGTGTCGAGGTCAAGTATCGATTCGAGTGTCAAGATCAAATCCCGAGTCGAGAGATGGAGTTGGGAGTTAGGGTCGAGTGTTGAGATCGGGTCCCAGGTCGGGAGTCAGGATCTGGGTTTGGATGATGACAGCTAGGGTTCGGGGATTTTTAGGATTTTTATAGACTTTTCCACTTTGATAGCTTCTTTTTAGGTTTAGCTACTATTCCATCACAAACTTCCAACTCCTTATGTTTGTTGCCTAAAAGCATACCTAGATACACTATTGGGAATTGGTCAATTCTACATACCCGCTAGTCAGAATCTGCATGTGTGATACTTCTCTGATAGGAAATACACTGCTCTTCTTCCAATTTACACACAAACCAGAAAATAGCCTCAAAGATCACCAAAATCATTCTCGTAAAGTAAAGGACCCGTTTGGCTTCTCACTTTTTCCAAAAAAAAAAAAAATCACTTTATTTGAAAATCGGTGTTTGGCCAAAAAATTTCCAAATACAACTTGAAATTGTACTTGAAAATTGGAAAACACCCAAAACCCTGTCAGTTTTTTTCACTTTTATAAATTTTTCTTTTTCAAATTAACTCTAAATTTTCTATTTTTATAAAATACCCCATTAAAATTATATTTCATGTTTAAATCATATTTTATATAAACATATTGAAGAAGTATGGCCAAAGACAATCTAACTCCAACTTTGAAAATTCCAAATAAACTGAAACTTCTTCTGTTTTCATGGCCAAACCCCCACTAAGTTATTCTGCCTTATTAGCTTCATAGACATTTAATGCATCTCTTGTCCTCAATTGATGCCTAATTTGAATCCTTTCAGCCACCATTTTGAATAGCCACCCTAATCATGTTGTTGAAACCTTCCATGGTTAACATGAAACGGGAAGGTGAAAGAGGATCTCCCTATCTAAGAAAGATCCGGAAGGAACAAAAACAACAGGTTCTTTATTCACTAGAAGGCTAAGTCAAGAAAAGTACTTCCTTACTTTCCATAGATAGCAGTCCCAATGACTATTAGTTTGAAGCCTTAAGAAAGTGGTTCTTTTTCCGGCACTCGCTTCCTTATTCTCAAGTGGAGTTCAATTTAGTTTTTGGAAAGTAAAATTTCCTATAAAGTTTCTTGCTTTACTTGGCTTCTTGCTAAACATGCAGTGTTGACCAGGACAAACCTCATGAAAAGGGGTATTCAGCTGAATCCAAGTTGTTTCCTATGTGAGGAGGATGCTGAGACAGTCACCCACCTCTTTCTTCACTGTAGGATCACCAATCTTTTGTGGAAAATCTTCAGCAACATGAAGGGTCTAAACTAGGTGATGCCAAGCTCAATAGTACAGACTCTGAAGATCGGGAGCAGCTAGCTAACATTTCTCGTAATAAAGAAAGACGAAAAATCATACCTGCATGTATTTGGTGGTCTGTGCGGAAAGAAAGACTTAGGTGTTTCCAGAACAAGTGCAACAACATCCAGAAAATGAAGAAGAATTGCATAGTTTTGTTTCATTTTGGTGTAAACAGTAGTATGTAGATCTAGAATCAGTTATGAATGTCTTAGGTTCTTTGTAAATTTTTGCTATAGGGTTGAAGATCTTCCTGACACTCTCCTACAGTTGTAATTATGAAAATCTGCAACATGTTGTGACGGGTTTTAACCTTTGGAATAGAATACAAGTTGTTCATTTCTCAAAAAGAAAAAAAGAAAAAAGAATATCTTCCAAGCTGGATATCTGATTTAAAATATCCTCTCTCCTCTGTTTCCAACTGTTTCTATCTTCCAAGCCCCATTCCTTCAATTTCTCTTTAACAACTTCAATTGTGTGGCCAAAATGAAAAAGGCTAACCCACTTACATGAAAAGAAATCCACCAGGCCTCGACTTTGTCTCTGAATCCTTCCACTCCCATTTACCATTGTTCAAATTTAAAATATAAAAGGGATGCCCGGTGCACTAAAGCTTCCACTATGCGCGAAGTCCGGGGAAGGGCCCCACCAAGCGGGTGTATTGTACGCTACCTTACCTTGCATTTCTGCTAGAAGCTGTTTTCAAGGCTTGAACCCGTGACCTCCTGGTCACATGGCAACAACTTTACTAGTTACTCCAAGGCTCCCCTTCTTGTTGATATTTAAAATATGACTTCTTAAAATTCAGAACACCACAGGATAGCATCATAGGATTGTGATTTGAGTCATATCTAATTAGAAAGTCTTTTGTTTGATCTGAGAGATTCCTCCCATTGTGAAAACAAAGGAACCTATCTATTCTGGAAGCGTCATGTGATTATCTCCTCTCCTCTATAGGAAAGGTCCTCCAAATAAAGAAGGATCAAAGAATTTTTATCAAATCTATAAAACTCATAAATAACCCCTAAAATCCTATGGCAACTTGTTCACTCATTCAGATTTCTGGAGATATTGAAGTCACCACATACAACCCATTGCCATTACTGATACGAGCACGGTTAGCTTGGAGCAAATTAGGAGGGGATCCCACAAATGGATGATAACTTGGAGCCCAGAGGGAGCCATGGAGCAACCAACCCACACGGTCATGAGAGATCGAGATGTCATTTGGGCAATCAAGAACGGCTCTTGTGGGTTATTTCATAAATAGTCACTTTTGGACTATTTTTGTAATAGGCTACTTTTGCAAAGGCAATAATTATAAATAGTTACCTTAGCTATTTTCATACGGAGACTTCGATGATTTGAGGATATTACTCTTAGTTTAGTGTAGCTAAATCTAGGTTAGTGAGGGATGGATTCTCATTGTTGATTTAGAACTTCTTAACCTTGAATTTCACAAGAGTTACTCCCTTGTGGATTCAAATCGGGTTTCTCTATTCTAATTAAAATCAAGTTGTCTTTCTCCGTAGGTTAATGGTATTTTCAATTAGCCATTTTTTCTTTTATTCTCATCTCAATTACTTCTAATTCTCATCTTAATTTCACCACCTTTGTTTGTGTTGTTAATTTCTGCATTTTTTAAATCGATTTTAGTCGCTCAATTGAGATCGTTATCATCTTGGTATTAGGGCATAGGTTAGGAGCTATAGTGAAACAATATTTACTAGCATATTCTACGTTCTACAACCATGGACTATAGTGAATCTAAAACATCAATGATAGAGACGGTATCATTGGAATACAACTGGTTACACCAAAAACATAAGGTCAAAATACAATTCAGTTTGACTTTCTCCATGCCCTTCTCTATACTCTGATAACATCTAAGGTTTATCTCCTTCCAAATTGTCCACCAAATACTTGCAGGGACAATTTTCCATCTATTCTTCTCTTTTCTTGTGTTCCTGCTTCCTCCCAAGAGCTTCTAAGACTCTACCAAGCATAAACCATGAGATGTTGTTAAGACTCGAGAACAGTCTCCATAGCTGATTTGTCACCTTGCAGTGTAGGAAAAGGTGGTTAACTGTTTATGCAGTTCCACCACAAAAGAAACACCTGGGACAAAGATGAATTCCCCTTTTTCATAAAACTATCTTGTGTAAGAACTGCTTCTCTAGCCAGCAACCAAACGAAACAGGCAACCCTATGGGGTATTTGAGCTCTCCAAATGTGCTTCCAAGGCGAATTTCTTGACAACTGATTGGATGATTTAGCTTTGTGTATGCCGTACTTATTTTGTAATCCCCTTCCTTAGTACCCTGCCAGTTTAGAGTATCTTGTCTAGTCTCCAAACCTCCAAAATGCTCAATTGTGTTTAAAAAAATCAATCACTCTCTGGATTTCGCAGTCATTCAGGGGTTTTACAAAAGTGAAGTTCCAGCCTTGAGGAGACCATAATTCTGCAATAGTTTTGTGGTTGTGAAGCACCAGGTTAAGGCTATGGATATCTGGGAATAAAAGCTCCATGGTGCCTACCTCATGCCAATCATCCTTCCAAAAATCAGTTTTTCCACCATCTACCACTTCAATCTGGTATTTGGTTTGAATTCACTCTATAAATGTCTAATAGATCTCCACAGACTCACTCCCATAAGGTGTGGTGACATCTTTGGTCATTCAATTGTCACTCTCCTCATATTGGCATGAGAAAACACATCAAATCCCCCCTCAACTTGTTAGCAAAACTTACTTTAGACACTAAATTAATCAGGCAATTATTTACCCCCCTTATGAACTTTAAAGTGTATTATTTTCCCCCCTTAACGGCTGACGTGGCAAAAAAAAAAAAACGTTTTAGTGAAAAAAAAAGTATAAAAAGATTTTAGTGGGGCCCACTTTAATATCTTTAAACATTATTTTTTTTTCCTTCTTTCTCACACACCACCACCCCCGTTTCTTCTTCTTCCTCACACCCTACCACCCCCATTTCTTCTTCTTCTTCCTTACAAATCTAAACATATAGAGAGATGGGATCCATTATTGTACTGCAGTGCTTGCACCCAAAACAACTTCAAGGAGGAAAACAGAAACACAAATTTCAAACATCATGATTTTAATTTCACAACAAACACAAATTCAATCATAAAAACACAAATTCAATCGTAAAAGAAAAAAGGTGAAACAAGCAGATGAAAAACATCAATCATCATCTTCCTTACACCTTTTCTTCAACCTTCTAAAACATTCCTCGAACGAAAAATGAATTTTCAAATTCGATATGGAAGAACCCGAAACATGACTCGAATTTCATATTTCTCTCTTTTTAGGAGAGAAAATCTCACATCTTTTTCGCTTATTCCTCATCAATCAATCACAATTACCCAAAACTTACTTTAGTTACAGTGATTTAGCCAAGTTGTTTGAAGAATCCCGTGGTGGAAGAAAGAAAATTTCAACCTTCTACAAATCTGAACATACAGGTGTGATTCGAAGGATGTGTCCGTCAATGGTGGTCGTTGGTGGAATTAATATTGTAATTTTGGGGTCCGTCAATGGTGGTCCATTAATGGTGATGTTAATGGCGGTGGTGGTGTTAATTTTGTGCATATATTTTTTTATGGGTTTGTTTTAATCGTTTTCCGGTGAGTTTTGTCGGAATGTGTCGGAATGAAGAATTTTGAATTGGGACGTCGTGATACTATTGCATTGTTGTTTCTTGAATTGGTGGTTTGATGAAGGAATGGTTATTGGTAATATGCTTTAAGTTTGAAGAAGATAGAAAATAGAAGAGAGGGGAGAGGTGGGGTGGTTTGAAGAAGATAGAAAGGGGGGGCTACGTTTGCAGGACCTTAGGGGGCAAGGTGGGTGGAGGGTTGTAAAGAAGAAAGAAAATAGGGGTGGGGGGTGCCTTTTTATATTTAATATATATATATATATATTTATATAAATAGAATAGTAAATATATATTTTTTATTTTTTTAAAAAAATATATATAAAAATAATGTGTGGGGGATTAATTTTTTTTAGAAAAATCGAATTTCTTACGTGGCAATGACGAGGCTCCGACGTGGCATTGACGTGGCGTTGATGTGTAGGCGAGTGTAACACACTCTCCGTTGTGAGAGTGGTATTCAATTTTGAGGGATGAAATTAATACACTTTAAAGATATTAAGGGGGTAAATAAACGGAAGTTAAGTTTAAGTGTTAAAGTTATGCGAACAAGTTCAGGGGTGATGTCTTTTCTCTATTTGGCGTTGATTACTTTGCCCCCATAAAGCTTGATGATCACTGGAATACTTCCACAACCACTTCATTCTAAGAGCCTTGCTCTGGAGTTTGAAGGTCCTGATCCCAAGCCCCCATTTCTCTTGCTATGTATTACTGATTTCCGCTTGACCAGATGGCAGTGTTTTGGACGGCGAAAGGCAATAAGAGGCGACATGGCTCTACATCGCCACGCGGCTACAAGAGCAACGAGGCGATCACTTTTTGGAAGTGCGGCGACAATTAATACAACAACATACCCAGTGTATTAACACAAAGTGGGGTCTGGGGAGAGTAATGTGTACCCAGACCATACCACTACCTCAGATGAAGCAGAGAGGTAGTTTCCAATAGACTCCAGCTCAGGACAGATGACACTATAACAAACACAAAACATAAAAAGCACACAACAAAATGGGATAACACACTGCTAGCTAATTCACGAAACAAGATAACCACAAGACAATATTATAAACTATCTATTCGAAATCATATACATCAACAAAACACCACGAACAAGAAACTCCAGAGGCAGACAAAGCACTCTTCCCTACTGTTACAGACGAACTCCTACCAACTAACCCTCAACCCTAATCTACGTCCTCCACACCTTCCTATTAAGTTAGGTCATGTCCTCCGTAAGTTGTAACTGCTCCATATCATGCCTAATCACCTCCTTCCAATATTTCTTCGGCTTACCTCTATCCCGACTAAAACCATCAATAGTCAGTCTCTCACACCTTCATACTGAAGCATCCGAGCACCTCATCATCACATGTACGAACCAACGTAACCTCACTTCTCACATCTTGTCCTCCACCGAAGCCACTCCCACCTTCTTCCAAATAATCTCATTCCTAACCCTATCTCTCCAGGTAAGGCCACACACCCATCGCAACATCCTCATCTCTGTCACCTTCAATTTTTGGATGTGGGAGTTCTTAACTGGTCAACACTCAGCTCTATACAACAACATAGCCGATCAGACCGACACTCTGTAGAACTTACCTTTAAGCTTCGGCAGCACCTGCATTTCAACCACTCTGCACCAATACGGTGCGTGACATCCTCATCAATCTCACCATTCCCCTGAATCATAGATTCAAGATACTTGAAACTTTCTTCTGAGTGGCCTGAGAATCCAGCTTCACTACCACGTCAGCCTCCTGAGACAAATCACTAAACTTACTTTGCAAGTACTCCATCTTGGTTCTTCTCAACCGAAATCCTTTAGACTCAAGGGGCTGTCTCCAAATCTCCAACTTATCATTAACTCCTCCCCGAATCTCGTCAATCAGTAAAACATCATAACAAATAACATTCACCAAGACACCTCCCCTTGAATATGTCGCATTAAAACATCCATCACCAAGGCAAACAAAAATGGGCTAAGAGTCGATCCCTGGTGTAACCCTGTAAAAACAAGAAAGTAATCTGAATCTCCTCCTACCATCCTCACACGTGTCTTTGCGCCGTCATACATGTCTTGACTCAACCTAGCGTACACCACGGGTACCCCTCTAGCCTCCAGAACCTCTACAGAATCTCGCTAAGGACGTTGTCATATGCCTTCTCAAGATCAATGAAAGTGCAAGTCCTTTCTCTCTCGAAACTGCTCCACTAATCTCCTCACGAGGTGAATGGCCTCAGTAGTCAAGCCATCTAGCATGAAACCGAACTGATTCACAGAAATAGTTACGATCCTCCTCAACCTCGACTCCTCCACCCTTTCCCAAACCTTTATAGTATGACTCAACAACTTGATACCCCTGTAACTGTTGCAACTCTGAAATTCCCCTTGTATAATGGAATCATCGTACTCCACCTCCAAGCTTCGAGCATCTTCGCCGCCCTAAAAAAGATGTTAAACAGCCTTGTCAGCCACTCCAAACCTGCCCTGCCAGTGCTCTTCCAGAAATTCACTGAAATCTGGTATGGCCTAGTCGCCCTACCCCTACGCATCCTACGAATAGCCCCCTTGACCTCCTCAACCTTGATACGCCTATAATAACCATAATCACGATACCTCTCAGAGTTCTCCAAGTCCCCAGCACGAAACATTTGTCCCCCTCGTCGTTCAAAAATATATGGAAATAGGATTGTCACTTTTTCCTAATGAGGGCATCCTCAACCAACATTCTACCATCCTCTCCCTTGATGACTCACTTGATCAAGGTCACGAGCCCTTCGCTCCTTGGCCTTGGCAAGCCTATACAACTTCTTGCAAATATTGTTGCAACGACAATTAATATTAAAAAATTAAAATATTTAATTGTAAAATATAATCAAAATCTAAATAGCAATAATATATTAAGAAATATTTCAAGTCAAAAAACTAAAAATACATAGTAGATATTGATTTTTTTACTCTTTGAGAAGAAAAATAGAGGAAGAAGTAGAAAATGAAAAACAGAGGAGAAATTAGAGGAAGTAGATGGTGAAAACAGAGGAGAAAATCAGAGGAAGAAATAGAAGAAGAAATCAGTAGACTATGAGTAACAACTGACCAGTGGAGAAAAATAAGAAGAAAGTAGAAAAAGAAAAAAAAGAGAAATGACTTACCAATCGCTGTCACAATTAGCTCTCAATGATAGCAGTCAAAGCAAAATGGAAATAAAAGCCCTAAAATTACCTTAAATCCTTAAAACCCTAATTTAAAAAAAAAAAGGTGTCGCCTTTAGTGCCTCGCCGTGTCGTCATTCGCCTTGGTATCGCCTTTCGCAGGTCGCATCGCCACAAAGGCAGATGGCAACACAGCCTCGCCATTCGTCATTGGCAACATGGAGCTCGCCATTAATAACACTACCAGATGGTAACATTTTCTCTACTTATTCCCTTGCCAGAGAATTTCTCCTAATGCTAATGTTATCCAACCTATAGATGATCCCTGTTGGTATTGGGACATATTGGGAGTGCATCACGCACAGAATTAATCAAAGTCAATCTACCACCTAAGGATAGATATTGGAACTTCCACCTTGCCAGCTTCTTTTCACTCTCCTCCACCACATCATTCTAGATTTCAACAGATTTGGACTTGGCCCCAGAGGCATTCCCAAATAGGTGGTTGGAAGAGCACCAACTTCACTAGCTAAGATTAATTTTAGTATTTCCATATTTGGTACCTCATTCACAAGATACAAGTAGCTTTTCCTCCGGTTGACATGTAACGTAGAAGTACCTTCAAATAAAACCAAGATCAGAGTACTTTGCTCTTCTTCATCATCACAGAATATCAAAGTATCATCTGGTTCTTGAGCCCATCATAAATGGTTCTTTTTCATAAATAGTTCTTTTTCTTAATAACTGAGGTGCCCGGGTTAGCTTGCGCGCACCTCGATTAATTCCACGGGATACCTGTCACCTTCCACCAGCAACAGGTACCGAGTAACTCTTTTATAAAAAGAAATGAAGAACTAAAATATCAAGATCTACACATCTCAAAAAGTTGAAGAATGTGAATTAAGATTGGTGTAATGAATTGTAATAGCAGAGATATTCAGATCAAGAACTTGGTATTGAGATCATGCACTTGTTTATCTACCAACATAATCATTGTTAGGTTCAACAAAAATATTTAGATCTAATTGAATTGATGGAATGTTTAAGAAAGTTGAGCCTTCTTTTTTAGGATAATTTTTGGTGCAAACTATTTAGATTTTCTTATAAGAGGAGATGATTTTCAGTTGGAATTTTTTGCCGCCAATTTAATTTCATCGAGGTTCATTGAGATAAGAATTGATGGAGAGTCGCACTCGAAGAGAGAGAGAGAGACATGGAGGGGAAGAAATAAATAAACTGAGCGATAGTTAATCTATTCAAATGCCATTACTATGAATATTGTATAAGATAATTCCTTATTTTAATAAGAAAAGGTGGAATAGCATCCTAAAGGGATATACTTTATTATGTTAATAGAATTATATATTTATTGAAAGGCGAACTCTCTGCATTAAAGTAGCGTACAAAAACTAGAAAACCTTCTTGAAGAAACATTATTCTCTCAAATGCATTCAATTATCTATATTAAATGGATATCATTCAATTTGTGGGAATACACTGGGTTTGTTGTTGTTGTAAATGGATGTCATAGATGCTCCAAGAGTGTACAAGAAAAGTTCCTCTAGAATTTGCGCAAGAGACTCTTTGACTCCCTTGAACACTATTTTATTTCTATCCTCACATATAGAACCCATTTGGATTGGATTAAAATTTGGTCAAATCAACTTTTAATCTTTTTTTTAGCTTTTTTAGGTGTTTGGTAAAATTAAAAAGTGCTTAAAAAAAGCTAAAAACTGATTAGAAAAAAGCAAAAAGTGAGAAGTTGGGTACCCCCAGCTTTTTTACTTTTTAGACTAGAACTAGAATTCTTTAGGTTTGACCAAAATATTTACTTTTTTATCCCTTATATTTTCCTCAAATTTCAACAATACCCTGAACTTGTCGCCCTTAAAATATACGATTTTTCTTTCTTTTTCTCTTTGTCGCTTCTCTTTGTCTCTTCCCTCCATTTTTCTCTTCATCTTTCTTCTTTGTTTCCAGCGAATCTATCATTACATCGGAGGTTTGCTCAAAAATTATTTTAGAACTAAAAATTATAAATAATTTATCTTATTTATGGTGTTAACAATTTTTAGGAACATTTAAGTCATTTTGACAACAAAAAAATGCTTAACATCACTTGTTTACCAACACATCAATGACTTTTTTTCAGTTTCAGTTTTTCTATCCAAACACTTTAACCAATTATTTTTAACTTTAATCACTTAAGCTAACAGATTATTTTTTTAATCCTATCAAAAGGGGCTCATAGTCAACATAAGCGCAAAACTTACTACTTCCCATCTATAATTGTGTCTTTTCCCCTAAAAATTTTCTAGAGTTTCATTATGCTTTCATCATTTATCTACTGAAATTTTTGTTTATAAATGTTGTATCATTTCATACAAATGCTGGTGAAAGTACTTTTTCCATATATTAAATTTAGTGAAGCTTCATATATAGGAACAAAGACACTGGCATGCTATAGGAAAGAGTCTCAAAGATACACATGAAATTTGTAACAGGTAAAGAGGAATTTGGTTAATCAAACAACCTAGCAGAGGAATCTGTTGCAATCAAGAAATGAGGTTCTACAAGTTACGGTGGTTAAATCTCAAAAATTAAAGCAACCAGGTGAATATCCAGTTCATAACCTCCTCTTGCATATTTTTAGAGTGATTTCTTCTAGTTAAATCCCCACTTTGTGGGAATACTCTGGGTATGTTGTTCTTCTTCTTCTTGTTATTTCTTCTAACTAAATGTTGCTAGTTTTGTATAATGCCCCAAATTATACCCATTTGTTGAAAAGTTTTGCTCATCTAACATATTTAGTTTATTTCTGAATAACCTTTATAAGTTATATAGCAGCAATGATCCAATCAAACAGCAACCTCCAATTCCAAACATCTGCACGATAAGTTATAGTAATACGTTGAAAAGAACAAAAAGTAAAGTTGTAACTTCGACCGCTTCCTCCATTCTAATATAAAAGTTGTACATGTTTTATTCTCACCAAGCTAATTATTTCAAATCTAACTAAATGTTCAATGAGGATTCAGGAAATGAAGATTATTATTAGCATTATATACCCGTTATTAAATAGCCCCAAAGCCAAATCATATTTTTTTTGATGAAAAAGGTAATAGATAAAAATAAAACCCAACATCTTGAGATATGAACTCATTATGCATATGGGAAAATATTTTTCTTCTTCACTGCTGTAAAGAATGGATCTTGGGCCTAACTCAACCTCAAAAGCTAGCTCATGAGTGGAGGATTGCCCAAGTCCATATAAGGAGAACAACTACCCATTCCTTTTCCGATGTGGGATACTTAACACTCCCCCGCACGCCCAGGCCTAGGCCTTGTTAACTGTAGCATGGATAATATAATATAGGGGCCCAACATCGGTGAACAAAGATTTGGAATGGGCCTGGCTCTGATACCATGTAAAGAATAGATCTTGGGCCTAACTCAACCTCAAAAGCTAGCTCGAGAGGTGAGAATTGTTCAAGTCCATGTAAGCAAACTACCAGTCCATTCCAACCAATGTGACTTTTACCCACTCTAACAACCCTTTCACGCCCAGGGCCCAACTCGTGCGTGGATCGGAAGCCCAAACGGGAATGGACCGGTAGTTTGCTTATATGGACTTAGACAATCCTCACGTCTCGAGCTAGCTTTTGAGTTTGAGTTAGGCTCAAGATCCATTTTTTACATGGTATCAGAGTCAAACCTATCCCAAATCTTTGTTCACCAATGTTGGGCCCCTTTATTATATTGTCCACGCTCCAATTAACGAGGCCTGGGCGTACGGGGGTGTTAAGTATCCCACATTGAAAAATGGATGGGTAATTGGTCTCCTTATATGGACTTGGGCAATCCTCCCCTTATGAGCTAGCTTTTGAGGTTGAGTTAGGTCAAAAATCCATTCTTTACAACTTCATCTTTATTTTCCTCTAGTCCAGGGTAACTAAGTCAGCAATTCCTCCGGTCAACTCACCATGTCAGCATCCCAATTATATCATCCTTCTAATAAGATTCCACATCCATTATGTTTCATATACTTTGTAAATTTTGTCAGGCAAACAAGTTGGAGGATATGCCATGGAGAGTTCAAATATTCTAAAACAGATCAGATTCAATGTCCACGTCACTTACTCAAACAATTCAAAGCAGCTGAAACAGGACAAATTCAATTGTATATAAAAGGATAATGGAAAAAAAGGAAGGAAAGTGCCAAAGTGGAGCTGTGTACCCTGTACAAATACGTTTCGTCTTTTCCATCTTCGAACAAGGAGGAATAATATGCAGGATCGTATACAGAACCACCTACAGCATCATCAGAATTGGATGGCTGTCTAGTTATAGGAGTTGCAGGATTGAGAAAACTGTTTCTTATATCATTATCTGCTTCTCGGGGAACTGAACAGTCTATATAAGAAACACCCAGCTTATACATTTGAATCCACAATAGTGAAGATGATAATCTCACACAAAATCCAATAATTTGCATGGAGAGCGTGAGTTTCACCGAGAAGATAACAAAGGTTCCATAAATCCCAGACGAAATATTCCTGCATGAATCAATGAAGTTCAGGAAGAAAGATTTCACTCTCTAACATTTCAGGAGCTGTAGTAAATTTACTGTACAAGGATGTTTGAGAATGCAATGTCTGAGTGAAGGTCGGCTCTACCTGCAATCTTAGAGAGTGACGCAGCAGCCAATGATGCTACTAAAACAAAGCTAGAAATATCCATGATGTGACCAATAGAACAGCTTACAGTACGACATGTATGTTGAGCTGAACCCAATTTTTAGGATTGAGAGTTACTTGTGGTCAAAGGAGTGCAAAGAACTAAAGCTAGAAGTTAATTACTTCATTGATAGTTAGCTTGCACGCCAATTTATTAGCCTGTCACTTGATTGCTTTACAAATAGGAAGAATAAAGGTGTACCTATCATCAGTCCAGAACTATTTATGCTACGGAACGCAAGGCAATTCTTTCAGAAAAGTTATAACATGGGGCCACAGGAGCTAATACTACTTCAATAGCATTTGATAGTGTTATATATTAAAGAGGAAAGAATGAATTTGGAGAGCGCATTGATCCTCAAATGTGAAAAATGAGGTCTCTCACCAGGAACCCTTTTTACAAGTATAGTAGACCAGCTAGATTAAAAAGAAAAAGCTTCCAAAAGATGATGCACTGATAATCTGTCAAACCAAGGATTCAAAGTGAGGGGAGATTTGGTGGATTCGGAAAAATCAAACAAGACAAGCAAAAGTTCATGCATAATTGTTTTCTGCGTCTGTGCAGAAGAAAATCTGGAAATAACTTTTAAATAATGCAAACTATGGGAGATACAATGATACTATGGGAGAGAGGGATGGGATGGAACGGGTAAAATATTTTACTCTCTATAAAGAATGGATCTTGGGCTTAACTCAAACTCAAAAGTAGCTCATGAGGGGAGAATTGCCCAAGTCCATATAAGGAGGCCAATTATCCATCCCTTTTCCGATGTGGGATACTTAACACTCCCCCGCACGCCCAGGCCTCGTTAACTGGAGCGTGAACAATATAATATGGGGGCCCAACATCGGTGAACAAAGATTTGGGATGGGCTTGACTCTGATACCATGTAAAAAATGGATCTTGGGCCTAACTCAACCTCAAAAGCTAGCTCATGAGGGGAGGATTCCCAAGTCCATATAAGGAGACTAATTATCCATCCCTTTTCCGATGTGGGATACTTAACACTCTCTTTTCTTGTATCTTCTAGAAAGAGAATCTAAGGTAAGGAAACCGAATTTCCGAAAAAATATAGCATTCTTTGATTGGTTTGAAAGTAGATGACGCTGTATTAAAGGCAGTCTATCTGAAGACGGCAAAGGATTTATTGTACGAACTGGAGTTGCACGTGAAAACTTTGAAGAAAATACTACTCATTTCTTGTTGCACTGTAGGTTCGATCATGAACCCTGTATTCTCATTGTTCAACAACTCATGGGCATTATCAAAGACAATGGAGGAAGCAATCACGAATTGGTGATTACTCAGGATCGACATGAAAGAAAGACTGAAGGGAAAACAACACCACTTTGTCTCATTTGGAGCTATGGACTGAGTTAACGAAAGAGATCGGAAAATGTTTCAGGGTAGTGAGAATGATATAAAAGCATTAGAGATTTTTTGTTTCATTTTCTTAAGGCGAAGAGAAAATACTGTGTTGTACAAATAGATGAGCAAACTTGGTCGGATAACTGTAGATGATTAAAATTGAGTCAGCTCCATAATTTGTACATATTCTTTGACACCGACTTGGTGTTTAATAAGTAAATTTCTTGAATTTTCTTTTTTAGAAAAAGAGTTGCAAACTGTAACTTCTGCCGAAGACCAAGACACTTTGTCACTTTAGTGTTAAAACTCAGATACACGTACATGGAATGGGAAAGAGAGTGGAATTGTCCCATTTAAATCTTTATATACCTTGGAATTGTCACATTTAAATCTTTCTATTACAGGTATGTCAAGACCCCTCTTTAGGTTTTGCATTATGTAACTGACATGACCTCTGGGACAAACAAGAAGAGAATGGAATCCACTCATTCTTTCACTGTTGAGTTGCCAGACAGGTTTGGGATTTGTTCCTTGATTTGTTTGTGTTAAATATGATATCATTATTAGATAATGCAGATATGAGAATATCTCTATAATTAAATAGTGTAGATATGGAACATCCCAAATCCCCATAATTAGGCACTTAGAATATTGTGTAATATTCTTATTAGTTTCTTTCCTTATTTACATTCGATGTAACACTATTTAATCTCACTTGCTTGAGGGAATAATCAAGACGCTAATTCCCAAATTCTCTTCTTTTCTCCCTCTAGATTCTCATGAGCCCTCCTTTCTCTAATTTTCCTTCTTTTTCTCGAAAAAAAAAAAACAGATTCTGCAAACCAGAATCGCAGAAACAGAAAAGAAAAATCTGCTATTTTTTCTGTTACAGCTGGTTTCTATATCTTTTTTTGGTGATAAATCATGTCCCCATGCGATAATGACTACCCTAGATACACAACATATATGGCTCATAATGGAGATGGTATTTTGCTCACCTGATTTCAGGAATAGATCATCTATATCTATCACTTGTCACAACCCGAATCAGGGCCTGGCCGTGAAGGGTATCTCGAGTCCAACAGGACCGGAGACCACCCCCAAATACCAAAACCACCGATCATATCTGACACCCCTTGTCGGATGAATTCCGAACATATAACAAGATAAGAGAATATATCAAATCAAAGACATTGTACTAAGTTTACATCCAAAATCAACCATCCATAACCAAATGACCAACCAATACCCATGTCAATACCAATATCAATACCGACACCGTCCATGCCCACAGTAGTCCAACAAAGCCCTTAATCAAAACCAAAAAATATCCAGTCGGGACATGGCCTCGACCATAGGCAAACAAAAGCCAAATGGAAAATAAAGACATAAGGAAATCCATAGCATGAAATGGGGTCTTCCGAAATATGGAAGCTCACCACTTCAGTTTGACTCAGAAGTTGTCCCCGAATCACCACGTCACTGAGCAGGAGTGGAAGTATGACGGATTACTACATCGTGTGGGCATACAGTGTCCGCAGACGGTTAGCGGAGAAAACGCTAGCGTGTAACTCAGGGATAATGATAAAGTAATGTCATCAATCCAAAACCAAGTCAAACCAATGCACATAACCATATGCAAATAAATATATATATAGACATGCCGGGACAGGAAACAAGGTTTAGCATGAACTTTAAAACATTTAACCTGTGTTGTGTAGCTTTACCTTCATAAGTCCCACCCACGGGCTATATGGGTCAAGTGTTACCCCTGAACGGCCCCAATGCGTGTAGCCGCACGAACCAAAGATATGATAAATGGTTGGGGATTTCCTTGTACCCTTCGCCCTCCATGATACATGTATACGTGTATAGGCTTGGGGGATTTCCTTGTACCCCGCAAGCACATGGTCATCAAGACCAACCCTCATGTCGGCAAACATGAGTTTCCAGTGTCTGTCCTTTGGACTCACACCTTCACGGCTAGCTATCCAACCCCCATTATTGCCCAATTAAAACATTTAGGACCCGCTTGGTAGGGTGGATTATTTTCATAACATATGGATTAAATGGTGGGATTATTTAATACATTGTTTGGTACCAACTTTGGAGCAGTGTATAACTAATACATGAATTAGTTATACGCCCTACATGGTATAGGGTGTATAACTAATACACCCAATTTGGTGGGATTATTATACCATGGATTACAATCCATGGATAAATATGTGTAAAGACAAAAATGCCCTCAAATTTCTTTAATTTTTTTCTAAATCTTTTCCAATTTATTCAATGTGAGTTACTTCTTTTCAATTTATCAAGATAATAATATCCCTCCAAAAAATTTGTCATAAAAAAACTACTACATTAACTTAAAACATACTTATTGGTCAAAATCCGAAAACAAATTGCATACAAGCTTTAATTTTGTAAATAGGATATTCATAAATAAAAATAATTATTCTATTTAGCTTTAACACTCTACGGAACACAAATTTATGTTAATAATGATTCTATTGTCTCATTCAAAAGTTACACGTATCTCCCTCCAATTTAAGAACACCAAAAAGTGGAAACAACAAGCAAATGATGAATAAATGGTGATTTGGGAGTGTTGAGAGGTTATTTGATGTGTTTTTAATAGCTCATGATGCCCTAAGGAAGTTATAAGACGTGGGTTTTAAGTTGGGCAAGAGGGGAAATGTCTAGAATGCCCTCAACTTAAAAGCTGGAAAAAGTCGCCTTTGGTTACGAGTCGACCCCTTGACTCGTACCCACACCATATGACTCGTGACCACGAGTCGTAACCAAGACAGGGTCACGAGTCGTAACCAAGACAGTGACTAAGACCCCATACACTGCCCACCTTACGACTCCACCAACCAACTCGTAATGAGATCTTACGACTCGTAAGGTCTAGTCGTGACCAACACAGAGCTCAAATGATTTAAACACTAGACATCCTACGATTTGAATCTACAACTCGTAACATATCCTTACGGCTCATAGTGAGCCACTTGTACTAGAGCAGAACCATGCCACAAACTTACTGGGGTTACGACTCATCCAACGAGTCGTCAAGACACCCTACGACTCCGGGGGTCCATTCTTAACCAAGGCAGTGAGCTTAAAGCTCAAGAATTTTAAGGACTAAAAATCTGGGGTGTTACATTCTCCCCCACTTGGATCATTCGTCCTCCAATGACGGGTCAAGGCAATACAAGCACGAATGAACTCCATATACCTTTACTCTTACCTTTAACAAAATTAGAAAACCAAGATGTTAAGAATAACACATACCTTAGGCACGATTATCCGGGGTGGAGAACAAGAATGGATACTTGAATTTCATGTGCTCTTCGGCTTCCCAAGTAGCCTCTTCAACCTTGTGGTTCCTCCATAAAACCTTTATCGAAGCTACGTCCTTCGTCCGCAACCGACGAACTTGCCGATTCAAAATTTCAACGGGGACTTCCTCATAAGACAAGGAATCCGAAATACCAATATCCTTGATAGGCACAATCAGCGATGGATCACCCACACACTTCCTCAACATTGACACATGGAACACCAGATGAATGGAACTCAAACTAGGAGGCAACTCCAACTCATAAGCAACACTACCAACCCTTTTAAAAACAAAGTACAAACCAACATAACGAGGATTGAGCTTCCCTTCTTACCAAACCGCATCACCCCCTTCATGGGAGACACCTTTAAGAACACTCAATCACCAACCTCAAACTCTAACTCCCTATGCCTCACATCTGCATAGGACTTTTGGCGACTTTGGGCGGTCTTAAGCCTATTCTGAATCACCTTCACCTTCTACATGGCCTGGTAAACTAAGGTTGCATTTGTTTTTTTTAATATTCAGAGGTCTGAATCTAATCTGAATACACATCTGAATGATTAAGATGTTGTCTCTAGATCTGAAAACTGAATGATTAAGACTGTTTGTTTTTCAACATCTGAATATGCAAAAAAAATTAATTTGCATCTATAATAAAATAAAAAATACAGTTCAAACAAAAAACTAATTATACATCAGAAAAGTATGTAATTTAATACAACAAACATTATTATTTGATTGAAAAAAATTATGTTTGTTAGTGATAGTGCAGATGGTTTATAATGGTGGTTGCGGTGACGATGATTGATGTTAGTGAATAGTACTATTAGTGGTGATAGTTGTGACGGTTGGTATTGTAGTGACTATTATGATGGTGACGGTTGATAGTGGTGGCGGTGGTTGTGATGTGATGTTGCTTGATGTTAGTAGGTGGAGGTATTGATTGTGATGGCTGAAAAATAAATGCATGATGGTTGACGATGTGTCGATGCTAGTTGAAGATCCTGTTAGTTGTGATGGTGGAGATGGTTGTTAGTAGAGATAAATTGTAGTGATGATAGTGATTGAAGTGATGGTATGGGTGGCGTTGCTAGTGACAATGGTGGTGGTCGCCGAAGAATGTATGGAGGATGTGATGTATTAGTGGTAGTTAGCGGTGGTGCTAGTTGTGATAGCTGAGTTGGTCGATAGTAGGGATTGATCGGTAGTGGTTGATGATAGTGGTGGTGTTGACGGCAGTGGTGGCGGTAAATATAATTAGAGTAATAGAGGTAGTAGGTGTGGTAGCGGTTGACAATAGTGGTTGGTAGCGATATTTGTTGTCGATGGTGGAGGTGGGTGGTGGTGGTGGGTGGTGGTTGACAATGATGGTGATGGCAGAGGTGGTAACTGATAATTATGAATAGAGTGGCGGTGAATATTGTTCAGCACCAGAATACCTCTTCAGACCTATTAAGACTTGATTCTAGATCTGAATGATTAAGACCTATTTAGACCTATTCAGAGTCAAAATCTTAATGGAAAACAAATGCACTTAATGGTCTGCAGTCTGAATCATTCAGATTCAGACCTCCATTAAGTGCAAACAAATGAAGCCTAAGTCAGGACCAAACAACTCATTTTCACCGACTTCATACCACCCAATAGAAGAACGACATCTCCTACCTCAAAAAGAGCCATATCAATGTTAGAGTGATAACACAAACTCTATGAGAGGCAAATGATCGACCCAACTACCACCATAGTCAATCACGCAAGCCTGAAGCATATCTTCCAAGACCTGAAATGTCCTTTTCGCTTGCCCATCCGTCTGCAGGTGAAAAGCACTATTAAGGCTCACCTTAGTTCCCAAACCTCTCTGGAACAATCGCCAATAGTGAGATGAGAACTGAGTACCACAAACCAAAGTGATAGAAACCAGAGCACCATGTAACTTCACGATCTCCCCCCGACACAACTTGGCATAATCCTCAGCCGAATAATTAGTCTTCACTGACAAGAAGTGAGCAGACTTAGTTATCCTATCCACAATGATCCAAATCGAATCAAACTGATTCCGAGACAGGGGAAGACCGATAAAAAAATCCATATTGATTACTTCCCATTTCCATACAGGAAACTCAATCTCTTGATACAACCCACCGAGCCTCAAATACTCAACCTTCACTTGTTGATACACCATGCATTTAGCCACAAAACTGGCCACATCTCGCTTCATATTGTTCCACCAATAAATCTCCTTAAGATCATGATACATCTTTGTCAAACCAGGATGAATAGTATAACGCGACCCATGAGCCTCAGCCAAAATCCTTTCTCGTAATCCATCCACGTCGGGAACACACAGTCTACCTTAGTACCTCAAGATACCATCGCCACCAATCTCAAAAGCCATTACCCTTTGCTGACCTACATCTCCCTTGATCTTCATTAAGACAGGATTCAGTACCTACTTCTCCTTTATTTCAGCAGCAAGAAAAAATGACTGCGCCACCTTTTGCACAAACACACCGCCATCCTCAAAGTCCAAGAGGTGAACTCCAAGGTTAGCCAAACGGTGAATATCTTTCACCAATTCTCGCTTATCCTCATCCACATGAGCTAGACTCTTCATGGATAACCTGTTAAGAGCATCAGCAACCACATTAACTTTACCTATGTGATAGTAAAGGCTCATGTCATAATCCTTAAGCAGCTCAAGCCATCTCCTCTGTATGAGATTAAGCTCTTTCTGGGTGAAAACATATTGCCGGCTCTATGATCTGAAAAGATATCCACATGCACTTCTTACAAATAGTGACGCCAGATTTTTAACGCGAACACCACAGCAAACAACTCCAGGTCATGAGTCGGGTAATTCTTCGCATGTACCTTCAACTGTCTAGAGGCATAAGTTATCACCTTGCCATGCTGCATCAAAACACAACCAATTCCCACACGAGACGCATCACAATAAACCACGAATCCATCATTACCCTCGGGAAAGGTCAAAACTGGAGCTGAAGTCAACTTATCTTTTAGCTTCTCAAAACTACCCTCACAAGCGTCAGACCGCAAGAACTTCACCTTCTTCTGAGTCAACTTAGTCAACGCGGCAGCTATAGTCGAGAAACTTTTCACAAACCTTGTATGGTAACCAGTTAAACCCAAGAAGCTTTGAATATCGGTTGAAGTCGTGGGCCTAGGCCACTTCTTAAACACTGCAACTTTTTACGGAACCTCCATGATCTCTTCACTAGAAATGACATGACCCAAAAAAGTAATAGCGTTCAACCAAAATTCATATTTCAAAAATTTGGCATACAACTGCTGATCTTTCAGGGTCTGCAACACGATGCAGAGCTGATCGGCATGATCCGCCTCACTCTTAGAGTACACCAGAATATCATCTATAATTACAAAGACGAATAAATCTAGAAATTGACGAAAAACCCTGTTCATTAAATCCATGAATGTCGCCGGGGCATTAGTCAACCCAAAAGACATGACCAAAAACTCATAATGACCATACCGGGTTCGGAAGGTAGTCTTAGGAATATCCACTTCCCTAATCTTTAACTAATGATACCCGAACCGAAGATCAATCTTTGAGAAAAACTTAGCACCCTGAAGCTGATCAAACAAATTATCTATCCTTAGAAGAGGGCACTTATTCTTTACCGTCACCTTAAGCAATTGACGGTAATCAATACACATCCGAAGGGAACCATCCTTCTTGTGCACGAACAAAACAGGCGCACCCCACGGGGACACACTAGGACGGATGAAACTCTTCTCTAAAAAATCCTTTAGTTGCTCCTTAAGCTCTTTTAACTCGACTGGAGCCATTCTATACGGGGGAATAGAGATAAAACGAGTGTCCGAAACAAGATCAATCCTAAAATCAATCTCCCTATCGGGAAGGACACTAGGAAGGTCATTTAGGAAGACCTCGGGAAATTCATTCACCACCGGGACAGAATGTAAAGAAGGGCTCTCCGAGTAAGAATCTTTAACCTGAACCAAATGATAGAGACACCCCTTGGAGATTAATCTCAGGGCTCTAAGATATGATATAAACTTGCCCTTAGGCACCAGAGAACCCCTTCCCACTCAATGACCGGCTCATTAGGGAATTTAAACATAACCTTACGGGTTTGACAATCTAAGGAGGCATAGCACAAGTGCAACCAGTCCATCCCTAATATGACATCAAAATCTACCATGTCTAACTCTACCAGATCTAACAAAGTCTCCCACCCACAAATACCACACAGCCCCTATAGACTCTTCTAGTCACCCACCGGGGTAGAAAAAAAAAGGGGTCCGAAATGCACTCAGGACCTAAACCAAAATGCACTGCCACAAATGGGGCAACATAAGAAAGAGTGGACCCCGAATCAAGTAAACAGTACACATATGGGAAAAGAGTTTCAACATGCCAGTAACGACATCAAGCAATGCCTCGAACTCCTGGTGGGTAGTGGGAGCATAAAGACGGTCCCGACCAATGTCGGAGCTAGATGGGGCACTCTTTGGTGCCGAAGCTGATGAAGAGGCAACAGAACCTTGTTTGCCCCATAAGCAACATTACCCACCGAACAGTTTCCAAGCATATGCCCTGGCTGACCACACTTGAAGCACTTGTCCCTTCCCTCATCAAAGAAACCCCGATGCAACCGACCACAAAATCTGCAGAAAGAATATGATGGAGTTGATTGGGCCCCACTAGCCTGAGATTGGGCACCTTGTGCCCTAGAACTGTCACCACCCTGAAAAAGCATGACACCAGACAGCTTTGGGTAGAGAGCACTAGTTGTCGATTAGGACCCAGAATTGTCCCACTTCTTCTTAGACCACTTTCCACCATCCCTACCACTCTGCCGTTGACCTCCACCCTGATCAGAAAATCTTAACTTCTTACTCTGCCTCTGCCCTATTTCTGCCTGTTTCTTTTTCTCTTCCTCGACCTACTGCATGTACACAACCAACCTGAAGATATCCATGTCCTTGTTTAACAAAGTAGCCTTAGGCTCCATTTGTTTTTTTTAAGATTCAGACGTCTGAATCTGAATGCAGATCTGAATGATTAAGATGTTGTCTCTAGATCTGAAAACTGAATGATTAAGATGTTGTCTCTAGATCTGAAAACTGAATGATTAAGACCGTTTGTTTTTCAACATCTGAATGTATAAAAAAAAATTATTTGTATACATAATAAAATAAAAAATACAATTCAAATAAAAATTTAATTATATATTTAAAAAAGTATGTAATTTAATACAACAAAATTATTAGTATTTGATTGAGAAAAAATATTTATGTTTGTAAGTGATAGTGGAGATGGCTTATAATGGTGGTTGCGGTGACTTGATTGATGTTAGTAATTAATAATGTTGTTGGTATTAATTGTGATGGTTGGTATTATAGTGATTGTTATGATGGTGGTGATTGATGGTGGTGGTGGTGGTTGTGATGTGACGTTGCTTGATGTTAGTAGTTTAAGGTGTTGATTGTGTTGGCTGAAATATGAATGCATGATGATTGACGATGTGTTGGTGCTAGTTGGAGATGTTATTTGTTGTGATGGTGGAGATGGTTGTTAGTAGAGATAAATCGTAGCGATGGTACTGGTTGAAGTGGTGGTAGAGGTGGCGTTACTAGTGACAATGGTGGTGGCGGCCAAAGAATGTGTAGAGGTTGTGATGTATTAGTGGTAGTTAGTGGTGGTGCTAGTTGTGATAAATGAGTTGGTTGGTAGAAGGGATTGGCCGGTAGTGGTTGCTGATTGTGGTGTTGTTGACGGCTGGTGGCGATGAATATAATTAGAATAAAAGAGGTAGTAGGTGTGGTAGCGGTTGACAATTGTGATTAGTAGCGGTATTTTTTGTCGATGGTTATTGTGATGATGGAGGTGGTTGGTGGTGGTGGGTGGTGGTTGACAATGGTGATGGTGGCAGAGGTGGTTAGTGGTGGTGACTGTTGAATACGAATAGAGTGGTACACCAGAATATCCCTTCAGAGCTACTAAGACTTGGTCCTAGATCTGAATGATTAAGACCTATTCAGACCTATTCAAAGTTAAAACCTTAATAAAAAACAAATGCACTTAATGGTCTTAAGTCTGAACCATTCAGATTCAGACCTCCATTAAGTGCAAACAAATGAGGTCTTACACTCTAAGACCAACTTCCGGGATAGCCCAAAAGCAAATTTCTGCATTCTAGCCCTCATGCTATAGACACCAACTCAAGAGCATACCTAGATACAGATGGAATTTCAAGGCATACTCCTTGACCGACATCCTCCCTCAACTCCTGAGGAAAAAAGCGGTTTAGAAAGGCTAGTAGGCATCATCCCACAGTGCAGAGTCGGCATCATCTCACCTAGACTGCTCCCATTCCTCATGCCATTGGTACGCAACATCCTTCAACTGATAGGCTGCGAATTCTATACCCTCCACACATTAGAAGCATGGATAACCCGGAGATCTTCTCCATCTCATCGATAAAACCTTGAGGATCCTCCTCAACCTTAACACCAGTGAACACAGGAGGGCTCAGCCTCATAAACTAGCCAACCCTTGTGGCTAAAGAAGATGAAGTAACAGAAGCACCACGCTCAGTTTGAGAAGCTACCAACTGAGCCAACATATGAATAGACTGACGAAACTCAGCATTCGTCACATCAGTCTGAGGAGCTCGAGAAGGACTAGAGGGGACCTGTGGAACCTCCAGAAGGGCAATCAGGAACTAGACCCGTAGACCAGGTCTGGACCCCACAAACAGGGTGTGTCCCATCAGCATTGTCCTCGAGTGGGACAGAGGAGTTTCCAGGAGCTTCAAATCGTCTGGGAGGCATGATTTGAAAAGCGAACACAAACGGGAATTAGAGAAGATTTCAGGACCTTAGATTCTAAAGCCCGAAAACAGAGCATAAGAAAGAGAAACATTCTTAAATGTCTCGTAGCCTCTCCCTTACGAGTGTGGCACGCTACATACCCTTAAAAAAGACTACTCAACACGACTTTGTGGACACCCAGCTGACCATGAACCTAGTGCTCTGATACCATTTATCACAACCTGAACCAGGGCCTGGCAGCGACAGGTATCTCAAGTCTAACAAGGACCGGAGACCACCCTTAAATACCCAAACCACCGATCATACCTGACACCCCTTGTAGGATGAATTCCGAACATATAACAAGATAAAAGAATATCAAATCAAAGACATTGTACTAAGTTTACATCCAAATCAACCATCCATAACCAAATGACCAACCAATACTGATGAAGATATGTCTCAGAAATAAAATAGGAGTGGATAATTTTAGGAGTTTTAAATTATTAGAATCCTATGTGACTTAGACTTAGGAATTAGTTATCCTTTTGTTATTTGAATTAGGAATTAATTATCCTTATTTAGAAATTTAGCTATAAATACATGTTTTGAGTCATTAATAAAAAAAATTCTCTTTGACAATACTATTGTAATATTTTATTTCTCTGCAATTCTTTCTCTGTTATTTCTTAAATTTCAAAGCTAAAAACCAACAATTAGTATCAAGAGCCAATTTCTTGAGGGATCTGTGAGAGAGATGAATTCTGAAAAGAGAGATGAATTCTGAAAATAACTTTTCACAAATAGCTCCTCTTGTCTTTGATGGTGAGAATAACCATCTTTGGGCAGTAAGAATGGAAACTCATCTTGAGGCTTTAGATCTTTGGGAGGCCATGGAGGAGGATTATGAGGTTCTTCCACTGCCCGATAATCCCACGGTGGCCCAAATCAAAAGTCAAAAGGAAAAGAAAATCAGAAAATCAAAAGCAAAAGCAACTTTGTTTGCTAGTGTTTCTCCAATAATTTTCATGAGAATTATGGCCTTTAAATCAGCAAAAGAAATTTGGGATTATCTGAAGAAAGAATATATCGAAGATGAAAGAACACGAGACATGAAGGTATTGAATCTAATAAGGGAATTCGAATTGCAAAAGATGAAGGAATCTGAAACCGTCAAAGAGTACTCAGACGGACTTCTTAGCATTGTTAACCAGGTAAGATTGCTTGGTACAAAATTTAAAGATTCAAGAATTGTTGAACAAATTCTTGTTACTGTGTCTAAAAGATACGAAGTATCAATAACTACCTTGGAAAACACAAAAGACTTGTCCAAGATTACGTTGGCAAAATTGTTAAATACATTGCAGACGCAAGAGCAAAGGAAGCTTATGAGACAGGATGGTATGGTTGAAGGAGCTTTGACAGCCAACCACAAGACTCAAAGCAAGGGTAATAATTCAAGGAAAAACTACCCACCTTGCCAGCACTGTGGCAAAATAGGTCATCCTCCATTTAAATGTTGGAAGAGATCAGATACACAATGCAAGAACTGCAATCAACTTGGTCATGAAGTTGTGATTTGCAAAAACAAATCTCAAAAATATGAAGCAGATGCCCAAGTCACCAAAGAAGAAGAAGATCACTTATTTGTGGCAACATATTCTTCAACCAAGAAATCTAATTTTGGGATGATTGATAGTGGTTGTACAAACCACATGACATATGAAAAAACTCTTTTAAAGAGTTTTTGTCTTTGAAAAATAAGAAAATCAGAATTGGGAATGGTGACTATATTCCAAAAGGAAAAGGGAACATCGCAATCAAAACAATTTCAGGTACAAAAATAATTTCAAATGTCCTTTACGTACCCGATATTGATAAAAGTTTGTTAAGTGTTGGCCAGCTAATGAAAGAAGGATTTAAACTATTGTTTGGAGATAAATATTGTCGAATCTTTAATTCCACTAATCATGAGATTTTACAAGTTGATATGAGAGGCAAAAGTTTCTTATTTAATCCAACAGAAGATGCACACAAGCCTTGCAAGACCAAAGAGGCAGATTTATTCAAGAGGTCAAAATCAACCGATACAATTTCTGATCCAAGGAAGTGTGTTGAAGATATGTCTCAGAAATAAAATAGGAGTAGATAATTTTAGGAGTTTTAAATTATTAGAATCCTATGTGACTTAGACTTAGGAATTAGTTTTCCCTTTGTTATTTGAATTAGGAATTAGTTATCCTTATTTAGAAATTTAGCTATAAATACATGTTTTGAGTCATTAATAAAATAATTATTTTGTCAATACTATTGCAGTATCTTTTTATCTCCAACTCTTTCTGTGTTATTTCTCTAATTTCAAAGCTAAAAAACAACAAATACCCATGTCAATACCAATACCGCACCAATACCGATACCGCCCATGCCCACAGTAGTCCGACAAAGCCTCTAATCAAAACGAAAAAATATCCAATCGAAACATGCCCCCGACCGTAGGCAAACCAAAACCAGGAGGAATAATAAGGACATTAGGAAATCCATAGCATGAAATGGGGTCTTCCGAAGTATGGAAGCTCACCACTTCAGTCTGACTCAGAAGTTGTCCCCGAATCACCATGTCACTGAGCAGGAGGAGTGGAATTATGGTCGATTCCTGCATCGCATGGGGATACAGCGTTCGAAGACGGTTAGCGAGGAGAACGCTAGCATGTAACTCAGGGATAAGGATAAAGTAATGTCATCAATCCAAAACTAAGTCAAACCAATGTACATAACCATATGCAAATACATATATATATAGACATGTTGGGACAGGGAACAAGGTTTAGCATGAACTTTAAAACATTTAACCTGAGTTGTGTAGCTTTACCGTCATAAGTCCACCCATGGGCTATATGGGTACAGTGTAACCCATGAACAAGCCACGGTGCGTGTAGCCGCACGAATCGGAGATATCATAGATAGCCGGGGATTCCCTTATACCCTTCGCCCTCCATGATACATATATACGTGTATAGGCTTGGGGGATTACCTTGTACCCCGCAAGAACATGGTCATCAAGACCAATCCTCATGTCGGCAAACATGAGTTTCTAGTGTCCGTCCTTTGGACTCACCTTCACGGCTAGCTATCACAAACCCCATTATTGCCCAATTAAAACATTTAACACATAGCCAAACCACCAATTCCAGGAGTCAATTATTAAGGCATTAATTAATGGTATCGTCATACCGACTATAGCATGCAAGCAATGTCATTAAGCCTGGTCTTAGGGGATTCCCATGTACCCCACAGACTCCATTATTAAAATAACTTGGGGGATTCCCGTGTACCCCACAAGGTTTTCAAAACCATCCTTAATCATTTAACGGTTTATATCATGCATTAGTTTCAAGAAACAAGTCAAGCCATGTGATAATGTATAAACCAAAATCAATTATGCAAATGGGTTGAGTTTATTACCAATTTCCATACCAAAACAATAACTTTGGGATTCCATTGTACCCCAACTTCCATCCACCATTCCCATGCACCCCAATGCGTTTAACAATCATAAATTTAAACACAATAGTTTCATAGATAACATGGAAGAATCATTTAAACAATTTATTTTAAAAACCCTCAACCCATAGTTCAAAACCTAACATCTATATTTCATGAATAATACTTCAATTAACATGTTTTTACAAAATTGACAATGAGGGAAGAGTAACATGGCTTAAACACCAAAAAGTAGAAAAGCCCTAATTGATATATTTGATGAAAACCCTAAGTGTTCTTAACCTTGAGGATTTGGGAGTGTTCTGGGAGGTTATTTGATGTGTTTTTGATAGCTAATGATGCCCTAAGGAAGTTATAAGACATGGATTTTAAGTTGGGCAAGAGGAAAAATGTCCAAAATGCCCTCAACTAAAAAGCTGGAAAAAGCCTCCTTTGGCCCTTGACTCGTACCTACACCATACGACTCGTGGCCCATACATTGCCCACCTTACGACTCCACCAACCAACTCGTAATGAGATCTTACAACTCGTAAGGTCTAATCATGACCAACACAGAACCCAAATTTGGAACACTAGACATCCTATGATTTGAACCTGCGACTTATAACATATTATCACGGCTCAAAGTGAACCATACTCAAAGCAGAAACAAGCCACAAACTTATTGGTTTGGTTACAACTCATCCCAACGAGTCGTCAAGACACCCTACGACTCCGGGGGTCTAGTCATAACCAAGGCAGTGAGCCCAAAGCTCAAGAATTTTAGGGCCAAAAATTCGGGGTGTTACATCACTTTAACTGCAGCAGACTATATTGACTACCTACAATACAACTCATTAAGGCAAGAATTATCAACTTCATCGGCTGCTTGCACAATGCAACCTGGTAACTCCTTTGATTACGTCACAATCTCGGGAACAATATATTCTTGATTCTGGTGCTTCTGTCCATTTTTTTTGGTAACAAAAATACTCCTCTCTATTCTTACTGCCCTTTCTATCCTCTCTACTTTGACTTTGGCTAATGTATCAAAGACTATTGTAAAAGGGATAGGTATAGCTCATCCTCTACCTTCCGTATCTTTAAAATCAATTCTCTTTGCATCTAAATGTCCATATAATCTTATTCCATTAGAAATGTGTCGTATATTTTGCTGGACCGAAATATGGGATAGATGATTGGAAAAAGACATGAGTCACAAGGCTTGTACCTGTTGTCCACCCATAACCACATATTGCTTTCGTTTCTATTACTTCCTCTGAATTGCTCCATAATCAACTAGGTCATGCGAGTCTCTTGAAACTACAGAAGATGGTTGCCAGTATATCGAGTTTATCGTTGTTAAAATCGTGTCAGCTTGGGAAGCACATTCGTTCCTCTTTCTCAAAGAGCGCCAATAATAGGTCCACCTCTATGTCTGAACTTGCTCATACAGACATATAGGGTCCAAGTCGTGTAAGTTCTTCCTTAGGTTTTCATTATTTTGTAACTTACATTGATGTCTATTCTCGGTGCACGTGGTTATTCGTAATGAAAAGTAACTTCAGAAATTTTGTGCTGAAATTCACAATCAATTCGGTACTATCATTAAGAAGTTAGTCAGTGATATTGCCCGAGAATATTTCTCTACCTCTGGCTCTTCTTCCACGTCATCTCATGGCATATTGCACTTGTCTTCTTGTGCACATACTCCTTAACAAAATGGAGTTATTGAGCGTAAGAACAGGCATCTAATTGAAATAGCTCGAACATTGCTCATTCACAATTATGTCCCTTTACCTTGTTGGGTTGATGCCATTATTACTGCTTATTTAATCAATCATATGCCTTCTTCTATTTTGCAGTACAAGAGTCCACACTCAATCATTTATCTGAACCATAGTTTGTTTCCCCTTCCTCCGTGTGTATTTGGTTGCACCTGTTTTATTCATAGCCTTACACCTTGAAAAGATAAACTTCAGCACAAGGCTTTTAAATGTGTCTTTCTCGGGTATTCTCATCTACAAAAAGGTTACAAATGCTTTGACCCCTTTACTAATAAGTAGTTGATCTCATCAGATGTTACCTTTTTGAGTCTTTTCCGTATTTTTCTGCTACTACAAAAAATCAAACAACCATATCAACAGTCCTTCCAATTCCAACTATTCCACCCTCAGCTTCACCTCCTTCTCTTAAGGTCTATTCTCGACGACCTCAACCTCCTTCCAAGCCTGCTAATCCACTTAGTATTTCTAACTCTGATACAGGTACACAAAGCACTCTTGGTGACTCATTACCTGCTCCAACAATGTCTCATACTTTGGTCGAGAACTCATCAAATATTCTTCACAATGCTCTTCACAAAAGTACTAGAACTATTACCAATTAAGCTCCTAGTTACACTTACTTAAGCTATCATCGTTTGTCACCTTCATTATTAGCTTATCCACTGTTAAAGTTCCCAAGACTGTGGCATAAGCATTGGTTCATCCAGGTTGGTGTCAGGCTATGATTGAAGAAATGATTGTTTTGCATGATAATAGTACTTGGCAGCTTGTTCCTTTACGGAAAAGCAAAACCATTATTGGTTATCGTTAGGTATTCACAGTTAAGGTGGGTTCAGATGGAACTATTGCTCGTCTAAAAGTGAGACTGGTTGCTAAGGGATACACTCAGATGTATGGCATTGACTATGGAGATACTTTCTCACCCGTTACCAAGATGGCTTTTGTTCGTCTCCTCACATCTATGGCAATAATGAAACATTGGCCCCTTTTCTTGCTCGACGCATTCCTTTGTTGCTCAAGGGGAGTCTAGACTAGAATGTAGACTTCGTCAATCCCTTTTATGGTCTCAAGAAATCTCCTAGAGCATGATTTGGTCATTTTCGAGTTGTTGCCCAAGAGTTTGGAATGATTCGAACAGAACTTGATTACTCCATATTTTATAGGCATTCATCTCATGACAAACATATTTTTTCAATTGTTTATGTTGATGATATTATTATCACGGGTGAGGATCATGAAGGTATTTCTCAACTCAAGCAACACCTTTCAAGTCACTTTCAGACTAAGGATTTTAGGCAAGCTGAGATACTTTCTAGGCATTGAAGTGGCACGGTCTGGCAATGGTATTGCTATTACACAAAGAAATATGCCTTAGACATTTTGGAAGACGCTGGTATGTCGGATTGCAAACATGTGTACACTCTCATGGATCCAAATACTAAGCTTATTCCACGACAAGGGGGGCCTCGAAAAGATCCTAGCAAATGTCGAAGACTTGTTCGCAAACTCAACTATCTTACGATCACACGACCAGACATCTCATTTGTTATTAGTATAGTTAGCCAGTTTCTGGAATCACCATGAGATAGTCACTGGAATGAGGTGATTCGCATTCTGCGATCTATAAAAGTTCTCCGAGACAAGGTTTATTATATGAAGACAAACCCAATTTGTTGGGCATTCTGATGCAGATTGGGTTGGGTCTCCTTCCGATAGGCAGTCCACTTCAGGTTATTGTGTTCTAATGGGAGGTAATCTACTATCCTGGAAAAGCAAAAAGCAAGATGTCGTAGCTAGATCACGGACAGAGGCGGAGTATCAAGCTATGGCACTGGCTACGTGTGAACTTATATGGTTGGAACAACTTCTCCGGCTTGGTCTACAAGCGTAACCCGGTGACTTCTAACCTTTGTTATTTCATTCCATTCTTTGTATTATGCTAGTATTATCCCCTGTACCTTGACTTGCGTGTGATTTGTTGATATTGTCTGTTGTTGCTGTTGCTGTGGTCGTTTCTTGCACTGCTTTTGATTGGGCTATCGGCTTGGGGTTTTGTTTTTGGGGCTGTGGGTGTCGAGTCCAGTGGTGTTTGCCCTCTATTTGAGTTTAGTTGGGTTTCTTGATTATTTCTTTGATTTTGTGTGAGCCTTGTATTTCTTGCTGCTGCTTTCCTACTACCATCGTTTATATTTTTATATTTTCTTATATTTTCTGGTAGTAGTGGCTGTGGGCGGTAATGGTTGGATAGGGTCATGTTCGAGGGGGTTGGGGCGTGGGGCTGTTGTGGGGGCGGGGGATGAGGAAAGGGCGGGAGTGGGAGGGAGGCCAAGGTTTGGCCGCGGGGGTGGTACAGGAGGGCGTGTGGATAGTGATGGTAGGCTGAGGGTTGGGTCTTGGAATATAGGGACCCTTCAGGGTACTCCATAGAGCGTGTGAAGATCCTTAGGAAGAGGAGGATCAATATTGCGTGTGTCCAAGAGACCAAGTGGGTAGGGTCTAAGGCTAGGGATGTGGATGGTTACAAGCTGTGGTACTCTGGGAGCGAGAGGCGTAGGAATGGAGTTGGCATCTTAGTAGATGAAGAGCTTAGAGGTCAGGTCGTGGAGGTGAAGAGGATCAACGATAGGTTGATGACTATTAAGTTGGTCACCCGGGGGTTTACCCTGAACGTGTGTAGTGCTTATGCGCCGCAAGTGGGCTCGGAGGGGGAGGAGAAGATGCGATTTTGGGAGGCTTTGGAGGAGGTGGTGAGAGGCGTGCCTAGCTCGGAGAAGATTGTTGTAGCAGGAGATTTCAACGGGCACATCGGGGCGTTACCGGGAGGCTTTGGTGATGTGCATGGTGGTTTTGGTTTTGGGGATAGAAATGAAGAGGGGACTACTCTATTGGAGTTTGCGAGGTCCTTTGGGCTGGTGGTGGCGAACTCGGGCTTCCCGAAGAAGGACGATCACCTGATCACCTTTCGCCAGGACCCAGATTGACTTTTTGTTGCTTCGGAAAGGGGATAGGGTGTTGTGTAAGGACTGCAAGGTCATCCCGAGTGAGAATCTTTCGACCCAGCATAGGCTCTTGGTTATGGATTTGGGTATAAAGAAGAATAGAAAGAGGAGGAGTAAGGAGGGTAGACCTAGAATTAAGTGGGGCGGCTTGACGCCAGTAAAGGCGTGGGAGATAGGGGAGAAGTTGGCGGGAATGGGGGTGTGGGAGTGTAGGGGGACGTGGATAGTATGTGGGATAGGGCGGCTAGGTGCATCAGGGAAATTGCATGTGAGGTGTTGGGTGTTTCTAGGGGCCGAGCCGGGCACCATCGGGGGGATTGGTGGTGGAATGAAGAGGTGGAGAAGAAAGTGGGGACCAAGAAAGGGGCGTATGCTAAGTTGGTTGAGAGTAAGGACGAAGAAGAGAAGCGGGTAAACAGGAAAGAGTACAAGCTTGCTAGGAAGTAGGCTAAGTCAGCTGTCACGACAGCTAAAACGGCCGCTTTTGAGAGCTTGTATGCAGGGTTACAGGGGAAAGGAGGGGAGAAAAAGTTGTTTAGACTCGCTAAGGCTAGGGAGAGGAAGGGGCGTGACCTCGACCAAGTGAGGTGCATTAAGGGGGAGGACGGTAGAGTGTTGGTGGAGGACGGCCACATTAAGGATAGATGGCAGTCGTACTTTCATAGGCTCTTGAATGACGAAGGGGATAGAGCTATTGTGTTAGGGGAACTGGAGCACTCAGAGGAGAGTCGGGATTTTAGTTATTGTAGACGTTTTAAGGTAGAAGAGGTTAGAGAGGCTGTTCGCAGGATGCGAAGGGGTAGGGCGACGGGGCCGGATGAGATACCGGTGGAGTTTTGGAAGTTCGTTGGAGAGGCTGGTGTAAGGTGGTTGACTGGATTGTTCAACAAAATCTTCAAGACGGCAAAGATGCCCGAGGCTTGGAGGTGGAGTACCATGATCCCTCTCTGTAAGAATAAGGGGGACATCCAGAGTTGCAATAACTATAGGGGGATTAAGTTATTGAGTCACTCTATGAAGATTTGGGAGAGAGTGGTCGAGGTGAGGCTGAGACGGATAGTGTCTATTTCGGAAAATCAGTTTGGGTTTATGCCTGGCCGCTCGGCGACGGAGGCAATTCACCTAGTACGGAGGCTGGTGGAACAGTATAGGGAAAGGAAGAAGGACCTGCACATGGTGTTTATCGACCTGGAGAAAGCATACGACAAAGTCCCCAGGGAGGTACTTTGGAGGTGCTTGGAGGTGAGTGGAGTCCCGCAGGCATATATCAGAGCAATTAAGGACATGTATGAGGGAGCGAAAACTCAGGTGAGGACGGCGGGAGGAGACTCAGAGCATTTCACCATCTTGACAGGATTACATCAGGGATCTACTCTTAGTCCTTTTTTGTTTGCTTTGGTGATGGATGTGTTGACGCGGCGTATTCAAGGGGAGGTGCCGTGGTGTATGCTTTTTGCAGACGATATAGTTCTGATTGATGAGACTCGAGGGGGTGCGAATGACAAATTAGAGGTGTGGAGACAAACTCTTGAGTCTAAAGGGTTCAGGTTGAGCAGAAGTAAGACAGAGTATTTGGAATGCAAGTTTAATGACGTGAGGCTGGAGGAGGAGGATGAGGTGGTAGTGAAGCTGGAATCACAGGAGGTATGTAAGAGGGATAGTTTCAAGTATCTCGGGTCCGTGATCCAGGGTAACGGTGAGATTGACGAGGATGTCTCACACCGTATTGGGGCGGGATGGATGAAGTGGAAGCTCGCGTCGGGGGTGTTGTGTGATAAGAAGGTGCCGCCCAAGCTTAAAGGCAAATTCTACAGGGTGGTAGTCCGTCCGGCCATGTTGTATGGAGCGGAGTGTTGGCCAGTTAAGAATTCCCACATCCAAAAAATGAAGGTGGCAGAAATGCGGATGTTGCGCTGGATGTGTGGGCTGACTAGAGGGGATAGAGTTCGGAATGAGACTATCAGGGAGAAGGTTGGTGTGACTCCAGTGGAGTGCAAGATGCGGGAAGTCCGATTGAGATGGTTCGGACACGTGAAGAGGAGGGGCATGGATGCCCCGGTTCGTAGGTGTGAGAGGCTAGCGTTGGATGGTTTTAGGCGGGGTAGGGGTAGGCCGAAGAAGTACTGGGGTGAGGTGATTAGGCGGGACATGGAGCAGTTACAGCTCACCGAGGACATGACCCTAGATAGGAAGGTCTGGAGGACGCGAATTAGGGCTGAGGACTAGGGCCAGTTTGGGTCGCTAGTGTAGGGAATTACTTGGTGGGGGTAGTATCCTTGTTATGATTCCGTGTTCCTTGTTTTAGTACGAATCTGGGTGTTTTCCTCTGTTTTCTTTTACTTATGGGTGCCGTATTTATGTTATGTAATCTTGTAATCTTGTTCTGTGCTTTACTATGTATTTGTGTGGTATCTTGTGTCTTGAGCCGGGGGTCTATCGGAAACAGCCTTTCTACTTCTTTAGAGGTAGAGGTATGGACTGCGTACATCTTACCCCCCCAGACCCCACCAGGTGGGAATACACTGGGTTTGTTGTTGTTATTTATTTCATGAAAAAACAAAGCATATTGAGATAGATTGTCACTTCATTTGAGAGAAGATTGAGTTTGGATATATCTCCACAAGTTTTGTCAACTCGAACAATCAACTGGTGTATATTTTCACAAAATCACTCTGAAGATCCAGAATTGACTATATTTGCGGCAAACTAGGAGCGTATGACTTCTACGCTCCAACTTGAGAGGGAGTGTTAAATATGATATCATTATTAGATAATGTACATATGAGAATATCTCTATAATTAGATAGTGTAGATACGGAAATATCCCCAAATCCCCATAATTAGGCACTTAGAATATTGTGTAATATTCTTATTAGTTGTCTTCCTTATTTACATTCGATGTAACACTATTTAATTCCATTTGCTTGAGGGAATTATCAAGACACTAATTCCCAAATTCTCTTCTTTTCCCCCTCTAATTTCTCAGTTTGGTTTAAAATGGGTCACGCCAAGATCAACGAAGGATTTACAGCTAGTTTGGGGTATTAAGGAATAAACAAGCTGAAAAAAGATATCTGGAGAACTGGAGAATTATCCAGCATATATTGTTTTGGGTACTGTGGAGAGAGGAATTCTAGGTGCTTTGAGGGCAAAGCAAACACTGTACATCAGATGAAATATAGGTACCTGTGAATGTTAGCTTTTTGGTGTGAACTCCAGGATGTTTATGAGATACACAAAATGAAAGACTTCATTAACTCTTCCAGGAATAGGATCTTTAGTATAGAGGTTTTCCCTTCTTTGTTGTTATTTTCAAGTAGGGAACTACCCAGCCTTGAACATCCCAATCACCTTCCTGGTGTCTGAATTTTAAGCTCTTTATAAAATCTCTAGATTACTGATTAAAAAAAAAAAGAAATAACAAGACCCAGGATTCAACATTTGTTATTCTTTGTAATCTTTCTGTACACACCAGCACTCTTTTTGAAATTGGAATTGATTTTTTTGAAATTGAGCACACCAGCACTCTTAATAATAATAAGATTCCCATTTAGGATCAAAGATATTGCCTTCTTGTTTAGGGAATAACCATTATAAGCTTCAATTCATTCGTTTAATTGACAAATTTACAGAAGTAATGCTCCATCTCGAATGGTGTGATGCAATTCTGACCTTTCAATGTAATCCTCAGAGAGCTAGATGTATTAGTTCCTTGTCCATTAAATCATTCTTTGGCGCTTCCATCGAATAGTCTTTTAACCGAAGTCCTTTTTCATATTCTTTTCCAGGCAAAAGTTTCAGGTCAGTCCAGATTAAAATTGTCCAACGTCAATTTTGGTACCAAAGCACAAGTTCAACCCTGATGTGAGAAATGAAAGAACCACATATATATTCAAGTTTAATTACCTATATATTCATCTCATTTTATAAAAACAGTTGGAGCATCTTTGTAGAATCTTACTGAAGATATCAATTATTTGTGCTCCAATCTTCCATTTAACACCAATGCATTTAGTTGTGAGAACTCTTAAAGACTTCTTTCCTCCATTGCAGTTAGTATCATACTTCGCTAGATCCTCATAAATTTTCAATTTCATGTTGCAATATACATGAACTAAAGCTTTCTAGCGCATCTACAGCTACATCTAAGAACATAAAAATGAACAATCTTTTTGTTACTCAAACATAGTGGTTTCAACATCAAATAAATTCCTAAATTTATTTTTAAAGGGGGCTATATATCAATATTTGAACTCAGCCATAGCTCACTCATTTCATTTCCAAAGCACATGCCTGTCCACAATATCTTATTCATCGACCAATTATCCACACAAGTAGTTCACTCTGACAATTTGCATCTATAGAAAAATACTTAATTTGAAAAACAAAAAGAAGTTTGGATAGATGAAATATAATTTTGATGAGAACAGAAATGCATATATCAATTAGGAGGTACTGCATAATTTATCGAAGAATGGATCATCAAAAGTCAAATTAGAAGTTGCTTTTTTCAAAATGAAAAAAAAAATCTCAAAATTCACAAAGAATCATGTGAATATGATTATCAAGACACTCTGAAACCCCTAAAACATTCCTGGCATTCATTAAGGTTTCACTTCTCTGGTCTTCAAAAATGTCTATAACAAGTTTAGTATCAAGTAACCTCCAAGGAAGGACACCTTAAGAGGGTAATTCTCAAACTTGTAGAGATTTTTAAAAAGCAGAAGCCTATGAAGTAACATAATCGTTAGTGAATTATGTTTAACTTAATAAGGTCGATTAAACCACAAAAGAAATATTTATAAGTGGTTTATAGTCCCATTTTAATACACTAAAGCCATAAAATGCTGCATTATAATGTCTTGATAGTGAAACCTTCCCCATTGACTCTCTAGATTATAAAATTCTGCATTATAATCTTTCTTCCTTTTATTTTATTGAACAAGAAACTGAAAAGGGTGGGATGAGAATGAAATGAAGCTTACCAGATTTCGGATGCAAAAAGAATGAACCAAGAAATGTCGACTAAGATTGCAGAGAAGAGCAGTACAGCGTATGTTCTACCAAGACTCTGACTGCTACTCTCAATAGCGACCAATGCGAATAACCCAATACCCAAATTGACCAGCGAAACACCGTTGTATAATGCCCCAAGAGATCCAATCAATGCACAACCAATCTTCAGCAATCAAACTAGAAATTAATCACCAATTAATACCCAAAAGAAGAGATAAATTTTCATAAAGTGTACCTGAACATAGATGAGAATAACTGCAAAGGATTGAATCCTGTCATAATCACGTAGCCACGTCTGTATCTCAGTCTTAAAGGGAGAACAAAGCATCATATACACAAAAGAAATAATTCCAGTGGACACTTTAAACAGAGAAGAAAAAGGAGTGAGCAGCAGAAGATGGGAAAGAGGATGATCGTCGCCCCGCGAGGGGTTCTACATTGAAAAACGTTCGATTTCGCTTCTCAAGAACGGAACAATGCGACGCCACTTCCGCCCAATGGATTGTGCTTTCGTTGGATCAGTGAGCAAGTGACAATCTTGCCTTTGCTACTGCATTTAAGCCAGTTATTAAATGGTAAAAGGGCCAACCCAGAGCAGGGAAAGCCGATTTCTGGGATGTTGGCTCCTTGTCTTTTTTATATCAAACTATACTGTGTAGAATCAATAGTAATATTTATATCAAATTACATTATATAGAATCAGTAGTAATATTTTAATATGTCCCCTATTTTTATTGGAGAAGTTATCATGCAAAATTCCCTCTTTCACGCTTTTCTTGTTTATCTTTCCTTATTTTAAAATATATTTTTCTTTTTTTATGCTATTATCACTCAATTCGTGCTTCAAATTTTTTTCCTTTCGAATGATTTTAGCATGATCTAATAAGGATTATCTTCCTTTATTTCAGGTAACTATTTAATTCAGTTATTGCATGTTAGCGGTTTCTCTTTTTTTTTTCTACTGTAACACATCTTAAAATCTGATTTTAAGGTTTTTTATGCTTTAATGACTCAACACACATCAAAATCACGAATAAATAATGGTATACGAAATATTAATTTGGCGTCTGCTTATGCACCATCTTTTAGTATTGGGTTAACTCAAGAAGATGTAGTTAATCTTTGAGTTCGAAGGAGATTAGGTCCAAGTTTTGCAACGATCCGGTGAAGACGACTGAAATTTTGAAAAAAAAAATCGTTGAAGAAAACTCCTTCTCCAAAAGATCAAAAAAAAAATACGAGAAGAAAGGGAAAGCTAAAAAAATTAAGGTTGATGACGATGTTCAGAACTCTTTTACTGATGAATCTGAAGAAGACAGTGAGGAAGAGGTATTTTTTTGTTGTAAATTTTTTTTACTATTTACTGTTTAGTATTTTTCGCTCAAAGTAAAGCTGTTATCAAAGTTGGGAATGATATGTATTTTTTTCAAGTAGTTAATATGTATTTATGTTTTGCTGATATTTATTTTTAGGGATTGTAGGAAGCATTTTGTGAAGATGATAGTTTAACTTTGATAAGTTGCATGTATGAAAAATATATTGTTATATGAACTACTCATGAAGAGTTATTTGGCTGTATATTTTTTTAGTATAGTTGATATGTATTTTTTGTATTTTTGTTCTAATCAAAATACATATGCATGTTATATGTATTTTTTTGCTGATTTGGTTGTGTTTTGTTGTTCTTTACAGTTTAATAAGGTCTAGTTTTAATATGTACTTTATTTTCTGCTAATATGTACTTATGGATTGCAGTGAGCTGATATATTTTTCACATTTGTATTTTTATACATACATATCAGATATCATATATATTTTGTTTTAGTGATGAATTTGTATTTTTTTTTGCTCAAAATACATATGAATGTCATATGCATTAGTTTGGTTAAATACATAGGTGATTGTTTTTTTATTTGTATTTATAGTTTAAGAAGTTGTAGTTTTACTTTGTATAGATACTGCGTGATGAAATATTTATTGTAAGAAAACTTTCAAGATGTGCACCGCATATGTGCTCGTACAGTGATAATGATATTGATCATGGAAGTATATGCGCTATATTAAACAAGGAACAGTATAAAAGGTTTTTCGACAATATCATTTTTGGTTATTTCATGAAGAAGAAGCACTGTGTAGTTCAGGCACAGTTGTGAAAATTTGTTGTGTCGCTCGAGATAAAGGGTAGTTTTTCTTCTGCGATAGTCATTCGGGCTAATGGAACCTCTCTTAATTTTACTCCTAGGGAATTTGCTATCGTTACTGGATTGAATTGTATATCTAATAAGTACGACTTTATTTTTGACAAAAATGTGCCAAACAGGATTGTTGAGAAGTATTTCAATGGTGCAGAATTTATACAGAAAAGACAACTATTTCTAGTATTCACGGAGAAAGTTTGGGGGAGAATGATGAGGATGCTGAGAAGTTTACAATTTTGTATTTCTTGCATTCTTTTGTTTTATCCAATATTGATACTGGGTTATACCCCGACTTCATATTGATTTGATCGACAGTGGAAGATATAAGAATTTTTCATGGGGTACTTTATCATTTGAGGATCTAGCGAGAAGTTTGAACAACAAGTTGAAAGCAGGTGGAAAATTTTATTTGATACAGAAAATGCCACTGGCTATTCAAGTGTGGCTTTACGAGTGTTGTTCAAATGTCCCATGTAAGATTGCATCGAAGGTTGATAATTGGATTCCTCGATTATTAAATTGGAAGACAAATGAACCTCAACCACGTTTTGAGTATTTGATGGATTCTATGTTTAATGACGATGGCAAGGTTTGTTGTTAATAAATACATATGCATTAATATGTATTTTATAGTCTACATATATACATTTGATTTACGATTGTTTAACAAATACTTTAACATTGTTTATCTATATTCCTTTTTGTATTTAAGAACATAGAGCCAACTCAAAGGAAATTGGCAAAGTTTCAAATACCAGAGAAGGATGTACTTGAAAATGACCGTTCAGTTGATTCGGATGATGACTTCCAGGATCCACCACCAAAACAGATCAATTTAGATGCAAAAAAGAAATAAAAGGTTGATTCATCAACCCAGCAGTGAAGAAATAGTTAAGGAAAAAGTCACACAATATTGTTGACGAGCATACCGAAAAGAGGACACCACTTCCTCGTGCTGCAAAGGTTATTGGAGTCAAGACACCAGTTTTCAAGCCAACTCAAACACGACAGGCAACTCCTTAAAAAAAGAAGAAAGTGAAGCAAACAGCTAGGGTTATTTTTCCTCCAAAACAGTCAAAGCTAGAGAGTCTTGTAGAGGAAGAAGCCGTGTCAAAACCAGAGAATCCTGTAGAGGAAGAAGACTTCATTTCTAAGAAAGTTTTTGATGCATTTCGTGATGAGGTAAGTTTTTTTTCAAATACTTGTTTTACATTATAAAAATTTTGTTTATTAATTTTATATTAAAACAGGTTCGTCAAGAGTTTAAAAGAATTCGTAGACTAGTGAAAAAAAAGTTCTATCTTTTGTTGTTACATTTAGTTAAAAAATACATATGCAGTGTTCTCATTTTACAATTAAAAAATACAAATGCTTTATACTTCATATGTGTAGTACATATGTATTTATCAAAATCCTGATATAAAAATATGTATTTTTAGGTTGATTGCAAATATTATAATTTGTAAAATAGTTTGTTTTTAGTATTGTATATTAGTATGTATTTTGAGAATGTTGTTTATTGCCAAATGTATTTTTAGTGAGTTTGTATATACATATTCAATTTGAAAAAAAAAATGCATATCCAGTGAACTCAAATATAATATTTTGAACTTGTATTTGTATTTGTAGCAACAATATGAAGATAAAGATTCTGATCTCCAACATATGGACTATGTTGGTGTCGAGTTCGAATGTTGATCAGAATTTGAGTGAAAATCTGGATGGTACAAAGGTAAATAATTAACTAACGTATGTTTATTCATTTGAGTGCAGATATGTAATTTTATATTTTGCAGTTATATGTTATTTTATATATATCTATATAAACATATACAACTGAATTTTTGTTTGATGTTGTTTTAATTTCTTTTACTTATTTGCAAGGGGTGCACTAATTTGCATCCAGATAAAACAAATGTTGAAACTGATTCTCAATATTTAATCCCTGATGAGCTCTCCGAAGTATAAATTTGGATTATATACATTCTGAGAAGGTTGTTCAACATGATGGTCGAGTATGTATAATGAATTCAACTTTGAATTTATGTGATCTAATAATTCAGAGGATAATTATCCTTTTCCTTTCATTTTTTTGCATATCAGTGATGAGAAAATGGATGAAATAAATTTGTCTGATTCACAATTTACAATTCCAGATGATACCAAGTCTAAATGTCTACCGGAAGGAAAGTATTACCACACATCTATCAGCAACCCGTGCAGAAGAAACTACTGATGAAAATTTGAATGATAAAAAGTCCGAGTCTGTTGTTGAAGATGATTGTCAAGTATGTATAACAAACATATTTTTGATGTTATATGAGTTATGTTAGACAGATCAAACTAATTTTTTTCCCATTTTTTTGAAGACAATCAAAAAGAACTCTGGATTGAGTTCAAAATCAGATCTGCATGGAGAGGTTGATCTTGGTACAGAGGAGAAAATTATGACAACTTCTTAAATACAAGAACTAACCACTGACGAACAAAGGGATGAACCAAATTGGCCTGATTCACAAAAACAATCCCTGATGAGCTGCTTCCTAGTCTGAATGTCTACAGTAGTAAAAGCATCATTGTTCATCCCTCTGCTAATCGTGAATTTCAAACTCCCATACAAAGGCTAAGGATTAGACGACCATCCAAATTCAAGGAGTCGCCATACACGAATAAGTTTGGTTCAGCAGTTGGTAAGTACACTAAGATATATATTTTTTAACTTAATATGTTTTGCAAATACATTTTTATTAGTTATATTTTTGTATTCTGTAAATATGTAGGGAGCTTAGCAGGGCACATACGTATATTCTCTCAGAAACATCCATTTGTTTATCACTCGATTGATGGGATAGTAGATACGAAGATTGTCAAGAAGTTCATGGATTGAATTTTTGTCGACCTTCTAAAAGTTCATGCTAAAAGGTATGTCTTTTGAATTGTTTCAACATATTTTTTAATTTTCATTATGTTTTCATAATTTACCATGTAATGAAAAAAAAAACAGGAAGGGAAAAGTGGATCATTACAAAAAGGGGAAATCAACCATTGAGATGTTGCATTTTTGAGTTGAGACTGTTGAAGATAAAAATTGGTTCTACACTATGGGGTTCTCCGATCAGTCATGGACAGACTCAGTTAGTATATTATTTTGATAATTTTCCTTTACAGTTGTAACATTAATTAAAATACATATTATGTTACCTGTAAATACATATGTTTTTACTAATTTACAAATGTTATGTTAAAAATACTTTTATGAAGTTTTTATTTAATCACATACTGTTGAATATACTTTTTTATTACATTATCTATAGTGTAGTTTACAAATGAAATTATACATACGCAAAATTTTGACATTAAACTGAAAAATGCATATGTATTTTATATTACATACACAAGCTAATTTAGTATACAAATTATTTGAATGTTCTAAGATTCATGGTGTTAATTACTGCAGCAAATTGATGTTTGCTTCTATTACTTGAGGAAGAAGTCGAAGTATGAGCCCATCAGCTCTTACAAATACAACATAGTAGATTGCAATTTTATGAAATTAATAAGGTTTGTGATGGATGTTTACTCTGTGGATGATCCAAACCTGAGTGCGGGAGGACAGGAGGCACATCTTAACAAATACATCAATGGCTTCCGTATGCATGCTGCAGTGCCATGACATATTGTGGAAGACATTTATTTTTCAGTGAATATAAAGGAAAAAAATCATTGGGTTCTCGCAGTTTTGTCCTTCTCAGAGAGGTGTATATTCTTGTATGATTCATACGAATCAAGGGGTCATTATGCGACTGTTCTTACTGAGATAAAAGAATTAGCTGAAATTATCCCTTTGTGTCTTCAAGCTTGTAATTTTTACGAAAAGAAAGATATTGATCTTCAAAAACATCTGATATACAAACATAAAGACCCCTCAGATTTTTTTGGTGTGATATTTGAAGATAATTTGCTTCAACAATCAAGTGAAAGCTTGTAAATATTTTAATATATATACCAACTTTGTAAGTTTGTACAAAATATATTTTAGTTATTAATCAATATTTTTTTAGAGACTGTGGGATGTACATGGTTACATACGCAGAGTGCCTTTCATACGGTCAAAGAGTTCCTTCGATTGAGTTCAACCCCAACGCACTCCGTACAAGATATGCTACACTTTTATGGGACTATGGAATGCGAAAACAAGAAGCAAATGCTCATAGTGACTTCGAAACACCTTTGAGGCCTGTTAGGCAAAGCAGAATAACTAGTGTAACTGAAATTTTTGATTGATGGTTGATGGATTTATTACATTGGATAGTTGACAAACTGGTGTATGAATGTAGGTTCGAATTGTAAAAACTAACTTTTTGTTTTGAAGTGTTTCAGACATACTCGTTTATTTTTAATATGTTTTCAATAATTTTGTACTAAATCTTTTATTATAGTGTTCATTTTCATTTGTTGCAGTGAGATTTACGTGCAAAATATTATGCAGTTTTGACATTTTGCATTAAAAATACATATGCAGTTACAACCATATGTATTTAACTTAAAAATACATATGCGGTGTTCAAATTTTGATGTGGGATGTAGTTTAAAAATACATATGCAGTTCGGATTTTGCTATAAAAATACATATGCATTATACATCATATGTAGTTAGATCAAAAATACATATGCAATGCTAACATTTTGCAAAATACATACATTATATGTAGCTGTACATATGCAATATACAACATATATATTTAACTAATAAATACATATGCAGGGTTCATACATTGCATTCAAAATACAAATGAAGTTTACATCATATGTATATTGTTCAAATTTTGCAATATATACAATTACAGTATTTAGATTTAACAAAATTCATAAGCAATATATATTGTGCAATTCAGTTTTGACATTTTGCATTAAAAATACATATGCAGTTACAATCATATGTGTTTAGCTTAAAAATACATATGCAGTATACATCATGTGTATTTAGCTTAAAATACATATGCAGTGTTAACATTATGTAAAAATACATATATCATATGTATTTTAATATTTATTTATTAACATTCTAAAAACAAACATTAAGATATGCAATTCATATGCAATATACATAATATGCAATATATGTCATATGTATCTAATCCTATCTCATTTACTATCAAAGTAAAATTGAGTTGTTCAGATTTTTCAATAAAATATACAAATGCAATATACAACATATGTATTTAACTAAAAAAAATACATATGCAAAGTTCATAAATTGCATTCAAAATACAGATGAATTGTTCAGATTTAACAAAATTCAGATATGATTTTGAGTTGTAATGGATAAAAAATACATATGAGTGTTAAAAATACATATAGAGTGTTAAAAATACATATGAAATTTAGCTTGAAAACACATATGTAGTGTTCAGATTCTGCAATAGATACAAATACAATACTCAGGTTTTAAAGAGTTCAGAAATCAACTGATGCATAACTGTCTTAACCTAAAAAAATTATGTTCATTCATATAAAAAAAGAGAAGAAAGTTTTAAGAAATAATACAGAAGAACAAATGTATCATTTTTGATATTTCCTACAAGAACGCCTATTGTGATCCTTAGCCCCACAACTACTGCATGAGTTGACATTCTTCTTTCCAAACATATATCGTCCTGATTTTCTACGATCCTTCTTGTCGGGTCTTCCTGGAGGGCGTTTGTACTTCGGAGGCAGTACTATTTCACCAAGTATGCTAGTTGGAATTATTCAGTCATTTTTGTGTGATAAAGGATAGATTGGAACATCATATGTCTTCAACACCGTTTTTGGCTTATACAAATCATAACAATATGGCCTCTTCTAAAAATTCTTGTTGTCTAACACCGCACAATCACGTGCACATGGTATCTCATCAGTTGAAATGAATTACATGAGCACGTTCTTTCCTTGAGGCAAACGATGAAGTGCTTTTATTTGTCGTGCACCGTGTACATATATTCTGTGGCTGGTACAACCTGATATAAAAAAGAAATATGTAAATGCACTGCTACAAAAAGATGCAAACCATATTCTCTGATATGTTGTAACCACACCAGCCTATGTATTTTTGCTACGCAAGTATACATCTACATATGTATTTAATACAAATAAATTACAAAAATATTTTAATTTGTTAATGCAAATATTTTTTTACTATATTTATAGAAATTAATGCATATGTAGTGTTCAGATTTTGCAATAAAAATACATATGCAGAATACATCATTTTTGTTGAGCTTCTAAATACATATGCAATGTTAAGATTTTCAATACAAAAAATACATATGCAGAATACATAATATGTTTTTTAATGTTCTTTTTGTTAATGTTGTATATGTTTTTCATTAATTTAGAACTGAATGGAAGTAATTCCCTTACTTATGTTTTCATAATTATAAATTCCACAAATCTAAAAGATCATACCATCATACGAGTACACAAATCCTCGTTCTCTTTGAGTATGTCATTAAATTTTCCAATGAGTATTATAAATGTATAAGTAGGATGGTAATTTCTCGTAAGATGCTGATGGCTTTCCCCACAACTCTTCTAACGCTCTTTCCTTGGCCCTCCAACATAAAGTGTATGTCAAATCCATACCAAAATCTTCCTTCATGTCATTTTTATTTCGGTCGCACTGCATTTTTGTTTGTGATTTTTGAATTTTTGTTTAACAATACCACCCATCAACATACTAGTAGCATGCACCTTTGGATAGACCTTGTCCTTCACCGGGCAAGTATGTTGAGCTATGAACTCTCTTATTCTAAACACACCAGAATCTCCCATACCAAATGCATGACATAAAAAATCACAGTTCCTTGATTTGCAAACCAGTGTATAACTGTATCCAAGATATTTTAACACTATCAAAATACATATCCAAAATCATTTTAAACATGAACAAAATAATTTAGAATGTATGTACCATTTCTTACTCGACCTTCCACTTCGCGTTTAAAATTTCTCCCTAATTGTATAATCCTTCATGACCGACTTTAAAATCTTTTTCGTCAAGTAAACCTGATTTTCCTTAATATGTTTGTGATGTGGGTCTGATATAATCACCTGAACCATATCCATCTCAAATACATCTAAGGTTGTTGTATTTTTAGAAACCACCAAAGCTCCTTCATTAGATGTATTTAACATTGTTTGCATATTGTTAATGTTGTCTCTTCTTTCAACAACGTATACAGATGAACTTGTAAAGCTGCTCCCTACAACTTTCTTCAAAATACTTACATATAAAGGAAGACAATTCATGTCTAGTATCATTTTTTCTACAAAATAAACACCTCCAAACCCATATCATTATGCATTTGTATTTGCCCCGTATTATCAGTGATTTGATATTATACTAAAATAAGTTTGCTGGTTAAGTCCACATTTAAGTGTTGCCAAAAACATCGTGCAACTCATTGAATGATGTTGTTGTGCTCAACAGTATAGCATCAGTGACACACTCTTCGTAGTTTTTTTTATACGTCCACCTTCCAGAATGCTTCACGAGAACTGGCATGCTTCCCATTTCCAACTGACTGAACCTAAAATTTACAAACATACATAATTGTTACAACAAATACTTTTTAAAAGAAAAATTAAAACACAATATTTCAGTTATAAACGTAAAGTAAGTTGCGCAGCCAACAACTATAATCGAAAATTTATTCTTACAACATTTGTTAAACTTAAAAAGCAAACACAACAAAAGTTTTCAGCAACTCAAATTCCGTCAAGCAAAACTTCAAAATAAAAAAAAATAGAATTTCATCAGCTTGATAAAATTGATTTTTATCAGTTATTTGTTCTATCAGTTCATATCACACAACAACAATACTAAAAAATACATTTATGCAGTCTAACTACATGACAAAGTATATGTTCAACGTTAAATACAATCAAATACAGAACTTCTAGATTCGAACACAACTAAATTATATATAAAAGCTTTTTTGATATATACAGTTATACTCTCAAATTATGACAAGAAAAAAATACAAAAATAGAAATTAATCAGCTTGAAAATCTGAATTCGATCATTTTTTGTTCTAGGAGTTCAAATTACTATTGCATATACTTTAAATCACAATTTTTTTAGAATATATTCATAAATGCTTTTACGATGACGTGAAAAATTTGAACAGAGCATCACAATTAGATTAATAGAAAAAACGATCAAAATAACAAAAAACGTTCTGAAAATAAATTAAAATCACAAAAAAAATTAATTTAATACCTTCAACAACAGTTAAGCACAAATTTTCAACTGAAAGTTGAATTCCGAAATTTTATCCAGAAGAAGGTAAAGTTGATCGTTGAAGTAAAAGAAACTGATTGTTCAAACTGATTTCGAACAACAACAAATACAAATGAATTTGATCGTTCGATTAGGGAGAAATTGTAGATTCAACTTAATTTGAATTGTTTTTTTTTTATGCAGGATCACGTTTATGAAACTGTTTTTTGAATTTGAATAGGGTTGTTAGCATATAACAGAAAAGGCGTGATTGATAAACTTTTAATGGGATTGTAATCTTTAACAGTTAATTTAAGAAAATATTACCATATTAAAATCAATTAATTATGGGTAGTAAAAACTATTGTATTTGCATTTTTATAGCAACAGTTTGCAAAAATACAAAATATATTTTGCTATATTATGTAATTATGAAAGTGTTGCTATGAAACTCATAACTAAGGGACTAAGTATGCTATTTTTGAATTTTGCCCTATCATTTTTTGTCTTAATTTATGTGACACAAATATAATATAGATAATCAATCATTAAAATAATTTAAATTTTTAATTATTATAATTTATAATACTTTTTCTTCTATTTCAATTTAAGTGACATTGATATAAGTTCGAGAGTCAATCGACTATTTTATACCTTTTATACTTTTAAGTGTTAAATATGTGATTTATAATGCTTTTAGCATAATTTTTCAATAAGATATTAATACTCTCTGAGTCCCAGTTTATGTGTTTTCTCATTTTTAAATAATATGTTACATTATGTCTTTGTCTATCCCATCATAATTTTTGTGGTACTAATATAAATTTCGATGGTCAAACAAATATTTTATGTTATACATATCATTTTGTGTGTATTTTTTTTTATGAAATATTATTAATTTTTTAATGCTTAGATGACCATAAAAATTAATTAGAGTGATATAATAAAAATCACAATTGAACGATGAAGCAGACATATGTTTAATAACTTATAACAACTAATTAGAAGTGTTAAAATACTATAAACATTATTTTATTTATTATTTTATCTTTTTATTAAATATTATTAATTTTTTTAATACTTAAATGACTTATATTTATTAATTAGGGATAATATAGTAAAATTACGATTGAAGCAACTGAAGCAGGAAACATAAGCAGGCATGTCGAAGACGTACCTGCTTATCCTAAAAATTAATTAGGGTGATATTGTAATACCCCGCATATTTCTAAGCTAGCAAGTGAATAAGTTTTCCTACGTATGAAACCTCCTATCTTGTGAGTAGCATTTTAGTGCATGACTTACAATGAATATCCAGCGATAAGATAGTTTGCTATGTCTTAAGCATGCTCATATGAGTCGCTTAAAGTGATGCAAGCTAAGAGTTTTTGAATCCATTAAGTTTTAGTGTTCGATTTTGTAAGGGTCATATTTGAATGAGTATAACTCGATGTTAATGTGGTATTTTGGCTAATTTAGACCCACCAAATTATAGATAATCAAATTAGCTTTTCAACGATACCAATTTCGCCTTAATCCAATAACCGAGCGAAAAGTTATGCCCATTTTCGTGAGACAGAGTAAGGATAGGCGATTGGTTAGGCGCCGCCCAACCAAACATAGGCGATTGGTTAGGCACCGCCCAACCTAGCTTGGGAAATTACTTGGGCGTCGCCTAAGTCAGTTCCAGGTGCCAAAAACACTCCATTTTGAGTTATTTTAAGGGTAATTAAGTCTTTTAACACTCCTTACACGTCCCTAAACTTAACCCTACGAAATATATAGCTTCTAAACATATTACAACCCTATGATCATCTCAAAGCTCATTATCCAAGAGCACTAAAAGAGAAAAACAACTAGGGTTGCATAATTATGCTTGAAGATCCGATTTCAAGGAAATTCCTCCGTCAATCATCAAGAAGCTTCCTTCTAAGGTATGCGTGAGTTGATTCATGGACTCCTTTCGTCCATGAAGCTCAAGAACCATCTTCTAAATTATGTATTATTATGTTTATGTTGTTTGTGGTTGATGTTCATGTGGCTGGAGTTTGATGATGCCTAAGATGGGATCTTTGTATATTTTAGGTGAGAATATGGTGGTATTTAACGTATAAACATGTGAAATTGGTGGTTGAATGTTTGAAATCTTGATCAATCCACCTATGCCTAAGATGTGCATGTAAGGTGTTTGTGGAAATACCTAAGGGAATAGAAATCATGTTTTTATGACATAATAAGCCCTAAATGACTATTCCATGTTCTAAGTTTATGTTTATGTTCAACATGATCCCCATGCTATTGTCTTGAATTGAAGATGTTATATGAGATGCTCATGATATTGTTTTAATATGGAACGACCATGTTATTGAAGCCATGCAAGTATATACATGTTGTGTGCATTCCCGATCATGTGATAGTTTGTTGAGAATCATTCTTATTATGAAATCCTTAGATATTGTGAATTGTGGACTCAAATCTTGTGATCAAGTCATGTCATGTGTGTCAGTTTCCTCCTATCGAGTCCTGGGGGTATTCATACCCGAAAACTATAGCTGTGTGCCTAGAGCCATGTCATGTTTCACGATATCCGAACTCAAGCTATGATTCCATAGACTTCAGTCAGTCATGTGACTCAGGAAAACCTCATGATCTCAGTCAGTTGTCAGATATCAGTAACATTCCGCAAGTCAATGGAATTTAGTAAGATTAAGTCATGTATAGTCAGTTATTCATGTCCAGTCCCTCCAGATGGGAGTAGAGGTTAGCACCGAGTGAACCCAAGGATGGGAACTCACCCGCCAGTTCAGGGTGTGATTCTTAGTAGTCATCCTTGTGTTCCAGAACTACGTAGCCAGCATAGGTTGAGACATCTTAACCCGTTAGATTAGGGTTGATGAGGTGTCTTAACCCATCAGTTTAGGGTTCCCACCGTTCTCATTGAGTACCTGCCAGATAAGGGTTACTCACAGACTGTCCTTACCCGTGGCACGGTGTTGACACCCCTTCAGTCGGGGCAGAGATTGGACCCCAGCTTATCCATAACAGCATACATGGGGCATGTCGGTTAAACACTACCTCCCACAGTTTCAGTATCAGTCTCAGTAAAAGAACTCAGGGCGTTTTTCAGATTTCAGTATTTACAAGACTGTCAGATACAGTCGTCCATGTTATCAGTTGCAGTATCAATCATGACAGTTATCAGTAAACCATATATTAGCTTACAGGTCATGCTATCACGTATTCACGGTCCCAGTTTCTATATATGTGTGTTTGCACTCCCACGTTCATATTAGTCAGTCAGTGTTGTTCATGCATGAAACCCTTTATGTTCAGCCTACCTTCCTCGTATACTCAATACTCCAGTTGTACTGACGCATTTGCGCTATGGTGCTTTCTTTTCATGTTATACCATAGGTTTCGAGACACGAGCTCCAGCCCAGCAGTAGCGGTAGCATTCCAGTCGCAGATACACAGTGAGTCCTCATTGATTGGAGGACAATATGATTTGATACATTTATTTATTTCTTCATTTCAGTTTTACGAAGTTAGTTGGAGACATGTTCCTTCAACTCCTTATTCATATAGTTTAGAGGCTTTCAGATTTATGTTCAGATTTACGTTCAGACTTAGCTTCAGATTGAGTTGTTTTGGGTTTTTTCACCCACATGGTTCTATTCAGTTGAACCTTATGGCCTTACAGTTTTATGTATTCCGCATTATTATATCATGATTTGCAGTATACAGGTACATATATCAGTCATGGGTTAGCTTGTGGTCCCTCGGGGTCATGAGCACCGTGTAGCATTCCGGTTCAGCGAATCGGGGTGTTATAGATATAATAAAATCACAAATGAAATGACAAAGCAGACATGTCTTAAATAACTTATAACAACTAATTAGAAGTGATAAAATAAAATTACTACAAATATTATTTTATTTATTATTTTATCTTTGTATTAAATATTTTTAATTTTTTTAATACTTAAATGACTTATATTAATTAATTAGGGATAATATAATAAAATTATGATTGAAGCAACTGAAGTAGGCAGCACAAGCAGGCATGTCGAAGACGTTCCTGCTTATCTGCCCTTATTATATATAGTAAATCAAAATATTTAAAGTTAAAATTAAAATTAAATAAATAGAATAATTTTAAATATATTTTAAAATTATATATGAAATTATTATGATCAAAGACTATAATGATTATTAAAATAAAATAATTTATTTACAAAAATAAAAAATTCTCGTAGGCTGTCCATGTAAAATTTTGGAACTAATTCTCGAGTTTTGCGGTATTAATTTAATTATTAATTAATTAATAATAATAATCTATATCTATATCTATATCTATAATGTATCTATATCGATAATCTATAATTTATAATATATATTTATATCTATATCTATATCTATATCTATATCTATATCTATATCTATATCTATATCTATATCTATATCTATATCTATATCTATATCTATATCTATATCTATATCTATATCTATATCTATATCTATATCTATATCTATATCTATATCTATATCTATATCTATATCTATATCTATATCTATATCTATATCTATATCTATATCTATATCTATATCTATATCTATATCTATATCTATATCTATATCTATATCTATATCTATATCTATATCTATATCTATATCTATATCTATATCTATAATCTATAATCTATAATCTATAATCTATAATAATATATTAAAAGTGTGAAGGGTCTTAAAAATGTCGTTTAAACTTTTTGTCCTTCATTAAAAGTTTTTACTTTAGACAAAATCATCTTTTAATCATTTTTCTAATATTTAAGAGTTGTAGTTAATTAAATATATTTATGGTAAAACCTTTTCTTACTAAAAATCATCGAAATTAATGACAACTAATTTTTTTTCATTAGTTTAAAAATCTAAATCAAATAAATTTGATTTTAAGAAGATTTAAAAAGTCTATAAATCTACATCTACATCTACAATATATTAAATTCATTAACCACTTGAAACTTCTAATGGTAAATATATATGTGCTTACAATAAAATATATGTTTTGAACTTTTTTGCACTTCATTAAGTTCTTCATAGTATATAAAATCGTTTAGTTTTAAATAATCAAAAATTACACATGTGAGGCATGTGCGGCTAAACTATTAATAATAATAATGATATTGCCATAGCTATATGATGTATTTACTCACTCATACTTTATTTACTGACAAAAGCACTAAAATCAGAATTATAATACATAGTTTTTTTAATACGTCATTTTTTTAAAGAGTCCTATTTTAATGCACAGTCTTCTAATCTTATCGATTTGCTTTAAATTTAAGATAAACATTTTTTTTAAAATCAGTTATCATTGACTATATATGTAAAATGAGAATCCGCCGCAATTCAAATACTACAAATACCACTATATATCTAAGACTAAAGAACGTTTGTATATGTATTTCAATTTGATCTCTTGACTTAAGCATCAAGGTTAGTATCTTTCTTCTCTATTGCTTCTCATGGATATGTAATTTTCAAAGAACTATGTATTGCTATGTTTTTTCGTCTGTGTGGTGGTAGATAATATACATATTTGAAGATTTATACATCCTATTTTTTTCCAGTGCTACATACTGTTTGAAATTTCATCGTCGTCGTCATCATCTTATTAATTTCAAATATTTATCTTAGGTAAAAGTAGTACGTAGTAGTATATTTTTGAATTGAAAGACAGTTTCTTTTGAAATTTGAATGAAAATAAATAATTTTATGCATTCTAAATTAGTAAAACAATAAGATAGTTTCATAAAGAAATATTTTAATTATAAATTAAAATATTTGAATTTTTTTTAAGATAAACACATTTATCGAAAACAAGAATAACTATCTATTTTATCTTTGAGTGTTTTTATTTTTGTCTTTAAAAAGGAAAGTTTTTTTTTTTTTTAAAAGTAGAAGAAAGATAAGAAGAGAAAATCAAAAAGAAAAATAACTAGGCTTTATAAATTTCAGCTTTAATATAGTTGGTGGCCTAAAGCGTAACTTTAAAATGAAGCCTTAACGAAAAAAGGATTATTATTATATTTTATTGTAAAATTTATTTCTATACTTTTACAGATGCAAAATTATGAATAAAATTATTTTATGATCGACTTCTCCAATAATTCCTTTTCAATTAATAGTATATATAAATTATTCATTTTTTCTTGAGATGTTGTTGATTCTAAGTAAAATTTTATCAATTTTAATTTTACAAAAATTTCTTCGAGTGGCACAATTCTTATAGGACTTTATAAGCTATATATACATTTGAAAAATAATAAAATAGCTTATTAAGTTATCCTTATTATTAGATGTTTTTTTTTAGAATACAAAAGTACAAACAAGAAATCTTCCTTAATGTTAAGGATAAAGTTGAAAATAATTGTCAACTTTAGTCTTGAATTCGTAAAGTAATAAGTTTTTTGAGATAAAGCGACATTAAAATGAAAAATAATTTTTTTAGAATAATAATATTTTCTAACAAAAAATTGACCAAATTATAAATCTTCATTGCTAAAAAATGAGGCCCCCCAAAAATTGAGAGCCTAAAGCAGTCTTGGCTTCACTTGCTTTAGGTCGAAGCTGGCACTACTATTTTCAACATCTTATTTAGTATTTGTTATGAATTTGTGTAATATCACCCAATTAGATGCCATTTTCAACATCTTATTTTGCATTTGTTATGAATTTGTGTAATATTATCCAATTAGATCCAAAACAAATTGCTTGAGTTTTGTTGTAACGACCTAAAAATTTGATGAAATATGTAAAATTTGTGATTTTGTGTGATTTGACTGTTTTACCCCTCCTCACAGTTGCATTATGATATTTTTGGGGTGTGGAAGTGATTAGCATGATTTTCAATGCATTTTGGTATCATTTATGCAATATTGTGGTTTTTGATGGCTTTGAGACCCTTATTTTGGATTTATATGGATATCTTTTGATTCGTGCGACGGATGTCGAATGGACTGCGCCACCAGCTCTGGAATAGCAATTTTAGGCTAGGTAGACCTTTGGTTCGTGTCTCGGTACACCCGAGCTCATTCGACCTATTGGTCGGAAAGTTGGAAAATTGAAAATATGGATGTGTGGTAAAGTAAGAACTTGGAAACACAAGAAGATGGACAAAATAGTCCACTAATTTCACGCCAAACCCGGGAACCCCTTTAAGATTAGATTTGGCCAACAACAACTCAAAGGATACCAAGATAACAAAGTGATGAACACCTATTTTCAGCGGACAACAAACTAGATTAACAACACATAATGAAGAATAACAATATTATTAAACAACAACAACACACGGTTTTGGATAACAAGAACACAAACTACAAGATTACAATGAAAACAAAGGATAGATAGATAGACTACACGAAGATGTAATCTTAAAAACCCAAGAGCCTATTCCACTCTTGGACCTTTAACAATACACACAACGATTCACCTATCTCTTACGTGACACAAGATCGGATTCCACCTCTAAAGCGCCGACGTTTCCAAGCAAACACAATCATTAGTGAATCCACACTAGTTTCTTGTCCTAGTTTCGGTTGGTGGCTTGTCCAAGCCCTAACTATGGTGTTTCAAGTCTACAAGACTTACAAAAATATCATTCCAAAACCACTAAAGAAACCCTACAATGTTCCTTATATAGTACATTACAAAATAGAAAGTAAATGACCAAAATACCCTTTAAGGGTAGGGCGCCCATCAAGTGTGAGAAATAGACTGATTTTTGGTGTGTTTTGGCCATCTTTTACACATCAATTACACATACCAAGTCTAGGAAAAAATGCGCACTCTCATAAGTCCATATCCGTGATTATTCTCGTATCGTCCTCTCCATCTTGAGAGGAATTTGTCCACAAATTCACGGCTTCACCTCGTTCACTTGGTCACTTCAAAAGAAACTACTCAAAATAGCCCGCAAAAAACATTGTATGAGGCTTAAAGAGAAGGCACAAAAAATAGTCCATAAAGAACATAAGGAATCCGAGAGCTCATTAACACAAGTCTTGGTCAACTTCTTATTTTGAACCTCGGCTTCCTCTCCATCTCGAGCCTCGTCTTCATCCTCACCCGAAACACATAGTGAAAGACAAAGGAAACACTAAACACATCCCACCCCTTTTCTTGGTGGCGGGTTCCTTATGGTTCCCTACGTCTTCCCCTTAACTTATCTTCTATCATACACACATCATTGTAGACTCCATGCCCCCCATGTTCCTTTCTACCATACTTCTCTATATGGATATATCGGTTTTGGTGAAATGGAGTTTCGGGTGAAAAGATTGATTTGGTAATGTAGAGCTTCGATTGTGGAGCTTGGATGAGAGGAGATTGGCTTCCAATTCCCTCTTGTTGGAGTTGATCGAATTGAGGGAGAAGTGACCTACTTAGGTCTCGGGTTGGAGGGCATTTGGTGTCTTGGATTATGTATATGTCATTTAGTGGTGGTCTTGGAGGATTGATTATTTGAGGTAAAGTTTCGGAAGTAGAAATATGAGAATTTCTTCGACTCTCCACTCGATCAAACCTCTAAAGTATAGTAGACATATCCGAGCCTAATTTTTCAAGACCCGCATTCACCATAGCCATCTCTCGGACAATAGCATCAAGGTGGGCCAAAATGGTGTCCATTATGGCAAAGGAGTTACCTACAAAAACAGAAAACACGTTACTTGTAAAAAAACATCCTCACTCTCTCTTTTTATTTCTTGACTCTCGGATCCCTCACACTCAATCTCATAAGTGTTGAAAGCTTGCTTGTACTCCGAGTGGTGTTGAGAGGTGAATCCAACATTGACAAGGTCTCCAAAGAGTAAGAAAAACACAAGGACGTATTACAATGACTCAAAATAATTAAGTAGCACAAGGAAAGTTAACATGAAGAATGGGTTCAAAACTAATTTACAATCTAGTAAATGGTCACTAGCTTGTGAATTAGTATTGGAATCAACAAACGAAACCAAGAAAACAACAAGTTGAAACTAGAGGATCAAAATTTGAGCTTAAAAATATTGCGTGAACAGTAAAAGTGATGACGTGGCAGTCCAATGTGGCATTCCACTGGTGGTTCAGTTCTTGACCAATTTTTATTCACAATTCACAAATTGGACTTTGGTGGGAATTGTTCAATGGAGGGAAATACAAACTAGTCCTAGAGATCCTTTTGCAATTCAAAGTTCAAGACTCAAAAGTCTTTGACTAGACTTGTACTTCTCCTTAAGACATGGACCCTTGTTTTATGGAAAAAGGTTGTGATGTGATGTAAAGTCGTTTTGGTGGTTGGGGGTCTTTCAAGATTCAACAAATACTACACCTTGTCTTTCACATTTTTTAAGATCTAAGTTCACTTTAATATTAACAAGGTGATGAATATGGTGAAGAACTTCAAGAGCTCAACAACCACAACAAGAACAACTAACAACAATATCCCAAGAACAACAAGTCCACCATAACAAGGTCAACAATCTCACGGCCAAAACCACAAGGATAGCAATAACAATCGGCTAAGTCCCCTTTGTGTTGTGTTTTCATTTTTTACAAAAGGTGAAGGTTGTGATGAACAACAAGAACACAACAACAACCTTTCAAGATCTACAACACCACCACAACACAAGGCCTTCAAATCGGTCAAGGCTAGAACAACAATAATATCCAATAGGCCACACTTTGTTCACAACTACAATATTAACAATTCAAGCTCAAGTTTGGATCGACTCAAAGTGTTAGTGAGGAACAAAACTAACACTACAAACACACAAGACAAGTAAAATACTCCTAGACCTATAATCAAGAATAAATCTCGGCCAAGAACACCACAAGAATACAATTTCAGCCAAGACAACAACAATGGACAAATTGTAATTTTTCTGAAATTTCCAGCTTTTCAATTTTTTTTTTTGATTCTAACAAGAAAGCCCAAGATTGATCTTGTATGAACAATATCAAGCCATGCTATGATACCAAATGGTACGGTAAGAACTTGGAAACATAAGAAGATGCACAAAACAGTCCACTAACTCCACGCCAAACCCGGGAATCCCTTTAAGAGTTAGATTTGGCCAACAACAACACAAAGGATACCAAGATAACAAGGTGATGAACAGTTATTTTCAGCGGACAACAAACTATATTAACAATGCAAAATAAAGAATAACAATATTATTAAATAACAACAACACACGATTTTGGATAACAAGAACACAAACTATATGATTACAATGAAAACAAAGGATAGATAGATAGACTACATGAAGATGTAATCTTAAAAATCCAAGAGCCTATTCCACTCTTGGACCTTTAACAATACATACAACGATTCACCTATCTCTTACGTGACACAAAATCAGATTCCACCTCTCAAGCGCCGACGTTTCCAAGCAAACACAATCACTAGTGAATCCATACTAGTTTTTTGTCCTAGTTTCAGTTGGTGGCTTTTCCAAGCCCTAACTATGGTGTTTTAAGTCTTACAAGACTTATAAAAATATCATCCCAAAACTACTAAAGAAACCCTACAATGTTCCTTATATAGTACATTACAAAATAGAAAGTAAATGACCAAAATACCCTTCAAGGGTGGGGCGCCCATCAAGTGTGAGAAGTGGACTGATTTTTGGTATTTTTTGGCCATCTTTTACACATCAATTACACACACCAAGTCTCAGTCCAAATGCGCACTCTCATAAGTCCATATCCGTGATTATTTTCGTATTTGTGTGGGACCCACATTTGATCAAAATGACCTCGGATGGAAAATCCAACTTCGCCAGCAGATCCAGAATATCAATTTTAGGTTGTTAGCATGTTTGGTATGATTGTACGACTTTTAAATCTCATTTCGACCCTCGATTTGGAAAATTATAATTTCGGGTTTCGAGGGTCAACTTTGTGAAAATGATATTTTTTTGAAAATATGATATCACCACCGCGTCTAAAACGTTGAATTTAGTGTGATTGCATAGTTCGTTTGTGTATATCAGACTCCGAATGAATTCCGAGCACCTCGTTGAAATTCATTTTGACTTAAGAAAAAAAATAGCAGTTATTGCAGAAAAACTGCAATATAAATAGCTTTTTCCACCTATTTTTGGCCCATTTTGCGCATTTCCATCTTACCTTTTGGGAGTTAAATCCTAAACTATCGTGGGAGCTTAAAAGAAAAGTTTGTGAGTGTTTGGAAAGATAGATTAACACATTTTCTTGGTTTTATTACGGATTAAAGGTAAGAATTCACCCTTTTATTAGTAATTTCTTGATTAATTTCTAAAAATCCCAAAAATCTTAGGGCATGATTTTAAACCCAAATTTCACTCCCTTCACTTTAATAATATTTTTATCTTATAATTACTACTTTTTCATCAATTTAACCTTCAACACAACTCGGATTCTTGATTTTAACTTGGATTTTCAAATTTTACCCGGTAAAGCTCAAAAATATTTTTTCTTCAATTTGAACCCCGTTTTTGGCTCGATTTAACTTGAATTATCAGATGTAGGTTTCTTAAAATATGGGAATATGTTTTTGAATAATTTTTTTATTTTTCTCTTCTTTTTCGGAAAACCTATTTTGGGGGTCTATTTTGACCCCGAACCAAAAATAGTCAATATGGGTGTCGTTGGTTTTGTTTTGCTGCGTAGATTTTATATTTGATGTTTTTAGTAGTGTTTGGGATCATTCGTGAAATGTAAGATCGCGGGTTCAAGTGTAGCGGACTAGTTTCGGCTTTCGAGATAGGTTATGGCTTAACTCTTTCAGACTTGACTGGGTAGTAAATGATGATACAAAATGCATGTTAAGGGTGGGAACTAATCATAAAAAAATGGATATCTATGTGTTGTTTCCGTGTGGGGAATTATATGTGATATAATTGTTGAAATTGAGGTATTATGTGATATTTGTGATCGTGTGGGGTCCTATGTGATATTGATAGCCTTGAATACATATGAATAATTGTATTATGTTGTTAAAATTCTAACGTGGCACCATTGGTGTATTGTGATTATATTCATACTTTATTAGCAAATGAGACATGTGAAAATTCATGGATGATACAATAATAATGAGCGAATATTGATGCATATGGTAGTGAAAATATATCATTGTGATTGGTTGTGAAAATATATCATGCAGTTGTTTGTTGAAATACTCATTGTGATTGGTTGTGAGCATTACATCTTCATATCATACTCATTCATAAAACATTGTTACCACCGTGGCAACATCTGAGAAACACTAGCAACACCCTTTTAAAAGATATTGTAACACCTTATAAAACCCTTTACGAGGGATGTACCAGAAAAGAGATATGAGATACATGGATTGTATACGGATTGACGAACCCCCCAAGGGTCCTGCGTTGGGAGGCTTGCCTCTGTAGGTGTATACGGGGATTGTGCGACGATCTCAAAGGTTATGAGACGATCTCATGCATCATCATCATCATCATATACATTACACTTACTTTATTGTGTTATGCTGTGTTGTATTGGCATATTGACTTGTCATCTATGTATTTATCGTATCTTCTTTTACTTGTATTTGATGATTTTGTATATGCATGTTCCCCTTGTTCTTTTTTACATGTGATATAATACCTATTTTTGTTCTATCTTAGTGTAATGTTGCAGTATATATGAGATATATTAGAACTATTAGTGCAAGCGGCGTGGGCTACCATTGTGGGATATTTTCTGATTGCAGGTGACGTACCCTTAGTATATATTTTGTATGCTTTATTTACTACTTTGCTTGGTCGGCCTATGATACCTACTGAGTACAAGTGGACCGTACTTATGCCTATTGCCCCCTTTCGGTGCAGGTCTTATCTCGAGTGCGCCTCAGCTTGCTTGACTCGAGCGATTGTTGGAGCTTCCAAGGTAGCGGTTGCACATTCATGCGTCTGAAGTTCACCTCTATCTTTCTACAGTAGTTATGTCTTTATTAGTATTCAGAGACAGATATTATTCAGTTGTGGTGATTTTTTCGATGCATTTGACTCTTGAATTGTATTAGTAGTTCTTACACTATTGACACCTGGTTTTGGGTATGATTGGTATTTTGGATAAGTTCTTTCCGTATTGTATGATTATTTATATGGTTCAACTTTGTTCTAGAAGCCTTACCTTGGGATATTTCTGTCTTTTCCTCTTTTCGTATCAGTTTGGGTGATAGACTTACTTGTCAAGGTATTCCGCGACAAGTGCCATCATGACCCTGGTTTTTGGGTCGTGACATTTGTTATATTTAATATATACACGATATAGATCTCAAGAATTTAGTAAAGAAAAGAGCATAAAACCCACCCATATGCTCACACCATATACATGGTTTTGCACAATAACAAAACAAATAATAACTAGACTCCCTAATTTATAGTAACAAAATACACGTTTTAATCCTTTTTTACTTCAATTTTTAGTGTTCTTTAGTTTTGAGTGCTCCTAAATATATTCTTCTTTTTATCTCATATATATTTAAATAAATTGATTAAAAATCTTTAAAAAATTTAAAATTTTCATTTATTTTTCCAATTTAGACGATTAATGCGATTATAAAATGGGGATTATTGGTGCTCTCAAATTCAAGAACACAATTAAAGAGTTATAATTTTAATCAAATACGAAATTAAAAACAATAATTGAAAGATAATGATTTAAATTTTTTAAAGTAATAATAATAACAACAATTTAAAACTAGTTTTGAGAATATAATGAAGAAATTAGATAATATACATATCAATATTTACAAAATTTAAACTGAAAAGATGGAAGTAAAAAATAAAATTTTAAATTAAAAAAATTAGTATTAATAATTTAATATTTATAAATCATGAATAATATAATAAAAAATATGAAGCAGAAAAGCTTTTTTTACAATTATATAATTATCTAACTTATATAGATTTGATTAGAGGTGGGGTGGGGCGGGGTGAGGGGTTTAAAAATCTAACATCTTTAAATTGTGGACACTATAACAAAGAAAATTCTGAAACATAAAAACTATGTTTAATTACATGATTATTTTTATTCATATAGCTTTCGTTAGAGCTTGGGATGGGGTGGGGGTGGAGGTAGGGGTGGGAGCGCATTTCATGAGAAATATTATAATTGTTCAATCTCTTTTGTTATGGTAATATGATTTAGCATGATCAAACAAGATATCTTAACTTGAATTAGTTAGAAATATAACTTTAATATTAACCGTGCATCGCACGGGTATGTATACTAGTACTATTTAAAACTTAAACTTATATAGTATTGTTATATGTCAATACTTGTTTAAGTAATATTTGCTAGCATTATTTTTTTAATATATGTTTTTTATGTTTATATAAAGTTTGATAATAATATATTAAAAATATTTAATTCATACAAGATATTCAATTTAAATGAAAAATATGTAAAGAGTAAATGAACCTTATATTTAATTGACTGCAAAATATTTCAAAACTTACAAGTTACACGATTGCAATTCCATTTCACTAATTCCACAAAGTTAATTGAAATGCAAGAAATTCAATAGATTAATTGTAAATTCTACTAAATTTTCATAATTTTTTTTCAATTCATCTATGTTAATATTAATGGAAATTGGTTGAGGATTGTCAAAATCAGTGGCACCAAAGCTATACATTGGACTTGATTGTACTGATGTAATACCCCAAGTTTTGAACTCTTAAATTTTTGAAGTAAAATTGAACACTGCCCAAGCAATGACTCAAATGATGAGTTGTTATCACTCGTCATGATTCATTGGGAGAGAATCGTCGTCTCACAGTGATGTTACCTAAGATTATTATTTGGATCACGGCTAGACCTCACGAGTCGTTAGGTACGGTCACGAGTCATGGTGAGGGACCCATGACCAAAATAGTGAGATGGCCTAAAGTTTCTGCTCAAGCCATGAGTCCAGGCAACAACTCGTGACTAGTCATCATGAGTCGTTACTCGACCTGCAACGACTAGGAGCCATTCCTCCTGCACATTTTAATTAAGGATAATTTGGTCTTTTTCTTTCTTTATACTTTAACCACGGCCTTAAAACATATATGGGGCCCTATTAACACCAGTTAATCAAATCAAACACTACTCTCATCATCTTAAACTCCCCAAAGTAAGAGAAAACTGGAGTTTTCAAGGAATTAAATCTTCAAGCTCTCAACTTAGGATTTTCTTCCTATTCTTATACATGTCTCTCATCCCTAATATTGCATTCTTTATTATAGCATGAATTGTTTTGATATTTATATGATTTAATGGTGGGTTTGAAGCTTGAGTTGGGGGTTTTTATTGGTAATCACTTGAATTGTTTTCCTTTTGGTTTTAAATGCATTGTTCATGCTTGAATTTATGGTCTGGGGATAATTTAGGGTAGTATGGTGTGGTTTGGAATGGGAAACATGGGTTTTCCCCAAATTTATGGATTTTGGTTTGGAATTGGCATGAACTTCTACCCACTTTGAAAATTGGTTTTGAAACATGGGTAATTGCATGGTTTTACTTGCTCCTCTAAACTATTGCATTGCATTAAATATTAAGCAAAATAAAAATGATTTTGAAAGGACTTGGTGGCTATGGTTTTGGATTAAAATGGAATTTGGGAGTGTAATGGTTAACGGAATGATTATGACATAATGGAATTATCTTGCAAGTATAATTGGTATGATAATACCAAACGAAAAATGCCTTAATAGATGACTCTTGAGTTAATGGTTGGAATTATGTGCAAATATTTTAATTTGAGCTTAAAGGAGGTTGTGTAGCTTGTCGTGAAGGTGGAGGTCCCGGAGGGACCAATACTTGAAATCACGTTTGCCGGGTGGGGGTCTTTATGACCGTGTGCGTGGTTCACACATTATATATATTTTTTGAATAGTTGGAGCCTTAGTATCTCTATCCCTCCCTAGTATTTCCTCGGTTCGTGCGGCTAATATGCATTGGGGACCTTTCAATAGGGGTAGCTGAACCCATATATCCCATGGGTTGCCCTTGGAATGGATAGAGCTACACAGTCCAAGTTAATGATTTTAAAAATCTTATGTGCATGACCCTTTTACCCTATCCTAAAATTTTATATATTTATACATATATATGTGTGTATGTGTGAGTGTATATATATATATATATATATGAATGTGTACATATGGTTTTGACTGATTTTGGACATGTCATTATTTTATCCCTTTCCCTGAATTGCATGCCAGTGCTTATCCTACTGACTGTCCATGGAATCTACATCATTTCATGATATAGGGTCCTAGGGTTCTTTATTTACTCGTGTAAAGTCTTAGGTGTAGCAAATATAGGTTGAGTTATTGTGAAGTGGTGAGCTCCATCATCCGAAAAACTTTGCCCTTTCATTAGGTTTCTTTTCATATTTTGGGAATTGAAGAGTTTAATTGTCACGGTTGGGGGTATGTACCGACCGAATTTGGTATTCTAGTTTAGAGAATTTTGTGGACAAAGTGTGCACCGGTTATTTGCTTTGGATTCTTAGAACCTTTCTATTGGTTTATAAATCATTCTTATTATTTGGTTTTGCTTCCGCTATTATTTTATTATGCTTAGGTGGTTAGGCTAGGGGTTAATTTTTGGTCCACGATGGGTTTGCGAAACCCATTAAGGCCAGGCCCTGGTTCGGATCATGATAGCTGAATCCCTTGATGCCATTATTTCTTCAAGATCTTCTTTGTCTTTCGGCTCTACGGAATTTCTTGATTTTTTCGTTCCGCTCTAATGCAATCTCTAAGTCAAATTAGAACATTAATGATATTGCCTCTCAATGAGTGTCCGTGTCTCTAATCTGTTTCGTCCTTAACTAAAAGCTATCTCTGATGCAACGATTGACATTAGAATATTCAATATATCTTTAGCTAATCTTAAAAGTACATGACTGTATTTAATTGTTCTTCCATCATTCCAACGCTTTGATTCTTCCTCTAGGACCCTATGTAGGTTGTCTAAGATAATACTTAAGCTCTTCCCCACTTACAATTCTTTGTGTTGAAGGCTGCACTCTGTTTTAAATAGATAAATCAGAAACATAATAAGCAAGCATACTATGTGCCTGCCTTTTAGAAGATGATAGTTCCTTTGAAGGATTGAGAACAGGAGTCGAAGAAATATGTGACGGTAAAGCATTGTCAAGTGTGTCATACCCGATTTTAACCTAAGGTCAAAACGAGCACGGCATTATGGATTTTAAAAGAATCAATTATGTACAGAGTCGCCACCTAATTTTTACGGAAAATAAGGAAACCTATTTATTTCCTAACATTTATGACTTGTGTTTTAATCTACGAACCAATTTAGATTCTAGATAAGGATTCAAATTATTCCGAAGGGAAGGGATTAGTCACCCTTCAGAATCCACAAATATGGTTCCCGACCAGACTTAGATTTATTAAAAGATGAAGAAAAAAAATCAATGTGCATACATAAAAAAAAAATGTATAAAAATGATGTAAATAATTTATATGTAAAGAATGTATGAATTCATATATTATAGTACAAATATCTATAAAAGTATATGCAAATATGTAAATAAAGTATATATAGGAATATATATGAAAAGAAAAGTAAAGATTGAATAAAGAAAAAATTATTTTAAAGAAAAAAGATTACGTAATATTTTTAGTGTAAAAAGTATGAATTATTTTTATTAATTATCTAAATCTATTTAATGTATATATTAACGGCCTAGATTTGCCTAACGCTTGATGTGGATTGTGTAAATAAAGAATATCCCGCCCAACACCCCAAAAGTAAAGTTTTCACTGTAACAATATTTGTACAAGTATAAGAATATAAAATACAACACAAAATTTAAAGTCCTCTTTGAATACAATTCCCAACGAGGATTCTTAATAACCTGTATAAACACTTGTAATAAAAATGTTAGTAACAAATAAATAATCATCGAAATAAATTAAAAGGTACGTATACATATATATTTAAAAATATTGTTTTTTGTTAAAAAGTGGGATCAGATAAAGTTTTATTTGTAAGGCCTCAAAAATCGACGAAAATTTCTTCATCGGCCAAAGTAATATAGTATCTGTTCCTTATTAGTCACAAAATCAAAACCAGTTAAGAAAAAAGGGCAAACTTGCCCAAAATAGTCAGTCATAGCACAATAATAGCGCAACCGTAGCAAGTTCATCGGAAAATAAATTATGTTACTTCTTCCAACAAATACTATGATAATGAGGGTGTCAACAATAGGAACCAAACATAAGAAAGATGTCCGACATCATGGGGCTCACCGAAAAATTCTCGAGTTTAGCCAGATATGTACAAGTAACATTAAACATCAAAAAAGTTAGAAAAACCCATTCAACAAAGACAACAAAATGACTTCATGATGTAAGTGGCGTTGCTTCAACAGCTCTCGCCGGAAAACCTGTAACTCCAACCATAGATCTTGACCATTTTGGTGTAGGTTATTATTTTTAATAGAATCAGAGGGAGGGGTAAAGAGGGATGACCCGACGGTAGTAGCTCACTAGTGCTCATAGAAAATAAGAAAAAAGAATAGAGGAGGAGGGCGGCGGTGATGACTGGTGGAGCGGCTGACGCTCGGTGACCATTAATCCTGATGAGGCAGTAGCAAAATAGGAAAAAGAAAGAATAAAGAAGAGAGAGGGGTGTTTGGTGGTGGTCGTTAGCCGGCCATGACTGTTGGAGGCAGTGAAGGGGGAAAGGGGGGGGGGGAAGAAGAGAGTAACGTGAGTTTTGAGAGAAAATTAAAAATCTGATTTATGGGTGTATGTGTGGTGTGTGTATTTTATTTTGTATTATTACAATAATTAAAATAAATAACCCCTCCCCTTATTATTATAAAAAATTAGACCATCTTTTTATCCATAAAATAAAAAATAACCCTTCTTGTCCCCTCAATACATGAGTTAACCTATGAAATATTGTCCAATGGATTTTTTACCCTTTGAACCAATGTGTAAAGATCTTTTATTCAAGGGATAAAAATATCAATCTGTCATCTCAAGTGTCACTTTAAAAAAGGTGATGAGATTTTGACTTGACTGATTTATTATTCTGTTTATTAAAATAAATAAGCCGACATTATCGTCTGCAGACTATATTAAAGAAGGTACAAAAATATGAATGTCGATGTATAATTACAGAAAAATGTAAACAACAAATAAAATAAAATTATCTTTGAAAAAATGTATTAAGTTATAAACAATTAAAATTATAATTATGTAAAAAAAATTGTAGTGTTATGTTATGTATGTATGTAGATGACTGTGTAAAAAATACTAAAACAAAAACAAATTGATAAAAATTCTAAAATAATAAAATTAAGGATAATTTAAAATATGGCAATAAATTAGTAAACAATCCTAAAAAATGACGATTATCAATAATTTATTAAAATTATAAAAAATGTGTAAAGAATTATGTTTTTGTACCTTTTAATGATCAGAAAGCTTGAAAGCGTAAATTTTAGGCGCGGAGAGCCAAAATTGAGTGTCAACAAAGAGCAACGTTGTTGTTAAATGCATTATGAAGAGATATACATACGATATTACTGTCAATACCATAATATCGTGCAACTTTTGTAATAGATTCAAAAATAAATTTTGCAGTCCGTCTATGGTCTTCGTCATACAAAAAAGTTAAAATACATTTTTGCATGATAAAATTGTTATCTACCCTATGATAAGTAATTGTTGAATAATTATTTTTATTAACAATACGACCAGGATCAAAATTTTGAGCAATACATGGAAGATTTTTTAATAATGCAGATAAATAATAAACATATTATACATGGAGTCTAAAAATATTGGATTGAAAAGTACTTCTAGGAATAGCGTCAAACATAAGATTTTAAATTTTCTAAATATAATGAATAAAAGCTTCAGAAGAAGTAAAAGAGAAAGACAAACATCCAACAACTATTATTTTTGCTAATTCTTCATGATACTTCATTTTATTATAATTCTGAACTAATATACTGATTTCTGGGTTCAATCTAGTTTGAGTTGGCCCATGAACAGTCGTACCACCTTTTATCTCATCTAGCTCTTTTTTTGCTGATTTTTCAAATGTCTTATAAACTGATCCATACCCCCTTTATTATCCCCGATTTTATGCTCATATTTTCTCGACAGATATTGTGTTGAACCTTAGTAGTTCCTTTTGCACGAGTATAAAAATTCCACACAATATTAATTTTTTTATGAGATCTCACAAGGGGCAGAGAAGAATGATTAACCAATTCAGGTTGAACATTAGCATTACCAAATTTGGGTATAACATCAACATCATCATCATCATTTACATTTACATCTATAAGGTCTATGTTATTCTCTTCTTCAATACCATAATTTTCTTGGGCCTCTAAATAATTTATATCGTGAACACCTACACCTACTTCATTCTTAAAGGGTTTGCTAATTAATATCGAAGACACACAAATATATCAAATATTTGAACTACCTCTACAGAACCAAAACCAATTTATTTCTTACTACCACTATCACTTTCAGGACAAAAATTTCTAACACTTTTACCGACTTTGCTTAATTTATTCATATTACAAATTAAGCTAACAAATATTCAAAAAAATACAAAATAATACAAAGAAATATTCAACAAATAATAAACCAGTTAAAAATTAAAAGTAAGAGATGGAACGGTAATACCAAATTTTTGAAGTATCCGAAAGTTGATCAAATGAGGACTTTTGAAAACTTTCACTTGATATTTGTAATTGCAAAATAATATAATATAATTGAGTACTTTATAAGATAACTAGAATAATTGAGAGAGCTTGAGATCTTGAAAGAATGAGATTATAAGTTCTGGGAAAATATTTTTTGAAATAGGATATTTATAGGAAAATTTTTGAATGTTAATTTTTTTTGAATGTGCATTTATGCACAATTGGTTGTTGGACCCATGATTATATAGCTATTTAGACTATCAACAGTCCAACTGGCATAAAATGAGGCGGGTACTGCATTGGCAGTTTTTATAATTTCTTTTCCCTTACTAGGCCGATGCACCGGTGGTCCTGGTACGATCTACCAGGATACCAACCTTGTCCGGCCCAGCCCCGTTGATACAAGAAAAACAAGGGATACACGAAATTACACTCCAAACAGTCCACAAATCACAAGATTCGAGGACCTATTGGAGACCAACTCTCGGATTCACTACAACACACAATGACGAGATAGAAAAGTGTGTTTTCAACACCAAAACAGGAAAAACAACAATAAGATGAGAACAATATGATAAGAATAATAACAACAAGATACAACAACTCACGGGTTGAAGATTACAAAATATACAAACGGTTACAAGATTATAATAAACAAAAGGGATAGATAGTTAGACCTTGGTTGGTATAATCTTAGGAACCCAAGAACATGTGATACTCTTGAACCCTTAACGCTACACACAACGGTTAACCTAACTCCTACGTTGACACAAGAGGGACTTTACCTCCTCTAAACACCAACGTCTCAAGCCATAAATGCAACACTAGTGATTCCATACTAGTATCACCCTAGTTTCGGGTTGCCTCCTAAAGAGAAGAGATGATTTGTCTTTTAAAGTGTTATACAACTTACAATATCATCAAAGTCTAAGACAAAAATGACCTACAATGTTCTATTTATACTAGGTTACAACTAGAATACAAAATGACCAAAAGTCCCTTTAATGAAAAGCCTCAAAATGTCACCCATGGAGTGTAGTGTAGGTTCGGTTTTGGTGTGTGTTTTAGGCCCTCTTTGGCATTTTTCTTGCACACTCCAAGCCTCGGGTTCATTACACTTTCACACTTCCATCCTCGTGGTCGTACTTGTATCATCCTCTCCTTCTTGAAAAGGATTCGCCTTGAATCCGTACCTTACAAAATCAAGAGAAGGCAAACAAGCACACATCCTCATTATATGAGGGGTTAGGGTTAGCAAAAAATAACACATCAACATGCCATGTCGAGGCGGAACAAACTTAAAGTATAGCCACGGGTCCTTTGTTTTAATCATGAAAAGATTAGTATAAATGCTACAAAGGAGGTGGCTCGGGTAAGCATCAAGACAAAAGGAAAATAGGCTAAGAGTAATCCTTTCCCACCCTAAGATGGTACCGGGATCAAATGGGTGGAGTAACCAAGGACTTAGGCCTTGGCCACTCTCACTTTCCCCTAAGGTGCCGTCTTCAAAATTAGGCATACCCTCTATATCCCTGTGGAAAATATCATGAGCACACAGAGGATAAAGAAAGGTGTCACATGAGTCAACTCCAATTATGATCTCCTTATGCATGTACTCACTAGTTTCAAGTCCAACAACACTAGTAGGCTTAACATAGACAACATATAAAGAAAAAGTAGATGGAATTTCTAAGCATGTAACACTTTCTCTTTCAAGAGAGTAGTCCCTACATAGACATAAACTATCATGGGCAGCAAAAAGATCACAAGCAAAACCATCTTTACCAAGACAATCACAATTTGGGTTTCCTAAACAATCAAGCACGTCAAGGTTATTTCCACCCGATTGATCATTGTCCACAACCTCACTAGTTGTTGGAAACTCATATACCAACGTAGACCCAACTTGGTTTTCATAAGGGTCAACTAGTGTGTGAATACTCTCATCACTTGGTAATGGAACCTTAGTCAAGTTATAAGTGCTAGCACTAGATGAACACAAATCATTCTCACGAGGAGAATCAATTTCTTCATCTAAAGGATCAACTAGTGCTTGCGTACCTACAACAAGAGTTTGGTCCTCATGTGGGCCTAACAATACCGAGAGTATCACAAAAAGGAGAATCGAGCACCTCTACCCTAGGTAAAGTCGCAACTACACCTACTTGGCTCCTACTAGCCACAACAAAACATTCTAAGTTCATAGGAGTGTAGGGGATAATGTTTTTACCTCGTAACTCATGTGATCTATAACCTTCCTCTTGATGTGTGTTCGGGCAGCCCACTTGCTCCCTTTGACCTACCATACGATCCAACCTTTCATTTGCCATAGCTAGGTCTCGGGACATAGTGTCAAGGTAGGCCAAAATGACATTGGTGGCATTGTTGTCCATGAGTTGAGAGGTTGAAGCCGTGGGCTCCCTTGTAATTGTACCTAAAAAAAAAAAGAACAAGCCTACAAAGCAAAACACAAGTTAGTTTGAAACAACCTCACCACACTCTCACACACTTAATTGTCTCACACTTGGATTCATAAGTGTTGCAAGTCGGCTCGTAGTTCGTGATGAATCGAGGGGTGAGTCTACTCCTTGGTCGGAATGGATTCTTTGTTTGAAGACTCAAGAAAAGTAGTGTCCGAACTTGAACCAAGAAGTACTATGATTTTAAAAATGATAAAAGCACAAAAGAAATGTAGACACGAACAATGGATTCAATGGACTAATTGACAATATAGTAGGAGTTTACTAGTTTATTAATTAGTACTAGGATCAATTAAACGAAACAAAAGATCAACAAATAAGAAACACAAACATCTAAAATTTGAGCTTAAAAATTGTTGGTGAACAGTAAAACGTGATGTGGCAGCCACGTATTGGTTGTGGTTGTTATCAAATTTTATTTTCCAATTCAAGTCTTGATCCAATTGTAATTTGGAATTGGTGGGAATTGGTTAAGGAGGGAAAACAAGTCTTGAAATCCTCTTTCAAATTCAAAAAGCAAGACTTGACTTTTCTCCTCAAGACAAGGTCCTTAAATCATGGAAAAGTTATTGAGAAGTGATTGATAGGTCTTTAGTGGTTGGGGGTCTTTCAAGACTAACAAGTTTCTACACCTTTTCCTTCACCTTTTTGGATCAAATAAGCACTTTATTTTTCTAGAAAGGTATGAAGTTAGTGATGAACATCAATAACAACAACAACATTCACCAAGAACAACAACAACATTTTTCAAGAACACCAACAATTCCCTTTTCATGGCCCACTTTAAACCCACAACAATATTGTCTCACACGGCCACGACTACCATATATTTAACAAAATTGGTCTTAGGACACCAATTTTATAACAACATCACACGGACAAACTAAGAAAAACAACAATATTCACATTACAATTCCAAACCGTGAGCCATAACAATACCAACAACAATCGGCCAAGCTTATGTTCACAACAACAACATCAATATTTCAAGCTCAAATCTAAGATATAGAGTCAATGTGTTAGTGAGGAACAATACTAACACTTAGAGACAACAAAGATAAGTAAGAATCTTGTCCAATACACAACAAGAACACAATTTTAAGCCAAGAACACAAATTGGACAAATTGCTATTTTTCTGGATTTTTAGTTTTTTTTTTCATCAATTTTTTAAACTAACAACCCAAGATTGATCTTGTAGTCCACAAATTATAAGATTCGAGGACCTATTGGAGACCAACTCTCGGATTCACTACAACACACAATGACGAGATAGAAAGGTGTGTTTTCAACACCAAAACAACAAAAACAACAATAAGATGAGAACAATATGATAAGAAAAAAACAACAAGAGACAACAACTCACGGGTTGAAGATTACAAGATACACAAACGGTTACAAGATTACAATAAACAAAAGGGATAGATTGTTAGACCTTGGTTGGTATAATTTTAAGAACCCAAGAACATGTGATACTCTTGAACCCTTAACGCTACACACAACGGTTAACCTAACTCCTACGTTGACACAAGAGGGAATTTACCTCCTCTAAACACCAACGTCTCCAGCCATGAATGCAACACTAGTGATTCCACACTAGTATCACCCTAGTTTCGGGTTGCCTCCTAAAGAGAAAAGAGGACTTGTCTTTCATTGTGTTATGCAACTTACAATATCATCAAAGTCTAAGACAAAAATGACCTACATTGTTCTATTTATACTAGGTTACAACTAGAATACAAAATGACCAAAAGGCCCTTTAATGAAAAACCTCAAAATGTCGCCCATAGATTGTAGTGTAGGTTCGGTTTTGGTGTGTGTTTTAGGCCCTCTTTTGCATTTTTCTTTCACACTACAAGCCTTGGGTTCATTACACTTTCACATGTCCATCCTCATGGTCGTACTTGTATCACCCCTAAAATCCCTTTTAGCCACCCCCTTACGGTTTCAGGTCAGGTCCGATCTAATCTAACTAGAATGAAATCAACCCAACCCGACCAAGTAGACAAGTTTATCCCAATCCCACACTATTTGGAGATAGTTTTTACCTTATGTGTAGGGAGGGATATTGTTTTTTTCCAATTAGACAACATTATTATTAATCAAAAGTTTCTCTTCTTTATACCTTTGTGTGTAGCTACTTGAGATTTATCTTGCAATCTTATAAGAACGTTTTTTTAAGAGGTAAGATTGATTCTTAATTTGATATCTTTGATTTCTATTGAAGTTAATTAAAGAAGGTGTGTCTTGTACTAATTGTTGTCTTTAGTTTCTTCGAAATAGAGATCTTGATCAATTTGGCTTTAAGTTCTTGTCAACCCTAAAATTGAGGTCATGATGACTCCTACTTTAGCCCAGCCTTAGAAAGTAAGTCAAATACCCCACAATAAAGGAGAATCAAAATTAAGAAAGTAAACCCACAATGCAAGACTTTTAGAACTAAGTCAAGCTATAACATGTAAATAATAAAGCTTGAATGAAATTTATAAAATCCCAAAGATAATAGTGTCACAAGTGTAAGAGCATTTAATACTAACTCAGAATACTGAAATACATAAGTCAATCTCTGAAAGGTAAATAAAGACAACTAGGATTAGAAGAGATCAAAAATCAACACCAAACTCTAGGGTGCATCGGTACCTCAATTATCTAACAATCTCTACACGAATTCAGCTACCGCGTCTCGTACTCAAGCTAGGATTTGTATCAAATGGGCACAGTAAGGGTGAATACGGTCTACTTATACTCAGTAGGTATCATAGACAGATTGAGTAGAGTAAAAAGATACTATGAGAACGTAACCTGCAAATAGAAAAGTTCCCAAACAATAGGTCACACCATCTCCACTATTAGTTCTAAGATATAAGATTAAAAGGAAATAACCAAACACACAAAATATATAAGGTAAGGAATGAAATACATATTTCCCAACAAATCTCAAGAATGAACTCGACGCTTTGGATAGGACCCACGAGCGCTTTGCAACCCATATACTTTCGTAATCTCAACAAATCTTACTAATAAATGACCTTGGCCTATGTTTCCAATATCATACAATCCACCTTGTTGGCAATGACGTCGACTAAGGGTTTTTATAAAAAGAATTTCTATTTTTTTTAAATCATATGTCTTAGTAGTATCAAGTCGTATGAACATGTATAGATGATATGAGGATATAATCCTTATAAACAATAAGTATGAAGATAAACATCTATATAATACAAGCATGAATAAGCTCAGAGTCTACTCCACATAATAATAATTCATGATATAAGCCTTATAAGTCACCTCTAGTACGTATAGTTATGTAAGACATTAATAATCTCATATAAAATCATCATTCAGGTATGAATTATGTGCTAAAAGCAATTAGATGCTCAAATAAGGCGTATAATATCTATTTATTCCCCCACTAGGGCGACACAATAATAATTATAGAAAATAATGCTCAACTAAGGCTTGAATCATCAAATAAAACCCTCACATGAACATCATAACATTTACCACTTCTCATGCCAACGACATATGCATAAAAGACTGTAATACCCCTAAAAAAATCCAAACCAATATTAGCGCGATGTTTCAATCTCATGCATAGTACATCATGATTCTTTTATAGTTTTATGTGTAATTTAGATGTATATTAAGGCTTCAAATAACTCCCAGCTATCAAAAGAAGCAAAATATTCTTACCGATTGAATTCTTGGGAAGGACATTGCCATAGTCAACTTCAAATGAGCATATATCTAGTTGTACTCCAAATTTTTATCTTATGACCCACCAACAGATATATTATTGAATTATCTTTCCAACTATACCAATTTCTCCCAAATCCGATATCGGAGTAAAAAGATGCCCATTTTACTCCAGCATGTCAGCCTGAAAACAGAGTGACGATATTTCTGACGACTTATCACATTTCTGAAGATATTTCTAATGACTTATCACATTTCTGAAGACATTTCTAATAACTTATCAGCCATGTCATCAAGCTTAGAGAGCAACCCATCAATTCCAGCTCCTCGGTGACAACCTGGGCTGACGGGCTATCACAGATCTGACGACTTATCAACGTTGGTCGTCAGTTGATAATTTCAGCAACTAGGAATAGGTTTCTTAGGGGTATTTTAGACTTTTACTTCACCTTCCATGACATAAATCATCAAAATCACGTACATAACCATCATAAATCAGTTTTAAAAACCCTTAATCCTCTCTACTTTCAAGAACAAGAAAATTAGGGTTTCCTCTCAAAATCATCACCCAAGAAAAAAATTCAAGCTCTCCTTCAAGAAAACCAAGAAAAGACATTCTCTTTCAAGATTCAAGACTTCGAGGTGTGCAAGTGTTGATTCTTGTGTCCCTTCCGCCCAAGAAGTTCAAGAATCCCTCTTTCTAAATTCAAGATTTTAAATTTATGTGTTTTTCATGGTTTATGTGAATTGAGTTTGAAGGTTATGTTGTTGAATTTTAATTCATGACATGATTATAAAGTTGCAAACTTTGACCCTATTATGTAATAATTATGTGATGATTATGATAAATCCCTTCAAGTTGTATGTTGATTGATTATCCATGAGAATTAGGTATGGAAATTGTTATATGACCAAAGCATGCTCCCCATGTGTTTGATAAAATGCTTGTGTGAAGGAAATTGGGTCATTATAGCATATTTCCTAGAAACTCCCAAATTTAGTAGAAGCCATGCACACCAAGTATTTGTTGAGAGACCATAGTAAATGAATTATAGTATGTTATGTGCATTCTTATCCTTGTGCGTCCCTTGTTGAATGAATTATTATATGTTAGTATGAAGTCCAGAATTACGTATACTTGAATACATGCTATGATATTGATGTTAGTCATGAATTCAAGAAGTAATATTTTGTCAGTTTCCTTCAATCGAGTCCTGGGGGTACTTGTACCAAAAAAATATAGCTGTGTGCCTAGAGCCGAGTCAGTCTCTAGATAAATTCAGTTGTGCTATGATCAGTAAAACTCAGTTAGTTATAGAATTCAGGACTTAGTATCATTCAGTCAGATATTAGATGCAGTAGTATTCCATCTGATAACTGAACCAAGTGAACCCAGTCAAATCAGTCAAGAAATATGAATAATAACAGATTCAGCTCAGTTTTAGTTCAGTTAAGAATCAATTCAGATTCTTTCAGTTAGGAGTAGGAACTAGCACCGAGCGAGTATGGGGATGGCGGCTTCCCCGTTAGAGAGACAGAGTCGTCAGCAGCAATCCCTGTATTCCAGAACTGCGTAGCCAGCGTAGGACCAGGAGTCACCCGTCAGATTAAGGGTTGACTTGACTATTATATTGCCTTAGGCTTGACTTCCTGTTCAGGGTCACCCGTCAGAGAGGCTTGACCATAATAGAGGTCTTTACTCATGGCACGGTATTGACATCCTTCCAGCTGGGGTTATAGGTTGGACCCCACTAGTTCAGATTTGGGGCATGCTGGTTAAGTGAGAACTCCTACAGTTACAGTTTCAGTATCAATCTTCAGAGCAGGACTCAGAAATCAAGACTGTCAGATACAATCATCAATCTCATTGAGGAACTCAGATAGTTCCATAGATTCATAGACCACCCGCTAGATAGGCTTGGTCTCACATAAAGTTATTTAGTATCAGTACCTATAGAGGTCACCCGTCAGATAGGCTTGATCTCAGTCTCAGATTCAGTTGAGTATTCTTAATAATAGTTCCAGAGATCACCCGTTAGTTAGGCCTGATCTCAAACCTAGTCAATCTTAATCATCATTAGAAGATTTAGAGATCATCTCGCTAGATAGGTTTAATCTCAGATTCAGCTAGTTAATATCAGTTATCGGTAGACTCAATCATCCAGTTTATCAGTATTAATAAGTACAGATATCAGTTTCAGTTGCTTCAAATATGTATAATCTTAGTATGTTTAGAAATCTCAGATTGACGGTATATTTAGTATAAGTTATCATATTCAGTCCCAGTATGCTCAGTCATATTATGCACAGTATGTTAAGTAGTTACAGATTCTCTATGTATGCTAATCCAGCTCTTGCATATCATTTAGTTAGTTATTGTTCATGCATAAGCCCTTGTATTTAGCCTTACCTCATTTGCATACTCAGTACATTCCCATACTGACGCATTTGCGTTATGGTGTTTTATTTGATGCCATAAGTTCAGAAGCACGAGCCCCAGAGCACTCTTAGCAGTCCAGACCCAGTCAACAGTAGTAGACGTAGCAGTGAGTCCTCTTCATTCGAGGATTATCTTTATTTTTTTACTATCTCATTAGATTCAGATTATTTTCAGTAGATAGAGTTAGTTGGGAATATGTCCCATCAAATCCATAGTTCAGACAGTTAGAGACTTTTCAGACAGATGTATTAGCATTTACTTTTCAATTTTGAGTATTTTTAAATGTTTTGAACCTCATGGCAAGTTTTCACCACCTTTCCGCATTTATATTTATATATTATACAGTGTACAGGTACAAATATTAGTCATGGGTTAGCTTGTGGTCCTTCAGGGTCATGAGCACCGTGTAGCATTCCAGTTTGGAAAATCGAGGCGTTACAAACTTGGTATCAGAGCCTAAGGTTCAATAGTATCCTAGGAAGTCTAAAAAGTAGCATCTAGTAGAGTTTTGTCATGGGTGTGTTGTGTGCCACATTTATGTACAGGAGGCTATAAGAGGTTTTAGGAACAATTTCCCTTCTTTCAGTATTCATGTCGTGCCAGTGAGCAAAAATCTCAAGTTGAACTCTCAGTCTAATCATTATTCCTCTTCCATTTGAAGAACATGCCTCCTTGCAGAGATAATGCCCGTAGGAATGACAATCAACCACCTCAACCCGTAGATCCTCTGAATGAGCATGTGTCACATGTAGAGTTTCGGACAGCTTTTCAGGTGCTTTTCCAAGCTGTGACCACTAGTGTTCAGGGTAACCGCCAGTCTGCAGCCCCACCTCAGCAAGATGGGGATTCAGCCGCAGCCAAGATAAAAAATTTTATGATAATGAACCCGCCAGAATTCTTTGGGTCAGTAGCAGGTGAGGACCCACAACTTTATCTAGAAGAGGTGAAGAAGATCACCCAGATTATGCATGTGTCCGAGGAGGAGAGTGTGGAATTAACGTCTTATAGGATGAAAAATATTGCTCATGATTGGGTGGTGTTGTGGTAGAAGAGTAGAGGGGAAGATGCAACTCCCATGACTTGGCAGATATTTCAGGATGCCTTCTTAGATAAGTTTTTCCCGCTAGATATGAGGGAAGATAAGGTAGAAGAGTTAATGAAGCTGAGACAAGGCTCCATGAAGTGAAAGAGTATTGTCTTAAGTTCAACCAGTTAGCTAAGTATGCTTCTGACTTGATAACTGACCCTAGGGAGAGTATAAGTAAGTTTGTAAATAGTGTTTTCGGGTTGGTGTTGAAGGAGTGTAGAACCGCTATGCTCAATAGAGACATAGATCTTGCTAGTTTAATAATGCATGCCCAGCAGATAGAGACATATAAATCTAAGGAGAGGGAGAGATCTAATAAGAGATTCAAAACAGGTAGTTATAACTTTTCTCAAGTTGGGTCACAGGGTGGTAATCGTTCTCACCATAGTTAGAAGACTTCAGTCCTAGTTCCATACTCAGTGAGTATGCCTACACCAAATTTCGGAGATGTCAGTCATGATGGGGCGCCAGGCTCCAAAGCCCAGAGTAGTGTTAAAAGTGAGCGCACTTATCCTCTTTGTAGAGAGTGTGGCAAAAACTATCTAGGTGCATGCAGAGCCAATTGTCCGGTATGTTTTGGATATGGTAAGCCAGGTCACAAAGTGCGGGAGTGTAGAGTGTTAGCTCAGAAAGGTAGAGATTTGCGTCAGGAGGGCGCCACTACTAGTACCAATAGTGGTTAGTGTTAGAACCAACTCTATTCACTTCAGACTCGCCATGATCTAGAAAGTTTGCCTGACATTGATTCGGGTATATATGAATCTTTTATCTTCATGATATGCATTATTTTCAGAATCCCGAGGTTCAGTCATGATCTAGTTCATAGATGCCTTGTGCATCACCCCAGTATATCAGTAAGGTAAGTATGCATAGCGGGACATAGTATCCCAAGGGGAAGATACTCCATGACTCCCCAAAGTTATCAAATTCCTTAAATCCATTTAGTTTCATGCTCATATTCTCATTACAAGCTTTGCATCAGTCATTAGTGCATAATCAGTCATGCCTCTAGGAGTCAGTTCAGTTAGACATTCATGCATTAGATATGCATGCTCAGTAGAGAAAGTTCAGTTTATTAGTATACCCAGTCATGCATCCATGAGAACAAGTCATTCACGCATCCATGCATTAGATATGAATGTCTATTATGAGAATTCAGCTTACGAGTAGCTTTAGATCTTACATGCATTCAGAATCAGTTACACATGCATCAGATATGCATGTTCAGTATGATATAGTCAATTTATCAGTCACGTCAGTCATCAGATCATGATTCAGTTATTCATGTCCAGTTCAAGTTTGGCCTATCGTTCCTCCCCTCTCAGTCAGTCTCATTCGAGGACGAATGTTCCCAAGGGGGAGATATTGTAATACCCCCCCAAAAAATCCAAACCAATATTAGCGCCATGTTTCGATCACATGCATAGTACATCATGATTTTTTAATAGTTTTATGAGTAAGTTAGATGTATATTAAAGCTTCAAATAACTCCTAGCTATTAGACGAAACAAAACATTTCTTACCGACTGAATTCTTGGGAAGAATATTACCATAGTCAACTTCAAATGAGTATATCTCTTGTTGTACTATGAATTTTTAAGTTCATGACCCACCAACAGATAGATAATTGAATTACCTTTCTAACTATACTAATTTTGCCCAAATCCAATATAGAAGCAAAAAGTTATGCCCATTTTACTCCAGCATGTTAGCCTGGAAACTGAGTGACGACATTTCTGACGACTTATCACATTTTTGAAGACATTTTTGATGACTTATCATATTTATGATGACATTTCTGACAACTTATCAGCCATGTCATAAAGCTTAGACAACAACCCATCAATTCCAGCTCCAAGGTGACGACCTGGGCTAACAGGATATCATAGATCTTACGGCTTATTAGCCTTGGTCGTCAGCTGATAATTTCAGCAACTAGGAAGTGGTTTCATAGGGGTATTTTGGACTTTTCCATCACCTTATATGACCTAAATCATCAAAATCACGTACATAACCATCATAAATCAATTTTAAAACCCTTAATCCTCTCCACTCACAAGAACAAGAAAATTAGGATTTTCTCTCAAGATCATCACCCAAGAACGAAATTTAAGCTCTCCTTCAAGAAAACCAAGAAAAGACAGTCTCTTTCAAGATTCAAGTCTTTGAGGTATGCAAGTGTTGATTCTTGGGTCGCTTCCGCCCAAGAAGTTCAAAATCCCTCTTTCTAAATTCAAGATTTTAAATTTATGTGTTTTTCATGGTTTATGTGAATTGAGTTTGAAGTTTATGTTGTTGTTGAGTTTTAATTCATGAGATGATTATAAAGTTGCAAACTTTGACCCTATTATGTAATAATTTTGCGATGTTCATGATAAATCCCTTCAAGTTGTATGTTGATTGATTATCCATGAGAATTAGGTGTGGAAATTGTTATATGACCAAATCATGCTCCCCATGTGTTTGATAAAATGCTTGTATGAAGGAAATTGGGTCATTATAGTATATTGCCTAGAAACCCCCAAATTTAGTATAAGCCATGCACACCAAGTGTTTGTTGAGAGACCATAGTGAATGAATTATAGTATGTTGTGTGCATTCTTATCCTTGTGCGTCCCTTGTTGAATGAATTGTTATATGTTAGTATGAAGTCCTGAATTATGTATACTTGAATACATGCTATGATGTTAATGTCAGTCATGAATTCAAGAAGTCATGTTTTGTCAGTTTCCTTCAATCGAGTCCTGGGGGTACTTGTACCCAAAAAATATAGCTGTGTGCCTAGAGCCGAGTCAATCTCAAGATAATTTCAGTCGTGTCATGATCAGTAGAACTCAGTTAGTTACAAAATTCAGGACTTAGTATCATTCAGTCAGATATTAGATTCAGTAGTATTCCTTCAGATAACGGAACCAAGTGAACCTAGTCAGATCAATCAAGAAATATGAATAATAACAGATTCAGCTCAGTTTTAGTTCAGTTAAAAATCAGTTTAGAGTCTTTTAGTTGGGAGTAGGAACTAGCATCGAGCGAGTATGGGGATGGCGGATTCCCTGTTAGAGAGACAGAGTCGTTAGCAACAATCCCTGTACTCCAGAACTGCGTAGACAGCATAGGACCAGGAGTCACCCGTCAGATTAAGGCTTGACTTGACTATCATATTGCCTTAGTCTTGACTTCCTGTTTAGGGTCACCCGTCAGAAAGGCTTGACCATATTAGAGGTCTCTACTTGTGGCACGGTATTGATACCCTTCCAGCTGAGGTTATAGGTTGGACCCCACTAGTTCAGATTCGGGGCATGTCGGTTAAGTGCGAACTCCCACAATCATAGTTTCAGTATCAGTCTTCAGAGCAAGACTCAGAAATTAGGACTGTCAGATACAATCATCACTCTCATTGAGGAACTCAGATAGTTCCATAGATTCATAGATCACCCGCTAGATAGGCTTGGTCTCACATAAAGTTATTCAGTATCAGTACCTATAACGGTCACTCGTCAGATAAGCTTGATCTTAGACTTAGATTCAGTTGAGTATTCTTAATATCAGTTCCAGAGATCACCCATTAGTTAGGCCTGATCTCAAACCTAGTCAATATTAATCATCATTAGAAGATTTAGAGATCATCCCGCTAGATAGGTTTGATCTCAGATTCATCCACTTAATATTAGTTATCGGTAAACCCAGTCATCCAGTTTATCAGTAGTAATAATTACAGATATCAGTTTCAGTAGCTTCAGATAGTATAATCTTAGTATGTTCAGGAACCTCAGATTGACGGTATATTTAGTATAAGTTACCAGATTTAGTCCCAGTATGCTCAGTCATATTGTGCACAGTATGTTAAGTAGTTACAGATTCTCTATGTATTCTAATCCAGCTCTTGCATATCATTTAGTTAGTTATTGTTCATGCATAAGCTCTTGTATTTAGCCTTACCTCATTTGCATACTCAGTACATTTCCGTACTGACGTATTTGCGCTATGGTGTTTTATTTGACGCCATAGGTTTAGAAGCATGAGCCCCACAGCACTCTTAGCAGTCCAAACCCAGTCAGCAGCAGTAGACATAGCAGTGAGTCTTCTTCATTCAAGGATGGTCCTTATTTTTTTACTATCTCATTAGATTCAGATTATTTTCAGTAGATGGAGTTAGTTGGAGACATGTCCCATCAACTCCACAGTTCAGACATTTAGAGGATTTTCAGATAGTTGTATTAGTATTTAGTTTTCAATTTTGAGTATTTTTAGATATTTTGAACCATATGGAAGGTTTTCGCCACCTTTCCGCATTTATATTTATATAATATACAGTGCACAGGTACAAATATCAGTCATGGGTTAGCTTGTGGTCCTTCGGGGCCATGAGCACTGTGTAGCATCTTGATTTGGAAAATCGGGGCGTTACAAACTTGGTATCAGAGCCTAAGGTTCAATAGTGTCCTAGGAAATCTAAAAAGCCGCATCTAGTACAGTCTTATGCATGGGTATGTTGTGCGCCACATTTATGTACAGGAGGCTATATGTTGTTTTAGGAATAGTTTCCCTTCTTTCAGTATTCATGTCATGCCAGTGAGCAAAAAGCTCAAGTTGAACTCTCAGTCTAATCCTTATTCCTATTCCATTTGAAGAATATGCCTCCTCGCAGAGAGAATGCCCGTAGGAATAAAAATCAACCACCTCAGCCCGTAGATCCTCTGAATAAGCATGTGTCACATGCAGAGTTTTGGGCATCTTTTCAGGCGCTAGCCCAAGCTGTGACCATTAGTGTTCAGGGCAACCGTCAGGCTGTAGCCTCACCCCAGAAAGATGGGGATTTAGCCGTAGTCAGGATCAGAAATTTTATGAGAATAAACTCGCCAGAATTTTTTGGGTCAGTAGCAGGTGAGGACCCACAACTTTATCTAGAAGAGGTGAAGTAGATCACCCAAATTATGTATGTGTCAGAGAAGGAGAGTGTGGAATTAGCTTCCTATAGGCTGAAAGATATTGCTCATGATTGGTTGGTGTTGTGGAAGAAGAGTAGAAGGGAAGATGCAACTCCCATGACTTGGCAGATATTTCAGGATGCCTTCTTAGATATGTTTTTCCCACTAGATATGAGAGAAGCTAAGGTAGAAGAGTTTATGAACCTGAGACAAGGCTCCATGAAGTGAAGGAGTATTGTCTTAAGTTCAACTAGTTTGCTAAGTATGCTTCTGACTTGATAGCTGACCCTAGGGCGAGTATGAGTAAGTTTGTGACTGGTGTTAGTGTTGAAGGAGTGTAGAACCGCTATGCTCAATAGAGACATGGATCTTGCTAGGTTAATAATGCATGCCCAACAGATAGGGACATATAAATCTAAGGAGAGGGAGAGATCTAATAAGAGATTCGAACCAGGTAGTTACAACTTTTCTCAAGTTGGGTCACAAGGTGGTAATCATTCTCACCATAGTCAAAAAACTTCAGTACCATCTCCATCCTTAGCTAGTGTGCCTTCACCAAATTTTGGAGATGTCAGTCATGATGGGGCGCCAGGCTCTAAAGCCCAGAGTAGTGTTAGAAGTGAGCGCACTTATCCGCTTTGTGGAGAGTGTGGAAAGAACCATCTAGGATCATGCAGAGCCAATAGTCAGGTATGTTTTGGATGTGGTAAGCCAGGTCACAAAGTGCGGGAGTATAGAGTGTTAGATCAAAACGGTAGAGATTTGCATCAGTAGGGTGCCACTCCTAGTATCAATTATGGTCAGTGTTAGAACCGACTCTATTCACTTCAGACTCGCCATAATACAGAAAGTTTTCCTGACATAGATTTGGGTATTTATGAATCTTTTATCTTTATGATATGCATTAGTTTCAGACTCCCGAGGTTCAATCATGATCTAGTTCATATCATGATCTTCATGATATGCATTAGTTTCAGACTCCCAACATATTATTAGTATGGTAAGTGTGAATAGTGGGACATAGTGTCCCAAGGGGGAGATACTCCATGACTCCCCGAAGTTATTAAATTCCTTAAATCCATTTAGTTTGATGCTCATATTCTTATTACAAGCTTTGCATCAGTCATTATTGCATAATCAGTGGTTAGCAGAGTTAGTTGGGGGCCTGTCCCATTAACTCATATTCATTCAGTTAGTTTTAGAGTCTTTTCAGACATTAGAGTCAGTTAGTTAGTATTCAGACATTACAGTTAGTTATCCAGTTTATCATTATTTTATCAGATCCAGTCTGTTGTTCCTATAGACTCTTATTTCAGTTTTAAATTAAGTTATTAAAACCTTATGGCATGTCAGTATTCTTCCACATTTATGATCATGTTATTCAGTGCTCATAGCAGGTACCAACTTATGTGTTAGTTTGTGATCCCTCAGGACTGTAAGAACCATGTGACGACTAGGGAGTAGTCCCGAGTCGTTACAAACTTAGTTTCAGAGTCAGGTTCTAAAGTGTCTTAGAAAGTCTGAAATCCGCGTCGAGTAGAGTCTTGTGCATGGGTGTGTAGCGCGCCACACTTATGGACGAGAGGCTACAAGGCGTTTAGGAAAAAGTTTTTTTTTTCCAGTATTTATGTCGTGCGAGTGAGCATGAGCTCAAGTTAAACTCTTTGTCTAATCTATTTCTTCCCTTCGTTTACAGAACATGCCTCCCAAGAATAATCCTGGAAGAACAGGAAATTAGCCAGCCCCTCATCCCGTCCAGGAAGATCCTCTGGACGAGCACGTCTCTCACGCAGAATTTAGGGCTACGTTCACTACTCTAGCCAATTCTGTGGTAGCACAAAATAAATGACCAACTGCTATTTCGGCCAACCCAGTGGCCAATACCGCTGCAATCAGAGTTTGGGATTTTGCCTGAATGAATCCTCCTTTTTTCATGGGATGCAAGTCTGAAGAGGATCCATATGAATTCTTAGATATTGTTTAGAAGGTCACGGATGCTATGGGGGTGACATCTAGTCAGAGTGCTAAGTAGGATGCATACTAGTTACAGGATGTAGCCCATACTTGGTTTAAGCAGTGAAAGGTTGATAGGGGTGTAGATGCAGGGCATGTAGAATGAGATGAGTTTGCCACAACTCTCTTAGACAAATTCTTCCTATTTGAGTTGAGGGAGGCCAAAGTGTTAGAGTTTATTAACTTGAGGTAGGGTAGAATGATTATGAGGGAGAATTCCCTCAAGTTTACTCATTTAGCTAGATATGATCCTCATGTGGTAGCTGATAACAGGTCCAAGATGAGTAAATTTGTGTCTGAAGTGTCTGATAGTATGGTCAAGGAGTACAGGACCGCAATGCTTATTAGTGAGATAGACTTGTCTAGGCTGATAGTCCATATTTAATAGATAGAGGAGCAAAAATATTAAGGAAAGGGAAAGAGGAAAAAAGAGAGCTAGGACGGGGAATTTTAATTTCAATCAGCCAAAGTCAGAAGGTGGTAACTGTCCTCAATTTCATCAGATGTCTACAACCCCAGCACCCTCTTCTGCCAGTACCCCAGTACCCAAATTCAAAAATGACAATAGGGATAGGGCACCAGGCTCTAGTCCCAGGTCAGTGTTAGAAATGCTCGTACAAATCTTCTATGTCAGAAATACTGCAGACACCATCAGGGTGAGTGTAGAGTGGGTAGTGATATGTTCTTCGGGTGTGGAAACCCAAGCCATTGGATTTGGGAGTGTCGGGTAGTTGCTAAAAAAGGTAGGGATGTGCACCAACAAGGCCAGTCCTATCAGTCGTCAGTTTCATTCGATCGCCCGACTCAGCAGGGTGCCGCTTTAGTGCTACTAGTGGTCAGCTTCCAAATAGATTATATGCTTTTCAGTCGCGCCAAGATCAGGAAAATTCTCCTGACATAGTTACTGGTATGTTGAAGGTCTTTCACTTACATATTTATGCTTTACTAGACCCTGGAGCTTCTCTTTCTTTTGTAACTCCATATATAACCGTAAACTTTGGAGTCAGTCCCAAAACTCTAGAAGAGCCCTTTTTAGTGTCTACCCTAGTAGGTGTTTCCATTGTATCCAGACAGGTATACAAGAACTATCCAATCATAATATCTCATAAAGTTACCTCAGTTGATCTCGTGGAGTTGGAGATGATGGATTTTGACGTCATTCTCAGCATGGATTGGCTCCACTCATGCTATACCTCAGTTGATTGGAGAAACAGAATAGTTTATTTTCAGTTCCCAAATGAACCAGTCCTTGAATGGAGGGATAGTACTACAACTCTTAGGGGTCAGTTGATATCGTACCTTAGAACTAAAAAGATGATATCGAAGGGGTGTATTACCATCTTGTGAGAGTCAAAGAATCTAACTCAGAAACTTTAACCCTTGAGTCAGTTTCAGTAGTCAGGGAATTTCCATATGTGTTCCCTGAAGATCTCCCCGGAGTTTCTCCCGAAAGGAAAATTGACTTCGGAATAGACCTTCTCCCAAATACTCAGCCTATATCTATTCCACCATACAGAATGGCTCCAACTAAACTCAAAGAATTGAAAGAACAGTTGAAGGATCTCTTAGATAAGGGATTCATCAGACCCAGCGTCTCCCCATAGGGCACACCAGTTCTACTCGTGCGTAAGAAAAACGGTTCTCTCAGAATGTGTATTGACTACCGTCAGTTGAACAAGGTCATAGTCAAAAATAAATATCCACTTCCTAGAATCGACGACTTATTTGACCAACTTCAGGGTGCTAGCTACTTTTCCAAGATAGACCTCATATCAGGCTATCATCAACTCAGGGTCAGAGAGTGTGACATTCCAAAAATAGCTTTCCGAGCCCGGTATGGTCACTTTGAATTTCTAGTCATGTACTTTGGTCTTACCAATGTCCCAGTAGCCTTTATGGACCTGATAAACCAAGTGTTCAAACAGTAATTGGATATGTTCATCATTGTCTTCATTGATGACATTCTTGTTTACTCTCGTAGTGAAAACGATCATGCAGACCACCTCAGAATAGTACTTCAGACTCTTAGAGCTCACCAATTATTTGCTAAATTTAGTAAGTGTGAATTCTGGCTAAGATCAGTAGCTTTTCTTGGCCATATTATTTCTGGTGATTGCATTAGAGTTGTTCCTCAAAATACTGAGGCGGTGAGAAACTAGCCTAGACCTATCTCTCTATCAGATATTAGGAGTTTCTTGGGTTTAACTGGCTATTATCGTAGGTTTGTTGAATGGTTTTATTCTATTGCATCCCCCATGTCCAGATTGACTCAGAAGAAAATAAAGTTTAAGTGGTCAGATTCTTGCGAGAAGAGTTTTCAGGAGTTGAGGACTCGACTCACCTCAGCCCAAGTCTTAACTCTACCAGATGGTTCAGATTGTTTTGTTGTATACTATGATGCATCTAGAGTAGGTTTAGGTTCTATCCTTATATAGAGAGATAAGGTCATAGCCTATGCCTCCAGACAACTTAAACCCCATGAGAAGAATTACCCTACTCATGATCTTGAGTTAGCAACTGTAGTATTTGCCTTAAAGATTTGGAGGCATTACTTGTATGGGTGCATGTAGATGTGTTCACAGATCACAAAAGTCTTCAGTATGTGTTATCACAGAAAGATTTGAATCTGCGTCAGAGAAGGTGGTTAGAATTATTAAAGGATTATGACATGAGTGTTCTGTATCATCCGGGCAAGGCCAATGTAGTGGCTGATGCTCTCAGTAGATTGTCTATGGGCAGTGTTGCTCATGTTGAGGATGGCAAGAAGAAGTTAGATCAGGAAGTTCATCAGCTTGCCCGACTAGGTGTCTGCTTAGTCGACTCAGCAGAGGGTAGTGTGTGGGTGCAGAGTAGTGCCGAATCATCTCTATTTTTCGAGGTGAGGGAAAAACAGGATAGAGAATCCAGTGTAGTTAATTTAAAAAAATCATTCAGAGACTAGAAAGTGGAGGTTTTCTCCTGGGAGGAGATGGTGTTTTGCGTTATCAGGGTAGTTTGTGTGTGCATGTGTAGATGATTTGAGGCAACAAATTCTTGCAGAAGTGCATAGTGCGCATTACTCTATTTATCCAGGGGCCACTAAAATGTACAGTGATTTACGGAAGATATATTAGTGGAGTGGGATGAAGAGAGATATTGCCAGAGTTTGTAGCTAAGTGCTCTACATGCCAGCAAGTTAAGCTTCTCCAAAACATCAACAACACTCAAATTCCTCCATCAACAACCTCAAATCCATTATCCACCAACACTCTTCTTCAATTTTTTTTTATTTTCCTCCATTAACACCATAAAACACAAGCACAAAACACTAAATTAAAAATAAAATTCTCTATTAAACACCTTTTATTCTTTATTCTCCAAAACATCTACAACACTAAAATTCCTCCATTAACAACCTTAAATCCATTCTTCATTAACACACTTCTTCAATTTTTTTTATTTTCTTCCATTAACACCATCAAAGAACAACCACAAAACACTATATTAAAAATAAAAATCTCTATTAAACACCTTTTATTCTTTATTCTCCAAAACATCGACAACACTCAAATTTTTCCATTAATAACCTCAACTTCATTCTTTATTAATACTCTCCTTCAATTTTTTCATTTTCCTACATTAACACCATCAAAGAACAACTACAAATACACTAAATTAAAAAAAAAAATCATCAAACACCATTTTTGTGGTTGAAAAAAATTGAGGTATTTTTGTGTTAACAAGAAAGGAGGGAAGGAGGGGGGGTTGGGTGACTGGAATTGCTGGGGAGGGGTTGCGGGGGAGAAGGGGGAGGGGAGGGGCGCTGGAATGGAACACACTTTCCATTAACACAATGACGTAGAGCTGAGGTGGTGCTGAGGTGTGGAGAGTGTAACACACTCTCCGTTATGAGAGTGATAATATATATTAAGGGGGTAAATAAACGAAAGTTAAGTTTAAGTGCTAAAATGAGTTGAGAGGACAAGTTCAGGGGGAAAAGATATCTTTTATCAAATATTTATATATTTTAGAATCAAGAAAATACAATTATTGCATTTACTTATTTGTATACAAATACAAATGATAAATTGTACATAGTCACGGCTAAATACAATATGCAATCAACTTACAAATACAAATACAAAATGACTTTTTAAAAATAAAAAAATAGACGAAAATTAAATACTATACAAATATAATCCAAATATAATTTAAATATACAAATAAAATAAAACCACAATATAAATATAATCCAATATAATATACAATCAATTATAAAATACAAATACAAAATCGACTTTTTAAAATACAAGTGTGAATTATATATAATATAGATGATGATGCGAACTAAAAAATGCAAATACAAGTGCAAACTATAAAGTATAAATACAAATACGAACTACAAAATACAAATACAAGCACGAACTTTAAAATACAAATACAAATATAATTGTGTCAACAAATATAAAAATATAAATAACAATGAGACTACAAATACAATAAATAATTATGGTATTTACGTTATCATTCATAACTTGCGTTCGATTGTCACATTTTTGAAAATACAAAAAATATAAAATAGAACAAAAAAATTATAAAGGAAATAAGTACAATAAAGAAATCAAATAAGAAAAGAAAATAAGTAAATAAATATAAGTTAGAAATAGAAGAAAAAAAAAACCAAAAAATAAAAAATAGTAAAAAGTAGAAAAAAGAAGAAGAAAAAATAAGCAAAACACGAAAAAGAAAAAAAATATAAAAAAAGAATAGTATTTTTGACTAGACTAAATGTGTAATGTAGTTATATTTTTTAATGAATACACATCACAGAGTAAAAAAGTGAATATAACAGCCGTGAAATGAATACAACGACTATAAATGATAAATATATAAAATGTGACTATTAAAGATGAATTTTGTGCAAAACTTTTACTACTTTTAAAACTTCTCCTTTGAACCCGTGCTAGCACTGATCCCCGACATCTTACTAATATATACAAAAGACTTAAAGCAACCAGAAGACGGTGGTGCTGCAAGCTTAGCCGAAGGACAATTCTGTCATTTCACATATTTCAGTCATCCACCAAATATCAATCTAAATGGCAATTCTGTCATTTCACAACAATTTCAGCCACCACAAAATTTCCATTTTGAGATTCAGCACCGACCACAAAAAATATTGGGGTGAAGGAGATGTTGATGCTTAAACCCTGTATCCTTGACTCAAATTAGACCTGGGTAATCTACGAATTTGTTGATTCAGCACCGACCATAAGACATGCATCATGGCTGTAGACCTGGGTAAACTACGAATTTGTTGATTCTCGAATACGAAGTTATCAAACCAAAGGACCTAGATCTCGAAGTTCATAAGAAGCTCTTGAATCATTAACAAAATACTTGATACAGATTCACTTTCTGAATTCAGCAAAATTGAGAAAAAGTTAATCAAGGATTTTTTGTATCAAAAGTTGTAAAAGAAGAAAATCAGAACCATCCGCGAAAAAGATTAAGAAGAAGCCATGTTTGCTTGTTATTCCAAAATGGTGAAAAAAATGAATTTTTAAAAGAAATCAATGATTCTATGTATTGCAAGTCTAAGATCTAAAAAAAAAGAAAAAAAAAAAGGCAAATTGAAGATTAGAAATCACAATTTAGTTTTTTTCCATTGCTGACAAATAATTTGTAGGAAAATTGGAAGATGAAGAGAAAAGAACATCAAAGGAAACAAGAAGTACCTTTATAATTGCAGCAATACCATGAAAATAATGACTAATAGAAAGAATAAAGTAGGCATCGCATAGGGGAAAATGAAACACAATCCAAACAGCCTTTGTTAAAAAAGATAAAGAAGACACGTGTGAAACACAAACTACATAACAATAAATCATTTATTTTGAATTCTAAGTTACAATTTGAAAAACTTTGTCCAATGGGTTATAAAACTTGGAGAGCTTCGGTCCAATTATTTTCTTTTAAAAGAAATTAAAAATTAGTATAATTAATAATTTAAAATATTTAAAAATAAGATATAAAAAATTGAATAGCTCTTTAAATGATTAGTTATATCAACGCCACATAAATTGAAGCACGGAAAGCAATATATATTATTTATTTGAAAGATAAGTAAAAATTGTTGTCAGAATAATTAACAATTTAAGACATCTAAAAAATATATATAAAAAATTTGTTGAATAATCATATAAAAGATATCAAAAATCATAATAATAACAACGTTAAATAGATCCTTAGGGGAGGTTTATATCACATCTTTGAGCTTGGAGATTAATCTCCAAGAGTTTTCTCCATCATCTAGTCTAGGTTAAACATTACTAAAAATTACAGAAATACACAACTTATGTTTTCAATATTATAAAAAATCTCAACTCTCTAAACATATTACAAAAATTTCAACATATACACAAAATGTTATGTATATGTCGGCTATATTATGGATATTAATAGAAAGAGAGAGTAAAATAATTAAAAAAATGAAAGAGAATGTAATTACTTCCAAAAGAATTGGTATTTATGTTATTTATACTATTTTTAAATCATCCAAAAAATTTAGGGCCCAAAATTTCATCAAGCCCACTTATATATATATATATATATATATATATATATATATATATATATATATATATATATTATAATTCTCTGTTTTAATTTGTTTGACTTATTTTTTATTTGTTATATATGTAAAAATAACATAAAAACTATTGTAGAATATAATAAAAATCACTGTAAATTACAATATTTAACGATTTAAGATACTTAAAGAATATAAAAAATTTCCTAACTCTCCAAAATTTTATCAGCCGCATTAATTGAGACATAAAAAAAACATAAAAAATATCATGAATTATAATAATTATTAACTTAAAATATTATCGACATATAATTTTTTTTATTGATTCTCCATATACTATCACAATCACATAAATTGGGATAAGAGTGCATATATTATTTGAAAATATTAGAAAGTACTATAAATCATAATAATTAACAACTCAAAATATGTAAAATAAATTATAAAGCTATTATAAAATAATATAAATATATAACAAGTAAAGAATATTCATAAATATCACAAACACTTTGGAAATGTGAATAAATATATCTCTTTAAAAATTTTATTTTAATTTAAATATTCAACAACAAATTCGGTATTGATAAAATTCTCAAATAAACTGTCCAAAAACTAAACTGTCAGTCCAAAAACTAACTTAAGGTAGCTATAGGAAGGATCTAAATTTAAAAAAGGCATGGAAATGCATAAAATGACCTAGAGGATCATTACAACATTCACTTCTAAAAGGACTTTCATTCGCAAAATTAAAGAGCTAAGAAGTACTTGACCGTTAGAACAGGTGATGATATTTAGTCCACATATCTTGCTTCATCTACCAAGTATCCTCCTCGACTTGATAGTGCCTCCACCGAACCTTAACTTTAGGGATCTCTTTGGACCGCAATTGCTTGGCATCTCTTTCTAGAATAGAGATTGGCTACTCTATAAAGGACAATCTATCGTCCAACTGAACCAAGTCCTAATGGAGCACGTGATACTTATTTGGTATGTAACATTGAAGAATAGATACATTCATAAACTAGTGAATAGCTAAAAAAAAAGCTAGAGAAAAGTCTAACTCATAAGCTACCTCACAAATTTTCTAAAGAATATCAAATGGCTAGATATACCTGCGACTGAGCTTGCACTTCATTCAAATCTCACCATACCCTACATAGGTGAAACTTGAAGGAATAATCGATCACCAAATTCATACCTTAATAAAGAAGCCTACAATCAACAAAACGTTTCTGCCTGCTCTGAGCCGTCTATAGCCTATCTTGAATAACCTGAACTCTCTCCAATGACTCTTGAAGAAAATTAGTACCTCGTGTCCTAACCTCTAAAGTCTTAAACCAACCAAGATCGCATAGAAGGATAAAAGAATGATATTATTATTTTTTAACAATTTTTGATCTCTAGTGGACCATTCACCAGGATTCAAACCTAGATGAAGTTTTGACATCTATTAGAGAAAAAATAATGAACGGATCTTGTAGGATTCCAAATAAATTCTTAAATTTCATCAAGAAATAGATGATTTATCATCTACTTTACACATTCAATGAATATTCAAGACATTAATGAACATAGATCGACACAGCCTATTATACTATGCCTCAAATACCGACATCTCAATACACAAATGGTAACTATCATTGTAGTCAAACTCTTCTAAGGTTAGAAATAGTTTTCATTAGCCTCCAAAGTCCATAACACAAGATTTAAGAATATCCTCTAACATCTGAGTAATTTTCTCATACTATCCATCAGTTAGGGGATGAAGAGTTATGCGATGGACCCGCGATGGACCCGGGTACCCAACTCCTTAGAAAATGCTCTCATTAAGTTAGAGGTTAACTGAGAACCTCTATCTAAATAATAGACACGAGCACATCTTAAAGGAAAACTACCACTAAAACATAGATCCTAGCAAACCTCTCGGTACTATATGAAGTCTAATATAGATGAAATCAGTATACTTGGCCAATCGATCTACACTAAAACAAATGATATCAAAACCATATAAAGTATGAGGCAAGACACCTACAATTTCTAGTGTAACCTGCTCCCACTTCCACTCAGGATAGGTAGCCTCTAAAGTAAACCACCACTCACAAATGCTTCGACCTTAACCTGATAACAATACAAACTCAGAGATAAAAGATTCTCTATTTATCTCTAACATGACCCAAACCATGACCCATTCGTGTCAGGCATCTCAAGTCCAACACGGACCGGAGACCACCCCCAATGCCCAACCATAACCGTCCATCACCCTATGTCGGATGAATTCTGAACATATAGTAAGATAAAAAATATTTCAAGCATATTAAATAAAGTTTATAATCATAATCCAACAAACTTAGTCAAATATCCATCCGGTGCCAACCCCAATGCCAATACCAATACCAAGGCTAACACCAATACTAATGCCGCCCATGCCTATAGTAGTCTGACAAAACCTCTATCCAGAATCAATAACATTCGATTGGGGTATGCCCCTGACCATAGAAAAAATAAAAAAAGAAATAACAAAAATAAAAGAAGTCCATAGCATGAAATAGATCCTTCTAGAGTATGAAAGCTCACCACTTCAGTCTGACTCAAAGTTGTCCCCGAATCCAAGTCACTAAGTAGAAGGTATGGTAGGATGACCGATTCCTACATCACTTGGGGATACAATACCCGAAGATGGTTAGTGTAGTGAATAATAATATGTACTAAGGGATAAAGATAAAATAATGCCACAATTCAAAACCAAGTCAAATAACCATATGGAATCACATATATACATATATAGTGTCGGTAAAAAACTCGGGTTTAGTATACATTCAAAAACCTTTACTTGGGCTGTGTAGCTTCGCCGTCCTAAAATTACCCACGAGTTATATGAGTTCAACTCCCTCTACTGAAAGGGCCCCGGTGTATGTTAGACGCACGAACCAGAGAATAAAACCTGAGATGACTAGTACATCTCCCAAAATATAAGTGTGACATTATGCACAAGGTCACTAAGACCAAACCTCACATTGACAAACATGAGTTTCCAGTTTTGGTCCCTCCAGGATATCCACCTTCCATGACTTTGCTAATACAATCCCCTTCAAGACCATATTAAAACCAATTACATATTCAAACCATTTACCAAGGAGTCCTTTTAATGAGACATTAACCATTGATATCGTCATATTAAAATTAGAGCTTGCACGTCTATCCATTTATGCCATACCAAATTTATTAAACCAATTTGACTCCAAATTTTCCAATTAAGCCAAAACTATGGCCATCAAGGCCTTTCCAAACCATTTAAAACCAACCAAACCAATTTAGGTTTCATTACCTTTTATGCAATATAAAGATATAAAAAATAGTCATACTATGTGATAAAATCATTCTCATTGGCATTTTATCAAACAGGTTGAGGTCACATAAGTTTCAAAGACATAACCAAGTAATTTGGGGAGTCCAAGCACCCCTAAATCCATTTACCATAACCATGAATTCCACAATGCCAAATAATATTAAAAGCATGAAAAAACATCATTAAATCATGAGCAGCATTATTCAACCATGAACATCCAAAATGCCCAATCATTATTTTAACCCATAACAATATCATGAAAATCATACATTAAAACACATACACTTTGTAAAATAAAAATGAGGGAGGATTAGCATTCCTTAGACACCAAAGAAGATGGAGAGAACTACTCTTGAATGCCCCCAATTGATTATCTTGACGAAACCCTAACCTCTTTCTTGAGAGAGAATTTGAGATAGATTTTAAGAGTGTTTGATTGAAGATAATGGGTCAATGAAGTTACAAAAAGTGTTTTATGTCATGATATCAAAGAAAGTTACAAGGGGGAGATGTCAAAAATACTCCAAACTTAAAACTGTAAAAATGCTACTGGTGGTTATGAGTCGACCCCTTGACTCGTGAACACAACATACGACTCATACCATGTAGTCATCACTATGTCGGTGAGTTGGACACCCATACACTATCCAACATATGACTCTATGACCCCCACTCATGACCAGACCATTCAACTCGTATGGTCCAGTCGTACCCAAGATAGAATTCAAAGGGATTGTCACTGGAAAACATACGATTCAACTATACCACTCACACCCTATCCTCATGGTTCTTAGTGAGATACTCGTACTTAGATCTAAGTCAAGTCTTAAAGTTACTAATTTGATTAAGGGACCGACCAAACCAACTGTCACCACCACGAATGACTCATACCACCAAACCATAACCAAAAAATAAATGACATGATCTAAAACATCCTTATTATATGGGCATCTCGATCCCAATAAGGATCAGAGATCACCCCATTAACCTAATATAACCATCATATCAATCCACGAATGTCATTGAACTTCGAATATATAACAAGATAGATAAAACAAGACTATTAAACATAACTCAAGAATGTCTAATCATTCCATTAGTGTCAACATACAAAACCAAAGGAATAATCAATTACAAAATCAAGTACAAGTGTAAGTACAACGGGTGACCTATTCAATTCAAATTCATGATGCTTAAAAAAGGCTCCAAACCTTAAATTTTCCACCTCAAAATCTGCCTATAAACTCCTTGGATTGAAGTAGCCGAAGCTCAAAGTAAAGAACCAAATTTTTTTTTTTGCAAATTTTCGCCCAATCATAAGCTCAAAATTTTTTTTTGCAAATTTTCGCCCAATCATCACTATTTATGGACAACCAAATTTTTTTCTCAAACTTGGATTTCTTAGTTTCTGTTCTTCTTTCCTTAGTTACATTTTATTGAATCTATCACTAATTGGCAAACTAGTAACTATCAACTAGGTTGTGAGTTAGTTTAGAGTCCTTTTCTTTCGTGTTAACGTTTCTTGTGTACTTTTTCTCTTTTTTCTGATTCATTGTATTTTGTTGGTTCAAGTCTAAAAACAAGATTTCTTTAAGTCAACTTAAATGAAAATCTATTTCGATCAAAAGTAGACTCATCCCTCAATATCTCACAAAGTATAAATCGACTTTCAACACTTGCGAAGTAAAGTGTAAGGTAAAATCCGAGAGTGAGAGTGTGGTGAGGATACTTTGAGCTAAATTGTTTGTTGTTTTTATTTTGGTATTTTTTTTTAGTTACCATGGACAAAAACACCGCTAAGATAATTTTGGCTGAACTTGAAGCCCTTACCCGTGAAATGAAAATGATAAATGGAAGGTTGGGTCGCATGTGAGTTCAAAAGAACTCCAATCACTCCACAAGTGATGAAGCGGTGATACAAGGGAGAAGTATTGACAAAATCTCTTGTGATAATATCTTTAAAAAAGATTAAGTGGGTTACCACGATACACACCAAGGTGAAGACCGTACCCCATGTGAACTACAAGGAAAAAATGCTATCTCTTACACTCCTACTAACTTAGAATGTTGTGATATGGCTATTAGTAGCAAAGTGGATATAGTTGGTGGTTTTCCTAAAGGGAAATTGCAAGAGTCGGCCTTTTGTGATACTCTTTATATTGCTAAGTTGCATGAAGATCCAATTCTTGTTGTAAGCAAACAGACATTAGTTGATCCTATAAATGAAAAAATTGATTTTCTCGTAAGAATGAATTGAGTCCACTTAGTTCTAGCACTTGTGACTTGAATAAGGTTCCATTACCAAGTAATGAGAGTATTCACACACTATTTGAGTATTTCTATTCTTGACAAAGGTATCACTACTTGTAGGTCAAGAAGAAAGTTTCGAGGTCAAGGGTTCTCTTAGGTTCAGTGGTGCTGTGGCAAGGATGCCTATGAATTCTTGATTGACTATCGTGAGAAGTTACATAACCTAGGTCCACTTAAGTCATATGGTATTATGTATACTATTTATTAATTGAGGGATATAGCTAAGGATTAGTAGAGGTCACTTGTTGGTTGCAGACCTCTCGATTCTCCTATGAGAACTTGGGATCAGTTTGCTGAGGCATTTTTAGAGAGGTTTATGGATTATATTCTAAGGGATCGTGTGAAAGATGAGTTTTATTTCCTAGAGTAAATCTTCATGAACGTTTGAGTATGAGGCATGCTTTCATGCCTTGTCTAGATATTTCTATGCCAGTATTGCAACCGAATTTGAGAGGATTTAGAAGTTCGTGAAGGGTTTAAATATTTTTATTCATCTGTCTATGACTTTGATGGTGGTTTATAGAGCATCATTTATAAGTATAGTGAATCTTGATACGATGATTGAGGGTATTCTTTGAGTATCTCAAGGAGGTGTCAAGAATGTGTGCTATATAGGAGTGATCAGAAGTCACACTTCTCAAGATTGAGATTATAGTTGTTTTACATAATATCATGGTAGACCTATGTAGGCAGCCTTGTAGAGTTCAGGTAATGGGTTTTATAGTTCAATAGTTCTAGGTGGTTGTTTCAATCCAGTCATACGTTCTCCTATTGAGTCAGGGTGTCGGGTCTTCTATGTGTGTGATAAGAGTAGCTATCTGGCCAAGAACTGTCCTTGTTGTGTGTTTAAGTCTACTCATATTTTAGTTGTGAGAGGTAGGGTTTATACCAGGGGTTTGAGGTATAGGTAGTGGATCCCATGGTGTTGGTCGCGAGGCTATTCTGGCAGTTAGTGGTCATGGACAGTGCTATGCTATACCCTCTAGACTAGAGGTAGAGGCTTTCGATGTTGTTATCAAAGGTATCATCCCCATTTATTATATATCTATGTCAATGTTATTTGATCCAGGATTGACTTTCTCCTATGTGTCTTCATATTTTGCTTTGGTTTTGATTCTGCTAGTGAGCCTCCGACTATGCCTATTTGTATATCTACCCCTGTAGAAGATTCTTTAGTGGTGGTTTGGTTTTATTAATCCTATATTGTGACTCTTGTTAGGTGTGATACTTGGGTTGATGTAATACCCCAGGAAATTTTTCGTTGAAATTTTGTGCGTAAATATATTGGGTTCTATCTTCTAGAATGAACTATAAATTTTCCATGCAGAATGTCTTAGATTATGACCCACCATTGCGTAGATTATCAAATAAGTTTTCCAACGATATGTGGATCATCCAAAACGGACACCCGAGCGACGAGTTATGAACATTTCGATCGAACCGTGAATAGTAGTGAACAGTAAAACGTGCAGGAAAAAGTACTGAGGCCTGGCGTATTTTTTCTCCAAATTTAAATAATCATAACTCCTTTTACATAATGATCTAAGTGATCTACTATATATCAATGGAAAGATCTGCGAGTCCTCTTTTCGATGAAATTGGTTTCATCCAATTTGTCTATCGGAGCAAAAAGTTATGGTCGATCTACTTTAGCCTATCAAAAGTGAATTTTTGGGTCAATTTCAAACGATCATAACTCATCGTACACAATCATCTGGGTGAGATACTGTCATTTCGGATAGGGGTACTCAGTTCACTTTGTAATTTTGGAAAGCTTTTCAAAAGGGTCTTGGTACCCAAGTGCTTTTGATTTCTGCTTTTCATCCGCAGATCGATGGTCAGGCTGAGCGGACCATCCAGACCTTAGAGGATATGTTGAGAGCTTGTGCACTTGACTTTAAGGGAAGTTAGGATGATCACTTACCGTTGATAGAGTTTGCTTACAATAACAGTTTCCACTCTAGTATGGCATGGCTCCGGTTGAAGCCTTATATGAGAGAAAGTGTAGATCACCCATAGGTTGGCTCGAGGTGGTTGAAGCGGCTGTGAGTGGTCCTGATTCGGTATTTAAGGCTATGGAAAAAGTTAAATTGATTAGGGAAAGGTTGAAAACTGCGTAGAGTTGTCAGAAGCATATGCAGATGTTAGAAGGAGAGACCTTGAGTTTGAAGTTGGTGACCTAGTGTATCTGAAAATTTCACCCATGAGGGGGGTGAAGAGATTCAGAAAGAAGGGAAGCTTAGTCCTCGTTATGTTGGTCCTTACAAAATTCTTATCCGTGTTGGTAAGGTAGCTTATGAGGTCGAGTTGCCTTCCGAGTTGTCCTCCGTTAATCTAATATTTTATGTCTCCATGCTTAGAAAGCATATTAGCGATGCTGTGGTAGTGGATTTCTCTGTGAGTGCTGACATTCAAGAAAATCTTTCTTTTGATGAGATTCCTGTTGAGATTCATGATTTCAGTGTCTGAAGACTAAGGAACAAAGAAGTTCCCTTGGTCAAGGTGTTATGGAGAAACCAATCTGTTGAGGGTGCAACTTGGGAAGCTGAGGCGGATATGCGATCCAAGTACCCGTACCTATTTTCTGCGAACTTCGATCAAGCCGAAGGTACCGTTCTTTCCTAAATCATGCACTTTTGATAAAAGTTGCAGCAGTTCAGCTGTCATTTATTATGTGTTCAGCTATAGTTTCTTGAATTTATGCATTCTATGTTTCATTCGGAGTGAGAAACGATGTGGTGATGAGTCTAACGAATGGTTCCAACTGTATTCTCTATTCCCTATCTAATCTTGGCATGTCTATCATCATTCGAGGATGAATGTTTCCAAGGGGGATGATGTAATACCCCAAGAAATTTTTCGTTGAAATTTTGTGCGTAAACGTGTTGGGTTCTATCTTCTAGAATGAACTATAAATTTTTCGTGCGGAATGTCTTAGATTATGACCCACCATTGCGTAGAGTATCGAATAAGATTTCCAATGATATGTGGATCATCCAAAATGGACACCCGAGCGACGAGTTAGGAACATTCCGACCGAACAGTGAATAGTAGTGAACAGTAAAACGTGCAGGAAAAAGAACTGAGGCCTGGCGTATTTTTACTCCAACTTTAAACGATCATAACTCTTTGTACATAATAATCTGGGTGATCTACTATATATCAACAGAAATCTCTGTAAGTTATCTTTCCGATGAAATTGGTTTCATCCAATTTGTTTATCGGACCAAAAGGTTATGGTCGATCTACTTCAGCCTATCAAAAGTGAATTTTTGGGTCAATTTCAAACAATCATAACTCCTCATACACAATGATCTGGGTGAGATACTATATATCAACAGAAATATATGAGAGTCCTCTTTCTAATGAAATTGGTTTCATCCAATTTGGATATCGGAGTAAAACGTTATGGTTGATCTACTTCAGACTATCAAAACAGTCCACCAAAGGACAGATTCAAGAATTATTTAATTTTTAGGGGCGTTTTGGTCATTCCCCCTCACCCAAAATCCGTCCAAACCTTATATTAAAGCCTATTAGAAGCATTATATGTTATATTTCATCAAATTCCCTCAAAAAGAAAACCCTAAGCTCCTACATCAAACTTCAAGAACCTCCAAAGTTCACCATTAATTTGCAAATTTATTCAAGATTCCAAGTTCCTAGTTCAAGAACTCCAAGAACCATCATTCAAAGGCACGATTAACATCTCAAAAACGAGTATCGATCTAAAGTTCATCATTCAAGGTATGTGGGGTTTTTCAACAAGAACTCTCTTTCGTTCTTGTGCCCAAAAGTAATTTTCTTTACAAAGGCATGATTTTTATTTGATTTTTATGAATTTGAAGCATGAACCCATATATTATGATGATTATTATGAAATCTTGATGTTTATGATTTTGAAAGATGAATTTATATGTGTGGTGATATAAAGCATGAATCTTGAACGATATTTATCATGATTTTGATATTTGGGTCGTGAATCCCCATTGGAAATTGTGTTTTTTTTGAATGTGTGTGTTATAAGAACGTTGATGTTGAATATTTGAGATATTTTGAATGATTTGACATTCTGGTCTTAATGGAGTTGTTTTGAACTCGAGTGTGAAAGAAATCCACAACGTGGTTGATTTTGATAGATGGGAAGCATGATGGCTCCCGATGTATATTTATATATTACTGAAATTATTTTGTTGTGGATTATCTTTGAAATGATCTGAGCTAAGTTCGGGAGAAATCTTAAGCACCGAGTGGGAGGTATAAAGCGACCTTACTTCCCTAGAACTACGTGCCCCCATAGGAGTGAGCCTGAGGCTGATTTATATAGTGATCACTAGTTTGTGTGGATTTGATATCAATAGTCCTACTCCGATGGCAAGGATAGGACGGCTGTCCCCAACGTGGGTTGTACGTTGGACTCCATGTAGCTCACATGGTTTATGTCGGTTATAGGATCTCCCAGTGTGTGTGTGTTTCCTTGTGTCTATGGTGAACGGTGAAGTGATTTGAAAGTGGAATTGTGAAAGTTATTCTTTTGAAAGATTTAAATGATATTTACATTATGAGAATTGATATTCTTGATGAACTAAAAGTGATTGACAAATTATACGATGACTCACATGTGTTATTATACTTATTTTATCCTCTCATGATTATGATGATTTTCTTCAGGCTATGTGAGTCTTTCATACATCCTGCATATTTCTTATAAATATTTATGATGATGATGTTTATACAACTGCATACACCCCCATATACTTGGTTGCTTTCCATGGTACTGACCCACATCTTCGGATGTGGGCTGCATTTTCTCAGAATGTAGGTTCAAGTGCTCAGTTCCAGGTTCGACAGTGATTCTTCGGGAACGCCGTTCTACTACATCCTCTGTTGTGGTGAGTCCTCATGTTCCGAGGATGTGATGTCTGATGTTGGTTTCATGGAATTGTTTACATTTGATAACTGAGTATGAGTCAGTTGGGGCATGTCTCAATGGCTCGCTGGTTTTATTGATTTTCTTTGAGGCATATCAGATTAGTATAGATGTTGGGAGTTGACTAATAAGTCATATTTTGTTCTCTTTCTAAAATTCTTTTATTCTTGGATGATGATTACTCTGTTGTTATTTGAGGGTTATTTATGGAAACCCCGTTGATTTGTGTTGAACTGAATGAAAATGGCTCAAAGGGTTAGCTTGGGGCTACTCATAGCCTCAAGCACCATGTGACGCTCCGGGACCCATTTTCGGGGCGTTACAATTGATTTGTTAGTTTTAGATATGGTCAACTTCGACGTCATTTTGTGTATGGATTGGTTGTCTCCATACTATGTTGTCCTTGATTTGTTATTCTAAGATAGTGACTTTAGATGTACGAGTATGTTAAGGATGACTCAGAAGGGTGCATTTCATTTGGGTCCCATGAGGGCCATATCTTATACTAGTATCTTCACTTTATCGAGAGGGGATGTTTTTCTCATTTGGCTTATATTCATAATACTAGAGATGCTTTACCTCCCTCCTTGGATTCTTTTCGGGTTGTGCATGAGTTTATGGATGTGTTTCTATGTATTTTTAAGGTATCCATCTGGATTATACTACTGACTTTTCTATTAATGTTGAGCTGGGCACCAAGCCCATTTCTGTTCCTCCTTATAGGATGGCCTAGCCGAGTTGATGGAATTGAAGGATCAATTATAGGAGTTATTGGATAATGGATTTGCTCGACCTAGTGTATCACCTTATGGAGCCCTGTCTTGTTTGTAAAGAAAAAAGATAGTTCTATGTGTATACGTATTAATTATCTGCAGTTGAACAAACTGATGGTTAGGAATAAGTATCCTCTTACTCTTATTGATGATTTATTTGATCATTTCAGGGTGCTTCGGTGTTTTCAAATATTGATTTGAGGTCTGTGTATCATCAATTGAGGATTAGAATTTTGGATATTCTGAAGAATAACTTTTTGGGTTCGATATGTCATTATGAGTTCTTGGCCATGTCCTTTGGGTTAATAAATGCCCAAGCTACGCTCATGGAGTTTATGAATCAGGTCTCAACTCCTTTGTTATTGCATTTATAGGTGGTATCTTGATTTATTCCTAGAGTGAGGCCAATCATGAGGAGCATTTACGGATTGTTCTCCATGATGAGTGGTAAATTTACCACTCATTTACGTCCATCTGCATGCACAATACAATGATTTAATGGTATGAATAAGACAACTTTGTCATTTGAATGTACTAATTACCATATTTTGCAGGTATACAGGTGATAAGATAAAAGAAGTAAAGTGATCTAAAAAGGGATAAAAAAGAAAAAACCAGTGCAAAAGATGGAAAAACAGGAGCAAGATCTGACCTCAATTACCACAATCATATTTTGAGGGTTGGGATTATGGCCAGTCAAGATCAGTTAGCATCACCGATCACAATGAACTCACCGTGATTCACATGTCACGATTGCAATCAATCTAGGGAGATTACGACAACACGGGTTTATGCAAAGGGGTAGTTCTGTAGTTTCAGGGAGCCGACCCCAAATCGCATATAGAGCAAAACCCTTTTATTTTTTGGTATATTTCCAACTATCATTGAAATTGGAATAATTTGAAACCCTATCAAATTGGGAAACTTATTATGGCTAATTTCTCAAGTAGTCTTGGTCGTAGTTATAGTTAGATATTGAAGAATACTCTTGTTTGCATATTTAATGGAGGCATTGAATAATCATTTTGATATAATTCTTTTCCCTAACTTCATAAGTAGCTAAACATTTATCTTGGGATTATGTTGAAATAGGGTGCAAATATGTGTGGGTTGTAATTTATTAGTGTAGATTCTTGGTTAATAATGATGGGTTTCACTATTACTTGCTTGATTGAGTTGGAATTTGTGGGTGAAAACCCCAAATTCCGAAAACCTCACTGCATCCATAAAAGAGGAACGTGAGTATACTTTTGGATCGTATATCATCCTTGAAAGAGGGGTATAGGTGACAAGGCATAAGTGAACAATTTTTAGGTGTATGTTATTTCCTTTTCAGTATCTTAGAAATAAGGGTGCATTGAGAATTAGCTTGGTCCTCGGCATCTTTCGAGAAATAGGGATGCCCAATTGAGTTATTGAGTGGATTTGCTTTCCATATCCATGAGGTACCCAAAAGGGTTCATGTGTGATAATCTTGAGGTTTGGTTGACAAACTAACATCAAGAACCCCTACCCTACCCTGTCCATGTAATCGTTAACTAGAATTTACATTAAATTATCATGAACCCATGCATTATTTTCCCCTAAGGATACATTATCCCAAGACTTGTCTTATACTAAATTTTTATACACATTTGTTGCCTTTATTTGGTAGTTTAAGTAAATTTTGGTAAAGCGACCCTTCCAAACCATACCTCCCATACCAAAATTTCATTTATGTATTTCATTTTGTTTACACTGCAGGTATACACTTAGACGCTTTCAACACCCATAAGAATTGAAGACTAGACACGGTCCTCGAGGATTCGATCCCAACTCATGTTGGGTTATTATATTTGACAATGATCTCTATGACCATAAATTCATGGAGTAAGTTGAGCATGATCAAAGTGGCGCTATTGTTGGGGAGTGAAACTTAATTTTCGTTTATGCGGTGTTGATAGTAGCCTTTGGTTCTCCCTTAGTTGAAGTTATTTATTTTGGTTGTTATTTTATTTCTTCTTAGGTGATTTCAATAGTGTCCACGACACAATGAGTGACCCTAAAAGTAATGCCAAGACTTTGATGGTCCCCTTGATGATGAGGAGCAATTCTATAATGTTGGATGTACGAGCGCTATCAATATCCCACCTAATCAAGGGATCAACGTAGTCCACGTCACGAGTTTTATATTGAACTTTCTTCAAATGAAAGGACTCTTTGGGAGACTAGATTATGAAGACCCCAATTCACACTTGAAGAATTTTGTGGAAGTGCGAGTCCCCTTCGCATTGCTCACATCTCAAAAGAATCCATCATGTTATGCCTCTTTCCATTTTTCCTAATGGGTGAGAAGGCATTGTGGCTACGATATCTTCCCACTGGTTCAATAATATCGTGGGAGGAACTTACCATTTCTATATTAGATATATACATGCCACCATCAACGATGTTGTAATTGCTTGATGAAATCACAAACTTTCATCAATTGAATGGAGAGCCTCTATATAAGGTATTGTAGATATTTAATGGAAAGCTTATTCAATGTCCCAAACACTAGGTCCTAGAGAAAATTCTTCTCCAAATCTTCTCTCGGGATTTGAATCAACTAAACAAAATTGTGGTGGATAATGCGGTCGGGGGTTTACTTGTGAAGTTTTCTTATAATGTTGTTTCAAACTTGCTTGAGGAAGTCACAAAGAAAAATTATGGGTGGAATATTCATAACAACGAGTTTTCTAAAGGGTCCCCTACCATCTCCTATGTTGATGAAGAGCAAAGGAAGCGTCATAAAGAGAGGGAGGAAACCATGGAAAAAATAATGAAACAATTAGAGCTCCTAATGAAGCATGTGATGGGTGCACCTAAAAATATATTAAATAATGTGGCATCTAAGGGATATGATAAAGAATAGACCAAGAGGCTTGATAAAGAAATTAGGTATTTGGCTAACTATCCAGTGGGTTCCCACCCGACCTATCAAAGGAAAAATGGGAACCAAGGTTGGACCGATTGTGAAAGAGAATGGGATTGGCGTGATAGGGATATAGATCGTGATTGGAGAGAAAAGGAAAGGGTGTATGATCGATATGTGCCTCCCCATGATCGAGTAAAGGGAAAAAAGTCCAATTTTTTTGATCCCAAAAAATTCAAGAGTGAGGATCTGTTAGCAGGGATCTTAATGAGAGTGGAGGGAATAGACAAGATAGTCCAAGAATTGAAAGGCGACTTTTCAAAAATCAACCTAATAATTGTATCACACTCCACCTCAATCAAACAGTTGGAGACTCAAATTGGCCAAATATCTACTCAACTTAATCCTAGACAAAAAGAGGGCCTTCTTAGTGATACCATTGTGAATCTAAAAAAAATGCTTTAGTATTTAGAAATTGTCACTAGGAGAGGAAAAATCCTTGGTGATCATGGTGTGGGATTTGAAAAAGATTCCAATATTGAAAAAACAAAGGCGAAGACGACGCATGTTGTTGATTCAAATGAGGAGGCTCCAAAGTCACAAGAAGGGGATGCAAAATAACCCATGATAATGGAAGAAATGATTGAAGTAGAGGGAGATTTGAAGGTAGTTTAGAATGATGAACCGCAAAGTTATTTTTTACCTACCATGAAGGTTCCTACCGCATTCCCTCAAAGGCTTAAGAAGAAGGAGGACAATGCCAAATTTAAGACATTTCTTTTTTGCTGAGATTGGCAATCTATCAATTACTATCCCGTTGTTAGAGGCCATTCAAGAGATTCCAGAATATTCAAGCTTATGAAGAAGTTGATGTCAAAGAAACATTTTTTGATGGAGAAACCATAAAAGTTACCCATGGGTGTAGTGCTATCATGGCTAGAGCTATCACATAAAAGAATGAGGATCCGGGGGCCTTTACAATCCCTTTCACCATAGGGACACACAAGTTTGAGAAAGCCTTGTGTGACCTTGGTGCAAGCATCAATCTCATGCCCTATTCATTTTATTGGAGACTTGGGTTAGGCACCCCTACTCCAATAAAAATGAGGCTATTAATGGCAGACCAGTCTATTAAAATACCAATTGGAGTTTTGTTTGATGTTTTGTTGAAGGTTTATCGCATCATTCTTCTGATGGATTTTGTTATGCTTGATTGTGAAATCGACCAAGATATACCTATTATCCTTGCCCGACCTGTCCTTGAAATTGGGAGATCTATTGTCGATATGGCATTAGGAGATATGAAATTTTGTGTCAAAGATAATGAAGTGTCATTTAAAATATGCAAGACTAAGAAATAAACCATGGAACTACAAGAGGTGTCTGTCATTGATGTGGTGGACGAGGAAGTAGATGATGGGTTGTAATATCCCATATTTTTCCTAGCTTAAATTCGGTCCTAGAATGTTAAGGGTGATCTTAAAAAATGAATAATATTTATTTCATATAGATTTTTTCATATTTAGACCTTGCAATGTGTGAAAAATTGAATAAGATTTCCATCGATACTAAATTCGCCTAATTCTGATACCCGGTTGAGAAGTTATGGCGATTTCAGTAAAACAGTGTCCCACCTGGGCACTCACCGCATCGCGATGGATGCCAAAATGGCAATCGTCAAATTCCAGTGGCCCTCCACAATAGCCCTGCATCGCGGAGAGGTCCAATTTCCCATTTTTCAAAATCCAGTAGCCCAACGTGATAGTGGCGCATCACGCCAATAGCCAAAATGGCATTTCAAAGGGGCACCGCGATGGTGGCGCATCGCGGAGAACGCCTAGTTCCCAATTGTAATATTTCTAGTGAGCCACCATAATAGTGGCGCGTCACGGTGGCCTTCCAGTTTGGAAAAAATATGGCTTTTCCAGTTTCATTTAAATATTAAAAGGGGTATTTTGGTCAATTCCAAAGGCTCTAAATCCGTCAAAAACATGAGATTAAACATATGCAAGTCACTTTATGCCCAAATTCATCCATTCTCTCTCAAAGAAAAACCCTAGATCTCTAAAGCTTCTTCTCTAAGAAATAAAAATCCTCCATAGTTTCTCTAAGAAAGATTAAAAATTGAGGATTCCCAAGACAAGATAATCAAGAACTCATCTCCAAGAACTCAAATAGGAATAAAAAATTCAAGGTTTCTTCATTTAATCATCTATCAAGGTATATGGGGTTTATGAACAAGGATACTTCTTTCATACTTATGCCCAGAACTAGTTTTAATATACAAATTTAGATGATTTTGAATGTCTATACATGAATTTTAAATTAGGGTTCATACCCATTATTGCTAATTGCAAGATTATGAGATTTCTAATATTTTAGAAGTTGAATTGCATGTCTATTTTCATACTTTCATTCCTATTGTAGAAATTTACAGATTTTGAGATAAATTATTATTGTTTTTATTATTAAGCATGAGTATTACGATGTTTTTACATGAGTTTGATGTATGGGTTAAGGCCAAGTTTATTTGTTGATGTTTCAAGAAAGATGATGCTTTAAGCATCCTATGATCAGTTTATTCATAGATTTTTAGTAAAGCTTTGATATTTTGATCCTAAGCTAAGATAAGGAATCCATATTGTTTATACAGTTTGAGAGTTAAAGAAAAAAAGCATAATTGGTTTTAATTACAAAGCCTTATACCATTTTATGGTGGATTTCCTAAAAATTCTGAGCGATAAGTATGGGAGTAGTATTTAGCACCGAGTTGGGTATGATTCCAAGGTCTTATACCCCAAAACTATGTACGACCGTAGGTTTATGATTTTCTCATAGTGGGCTAAGATAGTGATCACTTAAGTTAAGGTTCTATTTCGATGACAAGGGTAGAACAGCTCTTCCCAATGTGGGTAAGACGTTGGACTCCATGATAGCTCACATGTTTTATATCGGTTAGAAGTACCTCCCAAAGTTCCTAAGTCCTTAGACAGAATAACAAAAAAGCTTTTATAAAAATAAGTGTAAAGGCTCACCATTTTCCCCAGACTATGCTTTATAGAAAGATATTTAACTATAGTTTTCTACTTTTAGATTTCAGATTTAAGAGTTAGTCCTTACTTAGATAATATGATTTAAAGAGAGAATACAAGTACATCTTTTAGAACTAAATGTTATGACTCACTAGATTTATAAAGTTTGATTTGCTATGTATGATTTCAGATTTAAATTTTCAGATATTCAAACTTATGTGAGTAATTTTCATTTAGCATGCATTGTTTTAAAAATTATGATAATGAGATAATGTTTTACTTATGCACATCCCCCCATTTACTCAGTACATCCTCAATGTACTGATCCACATATATATCTATGTGCTATATATTTTCATAATATAGATTCAGGTGCTCAGTATCAACAACGTGAGTAGTTCGAGCATCTCCATCTACATCCTACAGTTGGTGAGTCCTAATAGTTTGGGGACTTGTTCATTAATATTTTGCAGCTTATTAGTTTTACATGATTCAGTGTTTCTATTCAGACAGTTCGAGCTAGCTGGGGGTTTATCCTAGTGACTCTCTAGTTATTAGTAGTAGAGGCTTCCCAGACTGCTAAATATTATTCAAACTTATAGTATTAATTTTCATACATTACTTGAGATTCATTCTCAGTTATTTTAGACAATTTTTTCGTATTTAGTATGGCTCTATGGCTCTTATGTGTATATTTCCTTTATTATGAGGTTCAGATTTAGTAACAGGTACACAGGGTTAGCTTAAGTCTACTCGTAGTCTTGAGCACCATATGACGTCTCGGGATCAGATTTCAGGGCATTACAAACTTGGTATCAGAGCCTAAGGTTTTAAGAGTCCTAAGGAGTCAGGCAAGCCGCATTACGTAGAGTCTTGATCATGGGTATGAAGTGCGCCACATTCATTAGCAAGAGGCTATGGGACGCTCTTAAAAAATCATCTCTTTATTTTATGATCTATCATTCTTACAGTATCTCTATCTATTTTTAACTCATGCTCTTACATGATAGTTGAATAGCCTCCTCGTTGAGCTAATGCCCGTAAAAATGATAACCAGCCACCCCAGCCCACAAATCCTTTGAATGAGAATGTATCCTATGTTGAGTTTAGGTCTGCCTTTTAGGTGTTGGCCCAGGCAGTGACTGCTAATGTCCAGGGCAACCACCAAAATCAGGATGCAGTCCCACTTCAGCAGAATAGTGATTTAGCAGTAGCTAAAATCAAAGACTTCATAAGAATAAACCCGCTAGAGTTATTTAGGTCAAAAGCAGATGAGGACCCACAACTTTATCTAGATGAGGTAAAAAAGATCACCCAGATTATGCATGTTTCAAGGAGGAGAGTATAGAGTTAGAATCCTAGAGATTGAAGGATGTAGCGTATGATTGGGTAGTGATGTAGAAGAATGGTAGAGTGAGAATATTGTTCCTATGAGTTAGCAGGTATTTCAGGATGCTTTCCTAGACAGGTTCTTCCCATATGAGATGACGGAATCTAAGATAGAAGAGTTTGTGACCCTGAGGTAGGGTTCGATGACAATAAAAGAGTACTGCCTTAAGCTCAATCGGTTGTATAAGTATGCTCCTGATACGATGGCTAATCCTAGGTCTAGTATGAGTAAGTTTGTTATTGGAGTGTCTATCTTGGTAGTGAAGGAGTGTAGGATTTCCATACCTATTGGAGACATGGATCTTGCGAGATTGATGAGGCATGCTCAGCAGATTAAGGCTGAGAAGTTGAGGGGAAGAGAGAGAGAAAATAAAAAGTCTAGAACAGGGCAGTTTGAGTATGGACAGGCTAGGTCTTAAGGGGGAAACCATTCACAGTTTCAGAATCGATCATCTATGCCAGCATAATCTTCAGCTAGTGCTCCCACTCCCAGAGGTAGACAGGAGACGTGGGGTAAATCTTCTATGTCCAAATCTCAGAATAGTGTAAGTGGGAGGCCAATTATCTGACCTGTGCTAAGTGTGGTAAAGCTTACCCTGGTGAGTATTTGAAGGGAATAAAAGGTTGCTACAGTTATGTTACGATGGGTCACAAAATCAAAGAGTATCCATATGCTAAGCAAGGAAACATGTATGTTCATACCCAGACTTAAGATACTAGTGCACCAGCTCCTTTAGGTTGCCCAGTTCTTCTTCAGGGTGCATCATCCAGTACCAGTGGCGATCAACACATTTATGCTTTACCATCCCATTAGGAGAAGGAGGATTCACCAAATGTTGTTACTGGTATGCTTCGTGCCTTTGATATCTATGTTTATGTGTTGTTAGACCCTGGGTTAAGTTTCTCCTATGTGACCCTATTAGTTGCAATAAATTTTGATATAAGTTCTGAAAAGATCCCTAAACACTTCTTGGTTTCTACCTCAGTGGGTGAGTCAGTTATTGCTAAACAGATCTATAGAAAGTATCCTAGCAATGTACTTCATAAAGTCATGTTAGCAGACCTAATAGAGTTAGATATGGTTGAATTTGACCTTATTCTTGGTATGGATTGGCTTCATTCCTGTTATGCTTCTATAGATTTTTGCACTCGAGTTGTGAAGTTTCAATTTTCAGGTGAGACAGTCTTTGAGTAGAAAGGTAATTTAGTATCTCCCCAATGCCATTTCATATCTTATTTTAAAGCCTGAAAGTTGATCTCCAAAGGGTGTATCTATCATCTAGTTTGAGTCAAGGACACTAAGTATGAGACTCAAACAGTTTAGTCAGTCAGTGTAGTTAATAAATTTCCTATTGTTTTTCCTGAAGATTTGCCAGGGGCACATCCCGATAGGGAATTAGAATTTGGTATTGACCTTTTTCTAGATACTCAGCCTATCTCAATACCTCTATATCATATGGCTCCCACCGAGCTTAAATAGTTAAAAAAGCAACTCAAGATCTTTTATATGAAGGTTGTATAAGGCCTAGTGTTTTTCCATGGGAGCTCCCGTCCTATTCGTGCGAAAGAAATATAGTTCCTTGCGTATGTGCATTGACTATCGTTATTTGAATAAAGTTAAAGTCAAGAATAAATATCCTTTTCCTAGAATTGATGAGTTATTTGATCAACTCCAAGGTGCAAGTTATTTCTCAAAGATAGACCTTAGATCAAACTATCATCAGCTTAAAGTAAGGGAATGTGATATTCCAAAGACAGCCTTCATAACCCGTGATGGTCATTTTGAGTTTCTAGTCATGTCCTTCCGACTAAACACGCCCTATCAGCTTTCATAGACTTGATGAACAAGGTGTTCAAACAGTATCTGGATATGTTTGTCATAGTCTTTATCGATGATATTCTTGTCTACTCTCGTAGTAAGGATGATCATGCAGACCATCTTAGAATTGTGTTGCAAACTCTTATAGATCACCAGTTGTTCATCAAATTCAGCAAGTGTGAATTTTGGCTAAGGTCAGTTGATTTCCTTGGTCATATTGTTTCCAGTGAGGGTATTAGAGTTGATCCTCAAAAGACAGAAGCCGTAAGAAATTGGCTTAGACCCATCTCTCTATCAAACATTAGGAGTTTCTTAGGTATAGTTGGTTATTACAGATGCTTTGTTGAGGGTTTCTCATCTATTGCATCTCCTATGTCTAGATTGACTCAAAAGAAAGTTAAGTTTCAGTGGTCAGATTTCTGCAAGAAGAGTTTTCAAGAATTGAAAACTCAACTCACTTCAGCCTTAGTCCTAGCATTACCTGACGGTACATATAGTTTTGTGGTGTATTGTGATGCCTCCAGAGTTGGTTTGGGTTATGTTTTGATGTATATAGGTAAGGTCATAGCCTATGCCTCTACACAACTTAAGTCTTATGAAAATAATTACCCAACCCATGATCTTGAGTTAGCTGCTGTTGTGTTTGCTTTGAAAATCTAGAGACATTATTTGTATGGGGTGCATGTTGATGTGTTCACGAATCACAAAAGTTTGCAGTATGTGTTTCCTCAGAGGAAGTTAAATCTTCGTTAGAGGAGGTGGTTAGAATTTTTGAAGGATTATGATTTGAGTGTGTTGTATCATCCGGGCAAGGCCAATATAGTAGCAGACGCCCTTAGTAGACTATCTATGGGCAGTATTGCCCATGTGGATAATGATAAGAGAGAGTTAGTTTGGGAAGTGAACCAATTAGCTAGATCAGGTGTTATGTTGGTTGATTCATCTGAAGGGAATGTTTGGGTTCATAGTAGTTTTGAATCTTCCTTAGTTTCGGAGGTGAAGGAGAAGCAAAACAAGACTTCTAATTTGGTCAAACTGAAGGAGTCAGTTAAAGACCAAAAGGTAGAGGTTTTCTTCCAAGGGGAAGATGACGTGTTGAGATATCAGAATAGATTGTGTGTGCCATGTGTTGATGATTTGAGGTAGTGGATTATGAAGGAAACATATGGTGCTTATTACTCCATTCATGGGTGCCACCAAAATATACTGTGACTTACGAGAAATCTATTGGTGGAGTGGTATGAAAAGAGATATAGCAGAATTTGTGGCCAAGTGTGTAACTTGTCAACAGGTTAAGGTTGAGCGCCAAAGACCTGGTGGTGTATTGGAAGAGTTTGGTCTCCCCACTTGGAAGTGGGAAGAGGTGAGTATGGATTTTGTGACTGGTTTACCCTATTCACGTCGTCATCATGATTCGATATGGGTTATTGTAGACAGACTGACTAAGTCAGTGCATTTCATTCATACATCTTATATATTTGAAGATTATACTAAGTTGTATATCAGAGAGATGGTTAGATTGCATGGAGTTTCTTTGTCCATCATCTCCGATAGGGGTACTTAGTTTACCTCTCAGTTTTGGAGAGATTTTCTGAAGAGTCTTGGAAGTTCATCTTAGTTCAGCTTTCCATCCGCAGACATCTGTTTAGGAAGAGAGGACCATTAAAACTTTAGATGATATGTTGAAGGCATGTGTTCTTTATTTCAAAGGTAGTTGGGATGAGCATTTGCCATTGATTGAGTTGGATTATAATTGCAGTTACCATGCTAGTATTTAGATGGCTTCCTTTGAGGTTCGTTATGGGAAAATATGTAGATCGCCAGTTGGTTGGTTCGAAGTGGGTGAGGCTGCTTTGATTGGGCCAGACATGGTGTTTGAGGCCATGGAAAAAGTTCAGTTAATTCGAGAGGGAGTGAAAGCAGCCCAGAATCGTCAGAAATCTTATGCATACGTAAGAAGAAGAGACCTTGAGTTTGAGATTGATGATCTTGTGTATTTAAAAGTTTCACCCATGAAAGGGGTGAAGAGATTTGGCAAGAAGGGGAAACTTAATCCCCGCTATGTTTGTCCCTTTCGTATTTTGAGTCGTGTTAGGAAGGTAGCGTATGAGCTTGAGCAACCCGCATATTTATCCTCAGTTCATCCAGTATTCTATGTGTCCTTGTTGAAGAAGTTCATGGACAATTAAGACGTTATAGTTACTTTAGAAAGTACAGATATTCTAAATAACCTCTCTTATGAAGAAGTCCCAGTACAGATTCTTGATCATCATATCCGTAGACTAAGGAACAAAGAAGTTCCCTTGGTCAAAGTTTTGTGGCAAAATCAGTCCGTTGAGGGTGCTACCTTGGAAGCAGAAGGAGACATGCGTTCCAAGTATCCTCATCTCTTCTCCACGAACTCAGATTCAACCAAAGGTAAGAGTTTTCCTTCATTCAGTTCTTTTCCAGTTTTAGATTCAGCAATATAGCTATTTTCATGAGAATTCATGCACTCACAGATCAGTTTAGTAGCTTATTGTATTTGAGATTCAGTCATTCAATTTATTTCAGTTATGCATGATATCTTACAGCCTCAGATTCCTCAATATTTTGCAGCTTAACTAGCCACATTCGAGGACGAATGTTCCCAAGGGGGAGATATTGTAATACCCCGTATTTTTCCTAGCTTAAATTCATTCCTAAAATGTTAAGGGTGATCTTCAAAAATGAATAATATTTATTTCATATAGAATTTTCCAGGTTTAGACCTTCCATTGTGTGGAAAATTAAATAAGCTTCCCATCGATACCAAATTCACCTAATTCCGATTCCCGATTGAGAAGTTATGGCAATTTCAGTAAAGTAGTGTCCCACCAGGGCACTCACCGCGTCGTGATGGATGCCAAAATGGGGATTGTCAAATTCCAGTGGCCCTTCGTGATAGTCCCACATCATGGATAGGTCCAATTTCCCATTTGTCAAATTCCAGTAGCCTAACGCGATAGTGAAATGTCGCGCCAATGGCCAAAATGGCATTCAAAGGGGCACCGCGATGGTGGCGCATCGCGGAGAATGCCCAGTTCCCAATTGTCCTATTTCAAGTGAGCCACCGCGATAGTGGCGCGTCGCAGTGGCCTGCTAGTTTGGAAAAATGTTGCTTTTTCAGTTCCGTTTAAATATAAAAAGGGGTATTTTTGACAATTCCCAGGGCCCCGAATCCATCCAAAACATAGGATTTAACATATTCAAGGCACTTTATGCCCAAATTGATCCATTCTCTCTCAAAGAAAAACCCTCGAGCTCCAAAGCTTCTTCTCAAGAAATCAAAATCCTCCACAGTTTCTCCAAGAAAACTTAAAATTGAGGATTCCCAAGACAGGATAATCAAGAACTCATCTTTAAGAACTCAAATAGCTTTATGATTTATCCATAGTGGGCTAAGATAGTGATCACTTAAGTTAAGGTTCTATTCCGATGGAAGGGGTAGAACAACTCTCCCCAAAGTGGTAAAATGTTGGACTCCATGACTGCTCACATGGTTTATGTCGGTTAGAAGTACCTCCCAAAGTTCCTAAGTCCTAAGACAGAATGACAGAAAAGCTTTTAGAAAAATAAGTGTAAAGGCTCACCAGTTTCTACCGACTATGCTTTACAGAAAGATATTTAACAACAATTTTCAGCTGTCACATTTCAGATTTAAGAGTGAGTCCTTTCTAAACTTAGATAATATAATTTAAAGAGAGAATACAAATACAACTTTTAGAACTAAATGTTATGACTCACTAGATTTATGAAGTTTGATTTGCTATGTATGATTTCAGATTTCAGTTTTCTAATATTTCAGCTTATGTGAGTCATTTTCATTTAGCATGCATTGTTTTACAAATTATAATGATGAGTGATAGATCCCAAGCACACATGAAAGTGTACTTGGTCTTATCAAGTAGTAAAGTGGCTTTAAGAAAGCCCAAGTATCGATCTCTCAGGGACTTGTGTTTGCCGCCTATCGAATTTTAGTCTAACAAATTGAGAAAAATTAACAAATAGAGTTTTAGAAAACTAAAAAGAAATTAAACTAATGCGAAAAAATAACGACTTAGGAAAATCAATGGATATAAACCCAGAGTTAAGGCTTACGAACAATCATACTATGTTGTTGAACTTTACTTGTTAACTTGCTTTTCTTGGTTGTTGATTTGTAGGGTTAATGGCATGATTACGGTTTCCCAACCTCTAATCCTTTACTGATGTGGAATCTTACAACTACATCGTTGAGCGGGGATGTAATGATCCAATTAGGTTATTTAAGCTATCTTCCTACGTGTGAATCAAGTAAGGTATCTAAGTACATCCCTGTCCTAGATGCTAATTCAAGTCTCTTATTTTATAAAGAAACAAGAACCCTACTTTACTTATTCCCTTGTTCTATCTGTCTATTCCCTCTCCCGAGATCACAAGGTTGACAATTGATATATTCTAAGGGTAGATAATCCATAAAATAGTTAAAAAAAAGAATAAAAAAGAAACCAATAATGATAAGCAAATCGACAAACTTAATTCAAAATGAAATAATCATGATCTTGGCCTTAACCGCGGAAAGGGAGTTTTAGCCTTTAATGGAAATATTCATCATCCAATCCCTTGGATTGATGATACAAACCCTGAAAGAAACTAAATTAAAGAATGATAAAACCTAAATAATGTGTAGAGAAGCCTCCTCTTGTACAACGACATCCAAAAGTAAGTAAAAACATGTATAAGGTCCTATTTATAGTAGAAGAAATAGCCCATGCCTTGTTGAACAAGAAAACAATTTCTGGTCCTCTGCGAACCCTGTGATTAACGCATTGGAGGGCATCGCATCACATCTAAATCACATCAGTTCATTGTTTTGGGTGCCTTCTGAATCTATTAGTGTGAGGCACGTCCCTAGAATCCTTATCATGTGCTCATACTCTCCCAATACTTTTAAGGTGTTTAAATTGGCGTCAAGCTGTGTTTTGTGCTTCCGTGATCCATTCCAAGCCTTTTTGAGTTGTTTGCACTTAATTTGAAGCTTTTAAATCCTCCATATATCATCATATTCCATTAAAAAAGAATATTATAGAATTAAACATAATAATTTATAGCTCAAAACAATACGACATCCTCAATGATGAACTAGAAACACGAGCTAAGCATATGCTAAATTTACATTGAGCTTTAACTTATTGTTTTGACTCTTTTTTTGATCCAATTGGTCCTTGAACATTATAAATAAGTTTTTTCACATATATATACATTATAAAAACCTTAGTAACTAATTAAAACACATTAAAACCCAACATAATAGACTAGAAAAACACTTAGCTCAAGCTAGTTACACTAGTTTTCTCGGTTGAACTCTAAATGCTCAAATTGAATCAAAACTCATGTGAAAGAACCATTAAGTATTGTAAACACATTCTTGGACACATAAATGCTCATTTATATCATTCTCAAACCATTGATCACACGAATCATCCTCAAAACAAGGCTAAATAGGCTAGAATAGTAGCGCTAGAATGCATAAATACACCCAACATCACCACCCCACACTTAAAGCCTTGTTCATCCTCGAACAAATCTTAACTAAAAGCATCATGAGCTGGAAATATTCCAATAAAATGCAATAAATTCAAGATAGCACTACAATGACTACATGGAGTGCAAGTTTACAACACTAAGCATGTTATACACAATTGAAAGCTCAAGAATCCTACTCCAAAACACCCTAGCCTTAAGAATTTACTCAATACATGGCAAACTAATGCATATTGCTCAATATAAGACATCATACAAATCACCCAAATTTATCAAACATGTTCCCTCACAATAAGATAGTTACCCATAAACACTTACAATAAAGTAATTATCATAATGGGTATACAAATCAAGTTACGCTCACTCTCACAAAGAATTCACAAATTACACATAACGAACCATAGGCTTGACCTTAGTGAAATGCTCTACTAATATTCGAATGATGAATCTAGGATCAAATAGGTCCTTTCCGGGTTGTAATGTAGGCTAAGGGACGGGTAGTAACTATTTTGGCCAAGAATAATGACTAATCTCTCTAAGCACTTTAATACACAACATCATAAATATAAAATAAATCTCTAACAACTAAATTACACTTTTTCATCCACCCATATCTTTTGTTTTTGCCCCATCTCTTTTAATTATTTTCACAAACACTTGGTGGGCATATAGTTTATTACCACAAGAATCATTGTTTTCTTTTTTCTCAACCATAACAATATTTCTAGCATCAATTACATCACACCCAACCACCACACATCAATTATCAACACCAATAACTATTACCTTGGGGAATCAAATTTACCTTTTTCTTTTTATTTCTCAAACTCCTTACTAATTCAATTATTTTTATTAAAGAACCTAGGAGCTTTTTGGATCAAATTATAGTCTATCAAAGAAGGGAATTAGGCTACATATGAGGCTACAAAATAAAATAATATAAAGGCTCAATGGGGTTATCTAGGATAATGCATAAAGGGTAGGACAAATAGAAGGAATAAAAGAAGGATATCAAAGAAATGCCTATATCATCTCCTAAACCCACATTCTCTATTTTGCTTCACACACACACCGGGCAAGTTCTAGACATCATATGCAACAAAGAACATACAAAAAAACTTACACACATGGCACATGCTCAACTCAATTGGATCATCATAGACTCCCAACCAACAATAGCATGAATTCAAATTTAAGCCACAAATACAAGAGTTAAAAACATGAGCCTAAGAGTCTCAAAAGTAGCAATTCACACAATTCAACATGCTTTTACAAACAAACCCACTTGCATCATGCAATCAAAAATAGCACCAACTCAAATATCTCACTTATTCCTATCCTAAAAATTTTAAATTGAGCCAAATATTAGAAAATTCTCCACCCCACACTTAAAAATCTACTTTGTTACTAACTGAATTTAAAAGTAAAAAGATAGAAATACTCCTTGAGGCCTCTAGGATTAGCTAGTGGCATCTTTTTGCATCAAAAAGGTCCGTGGACCCCCTACTCAGTTTTTGTCATGCTCTTTAACTCAGGTTTTCGGTACTCATACTTCCCATAAACTTGTGACTCAGTAAAAAAACTACATGAAGTAAAAAGTAAAAAAAAATATACGTTAGCTTGGGTTGCCTCCTAAGAAGTGCCTAATTTAGTATCACAGCACGACCCAATCAACTTTATCCTCCACCTTGAGGATATGCATTTCACTCCCAACATCGTGTCCATCTTTTTTCCTCGCTCATAGGGCATTGGTACAAAAATTAAAGCATTGAGTAATGGAATGTGTATGGTAAACGACTCGTCCTTGAAGTGAGGTGTGTTTTTATATTGTTTATCCGGTGTAAAATAAAAAAATATAGGATTCTTGTTCCTCCTCTTTACACTCTTCCACTATTTCAGATGATTCCACTAACAAGATATCATCAAAACATAATGCAGAAAAGTGCTTTGAATGAGGCCGAACCAATCCCACTTAAAATTTACACAATCTACTACACACTCACTCTTATTCACTTTCTCAATTTCAGTCTCAATATAAAGGTGACAATCGGGTGACTGCGATTCTTATGTTTTCTCCACAAATTGGCTAATGTCCTTCTCATATTTCTCTTTTCTTAGCCACTGTAGACATGGTGGCAGTGGTAACTCCTCAACCTGTTCAATAACTATAGTTTCCGAGTACTCAGACTTCCTCAAATTATCAGCAACTTTATCTGCAACTAGTTGTAAATCCACTTGCTCTGCAGCCTCTCTCCGGTTCTTTATGTATGCTAAGAACTCAATCTGAGATGCTAAAATTTATTTCAGCATCTCTTCCATGTTGCTAGTTGACTGATTTGGTTGGGCCTGTTGAAACTGATGCTGCTGGTTATTCTAGGAATATGGCTAATTCTGCACCATTTGATTGTAGTTGTTTATATAATTTTGCCTTTCAGCATAGCCCACAAACATTACTGAATCAGGATTGACAACACACATATCTTAAGAATGGCCACTATGGCCACAAATCATACACCCTATAGAATCGTCATCATTGGCAATTATTATTATAATATTCTCTACCGTAGAATTTGGACTTTTGAGGAAACTCGGTGGCTTCTATTAAGAAGGAAGCGCAATGGAGACTCGAGGGCTTGTTATGAAAGGCAGCAAGAGCCAATGAAAGGTGGAAAACAAAAGGCATTTTCTGGTCCCCTAAGCCGGGGGGTGCTTGTGGGGGAGGGGTGCGTACCACGATGAAATCAAGAATTGTGATAAAAAGAAATATAAAGAAAATAAAAATAAAAACTAATAAAATATGAACAATTCAATATAGCTAAACTAAAAATAAGATAGTTGCCTAGTTACAAGTCCCCGACAACGACGCCAAAAATTTGACAGCGCCCAAGCGCACACTCAACTGTACGTGGTCTTATCAAATAGTAAAGTGGCTTCAAGAAAGCCCAAGTATCGATCTCTCAGGGACTTGCATTCGCCGCCTATCTAATTATAGTTTAACAAATTGAGAAATGTTAACAAATAGAGTTTTAGAAAACTAAATAGAAACTAAACTAATGTGGAAAAATAATGACTTAGGACAATCAATGGATAGAAACCCAGGGTTAAGTCTTAAGAACAATCATACTATGTTGTTAAACTTCCTTTGTTATCTTCCTTATCTTGGTTGTTGATTCGTAGGGTTAATTGTATGATTACGGTTTTCCAACCTCTAATCCTTTACCTAAGTTGAAACTTACAACTACATCATTGTGTGGAAATGTAATGATCCAATTATATTATTTAAGCTATCTTCCTACGTGTGAATCAAGTAAGGAATCTATGTACATCCCTATCAAAGATGCTAATTCAAGTCTTTTATTTTATAAAGAAATAAGAACCCTACTTTTCGTATTCCCTTGTTTTATCTCCCTATTCCCTCTCCCGAGATCACAAGGTTGACAATTAATGTATTCTAAGGGTAGATAATCCATAAAATAGTTAAAAAAAGAAAAAATAAGCAACCAATAATGATAAGCAAATTAATAAACTTAATTTAAAATGAAATAATCATGATCTTGGCCTTAACCCCGAAAAGGAAACTTTAGCCTTTAATGGAAATATTCATCATCCAATCCCTTGGATAGATGATACAAACCATGAAAGAAACTAAATTAAACTATACAGGGTTAACTTAAGGATACTCATAGTCTTGAGCACCGTGTGACATCTCTAGATCAAATTTCAGGGAGTTACATGGGTCCCTTAAGTATCCAACTTAAAAAGAAGATGAATGTTGAGCCACAATGATAAATTAGGAGCTACGTGGGAGGCAACCCACCAATACCACCGAAGTGGCCCGTATCCTTTGTATTTCATTAAGTAGAGTAGGTTTTATTTTTGTTGATGATTAATCCATGAAATTATGGTACTATGAAGTGTTTTGAACGAGGTTGAGAAAGGGAAAGTGTTGTGTATTTGAGTAGTGGAATGAACAGGGAAAAAAATAGAGGACCAAATTTGGCCTTAGTTATCATGATCGCTGAACGCATGTCACTACGATCGTGTAAATTAGACCTGATTACGGTCCACTCAGTTTTAAAAACTGAACAGTTGTTCATTTCCCCCACACTCATTTTCAATTTTATCTCAAATTGAAATTGATTTTGGCTGAGTTTTGGGCATCCAAATTGTGCATCGACATCACCCTTGCATCCCTCAATCTGGTATGTGATTCAAATTTGCTTTTTTATGTGTAGTTATAGGACTTAGAATCGATGTTGTAGAAATGGTCCAAAATGGTTTTTAAATGCTAAATCTTTGTTTAAATTTAATTGTTTAGTATGGTTAGCTGTTGTTATTGGTGTGCACATGTTTTTGGAAGTCATGAGTACCCCAAATTGTTCACAATGATAGAAATAGATTGCTTACACCAAGTGCTCAATTAAATTCCCAAAAGAAGTTCTTACTAGTTTTTTCATGTTTCAAGGGCATAATCGAACATCTATAGGCTAAGTTTTACGTACATCAGGTTACTTTTTGATTTGTAACATAACTTGGCATCTAAATTAGGCGATTTGAGTTTTGAAAAATATAGTTCGGTCTAGCCTCCGGTACCACAATCGATGTCATTGGATCGCTATCGCGATGGAGTAATCACCGCTCATTGGCTCGGATCACTGTATTTGATAGTGGTTTCAGTTGTTACCAAAAATCTTTCTATTTTATTTCTTGCCCAAAACACATCAAGGCACTATCACATGAGATTAAATTTATAACATAGCATAGTTTTTACATGTAAATGTTGACTATTAATGTTTTTGTGTTATTCTAAAGTTTTCAAGGATCAACAAGGATAATTATGACCAAACTCGATTCATGGCCCTAGAATGCCACAATCAGTACTATATCGACCTCTCTAAAACCAAATTGCTTCCTGAGAGAGGCATTTGTTTGGATAGACTGCCAAAAAAGCTCCTGGTATTTCATGATCGTTTGGTAGCCACTTGGTGAAGTTATTTTGACCCGAATCCTTGTCAAGAAAGTGAACCTTTGGTAAGGGAATTATTTGCTCACCTTAGCATAATATGTTTCTCCAATCCATTTCTGTGGATCCAAGGGAAGAATGTCCACTTTGAGGCCAAACAAATTAATGATTTGTATGGGCTACTAGATGATGACATAGGCCAATTCAAGTAAAGAGGTGTGAACTAGGGAGTTGGATGGCTGAAAATTTATGTACCTACAAGGATGTTCCTTAGGCGGCCACCAAAAGGGGTATATCAATGAATGATTACACAGCTGAGGCAATGATATGGTTAAACATTATTTGTAGCTGGGTTTCTCCATGTGTACACATGACTGCTGTTCCAGATGTGCGATCCTAGATGGTTGATTTTATACTAGACAACATTTCTTTGAGTATTAGTCAGTTTGTGATTTCAGACATGATATATTTTAAGACCCACGATGGTACACTCCTCTTATTTTTTTCTATGACTACTGAGCTGTCCAGGAGAGCCAGGGTTAAGGAGTATCCCAGAGATACTTGGGTGCATCCAAATACCCTTATTTATCCTTTTAAGATCAGGGTGAAGGAGAATTTGACAAGATCAATATGAGGTATATTGAATAGGGCTAGTTGATAGGTGAGGACATAGACTTGTGTAGGCTATCCACAGCAAGGCCCTTTGAGAAGATCTCAGTGGTGATGATGGCAATAAAGGATCTTATAGCAGAGTTGCCTCAGGGGGCGGTAGAGTCTTCTACCACCCTCCATTCATTATTGCTTGATTTGATTATGAAATATATTTAGAGGGTCAAAAGAGAAGGACACTATTTCTAGGTTTGAGAGGGCCTACTCATATATGGCACATTCTCAAAGAGAGCTCAGGGGCTCACATTAGAAGATGAAAAAGAGGGAGAAAAAGAGAGACAAATTTTTCACAAAGATGTGGAAGGGGGTGAAGGTCCTTTGAAAGATCCTAAAATCCAGAGACAAGATTTCTTCTTCTAGATTTTATAGTGATGATGAGGTCCCAACTGAGTGGTCTGATTTTGATGATGTTAGAGGTAATGCTGAGTTCGAGGGCGACGACAAATCTTGATGCGGTTACAGGGAGCGCCCTTTTACTGCCATTATGCTTTATTAATTATGCAGTAAGGTCACTGCAAGCTTTTTAGTTGGGGGTGCCTGTCTCCGTATTCATTCATTTGGTCTATAATATTGCGATATTTATGGATGTTTTGACATTGATTTGGATGATTTTTATTTTTATTTTTATTTTAGGTTGTAATATTCGAGCACTCTGATGGTGGCCATATTTCATGGATTAGTTTCTTTTTTAATTTTTATTTTTTATTTTTATCTTATTTATGATGATATCGGATGAGCCTTTAACCTATTATAGATTGAGTGATGACATTATTAAGGGAAACTCGTTGTGACTGGGATTTGAGCCATAGATACAGGGGAAGTCTGAGTTCCCATAACATAGGAGTTTTAGGATCGCTCGCACACCTATGGTCAACTCTTAGTAGCCATATTTTATCTCTCTAGAGAGTCAAAATATGAGGCGACATCTTCGTTTGATGCCATCAATAGAAAATTTTGCATGGTTTAAATACGAAGCAAACAACCCCCTCTGTCCAAAAATTTTTGAAAACCAAGGGCATGGACGTAAATAATTTTGTTACAATACTTCACCTTTTTTTGTGAATTCAAAGTCTTTAGCTTGTAGAAATTGGTAAATACTCCCATTTTTGTCTCTAGTGGGAAGTGCAATTAAACCTCCTTGGAAAGTTTGCATGTGATGTGTGGTGAGCGTAATTGTCGAACTCTAATGTATAATTGTACCATCTAGAAATTGCCTCGTTAGTCTCTAAAGCCTAATTGTGATTATACTTGGTTGGTGAAATAAACTTAGGCCTTCTTGGTGAAAATAAGAGCCCATTTTAGCCTAAATAGCGTACCCTTACATAAAATGGTATTCTTAGTTACCCTTTTTGAGCCTTCAAGACTTTCTTTGGAAGCCACATTATAAGCCTTGAACCATTCAAAGTTTTTCCCTCTTTTAAACCCTACCCTCCTTTAACTTGGAAGATGAAATTTGAGGCAAAATGCCTAAGTTGGGGGGTGGTAAGTTTGGAAGAGATGACCTTGGGCCATGATAATATAAGTGGATGCCTATGATGCTAAGCAAAGAAATAAAAGTGAAAAATAAAGGAATCATCAAAATAAGGAATAGCATGGATTGAAAAATAATTGGTCGAAAAGAAAATTCTTTCAAAGAGATGGGTAAATAAGGCTAGCTAAAGCATGCATTTGTGAATTTTGGAAACAAATGTAGTGGTCCATTGTTAAAAGTTGGATTAAATAGTGTGATGTAGATGTTTAAGGAGGGTGTATCCACTTTGTTCCTAAATGATATCATATCCTTCCCCGAACCTACGTTACAAGCTCAAAAATCCATTTGAGATTTCAAACCAAGTGTGTTCATTGTAGTGGCAATTGAAAATAAGGGCATACCTATGGTATGGTACTTGTTAGCATTGAGAGAGTGTTAGTGAGAGAGTGTGTTGCACTTAAATCCCTTGTTGCTTTATAGATAATTTGGTGTGTGTGAGAGTTCCTTCTTGTAAGGAGACATGTAGACAAATTGATGCAGGTGAAATTATCATCTTTTGAAAAATGAATAAAATGGAGTGTAGTGGAGTTTTTATAGATAGGGAGTCACTTCTAGAGAGTTAGTGATTGTTGCATTTTTTTTCGTTGAAGTACTTTGCATTTTGAAATTGTGTTTCATGTCGAGGGTATTCTTGAGAATAGCTTTGCCCATGCTTGAGAGCTACTTGTTAGTGATAATCAAGTTTAAAGTCATCGTGATCATTTGGCCATATAAATAGGCTTAAATTTGCAATGTCTCATTAAGTAAGAAGTAGTGTTGCTTGAGGACAAGTAAAGGTTTAAGTTGGGGGTGTTGATGAGTGGTAAATATACCACTCATTTATGTCCAAATGTATGCACATAACTATGATTTAACGGTATAAATAAGACAACTTTGTTACTTGAATGCACTGATTCTCATATTTTGCAGGTATACAGTTGATGAGCAAAAAATAAATAAAGTGAGCTACAAAGGGATCAAAAAGGGGAGAGAAATGCAAAAGTAGGATATATACAGGAGCAGGATCTGCCTTAGTTACCGCGATAGATGTTTGAGGGCCATAATCACGACAATTCAAGATCAGTCAGCATCAACGATCATGACAGACTCACCGTGATTAAGGGAGTTGTGATTGCTATCAAGCTATTGCGATCACAGCATTACGAGTTTATTCATAGGGGAAGTTTTGAAATTTAATGGAGCAACCCCCAATCCTGTATAGAGTAAAAACCTTTTCATTTATCGGTATCTTCCCAACTAGAATTAAACTTGGAACAATTTGATACCCAACCTAAATGCAAAACTTATTGTGACTAATTTCTTGAGTATTTTTTGTTGTAATTGATGTTGGATATTGAAGAATACTCTTGTTTGCATCTTTAACTGAAGCATTGCAGGATTATTTTGGTATAATTCTTTTCTCTATCTTCATGAGTAGCTAACATTTATCTTAGGATTATGTTGAAACAGGGTGAAAATATATGTGGGTTGTGATTTATTAGTGTAGATTCTTGGTTAATAATGATGGGTTTCGCTAAAGCTTGCTTGATTCAGTTGGAATTTGTAGGTGAAAACCCTAAATTTCCAAAACCTGACATCTTTCTTTAAAGAGGGATGCGAGTATACTTTTCGATCCTATATCATCCTTGAAAGTGGGATATAGATGACATGGCATTAGTGAACAATAGTTAGGTATAGCTTATTCCCTTTTCATTATCTTATAAATAAGGTTGGATTGAGAATTAGCTAGGTCTTGGGCATTTTCCTAGAAATAAGGATGCCCAATTGAGGTATTGGGTAGATTTTCTTGGCACATCCATAAGACATCCAAAAGGGTCCTTGTGTGATAATCTTGAGGTTTGTTTGACTAAAAATCATCAAGAACCCCTAACCTAGCCAAACCATGTAACCATTAACTAGAATTTGTGTTAAATTATCTGACCCCTTACATTATTTTTCCCTAGGAAGACATAATCCCAAGGCTCGTCTCATATTGAATTCATATACACATTTGTTGACTTTATTGGTAGTTTAAGTAGATTTTGGTAAAGCAACCCTTCCAAACCATACCACCCCAAATTTTACTTTATGTATATCATTTTGTTTACAGTATGGGATTACGCTTAGACACTTTCAACACCCATAGGAATTGAAGACTAGATTTGCTCCTTGAGTATTTGACCCCAACTTATGCTGGGTTATTATATTTGACAATGATTGCCTTTCCCATAAATTCAGAGAGTAAGTTGAGAGTAACAACTTTAGAGATTGAGGGTAAGTAATTCTATGCTTAGTTCTTTAATTTGGTTGGAGTTTTTCTCGTTCTTGCGTCATGTGGTGACCAAAGATGGTATTATGGTCGATCCTACCAAGATTACAATGGTTTGTGATTAGGCTTCACCTTCTTATCCTACAAAGATTCAAAGTATTGTTGGTTTAGTAGGTTACTACCAATATTTTGTTGAGAGTTTTTCATCTATCACAGCTCTATTGACCAAGTTAACTTAGAAGAAGATTTCCTTTTATTGGTTCGATGCTTGTGAGGTAAGATTTCAAAATTTCAAGGATTATTGACATCAGCTCCTATCTTGACCTTGCCTATGTAGGCCATGGTTTTTTTCATCTTTTGTAATGCTTTAGGTATTGGGTTAGGTGTTGTTTTGATCCAGGAGGGTAAGGTCATTGCGTATGCTTCTTTCCTGTAGATGCCTCATGATAAGAATTATGCTACCCTTGTTTTAGAGTTGTGTTCGGTTGTTTTTGTTTTGAAGTTGTTTCGACACTACTTATATGGATTCCGTTGTGAGATTGTCTCGAATAATCATAGCTTTCTTTCATTTTTTACCTAAAGATATCTTAATAGGTGGTAGCACCATTGGCTCGAGTTTATTAAGGATTATAACTTGACTATTCTCTATCATCCAGGCAAAAATAATGTAGTTGTAAATTCCTTGAGCCAAAATTTAACTATCATGGGTACATTGGTTCATCTTTTAACCCAGGAGATGCCTTTGGTCTTAGAGGTTCAATATTAAGCTAACCAAATGGTTATACTTGATATTTCATACCTGGATAAGTTTTGGCATTCGTGGAGGCTAGGAACTATTTGATGGAGAATTTGAGCTCATCAGTTTGATGTTATTGGATTGAGATTGATTCAGGATAAGGTGTCAAATGGTGAGGATAAGGATTCTCACTTAATTCAGATGGTGTTTGAGAATTTGAGGCTGAGTTTGTGTATCGAGAGTGGATGATTAGATTAGATTGATTTTGGAGGATTCCCATTATTACAGGTATTCCTTCCATCTGGGAATGAGTAAGATGTATCATAATTTGAGGTAGCATTAATGGTGGGGTGGTATGAGGAATAATGTAGTGTATTTTTTAGCTCATAGCCTATGTTGCTGGCTAGTGAAGGCCATGCATTTATGACCTAGTGGTTTTCTTTAGAGGGGTACCCTTTCCTGAATGGAAATGGGAACGGATCATTATGGGTTTCATGACTGGGTTGCCTCATACTTTACATGGGTCTGATAGTGTTTGGTTCACTGTGGATCGATTGACCAAAACTACCCACTTCATTCTAGTTCAGGTATATTTTAGTGATGTGAGATTGGCCCGTATCAATATTTGTGAGATCGTGCATCTTCATGGTGTGCAGTATCTATAATCTCATATCAAGGTTCAGTGTTCACATCTCACTTTGGAAGACCATTTAGGACGAGTTGGGTACTCGAGTTGATTTTAGTATAATATTTCATCCCCAGGCCGATGGGCAGTCAAAGCTGACTATTTAGGTTTTGATGGATATGCTTTATTCTAGTGTGATGGACATTTGTGGTCAGTGGGAGTAGCATCTAGGTTTTGGTGTAGTTTACATATAATAACATCTACTATTCTAGTATTGATATAGCTTCTTTTGAGGCTTTCCATGGTAGGTGTTGTCGCTCTCTAGTTTGTTGTTTTGAGGTTTCTGTTATTAAATCAGGAGGTACGAACCTACTTTATGTGTCTTTGGATAGAGTTTGGGTCATTAAGGATAAGCTTTGAGCGGCTCAGAGGGAAGAAGTGATATGTAGATCATAGACTTCGTGCATTGAGATTTGGTGTTGGTAATCGTGTTTTCCATTAAGTTTCGCTCATGAAGGGTGTGATGACGTTTGAGAAGAGGGGAAAGCTTAGCCCTTGGGCCATTTGAGATTCTTGAGACTATTGGTGATGTGGATTATTGACATGACCCAAACTAGGCCTAGTTGTGTCGGGTGTCTCAAGCCCAACCGGGACTCGAGACCACCCAAAATGCCCAACCATAACCACCCAACAACATATGTTGAATAAATTCCAATTTTATTCAAGATAGCAAAATGGAACAATCATAAATCAAACACTGTCAAACGGTGTCAGCCCCAATACTAATAGCAATGCCAAGACTGACACCAATACCGACACCACCCATAACAACCCAAAGTAATCTCACAAAGTGTCTAACAAAAATCAAAACAACATCTGGTTGGGGCATGCCCCCGACCATAGCTAAAACCAAAGTCTAAAAAATAACAAAAGTATGTAGAGAAGATCATAACATGAAATGTATCCTTCAAAAGTATGGAAACTCACCACTTCAATCGAACACCAAGCTGTCCCCGAATCAAATCATAGAGTAGGAGGAGTACTATGGCTGGTTCTTACATCGCATGGGGAAACTGCTCCCGAAGATGGATTATCGGGTGAATGATAGCATGTACTCATGAATAAGGATACATTAATTCTATCATTAATAACCAAATTAAATAACCATATGCTATCACATACATATATACATATATACCTTGCTGGTAAAGGGAACCGAGATTAGGTTGCATTTAAAACATTAATATGGTTTTGTGTAGCTTAACCATCATAAAACCATGGGCTATATGAGCCCAGTGTTACCCCATGAACGGGCCCCAGTGCGTGTAGCTTCACAAACCAAAGATATTATAGGGGTAGGGGGATTCCTTGTACCCTTCTCCCTCCATGATACATATATACAAGTATAAACTTAGGGGATTCCCATGTACCCACAAGTATATGGTCAGCATGACCAATCCTCATGTCGGCAAACATGAGTTTCCATTATCCGTCCATTTGACTCACACCTTCACGGTTAACTTTCACAACCCGCCATTATTTCCAAATTAAGAACCTTTAGCACATAACCAATCCACCAATTCCAGGGTTAATTACCAAGGCATTATGTAGTGATAATGTCATACCAACTATAGCTTGCAAGCAATGTCATTAGCAAAACCTTAGGGGATTCCCATGTACCCCATATGATTTCCAATTTACCAAAACCATGGCCACCCAGACCTTACCAAATCATTTAAAACCTTTTAAATGATTTAGAGTTCCATTACCATATTATGCAATGCAAAGTTTTCAATGAAATTCCAACTATGTAACAAAACTATTCTCATCGACATTTTATCAAACATGTTGAGAGCAAATAGTTTCCAAGAGAAAAACCAACCAATTTTGGGAATCCATAGTACCCCTAAACCCATTTGCCATTAACATGCATTCCACAATGTTTAAACCAACATTATAATATGAAAAACCATAAGTATAATAAAGGAAAACATTATCCAACCAGTAATAACCAATACCCCCAACATATGTTACAAAACAATACCGATAAATAAATCATGAAAACTATTCATTAAACCTTGAATTCAGTTGAACTAAAAATGAGGGAGGAGTAACATGCCTTATATACCAAAGAGTACAGAGAGAAACCACCCTTGAAAGACCTAATTGATCACCTAGAAGGGAACCCTAGCCTCTTCTTAACCCAAGAGGTTGAAAGAGATTTGAGAGTGTTTCTAGTATTTTGGATTTAGAATAATCGGGTAAATAATGTCCCAAATGTGTTTTAAGTCATGGGATCATAAGGGGTTAATAGGGGAAATGCTTAGAATAACCCCAACTTAAACTGTATAAATTCCAATAGGAGGGTACGACTACAACCCCCACCCAAATTGTACCTTAACATACGAGTGGTACCCACCACTCATACCACAGGTAACAAATTGGTCTCCAACACCGACCAATACTACAAAGGCCAACTCGTACCCAAGTATATGAAAAGTACCCTAGAACCATACCTTAGCCAAAATAGAATCATCTAGGCTAGACATAGGACATCATATGGTTGGCACTATACTTCTAGTACCCTAACATACAACTAGTATGATATCCATTCGTACACTGGACAAAATCCAACTAAACCTCACTGATCAACATATGAGTTGAGGGCCATAAATCATACCCTATCATACGAGAAGTACCCCTAATCGTATGATGTCTAGAAACTCAAACTCAAGAAATTTTTTAAGGATAAAAACCCATGGTGTTTCAATTCTCCCCCACATGGATCATCCATCTTCGAATAATGGGACAAGTCACGACTAGCACAATTTACACCCCACCACCTCAACTCTAACCTTTAACCCAGTTAGAAAACAAAGATGCAAGGAAGTCAATCTTTCCTTAAAAAAGTTTGAAAACAAAAGAATGATAAAGCACACATATGTTCTGCATAAACTTTCCGAGCAGAAAATAGGAATGGATACTAGTACTTCATGTCCTATTCAGATTCCCAAGTAGCCTCCTCAACCTTGTGGTTCCTCCATAGAACCTTAATCGAAGCTACAACCTTGGTCCACAATTGGCAAACCTGCTGTTCCAAGATCTCAATAGGAATCTACTCATAAGACAAGGAATCCAACATTCCAATATCCTTGATAAGCACGATTTTAGATGGATCACCCATACACTTCATCACCATAGAAACATAGAATACCAGGTGAATGGAAATCCAACTATAAAAAAACTCCAGCTCATACACAACCTTACGTACCCTTCTAAGATCAAGTAAGGACCCACTTATTGGGGACTGAGCTTCCCCTTCTTACCAAAATACATCACTCCCTTCATGGGAGACACCTTTAGGAAAACCCTATCCCTAACCTCAAACTCTAAGTCTCATCGCCTCACATTCCTATAGAACTTTTAGCGACTTTAGGCAACCTTAAGACTATCTCGGATCACCTTTACCTTTTCCATGGCTTGGTCAACCAAATCGGAGTAAAACTTCTCCACCTCACTAACCTCGAACCACCCAATAGGAGATCTACACCTCCTACCATACAACTTTTCAAATGGAGTCATCCCTATGATAGAGTGGTAGCTATTGTTGTATGCAAACTCTAAAAGAGGCAAATTCTCAACCCAACTACTACCATAATCTATCACGTAAGCATAAAACATGTCCTCTAATCTCTTAATAGTCCGTTATGCTTGTCCATCCGACTGCGGGTGAAAAGCAGTACTTCGACAAACCTTAGTACCCAAACCTTTTTATAATGACCATCAAATGTGAGATGTAAACTTCGTATCATGATTTGAGATGATAGAAATAGGTACCCCATTCACCTTAAGAATTTTGTGAAGATACAACCTTGTATAGTCCTCAGCTGAGAAGTTAGTCCTCACTGGCAAAAATAGAGCTGACTTTGTCAACCTATCCATGATGTCCCAAACCGAATAAAATTGATTAAGAGAATGGGGAATATCGGTAACAAAATCCATATTTATTACTTCCCACATCCATTTAAACAACTCAATTTCTTGATACAAACCTCTAGTCCTCATGTGCTCAACTTTCACTTGTTGACACACTATCTATTTGGCCATAAAATTAGCCACATCCCTCTTCATATTGTACCACCAGTACATCTCCTTAAGGTCATGATACATTTTTGTCAAACGGGGATGAACAACAGAGTACGACCCATGCACCTTAGCGAAGATCCTCTCATACAAACCGTATACATCGGGAACACATAACCTTCCTTGGTACCGCAATGTACTATCACCAGTAATCTCAAAATCCATCACCTTTTGCCTATAAAAATCACCCTTGATTATCATCAATATGAAATCTAACATCTACTTCTCTTTGATTTCAGCAGCAAGAAGCGACCGCACCACTTCCTGTACCAATACATCACTATCTTTGGATTCCAAGAGACGAACTCCAAGGTTAGCCAAACAGTGAATATACTTCACTAACTCCCGCTTCTCCCTATACACATGAGCTATACTCCCCATGGATAACCTGCTAAGAGTATTAGTAACCACGTTAGCTTTACCTGGGTGGTAGTGAAGACTTATATCATAATCCTTGAGAAGGTCAAGCCATCTCCTTTTCTTGAGGTTAAGCTCTTTTGTAGTAAACGCATACTCCAGGGTCTTATAATACAAAAAAATATCCATATGCACTCCATAAAAATAGTGATGCCAGATTTTTAGCACAAATACAACAACTAAAAGTTCCAAGTCATGAATTGGATAGTTCCTCTCATGTGCCTTTAACTGTCTGGAGGAATAAGCTATTATTACCTTTCCATGATGCATCAGATAACAACTAAGTCCTACATAGGACACATCATAGTAGTCTACAAATCCATCAGTGCCTTCAAGATAAGTCAAAATTGGAGATGAAGTGAGCTTATCCTTCAACTTCTTAAAACACGCCTCACAAGCATCAGACCACAAGAAATTTACCTTTTTCTAAGTCAATTTAGTCAACAGGGCAGCTATGTCAAAAAATCTCCACGAACATCCTATAGTAACCAGATAAACCCAAGAAACTCCAAATATCTATTGGAGTCGTGGGTTTAAGCCACTTCTTCGCCACTGCAACCTTCTGAAGATCCACTATAATCCCTTCACTAGAAGTGATACGAACCAAAAAATGATAGCATTGTACTAGAATTTACATTTAAAAAATTTGGCATAAAATTGCTTCTTCTTCAAGTTCTACAATATAACGCGGAGGTGATTCTCATTATCCATCTCGCTCTTTGAGTACACCAGAATATCATCTTTGAAAACAATGAGAAACAAGTTTAGAAACTGACTGAAAACCCTTTTCATCAAATCCATGAATGCCACAGGGGCATTGGTCTACCCAAAAGACATAACTAGAAAATCAAAATGCCCATACCGAGTACTAAAGACAGTCTTAGGGATATCCTCCCTATTATTTAACTAGTGATACTAAGACCAAAGATCAATCTTGGAGAAAAACTTAGCGCCATGCAACTGATCAAACAAACCATCTATCCTTGGAAGAGGATACTTATCTTTACCTTCACGTTATTCAACTGCCGGTAATCAATGCACATCTGAAGGGATCCATCCTTCTTATGTAGGAATAACACCTGTGCACCCTATCGGGACACACTAGGAACAATGAAACCCTTTTCTAAAAGATTCTTTAATTGCTTCTTATGCAACTTTAACTCAATCGGAGCCATTCTATATGGAGGAATATAAATTGGACGAGTGTCCAGAACAAAATCAATACAAAACACAATCTCCCTATTAGGAGGGACACCAAGAAGGTCATAACGAAAGACCTTAGGAAATTCATTTACTATCGGGATAGAATGTAAAGAAGGATCATTCGAGTTAGAATCTTTTAACTAAACTAGATGATAGAAAAACCCTTTAGAGATTAATCTCCAAGCTCTAAGAAAATATATGAACTTCCCCTTAGGAGGTAGGGAACTATTCTCCCACTCAATAACCAGGTCATTGGGTAATTTAAAGACAAACTTATGGGTTCGATAGTCTAAAGATGATAGCACGAGTGCAACCAATCCATTGCCAATATCAAAATGCACCATATGTAATTCAAATAGATCCACCAGAGTTTCTTTGCTACCAACAGATACCACAAACCCTCTATAGACTCTTCTAGCAATCCCAGAGTCGCCTACCGGTAAAGAAATAGAAAAAAGTCCAAAACAAACTCTGAACTAAAACCAATATGCACAGCCACAAATGGGGTCACATAAGAGAGTGAAGACCATAGATCAAGTAAACAATTTACATCTCAGGAAAATAGTTTCAACTTACTAGTCACAACATCAGGCGATACCTCAGACTCTTATCGAGTAGTGAGATTATAAAGAAAGTTTCCACCAGTGCTGGAACTAGATGGTGCACCCTTTGGTGTAAAAGCTGGTGATGAAACAACTGGAACCTTGTTCTCCCCTGAAGCAACCTTACCAATAGGACATGTTCTAAGCATATGCCCTACTGACCACAGTTGAAGCACCTGTCCCTCTACTCATTACAGTAACCCAATTGTAGTCTACCATATAACCTACAGAGATGATATGATGGAGCTGGCTGGGCCTCACTAGCCTGAGATTGGGCACCCTGTGCCCTGAAGTTATCAACACTATAGAAACGTCTATCACCCAACGACTTTAGGTAGGGAGCTCTAGCCATCGAGTATGACCTAGAATTTCCCCACTTCTTCTTAGGCCATTTCCCACCATCCCTGCCACTCTACTGCTGGCCACCACCCTTCTCAGAGAACCTAAATATCTTTTCATCCTCTCTCCCAACTCAGCCTACTTCTTCTTCTCTTCCTCTACTTATTGCATATACATAACCAAACTAGAGATATCTATATCCTTGATTAACAAGGCTGCCTTACTCTTAAGGATCAACTCACAAGACAATCTCGAAGTAAACTTTCTCATTCCTGCCCTCATGATAGAAACCATATATGGAGTATAATGAGAAAATAGGTGAAACATTATGTCATACTCTTTGACTGACATATTTTCATTCTTCAAATTAACAAACTCTTCTACCTTAGATTCCTTTAACTCATAAGGAAAGAAGTGGTCCAGAAATACACTTAAAAAATCCTCCCATAGAGCTGACTTATCACTGTCACCCCTTTCTTGGTCCTATTCCTCCTACCATTGATATGCCATATTCTTCATCTAGTAGGCTACAAACCCCACACCCTTCATATTCGTGGAATTCATAACACAAAAGATATTTTCCATCTCATCTAGAAAACCTTGAGGATCCTCCTCAACTTTAATACTAGTAAAGGTCAGAGGGATCAACCTCTTAAATAGCCAACCCTTGTGTCCTCAAAAAGTAGAGTAACAGGAATACCATGCTCAAACTGAGTAGCTACCACCATGAAAATATGTGAATAGATTAACATAAATCAGCATTCAACTTGAGGAGTCTGAGTGGTTGTAGAGAGAATTGGTGGAACTCCAGAACAATCCAAAACTGGACCACTAGACCGAGTATGGGCCCCATGAGCAGAGTGTTTTCTATTAACATTGTCCCCAGCTGGGACATAAGAGTCTCTGTGAGCTTTAGATTGTTAAGGAGGCATGATCTGAAAAGAGAAAAAATAGGATTTAGAGGAGAATTTAGGACCTTAGACTCTACAGCTTGAAAGAAGAACACAAGAAAGAGAAACATTCCTAAATGCCTTCCAGCCTTTGCCTTATGAGTGTGTCGTGCTACACACCCTTTAAAAAGATTCTACTCAACACTACTTTATGGACTCCCAAGTGACCACAGACCTATGGCTGTGATATAATATGACACAACCCAAACTAGGGCCTATCATGTCGGGTTCCTCAATCCCAACTGGTAGTGGAGACCACCCCTAATTCTTAACCATAATCGCCCTTCACCATATGTTGAAAAATTTTGATTTTATATAACATAACAAATGTAACAATCATAAATCAAATACTATAAAATGGTGTAATCCCTAACACTAATACCAATGCCAAGGCTGACACCAATACCGACATCGCCCATATCAACCCAAAGTAGTCTCACAAAGCCTCTAACTGAGATCAAAACAACATCCGACTGGGACATGCTCCCGACCATAACTATAGCCAAAGTCTATGAAATAACAAAAGTATGTAGAGAAGACCATACCATAAAATAAAGCCTTTCGGAGTATGGAAGATCACCACTTTAATCCAACACCAAGATGTCCCCAAATCTAAACACTAAGGACGAGGATTAGTATGGTTGGTTCCTACATCACGTGGGGATTCATCGCCCCATGATGGTTTAGCGGGTAAATACTATCAGATATAAGGAAAAAATAATTCCATCATTCAAAACCAAAGTATATAGCCGTACGCAATCACATACATATGTACATATAACCATGATGGGAAAGGGAATAAGGTTTCTCATGCATTAAAAATTTTAACCTTTATTTGTCTAGCTTAACCATCCTAGAACCACTTATGAGCTATTTGGGACCAATTTTACCCCTTGAACGGGCCCAGTGCATGTAAGTGCACGAATTGGATATATCATAGGGGTAGGGGATTCACTTATACCCTTCTCCCTCTATGATACCTATATATAAGTATAAACTTAGGGGATTCTCGTGTAACCCACAAGTATATGGTCACCATGACCAACCCCCATGTCATAAAACATAAGTTTCCAGTGTTTGCCCATTGGCTCACAACTTCACGGTTAGCATGGTAACCCACCATTATTGCCCAACAAAAAATCTTTAGCACATAACCAATCCACCAATTCCAGGGTTAATCACCAAGGCATTATTTAGTGGTATCATCATACCGACTATAGCTAGCAAGCAATGTCATTAGACAAACCTTAGTGGATTCCCATGTACCCCATATGATTTCTAATTTAGCAAAACCATGGCCACCAAAGCCTTACCAAATTATTTAAAACCATTTAAACCATTTTGGGTTCCATTAGCATATCATGCAATGCAAAGTTTTTAATAAAAGTCCAACTATGTAACAAAACCATTCTGATAAGCATTTTATCAAACATGTTGAGGACATATAGTTTTCAAGACTAAAACCAACCAATTTGGGGAATCCATAGTACCCCTAAACCCTTTTACCATTACCATGTATTCCACAATGGTCAAACAAACTTTAGAGTATGAAAAATTATAAGTAAAACATAGGAAAAAATTATACAATCATTAATAACAAAAACCCCCATCATATGTTTCAAAACCAAACAATACCCATTATTTAATTATGAAAATCATTCATTAAAACATGAATTTAGTTGAACTAACAATGAGGGAGGAGTAACATGCCTTATATACTAAAGACCACAGAGAGAAACCACCCTTGAAAGCCCTAATTTACCATCCTTAAGGAACCCTTGACTCTTCTAATCCAAGAGCTTGAGAGATATTTTAGAGTTTTTCTAATGTTTTAGATTTAGAATAATTGGGTAAATCATGTCCCAAAAGTATTTTAAGTTGTGGGGTCATAAGGGCTTAATATAGGAAATATCTTTAATACCCCCAACTTAAACTGTATAAATTCTCGTAGGAGGGTATGAATACACCTTCCCCAAACTGTACCCAAACATGAGAGTGGTACCCACCAATCATACCCCAGGCAACAACTTGGTATCCAACACTGATAAAAATACAACCATAAAGGCCTACTCGTATCCAGGCATAAGACAAGTACCCTAGAACCATACCATAGGTAGAATAGAATCATCTAGGCTAGACATAGGTCATCATACGATTGGAACTGTACTTGTAGTACCCTAACATATGACTAGTATGATGTCTATTTGTACCCTGTATAGAAACCAACCAAACCTTACTGATCAACAAATAAGTTGAGGGCCATAAATCATACCCTATATATAAAAAGTACCCCAAATCGTATAATGTACAGAAGCTCACCCTCAAGAAATTTCCTAAGGATCAAAACATAGGGTGTTTAACTTATGAGTTGGACTTTCCCCCAGATTTATTAGTTGTTCATCTAGTTTCATATTTCTATGCTTCCTCGTTACATTTTGAATTAGTCTCATGTTATTCATTTGGATTTCGTTCAATTAGATGAGAGGCTGTCTTTTGTTGAGAAAACTATCTCCATCATGGATAGGGATATTCCATGGTTGCGTTCAATATATATTTTAGTGGTTAAGGTCTAGTGTGTTAGTCTCCTAAGTTTATATTTTAATAATGACAAGCTAATAAGTGTATATTTGTAGCTGCTAATAATGGAAAGAGCCATCTACAGAAATAGAAGGACATCAAGAATGGAAGGACATCCATGTATCCAAGGAAAATAAATCATAACAAGATCAAATAGAAGGAGAATCTCAACTCCAAATGTTACGGAAAATATTCTCAAAATATTAGAAGATATGGAAGATCATGACATGGTAAATGGAACCAAAAATATAATTCAAGAAGATGACAAGCAAATCAATAAAATATCTGGGAAATAGAAGAAGGATAACAATCCTAAGATCAAGGAAGACCACATCAATTAGGAAGAAAAGATCACAAGCATATCTGGAAAGATACCAATCTCTGTAAAACCAAAAAGAATAATAGATCAGAGTTGTATCTAATATGGACGTGATCTAAAGCCATATATGGACATATCTGATATGGACATATCATACAGCTATATTCCTTAATCAAGGAATCAATTTACATCCTTGATTAAGATTAAATCTCTTAGGTTTTCTTACAACAAGTAGCAGCCGAAGACTATAAAATAAGAAGATCTAAGATATACACTTCTTATGCAACTTCAAGGAGAAAATTCAAAGTGTCTCATTCTTAGTCTTACAAAGATATGTAACTTTAGTTTACAATTGTTATCTAAAGAGTAGGATCGAGTCAACTTTGCAACATCAACTGAAGTTGTGCCACAAGATCTGAAGACCAAAAGAAGTCTTCATAAATTATTTCCTATTATTGTATTCGAGCCAATCTTTCAAGGATCTAAGAAAACATTGAAACCTAAGGGGACTAGACGTAGGCACTACATTGGTATACCGAACCAAGATAAATCATTGGGTCATTACTTTACTTTTTGTTACCTTCTTGCTTTACTATTTTGATTTTAATCTGTTTGTTAAGTGTTCTGATCTGCAGGTGAGTCGACTGTGAAGAGTTAGTAGTCGACTCACAGAAGAGAATTTCAATTAATCCTCTCTTTTAATTTCAATTGGTATCAGAGAAGGTCTCACAGACATCATTGCTTAACCACATGTGATCAAAGATCAAATGGCCAATTATAAGATTCCCAGTGCTATCCTTCAAGATGGTCACTGCTCCACAAGAACACCATACTTTAATGGGCAATATTACTCTTACTAAAAAAACATGTTCATAATTTTTGTCCAATCAAATGACTTCTAAGCCTGGGTTGTCATCAGGAAAGGTTCAAAGCAAATTTCGGGACTTAAGGAGAAGTCAAAGGACAAAGACAATGAATCTAGTAGTATTGACTTAGAAGACCTTGAAATCTTTGAGGTCACCAAAGAACAATAAGAGGTAATTCAAACTAACACATGTACTATAACTTTACTTTTTTTTGCAGTTAACGGAGAAGAATTCAACAAGATTTCAACGTGTGAAACAAAAAAAGAAATTTGGGATAAATTGGAGCTAACCTATGAAGGAACTACTAAAGTCAAGAAGTCAAAAATTTCTATTCTTTTCAATGAATATAAGTCATTCAAAATTGAGGAAAATAAGGATAGTGAAACAATGTTTACCATATTCTGTAAAATTGTGTGCGAACTAAATCACTAAGGATGATCTATCCTCATAATGTGCAACTCCAGAAGCTGGTCTGAAGCCTCCCAAAAACTTAGAAAACCAAGGTTGCCCTTTTGGAAGATGGAGATCTTCATAACATAACTTATGATGAATTGTAAGGTAACCTTATTGCATATGAGAAATTAAATCAACAGGTTTCACAAGGATGAAAAGAAGAAAATAGTAGCCTTCAATGCTAATCTAACCGGAGAGGAGGAAATTCTAGAAGATGCTAATAGGAAAGGAATGCTTCTCATCAACCATGGAGTAAGGTAGATCATGAGACAAAGACAACAAAGATCCCAAGGAGGCAAAAATAATGATTCAACCAAAAGTGATGAACACTGATACTACTGTGGAAAGACTGGCTACTTCAAATAGAATTTTCCAGAATTAAATGGAAGAACTCCTGGAAGAGCCAAAACTTTGGAGCCTAGAGTGATGAATTTTAAACAGAAGAAGAAATAGAGGATGCAAATATGTGCTTTATGGCAACAGGTAAATCTAGCGAGGTAAGGCTACAAAATTGTCATAATTATAATACTCTTAAATCTAACTTAGATATAATTACTGACGAACTTCAAAAAGTTATAGATGAGTATAACAAACTCTCCCAAGAGAAGAAAAGTTGTGAATCTCAATTTAAATAAAAACTCATAGAGGAACGACGAAACTGGAAAATAGAAATTGAAGTATGTAATTTAAATTGACCTACTTCATAAAGAGCATGATGATACTAAAATAAAATTATTTTTTTTTAAGTTATCCCAAAGACATAGTTTCGTAAGATCAAAATCTTTTAAAGACTATTTGAGTTCCTCATAAAGATTGTTTGAATCAGCTAAGAACTATTTCTCCTATAGAGGGCTCATTTGTTTAATCTGAGGACAGAGAAGGCACCTATCATACAGTTGCAAAAATAAGCCTAAAAGTTTTTGTATCTGGAAGCCAAAGGAAGTGCATCTGACCCGCAAGCACCCAAGATCGCTTGGGTACCTAAACAAAATAATTTTTTTTTTACAGGAACAGGTCTGCAAGAGATATAGAAAAGGAACGTGGGTCATTGACAATAGATGTTCCAAACATATGACCATAAAAAAGGATAACTTTTCCTTTCTAAAGAAAGTAGAAGGGGGATCAGTCAGATTTTGTGACAATGCCAGAGGCAATGTCATTGGAGTTGGCTTAGTAAGACTCGGCTCCTCATGCAAATTCGTCAAAGTATACCTAGTGGACGGGCTCAAACACAACTTGGTTAACATCAATTAACTATGTGACACTAGATTTGGAGTCTCCTTAAAAGATAAAAGCTGCTCTATCAAATATGACAAAAGAAATCTCCCTTATCAGTGAACGCGTTGATAACATTAATTTTTTAAATAGTCCTAATTTTTCTACCTTAACCTACCTCACTGTGTAAGCTAATGATACTTTGTTGTGGCATAAGAAGCATGGGCATGCTAGCATGCACATTATTGAGAAATTTTCTAGGATTGATTTGGTGCAAGATCTGCCAAAACTCAAATTTTAAAAGGATCAGATCTGTGATGCCTTCCAACTGGGTAAACAGACCAGGACATCTTTCAAAGTCAAGGACATTATCTCTACTACCAGGCCTCTCCAAATAATCCACATGGATCTATTTGGTTCCACCAAGACCATAAGCATTGGTGGAAAAAGATATGTTTTTGTCATAGTTGATGATTACTTATGATTTACCTAGGTTATGTTTCATGCAAATAAATATAAATCTTTCACAAACTTTGAGATTTTTTGTAGAAAAATACAAAGAGAAGTTAGGCACCTCATTACCTACGTTCACAGTGATCATGGAGGAGAATTTGAAAATAAGGTGTTTGAAGAGTATTGTGCTTAGAATGGATACTTTTAAAACTTCTCTTCACCGTAATCTCCTCAACAAAATGGTGTAGGGGAATGGATGAACCAGTCCTTATAGGAAACTGCCAGGACAATGCTATTAGAACATAATATTCTAGATCACTTTTGTGCAGAAAAAGTTAGAACAACATGTCATATCATCAATAGGAATCTTATCAGACCTATTTTAAAGAAAACACCTTATGAACTCTGAAGAGGAAAGAAGCCCAACATCGGCTACATCAATCCCTTCAATTGCAATTTCTTTATTCATAAGAATGGTAAGAATACCCTAGTGAAATTTGATCCATAAAGTGATAAAAGTATTTTCCTTGGGTACTCTACCACTAGTCATGCTTATAGGGCTTTTATTAAAAGAACTCTGTGTGTTGAAGAATCTATGCATATTATATTTGATGAATCTAACCACCTTTCTATGAGTATAAATGTTGATGAAGAACAGGTGAGTAATATACAAACTGGGGAAAATCACAGCACAACTCCAATGCCCTCCCAAGATAAGTCGACTATACCCTCGACAAAGTCGACTCCCACAGTAGAAATAGTGAATCCAAATCTTCCAAAAGAATGGAAGCATAATGCTATCCATCTAAATAAAATCATTATAGAAAATTCAAAAGATATAGTGCAAACCAGAGCATCATTAAGGGTATAAAGAATCTGTTGCCTTTGTGTCCCTAATCAAACCAAAGAAAACTGATGAAGCTCTCAATAATGAATCATGGGTTGAAGCTATATAGGAAGTACTGGATCAATTTGAATGAAATCAGGTTTGGACTCTAGTTGAAAGACCAAGAAACTTCTTAGTAATTAGAACCAGACGGGTCTATAGAAATAAGGTAAATGAAGAAGGTAAAATAATAGAAATAAAGCCAGGCTCATATCTCAAGGCTACTCTAATCAGGAAGGTATTGATTATGATGAGACCTTTGCCCCTATGTCAAGGTTAGAGTTAATACGAATCTTATTAGCTTTTGTCCTCTTCAAATATTTTAAATTATATCAAATAGACGTAAAAAGTGCTTTCTTAAATGGGTTTATTCATGAGGAAGTTTTTGTAATACTACCCCTACATTTTAAGATCCTTCATTTCTAAATAATATTTTCAAGTTATCGAAAGCACTCTATGGACTCAAACAAGCCCCAAAAGCATGGTATGAGAGACTGAGTGCTTTTCTACTAAAAAATAATTTTCAAAGGGGTAAAATTGACACAACTCTATTCATTCAAAATCTTAATTCAAATCTCCTCATTGTGCAAATTTACATTGATGATATAATCTTTGGTACTTTTGACATCTCCATGTGAGAGAATTTAGCTAATTCAATGAAAGAAGAATTTGAAATGAGCTTTATAGGCAAGGTCACATTCTTTTTGGGACTACAAATCAAGAAAAGTCCCAAACGCACCTTCATTAGTCAAGCCAAATACATGGAAGAAATCATATAAAAGTTTGACATAGAAAAGGAAAAGGCCTATGGAACACCCATGAGCCCATCCACAAGCATTTATTCAGACTTAGCTGGTAAAGAGATTGATGAAAAAAGTTATCGGGTAATGATCGTATCTCAACTCTATTTAATTGCAAGTCATCCAGATATTATCTTCACTGTGTTTAAATGTGTAAGATTCCAGTCGACTCCTAAGGAATCTCATCTCACTTCCATCAAACGAGTCATCCGATATCTAATAGGAACTCAAGACATTGTTCTATGTTATCCGTTGTCCTTATACTTTGATTTAATCAGATATTCAGATGCTGATTTTACAGGAGACAAGAGTAACAGGAAGAGCACCAGTGGAACATTTCAAATTCTTAGTGATGCTTTTATTTCATGGCATAGAAAGAAATAAACTTCTGTTTCTCTGTCATCCACAAAAGCTGAATACATACCTGTCTGAAGCTATGGGACTTAAGTCCTATGGATTATGCACCAACTTCTTGACTTTGATTTATCTTTTGAATCTGTTCCTATTATGTGTGATAACATGAGTGCCATTATCCTATCTAAGTATACTGTGCATCACTCTAGGGATAAACATATTGATATAAAACATCTTTTCATTCAAGACCATGTCAAAAATGGTGACTTTTGCGTAAAATTTATTGACTCCAAAAATCAACTAGCAGATATCTTTAAAAAATTTCTACTCAAAGAAAGATTTTGATCTCTAAGAAAAAGGCTTGGTATTATTAGAATTCATGATATTTAAAAAACCTTTCTGCTTCATTTTTTATGCATCCCTCTGTCTGCATATTGCTTGTGTATTATTTCTTTCTTATTATGTCGAGGGGGGAGGGAAAGGAAGGAACATCAGAGTAAACTAGAGGAACATTAGAGTAGCCTAGTGGCCTACCAGTCAAGGGGAGCAAAGCAATTTTACAAGTCGGCTAATGCTTACAGACAGGGAGAGAAACTGATAAATGGGGGAGTTAATTGATGTTTACTTTTTTTGTTATTATCAAAAAAAGGGAGATTGTTAGTCTCCTAATTTTATGTTTTAATAATAACAAACTAACAAGTGTATCTTTCCAGTAAAGAAAGCCATCTCCAAAAATAGAAGGACATCAAGAATGAAAGGACATCCATGTATCCAAGGAAAATCAATCACAATAAGAACAAATGGAAGGAGAATCTCATCTCCAAGTGTAACGGAAAATCATCGCAAAATATTAAAAGATATGGAAGTTCTCGACATGTCAAATGAAACCAAAAAACAATTCAAGAAGATGGAAAGTAGATCAATAAAATATCCTGGAAATAGAAGAAGGATCACAATCCCAAAATCAAGGCAGACCACATCAATCGGGAAGAAAATATAAAAAGCACATTAGGGAAGAAATCAACCTATGCAAAACCAAAAAGAATAATAGATGATGAACATATCTAACATGGATGTGATCTAAATCCATATATGGACATATTCATTAATCAAGGAATCAATTTACATCCTTAATAAAGAAGAAATCTCTTGGGTTTCCTTATGGAGTGTAGAAGCCGAAGACTATAAAAGAAGAAGACCAAAGATAGACACTTCTTATGCAGCTTCAAGGAGAAAATTTAAAGCATCTCATTCTTAGTCTTACAAAGCTCTGTAACTTTAGTTTATAATTGTTATATAAAGTGTAGGATCGAGTTAACTTTGTAACATCAATTGAAGTTGTGTCATAAGATTTGAAGAGCAAAATATATCTTCAGAACTTATTTCCTATCATTATACTCGAGCTAATCTTTCAACGATATAAGGAAACTTTGAAATCCAAGGGGAATGGACGTAGTCACTACATTGGTATGCCGAAGCAGGATAAATCTTTGTGTCATTACTTTACTTTTTGTTACTTTCTTACTTAACTATTTTAAATTTAATCAATTTGTGAAATATTTTGATCTGCAGATGAGTCGACTGTGAAGGATCAGTAGTCGACTCACAGAAGAAAATTTCAATTCACCTCTCTCTTGACTTTCACAGTAGAGATATTAATCTGTAGATGATGCTATGTGAGAGGTCGAGTCTAATATGAATAGTTCTTATCTAGTTTTTTGTTGAGTCTGGTCTTTCTATTGCCCTTAGTTCAAGGACAAACAAAATTTTTAGTGGTGGATGTTGTAACGACTTGATTTTGATATTTTATGTAAAATATATTTTTCTGTGTGATTTAACCATTTTACCCCTTCCCATGGTTTCTTTGTGGTATTCTAGGGTATAATGATGATTGACACAGTCCTCAATGCATTTCGGTGTGATTTATGTTATATTGTGATTTTGATGGCCTGAGAAGACATATAATTGACAATGGTCAACATTTATTGATTTGTGCATCGAATGGTTAAACATATGCGCCAACTGATCTAAAATGTTAAATTTTTGGTGGTAACATACTTGGTATGATTATATCACTTTTATATCTCATTTCGACCCTCAATTCTGAAAATTTTAAAATTAGGTTTTAGGGATCAACTTTGTGAAAATGATATTTTTTTCAAAAATCTAATATCACCACTGAGTTTGGAGTGTTAAATTTGATAGGGTATCATAGTTTTTTTGCATTTGTGGGATTCCAGATGAATCTCCAGTAGTCCATAGAGACTTGAAATTCCCTAAGTCTCTAGCTAGTGCACCACTTAGCTGATACAATCGCATAATCGACACTTGTGTCGCTTATGCAATTCAGAAAATTAGACCAAGTGTCGCGATTGTGAACCCCGCGTAAGCTATAATAGGGTTGCTTAAGTGATACCTTCCCATAGGTAAGGTATCTTATACAAGACACCTGGTATCATAAGCGGTAGTTGCTTAAGAAACTAAATAATCGTGTATTTTTTTCTTAGGTCCCTTAAATGCCTATGTTTTGTAATTTTTGAGACATCGAGTATAGGTGTTCGTGATTTTGAGCAATTTCCTCCATTTCAAAGCTAGGGTAAGCTCCAAAACACAAATTTCAGCTACCTTCTTTCATTTTTATCATTTAAATCTCGTTACTGATTTAAAAGTGAAAATTGGGGATTTTGGCTTGAAAGACCTAAAATTTTCATTTCTTCGATTTAAACCTCATTTTAACTTGTTTTCATTTGGATGAGTTTCTAATCTTCTAATTATCACTTTTCTCTCAATTTCATCTTCAAAACAACTCCTATTCTCAATTTTTAAATAGATATTTGTGGATTAGCTAGTAAAGCTTAGAAATAATTTTTCGTCAATTTGGACCTCACTTCTAACTTGTTTTTCTTTGATTTTCAGAAGTAGACTTCTAAGAGTACAGGAAACATGTTTCAAAAATAGAATTATAATTTTATGCTTCTTTTTTGAAAATCTATTTTCGGGGTCTATTTTGACCCCGACTAAAAATTAGGTAATATGCATATCTTTGTTTTTCTTTTGATTCATAGATTCTATATTTCTATGTCTTAGATAATTTCACGTCTGGTTGTGGGAGTAGGGATTTATATTGAAGACTTTTGGACTGATTTTTAGCATTCGAGGTAGGTTATGGTTTGACTTTCTTCAAAGTAGGCTGGGTAGTTAATATTGGTAAAAAATTATGTTAAAATAATCATGAAAATGGCTATATTATTGTGTTTTTCCTATGAGGGGTCCTATATATTGATCTTATTTTGTGGTTTTAGAACATTATTTACTTTGTGTGACCGTGTGGGGTCCAATATGTTACTATTGGCCTTCTGTACGTGGAAATTAGTTGTAATATTGTTTGGTGAAAAAGAGTAATGTGACATCAAGGGTGAATTTTAAATGTATTTGATTCTATTGGCATATGGATTATTCTGGATTCCTGGATGGGTGGATTAATAAATGGATTTTGGCTCACTTGGTTGGCATATTTGTTGGATAGGGAATTTCTCATTTTGGTTTGTTGTGAGCATTACATCCTCACATCGTATTTATCGATTAAAAATTGGTACCACCGCGGAAATACGGAAAATACTAAAAAACTAGCTTTTTCTGATAGAAAATGTGACATCCTTAAAGCCCTCTACTGATGAATGTGTTGGAGAGGAGTTATGGATTTTGGTATTGGATACTGGTTGTATATAGGTTTATGAACCCCACATGGGTCATATAACGGGAAACTTTAGTTTCGTAGGTATAATACTCAAGGGTTTGGACTCTAAAATTTTCCATGTGATTGATCTCACTATTGAACCTACGAACCAACTAACAATTAGTAGTTACTTGTTACGGTTCATATGGTACTACTCATAGTCCAACCAGTGAGGCTATTTGATATTTATTCCTTGGTCATGATTAGGACCTTATGAGTTGTAAGTAATGGTCATGAGTCGTAGGGGTAGCTCATGACCAATCCAGTGTAATGTCCCTAAGTTTCTACCTAAACTACAATTGGAAGTCAGAATTTATATCGACTGGTGATGAGTTATAGGGTAAGACTCATCATCACAACAATATAGTAGTCCTAAGGAACTGACCAGACTATGAGTCCAAGAAACGAATCGTGATCAGGGACCACGAATCATCACGTGATGCGTAGTGACTGGGTGTAATAATAACTGCCCACATTTATTATGGACAAATGATTTTTTCCTATTATCCCACTACTTTTCAAAGAACTAAATACACCAAGGGACCTTATTATATTCCATAGGGATAATGTCTTCAAATATAAAGCGCAAAAAATTCCGCCACTAACTCCAAGACATGAGTGGGGTAGTTGTGAATGTGAACCTTAAACTGTCTTAAAATATGTGCTATAACTTGACTCAGCTACATCAAAAAAAAACTCAAACTAGCACTATATCATACTATGTTGTAAAGACCTTGACCTTAAGTGGAAGAGTAAAAAGAGGAGATGAAGCAAATAAGGCCTTGAGCATCAAAATTCTTGCCACATACTTGTTAGACCACTAAAATAGGACCTCCTATCTAATCAATCTATTTATAGGTGATGCAATAGAGAAGAATTCTTTGATGAATTATATATAGTAGCCTTTAACCCCAATCAATCTGTGAAACCTCAATTGAAGATGCGGGTGTTGCCCAATCACAAAATTCTCAATCTTCACTAATACAGGCAGATCACAAAGTTGTATGTTTTGGTTACGAGATCGTCCTAGTAGGATAAATGGGTATTTTTTAAAAATTGAGTTATGGTTCATCTTATTTATCTTCTTATATTTAAATATATTAGTATTCCATTATTTTTATGTGTTATAATGGATATTTAGTTGAGTAGTAAAAATTGCAGTTTCAACATAGTTACCTCATTCAGTGTGAACGTTAGTGTAATACCCCGCATGTTTCTAAGATAGGAAGTGAATAAGTTTTCCTACGTATGAAACCTCCTATCTTGTGAGTAGCATTTTAGTTCATGACTTACAATGAATATCCTAGCGATAAGATAGCTTACGATGTCTTAAGCATGCTCATATAAGTCGCTTAGAGTGATGCAAGCTAAGAGTTTTTGAATCCATCAAGTTTTAGTGTTTGATTTTGTAAGGGTCATATACGAATATAACTCGATGTTAATATGGTATTTTGTCTTATTTAGACCAACCAAATTGTATAGAATCGAATTAGCTTTCCAACGATACCAATTTCTCCTTAATCCAATACCCAAGCGAAAAGTTATGCCCATTTTCATGAGAGACAGTAAGGATAGGCGATTGGTTAGGCGCCGCCCAACCAAACATAGGCGATTGGTTAGGAGCCACCCAACCTAGCTTGGGCAATTACTTGGGCGCTGCCTAAGTCAGTTCCAGGTGCTAAAAACACTCCGTTTTGAGTTATTTTAAGGGTAATTAAGTCTTTTAACACTCTTTACACGTCCCTAAACTTAACCCTACGAAAAATATAGCTTCTAAACATATTACAACCCCATTATCATCTCAAAACTCATCATCCAAGAGAACTAAAAGATAAAAACAACTAGGGTTGCATAATTAAACTTGAAGATCCAATTTCAAGGAAATTCCTCCGTCAATCATCAAGAATCTTCCTTCTAAGGTATGCGTGAGTTGATTCAAGGACTCCTTTCGTCCATGAAGCTCAAGAACCATCTTCGAAATTATATATTATGATGTTTATGTTGTTGGTGGTTGATGTTCATGTGGTGGAGTTTGATGATGCTTAAGATGGGATCTTTGTATGTTTTGTGTGAGGATATAGTGGTATTTAACGTATAAACTTGTGAAATTGGTGGTTGAATGTTTGAAATCTTGATGAATCCACCTATGCCTAAGATGTGTATATAAGGTGTTTGTGGAAATACCTAAGGGAATAGAAATCATGCTTTTATGACATAATAAGCCCTAAATGACTATTCCATATTCTAAGTTTATGTTCAACGTGATCCCCATGCTATTGTCTTGAATTGAAGATGTTATATGAGATGCTCATGCTATTGTTTTGATATGGAATGGCCATGTTATTAAAGACATGCAAGTATATACATGTTGTGTGCATTCCCGATCATGTGATAGTTTGTTGAGAATCATTCTTATTATGAAATCCTTACTTATGATATTGTGAATTGTGGACTCAAATCTTGTGATCAAGTCATGTCATGTGTGTCAGTTTCCTCCTATCGAATCCTGGAGGTATTCGTACCCAAAAACTATAGCTGTGTGCCTATAGCCATTCATGTTTCACGATATCCAAACTCAAGCTATGGTTCTATAGACTTCAGTCAGTCATGTGACTCAGGAAAACCTCATGATCTCATTCAGTTGTCAAATATTAGTAACATTCCGCCAGTCAATGGAATTCAGTAAGATTAAGTCATGTATAGTCAGTTATTCATGTCCAGTCCCTCCAGATGGGAGTAGAGGTTGCACCTAGTGAACCCAAGGATGGGAACTCACCCGCCAGTTCAGGGTGTGATTCTTAGTAGTCATCCTTGTGTTCCAGAACTACGTAGCCAGTGTAGGTTGAGACATCTTAACCAATCAGATTAGGGTTGATGAGGTGGCTTAACCCATCAGTTTAGGGTTCCCACTTTTCTCATTGAGTACCTGCCAGATAAAGGTCACTCACAGGCTGTACTTACCCGTGGCACGGTATTGACACCCCTATAGTCGGGGAAGAGATTGGACCCCAGCTTAGCCATAACGACATACATGGGGCATATCGGTAAAACACTACCTCCCACAGTTTTAGTATCAGTCTCATTAAAAGAACTTAGGGCGTTCTTCAGATTTCAGTATATACAGGACTGTCAGATACAGTCATCCATATTATCAGTTGCAGTATCAGTCATGACAGTTATCACTAAACCATATATTATCTTACAGGTCATGCTATCACGTATTCATGGTACCAGTTCCTATATATGTGTGTTTTCACTCCTACGTTCATATTAGTCAGTCAGTGTTGTTCATGCATGAAACCCTTTATGTTCATCCTACCTTCCTCGTATACTCAGTACTCCAGTTGTACTGACGCATTTGCGCTATGGTGCTTTATTTTCATATTACACCATAGGTTCTGAGACACGAGCTCCAGCCCAGCAGTAGCGGTAGCATTCCATTCGTAGAGACACAGTGAATCCTCATTGATTCGAGGACAATATGCTTTGATACATTTATTTATTTCTTTAGTTCAGTTTTACGGAGTTAGTTGGATACATGTTCCTTCAACTCCTTATTCAGATAGTTTAGAGGCTTTCAAATTTATGTTCAGATTTACGTTTAGACTTTGCTTTCAGATTGAGTTGTTTTGGGTATTTTCACCCACATGGTTTTATTTAGTTGAACCTTATGGCCTTACAGTTTTATGTATTCCGCATTATTATATCATGATTTGCAGTATACAGGTACAGATATTAGTCTTAGCTTGTGGTCCCTCGGGGTCATGAGCACCGTGTAGCACTCCGGTTCAGCGAATCGGGGTGTTACAAACTTGGTATCAAAGCCTAAGGTTAAATAGAGTCCTAGGAAGTCTGAAAGCCGCATCTTGTAGAGTCTTGTACATGGGTGTGTTGCGCACCACATTTATGTACAGGAGGCTATAAGATGTTTTAGGAATAGTCCCCTTTCTTCAGTATTCATGTTATGCCAGTGAGCATAATCACAAGTTAAACTCTCAGTCTAATCCATTCTTCTCTTATTCCAGACCATGGCCCCAAAGAGAAGAAACCAGCCAGCTCCTTAGCCTGAAAATCCTTTGGGCGAACATGTTTCCCATGCGGAGTTTAGAGCCGCATTTACCACACTTGCTCAGTCCATGGCTGCATAGAATGAACAGCCACTAGTTATTCCGTCTAATCCAGTGGCCAATCCCAATGAAGCTAGGGTTCGGGACTTCACCCGGATGAACCCTCCATCTTTCCATGGGTCTAAGTCTGATGAAGACCCTTAGGAATTCATTGACCAAGTCCAGAAGGTCATTGACACCATGGGTGTTACTTCTATTGAGAGTGACGAGTTAGCCGCCTACCAGTTACAGGATGTTGATCATGATTGGTACAAATAATGGAAGTCTGAGAGGTTAGATGATGCAGGCCCTATCTAGTGAGAGAACTTTGTCACGACCTTCTTAGATAAATTCTTTCCCCAAGAGCTGAGGAAAGCCAAAGTTCTTAAGTTCATCAAACTCAGGCAGAGGAATATGACGGTTAGGGAGTATTCTCTCAGATTTACTCAGGTAGCCAGGTATGCTTCTCATGTGGTTGCAGACAATAGGGCAAAGATGATCAAGTTCGTGTTAGGGGTCAACGATAGCGTGGTAAATGAGTGTAGGTCTGCGATGCTGATCTGTGATATGACCTTAGCCAGACTCATGACCCATGCCCATCAAGTAGAAATGAAATACGATCTCTTTCCATACCTCACAAGCAGCAGAAATTTATGACTAGGGAGAGGCAGAACAAGAGAGCAAGGTCAGGTAATTTAAACTTTGCTCACCCCAAGTCAGATGGAGGAAACCGTTCACAGTTTTGCTCTAAGTCAGCCATTCCAGCTCCTTCCTCTGCCAGTGCTCTAGTGCCGAAGTTCAGAGATGGTAATAGAGACAAAGCACCAGGCTCTAAATCTCAGGTCAGTGTTAGTAGTGCCCGAACGAATCCCCTTTGTCAGACTTATGGTAAGAACCACAAAGGCATTTACAGAGCCGGTAGTGATGTCTATTTTGGTTGTGGCAAGCCAGGACACAGGATTAGGGAGTGTCTGCAGTCAAGTCTTCAGTGTAAGAAATCATTCTGCAGCTCAGTTCGGTCGCCCAAACCAGCAGGGTGCCGTTTCCAGTGCTACCAGTGGGCAACGCCCAAACAAACTCTATGCTCTTCAGTCCCAGCAGGATTAGGAAAATTCTCCTGATGTTTATTATTGGTACGTTATAGATTTTCCATGTTCATGTTTATGCTTTGCTAGACCCAGGTGCATCCTTGTCTTTTGTTACTCTATACATAGCAGGAGATTTTCGAATCAGTCCTAAAATTCTAGGAGAGACCTTTTCAGTCTCAACCCCATGGGTAAAACCATCATATCTCGGCAGGTATACAAGAACTTCCCGGTTATGATATCTCAGAAATCCACGTCAGCAAATTTAGTGGAGTTAGAGATGACTGATTTTGATGTCATTCTCGGCAGGGATTGGCTTCATTCCTGCTATGCCACAGTCGACTGCAGAAATAGGATATTTTAGTTTTGGTTCCCGAATGAGACTGTCCTAGAGTGGAAGGATAGCATTTCAGCGTTCAGGGGTCAACTTGTTTCCTACCTTCAGGCAAGAAAAATGATTTCTAAGGGGTGTGTGTATCATCTCGTGCATGTTAAAGATTCCAGTTCTGAATCTCCCATCCTCGAAACAGTCCCTATTGTTAATGAATACTCATATGTCTTTCCCAAAGATCTTCCAGGCATTCCTCCCGAAAGGGAAATAGACTTCGGCATAAACCTTCTTCCAGATACTCAACCTATTTTTATTCCTCCATACAAAATGGCACCAGCAAAACTCAAGGAACTGAAAGATCAGTTGAAGGATCTCTTAGATAAGGGACTCATCAGACCCAGCGTTTCCCCATGGGGTGCGCTAGTATTATTCGTGCGCAATAAAGATGGTTCTCTTAGGATGTGTATTGATTATCGTCAACTCAACAAGGTCACAGTAAAAAACAGATATCCTTTTCCCAGGATTGATGATCTATTCGACCAACTTTAGGGTGCCAGTTACTTCTCCAAAATAGACCTCAGATCAGGCTATCATCAGCTCAGAGTTAGAGAATGTGACATTCTGAAGACAGCTTTCCATACTCGGTAAGGTCACTTTGAATTTTTAGTTATGTCATTTGGTCTTACCAATGCCCCTGCAACTTTCATGGATTTGATGAACCATGTATTCAAGCAGTACTTGGACATGTTTTTTTATAGTCTTTATAGATGATATTCTGGTCTATTCTCGCACAGAGCGTGATCATGCAGACCATCTCCGGATTGTTCTTCAAACTCTCAGGGATCACCAGTTATTCGCTAAGTTCAGCAAGTGCAAATTTTGGCTAATATCAGTAGCATTCCTTGTCCATATTGTTTCTAGTGATGGCATTAGAGTAGATCCTCAGAAAACCGAGGCAGTAAGAAACTGGCTCAGACCCATATCTCCACCAGATATCAGGAGTTTCTTGGGTTTGGCTGGCTATTACAGACGGTTTGTCGAGGGATTTTCTTCTATTGCATCCCCCATGTCTAGATTGACTCAGAAGAAGATTAAGTTTCAGTGGTCAGATTCATGCGAGAAGAGCTTTCAAGAGTTAAAGACACAACTCACCTCAGCTCCAGTTTGAGCTATTCCAGATAGTTTAGACTGTTTTGTAGTCTATTGTGATGCATCCAGAGTGGGTTTAGGTTGTGTCCTCATGCAGCATGGTAAGGTCATAGCCTACACCTCCAGACAGTTAAAGCCACATGAGAAGAATTATCCTACTCATGATCTTGAGTTAGCAGCGGTAGTTTTTGCTTTGAAGATTTGGAGGCATTATCTCTATGGAGTTCATGTAGATTTCTTCACAGACCATAAAAGCCTTCATTATGTCTTTTCTCAGAAAGATCTCAATCTTCTCCAGAGAAGGTGGTTAGAGCTCTTGAAAGATTATTACGTGAGTGTTCTTTATCATTCGGGCAAGGCCAATGTTGTGGCTGACACTCTTATTAGACTATCCATGGGTAGTATTTCTCACGTTGAGGGTAGCAAGAAAAAGATGGCTCATGAGATCCATCAGCTTTCCAGACTAGGAGTTCGCTTAGTCAATTCTAAAGAGGGTGGTGTATGTGTTCATAGTAATTTAGAGTCATCTCTAGTTTTTGAGGTGAAAGAGAAACAAGACAAGGATCCTAGCCTTGTCAAGCTCAAGGAGTTAGTTCAGAATCAGAAATCGAGGTTTTCTCCTAAGGGGGAGATGGTGTTCTTCGTTGTCAGGGTAGTCTATGTGTTCCAGGTGTAGATGAATTGAGGCATCGAATTCTTGCAGAAGCACATAGTGCGTGATACTTTATTCATCTAGGGGCCACTAAGATGTACCGCGAGATGCAGGAGATCTATTGGTGGAAGGGGATGGAGAGAGATATTGCGGAGTTTGTGGCTAAGTGATCTACATGTCAGCAGGTTAAGATAGAGTATCAGAAACCTAGCGATTCCATGTAAGAGTTCACCATTCCTACTTGGAAGTGGGAAGAAGTGAACATGGACTTCGTGATGGGTTTGCCTGGAACTCGTCATCAACATGATTCAGTCTGGGTCATTATAGATAGAATAACCAAGTCAGCTCATTTCTTTCCTGTTCGTACTTCTTATTCTACCGAGGATTATGCCAAACTCTATATCTGGGAGTTAGTCAGGTTACATGGTGTTCCACTATCTATCATCTCAGACAGAGGTACCCAGTTCACCTCTCACTTTTGGAAAGCATTCCAAAAGGGTCTCGATAGCAAAGTCCATCTTAGTACAATATTTCATCCTCAGACAAATAGTCAAGCAGAGAGGACCATTCAGACTATTCAAGATATGCTAAGGGCGTTTGCAAATGACTTCAAGGGAAGTTGGGATGACCACTTGCCTTTGATTGAGTTTGCATACAACAATAGCTATCATTCTTGTATTCAGATGGCTCCATTCAAAGCTCTCTATGGAAGGATATGTAGATCTCTGATTGGTTGGTTCGAAGTTAGTGAGGCCTAAGTCATAGGTCCTAACTTAGTATTCGATGCCTTAAAGAAAGGTCAGTTGATCAGAGAGAGACTCCAGGCTGCTCAGAGCGGACATAAGTCCTATGCAGATGTTCGTAGAAAGGATCTCGAGTTTGAGGTCAATGACTATGTCTATCTTAAGATCTCTCCCATGAAGGGAGTGAAGAGGTTTGTCAAGAAAGGGAAACTCAGTCCCCGGTATGTCGGTCCTTTCAGAATTCTCTGTCGCTTCAGCAAGGTAGCTTATGAGCTTGAGTTGCCTTCAGATCTAGCCTCAGTCCATCTAGTCTTCCATGTCTCTTTGCTCAAGAAGTGCATAGGTGACCCAGCAGTTGTTGTCCCTATTCATAGCATCGACATTCAGAACAGCCTCTCTTATGAGAAGATTCCAGTCAAAATAGTAGATTATTAGACTCGTAGATCGAGGAACAAAGATGACCCTCTAGTCAAGGTTCTTTGGCGAAATCAGTCTCATGAGGGAGCTACTTGGAAAGCAGAAGCAGATATGCGTACCAAGTATCCTCACCTCTTCCCCGCCAATTCAAATCAAGCTCAACGTAACAGTTCTTCTTAAGCTTATTCAGTTTCATGTTCATGTTTCCAGCATAAACTTGGTACCTATTAACCGTTTCATACACAGTAATGCATTCATGTATCAAGTTATCCGTGCATCAGATATGCACGAGTTTAGTATGTTTAGCATGTCAGTCATGAGATAAAGTTTCAGTTCTTCATGTTCTGTTCAGTTTCTATTGTCTTGTATCCCTTCTTAGTAAATTCTCATTCGAGGATGAATGTTCCCAAGGGGGAGATATTGTAATACCCCGCATGTTTCTAAGCTAGGAAGTGAATAAGTTTTCCTATGTATGAAACCTCCTATCTTGTGAGTAAAATTTTAGTTCATGACTTTCAATGAATATCCTAGCGATAAGATAGCTTGCGATGTCTTACGCATGCTCATATGAGTCACTTAGAGTGATGCAAGCTAAGAGTTTTTGAATCCATCAAGTTTTAGTGTTCGATTTTGTAAGGGTCATATTTGAATGAGTATAACTCGATGTTAATGTGGTATTTTGGCTTATTTAGACCAACCAAATTTTAGAGAATCAAATTATCTTTCCAACGATACCAATTTCACCTTAATCCAATACCCGAGCAAAAAGTTATGCCCATTTTCGTGAGAGACAGTAAGGATAGGCGATTGGTTAGGCGCCGTCCAACCAAACATAGGCGATTGGTTAGGCGCCGCCCAACCTAGCTTGGGCAATTACTTGGGCGCTGCCTAAGTCAGTTCCAGGTGCCAAAAACACTCCGTTTTGAGTTATTTTAAGGGTAATTAAGTCTTTTAACACTCCTTACACGTCCCTAAACTTAACCCTACAAAATATATAGCTTCTAAACATATTACAACCCTATTATCATCTCAAAGATCATTATCCAAGAGAACTAAAAGAGAAAACAACTAGGGTTGTATAATTAAGCTTGAAGATCCGATTTCAAGGAAATTCCTCCGTCAATCATCAAGAATCTTCCTTCTTAGGTATGCATGAGTTGATTCATGAACTCTTTTCGTCCATGAAGATCAAGAACCATCTTCTAAATTATGTATTATGATATTTATGTTGTTGGTGGTTGATGTTCATGTGGTTGGAGTTTGATGATGCCTAAGATGGGATCTTTGTATGTTTTGTGTGAGAATATGGTGGTATTTAACGTATAAACATGTGAAATTGGTGGTTGAATGTTTGAAATCTTGATGAATCCACCTATGCCTAAGATGTGCATGTAAGGTGTTTGTGGAAATACCTAAGGGAATAGAAATCATGCTTTTATGACATAATAAGCCCTAAATGACTATTCCATGTTCTATGTTTATGTTCAACGTGATCTCCATGATATTGTCTTAAATTGAAGATGTTATATGAGATGCTCATGATATTGTTTTGCTATGGAACGACCATGTTATTAAAGCCATGCAAGTATATACATGTTGTGTGCATTCCCGATCATGTGATAGTTTGTTGAGAATCATTCTTATTATGTAATCCTTACTTATGATATTGTGAATTGTGGACTCAAATCTTGTGATCAAGTCATGTTATGTGTGTCAGTTTCATCCTATTGAGTCTTGGGGGTATTCATACCCAAAAACTATAGCTGTGTGCCTAGAGCTATGTCATGTTTCACGATATTTGAACTCAAGCTATGATTCCATAGACTTCACGCATTCACGTAACTCAAGAAAACCTCATGATCTCAGTCTGTTGTCAGATATCAGTAACATTTTACCAGTCAACGGAATTCAATAAGATTAAGTCATGTATAGTCAGTTATTCATGTCCAGTCCCTCCAGATGGGAGTAGAGGTTAGCACCGAGTGAACCCAAGGATGGGAACTCACCCGCCAGTTCAGGGTGTGATTCTTAGTAGTCATCCTTATGTTCCAGAACTACGTAGCCAGCGTAGGTTGAGACATCTTAACCCGTCAAATTAGGGTTGATGAGGTGGCTTAACCCATCAGTTTAAGGTTCCCACCATTCTCATTGAGTACCTGCAAGATAAGGGTCACTCACAGGCTATACTTACCCGTGGCACGGTATTGACACCCTTCCAGTCGGGGCAGAGATTGGACCCCAGCTTAGCCATAACGGCATACATGGGGCATGTTGGTTAAACACTACCTCCCACAGTTTCAGTATCAGTCTCATTAAAAGATCTCAGGGCGTTCTTCAGATTTCAGTATATACAGGACTATCAGATACAGTCCTCCATGTTATCAGTTATAGTATCAATCATGATAGTTATCAGTAAACCATATATTAGCTTATAGGTCATGCTATCACGTATTCACGGTCCCAGTTTCTATATATGTGTGTTTGCACTCCTATGTTCATATTAGTCAGTCAGTGTTGTTCATGCATAAAACCCTTTATGTTCAGCCTACCTTCCTCGTATACTCAATACTCTAGTTGTATAGACGTATTTGCGCTATGGTGCTTTATTTTCATGTTACACCATAGGTTCCGAGACACGAGCTCTAGCCCAGCAGTAGAGGTAGCATTCCAGTCGCAAAGACACAGTGAGTCCTCCTTGATTCGAGGATAATATGATTTGATACATTTATTTATTTCTTCACTTCTGTTTTACGGAGTTAGTTGGAGACATATTCCTTCAACTCCTTATTTAGATAGTTTAGAGGCTTTAAGATTTATGTTTAGATTTAGTTCAGACTTAGCTTTCAGATTGAGTTGTTTTGGGTATTTTCACCCTCATGGTCTTATTCAGTTGAACCTTATGGCCTTACAAATTTATGTATTCCGCATTATTATATCATGATTTGCAGTATACAGGTACATATATCAGTCATGGGTTAGCTTGTGGACCCTCGGGTTCATGAGCACCGTGTAGCATTCCGGTTCAGCGAATCGGGGTGTTACAGTTAGTGAAATATTCAATATATCTTTAAATTTAAGAAAACTTTAATGTAATCTAATCATTTTTAATAATTAAATTTATAAACACATTTATTAATTATATTTTATTAATGTTATTGTGACAATTTAAAATTTTGTACTCATCGATATGGGATACATACAATAGTCTATCAAGTGATTAATAGTATTATATAACAAAATAAAAAGTAAAAAGTTAAGAATTATTTAAAGCAAAAATTCGTATTAGCAAAGAACAGAACTAAAGAAGAAACATTAATGAAAAATCAAAACAATGAAAAGAGAGGGATAAGAAGCCCTTCCACAGCTAGCACTAAATAGAAGAGGAACAAACTGAAATACAGTGCTGCTAGAAGGTTGTAACGACCCTCCAAGTCATTTCCTCGATTTGAATTCATTTTCAGCATTTCAAGCCCTCCTATAGTAGCTACATGCCATTTATGACTTGTCAGAACTGTTGATTCAGTGATAGGACAATTTGTTTGGATTTTAGGCTTATTTCTCTATTTTGGATCTTTCGTTGTTTAGGATTTGGTCTCGGATCAAATATCCTTGTAGATGACCTTGGACATAAATTTTGAAACCACCTTCAGCTCTGAAATGTTGAGTTTAGGCTAGGGGACCCTTTGTTTAGGTCCCAAGATTTCTGGACTCATTTTGGGCTATTAGGCAGATTAAGTGAAAAATGAAACTATAGGTAAGGCCCCACATTTAGTGGAAATGATTTCGGATTAAAGTTTTGATTTTTTTATTGAGTCCAAAACATCGAATTTGGTATAGAAGAATATTTTTTGTTTGATCGTAGGGGATTATAAATGAATCATAAACACCCGATCAAAGAACATTTCTGACATAGAAAAGTCTGGTTCACCTGGTCACGAATATGACCTCATAAGAGATGGTCGAATCGCAATCAAGATCATCATGTATGCAACAATATGCCTTTTATGAGACACTGGACATTTGGTTAGTAATCAAATACGAGATAATTAGAGTCGTGTAAGAAACACCTGCCCCTCCTCTTCCAGATCGTGTAAGCTATATCAGAGTCAGATATGCAATTGTCACATAAGCGACACCTGGTACTATTTAACCCTCTTTTTTCATCCAATTTTCTATCATTTCTTCCACTATTTTTACATTAAATTTAAATCTCAAAGAGAGGAAAGAGTGGGGAATCAACCAAATAAATTGAGGTAAGCTCACCTAACTCTTTTTGATCATTTCCCATCAATTTTTCTTTCGATTCCCATCTAAATTCATGAAAAAATTCTTAGAAATTAGGGATTTAATTCCTTAAATTCAAGGGTTTATTTGGGATTCAATTTGTGATCCATTTTTGTTCAACTTTTGACCATACATTCCTTGTCCCTTGAGGGACCTCGTGATGGGTTTGATTTTGAATTTTATTTACGGGCCTACGGGCTCATTCTTGACCAAAAATCTGACCCAATGATTAATATAGAAATATGTATCTTGTTTGACTTCTAATGATGCATAGATTATGACTTTGATATCGTGCCAACATTTTGGGATCATAGAGTGAAGACAGACGTTGTGTGAAAGGTTCAAGGATTTGTGCTACGACATCGAGGTAGGCTTCTGTCTGCTCTTCTTCATGAAATAATGTATTTTATATATTGCATGATATATAGGACTTTGGATTTAATATTGGGTAGAACACCGTGACTTAGCCTAAATTAAGAGTTTGGGGGATAGAATGGTAATTGACCCATAAGGTGAAAAAGTTATTATACTTCTGTAATCCTATTACCTTATTCCCTTCTTTATAGATTGAGCTAATTATAGTATGTTTATGATATTATTCATGATATGGAGAGATATATCTAGGTATTAGAAGCATAAATAGTATTATTAGTCTTATTTGGACTATTTAGGCTTTCTTGGAAAGGTAATTTAGCTGGAATTGACTTACTTCCTCATGTTCTAGGTAAAATTTATATCTTATGCCTAATTATGGCTTATTTAACTTCAAAAATTCAATTTAGCTACCATAGCCTATCCCGAGGTAGAAGATCGTCAAAAATGAATTTCAAAGATTAAAAGCGGGCCCTACTAACCCACATTAGGCCAAGATTTATATTCGTATGACAGCCTATTAGACATTTTTGATAAAAGGGGTGGAAAATGGATAAATTATATGGTTATCTACCCATTTTATCCATGTTAAATGTGTTGGGTATCCAACCCATTTAATAATAGGCCAAATATGGGTCAACCCATGTTATCCATTCAAAAATATGTATAGCCCATGGTTATCCACCAATACACTCTCCTTAAAGTATGAAGTATGTGAAGATGTAGCAACCATTAAAGTATACTTATTAAGGATGTGTTTCGGATTTAAATTTTTTTTTTCTAAAAATGGAAGAGAATATACTTTTTCATTTTATTTTCTAATTTTTTAAAAATTATTTTAACTTTTTCTTTAAAAAAAGTATCCATTTTCATTTTTAAATTATTTTTAATCCCAAGACATAAAACGAGATCAGACCTAGACTCGACTTCCAGCTCGAGATCCAGGATGCAATATCTGACTTGATTCGAGACTCTATTATAATCATTCCCAAGGATCTGACTCTTGACTATGAGTTCCACATGAGACCACGACTCATGATCTGAGATCAAACTCCCTAATCTATCTTGAGAACATACTTCCTACACCAATTTGATACCCAAATCATGACACTAACCTCAGACCTAAAATTCAAATCCACTATTACCCCATCGAGACAAGAATACAACCAAAACTAGAGACCTAGACTCACATTTCGAGGTCGAATACCTAAAATCATCTTTAGACCTAACTCCCAACACCAAATAGAGCTCCAAATTTCAACACAAATTTGGGACACGAGATTTAAATCATAACCCCAAACCAAGACACAAACCATAATAAAAATCAAACTTCCAAATAAATCCAAGATTCAAATTTTGACCTCGACCCGAGAGTCGATTCGCCAACAAAATTTAAGATCTCTTATTTTCATGAAAATATTATTTTGTGAAACATAATATTTTGATTCATATCAAATACACCCTAAAATAAAAAGAAATAATGTTTGTGATATAGGAGTGCATTTTTCTTTACATAATAAGATGTAATGGATAATATGGATATCCATATTATCCACTAGGTTTTCCCAGTTAATCCATACCAAATATGGGTCAGGTCAGATATTTTATCCATTTTCACATGTCTTATTTTTTACGGAACCATATCTAACTAGACCAACCAATTTTTAATCCCTCTTTAAGACTAACAAACCTATACTATAAGGTTGCTAAGGGACTTGGGGGATTGTAGTGGTATTTCACCAAAATATAATGTTATGGTTATTTCAAATATAATATTGAGCCTAAGGCCGTGACTATGATGATATGGTTATGCTGGATATTATATTAGGTCCAAGTCCATGATTATGATAAAGGTTGGATTCTGAAAAGTATTTTATCCTTGTAAAGGAAGTGGTCCTAGTTTATAGATATATTGATTCTTATACTCATATTGTTTACATACTGGTGATGGCATCCATCAATTCAATACAATCCTGATCACTTAGATGAAAATAATATGATTCAAATCAAAATATGGTTTTATTACTCTTTTCATAAAAAGTGATTTATTCCCACTTTCACTTTTAAAATGGATATCTTTGTAATGGATATTTTACCATCTAATAACTAATGAGACATTGATCCAAAAAATGATGTTCTCGAGATTTGACTAAGATAGATTTTGGTCCACATTTTTGCTACTACTATTTACCTTGATGAGAGAGTTTCGACCCTTCCATACTTTAAGATAACTTAATCCCAGAGTTTACCCCGAGTAATGGATTTATGAACCTGCACTCTATTAGACATGATTTTAGCTGTGTATTTAAAAATATATTCATATATATATATATTACTGGTACTGGATTTAAGGATGGTGTTAATAATATGAGTTTCAATTTAAGTTTGGCGATTAATGATGATGTTAAGAATATGAGTTTAGGTTCAAGTTCGATGATTGATGATAATATTAATGATGTAAGGTTATACACTAGGTTTACATTATGATACTCAAATTTTGTTATGGTATTATGGATTTTGTTTTTATTTATCCTTGTAAGTGCATTGCGTATCACTAGTATGCGCCAATATCTATCAGCCTTATGGGGGTTTCATAGGTATAAGTGATAAGTATAACTAGTGGTTCATATTATTTATGCTTGTATCTATCAGCCTTATGGGGGTTGCATAGGTATGGGCTTTGATTGTTGTTTTTTGAGAATTTATTGAACCTTCTGGCCTATGGCGGCGGGGTTTATGAAAGGCTTAGTTAGGTATTATTTGTTCGAACTAGCTGGTTACTTTATTTCTTTATTGTTGCAATTATGGATAGTGCGTGATAGGTTGACTATTGGACTGGTACTATGATCTGACATATGATTTTGATACTTTCATCTTATAGTGATATTATTATGCATAATTATCCCATAGGTAAGCATTATGGCTTTAGACCCTGACATTCTGATTCCTTCCTTTATAGTTTCTTTATTATGGTAATTATCTTATGTTTAGACATATGTATTAGATACCCTAATCAATTTAGCTCTAGTTTCGACTATGATTGAGAGGTTGGGAGATGCTAGAGTGATGACTTAGGTTGTACCTATAGTTGAACTTATATATATGTGTGTGTGTATGCATGTATCTATAGTATCCATATATCTTTTTATTCCTTCATTTATTTTGGTTGTATATTCATTCCTTAGCCTTATATACTATTATATATCCTCTTTTTGACATTTATTCGTATTTTGGTTAATAATGTACGATATAGTGCTGATGTTCAGGTATATGGATAGAATGGAATAGTTTATCCTTAATACATTCTTAGCCTTATTATGTTAGTCTCGTGGATATGAATAGTATAGTTTACCTTATTATCTCACTAGCTTTATTATGTAGTTGTTGGATATTTAGGTATAGTTTATATTTTTACTTACATATTATGCATGATTGCATATAAAGAGATCATATGAGTTTTTAGTCAATATATCAACTCCATCACTACCTCACTGCTTTATCAATTTGGAAATTGGTGTATTCAATACCATGCAACTCAACCAGGCCCAAATTATACTGCCTCTTCATACAGATAGTATGGAACTCAAATACATCCAACTATGGGTCTCATGCAAACCTCGGTGGGGCTAATCTAAGAACCGACCCAGCATCTTCTGCATTTCTTTTGTCATGGATTATTTAACTACTATTACCTATGGACCTACTGGCTCTGGTGGAAGCTCTGTTCAGAGAGACACAACTATAGACTATGCTCTTGTACCAAGGACATTACTAGTGGAACCTCTTGAAAAAACCTAAACTTGGACCCTTGGAAAATTTTTCTATGTTGTATATTTTGGACAAGGTACGATTCATGGTACTAGTTTTATGTTGATATACGACTTGGTATCCCTTATCTTGTATATTTCATAGTGTAGTTTGGCTTGGGTACTATCCAAGGTATGACTAGGCAACTTGCCAATAATATGTTAGGGTAGGAGCGGTATCTTGCAAGGTCGTATGATGCCTCATGCTTAATCTTTATGAATTTGTCCAAGATATGGTTTGTGGGTACTTTTCATACCCTAAGATACGACTTAGACCTAGGTGTTCGTATGTTGGTCAGTATATGGGACCATGGTGGGGTCTAGGGTAAGAGTTAGGGTACCTCTCGTACCCTAGGGTACGGCTAAGGGGGTTGAGTCATACCTACCTGGGACTTGGTTTTTAGCTTGTAAGCTGAGGGTAGTCTCAGCATTTCCTACCTCAAACCATTATCTCCCCGTGTTATATAACCCTTGGTGGCCTCTCATAACGCTTTTTAAAAGATCAAAACACTCAAAATACTTTCTCAAACTCACTCCTAAAGATTGGAGGCTAGGGTTTCCACAAGTGCTCTTCAAAGGGCTCAAAAGTCAAGTTTCTCTTTGAAATCTTCTTGTATAAGGCATGTACTCCTCCCTTTATTGTTAGTTCCAACTAAAGGAATGATTTAATGTTTTTTAAACATTAAGTTATTAATCATAAATAGCTATTTTGGAAATCGATGTTGAGGGTCTTGACGCATATTATTGTATCTGGGTTTAAATTATGTTTTCACATAATTTTAGTGATGTTTTGCACATGTGGGTTCTTGTTTGTTATGTTTTAATAAATTGTCATGGGTAACCCTAAAATGTATGGTTTATGATTTGGTTTTGGACTTGGTAAAGGTATGCCCTCAATATGTTTCATAAAATGCCTAAGAGAATGTTTTTACTCTATTATTGAACTTTCATTGAAACTATTGCATGGTATAGTTTTGTAATGGAACCCTAAATGGATTTTGATGGTTTTGCATGGTTTGGTTGGTTAAAATGGTTTTGAAATGGTATGCATGGTTTTGGCTGGTTAAATAGTAAGGCCTTGATGGCTATGAATTTGATTTGAATAAAAACCCTATGGGGTACATCAGAATCCCTTAAGTGAATGAAATAATGAAATTGGATTGAATGATGAAGTCTTGTGGGGTATAAGGGAATCCCCCTAACAAAGATTAATAATGAAATACATGCGAGGTACAAGAAAATCCCCTAAGTATGCCTTAAAATGATGTAGTTTCGGGATACATGGGAATCTCCCAAGTAAACTAAATGATGTAATCAATGGGGTACATGGGAAAAACCTAAGGTTGGCTAGGGACATTTCTTGCAAGCTATAATTGGTTTGGCGATACCACTTTTCATACTCTTTGTTAATAATAAATGGAATCCTGGTTTGGTTGGATGGTAATGGTTTTAATTAGAAAATAATGGCAGGGTGTAATAACTAATCATGAAAGTGCGAGTCCAAGAGACGAACAATGGAAACTCATGTTTTCCGACCAGAGGATAGGTCTTGATGACCTCATATATGATCTTTCTAGGGTACACAGGAATTCCCTAAGTATATTTGTATATATGTATCATAGAGAGAGAAGGGTACTTGGGAATCCCTACTCCTTTGGTATCTATGGTTTATACAACAACACGCATCGGGGTCCATTCATGGGGTTATAGTGGACCCATATAGCTCGTGGGTATTTCTAGGACTCTTAGGCTTCACGTACCTAGATAAATGATTTTAAATGAATAATAAACCAGGTTTCCTTTCCTGGGATGGTTTATATATGTATATATGTATGGATATGTGAGCATGGTTGGTTTACTTAATTTTTAAAGGTTGACATTATTTTATCCTTATCATTAGTTCATGCTAATGTTCACCTTCTAACCATCCTCGAGCGGCTGTATCCCCACTCGATGTATGAACCGGGCATACTTCTTCTCCTACTCATTAATTATATTCGGGGACAATCGGTGTTTGATTGAAGTGGTAAACTTTCCTAGTTCGGAAGGCATTTATTTCATGTCATGGGTTACTTTATATACTTTTGTCTTTGTTATACTTTGCTTTTTGGGTATGGTCGGGTGCATGTCCCGACTAGGTACACATTGGTTTGATCTAGAGGCTTTGTATGGACAACTGTGGAATTGGGTATGGACTGATTATAGTTTATATATTACATGGATGGGATGATTGTTTTTGTTTTGGTTATGGTTTTTGCTTAGTTATTAGTTATTGGTGTGACATTGGTTGGACTGACTTGGTTGGGTTGGCTTAGATATAGGCTTATCCCAAAGTCATTACATTGACAATACACTATCTTGTAATATGTTGGGAGTTTATCTGACTCAGGGTATATGTTGGTTGGTTGGGTTAGGTATAGAGGTTGGTGTCCAGTCTGAGTTAGACTTGAGATTACCCATTTACGATAAGGCCCTAATTTGGGTCGTGTCATATTTGTATTAGAGACTAGGTTTTGGTGTCATAGGGTGTCCACAAAGACGTGTCGAGTAGAGTCTTGCTTATGGGTGTGTTGTGGACCATACTTATATTTAGAAGGCTACGAGGCATTTAGGAATGTTATACTTTATTGTTGTTCTATCATTGGGCTATGGAGTCTATGATCTTGAACTCTTTCTTAAATTTTCTTTTGGCTCATCTTTCAGATCATGTCCGCTCAAAGATCTAAGGTTCATGGAAGCTCACCCATCCCACTTGAGGATAACATGGATGGATCTAGTGTAACTCATAGGGAACAGACATTACCATGGGTCTTAGCTTCTGATTTTTCTCGTGGACCCACTGATCTCCACTAATTGTATTTCAAAAAGTGGCACTCATTCTCAGTTATCTCAAGAAGAGATTACCAGTGCCGAGTTTCTTCATTCTATTCATCTATTAACCTAGATAGTGACAACTCTGTCATGCCAGTTTGATCCCATTGGCAAGGAAGAGAATAATACAAGGTTAAAAAATAGGCAAGGTGAGAGGTCTCAGAGTTTTGGACAAAGATGAGGCCAATATTATGGTTGTAAGTGGTCCAAGAGGAAAAGTTGGGTGGGTCTAAACTCTTATTTTATGGCTAGTCCTCCCTACCCAAATTAGTTGAGAGGCAGATATTTTGAGAGTGGTAATGCTTCTAGGGAACAAAGTGCCCAATTTTGGGCTGGTGGGGACCAATCCATATCATCTCATCCTCCTTGTAGATTTTATGGTCTATCATACCATGGTTATTGCATGAAAGGGTGTAATCATTATTTCAATTGTGGTCAATTGGATCATATGCAATAGGAGTGTCCTACAATAATTATTTCTTGGGCAAATAGGGTACCCATTGCCACTTCTCTAGCTTTTGCACTGAGGGGGTGCTACTTATAGATCCAACACTGGTTGGGCTCATCTCAATGCTCTTACTATCCCTCAGGAGTTTGTGGCATCTTTTTATGCTGACACTGGTATGTTGTGTACTCTTTTCCCATGTTGTGTATTACTTTCTTGGTATGAGATCCTTGCTCTCTTTTGTGACCTCACTTGTGGTTGTGTACTTTTCTTTTGTTCCCAAGGTTGTTTTGGATCCTTTTCTTTTTCTATTTTTACTCGGTAAGTGACTTTGTGATTTTTAGAAGAGTCTATGGAGATGTGTAGTATCTGTTGGTCTTGTCGGATTGGTTTGACTTAGATATGGTGGATTTCGATGTCATTCAGGATTTATTGTTTATAGTCGTGCTATGTATTATTAAATTTTTGGGTCCATATAGGTTTTATTTAGACTCTATGGTTAGTTAGATATAGAGTGGGAGGATGATTTCATTCCATAGATATTAAGCAAAAGGTTATATCATATCTTAAAGATCAGAGATTAATCTCCTAAAGGGGTGTCTCAATTTTTATTTGGTTCGGGTTAAAGGTTCTAACTAGGAAGGTCTTTCTTTGCGTTTGGTTTTGGTGGAGAATGAATTTCATAGGGTCCTTCCTGATGACCCTTTAGGTGTCTTTCCAATGGGGAGGTTGAGTTTGGGATTGGACTTGTTTTGGACACTTGTCTAATTTCTATTATTTGTTTATAAAATGGTTTTGGTTTGGTTAAACTAGCATAAGGGAAGATTAAGAAATCTCTTAGATGAAGATTTCATATGTCCTAGTATCCTTCGCGGAGTGATTTTGTTCTTGCATGCATAAAAGGGGATGGTTTTCCCGAGAAAGTATGGATTGTTGGTGGATGAATGAGGAATTTGGGGCATCTTTCTCATAGGGTTTACCATATATGTATATTCTTTATGAGGTGATTTGTTAAGTAGTGCATGATGGTTAATGAATGCTAGGTTTGATCCTAAATGTTAATTTTAGTAAAAGGAGTATGTTAACTTGGGGATACCAATATGGACATTGTGGAGGTAAATTAGTGTATTGGATGAGGTTTATTGAAGGGGTGTGGTTTATAGCTCAGGGAATACAATAGTGGGAACGTTGTGACTCATAAACCAAAGGTTCAAATTGAATGGATCGATATACATTGGGGGTCTAGTCATTGGAAAGCTTAGAGAATAGAGTTTGTATGACTATAATGGGCTCTAGGTAACATTTGTCATTAATAGGGTTTTGGGTATAGGGAAACCTAAGTCTCCCTCGTAGTCATCTGAGTTAATACCCATTAGAGCGAAGTGTTGTACTTATAGGTTCCATATTAAGGTTGAGGATTAATCTTAAATTTTCTTATAGCGAAGGACATCAAGGGAATTCCGAGTTGCATATTCTAGTGATTTTCTTCTATCTCTGTTAAGTGTATGCTCTACTGGTGTTGCATGCATTCTTATAACGCTTATACCTAAGGTTTGCAATTGTTGTTCACCTTGTTACCTAGATATGAGTCTTGAGTCTTTATATTATAATACCTATGATATATCTGGTTGTGTTCCATTGCCAATCCTAAGGACTCCTTTTGTGGTATGGTTATGTTGGGATAATTCTTCATTATGGTCTAGGTGGTTGCTATATGATTCTTCATTATGGTCTAGGTGGTTGCTATAAAGTAATTTATGCCTATGGTGTCGTGTTTTGTTTTGGGGTCTCGCTTTAAGTGTCATATGAAATTCTTGGAATTTGGTTCCTTAAATGACCCTTCTTGTGTTAGGATGATAATGGCTTGGGGAGCATGGTGACAATTTAAAATGGGGAATGTAGAAGTCTCTAAGTGGGGAAGATTCTAGGGTGAGAACTCAAGTTAAGGTCTTGGAAGGGGAGGTAAGGTTGTTGTCATGAGAGATGACTAGGAAAGGAATGTGTGGTGAAAACCTTTATGAAAATTTTAGAGGGTACTAAATCTTTGGAAGGGTAGGCTTGCATCTGATGATCAATAGATTTACCAATCGTTGTGTTGAATACTTAGGAGGCTTTGTGTGGTATGCTTTATGAGTTGTTTTCATGGAAAAATTGTTATGTGGTTTTGTCTTTTCAAATATATGTTGAGGTTTTTTTTATAATTGTTTGTTATGGTTTTCCCATGTGTTTTACTAATTCTTATCATATCATAATGGTGATGGAGCAGATTAGTGTTTCGGGATGGATCCAAGAATAGAGCCGGTGGCTTGAGTAAACTCCATGTAGCTTTGGATCGGATTGATCATGGAAGGGGTGTATAGTAAGACTCAAACTCTCATATTTATGTGTCTTGGGGAAATTGTTAGTTGAATTGGACAAGCTCACTAGCATGAGTTCTATTCGTTAGGTATTTCTTATGTTGTGTTGAGGTAAGGTGTGGATGGTCCTTTATTTGTTGTTTTCTTTGGGTGGTATTGGTATCTTGTGTTCTTTGTTCTTTAAGGAGGTCTTAGTGAGGATCTTGGGATTGAAAAGTTTGCCTGTTGCGAACAATTGGTGTGGCTTCAGTGAAGGTTCTATGGCAGAACCAAAAGTCCGAGAGGACGTGGAGTCCAAGTACCCGCGTTGGTTCTTTGTTCCAAAAATTCATGCGTAAGGTATGTTTTATTTAACACATCTTTTTTTCCTAACTTCGTTAAGGAAATGGTTGGTTTTTGTTGCATCTTTTTTTTTCTAGATTAGTCAAAGGCCGGAGTGGAGGTGTTCGGGTGTAAATCGTTCTTAGTGTATGTGGTGATCTTCTCATCTTGTTAAACATCTTTGTCTTCTAATTCGGTTAGAGGAAGGTTGATGGGTTTTAATGTGTTATATCATGCTTGTTCTCACCCTTACCCATCATTTGAGGACGTATAATCCTAGTAGGGGAGAATAAAACACCCTAAACTTAGACCTTTTAAAAAATTTACTAAGTTGTGTATTCTGGACAAGGTAAATTACATGGTACTAGTTGTATGCTAAGATAAAACTTGATGTTCCTTCTCTCGTATGTTTCACAGTGTAGTTTGGCTTGGGTACTATCCAATGTACTACTAGGCAACTTACCAATCATACGCTAGGGTATGAGCGATATCTTGCCAAGTCGTATGATGCCTCATGCTTAGTCTTGATGAATCTGTCCAAGATACAGTTTGTGGGTACTTTTATTACCCTAATATACGACTTAGACCTAGGTGGTCATATGTTGGTCTGTATAGGGGACCATGGTGAGGTCTAGGGTACAAATTAGGGTATCACTCATACCCTAGGGTACGGCTAAGGGGGTTGAGTCGTACCCACTTGGAACATTTCCCACCTCAAACCCTTATGTACCCACGTTATATAACCCTTGATGTCCTCTCATAAAACTTGTTAAAAGATCAACACACTCAAAATACTCTCTCAAACTCACTCTTGAAGATAGGAGACTAGGGTTTCTACAAGTGCTCTTCAAGGGGCAGTTTCTCTCCAAAATCTTCTTGTATAAGGCATGCACTCCTTCCCTCATTGTTAGTTCCAACTATAGACATGATTTAATAAGTTTTAAACATTGATTTATAAATAATAAATGGTGGTTTTTGAAACCAATGTTGAGGGTCTTGATGCGTATTTTTGTGTCTTGGTTTACATTATTTTTTCACATGTTTTTGGTTATGGTTTGCACATGCGGGTGCTTGTTGGTTATGGTTTAACAAATGGGTCATGGGTAACCCCATGGTTTATGCTTTGGTTTTGGTTGTGGTAAAGGTAAGCCCTCAACATGTTTGATAAAATGCCCAAGAGAATGTTTTTACTCTATTATTAAACCTTCATTAGAACTATTGCATGGTATGGTTTGATAATGGAACCCTAAATGGATTTTAATGGTTTTGCATGGTTTAAATGGTTTGAATGGTTAAAATGGTTTTGGAAAGGTATGCATGGTTTTGTTTGGTTAAATGGTAAGGACTTGATGGCTTTGAAATTTCATTGAATGAAAACCTTACAGGGTACACGGGAATCCCGAAAGTGAATGAGATAATAAAATTATTTTGAATGATAAAGTCTTGTGGGTATAAGGGAATCTGCCAAGCAAAGCTTAATAATGAAATACATGTTGGGTACACGGGAATCCCCCATGTAATACTAATAATGATGTACTTTCTGGGTACATGTGAATCCCCTAAGTAAACTAAATAATGTAACCTATAGGGTACATGGGAATCCCCTAAGGTTAGATAGGGACATTGCTTGCAAGATATAGTCGGTAAGAAGATACCACTACTCATAGCCTTGGTTAATAATAAATGGAATATTAGTTTTGTTAGATATTATTCTCTACTGTGACTAGAACTGTGACTGGTTGTTCTACTTTATTGGATATTGTGTGTTGTTCAAGCTGCTAGACCGGTTAGGGTGTTTTGTGTGTGACTGCTTTTTGTCTTGGTAGTGCTTTGATTGTTTGTTTGTCTATTTGGGGCACTATTTTTGGCTTGTGTGTAGTAGATTTGGGGGTTGATGGTGGAGTAGGGTCATATTCGAGGGGGCTGGGGAGGGCGGTCATTTTAGGAGGAGGTGATAAGGGGAAGTCAGGGGCGGGTGTGGTGTCGAGGCCGGGCGGTAGGGATGGTTTGGTGAGGGGTGTTAGAAGTAGATGAGAGGCGAGAGAGGATAGGTTGAAGGTTGGGTCTTGGAACTTAGGGACCCTTCAGGGTAAGTCCGTGGAGCTGGTGAAGATCCTTAAGAAGAAGAGGATTAATATTGCATGCATTCAGGAGACTAAGTGGGTAGGGTCTAAGGCCAGGGATGTAGATGCATACAAGTTGTGGTACTCAGAGAGTGACAGGCAACGGAATGGAGTGGACATCTTAGTGGACGAGGAGCTTAGAGGGAAGGTGGTGGAGGTCAGGAGGGTCAGTGATAGGTGGATGACGATTAAGTTGGTCATTGGGGGTTTACGCTGCATGTGAGTAGTGTTTATGCACCGCAGACGGGCTTGGATGAGAAGGTGAAAGTGAGTTTTTGGGAGGCTTTAGATGAAGTGGAAAGAAGCGTGCCTAGCTCGGAGAAGATTATAATTGCAGGGGACTTCAATGGGCACATTGAGGTCTTACCGGGAGGCTATGATGATGTGCACGGAGGGTTTGGTTTCGGTGATAGAAATGGGGAAGGACCTGGTCTATTGGAGTTTGCAAGGGCTTTTAGGCTCTGAACTCAAGTTTCGTAAAGAAAGAGGATTACTTGATTACCTTTCGAAGCGTGATAGCCAAGACCCAGATTGACTTTTTGCTACTAAGGAAAGGGGATAGGGCCCTTTGTAAGAACTGTAAAGTCATCCCGAGTGAACATCTTTCGACCCAGCACAGGCTTCTAGTGATGGACTTGATAATCAAGAAGATAAAAAATAGTAGGTCCATAGAAGGTCGCCCTAGCATTAAGTGGGGATGCTTGACGCCAGTCAGTATGCTGGAGTTAGGAGAGAAGGTGGCGGGAGTGAGGGTGTGGGAGTGCAGGGGGACGTGGATATTATGTGGGATAGGGCTGCTAGATGCATCACAAAGACTAGAAGAGAAGTGTTGGGTGTTTCGAGGGGTCGGGTAGGATGACCTAAGGGGGACTGGTGGTGGAATAAAGAAGTTAAAAAGAAAGTGGAGAGTAAGAAGAGGGTGTATGTAAAGTTAATTGAGAGTAAGGATGAATATGAGAAATGGGTGAATAGGGAGGCGTACAAAGTAGCAAGAAAGGAGGCTATGTTAGTAGTTACAGCTGCTAAGACAGCAGAGTTTGAGAGCTTGTATGCGGGGTTAGAGAAGAAAGGTAGGGAAAAATGATTGTATAGACGGGCTAAAGCTAGGGAGCGAAAAGAGCGTGACCTTGACCAAGTGAAGTGCATAAAGGGAGAGGACGGGAGAGTTTTGGTGGAGGATGTCCACATTAAGAAGAGATGGAAGGATTGTTTTCCTGGCTTATTGAACGAGGAGGGGGACAACAACTTTGAGCTAGGGGAGCTGGACCACTAGGAGAAGAATCGGGATTTCAGTTACTGTAGACGTTTTAAGGTGGAGGAGGTCAGAGAGGCTATTCGTAGGATGTGGAGGGGCAGGGCGACTGGGACCGATGAAATTTCGGTGGATTTTTGGAAGTTTACTGGTAATGCGGGTTCGAGCTGGTTGACAAATTTGTTTAACGACATTTTCAAGACTGCGAAAATGCCTGAGGCATGGAGATGGAGTATGCTGATTCCGTTGTATAAAAACAAGAGTGACATTCAGAGTTGCAACAACTATATGGGCATTAAGCTGTTGAGTCACACTATGAAGATTTGGGAGAGGGTGGTTGAACGAAGATTGAGGAGGGTCATGTCCATTTTGGAGAATTAGTATGGATTTATGCCTGGTAGCTCGACGACAGAGGAAATCCACCTGGTGAGAAGATTGGTGGAGAAGTATAGGGAAAGGAAGAGGGATTTACACATGGTGTTCATCGACTTGGAGAAGGCTTATGACAAAGTCCCGAGGGAGGTTCTTTGGAGATGCTTGGAGGTGAGAGGGGTCCCAATGGCGTACATCAGAGCTATTAAGGACATGTAAGATAGAGGGAAAACTCGGGTGAGGTCGGTGGTGGGATACTCAAATTATTTTCCAGTTGAGACAGGGTTACATCAGGGATTGACTCTCAGCCCATTTTTGTTTGTACTGGTGATGGACATGTTGACGCAGAGTATTCAAGATGAGGTGCCTTGGTGTATGTTATTTGCAGATGACGTGGTGCTAATTGATGAGACGCGGGGGGGGGAGGTCTCAATGATAAATTAGAGGTTTGAAGGCAAACCCTCGAATATAAGGGGTTTAGGTTGAGTAGATCCAAGACGGAGTATTTGAAATGCAAGTTTAGTGAATCGAAGCAGGAAGACGGAGTGGTGGTTAGGTTGGATTCCCAGGATGTTTGTAAGAGGGACAGTTTTAAGTATCTTGGGTCTATGATTAAGGGGAATTGCGAGATTGATGAGGATATCTCTAAACGTATTGGAGCAGGTTGGATGAAGTGAAGGTTATCCTCAGGAGTGATGTGTGATAAGAAGGTACCCTTAAAGCTTAAAGGCAATTTCTACAAAGTGGCATTCCGTCCAGCTATGCTGTATGGTGAGGAGTGTTGGCCAGTCAAGAACTCCCATATTCAATAATTGAAGGTAGCGAAAATGAGAATGTTGCGTTGGATGTGTGGACAGATAGAGTTAGGAATGGGATTATTCGGGAGAAGATGTGAGTGGCTTTGGTGGAGGACAAGATGCGGGAAGGAAGGCTGAGATGGTTTGGGCATGTGATGAGGAAAGGCACGGATGGCCCAGTGTATAGGTGCGAGCATCTAGCTTTGGATGGTGTCAGGAGAGGTAGAGGTAGGCCAAAAAAGTACTGGAGAGAAGTGATTCAACAGGACATGGAGCTGTTACAGCTGTCTGAGGACATGACCCTAGATAGGAAGGTGTGGAGGTCGTGAATAAAGGTAGAAGGCTAGTGCCTGGGTGGGTTGTAACTAGTAGTTAGGGAGCTCCGATGTAGCCGGGTTAGTAAGCCTACGACTGTGTACATTGGTAGGAGCCATTAATGTATGCTACTACTAGGGGGCGCCCTTTTTTTTTTCTCTTCCTTTCCCTTTTCTTATTTCTTATTTCCTGTTTTTTAAAATTTTTTGTATTGCTCTTTTTCATGGCTAGCTTAGCTCTACTGTTATTATTTGTCATTTCTTATTTCGTTTATGCCACCCATTCCGTGTCATATATTACTGACCTTGTTGACTATTTATTATCTTGAGCTAGGGGTCTATCGGAAACAACCTCTCTACCTCTTTGAAAGTAGCGGTATGGACTGCGTGTATTTTATCCTCCCTAGACCCCACTTGGTGGGAATAAACTGGGTTTGTTGTTGTTGTTGTATTAGTTTGTTGGATGGTAATGGTTTTAATTGGGGATTAATGGTGGAGTGTGATAGCAAATCGTGAAGGTGCGAGTCCAAGGGACAAACATTAGAAACTCATGTTTGCTAACATGAGGATAGGTCATGACTACCTCAAATAAGATATTTCTGGGGTACAAGAGAATCCCCTAAGTACATTTGTACATATGTATCATTGAGAGCAAAGGGTACTCGGGAATCCCCTACTCCTGTGTCATCTCCGGTTTGTATGGGTACACGCATCAAGGCCCATTCAGTGGGTTACACTGGACCCATATAGCTTGGGGGTGGTTCTAGGATGGTTAAGCTACACATACCTAGGTTAATGATTTTAAATGCATGCTAAACTTGATTCTCTTTCTCGACATGGCTTATATATGTGTATATATATGGATATGTGTGCATGGTTGGTTTACTTGATTTTTAAAGGTTGACATTATTTTATACTTATCTTGAATTCATGCTAGCGTTCACCTTTTAACCCACCATCAGGCGGCGGTATCCCCACGCGATTACTTCTCCTCCTGCTCATTGATCGAATTTGGAGGCAATCGGTGTTTGATTGAAGTGGAGAACTTCCATAGTTTGGAAGGCATCTATTTCATATCATGGATTACTATATGTACTTTTGTCTTTCATAGACTTTAGTTTTTGTCTATGGTCGAGGGCATGTCCCGACTAGGTACTTGTTGGTTTAGTTTAGAGGATTTGTATGGAAAACTGTGGTTTTGGGTATGGATTGATTATGGTTTATATATTACATGCATGGGATTATGGTTTTTGTTTTGGTTATGGTTATGGTTATGGTTTTGGATTGGTTATTAGTTATTGGTTGGACATTGGTTGGATTGACTTAGTTGTGTTGGCCTCGGATATAGGCTTATGCCAAAGTAATTACATTGATAGTATGCTATCTTGTTGTATGTTCAAAGTTCATACGACTCTGGGTATATGTTGGTCGGTTGGGTTGGGTATCGGTGGTGGTCTCCAGTCCGGTTTGGACTTGTGATTACCCATTTATGAAAAGGCCCCAAATTAGGTCATGTCCCCTCTTCTTAGGGAGACACAGCTCTATCCCTCTGAATGGATGTCTAGTCCCCAAACATCTATTGACCGCCAAACCATATCGAATAAAAAAACCAGGGCATCATGGAGGACAAATGAAGACATAAATTTGGGTTGAGACTAGGCTACATCCTGACCTACTTGTTGGTATAGAGGTAGATCATACGGTGCAGTATCTAGCTCACATTAAATAATTTGATCTAGTAAAGTCTTTCTAGCATTACCTTGAGTTGGGGCTTAGCTCTTTCCTGGCCTTTACCTTGTGGTCAACCTGTACCTATAATAGGTGCCCTAGTTGCAGGCCTAAGGTCTTCATCACCGACTGTAGTAGCTCATGTCATAGCCATCTTCGAATGAGTGAAATAAATGAGAATCTAGAAACCAATATAGGCACAACACACAAAAATGACTCAAAATGTGAGATTTTTCATACAATTTCTAGTAGCCTCCAAAGGATAAGGTAGAAACGCCATCGAACAGATTTCCGAGACTCTCTACTAGATACTTTCTTTTGTACAGATGATAATGGTGAATCTATACTTGAATACCAAACTATCACGACCTAATTTCTATGGTCATGATGACACCTACTTCAAACCACTTGAAGGTAAGCCAAACGATAGCCCATAACACCAAGTAATGGTTTAACAGCTGAAAGATAAATAAATAAGGATAAAAGAGTAGTATTCTACGACTAGAGAAGGAATATATATATATATATATATATTATCACAACCATATTGTTTGGTCAAGTTGACACCTACTTTTATCCCATCAGAAGGTAAGACAAACCGTAGTCCGCAGTTATAAGCAATAGGCTTATTGGGTGACTACTGACATAAATGATAGAAGTATGTGAATAAAAGCTTAAAACAATGTCACTGAATAATAATAATATGGAATAAAATAAAATAATAATAATACCATCCCATAACTTATTAGTGTCGGTACAAGAGAATCTAGAAAAAGAATATAAGAACTTTAATCGTAAAATATACATCAGTCTCCAAATGAAAGACTAAGAAAAAATAGAAAAAGGAGAAAAAGTCAACTCTGGCTCCAAGAGCTCACTCTTTCTCCAAACTCTAGTCAGCACAAATGCAACATCAATGACATTAACTAGTACTGGTATCACCACCAAAAAGGTAGAAAAGTGTAGTATGAGTACCAAAGCCACGAGCACTTAGTGATCATCATCGGCCGACTGAGCTAAAACATAATATAAACGTAACAATGATATGAGATAAATAAGATAAATTATGGAAAGAGGGAAAACCTAGATATATGCTCCAAATAATGTAAATGAATAATAAAATAATTTGAATAATATCATAAATGAACACACATAACTATCACTATAAAAGTGGCACCCATAAACCAATAAGTGAGGAAAAGTAAGTAACACAATGCGGGCTCCCAAAAGCCCAGAGGGTGTAATGAAGAGAATAAGTAACCAAAATAGTACTAATTAAATGAATCTCGAAACCATATCTATGAATCTTTGTATACGATAAATACCAAACTCAAACTGGATCCATAACCATCATAAATAACCTATCATTTTTGGACTCGAATCGAAATGAAACTAATCAATTGCTTGACTTGAACCGGAGCTCATATAATAACTTGCCAAACATTAACCAAAAATCATGTAATGGATAATGCCAAAATCAAATTGAAACTAAGATCATAACTCAACGGACTTGGATCAGAACTTTAATTAACCCTCAAGAACAAACTAGTATAAGCATCATGAGGCTAACATCCTCAAACTCTTAATAGATATTAAAGAGATATAATCATGTCTATAAAGTCTATAAGGAGCTAAGGATAGTCTTGGCCTAAGTTACTCTGAAAGGGCCCATTTTTAATCCCCAAAACTACATTCTAAGATAGATTATACCTGAACAAGGCTAAGGTATCTAATTCTATTACAATATATTAAATAAGCCAAATTTAGTACTAAGATAGAACTTCTACCTAAAGAATGAATAACTAAGTCAATTATGCCTAAATTATGGTTTCTTAATGGATTAAATAATCCAAATAATACTATATATGCCACCAAGACCAAATTTTCAACTCATATCTTGCACATCATCATATATACACTACAATTAAGCTCAATACAAAGGAATGGTAAACCTAGCCAATGTGGATGGAAAACAAACCCCGTGAATTTGCTAAATTGGTGGTTTTTCCTTTCGGGAAGCTTTCACACCATGATCCACCATCAAAATCATAATATACTCATCGATATAAGACAGTGATACCCTTATTGCATTTTTGTTTTTTGGGTCTAAAATTGCATAAAAATCCCTTATGGGGCCCACTTGTGAAATCACACTTTTGAAATCATCAACACGTACCTCTATGCTCAAGGAACATTTAGCCTCAAGAATGGGTAAATTCTAAGCTCAAATGGTGCAAAACTCAACAAACCAATATTCTATGGATTTTGTGAAATAATAGAGAAACTAATCATGCAATTAATTGAAACTCACCAAGACTTCAACAAAGAAATGAGAAAATCAAAGCTCACAAACACCCCAAATTCACCTATTAATATTCCTCCTAAGTCTCCACACTTTCTAGGGTTTGATACTATTGACTTTAATGCCACCTAAGTATTACATAAACAAATAATAGGACGCCTTGCTTTTGCAACTAATGTTTGCTTTCGAGATACCTTCCTAGTCTATGTATGTTGCTTAAGTAACCTGGATTTTGCGTAAGTGGAGCTCTCTTAGGAGATGGGGGCTCACTTATGGGACCCTCAACTGGATGCCTTGTTGCTTAAGCGACTGACTAGCCATGATCGCGAGCTTATCTTAAGCGACCCAATAGGGCTAAATTGGATACACCAATTGAGTGGTGCATCAACTGGGGACTTAGAAAATTTCATGTCTTAACCTACCCCTCAAGATTCACCCAAATTCTTATATACACAAATAAGTTATCTACCTCATCAAATTCAATATTCTAGACTCAATGATGCAGTAGAAATTCCCATCTGAGGTTGTTTTGATGAAAAGTGGATCCCACACTAAAGTACCATTTCTCTTCGTTTCCAGCCAAAAGCTCAAACTGAGTTTGGAAGACTTGACACATGATCTAACACCCCGCCTAGCCTTAAATCAATGTTACATATCTAGTGGAACTATCAAAATTGGTATACATGGTCGTTTGACTGAAGGTTTCCCTTGATATCCAATTCTTACCATTGAAGACAACAAAATAGGAATTTGACACTAAAAACCAAACAACTTCTCAATAGTGGAACTGTCGGCACTAGTAAGTCATAAATGACTTGTTGTAGTTATTGTAAAGATCTAAATGGTGAAACAACTTGGAATTGCAAAAATTGAACTGGAGGTTAATTATATATATACATATATTTACACACAGAGAGACATATATATATATTGATTGGCATGACCCAAGCTCAACTTGAGTGGCACCCAAACAACTCACCAAGTGGAGAAATATTTCCCCCAAGATTCCATCCCATAATATACATTTAAAAGATTCAAGAGCTATCAAAAAATGAAATCAAATATCGAAACCAAAGTAAGTACAACTGAAAGCAAAATAGCATATGCAACAAATCATCCCCAGGACCTAAAAGTCATTTGTACCAAAGCATCTATGATTTTCAAGAAGGGATGCGGCCCCAAAAGACTAAAATTAAAAGCTAAGCTCGAAAATAAAGAACTATGTCATTCAGGAGAAATTCTATGTCATTCTGAAATATTCCACTCACCCTAAAATCTAAAGTCTACCACTGGAATCATAAGTAAGGTCTAGTAAGAGCTGTCAAAATTCACCAAAGTTAGATTAGTTGTAGTATCAGCATACAAGGAAACAACAGTGCATATGTATTGTCATTTGGCCAACCCAAGATAAGTATACAAACATATAACCTAATTATAATATAAAAAATAATCTTTTTAAAAATAGATACACTTAGAATAACAAATTTCAAATGAGTACGTGAGTATTACAATAAAAAAGTCAACAATATATCAAAAAGTCAAATTCAACAAATCAAGTCAAGACATGCAAATAATTATTAAGGATAAAAAATCTTTCCAGTTCACTCATGGAACTGTCAAAGTCACTTGACCCTTGTACATACAAGCTATGGGTAATATATCCGCCCTTTAGCCATGTCCTGCATGGAACAAATTCCATCCATGTACTAATTATAAAAAAGAAGTTTTGGCAAAATTGTTTCACTAATAACCCATGATAATGTCACAAATTTCAAAACATTCCACATTTAAAAATATAGTAGGTCAAAAATTTATAATAACCATTAAATTATTTTCATTGACCACACTGAACAACATGTACTATCAATACATACTACACAGTATTTAATATTGACATATAACATAGATTGGATGAAACTAAAATACCATCACATACCTCGAAACAATTTTTCAAAACTCATCTAGGCTAGAACGTGGACCTTGAAAGAAATTTTTGCTTGCTATTTATATAGAAAATCGATATAAATACATAATTAATACTAGACCTACCAAGTTGGTAATTAAAACTTACACCTAACACTCAAGGTCAAGCTCATTATTATTTCTTTCCTGCTCAAGGACTTTTCAACTCTAATGTGACACCGAAAGTACTTGAACTCTAGGACCACCAAGTGGTAAACTCTTAAAATTGGCTAATTTTTGTAATGGATCCAAAAATACCATGACTAAAACTCAGGTGATGAGTCATTACCTTACGTAATGAATAATGAGTTGAGACTCGTTGTCTCAATAGTAAGGTCTACCTAGGAGTCTTTCTTTATAACGACTCATCACAACGACTCGCTATGATAGATAAAGACTCATGATGAGTGACTCGTGGTCCTAGCAATGAGGTACTAGGTTTTGGATGCTTAGGCGATGACTCGTGATCAGAAGTCACCTGAGTTGTGACATCTGGGCCTAAATTTTCCTACAGATTTTAATTAAGGTCATTTTGGTCTTTTTCTCCTTTTACACTCCCCCATGAATTAAAAACACATAAGGGTAATTATTATCATTATTTAATCAAATCAAAAGCCTTACTTCTTTCTTCTTTAACTCCCAAAGTAAGAACACTAGGGTTCTTAGAGGATTTAAAGAACACTAGGGTTCTTAGAGGATTTAACACCTAGACTCTAGTCTTCGAATTTCCTTAAATTTCTTAGGTATTTTAGGCATGTATCCGATCCCTAACTTGAATTTTTATTATGGCATATGTTTTAATCATTTTTCTAGTGATTTAGTTATTTGGTTTGAAATTGGGTTGAGGGCTTTTGACGATTGTCACTTGAATTATATTTCCCATGGCTTAAATGTCTTATGTATACTTAAATTGATGATTATTGGGACTGAATGGGTGCATTGTTGTGGAATTTTAAATAGGGATCATGAGTTTCCCAAAATTAATAGATTTTTTCTTTGTAATAACATTAACCTCAACCCACCTGCATGATTTTTATTTTAAATGTGGAATTTGCATGATTTAACTCACATCTAAAAATATTGCATTACATTAATGAAAAAATGGATAAAAATAGATTTGAAAGGCCTTGGTGGCCATGGTTTTGGATTTCTAAAGGATCTTGGGAGTCAATTGGTTAATTAGAATTGATTGGCATGATTATATAAGATTGCAAGCATAGTTAGTATGACGATACCAAGTGGTAAATGCCCTAATATAAGACTCCTTGGTTTATAATTAGGATTATGTTCAAAAAATAGTTTTATTTGTCCTTAAAAGGGGTTGTTTAGATCACGATAACGGTGTAGGTCCAGCAAAAACCTATATGGAGACCAAGTTTTTTGGAATAGGGGTCTATATGATCGTGTCTAGGTTTACACATTATATTTTTGTAATTTATCGAACCTTGGTGTCTCTGGCTTTCCTTCAAATTTCCTCGATTCGTACAGCTAAAATGCATTGGGGCCATTTCAGCAGGGAGAGCGGAACTCATATTGCCCGTGGGTTCCCTAAGGACGAATAGAGCTACATAGTCAAGGTTAATATTTTAAAATATCATTTTCATTACCCTTACTCCTATCTCAGCATCCTTTATATGTATATATGAATGTGTGCATATGTGTTTGACTGATTTTGTAAATGACATTACTTTATCATTTTTCCTGAGTTAGATGCTAATGCTTATCCCTCTTACCATACTTGGACACTGCATCTTTGCATGATATAGGATTTGAAGGTTTTTCTGTTACTCCTGTGTAGTATTAGGTGGTGTGGTGCGTTGTTCTAGTTACTCTGTAGTGGTGATCCTCCATCTTTAGAAAAGCCTTGGCATTTCATTAGTTTTTTTTAGATTATGGGAATTGTGAACTCTCTTTTGTCATGTTCAGGGCCACGACCCGACCTAGTTTGGAATTTTGGTTTATAGGCTTTTGTGGAAAAGTTTGTACTTTATGTTTGTTTGATATATTAAGTTTACTTCTGATTATCTATCCTTCTTATTATTATCTAACATGATATGTTTGTTTGATATATTAAGTTCACTTCTGATTATCTATCCTTCTTATTATTATTTTGTTAGATTTTTATATATTTATTTATTGTGATCTACATATTACGATAAGGGTGTGATATTTAGCTCACGGTGGTCTTTAGTTACCCATCACCACTAGGCCTTGGTTGATTTTGTGAAAAGCTTAGTATCTTTGCATGGTTCAGGGTATTTGGCTATCGATAAAGTCCTATCCTGTAGAGTCCTTTTTATTAGTGTGTAACATTCCACACTTATATGGGGGAGTCTACGAGGAATCTAGGAATATTTTCCTTTCTTGTGTTCTATTTTAGGATATAGAGTGTAGTTGTCTTGAAACATCTCTAACTCCTAGTTTAGTTAAAGTTTACATCACGCCTCTATAAAGATATAATGTTCATAGAAACTCAGCTAGGACCTCTTTCCCTCTTGAAGATAATTTAGAGGGAACTCATTCTGCATATGGAGTAGATACCCAGTCTAGGGTCCCTTCTCCTAATTATACTACTCAACATGGGGTCCCATCAATCCCTACTAGTCCTCCTAAGGATTTATGGGCTGGTAATACTTATGATCATCCGTATCAGGTATATATCTATAATCTGGAGTTCCATTAGTCTATTCATATGCTTTCTCAGTTGGTGGAATCACAGTCTCGTTAGTCTGATTATATTGGTTCAGCTATGATTTTATCTAAGGTCACCAGGTTAGCTATATTATAAGGATGAATCCACTAACATTTTACAGGATCTAAGGTTGGGAAGGATTATCATGGGTGTATTAATAAGATGGAGAAGATTTTTATGGTAATGCATGCTATTAATGTAGAGAGTGTGGAGTTTGATGCTTATCCATTAAAAGATGTAGAATGTTAGAAGTATAAGAAGTGGGAACAATTGAGAGGTTATGATGCTGAGTCATTGGTATTGGATGAGTTTCTGAGTGCTTTTCTTTATCATTTCTTCCTAAGAAGTTGAGGAAATCTAAGGATAAAGATTTTGTGAACTAGACATAGGTTAAGATGAGGGTGAAGTAGTATGCCATTAAATTTCAGAAGTTGTCCCATTATGCTCTAGAGTAAATGTCTAGCACGAGATCCAAATGAGGAAGTTTGTCTTTGGGTTATCTCGTGACTTGGTGTTTCAGTATAAGGTTGTGATTTTGAACAATGATATAGACATCTCCAGGTTTGTGATTTATATGCACCAAGTTTAGGATGAGAACAAGAAGAAAGTATACATGGGAGAGATGCAAAACAAGACGTTCAAATATCCAGAAAAAGGCACAAACCAGCAGAATAATAAAAGAAATGGTAGATAGTGGACCAAGAAGAAGAATTGAGGAAGTTCTAATTCATATTCATTGACTAGTGATCCATATACTAAGTCGTATGGTGATCATCATTTTTAGACTAGTAGTGGTACTAAGGAACAAGGTGACCAGTCTTAACTAGTGGAGCTCAGTTATCCCCAACTTATCCTTCTTTGAATTTTTATAGGTAATTTCACCATGGTTAATGTGGGGAGGGGAGAAATGGGTATTATAATTGTGGTTAGATTAGTCATATACATTGATATTTTCCTTCAGCTAAGGTTTATACTAGAGCTAATATGGTTTCGATCGTCACTTCTTTAGCTCTTGTACCAAACCTCTAGTACCGACAATGGCCAAAATTCTCTCTAGGAACTTTCTACTCATCATGAATCTGAGACATCCCTAGATGTTGTTACAAGTATTTTATAACTCTTCTTCTCTGAGGTTTATTATTTGCTTAATTCGAGTTCTACTCAATCTTATGTGACCTCTTATGTGGTTGTACACTTTAGTTTTGGTCCTGAAAATATTTCTGAACCATTTTTTGTGTCTACTCTAGTGGGTGAACGTATAGTTGCTAAAACAATCTATAGAGGTTGTGTGGTGTCCATATTTTATAGCAAGAAATTAGTGGATTTGATAGAGCTTAACATGATGGATTTTGATTTAATCTTTTGGATCGACTGGCTTTATTTGTTTTATGCTTCTCTCGATTGTAGTGATCTAAAGGTCATTTTTAGCTTTTCTCATGAATCGTTATTAGAATAGGATGAGAGTTACTTAGTACCTAAAGGGAGGTTTATCAAAAATCTTAGAGCTCAGAAGTTGATTTCCAAAGGGTGTCTATATCATTTAGTTTGGGTTAAGGAAACTAGTTTTGAGAGTCTGTCTTTGCAATCTATCCCTATGGTTAATGAAATACCTGATGTTTTTCCTAACGATCTTCTTAGAATTCTTTTTGATAGGGAAATAGACTTTGGGATTGATCTTCTATTTGATACCCATCCTATTTCTATCCCACCATATAAGATGGCTCCAGCTAAACTATAGGAGCTTAAGGAGAAGTTAAATATTCTTCTTGATAAGAGGTTCATTCGTCCTAGTATTTCTCCATAGGGTGCCCATAGACTTTTCATGTGAAAGATAGAATGGTCTCTTCCGATCTATATAGATAATTTCTAGTTGAATAAGGTGATGGTGAAAAATTACCCTTTTTGTAGGATTGATGTCCTTTTAGATCAACTTCAGGGTGCTAGATTTTCCTCTAAGACTGATCTTCATTTGGGCTATCATCAGTTGAAAATCAGGGAGGTTTATATTCCCAATATTGCTTTCCGAACCTGATATGGTCACTATAAGTTTTTTTATGTCATTTAGGTTGGCTAATGCTCTGGATACATTTATGGATCTTATGATTTTGTTTTTTAGGAAGTTTTGTGATTTTTTTCTTATAGTTTTTATTGATGACATCTTGGTGTACTCAAAAAGTAAGGAGGATCATGCCAATCACCTCTGAATTGTGTTGCCGACTCTTAAGGATATGGAATTGTATGAAATTTTTTCCAAGTGTGAGTTTTGGTTAATTGTTGTGAATTTTCTCGGGCATGTTATTTCTATCAAAGGGATCTAGGGGGTTCCATAGAAAGTTGATGCAGTAATGAAATGGCCTAGACCAATGACTCCAATAACATGACGAGCTTTATGGGCTTGGCTGGGTATTATAGGAGGTTTGTGCATAGTTTCTCTTCTATCACTACTTCGTTGATAAAGTTGACTCAAAAAAATGTTATGTTCTTATGGCCTATGCTTCCAGGTAGCTTCAGTTTCATGAGAGGAATTACCTGACTCACAATCTAGAGTTGGTGTCTATGGTTTTTTCTTTTGAGATATGGTGTCATTATTTATATGGGGTTCATCTGGATATCTGTTCCGATCTTAATAGCATGCAGTATGTGTTTACGTAGAAAGAATTGAATCTCAGGAAGAGGTAGTGGATTGAGCTACTTAAGGATTATGACATGAGCCTTCACTACCATCCAGGTTAAGTTAATGTCGTTACTGATGCTCTTAGTAGGTTGTCTATGGGGATCTTATCCCACATTGATGGGGAGAAAATAGGATTGGTGAAAGACATTTATAGATTGGATAACTTAGGAGTTCATCTCTTGGACTCCGAGGATGGGGGAGTTATTATTTAGGAAGTGGTAAAATCAACTCTTGGTGCTGAGGTGTGATTGATTGATATATGGTTAATGAAGACATTTTGGTAATGTATGGTGTGGAGTTGTCTCCTTGATGGCTTGAAATGGTTAAATAGGTTAGAGTCCCCAAATGTGAATAGTGTGTTGCGAATGTATGGACAAAGGGTTAGAGTCCCAATGTCGACTAGTAAATAAATGGCTTGTGGTTAGAGTCCACATGCACAATGAATTGACTTGTTTTTAGAGTCCACTTCCGTAATTAAAGGGCCCATGGTTAGAATCCACCTACACAATAAAATGGCTTGTGGTTAGAGTCCACTAGTCTAATGAAGTGTCTTGTGGTTAAAGTCCACTTGACTAATATAATGGGCTAGTAGTTATAGTCCACTTGCTTAATAAGATGGATTGAGTTTAGAGTCCTCTTGCTCAATATAACCTAAGAAGTGGATGGTTAGAGGACTCCACTACATGGTTCATGTTTGAGTGTATTGAAATGTATCCTATGGTCTTGTTATCGTTTGACACTTGATGTATCCATATGAATGTACATGTCTATGTGTATGAATATAGTGGCTTATGATGGTTTGACTAAGAATTGATTAATGTAACGCCTCAAAATAGGGTCACGAGACGTCACACGGTGCTTAGGATCACAAGTAACCCCAAGCTAACCTTTCTAATGGCATAACTCATAAGAAACTGAACAAAAAGTATAAATCTATACAAATCTGCGGAAAATAACTCTTTTCTGAATATGCTAAATACAAAACTAAATTTACAAGATTACAATTCTGCCTTTACAACCAAAACTGAAATGGAATACATCAACTTCTACAGACTGTCTATGAAGCCTCTACTAGTACTGACTATAGGTAGACGGGTCATGACTCCCCGAATAACCCAACACAATACGACTGAATAAAGAAAATACAACACTTCTCGAACTGTATAACTAACTCAAGCCCTTGAATCAAAAGGAATCATCGCCTGCTGACTGGATGCCGCGAACTGACTGGAGATGAATATGTACACTATACCTTGTACCTATAGTCCAAGAAAATATAGCCCACGTACGAATATGTGGGTCAGTACCATGGAAACGTACCGAGCATATGGGGGTGCAATGCATATATAAAATAATATCTTAATATCATCACAGTTTATAAAATTATGCATGCTGATATAAATGACTCACTTAGCTCGAATTAAAATCATCATAATCATAAGAGAGTAAAATATATTGGGTGAAACATGTGAGTCATCATAATAAATCTCAATTCACTTCCATCTCGATTCCAAAGCATCAAAGCAATCAAATCTCATAACAATTCTCTTTGGAATATATGTTCATTAAATCTTTCAAAAACAATGACTTTCTCAAACTCTGTCTTTCAAACAAATATGTTTTCATCTCAGATAGAAGAATAAGACTTTTCATATTAGATTGGAGAATACACACACACACATTGGGAGTCTCTTACAATCGACATAAACCATGTGAGCTACATAGAGTCCAACGTCTAACCCACGTTGGGGAGAGCTGTCCTATCCTTGCCATCGGAGTAGCACCTTAAATCATCAATCCAAACACTAGCGATCACTATATAAATCATCCTCAGGCTCACAACCTACGGGGGAACGTAGTCCTAGGAAAGTGCCAATCCTGCTATACCTCCTGCTCGGTGCTAAAGACTACTCCCGGACTTAGCTCAGATCTTTTCAAAAGAAAATCCACTAATAAATATTTCAACAATTCACAATGGGATCCATCATGCTACCCCTTTCATAATAAATCAATAAAAGTGGATTTCTTTTCTCATCTCGGTTTCAAAAACAATCCTTTTTACGACCAAAAGGTCAAAGCTTCTTTATCATCTCAAATTATTTAAACTCAAGGTGTTTATAACACATGATTTTCTCAAAATAATAATCTCAAATAGGGTTCCAAAAACCCATACATCAATATCACCATAAAACCTTCCAAAGTTTCATACTTTATGACATAAGCACAAAAATAATCACTTAAAACTTAAAATTTCAGCTTTATAATCATACATCTTGGTAAAGAAAATTATCTTTGGGATTCAAATCTCATTGTGCTTATAGCACATAATTTCTCAAAGTACAATCCCAATTAGGACTCAAGGTCTCATACATCAAAATCATATTAAATTTTCTCAAGATTCATGCTTTTCATCATAAATATATATAACTTACTTTAAAATCTGAAAAATTCAGCTTTATGTACAAAAATGTCATCATTCTCATTCAATTCAACTTCCAAAACATAGAGAGTATCATAATCTCATGTAAAACCATATAGGGTATAAATTCATGCTTCAAATTCATATCAAAACATGTAAAATCATGTATATTCATAAAAGAAAAATCAATTTGGGTACAAGAACGAAAGGGTGTTCTTGTTGAAAAAAATCCCACATACCTTAAACTTGAAGCTTTGAATGAACTCTTGACCTTGGGACTCTATTCGTGAGAATAATGAGTGTTTCTTGTAGCCCCCGGAATGGGGATTCCAAATCTCGAAGAATTATTGAAAACTCATGGTTGAATCTTGAGATATTTGAATTTTTAGGTTGAAACCCTACTGAATGTTCTTGGTTATTTTGAGAGAAAGTAAAATTATTTTTGTGTTATGGGAGTTTAATCCCGTGTTATAGACATAGATAGGGGTGTTTTTGGCACTTGGAAGTAAGGTATGCGGTGCACAACCCATGGCAGACCTTAAGGTGTGCATCACACACCTTATGGAAGACATTTAAGTATGCCTCTCACTCCCAATCGTACACATTTGATTGGGCGGCGCATTGCCCATCGCACACCCTTACTGCCTCTCACAAAAATGGGAATAACTCTTCGCTCGGGTATCAGATTTTTGCGAAATTGGTATATTTGGAAATCTAATTCAATTATATAAAATTTTATAGTTATTGGGATGAAAAATTCCATGTATATTAAGATATATAAATGTTTGAAGTTGACTTTTGTAGAATCGAATGTCAAACTTTGGATGAATCAATTGGTCTTAGCTCAACTTTGTTCTAGGTCATTGCTATGAAAATTTTTCACCTATAAACTACTCCATAAACTAGGATAATTATCATAAAACTTATATTCACATGAGAATCACTTGGATTAGAGCTTAGACGCGTAGGAACGACGGTTAGAGTTCTAGCACGAAAATATGGGGTATTACAATTAATGGCAATATTTTATCCTTACCCTTGAGTTACATACTAGCTCTCCAATTTCTAACCGTCTCTAGATATTGTGTTCTAATGGACACAGGGGACGGGACATCATCTTCTTTTCATGCGCATTGAGTAGTAGTTTGGGCGGTTTAAATGTTGACATTAAAGTGGTGAGCTTCCATATTTTAGAAAGCACATATTTCATAGTCTTCTTATCTAATGTCATAAACTTATTTGGATTTGCCTTGTCTATTTTTGGGGGCTTGTTTCGACATATTATTGACTTTGGATTTGCAGAGGCTTAAGGATGACTGTGAACTTAGGTAGATTGGATGTTGAATGTTGATATTAATGAACGGAAAGACTTCCAAGTTATGATTCTGGATTTTGTTTCTGCTATCTTGATCATATGTTTAGAATTTATTCCACACTTGGAGATTGATATAATCGTTATGTCTGATTAATTAGGTGATCTTTGATTCTCGGTACACTTCAGGTGTCCATTCAACAAGGCCCTATTTCATGTTGTGTTTGTCCGGGGACCTCACACTTATTATTTTCCATGCTCTTTAGCTCATGTTTTTCGGTACTCAAACTTTCCATCAACCTTTGACACAACAAAAACAAAAACTAGTGAAATAAAAACTAAAATTACTGAAAATAAAACATACATTAACTTGGGTTGCCTCCTAAGCAGCGCCTGATTTAGTGTCGTGGCAGGACCCAATAAATTTTTTCCTCCAACTTGAGGATATAAATTTTACCCCAACCTCACATCTATCTTTTTGTGTCGCTCATAGGGTGGTGTTACAAATATTAAGTAACCGAGTAATAGATGGTGCATGGTAAACCACTAGGCCTTAAAGTGAGGTATGATTTTATGTTGCTTGTCTTGTGAAAATTAAAGAATATAGGATTCTTGTTCCTCATCTTTACACTCTTCCACTATTTTAGATGACTCCACATATGTGTCATCATCTAAACATAATGTAGAAAAGTTATTTGAATGAGTCCCAACCAATCACATTTCAAAATTTACACCATCCATAACACACTCAACTTTATTTAGCTTTTCAATTTTAGTCTCGAGAAAAATATGATAGTCGAATGGCTAAAATTCTTGTGTTTACTCCACAAATTGGATAATAAGCTTCTTTGATTTTCTTAACCTTTATGGAGTTGGTGGTGGTGGTATCTCCTTACTCTGTTTAGGAACTTTAGTTTTCGAGTACTTAGACTTCCTTGAATTATCAGCAACTTTGTCTACATCTAGTTGGGGAGCCAACTCTACATCTACCTCCTTAGTTTTCTTTGGAGGTTCTTCATTGAGCTCTTTACTATTCCTAAAACTTATTGTCATTACATATTTAGGAGGTTCAGTATCATTTGTCAAACCATCTAGAGACCTGACATTCTGTGCCAGCTGTATCATCCCCAACTGACGCTCATAATTTTTCAGAATTATTTGCCAATTTTTATGTTCAACAACAAACTGTTCTTGGGTGTCCCCGAACTTCTTTAACATCTCCTCTAGGTTGCTAGCTTACGTGTTTTGTTGTTGCTGTTGAAACTTCTGCTGCTGTTTATTCCATGATTGAGTTGGTTGATGAGTCTACAACTTTTGACTATAGACATTCCAAAAATATGGACTTTGAATATTTCCCACAACCATTACTGAATCCTTATTAGCACTACACATATATGTAGAGCGACCACTATTGCCTTAAATCACACACCAACTTGTGGTCTACTCTATAGATAGGATAATATCCACCTCTTCTTGTAAAAGTCCCATCCATGCGCTTTCATAAAAATACGGATAATAATCCTATAGATGGGATTCCCCACAAAAACAACAAGAATCATCATCACTCAAAACCATCTTTCCCAGGATGACATATTAAGAAGTGTGAGAAAAAAAGCAAAAGAAACTAAAAAGAATAAAGATACTACTATGTACAACTCAATATAGGTAAACTAAAAATAATATGGCTACTTATTTACATTTCTTCAGCAATGGCACCAAAAAATTGTTGCGCTCAAGTGCACACACAAGTGTACGTAGTCACTAAGTAGCAAAGTGTCCCTTTAGAAGCAAAGTATCGATCCCACAGTACTAGTGTTAGGAAACTACCCAATTCAAGTTTAATAATTTCTATTAAAGAGGTGCAAATATAACAAAAGAATGTTTGAGTTGTGAATTGAAAATAAAGTAAACAATGTGGAAAATAAGAGTCTTAGACAATCAATAAAGATAAACCAAGGTTTAAAGCACGGCGAATAGTCATACTAAGCTATTGAACTTCATTGGTTAGATTTCTTATCTTGGCCTTTAATTCACGAGGTTGATTTTATGATCATGGTCTCTCGAGCATCTAATCACCTATCAAACTTAGCCCCACAACTACATCGTTTAGAGGGGATGTGAGAACTAAGATAAACACATTTATACTTCATCCCGTAGTGAACCAAATAAGTATTTTAGGTATATATCTATCCTCGATGCTAATTCAAAACCCTTATTTTATAAAAGAATAAAAATCTTACTTTTTTGACCCCCACATTCTATACTTTTATTCCCCCTTGAGCTCACATAAACAATAATGGATGTATTCTAAGGGTATCTAATCCTTAAAATAGTTATAAAAAGGATAAATAAACAACCAAAAATTATAAGAAATCAAAACAAAATCAATTCACATAAATAGTCATCATGTTCTTGGCCTTATTCCTGGAAATGGGGCTTTTAGCCACTCATGGACATAACCGTAATCAAGACAAATGAATATATGATATAATCCATAATTAAACTAAATTATAATAATTAAAAGCTTAATTTATGTGTTTTCCAACCCATCCCCAAGTTGTAAAGCCATCCAAGGTCTCTAACATCAAGTTTAAGTGTCCCATTTATAAGAGAAAAATTTGGTCGTCCATGGAATAGGGTCTACATCACCCATCTCATTCCCATGGAATAGGGTGTGCGAAAAAAATACTTATTACAATGGATTGGGTTGTGAGACGTTCTGATTATTACCATGAAATAGGATATGCGACGCGGCCCCATTGCGGTGACACACTGGAAAGTAATTTTGTAAGCCATCTTGACGCCTAAACTTGTCTTGTGCATTTGTCCTTCCATCCCAAGCCTTATGGTGTTGTTTCCATTTTATTTTAAAGCTTGTGAATAATCCATTAATCATCATAATAAACTCACCAATCACCCTATATCATTAAACACCATAGATTAGATCTTAAAACAACACAACATCCAATATAATGAACTAGAAACTTAAGCGAAGAACTAGTTTTGCGCACTTTGATCTTTACCTTGTTGTTTGACTCTTGGATTGATTCAATTAATCCTTAAACACTATAAAAAGGTTTTTTCACACATAATTACACAATTAAAACCTTAGTAACTCATTATACACATTAGAATCTATCGCAATAAACTAGAATAACATCTAACTCAAGCCAGTAACACTAATTTTCTAGTTTAAATGCTAAGTGACCAAATTAAGTACAAAGTTGTTTAAATTTCCCTTAAACATTGTAATCAAATACTTAAACACTTGTATTCTCAATTATGTAATTGTTAACATATTAAGAAGACAAGTTGTCCTCAAAATAAGGCTAAATAAGCTCGGATAACAAAAATTAGGTGCATAAATCCACCTTAGATAAAGTGAATACTGGTGCAACACCCTAGGTTTTTGCCTCTAAATTTTTTGAGTTTTGAGCTCACTGCCCAGGCTATGACTGGAACCTCACCAGTTAGGCGGTACAGTCATGAGTCGTAGGGAAGGACTCATGGCCAAACAAGTAAAGTAGCCAAAGTTTATGTCCTGAGTAAGATATGGACCTCACTAGTTGTGAAGACTTACTCTGGGTCATAGGTATCAATGAATAGGTAAACCAGTGAGGAAAGCCCAAGTTTTGTTGACATCAAGACTGGACCCTTATGAGTTGTAAGGTGAGGTCACGAGTCCTAGGGTATGAGTCATAACCAAACCAATGAAGGGGGTCTAAGAGTATGCCTAGATAATTAGTCTAGGTAATGAATCATACCTATTTATCATAAGTCATGATGTGACCTATAACGACTGGCGATAGTTTTTTTGTGTTATAATTAGGGGTACTTTAGTCATTCTCTCTCATCCCTAATTATAACCCATGACGATAAAATAACTTTAGGGTATCATTATCATCCCAACACACTTCAAATACACCTCTCATCTATTTTAGATCCCTAACCATGAAAATTTAGGGTTATCAAATGGATTGGTCATCCAGGGCGAGAAGGGCGATTTCTTCTTCAAAATTCTTGGTATTTCAGGAATGTATACTTTCCCCTAAACATATTTGTTTATAATCATGTGTTTAGAATATTATTCATCTGATTAATTGATGATTTTGAAATTAGGTTGAGGGCCTTTGAATGGTTTTGATGGAATTACTTTTCCCATGGCTTTTGTTAATCCATCATATTTGTATTTATAGTTTTGAACTTATTAGGTGCATATTCATGATAAAGGGGTCCCTCAACCCTTCCTATGTAATTGGCATTGAAACATAATATTAGTATATGCATATTGTAATCATTTTTGGAACTATTGCACTACATAAAAAGCTAATGGAACATATATGGTTTTAATCTTAAAACCTTGGGGTTTTTGGATTTCCCAAAGTTCATGGATAATTAACATTGAACCTTGGGGGTCATGAATTCCCAAGTATGGATAAGTGATTGAAGCTTGGGTCATGGATTTCCCCAAGTGATGATAATTTGAATAAAATGTTGATAATAGCTTTCAAGTGTTATTGGAGAGATAATAACAATGGGTTATGACTTAATTGATGGATATTGATTCAATGAATTGAATTATGTAGATATTTTAATTAGGCTTAAAGGGGGTTGTGTAGCTGAGCTGTGAAAGTGGAGGACCCAAGGGACTGATTTCGAAAACCCACATTTGTCTATATGATAATTGGTCTTGATGAGTGTGTTCTTGTGTCACACTTTATTTATTTGTATACTTGATTGGAAATGTATCATCGATTCCTCAGGATTTCGTGATACCCAATTTATATGGCTAACATGTATTAGGACCCTTTCAACAGGGTGAGGGATTGAACTATATAGCCCATAAGTATAGATGATAGTTTGATCTATATAGTCTAGCATAATATTTTTACACTCATGATAAACCCTTTTCCCTATCATTATATATTATATATATATATTTATATATCATGTGCATATGGTTTTGGAATGATTTTGTCCTGATTAATCATGGCATTATTTTATCTCTTCCCAAAGTTTCATAATAGCCCTCACACTACTAACCATCCCTGGATGTTATATCCCCATGCAATGCAGGGTCCGAAGAAACTTTTGTTTCCTTGCGCAATTGTAGGTGATTTCAGTATTATAGATGAGTCATCTTTGAAGTGGTAAGATTCCATTCTATGGAAGTCCTTCATTTCATGGTCTTGTATTTATTTATATCTTAGACTATTTTGATGGGTTTTTGGCTATGGTTTGGGGCATGTCTCGATGTTTGTTGATCATTATTTTTTTATAGGATTTTTTGGACAAAGTATTGGTGGATTGTGTTGTGGATTCTTAGATCTTTTATAGTTAATTTATCTATTATGTTATATGATTAGAACTCATTTACTACTAGTTATATTTTGTTTTGGTTTACTAGGCTAATGGGGTTGATCTTTGGTCCTTGGAGGACTTGATATACCTGCCACGACTAGTTCTTAGTTTGAGTCATGACATGCGTGGTATCAGATCCTAGATTCATGCTCATTGGGGGTCCATAAAGTCGTGTCAAGTATTGTCTTTTTTATAGTTTTATAGCACACCCCTCTTATAAGGGAGAAGCTATAAGGTATTTAGGAATGTTTCCCTTTCTTATGTTTTATTTTAAGGCTATAGTGTCCAAGGAATTGAAATCTCCTCTAACTAAATTTTCTCACATTTCAAATTATACCTCCTAAAAGATCCAATGCTCATGGAAGCTCTTTTGTCCCACATGAGGACAATGTGGATTAATAATGTTCATGACTCACTTCCCCTTGGAGATATTTCATATACCAAATTCCATTATTCTATTCATATACTGACTCAGTTGGTGACTTCTCAATGTCATCAGCCAAACCGTGTTGGTTCGATTGCCCCATCTTCTAAGGTAACTAGAGTTGGACAGTTTATGTGGTTGAATCCTCTAACCTTTATTTTATCTTATGTTGATAAGGATCCTCAAGGGTTTGTTCATAAAATGGAGAAGATATTTAGGGTGATTTATGCTACTGATTTGGCGGGTGTGTAGTTTGTCGCATATCAATTAAAGGATATGTCATATAAGCGGTAAAAGTGGGAGCAGTTGATAGATGATAATATTGAGCAGGGTATGTGGGAGGAGTTCTTATGTTCCTTTCTTGATCGTTTCTTTCCCTAAGAGTTAAGAAAGTCTAAAGGTAAGGAGTTTGTGAACTTAAAGTAGGGAAGAATGAATATGAAAGAGCATGCCTTGAAGTTCCTTCAGTTATCTCATTATGCTTCAGAGTTGGTATCTAGTGTGAGAAAACTAATAAGGAAGCTTGCTTTGGGTTTGTCTCGGTACTTATAACTAGAGTGTAAGGTGGCGATGTTGAATAATGACATGGATATCTATAGGATAAAGGTTTATATACAATAGGTTAAAGATGAAAAGAAGAAACAACTAGAAATTTAACAGAGGAAAAATAAGATCTTCAGCTATTTAGAGCATGGTTGAGGCCAACAGAAGAGTGGTAGAGATGGTAGGCATAGGGCAAAAAGAGGACTTGGTGAAACTTGAGTTCATATTCAATGACTAGTGATTTATATCCTAATCTATGTGGTGATCATAGGTTTTATGCCGACAGTGATTTTAAGGACCAATGTGCCCAGACTCAGGCTAATGGAGCTCAATTATCTCCAACATACCCTCTTTTTAGATTTTGTGGATAGTAGCATCATGGTCAGTGTAATAAGGGGATGAATAGGTGCTATAATTGTTGTCAGCCCAGGCATTTACAACGACATTATCCAAATAAGGTTGCTTTATGATCTAATAAGGTTCTGATTGCTAGTTCATCAACTCCAACACCAATGGGTGCTACTTCTAGTACTAGTAGTTTCTGACCGTCTTTATGCTCTTGCCACCCATCTCAAATCTGAGGCATCTCTTAAGGTTATACTAGTAAGTTATATCTTTTATCTCATGATATATATTATTTCCTTTATTTAGTGTCTACTATATTTTATATGACCCCTTATGTGTCTGTTTATGGTGGTTTTTGTCCTGAGTGTATTTCCAATCCCTTTTTTATGTCTACCCCAAGGGGTGATTCCAGTGTTCCTAGAAAGGTCTATAGGGGTTGTGTGGTGTCTATCTATAGTAGGGAGACATTGGCGGATCTGATTAAATTAATATGATAGATTTTAATGTTATATTTGGGATGGATTGGATCTATTTATGCTATGCTTCTCTTGATTATCGCACCCATACGGTCAGTTCCCAATTCCCTAATGAACCAGTAATCAAATTTGATAGAATTTCCTTAGCTCCTAAGGGAAGGCTTATTTCTTAACATAGAGACCGAAAGTTGATTTCTAAGAAATTCCTATATCATTTAATTTGGGGTAAGTATTCTGAATCTGAAAGTCCTTCCTTAGAATCTGTCCCTATTTGTTAATGCGTTTCCTGAAGTGTTTCCTAATGATCTTCCTAGTATTTCTCCCAATAGAGAGATAGACTTTGGGATTGCTCTTCTACCAGATACCCAACCTATCTTTATCCCTCCATATAGAATGGCTTTGGCCGATTTAAAAGAAATTAATGAGTAGTTAAAGGATCTTTATTATAAGGGTTTCATTTGTCTTAGTGTTCCTAGATAGGGTGCTACCATCCTTTTCGTGCTTAACAATAATGGGTTTCTTTGTATGTGTATAGATTATCGATAGTTGGATAAGGTGACATAAGAATAAGTACATTTTTACTAGGATTGACGATCTCTTTGGCTAGCTTTAGTATTCTAGATGCTTCTCTAAGATTGATCTTCAATCAAGTTATCATCAGTTGAACATTAGGGAAGTGGATATCCCTAAGACTGCTTACTAAACCTAGTATGGTAATAATGAGTTTCTTATTATGTCTTTTGGGTTGCCTAATGCTCTGACTGCATTTATGGATCTTATAAATTAGGTATTTATATAGCTCTTGGATTTATTTATGATTGTGTTTATTGATGATATTTTGCGGTATTTTAAGAGTGAGGAGGATCATTCCAATCACCTTAAAATTGTCTTGCAGACTCTTAAGGATCAAAAGTTACACACCATGTTTTTGAAGTGAGAGGTTTGGTTGAATATTGTGATGTTTCAAGGTCATGTTGTTTCCAGTGAGATGATCATAGTAGATTCATCAAAAGTTGAGGCAGTTAAGAAGTGGCCTAGACCCATGACTTCAACCCATATTTAGAGCTTTATGGGTTTAGCCGGGAATTATAGGAGATTTGTGTAGAGCCTCTCTTCTATTGCTACTCTATTGATAAATTTTACACAATAAAGGGTGAAGTTTATGTGGTCCGATGCTTCCGAGGGTGGTTTAGACATGTTGAAGGATAAGTTGACTTCTATACAAATTTTGACCCTACCCGAGGGTACTAATGGTTTTGTTGTTTATTGTGATACGTCATGTGTGTGACTAGGATGTGTCTTGATGCAACAAGGTAAGGTTGTGGCTTATGCTTCGAGGCAGCTGACTGTCCATGAAAGGAATTATCCGACTCATAATTAAGAGTTGGCAGTTATGGTGTTTGCATTAAAGATTTGGCATCACTACTTGTACAAAGTGCATATAGATATCCATTTAGACCAATAGAGCTTATAGTATGTGTTCACCTAGAAGGAGTTGAATCTCAAATAAAGGATATGGCTTGAATTGATCCAGAACTATGATATAGGTCTTCATTACCACCTAGGTAAGGCTAATATAGTTGTTGATGCTATAAGCAGTTTGTCTATGGGTAGCTTGTTTCATATAGATGAGAAAAAAAGAGGATTGGTGTAGGATATTCACCGGTTTGCTAATTTTGGAGTTCATCTTTTGTATTTTTAGGATGGAAGTGTGATTGTTCAAGAGATGGTGAGGTCATCTCATGGTGTTGAGGAGAAGGAGAAACTGGTTTTTGATCCAATCCTTATATAGATTAAGGTTTATGTGGGTTGGTAATAGGTTATGACTTTTGAGATTGAGGTTGATAGTATCTTTAGGTACCAAGGTAGGCTGTGTCTTTCATATATTGATGGGCTACAATTTAGGATTTTGGATAAGTCTCATGAGTCGAAGTATACAGGTCATCCTGGTTCAACGAAAATATACCATTACTTGAAGGAGATCTATTGGTGGAACAACATGAAGATAGATGTTGCAAACTTCATTGCTAAGAATATAGTTTTTCTGCAAGTGAAGGTTGACCACTTGAGGCCTAGTTGTATGAATCAAGAGATTGAGTGGCCTATGTGGAATTGGGAGATGATTAATATGGATTTTATTCATTGTTTTACATAGTATCGAAATCAACATGATTAAATTTGGGTCGTCATTTATAGGATGTCACAGTCTACTTACTTATTACCTGTGAAGACTACCTACTCTAGAGAGGATTATGCTTAGTTCTTTATTGAGGTAATTGTTAGATTGCATGGTTCTCTAATTTCCATTATTTCGGATCGAGGTATGTAGTTCTTTTCTCATTTTTGGCATTCATTTAAGAAAGGTTTGGGGACTTATATTAAACTTAGCACTGCTTTCAACCCTCAAATGGATAGACAAGCAGAGAGCACAATTAATACTTTTGAGGATATGCTAAGGGCTTGAGTGATTGATTTTGGTGGTAGTTGGGTTGATCATTGTCTATCATTAAGTTTTCATATAAAAACAATTATCACTCAAGTATTGGGGTGGATCCTTTTGAAGCTCTTTATGGTATGAGGTATATTTCTCCTATAGGTTGGTTTGAGGTTGGTGTGATTAGATTGTTCAGTCTAGAGATTATTCACCAAACCATTGATCAGGTTAAGGCGATTTGGGATAGACTAAAGACTTCTCAGAGTTGCCAAAAATCCTATTCAAATATGAGTCAAATGGAGTTGGATATCGAGGTTAACGATTGGTTATTATTGAAGGTACGCCCTATCAAGGGAGTGGTGACATTTTGAAAGAAGGGGAAGCTCAGTCCCTGTTATGTTGGTCCACACTTTATTTTGAGGAGTGTGGGAAATTTTCTTATGAATTGGATTTGCTTTCGAGTTTGAGTTCCGTTCACTTGGTTTTGTATGTGTTGATGTTTAAAAAATTCATGGGCCATCCTATTTTGGTTATGCCTAATAATAGTGTCGGTATTTTTAATTTCTTATCTTATGAGGAAGTTCCTATTGAGATTTTTGATATGACAGTTTATTATTTTAGGACCAAGGATGTGGCTTCGATAAAAGTCCTTTAGAGGAACCATAAGGTTGAAGAAGCTAGTTGGGAAGCTGAAAAGGACATAAAGTTAAAATATCTATTCTCTTTCATCGCGTTTGATAATCGTACTTAAGGTAAGTGTTTTCTTACTCTTTTTGTTTTCTAACTTTGTTAATGGTTTTTTGATTGCATTACTGTCTTACAGCCATGCTAATGGATTCCTTTATTCATCATTCGAGGACATATGATCCTGTGGGAAGAATGTAACACCCCATGATCTGAAATTTCTGATTTTTGACTACCCGGGCTACGACTGGCACCTCATAAGTCATAAGGTGTGGTCATGAGTCATTCGAAGGGACTCATGACAAAATATGTTGAGTAGCCAAAATTTAATCCTGAGTAAGAAATGGACCTAACGAGTCATGAAAACTCATCACGAGCCATAGGGATCAAGTCTTAGGAAAACTAGTGAGCAATGGCCAAGTTTATGTTTTCATTACGACTAGACCCGTATGAGTTGTAAGGTTATGTCAGGAGTCATAAGGTATGACTCGTGACCAAACTGGTGAAGGTGGTCAAAGTGTTATCCCAAAATACTAGTCTAGGCAATGACTCGTACCCAATCATCAAGAGTTGTGATGTGACATAATAATTGTGATAGTTTTCCTATATTTTAACTGGGGCACTTTGGTCATTATATCTCATCCCGATTATAACCGTAAACTACACAAAACCTTTAGGGACTAATTATCATCCCAACATAAATCAAATATACCTCTCATCTCCCTTCAATTCCTAAGAAAAATACAATTATGGTTTTCTAAGGAATTGGTCATCGAGGGCTCAAATGATGATTTTTTCTTCAAATTTGTTGGTGTCTTAGGCATGTATTTCTTCCCCTAAACTTAATTTGTTAAAAGAATATGCTTAGAATTGTATTCATTTAATTATTTTATGGTTTTGGAAATTAGGTTGATGTCCTTTGAATGTTATTAATGAAATTTCTTTTCCCATGCCTTTTGTGAATCCTTCATGTTTTGAATTGATATTTTTGAACTCATTTGGTGCATGGGAATGGTAAATGGGAATAGGGGTCAAGGAATGCAACAAATTAATGGATTTGGAATTTAAGTTGGTAATAACCTCAACCAACTTATGAAATTGGATTTGAAACATAAGTATATGCACATTGTAATTACTTTTAGAACTATCACAATGCATAAAAGAATAATGGAACTTATACGGTTTTAAAATGAACCTTGGGGGTTGTGGATTCCCCCATGTAAATTGATAATTAACATTGAATCTCTGGGGTAGTGGATTCCCCCATGTGGATGAATGAGTGGAGCTTGTGGGGTTGTGAGTTCCCCTAAGTAATGATAATTGGAATGGAAAATTGATAATAGCTTGCAAGTGTAGTTGGTATGACGATGCCAATGAGTTATGCATTAATGGATGGATATTGGTTCTATGAATTGGAATGTGTAACTGTTTTACTTGATATTAAAGGGAGTTGTTCTTAGTCGTGAAAGTGGAGGTCCTGGGGGACTGATACTGGAAACCCATGTTTCCATGAATAAGAATTGGTCATGATGACTGTGTGCTTATGTCACACTTTATATATTTGTATCCTATATTGGCAAAGGGTCATGGATTTATTGGCCTTCCTTAATATCCGTTTCATGGGTCTAACACGCATTAGGATCCTTTTAGTAGGGTGAGAGCTAGACCCATATAGCCCGTAGGTATAGATGACAGTTTGAGCTACACAGTCAAAGATAATGTTTTTACTCTCACGTTAAACCTTGTTCCCTATCCTGACATTTTATATGTATATATGAATATAATTGTGTGCATATTGTTTTGACTAATTTTGTAATAATCGATCATGAAATTATTTTATCTCTTTCCTAACTTACATGTTAGCGCTCACTTTTCTATCTATGTACAGAAGCTGTATCCCCATGTGATGCAGGGTATGTAGAAACTACAGTTTCCTTGTACAGTGGTAGGCAATTTCAAGATTGTTCATGAGTCATATTTTAAGTGGAGAGCTTTTATTCTCCAAAAGGCCCTAATTTCATCGGTCTCTTCACTATTTATGTCATATACAATTTCGGTGGGTTTTGCATTTGGTAGGTGTAACGCCCCGCAATTCGGGCTACAACATAGACCATGATTTCGATGCGTTGTTAATCCCGAAGCCATAGAATCCTATGCCAATACAGCATGTTAATTATTGTGTTGCATGTGAATCCACTTAAGCTTGAATTTAGACCATAGAGGTCCTTCAACTCAAGGACGAGTTGAAACTATTTTGATCGACTAAGTTTTAGTGGATGTTGTAAAATGTGTCAGCTTCCCTCGACCATAACTCTCTGTATATGTCGAATTAGGGATCCTACTATGTGTCAAATGATAGGTGTTTGAGTTAGCTTTCCAACGATACCAATTTGGCTAAAATCCGACACTCGAGCAAGAAGTTATGGCCTTTAAAAGTGATAAGCGTCGCCTAACCAATTGCCCATGGCCACTAGAAAGCATAGGCAATAGCCTAGGCGGCGCCTATGTGAACATAGGCGATAGCCTATGTAAACATAGGCGATAGCCTAGGCGGCACCTATATGAACATAGGCAATGGGATGGGCGGCGCCTATGTAAGGAATTCTAGTGATTTAAACACTCCGTGTTGAGGACAAACTGGTCCTTTTCTACCCTTACTTAGCCGTAAAACACGAGATTTAGTTCCAAGGACCCCAAAATACATATTCATTCATCAAAAGTGCTCAAGATTCTCCTTAGGGTTTCAAAAATAAAAAACCCAAATAGTTCAAGATTTGACCGTAGGTTTTAAAAGATAATTACATATTCGGAATCACCAATCCGCAAGCTTCAAGAAACATCTAGTATTTTCGGAAATAGAGGTACGTAGGGTTATCCAAAAATCTCATGGGTGTAGTCTTATGAAACATTCATGCTTTTAAATGGGGGTTTTCAATCAAATGCTAATATCTTGCTTTCAATATGATTTCTAAGTCATTTTCTTTATGTCATGGGAATTGTTTGCCTATATACTTCAATGGTTGAAACCATGCATATGTGATTTGAGATTTTCCATGGAAATTTGATAAATATGAATGATAAATTGTTTTCAAATTACCATGATAATGTTTCGATACTTTATATTGTATTGTGATCAACAAAAGAGAGCATGAATTTGAAATAAATATTGTTCACCACTTGTAAATGATGAAACACCTTGGTTTTTACATGATTATGCATATGTGGATGTGATATTGATAACTTGCAAGTCGGGTATGACGATACCCTTCAGAATACGATATGTGATTGAATAAGATGAAATTTGAATGCATTGATTTTACATGAGAAAGGTGGATGCTCGAAGAAGGCATTTGAGACACAAGGGCTCATCGCTGGAAAAACGTGTTTGCCGACACGGAACATTGGTACCAGGCTAAGTGATCTTGTGTACTTGACTTCATGTCATTCCTAAATTAGGTCTATAGGTAGGAGCCCGGGTTAAGTGATCTTGGGCACTACCATTGGGTCGAGACACCATGCTGTGTGATCTTGTGTGTCTCTCTCTCACTTATACTCTAATCTCGGCAGCAATCGAGGTTCGACAGTTGGTGTAAATTATGTAGGGTATTCCACCTAGCTCAGTTGCATTTCATTGTTGTTGAGAAACTATTGCATTACACCCATGTGTTTTCAAATGATTTGATATGAAATTTTCTTTATAATGGCTCTCAACTATATATTGTAAAAATATTATGTTTTGTTTTGATATCTCTGCGTTCCAGTACTTTTGTGCTGACACCCTCCCCTCTCCAACCTCTCAGGTTCAGAGTCCCAGTCTATGGATCAAGAGAATCAGTAGATCATTCAGACAGAGTTGCAGAGACAAGTTGTGAGCCTTCTATGTTTCGGATGGTCTTATGTCCTGTAGTCATTTTATCTTATATTCAGTTTGGGGGTCTGCTGGGGGCCTTGTCCCAGTTTTCAGATAGACATTGTTTCAGTCATATAGTAGAGATTTTGCAGACGATTTTAGAGATGATGATTTAGATTGTGGGACACTATTTCCCATTTTCGTTTTCACATGATTCTTGACCATGTTTCCGTTATATTTTGTATCTTCAACATTTTTTTTGTTGTAAATTATGTGCATGATTATCAGACAGATAGGGGTGTTTCGAGCCTTCATGGTTCGAAATGCTCATTACGGCCGGGCCCTGGTTCGGATCGTGACAAACTTGGTATCAAAGCACGGTTCATGGTCCCAGGGTGTCTACAAAATTGACTCGGGTAGAGTCCTATTAATGGGAGTGTATTTGCGCCACACTTATAAGTAGGGGATACTAGGCATTTAGGAAATGTTTCCCTTCTTTGTGATTTAGTTCGTGCTTCAGAGTCTGAACTGTCCCCTAATCAATGATCACTTGTGTTTCAGAAAACACAGTTATGCCTCCAAGTCGTATCATCGATCAGAATGCTTAGGCAGATAAGGTCCGTCCTACCCATGGGATGCGGACCCATAGCAGGGCTCACACTCCAGAATTTGTCCCTACTCCGGGAGTCCCTCCAGTCCCGACTAGTCCACCTCGGGCTCTGCAGACTAATGCCAACCGTTCCTCAACTGTTCAGGGAGATATTTCAAATGCAGAATTCAGATGGTCTATTCATATGCTGACACAGTTGGTAGCTAACCAGGTTCACCGATCGGAAAATGTTGGGTCTGCATATGTTACGTCTGAGGCCTAGAGTCGGACATTTTATGAAGATGAACCCACCTAAGTTCACTGGCACCAAGGTGGAGAAAGATCCACAGGTGTTCGTGGATGAGATGGAAAAGATCTTTAAGGTGATGCAAGTGGATGAGGTTGAAGGGGTGGATCTAGCAACCTATCAGCTCAAGGACATTGCGAATCAGTGGTATGCCGACTTGGAAGATGAAAAAGGTCAAAGTGCTGAGCCCACAGTTTGGGGCGAATTTGTGGAAGCTTTCCTCGATCGATTCTTTCCTCTGGAGTTGAGGGAGGCCAAAGCGGAAGAGTTTATGAGTCTGAAGCAGGGCAGTATGAGTGTCCAGGAGTACACTTTGAAGTTTAATGAACTAGCATGCTATGCACCAGAGTTGACTAGTAATATGAGAGACCGGATGAGGAAGTTTGCATCTGGCCCTATTGATAACCTGGTACTTGACTTCCAGGGGGCTATGTTGAATAAGGAGTTAGACTTTGCTCGACTGACCGTTCATATGCAGCAGGTGGAAGAAAAGAAGAAAAAGATTATTAAATCTAGAGAGAAAGACAGGCAGGATAAGAGAGCTAGATTTGCGGACCAGCACCAAAGTCAGCCACAGAGTGGTAACTGGGGTAATAAGTGGTCAAATAAGAAGAAGTTTTGGAATAATGCACAGTCAAAAGCTAGCGCCCCAGCACCTAGACCACCGAAAGACAGACAAACTCAGAGTTTTCAGAATCCTCATGGATCCAAAGCTCTAGGTACATATTCTCAGGGCAGTGTGGCCCAGCAGCATCGTACTTATCCGTGGTGCGAGGTTTGCGGAAAGAATCATCTAGGAAAGTGCTGGTTTTAGGGGAGAAACTGCTATACTTGTGGCAAAGTGGGTCACCTTCAGAGAGATTGTCCTTCTGTTGGAGTAAATGCAGGGGTGGGGTGGGGGGTGGGGCGCTAAGTCCCAAGCCGCCTCCACAGCTCCTTTTCCTAAGGGTGCCCCTTCAGCTGCTGGAAGCGGTCGCAACCGGTTATATTCTTTGACTAACCTCCAGGAGGCGAAAGCTTCACCAGATGTTGTCACCAGTATGTTACGAATCTTTTCTCGTGATGTTCACGTATTTCTTGATTCCGGGTCTACTTTATCTTATGTAACCCCTTATGTAGCTGTTGGTTTTGGGTTTGAGCCCGAAGTTATTGAAGAACCCTTCTCTGTTTCTACTCCTGTAGGTGATTCTGTTGTTTCCAGAAGGGTATATAGAAATTGTGTCGTGTCTATTCATAGTAGGGAAACTATGGCAGACCTTATAGAACTGGATATGATAGATTTTGATTCCATCCTTGGGATGGACTTGCTCCATTCGTGTTATGCCACCCTTGATTGCAGAACCCAAAAGGTCACTTTTTCTTTCCCGAATGAGACACCAATTGTATGGGCAGGGAGTTCTATGGAACCTAGAGGTTACTTTATCTCTTATCTTAGAGCCCGGGAGCTTATCTCCAAAGGTTGTATGTATCATCTAGTCCGAGTAAAAGATTCAAAAGTTGGAAACCTTCCTCTGCAGTCAGTCCTTGTAGTGAATGAATTCCCAGAAGTCTTTCCCAAAGATCTCCCAGGGATACCCCCTGATAGGGAGATAGATTTTGGCATTGATGTGTTGCCAGACACTCTTCCTATTTCTATTCCTCCATATAGAATGGCTCCCGCGGAACTAAGAGAGTTAAAGGAACAACTTGCAGACCTCCTAGACAAAGGTTTTATTCGTCCTAGTGTTTCCCCATGGGGTGCACCTGTGCTCTTCGTACGAAAAAAGGATGGTTCCCTTCGGATGTGCATAGACCTTCGATAGGGTTACCATCAGTTGAAAGTTAGGGAGTCAGACATACCCAAGACAGCCTTCCAAACCGGTATGGTCACTACGAATTTCTAGTAATGTCCTTCGAGTTGACTAACGCCCCTACAGCCTTTATGTATCTTATGAATAGAGTTTCCATCAGTTTCTTGACTTGTTCGTCATTGTATTTATTGATGATATTCAGATCTATTCTAAGAGTAAAGAGGATCACACCAATCACCTACGAATTATTCTTCAGACCCTTAAGGATCATCAACTGTATGCCAAATTTTCTAAGTGTGAATTCTGGTTAGACGTTATTGCCTTCCTGGGGCATATTGTGTCCAGTGACGGGATAAGAGTGGATCCCCATAAAGTTGAAGCAGTGAGAAAATGTCCCAGACCCACGACTCCAATCGATATTCGGAGCTTCTTGGGTTTGGCGGGGTATTACAGAAGGTTCGTAGAGATTTTTTCTTCCATAGCTTCTCCGCTTACTAAACTGACTCAGAAAAAGATGAAGTTTACGTGGTCTGACTTGTGTGAAAATAGTTTTGAGATGTTGAAGGACAAGCTGACCACTGCTCCTATTTTGACCCTTCCCGATGGTGTAGATAATTTTGTGGTTTATTGTGATGCGTCCCGTGTGGGACTTGGTTGTGTATTGATGTAGCGTAGTAAGGTGATAGATTATGCATCTAGGCAGTTAAAGGTGCATGAGCGCAATTACCCCACTCATGACTTGGAGTTAGCAACTGTGGTGTTTGCACTTAGAATCTGGAGACACTATCTCTATGGAGTGCATGTTGATATTTATACTAACCATAAGAGTTTACAGTATGTTTTCTCACATAAAGAATTGAACCTCAGGCAGAGGCGTTAGATGGAGCTTTTGAAAGACTATGATATGAGTCTGCATTACCATCTGGGCAAGGAAAATATTGTAGCCGACGCCCTCAACAGGTTGTCTATGGGCATCCTTTCTCATGTAGAAGAAAGAAAGAAAGAGATGGTGAAGGATATTCACCTCCTTGCAAATCTGGGAGTGCGACTCTTAGATTTCGAAGATGAAGGGGTGATTGTTCATGAGTTGGATAAGTCATCTCTTTGTGCTGAAGTTAAGGAGAAGCAGTTTGAAGATCCCATCTTGATACAAATCAAGAAAGATGTGGGTCAACAAAAGGGTATGATGTTTGAAATTGGTAGCAATGGTATTCTGAGATTTCAGGGTAGGTTGTACGTTTCGAATGTCGATGGTCTACGGGAAAGAATCCTTAATGAGGCACACACTTCGAGGTATGTCATTCACCCAGGCTCTACTAAGATGAACCATGATCTGAAAACCTTGTATTGGTGGAATAACATGAAACATGATGTAGCTGATTTTGTGTCCAAGTGTTTGAACTGTCAACAAGTGAAGGTAGAACATCTGAGGCCAGGTGGTACTTCCTCAGAGATATCCCTGCCTTTATGAAAGTGGGAGATGATAAACATGGACTTCATTACAGGACTTCCGAGATCCCAAAACCAGCATGATTCTATATGGGTGATTGTAGATCGGTTGACCAAGTCAGCCCACTTTTTGCCTGTGAGGACTAATTATTAGGGAGAGGTTTATGCTAAGATTTACATTGAGGAAATAGTTCGATTGCATGGGGCACCAGTGTCCATTATATCCGATAGAGGTACGCAGTTTTCATCTTAGTTCTGGAGATCTTTTCAGAAGGGTTTAGGTACACAAGTGAATTTGAGCACAACTTTCCACCCTCAGACGGATGGGAAAGCTGAGCATACCATTCAGACCCTCGAAGATATGTTGAAGTCATGCGTCATAGATTTTGAAGGGTAGTTGGGTAGATCACCTGCCACTGGTTGAATTTGCTTACAAAAATAGTTACCATGCCAGCATCAAGATGGTCCCTTTTGAGGCTTTGTATGGGAGGAGATGTAGGTCTTCGATAAGATGGTATGAAGTGGGTGAGACTCAGTTGTATGGTCCTGATCTTGTTTATCAGGAGATGGAGAAAGTGAAGATAATTAGAGAATGACTCAAGTCTGCTCAGAGTCGTCAGAAGTCCTATGCTGATGTTCGGAGAAGAGAACTAGAGTTTGAAACTAGTGATTGGGTGTTTCTCAAGGTTTCTCCTATGAAAGGAGTTATACGGTTTGGAAAAAGGGGTAAATTGAGCCCTCCTTATGTAGGGCCATATCAAATTTTGAAAAAGATTGGTACAGTTGCATATGAGTTGGAATTGCCTGCAAGTTTGGGTTTCGTTCATCCGGTATTCCATGTATCCATGTTGAAGAAATACATTGGAGATCATTCTATGGTATTGCCAGTAGAGGGTATCAAAGTGACAGACTCCTTGTCTTACGAAGAAGAGACCATTGAAATTTTAGATCGCTAAGTTCGAAAGAAGAGGAGCAAAGAGATAGCCTCAGTAAAGGTACTATGGAGGAATAAGAAAGTCGAAGAAGCAACTTGGGAGTCAGAAGATGACATGAGAATTAGATATCCCAATTTGTTTACTTCGATGGAGAAGGAGACAGAAGGTACTATTCCCATCTTACCTTTCCTAGTCCTTTATTATGCTTGAAAACGTGTCTGTCTGTGTCCCGCATCATCATCCGGGGACGAATGATCCTAAGGGGGGATAATGTAACGCCCCGCAATTTGGGTTACAACATAGACCATGATTTTGATGCGTTGTTAATCCCGAAGCCATAGAATCCTATGCCAATACGGCATATTAATTATTGTGTTGCATGTGAATCCACTCAAGCTTGAATTTAGACCATAGAGGTCCTTCAACTCAAGGACGAGTTGAAACTATTTTGATCGACTAAGTTTTAGTGGATGTTGTAAAGTGTGTCAGATTCCCTCGACCATAACTCTCTACATATGTCGAATTAGGGATCCTACTATGTGTCAAATGATAGGTGTTTGAGTTAGATTTCCAACGATACCAATTTTGCTAAAATTCGACACCCGAGCAAGAAGTTATGTCCTTTCAAAGTGATAAGCGTCGCCTAACCAATCGCCCATGGCCACTGGAAAGCATAGGCAATAGCCTAGGCGGCGCCTATGTGAACATAGGTGATAGCCTAGGCGGCGCCTATGTAAACATAGGCGATAGCCTAGGCGGCGCCTATGTGAACATAGGCAATGGGATGGGAGACGCCTATGTAAGGAATTCTAGTGATTTAAGCACTCCGTGTTGAGGACAAAGTGGTCCTTTTCTACCCTTAGTTAGCCGTAAAACACGAGATTTAGTTCCAAGTACCCCAAAATACATATTCATTCATCAAAAGTGCTCAAGATTCTCCTTAGGGTTTCAAAAATAAAAAACCCAAATAGTTCAAGATTTGACCGTAGGTTTTCAAAGATAATTACATATTCGGAATCACCAATCCGTAAGCTTCAAGAAACATCTAGTATTTTCGGAAATAGAGGTACGCGGGGTTATCCAATCTCATGGGTGTAGTCTTATGAAACATGCATGCTTTTAAATGTGGGTTTTCAATCAAATGCTAATATCTTGCTTTCAATATGATTTCTAAGTCATTTTCTTTATGTCATGGGAATTGTTTGCCTATATACTTCAATGGTTGAAACCATGCATATGTGATTTGAGATTTTCCATGGAAATTTGATAAATATGAATGATAAATTGTTTTCAAATTCCCATGATAATGTTTCGATACTCTATATTGTATTATGATCAACAAAAGAGAGCATGAATTTGAAATAAATATTTTTCACCACTTGTAAATTATGAAGCACCTTGGTTTTTACATGATTATGCATATGTGGATGTGATATTCATGACTTTCAAGTCGGGTATGACGATACCCTTCAGAATATGATATGTGATTGAATAAGATGAAATTTGAATGCATTGATTTTACATGAGAAAGGTGGATGCCCGAAGAAGGTGTTTGAGACACAAGGTCTCATCGCAGGAAAAATGTGTTTGCCGACACGGAACATTGGTACCAAGCTAAGTGATCTTGTGTACTTGACTTCATGTCATTCCCAAATTGGGACTATAGGTAGGAGCCCGGGCTAAGTGATCTTGGGCACTACCATTGGGTCGAGACACCATGTTGTGTGATCTTGTGTGTCTCTCCCTCACTTATACTCTAATCTCGGTGGCAACCGAGGTTCGACAGTTGGTGTAAATTATGTAGGGTATTCCACCTAGCTCAGTTGCATTTCATTGTTGTTGAGAAACTATTGCATTACACCCATGTGTTTTCAAATGATTTGATACGAAATTTGCTTTATAATGGCTCTCAACTATATTTTGTAAAAATATTATATTTTGTTTTGATATCTCTGCGTGCTAGTACTTTTGTGCTGACCCCGTCCCCTCTCCAACCTCTCAGGTTTAGAGACCCAGTCTGGGGGTCAAGAGAATCAGTAGATCATTCAGACAGAGTTGCAGAGACAAGTGGTGAGCCTTCTATGTTTTGGAAGGTCTTATTTCCTGCAGTCCTTTTATCTTATATTCAGTTTGGGGGTCTGCTGGGGGCCTTGTCCCAGTTTTCAGATAGACATTGTTTCAGTCATGTAGTAGAGATTTCGTAGATGGTTTTAGAGATGTTGATTTAGATTGTGGGACACTATTTCCCATTTTTGTTTTCACATGATTCTTGACCATGTTTCCGTTATATTGTGTATCTTCTGCATTTCTTTTTTCATAAATTATGTGCATGATTATCAGACAGATAGGGGTGTTTCGAGCCTTCATGGTTTGAAATGCTCGTCACGTCCGGGCCCTGGTTCGGGTTGTGATAGTAGGGGCATGTCCCGACGTTGGTGGTATTGGATTTTTAGAGGCTTTTGTTGATAAGGTATGGGTGTATTGTGTTATGCATTCTTAGTTCCTTTTTTATTGATTTATCTATATTTTTATATGTTCGGAACTCATTCGCTACTAGTTATATTGTGTTCTAGTTGTCTAGGATAATGGGGGTGGTCGTCTATCCTTGATGAACTTGATATACTCATTACAACTAGACTATTTTTTGGGTCATGACAGTTGGCCTTTGACATCCAGTCACTATCCAATTGGTTAATTTAGCTTTATATTTCAAACACCATAAGGATTCTTACTTGTGTTGAAGTCGGGTCTACTTTCTTGGAGTAGATTTGATATGGATAGCTTGAGAATAGTAGGTTGTATGGTTTTAAGATAAGGTGTGAAGGGGAAATTCTTGGAGGGTGACCTTAGATTTTTATTTTGATATTTGATGGTCGTATTTGTGTTTAGAGGATAGGAAGCTCGAATTTGTTGATAAATCAGGAGGCTCATAGCTCTAGATATTTTCTTGACCCTAGGAAAGGTAAGATGTATAGAAATGAGGCAGTATTACTGGTGGAGCCAGATGAGGAGAAATATAAGATTGGATGGATTATGTGGGTGGTTTTCCTTATATATCTCATGTTTTTTTTAGAATTTGGTTCCTTATATACTGGTTGACCTAGTCTACTCATTTCCAACCCATTCCATCTTCCCATAGTGCCAAAAAGGTTGGCTCGAATCTATGTTCGAGAGGTGGTTGACCTTTACTAGGTGCTTGTGTCTATTAATCAAATAGCGATTCAGGGATTACCTGTAACTTTTGGAGCAAATTATATGAATAGTTGGGTAACTAGGTTGATCTTAGCATACTTTTTATCCGCAGACAGAGGACAATAGATGCATACTCTTTAGATTTTTAAGGATATTCTCTGAGATTGTGTCATGGACTTTGAAGTTTAGCGGTTGAATTTTTCATCCTTAATGAAGTTTAACTACTGTAATAACTATCATTTGAGTTTTTAGATGGCAGCATTTGAGGCATTTAATTGACACGACCCGAAATCAGGCTATGTCCTATGGGTACCTCAAGCCCAACAAGTACTGGATAATCTTCAGTTACTTAATAAGATAGAGGAAACAATAATACCATCATATCTTAAGAAGCATCTGATCAATTCATTAATATGAACAACTAACCAAATTACCCAAGTCCACAGTCATCCACAAAGCCTCTACAGAACCGGTGTCTATAAGATGTCAAGACAAGCCCCAGACAATAGCCGAATACCAAATCTAAACAAGTCTATGAAATATATAAAGAGATTATGAAATTCAAGCCTTCCGAAGGATGGAAGGTCACCAATTCAATGTCAACACACGAACTACTCGAACACCTGTCACTACGTCGTAGGAAGAGAAGAAGAATCTTAGGCACCTATGTCGCGTTGGGACATTGCGTCCAAAGATGGTTAGCAGTTGGAATGCTAGCATATATCTCAAGTATAAGGATAAAATAGTTCAGTTATTCAAACTAAGTAAAACCATCATATGAAACCACATTTATATCTATATAGGAAATATGGAGATACATATATACATAGGTACATAACACGCCATAACAAGAAACAAGTCATAATATGAACTCTTGAAGCATTCATTAATAAGACATGGAGTGAAGGACTCAAACCTTCCACCCTTATAGTTTAGAAAATTGATCTTCTCCGTTACATTAGGCAAAAGGACCAAAACCTCAAGACATCTTATTTTATATGGCAAGTGGACCATAACCACAAGCCTCCACATCTTTTATGACATGTGTACCTTAACCACAATTCAACACATCTTATATGACAAGTGGACCTTAACAAAAATTCATCACACCTTATATGGTAAGTGGACACTAACCACAAACCGTTCTATATTATAAGGTAAATGGACACTAACCACAAACTGTCTCATTTGCAAAGGGACCCTAACCACAAGCCATCACATATATGGCAGGTGGTCACTTACCATAAACCTCCACGGCCCTTAATAGTTGACGATTTGTACTCTAACCCCTTTTATCCATTCATTATCACCCATTCAACTCAACACATAAGGACTCAAACCTATTTAGACAATTAAAGAAACTAAGGCTATGATTCAACATTACCTATATAACCACATGATCTTTATGAAACCACTTAACAATCAATCATTTAATTAGGACAATGTCTTGGTTCATACCAAAATGCAAAATTAATTTATTTTCATCAATACCCTTACCAACTATTCATTTTTCGTTAGCATTATTATACCACATTTTAGTTCAAAACACAATTCAATTCCACACTTAGGGACTCCAACCCTTTTAGTTGTCACACCACCAAACTTACCAAATAAACTCATTACATGGCCAACAAGGTCTTCACGTATTTTTTTACCAAGAATTAATCTTCATTAGGACAATGCCGCAATTTCTTCATATTTATTAGACCAATGTCACAGTTCAAAACACCATTAACAATTGACTAGTTATTTCTCTTAGATGTTTGCACAAACACCTTGAGGGAAAACATTCATTAAGACCAAAACCCCAGTAGAAATTATAAAATATATGGTAACTTATGTCCCATTTGTTAAACCATAATTCAACAAGCACCCACATGTGCACACCATCAACAAAAACATGTATAAACATAAGATTTAGTAAGAGTAAGCAATACCAACACAATGCATCAAAACCCTCAACATTTGATTTCAAAACCACCATTTACAAGACAAAATCATTGTTTAAAACACATGATATTTTGAATTAACAATGAGGGAATAGATACATGCCTGATACAAGATAATCACGGAAGGAACATGACCCCTTTAGCCTCTAGAAGATCACCTCTTCAAACCCTAGCCTCCAATATTCAAGAGTGAATTAGAGTGATTTAGGTGAGTTTTCACCTTCCAAAATATTCTATGAGAGGGGGTTTAAGGGTTTTAGGGTGGGAAATGTCCATAAAGTCCTCATCTTAAAAGCTGGAAATGAATGCCCTTACGGGTACAACTCCATGACTAAACTGTACCCTTAGGTATGAGTGCTACCCTAAGTCATACGGTAGACCTCACCTAGGACCCCTACACTGCCCAAAGTATGAATAAACACATGACTAGTATCTTAGTGTACGAATGGTACCCTAGACCGTATCCCAAACTGTACCCATGAAAGTTTAAACTAGGTCAGTCTAAACACTCTTCACGACTTGGTAGTATAAGATTCGTCCCCAAAGAAATGACTAAGGAGGGGATAATCCATATCTTGGAAAGTGTGTAACCTTCACCACACTTCCTAGTATATGAGTGAGGGGTCACTAAGTCATATCCAAGGTACGAGTAGTACCCTAATGTCATACCAAGGGCAGTATGTCCAAAACCCAAGAATTTTTGCATGGACAATGTTTAGCGCGTTTCATTCTTCCCTACTTAGGATCATTAATCCTCGAATGATGGGTAAGGCAAGAAAAATCACAAGTTAACACACCATTACCCATCAAGCTAACGTTAAACAATGCTTAAAAAACAAGGACATGCAATAAGGACAAGACACATGGCAAGATCATTATCAATCAACCATTTGTTCCATTGACATTGGGAGTCAAACCCATTGTCTATCAGCGACACTCGTTCATTTCAGAGATTAGGGACTTGACTCATTGATTTATTAGGACATAAATAAAATTAAGAACAATAACACATACATCTAAAACATGAGCTCCCAGAATAGAGGACAAGTGTGGATACTTGGACTTTATGTCCTCTTCCACCCCTAATTAGCTTCCTTGAACTTTGGGTTCCTTCATAGAACCTTGATTAAAGCCACCTCTTTTATTTTTTAATCGACGAATTTTCCAACCTAAGACCATTATGGGACCTCCTCGTAGATCAAATATTCTAAAATAAAAAACATCCTCTAAGGGAAACAACCCACGAAGGATCACATGCATAGTTTCTCAATATAGAAAAATGGAAAACCGAAAGAATGGGACTAATGCAAAAGGGAAAGTCCAATTCAAACTATACTTTCCCTTTGATACCTCAGCCACGGGGCTTTATTTCTTACATCAATCCATAAACATTACTCAACATAGAATACAATATAGAATATAATCATACGTGGTCCACCCCATAAAGAGGACACCAAAAATTCCTTATTTATCTGCCGAAAACCTATTCTTGCCCGGGGAAAACCATCCCTCTTATGAATGCATGAATGAAAATGCTTTACCAAAACCATTCTAGAAGAATGAATAGAAATATGACAAGTGTATGAAGAGGATCAATCAAAAACTCAACCTCCACCTAGGCGCTAAGGAACCCCCTTCCCTTACAATGACCAGGTAATAAAGGAATTTAAACATGACTTTACGGGTTCAATGTCTAAGAAAACATAGCTCCAATGCAACCAATCCCTCCCCATAATAACATAAAAATCAACCATAGCTGACTCTATCAAATTAATAAGAGTTTCTATACTACCCATAGCTACCACACACACCTTATAGACTTCTGATAGTTACAGAGTCTCCGACTGGGGTAGAAACAAAAAATGAGTTCAAAATAACATTGGAATCAAACAAAAATAAACAATCACAAATGGGGTCACATAAGAAAAAAGGGACCCAGTACCAAGTAAAATAGGTGCATATTTTCCACATACCCATAGCAACATCCGGAGATGCCTTGGACTCTTAATGGGTAGCAAGTACATATAACCAATTCTATCTAGTACCGGTACCAGAAATAGAAGTAGAAGAAAAAACAACACCCTTCGATTTGGGAGTAGAAGAAGTGGCAATAGAGGTTCTGTTGTCCCAACCAGCCACTAAAGAAGGGCACTCTCACTGCATGTGCCCAATCTGAGCTCATTTAAATCACCCATTCCTTCCCTTCTTACACTCACCACGATAATGCTGACTATAAAATCTACAAGGAGGGTAGGTTTGTGCTGATTGGACCCCACTGGCCTGAGAATCACTACTCACCCAATTTTTCCTCTTGGACCCCTAACCACTAGACTGCTAGCCTTTAATTTTATAAAAAAACTTAGACCTGTTATTCTACCTCTCTTCAATCCAGTCTATCTTTTTTTCTCTTCCTCCACTTATTTCATACACCCAACTTACCTAGAGTGTCTATGTCATTTATAAATAGATCCGCCTTACTCTTAAAGACCAATTCGAGAGACAGTCCTAAAGACAAACTTACACATCCTAGCTCTCATACCAGAAACCATCTCTAGGGCATACCTAGACAACTGATAAAATTTCAAGGCATACTCCTTGAAAAATATCCTACCTTGCCTCAAATTTACAAGCTCTTCCTATTTCATTTGCCTCAACTCTTGAGGAAAGAAGCGGTCTAATAAAGCACTAGAGAAATTATCTGACACGACAGAACTAGCACCCTCACCTCTCAACTTTTTCATCTCATCATATCATTTGTACGCCGTATCTTTAAATTGACAGAAAGTAAACTCAACACCTTAAACTTCCAATGCATTCATAATCCAAAAGATCATCACCATTTCATTAATAAAACTTTAAGTATCTTCATCAACCGTTACACTTGTAAACATAGAAGGGTGTAACCTCATGAATTTACCAACCCTACTGGCCTTAGAGGATAGAGTAACAGGGACACTATGCCCGAATTGAGAAGTTACTAACTGAGTCAAAAGAATAATGGAGCAACAGAACTCAGTATTGGTAAAATCCCCTTAATATATAGGAGAAGGACTAGAGGGAACCATGGAACTCCCGAACTATCAGGTACCTGACCCTTAGATCTAGTATGGACTCCATATGTAGAGCAAGTCCCATCAACATCATCATCACCAATTGGGATAAAAGATACTTTGTGCACTTCAGAACGTCGAGAAGGCATGATAAAAAATAAGCAAATGGATATTAGAGAAATCCAAAACCCTTGACTCAATGGCTCAAAATAAGACAATAAGAGAGTGAAAAATTCCTAAATGCCTCGTAGCCTCTCTCTTATAAGTACTACACACGATACACCCATAAATATGAATCAATTTGAGATGGCATTATGGATTCCTAACTGACCATGAACCTAGGCTCTTATACCAACTTGACACGACCTAAAATTGGGACATGTCGTATGGGCACCTCAATTCCAACAAGGACCAGAGATTGCCCTGTTAACCCAACCTAAACATTATTTCAATCCACAAGTAGCGGATGAACTCCAGTAATAAAATAAGATAGCAGAAACAAGACTACAAACATAGTTTAAGAAGCATCTAATCAATTCATTAATATCAAAAACTAACAAATATACCCAAGTCCATAGTCATCCACAAAGCCTCTGTAGAACTGATGTCTATAATATGTTAGGAAAATCCCCCGAAAATAGCTGAATACCAAATCTAAATAAGTCTATGACATAGATAAGGAAACTATAAAATGCAAGCCTACGAAAGTATAAAAGCTCTCCACTTCAATTTAGATACACGAACCGCTCGACCACTTGTCACTATGTAGGATGATATGAAAAGCTTCATCCCCAATGTTGCCTAAGGACATAGCGTCCAACGTCGGTTAGCGCTGGGAGCACTAGGATGTATACCAAGGAAAAGGATAAAATAGTACAATTATTCAAACCAAGTTAAACCATCATATGCAACAACATTTATATCTTTATTGGCATATATAGAGATACACATATACATAGGTACATAAGTTACAAAAATAGGAAACAATTCATAAATTGAGTTGTTGAAGCATTTATTGATGAGACATAGAGTAAAGGACTCAAACTTTCACCTTATAGTATAGAATATTAAACTTCTCGGTTATATTAGAAAAGAGGACCCAAATCTCAACCTATCCTAGTTTATATAGAAAATGGACCCTAACCACAAGTCGCCACATCTTTTATGATAAGTAAATAATAACTACAAGTCGACACATCTTATATGGCAAGTGGACCATAACCACAAGTCATCATATCTTATGTGGTAAGTCGACACTAATAAAAAACTGTTCCATCTTATATGGTAAGGAGACACTAACCATAAACCATCTCATTTGACAAGTGGACCCTAACTACAAGCCTTCAGATATATGGCAAGTGGACTCTAACCACAAGCTGCCACCTCTTATATGGCAAGTGGACCTTAACCACAAACTGCCACGACCATTACTAGTTTAAAATTTAGACTCTAACCCATTTTATCCATGAATTAACGCCCATTCAACTGAACACATAAGCACTCAAACTATTTTAGACAATTAAATCCACCAAGGCTATGATTCAGCATTGCTTATATAACCATAGGATCTTTATGAAACTAGTTAACAACCAATAATTTAGTTAGTCCAATGCCTTAGTTCATAGCATAATGCAAAATCCATTTATGGTAATCAAGACCCTTACCAACCATTCATTCTTCAGTAATATTCTTATACTACATATTAGTTCAAAAGACAATTCATTTCCACACTTAGGGACTCCAACCCTTTTAGTAATCACACCACTAAAGTTACCAAATTAACTCATTACATGGTCATCAAGGCCTACACATACTTTTTTACCAAGCATTCATATTCATTTGGCCAATGCCATAATTCATTCATATTTATTAAACCAATGTCGTAGTTCAATACATCATTAACAAATGACTAGTTATTTCTCTTAAATATTTGCACAAACACCTTGAGGGCATACATTCATTAAGACCAAAATAAAAGTAGAAATCATCAAAACTAGGGTTACTCATAACCCATTTTTTAAACTAAAATTCAACAAGAACCCACATGTGCACACCATAAACGAAAACATGTATAAACATAAGATTTAGTAAGAGTAAACAATACCCAACACAATGCATAAATCCATCAACATTTGATTTCAAAACCACCATTTACAAACTAAAATCATTGTTTAAAATACATGATATTTTTAACTAACAAAGAAGGGAGATATACATGCCATATACAAGATGATTCACGAAAGTAACTTGATCCTTTTAGCCTCTAGAATATCACCTCATCAAATCCTAGCCTCCAATCTTCAAGAGTGAGTTGGATAGTGTTTTTGGTGAGTTTTCACTTTCCAAAATTTGTTAAGAGAAACTATAATATGTTATATAGTTAGTGGACTTAATGGTTTTTGGAAGGGAAATATCCATAAAGTCCTCAGCTTAAGAGTTGGAAAAGAACGCCCAAGAAGATATGACTCCATGACTAAATCTTACCCTAGGGTACGAATGGTACCCTAACTTGTACCCTAGGTGTAATACCCCGTACTTCTACCTAGCTTAAATTCATACAAAAAATGTCAAAGACTTGTTTTAAAGATAAATCCACTTTTATACATGTGGTATTTTCAAGATTTTCAGTTTTTATCACGTGGGGAATTCAACAATCTTTCCATCAATATAAGATTCTCCTAAATCCGATAACTGGGTAATAAGTTATGATTATTTCAAGTTTCAGTCGTAAAACACCGTCATCTCAGTCGGTGGCGCGTTGCGTCATAAGCCAAAATGACATTTGTCAATTTCCATTAAGACTTCAAAATTTAACCGCATCGTAGAGGGCTCTCAAATCCCAATTGTAAAATTCCAATGAAGCTCTGCGGTATCCCCGCATTACGCCGTCGTCCAATTTCCTAGTTGTCAAATTCCAGTGACACGACGCAATGGTGCCGCATCGCGCCAGGGGTCCAGATCGGGAACATTTTCACAAAAATTAGAAAGATGTGTCCAGGGTTAAGAGGGTCAATTTTCCACCCTTATATAAACCCAATAACACGTGATTCAGACATATTTCACCCAAAATATAGTGTTTTTCTAAAGTTTCTCTGAAGAACAAGCTAGGATTTTCAATTGGGGATTAAAATTCAAGAATTTCTTCGTCAACCTTCATAGGATCAAGAACTAAGGTATGTACAGTGTTCATTCATGCATTCCTTTCATCCATGAAGCCTAAGAATCAAGTTTTAAATCTTGTATTGTGAATATTTTGTTGTGGGTTGATTATGTTCATTTGATTATGGTTGTATGATTTCCAAGTTGGAATTTTTATGTGTTGCTTATGAACCTACACTAGTATGTGGTCTGAAACATGTGAAATTAAGTTGAAATATGGAGTTTTATTGTATTAATTTGATGGTCATGCCTATTCCCTAAGTCATGCATCCTAGGTGTTTGATAAAATTCCTGAGAGAATAAAAATTATGCATTATAGCTTAATTGTGACCCAAGTGATAAATGCATGCTTTATCCTATGACCAAAAATGACTTCCATGATATTGTGTGCATTATGAATGGTTGAAGAAATGTCCATAAGATTAGGATGATGAAAGTATAATATGTTTATATGAAATTCCAATCATGTACAAGACTATGGTAACTATGTGCTTCATGAAATCTCCAAATTAATGTCATATGAATTGTTGATATTGGTCATGTGTTTAAGAAGTGTCATGTCCTGTTAGTTTCATGCTATAGAGTCTTGCGGGTACTTGTACTCGACAATTTAGTTGTGTGCCTAGAGCTAGTGTCAATTTTCAAGATACTCTCAGTTAAGCCACGATCAGTAGAATTCAATCAGTCACATGACTCAGGAAAACTCAGTAAATTCAGTATCAGTCTAGTCCTACTTAGTAATCTCAGAATAATCACTGATCTCAGTCAGTCATCATCTCTCAGTAGTATTCCATCAGTCTATGAAAATCTAGTAAAATCAGTTCAATCTAGTTAATCAGTAAAATCAGTAACAAATCAGTCCAACCTAGTATGAATAGGAAATCACTTTTGTGTCTATTTAGTTAGGAATATAATTCATCATCGAGTGAACCCAGGGATGAGGACACACACTATCATCCAGTAGAGGGTGTGATCCTTAGTATCAATCCCTGCATTCTAGAACAATGAAGCCAGTGTAGGTTGAGATGCACCCCTACGAGTATAGGGACTATATATGTCATTTCAATTTTCCTTACAGGAGGGGTTGATGGAAGAGCTCCCTGTCAGAGAGGGTTTACTTACAGCTTGTCCTTACCCGTGGCATAGTACTGATACCCTTTCAGCTGGGGTTACAGGTTGGACCCCACAAGTTCAGTTTCAGGGAATATTATTTAGATTATTACCTCCCACGATCTCAGTTTCAGATCCAGTCTCAGTAATAGAACTTAGTTTAGTTCTACAGATTTCAGGACTGTCAGATATAGTCTTTCATCTCAGTACAGAACTCATCTAGTTCGAACAGAATCAAGACTATCAGACATAGTCACCCAGTTAATGGTATATTAATTATACGAAACTCATGTTATCAGTATTTAGTTTCAGGAATGTCAGATACAGTCAATCAAATCAGTTCTTTATAATCACAACTGTCAGAAATAATCATTTCTTTATCTATAATATGACATCAGTTCCTCAGTATTCAATAGACTTAGTCATTCAGTATTCCAGTATTAGTACTCAAATATCAGTAAATCCATGTTATCAGAATTTATAAGTTATTATTATTGCGACCTCAGTTACAGTTATGTATTCATGCATGTATTCTCACGTTCATATTTTACAGTCAGTTAATATTGTTCATGCATATGAACCCATGAATTTAGCCTACCTCACTTTCATACCAGTACATTTAATCATACCGATGTATTTGTGCTATGGTGTTTTATACCATAGGTTTAGAAGCAAGAGCTCCCGAGCATCCTTAGTAGATCAGACAATCAGTAGCCAGACTAACAGTGGCTCCTCATCATTCGAGGATAACATGATTTTTTTATTATTACTTTATTATTTTAGTAGTTCGGAGTTAGTTGGGGATATGTCCCATCAACTCTACAGTTTTCAGACAGCTTAAAGGCTTTCAGACTACAAGTTTCAGACAATTTATGTTAGTTTTGGGTATTATTATACCCCACTACAGACATAGTTTTATATTCAGTATTGCAACAGCCTGAATCTGGTACCTGGAATGCTACACGATGATCATGACCCCAAAGGACCACAAGATAACCCATGATTGATATCTGTACCTGTATACTGCATAATATATTGTATAATGCAAAAACATGAACTGAAAGGCCATAAGGTTCAAAACTATGACATAACATCTAATAAAAATATAACATCTGGTTAGGGTATGAAATACCCAAAACAAAACTGAAATAAGCTATCTGAGCATACTATAGTATGAAAAGCCTCTAAAACATAACTGTCTGAAATAGGAGTTGAAGGGACACGTCCCCAACTAACTCCAACTAATAAATTAATTAATGACATAATAAAGTAATGATCATGCCCTCAAAAGATAAGGAATCACTTCTAACTCTAACTGTTGAGACTGGTATGCCACTGATGCTCTGGAGCTCATATCTCTAAACCTATGGCATAAAATACCATAGCGTAAATGCGTCAATACGATTGAATATACTGGTATACATGTGAGGTAGGCTAAATGCATGGGGTTCATATTCATGAACAATAGTAATAACAGATTGACTAACATGAGCATGAGAATACATGTATGAGATAAAATAACTGACACTAATACCGTGTTAACATAATTACTAATCTGAATATCGATAATATGAGTGACTGTATCTGACAGTCTTGATTATGATGGAACTATCTGAGTTCCGTACTAAGCTGATTTGACTGTATCTGACAGTCCTGAGATCAGAAGAACTATCTGAGTACTTGACTGATACTGATACTGAAACTATAGAAAGTAGTTATCTAACCGACATGACCCAAATAATGCATTATAGTTGAATTGGGGTCCAATCTGTGCCCTGATTATAAGGGTGTCAATACCTCATCACTGGTAAGGACAACATGTGAGTGACCCTGAACTAGCAGGTTACTCAAATGAGAATGGTGCGAACCCTCAACTAGTAGGTTAAGACACCTCATCTACCCTCTACTAATAGGTATGATATCTCATCTTATGCTGGCTACGTAGTTCTGGAACGTAAGGATTGCTTCTGAAAATAACACCCTCTACTGGTAGGTGAGTTCCCATCCTTGGGTTCACTCGGTTCTAATTTCGACTCTTATCTGAATAGACACTGAACATGATTAATTGATCTGAACATGGACTGAGTTACTGAATCTCATTGACTTATGAAATACTACTGATACCTGACAACTGACTGAGTTCATGAGATTGTTGATATTTCTTGAGTCATAAGACTGTCTGAAGTCTAAGGATCATGGCTTGACTGAGAGTATCGTGAAAACATGACATGTCTTTAGGCATACAACAAATCTTTCGGGTACAAGTACCCCCAGGACTCGATGGAAAGAAACTGACAAAGCATGACTTACTTGTACATATGACCAACCGAGTAATCCATAATTCATTTATTGAAGCATTTCATCAAACATGTGATATGCATAACTTGTACATAAATAGGGATTTCATAATATCATACTAGTTGGGCATTTTTCCTTCACATAGGCATTTAATCAAACAAATGGTAGGCATAGTAGATGTAGACAACATTATACAACAAATAAAGATCGTGATTCATCTCTAATTTCACCATTCAAGGGTTTAATCATGGATTCACATGAATCTACACCTATAATAATAATTTCCACTTAATATTTATCACTAAAACATGAAATAGAATTCAATTGGTCATTATCAACATGAATAAAAGGAAACCCAACATGGAATTCATATAGATTCATATACTTGAACTTTGAAAAAGATATTCTTGGTCTTCATGGATGAAAGGTGTCCATGAATAAACACTATGCATACCTAGTAGTGAGTTTCTTAAAGTTATGGAACTTGAAGAATTTGAATCTCTTAGTTTCTTAAAGAAAATTTGGATTTTGTTCTTGGGATTAATCTTAGAGAGAAAACCCTAATTTTTGATGTTGTAGTTGAATAATGAATTTAGGATCCTTGGTCGGATATTACTAGGTATATAAACGGGTGATAAAATAACAAAATACCCCATTTAAAATAACTCTAAAATAATCGAACAGGATGTTCGACGGTGGGTGCGATGGTCCGTCGCTGGGTCAACGGTCCGTCGGTCCTGACCGTCGTTCCTGGGTAGAAAGGAGGTTCACTGTCTCTCATGCAATGGCCTTAGTGATGGTCCATCTCTAGTCTAATGGTCCATCATCTTGGGACATCGCTCCTAGGTAAAAGGTAGTCACACTGCCTCGCTGCGACGACGTGGGTGATGGTCCATTGCTAGGCCGATGGTCCATCGGCCTCCATCGTCGCACCTGGGTAGTTCTGACTGCCTTCTGTATTTCGGCCATAACTTTCTCTTCTGATACCGATTTGGACGAATTTGGTATCTTTGGAAAGTTAAAGTGGATTCAGCTTTCAAAGAAATCTTCTAACATACTTGGGAAGATTTCAAGCTAGGCAAAAGTACGGGGTATTACAAGTATTAGTTCAATTTTTAACCTTATGGCCTTACATCTTACATTCCCCATATTTATAGTATATTATTCAGTGCTCAGTTACATATATCAGTCATGGATTAGCTTATGGTCCTTTGGGGTCTGAGCACCGTGTATCGTTCTGGGTACCAGATTCGGGGCATTACAAACTTGGTATCAGAGCCTAAGGTTCAACAGTGTCCTAGGAAGACTAAAAAGCATCAACTAGTAGAGTATTATGCATGGGTGTGTTGTGCACCACACTTATGTGCAGGAGGCTATCAGATGTTTTCGAAATAGTTTCCCTTCTTTCAATATTTATGTCGTGCCAGTGAGCATAAGCTCAAATTTTTCTCCCAGTCTAATCCATTCTCCCTTTTGTTTATAGAACATGCCTACCAAAGGTACTAACGAAAGAAGAATGGGAAATCAGTCAGCACCTCAGCCCATTTAGGCAGATCCTCTGGATGAGAATGTCTCTCATGTAGAATTCAAGACTTCATTCACTACTCTAGCCAATTCTATCACAGCTCAGAATGAATGGTCAGCTGCTGTTCCGGCCAACCCAGTGTCCAATTCTGCTGCATCCAGGATTTGGTACTTCACCCGAATGAATCCTTCCTTATTCTCAGGTTCTAAGTTCGAAAAGGATCCATAGGAGTTCCTCGATCAAGTTCAGAAAGTCACAGACATCATGGGAGTGACTTCCAATAAGAGTACAGAGTTAGCCGGTTATCAGCTACAAGATGTAGCCCATACATAATTTAAATAGTGAAAGGTAGACAGGGGTGCATATGAAGATCCCATAGAATGGGAAGAGTTCACTACGACTTTCTTAGACAAATTCTTTACCCTAGAGCAGAAAGAAGCCAATGTGTTAGAATTCATAAACCTCAGACAAGGTAGCATGATTCATAAACCTCAGACAAGGTAGCATGAGCATAAAAGACTACTCCCTTAAGTTCATGTGTACCAAAGTGGATTCATCTTTCAAATAAAACTTCTAACATACTTGGGATGATTTCAAGCTAGGTAGAAGTATGGGGTATTACAATATCTCCCCCTTGAGAACATTCGTCCTCGAATGAGACTGAGTGAGGGAAAGAATATAAACTGACACATATACTGAAATGAATAACTGGAACATGATCTTATGACTGACCTGAGTAATGACCGAACTTATCATACTAAACAAGCATATCTAATGCATGCGTAACTGATTCACGAATGCATGACTGAGTGTTCTGAGGAACTAAGTTTCTCACAATGAGAATGCATGTCTGAGGCATAATTATATAACTGAACTGATGTATTAATGGATGACTGAATATGCAATGGTATTTAATACCAATTTTATCATGGAATTCTGAGCATGAACTAGATATCAAGCTTGTAACTGAGGTCTGAACATGGAACTGAAAATCTTAAGGAGAACTATTACCTTGAGCTAGATCTGATTTGGCTGAGAAGAGGTGATGATACTTGGTACGCATGTCTGCTTTTTCTTCCCAAGTAGCTCCCTCAACAGACTAATTTTGCCAAAGAACTTTGACTAGGGGGACTTCTTTATTCCTCAGTCTACGAGTCTGATAGTCCAGGATTTCGACTGGGATCTCTTCATAAGAGAGGCTATTCTGAACATCTATGCTCTGAATAGGGACTACAATTGTTGGGTCCCCTATACACTTCTTGAGCAAAGAGACATGGAAAATAGGATGAACTGAGACTAATATGAAGGCAACTCGAGCTCGCAAGCTACCTTGCCGAAATGACTGAAAATCTTAAAGGGACCAATATATCGGGGACTAAGCTTTCCCTTATTGCCTAATCTCTTCACTCCCTTCATGAAAGAGACCTTTAGATAGAAAAAATAACCAATCTCAAACTCAAGATCCTTTCTGCGCACATCTGCATAAGACTTTTGTCGGCTCTGAGTATCCTGTAGTATTTCTCTAATCAACTGAACTTTCTCTAAGGCGTCGAATACTAAGTCAAGCCCTATGACTGAGGCCTAACTATCTTGGAACCAACCAATTGTAGACCTACATCTCCTACCATAGAGAGCTTCGAAAGGATCCATCCAAATACTAGAATGATAGTTATTATTGTATTCAAATTCAATCAAAGGCAAGTGATCATCCCAACTACCCTTGAAATCAATTGCACAAGACTTTAGCATATCTTCTAGGGTCTAAATGGTACTTTCTGCTTGACCATCTATTTGAGGATGAAAGGATGTACTAAGATGAAATTGGGTACCAAGACCCTTCTGGAATGCTTTCCATAAATAAGAGGTGAATTGGGTACCTCTGTCTGAGATAATAGATAAAAGAATATCGTGCAATCTAACCAACTCCTTGATATGGAGTTTGACATAATCCTCAGCTGAATAAGAGGTATAAACTGGGAGTAAATGAGATGATTTGGTCATCTTGTCTATAATGACCCAAACTGAATCATGCTAAATACGAGTTCAAGACAAACGCGTCACGAAGTCCATGTTCACTTCTTCTCGCTTCCAAATAGGAATAATGAACTCCTGAAAGGACCACTAGGCTTCTAATTCTCTATCTTAACCTGTTGACATATAGAGTACTTAGCCATAAACTCTACAATATCTCTTTTCATCCCACTCCACCAATAGATCTCCCGCAAGTCATGGTATATGTCTGTGGCCCCAGGATTAATAGACTAGTGCATACCATATGCTTCTGCAAGAATTTAGTGCCTTAATTTATCTACACCTGGAATGCACAGACGACCCTAACAACACAGAACACTATCTCCCCCTTGGGAGAAAACCTCTACTTTCTGATCCTGGAATGACTCTTTTAACTTGACAAGGCTGGGATCTCTATCTTGCTTTTCTTTTACCTTGAAAACTAGAGATGATTCTAAAATTCTCTGAACCCATATGTCACCCTCCTATGTATCGACTAAACCAGTGCCGAGCCTGGCAAGCTGATGGAATTCCTGAGCTAACTTCTTCTTATTGTCGTCCACATGAGCAACACTACCCATAGACAATCTGCTAAGAGTCTTGGACACTACGTTTGTCATGCCCCAAATCCCATTGGAGCGGACTGGCACCCGTATCCGAGGAGGCCCGGGAGAACCCATTCATAACCTATACTTTCACATTTACATTACTTATGAAAATTAGAAATTTGGGCAGCACTTCGTTGTAAATAGAAGAAAACAGTACCTGTATCAGCCCAGCAAACACGCACATATATATATAAACAGTAATTAGATGTCAGAGCCATCCAGTCTATCAACCAAACACTCCTATGGCTGTACAATATGTCTACAAAAGCCTCTACATAGATACACAACTGGGTTAGGGTCGGGACAAACTCCCTCCCACAAAAGACTTTTATACAAATACCAAAAATACATATAGAAACGACTTGGGATGCCCCAAAACAACTGGAGATCACCACTATCAACAGAATGTCCTGGCTCTTACTGCGGAGGTGTACGACCTGAAGTACCCGTTCCTGCAGGCATGAATACAGGTCCCCCGTGAGGGATGTCAGTACGGAAATATGTACTGAGTTTGTAAGGCAGTGAGTATCAAGATGAGATACAAAAGATCAACAGAACCCAGAAACCAGTGAATAAACAGTATGAGTAGACCACACCTAAAAGAGCTGATGGGATACCTGCACATTACTTTCATATCACTACTTCCCGTATTCCTTATCAATACATAACATATGTCATACAATGGCCAACTGATCGGTGGTACTAATACAATACATCAGGGACCACCCCTGGAATAGCATATATACATAATCTTTATAATACAATGGCCAACTGATCAGTGGTACTAATACAATACAGCATATCATCAATTTAAAATAAAGACATTCGATTTCTTAATTCAATTAATCATTGAGATTGGTTACTTTGTGGTCACACCTTATGGGACTTGAAACCATGATACCTCAATAGGAAAAATATGTAAATAGGTAATCAATATCATGAAAATGAAGTAGAGGATCATGGATACCTCATTAAACTATTTCGGAGTCAACAATAGTATATGGACATTTTTTTTGACTAGCCGGACATCTTAAAAGTGAAAACAAGTTCAATTGGTAGTGTCGAAGATCATATGATGTTATTATGTGTCATGTGTCGTAGGACAATGTTGGAAGATTACTTGAGAGTGCCATCGGTCATTATTCATGCCAAAGATTAGATAGAGTATGTCTTACATACCTTGATATAACCACTTCAATACAAGTCCAACTTGACTTCCCGTACTCTTCGAACACTTATCTACAATAAGTCATTTGTGGCAAACTAGTATTAGCAACCAAACCTTACCATTTAGGTATTAACTTCACCAAATAATGTCTAGGAAGTAATCCTTTAACTCATCAATAAGAGTGCTACATACATCCTCTTATACTCTTATTACATTCACATATCATGCATTTTCATGCAATATCCCTCAACATCACTCTTAGCCTTTATTTCCCCTCTTAATCACCATCCAATACCAACATGATCACTAGGCATACATAACCACTAATATAATGATATATCACCACAATTCATCCTCCATAATCCAATACAACAACTTCCATAATTTACTACTAACAATTTATACAAAACAATTCATAACTATGTTTCTAGTAATCTTCCAACATCAAGACAATACTCATAATCCTTTATCAATACTTATTCATGGATAAGAATCAAGAATAAACAATATTCATACCTTAACAATGAACTCTTGTATTTAGAATCCTCCTTACATAACCATGGGGTTCTTCTCGAAGCTTTCGAGATGGTGAACACAACTACGGAACCAATTCGAATTTCCTACGGTTGAATCACAAAATATTTGAAGTTGAAATTAGGCTAGGGTTTCACCTTCTCTTAATAATTGGATGATATATGATATATATGAGGCTAAGTGTATGTTTATAAAGGCCAATTTTCGTCCAAGAGGTAATAGAAAATGACTATTTTGCCCTAAAAATTTAAATAAATCCGAATCTGTCCCCAGTGGACAGTTTTGACAGGCTGAAGTAAATCGATCATAACTCTTTCCTCCGGTATCAGATTTGGGTGAAACAAATTGCATTGGAAAGATAATTCAAAGGTATTTCATTTTTATAGAAAGTATACCACCCAGTTCTTCCTGTACAAGGAGTTATGGTCGTTTAAAGTTGACCCAAAAATCTGTCCCAAAATTCTGCTTTTTTTTTTGATAGGCTGTAGTAAAACGGGTATAGCTCCTTACTCAGACATTGGATTTGGATGAAACTAATTTCATAGGAAAGAAGACTCTCGGAGATTTTCTTCGATATATAGAAGCTCACACATTTCTTTTTGTACAAGGAGTTATGATCGTCTAAAGTTGATCCAAAAAAAAAATTGCCTAGCTGCAGTAATTTTCCTGCAGATTTACTGTTCACAGGCTTCCCGGCCACCGTTTTGAAATTTCGAATGTGCTCGCTTATATGAAATACTCCTCTGTTTTGGGCAGATTTTATATCATTGGAAATCTTATTCTAATACCTACACATAAAACTATTGACGGGATACTTCCGAACACCATAAACTTAATTTAACCCATACGCAAGCCTTTAGGACTCCATATAATCGCGATAAGTGTACGAAAAAAATTACGGGGTGTTACATTCTCCCCCCTTAAGAACATTCGTCCTCGAATGTTAGCATAGTTACTCAATTAATACATGTCCAAGCTTACAATTAACATATTCATCATCATAACATACTTGCATAAAAATAAACACTTACTTGTTATTGTTCTTCTTCCGTCTCATGAACTTCCTCCTCATCGTTGAATAGGTAAGGGTACTTAATCTTCATCGCTTCCTCGGCTTCCCATGTGATCTCCTCAACTTGTTGATTCCTCCAAAGTACTTTTACCGATGCTATCTCTTTATTCCTTATCTTTTTAATTTGGCGATCAAGAATAGCAATAGGCATTTCTTCAAAAGTGAGATCTTCTGTAACTTGTACATCTTCCGTAGTAGTGATGTGCGATGGGTCTCCGATGTACTTGCGAAGCATCGAAACATGAAATATGGAATGAACTGCTGAGAGCTCTTGAGGTAGCTCTAACTCATAAACAACTTGTCCAAATCTTTGAATGATCTTGTACGGACCTATGTATCGTGGACTTAACTTTCCTTTCTTTCCAAACCTCATCACCCCTTTCATTGGTGATACTTTCAAGAATACCCAATCGTCGATAGAAAACTCAAGTCCTCTTCTTCTAACATCCGCATAAGATTTGTGTCGACTTTGAGTTGTTTCAAGCCGTTGTTGGATCACTTTAACCTTCTCCATTGCTTGATAAACAAGATCCGGTCCAAACAAGACCGCATCACCTGCTTCAAACCATCCTATTGGCGATCTACACTTTCTTCCATACAATGCTTCATATGGTGCCATTTTGATACTTGAATGATAGCTATTATTGTAGGCAAACTCGATAAGAGGTAGGTGATCATCCCAGTTGCCTTTGAAATCTAATACACATGCTCGTTGCATATCTTCAAGTGTCTGGATGGTACGTTCCGCTTGTCCGTCCGTCTGAGGATGAAAAGCCGTACTTAGATTTACTTGTGTCCCCAAACTCCTTTGAAAAGACTTCCAGAAATTCGCGGTAAATTGGGCTCCTCGATCGGATATAATGGAAATTGGAACTCCATGTAACCGAACGATCTCCTTAATATACAACTTCGCATACTCTTCCGCCGTATAAGTTGTCTTAACTGGTAAGATGTGCGCAGATTTGGTAAGCCTATCAATGATCACCCATATGGAATCAAACTTCCGAAATGTACGAGGCAAACCCGTGATGAAATCCATATTGATCTTGTCCCACTTCCAGACGGAAAGATCTATACATTGCATGTAACCACCGGGTTTCTGGTGTTCTACTTTGATTCTTTGACAATTCGGACATTCAGCTACAAATTCGGCAATATTCTTCTTCATGTCATTCCACCAATATATTGCTTTCAAATCTTGATACATCTTAGTTGACCCTGGATGGATGCAATAGCTTGAACAGTGTGCTTCTGTCATAATTCTCTTTCTTAGCTCAACTACATCAGGTACACATAAACGACTCTGACACTGAAGCACTCCTTCTCACGTAAGCTCAAATGCCTTTGTCGTACCACTCTGCACATCCTTCTTAAGCTGTAATTAAATTGGATCTGCATACTGCTTCTCTTTCACTTCAGCTATCAATGAAGATTCCGCTGCATTACGTACAATAACCTCTTCATCTGGAGTTTCTAGAAGTCGAACTCCCTAATTAGCTAGTTGGTGAAGATCCTTAATCATCCCCTGCTTTTCTATAGATGCCATTTTAGACTTACGACTCAGTGCATCCGCTACCACATTCGCTTTCTCTGGATGATACAAGATATCAACATCGTAATCTTTCAACAATTCAAGCCATCTCCGCTGCCTCAAGTTTAGATCTTTCTGACTGAAGATATATTGCAGGCTCTTATGATCGGTATATATGTCAACATGAACCCCATATAAGTAGTGGCGCCATATCTTCAAAGCAAATACAACTGCAGCTAGCTCAAGATCATGCGTGGGATAATTCTTCTCATGTGGTCGCAACTGTCTAGAGCCATAGGCTATTACTCTACCATGTTGCATTAATACGCATCCTAAGCCAATTCTCGAAGCATCACAGTACACTGCATACCCTTCTGTGCCTTCAGGAAGTACCAATACCGGTGTAGAAGTCAACTTGCTCTTTAGATCTTGGAAACTCTTTTCACAGGCATCATTCCATTGAAACTTGGAGGCTTTATGCGTCAACTTAGTCAAGGGTGCAGAAATAGAAGAAAAACCTTCAACAAACCTTATATAATAACCTGCCAACCCGAGGAAACTACGAATCTCCGTAGGCGTCGTGGGTCTTGGCCAATTCTTCACAGCCTCAATCTTCTGAGTGTCAACTTTTATGCCTTCACTGGATACAATATGGCCCAAAAATTCCACTGAATTGAGCCAAAACTCACATTTAGAAAACTTCACATACAACTTACGATCACGAAGAATCTGCAACGCCTGCCTTAAGTGATTAACATGATCCTCATCTGATCTAGAGTAGACCAGAATATCATCTATGAAAACTATCACGAACACATCTAGAAACGGCTTAAACGGCCTATTCATCAGATCCATACAAACTGCGGGTGCATTTGTCAGCCCGAATGACATAACCAGGAATTCATAATGACCATACCGTGTTCGGAAAGCTGTCTTGGGTATATCTTTATCCTTGACTCTCACTTGATGATAGCCTGATCTCAAGTCAATCTTGGAAAAACACTGGGCACCCTGCAACTGGTCAAATAAATCATCAATTTGGGGAAGAGGGTATTTATTCTTGATAGTCACCTTATTCAATTGCCGATAATCAATACACATCCTCAGCGAACCATCTTTCTTATGAACAAACAATACTGGTGCTCCCCAAGGGGACATACTAGGCCTGATGAATCCCTTCTCTAGCAAGTCTTTCAGTTGCTCTTTCAATTCTCGCAACTCTGCTGGTGCCATTCTATAAGGAGGAATTGAGATTGGCTGTGTGTCTGGAAACATATCAATACCAAACTCCACTTCTCGTTCAGGAGGTAAACCTGGTAGTTCTTTAGGAAATACATCAGGAAATTCATTCACAACCGGAACGGTCTGAAAAGTTGGCGGCTCTGCCTCTGTATCCCTTACTCTAACCAAATGGTATATGTACCCCTTGGAAATCATTTTTCTTGCCCTAAAGTAAGAAATAAATCTACCTCTCGGCGCGCCAACATTACCTTTCCATTCAAGGACTGCCTCATTTGGGAAATGAAAATATACCTTCTTAGAACGATAATCTACTGTAGCATAACAAGACGCTAACCAGTCCATGCCCATAATAACATCAAAATCTACCATTTCTAACTCAACAAGATCGGCCATCGTATCACGACCACAAATATTCACAACAAAATTTCGATAAACATTCCTAGCTATAAGAGATTCCCCCACTGGCGTTGATACTTCAAATGGCTTGGCTAATAATTCGGGTGTTCTTCTGAACCTTCCCGCAACCAAAGGAGTAGCATACGATAATGTAGAACCAGGATCAATTAAGGCATACACATCAAATGCAAAGATGGACAACATAATGTAACCACGTCTGGAGAAGCCTCTAAATTCTGCCGATCTGCTAGGGCATACACACGGTTCTGAGCTCCGCTAGAACTAGCTGCTCCTCTATCACCTCTACCGTGACCCATAGGTTGTGTACCCCTACTCAAAGGAGGCACCTATGATGACGCAACAGCTGATCCGGTAGGTCATGTTATACCACCTGTGGTCCTGCGTGGGCAATCTCTAGCCATATGCCCCGGCTTACCGCACCAAAAGCAATTGTTCGTTCCAAGCCGACATTCGCCAAAGTGAAATCTTCTACATATGGGGCACGGGTGTCGTGGAGGTCTCAATTAACTCATACTCCCTTGCCCTTGATACCCCACTGTTCGCGAACTCTGATTTTCACTACTTTGCCCGAACTGATTACCTCTGAACCTTTGAAATTGCGGTGGAGCACTAATTGCAGGATAAGAAGATAACGGGCTAGGCAATCTATGAGAGAACGAAGGCCTAAAACCTCCCTGAGATGTCGTAAACTTCCCTATAGCTCTGGCCCGCTTAGAATATCCTTTTTCTGATTCCTGGGTTCTTCTTCTTTGCCTCTGATCTTCCATTTTCTGAGCGAAAACTTGTATCCTCGCTATATCCATGTCCTTGTTCAAAGCAGCAATGGTACAATCTCTAACCAAGTATGGTTCCAATCTATCCACATAGTGATAAACTCTGTCATCCATAGTAGCTACCACATTAGAAGCATATCGAGACAAGGAGTTAAATCGAAGACTATACTCCCTTACACTCATATTACCCTGACGAAGATTTAAGAATTGATCTGCACGGGCCTGACGAGTCTCAAATGGAAGATAATGATCAATAAATGCATCTTTGAACTCTCCCCACGTAGTTGGAGGTGCATCAATACCCCTAGATCGTTTCCAATCCTCGTACCACAATATAGCCTCTCCTTTCAGTCTATATGCTGCTAGCTCAACCATCTCTTTACCGGATATGTGCATAACATCTAGAGCCCTTTGGGTTTGATCGACAAAGTCCTGCGGGTCTTCGTTAATATCTGATCCGGTAAAAGTAGGAGGATCCAGTTTCAAAAAATCCCGTGTCCGAAGGCTAGCTGCTCTATCCGTACAACTAGAACCCGTGGTAGGAATAGCTTGCCCTTGAACTTGACCGGCAACTATACGCGTCAGAAGTTGTACTGCATCCCTCAAATCTTGATCAACAGAATTAATAGATGGCCCTTCCGGAGGAGAAGAAGCTCCTGATATATGCTCAGCTTGAGACTCACTTTGTTCAGCTTGTGCCGGTGGTGACTTACTAGTACCTTCTCCGGTCACTACATCTACTCGCTTCCACTTATTCTTTCTCCTTGTAACCGGCATCGTTACTATAATAAATAAAAAAAAAAATTAGATTAAGCGATCGATTATGACTTTATCTCTAATATGGGCTCTATTGCACGATCTAAGAAATGGAGAATGGAAACAATCCCTAAATGTCCAATAGCCTCCTGTTTATAGATGTGGTGCACAACACACCGATAAACGAGATTCTAAGTAGACACGACTTTGTAGACTCACTAGGACGAACTTCTCTAATACCACTTCTGTCACGCCCCAAATCCCATTGGAGCGGACTGGCACCCGTAGCCGAGGAGGCCCGGGAGAACCCGTTCATAACCTATACTTTCACATTTACATTACTTATGAAAATTAGAAATTTGGGCAGTACTTCGTTGTAAATAGAAGAAAACAGTACCTGTATCAGCCCAGCAGGCACGCATATATATATATATAAACAGTAATTGGCCGTCAGAGCCATCACGTCTATCAACCAAACACTCCTATGGCTGTACAATATGTCGACAAAAGCCTCTACATAGATACACAACTGGGTTAGGGTCGGGACAAACTCCCTCCCACAAAAGACTTTTATACAAATACCAAAAATACATATAGAAACGACTTGGGATGCCCCAAAACAACTGGAGCTCACCACTATCAACAAAATGTCCTGGATCTTACTGCGGAGGTGTACGACCTGAAGTACCCGTTCCTGCAGGCATGAATACAGGTCCCCCATGAGGGACGTCAGTACGGAAATATGTACTGAGTTTGTAAGGCAGTGAGTATCAAGATGAGATACAAAAGATCAATAGAACCCAGATACCAGTGAATAAACAGTATGAGTAGACCACACCTAAAAGAGCTGATGGGATACCTGCACATTACTTTCATATCACTACTTCCCGTATTCCTTATCAATACATAACATATGTCATACAATGGCCAACTGATCGGTGGTACTAATACAATACATCAGGGACCACCCCTGGAATAGCATATACACATAATCTTTATAATACAATGGCCAACTGATCAGTGGTACTAATACAATACAGCATATCATCAATTTAAAATAAAGACATTCGATTTCTTAATTCAATTAATCTTTGAGATTGGTTACTTTGTGGTCACACCTTATGGGACTTGAAACCATGATACCTCAATAGGAAAAACATGTAAATAGGTAATCAATATCATGAAAATGAAGTAGAGGATCATGGATACCTCATTAAACTATTTCGGAGTCAACAATAGTATATGGACATTTTTTTTGACTAGCCGGACATCTTAAAAGTGAAAACAAGTTCAATCGGTAGTGTCGAAGATCATATGATGTTATTATGTGTCATGTGTCGTAGGACAATGTTGGATGATTACTTGAGAGTTCCATGGGTCATTATTCATGCCAAAGATTAGATAGAGTATGTCTTACATACCTTGATATAACCACTTCAATACAAGTCCAACTTGACTTCTCGTACTCTTCGAACACTTATCTACAATAAGTCATTTGTGGCAAACTAGTATTAGCAACCAAACCTTACCATTTAGGTATTAACTTCACCAAATAATGTCTAGGAAGTAATCCTTTAACTCATCAATAAGAGTGCTACATACATCCTCTTATACTCTTATTACATTCACATATCATGCATTTTCATGCAATATCCCTCAACATCACTCTTAGCCTTTATTTCCCCTCTTAATCACCATCCAATACCAACATGATCACTAGGCATACATAACCACTAATATAATGATATATCACCACAATTCATCCTCCATAATCCAATACAACAACTTCCATAATTTACTACTAACAATTTATACAAAACAATTCATAACTATGTTTCTAGTTATCTTCCAACATCAAGACAATACTCATAATCCTTTATCAATACTTATTCATGGATAAGAATCAAGAATAAACAATATTCATACCTTAACAATGAACTCTTGTATTTAGAATCCTCCTTACATAACCATGGGGTGCTTCTCGAAGCTTTCGAGATGGTGAACACAACTACGGAACCAATTAGAATTTCCTACGGTTGAATCACAAAATATTTGAAGTTGAAATTAGGCTAGGGTTTCACCTTCTCTTAATAATTGGATGATATATGATATATATGAGGCTAAGTGTATGTTTATAAAGGCCAATTTTCGTCCAAGAGGTAATAGAAAATGACTATTTTGCCCTAAAAATTTAAATAAATCCGAATCTGTCCCCAGTGGACAGTTTTGGCAGGCTGAAGTAAATCGATCATAACTCTTTGCTCCGGTATCGGATTTGGGTGAAACCAATTGCATTGAAAATATAATTCAAAGGGGTTTCATTTTCATATAAAGTATACCACCCAGTTCTTCCTGTACAAGGAGTTATGGTCGTTTAAATTTGACCCAAAAATCTGTCCCAATTTTTTTTTTCTTTTTTGATAGGCTGTAGTAAAACGGGTATAGCTCCTTACGCAGACATTGGATTTGGATGAAACTAATATCATCGAAAAGAAGTCTCTCGGAGATTTTCGTCGATATATAGCATCTCACACAGTTCTTTTTGTACAAGGAGTTATGATCGTCTAAAGTTGATCCAAAAAAAAAATTGCCTAGCTGCAGTAATTTTCCTGCAGATTTACTGTTCACAGGCTTCCCGGCCACCGTTTTGAAATTTCGAATGTGCTCGCTTATATGAAATACTCCTCTGTTTTGGGCAAATTTTATATCGTTGGAAATCTTATTCCAATACCTACACATACAACTATTTACGGGATACTTCCGAACACCATAAACTTAATTTAACCCATACGCAAGCCTTTAGGACTCCATATAATCGCGATAAGTGTACGAAAAAATTTACGGGGTGTTACATTCTCCCCCCTTAAGAACATTCATCCTAGAATGTTAGCATAGTTACTCAATTAAGACATGTCCAAGCTTACAATTAACATATTCATCATCATAACATACTTGCATAAAAATAAACACTTAGTTGTTATTGTTCTTCTTCCGTCTCATGAACTTCCTCCTCATTGTTGAATAGGTAAGGGTACTTAATCTTCATCGCTTCCTCGGCTTCCCATGTGATCTCCTCAACTTGTTGATTCCTCTAAAGTACTTTTACCGATGCTATCTCTTTATTCCTTATCTTTTTAATTTGGCGATAAAGAATAGCAATAGGCATTTCTTCAAAAGTGAGATCTTCTGTAACTTGTACATCTTCCGTAGTAGTGATGTGCGATGGATCTCCGATGTACTTGCGAAGCATCAAAACATGAAATATGGGATGAACTGATGAGAGCTCTTGAGGTAGCTCTAACTCATAAGCAACTTGTCCAAATCTTTGAATGATCTTGTACGGACCTATGTATCGTGGACTTAACTTTTCTTTCTTTCCAAACCTCATCACTCCTTTCATTGGTGATACTTTCAAGAATACCCAATCGTCGATAGAAAACTCAAGTCCTCTTCTTCTAACATCCGCATAAGATTTGTGTCGACTTTGAGCTGTTTCAAGCCGTTGTTGGATCACTTTAACCTTCTCCATTGCTTGATAAACAAGATCCGGTCCAAATAAGACCGCATCACCTGCTTCAAACCATCCTATTGGCGATCTACACTTTCTTCCATACAATGCTTCATATGGTGCCATTTTGATACTTGAATGATAGCTATTATTGTAGGCAAACTCGATAAGAGGTAGGTGATCATCCCAGTTGCCTTTGAAATCTAATACACATGCTCGTAGCATATCTTCAAGTGTCTGGATGGTACGTTCCGCTTGTCCGTCCGTCTGAGGATGAAAAGCCGTACTTAGATTTACTTGTGTCCCCAAACTCCTTTGAAAAGACTTCCAGAATTTCGCGGTAAATTGGGCTCCTCGATCGGATATAATGGAAATTGGAACTCCATGTAACCGAACGATCTCCTTAATATACAACTTCGCATACTCTTCCGCCGTATAAGTTGTTTTAACTGGTAAGAAGTTTGCGGATTTGGTAAGCCTATCAATGATCACCCATATGGAATCAAACTTCCGAAATGTACGAGGCAAACCCGTGATGAAATCCATATTGATCTTGTCCCACTTCCAGACGGGAAGATCTATACATTGCATGTAACCACCGGGTTTCTGGTGTTCTACTTTGATTCTTTGACAATTCGGACATTCAACTACAAATTCGGCAATATTCTTCTTCATGTCATTCCACCAATATATTGCTTTCAAATATTGATACATCTTAGTCGACCCTGGATGGATGAAATACCTTGAACAGTGTGCTTCTATCATAATTCTCTTTCTTAGCTCAACTACATCAGGTACACATAAACGACTCTGACACTGAAGCACTCCTTCTCGCGTAAGCTCAAATGCCTTTGTCGTGCCACTCTGTGCATCCTCCTTAAGCTTCAATAAAATTGGATCTGCATACTGCTTCTCTTTCACTTCAGCTATCAATGAAGATTCCGCTGCATTACGTACAATAACCTCTTCATCTGGAGTTTCGAGAAGTCGAACTCCCAAATTAGCTAGTTGGTGAAGATCCTTAATCATCCCCTGCTTTTCTATAGATGCCATTTTAGACTTACGACTCAGTGCATCCGCTACCACATTCGCTTTCCCTGGATGATACAAGATATCAACATCGTAATCTTTCAACAATTCAAGCCATCTCCGCTGCCTCAAGTTTAGATCTTTCTGACTGAAGATATATTGCAGGCTCTTATGATCGGTATATATGTCAACATGAACCCCATATAAGTAGTGGCGCCATATCTTCAAAGCAAATACAACTGCAGCTAGCTCAAGATCATGCGTGGGATAATTCCTCTCATGTGGTCGCAACTGTCTAGAGCCATAGGCTATTACTCTACCATGTTGCATTAATACGCATCCTAAGACAATTCTTGAAGCATCACAGTACACTGCATACCCTTCTGTGCCTTCAGGAAGTACCAATACCGGTGTAGAAGTCAACTTGCTCTTCAGATCTTGGAAACTCTTTTCACAGGCATCATTCCATTGAAACTTGGAGGCTTTATGCGTCAACTTAGTCAAGGGTGCAGAAATAGAAGAAAAACCTTCAACAAATCTTCTATAATAACCTGCCAACCCGAGGAAACTACGAATCTCCGTAGGCGTCGTGGGTCTTTTGCATATCATATCATGATCTTTCAATATCATATCATGATCTTTCAATATCTCTAAACACCTTCTCTGATGAATATTCAGATCTTTCTGAGAAAACACAAACTGAAGGCTCTTATGATCTATGAACACATCTACATGAACACCGTAGAGATAATGCCTCCAAATCTTCAAAGCAAAAACTAGGACTGCTAACTCAAGATCATAAGTAGGATAATTCCTCTCATGGGGTTTAATATATCTAGAGGGGTAGGCTATGACCTTACCATGCTACATGAGGACACAACCCAAACCTACTCTAGATGCATCATAATACACTACGAACCCATCTGGACCATCTGGAAGAGCTAAAAATGGAGCTGAGGTGAGTTGAGTCGACAACTCATGAAAACACTTCTCGCAAGGATCTGACCACTAAAAATTGACTTTCTTCTAAGTCAATCTGGACATAGAGGATGCAATAGAAGAAAATCCTTCAATAAACCCTCTGTAATATCCATCCAAACCCAAGAAAATCTTGATATTTGATGGAGAGACAGGTCTGGGCCAGTTTCTTACTGCTTTGGTCTTTTGAGGAACTACTCTAATGCCATTACCGGAAACGATATGACCAAGGAATGTTGCTGACCTTAGCCAAAATTTGCACTTATTGAATAGTTTGAAGTACTATTTTGAGATGGTACGTATGATCTCGCTCACTGCGGAAATAAACTAGAATATCATCTATGAAGACTATGATGAACATGTCCAAGTACTGCTTGAACACTTGGTTCATCAAGTCTATGAAAGTGGTTGGGGTATTGGTAAGACCAAAGGACATGACTAGGAATTTGAAGTGACCATACCGAGTATGGAAGGTTGTTTTAGGAATATCACATTCTCTAACTCTGAGTTAATGATAGCCAGATCTGAAGTCTATCTTAGAGAAATAGCTAGAACCCTGAAGTTGGTCAAATAAGTTATCAATTCTGGTCAGTACTCTCAATAGTTGACACCCTCATGATGTCTGTAACCTTTTGCACCTGATCGATGAATTCCTGAGGGTCCTCATCTAACTTAGACCTGAGAAAGGATAGAGGATTCATTCGGGTGAAGTCTCAAATCCTACCTGCAGCTAAATTGGCCACTAGGTTTGCCGGAACGATAGTTGTTCGTTCATTCTAAGCAACAACTGACTGAGCAAGAGTAGTGAAAGCATCTCTAAACTCTGCATAAGAAACATGTTCGACCAAAGGTTCTTCGGGTTGAAGGGCTGAATGATGCCCATTTCTTTTTTTAGGAGGCATGTTCTATAGAAGAAAGGGAGAACGGATCAGACTGAGATATTAGATTGAGATTATGCTCACTGGCATGACATAAATACTGAAAGAGGGGAAACTTTTCCTAAAACATCTTATAGCTTCCTGCATATAAATGTGGTACGTAACACACCCATGTACAAGACTCTACTAGATGCGGCTTTCAGACTTACTAGGACTCTATTGAACCTTAGGCTCTGATACAAAGTTTGTAACACCCCGAATATGGTACCCAGAATGCTACATGGTGCTCAAGACTCTAAAAGACCACAAGTTAACCCATGACTTATATCTGTACCTGTATACTGCAGAATATACTGTATAATGCAGAAACATAAGCTGAAAGGCCATAAGGTTCAAAGCTGTGAGATAACATTTGATAAAAATATAACATCTTGGTGGGATATGAAATACCCAAAAAAAACTGTAATAATCTATGTGAGCATACTGTAGTCTGAAAGGCCTCTAAAACATGACTGTCTGAAATAGGAGTTGATAGGATATGTCCCCAACTAACTACAACTAATAAATAAATTAATGACATAATAAAGTAATGATCATGCCCTCGAAATATGAGGACTCACTTCTAACTCTAACTGTTGAGACTAGAATGCTACTGATGCTCTGGAGCTCGTTTCTCTGAACCTATGGTATAAAATACCATAGCGCGAATGCATTAGTACTATTGAATATACTGGTATGCATGTGAGGTAGGCTAAATGTATGGGGTTTATATACATGAATAATAGTAATAAAAGACTGACTATCATGAGCCTAAGAATACATGCATGAGATATAATAACTGACACTGATACCGTGTTAACATGATTACTAAATTTGAATACTGATAACATGAGTGACTGTATTAGACAGTCCTAATTCTGAAGGAACTATCTGTGTTCCATACTAAGCTGAGTTGACTGTATCTGATAATCCTGAGATCTGAAGAACTATTTGAGTTCTTGACTGGTACTGATATTGAAATTATGGAAAGTAGTTATCTAACCGACATGCCCCAAATGATGCATTATAGCTGAATTGGGGTCCAATCACTTCCCTGATTAGAAGGGTATCAATACGGCACCACTAGTAAGGACAATAAGTTAGTGACCCTAAACTTGCAGGTTACTCTAATGAGAACAGTGGGAACCCTTAACCAGCAGGTTAAGCCACCTCATCTACCCTCTACTAACAGGTATGATGTCTCAAACTACGCTAGCTATGTAGTTTTGGAATGTAAGGATTGTTTCTAAGAATCACACCCTCTACTGGCAGGTGAGTTCTCATCCTTGGGTTCACTTGGTTCTAATTTCTACTCCCATCTGAATAGACACTGAGCATGATTAATTGATCTGAACATGGACTGAGTTACTGAATTCCATTGACTGATAGAATACTACCGATACCTGACAATTGATTAAGTTTATGAGATTGTTGAGATTTCCTGAGTCATAAGACTATCTGAAGTGTAAGGATCATGGCTTGACTTAGAGTATTGTGAAAAAATGGTATGGCTCCAGGCACATAAAAAATCTTTCGGGTACAAGTACCCCAGGACTCAATGGAAAGAAACTGACAAAGCCTGACTTAAACACATGACCAACAGCACAATCCATAATTCATTTATTGAAGCATTTTATCAAACATGTGATTTTCATAACTTGTACATAAATGGTGATTTCATAATATCATACTAGTTGGGCACTTTTCCTTCACATAGGCATTAATCAAACACATGGTAGGAATAGTATATGTAGACAACATTATACAACAAATAAACATCATGATTCATCTCTAATTTCACCATTCAAGGGTTTAATCATGGATTCAAATGAAGCTACACCTATAATAATAAATTCCACTTAAGATTTATCACTAAAACATGGAATAAAATTTAATTGGTCATTATCAACATGAACAAAAGCAAACCCACCATGGAATTCATATAGATTCATATACTTGAACTTTGTAAAAGAGATTCTTGGGCTTCATGGATGAAAGGAGTCCATGAATGAACACTATGCATACCTGGTAGTGAGTTTCTTGAAGTTATGGAACTTGAAAAATTTGAATCTCTTAGTTTCTTGAAGAAGATTTGGATTTTTTTCTTGGGATTAATCTTAGAGAGAAAAACCTAATTTTTGATGTTGTAGTTGAATAATGAATTTTGGAGCCTTGGTCAGATATTACTAGGTATATAAACTTGTGGTAAAAGACCAAAATACCCCTTTTAAAATGACTTTAAAGTAACTGAACAGGATGTCCGACAGTGGGTGCAATGGTCCGTCGCTTGGTCGATGGTTCGTCGGTCCTGACCGTTGTACCTGGGCAGAAAGGAGGTTCACTCTCTCCCATGCGATGGCCTGAGCTATGGTCCATCACTAGTCTGATGGTCCATTGGCCTGGGTCATCGCTCCTAGGAAGAAGGTAGTCATACTACTTCGCTGTGACGGCATAGGCGACGGTCCGTTGGCTTCCACCATCGCACCTGGGAAGTTTTGACTACCTTCTGTATTTTGGCCATAACTATCTCTTTTGATATCGTATTTGGACGAAATTGGTTTCGTTGGAAAGATACCTTCTGTGAAGGCACTTCTAAATCTTTTAGGGCCGGATTTACGCTTCACTTGACACGCTATAAGGCTCAAACTATGAGAAAATTTTATGGGGTCTTACATTATCTCCCCTTTGGAAATATTCATCCTCGAATGTCTTTTGATAGGCTAAGAATAATGATCAACTGAACTTACTTAAGGAACAAGAATATCTCAAAACATGACTATGAAACTGGAACCACTGATACTCTGAGCTCTCATACTGGACATGTATATCTGATCCATGGAATACTCGACTGAAGCTACTCATAAGCTGAATTCTCATAATGGACATGCATATCTAATGCATAGACTCATAACTAAGTTGATCTCATGAATGCATCACTGAACACACTAAAAAGATGAACTCTTTATACTGAACATGCATATCTAATGCATGAATGTCTGACTGAACTGACTCTCGAAAGCCTAACTGGCTATGTAATGATAGCTGATGTTAACTTCATAAGGAGAGTCTAAACATGCAACAGAATTCATCTAAGGACATGCAGACATCGTAATATAATGAGGTATCTCCCCCTTGGGACCCTATATCCCTCTAAAAACACTTTCTTGAAATACTGGGGTGGTGCACGGGAACCTACAACTGGTCCATGATTGACTGTCTGAGATCTGAAACTAATGCAATAATCATGCTGACATATAACCATAGAATGGGAGAAAAGGATATAAAAATACATATCATAAAGATGAGGGACTCATAACATACCAGAATTTATATTAGGGAGCCTTTCCTAATCATGGTGGGTCTGAAGTGCATAGAGTCTGTTCTGACGCTGGTCACTATTGGCATCGGAAGGGGCACCCTACTGAAAAAACTCTTTACCCCTCTGAGCTAGCACTCTACATTCTCACATTATGGGGCGTAGCTCACCACACCTAAAGCACACATCACTACCATCTCTACACATACCTAGGTGGCTCTTGCCATACTCTCCACAAAGAAGATAGGTATGAACACCACTAGCACTACTCTGGGCTTTAGAACCTAGCACTCCATCATGACTGACACCCTCAAATTTTGGTGCAGGTACACTAGCTGAGGATGGAGCTGGGACTAAAAATCTTTGGCTATTCTGGGAATGGCTACCACACTATGACCCGGCCTGAGAAAAACTATGTCTACCTGTTATGGCTCTCTTACTCATGCTCTCTCTTTCTTTCATCTTATCTGCCTCAATATGCTGCTCATGCATCATCAGTCTAACAAGTTCTATATCTCTATGGAGCATAGCAGTTCTACACTCTTTCAACACCAACTCGGATACACCAGCCACAAACTTACTCATACTCGCCTTAGGGTCATCCATCAAGTCAGGAGCAAACTTAGCTAATTGGTTGAACTTAAGACAATAGTCTTTCACTTTCATGGAGCCTTGCCTTAGGTTCATGAACTCTTCTACCATATCCTCTCTCATCTCTAGCGGGAAAAACTTATCTAGAAAGTCATCCTGAAACTCTTGCCAAGTCACGGGAGCTGCATCCTCCCCTCTACCCTTCTTCCACATCACTACCCAATCATGAGAAATATCCTTCAGCCTATAGGATACTAAATCAAGACTCTCCTGCTTAAAAATATGCATAATCTGGGTAATCTTCCCCACCTCCTCTAGAAAAAGTTATGGGTCCTCACCTGCTACTGACCCAAAGAATTTTGGCGGGTTCATTCTCATGAAATCTCTAATCCTGGCTATGGCTGAACCCCTATCTTTCTGAGGTGGGGATGCAGCCTAACAGTTGCCCTGAACATTAGTCACAAGTTGGGCTAGCGCCTGAAAAGCTTCTCGAAACTCTGCATGTGACACACTCACATTCTCAGGATCTACTGGCTATGGGGGCTAGTCATCAACCCTATGGTCACTATCTCTGCGAGGAGGCATGCTCTGTAAATGGAAAATGGAAGTGGATTAAACTGAGGATCAACTTGAGCTCATGCTCACTCGTGTGACATGAATACTGAAAGAAGGGAAACTGCTCCTAAAGACATCTTATAGCCTCTTGTACATAAATGTGGCACACAACAGACCCATGCATAAGACTCTACGAGATGCGGCTTTTCAGACTCCCTAGGACACTATTGAATCTTAGGCTTTGATACCAAGTTTGTAACAACCCGATTTTCTGGAACCAAAACATAACACGGTTCTCATGATCCCGTGGGACCACAAGCTAACCCTCTACTGATATCTATACCTGAGTACTACATAATATCTGAAATAAATATGGAAATTGGCAATAAGGTTCAAAATATCTAAAAATACTCAAAACTGAAAACTGAATTCTGATACATCTGTTTGAAAAGCCTCTAAACTGTCTAAACTATGGAGTTGATGGGATATTTCCCCAACTAACTCCGTCTAATGAAAAATAAAAAAAATCTAATGTAATAATAATAAAAGGATCATCCTCAAATGAAGAGGACTCACTGCTACATCTACTGCTGCTGACTGGGACTGAGCTACTAAGGATACTCTGGATCTCGTACCTCTGAACCTATGGTGTCAAATAAAACACCATAGCACAAATGCATCAGTATGAGAATATACTGAGTATGAAGATGAGGTAAGGCTAAATGCAAGGGCTTATGCATAAACAATTACTTAAGTGAAAAATCATGAGAGTACTAAATAAGGACATATGCATGAATGGTCAAACCATAACAGCAATCATCACGACTCTGAATACTAAAACTTGGATAGTGTTTTACTGCCATCTGAATAAACTACTACTACTGAGATACTGAACAACTGAATCATCTGATACTAATAACTGGGTACTGAAATTGAGATCAGTCTTATCTAGCGAGTGATCTCAGAATTTGATGGTACTGAAACTGATTAACTGAATCTACTCACATCAATGACTGAATTCTGTTCTTGCTACTCTCGACTGACTGAATCGGAGATCAAACCTCTCTAAAGGATGATTCCAAAATCTACTATCAATGATAAGAAATGATTATGTCCAAATCTGATAATAAGAATACTCAGCTGAATCTAAGAATGAGATCAATCCTATCTAGCGGGTGATCTCTGGATCTAATAACAAGAACACTCCATTTAATCTGAGACTGAGATCAAGCCTTTCTAGCAGGTTATGTCTGGATCGATAACAAGAATACTCAACTTAATTTGAGACTGAGATCAAGCCTATCTAACAGGTGATATCGGGATCTGATAATGAGATTACTCAACTTAATCTGAGACTGACATCAAGCCTATCTAACAGGTGATATCGGGATCTGATAATGAGATTACTCAACTAAATTTGAGACAGAGATCAAGCCTATCTAACGGGTGATCTCAGGATCTGATAATGAGATTACTCAACTGAATCTGAGACAGAGATCAAGCCTATCTAGTGGGTGATCTCTGGATCTAATAACATGAATACTCCACGGAATCTGAAACTGAGATCAAGCCCATCTAGCGGGTCATCTCTATATATGATAACAAGAATACTCAATTGAATCTAATATTGAGATCAAGCCTATCTAGTGGGTGATCTCAAGATCTGATAATAAGATTACTCAACTGAATCTGAGACTAAAATCAAGCCTATCTAGTGGGTGATCTTGGGATCTAATAATGAGATTACTCAACTAAATCTGAGACTGAGATCAAGCCTATCTAGCGGGTGATCTCTGGATCTGATAACAAGAATATTCAACTGAATTTGTGACTGAGATTAAGCCTATCTAATTGGTGATCTCGGGATCTGATAGTGAGATTACTCAATCACTTTATGTGGGACCATGACTATATAGCGGGTGGTCCATGAATCAATTAAATTATCTGAGTTCCTTACTGAGATAGATGACTATATCTGACAGTCCTGATTTCTGAGTTCTACTCTTAAGATTGATACTAAAACTGCAACTGTGGGAGTGCTCACTTAACCAACATGCCCCAAATCTGAACTGGTGGGGTCCAACATATAACCCTAGATGGAAGGGTTTCAACACCGTTCCATGGATAAAGACCTCTCTGGTAAAGCCTCTCTATTGGGTGACCCTCGTAGGAAGTCAAGCCTAAGGCAATATAATAGTCAAACCTATCTAACGGGTGATAAGACTTTTCTAATAGCTTACTCCTTCATCCTGTGCTGGCTATGCAGTTCTAGAGTTTAGGGATTGCTCCTAAAAACTCTGCCTCTCTAACGAGAAGCCGCCATCCCTGCACTCTCTCGGTGCTAGCTCAGACTCCTAAGTGAAAGACTTTGAACTAATTATCAACTGAACATAAACTGAGCTAAATCTAATACTGATCATGTTTCTCAAATGATCTAACTAAGTTAAGTTGAATTCACTTGGTTCTATATCTGATGAAATACTACTGAATATCATTATCTGACTGGATGATACAGAGCTCTGAATAGATTACTCAGTTACAATAGAGGTTAGAACTGAATATTTGAATACTACCAGTCTGAGCTGAGTACAGAATTGAGGCTAGATTACTAGCGATACTAAGATTACAGAGATTACTGAGATTACTAAGATTTCTTAACTTCTGTATCTATCTTAGAATACAGATTTCTATAACTCACCGAGTTCTGAGAATTATGGCTCGACTGGGATTATCGTGAAAACTGATACTGGATCTAGACTATAGCTAAATTATTGGGTATAAATACCCCTAGGACTCGATAACATAAACATAAAACATAACCATTCTTGAATAATCAAGACCATGGATATTCATTCACCATCATAATCACCGAAGCATCTCTTAGGAATCATAAACATGCGATAATATAGGGAGACATGCTATTGGCCCATATTCCATTCAAAAAGGTCTTGCATCAAACATTTAGAATGTACTAAAGTCTTAGAATGTCTCGAACAACACATAATTGGGGAACTTCATGCTACCATGTCACAATTTACTCATCAAACACTTAGCATGTATTAAAGTCTTTAGCATGTATCGAAGAGCACATAATTGGGGAATTTTATGCTATCATGCCATAATTCATTCACTAAGGATTTTCAATAAACGCTTGCATGCATGGGCTTCTACACAATTGGGAAATTCTAGTCAACATGCTATAATGGCTCTAATTCCTTCACATAAGCATTTTATCAAACATATGGGGAGCATGCTTTTCTTATTCAACAACTTCTACACTTGATTGACAAGAACACATCATCTAACAAGAAAGTTGAAGAGGGTTTATCATGAACATCACATGAATTTCACATACTAGGGTCAAAGCTTGAAAACCTTGTACACAAATATGAATCATAACTCAATAATAGCATGAACATCAATTTCAACTCACATGTATTATGAAAACTCATAAACATAAGATCTTTGAATTTTAGAAAAGGGTTCTTGAGCTTCTTGGATGAAAGGGACCCAAAAATCAACATCTACATACCTTGGAGAAACTCTTTCTTGAAATCTCTTGGAGAGATTCTTAATTTCTCTTGATTTCTCTTGATATCTCTTAATTTTTCTTGAAGAAGAAGGGTTTTGATTTGGTAGAAACCCTATTTTTTTATGTTGAAGAGGAGAAATAAGGTTGTGATCCTTGATTAGGTTCAAATTAGAACTGAAAAGAATGGAAAAAGACCAAAAATCCCTTTTAATAATGAGTTAAAAATACTGAACGGGGGCTGCGACGATTTAAGCAATGGTCCGTCACTTAGTCTGAAGGTCCGTCGGATCATCCAACGCACATTGGTTAGAAAATAACACACTGCCTCGAAGCGACGGTCTCAGCGATGGTCCATCGCAAATCTGATGGTCCGTCGGATCATCCGTCGCACGTTGGCCAGGATGAGGCCATACTGCCTCAGCACGATGGTCCCAGTGATGGTCCATCGCAGTTTTGATGATCCGTCGTCCTGGCCATCGCACATGGGCCAAAAAAGAAGTTATTACCTTGGTTTGGATGGTCTGGGCGATGGTCTATCGCAAGACCGATGGTTCGTTAGCCCGGCCATTGCACCTGGGCAGTTCCTACAACTCTCTAGAAAACCGCTATAACTTCCTTATCCGGTGTCGGATTTTGATGAAATTGGTATCGATGGAAAGCTTATTCAATGATATACATGACAAAAAGTTGATATTAGGGAAATTCTACATGGTTCAAAATATTTCTCACTTAGGAAGGAACTTCTCAATCTTTTAGGGCCGTATTTACACTTCACTTGACATGCTCTAAGGCTCAGACTACGAGAAAATTTTGTAGGGTCTTACAATAGTATATAGCCATCAGTTATTCAGTTAATAGTATTTTAGTACCTCATTTATAGAATGTTTTTGAATCATGTCATACGCTTAGTATCGTAATTTCAAGTAATACAATTTTCACAAATCTATGCCCAGTCACCTCATCTCACTTTGTCAGTCCTTACCTTTTATGCATGATACCCTACAGCCTTAGGCTATTTATTCAGACTATGTATAGTTCAGTCTTATATGCCCAGCATTCATCTATAAGTTATTTAGTTAATCATATTAGTTATTATATTTATGCATTCATTCTCAACAACATGTGAACCTTTTCAATAGTTTTGGTTGTAGTGCGTAAGGTCTTGTCACTTTATATTAGTCAATGTCTCATAGGCCTTGCTAGATATCTCTATTCAGATGTCTTGCTCAGGATAGACCAAGATTCTCTTTCTCTCTACAGTTACTAAAACTCTATAGAAAAAAAATGTTATAAAAATGCTCCGGTCGAGTATAATTTTTCAGCATGAGTTAGTCCGTAAAGCCGGTACTTCAGTTTAGACATCAGAAGGATAAGTTCAGATGTTGTGGTTTCCCTATCTTTCAATCTTATCACACTATTCGGATTCTCATGAATGTGATCATTCTAAGATGGACCAACTAGGTAGTTTCGTGTTCAACTTGGTTCATGTATCATGCCTTAGTTTTAGATCCCAGATATTCAGTCACGTTTTAGTTCATAGGTGCCCTGTGTATTATCCCAGTTTTCCTTAGTATCGTAGTCAAGTCAGTATTCTTCTAGGGACATAGTATTCCAAGGGAGAGATGCTATATAACCCCCAATCTATCATTTCCTAAACCTTTCAGCTGCTCAATACGTAATAAATCTAGTTTGGAGTAGTGGGTACCCATAGGTTGACCCTCTAGCTCCAATCTCGGTCATTTGCCATGTGTTAAAGGTACTCTGTTCAGATCACGATATTCAGCTCATGGATCACATTCTAGACCCAGTTACATTCTTATGTTTTGGCTCATGCATATTTAGTAATTAAGTTCAGACTCAGCCCAAGGTAATGGCTTTTCTTAAGCTTATCCAGTTTCAGGTTCAGATTTTAGTAACAAATGTGGTATTCAGTTCCATGCTTAGTTTCTATTTCAAACTTGGTATAGTTACCCTTACATATTCAGTCGCATGTTCATGAGTCAATTCAGTCATGTATTCACAGATCAGCTATGCGTGATCAACTTATTTGTACTCTCAGACATGCATTCATGTATTTGCTCAGTCATAAAATCATGCTGCAGATATGCATGCTCAGTATGAATCTCAGTAATGTTAGTCAGGTAGTCATGTTTTAGTTGTTCATATTCAGTATGTACTTTATCTTATCGTTTCTTCCATCTTAATTCGTCTTATTCGAGGATGAATGTTCACAAGGGGGAGATATTGTAATACCCCATACTTCTACCTAGCTTAAATTTATCCCAAAAATATCAAAAACTTGGTTTAAATATGAATCCACTTTTATACATGTGGTATTTTCAAGATTTTCACTTTTTGTCATGTAGGAAATTCAATAGGCTTTCCATCGATATAAGATTCGCATAAATCCGGTAATCGGGTAAGAAGTTATGATTATTTCAAGTTTCAGTTGTAAAACACTGTTATCTCAGTTGGTGGCGTATCACGCCATAAGCCAAAATGACATTCATTAATTTCCAGTAAGACTCCACGATTTCACCGCGTCGCGTAGGGATCCCATATCTCGATTGTTAAATTCCAGTGGAGATGTCCCCATGTTACGTCGTCGTCCAATGTCCCAGTTGTCAAATTCTAGTGGCACGACGTGATAGCATCGCGTCGCGCCAAGGCTCCAGATTGGGAAAATTTTCACAAAAATTAAAACGACGCGTCCAGGGTTAAAAGGGTCAATTTTCCACCACTATATAAACCCAATAACACATGATTCAACCATATTTCACCAAAAATATAGTGTTTCTCTCAATTTTCTCTCAAGAACAAGCTAGGGTTTTCAATTGGGGATTCAAATACAAGACTCAAATTCAAGAATCTCTCCGTCAACCTTTGTAGAATCAAGAACTAAGGTATGCACAGTGTTCATTCATGGATTCCTTTAATCCATGAAGACTAAGAATCAAGTTTTAAATCTTGTATTGTGAATATTTTATTGTGGGTTGATTATGTTTGTGTGATTATGGTTGTATGATTCCCAAGTTTGAATCTTTATATGTTGTTCATGAACCTATGATACTATGTGGTCTGAAATATGTGAAATTAAGTTTAAATATGGAGTTTTGTTGTATTAATTTGATGGTCATGCCTATGCCCTAAGTCATGCAGCCTAGGTGTTTTATAAATTGCCTGAGAGAATAGAAATTATGCATTATCGCTTTATTGGGACCCAAGTGATAAATGCATGCTTTACTCTATGACCAAGATTAACTTCCATGATATTGTGTGCATTATGAATGGTTGAGGGAATGTCCATGAGATTAGGTTGATGAAAGTATGACATGTTTATATGAAATTCCAGTCATGTACAAGAGTATGATAACCACGTACTTTATGAAATCCCCAAATTAATGTATTATGAATTGTTGATATTGGTCATGTGTTCAAGAAGTGTCATGTACTGTCAGTTTTATGCTATCGAGTCCTAGGGGTAGTTGGACCCGACAATTTAGCTGTGTGCCTAGATCCAGTATCAGTTTTCAAGATACTCTCAGTCAAGCCATGATCAGTAGAATTTAGTCAGTCACATGACTCAGGAAAACTCAATAAATTCTGTATCAGTCTAGTCCTTATTAGTAATCTTAGAAATCTCAGTTATCTCAATTAGTCATCATGTCCCAGTAGTATTTCGTCAATTAACAGAAATCTAGTGAACTCAGTTCAATCTACTTAATCAGTAAAATTAGTAACAGATCAGTCCAGCCTAGTATGAACTAGGAAATCAGTTCAGTGTCTATTCAGTTGAGAGTAGGATTCAGCACCGAGTGAATACAGGGATGAGGAAACACACTATCAACCAGTAGAGGGTGTGATCCTTAGTATCAATCCCAGCATTCCAGAACTATGTAGCCTGCGTAGGTTGAGATGTACCCCTACTAGTCTAGGGACTATATATCTCATTTGAGTTTTCCTTACAGGAGGTGTTGAAGGAAGAGCTCCCTATCAGAGAGGGTTTACTCACAACTTGTCCTAACTCGTGGCACGGTAATGACACCTTTTCAGCTGGGGTTACAGGTTGAACCCCACCAGTTCAGTTTTGGGGTATGTCGGTTAGATGATTACCTCCCATAGTCTTAGTTTCAGATCCAGTCTCAGTAATAGAACTCAGTTTAGTTCTACAGATTTCAGTACTATTAGATATAGTTTCTTAACTTTGTACGGAACTCAGCTAGTTCCAACAGAATCAGGACTGTCAGACATAGTCACCCCGTTAATGGTATATTAATTATATGAAACTCATTTTGTTAGTATTCAGTTTCAGGACTGTCAGATATAGTCAATCAAACCAGTTCTTCATAATCAGAACTATCAAAAATAGTTATTTCTTTATCTATAATATGACATCAGTTCCTCAGTACTCAATAGACTCAGTCATTCAATATCCAAGATTAGTACTTAGATATTAGTTAATCCATATTATCAGAATTTATGAGTCAGTGTTATCGCCACCTCAGTTACAGTTACGTATTCATGCATGTATTCTCATGTACATGTTATACAATCAGTTATTATTGTTCATGCATAAGAACCTTTGTATTTAACCTACCTCACTTGCATACCAGTACATTCAATCATACTGACGTATTTGGGCTATGGTGTTCTATACCATAGGTTTAGAAGTACGAGCTCCCAAGCATCCTTAGTAGATCAGACGTTCAGCATCTAGACTAATAGTGAGCCCTCATTATTTGAGGATAACTTGATTTTTTTATTATTACTTTATTATTTCAGTAGTTCGAAGTTAGTTGGAGATATGTCCCATCAACTCCACAATTTTTAGATAGTTTAGAGGATTTCAGACTATAGCATGTTTCAAATAGTTTATCTCAGTTTTGGGTATTATTATACCCAACTACGAATATTTTTTTATATTCAGTATTAGTTCAGTTTTGAACCTTATGGCCTTACAGCTTACATTCTACATATTTACAGTATATTATTTAGTGCTCAATTACAAATATCAGTCATGGGTTAGCTTATGGTCCTTCGGGGTCAAGAGCACCGTGTAGCATTTGGGTACCATATTTGGGGCATTACAAACTTGGTATCAGAGCCTAAGGTTCAAGCAGTGTCCTAGGAAGTCTAAAAAGCCACATCTAGTAGAGTCTTGTGAATGGGTGTGTTGTGAACCATACTTATGTGCAGGAGGCAATCAGAAGTTTTAGGAATAGTTTCCCTTCTTTCAGTATTCATGTCCTACCAGTGAGCATAAGCTCAAATTTTTATCTCAGTCTAATCTATTCTCCCTTTCATTTACAGAATGTGCCTCCAAAAGGGACTAATAAAAGGAGAACAAGAAATCAGTCAGCATCTCATCTTGTTCAAGTAGATCCTCTAGATGAGCATGTCTCACATGCAGAATTCAGGACTATATTCACTACTCCATCCAATTCAATCACAACTCAGAATGAATGTCTAGCTGGTGTTTTGGCCAATCCAGTGGGCAATTCTACTGCAGCCAAGGTTTGGAACTTCACCCAAATGAATCCACCCTTATTCTCAGTTTCTAAGTCAGAAGAGGATCCACAGGAGTTCCTCAATCAAGTTCAGAAAGTCACAGACCTCATGGGAGTGACTTCTAGTGAGAATGCAGAGTTAGACACTTATCAACTACAAGATGTAACCCATACGTTGTTTAAACAGTGAAAGGTAGACAGAGGTGGAGATGCAGAGCCCAAAGAATGGGAAGATTTCACTATGGCTTTTTTACACAGATTCTTTCCCCTAGAGAAGAAAAAAGCCAAAGTGTTAGAATTCATAAACCTCAAACAAGGTAGCATGAGCGTAAAAGAGTACTCCCTCAAGTTCTCCTAATTAGCCAGGTACGCTCCCCATGTAGTGGGAGGTAGTAGATCCAAAATGAGTAAGTTTGTGTATGGGATATTAGAAGTTTGTGTATGGGATATTAGGTAGAGTGGTTAAGGAGTGCCAAACTGTGATGTTAATTAAGGAGATAGACATATCTAGGCTTATGGTCCATGCTCAGCAGATTAAAGAGCAGAAACTTAAAAAGAAGGAGAGGGAAAACAAGAGAGCCAGGACTAGTAGTTATAGTTTCTCTCAGCCACGGTTGCAGGGTGGTAACCGTTGTCAGCATAGATAGAATTCTTTAGACCTAATTACATATTTAGATAGTGCACCAGCACCAAAGTTCCAAAATGATCGTAGAGATAGGGCCCCAGGCTCCAAGGCCTAGGGTAGTGAGAGTAGGATTTTTACTCATCCGCTTTGCGAAAAGTGTGGTAAACATCATAAGGGTGTGTGTAGATCTGACAGTAATGTGTGTTTTGGATATAGAGAGTCAGGTCACAAGGTATGAGACTGTCCTAAACCTGGTCCTCAAAGTCAGCACGATCTTCCTTCAGCTCAGTCCGGTCGCCCGAATCAGTAGGGTGCCAATTCCATCGCTATCAGTGGGCAACACCCAAATAGAGTCTATGCACTTCAGTCCTGAAAGGATCAGGAAAGTCCTCCTGATGTGGCCACTGGTATGTTACAGATCCTTCATTACATGTTCACTCTTCTTCAGATTTAGGAGCTGTTTTTTTCTCTTTTGTAACACCTTGCATAGCAATCAACTTTATGGTCAGACCAAATATTAATAGGACCTTTTCCAGTCTCTACCCTAGTGAGTTAGTCTAACACAACCCAAAAGTCCTACTATAACTGTTCGATTATGATATCTCATAAAGACAGGCCTTCAGGTTCTAGAAGTAATGTCAGTACGCGTAGAAAATTAGTAAGGAAATATGATTCCCGGCACATTCTATCTCAATGCCAAGTTTTGTACTTCAACTATCATGATACTTGTTCATTCTTCATGTCATAATTCCATGCAACCAGCTTATATTCACGCGCTTTCCCTAAAATAGTGTGTGTTTTAAGTTCGTAGTATGAGGAGTTTTAGCTTACTCAGTATTACGAATCATGTTCCATGAGCATAGAAACATCAGACTTGGGTCATGCAACTCATGACTCATGCAGTAATGTCATGCTTTACAGTATACTTAGCCCATACGATTCATGACTTCACTCCTAGTTCTCAGTCGAACTAAGATTATGTCATGTATACCCTCAATTTAGATCCCTTAGTGAATCCGTAGTGTTAATATTCTATATTGCAGGCCTCAATTACAGTGTCAGTTCAGTAATCAATATTTAATGAAGGACTCAGATAGTCCTACAGAACCATGGCTTTCAACTATCAGTTATTTAACCATCATAATTACGTGCTCCCGTACTAGTCTAAACCTTAGTTATCAATAAACCAGTATTCAGTCCCAGTTACAGTCTTAATTACCGTCTTAGCTACAATCTCAGTCCCAATCCTAGTTCAGCCAGATCAGAAACTCATTTCACTTTCAGGATTACCTGACCATAGCATATAGCCATCAGTTACTCAGTTATTAGTATTTCAGTACCTCAGATACAGAATGTTTTTGAATCATGTCATACGCTTGGTCTCGCAATTTCAAGTAATATAATTTTAATAAATCGATGCCCAGTCACCTCAAGTCACTCAGTCAGTCCTTACCTTTTATGCATGATACTCTACAGCCTCAGGATAGTTACTCAAACTCAGTACAGTTCAGTCTTATATGCCCAGTATTCGTCTATAATTTATTTAGTTAATCAGATCAATTAGTATATTTATGCATTCGTACTCAACACCATGTGAACCTTCTCAACAGATTTGGTTGCAGTGCGTAAGGTCTAGTCACTTTATCTTCGGTGATGTCTTATAGGCCTTGCTAGCAATCTCCTATTCAGATGTCCTACTCAGGATAGATCAAGATTCGCTTTCTCTCTACAGTCACTAGAACTCTATAGAAAAAAAATGTTATAAAAATGTTTCGGTCGAATATTAGTTTTCAGCATGAGTTAGTCCGCAAATCCAGTACTTTAGTTTAGCAGTCAGAAAGAATTGTTTAGATAGTGTCGTTTCCCCATCTTTCCATCTAATCACACTATTCGTAATCTCATGAATGTGATTATTCTAAGATGGACCAACTAGGTAGTTGCGTGTTCAACTTGGTTCATGTATCAGTCTTAGTTTCAGATCCCATATATTCAGTCACGATTCAATTTGTAGGTGCCCTGTGCATCATCCTAATTTTCCTTAATATCGTAGTCAAGTCAGTATTTTTCTAGGGATATAGTGTCCCAAGGAGGATATGCTCTATAACCCCCGATCTATCGTGTCCTAGACCCTTCAACTGCTCTTCATATAATGAATCCAGTTTGGAGTAGTGGGTACCAATAGGTTGACCCTATAGCTCTAATCTCGGTCGTATGCCATGTGTTCAAGGTACTCTATTCAGATCACAATATTCATCTTATGGAACATGTTCCAGACCCAGTTACGCTCTTATTTTTCTGATCATGCAATTTAGTAATTAAGCTTAGACTCAACCCAAGGTAATAGCTTTTCTTAAGCTTATATAGTTTCATGTTCAGATTTCATTTACAAATATGGTATTCAGTTCCATGCTCACTTTTCATTTCAAACTTGGTATCTTTACCCTTGTATGTTTAGTCACATATTCATAAGTCAGTTCAGTCATGTATTCACGCATCAAATATGCGTGATCAGCTTATCTGTACTCTCAGACATGCATTCATGTATCATCTCTGTCATAAATTATGCATCAGATATGCATGCTCAGTATGAATCTCAGTAATGTCAGTCAAGTAGTCATGTTTCAGTTGTTCATGTTCACTATGTAATTCAGCTTATCATTTCTCCCATCTTAATCAGTCTTATTCGAGGATGAATGTTCTCAAGCGGAATATATTATAATACCCCGTCTACCTAGCTTAAATTCATCCCAAAAATGTCAAAGACTTGTTTTAAAGATGAATCCACTTTTATACATGTGGTATTTTAAAGATTTTCATTTTTGTCATCTAGAAATTCAATAAGATTTCCATCGATATAAGATTCTCCTAAATTCGATAACCGGGTAAGAAGTTATGATTATTTCAAGTTTCAGTCATAAAACACCGTTATCTTGGTCGGTGGCACATCGTGCCATAAGCCAAAATGACATACATCAATTTCCAGTAATACTCCATGATTTCACTGCATCGCGGAGGCCCCCAAATCCCAATTGTCAAATTCCAATGAAGCTCCGCGATGTCCCCGCATCGCGCCGTCGTCCAATTTCTTAGTTGTCAAATTTAAGTGACACGGCGAAATAGTGCCGCGTCGCGCCAGGGTTCCAGATCGGGGGAATTTTCACAAAAATTAAAATATGCATCCAGGGTTAAAAGGATCAATTTCCCACCCCTATATAAGCCCAATAACATATGATTCAGCCATATTTCACCCAAAATGTAGTGTTTCCCTCAAGTTTCTCTCAAGAACAAGATAGGGTTTTCAATTGGGGATTCAAATTAAAGACTCAAATTCAATAATCTCTCCATCAACCTTCATTGAATCAAGAACTAAGGTATGCACAGTGTTCATTCATGGATTCCTTTCATCCATGAAGCCTAAGAATCAAGTTTTAAATCTTGTATTGTGAATATTTTTTTGTGGGTTGATTATATTCATGTGATTATGGTTGTATGATTTCCAAGTTAGAATATTTATTTGTTGTTCATGAACCTATACTAATATGTGGTCTATAATATGTAAAATTAAGTTGAAATATGGAATTTTGTTGTATTATTTTTATGGTCATGCCTATGCCCTAAGTCATACATCCTAGGTGTTTTATAAAATTCCTGAGAGAATAGAAATTATGCATTATAGCTTAATTGTGACCCAAGTGATAAATGCATGCTTTACCCTATGACCAAGAATGACTTATTGTGTGCATTATGAATGGTTGAGGTAATGTCCATGAGATTAGGTTGATGAATGTATGACATGTTTATATGAAATTCCATTCATGTACAAGACTATGATAACCATGTGTATCATCAAATCCCCAAATTAATGTATTATGAATTATTGATATTGGTCATGTGTTCAAGAAGTGTCATGTCCTGTCAGTTTCATGCTATCGAGTCCTGGGGGTACTTATACCTGACAATTTTTAGCTGTGCGCCTAGTGCCAGTGTTAGTTTTCAAGATACTCTCAGTCAAGCCATGATCAGTAGAATTCAGTCAATCACATGACTCAGGAAAACATAATAAATTCATTATCAGTCTAGTCCTACTTAGTAATCTTAGTTATCTCAATCAGTCATCATGTCTAAGTAGTATTCCGTCAGTCAACGGAAATCCAGTGAACTCAGTTAAATCTAGTTAATCTGTAAAATTAGTAACAGATCAGTCCTGCCTAGTATGAACTAGGAAATCATTTCTGTGTCAATTCAGTTGGTAGTAGGATTCAGCATCGAGTTAACCCAGGGATGAGGACACATACTGTCAGCCAGTAGAGGGTGTGATCGTTAGTAGCAATCCCTGTATTCCAGAACTACGTAGCCAACACAGGTTGAGATGTACCCCTACGAGTCTAGGGACTATACATCTTATTTGAGTTTTCCTTATAGTAGGGGTTGATGAAAGAGCTCCCTGATAGAGAAGGTTTACTCATAGTTTGTCCTTACCCATGGCACAGTACTAACACCTTTCCAGCTAGGGTTAGAGGTTGGACCCCACCAATTTAGTTTCAGGGCATGTCGGTTAGATGATTAACTTCCACAGTCTTACTTTCAGATCCAGTCTCAGTAATAGAACTCAGTTCAGTTCTACAAATCTTAGAACTATCAGATACAGTCGCTCAGCTCAGTATGGAACTTAGCTAGTTCTAACAGAATTGGGACTGTCATACATAGTCACCCAGTTAATGGTATATAAATTATATGAAATTTATGTTATCAGCATTCAGTTTGAGGACTGTCAGATACAGTCAATCAAACAAGTTCTTCATAATCAGAACTGTCAGAAATAACTATTTCTTTATCTATAATATGACATCAGTTCCTCAGTAATCAATAGACTCAGTCATTCAGTATCCCAGTATTAGTACTCAGATATCAGTAAATCCATGTTATCAAGATTTATGAGTCAGTGTTATCGCGACCTCAGTTATAGTTATGTATTCATGCATGTATTCTCACGTTCATGTTATACAGTCAGTTATTATTATTCATGCATATGAACCCTTGCATTTATCCTACCTCACTTGTATCCAGTACATTCAATCGTACTGATGTATTTGCACTATGGTTTTTTATACCATAGATTTAGAAGCACGAGCTCCCAAGCATCCTTTATAGATCAGATGTTCAGTAGCCAGACTAACAGTGAGTCCTCATCATTCGAGGATAACATAATTTTTTTATTATTACGTTATTATTTCAATAGTTCAGAGTAAGTTGGGGACATGTCCCATCAAATCCACAGTTTTCAGATAGTTTAGAGGCTTTCAGACTACAACATGTATCAAACAGTTTATCTTAGTTTTGGGTATTGTTATACCTCACTACAAACATTATTTTATATTCAGTATTAGTTCAGTTTTGAACCTTATGGCCTTACAACTTACATTCCGCATATTTATAGTATATTATTCCATGCTTTCTTATAGATATCAGTCATGGGTTGGCATGTTGTCCTTCGAGGTTATAAGCACAGTGTAGCATTTTAGGTACCAGATTTAGGGCATTACAAAGTTGGTATCAAAGCCTAAGGTGCAATAGTGTCCTAGGAAGTCTAAAAAGCCGCATCTAGTAGAGTCTTGTGCATCATACTTAAGTGCAGTAGGCTATGAGATGTTTTAGGAACAGTTTCCCTTCTTTCAGCATTTATGTCGTTCCAGTGAGCATAAACTTAAATTTTTCTCTCAATCTAATCCATTCTTCCTTACGTTTATAAAACATGCCTCCCAAAGGGACTAATAAAAGGAGAACGAAAATCAGACACACCTCAGCCCATTCAGGAAGATCCTCGGGATGAGTATGTCTCTCATATAGAATTTAGGACTGCATTCATTACTCTAGACAATTTAGTCACAGCTCCGAATGAATGGCCAGATGATGTTCTGGCCAACCCAGTGTCTAATTCTACTGCATCCAAGATTCGAGACTTCACCCAAATTAATCCTTGCTTATTCTCAGGTTTTAAGTCCAAAAGATATCCACAAGAGTTCCTTAATCAAGTTCAGAAAGTCACAGACATCATGGGAGTGACTTACAGTGAGAGTGCAGAGTTAGTCGCTTATCAGCTACAAGATATAGCCCATACGTGGTTTAAACAGTGGAATGTAGACAGGGGTGCAGATGTAGAGCCCATAGAATGGGAAGAGTTCGCTACCATTTTCTTAGATAGATTTTTTCCCCTAGAGCAGGAAGAAGCCAAAGTGTTAGAATTCATAAACCTCATACAAAGTATCATGAGCATAAAAGAATACTCCCTCAAGTTCACCCAGTTATCCAGGTACGCTCTCCATGTAGTAGCAGATAGTAGATCCAAAATGAGTAAGTTTGTATTTGGGAAACCAGGTAGAGTGGTTAAGGAGAGAACAAATGCAATGTTGATTAAGGAGATGGACATATCTAGTCTTATGATCCATGCTCAACAGATTGAGGATCACAAACTTAAGAAGAAGGAGAGGGAAAATAAGAGAGCCAGGACTGGTTATTATAGTTTTTCTCAGCCAGTGTCACAGGGTGGTAACCTTTTTTTTTTTATCATAGACTAAGGTTTTCAACCCCGATTCTATCTTCATCTAGTGCACCAGCACCAAAGTTCAGAAATGACTGTAGATATAGGGTACCAGGCTCCAAGGACCAGGGTAGTGAGAGCAGGGTTTTTACTCATCCGCTTTGCAAAGAGTGTAGTAAGCATCATAAAGGTATGTGTAGAGTCGGCAGTAATGTGTGTTTTGAATATGGCGAGTTAGGTCACAAGGCCCGAGACTGTCTTAAACCCAATCCTCAAAGTCAGCACGGTTGTTCTTCATCTCAGTCCAATCGCTCGTATTAGAAGGGTGCCAATTCTAGTGCTATCACTGGCAACGCCCAAACAGACTCTATGCACTTCAGTCCCGATAGAATTAGGAAAATCCTCCTAATACAGCCATTGGTATGTTACAGATCCTTTATTTACATGTTCACGCTTTTTCAGATTTAGGAGCTTCTTTATTTCTTTTGTAACTCTTTGCATAGCAGTCAACTTTAAGTTCAGACCAAATATTAACAGGACCTTTTCCAGTCTCTACCCAGTGAGTCAGTCTAACACAGCCCAACAGGCATACAGTAACTGTCCGATTATGATATCTCACAAAGACAGGCCTTCAGATTCTAGTAGTAATGCCATTACACGTAGAAACTCAATAAGGGGAAATGATTCCCGACCCATTCCTATCTCAATGCGAAGTTTTTTACTTTAACTAACACGATACTTGCGCATGCTTCACATCATAATTCCATGCACCCAGCTTATATTCATGCACTTTCCATAAAATAGTGTGTTTTTTAAGTTCCTAGTATAAGGAGTTTTGGCTTACTCAGCGTTACGAATAATGTTCCATGAGTACAGAAACATCATACTTAGGACATGCAGATCATGACTCATGCACTCATGTCATATATTATAGTATGCTTAGCCCACACAATTCATGACTTCACTCCTAGTATTCATTCGTACTCAGATTATGTTATGTATACCCTCAGTTTAGATACCTCGGTGAATCCGTAGTGTTAATATTCCATTCCACAGGCCTCAATTACAGCATCAGTTCAGTAATCAATATTCAGTGAAGGACTCAGATAGTCCTACAGAATAATGGCTTTCAACTATCAGTTATTTAGCCATCAGAATTCAGTGCTCCCGTACCAGTCTAAACCTCAGTTATCAAAAAACCAGTATTCAGTCCTAGTTACAGTCTCAATTATCGTCTTAGCTATAATCTCAGTCCCAGTCCCACTTCAACCAGATTAAAAACTCAGTTCACTTTCAAGATTACCCGACCATAGCATATAATAATCAGTTACTCAATTATTAGTATTTTAGTACCTCAGTTACAGAGTATTTTTGAATAATGTCATATGCTTGGTCTCGCAATTTCAAGTAATATAATTTTCATAAAACCATGCCCAGTAACCTCATGTCACTCAGTCAGTCCTAACCTTTTATGCATGATACTCTACAGCCTCAGGCTAGTTATTCAGATAAAGTACAGTTTAGTCTTATATGCCCAGCATTCATCAGTAAGTTATTCAATTAATCAGATCAGTTAGTATATTTATGCATTCGTGCTTAACACCATGTGAACCTTTTCAATAATTTCGATTGCAGTGCGTAAGGTCTAGTCACTTTATCTTAGGCGATGTCTCATAGGCCTTGCTAGCGATCTCCTATTCAGATGTCCTGCCCAGGCTAGACAAAGATTCATTTTTTCTCTATAGTCACTAGAACTTTATAGAAAAAATATTATAAAAATTCTTCGGTCGAGTATAAATTTTTAGCACGAGTTAGTCCGTAAAGCCAGTACTTCAGTTTAGCAGTAAGACGAACGAGTATAGATAATGTTGTTTCCCCATCTTTCCATCTAATCACACTATTGGGAATCTCATGAATATGATTATTCTAAGATATACCAACTAGGTAGTTGCGTGTTCAACTTGGTTAATGTATCATGCCTTAGTTTTAGATCCCAGATATTCAGTCATGCGTGTTCAACTTGGTTAATGTATCATGCCTTAGTTTTAGATCCCAGATATTCAGTCATGATCAGTTCGTAGGTTGCCTGTGCATCATCCCAGTTTTTCTCAGTATTGCAGTCAAGCCAGTATTTTTCTAGGGACATAGTGTCCCAAAGGGGATATGCTCTATAACCCCCGAGCTATCATGTCCTAGACCCTCCAACTTCTCTTCACATAACGAATCCAGTTTAGAGTAGTGGGTACACATAGGTTGACCCTCTAGCTCCAATCGAGATCGTATGCCATGTATTCAAGGTACTCAGTTCAGATCATGATATTCATCTCATGTATCACATTCCATACCCAGTTATGTTCTTATGTTTTCGCTCATACATATTTAGTAATTAAGCTCAGACTCAGCCCAAGGTAATAGTTTTTCTTAAGCATATCTAGTTTCATGTTAAGATTTTAGTTACAAATGTGGTATTCAGTTCCATGCTCAATTTTTATTTCAAACTTGGTATATTTACCCTTACATGTTCAGTTGTTTGTTCATGATTTAGTTCAGTCATGTATTTACACATCAGATATACATGATCAGCTTATCTGTACACTCAGACATGTATTCATGTATCAGCTCAGTCATAAAATCATGCATCAGATATGGATGCTCTGTGTTAATCTCAGTAATGTCAGTCAGGCAGTCATGTTTTAGTTGTTCATGTTTAGTATGTACTTCAGCTTATCATTTCTCCCATCTCAATCAGTCTTATTCGAGGACGAATGTTCTCAAGGTAGAGATAATGTATTACACCATACTTCAACCTAGCTTAAATTCATCCTAAAAATGTAAAAGACTTGTTTTAAAGATGAATCCACATTTATACATGTGGTATTTTAAAGATTTTCACTTTTGTCATGTGGGAAATTCAATATTCTTTTCATTGATATATGATTCTCCTAAATCCAATAACCAGGTAAGAAGTTTAGATTATTTCAAGTTTCAGTCATAAAACACCGCTATCTCAGTCGGTGGCGTGTCGCACCATCAGCCAAAATGACATTCATCAATTTCTAGTAAGACTCCATAATTTTACCGCGTCGCAGAGGGCTCCCAAATCCCAATTGTCAAATTCCAGTAAAGCTTTACAATTTCCCCGCATTGCGTCGTCGTCCAATTTCCCAGTTATCAAATTCTAGTAACACAGCGCGATAGCGCCGCGTCGCGCCAGGTGTCCAGATCGGGAAAATTTTTAGAAAAATTAAAAAGACGCGTCCAAGGTTAAAAGGGTCAATTTCCCACCCCTGTATAAGCCTAATAACAAGTGATTCATCCATATTTCACCAAAAATATAGTGTTTCTCTCAAGTTTCTCTCAATAACAAGCTAGATTTTTCAATTGGGGATTCAAATTCAAGAATATCTCAATCAACCTTCATAGAATCAATAACTAAGGTATAGACAGTGTTCATTCATGGATTTCTTTCATCCATAAAGCGTAAGAATCAAGTTTTAAATCTTTTATTGTGAATATTTTGTTTTAGATTGATTATGTTCATGTGATATGGTTGTATGATCCCCAAGTTAGAATCTTTATGTGTTGTTCATGAACCTATGCTAGTATGTGGTCTGAAACATGTAAAATTAAGTTGAAATATGGAGTTTTATTGTATTAATTTGATAGTCATGCCTATGACCTAAGTCATGCATCCTAGGTGTTTGATAAAATTCCTGAGAGAATAGAAATTATGCATTATAACTTAATTATGACCCAAGTGATAAATGCATGCTTTACCCTATAATCAAGAATGACTTATTGTATACATTATAAATGGTTGAGGGAATGTACATGAGATTAGGTTGATGAAAGTATGACATGTTTATATGAAATACTATTCATTTACAAGACTATGATAACCATGTGCTTCATGAAATCCCCAAATTAATGTATTATGAATTGGTGATATTGGCCATGTGTTCACGAAGTGTCATGTCCTGTCAGTTTCATGCTATTGAGTCTTGGGGGTACTTGTACCCGATAATTTTTAGCTGTGCGCCTAGAGCCAGTTTTAGTTTTTAAGATACTCTCTGTCAAGACATGATCAGTAGAATTTAGTCAGTCACATGACTCAGGAAAACTCAGAAAATTCAGCATCAGTCTTGTTTAACTTAGTAATTTTAGAAATCTCAGTCAGTCATCATGTCTCAGTAGTATTCCATCAGTCAACGGAAATCTAGTGAACTCAGTTCAATCTAGTTAATTAGTAAAATCAGTAATAGATCAGTCCAGCCTAGTATGAATTAGGAAATTAGTCTCGTGTCTATTCAGTTGGGAGTAGGATTCAGCACCGAGTGAACCCAGGGATGAGGACACACACTGTTAGCCAGTAGAGGGTGTGATCCTTAGTAGAAATACATGTGTTCCTAAACTACGTAACAATCGTAGGTTGAGATGTACCCCTACGAGTCTAGGTACTATAGATCTTATTTGAGTTATCCTTTCAGGAGGGGTTGATGGAAGAGATCTCTATCAGAGAGAGTTTACTCACAGCTTGTCCTTACTCGTGTCATGGTACTAACACCATTTTAGCTGGGGTTACAGGTTGGACCCCACCAGTTCAGTTTTGGGGCATGTCGGTTAGATGATTACCTTCCACAGTCTCAGTTTCTGATCCAGTCTCAGTAATAGAACTCATTTAGTAATATAGATTTCAGCACTGTCAGATCTATCGCTCATTTCAGTATGGAACTCAACCAGTTCTAACAGAATTAGTACTGTCAGACACAGTCACCCAGTTAATGGTATTTTAATTATACAAAACTCATGTTATCAGTATTCTATTTTAGGACTGTCAGATACAGTTAATCAAACAAGTTCTTCATAATTAGAACTATCAGAAACAATCATTTCTTTATCTATAATATGACATCAGTTCCTTAGTACTCAATAGACTCAGTCATTTAGTATCCCAGTATTAGTACTCAGATATCAGTAAATCCATGATAATAGAATTTATGAGTCAGTGTTATCGTGACCTCAGTTACAGTTACATATTCATGCATGTATTCTCATGTTCATGTTATACAGTCAGTTATTATTGTTCATGCATATGAACCCTTGCATTTAGCCTACCTCACTTGCATACCAGTACATTCAATCGTACTAACGCATTTGCACTATAGTGTTTTATACCATAGGTTTAGAAGCACGAGCTCCTGAGCATCCTTAGTAGATCAGACGTTCAGCAGCCAGACTAACAATGATTTCTCATCATTCGAGGATAACATAATTTTTTTATTATTACTTTATTATTTTAGTAGTTCGGAGTTAGTTGGGGTCATGTCCCATCAACTCCACAATTTTTAGATAGTTTAGAGGCTTTCAAACTACAACATGTTTCAGACAGCTTATCTCAACTTTAGGTATTGTTATACCCCATTACAGATATTATTTTATATTCTGTATTAGTTTAGTTTAGAACCTTATGGCCTTATAGCTTATATTCTGCATATTTACAGTATATTATTCAGTACTTAGTTGCAGATATCAGTCATGGGTTAGCTTGTGGTCTTTCGGGGTAATGAGCACCGTGTAGCATTCTTGGTACCAGATTTAGGGCGTTACACTAGGCTCACCAAGGACCCCTACACTACCCAAGATATGACCACACATGTATGAGTTAAATATTATGGTACAAATGGTACCCTAAACTGTATCCAAAATCGTACCCAAGATAGTTTTGACTAAGTCAAGCTTAACACTCCATACAACATGGTAGTATATAACTCGTACCCAATGGAATAACTAGAGAGGGGATAATTCCTATCTCAAATTATGTGTAACTGATGATAGGCGAATTTACACGCCTATAGCACTATATTTTGCCCATATTTTAGCCTAGTTTTGAGAACAAATTATATATTTCATGCACTTTTAGTCCTTTTTCCTGTAAGTGAGCTAACGAACATGATTAGCAAAGTTTCAGGTATAAATGATGCAGAATTCAGCATTTTATGGATAACTTGACGCCAAAGAAAGCTTCACGAAAGGAGAAAAGCCAATCTTGGATGCCAAGGACTAAAGATGGAGCATGGAAATTCTGTCCCGGGCTAAAACAACATTTCTGAAGACTTTGGGGACTAGCAGTAACTTATTAGGATTAGGATAATGATACATTAACCTAGTACAATTGGGTTAAGTATTACATTAGCTTGTTAGGATTAGAATAATGATACATTAACCTAGTACAATTGGGTTAAGTATTTCCTTAGCTTAGTAGGATTTGGTTAAGCATTTCATTAGCTTAGTAGGAATAGGATATGGGTATTATAAATACCCTATCTTGCTAGAGATTTTAGAACATCTTCTTACATTCAATTCTATTCTATTCTACTTCTAAGACATTCTAGTTCTAAACAATCATTCTTCCATTAATTCTATTTTTCTTCTTCTATTCATCTATTCTTAAATTCCACAACAAGAGAAACGTTACTTTGCTAAGGGATTCACGCCTAACGCCTACCACACCATTACAAACGTGAAATCTTTATTGTGGTATGACAACAATGTCAATTGTGATTTCCTTCGCACTCATGGGTAACTAAACTTCTCTGTTGGGGTTATGGAAGCCGAATGAGATACTATCTATTGCTGTGAGTTTGTGAGTTCGTGACACGTATGTTGCTTATATCATTATTCTCTTCAGCTTAATCTAAATTCTTTGTGGTTGCAAAGGCAAGAATACGCCAGTATAACATTTAACTTGTTCGAAAGAAAGGTTATCTGTCTGGAAAAGAGATAATGTCAAGGTAGTAGGGTCCCATCCCCTATTAAAAAGTTAGTGCCGTAACTGGATTAACCTCTTGGAGAATTCGTACCGTTAGACACGCTTTAATCTCGAAAGAGTTAAAGTGAAATAATCCTCGAATAGGTCGAAAGACGCCTGGATTTACCATCGAATACAATTCTCTATAAGCACATGCATGTCTGAATTCAACACACTCATAGTCAATAGAGACGTATAACTCAGAAGGTGGACATAACCCCAACTCCTTAATTCTCATCGTTTACATCTTACTAAACATTCTTTCTTTTTACTTTGCTATTTTCAGTTTTTACTCTATTATTTTTGGTTACATGTTACAATCCCCCCTTTTTACGAGACTTGCACTAAAAGTCTAGTAATCTTTGCTTACTTGTTGACCAAGCTATTCCCTGTGGGATCGATACCCAACCCAGTTGGGTTCTATATTTGACAAACGACCGCTTTACACTCCTACGAGAGTTGTAGATTGAGCGTTATCAAAAATTGGCGCCGTTGCCGGGGAATACGAGTGTCAATTAAGTTTGTGATAATTACTAGACCCTTTTGGTCAAAGACTCTCGTACTTTTACTTTTAGTTGTTATTTTTGTTAGGTTTGTTCAGTGCATCAATGGATGCACAACGTGAAATTGAAAGGATGGCTGCTCAAGTGCATCAACAGAATATTGATAATCCAGGTCGGGCAACAAATCCTGATGATGAGGAGCTACTAAACCCACGGCATACTGTTGAGATGGTGGCACCCATGCAGAGAAGAGATTGTCAAGTTAGGTTTAGGCCTGAACGCCGAGCTGTGCAAATACCGTTCGATGATGATGATGATGATCTTGATGGAGCTGGTGCCACAAGAGCCATTATTCTTCCGCCATTAGCCCCCGGAGCCAAGTTCAACATCACGAGCACCATGATTATTGCAACTCAAGGGATTATTTGGTGGACTAGCAGGCGATGATCCGAATATGCATCTCATCAACTTTATTTCTACATGCAAGTCATTTGACAATCCTGGTGTTGGTCAGAATGCAATTCGATTACGTCTATTTCCATTGTCTCTGTCTGGGGAGGCAACTCTATGGTTGAATGGGCTAGCTCCTGATTCTATTACAAATTGGAGGCAATTGAGAGACGCTTTCCTCGAAAGATTCTTTCCGCCATCCAAAAGAGCATAATTGAGAGATGAAATCAGCAACTTTCGTCAGCTTCCAACTGAAGCCCTTCATGAAACATGGGAGAGGTTCAAGAAGAAGCTAATGAGGTGCCTAAACCATCACATGACTAATGTTCACCTAATGGAGATACTTTACAGAGCCTTGAATTCAATAACTAAACCAGTTGTGGATAATGCGGCTGGAGGATCATTCATGGATCTCACCTTTGGTCAGGCAAGCAATATGCTAGACCGGATGACGAAGCAAAGTAGAGCTTGGCATACCAGGGATTCTGAAGTAGCAAGCCCCACTTTATCTATAGGCATGACTACAGACCAAAGGAGAAGAGAAGAAAAACGTGATCAAGATATGGCGCACATGAAGACACAAGTGGATCTTCTTACAAAGCATCTATTATCAGGGAATACCGAAAAAGTCAAAGTTGTTGCGTCAAAAGGAAGAAACAAATCTGATTCGGAAGAAGAATCCAACTACTTGAACAATCAGGGGGGTTTTTGAGGCAATGCCCAAGGAAACCAAGGTCGGAACTATCATGGTAAATCTGGAAACATGGACCAAGGTAGTTGGAAGAACAAGAATGACAGTAGTGGTTTGTATGTTCCCCCTGGAAGACGTGACGCCACCACTTCTAGTTCTAGATGTATGGAAGACATGATGGCTAAACTATTGAAAGGAGTGGAAGTAACTAGCGCGGGAGTAACGGAGGTAATAAATGATTTGTCCGCTATGAAGCAATTAGTTGATTCACATTCCATTTCAATCAAGCAAATCGAGCAGCAATTGAGCCAACTTTCAACAACGATCAATCAAAGAAAGGCTGGCACTTTACCTAGCGACACCGTGCAAAACCCAAGGAATGATGGGTCATGCATGGCCATTACTACCAGAAGTGGTAAGGTGCTGGAAACTTCAGCAAAAGGCAAGCAAGTGGTTGACGAAGTAGTGGACATTGATGATACGACGAAAGGGGAAGATGCCACAGCAGCTGATCCTGACGTCCATAACGTCACCCCTCACGATTTGCAACCTGAAAAAGCTGAAAAACGGAAGCAAGAGGAGAAGAAAGCCGTAGAGAGAACAATTCCTTATCCACCACCACCTTTTCCTCAAAGATTGAAGAAGGTGGCGGATAATACAAAGTTCAGTAAATTCATGAATATGTTAAAGAAGCTGACCATTAATGTTCCGTTGGTGGAGGCACTAGAACAAATGCCTTGGTATGCAAAATTTATGAAGGATCTGTTGACAAAGAAGCGGGCAGTAAGCTATGAGCCGGCAGATAATATTCATCATTGCAATGCAATTGCCACAAGGTCCTTAGTACAGAAGAAGGCAGACCCTGGTGCTTTCACTATTCCTTACACGGTTGGATCTATGAATTTTGCTAAGGCATTGTGCGATTTGGGAGCTAGCATCAATTTGATGCCACTATCCGTCTACAGAAAGTTGGGGTTGGGTGACCCTACACCAACCAATATGCGGCTCGTGATGGCAGATAGGTCAGTAAAACGACCTGTGGGTATCTTGAATGATGTGTTGGTGAAGGTGTCTACCTTCATTTTTCCTGTAGACTTTGTGATTTTGGATTGTGAAGCACATTCTGAAGTACCCATAATCTTGGGACGTCCTTTCCTTGTAACGGGAAGCGTGCTTATTGACATGAGAGCTAATAAGCTTTTATTTCGGTTGAATGACGAAGTGGTCCGCTTTGATATATGCAAAGCAATGAAGCAGCCCAGCGATATGAATGTGTTCTCTGTAGCTGATGTTCATCATGAGGATAAGAAAGCATTATTTGTAGAGAAATAGCTTACTGTTGAGCCATTGTCTGCTGCGCCACTGAATGTTGAGCATGAGGACGATGAAGATTATGAAGAACTTATGGGTACTCTAACAGAAATAGAGTCCTATTCCCATACTCCTAAGCAACTGGACCGTGATCTTAAGAATCAACCGTCACCAACAGCGAAGACTTCCCTTGAAGAGCCACCAATGCTAGAATCGAAAGACCTCCCCGATTATCTAAGGTATGTGTTCTTGGAAAGTATAAATATACTTCCGGTGAGTGCGGATGATTTAAGTAAACAGCACGTAGAGGCTCTCATCTCTGCTCTGAAGAGATACATGAGAGCTATGGGTTGGACTATTGATGATATAATTGGTATCCTTCCTGGGATAGGCATGCACAAGGGTCATCTCGAAGAAGATTGCATGCCTACAAGTAAGCCTCATTATCGTCTGAATCCATTCAAAAAATGATCAACCATTTATCTCGATGAAGTCTAAGTAATCGAGATAGATATGTCGTGCCGCGACAATAAATCAAGCGCTAGATGGGAGGCAACCCATCGTTTATTATTTTGCAGTTTTTTGTCTTTCTCGCATTCTAGTACATGTTTCGTTTTTGATAAATAAAAATCCAAAAATAAGAGTCGTGCCACGACCAAAACTAAGGCGCTTGATGGGAGGTAACCCATCGTACTAATCGTTTTCATTGGTTTTGAGCGAATGTAGGTGCAAGAGGTATAAAACGAGGAGATCGATTTCAGATGCGATTTGGACGTATGGCATGGTAAAGGTGGTAAGTTAGGAATTAAGATGCATAAGTCTATGGATTGAGCATTTCTCATGAAAAAATAGGCATCGAGCAAGGCTAGGCCTAGGTAAAACTAGGCCACGAACAAGGCAAAGCCTATACTATAGCCCAAAGTCTCGAAATCTAGTGTGCTATAGCATAGGCGCCGCCCATGCTCAAGTATGCCATAGCATAGGCGCCGCCTATGCCAAAGCATTTTGTCTCTGAATCTCATAGGCCATGATAAAGGCGCCGCCTATGGTCACTAAAGGCATTGCACTAGGCACCGCCTATGCTCACCATAGGCTTTACATTAGGCGCCGCCTATGCCAAGCATAGGCAAAGCTAAAGGCGCCGCCTATGGTCACTTTTTGTCTCCAAAACCGATTTTAAATGGGTCAAAACCTGACCCATTCTTTTCCTATATAAAGGAGACTTAGTCTTGAGGCACAAACACATTGAAAACCTAACATAGGCGCCGCACATAGCATCCAAATCTTCTCAAAACTTTTGCTCTTCCACTTCACAAGAACATCTCCAAAGGCTTCAATCACGTAAGTACTCTTGTGTTCTTCATCTATTTTTCATAAGTACTACGTTACTATGTCTATTATGAATTGCTAAATCTTGAAGAAGTATTGGAGATGTGAATGTGTTTGAATTGTTGATACACAACCAAGTGAGTGAACATATACGTTAGGATGATCTTAACTTGTTTCTGACTTCAATTCGATTTTGATGCATTGTCATACTACTTGCGGAATTGCTATAGTCATGAACATTTCATACTCTTGTCACTTGAATACTTACATGTTGGGATGTCTCTCTCATCGGAATAAGACTTATAGTTGCCTACCGACATAGGAGATTGTGATTATTGATAGAAACTATACCATGATGTAATCCCTATGTAGAAGTCTTGATATACCTAACATGAAAGTATTGCAAAGATTGCAAGAAGTGTTACATATCTGAATTTCTTGTTGGAATATAGCCCCTAAAACGTATGTCGATGAAGTCTGAGTAATCGACCACTTTCACTTCACTAGTCTGTAACAACAAACTAAGTGTGGGGTGGTGCCACTACTGCTTGTTTATAGATTGTATCCATCGAGATGATGCTAACATGAACATTGTTTTAAGTCTCAGGTACAATGGCACCCAAAGCAAGACAAGGCAAAGATAAGGCTACCACTTCACAAAAAGACAAGAAAAGAGGCCGAAAAGAGCAAAGAGAACCCTCCTCGCTGCAAATACCTCGACTCACTCTTGGAATTAAGTGGGATACTTATGAGGAACTTCTGAGGATGACGACTCTGATGATGATTCCGATGCAAGGGGTATGACCCCAGACATAGAGGATGAGTCCGACTAACCAGGTTCTTCTTATTTATTTTCCACTGAGGACAGTGTATCCCGTCTAAGTGTGGGGTGCTGGTATTTGTATGCTATACTTCTCCATCCACATTTGCATTTATTTATGTTTGTTTGTAGTTAATTGTTTTTTTAGCTTAGCTTCGCATGAAATTATTCTAATAGGCAGCATGAGATTATGACAAGAGTTTGTGCTAAAATCATGACTATTGAGACATTTAGGCTCTAATTGTGACTCACTATGTGATATTGTTTGGTTTAATTCCTTCATCTGTTGGGTAAAGAGTCTATACTACTCCCAATAAAGTCGACCATGTGCCTTGTGTGTGTGAGATAATAGTATATTTTGTGCTTGTGGCTGATGCTAGAACTTGCCTGGTATGTATGTAAAGCAAAAATAAAGAGTGCAAGTCTAGGAGATGATTTAGGCATTTCTTTGGCAACCTATGATTATTTACCTTCTTTTTACCTACCCATGGACATCATCCTAGTTAAACCCTTTTGAGCCTTTAGCCTATTTTCTTTGACAAACCTCGTATGTAAGCCTAATCCATTTTTTTCAAAACCATAATTTGATCCAAATTCCTAAGTGCTTTAAAGTGAAAAAGTCATGTGACAAAATAAGAGGAAATTGGGTGAGTATGATGCTTTAGAATGCATTGGTGCTTGAATGAGTTATGAAAAAAAAGTGCTATCATAAGAGGTATGTTATCAAAAGAAAAAGGAAAGGAAAACTGAAAAGTTAGTTATGTTTAAAATTGAAAAACAAAAGAGGAGAAAAAGAGTGGTAGAATAAAAGAAAGTAGAAAGGTTGTTTGAAAGAAAAGTGTTAATGATACAATGTGATGTATTAAAGCGCTTAGGAACATAGTCACTATTTCTGGCCAAAATAGTCCTACCCGTCCCTTAGCCTACATTACAACCATCAAAAGACCTATTTGATTCTAAGCTTAGCATTCTGACATTTAGTGGAGCATTACACTAAGGGCAAGCCTATGGTCATCAGTTGCTGCATATGAATTCTTTGTAAGAGTGAGAGCAAGGATATTTTGATACCCATGTTTGAAAAATATGCTATACGTGTGAGTGATTATGGGTAATATATTGTGAGACACACATGGTTGATGAGTTTTGGGTAGTTGTGTATGATTCTTTGTGCCTTAACTTTTGAATATGAGTTGACCACCATCACGAGTCTATGTTGGAGGCTAAATGGTCTCTACTAATGATCGGAAAACTACTCTTTGTTGATAATTGTTGTGCTTGTCTTGATGAATATTTTATGTTGTTGCTGTGAAACCCTAAGTTGATGTTTAGAGGGACATGATATTTTGTTCGAGGATGAACAAAGCTTTAAGTGTGGGGTGTTGATGATAGGCGAATTTACACGCCTATAGCACTATATTTTGCCCATATTTTAGCCTAGTTTTGAGAACAAATTATATATTTCATGCACTTTTAGTCCTTTTTCCTATAAGTGAGCCAACGAACATGATTAGCAAAGTTTCAGGTATAAATGATGCATAATTCAGCATTTTATGGATAACTTGACGCCAAAGAAAGCTTCACGAAAGGAGAAAAGCCAATCTTGGACGCCAAGGACTAAAGATGGCGCATGGAAATTCTGTCCCGGGCTAAAACAACATTTCTGAAGACTTTGGGGACTAGCAGTAACTTATTAGGATTAGGATAATGATACATTAACCTAGTACAATTGGGTTAAGTATTACATTAGCTTGTTAGGATTAGGATAATGATACATTAACCTAGTACAATTGGGTTAAGTATTTCCTTAGCTTAGTAGGATTTGGTTAAGCATTTCATTAGCTTAGTAGGAATAGGATATGGGTATTATAAATACCCTATCTTGCTAGAGATTTTAGAACATCTTCTTACATTCAATTCTATTCTATTCTACTTCTAAGACATTCTAGTTCTAAACAATCATTCTTCCATTAATTCTATTTTTCTTCTTCTATTCATCTATTCTTAAATTCCACAACAAGAGAAACGTTACTTTTCTAAGGGATTCACGCCTAACACCTACCACACCATTACAAACGTGAAATCTTTATTGTGGTATGACAACAATGTCAATTGTGATTTCCTTCGCACTCATGGGTAACTAAACTTCTCTGTTGGGGTTATGGAAGCCGAATGAGATACTATCTATTGCTGTGAGTTTGTGAGTTCGTGACACGTATGTTGCTTATATCATTATTCTCTTCATCTTAATATAAATTCTTTGTGGTTGCAAAGGCAAGAATACGCCAGTATAACATTTAACTTGTTCGAAAGAAAGGTTATCTATCTGGAAAAGAGATAATGTCAAGGTAGTAGGGTCCCATCCCCTATTAAAAAGTTAGTGCCGTAACTGGATTAACCTCTTGGAGAATTCGTACCGTTAGACACGCTTTAAGCTCGAAAGAGTTAAAGTGAAATAATCCTCGAATAGGTCGAAAGACACCTGGATTTACCATCGAATACAATTCTCTATAAGCACATGCATGTCTGAATTCAACACACTCATAGTCAATAGAGACGTATAACTCAGAAGGTGGACATAACCCCAACTCCTCAATTCTCATCGTTTACATCTTACTAAACATTCTTTCTTTTTACTTTGCTATTTTCAGTTTTTACTCTATTATTTTTGGTTACACGTTACAATCCCCCCTTTTTACGAGACTTGCACTAAAAGTCTAGTAATCTTTGCTTACTTGTTGACCAAGCTATTCCCTGTGGGATCAATACCCAACCCAGTTGGGTTATATATTTGACAAACTACCGCTTTACGCTCCTACGAGAGCTGTAGATTGAGCGTTATCAGTAACCCATACCACACTTCCTAGTATACGAGTGAGGGGTCACTAAGTCATATCAAAGGGTACGATTAGTAGCTTAGAGTCATACCAATGGCTGTATGTACAAAAACCAAGCATTTTTTCAAGGCCAAGGTTTAGGGTATTTTATTTATTCTAAGCATTATCGATCTCTAGTTAGTTCGTATGACACTTTAAAGGTTATGCTACGAGGTAGTGACATACTTTTAAAGTCCTTTGAAAGAGTTTAAGTTATTTAGGATAGGCTACAGTAAGCTAAAAGAAGACAAAATAGTTATGTTGATCGTAAGCTTTGTGATTTAAGGTTTGGAGTTGGTCACTGGATGTACATTCAGGAGTTGCCTACAACTGGCATGGTTAGGTTTTTTAATAGGGAAATTTCAGCTCCATGTATTTTTTTCTCATTTGAGATCATTCAGAGAGTTTGTGAGGTAGCTTATGAGTTAGACTTGCGTCCAAACTTTTCAGCTATCCACCCCATTTTTCAAGTGTCAATTATTTGGATCTTTATTTTAGATGAACCTCAACTAGTTTGGTAGTACTTTCTTTAGTTTGATATAATTTAAGCTTCATGGAGCAGAAAATCGCTATTAAAGCCAAAGATGTCAAAAGGCTTCATTCTAGAGAGATTGCTATGGTTAAGAATCAATGGAGATACCATCCGATCAAGAAACCTACCTGAGAGATCTAGTAGGATATACTGACTTAATATACTCACCTATTAGATCCTTCATGTACTTCTTATCTCTATACTTTTATGTATAAAAATCCTTTTAATAGTGGATATTGTAAATACCTTCTAGGTCATTTTTTGCCTTTTCATTCTTTGTTGGTGTTTAGATTTTTCCTATAGCTATGTCAAGTCATCTATGACTAGGACTAATAGTTTTGTAACCGATAGTTCATTTAGTTTTAATGTCCATTACACTATTTAGGAGCTTTTGAATTTTATAAACAGCCTTAGATTTTTTATTTTAGGCTAAGGGGAACCTTGGTTTTGGTCCTTAGGATTTTGAGCTTTTATTGGTCTATTAGTTTGAAATTTGTAAAAATAGAACCTTGGATCATTTTGTTTAGTCTAGAATATTGAATTTAGTAGGGTAGCATAGTTTGTTTGCATGCACAGGGTTCTATACGAATCCCAAACACCCAATTAGGATATTTGGAGTTGGCTTAAATTTTAATGTAAAATTATCTGGTGCAGCTACATTAGAGTCTATTTCATCGCCTTAGCGAAGCCACTTTAGAAAATGGGTTACCTCTAAATAGGTGATTGATGGCATCAACACCGACTAATTAAAAGGATTTTTTTCCCATTAGTAGATCTATTTTAGAGTCTAAGGGTCCACTTTAATGGAGACAACTGACCTCACGCGCATCCACTTTAGAGGTCACCCATGTATCTTAGAGGAACCTCTTTAGAGGCAGTGTTGGTGATATATATATGTGTGTGTGTGTCCTCTAATTTTCCACCCATTTTCTTTATGCGTTGGCACCATTGTTTAGCGTCTGATCTTGAAAAAGGTGAAATATATATGTTTAATATAATTCTTGATCAAACATGAACAGAAGATGAATTAGCTTAAGGACATTAAATTGTTCATTTTCTTGTCATTATCCCATAAGTTCTTGATAAAATTTTAATATAATTCTCTATTTTGGTTCTCTTTTATTTGACTATTTTGGGCCTATGTTTGGGTTATCTTTGGGCTCAGATAATGCTCAATTTTGGATCAAGTGACCCTCAAGATAAGAAGGACCTAATGGTGGACTTGATTTTCAATTCCATTGAGGGGCTCCATGACGCAGTTCATAGCTTGATTTCTAATCCAAATCATAAATTCATAATATGGGTCTTGTTGTTCTTGTCAATGCCTATAATATTATTTTAATAGCATGGAAGTAGATAGAGGATTCTAGGAATTGAAAATCCTAACATAGTGCAATTTTCATACTTTATACACCATCCAAGTAGGCTAGTCTTACTTTTTCTCTATACGTTGTTCTTTTATGGTATGGTCGATGGGCTATTCTAGTCTGGATGTTCATTTAGCAACTTCTAATTATTTTTAAATGGTTAGGGGATTTCGGGGTAGATTTTTTCCCTATTTTCCTGACATTAGTATTTCCTTATCCTTTAGGATTAGACTTAGCTTATTTATTGCCTCAGGGCTGGATTGTAAAGCCTTATTCTAGTTTTAGGTAGGTGCCTTCATAGGTTGGGTTTTCAGGATTTGTGGCTTGCTCTATTTTCCCTTTAGGATAGGTTTCTTTAGAATACCAACCATTATTTTACCTAAAATTGTATAAATTATTTCTTTAGACTGTCGCTTGGGTTCGAGTTGACTTAATCATTATATTAAGCCTTTTTTTCTTCGATACCCTTGGCAGGTAAGTATTTGAGGTTAATTACTCCTTCTAACTTAATAAATGTAACTCAATTCTCCTTTATGGATTTAACCTTCTAAAATGGAATAATGATAAGATGAACTTGAGATGGACTAAGATTATAGGTTACTTCAATGTATTTCTTACCTATGAGCTCCAATCCAATTTCGACACCTATTTTAATGTTTTTCACCTAATTGTTTTGGTTTTAGTCTAGTATCTAGTTTATTGGTTAATTTTTTTCTTCCAGTTTGAGTCTGGCATTCGCCGTTGTTATTTATGTTTGGTTTTGAAATCTAGTCATAGACCTATAAGATTATGGTTATAGTGGGTGGAGGATTGTAGGGTATGCATATCGCACATTTGGTTCACTTTGACTTTCTTATTATTATATTTGGTCTCGTATTATTACCAATTCTATTTGCATCCACCGTGTTTATGGGGGATCTATTGGGTTTATTTTTCCTAGAACCTTCTAGGTTTATGGGGGTCCAATTAGGTTATAGCTAGGAATTTATTCTATGTTTGGTTTATTGATATTTGGGTTACCAATTTTGTGTAGCATAACCTATTACTCCCTTTTTTGACCCTTGTTTACTACCTTTAGAATATATATTTTGACATTATTTTTTTTTTACAGTAATTGAACTTTGTCGACCTGTTATTCCTACTAAGTACCATATGTTTTTGTATTCATAAATCACTGCTACACCCTTTTCATGGTCGTAAATTCTAGTATGAATAATCAATGTTGATGTTGACCTCATGTTGTGCTATTGACTGGAGATTTTGTTGAGCTTTCTTAGTCCAAAGATTATTTTTCTCCTTCTACTTTGGTTGAAGTCTTACTTTTTATATTTTGAGACTATGATGTATAATTTGGCATTGTCTACGACACTTTTTGGTATACTTCTCTTGTATTGACATTACCAGGTCTTGCAAAGTTCTTTGGATGCATTTTGTACTCTCCGACTATTAAATGATTAGTTATATATATATGTTTCTTGTTTGTCACGTATTATTATAGTTTTGTTTTATATTTATCACTCTTCCATCTATTAGCCCATTGCTCATAATTTCGGCTATGGTTTAGCTTACCTATTGATGGGTTCACGTAGGTGTCATCATTACCTTAACAATAAGGTGTTGACAATCTAGATTTTCGTTTATGAGGTTTTTATATAATTTGGGAATGGACATCCTATAATATTATTCATTTTGTCCCTTAGTTCTTTCGATCAATTCACTTTGGGATTATAATTTTTTTAATTATCGCGAATCATTAAAATTGTAAGAACAAGGATATAAGAATAACTATTTAGATAATCAAGAAAATCAAATAAATCATTTCTAAAAAATAATTTATTTACTACCATAATCTAGAAAAGGATGTTTAGCTTCACATAGACATACAAATCATCCAAGAACTAACATAAATATAAAGAATAAGGGAGATGAAAAGATTTAACCAATATTCTCCAGCCTCCACGGTAGCTCTTAGCTCTCCCTTGATAAAACAAAGTCAATAAAAATTGCTCTTATGGAATATTTATAGGTTTAGGAAATGATACGGGACAAAATACAAAATCAAAGCACAAGTAAGGAAATCAAAAAATAATAAAAGAAAGATTATAAAAATGAGAAATAGATAAATAGAAAGACAAAAAATGATAAAGAAAGGATAACCCAATGATATATTTAACTCAAGGACCTCCCTTTGTATTACCACAAACACCTATTTCCTACAAAGATTGAGAGAGGAATTTTACCCCCTTACAACCACCATATGTAGACAATCACAAAACTCCCAACAAGCTTATAAAACTCACCATAGTGTAAGCTCATAAAAAATCATCCATGTCTAAGAAAGAAGAATCCTAGTTATTTATAGCCATGGTAATTTATTAAAAAATTGGCCCAAAGAGACATTAAATTCCAAATGTGCCAAAAAGTTGGCCCAAAATAACATTAAATTCGCCCATCCTCATAATGGTGGATCATAATACTCCTCTTCATCATTAAAGATTCGCCAATTAATATAAGCTAGAATCTTTAGAGTAATTCGTCTTGTATCATTCTCTCTTTTTTTGAAGAGAGTTCGTCCTCAAATTCAAGAATTTATCATTTTTAATATCAAGATAATTAGGAGTGTCCTTGGAATTGGGAGGGACCATAACTTTCTTATACAAGAAAATTGAAGAGCTAATCTCTCCTTCTTGAGGACAAACATTTCGAATGGAACTTTGTTGGACAACATATTTGGGACAATGATAACCCTATCACATGGATCCTCTACAAACTCCACACTCTCATTAATTTTTTAACTTGTTTTATGTATTTTTCCTCTTGCTCCACTTCATCTCTTAGATTTGTTGGGTTCGTCTCCTTGTGATGGTTTTCTCTTAGTATGATTATGGAGATTGGATGATTCTTTCTTTCCATGAAGTAGTTATTGTCTAAGTACAGTTAGAGAGTTAGAAGCATGTGTTTTTTTATGATCGTTTCTTGAGTTGGCAAAGTAGAAATTCTTTATCTTGAATTGCTTGGCTCCTTCATTTTTGACCTCGTGTCTTCAATTTTCTTTGAGAATTTTAGATGATATACTCATTGGGAGTAGTATTCTTGAGTTTGATTTAGATTGGTTTATTCTCGGTTGATGGGATATCCTAGAGTTGATCACTCAGTGATGAGTAGTTATGCTTTAGACTTCTTGATTTTATTTTTTATTACCAACATGGACTAGTTGTAGTATTGTCATAGATCGCATTACTTTATTTTCTCTACTTTTATGCCCAGACAGTGGCTTATGGTCTTATTCTTATCTTTTTCATATGGTCTTTCAGTGGATCAGCTTTAGTTCTTCGAGTTCCTTATGATGATAATTCATGGGAAGGACTCAAGTGATTTTCCTCCTAGTTTGGAGTGGATAATAGGTGTGGAATGGTAAAGGAAGGTTATATTTTGATTTTGTGTCGGTGTTATGACTTATGTCTTGGTTTTCTTTTGGCTTGGATGAGCCCTTATTAATTTGTGTTCTATCTAGATGTTATTAGAGTGTTGTCGTTCAATTTGTGTGCATGATCCTTCTTCAATTTTGTTGGATCCCAGTTGTTGGTTGACACTGAGTTTTGGCAATATGGAAGTAAAGTGAGAGAGCTAGTTAAAAATGGGGTAGCTTAGGCAAAATCCCTTGCAAGTGCTCTCTCTTCGTGGAGGTTATCTAGGATGTCATGCCCGGACCATGTGGGCCAAGTTCCTCATCCTTTTGACCTCTTGATATCTTTCTATCCATTGATTTTCATGGTTGGAAGTCCTTTTAGTAGTGGATTAATAACCCTCCAGGTCATTTCCTTGATTTGCATGCATTTTTGGTATTTTGAATCTTCCCATTTTAGCTACCGGTCATTTATGACTCATTGGAACTGTTGGTTCAATTATAGGACAATTTATTAGATTTTAGGCTCGTTTCTCAATTTTGGAGCTTTTCCGGTTTACGATTTGGTCTTGGACCAAAACTCCTAGTAGATGACCTCAGATTGGAATTCTAACAGCGCCATCAGCTTTGGAATGTCAATCTTACGGTATATAGACCTTTGCTTTGAGTTTTGAGGCTCTCGAGCTCATTTCAACCTATTGGTCAGAAAGTTAAGATATTGGATATTTAGATATGGGACCCGCATTTGGTCCAAACAACCTTGGATGGAAATTCCAAATGCACCAATGTATTTGAAACATTAAATTTTGTATGGTTACATAGTTCATTTGCGTATACAGGGTTCTAATCAAATCCTAATTCATGACCTAACCCTGAGCCTTGTCGTGATAGGCCTCTTAAATCTATCGAGGATCAGTGATTACCCCATAGCTAGTCTAATCAAACAAAAAAATCCAAATAATAACAAAGAGGAAGATGACTAGTAAATAAGGATAAAATAGTAAATGCAATTCAAGAATAAGACCTAAGAGTTAACAACACCGTCCAACCTACACACATCTCCAAAAAAGCCTCTAAACCAATCCTAATGTCAAACAAGGTTGGGACATTACCCTTACAATGATAGTGACAATGACAATGATAATGTAAATGTGAACTCTTCAATTCTAAAATAAGAAAAAAACCAATGGAATGACTGAGCTTTTCGAAAGTTGGAAGCTCACCACTTCACCGCAACCCAACCATCGAACTGGATCCCCCAGACACTGTGCATGGGTAAAAATGGTATCCTTGGACACTACATTACAAAAAAATATAGAGACACAGGACAGTTAGTGGGGTGAGCACTCACGCTTAACTCAGGATAAGGTATAACACCCCTGATTTTTGGTCCTTGAGAATTTCTAGAATTTTATCCCGACTATCCTTACTATGACTTACCCTAAGAGTATTAGGGAGTCTTGATGAGTCATTGGATCCAAATCATATCCTGACTAGTGTGTGTGCGTAAGTATTTTCCTCTGAGTATGAGTGGCTCACTATGAATTGTGAGGACTCATTATAGGTATTCACTCTCTTGACAAGAACTCGTGGAGACGATCCATAATGACTTGTAATGAGTCGTTAAGAAACCTATAACGACTGATGGTTTATTTTTCTAGCTTTTCAAATGGGGGTATTTTGGAAATTTCCGTATTATCCCAATAATATCCCACAACCTATAAAAATACTTAGGTCCTTAATTTCATCGATAACACATTCCAAACACTCGTTCTTCTCTCTTAGGTGTCTAAATTATCCATACATAAGATTTATAAGAAGTGGGTAAAGTAGAGCTTCAAGGGTTGAATTCTCTCCGAAATATTGGGTATTTCATGCTTGTAACTCTTCCAAAATTATTACTTTGCTAAAAGCATGTGTTTTAAAGTATTATCCATACAATTTTGATGTTGGTTTTTAACATGGGTTGAGGGTTTTGAATGATTATTGTTATATTATGTTTTATGTTTTAATATGTATTGGTTATGTTTAAATAATTGTTTTGAAACTAATTTGATGTATGGGTATGGTGAATAAACTACGAGATTGTGAATTCCCCAAAATTTGCGAATAATGACAGTTGAATTGTAATGACCTCACCCCCTATTGTAAAATTTGTTTTGAATATAAAAAGTATGCACATTGAATTACTCTTAATTTGTTGCATAATGTGAAGAATTAATGAAGAATTATGATTTTGAATGAACTTATGGGGATTGTGTAATTCTCCAAGCTAGTGTAGAATTGAACCAAGAAGTTTGTGAATTTCCCCAAGTGATGAGAATTGTTTTGAAATGTTGATGTTACCTTGAAAGTTTAGTTTGTATGACGATACCAATAGTGTATGCCCAAATGTATATCATGTTTCAATGAATGAGAATGTGTGTTAAATACTTTATTTAGGTTTTAATAAGGGTGGTGAAGCTGAGTCGTGAATGTGGAGGTCCCGAGGGACCAATATCGAAAACCGTGAATACCAATAAAGGGGTGTACATGACCGTGTGGTATGAGTCCCCTTTTATTACCATCACATGATTGGAATATTTTCTAAACCAAAACAGAATCCTAGCATGAAATTAATGAAAAGGAAAAAAATCCTAAAAATGTATAGCCTTCCAAATATATGAAACGAATGTCATCGTTCCGATCCCTGGGACTCTACTAGAAACTTGCTCTTGTATCAAGAATACCGGTGAAACCTAGGCCCTCATACATTTTTTCCATGACTCGGTTTATAAGGCATGATGGAAACTCTTCTATCCCGCCAACAGAAAAGCCTAGACATAGACAAGAGCTAGATGCAATGGGCTAATTTTGTTGAAAATGGCCTAAAAGCCAAAAATTAGTGATTAAAACTCAAATAGAAATAGCATACTATAAAGGTCTAATAGATATGTAGAAAATCAAAAAATATCCCAAGATATTTTAATATAGTAAAAATAGGTACTGCAATGAGCTATGAGTACCGAATAGTCAAATTACATATGTCTCAAAGATGAAAGATTAGACATAGGTAAATTGAAGGAAAAAAATAACTCTGGCACCGAGAGCTCAACCAATCTATGAAATCAATTCTGCACGAATGTTTAATTAGCGGCGACAGTTAGTACTCAAATCTATACCAAAAATATATTGAAGTATAGTATGAGTACAAAAACCATGGGTACTCAGTAGGCATCATCGACTGACTGAGCTAAATTATGATGTAAATCCGACAAGATATAGGATAGAATAAATTAAGTCAGGGTAACTGGAAAAACTTGGAAGTAGCCTCAAACAATGTTGAACATAGAAAAATAAATAAAATTGAAATGATAACATAACAATCTTACATTTATAACTACTAAATTTGTCCCTATGAGCCAGTAAGTATAGAAATGTAAATAACCTAACGCATGGCCCCATAAGCCTATAGGGTAAAATCTGTTAGAGTGATCAATCGAATAACTATAATTTACCAACTGTTATGCCATAACTAAGAATATATTTATTCCATATCATATAATAAACAACCCTAAATGCGGGACTCAAATTGAAACTTCATAGCATCATCATTATTATGATTAATTTGCCATACTTGAACCAGAACTCATATAATAAACACCATCAGCAATTGCCAGACTTGAACTGGAGCTCATATTTATAAGTAGTATAAATGAACTATATTAGTGAGACATTTAAGAAAGCTAAACTCAATAGATTATACTAGTAAATCATAGGTATAAACTATCTCTTTACTTATACCTATACATCAGACCATGAATCATAACCACAAGTCTCATCTATAATCATATCTATAAGCCCTGTTACTCGCCATATTCGGAACTCATATCAAAAAAAATAAAAATATAAACAATGTTATTAAGACTATGTGGAATTCATATCAATAATGATATCCATTTACCACCCATAATACTTATAAGTCGATAATCATATCTATGAGCCATATCATATCAATGTGACATATCTCATCCATAAGCCATATGATATATATATATATATAAGACATTAACCATTTATAAATTTGATACCTATAACATCAACCATATCAATAGTACATATTATTAATCATATTCGAAATCCATATCAATAACCACACTTGTAAATTATAACCTTATTAATGTATAAAGGCAATATCATTAGCGAAAATAGGAATTAGCATCAATCTTTCAATGTCAAACTAACTCACTCAATAGTTATATTCAACCTCCTACAGTGTCAAACCTACCACCTATAAGAGTACATCATACACAAATGATTCGACAAGGTTATTGCAATTATTTGCTTAAGGTGGGCCGGAGGGGCTCACTCTTAGTCCCCAGAATCTATTTGGGCAACTTCTATCCGGGGATTGTCTAAGTTATATAAGATTATTTTGAGATGTCAAGTATGACATATTACCCCTAAAATACTAATTTTTTCCACAAATGAGAAGCTAAAGCAATCCTACAAAAAATGATAATAACTATGAAAATCTTCCTTAACTTAAGAAACTAGGGACAACTTTATTTTGTCATGAATGACTAGGGAAACTTCACCTACCATGTGTAAGTAAGTCGTTTCCTTTCTAAATATATTTAACGCAAAGTTCAATTCACTAAAGCCATGATAGCCACTCTAGATACTTTGAGTGTACAGTTTTGAGATTGCCTAAAGGTCAAATTAAACCAAATATTTTTCTCATACTTCTAACACCTAAATTCCATCTTATATCTATCATAATATCATAATAATACTACGAGATACATCAATCTATAAAAAAATAAACCTAGCTTACCTAGGCGCTCAAGTAAGCGCAAAGAATCTGATAAATCACTGATTTCCCTTTCTGAGAAGCTTCTGTAAGGTGCCATGCCATAAAAATCACAATATACGTATCAAAATATGAAAAATGATACCCATATTTAAATATCATGCTTTGGATCTAAGATTATGTGAAAAAACATGTTGTGCGAGTTTATGGAAATCACATTTACAAACTCAACGTCCTCATATGCTCAAGGAATATTTATCCTAAAAAAGGGGTGAATTCCAAACTTTAATGGTGCTAAAATGATGTAACCAAGATTTTAGGGATTTTAGATAAGAAAAGGGGGGAAATTAATAATAAAAATAATGAAATCTTACCACTAATTTAAAGGAGAATTAAAATCCTTTTCCAATCTCTCCAATCACCCATAAGTGTTATCCCTCAAGCTTTCCCACATTTTAGGGTTTCAGATTCTAGAGAATGGATGAGAGTGGTGAAAAATCAGGCTAAGTGGATATTTATACCCCCCCAGGCATGCGGGTGTCGTTATGGTCCTTGGCTTCTATGCGGTCACCACTAAATCGCTGGGTGCCTCTAAAGTGAATTCCATCACCATAACTATGTCACTTCAGCGAACCATGGGTCACTTTAGCGCTATCCGCTAAAGCACCCAGGTGCCGCTAAAGCGGTACCTGTGATTTAGGATCATTAAAGCACCAAAGGGACACTAAAGTGCCCTCTGCTAAAGCTCCCAAAGGGCCGTTTTAGCGGTCACGCCAGATATCAGGTACCAGATGAAACTTAGAGAAATCCAAGTCTCTGCTAACCCCTCGAAATTCATTCATAATTCCATACCCACAAACAAACTATTCACCAAATTCGACGTTTTGGACTCAATGGTAGAGTCAAAATTTCTACTTAAGGTTATTTTGATAAAAAAGTTGATTATATGTCCACTTGCCATTTTTCTTAATGTTAGACCAATAACTTGAAATGAGCCTGAGTGCCTCATGACCAGAACCAAGGGTCCACCTAGAAATCGACATTTTGGAGCTGCTGGAATAGTTAGATTTAGCACACGAGATAGTTTGACAAAAGTTTTTACTACGTAGCCAGTTAGAACCAATGAAGACTTCAGAATAGGGAATTAGCTCTAAAAACCCAAATGAACTTCCCTAAAATTAAACTGTCCATTCTAAAAAGTCATAAATAACTTGAGGCAGCTATGGGAAAGCTCTAAATAATAAAAATAATTAAAAATATAGAAAATGACCTGGAATGTCATTACATAAATCCCTTCATGCTTAACCAGAATTCCTTTATATTTTATCAAGTTAAGACAACATTAAAATAATTATGAAAGTGTAAAGTCACAAAACTCATAAAAATATCAACTAATACATACGCACTACCACATTTCAACATATGTCAAAGATAAGTAAATTAGCAATCAAAAGATAACAAGTAATTTTAACCAATACCATAAACATACAACCAATTTAATAAACAAAAATCTCAACAAGAACAACTTTGATCTCATCACTAATTTTAAAGGTACAATCACAAGAATAAGTTTTACAACAAAGAGGAGGGGTCTATGACTCCTCTATACAAGATGTCTAAACCACACTGAACCATTAATCATTTAATTATCTCATAAGAGAAGTCTAATGTTTCCTGTAATGACTATAACACCTAGCAATATGCAATTTTGAAATCAAATGTCTATGAATGCGCAACAATGCAATCTTAACCAATACATCATCGCCACAAATCTGTACATACAAAATAAAAGGATTTTCCATATAGCAATGACTTGCAGGGGAGGATCTAAGTCTATTTACTATATTGGAAGGGTACCTGACCCATTGAATAATTGTATCAAACTAGTAAAATAAGCCAAATCTTTTATCACGGTATTGTTAGATTCGCCTTTTCCCACATCTTACAGATTACCACTTTGTGTAATGACCCAACTAATCGGATCATGAGGGAACATACTCTAAACAAGCGTAGAAAAGAGAACCCTTACACCCACTGAGGCATATGTAGAAGTCATAAAAGAAAATCATTAAACCTTTAAATTTTTAAAAGTTTATTTAAAATTCATCAAATACATAAAGAAATACTCCACCATAAAGATCAAGTCTAGACAATTATAAGAGCTACTACAAGACAAATAAAATTGTACAAGATATCCACTTCTACCATATGAACAAGCAAACAGAAGTTATTGTTGGTATCTATCTAATCAAGCAATAAAACCCGATAAGCATCAGTACAACCACAAGAACATATATGCATCATCGGCCAAACTAAGTTAAATCATGTAAACGAAATATAAATATAAAAAATTAAACATGCACTTCAATAGTAAAGTAATACAATTTTCACTCTCATACATTCAGTAAACACCTTGTAGAATTCATACTCTCTTCTTACACCCTCACTTACCTCTTATCAGCTAACACTAATCCAAAAGTCAACCACTAAACAACCTTCAACATTAATTCATTACCCCTGAACACTTCCAATATCTTCTAGTTATGCTTTTTTTATTTAATTCAATAGCACATAGTCATGAAGAATCCATAAGACACGAATCACTAGTCAACACAAACTCATTCATAATCATAACTTATAGGGATACCTACAAAATATAGAAAACATATGTATTCGCCTTCACACATATATTAATACTCAATTAGGAATAAAACAACATCTACTGCTAATAGAAACAAGCCATAGCTACCTTAACACAATCAAGTCAAGTAAAATTGAGAAGCATAAATTAAGTATACTAACTCTACCAGGTCAATACAATGTCTAATAACAGTTAACTCAAGCTTGCAATGATGGTTCAAGAATATCAATAGCCTGCACCACTCATGGTTCTAGATAAAACAAACTTATAACCCATTCCTCTAAAGAAACCAGAACAATAACCATAATATAACTTAGTCTGCTAATAGAACCATTAAACTCACCAATAAAATATCCACACATGATGTGGGTCTTATCAATTCCTAATAGGAATTACCCAAGGAGGATGAGCTTATTTAATGTACGACATAACCCAGACATCCAATTTTTACCACCCTTATATCTAGCCAAGTGTTATACCACCCTTATTTAAACATCACTACCCTTATCTAAATTTTACTAATTTTATTATGATGACCATTACCGATTCATCTTACAATAATAACCCATGTCATTACATATACAGTCATAATATAAGATAACATAACCTCTCTTATTCTTTATACAAGTCTTTTTACACAATTTTAGTTCATGTGTTTAAACAACTTGTAATATTATCAAATAAGTACACATTCACATCATGTATTGTGATAACAAGACAAAGAGTTAATTAATATGCACATATAAATTGAACTAAGTCTTTCACTATAATTTAACCATCAAAATAAGGCTTTCAAACTCATTTGAGTTATTGATCAAAATTTGGTTGAAGTGGCTCTTGGGTCTGGGGACCACATTTAATTGAAACAACCTCGGATGGAAATTTTGATGACACCATTGAGTCAAGAATATTAAATTTGATAGGATATCATAGTTTTTTTGCATTCCTAATATTCTTAATGAATCTCAAGGGGTCAGTGAACACATGGAACTTTTTAAAATTTTAGCTGGTGCATCCGCTAAAGAGGACACTTGGTCGCTTCAGTAGAGTCCACTTAAGCATCTAAGTGGTCACCTTAGCTACCAAGGCTTTCCCTATTGGGTAACTTAAGAAGATATCATTCATCTAAAAAATATGACTTAAGCAGTATCTTATCTACTTTAATGAAAGGCCAGACCCAACAGGTACTGCATAAGTAGTACTATGCCACTTTAGCAGTGATTGCTTATGTGGCCGCTTCAGTGGAACCTAGGAGGCATGAAATTCCTATCTTTCCCAATTTTCTCCAATTTTTCATAAATCTCTAGAACCAAATTCTATAGAGAGTGTGGAAAATCGGGAGAGTGATCATAGGGTGTTTGTGATCTCAAAATACTTATTTCCTAGGAAAAATCCTTATAAGTTTCTACCTACTTCATGGTTTAATTCAAAAATGTTGAAAAACTCCCTACATTCTTGTTGGGTTGATTATAGTATAGTTTGAGCTTCAAATTTACCCATTTTGGGGGGTAAGTAATCCTTGAGCATTTAGAGACCTGTTGATAGTTTCAAAAGTACGATTCTATAAGCAAGACACACATGGGACTTTTACTTGATTTTGGACCTAAAGCACAAAAATGCAATAGTGGTCTGAATGTTCTCGTAATAATACATAGAATACTATATTGATATTGTGTCATCATTCAAAATCTTCTTAGAAGGGGAAATACCTAGTTTAGCAGATTTTATTGAGCTTTCTTTGATGTCCAGGTAGGCCAGGTTCACCTTTGTCTTTACTTGAGTTTTATTGTAGTATTGATGTGATATTATGCTAGTTTTTGGTTGGGAATTAGGTCTTGGATGTAACCTTAGTGTAATATTTACTATTTAGTCAATTATTGGACCATAACTAAGTGTAGTTGACTTTATTACCTGTTCTTTTGATGAAATTTCTATCTTATGATGTAATGAGGCTTATTTAGTACCTTGTAGTGAGATTCGACACTAAAGGATTGTTTGGGGTAGAATTTTCCATAGAATGGATATTAAGGGTTAGAAATGGGCCCTTCCCATCATAGGACAAGACAACTATTAGCTCCTTGTATACTCAATGAACATTTTATGTTATTGAAATTATGTTCTTGAGCTCGAGATAGATTTGGTAAATTTATCCTAGAATATTACTTGGGAGATGCTAAGACCTGTTCAAGTCTGGTAAATTATGATACTTATTATCGGTTCAGGTGTGGCATTGATGATGATATTTTTCCATCACAAGTATTTTAATCATGATATTATCCCCAGTTCAAGTCCTACATATGATATACTATTTTTGGTTTAAGTCTGATATTGAGAGGGAAATTACAATGGTTATGGAATCGATTTGAGTTTGGTATTTACGGTATGAAAATATCCAAGGTTATGGTTTCTAGATATAAACAGTTGTTGTAATTATTATATTTCTTCTTGATTGCATCCACCAAGCTTATGGGGTACCACACTGGATTATTTACTTTTCTTGTCTCTTCAAGTCTTATGGAGACCCAGTTATATTAGAGTTAGATATGTTCTATCTATTATCATCCTTTTGATTGTTTACTTTATGTTTTTGGAACGTTATTCCATGTTTTCCCTTTTCTCTAAATTAGTTTATTTATCTCATATTTTATTATATTTATATTATATAGCTGAGTATGCCTATAATAACTACTGAGTACCTGTGTCTTTGGTACCATACTACACTTCAACACCTTTTTGGTGCAAATTTTAGTACTCGCTACTGTAATCGGTATTGTAATTATGATGGCTAGAGTTCATAGATAGTGTAATTTCTCAAAGATGGATTTGACCTTATCTCCATCATCTTATTTTCTACTTTTTTTACATTTTTTAGACTGATGTATATTGACTTTGATAGTACTTATATTTCTTTTGATTAGAGGCTCTTATTCCAATCTTAATAAGGCATGGGATGATATTTATCTTCTTTTTATATATCGCTCCTTATGTTACTATTCTCATGATTTATTTCTTATAATCTATTTACTTGTATATCTCTGATACTTGTGCCATTTTCTAGCATGTAGCCCTTTAATTGTAGTTCTAGGCAACGATTTGGCTTACCTACTAGTGGGTGAAGTAGGTTACTTCATGACTCAAGAAATTAGCTTGTGATATATTTGGTGCTGAATAATTATTGAACGAGCAACCCACGTTACTTTAGAATAAGCTCTAGACTATCAATATCAGAATGCACACACTATCACGGCTAAAAAATTAAGGGCCAAGATGGCACTTATTGCAGCAAGTCTTGTAAATTAATCCTATCACCCAAAAAGATATCAAATGAAAGAAAAAACCAAAACCAAGGTAAGACTCTTAAAACAGAGACAAACCACACAAATATAGGGAAAGCGCAAAATACATAACCAAAGATACTTCACCATATCCCCAAAACCTAGTTTCATAGTGTAAGAACTAAATAATATAACTCAAAATCAAAATATATATAAAGCATTTAAAAAGGAACAAACTTTTTCTCTGAATATAAGTAAGACATAATATAGATAAGGAAGATGTAGTAGTCAACTCCATATTCATAGATCCACTGCTACCTCGAGTAGACTCCAAGTACCACCTGAATTATCTTTCGTGTGGTACATGCGTACCTGGTTCTTCATCAAAATGGTGTAGTAGGGATGAGTATAGTCGACATGTAGTCTATTGGCATCATCGGCCAACTAAGCAAAGAAGAGAATAAATCTCACCAAATACACACCATAGGAACGTCACCTATAATCAAAAATTTTCCTGAACAGTAGCCCCACACTTTCTCTACTAACATTTCTACAATACTCACATGTACCACACATAAATATGTGAAAGAAGAACAAGTATTGTAACACCTCGAAATCTAATCCCGAGACGTCACATGATGATCAAGGCTACGAGTAGCCCCAAGATAACCCTTTGAGCCTGCTACTAGATATGAACCTTACTTTAAGATAATCTAATCAATAAATAATGTTGTATTATACCAAAACTTAAACTTAATAAAATGTAGATACTATCTGAATAACAAATACTGAAAGCCAATAATTAAAGTCATAGTTCGACAAGCCTCTACTACTAAAGAAATAGAGAGCCATTGGGAAAGCCCCTCAACTGACTCGGGCTAAACTAAAAATGATAACTCAATTTCTATGAAAGAAAGAAATCTGAAGAAGTAGGCCCTCGAATCATGAGGACTCACCAACTATGGGAACATAGATAGAGATGTTTGAACTACTCACCTGCTGATACTGAGCACCTAAACCTACATTATAAGACAATGTAGCACATAGACATATATGTGGATCAACACTTTAAGGATATACTGAGTATGTGGGGGTGTAATGCAAAAGTAACCATCATCATGATTAGAAAGTAAATGGATCTGGATTTATCTGACTCACATAAGCTTGATTATCTAAAATATCAAAGTATAAAATCATGTATAATAAATCATACTTGTAAATCTAGTGAGTCATAACACTAAGTCTTTTAAAAGCTTTTCTATCATCCTTTTCTTTTGAAACATAGAAGCATTGGGAGCTTTGGAAATCTTGGTACTTGGGACTTAGGGACTTTGGGACTCGAGGAGTTTCTTCTAACCAACATAAACCATGTGAGATGACATGGAGTCCAACGTCTTTCCCACATTGGGGAGAGTTGTTCTATCCTTGTTGTCTGAATAGAACCTTAACTTAAGTGATCACTATCTTAGCCCACTATGGGCATTTAAAACCTATGGTGGCTCATAGTTCTGGGGAATGAGACCTTGGAATCATACCGAACTCAATACTAAATACTAATCCCAGACTTATTACTTAGAACTTTTAGGAAATCCACCTTAAAATAACACAAGGGTTTATAATGAAAACCAATTACACTTCGTTTTGCTTAGGTTCCTATCTTAGCTTAGGTTCGTAAGATCAATCTTTCTTTAAAATTTGAATGGTTGTTTATTAAAGCATGCTAATAACATACTCTTCATGAAATATCAAAACTCATGCTTGGGTTTAAAGCATATGTACTTAAATGATCACAATTTTATAGTGAAGCTTAATTCTCAACAGTTATCTTGGAAACACTTGAAAATATCAATTCACAATAGGGATATACAATTCATGATATAAATCCTCAATTTAAAGCATAAATATGTGGGATAAACATGTAATTCAAGTCTTAAATCACTTATATTATCATAAACTTAAAACAAGATGCATTGGGTATAAAACCCCAACTTGTAAATCATGTAATCTTTAATAAAATTCAAGTTTTTGGGCACAAGAATGAAAAAATTTTCCTTGTTCAAACCCCACATACCTTGGATGATGAACTAGATGAACAACCTTGCTTTTGAGACTCTATTTGTGCTCTTGAATTGTGCTTCTTGGAATTCTTATGTTGGAAATCTTGAATTAATTTGGAAAAATGATGGTGGAATCTTAGGATTCTTGAGGTTGATTATTGGAGCTTAGGATTTTTGGTTGAGAGAAATCTTGAGAAATATATCATAAGATGCTTGTAATAGCCTTAAATCTTGTGTTTAGACGAAATTGGGGCCTGGGAAAAATTCCAAAATACCCTTTTTGACTTCTGAAAGAAAATGAAAAAAAATGTAACTGGGTCCTAATTTAATGGGCCACTACGATGCACCACTATTGTGGTGGCTCACTAGAAACTGACGAATGGGAAATTGGGGTCCTCCGCGAAGCAGACCTATCGCGTTGTCCTACTGTATTTTGACAATTGGGACTCAGAACTTCAACATGACACACCACCATCGCGATGGACTATAGAAATTCCATTTTATCCTTTGATGCAGTGTGCCCCTATAACGTTAGGCTACTGGAATTCGACAATTGGGGAAATGGACCTCTCCGTGATGCGCTAATATCGTGGAGGTCCACTGGAAATTGACTAATGAGAATTTAGACCTTGTCGTGATGCGCCAACATCGAGGTGGTCCACTGGAAAGTTACAATTATGAAATTTTCCTTCACCGCGACATGGTGACTACCCAGTTAGCATGTTGTCAACTTAAAAATGCTATAACTTCTTCATCGAGTGTTGGATTTGGGTGAATTTGGTATCGATGGAAAGAATATTTAATTTCCCACACAAATATTAATCATTTTGGAAGACATCCCTTAACATTCTAGGAATGAATTTAAGAAAGAAAAAGTTTGGGGTATTACAGGTATATAGATATTGCACATGCCAGTATGGAAAAATGTACACATAGATGTCACATCTAGGACAATAATACAACACAAAATAAGCACAATATATCGATATAAAATGCATTGAAAATAATGATGATCACGGTGAAGACAAGGATGATGATGTATTATGATGCCAAGAAGGACTCATGGGGAGTTCGTCAATCCATATACAACCTAATACCAAAAATAATATCCATGACTCCTCTCTGGAACATATCTTGAAGAATGTTTATATTAATGTTACAAGCCAGTGTTTCTAGTATTTCAATTTCCATAGTGGTACAAATGTTACATGAATGAATATGATACGATTATGTAATTCTAACAACCAAAAATTGAGTGTTTCTAATTAAATCCAAAATACCATATATGTGAGCCAAAATCTACACAGTAAAATAGTTATCCAAGATACAACATAATCCATATACCAACAGAGTATGTTATACCATAATATGCAATTTGATACTACATAATAAGAAGTTAGATAATTTCCACCGATAATAGAAACCAATTATTCAAATACCTGGCGAATATCATCATATAAGACCCCACGCGATCATACACAAAAGATAATGTCTTAAACCAACAAAATAACAACAATACAGGCCCCAAATAGGAATAAATGGTAATATCATTGTCGTGATTGGTTCCCATATCCATAACTGATGTTATACCAACATTAAATCCCTAGCACAATCTGAAGAATGTTAAAGCATAACCTAACTTGAATGTTGAAAATCATTCAAAAAAGCCTTCTTCACTGAGTTTTCCCTTCATGAATGGACCAAGAATAAACTAAAATAGACAAATAAGGAATCTACGTGTTAAAAGAAAGACAATGATTCCCATAATTCCTATTTTTGGGTCGCAATCAAAACAAACCCCCGAAATGGATTTTCAAAAAAGAAGGGTAAAATCAAAATTTTAGTAAAAAGGTATATTTCCCATGATTTTAGGAACTAATATAAGAAAACCCAAGTTAAAATGGGTTGAAATTATAGTTTAAATAGAAGAAATACTAGCTTAGGCCTTCTGGGACAAAATCCACAAATTTCACTTTTTAATCATAGTTTTAATAAGGTTTAAATGATAAAAATGGAAGAAAAATGATCAAATAGGGATTTGGGACTCCCCAAACTTTAAAGGGGAAGAAATTTCTCAAAAACATAAAACCACAAGCTCCAAGTCTTGAAAATGGTTAAAAATTGCAAAAAAAGGCATCTATATTGCCCATGCATCACTAAAGAGATCACCAGATCACTTAAGAGATACTCACTTGCCAGTGTGTGTCATGTAAGCAACCCTGTAAAGTTATTTATGAAAATGTCTCTCTTGGTGGTAGCCCAGGGAACTTTTATGCCATGACATAATATGTTTGCCATCCAGGTCCCTGGCTCGCATGCTTTTTCGTAGTGTTGAGCCATTACTGCATCCGGAAGACTGGTTAACTAATTGATTAGCTCATCTACAAAATCTACTTCTTTTCCCTAAATAGTCATCACTGGTTTCATGAGAGAGACTATGCTAAGGTTCTTATTAGCATAGCAGGGGTCCGAGGCAAAGCACATCTACCCGGTAGCGATGAGTCTTTTATGGAATCCCGGGAGTTTCTCTTCCATTTTTTTTGAAAAAAATGCCCCTTTTTGGGAGTAATTTTGTCCTCTGGAGGTCAGCATAGTAGATGTTGTGGCAATCAATTGTAAAACCCCGTAAAATTCTAAGTCAAATTAATCTCCTTAAAGATCTCTAAAAGATCCAACACTTCGAAAGTGTTGGCCAAGTGTTAAGGACTTAATGTCATTTTAAGCCTTCAAACTTTGAGGATAGTATCATTTTAAGCCTTCAAACTTTGAGGATTTATTTCATGACCTTCTCAACCTCTGTTTGTCAATTTTCAAGTTGATTCATGATGGGGAAAGTCAATAGTACATCTCGGGTGAGTTTCAGGATTTTTTTAGTAGCATAAGGGCAAGTTTGGTTGCCCAAAATAGTGAAGTCTCGTGATAGCCCCGCACACGAGGTCTAGTCCCATTTCTAGATGTCGCGTCGCGAGGGATATTTCACATTTATGTGGGTCGGATCATGAGGCCAATCCCATTATGCAGAAATTTTACTACGGGTTTTGGGGGTAAAGGGGTCATTTCTCCCACCCTATTCATCCCTAAAACACAAAATTAATCCCTAAATAACCTAAATATTTCATTATTCACTCAAGTTTCCCCAAAGTTCATCATTTTCTCTCAAAAATTAAAAACCCTAGTTTAAAAATTCAAGAACAAGGCTCAAGAATTCCTTCAAGAACCCTTAAGGATTTACAATCTAAGGTATGTGAAGGGTTCATCCAAGGATCCCTTACATCCTTGGAGTTCAAGAATCCAATTTTAAATTATAAATTTTGATATTTATGTTGTGGATTGATTATGATCATGTTGATGTGTTGTATGATTACCAAGCTAGAATATTTAGTGTGTTTTCATGATGTTGTGTTAGCATGTGGATTGAAGTTCATGAAATTGGGTTTATTAATGTATCCATAATGTAATAGTTTAATATTCATGCCTAATCCTAAGTATATGCATTCCATGTGTATGATAAAATGCCTAAGTGAGTAGAATTATGTTTTTTGAACCCTTATTGATCTACATGACGAACTTAGGCTATAACTACTTTTTCAAAATAACTCCCATGCTAATGTTACGTCTTGTGATAAATTGATGGAGTGTTCATGAGACTAGATTGTGAACTTATGATATATTGGAATGTATTCCTATTTATGTATAAGACTATGAGTATCAAGTGCATTATGAAATCCCTCAATGGTTGTATTATGAATTGTTAACAATTGTTATGAGCTCAAGAAGCGTCATGTCATGTTTATTTTCATGCTATCGATTCCTGGGGTATTCAATAATCGACAATTGAGTTGTGTGCCTAGAGCCAGTGTCAGTTTCAAGATAATCTCAGTCATGCTATGATCAGTAGTATTTTTAGTCAGTTTTAGAACTCAGTAGAAGTCAGGCAGTTACGAGACTCAGGAAAACTTGGTAATCTCATAAACTCAGTCAGCTAACAGAATTCAGTAATATTCTGTCAGTCCATGGAACCCAGTGAAATCAGTCCAGTTCAGTTCAATATAATCAGTTTGGTGTCTATTCAGTTGGGAGTAGGATTAAGCACCGAGCGAACCCAAGGATGTGGGCATACACTGACAGCAGAGGGTATGATCCTTAGAAGAAATCCTTGTATTCCAAAACTACGTAACCAGCGTAAGTCGAGAGGTACCCCTACGAGTCTAGGGAAAATATATCTCATTTGAGTTATCCTACCAGTAAGGGGTTGATGGAAGACATCCCTGTCAGAAGAGGGATAAATCATAACTTATATTTACCCGTGGCATAGTGCTAATACCCTTATAGTTGGGGTTACAGGTTGGACCCCACTAGTTTAGTTTTGGGGCATGTCGGTTAGATGACTACCTCCCACAATCTTAGTTTCAGATTTACTCTCAGTAATAGAACTCAGATAGTTCTATAGATTTTAGGACTGTCAGATAAAGTCACTCAGTTCAGTATGGAACATAGCTAGTTCCATCAGAATCAAGACTGTCAGATACAGTCACCCAGTATCGATTATATCTGTTATCAATAATCTGTGTTATCAGTCAAGACTCAGTATTCAGAATTCTCATGATTTCAGTTATAGTCTATATAGTCATACATGTATTCCCATTCAGTTATTCTTATGATATTTAGTTAGATATAGTTCATGCAGATGAACCCTTGCATTCAGCCTTACCTCACTTTGCATACCAGTACATTCACACGTATTGACGCATACTTTTATTTTGCACTATGGTGTTTTATACCATAGGTTCAAACGTACGAGCTCTAGAGCATCCTTAGAAGTTCAGCTTCAGCCAGCAGCAGTAGATTATCAGTGAGTCCTTATCATTCGAGGATAGCATGCATTTTTTAGTATCTTCATTCAGTTTTCAGTAGACGGATTTAGTTGGGGGATATGTCCCACCAACTCCTTATTCAAACAGTTTAGAGGTTCTCAGACTAGATATTCAGACTTCAGTATGTTCAGTATTTATATTTCAATTTTTTTTGGTATTGGTATACCACATAGTTCGGTATTATTTTAGTTATTTGAACCTTATGGTAGTTTAGCCTATTATTCCATAAATTATTACAGTGTTAATGTACAGATATTGTAGCAGGTATCAGTCATGGGTTAGCTTGTTGTCCTTCAGGATTATGAGCATCGTGTAGTGTTTGGGGTTCAAAATCTGGAGTGTTACATCAGCTGACATAAATCTAGAATTGTCAAAGTCTCCTATTTTGTGGCTAAGTACCTATAAGTAACACAATTCAGGCCATCGGTAGTATTCACACGCCAAAATCATGATAGATTAGCTAGATAAGCTCATGATGCAATTCTATAATGGGGTTTGGTGTGAGAAATAGACATGCAGAAATTTTGGAATCAGCTAAAAACTGGTCTCAGTAATAGCGATCGTGTGCCTTTCACCATGATTGAGGTTCCACGGTTGCGGACCTTTGACAACAATTCTAGTTCCGCAATTACGGTCCCAATAAATACAAATGCGGTAACTGGGATCATCTTAGACAGTCTCTGCACATCACTAAAATACCAGGTTTTAACCCTACAATAAGTTCTAATTTATCAATTCTCATTATGCTCATGGAACTTAAACCATCAATGCCAAATTGTTTCCCTCAAAACTAAAATAAACTAACGTGGATTTCATTTAGTAAATTAATAAAACATATGGTGTACACATATATCTAATCCTTTATAGACCTAAATTTTTGTAGTCAAGACTTTCCCGTTAATGTGTACACTGACTGTAAAAGTTAACCACCACAATAATCACACACAAACATAGATTTAACATTGATAACACTATTGTAGTACTTTTCCTAAACTACAAGTTCTAAACCTAAAACAACATTAAAATTAAGGGAGTTTAGACAACATACAAAGTTAGATGAGCCTAACGGAATTAAATGAACACATGGGTAGTCAACATAAAGCCAAAATTTGGAGAAAATTTGAGAAAATTTTAAAAGGGTGCGTGTGGAGAGAATGGCAGTTCGATGGTCATTTAAACTAATTTGACTGTGATCGCGGTCATCTTCCTACGATCACAAACATGTGGTGACCACAATCGTGGTGATATGGACCACTATCACGACACTTGATACCAAATTTTAGGTCCTCTGCACTCCCTTGTTCAGTTCAAAACCTGATGTTTTTAGACTATCCCCTTTAAATTTAAATCAGTACTCCTCATGGTACTACACGTTCATGGATTATGCAAAAGCAAAAATAAAATTTACTCTATCATGCATAAATTAAAAAGATACGTGCCACTTTAATGGAATGATGGTTTGTTTCCCATCTTCGGTGGCAAGACACCGCTTCGACTATCATTTATATTTCCACTTAGAAGATTTGAATCTCCGTCCCAACTTTCTCTTTCTATGATTTGAGAGGCAGAGGGACAGAAGATTCAGATCTTGCAAGGTAAAGCATTATAGAAAGAATGGCATGGTGATGCGGTTTCTATCTCTCCACCTTGAAGACTTGAACCTTTTACCCAATTTCATATTAAATTTCTTATTTAGCTCCTTGGGTAAAGGTGGGAACATCAATAGGACACTAGTTATACATCGAAAATTGAGTTCCTTTGCCTTTGATGATGGGGTTTCAATGTGCTCTATTGGAATTTCAAAGTCTAAAATATTGGGATGATACTCCTTTTCCCCACAACCCACCAAGTAGATGGATTCTCATCACTTTCTCTAAGAACAATGTTGAGAAGTGGTTTGAATGAGGTTTATCCCTTGATTCCATAATTACATCTTTTTTAGTATCTTTACCCCTAAATGGACTAGAGTCTTTATAAGTTATTTGCTTGGCTTCTTCTTTTGACTCTAGCACCATTTCATCATTTTTGGCATATTCTACAATATGTTTTTTGATTTGTTGGAAAATCACAAAGGATTATTTGCTACAAAGCTCATCATTTAACATATATCTTAGTTTCTCTTTTTGATTCACCTCCTCTTGGAAAGTGGGCAAGGCAATCGAACTTGCTTCCTTTCCCATTTACTCTATTTTGGTAATCTCATCTATGCATATCCCTATATATTTATATATGTCTTGCACATTCTCCACCATTGTAGTTACTCGGTCAAAAATAGTTTGAAGGAATGTTTTAGATCTAACGGACTTGGATTGTTGTTCATCCCTTATTAGACCATGATACCTGTAAAAATCATATAGAGAACTAGCAATTGGGTTAGCATAATGGGGGGTGGGAGTATTTGGACAATCACTCTAATATTCATCTCGACCACTACATCAAGAACAAGCATACTCTCAACAGGATCGAGATAGTAATTCCATCTCTCTTCGAGGAGCATATCTATAATATCTTGGAAAGTGTGGCTCATCACAATATGGACATGGATCATCAAAATAGGATTTCTAACTAAAAAAATCATAGTAGTCCAAAGATTCAATGGAGAAAACTATATAAAAACGAAAATCTACCTAATACAAGATCCAAAAGAAAATTCACAAATAATTATTTACAAGTTCAAATTCAAGCAAGTAGTAGAATTCCAAACTAACATAACACGCCAACTTGTTTACCAGTAACGGCGTCAATTTTTTTATAACGCTCAACATACACGTCAATTTAAGTGCAAAGAGGTTGTCTTTAATATATTTACTCAACTTTGGAGTCAGGGTCGAATCCACGAGGAACTATATGAGTGGCGACTAAATTAGTTCGAAAGAATGGATACTTGCTAAATTCAAACCTAAAATACAAGAAGATAAAATTGGGGGGGGGGGTTTGAAAATATCACTAATAACATTTCTTTTTGGAATTTTCTAGTAATAATTTGAGGCTACGAACAATTAGAGTTTAATAAATTAGGCATAGATCTTGGGATTATGCTTCCCTAGGGGCGACTTATGCATTAGTGTACGCTGACTTAATGTAATTTCTAAACATTGGTGATGAGGTAGGCTAGGAAAGGGATCCTTGAGGCTAGACTGTCAAAGAAACATCAACGGAATTACTCTTTGACTCTTTCAAGTACCTAATGAGTGCTTTAATCAAAACCACCTAATACCTTAATTAGACACCCCAATTTCTAGGATGGTGCCATAAGTAAAGTAAACTTCACAATCATCCTTATATCAAGGATAGTGAAAACTAGTCAACCATGCTCAAAAAGTTTGTACTTTTGGATTGGTTCCCAAATCCCTCTTCCACGGATGATGTGAGTTCCTAAAGTTCATCCAAACCATTCTTTCATGGATTGTTTAAGCTTTCAAGAGCTTTTTGTTTTCATTCACAAACCCATTTTGGGTATTTTAGATTTTCACCCATTAATCCCTATCAATTTACTCAACCAATAATAGAAACCAAAATCACAAACTAGTTCATGCACAAGTAAATCACATCTCACACATATTTGCACCATACTCTAGCATAATCCGAAGAGGAAAAACTAGCTACTCATAAAAATAGTCAGCAACATATACCCAATAACCTATATTGATTAGATCTATTGAAATCTAAGTGAATCTTACTTCAATATTTGAATATCTATAAATCTTCAATGGGAGTTATCTAATCCTTTGCTGAGAATCCACTCCAATGTATTCTTCACCAAAAATTAATAAAATATTTTCTTCTCCAAGTATGGAGGCTAGGAGCTAGAACAATGTTCAATAATTGGAGAAGAATGAAATAATATTGGAATAATAGGGTTTGAGTCTTCTTTAGGGAAAATTTGGGAATAGTTGTGTACATTTATGACTTTCCCTTAGGCTAATTTTCTGCTAGGCCGCGATCACAATAGTTTGGTTGCAATCACACCTACTGCGACCGCAAGAAATATCACGTGATAACAATATCTTGACCATATTGACTGACGGCGACCGCAAGCTTCAAATCATAATTGTGGTAATTGGGGTTATGTCTACTCCAGGTCTTTAGCTGCACTTTTTTGCTTCCTTTTGATCCTTTTTAGCTCCAATCCGCATCTCTCCATCTTATAAACAATGTGCTTGCAAAATTTCAATATTAGTACATTCAATCACAATAATCTCTCATTTATTCCTTCATAACATGGTAATCTGCACGAATGATGAGTGCAAATGAGTGGTAAAATCACCACTCATCATTCAACTAGAGGATACATTTAGGGATTGTATGAGTGATTTCTCTCCACCGTCTTCATAGTATAAGGTATGTACTCCTCCCTCATTGTTAGTTCAAACTAAAGGCATGTTTTATACAACGTTTTCATGGCATGATTATTGTATGGTTTTGGGGTTTTCAAATATAGGTTGGGTTTTGGTATTAAATGCTTGGTTATGGTTTTCCCTTATTTTAATTATGTATTTACATGCTTTAATAGTGGTTTGGAAAATTGGTTTCATGGGAATGGTTAATTGGTAATTGGAATTGGTTTTGGAAACACTATGCCCCCAATATATTTTATAAAATGCCTATGATAATGCTTTTACTATATTATGGGACTTTTAATGGAACTATTGCATGGTATGGTTTTATAATGGAACCCTAAATGGTATAAATGGTTTTGAATGGTTAAATTATATTGTTAGGTGGTCATGGTCATGGTTAATTATACTTCCTTGTAGGGTACAAGGGAATCCCCCAAGTAAACTTAATAATGGAACACTTGTGGGGTACACGGGATTCCCCTATGTTAACTTGATAATGTAATCTATGGGTACATTAGAATCCATTTACATACAAAATATTGGCTAAGGTCATTTCTTGGAAGCTATAGTTAGTATGATGATACCACTACTCATATTCTTGGTTAATAATAATAGAAATAATGGTTTGGTTGGATGGCAATGGTTTTAATTAGACACTAATAGCGGGGTGTGATAGGTAATCGTGAACATGCAAGCCGAATGGATGGACATTGGAAACTCATGTTTGCTGACTTGAGGGTTGGTCATAGCAACCAAATATGATACTATGAGGACCATGGGAATCCTATAAGAACACTATATGTATGTATCATGGAGAGTGAAGGGTACTTGGGATCCCCACTCTTATGGTATCTCCAGTTCGTAAGGCTACACATATTAGGGCCCATTCAAGGGGTTACACTAGACCCATATAGCCCACGAGTGGTTCTAGGATGGGTAAGCTACGCATACCCAGGTTAATAGTTTTAAAGGCATGCTAAACTAAGCTCTCTTTCCTGGTATGGATATATATATCGATATATATGGTGTATGCATGTGTTTTGTTTACTTGGTTTTACTAGATGGAATTATTTTATCATTATCCTAAGTTCATGCTAGAGTTCACCGTTTAACCCGTCTTTGGGTAGCTTTATACCCATGTAATGTAGGAACCAGCCATTCTACTCCTCCTACTTAGTGATAAGATTTGGGATAAACTATTGGATTTAAGTAGTGAGCTATCATATTCCTCAAAGCTCCAATTCAAATCATGGATGTCTTTACATATTTTAGATATTTTATGGACATTAGTTTTGTCTATGAATGGGGGCATGTACCAACCAGATATTATTTTTATTTTTGTTATAGGCTTTGTGTTACTACTATAGATTAGAATGGGCGGTGTCGACATTGGTTTCAGCCTTTGTATTTGTATTTGTATTGGGGTTTCTACCATTGGACTGAATTTATGATTGTTCCATCCTTTTAGGTTATGTTTTGGAAAGGAACTTGGTTTTTATATTGGTTTGGTTATGTTTATTTGTTGGTAATGGATGGTTTGACTTGCTTGGGTTAGTCACGGTTATAGACCTATCCTCGAGTCTGGTATCATAATAAACACTATCTTGTTATACATTAGGAGTTCTTCCGACTCAGAGTATACATATTTGTAGGTTGGATTGGGTAATAGGTGGGTCCCCGGTCCTAGATGTAATTGGGATCCCTATTACGACAAGGCCCTATTTTGGGGCATGTCAAGTTAGTATCAGAGCCTTAGGTTCATGGTCAATCGGGATTCAATAAAGCCTTGTAGAGTATAGTCTTTTTTAAGGGTGTGTATCGCACCACACTTATAAGAGAAAGGCTACAAGGTATTTAGGAATATTTCACTATCTTAGTACTCTATTTTAAAGCTTAGAGTCTAAATCCTGGAATCTTCTTTAATCCTAAGTTTTTTCACTTTTAAGATCATGTCTCGATAATCTAAAATGCAAGATAAATTTTTTATCCAAACTGGTAACAAGGTAAAGGGACACGTACTACTCAGGGGATCCATACTCGATCTTGGGGTCCAGTCCCTGAGATTTCTGAAGTTCCATCGGTTGCTACTAGTCCTCTTCAAGATAAGTTGACGAATGTAGAATTTCTTCAAGCGATTCATATTATTTTTTAATTAGTTGCTACTCAGGCTGAGCAAGGTGTATCTGGTCTTTCATCTGCAGAGACCTCAAGGGTTAGCAAGTTTATAAAGATAAATTCTCCTATTTTTACTGGTGTGAAGGATGAGGAGGATCCTCAGGGTTTCTTAGATGAGGTAGAGAAAATCTTCAGGGTGGTCTATGATACAAAATCAAACCAACAACACCAAGAACTACAAGTAGGTTCGGATTTCAGTCCAACAACACAAGAACAACAAGTTTAATTTTCAGTTTTTCAGCTCAACAACACAAGAACAACAAGATAAACAACAATGCTAGTGAATCGAAAAGAGCCCCACACGGCTTCACTAGACTTGAAGATAACAAAATCAACAACAACAACAAGATAAGGAAAGATAGATAACTTGACATATAACATTCAAGAAACTAAGAACCCTAACATCAAGAGAGGACCCTAAGTCTAATGAATATAAACACCAAGTTCTTACGAGGACCAAGAGGCACTCAACGACCTCAAAACCCTTGTTTCTAGCCAAAGAGACAACACAAGTATCCCTCTACTTGTGAGATAGTAGTGGCGGCTTCCAAGAGTGGAAGAGAGAGAGAAAAGTTTAGTGTTTTAGGTTTACAAAAATCAGCATTCAAAAAACTAAGGAATGGCTCTCTAATATGTTCTATTTATACTACAAACAAAAAAGGATAAAATGACCCATCCGCCCTTGCTTCTTGTGCCAACCTTGAAGAGTAGTTTATTACACATTAAGACCTCTCTTCACACATAAAAACGTTTAGGTCCTTGGTTGGTTCAATCATCAACTCACACACGGCCATTTGCATGAACAAAGCTTGGAGTTTTTGTAATTCCCGAGCTTGGCTTCGTGTGAAAGGCCGTGTACCTGTGGAGGCTGCCCCAACCGTATCAGTCTAGGCTAAGAATATGGAGGGAGTGAATTTTGCTGCTTACCAGCATAAGGACATGGCGTACTAATGCTATGAGGAGTGGGATAAGGAGAGAGTATGTGGAGGAGTCAACTTTATAGGGGACTTTGTCTAATGTTTTATGGATCGCTTCTTTCCTCAGGAGTTGAGGGAAGAAAAGGCAGAGCAAGTTTTCAATCTGAGATAATGAAAAATGTTGGTCAAAGAATATGCCTTAAAATTTCCTCAACTATCAAGGTATGGTCCATAAATGGTGTTGGATATGAGGGAAAGGTTGAGATATTTCACTTCTAAACTATCTTTGGATTTGATTCGTGGAAGAAAGACTACATTGTTGATCTAGGATATGAATATTTCTGAGTTTGTGGTTCATATGCAATAGGTGGAGAAGGAAAAAGAGAAGTAGGATAAATTTGGGGAAAGGCAAGGTAAGAAGTTTAGGTCATCTGATCATGTTGGTGCTGAATAACAAGGTGGTCGGGATGGTAGTAAGTGAGAAAGAAGAAGTACGGGAGTTTTGGTTCATTCTCTAAAGGTTGTGCTCTTTACCTAAAGTAATCGAGTGATAGGAGTCAGCAGAGTGGTGATAATTTCTGGGAACATAGTGCCGAATCTCAGGAAAGTGGGGATTAGTTGACCTCATCATGCTATGCTTGTTGGTTCTATGGTAGGTTGTATATTGGTTTCTATGATGAGAGAAAGGAAAAATATTTCAAATATGGTCATTCATGCCATATGCTTAGAAATGTCTAATTGATAAGGGGGCTTCAGGAGCGAGTAAGGCTGGTTTCTTCATCTTCTATTCATTCACCAAAGGGTGCTACTTCTACATTTGTTTCTGATTTTGGTACTGGTGTGGGTCAAAATAGGTTATATCATCTTACTACTTTGTAGGAATTTGAGGCATCACCTGGTGTCATGACTAGTAAGTGACAACTCTTTTCTTGTGGCAAGTATTATTTTCTTAATCCAGAGTCCACTATCTCTTATGTGACCTCATTTTTGGTTGTGTATTTTGGTTTTGATCCTAAGATTATTTTGGATCTATTTTTTATTTCTACCCCTGTAAGTGACTCTGTGATTGCTAAAAGAGTCTATAGGGTGTGTGTGGTATCTGTTGGTAGTAAGAATACTTTGGTAGATTTTTTTGGACTACATATGGTGGATTTTGATGTTATTCTAGGGATTGATTGGTTACACTCTTATTATGCATCCTTAGATTATCGGACCCATAAGGTTGTCTGTATGTTCCCTGGTGAACCGGTTATCGAGTGGTAAGGTGCTTCCCTAGCTCCTAGGGGTGGTTTATTTCTTATCCTAGAGCTTGGAGATTAATCTCCAAAGGGTGTCTCTATTATTTGGTTTGGGTTAAAGATTCTAACTCGAAAGGTCCCTTTTTGCATTCGGTTTTGGTGGTAAATGAGTTTCCTAAGGTCTTCCCAGATGATCTTCTTTGTGTTCATCAGGATAGGGTGATTGAGTTTGTTATTAATTTGGTTTCGATCACTCATCTTTTATCTATTCCTCCTTATAGAATGGCACCAAATTAGTTTAGGGAACTCAAGAATCAACTCAAGGATCTTTTTGACAAGGGTTTCATCTGTCATAGTGTATTCTCGTAGGGTGCACCAATATTATTCATGAGTAAGAAGGATGGTTCCCTTTGGATATGCATTGACTATCAGTTGTTGTATAAGGTAATGATTAAGAAAAAGTATCCTCTTCCAATGATAGATGACTTATTTGATTTGTTGCAAGGTGCCAAATTTTTTTCTAAAATAATTCTTCGGTCTGGGTTACATCAACATAAGATTAGGGAGGCGAATATCCCTAAGATAGATTTTCATACATGGTATAGGCACTTTGAATTCCTGGCAATGATATTTGGTTTTACTAAATCCCCAACGACATTACGGATTTGATATATAGGGTTTTCAGATAGTTTCTAGATCATTTTTTCATTATATTCATTGATGACATTCTGGTGTATTCTAAGAGTGGGGTGGATCATGCCAATCACCTTTGCATGGTGTTGCAGACCTTGAAAGAACAACAATTATATGCCAAGTTCTCCAAGTGTGAGTTTTGGTTGAACATCGTACCTTTTCTTGGTCATATTATTTCTATTGAGGGGATCATGTTGGATTTACCCAATGTGGAGATACTTAATAGGTGGCCTAGATCCATGCTCAAACCGACATTCGAAGCTTCTTGGGTTTGGTAGGGTATTTTAGGTATTTCGTAAAAAGTCTCTTGATGTTGGTTGATCCATTAACTATGTTGACTTAGAAGAGGGTAAAGTTCTTTGTGTTGCATTCTTGTAAGGGAATGTTTTAGAAGAGGAAGGATAAGTTAACTTTGACTCTAATTTTGACATTGCCTGAAGGTAATGAGGGATTTATGGTTTATTGTGGTGCATCTCGGGTGGGACTTAGTTGCATTTTGATGCAGCATGGTAAGGTTATTGCCTATGCTTCCAAGCTGTTGAAGGAACAAGGGTGGAATTATCCTACTCCTGATTTGCAGCTTTTAGTAGTTGTTTTTTCTTTGAAAATCTGGCAGAATTATTTGTATATAGTGCACGTGGACATCCTTTATTTATCATAAGTCTACAGTATATGTTCACTCGGAAGGAGCTAATTCTCAGATAAAGGAGATAGTTGGAGCTTCTCAAAGACTATAATATGAGTCTTCACTACCACCTAGGTAAAGGAAATAGGGTTGTTGATGCTCTTAGTTGGTTTTCCATAGGGAGTTTAGCTCATGGGATAAGCAGAAATAGGAATTGGAGAAGCATATTCAACGTTTTTCTATTCTTGAAGTTCGTCTCTTGGATTCTAATGATGGTGGTGTGATGGTACATGAAGTTTATTAGTCGTCTCTTGGTGCAGATATCAAGGATAAGTAATTGCTAGATCTCATCTTAATGAAAATCTAGAGTGATGTTTGTGGGTAAAAAGTGATGGTATTTTAGATCAATGGTGATGGTACTTTGTGGTACTAAGGGACGTTATGTGTTCCTGACGTTGATTATTTGAGACAGGATTTTGGCTGAGGCGCATAAATCACACTATGTTTTTAATCCTAGTTCGATCAAAATGTATCATGATATCTAGGTAATCTATTTATGGAGTGGTATGAAGAGGGATATGGTTGATTTTGTGGCCAAATGCATGGTGTGCCAACAAGGCAAAGTTGAGCACTTGAGGCCAGGGGGCTTGTATCAAGAGATTGAGTTTCCTAAATATAGAAAAATGAGGTAGCCAATATGGATTTTGTTACCAGTCTTCCTCGGTCTCGGAGCAAGTTTGATTCAATTTGGGTCAATATGGATAGGATGACAAAGTCCGTTCACTTCTTGTAAGTAAGAACTTACTTTTTGGGTTAGGACTATATGAGGTTGTATTTTCAGGAAATTGTAATGTTGCATGGGTACCAATTTTGATTATTTCTGATAGTGGTACACAATCTTCATCTAACTTCTGGCGGTTTTTTCAAAAGGGATTGGTTACTAAGGTTAGTCTACGTACTGTTTTTCATTCGCAGAAGGATGGGCAAGCAGATAGGACTATTTAGGCATTGAAGGAAATTTTTTGTGTGTGTGTGATCAATTATGGTGGCAATTGGGTTGAGATTCTACCTTTGTTAAAGCTTTCTTACAATAATAACTATCATTCGAGCATTGGGATATCCCTTCTTAAAGCATAGTATGGTAGGAGGTGTAAGCCTCCTATTAGATGGTTTGAACTTTGTGAGGCGGATATGTTTGGCTTGAACATTGTTTATCAAGCTAAGGAAAAGGTGAAGGTGATTTTGAATAGGCTTAAGGCTACACAATGTCTCTAAAAGTCCAACACAGATGTAATATGTAGAGACTTAGAGTTCGAGGTTTGGGATAAAGGGTTCCTAAAGATATCTCCCATGAAGGGAGTGATGTGGTTTGGTAAAAGGGAAAGATCAATCCCCGGTATGTTAGTTCGTATGTGGTTTTACGTAGGGTTGGTAGTCTGGCATATGAATTGGAGTTCCATTCTAGTTTGAGCTCCATTCATCCGGTATTTCATGTCTCTATGTTTAGGAAGTGTCTTGGTAATCCTTCTTTGGTGGTTCCGTTTGAAGGATTGGATATCTCAGATTATCTGTCTTATGAAGAGGTCCTAGTTTTGATATTTGATTGTCAGGTTCATCAATTATGGACCAAGGATGTGGCCTCAGTTAAGGTTCTGTGTAGGAACCATAAGGTGGAAGAGGCTACATGGGAAGTAGAAGCATATATGATGTTGAAATATCTGCATTTATTTTCTGCTCTGGAGATTCATGCCGAAGTTATGTGTTCTTGATTACATCTTTTTTTCTAACTTAGTTAAAGGTTGGATTGATATTTTATAATGCAAATGAATCGTGCTTGTAACGACCTACCTTGTCCGTCACCCGGGGACGAATAGTCCTAGTTGGGGGATTGAAACACCCTGGATTTTGGACATCATACGACTTGTAGGTACCATTCGTATGATGATGTATGGTTTGTATGCTCTTGGCCATATACTAACAAGTGTAGATTGGTGGGTTAGATTAGTTTTTGGAATAGGTATGACTTAATGGGTACGAGTCCTATGGTTGGTGATAGGTTGTATTATTTTAGTTTTTTCTTCACTCAATTTGAGACTTGGTAATATAACTTAGATCTAAGTATGAGTGGCTTACCATAAGCTGTAAATTAGGGTATGAGTTGTACCATTGACTCGTATGGTAGGCACTGTTCAAACTTTCTTTGATTCTATTCTTCTAGGGATACGGTTTAGAGGTACTGATCATATGGTTTGGGTATGACTTCATTGGGTAAGTCATATACTAGAAGTTTTGTGTCTGAGAGGGAGGTTTAGCGTATGAGTGATAGGTACCATTCATATTGAAGGGTATGACTTGTATGGGGGAGTCATACCATCTAACGGGAATCTTAAGTAGTTTAAGTTAAGAGTAATCTGGACATTTCCCCATATAACCTCTTAAGGCCCCATGACTTGTATCATTATTGGTACATCATTTACCCTATTATTTTAATCTAAAAACACTTAGAAACTCTCACTAATTTTCTCTAAGGCTCTTGGGTAAAAAAAGGATATGGTTTCATCTAGAGGATCAACTTGGGGTTTGTACGGGTGATTTCTTTCACTTATATTTGTAATCTAAGGCATGTAATCCTCCCTCATGTTAGTTCCAACTAAAGGCATGTTTTATGCATTATTTTTGTGGCATAATTATTGTATGGTTTTAGGGTTTTCAAATATGTGTTAAGGTTTGGTATTAAATGCTTGGTTATGGTTTTCCCATGTTTTAACTATGTATTTACATGCTTTAATGGTGGTTTGGACAATTGGTTGCATAGGAATGGTTAATTGGTAATTGGAATTGGTTTTGGAGACACTATGCCCACAATATTTTTATAAATGCCTATGTTAATGCTTTTACTATATTATTGAACTTCTAATAGAACTATTGCATGGTATGGTTTGGTAATGGAACCCTAAATTGTAAAAATTGCTTAAATAATTTGGAATGGTTAAATGGTAAGGTTTGGTCGTCATAGTTATTGTTAATTAAACTTGCTTTTGGGGTACAAGGGTATCCCCCAAGTAAACTTGTTAATGAACTAATTGTAGGGTCCATGAGATTCCCCTAAGAAAACTTAATAATGGAACACTTGTGGAGTACTAGGATTCCCTTAAGTTAACTTGATAATTAATGTATGGGTAATTGGGAATCCCTTTACATAAATAGGTTATATCAGGACATTGCCCACAAGCTATAGTTGGTGTGACGATACCACTACTCATAACCTTAGTCAATAATAATGGAATAATGGTTTGGTTGTATGGTAATGGTTTTAATTGGGCAATAATGGTGGGGTTTGATAGTTAACCATAAAGGTTCAACTACAATGGATACACACTGAAAACTCAAGTTTGTCGACTAAGGGTTGGTCATAGTGACTATATATGATACTATGAGGTACCTAGGAATTCTCCTAGTACACTGTACATATGTGTAACAGAGATCTAAGGGTACTTGGGAATCCCCTACTATTATGGTATCTCCAGTTCATGTAACTATATGCATCTAGGCCAGTTTAGGGTGTTAGACTGGACTCATATAGCCCATGGGTAGTCCTAGGACGGTTAAGATACACATACCTAGGTTAATGGTTTTAAAGGCATATTAAACCCATCTCCCTTTCCTAACATGGTTATATATATGTAAGGTTGTACGCATATGGTTGTTTTACTTGGTTTAACTAGATGGCATTATTTAATCCTTATCCTTAGTCTATGTTAGCGTTCACCCGCTAACCCATCTTCAGGCGACTGTATCCCTATGCGATTTAGGAACCGACCATTCTACTCCTCCTAATTAGTGATTGTCTTTGGGATCAACTATTTGATTGAAGTGGTGAGCTTCCATATTTTAATAGGCTCTAATCCATATCATGGATGTCTTTACATACTTTAGATATTTTATGGGCATTGGTTTTGGTTATGGTTGCGGGAATGTCCCACCATGATATTGTTTTTCTTTTTGGTATAGGATTTGAGTTACTACTATGGGTAGGAATGGGCGGTGTAGGTATTGGTGTCGGGCTTAGTATTGGAATTGATATTGGGGCTGAAACTTTTAGACTGAATTTATGATTGCTCTATCCTTTTAGGTTATGTTATGGATAGGAACTTTTTTTTATATTCGTTTGGTTGTGGTTATTGGTTGGTAATAGATGGTTGGACTTACTTGGGTTGGTCAAGATTTTTTACATATGCCACAGTCTGGTATCATAAGAAGTGCTACCGTGTTATTTGTTCAGGGTTCATCCGACAAAGGGTATGCCTATTTAGTGGTTGGGTTGGGTAACAGTGGTGGTCCCCATTCCAGGTTGGACTTGGGATTCCCATTAAGACAGGGGCCTTTTTGGGTCATGTCACTTTTATGGCATTATTGTGAGTTTGTGTTGGTTTTGAAAAATATATTGTAGGTTTTGGTTCTAATGGTTGGATGATGTTTTTCCATCTTCTATTTATGGTTTTTCATGTTATAATGTTTGTTTTAACATATGGTTGCATGGGAATGGTTAATTGGTTCTTGGTTTGGTTTTGGAAACTATATGGTATGATTTAGAAAGTCCTTGGTGGGCATGGTTTTGATTAATTTGAAATCCTATGGGGTACATGGTAATCCCTTATATTGTTTAATGACATTTCTTACAAGCTATAGTCGGTATGACGATAGCAGCTCATAATGCCATGGTATATAACTTTGGAATTAGTGGTTTGGTTATGTGATAAAAGCTTTAATTAGGCGATAATGACGGGTTGTGATAGCTAACCGTGAAGGTGTGAGTATAATGGTACGGCACTGGAAAATCATGTTTGTTGACATGAGGGTTTCTCATGGTGACCATACACTTGTAGGGTACATGGGAATGGACCAAGTTATATTTGTATATATGTATTGTAGAGGGCAAAGGGTGCACAGGATCCCCATCACCTATGATATATTTGGTTCGTGCAGATACACACACTGGGACCCATTCATAGGGTAACATTAGACCCATATAGCCTATGGGTGGTTTTAGGACAGTCAAGATACACAACCCAGGTTATTATTTTAAATACACGCTAAACCCAATTCCCTTTCCCAACATGGAATATATATATATGAATGAACTTGGTTTTTTACGTGGTTTTAAATGTTTGCACTACTTTATCCTTATTCCTGAGTACACACTAGTGTTCACCCATAGCCTATATTCGGTGTTGTATCTCCATGCAATGCAGGGATCAGCCAGACTACTCCTACTTTGTGATTGGATTCAGGGATAACATTTGTGTCAGAGTTAAGTGGTGTGATTCCAAACTCCGAAAGACTCCATTTAATGCTATGGATATCTTTTCATACTTTCAGTTATTTCTTAAACTTTTGTTTTTCCTATGGTTGGGGCATGTACTATCTAGATGTTCTTTGTTATCGATTTGAGTCTTTGAGTGACTACTATGGGCATGGGCGGTGTCGGTATTGGTATTGGCATTTATGTTGACACGAATTTGATATTTGATTGCCTTGTTGGTTGGTCATTGTTATGGATTCTATTATTCCCTTTTAATATTAACTGTTTTATCTTGATATATGATTGAAATTCATTTGGCATAGGGTACAGGGTGGTTATTATGGGGTATTGGGGGTAGTGTCTGTTACCGATTGGACTTGAGGAACTCGACATGACTAGCCCCTGGTTTGGGTCATGTCAGATTGGTATCAGAGCCCTATGTTCATGTTCACTAGGGAGTCAACAAATCCCTATTGAGTTGTGTTTCTTTTAAAGGTGTGTAGAGCGCTACACTCATAAAGGAGAGGGTATAAGGCATTTAGGAATATTTCTCTTTCTTGTGTTCTATTTTAAAGTTGTAGAGTCTATGGTCCAGAATTCTCTTCTAATATCTATTTGTTCACTTATAGATCATGCCTCCTCGATGATCTAAAGCTCACAGAAATTCCTCTGTCCCAATTGAGGACAATGCTGATGGGACCCTTTCTACTTATAAAGTATATACTTGATGAGTGGTGAATTCACCACTCATTTACACTCAACATTAGTGCACACTACTACAATTTGAATGTTAAAGTGAGACACATTTTGGGTAAAATGTAATAATTCCCATATTTTGCAGGTATTCAAGTGTTGAGATGAAAAGAAGCAAACTTGAGCTAAAAAAGGGATCAAAACGGGGAATTGAAGTGCAAGAGTTGGACAAGATGAAGCAGGATCGGGATCTATTCCTCAGATATCACGATCATGGGCATTATCCTACAATCGCGGTGAGTCAACGTAGTCGACCTACAATGATCGCGATGGACTAACCGCGAATGCAGTGAGTGCGATCGCGATCAATCTTATGTGATCGCGTGAGAGCGGAAAATGGCCCAAGAGAAGAGACGTCATTTTGACCAGCCAACCACAAATCCTAATTATGTCTCAAAACCCATTCGTTCTAAAAAATAATTCCACAACACTACCTCAGATCATTAGTTTAGGGTTCTGGAATTTCTTAGAGCTTGGAGCTCAAATTTGTACTAATTTAAGCTCAGAAGACATTAGAGTAACTTTTAAGTGTAGATTTGGTGTTGTCTATTGAAGATTCATTTTAGTTAAGGTGTAGTTTTCTCTATCTTTATTTTTCATATGAATAACTATAACAGACACATTGGTTAACTTGTCATTATTATTATTATATTTTGCTAGATCTACCTCTTAGGATTATGTTTGATTAGGAAGCATTGTGCATGGGTGGTGATGTATTTCTGTAGATTCTAGTTTGTTGATGATTGGTTCTTCTATTGCTTGATTAAATTAGTTGGGATTAGATGGGTGAAAGCCCCAAATACGCACATGGGTATGATGAGTGAAAGCTCCATGCTCTAGAAAACCCAAAGCCATCTTTGAAATAAGGGTTTTGGGTGAAGTTTAGGAATCCATATTATCCTTGAAAGAGGGATGTGGAGACCAACACAATAGCATACAATTTATGGGTATGTCTTGCCAATTGATCACTATCTTCGACATAAGGGTAATGTAAGGTTGACTATCCTTCGGGTTCTTGGGTGGGTTTAATTGACACACTTGTTAGGTACTCGAAAGGTTCAATGAGTGGCATCTTTGTGGCTTTGTTGAAAAACTAGCCTCAAGGACTTTAGAACTAGCCTACCGGGTCATCAACAACTGAAATTTTAATTGAATTATTACATACCCATGCATATTATAACGACCCGAGACTACCCTCTAGTTGTTACACGGTGCTTAAGATTCCGAGGGACTACAAGATAACACATGAGCCGGTACCTACTGCGAGCACTGAATAATATAATCATAAATGAAGAAGAATACTGACATGCCATAAAGTTGTAATAACTGAATTTAAAACAGAAATATGAGTCTATAGAAACAACTGACTGAATCTGATAAAATAAAGATAAACTGGATCATTAACTGTAATATCTGAATACTGAATAACAGACTCTAATATCTGAAAAGCCTCTATAACTGACTGACTGAATATGAATTGATGGGGAAGGCCCCAACTAACTCAAACTAACTACTAACTGAGGCATGAAATAAAGTAAGTCTGTCCTCGAAGTATGAGGACTCACCACTACGACTGCTGAGAATCTGATGAGTCTACTCACGAGCCGGGAACTAAGCGTCAGAACCTATGATATAATAAATCATAGCGCAAAAGAAAAGGTATGCGATCAGTATTTTGAATGTACTGGAATGCTAAATGTGGTACGCTAACATGCAAGGTTTCATGAATATGAGTAATGATCTATCTAAATATACATGAAAAGCATGGAATACTGAATAAAGAACATGAAATCTATAGATACTGAACATGCATAAAAGTCTGTAAAATACTGAAAATACAAGAAATTCTGTAGACACTGAGGATACATGACAAAGCATATGATATGAACTAAATGAAATATGCAAACTAAAATACTGAAATTAACTGAAATCTGTACGTTTTGGTTAAGCAATGTTAAGACTAAAGAACTTAACTGAAACTATAACTGAGACTATATGTGAGACTGTGGGAGGTATCATCTAACCGACATTACCCAATTTGAGATAATCGGGGTCAAAACAGTAACCCTAGTTGGAAGGGTGTTAATGCCATGCCATTGGTACTAACACTGGTTGTGTGGATCCACTAAATTGATATCATGTCCAGAGGACTAAGGATGTCAAGCCTGAACTGACGGGTGACCCCTGCGAGATAGTCAAGCCCAATCTGATGGGTCACTACTTATATCCTACCCTGTCTACGTAGTTCTGGAATATAGGGACTGTTAGTAACGACTCTTCCTATCTGACGGGGAAGCCGCCATCCCTACACTCGCTTGGTGCTAAATCCTACTCCCAACTGAATGACACTGAAATGCTAGACTATTCTGAGTTTAACTGAATGTTCTGATAATGCTTATGATATAATTTGAAGTTATTCTGAAGATACTGAGACAACATTAAGTAAACAGCTACGGTTTTGGATATTCAATACCCCCAGGACTCAAAACAATAGTAGTATCATGACACTAAAACATTGAAGGACATAGCATGAAAACTCTTATTAAATCAATTGCTCTTGTAGGCATTTTATCAAACACTTATAGTTCATGGTTTAAAATAGTAATAGAATTACTAAAGGACTGGCATAATTGAAATGAAATTATCATGGTAAACACTAAGTCATGATTTAATTCAACAAATGATAACACTAAAACATGAGGAATCGAATAACAACAATAACTTCATTAAAACATGGTATTAAATCAAAGTTCATAGAGATTAATGGATGAAATCATGATTAAAAATAAAATAACTTAAAAAGATCATAACTTTATAATTAAAAAGGTTACTTGAGCTCCATGGATGAACATCTAATATACCTGGGATAATGAATTTGGGAGGATTTATGGAAAGTTCTTGAGAAATTGCCTTGAATTTGAGCACTAGGATTATTGTTTTTGAAAAGGGGATCTTCAATTTTGAAGAAGAGTTGAATAATGAATGACTATTTAACTCGATTGAGGCTAAATTTTGTGTTTTAGGTTAATTAAGGCCGTGGAAGAAGACCCAATTACCCTTGAACTAATTTAAAAATGAAAGCGAAAACTGAAAAACCCACTTTTTGGCCTAGCGCGATGCGCCACTATCGCGCCAAGCAACAGGAAAATAGACAACTAGGACCTGGAAAAATGTCGTGACACGGTGCCATCACGGTAAAAATTTGTATGCCATTCTTCCCACCTCCGCGATGCGCCAGCATCGTGGAAACCTAGTGGAAATTGACAAATGAGAATTTGACCTGCTTCGCGATGCACCATGATCATGGAGTCACACTGAAAATTGACAATTGTCATTTGGGCTGCCGATGCAATGCGTTGAGGGTTAAAATTATGGGGCTTTGCAACTAAAACTTAAAATCGCCATAACTTCTTAAAGGATTATCGGATTTGGGCAAATTTTATATAGTTGGAAAGATAATTGAATTTCCTATGCAATGATAGACTCTAAACTTAAAAATAATGAGCATTTCAGAAATTTTATATATGAATACTCATGTATTGGGACTTAGATTATACTTGGGAAATATGGGGTGTTACAATATCTCCCCCTTGGGATCATTCGTCCCCGAATGAAATTGGTAAAGCTGAGGGAACTGATGGACTGAGCTTACACAATGAATATGCATATAGGAAGCATGGAATGTATGACTCAACTGATTCATGAATGCCCGACAGAAATGAACATGATGTGCAACTGAAACTGAGCATGATAGAGATAAATCTTAAGAAGATTTGGTACCTTACACTGAATTTGGATTTGCGGAAAAAAGATGAGGGTACTTGGCCCGCATATTTGCTTCTGCTTCCTAAGTGCCTCCCTCAACTGACTGATTCCACAAAAGAACTTTAACTAGTAGAACTTCTTTGTTCCTTAGTCTATGAACTTGATGATCAAGAATTTTGATTGGAACTTCCTCAAAAGAAAGACTGTTCTTAATATCTATACTTTCTAAGTGAACAACTACAGCTGGATCACCAATACACTTTTTCAACAATGAGACATGGAACACTAGGTGTACTGAGGCTAAATCTGAAGGTAACTCTAGCTCGTAAGCTGCCTTTCCAAAACGATTGAGAATTCTTAAGGGATCGACATATCGGGGACTGAGTTTCCCTTTCTTGCCGAATCTCCTCACTCCCTTCATAGGAGAGATTTTCAAGAACGCAAGATCACCGACCTCAAACTTGAGGTCCTTTTCCTTACATTTTCATACGATCTCAGTCGTCTCTGGGCAGCCTTAAGTTTTTTCTGATCAACTGAACCTTTTCCAAAACATCAAACACTAAGTCAGGCCCTACTACTGAAGCCTTACCTACTTCAAACCAACCAATTGGAGATCTACATCTCCTACCATAGAGAGCCTCAAACTGAGCCATACAGATACTGGAATGATAGTTTTTATTGTATGCGAATTCAATCAAAGGCAAATGGTCATCCCAACTACCCTTGAAATCAACAACGCACGCTCTCAGCATATCCTCAAGAGTTTGAATGGTCCTTTCTTCTTAACCATCTGTCTGAGGGTAAAAGGTTGTACTGAGGTGGACTTGGGCACCAAGACCCTTTTGGAATGCTTTCCATAAGTGAGAGGTAAACTAGGTACCTTAATCTTATACGATAGATAAGGGAACACGGTACAACCTAACCAACTCTCTAATATAGAGATTGGCATAGTCCTCGGCTGAGTAAGAGGTATGGACTGGAAAGAAATGAGTTGATTTGGTCATCATATCTAGATAACCCAAATAGAGTCACGTTGACGACGAGTATGAGGTAAACCTTTCACAAAGTCCATGTTCACTTCCTCTTATTTCCATATGGGAATACTGAACTCCTGTATGGACCCACTAGGATTCTGATGCTCAATCTTAACTTGCTGGCATGTAGAGCACTTAGCTATAAACTCTGTAATATCTCTCTTCATCCCACTCTAACAATAGATCTCCCACAAATCACGGTACATCTTAGTGGCCCTTGGATGAATAGAGTAACGCGCACCATGAGCTTATACAAGAATTCATCTTCTCAACTCATCTACACCAGTCACACACAATCTACCATGACAATATAAAACACCATCTCCCCTTGGGAGAAAACCCCCATTTTTTATCTCTGACTGAATCTTTCAGCATAACTATACTGGGATCTCTATCATACTTTTCCTTCACCTGGGAAATTAGAGATGACTATGAGCTACTCTACATCCATACACTACCTTCTGCTGAATTCAGTAAACGGACACCTAGTCGATCAAGCTGATGGAATTCTTGACTTAACTTCCTTTTACCATCCTCAAGATGAGCTACACTACCCATAAATATTCTACTGAGAGCATCAGCCACTACGTTGGCCTTGCCCAGATGATACAGAACACTCATGTCATAATTCTTCAATAACTTTAACCATCTTCTCTAATGCAAATTCAAATATTTCTGAGAGAACACCTACTAAAAGCTTTTGTGATCTGTGAACACATCTACATACACCCCATACAAGTAATGCCTCCAAATCTTTAAGGTAAACACTACTAATGCTTTCTCAAGATCATGAGTCAAATAATTCTTCTCATGAGGCTTAAGTTGTCTGGAGGCGTTGGCTATAACCTTACCTCTCTGCATGAGGACACAACACAAACCTACCCTGGATACATCACAGTACATAACAAGACCATCTAAATCTTCTGGTAGAATAAGAACTGGGGCTGAGGTGAGTCGAGTTTTCAACTCCTGAAAACTCTTTCTGCATGAATCTGACCACTAAAACTTAACTTTCTTCTGAGTCAATCTGGACATAGGGGATGCAATAGAAGAAAAACCTTTCATAAACCAATGGTAATAGCCAGCTAAACCCAAGAAACTCCTGATATCTGATGGAGATATGGGTCTAGGCTATTTTCTCATCTCTTCGATCTTTTGAGGATCAACTCTAATGCCATCACTGGAAATAATAGGACCAAGGAATGATACTAATCTTAGCCGGAATTCATACTTACTTAATTTAGCAAACAACTGATGGGCTCTAAGAGTCTGAAGCACTACTCTGAGGTGGTCTGCATATTTATTTTCACTATGGGAGTAAACAAGGATGTTATCAATGAAGACTATGACGAACATGTCTAAGTACTGCTTGAACACTCGGTTCATCAATTCCATGAAGGCTGCTGGGGAATTTGTAAGACCAAAGGATATGACTATAAATTTGAAGTGACCATACCAACTTTGGAAAGCTATTTTCGGAATATCACATTCTCTGACTCTAAGATAATGATAGCCTGTTCTGAGGTCTATCACCCTGAATTTGGTCAAACAAGTCATCGATTCTAGGTAGTGGGTATTTATTCTTTATTGTGACCTTGTTCTAAAAGAACCGTCTTTCTTACGCATAAATAGAACAGGTGCGCCCCACAGGGAGACACTGGGTCTGATGAATCCCTTATCTAGGAGATCTTTTAACTGTTCTTTCAGTTCTTTGAGTTTGGCTAGAGCCATTCTGTATAGTAGAATAGATATAGGCTGAGTATCTAAGAGAAGGTCTATTCCAAAGTTGATTTGTCTTTTGGGAGGAACTCCAGGAAGATCTTCAGGAAACACATCTGATAATTCTTTTACTACTGGGACTGACTCAAGAGTAGGAGTTTTTGATTTAGATTCTTTGACTCACACAAGATGGTAAATAAACCCCTTCGATATCATCTTTATAGCTCTAAGGTACGAAATCAACTGACCCCTAATAGCTATAGTACTACCCCTCCATTTAAGGACTGTTTCATTTGTAAACTAAAAATAAACTATTTTGTTTCTACAATCAGCTGAGGCATAGAATGAGTGGAGCCAATCTATGTCAAGAATGACATCAAAATTCATCATCTCTAACTCCACGAGATCAGCTGAGGTAACTTTTTGAAATATTGTGACCTGATAGTTCCTGTATACCTGCCTGGTTATAATGGAAACACCTACTGGGGTAGACATTGAAAAGGTCTCTGCTAGTGTTTCAGGACTGACTCAGAAATTGACAACTATATATGGAGTTACAAAAGAAAGAGAAGCTCCAGGGTCTAGTAAAGCATAAACATGTAAGTGAAATACCTGCAACGTACCAGGAACTACGTCAGGAGAATTTCCCTAATCCTGGCGGGACTGAAGAGCATATAATCTATTCGATCATAGACCACTGGTAGCAATGGAAATGGCACCCTGTTGGGTTGGGCGTCCTGATGGAACTGACAACTGATAGACTGGACCTATTGGCGCACATCCCTACCTTTCTGAGCAACTACCCTGTAACGACCCAAGATCCTATCCCGAGATGTCACATAGTGCTTATGGACCTAAAGGACCACAAGCTAACCCTTTACTGATATCTGTACCTATACACTACATAATATCTAAAATAAATGCAGAAACGGCCATAAGGTTCAGAAAATCTATGAATACTCAAAACTGAAAATCGAATACTAATACATCTGTCTGAAAAGCCTTTAAACTCTCTGAACTGTGGAGTTGATGGGATATGTCCCCAACTAACTCCGTCTACTAAAAATATAAACAAAATCTGATGCTATAATAGTAAACTGAGATTCGTCCTCGAAAGAAAAGGACTCACTGCTACGACTACTGCTACTAACTGGGACTGAACTGCTGAGGAAACTTTGGGTCCTGTGCCTTTGAACCTATGGTGCCAAATAAAACACCATAGCGCAAATACGTCCGAACAGGAATGTACTGAGTATGTAAACTGGGTAAGGCTAAATACAAGGGCTCATGCGTGCACAATATCTAAACTGAATGATCATGAAAAATGTCGCACGAGAACACACACATGAATGCACAGACCATAATAACAATCATCACAACTCTAAATACTGAAACTCGGATACCACTTTACCGCAGACTGAACTCACTACTGACACTGAGATACTGAATCACTGATTCATCTTATATTTATAACTGAGGATCTGGATGCACTTATATCAAGGATTGAATTATGAGCTTACTTCTTTTGACTGATAGGATTTGAGATCAACCTCTCTAACGGATTATTTCAGAAACTATTATCAATGATAAAAAATATGAATATATCTGAATCTGACAAGCAGAATACTCAATAGAATATGAGACTGTGATCAAGCCTGTCTAGCTGTATATCTCTAAATATGATATCAAATAACTATATATGAGACCAATCCTATCTTACGGGATGGTCCATGATTCAATGGAACTATCTGAGTTCCTCATAATGATAGATGATTGTATCTGATAGTCCTGATTTCTGAAGATTTATACTGAAACTGAGACTAATTCCAAAACTGAAACTGAAACTGTGGGAAGTAGTTACTTAACCGACATGCCCCAACCTACCACAGGTGGGGTCCAACCTGTAACCCCAGTTGGAAGGGTGTCAATACTATGCCACGGGTAAAGACCTCTCTCTGGTTAATCTTCTCTGACGGATGACCCTTACCAGGAAGTCGACCTAAGGCAATATAATAGCCAAATACTCTCTCTCTGGAGGTGACAACCTTTTCCTAATGGTGACTCATGTATCCTGCACTGGCTATGTAGTTCTGGAGGTTAGGTATTGCTACTAACGACTCCGGCCTCTCTTTCTCTGACGGGAGGTGTAACACACCGAAATTGAGTCCCAAGATGTCACACGGTGCTTAGGGTCACAAGTGACCCCAAGCTAACCCTTCTACTGGCATAACTCATAAGCAACTGAATAAAAATACTAATTCCATACAAATCAGCAGAAATTAACTCTTTTCTGAATCTAATCGATACAAAAATAAAATTTTAAAGGATTACAATTTTGCCTTTACAACCAAAACTGAAATGAAATACATCAACTTCTACTGACTGTCTATGAAGCCTCTACTAGTATTGACTGAAGGTAGCCGGGTCATGACTCCCGACTACCCCAATTCAATACGACTGAATAAAGAAAATACAACACTATAAACTCTGCATAACTAACCTAAGCCCTTGAATCAAAAGGACTCATCACCTGCTGACTGGATACCACGAACTGACTGGATCCAAAGGTGCAACTATACCTTGTACCTACATTCTGAGAAAATATAGCCCACATACGAATATGTGGGTCAGTACCATGGAAAAATACCGAGCATATGGGAGTGCAATGCATATATAAAATAATATCTTAATATCATCACAGTTTATAAAATTATGCATGCTGATATAGATGACTCACTTAGCTCAAATTAAATCATCAAAATCATGGGTGAATAATACATGTAAAGTAAAACAAGTGAGTCATTACAATACGTTCTCAATTCACTTTCATCTCAATTTCAAATCATCAAAACAATCAAATCTCATGTCAATTCTCATTAGAATATATTCCTTAAATATTTTAAGAATAATGACTTTCTCAAACTCAGCCTTTTAAGCAAATATGTTTTCATCTCAGATAGAAGATTACACACAAACACATTGGGAGATCCTATAATCGACATAAAACATGTGAGCCACATGGATTCCAACGTCCAAACCACGTTGGAGAGAGCCGTCCTATCCTTGCCATCGGAGTAGGACTTCCAATTTCAATCCAAAAACACTAGTGATCACTATATAAATCAGCCTCAGGCTCACTCCTACGGGGGCACGTAGTTCTAGGGAAGTAAGGTCACTTTATACCTCCCACTCGGTGCTAAAGATTTCTCCCAGATTTAGCTCAAATCATTTCAAAGACAATCCACAACAAGACAATTTTCAGTAATATATAAATATACATCGAGAGCCATCATGCTTCTCATTTATCAAAATCAACTATGTTGTGGATTTCTTTCACACTCGAGTTCAAAACAACTCCATTAAGACCAGAAGGTCAAATCATTAAAAACATCTCAAATTATTTAAAATCAAGGTTTTTATAACATATGATTTTCTCAAAATAATAATCTCAAATAGGGTTCCAAAAACCCATACATCAATATCACCATAAAACCCTCCAAAGTTTCATACTTTATGACATAAGCACAAAAATAATCACTTAAAACTTAAAATTTCAGCTTTATATTCATACATCTTGGTAAAGAAAATTAGCTTTGGGATTCAAATCTCATTGTGCTTATAGCACATAATTTCTCAAAGTACAATTCCAATTAGGACTCAAGATCTCATACATCAAAATCATATTAAATTTTCTCAAGATTCATGTTTTTCATCATAAATATATATAACTTACTTTAAAAGCTGGAAAATTCAGCTTTATGTACAAAAATGTCATCATTCTCATTCAATTCAACTTTCAAAACATAGAGAGTATCATAATCTCATGTAAAATCATATAGGGTATAAATTCATGCTTCAAATTCATATCAAAACATGTAAAATCATGTATATTCATAAAAGAAAAATCAATTTGGGCACAAGAACGAAAGAGAGTTCTTGTTGAAAAACCCCACATACCTTGAATGATGAACTTTAGATCGATACTCGTTTTTGAGATGTTAATCGTTCCTTTGAATGATGGTTCTTGGAGTTCTTGAACTAGGAACTTGGAATCTTAAATAAATTTGCAGAATTAATGGTGAACTTTGGAGATTCTTGAAGTTGGATGTAGGAGCTTAGGGTTTTCTTTTTGAGGGAATTTGATGAAATATAACATATAATACTTCTAATAGGCTTTAATATAGGGTTTGGACGGATTTTGGGTGAGGGGGAATGACCAAAACGCCCCTAAACCAATAAAAAAAATTGAAATTCGCGTCTGAAACAGTGTTGGCGCGTGATCTGCGCGCGGCGCGGGCCTAATCGCCCTGGCTTACAGCTCTTCACTAAGAGGGTTGTAACTTTTCAGTCGGGTATCGTATTTTTACGAAATTGGTATCGTTGGAAAGCTAATTCAATTATCTACAATTTAATAGGTCTTAGGATGAAAAATTCCATGTATATAAAGAGTTATATTCGTTTGAATTAGACCCTTGTAGAATCAAATGTCAAACTTTGGATGAATCAATTGGTCTTGGCTCAACTTTGTTCTAAGTCATTGCTATGAACATTTTTCACCTAAAAGCTACTTCATAGACTAGGATAATGATCATGAAAACTATATTCACATGAGAGTCACTTGGATTAGAGTTTAGACGCGTAGAAACGATGGTTCGAATTCTAGCATGAAAATACGGGGTATTAAATTATCTCCCCCTTGGTAACATTCGTCCTCGAATGTGAATAATTAAACTCAAACACAGAGGAATATTGGTCTTTGAGATATCATGTACAACTGATATAAACTGAATCACTGAATCTCAAACATAATGAGCTACTGAACTGACCCGCAAGTGCACGAATTCTTATGAAAATAGCTATATGACTAAGATAGGAATGAGAGTATCAACTTTTGAGTCACCATTACTTTGCACTGGACCTGATCTCATGAGAAAAGATGAGAGGTTTATAAAAATGAAAACTTAGGGTATTACAATATCCCCCTCTTGGGATCGTTCGTCCCCGAATGATTTTGATTTGGTTGAAATACTAAAGAAGATTGAGATGATACACAGGATACTCACGAACTGAATAATGGCTTACTATCTGAATCTGAAACTGATGCTATTAGGGAGTAAAGAGCTTTGAGCATAATCTGAATAAAACATCTGAATAAGGAATTACAACATTGCTATCCCTATGTTACCTGAAACATCGGACCATAAATCATAAGCTAGGATAGAATTACTAGGCCTTAAGAAATGCGACTTCTTACTTTCAAGCTTAGCAACACTGATCAAATTCTTCTTTGACTAGGTTATTCCCTTCAAATATCACACTCGCTTGATTCAACTTAAAGTTTTCATATGGCATTGATGAATTCGTCTGTTAAAGTCTAAAATGAACTAGTTCCCTTTATTATGGTAAGGCCTAACTCGAAACCACAAGGTGCTACATGTAACTCCACACCATAATACAAATCTGGGCCATGAATTCAACACTCTGAGCACTATCATAACTACTCACTCTAGGATGATTTTCCTCATCACTTCAACCATTAAATTCAACTTCTTACATGCCGACATGACATTCAAGCCTATTTTCATATCAACATCTACACCATTCAATTTTTTTCGTAAGACACACATAAACTATTCTCAACTAAACAAATCATACACAGGACTTTACCTTAATATTCTCCACTCATGGACTTACATAAAACAACCATACAACAATCTCTCCCAACATGGCACAACTACTTATTTCTATATACACAATCATTCATCATTACTATCTTGATCTAAGGGAAGGTCACTGAAAGGTTGGAATATTGGGATTCTAAATATGAAGGGATACTAAGCATAACTTAAGACCATACTGAGGCCCGCGGAGTAGAGGATTCACAATATGGATTCATTAAAGAGATCTAATCTAAAGACGTATCTGATATAAATCTGAATTTCACTGATCGTTAAAAGTGTTGCATGGGTACATGAGTCAGGAGATACATGACATAAATTTTTGGAATTTATAACTTACGGAAGGTGATTCCGACTTCTGAATGATCTGGAACTCCCCATATTAAGAGCTGGAAAGATACATGATTCTCTATTATGCACGCGAATATGAACTATGATCATTGAACAGACACATAAGGCATAAGTAGATATTGGAATAACTGAAATACCCACACTAAAATAAAAATGGGTTAAGACCCATCCTCACTCTCTCGATGTTTCTACACTACACTGGCATCACTACTAGAATTGGGAAGTCTGACTTTGTTACTCATTCTATCATCTCTCCCTTATCTTTAAGCCATCATTATAAAACTGCGGAACCCCTTAATACAAAGCTTTCTTGGAGTAACAATAGAGGATCTGGACTTCTTTGAAGAAGAGCTTTGGAGTTCTTAGGGCATTGCTTGGGAGAAAAGTAACGAAAACATGTCTTATGTGTTTAGAATAGGCTTAAATCTTATGCACAATCCGTTAAAACATCCTCCTTCTACACATCATTACTATTTACCCATCTATACATCTAAACTTCTTTCATAGCTCTATAAGTTTCAACTAAACTCCCTCTTTCCACCTCAGGAAAGCCTAAATTAACAATACTCATCCACCAAATACTTTTATAAATAACCTATACTTTTCTAACACCACAAATACCATCAATAACTCTTTCCTTACCCTAAGAAAACAACAATCCACCTTAACTAATAACTTCTCCTCTAACTTTCACTAAACTAACAAACAAGGGTATATCACTTCATTACTAATTCAATCATAAGCAAAAATTCAGATATACATATTCAATAAATCATCCTTACCATATTTCTTATCACTACACTTCTAAACCCACACTTTCAACTAACACAGGAACAACGAGATAAATAACAAGTTGCTAGTGAATCGAAATAGGCCTCACACGGCTTCACTAGACTTTGGTTTTGTGTTTTGATCAAGAAAGTTATATGAATAACATAGTAACTATGCTAGTGAATCGAAATAGGCCCCACACGGCTTCACTAGACTTTGATTTTTCACAAACATAATGATAACAAGATTACATAATACAAGAGATAGAAACTTGACACACAATATTCAACGATCTAAGAATACACCTTACTCTGTCTTAATTAAATAACTCATAAGAATGAGGGCATAACTTTCAACTTAAGGAACTTAACACACTAGAGAGCTCCTCTCAAGCCCTTTGTGTAACTTTTGAAATTTCTTCTAGAAAATATAGAAGCATTACCTGGGGAAGAACTGGAGCTTGCGAATCATGTTATCTCAAAAATAATACATAGAGGGAGAAGTATAGATTAACATTGTAGATTCTGAGGAGGAATCTGAAAGCACACCTAACCTAGGCTTAGTTCATGACTTTTATGAACATGAATAAAGTACTTTAATCTTTGGAAATCAAAAGCACTGACAGGATACTTTCTAGCTCTCTTACAATCCCATAACTATCTACGGAGAATTAAGATTAACTTTTTTTGATACCTTGAAAATGAGGCAGAGTTGGCCAGAATAGAGTAAGATGAGAATCTATATAAGCTTCTTGGAGAACCTTTTTATAGCACGATCTTAGACTTGAAAGAAGGGAAACATTTCCTAAATGCCCTGTAGCCTCTCAAAGAAAAGTACAGACGTCTCCGTACCATTTCGGAAGAATCTACTAGACACGACTTCATAGACACCCTAGGACACTTGAACTCTGTGCTCTGATACCAAGTTTGTAACGCCCCAAAATCGGGTCCCGAGATGTCACATGGTGCTTAGGGTCACAAGTGACCCCAAGTTAACCCTTCTACTGGCATAACTCATAAGCAACTGAATAAAAATACAAATCCATAAAAATCAGCAAAAATTAACTCTTTTCTTAATCTGATCGATACAAAAATAGAATTTTACAGGATTACAATTCTGCCTTTACAACCAAAACTAAAATGAAATACATCAACTTCTACTGACTGTCTATGAAGCCTCTACAAGTACTGACTGTAGGTAGCCGGGTCATGATTCCCGACTACCCCAACTCAATACGACTGAATAAAGAAAATACAACACTATAAACTCTGCATAACTAACCCAAGCCCTTGAATCAAAAGGACTCATCACCTGCTGAATGGATACCACGAACTGACTGGATCCAAAGGTGCAACTATACCTTGTACCTACATTCTGAAAATATGTAGCCCACATATGAATATGTGGGTCAGTACCAGGGAAAAATACCAAGCATATGGGGGTACAATGCATATATAAAATAATATCTTAATATCATCACAGTTTATAAAATTATGAATGCTGATATAGATGACTCACTTAGCTCGAATTAAATCATCAAAATCATGGGTAAATAATACATGTAAAGTAAAACAAGTGAGTCATTACAATACGTTCTCAATTCACTTTCATCTCAATTTCAAATCATCAAAACAATCAAATCTCATGTCAATTTTCATTAGAATATATTCCTTAAATCTTTTAAGAATAATGACTTTCTCAAACTCAGCCTTTTAAGAAAATATATTTTCATCTCAGATAGAAGAGTACACACACACACATTGGGAGATCCTATAACCGACATAAACCATGTGAGCCACATGGAGTCCAACGTCCAACCCACGTTGGGGAGAGCCGTCCTATCCTTGCCATTGGAGTAGGACTTCCAATATCAATCCAAAAACACTAGTGATCACTATATAAATCAACCTCAGCTCACTCCTACGGGGGTACGTAGTTCTAAGGAAGTAAGGTCACTTTATACCTCCCACTCGGTGCTAAAGATTTCTCCCAGATTTAGCTCAAATCATTTCAAAGACAATCCACAAAAAAACAATTTTCAGTAATATATAAATATACATCGAGAGCCATCATGCTTCTCATTTATCAAAATCAACTACGTTGTGGATTTCTTTCACACTCGAGTTCAAAACAACTCCATTAAGACCAGAAGGTCAAATCATTAAAAACATCTCAAATTATTTAAACTCAAGGTTTTTATAACATATGATTTTCTCAAAATAATAATCTCAAATAGGGTTCCAAAAACCCATACATCAATATCACCATAAAACCTTCCAAAGTTTCATACTTTATGACATAAGCACAAAAATAATCACTTAAAACTTAAAATTTCAGCTTTATATTCATACATCTTGGTAAAGAAAATTAGCTTTGGGATTCAAATCTCATTGTGCTTATAGCACATAATTTCTCAAAGTACAATTCCAATTAGGACTCAAGGTCTCATACATCAAAATCATATTAAATTTTCTCAAGATTCATGCTTTTCATCATAAATATATATAACTTACTTTAAAATCTGGAAAATTCAGCTTTATGTACAAAAATGTCATCATTCTCATTCAATTCAACTTTCAAAACATAGAGAGTATCATAATCTCATGTAAAATCATATAGGGTATAAATTCATTCTTCAAATTCATATCAAAACATGTAAAATCATGTATATTCATATAAGAAAAATTAATTTGGGCACAAGAACGAAAGAGAGTTCTTGTTGAAAAACCCCACATACCTTGAATGATGAACTTTAGATCGATACTCGTTTTTGAGATGTTAATCGTTCCTTTGAATGATGGTTCTTGGAGTTCTTGAACTAGGAACTTGGAATCTTGAATAAATTTGCAGAATTAATATTGAACTTTGGAGATTCTTGAAGTTGGATGTAGGAGCTTAGGGTTTTCTTTTTGAGGGAATTTGATGAAATATAACATATAATGCTTCTAATAGGCTTTAATATAGGGTTTGGACGGATTTTGGGTGAGGGGGAATAACCAAAATGCCCCCAAACCCATAAAAAAAAACTGAAATTCGCGTCTGAAATAGTGTTGGCACGTGATCTGCGCGCGGTGCGGGCCTAATCGCCCTGGCTTACAGCTCTTCACTAAAAGGGTTGTAACTTTTCGCTCGGGTATCGGATTTTTATAAAATTGGTATCGTTGGAAATCTAATTCAATTATCTACAATTTGATATGTCATGGGATGAAAAATTCCATGTATATAAAGAGTTATAAGTAGACCTTTGTAGAATCGAATGTCAAACTTATGACGAATCAATTGGTCTTAGCTCAACTTTGTTCTAAGTTATTGCTATGAACATTTTTCACCAGAAAGCTACTTCATAGACTAGGATAATGATCATGAAAACTATATTCACATGAGAATCACTTGGATTAGAGTTTAGACGCGTAGAAACGACGATTCGAATTCTAGCACGAAAATACGGGGTATTAAATTATCTCCCCCTGGGAACATTCTTCCTCGAATGTGAATAATTAAACTCAAACACAGAGGAATATTGGTCTTTGAGCTATCATGTACAACTGATATAAACTGAATCACTGAATCTCAAACATAATGAGCCACTGAACTGATCCGCAAGTGCATGAATTCTTATGAAAATAGCTATATGGCTAAGATAGGAATGAGAGTATCAACTTATGAGTCACCATTACTTTGCACTGGACCTGATCTCATGAGAAAATATGAGAGGTTTATAAAAATGAAAACTTAGGGTATTACAGGAGGATCCGTCATCCCTTCCCTCACTCATTGCTAGTTTTTGCTCCTAACTGAAAGACTCTGACGGGATTCTTAACTGAACACAACTGAAATGAATCTGATACTGATTATGTTTCTCAAAAGATCTGACTAAGTTACGCTGAGATCACTTGGTTCTATATTTGATAGAATGCTATTAGATCACGGTATCTGACTGATGATACAGATCTGGAATAGATTATTTGAATCGCTTCTGAGATTAGAATTGAACACTGAGTACTATTATATCTGAGCAGATTTCAGGACTGAGGCTAGATTACTATTGGTATGGAGATTATAGAGATAACTGAGATTACTGAGCTTTCTTAAGTTCTGCAATTGTCTGAGGATACAGAGTTCTATAGTTCACTGAGTTCTAAGAATCATGGCTCGACTGGAATTATCGAAAAACTAACACGGGCTTTAGACGACAGCTAAATTTTCAAATATAAATGCCCCCAAGACTCGATAACATAAAATAAAGCATAATCATTCCTCCATCATCACAACCATTCATTATCATTATTATTAAAACATCTCTTCAAGAAATTAGGAATCATAACATGCATTCATCCTCACAATCATTAAAAAATCACATCAAGCATTTAAGGATCACAAACATCTATTCATCATCACAGTCACCAAGGGGTCACTTTAAACATTTCGGTACCATAATTATATAATAATGTTGGGGAAACATGTTACTAGATCCTACTCCATTCATCAAGGATTTTACCTCAACTATTTCATACCTATATCAGTCTTGACATTTGTTTAGATATCACTTGATTTGGGAGATACTCCACACTAACAAGTCACTACTTACTCATCAAACATTTGGCATGTACTAAAGGCTTAGCATGTATCAAATAGCACATGATTGGGGAATTTACTACTACCAAATCTCCACTTGTTTACTAAGGTCCTTCAACAAAACACTAGACATGCACGGGTTCATACTTAATTGGAGATTTCCCACTATCATGGAATAATTCATCCACTTGGACATTTTATCAATCACTAGGCATGCATAAACCAACTTACAATTTGGGGTTTCCTATTCAACATACTATAATGGCCCTTATGCTTCACCTAAGCTTTCATCAAATCTATGGGGGACATGCTTTACTTATTCCACCATTTCTACATCCAAATGAAATGAACATATCACATAGAAAACAACTTCAAGAGGGTTTCTCACAAACATCACATGAATTCCACATACTAGGGTCAAAGCTCATAAATCTTATAAACAAACATGAATCAAAACTCAACAACACATGGAACATCAATTTCAACTCACATGAATCATTAACAACTCATAAACATAAAATCTTTGAGTTTTAGAAAAGGGTACTTGAGCTTCTTGGATGAAAGGGACCCAAGAATCAACATCTACATACCTTGGGAAAACTCTTTTCTTAAAATCCTTCGGAAGATTTCTTGATTTCTCTAGATATTTTTTGATTTTTGTTGAAGAAGAATGAGAGGATTTTGATTTTGGAAACCCTAATTCTTGGTGGAAGAAGAGAAAATGACGCTAAAATCCCTTAGCCGGGTATTTATAGAGGCTAGGGGGAAAGGGGAAAAGACCAAAAAGCCCTTGGAATTAAGATGAAAATCCCGATTTTACATGCTAGCGCGACGCACCATAATCGCGCCAGTTCACTAGTATTTGGACAATTGGGAAACTGCATGACGGCGCGATGCGGTGGAAATCGTGTTGCCATCTTGATTGTGAACTAGAACTATACTACGACGTGGTGGAATCATGGAAGCTCACTGGATTTTGATGATTGCCATTTTGGCTGGCTCTGCGATGCGCTAAGGTGCCAGGTGGCACACTGTCTCACTAGAATGGCTCTAACTCTTCACCCGAGTGTTCAATTTGGGTGAATTTGGTATCGATGGAAAACTTATTCAATGATCTACATGACAAAAATTAGAAATTACAAAAATTCCACATGATTCAAAGTATTTCATACTTGGGAAGATATTTTTGAAACTCTTAGACTCGGATTTCTGTTTTACTGAATACGCTCTAAGGCTTAGACTGGAAGAGGATTTTGCGTGGTATTACATACCCAACACTCTTGAATATGATGTCCTGGATTGCCACACCCAAATCACATATTACTACCCACTCTACACTCACCCTAATAGTGTCTGCCGCACTTCTTACATAAAGGATTGGTATGAGCACTACTAGCACTGACCTAGGACTTAGAACCTAGTGCCCTATCCCTATTGTTGTTTTTGAATTTGGGTACTGGAGAACTGGATAAAGAAGGTACTGGGGATAAAGACCTCTAATGAAACTGAGGACGGTTACCACCTTCTGACTTTGGCTGATTGAAATTAAATCTACCCGTCTAAGCTCTCTTGTTTCCTCTCTCTCTCTCCGTAATCTCTCACTCCTCTATCTGTTGAGCATGAACCATCAGCCTAGACAAGTCCATCTCACTAATCAACATTATGGTTCTACACTCCTTGACCACATTATTAGACACGCCAGACACAAACTTACTCATCTTGGACCTACTGCCAGCCACCACATAAGGAGCATATCTATCTAACTGAGTGAACTTGGGAGAATATTCCCTCACACTAATGTTGTATTGCCTCAAATTAATAAACTCCAACACTTTGGCCTCTCTTAACTCCAATGGACAGAATCTGTCTAAGAAAGCTGTGGCAAACTCTTCCTAATCTATAGGCCCTGTATCAACACCTCTATCAACTTTCCAGTGCTTAAACCAAGTATGGGATACATCCTACAATTGATATGCAGCCAAACCGGTACTCTGAATAGACTTCACCCCCATAGCATCCGTGATATTCTGAACTATATCTAAGAATTCCTGTGGATCCTCTTCAGACTTGGATCCCATAAAAGAAGGAGGATTCATCCTGGTGAAATCCCGAATTCTAGTTACAATAGTATTGACCACTGGGTTTTCCAGGAAAATAGATGGTCGTTCATTCTGTGCTGCTACGGAGTTTTCTCGTATAGTGAACGCAGACCTGAATTCTACGTGAGAGACATGCATGTCCAGAGGATCTACCTGGATGAGCTGAGGGGCTGGCTAAGTTCCTATTCTTCTTCCGTTCTTCTTGGGAGGCATGTTCTATAAACAGAAGGAGGAAAAAGATTAGACAAAGAGTTTAACTTGAGCTTATGATCACTAGTACGACATGAATACGGAAAGAAGGGATACTTTTTCCTAAATGCCTTGTAGCCTCTCGTCCATAAGTATGGCGCTCTACACATCCATGCACAAGACTTTACTTGATGCGACTTTCAGAATTCCTAGGACACTTTAAAACCTTAGGCTTTGATACCAAGTTTGTAACGACCGGAGGCTACCCCTAGTCGTTACATGGTGCTTACGACCCCAAGGGACCACAAGTTAACCCATGAGCTGGTACCTTCTATGAGCACTGAATGATATAATCATAAATGTAGAAGAATACTAACATGCCATAAGTTTTTAATAACTTAATTTAAATTTGAAATATGAGACTATAAAAGAAACAGACTAAATCTGATAAAATAAAGATAAACTGGATCACTAACGTTAATATCTGACTACTGAATAACTAACTCTATTGTCTGAAAAGACTCTATAACGGATTGACTAAATATGAGTTTATGGGACAGACCCCAACTAACTCCAACTAACTACTAATTGAGGCATGAAATGAAGTAAGCCTGTCCTCAAAGTATGAGAACTCACCACTACTACTGTTGCAAATCTGCTGAGTTTACTCACAAACCGGGAACTGAGCATCAGAACCTATGATAAAATACATCATAGAACAAAAAAAAGATATGCAATCAGTACTTTTAATGTACTGGTCTGCTAAATGAGGTAGGCTAATATGCAAGGTTTCATAAATAAGATTAATGATCTATCTGAATATACATGAAAAGCATGACATACTGAATAAAGAACATGAAATCTGCAGATACTGAACATGCATGAAAGTCTATAAAATACTAAAAATACATAAAAATCTGCAGACACTAAGGATACATAACAAAGTATATGACATGAACTGGATGGAATCTTCAAACTGAAATACTAAAATTAACTAAAATCTATACGATTTGGTCAAGCAATACTAAGACTGAAGAACTGAATTGTAACTGTAACTGAGACTATATCTGAGACTATGGGAGGTATCATCTAACCAACATTCACCAATTTGAGATAATCGGGGTCCAACCTGTAACCCTAGTTATAAGGGTATTAATACCGTGCAACGGGTACTAACGCTGGCTTTGTGGATCCACTAAAGTGATATCATGTCCATAGGACTAAGGGTGTCAAGCCTGAACTGACGGGTGACCCTTGCGAGATAGTCGAGCCTAATCTGATTGGTGACTACTCATATCCTATGCTGGCTACGTAGTTCTAGAGTTTAGGGACTGCTATTAATGACTCAACCTATCTGACGGGGAAGCCTCCATCCCTACACTTGCTCAGTTATAAATCCTACTCCCAACTAAATAACATTGAAATGCTAGAATATTCTAAGTTTAACTGACTGCTCTGATATTGCTCATGATATAATCTGAAGTTATTCTGAAGATACTGAGACAACATTAAGTAAACAGCTACGGTTTTGGGTATTTAATACCCCTAGGACTTAAAACAATAGTAGCAGCATGACACTAAAACATTGAAGAACATAGCATGAAGACTCTTATTAAATCAACTGCTCTTTTAGGCATTTTAAAATAAATAGAATTACTAAAGGACTGGCATAATTGACATGAATTATCATGGTAAACACTAAGTCTTGATTTAATTCAACAAATGATAACACTAAAACAAGAGGAATCGAATAACAACAATAACTTTATTAAAACATGGTATTAAATCAAAGTTCATGGAGATTAATAGATGAAATCATGATTAAAAATCAAATAACTTAAATAGATCATACCTTTATAATTAAAAAGGTTACTTGAGCTCTATGGATGAAAGGAATCCATGGATGAAATCTAGCATACCTAGGATAATGAATTTGAGAGGATTGATGGTGAGTTCTTGAGAAATTGCCTTGAATTTGAGAGCTAGGATTTTTGATTTTGAAAAGGGGATCTTTAATTTTGAAGAAGAGTTGATTAATAAATTACTATAGGTCGATTGAGGCTAAATTTTGTGTTTTGGGTTAATTATGGTTGTGGAAGAAGACCCAATTACCCTTAGACAAATTTAAAAATGGAAGCTGAAAACTGAAAAACCCAATTTTTGGCCTTGGCGCAATGTGCCACTATCATGCCAAGCCACTTGAAAATGGACAACTGAGACCTGGAAAAACGTCGCGATGCGGTGCCATCACGGTAAAGCTTTGTATTCCATTTTGGCCACCTCCGCTATGCGCCAGCATCGCAGAAACCAACTTGAAATTGACAAATGGGAATTTGGCCTGCTGCGTGCCCTGAATGCGGAGTCACACTAGAAATTAAAAATTGTCATTTGGGTTGCCTACGCGATGGGTTAGGGTTAAAATGAGAGGGTTTTGCGCTTGAAGCTTAAAATCGCCATAACTTCTTACCTGGTTATCGGATTTGGGAGAATTTTATATCGTTGGAAAGCTAATTGAATTTTCTACACAATGGCAGGCTCTAAACTAAAAAATAATAAGTGTTTCAGAAATTATATATACAAATACTCATGCACTGGGACTTAGATTTTGCTAGGTAAATACGAGGTGTTACACATATCTTGCTTCTAGGATAGCCTAGTTCCAAGATTCTTTTTAATTGATTACACTCTAATTATTATTAGTCTCAAGTTAACTCCTTAGAATCCCAAGAATTACTCTCACATTTCCCAAAAATTGAAAACCCCCAAACCTTCTTGTACTAGGTTTGAATTTAGTTAGTAACTCTCATTCTGAACCTACTCAATTTCCATTTACATTGTTCCTCACGGATTCGACCCAGACACCTAGTTGGGTAAATATATTGAAAACAATCTCATTCCACTTAATTGACGTATAAGTTGAGCGTTATCAAAAAATGATGCCATAGTTGGGGAACAATTTAGCGTATTGAGTTAGTTTTGAATTTTAGCTTACTTTCTTAAATTTAAACTTGTAAATATTTTTTGGTTATTTTCTTTTGTTTATTTTGTTAGGTAGATTTTTAGTTTTTTTTAGTTGTTTCTATGGCATCTTGGGGTAAATATGATTTTGGTAGTTGGAAATCCTATCTTGATGATCCATGTCCATATTATGATAGACCCCACTTTCTGTGAGATTGTAGATATGGTCCCCAAGAAGAGATGTGTGCACCATCTTGACCCTATTGGGAGCATGATTATTCCTTATGTGGTGGTCTTGATGGACATCAAAGCCATTGTCCAAATTCCCTTCTCCTTGTTATGGTAACCTGATTTCTAGTTCTTCTTATGATTTTAATAGGTCTTATAAAAAGAAAAGCAAAGAACAAAGCACGGGAAATAGTGGTGTTGGAGAAATACTTCAACGTATATTGGAGTTGATAACAACGATAGAGAAGGAAGCCACTCCTATACAAAGGCATTTGGAGAGGCAATCTAAAAGATAGAAGGTGTGGGCATGGAAATAAATCCTTTGAACATTACAACCATGCCCATCCTTCTAAATGATCTTGACATTAAAGAATCCTCAATGATTTGACAACCAACCATATCTCAATAGAGAAAAATATCAAAATAAAAGAAATGACGCTTGAGTCAACAGAAGAATAAGAGCCAATTTCTTATGAAGACTCTAATCCATTTCGTGGTGAGGATGATAATAGGTATATAATTCCAAAATTAAGGAATAGGCCTCATTCAAACCATTTCTCAATGTTGTGATTAGTTGATGTGATGAAAGTCAATCTACCTAAGCCAATGATGGATCTTGGGGAAAAGGAGCACCATCCCTATATTTTGGAATTTGATGTTCCAAAGGCACAAATATGAAACCCCCCCCATCTAAGGCCAAGGTGCTCAACTTCCAATGTACAACGAGTGGCCTCTTAATGAACCCAACTTTACACAAGGAGCCAAATCAAAATTTTGATATAAAGCTGGGTAAACAGTTCAATTCATTGAAGTGGCATGATAGAACTTATCTCATCATGCACTTACATTTGACCAATGCACCTAAAAGATGTAGTAATTTAAAATTGGGTAGGAAATTTAAATCCTCTAAGTGGAGACACAAATAAGGATTAAAAAGTCATCATGTGGCGACGTTAAATAAAGCGCTAGATAGGAGGCAACCAATTGTTTCTATATTTGCATTTTTATACTTTTGAATAAGGCATAAAATTTTAATGTTTTCCAGATACTTTGGACAGGGTGTAAGCCAAAACTAATGGAAGAACCAGATTAGAAGTGTAGCAGCCATGTAGAAAAATAAAGCAAAACAGTAGAGCTGATGGCCTTGGTTACCACGATCGCGAGTTTAGGGCCACGATCACGGTACCATGATCGCACCAATGAGGCCACGATCGTGCCTCTCTGTCAACCTTTCAACATAATTATTAATGCAATTTCAGAGAGCCCTATGACCCTTCTTATTATTTTAAACTGTGTAGTAAGGTCAATACAAGTCTTATAGTAGAGGGATTTGGCCCCACCCTTGTGTGTAAATAGTAGCTTGCAATATTTGATCTTAACTGATGCAAAACATGGAAATTTTGTAAAGTAGTTGTTTTGATTTTTTTTCTTTTTATTTCTTTGAATAATAATAGTAAATGATTCGTTCCCTATGATAGATTGAGAGACATCATCCTTAAGGGAAAAGCATCGTGTTTGGGTTTGGAGCCATAGATGTAGGGTAATTCTGTGTCCCATAGCATCAAGTCATGAATGCAAGGGAAGTCTAAGTACCTGTGGCATTTGAGAATTGGGATCTCACTTATACCTATGGTGAAGTGTGAGTAACCATATGGTTTGTTTGCCTATTTTGAGCCACAATGTGAGACTAAGGGCTTGGTTGTATCCATATCCTAGCAAATTAAGAGTGGTGCAAATGCTAAATAAACAACCCTCTTCATCAAAACTTTTTCAAAAATCAAGGGCATGGACGTGAAAAACTTTGTAAAAAAAGTTCTTCACTTTTTGTGACTCCATAAGTTTTTGACTTGTAAATAATGGTATATACTCCAATTTTGTCTCTCACAGGAAGAGACATTGAGCCTCTTTTGCCAGTTTTTGCATGCTATGTATGGTGAGCTTTTGTATTCAACTCTTGAATACTTGTTTTATCTAGAACTTGCTCTATTAGTTTTTCAAATCTAATTTTGATCGTAGTTGGTTGGAGAAATGATATTTGGCCATATTTGTTACTTTGGAACCCACTCTAGCCTAAAAAAATAGCCTACCCGTGCATAAAATTTATCCCTAGTTACCCACTTTGAGCCTTTGGATCTTTCTTTGGCAAACTCATTACAAATCGTCAACCATTCTTTTTATCTCTCTTTTGAACTATACCCTCCTTGATCGTAAAAATGAAACTTGAGGCTAAAATGCTAAGTTAGGGGTGGTAAAGATTTATGGAAGTAATTTTGGGGCCATGAAGTGTTAGTAAATTAAATACCTATTGAGCCTTAGCATTGTAAGCAAATGAAAAGTAAATGAAAGAGTTCAACAAAGAAGAGTATTTCATGAAAATTGCAAGTAAAATAAATAGAACAAAAAGGGTGAACAAAGGAAGAAAAAATGTAGGCATATGAAAAGAGAGAAAACAATGAAGAGTGGACCGTAGTAAAAAAAGAGGATTAAATAATATGATGTAGATGCTCAAGGAAGGGTGTAGCCATGTTGTTCCAAATGATATCCTACCCTCACACGAACCTACGTTACAAGCTTGGAAAGTCCTTTGAGATCTCCAACTATTTACTTTCTTAGTAGTGGGGATTGAAAATAGGGGCAAGCCTACGGTATTACATTTGTTTCATAGAGATTTCTTTTATGAGGGAGAGAGTTTCTGCATTTAAATTCCTTGTTACATAAGTGGAATTTTCTTTCTTGTGAGGAGGCATGTAAGCAAGTTAAGGTGGGTGATTTTGTTATCTCCCAAAAAATAAGGCAAAAAGGAGTATAATGTAATTAAGGTCAAAGAGGAGTAATTTCTTGAGTATTACCGATTGTTGAATGATGTCTCTTTGAAGTCTTTTACATCCTTGAAAATTATGGGTTATGTTGAGGGGTGTCGTGTAATAGTCTTGCCCATGCTTGAAGAGCTATTTGTGGTAGTAATTAAGTTGAAGTCATCATGATCATTTGGGTTATCTAATTTAGGCATAAAAGTGCATTGTCTCATGGTAAGTTGTAATAATGCTTGAGGACAAGCAAAACTTTAAGTTTTGGGTGTTGATGAGTGGTGAATTAACCACTAATTTACACTCAACATTAATGGACACTACTACAATTTGAAAGTAAAAGTGAGACACATTTGGGATTAAATGTACTAATTCCCAAATTTTTCAGGTATACAAGTGTTGAGAAGAAAAGAAACAAACTTGAGATAAAAAAAGATCAAAAAAAGGAATTGAAGTGAAAGAGTTGAACAAGATGAAGCATGATCAGGATCTAACCCTCAGATATCGCGATCGTATGCATTATCCTGCAATAGCAGTGAGTAAGGCTAGTTGACCTACTGTAATGATGATGGACTAACCGCGAATGAAGTGATTGAGATCGCTATCAATCTTTTGGTATCGCATAAGAGCAAAAAATGGCCCAAGGGCTGAGACGTCATTTTACCAGTCGATCCCAAATCCCATTTAAGGCTAAAAAGTCATTCGTTCTAGAAAAAACTTCCCACAACCCTACCTCACATCATTATTTTAGGATTTCTATAATTTCTTAGGGCTTGGAGAACAAATTTTTTCTAATTTGAGCTACGAAGACATTAGAGTAACTTCCAAATATAGATTTGGCTATATCTATTGAAGATTCATTTGAGTCTAAATTGTGGTTTTCTCTATCTTTATTGTTCATATAAATAACTTTAATTGACATATTAGTTTACTTGTGATTATTATTATTATCATTTTCTGGATGTACCTCTTGGGATTATGTTTGATTAGGAAGAAATTGGGCATGGGTGGTGATGTATTTGTGTAGATTCTAGTTTGTTGGTTATTGGTTCTTCTATTGCTTGATTAAATTGGTTGGGATTTGATAGGTGAAAGCCTCAAATACCCACATGGGTATGATGAGCAAAAGCTCTATGCTCTAGAAAACCCAAAGCCATCTTTGAAAGAAGGGTTTTGGGTAAAGGTTAAGAATCCATATCATTGGTGAAAGAGGGATGTGGATACCAAAGTAATAGTAGACAATTTATGGGTTTGTCTTGCTAATTGTTCACTATATTAGACATAAGGGAAAATGTGAGGTTAACTATCCTTCAGATTCCATCTTAGAAATAGGGGTGCCTAACTGAGGTATTGGGTAGCTTTAATTGACAAACTTGTTAGGTACTCGAAAGGGTCAATGAGTGACATATTTGTGGCTTTGCTGAAAAACTAGGCTTAAGGACTTTAGACCTAGCCTACCATGTCATAAACAACTAGAATTTGCATTGAATTATTACATACCAATGTATATCTTAACTCTAGGATAGCATAGTCCTAAGATACATTTTAATTGATTACACTCTAATTATTATTAGTCTCAAATTAGTTCCTTAGAAGCCCAAGAATTACTCTCACATTTCCCAAACATTGAAAACTCCCAACCCATCTTGTACCATAGGTTTGAATTTAGTTAGTAACTCTTATTCTGAACGTACTCAACTGCCACTCACATTGTTCCTCGTGGATTTTACCCTGACTCCTAGTTGGGTTAAATGTATTGGCAATGACCACCTTACACTTAATTGATGTGTATGCTGAGAGTTATTAATACCTGATCTAGGGTCCAATTCTGGATTTTTCTAGAGTTTCACCAGTTCCCTTTAGTCCATACAAAACTTCTCAGGCTGAAGTAACAAATGATGAGTTTTGTCAGTCCATTCAAATGTTGGCACAGTTTATAGCTACTCAATCTGAGTATGATTTTCCTGTTACTCCATTTTCTAAGACCACAAGGGTTGGAAAGTTCCTGAGGTTGAACCCTTTGACCTTCACTAGCGTTAAGGTGGAGGATGATCCTTAGATTTTTTGGATTAGATAGAAAATATCTTTCATGTTATGCATACCAATAATGTGAAGGGTGTAGTGTTTATTGCCTATGAGATGAAGGATGTGGTGTACTACTTGTATGATTAATAGGATCAGTCAAGGAGTGACGATGTTTAGTCATCTCTGTGGGAAGACATTTATAATTATTTTTTTGGACTTCTTCTTTCCTCAGGAGTTGAGAAAAGTAAATGCGGAAGAGTAATTGATTTGAAACAGGCTAATATATCAGTCAAGGAGTATGACTTGATGTTTCACCAGTTTTCTCAGTATGCTCTAGAGATGATTTCTAGGATGAGAGATAGAATGAGGATGTTCGCTTTAGGCTAGCCTAGAGAGTTGATATTTGAGAATAAGGATGCCTTGTTGATCAATGACATGGATATCTCCAGGTTGGTTGTGTACATGCAATAGGTAGAGAAAGAAAAGAAGAAGCAGGATGAAATAGAAAAGAGGTAGGGAAAGAAGTTTAGGTTCTTTAAGCAGGGTTGTGGCCAGTGATAGTGTTTTATGGATGGAATAAATTGTCCAAAGAATAAGTGGGGCAATTCTGGCTCTTACTCGATGGTTTGTGCTACCTACCCAAAGTTATTGGGTAATAGGAGTTTCTATGGTGTCCATAGATTTAGGGAACAAGGTACCTTATCTCATACTAGTAGGTCCCAATCATCTCCATCATATCCTCCTACAAGTTTTGTGGTAGACTGAATCAGTGTTTCTGTGATGAGGGGAGAGAGAAGTGCTTTAATTGTGATTAGCCATGGCATATGCTTAGAATCTGTCCTGTTGGTAAGGTTACTTCATGTAAGTCCCTGCAGAATCCTAGTCGTTTGAGTCCTTTAAAGCATGCCAAAAGAGGTCCCAGACTTAGAAATATTCATCTAAGTGTTAGGACTTAGTCATTTCTAAAGCCCTCAAACTTTGAGAAACTTATTTACGACATTCCCGACCTTAAAAAGTTAGTTTTTGAGTTGATTCATGATCGCGAAAGTCAATAGTACATCTCGGGTGAGTTTTAGAATTTTTAGAAAATCTTAAGGGCGTGTTTGAAACTCCAAAACAGTGGCTCAGGGCAATTAGACCGCAACACACTACCCATTTCGGTGTTGGGGGAGCCCGCGATGCCGACCGTGGCGCCTTCCCAAAGTGGTGCTCAGATCCCGTGGCGCACTAGCCAGTCCATTCTGAGTAATGTCTGCAATTTTATTTCATATTTTTAAGGGCAAATGGGTCATTTTCCCTTCACCCAATAGGTCCGTAACAAGGGATTAAATCCCCAAATAGCATAATTTCTCATCCTTTTCACAAAATCCACTCAAGAACAAGCCCTAGTTTCATCAAGCTCAAGAATCAAGTCTCAAGAACTCACCACAATCTCTACGAAATTAATAATCAAGGTATGTTAGGTGTTCATTCATGGGTTCCTTTCACCCATGGAGTCCAAGAACCTTATTTAAACATACAAGTTTATAGATTTATGATTTCCATGCTTAAAATTGATTGTATTCATGTTCATGATACTAATTGGGTTTCAATCAATGAATAAATTGCAAGTTTCATGAAATTAAATAACATGTGTGATGAATATGTGTTTATCATGATAAATCCTTAATTTTACCATTGATTATTGTATCCATGCTGTTCATACGTTGACTATTATTATGTGAAATAATCATGCTCCCCAAGTGTTTGATAAAATGCTTGTGTGAATTGAGTAGTGAACAAATTTTTATGAGGTCTCATTCATGTACAAGCTCATGTATATTAAGTGTTTGACAAAATGTCTAAATGAATGCATTATTAAAAAGCAAGTATTATCATACTTTCAAGATTATACCATACTTTATTTTCGATGCTATCGAGTTTTGGGGGTATTCAATACCTAAAAATCTAGATATTTACTTAGTGTTTCAGTAGTTACAGAATAGCCGCGGTAGTGTCACGATCAGTAGTACTCAGTCAGTTACAGACCTCAGTTAAACTCAGCTCAGTGCAGTTTAGTTTTGTAATTAGTGTCTATTCAGTTGGGAGTAGGATTCAGCTCTGAGTGAACACAAGGATAGGGGCTCACCTGCTAGTAGAGGGTGTGACTCTTAGAAGTAGTCATTGCATTCCAGAACTACATAGCCATCATATATTGAGATATCAACCTGCAAGTTGAGGGTTGATAAGATGTTTTACCTACCAGTTGAGGGTACCACCGTTCTCATTCAGGGCATATGTCAAATAAGGGTGACTCTTTAGCTTGTCTTTACCCGTGGCACTGTACTGACCCCAATCCATTCAGAGAGAAATGTCAGTTAGATGATTACCTTCCATAGTTTTAGTTTCAGCCTCAATATAGTACTCAGTTCAGTTCTACATGATCAAGACTGCGAGAAAAGTCACTCATTATTAGTAATTCAGTTATTAGTAATCATAGATATCAATCACTCAGTATCATAAATCAGTACTCAGCTTCCATAAAAGCTTAGATATAGTATATATATGTATATATATATGCACAGTATTGTATATTCAGTACTTTATAGTATATTCAATTATCCAGGTACTCTTATTCAGTTACTGTTCATGCAAATAAACCCTTGTATTCAGCCTTAACTCATCTAGCATACCCGTACATTCCACGTACTGATCACATACTCTTTTCCTTGCATTATGTAGTATCATATCATAGGTTCGGACGCTTAAGTTCTTGATTGTGCTTTGCCAGATTTAGTCAGCACTAGCAGATTCAGTAGTGAGTCCTCATCTATCAAGGATATTCTTTTATCTCACTAATATAGTATCTTTAGTATTTTTTTTAGTCGAAGTTAGTTAGGGGCTTGTCCCATCAAATCCACATTAAGCTAGCTCATTTAGAGGATTTTCGGACTAGACTAGTTCAGACAACATTCAATTTTCAGATGTTATTTCAGTATTATATTTATTAGTATTCAGATTATGAACCTTATGGCATTTTATCCTATTTTCTATATTATTTCAGTATTATTATTCAGTGCTCACAGCAGGTCCCATCAACTCCACATTCAGATAGTTTATTTAGAGGCTTTTCGAACTAGACTAGTTCAGAAAACATCCAATTTTCAGATATTATTTCAGCATTATATTTATCAGCATTCAAATTATGAATCTTATGGAATTTTAGCCTATTTTTTGTGTTATTTCAATAGTATTATTTAGTGCTCACACTAGGTAACTGTCATGGGTTAGCTTGTGGTCCTTCGAGGTCGTAAGCACCATGTGGCATTTGAGGTGCGAACTCGGGGCGTTACAAAGAGCCTAATGTTCAAACGAGTCCTAGGGAGTCTGAAATCTGTGTCTAGTAGAGTCGTGTGCATGGGTGTGTAGCATGCTACTCTTATGGGCAAGAGGTTATGAGGCGGTTTTAGTAAATTTCTCTTTTTTCTAGTATTCATGTCGTTTGAGTGAGCATAAGCTCAAATTAAACTCTCAGTCTGATTCTTTTCTTCCTTCTATTTACATAACATGCCTCCCAAAAAGAACAATGGAAGAAGAACAGGAAACCAGTCAGCACCTCACCCCATTTAGGCAGATCCCCTGGACAAGCATATGTCCCATGCAAAGTTTAGAGCTACGTTCACCACTCTAGACAATCCGTAGTAACTCAGAATGAATGTCCAGCTACTGTTAAGGCCAACCAGTGGCCAATACTACTACATCCAAGATTTGGGACTTCACCTAAATAACTCCTCCCCTATTTTCAGGATCTAAGTCTTAAGAGGATCCACAGGAGTTCCTTAATTAGTTGCTGAAAGTAATAGATATTATGGGAGTGACTTCAAGTGAGAATGCTGAGTTATCTCTCTATCATCTATAAGATATAGTTCATATGTGGTTTAAGAAATGAAAGGTAGACAGGGGAACAAATGTAGGGCCCATAGAATGGAAATAGTTTGCTACTACTTTTCTAGATAGATTCTTTCCTTTAGAGTTGAGGGAAGACAAAGTGTTAGAGTTCATCAATCTCAGGCAAAGAAGTATGAGTATGAAAGAGTATTCTCTTAAGTCTACTCAGTTATCCAGGTATGCTCCCCTTGTAGTAGCAGACAATAGGTCCAGAATGAACAAGTTCGTGTTTGGGTTATAAGAGAGTGTGGTTAAGGAGTGTAGGACTATGATGCATATTAAGGAGATGGACATATCCAAGATTATGATCCATGCTCATCAGATAGGAGAAGCTAAGAATAAGAAGAGAGAGAGGGAGAATAAGAGAGCTAGAACAGGTAGCTTCAATTTCACTCAGCCTAAGTCAAAATGTGGTAATCATACCCAATTTTGACCAAAATCTTTAGTTCTAGCTCCGTCCCAACAAGTGCTCCAGAACCTAAGTTCAAAAATGGTAACAAGGATAAAGCACCAAGCTCTAAATCTTAGGGAAGTGTCCGCAGTGCTCGAACAAATCCTCTTTTCCAGAAATACGGTAGAAACCATCAGGGTATCTTCAGAGCTGGCAGTGATGTATCTTTTCGGTATGGAAAGCCAGGACATAAAATCAGAGATTTTTCTCAATCGGGTTTACAAGATCAGTTTAATCATACCTCAGCTCAGTCCAGTCGCCAAATCAGCAGGGTGCCACTTCTAGTCCCACTAGTGGGCAACGCCCAGACAGGCTCTATGAACCTCAATCCTGACAAGATTAGGAAAGTTCTCCTGATGTGGTCACTGGTACGTTATAGATTTTCCATTACTTCTTTATGCCTTATTAGATCCAGGAGCCTCTCTATCTTTTGTAAGTCATTACATAGCAATCAATTTTAATGTCAAACCAAAAGTTTTAATATAACCTTTCTCATCTCTACCCCAGTAGTTCAGTCTATCATAGTCGTGCGGGTATACAGGAACTGTCCGATTATGATATGTCAGAAAGTCACTTTGGCAGACTTAGTAGTGTTATATATAATGGATTTAGATGACATTCTTGGCATGGATTGGCTCCATTCATGCTATGCCTCAGTTGATTGTAGAAAAAAAATTGTTCATTTCAGTTTCCTAATAAACCAGTCCTTGAATGGAGGGGTAGTACTACAATGCTTAAGGGTCAGTTGATTTAATACCTTAAAGTGAGAAAAATAATATCCAAAAGATGTGTCTATCATCTTGTGAAAGTCAAAGACTCTCGTTCAAAGACTCCTAGTATTGGGTCAGTTCTAGTAGTAAATGAATACTCTGATGTGTTTCCTGAAGATCTTCCCAGAGTTCCTCCCAAAAGGGAAATCGACTTTGGAATAAACCTTCTTTCAGACACTCAGCTCATCTCTATTCTGCCACAAAGAATGGCACTAGGTGAACTCAGAGAGCTAAAAAACAGTTGAAAGATCTCCTAGATAAGGGATTTATAAGACCTAGAATTTCCCCATGGGGTGCACCAGTTTTATTCGTGTGTAAGAAAGAGGGTTCTCTCAGAATGTGTATAGACTACCGTCAGTTGAACAAAGTCACAGTCAAGAATAGATACCTACCTCCTAGAATTGATGAATTGTTTGACAAACTTTAGGGTGCCAGTTACTTCTCTATGATAGACCTTAGATCAGTCTATCATCTACTGAGAGTCAAAAACTGTGACATTCCAAAAATATCTTTCCAAACTCGGTATAGTCACTTCGAGTTTCTAGTCATATTATTTTGTCTCACTCATACCCCAACAGCTTTCATGGACCTAATGAACTGCATGGTCAAGCATTACTTGGACATGCTCATTATAGTCTTCATCGATAACATTCTTGTCTATTCTCATAGCAATAATAATCATGTAGATCACCTCATAATCGTGCTTCAGACTCTCAGAGCTCATTAGTTGATAGCAAATTTCAGTAAGTGCAAATTTTGGCTAAGGTCAGTAGCATTCCTTGGTCATATTATTTTCGGTGATAGAATTAGGGTTGATCCTCAAAAGACTAAAGTGGTGGGAAACTGGCCTATACCTATCTCTCCATCAAATATCAAGAGTTTCTTGGGTTTAGCTGGCTATTACCATCAATTTGTTGAAGGGCTTTCATCTATTGCATCCCTCATGTCCAGATTGACTCAAAAAAAGCTAAGATTCAGTGGTCAGATTCTTGTGAGAAAGTTTTTAGGAGTTGAAGACTCGACTTACTACCACCCCAATTTTGACGTTACCAGATAGTTCAGATGGGTTTGTGTTATACTGTGATGCCTCAAGAATAGGTTTGGGTTGTGTCCTGATGTAGATAGGTAAGGTCATAGCCTATAACTATATACAGCTTAAGCCTCATGAAAAGAATTATCCTACCCATGATCTAGATTTAGAAGCTATTGTGTTTTCTTTAAATATTTGGAGTCATTACTTGTATTAGGTGTATGTTGATGTGTTCAAAGATCACAAAAGCTTGCAGTATGTTTTATCTCAAAAATATTTGAATCTTAATTAGAGAAGGTGGTTAGAGTAGCTGAAATATTATGATATCAGTGCTTTGTATCATTCAGGCAAGGCCAATATAGTGGCAGATGCTCTTAGTAAGTTTTCTATGGGTAGTGTTGATAATGGTAAGAAAAAGTTAGTTTAGGAATTCCATCAGCTTGCCCGACTAGGTGTCTTCTTAGTAAACTCAGTAGAGGGCAGTATGTAGGTGCAGAATAGTTCAGAATCATCTCTGGTTTCTAAAGTAAAGGAAAAGAAGGATAGAGATCCTAGTCTTGTTAAGTTGAAAGAGTCCATCAGAGATCAAAAGGTATAGGTGTTCTCCTAAAAAGGAGGTGGTGTGTTCGTTGCCAGGGTCAGATATGTGTGCCAGGTGTAGATGATTTAAGGAAACAAATTCTTGCAGAAATGCATGGTGCACATTACTCAATTTTTCCAGTGACCACTAAAATGTACTACGATTTGTGGGAGATCTATTGGCGGAGTAGGATGAAGAGGGATATCGCAATGTTTGTAGCTAAGTGCTTTATGTGTTAGCAGGTTAAGATTGAGCATCAAAATCCTAGTGGGTCCATGCAGGAGTTCAATATTACCACATGGAAGTGGGAAGAAGTGAACATGGACTTTGTGATGGGTTTGCATCGTACTCGTCATCAGCATAAATCAATTTGGATTATCATAGATATGTTGAACAAATCTTCTTATTTCTTTCCAGTTCATACCTCTTACTTAGTTGAGTATTATGGAAAACTCTATGTTAAAGAGTTTATCATATTTCACGGTGTCCTATTGTCCATCATTTCTAATAGAGGTACGCAGTTGACATTTCACTTTTGGTAAGCCTTCCAAAAGGGTCATGGTACCTAAGTGCAACTCAGTACAGCCTTTCACCCTCAAACTAATGGTCAAGTAGAAAGGACCATTCAGAATCTAGAATATATATTGAGAGTGTGTTTTGTTGACTTTAAGGGTAGTTGGGATATCAACTTACCTTTGATTGAGTTTGCGTATAATAATTGCTATTATTCCAGTATTCAGATGGCTCCGTTTGAGGCTCTTTATAGGAGAAGATGTAGATATCCCATTGGTTGGATCGAAGTAGGTGAGGCCATAGTAGTAGGGCCTAACTTGGTGTTTGATTCCTTAGAGAAGGTGCAATTAATCATAGAAAGTCTTAAGGCATCCCAGAGCTGACAGAAATCATATGCAGATGTGAGGAGAAAGGATCTCGAGTTTGAGATTGGCAATTTTATGCACTTGAAAATCTCTCCCATGAAGGGAGGGAAAAGGTTCGGCAGGAAGGGAAAGATCATTCCTCGATATTTTGATCTTTAAAGAATTCTCAACCATTTCAAAAAGGTAGCTTACAAGCTTGAGTTACCTTCTAACCTAGCCTCAATACACCCAGTATTCCACATCTCCTTGCTAAAGAAATGCATTGGTGACCCAGCAATCATAGTCCCCTTAGAGGACATAAATATTCATAATGATCTCTCATTCGAAGAGGTTCCAGTCCAAATCTATGATCGCTAGATTCGCAGACTAAGGAACAAACAAGTTCCCTTGGTCAAAGTTCTTTTGCAAAATCAGCCCATTAAGGGAGCTACTTGGGTAGCAGAAGCAGATATACAGACCAAGTATCCTCAACTCTTCTCCGCAAACTCAGACTCAGCTTAAGTTAACAGTCTTCCTTAGATTTTACTCTACTCCATACTCATTTACAGCCGTATAACATTCTCATATCATTCATGAATTCATGAAACAGTTCAGTCATATGTCATGTCTCCAGAATTTAGTCGTGCTTCAGTTATGTATGTCAGTGTAAGAACAATTCAGCAGTTCCTCTCAGTTCCATCAGTCCCATTCGAGGACGAATGTTCCCAAGAGGGAGATATTGTAAGACCCATCAGAATCCTAGTCATTTGAGTCCTTTAAATCATTCCAAAAGAGGTCCCAGACTTAGAAAATTTCAGCAAAGTGTTAGGACTTAGTCATTTCTATATCCCTCAAACTTTAATGAATTTATTTACGACCTTCCCGACCACAAAAAGTTAGTTTTTAAGTTGATTCATGATCGGGAAAGTCAAGAGTACATCTCAGGTGAGTTTCACAATTTTCGGACAAGCGTAAGGGCATGTTTGAAACTCCAAAATTGTGGCTCAGGGTGATTATCCTATGGCACCCTGCCCAGTCTAGTACAGGGGGAATCCCACAATACAGACCACGACGCCCTGCCCAGAGCGGCGCTCCAAAACCCGCGGCGCCCTGGCCAATCCAGTCCAGGTAATTTCTGCAGTTTTGTTTAGCATTTTTAAGGACAAATGGTTCATTTTCCCTTAACCCAATAGGTCCAAAGCAAGGGATTAAATCCCCAAATAGCATAATTTCTCATGCTTTTCATAAGATCCTCTCAAGAACAAGCACTAGTTTTATGAAGCTCAAGAATCAAGTCTCATGAACTCACCACAATCTCAATTAAATTAACAATAAAGGTATGTTAGGTGTTCATTCATGTGTTCCTTTCACATATGGAGTTCAATAACCCTATTTAAATGTACAAGTTTATAGATTTATAATTTTCATGGTTGAACTTGATTGTATTCATGTTCATGATGTTAATTGGGTTTCAATCCATGATTAAATTGCAAGTTTCATGAATTTAAATAGCATGTGTGATGAATATATGATTATCATGATAAACCCTTGAATTTATAATTGATTATTTTATCCATGATGTTCATGTGTTGACTATTATTTTGTTAAATAATCATTCTCCCCAAGTATTTGATAAAATGCTCGTATGAATTGAGTAGTGAACATGTTATTATGAGGTCCCATTCATGTACAAGCTCATGTGTATTAAGTGTTTGAAAAAATGTTTAAATGAATGCAATATTAACTAGCAAGTATTATCATGCTTAAGAGATTATACCATACTTTATTTTCAATGCTATCGAGTTATGGGGGTATTCAATACCTGAAAATCTAGCTATTTACCTAAAGCTACAGTAGTTACATAATAGTCTCAGTAGTGTCACGGTCAGTAGTACTCAGTTAGTTCCAGAATTTAGTTAAACTAAGCTCAGTGCAATTCAGTTTAGTAATCAGTGTCTATTCAGTTGGGAGTAGGATTCAGCACCGAATGAACCCAAGAATAGGGGCTCACCTGCCCGTAGAGGGTGTGACCCTTAAAAGTAGTCCTTCTATTCCAGAACTATGTAGCCAGCTTAGGTTAAGATATCAACCTGCCAGTTGGGTGTTGATAAGGTGTTTTACCTGCCAGATGAAGGTACCACCAATCTTATTTAGGGCACCTGCCAGATGAGGGTGACTCTTTAGCTTGTCTTTACTCGTGGTACGGTACTGACACCCTTCCGACTAGGGTTACAGATTGGACCCTAATCCATTCAGAGAGGGGCATGTCGGTTAGATGAGTTCCTCCGACAGTTTCAATTTCAGCCTCAATATAAAACTCAGTTTAGTTCTACAGGATTAGGACTATCATAAAAAGTCACTCATTATTAGTAATTCAGTTATCAGTAATCCTAGATATCAGTTACTCAGTATTAAAAATTAGTACTTAGCTTCAGTAAAAGATTAGATATAGTATACATATATATACACAGTATTGCATATTTAGTACTTTACAGTAGATTCTGTTATCCAGGTACTCTTATTCCGTTACTAAATATCATTCAGTCGGTTACTTTTCTTGCATATGAACCTTTGCATTCAACCTTACCTCAACTAGCATACCAGTACATTATATGTACTGATCGCATACTTTTTATTTTCTCTATGATGTCTTATATCATAGGTTAGATACTCAGGTTCTTGACCACGCTTAGCCAGATTCAGTCATCGGTAGCAGATTTAGTAGTGAATTCTCATCTATCAAGGATATTCTTTTCTCTCAGTATTATAGTAGCTTTAATATTTTTTTTTAATTGGAGTTAGTTTAGGGTTTGTCCCATCACCTCCACACTTAGTTTATTTAGAGGATTTTCAAACTAGACTTGTTTAGACAACATTCATTTTTCAGATGTTATTTCAGTATTATATTATTTGTATTCAAATTATGAACCTTATGGCATTTTAGCCTATTTTCCATATTATTTTAGAATTATTATTCATTGCTCACAGTAGGTACTAGTCAAGGGTTAGCTTGTGGTCATTTGGGGTCGTAAGCATCATGTGGCATCTGGGGTGCAGACTCGGGGCACTACAGTTTAGAGGAGAAAAAGGTTCTAGTTTCCTCTTCATCATCTCTGGAACCAAAGGGTGCACTATCTAGTTCCGACACTGGTAGGAACCATCTTTATGCTCTCACTACCTGATAGAAGTCTGAGGCATCGCCTAATATCATGACAAGATTGTTGAAACTCTTATACAGTAATGTGTATTCTTTACTTAATCTGTGGTCCACTCTCTCTTATGTGAACCTATTTTTAGTTGTGTATTTTTGTTTTGGTCGCGAGGTTATTTCGTACCCTTTTTCTATTTCTACCTAGTAGGTGACTCTGTGATTGCTAAAAAGTCTATAGAGTGTGTGTGGTATCTATTGCTAGTAAAGAAAAATTGATGGATGTATTTGAATTATATATGGTGGATTTCTATGTCATATTTGAGATGGATTGGTTGAACTCGTGCTCTACGTTTCTAGACTGTTAGACCTATATAGTTGTATTTAAATTCCCTAATGAGAAAGTTATTAAGAGAAAAGGTGGTTCCCTATCTCATAAAGGGAAGTGCATATCATATCTTAGAGCTTGAAGATTGATCTTTAAGGCGTGTCACCATCATCTAGTTTGGGTTAAAGATTTTAACTCTGATTGTCATTCTATGCATTTTGTCTTGGTGGTGAATAAATTTACTAAGGTCCTCCCTGATGACCTTCCTGGTGTTACCCCTTATAGGGATATTGAGTTTGGTATTGATCTTGTTTCAAACACTCATCCAATTTCTATTCCCCCTTATAGAATGTCTCCAACTGAGTTGATGGAGCTTATGGAGCAACTCAAGGATCTCTAGATAAGGTTTCATTCATCCTAGTGTGTCTTTGTGGGGTGTTCCAGTGTTATTCATGCATAATAAGGATGGTTCCCTTCAGATGTTCATTTATTACCAGTAGTTGAACAAGTTAATGATAAAGAATAACTATCATTTTCCAATGATAGATGATTTGTTTGACCAATTTCAGGGAGCCAAGTTTTTCTCCAAAATTGATCTTTGATCTGGGTATCATTAGTTAATGATTAGGGAGGTGGATATCCCTAAGATTTCTTTTCATAATCGATATGGACACTTTGAGTATTTTGCTATGTTTTTAGGGTTTGCCATTGCCCCTGTGACAATCATAGATTTTATAAATAGGGTCTTCCATCAATTTCTAGATTTGTTTGTCATTGTTTTTACAGATGACATATATAGTGAGGTGGATCTTGTGAATCACCTCTGCATTATATTACAACTCTTGAACGAGAAGTAGTTGTATGCCAAATTTTTGAAATGTGAATTATGGTTGAACACTTCACTTTTCTAGGTCATATCATTTCTAGTGAATGGATCATGATGATTCGCAAAATGTTGTAGTGGTGAAGAGGTTGTCTAAACCCATGACTCCAATCGATATTTAGAGCTTTTTGGGTTTAGCTGGTTACTACAAGAGGTTTGTAGAAAGCTTTTTTACAATAGCTACCCCATTTACTAAATTGACTCAGAAGAAGGTAAAGTTCTTATGGTCGAATGCTTATAGTGTAGTTTTGAGAAGCTGAAGGATAAGCTCACTTTGGCTTCGATTTTGACTTTGGTTGAAGGAACTGATAGCTTTATTTCTACCGTGATACATCTTGTGTGGTACTTGGTTGTATTCTGATACAACATGGAAAGTTGATAGCTTTTATTTCTTAATAGTTGAAGGTGCATGAGAGGAATTATCTAACTCTTGAATTGGAACTGTAAGTTATGGTGTTTGCATTTAAAATATTACATCAATATTTTTATGGGATGCATGTGGATATCTTTTTTTTTATAAGATCCTGCAATATGTGTTTACTCAGATAGAGCTTAACCTCAGGTAAAGGAGATGGATTGAGCTTCTCAAGTATTATGACATGAGTCTTCACTACCACCCAGCTAAAGCTAATGTGGTTGGTGATGCTCTTAGAAGTTTGTCCATAGAGAGTTTAGCTCATATGGATAAGGTGAAGCAGAGTTTGATAAGGACATTCACCATTTGGGTAACTTTAGAGTTGTCTTTTGGACTTCAAGGATGGTGGTGTGTTCATTCAGAAAGTGGTGCATTCATCTCTTGGTGCTGAAATTAATGAGAAGCAAGTATTAGATCCATTGTTGATAAGGATCAAGAGTTACATTGGTGGAAAGAAGGTGATGGACATTGAAATTAGTGGTGATGGTACTTTACATTAGCAAGGGAGGTAATGTGTTCCTGATGTAGATGGTTTACTTAGGATGATCTTTGCTGAGGTGGATGATTCGCGCTATGATGTTTATTCAAGTTCGACAAAAATGTACCATGACCTAAATGAGATATGTTGGTGGAATAATACGAAGAGGGATATGACTAATTTTGTGGCCAAATGCATGGTGTTCGAACAAGTGAAACTTGAGTACATGATGCCCCAAGGATTGTATCAAGAAATTTAGTTTCCTTAATGGAAGTGACCTGTAATCAACATGGATTTCGTTATTGGTCTCTCTCGGTCTCATAATAAATTTGATTTGTTTTGGGTAATCGTGGATAGAGTGACAAACTCAGCTCACTTTTTACTAGTGAGGACTAACTTCTCGACTAAGAATTGTGCAAGGTTGTATCTTCAAGAGATTGTGAAGTTGCATGGGGTACCAATTTTTATCATCTATTACCATGGTACACAATTTTTATCACTTTTACTAGTCCTTTTTGAAATGATTGGGGATTAAGGTTACTCTTATACTATTTTTTAGTCACAGTCGGTTGGGTAAGCAGAGATAACTATTCAGACATTGGAGGATATGCTTTGGGCTTGTGTGATTAACTATAGTGGTAGTTATGTTGAGCACTTGCCTATAATATATTTCGCCTATAATAGTAGCTAACATTCTAGATGAAACATCTAGGCATTGGACCCTTACAAAACTTTCCAAGTTGTAATGTTCTGCATTAGGTATGGTGTTACAAAGACTATCATATGTTAGGATACAAGTCGTACACTTCTATCTGGTATAGATATCAGTTCACATTGGTAACACACTATCCAAGATACAAAATAGCCCCTCCCTAGTGATACCATTGGGTATGAGTCATATACTACTAAGTCGTATGGAGTGTTGAGCTTGAACTAGTCAAAATTATTTTGGATACAGGTTGGGATATGGTTAAGTGTACTATTATCCCCAAAGATACGAGTCATGTGTGTGTACCTTGGGTAGTGTAGGGGTCTTTGGTGAGGTCTAGGATACGAATTAGGGTACCACTCATGCCCTATGGTACGGTTTAGTGAAGTGTGTCATACCCTCCTAGGAAGTCACTATTTAGATTTTAAGCCCAGGGTTTTATGGACATTTCCCACCCCAAAACCCTTAAGTCCCCTCACTATATAATGCACTGTGGCCTTCTAAACACTCATTTGCAATACATAAATATTCTAAATACACTCTCAAAACTCATTCGACAAGATTTGTAGGCTAGGGTTTCAAGAGTGATCATCTAGAGACCTAAAGATGAATAACCCTTCTATAATTACCTTGTATACAGCATGACTCTTCCCTTATTATTAATTCTCAAATATCATGGTATTTAAACATTGTTTATGAATCTATAAATGTATATTTTGGAACAAATAATGAGGGTTTTAATGTAAAGTGATAGGTAATATTACTTTTATTTAAACTTGTGATTTTACATGGTTTTGGTGATTGTTTGCACATGTGGGTGATTGTTTATTGTGGTTTAATAAATGGGTCATAAGTAACCCTAATATTGAAGGGTTTCACTTGAATTTTGGTCATGTAAAAGATTTACCTTCAAGGTGTTTGTAAAAATGTCTTAGAGAAATGACTAATTACATGCTAATAGTTTTTTGAACTAAGAAAATGGATTAATAAGTAAGAATTCTTGGTAAATATTTTTGTAAGGGACTTATTTGTAATGTAATGAGTTAATTGATGCCTTGGTGGTTTGATTCATTAAAGGAAGGGGGTTAGAGTCCCTAGTATGAAGTTGAATTGTGTTTAAACTAAAGCTTTGTGCAAGAGTGCTAATAAATAATTTGATAGAGGTTTTGATAATCTTAATTTGGATTTAATGATATTTGAATCTAATGTATTGTTTTTTAAAGCAATTGATTGATATAATTTTCATAAAGACCATGTGGTCATGTATGGTGTTGAATTGTTGCCTTGATGGCTTGAAATGGTTAAATAGGTTAGAGTACCCAAGTGTGAATGATGTGATATGAATGTTTAGAGAATGGGTTAGAGTCCCAATGTCGACTAGTAATGAAATGGCTAGTAGTTAGAGTCCACATGCATAATGAAATGACTTGTGGTTAGAGTCCACTTGCATAATGAAAGGGTCAGTGGTTAGAGTCCACCTCCATAATGAAATAGTTTGTGGTTAGATTCCACTTGTCTAATGAAATGGCTTGTTATTGGAGTCCACTTACTAATACAATGGGCTAGTGGTTAGATTCCACACGCATAATAAGATGCCTTGAGGTTAAAGTCCTCTTTCTTGATATAACCTAAGCGGTGGATGGTTTAAACCCTTCACTTCATGGTTTAAGTTTGTGTGTTTTGAAATGCATACTAAGGTCTTGTTATCATTTGACACTTGATGTATCCATATGAATGTACATGTCTATGTGTATGAATGTGGTGGCTTATGATGGTTTTATTTTTTATAGAATAATAGCGCTATTTTATCCTTACACTTAAGTTTCATGCTAGTTATCCAACCTTTAACCATCTCCGGATACTGTGTCCCAACGTGACATAGGGATCGGAGCATCTTCTTGTTTTCCTGTTGTGATAAGGAGTTTGGGTGGTTCGAGTGTTCACATTGAAGTAGTGAGCTTCCTTATTTTGGAAGGCACATATTTCATAGTCTTCTTATCTAATCTCATAGAATAATTTTGATTTTGTTTGGCTATTGTGGGGGGGCTTATCCCGACATATTATTAACCACGGATTTGTAGAGGCTTGTGGATTACTGTGGACTTGGGTATATTAGATGTTGAATGTTGATATTTACAAACAGCTAGAGTTCCTTAAGTTATGATTTTATGGTTTTGTTTTTTCTATCTTGATTATATATTTGGATTTTATCCAACTTTTGGGGATTGATTTGATGGTTAGGTTGGGCTAATGGGAAGATCGGTGGGCTTTAGATGACCATACGACAAGGACATGTTTCCGATTATGTGAAGTTTGTACCAGAGCCTAGGATCATGGTTAGTGTGGTGTCCATAAAGTCGTGTCAAGTAGAGTCTCTTTTATCAATGTGTAGTTTGCCACACGTATAAGAGAGAGGCTTTGAGGCATTTAGGAATATTTCACTTTATTGTTATCTTACTTAGAGCTTTAGTGCCCGAGGTCTTGAATTCCTCTCATTTTTATTTGCTTATTTTTCAGATCATGCCTCCTCGATGATCAAAAGTACACAAAATCTCTCATGTAGCAACTGGGATGATATTGATGGGACTGTCTATTTGTGGAGTCCATACCCAGTCTAGGAGTTAGTACCTGATGACTTGGGAGTTCCACCGGTTCCCACTAGTGCTCCTCCTTTTCCTCAGGCTGACATATTGATTTCTGAGTTTCGTAAGTTGATTCATATGATTGCTCAGTTGATGGCTTCTTAAACAGAGCATGGTGATTCTTCTACTCCATCTTCTAAGGCCACGAGGGTTATCTACTTTATGAGGTTGAGTGCTCTGGCTTTTACCAGTGTTAAGGTGGAAGAAGATCATCATGGTTTTTTGTATGAGATGGAAAAAATCTTTAGTCATGTATGCCACAAATATGGAAGGGGTAGAGTTTGCATCTTATTAATTGAAGGACATGACGTACCAATGGTATAATGAGTGTGAGTAGATAAAAGGTGATATTGATTATTCATCTTTATTGGAGGACTTCACTAATGCTTTTTTGGAATGCTTCTTTCCTCTAGAGTTGAGGGAAGCAAAGGCAGAGGAGTTTGTTAATCTTAAGAAGGTAAAGATTTTAGTCATGGATTATGCCATCAAGTTCCACCAATTTTCTAGGTATTCTCTGGAGATGATGTTGGATATGAGAGCTTGAATAAGGAAGTTCGCCTCAAGATTATCTCGTGAGTTGGTCCTTGAGAGCAAGGCGACTTTATTGATAAAATATATGGATATCTTTAGGTCTGTTGTGTATATGCAACAATAGGAAGAAGATAAAAAGAAACAAATTGAGTTCAGTGAAATGCAAGAAAAAAAATTTAGGCGTTTTGAGTACTGTGGTAGAGATGGTGGCAAGTGGCCATGAAATAAATGGGGGACTTCAGGTTATTTTTCCTCACCTAGTACTCCTTACCCGAGTCCATTGGGTGATATCGGTCTTAGTTTGGTGGTGTGCTTTAGGCATGGGGTGCCCAATGTAAGACTAATGGAGCTCATTTGGTTCTATCCTAACCTCTTTATTGGTTTTGTGGTTAGCATCATCATGGATAGTGGGAGAAAGGATGAAATAAGTATTTTAGATATGGTCAGATTGGGTAGATACAGTGAGAGTACCTCTCTCTAGCAGCTTCTTAGGACAATAGGACCCATATTGCTTTTTCTTCTACTACTCTTCCAAAGGGTGCAACTTCTGCTTCTGTTTCTTGTACTGGCACTAGCTAAAATCATTTGTATGCACTTGCTACTCGCCAGGATTGTGAGGCATACCCCGATGTTGTTACAGGTATGTTGAGACTTTTCTCTCGTGATGTGTATTATTTGATTGATATGTGGCCCACTCTTTCTTATGTGACCCTATTTATGGTTGTATATTTTGACTTTGGTCCTGAGTATTTGTTGGTTCCTTTTTCTATTACTACCCCGATAAGAGACTTAATGATCATTAAAAATGTCTATAGGGGTGTGTGGTAGCTGTTGGTATTAATGAAACCCTTGTAGACTCGATAGATTAGACAAGGTCAATTTTGATGTTATTTTGGGGATAGACTGGTTGTATTTGTGTTGTACTTACTTATATTGTCAGACCCGTAGGGTGACATTTAAATTCCCTAATGAGTCGATCATTGTAAGAGAAGGGGGTACTTTAGTGCCTAACGGGAGGTTTATCTCGTATCTTAGAGCCCTAAAGATGATTTCTAAGGGGCATTTTAATCATGTGGTCTAAGTTAAAGATTCTAACTTGGAAGGTCCTTCTCTAGAATTGGTTCTCATGGTTAGTGAGTTTCCTAAGGTCATTACCATTGACATTCCTGGTATTCCTCCCGATAGGGAAATTGATTTTGGGATTGATCTTGTTTCAGACCCTTGTCCAATTTCCATCACTTCATATAGAATGGCTCCGGCTGAGTTGAAGGAGCTTAAGGAGCAATTGAAGGATGTCTTAAATAAAGGTTTTATCTATCCTAGTATGTCTTCGTAGGGTGATCTCATGTTGTTTTTGCATAAGAAGTATTGTCCCCTTCAAATGTGCATTGATTATTATCAATTGAATAAGGTGACCATAAAGAATAAATATCCTCTTCCAAGGAAAGATGATTTGTTTAATCAACATCACGGTGGAAAATATTTCTCTAAGATTGATCTTAGGTCAGGTTATTATCATCTTAACATTAGGGAAGTGGACATCCCTAAGAGTGCCCTCAGGACCCGATATGGACATTATGAGTTCCTAGTTATGTATTTTGGGTTACCAAAGCCTCGACGACATTCATGGATTTCATGAATAGGGTTTTTTATTCGTTTCTAGATTTGTTCTTCATTGTTTTGATAGATGACATCTTGGTGTTACTAAAGTGAGGAGGATCATGTTAATCACCTTCATGCCGCATTAAAAACTTTAAAGGATCATCGTTTGTATGCTAAGTTTGCCAAGTGTGAGTTTTGGTTTAAGGCTGTGACTTTCCTTGGTCATGTTATCTCTAGTGAAGGGACCATTGTGGATCCCCAAAAGGTTTTCGTGTTTAAGAAGTGTCCTAGACCTGCGACTCCAACCGACATTCGGAGCTTCTTAGGTCTAACCAATTACTATAGAAGATTTGTGGAGAGTTTCTCAACGATAACTTCCCTATTGAATAGATTAACCAAGAAGAAGGTCAAGTTCTTGTGGTGGGATGCATGTGAAGGTAGTTTTGAGAAGTTGAAAGATAAATTAACTTCGCCTTCATTTTTTACCTTGCCCGAGGGTAATGATGCTTTTATATTATATTTTGATATTTCTCATATTTGGCTTGTTTGTGTGTTAATGCAGCGTTGTAGGGTCGTGACCTATGCTTCTAGGAAATTTATGGTTCATGAGAAGAACTGCCCTACTAAAGACTTGGAGTATTTGGGGGTTGTATATGTATTAAAGATTTTGCATCACTACCTCTATAGGGTTTAAGTAGATATATTTTGGGATTATACGAGCCTTTCATATGTGTTTACTCAAAAGGAGTTGAATCTCGGGGAAATGGGTGGCTTGAGTTATAGAGGGACTATGATATGAGTCTCCACTGCCATCCAGGTAATGCTAACATTGTTGCTCATGCTCTTAGTAGGTTATCCATGGGGAGTTTGGTTAGTGTTGATAAGGATAAGCAGGTGTTGGTGAAGGACATTCATCAATTGGCAAATCTTAGAGTTTGTTCTCGGACTTGAAGGATGGTGTTGTATTCGTGAATCTGGTATCACAGTCGTCTCTTATGGTTGAGATATAGGAAAAGAAAATGTTGGATCTTGACATGATAAATATTAATAGTAATGTGGTCAACAAAGGGTTGTTGACTTTGTGATTGGTGATTATGGTAACTTGAGGTACCAAGGTAGGTTGTGTTTCGAATGTCGATGGATAGAGGGAAAGGATTTTGGCCAAAGTTCATGAAACTCGTTATGCTATTCATCCCGGTTATACAAAGATGCATCATGATATTAGGGAGTTCTATTTGTGGAAAAATATGAAATGAATTGTGGCTAGCTATATGACTAAGTTTATGGTGTGCCAACAAGGGAAGGTTGAGCACTTGAGACCCAGTGGTTTGTATCAAGAGATAGAGTAGCCCGAATGGAAGTGGGAAGTGATAAATATGCATTTTATACTGGTCTTCCCCAATCTTTTAATCAATGTGATTTTAGTTGGGTCATTGTGGATAGAATTAGAAGGCCGCTTATTTCATATTGGTACGAATAGTTATTCAATGGAGGATTATTCTAAGTTGTATCTCACGGAGATAGTGAAATTGCATGGTACTATGGTTTATATCATGTCAGATTGTGGTACTCCATTTTCATCTCATTTGGGAAGTCATTTTAGAAGGTTCTAGGACTAAGGTGTGCCTTAGTACCACTTTGCACCCGCAAATGGATGGACAAGCGGAGAGGACTATCCAAACGTTAGAAGATATGTTGTGTGCTTGTGTAATTATTTATTGTGGTAGTTGGTACGGCCACTTTTCCTTGATTGAGTTTGCTTATAATAATAATTATCACTCTAGCATTAATATGGCTCCTTTTGAGGCATTTTATAGTAGAAGATATCTATCTCCTATAGGGTGGTATAAGGTTGGTGAGGGTAAGTTCTTTGACCCTGATTTGATTCACCAAGTCTTAGAAAAGGTGAAGGTGATTCATGATAGTTTGAGAGATGCTCAAAGTCGCCAAAAGACCTATACAGATGTGAGAGGTATGGATTTGGAGTTTAATGTTGGAGATTGGGTATTCTTAAAGGTATCTCCATGAATGGAGTAATGTTGTTTGTTAAGAAGGGAAAGTTGATTCCCCTATATGTTGGTCCCTATTTTTTTTTAAGAGGGTTGGTAATGTTGCCTATGAATTAGAGTTGTCCTCTATTTTGAGTTCTATCAATCCGGTATTCCATGTGTCCATATTACAAAAATGTATCGGTGATCCATCATTGGTCGTTCACTTGGAGGATGTTGGTATCTCGAACTCCTTTTCCTATGAAGAGGTCCCGGTGAGGATCTTAGATCATCAAGTTTGCCGATTGCAAATAAAAGATGTGGCTTTGGTGAAGGTTCTATGGAGGATCCAAAAGTCCGAGGAAGCTACTTGGGAGGCAGAAAAGGACATGAAGTCCACGTACCCACATTTTTATTTCATTTTGAAAACTCGTGATTGAGGTATATGTTAATCTACTTAACATGAATAATGTCTTTGACAGGCCATAGGTTCAAGTCAATAAATTATGAATTGAGTAAGGTTTTTGATAAACAATGGGTTAGAGTCCTAAGGTCAATTGAATAAATGGTTCATAGATAATGATCATGGCATGTGTTTCATCTTTGTTTTGTGTGTTTGTGCTATATCTAAGTTAATAGTTAGTTTGATATGCAATAATGTGTTAACTAGTGTTTATGTTTTCCTAACCTGTCATTCAAGGATGAATGATCCAAGTAGGGGAGAATTGAAACACCTAGGCTTTGGACTCTTAGAAAACTTCCCAAGTTTTGAGGTTCTAGGTTAGGAAGGGTTTGACCAAGCCCTATGTACGCTAGGATATTTGTCATACCCTTCCCACTCATTTATATATTAGTTTAGGTTTGTAACAAACTATCAAACATACGAATTATCCCATCCCTATTTATACCTTTGTGTATGAGTCTTATACTACCAAGTCGTATGGAGTGTTGAGCATGACTTAGTCAAAACTATTTAGGATACGGGTTGGGATACATATTAGGGTAGCATTCATACCCTAAGATTCAAGTCATGTGTATTTAGTCCTACCTTGGGCAGTGTAGGGTTCCTTGGTGAGGCCTAGGGTACGATTTAGGGTACAACTCATACCTAAGGTGCGGTTTAGTAATGAAATGGCTTATGGTTAGTGTAAACATGTGTAATTAAATTACTTGTGGTTAGAGAACACTTGCATAATACAAGGGATCGTGGTTAGAGTCCACCTACATAATAAAATAGTTTATGGTTAGAGTCCACTTGTCTAATGAAATGGCTTGGGGTTAGAGTCTATTTTACTAATACAATGGGCTAGTTGTTAGTGTCCACTTTCTTAATATGATGGTTTAAGGTTAGAGTCCTCTTTCTCGATATAACCTAAGCGGTGTACGGTTAGAGTCCTGCATTTTATGGTTTATGTTTGAGTGTTTTGAAATGCATGCTATGGTCTTGTTATCATATGACAATTGATGTATCCATATGAATGTATAGTTCTATGTGTATGAATGTGGTGGATTATGATAGTTTGACTTGGTATTGACTAATGGAGCTATTTTGTCCTTACTCTTGAGTTACATGCTAGCGCTCTAACCCATAAATGTCTCTGTACATTGTGTCCCAGTACGACACTGAGGTCGAGGCATATTTTTCTTTTCCTGTGCTATGATCAGGAGTTTGGGTGGTTCGAGTGTTGGCATTGAAGTGATCTACTACCATATTTCGAAAGGCACATATTTCATAGTCTTCCTATCTAATGTCATAGAATTATTTGGATTTAGTTTGGCTATTGTCGGGGGCTTGTCCTGACATATTATTAACTTCAAATTTATAAAGGATTATGGATTACTGCGGACTTGGGTTGATTGGATATTGAATTTTGATATTAACGAATGGCTAGACTTATTTAAGTTATGATTTGATAGTTCTATTTCCGCTATCTTGATTATATGTTGAGAGTTCATCTGACTTATGGGGATTGATGTGATGGTTAGGTTGAGATAATGGGGTGATATCCGGTCCTCGGTGGGCTTGAGATGCCCATACGATAAGGCTCAGTTTTGGGTCGTGTCACTAGAATTGGGATCTCTCCATTTGAAGTGTTGTATGGTAAGAGATGTAGGTCTCCTATCGCGTAGTTTAAGCTATGTAAGGAAGAGATATTTTGCCCAGATATAGTTCACCAAGCGATGGAGAAGATGAAGGAGATTTGGGTTAGGCTTAAGGCTGCACAGAGTCGCCAGAAGTTCTATGCGAATGTATGGCAAAGGGATTGTGAGTTTGAAGTTAGGGATAAGGTGTTTTTAAAGGTGTCTCCCATGAAGGGAGTAATGAGGTTTGGTAAGAAGGGGAGGCTAAGTGCTCGATATATTGGTCCGTACTAAGTTTTGAGGTTGGTTGGTAATGTTGTGTATGAGTTTTAAATTTCCTTATCTTTTGAGATCCATTCACCGGTATTCCATTTCACTGTGTTGAGGAAGTGTATTGGTAATTCATCGAAAATTTTGCCTATCAAGGATATTGGTATTTTGGATTCCCTATCAAATGAGGAGATCCCGGTTGAGATCTTGGATAGTCAGATTCGTCGGTTGGGGGAAAAGGATTTGGCCTTGGTAAATGTTTTTTGGAGGAACCACAAGGTTGAAGAGGCTACTTGGGAAGCTTAATAGGACATGAAGACAAAGTATCTATTCCTATTTTTTTCTCCAGAAATTCATGTTGAAGGTACGTATTCTTCATAACGTCTGTGTTTTAAAATTTTGTTAAAGGAAAATTGACTTCCTTGGTATTTTTGTTTAATAACTTTGTTAAAGGTTAGGGTAGAGACGTTTGGGGTTTAAATCATTCTAGTCATGCCTCATTCCATCATTCGAGGATGAATGATCCAAGTGTGGGAGAATTAAAACACCCTATGTTCTGGTCCTTGAAAAAATTCATGAGTTTGAGCCTTCTGTCGATCATACAACTCACCATACATGTCGTATGATGTAGGTATGTGTCAGGTGACCCAACTTGTAAGTTATCCTGTGCGTGGTTGTTCGGTTTATTTTTTGGTTATGACTTGGTGGTTGCGGGTCATATGGTTTTGTGACGGCTTGTTAGTTTGGTCATTCACTTAATCTAAAACTTGGTAACTTGACTTGATTCTGAGTACGTGTGGCTCACTAGGATCCATGAGGATATCATATGATTTGTAATGAGTAATCGTACTTTGTCCAGTGTTCAACCCTTATGATTCTTTCTTGTAGATGACTTATGGTTACTACTCATATATTATGGGTACGAGTGGGGTAAGGGGAATCATATGGTGGACAATATGTGGATGTCAAACTTTCCATTTTAAGTATGACTGGACGGTACCACTCGTATGATATGGGTACGATATGAGTGATCCAATTGTACCCACCTGCTAGAATTTTTACAGTTTAAGTCAGGGGTATTCTGGACATTTCCACATTTAACTTTTTTTGACCCCACGAATTAAAACACCCTTGGGACTTCATTTACCTAATATTCCCAAATAGAACACTCTTAAATCTCTCTCAAGCTCTTGGGTCAAAAAAAGGCTAGGGTATCTTCAAGGTGGTACAAGAAGGCTTTCAAGGGTGGTTTCCCTTCGTCTTTCTTGTTGTCTATGGCATGTTATTCCTCCTTGTTAGTTTAAACTAAAATCATGTTTTACTTAATGGCTTTCATGGCATTATTGTGGGTTTGTGATGGTTTTGAAATATATGTTGGGGGGGTTTTGTTACTAATGGTAGGATGATGTTTTCCCATGTTCTATTTATTGTTTATTCATGTTATAATGTTTGTTTGAACATATAGTTGCATGGGAATGGTTAATTGGTTCTTGGTTTCTATTTTGGAAACTATATGCTCTCAACATGTTTGTTAAAATGACAATGAAAATGTTTTTGTCACAAAGTTTGACTTGTATTGAAAACTTAGCATTGCATAAGATGATATTGGAACCTAAATTTGCTTTAAATGGTGTGATTGAATTAAATGATTTTGAAAGGACTTGGAGATCATTGTTTTGATTGATTGGAAATTCTATGGGGTACATGGGAATCACCTGTGTATTTCCTAATGACATTGCTTGCAAGCTATAGTCGGTATAACGATACCACTTCATAATGCCATGGTAATTAACTCTTGAATTTGTGGTTTTGTTATATGATAAAGGTTTTAATTAGGCGATAATGGAGGATTATGATAGCTAACCGTGAAGGTGTTAGTCCAATAGACGGACACTGGAAACTCATGTTCGACGACATGAGGTTTGGTCATGGATACCATACACTTGTGGGGTACACGGGAATCCCCTAAGTTATATTTGTATTTATGTATCATTGAGGACGAAGGGTACACGGGAATCCATGGCCCCTATGATATCTCCGATTCGTACGGGTACATGCACTAGGGCCCGTTCAGGGGGTAACACTGTACCCATGTAGCCCGTGGGTGGTTTTAGGACGATCAAACTACACAAGCAAGGTTAAAGTTTTAAATGCATGCTAAACTCACTTTTCTTTCCTGGCATGGAATATATATATTTATATATATATAAATATATATATATAAATGTGAATGCCCTTAGTTATTTACCTGGTTTTAAATGTTGGCATTACTTTATCCTTATTCCTGAGGACATGCTAGCATTCACCTACTAAACCATCTTGGGGCGTTGTATCCTCATGAGATACAGGAAATGGCCAAACTACTCTTGCTTTATTATTGGATTTGGGGACAATATTTATGCCACACTGAGGTGGTGATCTTCCATACTCCGGAAGACCATTTCATGATATGGATATCTTTTCACATTTTTGGTTATTTTATAGACTTTGGTTTAGGATATGGTCGTGGGCATGTCCCGACTGTACGTTCTTTGTTTAGTGTTAGAGGCTTTGTTTTACTACATTAGGCATGGGGGCGTCGGTATTGTTGACAACGTTGGTATTTGTATTGGTATTGGTATTGGGGTTGCACTGGTTGGATATTTGATTGTATTGTTGGTTGGTTATGGTTATGGATTCTATTATTTCCTTTGAGTATTAATTGTTTTATCTTCATATATGCTAGGAATTCATCTGACATAGGGCACAGGTGGTTATGGTAGTGTATTGGGGGTGGTATCCGATCCCAGTTGGACTGGAGGCACACGACACGACTAGGACCTAGTTTAGGTCGTGTCATCATGGCAAGGGTAATTCCACTCATAGGCTTCAACTGGCGAGAATCACACGTAATCACCTTACCTTCCAGCATCAACGCAACCCCTAACTCAACTCTTGAAGCATCACAAAATACAATAAAACACACGCCCGCCTTCCGTAAAGTCAAGATTAGAGCTTTTAAAAGCTTGCCTCGCAAGCTTCAGACTATTAAAAGGATATCTTCTTCAAAATAAACTTGGTCAACGGACCTGCAATAGATGAAAAGACCTAAACAAAGCTCATATATTAACCTGCTAAATCTACAAAGTTTGAATCTCGGTAGGAGAAGTATGCCTAGCCCAATCACAAACCACAACAATCTTTGTTGGATTGACTAAATACCATAATTAGTCACTACATGACCCAAGTAAACAAAGACTCCAACCAAAACTCAAACTTAGAAAAACTTAGCATACAACTTCTCATGCCTTAGTCTCTGAAGTACAATACACACATGTTTCTCGTGATCAACATTTCTCTTGGAATAAAATAAGATATCATCTATAAATACAATACTAAAGAAGTCGAGATACGATTGAAATACCCAGTTTATAAACTCCATGAATGCGGCAGGGTCACTAGTCAACCCGAAGGATATGTCTAAGATCTCATAATAAGTGTACCGAGTTCAAAAAGCAAACTTCAGAATATCTAAAGCTCAAACCAAACTTCAAAAGCATCGAATCACACTAAAGATGATCAAATAAATCATCAATACAAGGGAGAAGATACTTATTATTAACAATCACCTTGTTCAACTATCGATAATCGATATACATACTCATAGACCCATCCTTTTTCTTTATAAACAGGACAGGTGCACCCCAAGGTGATACACTTATAGGATAAATACCTTATCCAATATCTCCTACAACTGAACCTTCAATTCCTTCAACTCGGTAAGGTCCATCCTATAAGGAGGAACATAAATGGGCTAGGTGACATCTGCAAAAGAGTGAAACCAAAGGAATGCCTTAGAAACCAACTCAGACACTAAGCACAAAATAAGTTAAAGAAGTGAAGAACTAAAATTTTCTTGTAGCCTCTTGAAGACAGGAAACAAATGTCATTATTCTGATCCGCATGATTCTACTACACACTTGCTCTTGTACCAAAAATTCTAGTGAAACCTAGTCTCTAATACCAATTTATCTAGGCTCGATTTATGAGTCATAATGGCACCCACATTATCCCGTTAGTAGATAAGCCGAACCAATACCTAAAGATAAATGTAAAGGGTTAGCTTAGGGGAAAATGCCTAAAAGAGGTGAAAAAGAAACACTTTCAACTTTAAAATAAACAAAGTAATCATGATAGTCAAAATAGTAACCATAAAATAGATAAATATCCCACGACCTAGTTGATCAAGTACAAGAGCTACTATAAACGCAACTCAAGAGTTAACATAGTCAATGCAATCTTTCTCAAAATAAAAGACTATACATAAATAAGATAGATGGAAATGGGAAACTCCAACACAAAGAGCTTATCCTATCTATGAAATCCAACTCATAATGATAGTTGAATAAATAGTAGCAACTAGAACGCGAATTTGCAACAAAAAGTTACATAAGTTTAGTATTATTACTAAAACCACGGGAATTGAGTAAATGCATCATCAGTTCGCCAATCTAAATCATGATATGAGTACAATAAAATGCTAGATATCATAACTAAGCCAGGGTAAAGGAAAACCTGAATCAAATCCAACATCGTTGTAAACGAATAAGTAAATAACCAAAATAATAACATAACATACAAAATCAAACACATGCAATTATAAATTGGCCCCCATATGCCAATAAGTGCAAAAAGTAAATAACACAAAGCAGCCCCCCATAAGCCTTGAGGGTACAATCAAGTAAAGCATAAACCGAACCACCATCACCATTTACCAACTTCTGTGATAAACTTACTTTCACCCATGCCATATTGTATTATAACCATTTTCTATCTTTTATACATAGAAAGTATCCCTATTTTAGATTATTAAACCCCAGTCCCTTAATGTCATATCATAAATATCATAGTATATTTACCAAACTCAAACCGGTAAGTATATAACCAATAACGTTATCTTACTCTAGACTCAAATCGGGTATATATATGTAAATAATGTCATAACCATCTTTCAAACTTGAATCGAGTAGATACGTCATTGATATCATGATCAATATCCATAATCAAACTGGTAAGTTTATCATTTTCATCATCATTAGTTTAATTAAAAACTTGACCATTCATATATTCACTAGCATAATTGATTGCATAACCATTAGCATAATCAATAGATTAGCCATTGGATAATCAATAAGCGTCAACTCTCAAAGCCAACCCATCAGAACCATCAAATGCCAATATTTCAGAAGATTACATCAATAAGCATTTCCAAGGAGTACAATATGTGTATAAAAAGGGTTTTCAATTGCTAACAGAAATCTTTGCCTAAGGTGTATTAAAAGGCCTACTTCTAAATCCAAAAATAATATTACAAGGAAAATTATTTCCCAAACTAGGCTAAGCTATCTAAATCCACATCTAGCTATTAACTAGGCTTCAACCAACCCTAATATAGAGGTTTAACCAAAATCATGAGCAACTAAGACAATTATGCCTAAATTGCGTTTTCTAAATATCCTAAACGGTCCAAAAAACCAAAGCATTCAAAATTACATTACAAAGACCTACAACCCATCCCAAATCTAAGACAATATAATAAATATATTATGAATTTGCTCAACCTATAAGTTGGGAAAACCTAGCCTATGTGGACGCTGAAGAAAGCTCGAAAAATTTGCCAAATCACCAACTTTCCCTTTTGGAAAGCATCCGCAAGGTGCCATGCTATAAAAATTACAATCTACTCATCAAAAAGAGAATAATGATACCCATATTGCGCTATCGTTCTATGGGTCCAAAATTACTCAAAAATCCCTTGTGGGTCCTTTCTATGGAAATTGGGTTTCCGAGGCAAACCCAATATTCCCCTATGCTAAAAAAGTAATTACCCCCAAAAACGGGTGAAATTTGATATACATTGTGCTACAATCAAGACACTGAGTTTTAAGGATTTTTTATACAAGAAATGGGAACATCTACCATGACTTCAAAGAAATCATACCACAAATTAAAAGAAGAATCGCAAAATAATCATTGTCTAAGCTCCCCAAATCACTCACCAGCTCTAATCCTAACCACTACCAATATTTATGGTTAAGAATCTTGAGAATGAATGAATGATTTAAAAAATTGGGCTAAAACAGAATTATTTATACCCTTCCCAAGTGTTCGAGTATCGCAATCATGACCAACCCTCAGATCGTAGCATGTGCCGATTTGCTAAGGGAGTGGCTATCATGATAATTGTTGTGTATTTATGGGAACTGGTGCCCTGACAAGGATATCGCGATCTCAACCCCTGGCATCACAATAAGTGAATGCACCAGCACAACTGAGGCTTGCAATTTCTCCCAATCTCTTCCAACCCCTCAAGATTTATTTGGAATACCGAATATGCAAACAAACTATGCTACCCTATCAAATTCAACGTTCTGACCTCAATAGCATAGTTAAAATTTCCATCTGAGGATGTTTCGATAAAAAGTGCATCCTATACCCAACTTTCATTTTCTTAACTCTCCAATCAATAGGTTGAAATGAGCTTGGGTGCCTCGAGACCCAAATTAAGAGTCCATCTACACTAAAATAAATATTTAGAATAGTCAAAATTATCCTGTGAAGTTGTTTCAACTTATGTTTTTCCCAGTGGTCATTTGGAACCAGCAAAGACTTCAAAAGAAGGAATTAGCTCAAATAACTAAATGAAATGCTCAGCAACTAAACTGTCAGTCACAACCGTTCATAAATGACTTAGAGCAAATATGGAAAAGCTCTAACAGGAAAATTAAGAAGAACTATGGAAAATGACATGAAAGGTCATTATAATATCAACTACTAAAGATCTTTCATCTGTGAAAGTAAAGGATTAGGAGGTAACTGGAGACTTAGATAGGTAGGGATATGGGATCCATATATCGTCATTGATCTCCTAAGTAACCTCCTATATTTGATGGTTCCTCCACTAAACCTTAAATATAGGAATCGCTAGAGCGCAACTGCCTGACATCATTAGAAAAAATTAGCGCAAGCTCCTTCATAAAGGTCAATAACTTATCCAACTAGACTGAGTCCCATCTAAGAAAAATGAGATGGATTAGGAATACATTTCCACAAAATAAAAGCATGGAAAACTAGATGGACAACTGCAAAATCATGCGGTAAGGCTAACTCATTAGCCACCTCACCAATGTGAGAAGAATCTCGAATGGTCCAATAAACCTGGTGGTGAGCTTTCCTACCGAATTACATCATACCCTTCATAGGCAATACACAAAGGAATACCTGACCTCCAACTATATATCTCAGGGAATGAAGCCTACTATCTGCATAAGCCTTCGACGTACTCTAAGATACTCTCAACCTATCTTGGATCACCCTAACTCTATCTAATAACTACTGAAGCAAGTCAGTACCATGGGGTCTAAAATCTGAAGTCCCAAACCATCAAATTGAGGAATGACATCGCCTACCATATAAATCTTCAAAAGGCACCACCTCAATACTGAATGATAGTTTTTATTATATGAAAATTCTGCCAAGGCATGTAACGCCCAAAAATCTGGGTTCCCGTGATGCCACACAGTGCTTTGAACTACAAGTAGTCCTGAGCTAACCCTGGTTGTTTTCTACTAAGTCTGGATCTCAAAATAGGGGAAATAAATATGAAATCATAATCGATGAGGAAATCTTATATGAAAATATACTAACTTCACAAGTCTTAGTAAAACAATACTGGAAAATCTATATGCTAAATCAAAAGTCTAAAACTGAATCTAGTAGTCTGACAAGCCTCTACTGACTGAATTTAGAGAGTCAATGGGACACGCCCCAGCTGACTCAAACTATCTGAAATGAATACGGAAACATCTATTAATAAACTAAAAATATGAATAGCTAAGTCCCCAAACTATGAGGACTCACCAACTGCAGGGATGTAGATAAGATGCTCGAAAATCACTCACGCTGCTGAGACTGAGCACCTGAACCTACATTATGAGACAATGAAGCACATAGGCGTATATGTGGATCAGTACTTTGAGGAAGTACTGAGCATATGAGGGTGAATGCAATAAGTAAGCAATATCAACACAATTTATAAAAAAATATCATGCATGCTAAACGTAAATGACTCACATAGGCTTGAGTAATTTGGAAACCGAAGATCATAAATCATGAACAATAAAGTATATAATATGAATCTTGTAAGCCATTACATTCAGTTCAGAAATCTGTTCTTTCTGAAAGCTACTATATCATCTTGTTAACTTTTAAAGGGAAATACTTCATCTCAAGACTTTAAGAATCTTAGAACCATATATTTCAAAAACATATGTTTTTATCTCAAGGCTTTAAACAAATAGACTATTTTAGGAGTAAGGGACATCTTTTTGGGAGGTTCTTCTAACTGACATAAACCATGTGAGCATTCATGGAGTCCAACTTCTTACCCACGTTGGAGAGAGATGTCCTACCCTTGCCATCGGAATAGAACTTCTTATCTTAAGTGATCACAATCTTAGTCATCCATATAGAAGTGGGAATAATCTTAATCCTATGGTGGCACGTAGTTCTGGGGCATGAAACCTTTGTAACATACCCATCTCGATGCTAAATACTACTCCCATTCTTATGCTCAGGATCTTACGAAATCCACTTCAAAAATATAGCACAAGGGTTTACAAGAAAACTAATTATGCTCTTTCTTTCTTTAAATATCAAGTCATATAAACAAAGTGGATTCTTTATCTTAGCTCAGGACCAAAAAGGTCAAATCTTTATAGAAAAATCTGAGAATAATCTCAGCTTAGGGTGCTCATAGCACAAACAATCTTGAAATAACAATCATAATTAGGGTTTAATGAACCATGAATCAAACTCATGTTAAAACATCATAATATTCATGCTTGGTGATGTAAACATTTATAAATCAACTTAAAATCAGGAAATTTCTGCAATATGCATGAAAATATGAACATAAACATGCAATTCAACTTCTAAATAGTTGGAAATCTCCTAAACTCATGAATAGTAATATTGCGTATAAACCCTAACTTCAATTTCATGAGAAATCACATAAAATTTCAGTAAATTTGCAATTAAAACAAGTTTTGGGTACAAGGATGAAAGGCTTATCCTTGTTCATAACCCCACATATCTCAATTGATGATCAAGGATGCTAAAACTCAAATCTTGGATTCCTATTGATGCCATGTTATTTAAAAAATATACAAGCAGATATGTGCTAATTAGTTATGTGTTAATTATGAGAAAAATTGCAAAAGTTAATTTAGTCGTATTTATTAATTATGAGCTATTATTATTTACGTTGTTATTTATTTGTTAAAAATGAGAAGACTATTTAAAAATATAGAAGCTTTTAGAAAAATTAAAGAAACTTTAACTAGTTACTACCCAGAATACACGAAGTTAAATAAAACAAAAGAAAATCCCCACAGATTAGTTTACTTAATTACCTTAATATCTAGCAATGAGGCAAAATTAATAATCCATTTAAAATCTAGAAGAATGAGATACATACCACCTAATTATGATAAAATCAGATTTCGGTATCCACCAACATACTATAAATATTGTACAGATGAATAATATAACAAAATTCCAAAAATATAAGGAACGAAAACAAATAATATTTGAAAAACGGAGAGAACTAAAAATAAGAAAAGAAAGACTACAATATAACATGATTGTAGGAGTATGTTAAAAATCAATAAAAGCACAAAAAGAAGAAATATCATATTTAGAATCACAAATAGGTAGTCTAGAATACATATATCAACATGATCTATATACTATCAAGTAGATAAAATGAACAAAGAAGAATTTATAATAGATGAAAAAATATATGAAAATCATGAAGGATTAAAAATAAGGACAGTATTTTCCAATTTAGGAAGAAGATATAAGAAAATAGGTGAACATTTATATTTAATGTTAGAAAAAGAAGAATTAAAATTAGAAGATAAATTAACAGCTATGGTAAGAATAGCAAAAGAAAATGAAGAAATAGATAGAAAAAAAGAAATAGATAAAATAAAACAATAGATACAGAAGAAATATGAAAAATAGAGGAAACTAAAAATAGTAGGATTGTTGAACTAGAAAAAGAACTACAAATGCTAAAAGATCAGTATGAAAAAAGACAGAAAGAAAAAAAAGAAAAGGATAAAGAACAAAAATTACTAATTGATATAAATTAATTTAAAGAAAATTAGAAGAAGAAAATAAAAAATTAGAAACTAATGAAATAGAAATAAACACAATAGATGCTAAAGAAACAGATAATTATGATTCGAAAGATAGTGAAACATATACAGAAATCTTAACAAATTTAGAAAAATTAGAAATTAATGAAAAGCAAGAAGTAATTAATAAAGAAAACTTAGAAAATACAAACACAGAAATAAATACTCTTGATAAAGAAGACGATGAAAATATAGTACCTAGTACATCAGAAATAAGAAAACCTACATATTATTATAAAGATAAGTTTAAAATTATAACCTAAAAAATGAATATAACAAATGGACACCAAAACAAATAATTAATAAAAATTATAACTTCTTAGACTTAGACTGTGTAATAGATGTAGATAAAATGATACAATTATGGATAGGATATATAGCAAAAGAATTATTAGATAATGGTATAAATGCAATAGATACACCAGAATATATAGAAAGAACACTAATAGGAACAGCAAAATTATGGTTTTTAAATTTAACTGAAAATAATAAAAAGGTATTAAGGAATGATAAAGAAACACAAGGAACAACAGTAACTAAACTAACACCTATAGACATATTGAAAAAATATAAAATGTCTATAAGAGATGAATTTAGCAGTATAGCAACAGAAAAAGAAGAACAAAACAAAGAAAAAGATACAAATAGGAATTTAATGTCAAAACTAGCAGTATGTAATATGTGTTACATAGATGAATATACGTGCGCATTTAAAGAATACTACTATAAGGGAGCATATAATACAGAAGAAAGTAAAGAAGTGAGAAGATTATATTTTAGTAAATTACCTGAACCATTTAGTTCAAAAATAACAAATAGTTGGGATGAAGCAAAAATAGTAGATACCCTAGGAGCAGGAATAAAATTTTTACAACAATGGTATAGAAATCTATGTGAAAAGTATAGAGAAGAAATAAAAATGGAAAAAACATTAATAAAAAATTTAGCATGTTGCAAAGATAAAATAGAACCTCAATTTGGATGTGAAGAAAGATATTATAAGAAAAGAAAAAGACATAAGAAATATAAGAAATACAAAAAATCAAAATATAAGTATAAGAAACCAAGAAAAAGATATTATGTAAAAAATAATAAACATAAAAGACCATATAGGAAAAAGAAATCTATAAAAGAATGTACTTGTTATAATTGTGGAAAACTAGGACATTTCGCTAGAGATTGTAAAATACCTAAAGATCCAAAAAAGAAACAAATATCAGAAATAAAGATAGAAAATGCAGAATATATGCAAATAGATTATATAGATTACGAATTAGAAAGTGAAGATAGTATATATGAAATTTCAGAAAATGAGACAGATAATGAAATAGATAGTGAATTAGACGAAAGTATAAATAATGACTAAAGAAGAAATAAAAATAATCACAAAGGAGGAATACTTAAACGAAGAAGGAACTGACAAAAAAGTAATATTTGACAGTAATATATTTGAAGAAATGAAAGGAAAAGAGTTAGACCTAAGTGTAGAAAAAATATTTAAAATACCAACAATAAAAAATATATTTAGTAGAAGAAAAGAGGAATATTATGTAGTAAGCCAAAAAGAGCATATAATAGATTGTAAATATTCAAGAGGTAAAGCTAGTATACCATTAGTAACAAGAAGAACAGTTAATAAAGAAATACAAGATATAAAAAGTAGAGACCCAATAAAATATGTACACCTTGGAGGAACAGAGATATTAATAAAAGTATATTTCAGAGAAGGAATAGCTACATCAGTAGAACTATATTTAGCAGATGATAGGATAGTAAAACCTATAGAAAAAGGCATAATTAGTGCCATAAAAGGAAATTTAATATACCAAAAATTCAAATTTATAATAAGTGCAAATTATTCAGTACCAATAACAGATAAAAATATACATAAATTATTAGTATTATATTGGAAAATATCAGGAATAGAACTAACCCCAGGAAGTAAAATATTTACATTAAGATATAAAAATCTATATGTATTAGCAACAAAACATAAAATAACTGAAAAGAATAAACTTAATAAAATACACATAGAAAATCCTTTTGAACAATTCGTAAAAACAATTGATAACGATGATTATAGTTACAAAGATATAGACATAGAAGAAGATTTAGAAATAATAAATGATAGGATAAGTACAACAAAAAGAATAGCTTATGAAAAAACAGAATCATCAAGCTCATCAAAAAGAACAAATTATGAAACAACTTCAACAGTTAATTTAACTCAATATTACATAACAAGAACAGCAAATGAAAAAGAATATTTAAAACTTAAAATACAGGACAGGAAGAAAATTACCTAGCAAAATATCTAGTAAAAAATGAAGAAATAAAATCCAATAGTAATATCTGTCCAGATCTACGAAGAAGTCTAATAAACATTAAAGATACAACAGAAAAAAAATAATAAGAGTTAGAAAAATTAAAATAGAATTTGAAATAAAGGAAGATATGCAAAAAGAAGACATGATATTAGGAATAAAATGGTTAGAACAAGTAAAACCCTACAATATAGAGCATACACAAATAACCATAACCTATAATAGAGAAAAATTATTAATAAAGAGAGCTTTGACATGATATGAAAATATATGTACTTATGAAAATAATAGTATAAGGATATTATAATAGATATTATACACCAATGATAGATACAGGAGCAGAAGCCAATTTATGTAGATATAGTTGTTTACCAGAAAGTAAATGGGATAAATTAAAAACACCAATAGTAGTCAGAGAATTTAATAACGAAGGAAGTTTAATTTCTTATAAGGGTAAAAATGTAAAAATACAAGTATGGGATAAGATATTAATAATAGAAGAAATCTATAATTATGAACTAACATCAAAAGATATGCTTTTAGGAATGCCATTTTAAGATAAATTATACCCACATATAATAACAAGAACACACTGGTGGTTTACAACACTATGTAAACAAAAAGTAAGAGCAAAAAGAGTTATTAATAAAATAAGAAAGAAAACTAATTGGATAAAAGGAAGTGAAAAAATCACACAAAAATTAGAAAATATAAAAAATATTGAAGATACAATAGAACTAGTTATATTTTCAATTAATAAATAAGAAATAACAATATTTTCAATAGATAAGGTAGAAATAATAAAGAAAAAATTAAGACAACTATACAGTGAAGATCCATTAAAAGGATGGGAAAAACATAAAACTACTGTAAAAATTGAGCAAATAGACAAAAATAGCATAATAACCCAAAAATCATTAACATATAACTTTGATGATTTAAAAGAATTTAAAATGCATATAGATGAATTATTAGAAAAACAATACATACAAAAAAGTAATAGTAAGCACAATAGTCCAGTATTTATAGTAAATAAACATAGTGAACAAAAAAGAGGAAAAAGTAGAATGGTTATTGATTATAAAACCTAAATGCAAAAACTATGACAAATAATTATCCAATACCAAATAAGATATTAAAAATAAGACAAATACAAGGATATAATTACTTTAGTAAATTTGATTGTAAATCAGGATTTTACCATTTAAAGCTAGATGAAGATTCTAAGGAATTAACTGCATTTACGGTACCACAAGGATTTTATGAATGGAACGTATTATCATTCGGATATAAAAATGCACCAGGTAGATATCAACATTTTATGGATAGTTATTTTAAACAATTACCTAATCGTGTAGTATATATAGATGATATACTACTATACACAAAAACCCAAGAAGAACATTTAAAATTACTATAACAATTTACAAATATTATAAAAAAAATCAGGAATAAGCTTAAGTGAATAGAAAGCTGAAATTATGAAAAATCGTATCAAATTTTTAGGAATACAAATATATAAGAGTGGAGTAAAAATAAAACAATATATAGTACAAAAAATAATAAATTCAAAAGAAGAATTAGATACAAAAAATAAATTACAATCATTTTTAGGATTAGTAAACCAAGTAAGAAAATATATACCAAAATTAGCAGAAAATCTAAAGCCATTACAGAAAAAATTAAAAAAGGATGCAGAATACAATTACAATGAAGAAGATAAAAAACAAGTCCAGAAAATAAAAATTCTTTGTCAAGAATTACTAAAATTACAATTTCCAAACGAAAATAAAAAATTTAAATATATAGTAGAAGCAGACGCAAGCGAATATAGTTATGGAGGAGTACATAAATATAGCTATGAAGAAGAAAAATTAGAACATCATTGTAGATACTACTCAGGCGCGTTCAATGAAACAGAGATAAAATGGGAAATAAATAAAAAAGAATTATGCTCATTATATAAATGTTTATTAGCATTTGAGCCATATATTGTATATGACAAGTTTATTGTACGAACAGGTAATACGCAGATACGTTGGTGGTTAACAAAGAAAATACAAAATTCAGTTACAACAAAGGAAATACGGAGACTAGTCTTGAACATCTTAAATTTTACATTTACAATTGAAGTAACTAGAACTAACAAATGTCATTGCAGATTACTTATCACAACAAGGCTACTCAGACTGATTTAGCAACAGAAGAAGTTACTATTGAAGTTACTCAAAATGATTTACTAGTTCAATTATTTCAACAAGTGAAATTATTAAAAGAACAAGTTACTCTACTGACTACTGAAGTCGCAGAATTAAATGTGCAATCTGAGCACTCTAAAAAATAGGAAAATGCCAAAGGCACAGATATAGTGCAGGAAGATCACTTTAAAAAACAAGACCTAGAAGGTGACGTTCGGACACACCTTAAAACCGAAATGGTAGTTACATGTGCAGGAACATCAGGTACAGCTAAGGAATTATCCACTACAAAAAAATTACCAAAATCTGAATTACCAAAGAAAAAGAATTACAACCTAAAAAAGATATTTGAAAAACCTTATGCACCACCAAATATCCAAAAGAATGAATCCCCGCAGTTATACCCTTATTCAGAAGCATTTAACTAGAAAAACTAAGCTTACAGCCATTTAACCCGTGTTTATATTGAAAATTTATATACAATCCAAACCTTACTAAATACCAAACCCGTCCAAGATATTGAGCTAGCCAAAAAACACCAAGGGTATATAACCCAAAAGTTACAAAATTATAATAAAACTTATTGCGCTCCCAGGAACCAGCTCAAATTTAATCACTACATGTTATTCTTATGGATTATTATCAATAGTATATACAACAGATGGGAAAGAATTAGCCATGATTCCTGGAGTACATAAAGGAATTATGACATATATAAAAATTACAAAAGGACAACTATTTTACGTAAGATTTTATTCGACCCCCGCTGAGATACTATTTAATGAAATTAAACCAGTGGTTACAGTAGTAAAAATTGGTATGACAAGAGACTACATTATACCAGAAGAAATATTTGAACAAGACGAAATAAAGAAAATCGAGATACCAGACTTTTTCAAGAACAAACGAGTTATTGGCTTGTGCACAATTATACAAGAGTTAGCACATAACTATTTGAACCGTAATCTAGTTTGGAATTATTATTCTACAGATCATTTATTTGGTTTATTCAACATGTAAAGACATAAGAGAAAATGATATGGAAGAAATTCATAGATGGACAATGACATTATTAAAACCAGAAGATAACCCTCTCATAAGATCTATCAAGAAAGGAGTTATTTCTGACGGACTTATGGAACAATTCTGCAAATTAATTGTACAAAGATATGATGATCATCAATACAGTTGTTGTAGCGGATGACATAATATTACTCCAGAAGTAACACTACAATAGAAGCAAACGGAAAAATTAGAAAAGCCGGAGAGACACGACAAAAAAGATAAACAACGGAGCAATAATGGAAGAAGACAAGATATTAAATTATGAAAGCGACATGTGAATAAATTAGATAAATTTCTTTACGTAAATAATTGTATAGGAATTATTAGCTTTTATCTTTTATGACTTTTCGGCAAGGCGTTTAATAAGTCTTTGTCTTTTTAGGCCTTAAAGTCTTTCTTACTTTTTATAAGTTGTAAGAATTTAGGACAAATGTAAAGACTAGAAACAGTATATAGAATACGTGTAAAGTAGGAATAGTATAAAGTAGTTTATGCATTTTCTTTTTATTCTATAAATATGTAAGCCTTCGACAAGTTAAAAGGCAAGACTTCATGAGTTGAAGCAAGCCTCCTCTTGTACACAAACAACTTTTCAATATTTAATAAAAACAAAAATTATTCAAAGGAAATGCTATGGATAAACAAAGCCCAGAATTATGAAACCTACCAGAACAAGTATATTTATTTATGATTATGAATAGCTAAATTCATAAATTCCTGACAATCATGATATGATAAAATAAGTTCATTTTAGTTACTATATAGTAGAACTATTTGAAGAATAATATGTTACAAAGTTTATTAGCAAAGAGGAAAAGGAAAAAAATCCCTAGGACTAAGCCATCCTAAAGGTGAAACCGGTGAGGCAAGAAGGCCGTGATAGGGGAGTAACCAGTGTAGAGACGTTGTTTAAGGGAAAAGTATCCAGACTACCATGCTAATAGTGATAAAGTAACATAATTATTTAAGAATAATCTAGTTTATAGTGATCTAAGATGACCATATTTTGTTATGTATATGATTGAAGGGAATATTTTGAAATAGCATCATATGAAAAATGAATACTTATTTATCTGATAAAATGGTAGATAAATTTAAAATACTTGTTTTGTATGTACTTAAGGATATAGAAATTGTAGATATAAGAAAAATCATAAGGAAAAAAAATATTTGATAAATATTTTATGGCTAGAATAAATTACATACCACACCTACCTACCTACTCTTACAAATACCTACATACCAAACCTATACATCAACCATGATAAATTACGTATATTTAGAATATTGGAGTACTAGTTATCTATTAGTTATCCACGCAAATTACCCAAGTTATCCGCACCCCCCTACAATTGGTATCAAAGCCTATGTTATTTAGAAAACGTACAAGTAGATATGTGTAAATTATGAAAAAATTTACAAAAGTTAATTTAGTCGTATTTATTAATTATGAGCTATTATTATTTATGTTGTTATTTATTTGTTAAAAATGAGAAGAACATTTAAAAATATAGAAGCTTTTAGAAAAATTAAACAAACTTTAACTAGTTACTACCCAGAATATACGAAGTTAAGTAAAACAAGAGAAAATTCCAACAGATTAGCTTACTTAATTACCTTAATATCTAGCAATGAGGCAAAATTAATAATCCATTTAAAATCTAGAAGAATGAGATACATACCACCTAATTAAGATATAATCATATTTCGGTATCCACCAAAATATTATAAATATTGTACAGATGAATAACATAACAAAATTCCAAAAATATAAAGAACTAAAACAAAAAATATCTGAAAAACGGAGAGAATTAAAAATAAGAAAAGAAAGACTACAATATAACATGATTATAGGAGTATGTCAAAAATTAATAAAAGCACAAAAAGAAGAAATATCATATTTAGAATCACAAATAGATAGTCTAGAATACATATATCAACATGATCTATATACTATCAAGTATATAAAATGAACAAAGAAGAATTTATAATAGATGAAAAAACATATGAAAACTATGAAGGATTAAAAATAAGGATAGTATTTTCCAATTTAGGAAGAAGATATAAGAAAATAGGTGAACATTTATATTTAATGTTAGATAAAGAAGAATTAAAATTAGAAGATAAATTAACAGCTATGGTAAGAATAGCAAAAGAAAATGAAGAAGTAGATAGGAAAAAAATAGATAAAATAAAACAACAGACTATCGAAGAAATATGAAAAATAGAGGAAACTAAAAATAGTAGGATTGCTGAATTAGAAAAAGAATTACAAATGCTAAAAGATCAGTATGAAAAAAGATAGAAAGAAAAAGAAGAAAAGAATAAAGAACAAAAATTATTAATTGAGATAAATCAATTTAAAGAAAAATTAGAAGAAGAAAATAAAAAATTAGAAACTAATGAAAAAGAAATAAACACAATAGATGCTGAAAGAACATATAATTATGATTCGGAAGATAGTGAAACATATACAGAAATCTTAACAAATGTAGAAAAATTAGAAATTAATGAAAAACAAGAAGTAATTAATAAAGATAACTTAGAAAATACAAACACGGAAATAAATACTCTTGATAAAGAAGACGATGAAAATATAATACCTAGTACATCAGAAATAAGAAAACCTGCATAATATAATAAAGATAAGTTTAAAACTATAACCTAAAAAATGAATATAACATGGACACCAAAACAAATAATTAATAAAAATTATAACTTCTTAGACTTAGACTGTGTAATAGATGTAGATAAAATGATACAATTATGGATAGGATATATAGCAAAACAATTATTAGACAATGGTATAAATGCAATAGATACACCAGAATATATAGAAAGAACACTAATACGAACAACAAAATTATGGTTTTTAAATTTAACTGAAAATAGTAAAAAGGTATTAAGGAATGATAAAGAAACACTAGGAACAACAGTAACTAAACTAAAACCTATAGAAATATTGAAAAAATATGAAATGGCTGTAAGAGATAAATTTAGCAATATGACAACAGAAGAAGAAGAACAAAACAAAGAAAAAGAGACAAATAGAAATTTAATGTTAAAACTAGCAACATGTAATATGTGATATATAGATGAATATACAAGCTCATTTAAAGAATACTACTATAAAGGAGCATATAATGCAAAAGAAAGTAAAGAAGTGAGAAGATTATATTTTAGTAAATTACCTGAACCATTTAGTTTAAAAATAATAAAGAGTTGGAATGAAGCAAGCATAGTAGATACTCTAGAAGCAAGAATAAAATTTCTACAATAATGGTATAGAAATTTATGTGAAAAATATAGAGAAGAAATGATAATGGAAAAAACATTAATAAAAAATTTAGCATGTTGCAAAGATAAAATAGCACCTCAATTTGGATGTGAAAAAAGATATTATAAGAAAAGAAAAAGACATAAGAAATACCAAAAATCAAAATATAAGTATAAGAAACCAAGAAAAAGATATTATTTAAAAAATTATAAACATAAAAGACCATATAGGAAAAAGAAATCTATAAAAGAATGTACTTGTTATAATTGTGGAAAACTAGGACATTTAGCTAGAAATTGTAAAATGTCTAAAGATCCAAAAAAGAAACAAATATCAGAAATAAAGATAGAAAATGCAGAATATATGCAAATAGATTATATAGATTACGAATTAGAAAGTGAAGATAGTATATATGAAATTTCAGAAAATGAGACAAATAATGAAATAGATAGTGAATTAGACGAAAGTATAAATAATGACTGAAGAAGAAATAAAAATAATCACAATGGAGGAATACTTAAACGAAGAAGGAACTGACAAAAAAGTAATATTTGACAGTAATATATTTGAAGAAATAAAAGGAAAAGAGTTAAACCTAAGTGTAGAAAAAATATTTAAAATACCAACAACAAAAAATATATTTAGTAGAAGAAAGGAGGAATACTATGTAGTATGCCAAAAAGAGCATATAATAGGTTGTAAATATGAAAGAGGTAAAGCTAGTATATCATTAGTAACAAGAAAAACAGTTAATAAATAAATACAAGATATAAAAAGTAGAGACCCAATAAAATATGTACACCTTGGAGGAACAGAGATATTAATAAAAGCATATTTCAGAGAAGTAATAGCTACACCAATAGAACTATATTTAGCAGATGAATGGATAGTAAAACCTATAGAAAAAGGCATAACTAGTGCCACAAAAGGAAATTTAATATACAAAAAATTCAAATTTATAATAAGTGCAAATATTTCAGTACCAATAATAGATAAAAATATAGATAAATCATTAGTATTATATTGGAAAATATCAGGAATAGAACAAACCCCAGGAAGTAAAATATTTACATTAAGATATAAAAATCTATGTGTATTAACAACAAAACATAAAATAGCTGAAAAGAATAAATTTAATAAAATACACATAGAAAATCCTTTTGAACGATGCGTAAAAACAATTGATAACGATGATTATAGTTACAAAGATATAGACATAGAAGAAGATTTAGAAATACTAAATGATAGGATAAGTACAACAAAAAGAATAGCTTATGAAAATTCAGAATCATCAAGCTCATCAAAAAGAACAAATTATGAAACAACTTCAACAGTTAATTTAACTCAATATTACATAACAGGAACAATAAATAAAAAAGAATAATTAATACTTATAAATATAGGACAGGAAGAAAATTACCTATCAAAATATCTAGTAAAAAATAAAGAAATAAAATCCAATAGTAATATGTGTCCAGATCTACCAAGAAGTCTAATAAACATTAAAGATACAACAGAAAAAATAATAATAATAAGAGTTAGAAAAAAATAGAATTTGAAATAAAGGAAGATATGCAAAAAGCAAACATAATATTAGGAATAAAATGGTTAGAACGAGTAAAACCTTACAATATAGAACATACACAAATAACCATAACCTATAATAGAGAAAAATTATTAATAAAGAGAGCTTTGACATGATATGAAAGTATATGTACTTATGAAAATAATAGTAGAAGGACATTATAATAGATATTATACACCAATGATAGATACAGGAGCAGAAGCCAATTTATGTAGATATAATTGCTTACCAGAAAGTAAATGGGATAAATTAAAAACACCAATAGTAGTTAGAGGATTTAATAACGAAGGAAGATTAATTACTTATAAGGCTGGAAATGTAAAAATACAAGTATGGGATAAAATATTAACAATAGAAGAAATCTATAATTATGAACTAACATCAAAAGATATGCTTTTAGGAATGCCATTTTTAGATAAATTATACCCACATATAATAACAAGAACACGCTGGTGGTTTACAACACCATGTAAACAAAAAGTAAGAGCAAAAAGAGTTATTAATAAAATAAGAAAGAAAACTGATTGGATAAATGAAAGTGAAAAAATCACACAAAAATTAGAAAATATAAAAAATACTGAAGAGACAATAGAACTAGTTATATTTTAAATAAATAAAGAAGAAATAACTATATTTTCAATAGATAAGGTAGAAATAAAAAAAAAAATTAAGACAACAATACAGTGAAGATCCATTTAAAGAATGGGAAAAACATAAAACTACTGTAAAAATTGAGCTAATAGATAAAAATAGCATAATAACCCAAAAACCATTAACATATAACTTTGATGATTTAAAAGAATTTAAAATGCATATAGATGAATTATTAGAAAAAAAATACATACAAAAAAGTAATAGTAAGCACAATAGTTCAACATTTATAGTAAATAAATATAGTGAACAAAAAAGAGGAAAAAGTAGAATGGTTATTGATTATAGAAACCTAAATACAAAAACTATGACATATAATTATCCAATACCAAATAAGATATTTAAAATAAGACAAATACAAGGATATAATTACTTTAGTAAATTTGATTGTAAATCAGGATTTTACCATTTAAAGCTAGATGAAGATTCTAAAGAATTAACTGCATTTACGGTACCACAAGAATTTTATGAAAGGAACGTATTACCATTCGGATATAAAAATACACCAGGTAGATATCAACATTTTATGGATAGTTATTTCAAAAAATTACCTAATTGTGTAGTATATATAGATGATATACTACTATTCACAAAAAACAAAGAAGCACATTTAAACTTACTAGAACAATTTACAGATATAATAGAAAAATCAGGAATACGCTTAAGTGAATAGAAAGCTGAAATTATGAAAAATCGTATCAAATTTTTAGGAATACAAATAGACAAGAGTGGAGTAAAAATTCAACAACATATAGTACAAAAAATAATAAATTCAAAAGAAGAATTCGATACAAAAAAGAAATTACAATCATTTTTAGGATTAGTAAACCAAGTAAGAGAATATATACCAAAATTAGCAGAAAACCTAAAGCCATTACAAAAAAAAATAAAAAGGGATGTAGAATATAATTAAAACGAAGAAGATTAAAAACAAGTCCAGAAAATAAAAATACTTTGTAAAGAATTACCAAAATTACAATTTCCAGACGAAAATCAAAAATTTACATATATAGTAGAAGCAGACACATGTGATATAGTTATGGAGGAGTACTTAAATATGATATGAAGAATAAAAATTAGAACATCATTGTAGATACTACTCAGGCACATTCAATGAAACAGAGATAAAATCGGAAATAAATAGAAAATAATTATGCTCATTATATAAATGTTTATTAGCATTTGAGCCATATATTGTATATAACAAGTTTATTGTACGAACAGATAATACGTAGGTACATTGGTGGTTAACAAAGAAAATACAAAATTCAGTTACAACAAAGGAAATACAGAGACTAGTCTTGAACATATTAAATTTTACATTTACAATTGAAGTAACTAGTACTAACAAAAATGTCATTGCACATTACTTGTCACGACAAGGCTACTCAGACTGATTTAACAACAGAAGAAGTTACTATTGAAGTTACTCAGAATGATTTACTAGCTCAATTATTTTGTAACGCCCCGAAAATTTGTCCCGGAGCGTCACACAGTGCTTGAGGCTACGAGTAGCCCCAAGATAACCCTTTGATCCATTTTCATTCAGTTCAACACAAATCAATGGGGTTTCCATAAATAACCCTCAAATATCAACAGAGTAATCATCATCCAAGAATAAAAGAATTTCAGAAGATAACAAAATACGACTTATTAGTTGATAACGCTCAATCTACAGCTCTCGTAGGAGTGTAAAGCGGTCGTTAGCAAATATAGAACCCAACCTGGGTTGGTTATCGATCCCACAGGGAATAGCTTGGTCAACAAGTAAGCAACGATTACTAGACTTTTAGTGCAAGTCTCGTAAGAAGGGGGGTTTGTAATGTGTAACCAAATTATTAAAGCAAAAACTGAAAATAGCAAAGTAAAAAGAAAGAATGTTTAGTAGGTTGTGAAACAATGAGAATTGAGGAGTTGGGGTTATGTCCACCTTCTGAGTTATACGTCTCTATTGACTATGAGTGTGTTGAATTCAGACATGCATGTGCTTATAGAGAATTGTATTCGATGGTAAATCCAGGCGTCTTTCGACCTATTCGAGGATTATTTCACTTTAACTCTTTCGAGCTTAAAGCGTGTCTAACGGTACGAATTCTCCAAGAGGTTAATCCAGTTACGGCACTAACTTTTTAATAGGGGATGGGACCTACTACCTTGACATTATCTCTTTTCCAGACAGATAACCTTTCTTTCGAACAAGTTAAATGTTATACTGGTGTATTCTTGCGTTTGCAACCACAAAGAATTTAGATTAAGATGAAGAGAATAATGATATAAGAAACATACGTGTCGCGCTCACAAACTCACAGCAATAGATAGTATCTCATATGGCTTCCATAACCCCAACAGAGAAGTTTAGTTACCTATGAGTGCGAAGGAAATCACAATTGACATTGTTGTTATACCACAATAAAGATTTCACGTTTGTAATGGTGTGGTAGGCGTTAGGCGTGAATTCCTTAGCAAAGTAACGTTTCTCTTGTTGTGGAATTTAAGAATTGAATAGATGAGTAGAAGAAGAAAAATAGAATTAATGAAAGAATTAGAAGAAGAGTTGTAGAGTAATAGAATTGAATGTCAGAAGATGTCCTAAAATCTCTAGCAAGATAGGGTATTTATAATACCCATATCCTATTCCTACTAAGCTAATGAAATGCTTAACCAAATTCTACTAAGCTAATGAAATACTTAACCCAATTGTACTAGGTTAATGTATCATTATCCTAATCCTAATAAGCTAATGTAATACTTAACCCAATTGTACTAGGTTAATGTATCATTATCCTAATCCTAATAAGTTACTGCTAGTCCCCAAAGTCTTCAGAAATGTTGTTTTAGCCCGGGACAGAATTTCCATGCGCCATCTTTAGTCCTTGGCGTCCAAGATTGGCTTTTCTCCTTTCGTGAAGCTTTCTTTGGCGTCAAGTTATCCATAAAATGCTGAATTCTGCATCATTTATACCTGAAACTTTGCTAATCATGTTCGTTAGCTCACTTACAGGAAAAAGGACTAAAAGTGCATGAAATATATAATTTGTTCTCAAAACTAGGCTAAAATATGGGCAAAATATAGTGCTATAGGCGTGTAAATTCGCCTATCATCAACACCCCACACTTGAAGCTTTGTTTTTCCTCGAACAAAATATCATGTCCCTCTAAACATCAACTTAGGGTTTCACAGTAACAACACAAAATATTCGTCAAGACAAGCACAACAATTATCAACAAAGAGTAGTTTTTCGATCATTAGTAGAAACAGTTTAACCTCTAGCATAGACTCGTGGTGGTGGTCAACTCATATTCAAAGGTTTAGGCACAAAGAATCATACACGACTACCCAAAACTCATCAACCATGTGTGTCTCATAATATATTACCCATAATCACTCACAAGTATAGCATATTTTTCAAACATGGGTATCAAAATATCCTTGCTCTCACTCTCACAAAGAATTCATATGCAGCAACTGATGACCATAGGCTTTCCCTTAGTGTAATGCTCCACTAAATGTCAGAATGCTAAACTTAGAATCAAATAGGTCTTTTGATGGTTGTAATGTAGGCTAAGGGACGGGTAGAACTATTTTGGCCAGAAATAGTGACTATGTTCCTAAGCGCTTTAATACATCACATTGTGTCATTAACACTTTTCTTTCTAACAACCTTTCTTTCATTTATTCTACCACTCTTTTTATCCTCTTTTGTTTTTCGATTTTAAACATGACTAACTTTTCATTTTTTTCTTCCTTTTTCTTTTCATAACATACCTCTTATGATAACACTTCTTTTTCATAGCAATTTCAAGCACCAATGCATTCTAAAGCATCATACTCCCCCAATTTCCTCTTATTTTGTCACATGACTTTTTCACTTTAAAGCACTTAGGAATTTGGATCAAATTATGGTCTTGAAAAAAATGGATTAGGCTTACATATGAGGTTGTCAAAGAAAATAGGCTAAAGGCTCAAAAGGGTTAACTAGGATAATGTCCATGGGTAGGTAAAAATGAAGGTAAACAAATATAGGTTGCCAAAGAAATGCCTAAATCATCTCCTAAACTTACACTCCTTATTTTCGCTTTACATACATACCAGGCAAGTTCTAGCATCAGCCACAAGCATAGAATATACTATTAGCTCACACACACAAGGCACATGGTCGACTTTATTGGGAGTAGTATAGACTCTTGACCCAACAGATGAAGGAATTAAACCAAACAATATCACATAGTGAGTCACAATTAGAGCCTAAATGTCTCAATAGTCATGATTTTAGCACAAACTCTTGTCATAATCTCATGCTGCCTATTAGAATAATTTCATGCGAAGCTAAGCTAAAAAAACAATTAACTACAAACAAACATAAATAAATGCAAATGTGGATGGAGAAGTATAGCATGCAAATACCAGCACTCCACACTTAGACGGGACACACTGTCCTCAGTGGAAAATAAATAAGAAGAACCTGGTTAGTCGGACTCATCCTCTATGTCTGGGGTCATACCCCTTGCATCGGAATCATCATCAGAGTCGTCATCCTCAGAAGTTCCTCATAAGTATCCCACTTAATTCCAAGAGTGAGTCGAGGTATTTGCAGCGAGGAGGGTTCTCCTTGCTCTTTTCGGCCTCTTTTCTTGCCTTTTTGTGAAGTGGTAGCCTTATCTTTGCCTTGTCTTGCTTTGGGTGCCATTGTACCTGAGACTTAAAACAATGTTCATGTTAGCATCATCTCGATGGATACAATCTATAAACAAGCAGTAGTGGCACCACCCCACACTTAGTTTGTTGGTACAGACTAGTGAAGTGAAAGTGGTCGATTACTCAGACTTCATCGACATACGTTTTAGGGGCTATATTCCAACAAGAAATTCAGATATGTAACACTTCTTGCAATCTTTGCAATACTTTCATGTTAGGTATATCAAGACTTCTACATAGGGATTACATCATGGTATAGTTTCTATCAATAATCACAATCTCCTATGTCGGTAGGCAACTATAAGTCTTATTCCGATGAGCGAGACATCCCAACATGTAAGTATTCAAGTGACAAGAGTATGCAATGTTCATGACTATAGAAATTCCGCAAGTAGTATGACAATGCATCAAAATCGAATTGAAGTCGGAAACAAGTTAAGATCATCCTAACGTATATGTTCACTCACTTGGTTGTGTATCAACAATTCATACACATTCACATCTCCAATACTTCTTCAAGATTTAGCAATTCATAATAGACATAGTAACGTAGTACTTACGAAAAATAGATGAAGAACACAAGAGTACTTACGTGATTGAAGCCTTTGGAGATGTTCTTGTGAAGTGGAAGAGCAAAAGTTTTGAGAAGATTTGGATGCTATGTGCGGCGCCTATGTTAGGTTTTCAATGTGTTTGTGCCTCAAGACTAAGTCTCCTTTATATAGGAAAAGAATGGGTCGGTTTTTGACCCATTTAAAATCGGTTTTGGAGACAAAAAGTGACCATAGGTGGCGCCTTTAGCTTTGCCTATGCTTGGCATAGGCGGCGCCTAATACAAAGCCTATGGTGAGCATAGGCGGCGCCTAGTGCAATGCCTTTAGTGACCATAGACGGCGCCTTTATCATGTCCTATGAGATTCAGAGACAAAATGCTTTGGCATAGTCGGCGCCTATGCTATGGCTTACTTGAGCATGGGCGGCGCCTATGCTATAGCACACTAGATTCCGAGACTTTGGGCTATAGTATAGGCTTTGCCTTGTTTGTGGCCTAGTTTTACCTAGGCCTAGCCTTGCTCGATGCCTATTTTTTCATGAGCAATGCTCAATCCATAGCCTTATGCATCTTAATTCCTAACTTACCACCTTTACCATGCCATACGTCCAAATCGCATCTAAAATCGATCTCCTCATTTTATACCTCTTGCACCTACATTCGCTCAAAACCAATGAAAACGATTAGTACGATGGGTTGCCTCCCATCAAGCGCCTTAGTTTTGGTCGTGGCACGACTCTTATTTTTGGATTTTTATTTATCAAAAACGAAACATGTACTAGAATGTGAGAAAGACAAAAAAATGCAAAACAATAAACGATGGGTTGCCTCTCATCTAGCGCTTGATTTATTGTCGTGGCACGACATAGCTATCTCGATTACTTAGACTTCATCGAGATAGATGGTTGATCATTTTCTGAATAGATTCAGACGATAATGAGGCTTACTTGTAAGCATGCAATCTTCTTCGAGATGACCCTTGTGCATGCCTATCCCAGGAGGGATACCAATTATATCATCAATAGTCCAACCCATAGCTCTCATGTATATCTTCAGAGCAGAGATGAGAGCCTCTACGTGCTGTTTACTTAAATCATCCGCACTCACCGGAAGTATATTTATACTTTCCAAGAACACATACCTTAGATAATCGGGGAGCTCTTTCGATTCTAGCATTGGTGGCTCTTCAAGGGAAGTCTTCGCTGTTGGTGACGGTTGATTCTTAAGATCACGGTCCAGTTGCTTAGGAGTATGGGAATAGGACTCTATTTCTGTTAGAGCACCCATAAGTTCTTCATAATCTTCATCGTCCTCATGCTCAACATTCAGTGGCGCAGCAGACAATGGCTCAACAGTAAGCTGTTTCTCTACAGATAATGCTTTCTTATCCTCATGATGAACATCAGCTACAGAGAACACATTCATATCGCTGGGCTGCTTCATTGCTTTGCATATATCAAAGCGGACCACTTCGTCATTCAACCGAAATAAAAGCTCATTAGCTCTCATGTCAATAAGCACGCTTCCCGTTGCAAGGAAAGGACGTCCCAAGATTATGGGTACTTCAGAATCTGCTTCACAATCCAAAATCACAAAGTCTGCAGGAAAAATGAAGGTAGACACCTTCACCAACACATCATTCAAGATACCCACAGGTCGTTTTACCGACCTATCTGCCATCACGAGCCGCATATTAGTTGGTGTAGGGTCGCCCAACCCCAACTTTCTGTAGACGGATAGTGGCATCAAATTGATGCTAGCTCCCAAATCACACAATGCCTTAGAAAAATTCATAGATCCAACCGTGCAAGGAATAGTGAAAGCACCAGGGTCTGCCTTCTTCTGTACTAAGGACCTTGTGGCAATTGCACTGCAATGATGAATATTATCTGCCGTCTCATAGCTTACTGCCCACTTATTTGTCAACAGATCCTTCATAAATTTTGCATACCCAGGCATTTGTTCTAGTACCTCCACCAACGGAACATTAATGGTCAGCTGCTTTAACGTATTCATGAATTTGCTGAACTTTGTATTATCCGCCACCTTCTTCAATCTTTGAGGAAAAGGTGGTGGTGGATAAGGAATTGTTCTCTCTACGGCTTTCTTCTTCTCTTGCTTCCGTTTTTCAGCTTTTTCAGGTTGCAAATCGTGAGGGGTGACGTTATGGACGTCAGGATCAGCTGCTGCGGCATCTTCCCCTTTCGTCGTACCATCAATGTCCACTACTTCATCAACCACTTGCTTGCCTTTTGCTGAAGTTTCCAGCACCTTACCACTTCTGGTAGTAATGTCCATGCATGACCCATCATTCCTTGGGTTTTGCACGGTGTCGCTAGGTAAAGTGCCAGCCTTTCTTTGATTGAGCGTTGCTGAAAGTTGGCTCAATTGCTGCTCTATTTGCTTGATTGAAGTGGAATGTGAATCAACTAATTGCTTCATAGCGGACAAATCATTTATTACCTCCATTACTCCCGCGCTAGTTGCTTCCACTCCTTTCAATAGTTTAGCCATCATGTCTTCCATACATCTAGAACTAGATGTGGTGGCGTCACGTCTTCCAGGGGGAACATACAAACCACTACTGTCATTCTTGTTCTTCTAACTACCTTGGTCCATGTTTCCAGATTTACCATGATAGTTCCGACCTTGGTTTCCTTGGGCATTGCCTCGGAAACCCCCCTGATTGTTCAAGTAGTTGGCTTCTTCTTCCGAATCAGATTCGTTTCTTCCTTTTGATGCAACAGCTTTGACTTTTTCGGTCTTCCCTGATAATAGATGCTTTGTAAGAAGATCCACTTGTGTCTTCATGTGCGCCATATCTTGATCACGTTCTTCTTCTCTTCTCCTTTGGTCTGCAGTTATGCCTATAGATAAAGTGGGGCTTGCTACCTCAGAATCCATGGTATGCCAAGCTCTACTTTGCTTCGTCATCCGGTCTAGCATATTGCTTGCCTAACTAAAGGTGAGATCCATGAATGATCCTCCAGCCACATTATCCACAACTGGTTTAGTTATTGAATTCAAGGCTCTGTAAAGTATCTCCATTAGGTGAACATTAGTCATGTGATGGTTTGGGCACCTCATTAGCTTCGTCTTGAACCTCTTCCATGTTTCATGAAGGGCTTCAGTTGGAAGCTGACGAAAGTTGCTGATTTCATCTCTCAATTGTGCTCTTTTGGATGGCGGAAAGAATCTTTCGAGGAAAGCGTCTCTCAATTGCCTCCAATTTGTAATAGAATCAGGAGCTAGCCCATTCAACCATAGAGTTGCCTCCCCAGACAGAGACAATGGAAATAGACGTAATCGAATTGCATTCTGACCAACACCAGGATTGTCAAACGACTTGCATGTAGAAATAAAGTTGATGAGATGCATATTCGGATCATCGCCTGCTAGTCCACCAAATAATCCCTTGAGTTGCAATAACTGAATCATGGTGCTCGTGATGTTGAACTTGGCTCCGGGGGCTAATGGCGAAAGAATAATGGCTCCTGTGGCACCAGCTCCATCAAGATCATCATCATCATCATCGAACGGTATTTGCACAGCTCGGCGTTCAGGCCTAAACCTAGCTTGACGATCTCTTCTCTGCATGGGTGCCACCATCTCAGCAGTATGTTGTGGGTTTAGTAGCTCCTCATCACCCAGGTCCTCATCATCAGGATTTATTGCCCGACCTGGATTATCAATATTCTGTTGATGCACTTGAGCAGCCATTCTTTCAATTTCACGTTGTGCATCCATTGATGCACTGAACAAACCTAACAAAAACAACAACTAAAAGTAAAAGTACGAGAGTCTTTGACCAAAGAGTCTAGTAATTATCACAAACTTAATTGACACTCGTATTCCCCGGCAACGGCGCCAATTTTTTATAACGCTCAATCTACAGCTCTCGTAGGAGTGTAAAGCGGTCGTTAGCAAATATAGAACCCAACCTGGGTTGGGTATCGATCCCACAGGGAATAGCTTGGTCAACAAGTAAGCAACGATTACTAGACTTTTAGTGCAAGTCTCGTAAGAAGGGGGGTTTGTAATGTGTAACCAAATTATTAAAGCAAAAACTGAAAATAGCAAAGTAAAAAGAAAGAATGTTTAGTAGGTTGTGAAACAATGAGAATTGAGGAGTTGGGGTTATGTCCACCTTCTGAGTTATACGTCTCTATTGACTATGAGTGTGTTGAATTCAGACATGCATGTACTTATAGAGAATTGAATTCGATGGTAAATCCAGGCGTCTTTCGACCTATTCGAGGATTATTTCACTTTAACTCTTTCGAGCTTAAAGCGTGTCTAACGGTACGAATTCTCCAAGAGGTTAATCCAGTTATAACACTAACTTTTTAATAGGGGATGGGACCCTACTACCTTGAAATTATCTCTTTTCCAGACAGATAACCTTTCTTTCGAACAAGTTAAATGTTATACTGGCGTATTCTTGCGTTTGCAACCACAAAGAATTTAGATTAAGATGAAGAGAATAATGATATAAGAAACATACGTGTCGCGCTCACAAACTCACAGCAATAGATAGTATCTCATATGGCTTCCATAACCCCAACAGAGAAGTTTAGTTACCCATGAGTGCGAAGGAAATCACAATTGACATTGTTGTTATACCACAATAAAGATTTCACGTTTGTAATGGTGTGGTAGGCGTTAGGCGTGAATTCCTTAGCAAAGTAACGTTTCTCTTGTTACGGAATTTAAGAATTGAATAGATGAGTAGAAAAAGAAAAATAGAATTAATGAAAGAATTAGAAGAAGAGTTGTAGAGTAATAGAATTGAATGTCAGAAGATGTCCTAAAATCTCTAGCAAGATAGGGTATTTATAATACCCATATCCTATTCCTACTAAGCTAATGAAATGCTTAACCAAATTCTACTAAGCTAATGAAATACTTAACCCAATTGTACTAGGTTAATGTATCATTATCCTAATCCTAATAAGCTAATGTAATACTTAACCCAATTGTACTAGGTTAATGTATCATTATCCTAATCCTAATAAGTTACTGCTAGTCCCCAAAGTCTTCAGAAATGTTGTTTTAGCCCGGGACAGAATTTCCATGCGCCATCTTTAGTCCTTGGCGTCCAAGATTGGCTTTTCTCCTTTTGTGAAGCTTTCTTTGGCGTCAAGTTATCCATAAAATGCTGAATTCTGCATCATTTATACCTGAAACTTTGCTAATCATGTTCGTTAGCTCACTTACAGGAAAAAGGACTAAAAGTGCATGAAATATATAATTTGTTCTCAAAACTAGGCTAAAATATGGGCAAAATATAGTGCTATAGGCGTGTAAATTCGCCTATCATCATTAGTCAACTCCCAACATCTATACTAGTCTGACAAGCCTCTAAGAAAATCAATAAAACCAGTGAGCCATTGAGACATGCCCCAACTGACTCATACTCAGTTATCAAATGTAAACAATTCCGTGAAACCAACATCCGACATCACGTCCTCGGAACATGAGGACTCACCACAACAGAGGATGTAGAACAGCGTGCCCGAAGAATCACTGTCGAACCTGGAATTGAGCACCTGAACCTACATTCTGAGAAAATGCAGCCCACATCTGAAGATGTGGGTCAGTACCATGGAAAGGAGCCGAGTATATGGGGGTGTATGCAGTTGTATAAACATCATCATCATAAATATTTATAAGAAATGTGCAGGATGTATGAAAGACTCACATAGCCCGAAGAAAATCATCATAATCATGAGAGGATGAAATAAGTATAATAACACATGTGAGTCATCGTATAATTTGTCAATCACTTTCAGTTCATCAAGAATATCAATTCTCATAATGTAAATATCATTTAAATCTTTTGAAAGAATAACTTTCACAATTCCACTTTCAAATCACTTCACCGTTCACCATAGACACAAGGAAACACACACACACTGGGAGATCTTATAACCGACATAAACTATGTGAGCTACATGGAGTCCAACGTACAACCCACATTGGGGAGAGCCGTCCTATCCTTGCCATCAGAGTAGGACTATCGATATCAAATCCACACAAACTAGTGATCACTATATAAATCATCCTCAGGATCACTCTTACGGGGGCACGTAGTTCTAGGGAAGTAAGGTCTCTTTATACCTCCCACTCGGTGCTAAAGATTTCTCCCGGACTTAGCTCAGATCATTTCAAAGACAATCCACAGCAAAACAATTTCAGTACTATATAAATATACATCGGGATCCATCATGCCTCCCATCTATCAAAATCAACCACGTTGTGGATTTCTTTCACTCGAGTTCAAAACAACTCCATTAAGACCAAAAGGTCAAATCATTCAAAATATCTCAAATATTCAACATCAACGTGCTTACAACATACACTTTCTCAAAAAAGCACAATTTCCAATGGGGATTCACGACCCAAATATCAAAATCATGATAAATATCGTTCAAGATTCATGCTTTATATCACCACACATGTAAATTCATCGTTCAAAATCATAAACATCAAGATTTCATAATAATCATCATAAGATATGGGTTCATGCTTCAAATTCATAAAAATCAAATAAAATCATGCCTTTGTAAAGAAAATTACTTTTGGGCACAAGAACGAAAGAGAGTTCTTGTTGAAAAACCCCACATACCTTGAATGATGAACTTTAGATCGATACTCGTTTTTGAGATGTTAATCGTGCCTTTGAATGATGGTTCTTGGAGTTCTTGGAATCTTGAATAAATTTGCAGAATTAAGGGTGAACTTTGGAGGTTCTTGAAGTTGGATGTACGAGCTTAGAGTTTTCTTTTTGAGGGAATTTGATGAAATATAACATATAATGCTTCTAATAGGCTTTAATATTTAATCGTACCTTTGAATGATGGTTCTTGGAGTTCTTGAACTAGGAACTTGGAATCTTGAATAAATTTGCAAAATTAATGGTTAACTTTGGAGGTTCTTGAAGTTGGATGTAGGAGCTTAGGGTTTTCTTTTTGAGGGAATTTGATGAAATATAACATATAATGCTTCTAATAGGCTTTAATATAGGGTTTGGACAGATTTTGGGTGAGTGGGAATGACCAAAATGCCCCTAAAAATCAAATAATTCTCGAATTTGTCCTTTGGTGGACTGTTTTGATAGTCTGAAGTAGATCAACCATAACGTTTGACTCTGATATCCAAATTGGATAAAACCAATTTCATTAGAAAGAGGACTCTCATATATTTTCGTTGATATATAGTATCTCACCCAGATCATTGGGTACGAGGAGTTATGATCATTTGAAGTTGACCCAAAAATTCACTTCTGATAGGCTGAAGTAGATCGACCATGAATTTTTACTCTGATATCCAAATTGGATGAAACCAATTTCATTAGAAAGAGGACTCTCAGAGCTTTCCTTTGATATATATTAGATCACCCATATTATTATGTACAAGGAGTTATGATCATTTAAAGTTGGAGAAAAAATACGCCAGGCCTCAGTACTTTTTCCTGCACGTTTTACTGTTTACTACTATTCACGGTTCGATCGGAATGTTCATATCTCGTCGCTCGGGTGTACGTTTTGGATGATCCACATATCGTTGGAAAGCTTATTCGATACTCTACGCAATGGTGGGTCATAATCTAAGAAATTCCATACGAAAAATTTATAGTTCATTCTAGAAGATAGAACCCAACACGTTTACGCACAAAATTTCAACGAAAATTTTTTTGGGGTATTACATATTTGAACAAGTGAAATTATTAAAAGAACAAGTTACTCTACTAACTACTGAAGTTGCTGAATTAAAAGTGCAATCTGAGCACTCTAAAAAATAGAAAAAAACCAAAGGCACAGATATAGTGCAGGAAGAGCACTTTAAAAATCTAGACCTAGAAGGTGACGTTTAGACACACCTTAAAATCAAAATGGTTGTTACATGTGTAGGAACATCAGGTACAACTAAGGAATTACCCACTACAAAAAAATTACCAAAATTTGAATTACCAAAGAAAAAGAATTACAACCTAAAAAAGATATTTGAAAAACCTTATGCATCACCAAATATCCAAAAGAATGAATTATTTGTACCTCCGCAGTTATACCTTTATTCAGAAATAATTAACCAGAAAAAACAAGCTTACAACCATTTAACCCGTGTTTATATTGAAAATTTATATACAATCCAAATCTTACTAAATACCAAACCCGTCCAAGATATTGAGATAGCTAGAAAACACCAAGGGTATATAACCTAAAATTTACAAAATTATAATAAACTTATTGCGCTCCCAGGAACCAGCCCAAATTTAATCACTACATATTATTCTTATGGATTATTATCAACAGTATACACAACAGATGGGAAAGAATTAGCCATGATTCCTGAAGTACATAAAGGAATTATGACATTTATAAAAATTACAAAAGGACAACTATTTTATATAAGATTTTATTCGGCCCCCGCTGAGATACTATTTGATGAAATTAAACAAGTGGTTACAATAGTAAAAATTGGTATGACAAGAGACTACATAATACCAGAAGAAATATCTGAATAAGACGAAATACATAAAACCGAGATACCCGACTTTTTCAAGAACAAACGAGTTATTGGTTTGAGCACAATTATACAAGAGTTAGCACATAACTATTTGAACCGTAATCTAGTTTGGAATTATTATTCTATAGATAATTTATTGGTTTATTCAAAATGTAAAAACATAAGAGAAAATGATATGGAAGAAATTCGTAGATGGACAATGACATTATTAAAACCAGAAGATAACCCTCTCACAAGATCTATCTAGAAAAAAGTTATTTCTTACGGACTTATGGAACAATTCTGCAAATTAATTGGACAGATATATGATGATCATCAATGCAGCTGTTGTAGAGGACGACATAATATTATTCCAGAAGTAACATTACAATAGAAGCAAACAAAAAAATTGGAACAGGCAATCCTACTATTGTGTATATTCTATACTGTTCTAATTTTTTCGTTTGCTTCTATTATAGTGTCACTTATGGAATAATATAATGTCATCCACTACAATAGTTGTATTGATGATCATCATATCACTGTCCAATTAATTTACAAAATTGTTCCATAAGTCCGTCAGAAATAACTCCTTTCTTGATAGATCTTGTGAGAGGATTATCTTCTGGTTTTAATAATGTCATTGTCCATCTACGAATTTCTTCCAGATCATTTTCTCTTATGTCTTTACATGTTTAATAAACCAATAAATAATCTCTAGAATATTAATTCCAAACTGGATTATGGTTCAAATAGTTATGTGCTAACTTTTGTATAATTGTGCTCAAGCCAATAACTCGTTCATTCTTGAAAAAGTTTGGTATCTCGGTTTTCTGTATTTTGTCTTGTTCAGATATTTCTTTTGGTATAATGTAGTCTCTTGTCATACCAATTTTTACTACTGTAACCACTAGTTTAATTTCATCAAATAGTATCTTAGCGGGGGCCGAATAAAATTTTACGTAAAATAGATATCCTTTTGTAATTTTTATATATGTAATAATTCCTTTATGTACTTCAGGAATCATGGATAATTCTTTCCCATCTGTTGTATATACTGTTGATAATAATCCATAAGAATAACATGTAGCGATTAAATTTAGGCTGGTTCCTGGGAGCGCAATAAGTTTATTGTAATTTTGTAACTTTTGGGTTATATAGCCTTGGTGTTTTTTGGCTAGCCCAATATCTTGGATGGGTTTGGTATTTAGTAAGGTTTAGATTGTATATAAATTTTCAATATAAACATGGGTTAAATGGTTGTAAGCTTGTTTTTTCTGGTTAATTGCTTCTGAATAAGGGTATAACTACGGGGGTACAAATAATTCATTCTTTTGGATATTTGGTGGTGCATAAGGTTTTTCAAATATCTTATTTAGGTTATAATTCTTTTTTTTTTGGTAATTCAGATTTTGGTAAATTTTTTGTAGTGGGTAATTCCTTAGTTGTACCTGATGTTCCTGCACATGTAACAACCGTTTCGGTTTTAAGGTCTGTCTGAACGTCGCCTTCTAGGTCTAGTTTTTTATAGTGTTCTTCCTGCACTATATCTGTGCCTTTGGCTTTTTCCTATTTTTTAGAGTGCTCAGATTGCACATTTAATTCTGCGACTTCAGTAGTCAGTAGAGTAACTTGTTCTTTTAATAATTTCACTCGTTCAAATGTCTGAACTAGTAAATCATTCTGAGTAACTTCAATAGTAACTTCTTCTGTTGTTAAATTAGTCTGAGTAGCCTTGTCATGAGAAGTAATCTGCAATGACATTTTTGTTAGGACTAGTTACTTCAATTGTAAATGTAAAATTTAATATGTTCAAGACTAGTCTCCGTATTTCCTTTGTTATAACTGAATTTTATATTTTCTTTGTTAACCTCCAACGTACCTGTGTATTATTTGTTCGTACAATAAACTTGTTATATACTATATATGGCTCAAATGCTAATAAACATTTATATAATGAGCATAATTCTTTTTTATTTATTTCCCATTTTATCTCTGTTTCATTAAACGTGCCTGAGTAGTATCTACAATGATGTTCTAATTTTTCTTCTTCATATATATATTTAAGTACTCCTTTATAACTATATTCGCTTGCGTCTGCTTCTACTAAATATGTAAATTTTTTATTTTTGTTTGGAATTGTAATTTTGGTAATTCTTTACAAAGTATTTTTATTTCATTACTTGTTTTTTATCTTCTTCGTTATAATTATATTCTACATCCTTTTTTAATTTTTTCTGTAATGGCTTTAGGTTTTCTGCTAATTTTGGTATATAGTCTCTTACTTGGTTTGCTAATCCTAAAAATGATTGTAATTTCTTTTTTGTATCTAATTCTTCTTTTGAATTTATTATTTTTTGTACTATATGTTGTTGCATTTTTACTCCACTTTTATCTATTTGTATTCCTAAAAATTTTATCTGATTTTTCATAATTTCAGCTTTCTTTTCACTTAAGATTATTACTGATTTTTCTATTATATCTGTAAATTGTTCTAATAATTTTAAATGTTCTTCTTTGGTTTTTGTATATAGTAGTATATCATCTATGTATACTACACGATTAGGTAATTGTTTAAAATAACTATCCATAAAATGTTGATATCTACTTGGTGCATTTTTATATCCAAATGGTAATACGTTTCATTCATAAAATCCTTGTGGTACCATAAATGCAGTTAATTCCTTAGAATCTTCATCTAACTTTAAGTGGTAAAATCCTGATTTATAGTCAAATTTACTAAAGTTGTTATATCCTTGCATTTGACTTATTTTTAATATCTTATTTGGTATTTGATAATTATATGTCATAGTTTTTGCATTTAAATTTCTATAGTCAATAACTATTCTACTTTTTCCTCTTTTTTAGTTAGTATGTTTATTTACTATAAACGCTGGACTATTGTGTTTACTATAACTTTTTTGTATGTATAATTTTTCTAATAATTCATCTATATGCATTTTAAATTCTTTTAAATCATCAAAATTATATGTTAATGGTTTTTGGGTTATTATACTATTTTTGTCTATTATCTCTATTTGTACAGTAGTTTTATGTTTTTCCCATCCTTTTAATGGATCTTCACTGTATAATTGACTTAATTTTTTCTTTCTTATTTCTGCCTTATCTATTGAAAATATAGTTATTTCTTCTTTATTTTGTTGAAAATATAACTAGTTCTATTGTGTCTTTAATATTTTTTATATTTTCTAATTTTTGTGTGATTTTTTTCACTTCCTTGTATCCAATCAGTTTTCTTTCTTATTTTATTATAACTCTTTTTTCTATTACTTTTTGTTTACATGGTGTTGTAAACCACCAGTGTATTCTAGTTATTATATGTGGGTATAATTTATCTAAAAATGGCATTTCTAAAAGCATATCTTTTGATGTTAGTTCATAATTATAGATTTCTTCTATTGTTAATATCTTATCCCATACATGTATTTTTACATTTCTAGCCTTATAAGTAATTAAGCTTCCTTCGTTATTAAATTCTCTAACTACTATTGGTGATTTTAATTTATCCCATTTATTTTCTGGTAAATAATTATATCTACATAAATTGGCTTCTGCTCCTGTATCTATCATTGGTGTATAATATCTATTATAATATCCTTCTACTATTATTTTCATAAGTACATGTATTTTCATATCATGATAAAGCTCTCTTTATTAATAATTTTTCTCTATTATAGGTTATGGTTATTTGTATATGCTCTATATTTTAGGGCTTTACTCGTTCTAACCATTTTATTCCTAATATTATGTCTGCTTTTGCATATCTTCCTTTATTTCAAATTCTATTTTTATTTTTGTAACTCCTATTATTATTTCTTTTTCTGTTGTATCTTTAATGTTTATTAGACTCCTTGGTAGATCTGGACACATATTACTATTGGATTTTATTTCTTCATTTTTTACTAGATATTTTGCTAGGTAATTTTCTTCCTTCCTGTATTTATGAGTATTAAATATTCCTTTTCATTTATTGTTCCTGTTATGTAATATTGAGTTAAATTAACTATTGAAGTTGTTTCATAATTTGTTCTTTTTGATGAGTTTGATGATTCTGGTTTTTCATAAGCTATTCTTTTTGATGTACTTATCCTATCATTTATTATTTCTAAATCTTCTTCTATGTCTATATCTTTGTAACTATAATCATTGCTATCAATTGTTTTTACGAATTGTTCAAAAAGATTTTCTATATGTATTTTATTAATTTTATTCTTTCCAGTTATTTTATATTTTGTTGTTAATACATATAGATTTTTATATCTTAATGTAAATATTTTACTTCCTGGGGTTAGTTCTACTCCTGATATTTTCCAATATAATACTAATGATTTATCTATATTTTTATCTCTTATTAGTACTGAATAATTTGCACTTATTATAAATTTGAATTTTTGGTATATTAAATTTCCTTTTATGGCACTAATTATGCTTTTTTCTATAGGTTTTACTATCCTAACATCTGCTAAATATAGTTCTATTGGTGTATCTATTCCTTCTCTAAAATATGTTTTTATTAATATCTCTGTTCCTCCAAGGTGTACATATTTTATTGGGTCTCTACTTTTTATATCTTGTATTTCTTTATTAACTGTTCTTCTTGTTACTAATGGTATACTAGCTTTACCTCTTGCATATTTACAATCTATTATATGCTATTTTTGGCTTACTACATAGTATTCCTCTTTTCTTCTTCTAACTATAATTTTTATTGTTGGTATTTCAAATATTTTTTCTACACTTAGGTCTAACTCTTTTCCTTTTATTTCTTCAAATATATTACTGTCATATATTACTTTTCGGTCAGTTTCTTCTTCGCTTAAGTATTCCTCCTTTGTGATTATTTTTATTTCTTCTTCATTCATAATTTATACTTTCGTCTAAGTCACTATCTATTTCATTATCTGTCTCATTTTCTAAAATTTCATATATACTATCTTCACTTTCTAATTCGTAATCTATATAATCTATTTGCATAAATTCTGCATTTTCTATCTTTATTTCTAATATTTGTTTCTTTTTTGGATCTTTAGGCATTTTACAATCTCTAGCTAAATGTTCGAGTTTTCCACAATTATAACAAGTACATTCTTTTATAGATTTCTTTTTCCTATATGGTCTTTTATGTTTATAATATTTTACATAATATCTTTTTCTTGGTTTCTTATACTTATATTTTGATTTTTTGTATTTCTTATATTTCTTATGTCTTTTTCTTTTCATATAATATCTTTCTTCTCATCCAAATTGAGGTGCTATTTTATCTTTGGAACATGCTAAATTTTTTATTAATTTTTTTTCCTTTTTTATTTCTTCTCTATATTTTTCACATAGATTTCTATATCATTGTTGTAAAAATTTTATTCTTGCTCCTAGGGTATCTACTATTTTTGCTTCATCCCAACTCTTTATTATTTTTAAACTAAATGGTTCAGGTAATTTACTAAAATATAATCTTCTCACTTCTTTACTTTCTTCTGTATTATATACTCCCTTATAGTAGTATTCTTTAAATGCGCGCGTATATTCATCTATATAGCACATATTACATAATGCTAGTTTTAACATTAAATTCCTATTTGTATTTTTTTCTTTGTTTGGTTCTTCTTCTTCTGTTGTCATACTGCTAAATTCATCTCTTATAGTCATTTCATATTTTTTTCAATATGTCTATAGGTGTTAGTTTAGTTACTGTTGTTCCTTCTGTTTCTTTATCATTCCTTAATAACTTTTTACTATTTTCAGTTAAATTTAAAAACCATAATATTGATGTTCCTATTAATGTTCTTTCTATATATTCTGGTGTTTCTATTGCATTTATACCATTATCTAATAATTGTTTTGCTATATATCCTATCCATAATTGTATCATTTTATCTACATCCAATACACAGTTTAAGTCTAAGAAGTTATAATTTTTATTAATTATTTGTTTTGGTGTCCATTTGTTATATTCATTTTTTAGGTTATATTCTTTAAACTTATCTTTATAATAATATGTAGGTTTTCTTATTTCTGATGTACTAGGTATTATATTTTCATCGTCTTCTTTATCAAGAGTATTTATTTCCATATTTGTATTTTCTAAGTTTTCTTTATTAATTGCTTCTTGTTTTTCATTAATTTCTAATTTTTCTACATTTGTTAAGATTTCTGTATATGTTTCACTATATTCTGAATCATAATTATTTGTTTCTTCAGCATCTATTGTGTTTATTTCTATTTCATTAGTTTCTAATTTTTTATTTTCTTCTTCTAATTTTTCTTTGAATTGATTTATCTCAATTAATAATTTATGTTCTTTGTCCTTTTCTTATTTTTCTTTCTGTCTTTTTTCATACAAGTCATTTAGCATTTGTAGTTCTTTTTTCTATATATTTCTTCATTTTCTTTTGCTATTCTTACCATAGCTGTTGATTATCTTCTAATTTTAATTCTTCTTTTTCTAACATTAAATATAAATGTTCACCTATTTTCTTATATCTTCTTCCTAAATTGGAAAATACTATCCTTATTTTTAATCCTTCATGGTTTCCATATGTTTTTTCATCTATTATAAATTCTTCTTTGTTCATTTTATCTACTTAATAGTATATAAATCATGTTGATATATGTATTTTAGACTATCTATTTGTGATTCTAAATATGATATTTCTTCTTTTTGTGCTTTTATTGATTTTTGACATACTCCTACAATCATGTTATATTGTAGTCTTTCTTTTCTTATTTTTAATTCTCTCCGTTTTTCAGATATTATTTGTTTTAGTTCTTTATATTTTTGAAATTTTGTTATGTTATTCATTTGTACAATATTTATAATATTTTGGTGGATACCGAAATCTGATTTTATCATAATTAGGTGGTATGTATCTCATTCTTCTAGATTTTAAATGGATTATTAATTTTGCCTCATTGCTAGATATTAAGGTAATTAAGTAAGTTAATCTGTGGGGATTTTCTTTTTTTTATTTAACTTCGTATATTCTAGGTAGTAACTAGTTAAAGTTTGTTTAATTTTTCTAAAAGCTTCTATATTTTTAAATGGTCTTCTCATTTTTAACAAATAAATAACAACATAAATAATAATAGCTCATAATTAATAAATACGACTAAATTAAATTTTGTAATTTTTCTCATAATTAACACATAACTAATTAACACATATCTGTTTGTATATTTTTTAAATAACATGGCTCTGATACCAATTGTAGGGGGATGCGGATAACTTGGGTAATTTGTGTGGATAAATTGTAGATAACTAGTACTTACTAGTTCTATCATGTTAATTGAAATGTTATGTCATAGTATTCCTTAGTTTTTTGCTTTAACCTTATTAATTCCTCTATATTATTTTTAAGGTATTCTATATGTTTCATATCTCTAGTTTTTAGGTAGTCAAGTAGATTCTCTTTCATAAGTATTTTTGTTGATCTTATTTCCTCCATATCTTTTCTCCAATATTCTAAGTATTTGTGTTTATCATTTTATCCTAAAGTAGTTGTAATACTGCAAATTTCTTTGTAATAATTTATTCTAATTGTACTATATCCGATATTAAATTCTAGGTTGTCTATTTCGTTAATTATCCTATCTTTTTCTTCTATGAATAATTCTATGTCTAAATCATATTCTAAACTGTCTTTTAATTCTAGTTGTTTCATGGTTTTATCTATCCAAATTAATCTTTCTTTTAATTATTTTCTTCCTCTTCTAAACTGGTTTCTATAATTAATTTCTTTGTATAGCCAACTTTGTTTTTCTCTAACTCTTTTAATATATTCTAACATTTAATCTGTATAATATCCATCTGAGTAATAACTGTTATTATCTGAGTAATAACTATCTGAATAATATAAGCTAAGATCATGCATATCTTCTAACCATTTTAGACTTATCGATTCTTCGTGAAATATTTTTTCTCATATTATTTTCTTTATGTCTTCTATTTCTAAGTCTTTAATGATAGGATGTCTTCTATTTCTAAGTCTTTAATGATAGGAAAAACAAGTATTTTAATTTCATCAGATATATAGCTTGTCATATTGTTCATATGATGCTTAGGTTTATACAAATAACTTGGATAACTTGGAATTAGATTTATTGGTTATTAAATGCTTTATCATAATATTTACTGGTTGTTTGTGTTAATCTTAATAATTCTTGTATATTTTTCATTAAGGAATTCTATATATTTTATAGCTTTAGTTCTCATATATTTGTTCCTAGATTTGTTTTCATTAGTTTTTCTATTAATTGTATATTTTTCATATTCATTTTCCAATATTCTAAATATACGTAATTTATCATGGTTGATGTGTAGGTTTGGTATGTAGGTATTTGTAAGAACAGGTAGGTAGGTGTGGTATATAATTTATTCTAGCCATAAAATATTTATCAAATATTTTTTCCCATATAATTTTTCTTATATCTACAATTTCTATATCCTTAAGTACATACAAAACAAGCATTTTAAATTTATCTACCATTTCATCAGATAAATAAGTATTCATTTTTCATATGATGCTATTTCAAAATATTCCCTTCAATCATATACATAACAAAATATGGTCATCTTAGATCACTATATACCAGATTATTCTTAAATAATTATGTTACTCTGTCACTATTAGCATGGTAGTCTGGATACTTTTTACCTTAAACAGCGTCTCTACACTGGTTACTCCCCTATCACGGCCTTCTTGCCTCACCGATTTCACCTTTAGGATGGCTTAGTCCTAGGGAGTTTTCTCCTTTTCTTCTTTGCTAATAAACTTTGTAACATATTATTCTTCGAATAATTCTACTATATAATAACTAACATGAACTTATTCTATCATATCATGATTGTCAGGAATTTATGAATTTAGCTATTCATAATCATAAATAAATATACATGTTCTGTTAGGTTTGATAATTCTGGGCTTTGTTCATCCATAGCTTTTCCTTAGAAATATATCTGTTTTTATTAAATATTCAAAAGTGTTTGTGTACAAGAGGAGGCTTGCTTCAACTCATGAAGTCTTGCCTTTAACTTGCCAAAGGCTTACATATTTATAGACTAAAAAAAAAATGCGTAAATTACTTTATACTATTTCTACCTTTACATCTGTCAAAAATTAAAAGACTAATAATGGCCCTAGGTCCTACAACTTTACATTTGTTACTTACAGTAAATTTAAAAAAAAATCTTAACATTAAAAAACAAAAAACCAATAATGGTACTTTGGCCAAAATGTCAAACTAATAAATGCTACCTAATGCTTGACGTATTATAATTCACATGTTTCAAAAACTATCTTAATAAGTCACATATCTCTTTAATGCTTTTGTCTTTTTGTCTTTATTTTTCCATCTGTCCTAATTTTTTCGTTTGCTTCTATTGTAGTGTCACTTCTGGAATAATATTATGTCGTCCGCTACAATAGCTGCATTGATGATCATCATATCTCTGTCCAATGAATTTGCAGAATTATTCCATAAGTCTGTCATAAATAACTCCTTTCTTGATAGATCTTGTGAGAGGGTTATCTTCTGCTTCTACTATATATGTAAATGTTTTATTTTCTTCTGGAAATTATAATTTTGGTAATTCTTTATAAAGTATTTTTATTTTCTGAACTTCTTTTTTATCTTCTTCGTTGTAATTATATTCTACATCTTTTTTTTGTTTTTTTCTGTAATGGCTTTAGGTTTTCTGCTAATTTTGGTATATATTCTCTTATTTGATTTACTAATCCCACAAATGATTGTAATTTTTTTTGTATCTAATTCTTCTTTTGAATTTATTATTTTTGTACTATACGTTGTTGCATTTTTACTCCACTTTTATCTATTTGTATTTCTAAAAATTCTATCTGATTTTCATAATTTCAACTTTCTTTTCACTTAAGCTTATTCCTGATTTTTTTATTATATCTGTAAATTGTTCTAATAATTTTAAATGTTCTTCTTTGATTTTTATGTATAGTAGTGTATCATCTATGTATATTACACAATTAGGTAATTATTTAAAATAACTATTTATAAAATGTTGATATCTACCTAGTGCATTTTTATATCCAAATGGTAATACGTTCCATTCATAAAATCCTTGTGGTACCATAAATGCAGTTAATTCCTTAGAATCTTCATCTAACTTTAAGTGGTAAAATTCTTATTTATAGTCAAATTTACTAAAGTAGTTATATCCTTGTATTTGTCTTATTTTTAATATCTTATTTGGTATTGGATAATTATATGTCATAGTTTTTGCATTTAAATTTCTATAGTTAATAACCATTCTACTTTTTCCTCTTTTTTGTTCACTATGTTTATTTACTATAAATGCTGGACTATTGTGTTTACTATTACTTTTTTGTATGTATTTTTTTCTAATAATTCATCAATATGCATTTTAAATTCTTTTAAATCATCAAAATTATATGTTAATGGTTGTTGGGTTATTATACTATTTTTATCTATTAGCTCTATTTTTACAGTAGTTTCATGTTTTTTCCCATCCTTTTAATGAATCTTCACTGTATAATTGTCTTAATTTTTTCTTTATTATTTCTGTCTTATCTATTGAAAATATAGTTATTTATTCTTTATTTATTGAAAATATAACTAGTTCTATTGTGTATTCAGTATATTTTAAATTTTTTAATTTTTGTGTGATTTTTTCACTTCCTTTTATCCAATAGAACTATATTTAGCAGATGATAGGATAGTAAAACCTATAGAAAAAAGCATAATTAGTTCCATAAAAGGAAATTTAATATACCAAAAATTCAAATTTATAATAAGTGCAAATTATTAAGTACCAATAACAGATAAAAATATAGATAAATCCTTAGTATTATTTCGGAAAATATCAGGAATAGAACTAACTCCAGAAAGTAAAATATTTACAGCAAGATGTAAAAATCTATATGTATTAACAACAAAACATAAAATAACTGGAAAGAATAAAATTAATAAAATACACATAGAAAGTCCTTTTGAACAATTTGTATAAACAATTGATAACGATGATTATAGTTACAAAGATATAGACATAGAAGAAGATTTAGAAATAATAAATGATAGGATAAGTACAACAAAAAGAATAGCTTATGAAAAACTAGAATCATCAAGCTCATAAAAAAGAACAAATTATGAAACAACTTAAACAGTTAATTTAACTCAATATTACATAACAGGAACAATAAATGAAAAAAGAATATTTAATACTCATAAATACAGGACAGGAAGAAAATTACCTAGCAAAATATCTAGTAAAAAATGAAGAAATAAAATCCAATAGTAATATGTGTCCAGATCTACCAAGGAGTCTAATAAATATTAAAGATACAACAGAAAAGCAAATAATAATAGGAGTTAGAAAAATAAAAATAGAATTTGAAAGAAAGGAAGATATGCAAAAAACAGACATAATATTAGGAATAAAATGGTTAGAACAAGTAAAACCCTACAATATAGAACATACACAAATAACCATAACCTATAATAGAGAAAAATTATTAATAAAAAGAGTTTTGACATGATATAAAATATATGTACTTATGAAAATAATAGTAGAAGGAAATTATAATAGATATTATACACCAATTTACCACTGATGATAGGCGAATTTACACGCCTATAGCACTATATTTTGCCCATATTTTAGCCTAGTTTTGAGAACAAATTATATATTTCATGCACTTTTAGTCCTTTTTCCTGTAAGTGAGCTAACGAACATGATTAGCAAAGTTTCAGGTATAAATGATGCAGAATTCAGCATTTTATGGATAACTTGACGCCAAAGAAAGCTTCACGAAAGGAGAAAAGCCAATCTTGGACGCCAAGGACTAAAGATGGCGCATGGAAATTCTGTCCCGGGCTAAAACAACATTTCTGAAAACTTTGGGGACTAGCAGTAACTTATTAGGATTAGGATAATGATACATTAACCTAGTACAATTGGGTTAAGTATTACATTAGCTTATTAGGATTAGGATAATGATACATTAACCTAGTACAATTGGGTTAAGTATTTCCTTAGCTTAGTAGGATTTGGTTAAGCATTTCATTAGCTTAGTAGGAATAGGATATGGGTATTATAAATACCCTATCTTGCTAGAGATTTTAGAACATCTTCTTACATTCAATTCTATTCTATTCTACTTCTAAGACATTCTAGTTCTAAACAATCATTCTTCCATTAATTCTATTTTTCTTCTTCTATTCATCTATTCTTAAATTCCACAACAAGAGAAACGTTACTTTGCTAAGGGATTCACGCCTAACGCCTACCACACCATTACAAACGTGAAATCTTTATTGTGGTATGACAACAATGTCAATTGTGATTTCCTTCGCACTCATGGGTAACTAAACTTCTCTGTTGGGGTTATGGAAGCCGAATGAGATACTATCTATTGCTGTGAGTTTGTGAGTTCGTGACACGTTTCTGTTTCTTATATCATTATTCTCTTCATCTTAATCTAAATTCTTTGTGGTTGCAAACGCAAGAATACGCCAGTATAACATTTAACTTGTTCGAAAGAAAGGTTATCTGTCTGGAAAAGAGATAATGTCAAGGTAGTAGGGTCCCATCCCCTATTAAAAAGTTAGTGCCGTAACTGGATTAACCTCTTGGAGAATTCGTACCGTTAGACACGCTTTAAGCTCGAAAGAGTTAAAGTGAAATAATCCTCGAATAGGTCGAAAGGCGCCTGGATTTACCATCGAATATAATTCTCTATAAGCACATGCATGTCTGAATTCAACACACTCATAGTCAATAGAGACGTATAACTCAGAAGGTGGACATAACCCCAACTCCTCAGTTCTCATCGTTTACATCTTACTAAACATTCTTTCTTTTTATTTTGCTATTTTCAGTTTTTACTCTATTATTTTTGGTTACACGTTACAATCCCCCCTTTTTACGAGACTTGCACTAAAAGTCTAGTAATCTTTGCTTACTTGTTGACCAAGCTATTCCCTGTGGGATCGATACCCAACCCAGTTGGGTTCTATATTTGACAAACGACCGCTTTACACTCCTACGAGAGCTGTAGATTGAGCGTTATCAACCACCAAAAAGGATATTATACATCAATGATAGATACAAGAGCAGAAGCCAATTTATGTAGATATAATTGTTTACCATAAAGTAAATGGGATAAATTTAAAACACCAATAGTAGTTAGAGGATTTAATAACGAAGGAAGCTTAATTACTTATAAGGCTAGAAATGTAAAAATACAAGTATGGGATAAAATATTAACAATAAAAGAAATCTATAATTATGAGCTAACATCAAAAGATATGCTTTTAGGAATGCCATTTTTAGATAAATTATACCCACATATAATAACTAGAACACATTGGTGGTTTACAACACCATGTAAACAAAAAGTAAGAGCAAAAAGAGTTATTAATAAAATAAGAAAGAAAACTAATTGGATAAAAGGAAGTGAAAAAATCACATAAAAATTAGAAAATATAAAAAATACTAAAGACACAATAGAACTAGTTATATATTCAATAAGTAAAGAAGAAATAACTATATTTTCAATAGATAAGGTAGAAATAATAATGAAAAAATTAAGACAACTATACAGTGAAGATCCATTAAAAGGATGGGAAAAATATAAAACTACTGTAAAAATTGAGCTAATAGATAAAAATAACATAATAACCCAAAAACCATTAACATATAACTTTGATGATTGAAAAGAATTTAAAATGCATATAGATGAATTATTAGAAAAACAATGCATACAAAAAAGTAATAGTAAGCACAATAGTCCATCATTTATAGTAAATAAACATAGTGAACAAAAAAGAGGAAAAAGTAGAATGATTATTGATTATAGAAACCTAAATGCAAAAACTATGACGTATAATTATCCAATAACAAATAAGATATTAAAAATAAGACAAATACAAGACTATAATTATTTTAGTAAATTTGATAGTAAATTGGGATTTTACCATTTAAAGATAGATGAAGATTCTAAGGAATTAACTGCATTTACGGTACCACAAGGATTTTATGAATGGAACGTATTACCATTCAGATATAAAAATGCATCAAGTAGATATCAATATTTTATGGATAATTATTTTAAACAATTACCTAATTGTGTAGTATATATAGATGATATACTACTATACCAAAAACCAAAGAAGAACATTTAAAATTACTAGAACAATTTACAGATATAATAGAAAAATCAGGAATAAGCTTCAGTGAAAAGAAAGCTGAAATTATGAAAAATCAGATAGAATTTTTGGGAATACAAATAGATAAGAGTGGAGTAAAAATGCAACAACATATAGTACAAAAAATAATAAATTCAAAAGAAACTTAGATACCAAAAAGAAATTACAATCATTTTTAGGATTGGTAAACCAAGTAAGAGAATATATACCAAAATTAGCAGAAAACCTAAAGCCATTATAGAAAAATTAAAAAAGGATGTAGAATATAATTACAACGAAGAAGATAAAAAACAAGTAATGAAAATAAAAATACTTTGTAAAAAATTACCAAAATTACAATTTCCAGCCGAAAATAAAAAATTTACATATATAGTAGAAGCAGACGCAAGCGAATATAGTTATGGAGGAGTACATAAATATTGATATGAAGAAGAAAAATTAGAACATCATTGTAGATACTACTTAGGTACGTTCAATGAAACAGAGATAAAATGGGAAATAAATAAAAAAGAATTATGCTCATTATATAAATGTTTATTAGCATTTGAGCCATATATTGTATATGACAAGTTTATTGTACGAACAGATAATACGTAGGTACGTTGGTGGTTAACAAAGAAAATACAAAATTCAGTTACAACAAAGGAAATACGGAGACTAGTCTTGAACCTATTAAAGTTTACATTTACAATTGAAGTAACTAGTACTAACAAAAATGTCATTGCAGATTACTTGTCACGACAAGGCTACTCAGACTGATTTAACAACAAAAGAAGTTACTATTGAAGTTACTTAGAATGATTTACTAGTTCAATTATTTGAACAAGTGAAATTATTAAAAGAACAATTTACTCTACTGACTACTGAAGTCCCAGATTTAAAAGTCCAATCTGAGAACTCTAAAAAATAGGAAAAATCCAAAGGCACAGATATAGTGCAGGAAGATCACTTTTCAAAACTAGACCTAGAAGATGATGTTCGAACACACCTTTAAACCAAAATGGTTGTTACATGTGCAGGAACATCAGGTACAGCTAAGGAATTACCCACTACAAAATTTTTACCAAAATCCGAATTAGCAAAGAAAAATAATTACAACCTAAATAAGATATTAGAAAAACCTTATGCACCACCAAATATCCAAAAGAATGAATTATTTGTACCCCCACAGTTATACCCTTATTCAGAAGCAATTAACCAGAAAAAACAAACTTACAACCATTTAACCCGTGTTTATATTGAAAATTTATATACAATCCAAATCTTACTAAATATCAAACCCATCCAAGATATTGAGATAGCCAAAAAAACACCAAGGGTATATAACCCAAAAGTTACAAAATTATAATAAACTTATTGTGCTCCCAGGAACCAGCCCAAATTTAATCGCTACATGTTATTCTTATGGATTATTATCAACAGTATATACAACAGATGGGAAAGAATTATCCATGATTCCTGAAGTACATAAAGGAATTATGACATATATAAAAACTACAAAAGGACAACTATTTTACGTAAGATTTTATTCGGCCCCCACTGAGATACTATTTGATGTAATTAAACCAGTGGTTACAGTAGTAAAAATTGGTATGACAAGAGACTACATTATACCATAAGAAATATTTGAACAAGACGAAATACAAAAAACCAAGATACCAGACTTTTTCAAGAACAAACGAGTTATTGGCTTGAGCACAATTATACAAGAGTTAGCACATAACTATTTGAACCGTAATCCAGTTTGGATATATTATTCTAGAGATCATTTATTGGTTTATTCATCATGTAAAAACATAAGAGAAGATGATATGGAAGAAATCCGTAGATGGATAATGACATTATTAAAACCAGAAGATAACCTTCTCACAAGATCTATCAAGAAAGGAGTTATTTCTGACGGACTTATGGAACAATTCTGCAAATTAATTGGACACAAATATGATGATCATCAATGCAGCTTTTGTTCCGGATGACATAATATTATTCCAGAAGTAACACTACAATTGAAGCAAACGAAAAAATTAGAATGGCAGGAGAGACACAACAAAAAAGATAAATAACGGAGCAATAATGGAAGAAGACAAGATATTAAATTATGAAAGCGACATGTGAATAAATTAGATAACTTTCTTTACGTAAATAATTGTATAGGAATTATTAGCTTTTAGCTTTTTTTGACTTTTTGGCAAGGTTTTTAATAAGTCTTTGTCTTTTTTGGCCATATATTGGAGAAAAGATATGAAGGAAATAAGATTATCAGAAATACTTATGAAAGTGAATCTACTTGACTACCTAAAAACTAGAGATATTGAACATATAAAACTAGTAAGTACTAGTTATCTACAATTTATCCACGCAAATTACCCAAGTTATCCGCACCCCCCTATATTGGTATCAAAGCCTATGTTATTTAAAAAACGTACAAGTAGTTGTGTTAATTATGAGAAAAAGTACAAAAGTTAATTTAGTCATATTTATTAATTTTGAGCTATTATTATTTACGTTGTTATTTATTTGTTAAAACTGAGAAGACCATTTAAAAATATAGAAGCTTTTAGAAAAATTAAAGAAACTTTAACTAGTTACTACCCAGAATATACGAAGTTAAGTAAAACAAAAGAAAATTCCCACAGATTAGCTTACTTAATTACCTTAATATCTAGCAATGAGGCAAAATTAATAATCCATTTAAAATCTAGAAGAATGAGATACATACCACCTAATTATGATAAAATTAGATTTCGGTATCCACCAAAATATTATAAATATTGTACAAATGAATAACATAACAAAATTCCAAAAATATAAAGAACTAAAATAAATAATATCTAAAAAATGGAGAGAATTAAAAATAAGAAAAGAAAGACTACAATATAACATAATTGTAGGAGCATGTTAAAAATCAATAAAAGCACAAAAGAAGAAATATCATATTTAGAATCACAAATAGATAGTGTAGAATACATATATCAGCATGATCTATATACTATCAAGTAGATAAAATGAACAAAGAAGAATTTATAATAGATGAAGAAACATATGAAAACCATGAAGGATTAAAAATAAGGATAGTATTTTCCAATTTAGGAAGAAGATATAAGAAAATAGGTGAACATTTATATTTAATATTAGAAAAAAAAAGAATTAAAATTAGAAGTTAAATTAACAGCTATGGTAAGTATAGCAAGAGAAAATAAAGAAATAGATAGGAAAAAAGAAATAGATAAAATAAAATAACAGACTACAGAAGAAATACAAAAGATAGAGGAAACTAAAAATAGTAGGATTGTTGAATTAGAAAAAGAATTACAAATGCTAAAAGATCTGTATGGAAAAAAAACAGAAAGAAAAAAAAGAAAAGGATAAAGAACAAAAATTATTAGTTGAGATAAATCAATTTAAATAAAAATTAGAAGAAGAAAATGAAAAATTAGAATCTAATAAAATAGAAATAAACACAATAGATGTTGAAGAAACAGATAATTATGATTCGGAAGATAGTGAAACATATACAGAAATCTTAACAAATATTGAAAAATTAGAAATTAATAAAAAATAAGAAGTAATTAATAAAGAAAACTTAGAAAATACAAACACGAAAATAAATACTCTTGATAAAGAAGACGATGAAAATATAATACCTAGTACATCAGAAATAAGAAAACCTACATATTATTATAAAGATAAGTTTTAAAAATATAACCTAAAAAATTAATATAACAAATGGACACCAAAACAAATAATTAATAAAAATTATAACTTCTTAGACTTAGACTGTGTAATAGATGTAGATAAAACATACAATTATGGATAGGATATATAGCAAAACAATTATTAGACAATGGTATAAATGCAATAGATACACCAGAATATATAGAAAGAACACTAATAGGAACAACAAAATTATGGTTTGGGTGCGGATAACTTGGGTAATTTGCGTGGATAAATTGTAGATAACTAGTACTTACTAGTTCTATCATGTTAATTGAAATGCTATGTCATAGTATTCCTTAGTTTTTTGTTTTAACCTTATTAATTCCTCTATATTATTTTTAAGGTATTCTATATGTTTCATATCTCTAGTTTTTGGGTAGTCAAGTAGATTCTCTTTCATAATATTTCTGTTAATCTTATTTCATCCATATCTTTTCTCCATTATTCAAGTATTCGTAGTTTATCATTTTATCCTAAAGTAGTTGTAATACTGCAAATTTCTTTGTAATAATTTATTCTAATTGTACTATATCTGATATTAAATTCTAGGTTGTCTATTTCGTTAATTATCCTGTCTTTTTCTTCTATAAATAATTCTATGTCTAAATCATATTCTAAACTGTCTTTTAATTCTAGTTGTTTCATGGTTTTATCTATCCAAATTAATCTTTCTTTTAATTATTTTCTTCCTCTTCTAAGCTAGTTTCTATAATTAATTTCTTCGTATAGCCAACTTTGTTTTTCTCTAACTCTTTTAATATATTCTAACATTTAATCTGTATAATATCCATCTGAGTAATAACTGTTATTATCTGAGTAATAACTATCTGAATAATATAAGCTAAGATCATGCATATCTTTTAACCATTCTAGACTTAACGATTCTTCATGAAATATTTTTTCCCATATTATTTTCTTTATGTCTTCTATTTTTAAGTCTTTAATGATATATAAAACAAGTATTTTAATTTCATCAGATATATAGCTTGTCATATTGTTCATATGATGCTTAGGTTTCTACGAATAACTTGGATAACTTGAAATTAGATTTATGGGTTATTAAATGCTTTATCATAATATTTACTGGTTGTTTGTTTTAATATTAATAATTCTTGTATATTTTTCATTAAGGAATTCTATATATTTTATATCTTTAGTTCTCATATATTTATTTCTAGATTTTTTTTCATTAGTTTTTTCTATTAGTTTATATTTTTCATATCCATTTTCCAATATTCTAAATATACGTAATTTATCATGGTTGATGTGTAGGTTTAGTATGTAGGTATTTGTAAGAATAGGTAGGTAGGTGTGGTATGTAATTTATTCTAGCCATAAAATATTTATCATATATTTTTTCCCATATGATTTTTCTTATATCTACAATTTCTATATCCTTAAGTACATACAAAACAAGCATTTTAAATTTATCTACCATTTCATCAGATAAATAAGTATTTATTTTTCATATGATGCCATTTCAAAATATTCCCTTCAATCATATACATAACAAAATATGGTCATCTTAGATCACTATATACCAGATTATTCTTAAATAATTATGTTACTCTGTCACTATTAACATGGTATTCTGGATACTTTTCCCTTAAACATCGCCTCTAGACTGGTTACTCTCCTATCACAGCCTTCTTGCCTTACCGGTTTCACCTTTAGGATGGCATAGTCCTAGGGATTTTTCTCTTTTTCTTCTTTGCTAATAAACTTTATAACATATTATTCTTCGAATAATTCTACTATATAGTAACTAACATGGACTTATTTTATCATATCATGATTATCAAGAATTTATGAATTTAGCTATTTATAATCATAAATAAATATACCTGTTCTGGTAGGTTTGATAATTCTGGGCTTTGTTCATCCATAGATTTTCCTTAGAAATATATCTATTTTTATTAAATATTCAAAAGTATTTGTGAACAAGAGGAGGCTTGCTTCTACTCATGAAGTCTTGCCTTTAACTTGCCGAAGGCTTACATATTTATATACTAAAAAGAAAACGTGTAAACTAATTTATACTATTCCTACCTTTACATATGTCAAAAATTAAAAGAATAATAATGGCCCTAGGTCCTACTACCCTACACTTGTTACTTAAAGTAAATTTAAAAAAAATCTTAACATTAAAAAACAAAAAACCAATAATGGTACTTTGGCCAAAATGTCAAACTAATAAATGCTACCTAATGCTTGACGTATTATAATTCACATGTTTCAAAAACTATCTTAATAAGTCACATATCTCTTTAATGCTTTTGTCTTTTTGTCTTTATTTTTCCATCTGTCCTAATTTTTTCGTTTGCTTCTATTGTAGTGTCACTTCTGGAATAATATTATGTCGTCCGCTACAACAGCTGCATTGATAATCATCATATCTCTGTCCAATTAATTTGCAAAATTGTTCTATAAGTCCGTCAGAAATAACTCCTTTCTTGATAGATCTTATGAGAGGGTCATCTTATGGTTTTAATAATGTCACTGTCCATCTATGAATTTCTTCCTTATCATTTTCTCTTATGTCCTTACATATTGAATAAACCAATAAATGATCTCTAGAATAATAATTCCAAACTGTATTACGGTTCAAATAGTTATGTGCTAACTCTTGTATAATTGTACTCAAGCCAATAACTCGTTTGTTCTTGAAAAAGTCTGGTATCTCAATTTTTTGCATTTCGTCTTGTTCAGATATTTCTTCTGGTATAATTTAGTCTCTTGTCATACCAATTTTTACTACTGTAACCATTGGTTTAATTTTATGAAATAGTATCTCAGCGGGGGCCGAATAAAATCTTACGTAAAATAGTTTTCCTTTTGTAATTTTTATATATGTCATAATTCCTTTATATACATCAGGAATCATGGATAATTCTTCCCCATCTATTGTATATACTGTTGATAATAATCCATAAGAATAACATGTAGCGATTAAATTTGGGCTGGTTCCTGGGAGCGCAATAAGTTTATTGTAATTTTGTATTTTTAGGTTATATAGCCTTGGTGTTTTTTGGCTAGCTCAATATCTTGGACGGGTTTGGTATTTAGTAAGGTTTGGATTGTATATAAATTTTCAATATAAACACGGGTTAAATGGTTGTAAGCTTATTTTTTCTGGGTAATTGCTTCTGAATAAGGATATAACTGCGGGGGTAAAAACAATTCATTCTTTTGGATATTTGGTGGTGCATAAGGTTTTTCAAATATCTTATTTAGGTTGTAATTCTTTTTCTTTGGTAATTCGAATTTTGGTAAATTTTTTGTAATGGGTAATTCCTTAGCTATACCTGATGTTCTAGCACATGTAACAACCATTTCGGTTTTAAGGTGTCTCCGAATGTCACCTTCTAGGTCTAGTTTTTTAAAGAGCTCTTCCTGCACTATATTTGTGCCTTTGGCTTTTTCCTGTTTTTTAGAGTGCTCAGATTGCACTTTTAATTCTGCAACTTCAGTAGTCAGTAGAGTAACTTGTTCTTTTAATAATTTCACTTGTTCAAATAATTAAACTAGTAAACTATTCTGAGTAACTTCAATAGTAACTTCTTCTGTTGTTAAATCAGTCTGAGTAGCCTTGTCGTGACAAGTAATCTGCAATGACATTTTTGTTTGTACTAGTTACTTCAATTGTAAATGTAAAATTTAATATGTTCAAGACTAGTCTCCGTATTTTCTTTGTTGTAACTGAATTTTGTATTTTCTTTGTTAAGTACCAACGTACCTGCATATTATCTGTTTGTACAATAAACTTGTTATATACTATATATGTGTAATACCCCGTATATTTCTAAGCTAGAAAATGAACCGTTGTTCCTACACATGATACCTCCTATCCTGTGATTCATATTGGAGTACATGAATTAGGATGAGTATACTAGTGATAATAGAGCTTATGATGTGTTAAGCATGTTCATAAGAGTCACTTAGAGTAAGCCAAGCTAAGAACTTTTGAATCCACCAAGTTTTTGTGTGTGATTTCACATAGGTCATCTTTGAACGATTATAACTTGGTTTATAGGTGGTAGTTTATATGATTTATACCCTCCAAATTGTAGAGAATTGAATAAGCTTTCCGTCGATACCAAATTCGCCTAAAACGGACACCCGATGAAGAAGTTATGGCGATTTAAAGTTTTAACAGCATCATTTCAGTCAGTGGCGCTTTGCTCCGTAAGAAAAAATGACGTTTGTCAATTTCCAGTGTCTCTCCACAATTCCACCATATCGCTGTGAGTTTCCAGGTCACAAACGCAGGGCAACGCGATATCTCCGCATCGCGCCAAGGGCCCAAATCGGGTAATTTTCACAGAAATTAAATGGCACATCTAGAGGGGTATTTGGGTCATCTTTCCACCCCTATATATATTCCATAAACACAGAATTAAGCCTTTATTTCATCAAAACATACTCTTTCTCTCAAAATCCTCTCAACAACACATTAGTGTTTTCAATTGGGGGATTAGATAATTTTAAATGTTCTTCTTTGGTTTTTGTGTATAGTAGTATATCATCTATGTATACTACACAATTAGGTAATTATTTAAAATAACTATCCATGAAATATTGATATCTACCTGGTGCATTTTTATATCCAAATGGTAGTACGTTCCATTCATAAAATCCTTGTGGTACCGTAAATGCAGTTAATTCCTTAGAATCTTCATCGAACTTTAAGTGGTAAAATCCTGATTTATAGTCAAATTTACTAAAGTATTTATATCCTTGTATTTGTCTTATTTTTAATATCTTATTTGGTATTGGATAATTATATGTCATAGTTTTTGCATTTAAATTTCTATAGTCAATAACCATTCTACTTTTTCCTCTTTTTTGTTCACTATGTTTATTTACTATAAACGCTGGACTATTGTGTTTACTATTACTTTTTTGTATGTATTGTTTTTTCTAATAATTCATCTATATGCATTTTAAATTCTTTTAAATCATCAAAATTATATGTTAATGGTTTCTGGGTTATTATACTATTTTTATCTATTAGCTCTAATTTTACAGTAGTTTTATGTTTTTCCCATCCTTTTAATGGATCTTCACTGTATAATTGTCTTAATTTTTTCTTTATTATTTCTGCCTTATCTATTGAAAATATAGTTATTTCTTCTTTATTTATTGAAAATATAAATAGTTATAATGTGTCTTCAGTATTTTTTATATTTTCTAATTTTTGTGTGATTTTTTCACTTGCTTTTATCCAATCAGTTTTCTTTCTTATTTTATTAATAACTCTTTTTGCTCTTACTTTTTGTTTACATGGTGTGTAAACCCCCAGTGTGTTCTAGTTATTATATGTGGGTATAATTTATCTAAAAATGACATTCCTAAAATCATATCGTTTGATGTTAGTTCGTAATTATAGATTTCTTCTATTGTTAATATCTTATCCCATACATGTATTTTTACATTTCTAGCCTTATAAGTAATTAAGCTTCCTTCGTTATTAAATTCTCTAACTACTATTGGTGATTTTAATTTATCCCATTTATTTTCTGGTAAACAATTATATCTACATAAATTGGCTTCTGCTCCTGTATCTATCATTGGTGTATAATATCTATTATAATATCCTTCTACTATTATTTTCATAAGTACATGTATTTTCATATCATGATAAAGCTCTCTTTATTAATAATTTTTCTCTATTATAGGTTATGGTTATTTGTATATGCTCTATATTTTAGGGCTTTACTCGTTCTAACCATTTTATTCCTAATATTATGTCTGCTTTTGCATATCTTCCTTTATTTCAAATTCTATTTTTATTTTTGTAACTCCTATTATTATTTCTTTTTCTGTTGTATCTTTAATGTTTATTAGACTCCTTGGTAGATCTGGACACATATTACTATTGGATTTTATTTCTTCATTTTTTTACTAGATATTTTGCTAGGTAATTTTCTTCCTTCCTGTATTTACGAGTATTAAATATTCCTTTTCATTTATTGTTCCTGTTACGTAATATTGAGTTAAATTAACTGTTGAAGTTGTTTCATAATTTGTTCTTTTTGATGAGCTTGATGATTCTATTTTTTCATAAGCTATTCTTTTTGTTGTACTTATCCTATCATTTATTATTTCTAAATCTTCTTCTATGTCTATATCTTTGTAACTATAATCATTCTTGTAAAAATTTTATTCTTGCTCCTAGGGTATCTACTATATTTGCTTCATCCCAACTCTTTATTATTTTTGAACTAAATGATTTAGATAATTTACTAAATATAATCTTCTCACTTCTTTACTTTCTTCTGTATTATATGCTCCCTTATAGTAGTATTCTTTAAATGTGCACGTATATTCATCTATATAACACATATTACATATTGCTAGTTTTAACATTAAATTCCTATTTGTATCTTTTTCTTTGTTTTGTTCTTCTTCTTCTGTTGCCATACTTCTAAATTCATCTCTTATAGCGATTTCATATTTTTTTCAATATGTCTATAGGTGTTAGTTTAGTTACTGTTGTTCCTTCTGTTTCTTTATCATTCCTTAATACCTTTTTACTATTTTCAGTTAAATTTAAAACCATAATTTTTCTGTTCCTATTAGTGTTCTTTCTATATATTCTGGTGTATCTATTGCATTTATACCATTGTCTAATAATTGTTTTTCTATATATCCTATCCATAATTGTATCGTTTTATCTACATCTATTACATAGTCTAAGTCTAAGAAGTTATAATTTTTATTAATTATTTGTTTTGGTGTCCATTTGTTATATTCATTTTTTAGGTTATATTTTTTAAACTTATCTTTATAATAATATGTAGGTTTTCTTATTTTTGATGTACTAGGTATTATATTTTCACCGTCTTCTTTATCAAGATTATTTATTTCTGTGTTTGTATTTTCTAAGTTATCTTTATTAATTACTTCTTGTTTTTCATTAATTTCTATTTTTTCTACATTTGTTAAGATTTCTGTATATGTTTCACTATCTTCCGAATCATAATTATCTATTTCTTCAGCATCTATTGTGTTTATTTTTATTTCATTAGTTTCTAATTTTTCATTTTCTTCTTCTAATTTTTATTTAAATTGATTTATCTCAATTAATAATTTTTGTTCTTTATCCTTTTCTTCTTTTTTCTTTCTATCTTTTTTCATACAGATCTTTTAGCATTTATAAATCTTTTTCTAGTTCAGCAATCCTACTATTTTTAGTTTCCTCTATTTTTCATATTTCTTCTGTAGTCTGTTATTTTATTTTATCTATTTCTTTTTTCCTATCTATTTCTTCATTTTCTTTTGCTATTCTTTCAATAGCTGTTAATTTATCTTCTAATTTTAATTTTTCTTTTTCTAACATTAAATATAAATGTTCACCTATTTTCTTATATCTTCTTTCTAAATTGGAAAATACTATCCTTATTTTTAATCCTTCATCGTTTTCATATGTTTTTTCATCTATTCTAAATTCTTCTTTGTTCATTTTATCTACTTGATAGTATATAGATCATGTTGATATATGTATTCTAGACTATCTATTTGTGATTCTAAATATGATATTTCTTCTTTTTTTGCTTTTATTGATTTTTGATATACTCCTACAATCATGTTATGTTGTAGTCTTTCTTTTCTTATTTTTAATTCTCTTCGTTTTTCAGATTTTATTTGTTTTAGTTCTTTATATTTTTGGAATTTTGTTATATTATTCATTTGTACAATATTTATAATATTTTGGTGGATACCGAAATCTGATTTTATCATAATTAGGTGGTATGAATCTCATTCTTCTAGATTTAAAATGGATTATTAATTTTGCCTCATTGCTAGATATTAAGGTAATTAAGTAAGTTAATCTGTGAGGATTTTCTTTTGTTTTATTTAACTTCGTATATTCTGGTTGTAACTAGTTAAAGTTTCTTTAATTTTTCTAAAAGCTTCTATATTTTTAAATGGTCTTCTCATTTTTAACAAATAAATAACAACGTAACTATTAATTAATAAATACGACTAAATTAACTTTTGGAATTTTTCTCATAATTAACACATAACTAATTAACGCATATCTTCTTGTATGTTTTTTAAATAACATGGCTCTGATGCCAATTGTAGGGGGTGCGGATAACTTGGGTAATTTGCGTGGATAAATTGTAGATAACTAGTACTTACTAGTTTTATCATGTTAATTGAAATGATATGTCTGACTCCCCTACCACGGCCTTCTTACCTCACCGGTTTCACCTTTAGGATGACATAGTCCTAGGGATTTTTCTCCTTTTTCTCTTTGCTAATAAACTTTGTAACATATTATTCTTCGAATAATCCTACTATATAATAACTAACATGAACTTATTTTATCATATCATGATTGTCAGGAATATATGAATTTAGCTATTCATAATCATAAATAAATATACCTGTTCTGGTAGGTTTGAGTTATTGTGTTAAGATTCCTGAATGTTGAATTTCCTTGGAGAATTAATAGAGGAATTTGGATTTCTTGGGGAGAAAGTTTGATGATCTAGGGTTTTCTTTTAGAGTATTTTGGTGAAAAGTTAATGTAATATGCTTAAGATGTGTTAAATCATCTGTTATTCACGACTTAGGGTTTTGGAAAAGACCATAAAGACCCTTTTAAAATTTTTTACTCAGAACTGAGAAAATTCCTGAATTTGGTCAACAGTGCGACACACCATGATCGTGGTGGCCTACTGGAAACTGCCAACTGGGACCTAGAAAGACACCATGATGCAGAGCTATCGAGATGCTCAGCTAGATTACCATTTGGGCCATCACCGCGACGCGCCACCATCGCGGTGAGCCACTGGAAATGGACAAACAGGAAAAAGGGCTTCTCCGCGATGCAGGGAAATCACGGAGTTTCACTGGATCTTGATGAATGGGAAATTTGACCTCTTCACAACGTGACAATATTGCGGAGTCTCACTGGAATTTGACAATTGTCATTTAAACCGTCTCCGCGATACACTAAGGACCCAAATCATAGTGTTTTACGACTGAAGCTTAAAATAACCCTAACTTCTCACTTGGTCATCGGATTTAGGCAAATCTTATATCTTTGGAAAGCTTATTAAATTTGCTACACAATGGGAGGTCTAAATCTGAAAAATTCCAAACAAGATAATTATTCTTTATTTTGGAAGCTATCCCTTAACATTTTAGGGGAGGATTTTATCTAGAAAAGGTACGAGGTATTACAATATCTCCCCCTTAGGAACATTCTTCCTCAAATGTGGATAGATAAGCTGAGAATACTGAGGAATCTAAGGCTATAAGCTAACATGCACAACTAAAATAAACTGAACAACTGAATCGAAATCATTCTGAGCTTCTGAGTAATTCTGTAAGTGCATGAACTTACATGAGACAACTATATAGCGTAATATATGATTAGAAAAGAACTGAATCAAGGAAGAGTATTACCTTCGGCTAAATCTGAGTTTGCAGTGAAAAAGTGAGGGTACTTGGCTCGCATATATAGTTCTTCTTACCAAGTGGCACCCTCAACAGACTGATTTCGCCAAAGAACTTTGACCAAGTTAACTTCTTTGTTGCTTAGTCTACGGATCTGATGATCTAAAATCTCAATTGGAATCTCTTCGTATGAAAGGTTGTTCTGAATATTTGATCTTTCTAAGGGAACTACAAAAGTGGAGTCACCGATGCACTTCTTAAGCATAGAGACGTGGAATACAGGATGAACGGTTGTCATGTCTGCGGGCAAATCAAACTCATAAGATACTCTCCCAACACGACTCTGAATTCTATAAGGGCAACATACCGGGGACTTAGCTTCCCCTTTTTGCCAAATCTCTTTACCCCTTGCATGGGTGAAATTTTCAGATACAATAACTCACCAACCTCAACCTCGAGGTCCCTTCTTCTCATGTCTGTATATATTATTTCTGAAAACTCTGGGCTATTTTCAATTTTTCTCTAATCAACTTAAATTTCTCCATAGCTTCAAACACTGCATAGGTCCCAAGCAAAGCGGCCTCACCCACTTCAAACCAACCTATGGGCGATCTACATCTCCTCCCATAAAGAGCCTCAAACGGGGCCATCTGAATGCTAGAATGGTAACTGTTATTATAAGCGAATGAAAAATGCTCATCCCAACCACCTTTGAAATCAAGAGAACATGCCCTCAACATGTCTTCTAGCGTTTGGATGGTCCTCTCTACTTGACCATTTGTCTAAGGGTGGAAAACCGAACTAAGATGAACTTGGGTACCAAGACCCTTCTGCAAATCTCTCCAAAATTGGGAAGTAAACTGAGTACCCCTATCTGAGAGGAAGGGAACTCCATGCAATTTGACTAACTCTCGGATATACAACTTAGCATAATCCGCAGCTTTATAGGACATATGAACTGGCAATAAATGCGATAACGTAGTCAATCTATCTATAATGACCCAAATAGAATCATGATGACGACGCGAATGGGGTAAACCAGTCACAAAATCCATATTCACCTCTTCCCAATTCCAAGTAGGGATAACAAACTCTTGCAATGTACCACCAGGTCTTTGGTGCTCTACCTTAACCTATTGACAAGTAGCAAATTTAGCTACGAACTTCGCTATATCTCTCTTCATACCACTCCACCAATAGATTTACTGCAAGTCACGGTACATCTTGGTAGCACCTGGATGAATAGAATAACACACACCATGCACTTTCGCCATAATTCGTTGTCTCAAATCATCAACACAAGGCACAACAATCTACCCTGATATCTCAATACGTCATCTCCCCCTTGGGAGAAAATACCTTTTGTTCTTTAATTGGCTCCTTCAGTTTGACCAAACTAAAATCCATATCTTGCTTCTCCTTCACTTTCGAAACTATGGAAGATTCGGAACTACTCTGAACCCAAACATTCCCTTCAACTGAGTCAACCAACCTAACACCCAATCTATCTAATCAATAAAATTCTCGAGCTAACTCTTTCTTATCATTCTCCACATAAGCAACACTGCCCATAGACAATCTACTAAGGGCGCCTATATTGGCCTTGCCTGTATAGTATAACACACTCATATCATAGACCTTCAACAATTCTAACCATCTCCTCGGAAAAAGATTCAAATCTCTCTTGGTAGACACATACTACAAAATCTTACGGTTTATGAACACATCAACATGCACACCATACAAATAGTGTACCAATATTTTCAAAGAAAACACCACCGCAGCTAACTAAGATCATGGGTTGGGTAATTATTTTCATGAGGCTTTAACTGTCTAGAGGCATAAGATATAACCTTACCTCTCTGCATTAACAAAAAACCCAAACCAACTCCAGAGGCATCACAATACACCACAAAACCGTCTGTACCATCGGGTAACGCTAGAACTGGGGCTGAAGTGAGTCGAGTCTTCAACTCCTGAAAACTCTTCTCCCAGGAATCTAACAATTGGAACTTATCTTTCTTTTGGGTCAATCTAGACATAGGAGACACAATAAACGAGAAACCTTCAACAAAATGGCGGTAATAACAAGCTAGATCCAAGAAAATCCTAATATATAATGGAGAGATAGGTCTAGGCCAATTTGTTACGGATTCTGTCTTTTGGGGATCAACTCTAATACCATGGGCAAAAAAAATATGACCGATAAAGGCTACTGATATTATCCAAAATTTACACTTGCTGAATTTGGCGAACAATTGATAATCTCTAAGAGTTTGCAAGATAATTCTAAGATGATCTACATGGTCATCCTCACTAAAAGATTACGCAAGGATATCATCTATGAATACTATGACAAACATGTCTAGATACTATTTGAACACTCGGTTAATGAGGTCCATGAAAGCTGCAGGAGCATTGGTTAGCCTGAAAGACATGACTAGAAACTCAAAATGACCGTAACGACTTCTGAAAGATGTCTTTGGAATATCACATTCCCTTACCTTAAGATGATCATATCCTGATCTAAGGTCTATCTTTGAGAAATAACTTGCACCTTGTAATTGATTAAATAAGTCATCAATTCTAGGAAGAGGGTATTTTTCCTCCACCGTGACCTTATTCTGGTGACGATAGTCAATGCACATTTGGAAAGAACCATCTTTCTTTTGCACGAATAGGACAGGAGCGCCCCATTTAGAAATACTGTCCTTATAAAGCCTTTATCTAAAAGATCTTTTAGTTTCTCTTTCAACTTCTTAAGATACGCGGGAGCCATACGATATGGAGGGATAGAAATAAACTGAGTATCTGGGAGAAGGTCAATACCAAATTCTATCTCTCTATCGGGAGGTACCCCTGGGAGATCTTCTGGAAAAATATGAGGAAACTCATTAACTACATTGACTGACTGAATTGTTGGAGTCTCAGACTTTGTGTCTTTGACTCAAACTAGGTGGTAAATGTAACCTTTGGTTATCAACTTTTTGTCTTTAAGGTAAGATATAAAATGACTTTTGGGAGACACTGAATTAACTGAACACTCAAGGACTGGCTCATCTGGAAACTGAAACTTCACCACATGGGTGTGACAATCTATAGAAGCATAACAGGAATGGAGAAAAACCATACCAAGGATAAGATCAAAATCAACCATATCTAACTCTACCAAGTCTGCTAACATGAATTTATGAAGGTAGTGATAGGACACTTTTTATAGATTTATTTAGCAACAACTGACTCACCTACTGGGGTAGAAACCAAGAAAGGATTAAGGATTTTTTCAGAACTTATTTCAAATTCACATCGACTAATGGGGTAACATAAGAGAAACTCTACCCAGGGTCTAACAACTCATAAACATCAAAATAAAAGGCACGAAGCATACCAGTAAAAACATTTGGCAAGTCTTCCTGCTCCTAGTAGGATGGTAAAGCATAGAACCGATTCTTGCATTGACCACCATCGGTACTGGATGATGCACCCTGAGGAGGGGCTGGGCAACCTAGAGGAGCTGGTGCACTATTAGCTTGAGTCTGAGAACGAATATCTCTGTTTCCCTGTCTAGCATGTAGGAACTCTTTGATTCTGCGACCCGGATGGCCACAACAATAACAACCTTTCCGACCCCACAACACTCACCCGAATTAGCCTTACAACACCTAGCACATGGTGGATAACTGGGCTTACCACTTACACTATTCTAAGATCTGGACATGGAAGACTTACCTTACTGTTCCTGCCTGTTTTTGGGTGCAGGAGCACTGGCTGAAGAAGGTGTAGGAATAGATGAACGATTTTGAAACTGTGAGTGGTTTCCACCTCAGACCTATTCTGACCATGATCAAACTGCCTTGTTCTAGCCCTTTTATTCACTCTTTTTTTTTTCAACTTCTCTTCCTTAATCTGCTGAGCATGTATCATCAATGTAGCAAGATCTATATCTCCAATGAGCATAACAATCCTACACTCATTAACTACCAACCCACACACACCGATCACAAACTTACTCATGCTTGACCTAGGGTCAGCAATCTGATTGAGGGCATACTTAGAAAACTGGTTGAACTTGAGAAAATACTCTTTCACTGTCATTGATCCCTGCCTCAGGTTCATGAACTCTTCTATCTTAGCTTCCCTCATCTCACATGGGAAGAACTTATCTAAGAACACATCCTGAAACATCTGCCAAGTCATGGGATCTGCATTCTCTCTTCTACTTTTCTTCCACATCACTACAAAATCATATGCCACATCCTTCAGCCTATAGGATGCCAACTCTATACTTTCCTCTTAAGAAACATGCATAATTTAGGTGATCTTCTTTACCTCATAAAGATAAAACTATGGGCCCTCACCTGCTTTTGACCTAAAGAATTCCAGCGGGTTCATTCTTATAAAATTTCAACTTCTGGTTTGGCTAAGTACCCATCTTGCTGGAGTGGGGCTGCAGCCAGATGGTTGCCCTGAACATTAGCTGTCACAGCTTAGGCTAGCGCCTGAAAGGCAGCCCAAAATTTTGCATGTGACACATTCTCGTTCAAAGGATCTGCGGGCTGAGGTAGCTGGTTATCATTTCTACGAGCTCGGCGAGGAGGCATTTTTTGTCACATGAAAGCACAAGAAGCAGATAGAGACACTGAATGCACGATAGATCATGAAAAAAGGGATGGTTTCCTAAAATGCTACATAGACTCTTGCTTATTGATGTGGCGCGCCTTACACCGATAATCAAGAATTAACGCGGCTTGTCTAACTCCCTAGGACTCTCTAAACATTAGGCTCTGATACTAAGTTTGTAACGCCCCGGAATTTGAGTTCCCGAGATGCCACACAGTGCTCCAAACTACAAGTAGTCCTGAACTAACCCTGGCTGTTTTCTACTAAGTCTGGATCTCAAAATAGGGGAAATAAATATGAAATCATAATAGATTCAGAAATCTTATCTGAAAATATACTAACCTCTCAAGTCTTGGTAAAACAATACTGGAAAATCTAAATGCCAAATCAAAAGTCTAAAATTGAATCAAGTAGTCTGACAAGCCTCTACAGTCTAAATCTAGAGAGTTACTAGGACAGGCCCCAGCTGACTCAAACTGTCTGAAATAAATATGGAAACATCTATTAATAAACTTAAAATATGAATATCCAAGTCCCCAAACTATAAGGACTCTTGAACTGCAGGGATGTAGATGAGATGCTCGAAAATCACTCACGCTGCTGAGACTGAGCCCCTGAACCTACATTATGAGATAATGTAGCACATAGGCATATATGTAGATCAGTACTTTGAGGATGTACTGAGTATATGAGGGTGAATGCAATAAGTAAGCAATATCATCACAATTTATAAAAAAAAGATCATGCGTGCTAAACGTAAATAACTCACATAGGCTTAAGTAATCTGGAAACTGAAGATCATAAATCATGAACAGTAAAGTATATAATATGAATCTTTTGACCCATTACATTCAGTTCTAAAATCTGTTCTTTCTGAAATGTACTACATCATCTGTCAACTTGTAAGGGAAATACTTCATCTCAAGACTTTAAGAATCTTAAAACCATAGCTTTCAAAAACATATGCTTTTATCTCAAGGCTTTAAACAAATAGACTATTTTAGGAGTAGGGGACATCTTTTTGGGAGGTTCTTCTAACTGAAACAAATAATGTGAGCATTCATGGAGTCCAACATCTTACCAACGTTGGGGAGAGCTGTCCTACCCTTGTATCAGAATAGAAGTTCTTATCTTAAGTGATCATAATTTTAATCATCCACGTAGAAGTGGGAATAATCTTAATCCTATGGTGGCACGTAGTTCTGGGGCATGAAACCTTGGTAACATACCCATCTAGGTGCTAAATACTACTCCTATTTTAATGCTCAGGATCTTAAGAAATCCACTTCAAAAATATAACACAAGGGTTTAGAAGAAAACCAATTATGCTTTTTCATTCTTTAAATCTCAAGTCATATAAACAAAGTGGATTCTTTATATTAGCTCCGGACCAAAAATGTCAAATCTTTATAGAAAAATCTGAGAATAATCTCAGCTTAGGGTGCTCATAGAACAAACAATCTTGAAATAGCAATCTTAATTAATGACCCATGCAACAAACACATGTTAAAACATCATAATATTCATGCTTGTGGATGTAAACATTTATAAATCGACTTAAAATCTTGAAATTTCTGCAATATGCATGAAAATATGAACATAAATATGCAACTCAACTTCTAAATCATTGGAAATCTCATAAACTCATAAATAGCAATATTAGGTATATACCCTAACTTCAATTTCATGAGAAATCACATAAAATTTCAGTAAATTTGCAATTAAAATAAGTTTTGGGCACAAGGATGTAAGGATTATCCTTGTTCATAATCCCAAATACCTCAATTGATGATCTAAGATGCTAAAACTCAAATATTGGATTCCTATTGATTCTTTGGAGATGAATCCTTAGAGTTATTGTATTGGGATTCCTAAATGTTGAATTTCCTTGGAGAATTAATGAAGGAATTTGGATTTCTAGGGGAGAAAGTTTGATGATCTAGGGTTTTCTTTGAGAGTATTTTGGTGCAAAGTGAATGTTATATACTTAGGATGGGTTAAATCATCTATCATTCATGACTTAGGTCTTGGGAAAAGACCAAAGAGACCCTTTTAAAATTTTTTACTCGGAACTAGGAAAATTCCCAAATTTGACCTATGGCGCAATGCGCCATGATCGCGGTGGCCTACTGGAAACTGCCAACTGGGTCCTAGAAAGACACCGCGATGTAGAGCTATCACGATGCTCTGGTAGATTGACATTTGGTCCATAACTGTGACGCGCCACCATCGCGGTGAGCCACTGGAAATGGATAAATGGGAAAAAGGGCTTCTCCGCGACGCAGGGAAATTGTGGAGTTTCACTGGATCTTGATGAATGGGAAATTTTACCTCTCTGCGAAGTACCAATATCGTGGAGTCTCACGAAAATTTGACAATTGTCATTTAAACCATCTCTGCGACGTGCTAAGTATCCAAATCACGGTGTTTTATGACTGAAGCTTAAAATAGCCCTAACTTCTCACTTGGTCATTAAATTTAGGCGAATCTTATATCATTGGAAAGCTTATTAAATTTCCCACACAATGGGAGGTGTAAATCTGAAAAATTCCACATGAAATAATTATTGTTCATTTTGAATGCTATCCCTTGACATTCTAGGGGAGGATTTTAGCTAGAAAAGGTACGGGGTATTACACTAAGTGCTGCTCTCACTGCCCTCCAAAATACATAACACAAGATTGTAGCATATCCTCAAGAACTTGATAGTCTGTTTTGCCTGGCCATCTATTTGAGGATTGAAGGTTGTAATAGGATCCACTTGAGAACCCAACTCCTCCCAAAAAGCCCCCTCAAAGTTTGATGTGAACATGGAACCCGGTCTTAAATGATGGATATAGGCACACTATGGAAATGGACAATCTAACTGACATATATATGAGATAACATCTCGGCACTAAAGGAAATTTAAATAGGAATTAAATATGCGTACTTAATAAACTAATCTACAATGAACCAAATAGCATTGAACCATAGGATTTACGAGGCAAACCATTAAAAGAGTCTATAGAAATTTGATCCCACTTTCTCTCAGGAATGGGCAATCTCTTAATCAAAACACCTGGTGGCTGATGCTTGGAGACCTTCAGACAACAAAGGAAATAAGCCACAAAGTTTGCCATATCTCTCTTCATGCTACTCCACCAATAATACTGTCTCCAATCTATATTCATCTAAGTTGTACCCTTACGAATGTAATATCTAGAGCTATAGGCCTTATGCAAAATCAACTGAATTAAGTCTTCAGTAATCAAAACACAAATGCAGCTATCAAATCTCAAGGCAACCAAAGAATCTATAAAATCCCTCTTAGACTCACCACTCAACAACTGATTTTGGAGAATGCAAAGTCTATTATCCTCTAACTAACAATCTCAAACCTTCTCATTAAATGAGGACCTAACCCCAACACTAGAAAGAATCCTCCTCGGGTTTGAAATAACAAGGCGAACCATTATATTGGCTAAGGAATGAATGTCCTGTGCCAATGGCATTTGGGAAAGTTAAATAGAAGCCATGCTACCCATACTCAGTGCCTTTTGACTTAAGACGTCGGCTACCATATTTGCCTTATAAGGATGATATAATTTTGAAGATATCATAGACCTTAAGCAACTCCATCCATCAACGCTTACGAGCATTAAGTTCTCTATTGGTTATAAGATGTTTAAGGTTTTGATGAGACATGAAAATCTCACAATTCACACCATAAACTTAATGCCTCCAAATCTTAAGCGCGGAAACAACCACCGCAAACTCCAAATCAAGATTAGGGTTGTTGCGCTTATGCACCTTAAGATGCCTCAAAGCATAAGTGATAACCTGAACCTACTGCATCAATACTCAACCCAAACTAGCACAAAAAGCATCACAATACATGGTTAATCCCTCGCCCTTAGTGGGAAGAGCAAAAAAAGGAGCCGATTTAAGAAACTCCTTAAGCTTTTAAAAGTACGACACAAACTCCTCAGACCATCGAAAATGAACCTTCTTCCAAGTCAACCTGGTCATAGGATCTTAAATAGTACCAAAATCCTCGATGAATTGCCTATGATAACTAGCCAAGCCAATGAAGCTACAAACCTGAATCAGAGATGTAGGACTAGCCCAATCACGAATGACCTCAATCTTCACTGGGTCTACATAATACCATCCATAGACACCATATGTCCAAGATATGTCTCTGGCTCCAATACAAACTCACACTTAGAGAACTTAGTGAAAAACACCTGATCTCTTAAAGTCTGGAGAACGATCCTCAAATATTGTGCATGTTCCTCTCTGCTCCTCGAATACACAATGATATTATCGATGAACATAATTACAAATGAATTAAAATAAGGCCTTAACACTCGATTCATCAAATCCATGAACGTCGTTGGAGCATTAGTCAACCTAAAAGACATTACCAAGAACTCATAATTACCATAACATGTCCTAAAGGGTTTCTTCGAGATATCCTCGGACCAAATCCTTAATTGATGTTAACTAGAGCTCAAATAAATCTTAGAAAACACCGCTACACCCTGAAGTTCGTCATACAATTCATCAATGTGATGCATAGTATAACAATTTTTCATTGTCAACTTATTAAGCTTCCTAAAATGAATACACATGCACATGGAGCCATCTTTCTTCTTCATAAACAATACAAGATATCCCTAAAATGACTCACTCGGTCTAATAAAACCCTTATCTAGAAGATCCTAAAGCTGAGAATTCAGCTTCTTAAGATCGGCAGGAGCCATATGGTAAGGTGTCATAGAAATAGGTTGGGTGCTAGGCTCAAGATCATTAAAAAATTCAACCTCACAGGCAGGAGATATGGTAGGTGGATTGGTAGGGGAAACTCATGAACTATAGAAACAACATCAAGTGACAAACTCTGTACACTAACATCATGAATATAGGCAAGACAAGACTCACAACCCCTCAAAATAAGCCTCCTAGCACGAATATTAGAAATAATCCCCATCAGCTCGTGGTTAACAGATCCTTGACACACGATCAATGTTATACCTGGCATGGCTAAGGTAACGATCTTGGCAAAACAATCCATAATCATATTATAGTATGATAAATAGTCCATACCTTGAATCACATAAAAATCCATCATATCCCTAATAATATGATTAACATAAGTATAAAAATCTCTAACTCACACCACATGATTTGAAAAACGAATATACTACTAATGAATCACCTATGAGAGTAGATAAATATAATATCAAAAATAATAAATTCCAAGATAACTCTAATCATGGAGCATATTAAGCAAGCACATAAGAATAAGTGGATCCCAGGTTAAATAAAGAAAGGACTGACTGACGTTGTACAAAAATCATACCTGTGACAATAGCATCCAAAGACTTAGCCTTGGGCCAAGCAGGTACTACATACAACTGACCACGCTCGCCACTTGGCTAGGCTCCTAATCGACCTCCTATCATACCCGCCTGAGAACCACCTCGAACACCCTGGTGACCACTCTTATAACCATCCGAACAACCTCTAGCTAAAGATGAACTACTCTAATAGGGGGAACACTGTGAGATAAGGTAAAAATTGCCCCCCGACTGTGGCGCTCGTGTAAATATTGATCACAACCTCCACAACTATAACATAGCCCATGAGCTAAACCAACACAAGATGATACAGCTAACTTGGAGTTACTACCACGACTAAAATACCAAGAAGATAAAACCCTCAAAGACTAACCGCTACCCTAACCTAGGGGTTACTGACACTAGACTATCCTCCGTCAGTAATTTGGAGAGCTGTCTGAGTAAGTCTACTAGGCTAACGCTGAGGCTCATAAAATATTTGTTAGTGGTATATACCATGAGAACTGTTACCTCTATATTGCAAACTACTATGGCTACCACTGAAACAAACCTGATACCTAGGTTTTTTTTTCCTACCCCCTTGGGCATCATAATGTATCACCCCCATCACCTAAGCATGATTATAAGACTCAACAAAAGACCTTCCCGCAATAACCAAACTATGAGTAGACATCCAAAGAGGATGTTATAATTCTTGAACAAATCTATGTACCCTCCCATACACAATATCAATAATAGAAGTAGCATGCTTAGAATGCCTACCCAACTTAAGAAAATGAGCCTCAAAATCCATAACAGTCATGGAGACCTACTCAAATCTAGAGAACTGATCCCTCAATTGATCTTTAAGGATGGGAAATATGTACTTCTCCAAGAATATCTTAGAGAATCGAGCTTATGTCAAATGAGAAGATCCAGGTTGCCTAGAATAAAGATGACCTCTCCACCAATGTCAACCAACCAAGTACAACTAAAAGGTAGTCTAATACACAAATTAAGTCTCAACTAGGCCTAAATTACGGAGCCTATCCTCACAATCAATAAAAAACTCATAAGCATCCTTGCTCGGTGCACTAGTAAACCTAGGAAAAGCTAATTCAAAGAACCTGCACAATATCTTTTTCTCCCCAGCAAACATAGTAGACTGGGCAACCACTGGCTGAGCAACTAGCCATCGACAAAAGATTAACCTCAACTCTAGGTGCGGTAGCTATAGGTTGCACCCCTGTTTCATTACCACTCTAATTTGTCGACTGTGCACCATTAGATGATGCACCACCAAACAATCTTAACAGATAAACCAAATCATCCCAAAGCACTGAAGAAGAAATGTATCTCGATAGATTTTAGGCTGGTCTTTTAGCCACTAATAACTATGATGGAAAAATCTCTAGCTCAGGAGCGAGAATAGTGGTTGGTGAAGGACTCTTTCCTAGCCCCTAGCTAAGGACATATCTCAAGGTGTTCCTTGACCTCTATCTCATCCATGAACAACAATAGGATCCCTAGGCTCGGTCTTGGGACCCTCATAATATGTAGCGGTATCATATGTCCTAACCATATACAAAATAATGAAACAAAAATAATGTCATAGATATCAACTCAAACACTTAGAATAAAATTAGTAAAAGAAGTGAAAAGCTCCTAAAAATATCCTGTAGCCTCTTAAAGGTAGAAAACAAATGTCATCATTTTTATCCACATGACACTACGTGACATTTGCTCTTGTACCAACAATATAGGTGTAACTTAGGCTCTGATACTAATTTATCATGACCCAATTTATGAGTCATGATGGAACCCACTTTATCCTGCCAGTAAGTAAGCCAAACCATAAACCAAAGATAAAGTCAATGGTTTAACCTTCAGAAAAATGCCCAAAAGTTGTGAAAAATAGACATTTGCAACTTATAAATAAACAAAGCAACCGAGATAGTCAAAAAGATAACCATAACATAGATAACCATTCCATGACCTGGTAAAGCCAGTACAAGAGCTACTATAAACATGACTCATCTGCTAAAATAGTTAATACTATTTTTCTTGAAACAAAAGACTAGACAGGGCAATGATGGCAACTAGTACACGGACTTACACAAAAAATGTACAGAAGTTTACTATGAGTACAAAACCACAGGTACTCAGTAATGGAATCATTAGCCAACTAAGCTAAATTATAATATTAATATAATAAATGCAAGATAACATAACTAGGTAAGAGTAGAGGCAAACCTAAATCATACCAACATAATTGTACATGAATAAGAAAATAACCAGAATAATTACATAACATAAAGAATCAAACACATGCGATTAAAGTTAAAAAATTGGCCCCTATAAGACAATAAGTACAAAAATGTAAAATAACCCAACATAAGTCCCCATAAGCCTGGAGGGTACAAACTAGTAAAGCATTAGCAGAACAACCATCAATTACCAACTTCTATAATAGAACTAAAATCCACCCATGCCATATCGTATTATAAATGTTTTCTCGCTTTTAGACATAGACAATATCCCTATAACCAATTATTACACCCCAAGGTCCTCAATGTCATATTATCAATATCATAGTAAATTTCCTAGACTTTAATTGGTATGTATATAACTAATAACATAATATTCTTCAAAACTCGAACTTGGTATATATATATATGTAAGAAATGTCATAATGATCTTGCGGACTTGGATCGAGTATATACATCATCCATATCATATTAAATATTCGGACTCAAACCAGTAAGTATATCATTATTATTATCATTAGTATACTCAAAAGCATAACAATTTTATATCCATGATCATATCGATAGTATAACTACTTGAATAATCAAAAGCCTAGCGACTAGTATAATAAATAAGCATAACTCTTAATGACAACCCATCATAACCATCAAATAAAAAATATTTCTCAAAATTACCTTCATAAGCATTTCCAAGGTATGCAATAAGTGTATAGAGGGGTTTTTCAATAGCTAACATAAATCTTGGCCTAATGTGGGTCAAAAAGCACACTACTAAATACCCATAAATCCATTATAAGGAAAATTCTACCCCAAACTAGAATAAGGTATCTAAATCCAGTTTTAGATGTTTACTAGGCCATAAAAAACCTTATGATAGATGTTTCACAAAAAAAATTTAGCAACTAAACCAATTATGCCTAAATTCAGATTTCCAAATTGGCTAAATAGTCCAACTAAACCAAGCATTCCGAATTACATTACTAACTCCTAAAACCCATCCCAAATTAAAGAAAATATCATAAACATACTAAGAATTGTCTCAATCTACGAGTAGGAAATACCTAGTCTACCTTAAAATTGAAGAAAGCTCAAAGAACACGCTAGATCATCGACTTTCCCTTTTGACAAGTTTTTTCAAGGTTCCATGCTATAAAAATCAGAATCTAATCATCACAACGAGAATAATGTTACCCTTATTGCACTATTATGCTTTGGGTATAAAATTACTCTAAAATCCCGTATGGGTCCCATCTTTGGAAATCCATTTCTGAGGTAAACCCAACATCCTATACAATCAAGGAGCAATTACCCTAAAATATGGGTGAAATCCAAGCTGCATTGGTGATACAATCAAGACACCAAATGTTAGGGATTTTTTATACAACAAATGTGAAATTTTTTGATGAATTCAAGGGAATCTAACTACAAATATTATGGATAATCGCAAAATAATCATCATCCAAAATTACCAAATCACCCACAAACTCTAATCCTAAGCTCTCAAAAATATTTAGGGTTTAAATCTCTTGAGAATGGATTAAGGAATGGGAAAAAGAGGCTAAAATCTAATTACTTATACCCTTCCAAGGTGTTAGAGTATTGGAATTACGACCCTACACTCGCATTTTCTGCATCTGGAGATCTATAAAGGGAGTCCCTATCGCAGCTATGGTGGTGCGACTGAAAAACTTTATGCCCTCCAAAGGTATCACAATCGTGACCCTTGGCATAGCTATCAGTGAATGCACAAACAGAGCTGAGACATGGATTTCTCCAAGTCTCCACCAACCCCCTTAGACTCATCCAAAATCCTGTATACCCAAATGGACTATGCTACCCTATAAAATTCTATGTTCCGAACTCAATGGAATAATTAAAATGTCCATCTGAGGTTGTTTTAAGAAGAAGTAGGTCCCACACCTAATATGCATTTTTTTATCTTTTCGACTAATAGGTCCAAATGAGCCCGAGTACTTCGAGACTCAAACCAAGAAACCACCTAGAATAAAACCAAAATTCTTGAGCTGTTGGAATTGTCAAAATTTCCATTTGAGGTCGTTTGACTGGAGTTTTTGCTTAATGGAAATTTGGATCCAACAATGACTTCAAAATAACGAGTTTTCTCTAAAAATAAAACAAACTACTTGGTAGCCAAACTATCATCCCCATCAAGACAAAAATGACTTGGGGAGTCTATGAAAAATATCTAAAAGCAAAAATACGCAGAAAGATGGAAAATTACCTAAAGGGTCATTACACTAGTGTAATGAATATAAGCCAGATAATACAAACATGCTCAATCCACCAAACAATGAGCCTGAAGGAAAGATATAATTCTCTTAGGATACAAATAAAGTGAATCCTTCAAAGATAACCTTGGGACACTTGGGGAGGGTAAAGTCACAATCTTAGCATAAAAATCTAGGACAACATGGTAAGAAGCCAACATATTCATACCTAAAATAGCATCAAAATCTACCATATCTAATATAAGTAGATCTACCTACGTCTCACACTAAGCAAATGTCATAAAACAGGATTGCTACACCCAATCCACCACTAAAGAGTCTCCTATAGAGGTAGATACACTATAGACATGGAAAGAGGCTTACTAGTAGTATCCAAACCCGAAGAATAATATGCACACATATATGAGATAGTCAATCTTGAAACAAATAACAAAAATGCAGATCTAAAACAAACTAAGATGATACCTATGATAACATCATAAGAAGCCTCTACATATGGTCTTATGCGTATAGAACAACACTATCCATGGCCACCACACGACTGAGTAGCCCTGCGACCACTACCAAAGGCTCCATGAGCTCTGCTCTGTGCATCCTTAGTAGAAGCTCTACCCCTCACAATTATAATAGGAGTAGCTCTAAATACATGGTGGGGATAGTACTTAGCCACAGGGACAACCTCATCACACACAAAGAAAACTCAGTGGTGTGACTTCATAGGAGGAGGTACGACTGAGCTAGAATGGCCACAAAAATCTATTGAATAAGAATACCCACTACTTGATTTCTACATGGTTTCCTGCATGGGCCTACCATAATACCTAAAGAAACTACTTGAATCTCTACCTTAAGGAGTATGACCTCTAAACTCACATTGATGATGCACTTTCTTGGCACCTCCCTGAAATCCCATAGGAATGGACTCAGTCATCCTATCATGATCCATTATACTCTAAAATGATGCTCCATACACCACTATCTTTGTCATATCTTGCTAAAAAGAAACATCCAATCCCTTCATATACATCCCAATCTTCTCAAACTCAGTGAAAATATCGGCATAAAAATTTTAGACAAGGAATGTTAATGTGTCTCATACTCTATAACATTCATAGATCCCTGCACCAAGAAATCAAACTCATCTCTAATCCAATCCATCAAGTCTATAAGCCATAAAATTTTCCAAAATAGCCTCAATAAACTAATCCCAGGTAATATCAGTAAGCAACCCCATGCTACTCAGATGAACCTTGGTTATGCAACTTCTCATGATGATCAATCAAGAACTGATAAGCATCCACTCCCACAGCACCATTGAACATAGGAGGACCCTAGTTACCAAGTAGCTATGGAAAGGCTCTACTAGAAAAATAGTGGAAATATGAAAAATGACCTAAAGGATTATTACAAACTACAAACTAGAGTCAATCGACAGACTCTCCACATTAGTATCATAAATAAAAGCGAGATAAGACTTTGAACCCCTAAAAATAAGTATTCTACCACATATATAAGAAATACATACCGTTGGAACATGACTAACAACTACCTGCTATATGATTAGGGTATGCCAGGTATGGCTAAGGTAATGTTCTGGAAAAAAATCCATGAGCGCATGATAGTGGGATAACCAGGCCATGCCAAAAATCACATCAAAATCCATATGAATGGGGAGTCTCAACCATCCAACAAAGCAATGAACTCTCTCATAGACAATTTCCAAAATAGAAGTCACATTCCTAGCCAACTCATGAAAATGAGCCTCATACTCTTCAACTGTCATAGGGACCTACTTTTGTGTCATAGACTAATTTAAAAAATGATCTCTAAGGATATGAGGCATGTACTTCTCCAAGAGCATCACAAAGAACTGTGCCCATGTCAAAGGAGATGATCCAGCTAGTCTAGAATTAATATAAACTCTCCAACAATGTCGTGAAGCCATGTTTAACTGAAATATGTTATAATCCACACCACGAGCCTCAATGAGGCCCAAATTATGGATCCTATCCTCACAACAAATAAGAAACTCATATGCATCCTCGCCTTGAGTACCAGAAAACCTAGTCAAAGCCAACCTCAAGAATCTACCTAATATTTTCTATTCCTCGACAAACATAGCAGGCTTGGCAACCACTACCTGAGAAACAACTGGCACTGGAGGAACCTCATCTCTAGGAGTCGTAGCTATAGAATATGGCCTCGCCTCAGTACGATACTAATATGTATACTGTGCAACATCAGAAGATGCACTACCATCTAACCCCAACTATTACACTAAAAAATCTTTAAGCATTGAAGAATAAAAAAAGCCTAATGGATCATGGGCTGGTACCTGGCCCACCTCTATCTAGGGAAGAAGAATATCTAGCTGAGAAACGTGAATAGAACCTGAGGAAGGCATCCTATCCTAGCCCCTAGTAGGGGACATATTACACTGCTATCCACAACCTTTGGGTCATCCCTAAATAGGAGTAGGATCCCTAGGCTCGATCTCGAGACCCTAATCTTATGTAGGTGTAGAATATGTGTTGGCCCTATACAAAAGAGTAAAATCAAGAAAATGTTCTAAAACTAACTTAGACTCTTAGCACGATATGAGTGAAATAAGTAAAGAACTCCTAACAGTGTCCCATTGCCTCTCAAAGTTAGGAAACAAATGTCATTATTATGATCCATAGGAGTCGCTAAAGACTTTCTCTTTTACCAACAATAAAGGTTTAACCTAGCTCTAATAGTAATTTGTCATGACCTGATTTATGAGTCATAAAGAAACCTACTCTATCCCGCTAGTAGTAAGCCAAACAGTAACCTAATTCAAAATATAATGGGTTAACTCGGTGAAAATGCCCAACTAAGGTAGAAATCAATATCACAAGAAATAAATAGGAAATACATTCAAAAAAATAAAATAAAGATAGTCAATAATAAATACCATTCCATGACCTTGTAGAGCTAGTACAAAAACATCCAATTCTAATAAAACTCCAATGTCTACAATAGGTCTTGATAGCAAAAGACTGAAAATTAAAAGAGGGAAAGAAATAGGTGACTCCAACTTCTAGATCTCACCCTATCTCCAGAAAATCAATGCAACATGATCAATGATCAAGTACAAAAGTTAGAACTCAGATCTATATTAGAAAGGTGTAGAAGTATAGTATGAGTATCAAAACAGCGGGTACTTGTTGAAATCATTGGTTGACTAAGATAAATCATGATATAAGTATGATACAATAAAAGATATCATAACTAAGTCAAGGTATAGAAACAAACCTGAATCATCATCAATACCACTGTACATAATAACTAATTTAACTAAAATAGCAATATAATATAGGCATCAACAAATTGCCTACATCACTGTGCAATAGAAAAAAAATAATTTGGAATAATAATGTGTCACATGGCTTCATATAATCAATTAAAAGTATAAAATAGGCTCCCATATATACCTTCTTGTCAGGACCCTATTTATGAATCATGATGTCACCTACTCTATCTCGCCAGTAGGTATGCCAAATAGTATCGTAGAGCTAAATTCAATGGGTTAACTTGGTAGAAAATACCCAACTAAGGCAAAAATCAACAACAGAAGTGATAAGTAGGAAAATCATTCAACATAGATAAAGATAGTTAATACAAGATATGATCCCATGACCTGATAGAGGTAGTAAAGAGCATCCAATACAAATACAACTCAAATGTATAGAATAGCAAATAACATAAATCTCAATAACAATAGATTTAATATTAAAAGATGGAAGAAAATAGGTGACTTTCACATCAAGAGTTCACCATATCTCTAGAAAATTAATGCAACACAATCAACGATCAATGAAAATAGTTGATACTCGAATCTACACCCAAAAGGTACAAAAGTGTTTTATTAATATTAGTACTAAAACAATCGATACTCATTAGGCATCATTGGCCGACTAAGCTAAATCATGATGTAGGTATGATAAAAAGTAAGATATCATAATTAAGTCAAGGTACAAAACTAACCTGAATAAACTTCAATACCATTGTACATAATATGTAATTTAATTAGAATAGCAACATAACACAATACATCAACACATGCCGACATCGTCATGCAATATAAATAAATAAATTAAGAGTAATAATGCATCAGAAGGCACAAGCATTCACAGACTACAAAATTGGCTCCCATGCGCCAATTTGTGTGGAAAAGTAAATAAATCTTAAAATACCCCATATGCCTGAAGAGTACACTCAAGATAGAATAATGTAGTCATCTATTGTTACAACTAACCAACTTGTTGTTTAACAATCATTGAAAAAATTATCAACATCTGACAATGTACCCACATTCCACAATATTTACATCAGTTAATAACCTTATCATCAATACTCCCTTGTCGCCATTTATTAAATAACCATCTCTTAATAACAAATTTATTTAATATTAGTCTTCATATAACCTCTAGTCATCATTTATCAATTAAGCATCTTTTCTCGACTAGTCATCAATTTACATCAAATAATCTGTTATCAACTAGTTGTGTTATTATCAATAAGTCATCATTTATCAAGCTGTATTATAGCATAAGATATATCTAGAATTATAATGAACCAGTAATTATAATCATCAATGTCATAATAGACCTTCGAAACTAAACTGGGCATAATCAACATCGTACACATCCTCAAAAATTAAATCAGGTATAATTAATATGACCATCTTCCAGAATCAAATTGGGCATAATCAATATCATCATCATCTTTGGAAATTGAAATAGGTATAATGAATATCATAATCATCTTCCAAAATTGAATTGGGAATAATCAATATCATGTCCTAATATAGTCGAGCATCATGATTTCTAGCATAATTCATAGCACAATTAAAACATCATCAAATCAATATTTTCTAGCAAGAATTCTAGCATAATTATTTAGCATGACCATAATCATAAGTTATAGAATAGGCTATAATATATCAATATCACGGTCAAAGGATCTTCATTGGCATATTATATAGATTATACATAGCATAACCAATAATATATCACAACATGATCATCATCTCATCATAGCATAAATGACAATCTAATCCATTAGTCTATGAGCATTACTCCTAATGCCATCATCACCATAACCATCAAGTAACAAGGTTTCTCAACACCTTAAAGGGGTATTCTCTAGGTATATAGCAACACATAATGGTTACAAGAGAACTATTTTTAATATTTAGTTAAGGTGGGTTGAAGAGCCCACTTCTATATCCCAAAAATATACTCGAAGAAATATTATACCCTGGAATATTCTAAGGTATCTAAATCCACTCTTAGATGTTAATTAATCAACAGTTAGCCCTAAGGTAGAGGTTCTTCCCAAACATAATAACTAAGTTAAAAAACTAAGGCAAAGTTCATCAGTTTAAGAAATTAAGGTTAATCATACCCTAAGCATGAGATAATAAGTCAATCCTACATAACTATAGTAAACTAGAGCATTCTCATACTAAACATAAGAAGTAAAGTCATATTCACCTAGGTGTAACACCCCGATTTTCTGAACCGGAATGCTACACGGTGCTCATGACCCCGAAGGACCACAAGCTAACCCATGACTGATATCTGTACCTGTAAAATGCATAATATATCATAAAATATGGAAACATGAACATGAAAGGCCATAAGGTTTAAACTGAATAAACGTCTGATAACAAAATGTCTGAAAAAGGTATAACAATACCAAAATAAGTTATAAATACTGAAAATAATGAGATCTGAATATCTAATCTGACATCTAGTCTGAAAGCTTCTAACTGAACTGAATAAGGAGTTGAAGGAACATGTCTCCAACTAACTCCATCTAGCAACTAAATAGTAAATGTAGCAATAATCATATTGTCCTTGAATGAGAAGGACTCACTGCAAACTCTGAACACTAGAATGCTACTATTGATCTGGAGCTCGTGCCTCTGAACCTATGGTGTAACATAAGAGAAAGCACCATAGCGCAAATGCATCAGTACGTCTGAATGTACTGAGTATACGAGTGAGGTAGGCTAAATGCAAAGGGTTATATGCATGAACAATGCTGACTAATATGAACGTGAGAATACATACATGCATACATAACTGTAACTGAACTCGTGGAGATACTGACTACTAAGTCTGAATACTGACAACATGAGTGTACTGATACTGAGATACTGAATAGATGAATGACTATTTCTGACAGTTCAAATTATGAAGAACTGGTCTGGTTGACTGTGTATGACAGTCCTGAAGCTGAATACTGATATCATAAATTCTGATAGCTGATATGACTGATACATGAGTTTAGAAAACTGATATAACTGATATAACTGTGATGATCGGTCTAACCGATGTAACTAATACTAAGCGACTGTATCTGATAGTCTAAGTTCTAATGGAACTATCTGAGTTCTATTCTACTTGGAGTAACTAAATCTGAGATCAGTTCTATCTAGCGGGTGATCATGAGTATACTGATAATAAGGATGATTAGACTTAGTCTTAGATCAGTCCTATCTAGCGGGTGATCTTTAAATCTAATAATTCTGATAATGATTAATCATAGTTGAGATCAGTCCTAGCTAATAGGTGATCTTGAAGTCTATTTACAATGATAAGCATTGACTATATCTAACAGTACTGAATCTGTAATACTAAACTGAGTTAACTGTGTCTGAAAGCCCTGATTCTGTAACTGAAACTGTGGGATGTGTTCATCTAACCGACATGCCCCAAGCGAATCTTACTGGGGTCCAATCTCTGCCCTGAATGGAAGAGTGTCAGTACCGCGCCACCAGTAAAGACATCTGCTGTGGAGTCAGTCCTAATCTAGTGGGTAACTCCTGGGATCAGTCCTATACATATAAATGTGCTAACGGGTGACCCCTGAGTATGTCAGTCCTATCTAACGGGTGACATATCGTACCTACACTGGCAACGTAGTTCTGGAACTTAGGGATTACTTCTAGGGATCTCAGTCCTATTCTAGCGGGTGAGCCCCCATCCCTAGGTTCGCTCGGTGCTGAATCCTACTCCCATCTGAAAGACACCGAACTGAATAACTAGGCTGAACTAAATAACTTAACTGAACAGATTAGCTGAACTGATACTGATTAACTAGACTGATACTAGTGGTATTGTTTAGCGGAGCTAAACTAAGTTTACTGGATTCCGATGACTGACGGAATGTACTGAGTTTTGAGGACTGGTTAAGAGTACTGAAATTACTGAGATTGACTTTGAATACTGAGGTTCAGATATTACTGAGTACTGAGATCACTGAGATTACTGAACTACTGAGATTACTGAGGTTGCTGGATTTTCCTGAGTCACATGACTGACTGAATTCTATAAATCATGGCTTGACTGAGAGTATCTTGATAACATGACATGGATCTAGGGACACAACTATATTTGCGGGTACAAATACCCCCAGGACTCGATGGAAGGAAACTGACACAATATGACTGACTTGATCATAAGATTGGAGTCCACAATTCACATTGTCATAAGTAGAGGATATTATACTTCATGAAGTTCTTCAACATCTTAAGCATGGTAGGGAGTGCATGGATATATTTCATGTACATATAGTATATCTCCATTATCATACATGCTTCATACCACAACAATAGCAACACACCAATAGCATGGAATTTATTTTGAAGTATATAGCTAACATGGACTTGTCATTTAGATATCATGGAACCATGTAAACATGAATTTCTAGTATCCTAAGTATTTTATCAAACACCTTGCATGCATAATATTGAGCATAGGTGTACTTAACAAATTTAGAAATCTTGAACCACCCAAATTCATGGGTTTCCAACTAACCTATTCACATGATTCATGAAAAACACATCAAGACACAACTTTGAATCCAAACAACAATCATTAACATGAATATAGTCATAAAACAACAAGGAAATCACAATTTATAATTTAAAACATGATTCTTGAGCTCCATGGATGAAAGGGACCCATGGATGAACACTACACATACCTTAGATTAAGAATTCGTGAAGATTGACGGTGAAATTTCCTTGAAATAGACTCTTCTATGAAAACCCTAGGGCTTGTTCTTGAGATTTTTGATCTTGAGAGGAAACCCTAATCTTGTGGTTGAGAGTGTATGAGAGAGCTTTTTGAGATGTTTAACTAAAGAGAATGGAAGATGATACGCCCCTTGAGGGTTATAAGTCATGGGAAGTGAAGGAAAAAGACCAAAATACCCTTACTAAAACGTTCCTCAATTGCTGGAAAAGTATACTTGATGCCATTCGTGACAGGCCGCCAGGCTCGTGATAGGCCGTCACGAATGGTCGTCATAAAAGGGGCCCAAATTCTTGATTTTCTGCTAAGGTCTGATGATGTCATCAAAAATATCGTCAGAATGTGACGACGTCATCAAAAAGGTCGTCAGAAATGTGATAGCCCGTCAGAAACATCGTCACCGTTTTCCAGCTTGACATGCTGGAATAAAAAAGGGATAACTCTTTGCTCCGATATTGGATTTAGGAGAAATTGGTATCGTTGGAAAGATAATTCAAAGAGATTTCATTTGATATATAGTAAATCGCCCAGTTCGTTATATACAACGATTTATGGTCGATTGAAGCTGACCCAAGTTTTGACGCTCACTAAAACTTGAACGATAGGTAAGCTTTCACCTTGTACTTGAGTTAGGGGACCTCTATGATCTAAATTCATGCTCAAATAGATTTCCACACTGCATAATTGATTAACAAACTAAATTTATATAGGATTTGAGGCTTTTGAAACATCCACGTATAGGAATGACGGATTTTCATTCTAGTCCAAAATGTGGGGTATTACACTAGGGCACAAGGAAAATAAGTTATGTGCTTCAACTCTAAGGTTTCAAATTAGACTAAATAGTCCATCTAACCCAGGTCTTGCATTTCATCAATCCAACACCTACAACCTATCCAAATCCAACACAATATCATAAACATACTATGAAGTAGCTCGATCTAACAAGGAATAAACCTAGCCTAACTGGATACAGATGAAAGATCAATGATTTGCTAAACTACCACTTTTTCCTTTTGAAATAACTCCTTAAGATGCCAACCTATCATAAACACATTTTATTCATTAATATGAAAATAACAACCCATATTACAACATTGTGCTTCGGGTATAAAGATATAAAAAAAACATGTGGGTTCCATTTACGAAAATCGCATTTTCAAAACTAACCCAACATTCTTACATGCACATCGAATCATTCTTCTCAAAAATAGGTGAAATCCAAGATAAATTAGGGATAAAATAAAGACCTCTATGTTTGGGGAAGAGGGGGGGGGTAGCAAGAAATCAAGAAAACCTACCATGAAAAGGGTGAATTATTACCTCAAATTTGAAAGATAATCATGAAAATAAGTGTTAATCAAGCGTCCCAATCACCCAAAAGGTTCACTCTTACTTTACCTTACCATTTAGGGTTTAATATCTATAGAATGGGTGGAGAATTTCTAATTTCACAACAAAGGTCTATTTATACTCATACTAGGTCCTCGGGATTCGCTATCGTGACCCGAGCTCTAATATCGTGATACCTTGGGATTGTCATGGTGAATCATGATCATAACCAATGCTCTGTGATTGCAATACATAATGACTTTTAATGGTATCATGATCATGACCCCTTAAACTGTGATAACGATGACAACAGTTTACTGTTCAAACATGAAATTTTTTCAAGTCTCTGCTAACCCCTCAGGATTTATTTGGAATCTCGTATATACAAGCGAACTATGTAATCATACAAAATATGACATTTTTTATTAATTGGCACTGTCAATATTTTTATACAGGTTTTTTTCTACAAACTTTGTGTCTTACACCCATATTTCATTTTCTTAACCTTTTGACCAATAGGTCAAAATAATCTTAGGTGTCTCGAGATCTAAACCAATGGTCCATCTAGCCTAAAATCAACATTTTAGAGCTTCAGTTGTAGTTAGAATTTGCCTATGAAATTATTTTACTAAAGTCTTAACCTTGTGGTCATTTGGAACCAATGAAGACTTCAAATCAGAAAGTTGGCTTTTGAAACCAAACTTATTTTGCAATAACCGAATTGTCAGTTCCAACAAGTCATAAATGTCTTGGGAAAGTTATGAAAGGCTATAATGGTCAAAATAAGTAAAAATATGGACAATGACCTAAAGTGTCATTACACTTCTAGTCTTATGGGTGTCCGGTTAGTTTTTTTTTGGTTTATCTGATTGTATTACGATTTGGTTATTATTATTTTGTATGTGGAATGATCATTATGCATTTGTACTTGAGGTTGTAGGTCTTCTTTGTACTTCTTCATTACTTTGATATTATGATTATTGTTATTGAATACCTGGTGATTATTCTTAATTAGTGTTAGACATTCTATTTATTCTAAAGCTAGCTCCTTTATTATTTATGATCGTTGTGATATCTAGGATGTTTGGCAAAATTCCTAGGTTAGTGCCTTTATGTAAACCTACCTATTTAGTATTTGTCATATAGCTTTTTCTTCTCTAGATGTTAATATTGTATAGCACATTTGTCCATAATTATTGTAGAATATAGAGGTCATCTCTACCTCCCCATTATCATTATTATATTTTATTTTTCATTATATATTTTTAATGTATAGCCTTTCCATACTTGTTGATTATATTTGTATGTATCTTTAGATATTCGTTGGCCTACACAGATAGAGTAATGTATGTTTGATACTCATACTACACTTCTGCACCCTACAATTATACTATGAGTTATTGTTGTTTATGTGTGTATCATTTAGAGCTATCAGGATGATTTTTGTTAATATCCTGGAATTTGTAGTTGTTCTTTCTCTCCCTCTTTGCAAGAAGAGTATTCTTTATTTTAACATTTGACATTATTTTATATAAATATGAGTATAAAATATGAGTATACACACACTATATTTTACTAATATTTTTATTATGCTAGTGGTTTTTTTACCAATATCACTCTAACTCTATCCAACTTGTGAAAGTAGTACCTCAAACTATAGATAATTCTCAGATATACCATGGTTATCTTAATTGATATGGTTTTGGTCAGACATCTAAGGTTGTAGGTCTAGCTTTTTAAGTTTTTGCAGCCGATCATTGTTAGTACATCCCCTTAGTCGTGGTCAACATCACTCTCACCCTATCAATCCCATACATATAGCACCTTAGACTATAGGTGATTCTTAGATATTTCATGAGTATCTCACTAGATAGGGATTTAGTTACTCATGATGGGGTTTTGTGTCTAGTTCATCAGTTTGTGGTAGTCAATCTGGGATGACGTATCTCTTTCAAGATCAGAGATTGAAGGGTTTGTTAAGCTTGCGGGGAAATCAGTCATTGGTCTAGAAGATGTTCTTAATAAGGGACTATTGGGCAGCTAGTGTAGCCATGTCTGTCTTCTAGGGTTGTGGTACCTTTAGTTAGGGATAATCCCTACAGATTGGAGATGATTAATGGCCTGGTAATACCACTGGTCATTCAAATGTTGAGTTTAGGATTGGACACATTCAATTTCATACTTTTTTGGGTAGGCCAGGGCAATGACATTAGATTCCTTCATTGTAGGTAAGATTTTAATTTGCTATCATTTAGGTTCTATGTAATTTTATTTGACATTTTCATACCCATTAGTGTTCACTTGCCTTGCTATTATTGTGTTTATTGATGTGAGCATTTGTTTAGGTTTATGCATAAATGACTTCCTCTATAGATATTTTCTTTTATTTATGAATTAAGTAGATCATTATTATGATTACAGGGTGTAGCGCTTGGGTGAATTCTTTTTCTTTGGCATTGTGGCCTTGCTATTATCCTAAGGTAGGACTTGTTCTTTTATCCTTTAATTCCAATTACTCCCTATACTATTGCTACTCCTTATTGTCTTAACTATTATTGATCCTTAAAAGATTGGCGGCTAAACAAGCATTATCTGGTAAGTATCCCTATTTTATGTGATTCTTTTTCGCTTGGCTTAGATAATTACCTTAATTGTTTAGCCTTCTACTATTAGTAAGGTGTGGTTTGGTTGTTTAGATAATCTGTGATAAGGAAGGTTTAGGCTTTTTCTAGTGTTTATATAATTCTAGCATTGATGATCCTTTTATGTAGTCCATTCCTAAGGTTGGTAAGTTGAGGTCTCTTCTTCTAGTTTGTCTTGTTCATCTCCCGATATTGGTGTTGATCTTGGTATTGATATCAAATCAGGTACTCAATCTTTATTATGATGACATGCATGGCTCAGCTGAGTTAAGGAGGTTAAAATGAGTTGTTCTAGTAGCTTTTTAGTTTAGTATATATTTGGTCAAGTAGGACTTCAAAAGATTCTCCTATTTTGTGTAAGAGAAAAAGAATGGTTGTATGTGCTTGTGTACTAGTTGTCGGCAACAAAAGAGTTTGACTCCAGGGAGTTATTACCTGAGGCAATATTTTCTATGTTGCTTGAGATTTGGTTATCATTATGACTCTTTACAGTGGCTATGAGTTATTAGTTATGTTATGAAGTTATTGTTGCCCCCTTTAGGTGTGAATTTGCTTGATCATATGTTTTATCGATAATATGACTCAATCGTGATTAAGTTCCTCGACAACACCTCAACTTCATCCTTTGCAGGGCTATTGCTTATATGCTTACTTTTTGAAGGTAATATTGTTGGGTCTAGTTTGATATTGACTCTTTAGATGACATCCTAACAGATGTGATACATTTTATGTTTGGATGCTTATTCATCGACAGGATTGGATTTGGAAATTGAGGCTAAATTTTTCAACTTTAGTGTTATGATTATAAGTATGGATTATATAACTTGTTTGTTTCTTATGTTGTGAGGGTTTTCGTACTGCCTATTGTTTTGGGTTTCTTTAGTTAAGAGAGATCAACTAGATTTTTGTTTAACGGATGTTTCGTTGGCATATAAGATTGGATTTTATGACTAATAACCTTGTTTCTCTATTCTCCTCAATATTTTTGAAGTCTACTTAATAGGAGAAGTTCATTTGAGTTGTTCTTAGGATAGGTTGACCCAAAATTGGAGGACGCCTTCCAAGCGAATCAACTAGTTTTGAGATGTTGTGTCTTAGACTCATGACAACTAGTTTGAGGGTCGTCAGGACCAGTTATTGGTTTGATAGAGATTACAAACACTTGTAACCCCCATTTGGGTATTCAACTTCATTCTTTATGCTAGTGGCTACTGTAACGACTGACACTAGGTCTTGAGGATTATTTACTTTTTTCGAGTTCTCTTTCTTCTTTTATTAAGTTTTCATTTTTTTTCCTCTTATTTTTCCATTACTCATCATTTTGGGCTATGTGATAGGTTACATACTAGTGGGTTATAGTAGGTGTCATCATGACTTTAGATATTAAGTAGTGACAGAAAATATATATGTAATGAGTTATAAAATGCAAAAATAACAAATAAATCTTCAAGTATGTAAAGAAACACCAAATGAGAGGCATATTTTAATATGTAAAATTAACTCATTTTAAGCAACCAATTGTAAATTTTAAACTTTTTATCGTAATTATTAAAATTTCTATCAGATAACAAACTACTAATTTGAGCCAATTTTAACACATATTTATGACGATGAAAAATTCAAAGCAAAATTAATTTAAGGAAGTCTACCATACATATCATTCATAGGGCATTAATATTGACAACATTGATAAAAAGAAATACATAACCAGGACATAATTTTTAGAGTCCTTACTGACAATGCCTTCCACAACCATTCTAAATTTAGGAGCCATCTCCATTGAGTCAAACTAAATAATGAATCAAATTGCAATATAATGATATAAGCATTTCACTACTTTAATCAAAGAATTATAATATAAATAATGAGTCCAAATGCAAATTCAACTTTACGTGACCATAAAACTAATGTAGGATCTTTCGATAAAAATTTTGTTCACAAAGGGACTTGTAAATTAGCTTTTTACTTATTTAAACTAATTATAATTATTTACTCAAGTGATAATGGGTGTAGATAGTTTTTACGCTTAAGATTTCGAGGCTTTACTTATATGGTGTTCACTACAATATATTCATTGACCAAGATAGTATTCAATAGATTATGACTCAGAAAGACATTAATTTGAGATAACACTGGTGGATTGAGTTTTTGATTATCATATTAAGAAGTATGATCTCTCTATTCTATTCCATCAAGGCAAGCCTAACGTGGCATTGGATGCCTTAAGTCAAAATACAGTGGATATGGGGAGCTTAGCGCTCCTTTATGTTTGGGAGTGATGTTTCGCGCAATCGCACAAGCAAGTGTACGGGGGCTCACCAAGTAGTGTCAGTCTTTGTTGTGGTCTTTGCAAATAGTTATTTGATTTTTTTGGTATATTGTAATGGTTCTAACAATGAATGAATTTCTACTGAGTACCTCATCTGTTTCCTTTATTTTAAGACTATTCTCCATGATAATATTGCCCTAGTGGCCATGAGTTGACTAACTTGGGTTTATCTTTACTCTTAGTTTACAGTTTTCACTTTTCAATGATGCTAAAAGAGGGAATACTATCTTCATGTGTTAAGGACCTGGTGTGTGTATGTACCGATGATGTTAGGGACCAGGTACCAAGTGTAGCATATGTGTGATAATGTGTTTGAGTCTAGAGGCATAATGACAGGGAAAAGAAATTGAAGCTTGATAGAAATTGATAATAAGGGACCAGGTCCCTATGTTCGATGATAGTGGAAGCATGATAATAGGGGGGAACATTCATCTTTAGTAGTAGTAATTACACTAACTAAAAGTGATGAATGTGCATGTGATGCTCAAAACTCTGTGGTTGGTTTGTCATTATCAAAAAGAGGGAAAATTAGTGTATCGTGTTTTGATGATGAGCAGATGACTACAAAGGACCAGTTCCCTGGATGTTCAAGGCAACAGTACAGCTAGCATGCGTCTGAACGGTTTTGTCCTCTTGTGTAACAAGATGCATAAGTGTCGCTTGTATTATTTAGGACACCTCCAATTATATTTCAACCCTAATCATCATTCATCTATAAAAGGAAAATGATGTTTCTTCATCAAGTGGTTTTTGCAAATACGAAGAGCTGAAGCGTGAAAGAAAGAAAAAAACTCAATTTCCACATTGCTCAAGTTCTCTATAGTAACAAATATTCTTGATTCTAGTTTGAGTCTGTAAATGATTTACTCATCCTATAAGAGTAATGCTCTTTACTTCTTTTTTTGAGAGTGCTTTAGATAGAGTTGCTTAAGCTTGAAATTTGTTAGAGTTAATCAACGTTAAGGAGTCTTGGCATGGTTGTCAAGTTGAAGTTGTAGTAGAGTTAGTACAAGCAGGAGGAAACTAGAATTAGGTTCAAGTTAGAGTCTGTAATCATGAGGTTGATTATAGTGAATTTTTTAGGTGCTTGTGAGGGCAAGCCATAGTTTTTCCTCCCTTGAGCAAAGAAGTTTTCACGTTAAATCCTGTGTTCTTTACATTTCCTACATTGTGTTGTGTTCCTGATTGATTTACTATTTTATTTCATGTGACTGATTTTGAGGGACCTGGCAACCCTCAAGGTTTCAACAGACGTTCATGTAGTTTGTTTTTTTGGCTTCCCTGCTTGTGTATTCTTTTTGATTATTGGTCTACCTTCTTGAATATTTCCTTGGTCTACTACATCAAGATAGGTCCATAAGGTGTAATTTAGGTTTTCCTTTAACAAAGTCTCAATGATGAAATTTTTGATGTAACAAAGTCTTCCTATGGCTTGTCATATCTTAAGACCTCACTACTTTAGTTTGGACCATTTACTTATTCTTTTGGAGATTAAATGATCTTTCACATCATCTAAAGTCCAAAAGGGGGAGGGTAAGTGGTTGATCCTTAAGAATTATTCTTAATTTATCCCAAAAGTTGAATTTTAGCAAGCAAAAGCTTAGTGTTGATTAAGTGGTTGGAGTTGTGATTGTTTCAATTAGGGAAAAAGAGTGGGTTATCGGGTCAGGTTGAACTGAAGGAGTAAACTTGAACTAAACAGTTAGGTTTCTTTCAAGAGATCCCAAGGGCCAGGCTTGAAATCCCCCACAATTCCCTTCAATTCATGAGATCTACCTTCTACCAGGCTATGAAGGTTCCACCCCCCCCCCCCCTGCCCCTCCCCGGATTGAATTAGCAAAGTCATGATAGTCTCTTGTAAAAAGGTTTGATTTGAAAATTTGTTTGTTGCTCTGTTTCTTCAGTAATTCGAATACATATGAACTTTTCAGTAGGTGCCAATATGACATTCTGGTAAATCTAATAAAAATTGCAGCTCTTGCACGAACCAATGTTGCACTTATTTCATGTGAACAGAATAATAGTATTAGTAGCATGCATAGCCCAGAGATTCCCAAATACCCCCGGAGTGTTTGAATTGCTCTGAATTTGGTTTAGTTGCCCAGTTATTTGTCCATTCTTCTTAGCATATTCTTTCGTCTAATGTGTCGATGAGACATGATAATGAATGTATTAAGCTATTTCATTGGTTAAGCTCTTTCTGTTTAATTAATCATGTTTAAAACGGTGATATCGCTCTCTGTAACAATTCTTTATGTAACAATCCATCCAATGAGAAGATCCTTTATGTTGGTTGAAAATTTGAACCTATTCGCATGTTACAATCAGTAGCAGTTGCTTTGTGTAATGAAATGTATTTACTGCTTTTAACATAATTGTTCAAACAAGTTGATTAATTTAGTCAACTCGTGATTTTCTGTATGTATTAATCTTTAAACATTTTCTTGATAAATGTGACATTGGCATGAGTCTATCGGACTCTCTTTCCCATCTGTTTAGGCTCAAGCCCCAAATTCCTTGAATTAGCCTCAACCAAAGGCCCAAAATGTATTCAAATTGCAAAATCTGATCCAAAAAAAATAGTGTATCGCCTAATTGCTACCCATAAATGAAAGGAAAGCTAATACACAGGTTTAAAGACGATGTGAATATTGAAATGGTCTTAACTTAATTTTGGTAGTCCTAAATGGACATTTGTAGAGGTTTGGGCCTAAGGCCTAAATTCTCTTCTTCCCTCTCTTAAAAAGTCTTTTTATTTGTGTAACTTTAGGATTTATTTCTCTAAAATTTACATATATACACTAACTAAAATTACCTAATTACATTATATACCAAGTTGCTAAAATATTTATACATATCTCAAATTATTTACATAAATTTCTTTACTTTCAAATTTCTCTCTCTTAAACATTATCCTTCTCACAATTCCAATATCTCTTCCGTGATTTACTCCCCCATATGCTTCCACATAATTCCCTTTCCTTTTAGCTTTCTCTCTTTTAATCATTACACATGTGAAGCACTGGTTTTGGCAAAAAAAGTAGTACAATATTTTTGAGGTATTCTTCTTCCTCCTCTTTACAATTATTTCTTGAAAATATTTGTTTTTCTGTGGCAAAGTTGAGATCTTTGCTGAGTTTTGGTGTTGGTTTTTCATATGGGGTTTATTCTGTTATTAAAATAATTGTGTTTGATCTTTGGATTTGCTTCAAGATTGGATTTTTACGTGTTTTTTCTATTCTTGATTTTGTTGAATATAGTTTTTGTTTTTTTCACTTTTGTTGAATTAGTCATACAGTTAGGTAAGTTACATTAGTTTGATATTTTAGATCTAGGAAAGTATGTCAAATTCTTGGATCTTCTTTTGATGATTGGTGTGTTCTTGCAGATTTGATTGAACTCCACTTTTTTATTATGTTGTGTTATTTCAATTCTGGAAATGTTTTGTTAGATTTACTTGTTTACCTATTTGCAGGCTCATGTAATTGGATAGATTTCAATAAATTCTGCTCTAAATATTGGAAGAAGATGGAATAATCTGTGGATTTTGTGTATTAGTTGCTTAGTCCTGCTTCATTTTTTGGTGTGATTAACTTGCTTTCAAGATGACGATGTTTGAGGAAATGGGGTTCTGTGGCGATCTTGATTTCTTCCCTGCTCCACTAAAGAAAGTGGAAGTGGAAGTGGTTTCTCCACAGAATCAGATTGAGCTGGATTCTGTGGTGGATGATGATTATAGTGATGAGGAGATTGATGTTGATGAGCCTAACTTTGATGTTCATGATCAATTCTATTTGCTGAGCTTATATTCTATGGTAATTTGCTCTTTGATGTTTTGAAGAAGTGTTTGTTATAAAGTTGATTCATTTGTTGATGTTCCTGCTAACTATACGAATGTATAATGTTTTATTATACATACTTGTCAGTGTATAATGTTCTTTGAGATTTTGAAGAAGTGTTTGTTCTAAATTTTCAATATTAGATTTGCTTCCTTTTTGTATAATATGTTAGCATACATTAAAGCCGATATATAATATGAAACTGTACCATTTCAGTTAACTTATGAATGTATAATATATTGTTATACATTCAAATCATAGTATAATGAAAATTGTGCAAATCCAGTAAATATTCGAATGTATAATATTTGATTATACATTCGTCTATGTGTATAACGAAAACTGCTGCAATGACAGAAATTGTATTTTTTCTGGTTTTATATTTTTAACATGTTTGTTTAATTCACTGACTCAGTTTAAAAAATTTATATAGCTATGTACTGATTTGTCGTAACAAAGACCACAAGTGGGTGTTGAGGGTATCTTCTATGAATGAATCGGAAATTAATGCTTATATGAGAAGTGGGTGTTGAAGGCGTCTTATCCTTATTCATACTCCTTATACAGATATTGTGGGTGTGTATATACTATGTAATTTGACAACTATTATAGTAAATAGTTGTTGAAACGTAATGTGTATTACACAATTATATACATTAAACTTTCATATATATATATATATATATATAATGTATGATATACTATTATACTTTATTAACATGCATGATGTTTTACTGACAACAATGACTTTCAACTGACTACATGTATTATTTTTTGTTTAAACAACATAAGAAACGGTAGACTTATGTAACATAATTCGTGATAATTTAAGTTGCCTTTTTCATTTTGTTTTATGTGTATGGTTATAGATTATACTTTCATGTAAATGTATGATACGTTCACAAGGTATTTAATGTAAAAAATACATTAAAAGTATGTTAATAATGTATGATATAGTGTTATAGTTTATAAATATGTATGACGTTAAATATTTTCTTTATTTTCTATTAAGTCATGAATGCTTAACAACATGTATAATGTTAAGTAATATATATGTTTTAACGTATGAGACACTTGTTCAATGTATTATTAATTTATAACATAATTTACCTACTGTTAAAAATTCAATATGTTGATATACAGTAACACATTATTTTGTAATTTAGTTTTATACGTAATATATAATAAAATATAAGAAAAAATCAATAACTACCAAACTATATTAGTAACATTACAATATAGTGTAAGTAATTGCACAACATTTCTTCAGACGTTATATAGGTATAATAAGAATAAGGACATCCATAAAATGTGAATTAACATCCAAAAAGTAACATTGTAACCGTTTAACATCAACTACAAAATCAAGAATTAGTTGTTTCAATGCCGACTATTATAAAAAAAATGCTACTCTAAAGTAACAAGTGCACTTTCATCAATTGTTTGGAGATAACTATTTCACGACCGATGAGGATCCTCATTATCACTCGTGTACCCACTTGCAGTCTTTGTTACGACAAATCAGTGAATGCAATTTCTGTCATTGCGACAGTTTTCATTATACACATAGACGAATGTATAATCAAATATTATACATTCGAATGTTTACTGGATTGACACAATTTTCATTATACAATGATTTGAATGTATAACAACATATTATACATTCGTAAGTTAACTGGAATGGTACAGTTTCATTCCGAAATCCACATATTATTCTATGTTCTTCCAATATTCAGAGTAGAATCTATTGAAATCTATTCAATTACATGAGCCTGCAAATAGGTAAACAAGTAAATCTAACTAAACATTTCCAGAACTGAAATAACACAAAATAATAAACAAGCGGAGTTCAATCAAATCTGCAAGAACACACCTATCATCAAAAGAAGCATAAATGTGCATAAATGAGAAAGAGTCTAAGATTTTCTTAGGCATCCCACTTTCTTTGAAGCTCAACAAAAATACTGTACAAGTTATTTCCCACAAAAATCCAAGAATTTGGCATAATTTTCTAGATCTAAAATATCAAAAAATACAAAGCAAAAAATTAACCAAACCACAAAATTATTTCTTCAACTCAACGTAAACCCTCACTTCATTGTTGTTTCTTATGACAATTGGAGAAGAATTTCCTTCAACCACATATTTAACTTCTATTTTTTTTCATACTTCGTCGATATCCAATTCCATGACGATCATAGAAACCAATTTCAAGAAAGTAATACCTTCCGAAACAATTATTGCATCACTTTTGTATGACTTATAACTTATTTTTGACTCCCAAATTCCAGCATGTCGCAGCAATATGGGGATATTCATATTGATTTAAGTAGTACTAAAAAACGTATGCAGAAGAAATTTATTGCTTTTTCCTTTCCAAATCTTGAATCCAAGATTACAAAAAAAAAATTAAAAAAAAATTGAACATTCAGAAAAGTTTTGAAATTCAATATCAAGATACTACTTTTATCTAGAAAAGAGTTAAAGTTGCCCAATTATTGCCTTCAATTAAGGAACTTTAAAATAAGTAATTATTTCAATTACCTTAAATTTAGGGTTAGCTTTACATCATACATTCAACCAATGTATAATATGTGACCGAATGTATGAGTATGTTTGCAAAAAAAAGGGAGAGAGATAACAAGAAGAAATTTTGTGTAATTATTTTCATTGTCAAGAGGATTTATGTTGTTTACACTTTATTTCTAAATGCCAATATTAAACCTAGATAAATTCCCTCTCAAGAGTACTATGTTTTGTTTTGCAAAGTTAATTGCCTTTATTTGAATTAGCCAATTAATTGAAGGATCTTTTAATAACTCGTGAAATGCCACTAGATTTATTTAGGACGCTTTTTTCTTGGAAACCTTGCCCAAATCAATTAATCGTTTCATGATGAATTTTCCTAAAACGTAATTTCTTTACCTTAAAAAATTCTCATTTTATTTTAAAATTAGTCAAAAGTTAGTTTTAAACAGAGTGGACAACCACGAGTTAGCCGATAATTTTGATGTACTAACACTCTTCCAAGAATATTATAATAAACCACTCATTCAGATTTTTTAGTTATTAAAGATTTTTTTATTTTAAATCTCTTAAGACTTTTCAAAGTTTTTTCTTGATTTTCATAAATAACTTAACTGGTTGTGATATTGTTGGTAAATGGTATATCGATGATAATTGTCGAATGGTGATCAAATGACGATGAAAATTGACTATTGAGTTGATTGATTGTGTTATTCATCTCTTGAGTGTACTCTCCAATCGTATGAAATGCTGAGATGATTTCTTTACTTATTTTTGCATCAAATAGCATATGGGAGCCAATTTTGTAGTTATGTTTGCCTGTGATAATGCCTATTTATGTTTTTTTAATCGCTCATGTATGTTTGCATGACGATATTGACATGCGTTGATGCCTTATGTTATATTATTATTTGAGTTTAATTGCTTATTATGTACAGCGATGTTCGAGATGATTAAGGTTTATTTCTGTACTTTGACTTAGTTCATGCTATCTTGCATTTTATCATTTTTATACTATGATTTAGCTAAGTCGATCGATGATGCGTACTGAGTACCCGTTGTTTTGATAGTCATACTATACCTTTGTATTATTTTGTTGCAAATTCGAGTACTAGTTATCGTCGTTGATCGTTGTTCGTTTAGAGTTAATCTTTTTGAGATAGAGTGAGCTCTTGGAGTTTTGAGTCATTTATTTGCTTCTATCTTATTGTTATTTATTCTTTTGTATTGAGACATATGTATTGACTATATTCTAAGTCTTTTGGGTTGTATTATTGACATTAGAGGCCCTTGTACTGACTCTAATAGGTCATGGAATTGGTATCATGTATTGTCTATGTTATGTATTCAGAATACTTGTCTATTTACATGTTGTGTTCTTGAAATTTTGCATGTGTTGGGCATTTCCTACCAAACGAACCCACTTCGTTAGCTCTGGATTATGGTTTTGCATACCTACTGGCGGTATTTAGTAGGTTCTATCATGACTCATAAATCTTGTCGTAACAGGTCTTCTATATTTGGTATATGAACTTAGCTCGTCCCTAGTAGGTCATGGCTAGATAATTATAAATCACATAGAACATTTGCACGCTGTGATTTTAAATGTTTCATGATCCCTTGAATTGATCAGGTTACGTTTAATTATATTTGAGGTCCCTGTGTGGACCATTGGTTGTTGATATTACATTGGTTTCCTCATGTGAAATGGTCTCTTGTCTTATTACTTGTTTTTTATTCTTTGTGTGAGTTGTTCCCTAAGGTTGATAAGATATTGAGATTTACTATTGTAAGATAATAATCTGATTTGGGCACAGGTTATTCGTGTTGTTCACATTAAATTGATTATTGATCTGCATAACTGATATTATTGATACCCAATTGGCTGAACTTGAAGGCTTGTTGTGTTAATTTGTTTGAGTATATGTTTTAGTATTCATATTTGCTACTTGTTTATAAATATCTAGTTAAGTGTTCATATTGGTTAAGTTGGATTGACCAATTATACCTACTAGTACATAGTGATTTTGTACTGATTCCACCATGTACTTATCTTTTTATTGAGTGCAGAGCATATTCCAAAGGCTTCTATGAGATATCACTTGAAGATGATAGTGTGACATTTGATCCAAGGGTGAGTATTCATCTTCGCGACAGCCACGTATCTGTCTTATCATGATCTTGTCCATATTGATTCAAACAAAGACAATCTATTTTGTTTTGTTAGTTTCTGATAGTAACAGAATTCATTTTAAGAATTCTTATACGTTGACTTCTAGTTTTTGTAGATGTTTTCAACGACTGATATTATTTTTATGTTTAGTTTTTGGATATTGAAGTATTACTCTTTCAATGAATTGTATTTAGCTTTGAAACTGGTTAAGTAAATGATCTTGATATTCCAATTAGATGGGTCTCTCACCGGAGGGTTAGTATGGTGTCACTCATGACGAATTTGGATCGTAAAAAGAATTTTAAGATAATACTGCGTACAATCAATCCTTGAGATTTGGCTCTTCCCTGAAACCCGTGAATAGCTAAAGCTTTAGTTTACCCAACTTCCTCTTTTTGTTTGTCTGCAAACAATTTAGCGTCCCCTTAACCTATTACCAAAGGTTGGATTAAAATCCAAAGAAATAAATACAATTAAACACGTGCTATCCCAATTTGCATACTGATACGTAGTTGATCCGTAGTTACTTTAAAATTAATTCACCTTAGTATTATTAGTGGTTTTACCTTTATAATTCTAATCAAATTAATTCTATAATACCCTCTTCATGCCATATGCTTTGATTTGACACGATGTTTAATTTTTTTAAAAAATTTGTGGTAAAATAACCCTTAAACATTAACGTGACAATAAATAATTTCATTAAGCATTAAAGATAGATTTTGAAATCCAATTGTTATCATAAAAAAAGTTATATTCTTTTTTGGAGAAAATTACACTACATTGCAACACATAGAGTTACTTTTTATAAGTTAGTCTTGATTTTCAATGCTAATCAAAATTAGCCAAATTTCATGATAGCTCTTAATTATAAGGCCTAGATTTGTTGCATTGTGGATATTTTTAAATAAAAAACTTTGCATTTTTTCCTGGAGAATCTTTTCTACAGTTTTTTTTGGCCCAGAGCTTTTACCATACTAGCAGGAAAAATCGCCTTAAAGGAAAATTTGATCCCAATTGATCAATTAGGAGGAGAAAAAGTTTGTTCCGCCCTACCTGTTAGGACAATGTTGGTCATTAAAAGCATTTGAGATGACAAAAAATTTGGTCAAAATTGTTTTGTGGTTAGGAGTATGCAAAATTCAAACAACCAATAAATCAAATCGAAAAAAATGTTATTGTGTTATAAATGTATTACCATATATAGTGAATGTCTACTTTACCATATATAGTAAACATCTATTTATGAAAATATTAGAAACCCCAAGGTTAGTTTTCCTCTATAAATAAAATGGTTTTCCTTCATTGTAATTCATCTCATCAAGAAATCTCTCAAGAGAAATAATAATTACTCTCTTCTCTCTTTCCATTCTTCTTGTTCTTATTTTATATTTCATAACACGTTATCAACACGAGACTCTGCCAAATAAAGTGAGATTATAAATCTAAAGGTAATTTCAAGGTCAGTAATTTCTTATGTTATTTGTCTTTTGCTACTAATAATATAATTATTGTTGGATTTGAGGAAAAATAATTGGTTTGAAAACATTTATGTTTTAAATTTATTCCTCAAGAACAATATTATCAAAAGGGATGATAATATGTTGGGTTTAAGTCCCATCAATTTATGCCTAAGACGTCTTTTATATAGATAAGACGTTGAGTTTGAATCTCAATGTACCATATTGATGATATTATGATGGCTAAGACAAAATAATGTGTTTTTAATGAAAAATCATGAAATATGCCTCGTTGAACATGCTCCATTCTCTGAAGTGAATGTGGTAGCAGTGCATAATATGTCTGAAAAAAGACAAGTGATTGAAAGCACGAATATACGCGTGGAGGGATAATATGATAATGATCATCAAAAGTGATTATATTTTCACACGCATATTATGATCACAAGATATGTTAGAGAAAAATTCTCTAGATCATATGTATGCCTCGATTTGCTCCTGAAGTAGCAATATCACGAAAGGTGTTATAAGCTATCAGAATTTGATAGGCTTAAGGTACGATCATATCTTTTTCCTGTAGAATGAGAAGCTTATTAATAAAAACGTGCACTTGATTCTGATGGTATCACAACTCACCTACGAAAGAAGCAGAATAACTGAGAAGAGTTATTTTAAAATCTACTTCTAAAGTAATAGATTTGAAATTTATTCATGTCATAGTAAATCTGAAATTTACTAAAGTACAAGGCATATATCATGATAAACTTGGAGTTTACTAGTATAAAAGTTCATAAATTGACATGAACAATTGCTACATTGCGAAAATGTGCATATTGAGTATTGACATATGTTGAAGAAATGAAAGATTCTTCAAAAATTATTTATATTGTTTGTTCTCATGATAAGTTGTTGCATCGGGGGTGTTGTGTGACAAGAAGTTATCGCCCAAGCTTAAAGGAAAATTCTACAGGGTGGCAGTCCATCCGGCCAAGTTGTATGGAGCGGAGTGTTGGCTAGTCAAGAACTCCCACATTCAATGCGGATGTTGCGTTGGATGTGTGGGCTAACTAGGGGTGATATAGTTCGGAATGAGACTATTCGGGAGAAGGTTAGAGTGACTTCGGTGGAGGACAAGATGCGGGAAGTCCGACTGAGTTGGTTCGGACACGTGATGAGGAGGGGCACATATGCCTCTGTTCGTAGGTGTGAGAGGATAGCTTTGGATGGTTTTATGCAGGGTAGGGGTAGGCCTAAGAAGTAATGGAAAAAGGTGATTAGGCGGGACATGGAGCAGTTACAGCTTACTGAGGACATGACCCTAGATAGGAAAATTTGGAGGACACGAATTAGGATAGAAGACTAGTGTCAGTTTGGGTCGCTAGTGTAGGGTATTACTTGGTGGGTGTATTATTCTTGCTAAGACACCTTATTCCATGCTCTATTACGATTTTGTTTACTTTTCTTTGGTTAATATTACTTGTGGGTATCGTATTTATGTTATGTCATCTTGTTCCATGCTTTATTATGGATTTGATTATTATTCCTTGTCTTGAGTCAGGGGTCTATCGAAAATAACCTTTCTATTTTTTCGGAGGTAGTGGTATGGACTGCGTACATCTTACCCTCCTCAGACCCCACTATGTGGGAATACACTGGGCTTATTATTATTGTTGTTCTCATGATAAGTTGGTTGGACCAACTAATGTTGGGATTCGATCCCTCTAAATCTGAAAAGTATAAAAGGTAAATACGGGTCCGTTCACCTATCATGTGGTATTTTGAAAAGATGCATCAATAAGATGATCACATGTACGTTTACTGTCAAACTGCAGTTTGACATTCATAAAGTTGCTTGTGCAATAAAATTGAGTTAAGAGCATAACTTTCAGATTATGTAATCAAGACAATTCATCTCGATGATGATGGTTTGGCATTGAATGCCTTTGATAATGTAAGACCCCACAAAGTTTCCTTGTTGTTAGAGCTTTCAAAACTAGTCACATGGAGCCTAACACTTAGAACTTTAGCTAAGTGTTCAACACTTAGTTTATTTTGAACCTTCAAACTTCGGGGAATTAATTCATGACCTTCCCGACATCCGTTTTTTGATTTTCAAATTGCGTTATGATCGAGCAATCTCATAGTACATATCGGGTGAGTTTCGAAATTTTTCAGAACGCATAAGGCTGCGTTTGGATTTCAAAACAGTAGCAAAAACGCTACTTTTGCCTAGTTTTCAGCATTTCAGGGTCAACTTCCAACAATCATAACTTCCTGTATTTAACGAACTGGGTGAGATACTATATATCAAATGAAATATCTTTAAGTCTTCTTTCTAATTCCGCTAATTTCATCCAAATCCAACATCTGAGTAAAAGGTTATGGCCAATTTACTTCAGCCTATCAGCTGTCAACTGGCAGAATTTCTGCGACATTTTTGATTTCTTGAGGGGTATTTTGGTCATTTGCCATGATTTATTAGTCCATTAATACGGGATTTATGTTCCAAGTGACCATATTATGGTCATATTCAGCAATTTTTTCAAGAATAACACTCCCTAGTCCCAATATACAAATCAAGATCCATCAAAATTCAACCGTAGAAATTTGAAATTTATTCAAGATTCGGAATCCCCATTGCGAGAGATACAAGGAGCACCTACCAATCTTACGAATAGAGTTCCGGAATCGCAATTTCATCGAAAGTCACAAATGTGAGGTATGTGGGTGTTGAACAAGAATAATCCTTCCGTTCTTGTGCCCAAAACTTAATTTTTATTTCAAGATATGTATTTGATTTTTTTATATGGTATTTATGGAATTGAAGTTGAATAAATATATACTAAGTTACTATTTATGAGATTTTGGGATTATGAGTTATTTAAGATGTGATTTTCATGACCTTGTATTTACTATGTCTTGAATTAAAAATTTATCATGAGTTATATCCTTTATTTATGAATTGATATTTTTGAATAATTTCAAGAATGATATTGAGTTTGAGTTGTTATTGAGAATGGTTATGAGATTTGAATCTTGAATTTGAGTCTAAAGATTTGGTATTGAGATTTTTAAGCCTATGTTCTTGAAAATAATGAACTATTGCATTTATGTCAAGAATGAGTTAGGATTTTGATAAAGATATGATTTTGAGAATATTTGAGTCAAGAATGATATTGTGATTTTGAGTTGAAAATAGGAATCCACAATTTATTTTGAGTCAATTATGAAAAATATGATTTGGCCTTCATTATAGGCCCTTGACATTATTTTGAGGTGGATTTCCTAAATGAGAATGAGCTTGAGTACGGGAGTAGTATTTAGCACCGAGCGGGAGGTGTGGGTGAGCGTACCCTACTTCCCCACAACTACATGCCACCATAGGATTGAGATTTGTGGGCCTAAGGCTGAGTTTGTGATCACCGAGTTAAGGTTATACTCCCTGGCAAGAGTATGACGCTCCTTCCCAACGTGGGGTTTCTTCCTTAGGAGGACAAAACGTTGGACTTCATGATAAGCTCACATGGTTTATGTCGGTTAAAAGAAACTCCCAAAGTTGTCCCTTACTCTAAATTAAGTTAAAAGTATGAGTTTTGGAAATATTATTTACAAATTTCTTTAGCCTTCGAGTTTTGAGAATAAAAGAAGAAATTCAGATTTTTGAGTTAAGTATAATTACTCATGAGAGTTATGGTACAAGTTTCATTATTCATGATTTATGATGTTTATATTTCAGAATTTTAATTCAAGTTAAGTGAGTCATTTATACCAGCATGCATAATTTTATAAACTGTGATGATATTAAAATATTATTTTATATATGCATTGCACCCCCATATGCTCGGTACATTTCCATGGTACTGACCCACATATTCGTATGTGGGCTACATTTTCTCAGAATATAGGTATAAGGTATAGTATACACCTTCAGATCCAGTCAGTTCGCGGCATCCAGTCAGCAGGTGATGAGTCCTTTTTGATTCAAGGGCTTAGGTCAGTTATATTGTTAAAGAAGTATCGTATTTTCTTTATTTTTCCTATTTCAATTGTATTGAGTTAGGATAGTTGGGAGTCATGACCCGGTTACCTATAGTCAGTACTAGTAGAGGCTTCATAGACAATTAGTAGAAGTTGATGCATTCAGTTTCAGTTTTATTTTGTAAAAGCAGAGTTGTAGCTTTGTAAAGTTCAGATTTGTATTGATCAAGTTCAGAGAAGTTTTATGTTTTCACTGATTTTATACGGATTTATACATTTTATTCAGTTACTTATGAGCTATGCCAGTAGAAGGGTTAGCTTGGGGTCACTGGTGACCCTAAGCACCGTGTGACGTCTCGGGACCCGATTTTGGGGCGTTACAGATAAATAGCTAAACCATTGTTAATGAGGACAACACTTCATATGTTGATTTGAAATATGGTATTTTACATATAATAACACTTGTATGCATTAGACTAATAGATTATGATTATTTCTTCCCTCTCAATTGGTTCAAGTCATGAACTATATATTTCATCCAAAAACCTTTGATGTGCGGTATACGATTAACGGATATACCACAATGCATAAAGATGGATTCTCTAAAGTAAATTGAGATGTATGTTAGTGTTCTAACATGAGGAGGAGATAATAAATAGCTAATAAATATGTTGTGAATTGTCATTTATATGATCCTCGTTCAAAAGATAATTCAATTCAAATGCCGAAAGCATCTCATATTTAAGCTATAAGTGCTCCTATTTTATGTCCCTAAAGGACACAGTCTATGCATGCGTGAAGCATGATAGACCATTCGATGCCAAATGAAATAATTCTTGGAAAGAATAAGGAGCAGATAATCATAATAAGAAGGCAATGGGCTCTTGAAGAGACTACGACATAACACTTCATGAAACCTTATGAGAGGTTCGGGTACCTAAAAATAATGAATTAATGAGTTCTCAAATTGTTTTGTCACACTGTGAATTGATACAAAATGATATATCATCAATATCTGTGATCTAATATTGGCATAATATTGTGAAAAATTACAAGGATCCGAATTCTACGTTTATTTAAGCATGCTGATGTAAAACACTTATCAAGGGACATGAAAGGATGTATCTTGGTAAGCATAAAACTCATTTAATTTGCAGTCTAGACACTTGAAGATGTCACACATGAAATATTGAATATTGGCACTTGACAAAATTTATATGAAAACTTTTTAAGGATTCAAAGTGTTGGAAGCATATAAAAGTTTCTGGAAAACTTATTTATAATCCTTATATTGCATAATTTTATAACTTGAAAATCATTGAGATTCTTGGAGAGTTTTCAAAAACAATAGATCATTTACTGAAATAAAAAATATACCAATTTAGATTGGTTACGAAGTACCATATCTTAGTGTAATTGGTGCTCTCATGTATCTTGCAATGCAATTGGTGCACTCATGTATATTGCAAATACCACAAGGCCTGATATAGGCTTTTTGATTAATTTTTTAGCAAGATATTGTTCTGCTCCTACTAGGAGACATCGAAATGAGATCAAACATATGAGCTTATTTATTCTAAAGATTGTAGTCCTGATCTTGTTAGTTATGCTGATGTTGGGTACTTATCTGACCCATATAAAGCTCGGTCTCAAATAAGCTATGTGTTCATATGTGGGGGTACTGCCATATCTTGGAGATATACAAAACAATCTATCTATCCATTTCATTGAACCATACTATGATAATAGCTATTCATGAAGCTAACCGAGAATGTGTATGATTGAGGTCTATGATACATCTCATTCGCAAATAATGTGGTTTGAATGTGATAAAGTACTCATGATTTTTTCATGAGGATAATTTTGTATGCACAACACAACTTAAGGGAGGACTCAAGGAGATAGAACGAAGTACATTTCGCCAAAGCTTTTCTATACACACGAGCTACAAAAGAATGGTGATATTAACGTGCAACAGATTCGTTCAAGTGACAATGTGACTAATTTTTCACCAAGTCTCCTCTAATTGAAACTTTCAAGAAGATGGTGCACAAGATTGAGATTCAAAGGTTCAAGGATGTTCTCATTAGGTGGAGTTAATACACGTTGTACTTTTTTTCCCTTATGAGGTTTTGTCCTACTAGGTTTTCCTTGTAAGATTTTTAATGAGGTAACCTATATGCATATTGTTAGAGATATGTACTCTTTTTCCTTCACTAGATTTTTTTTCTACTGGGTTTTTTCTAGTAAGGTTTTAATGAGGCACACTATCTATCAATTAGACATTCAAAGGAGAGTGTTATAAATGTATTACCATGTATAGTGAATGTCTACTTTAGTATATATAGTGAATGTCTACTTTACCATATTTAGTGATCTCTATTTGTAAAAAAGTTAGAAACCCCAAGGCTAGTTTTCCCCTATAAATAAAGGAATTTTCTTTCATTGTAATTCACCCCATCAAGAAATTTCTCAAGAGAAATAATAATTACTCTCTTCTCTCTTTCCATTCTTCTTGTTCTTATTTTATATTTCATAACATATTGATTTATTTCTATTAAGTTTTTAGATTAATAATTTTTAATAATTTTATAAAAGAATTAATCGTGTTATAAATTCATTTTTGATTTGTAATATTTTGTTATTGAGTAAACTGATAACCCATTAAGACTAATACTAAATTATTACTTTAACCCTACATACTTATTAGTGTCATCACAATTTCTACAAAACTTGAAAACACAAAAACCAAATACTAAATGTAGAAATTGATTCTCTTTTTCCTTTTTGTGCTAAAAGTTACAGAAACTATATGTTTATTTGATTAGGTTAGTCAAGATCAATTTAGTATATTATTAGAGTCGTGGTATTCTGATTTCAAAAGTAAATATAAATTAAGAATGTTTAACTTGAATTACTTAATTTTAGTGAGTTACTTGTACTAACTGAGTCTTGCTTTATTTTACATTAACATAGACATCCAAAAATTTCATATATTTATTCAAAGGGAAAAGGCATCGTTTCCACCCCAAACTATACAAGAAAAGTTTAAGCCACACCTAAACTATCTAAGTGACCTATTACACCTAAACTATAAAAAAGTGATACTTTTTACCCCCTAGATCTGACGTGAAAAAAATATAATTAATTAAATAAAAAAAGGTGCGTCTACACTAACTATTAATACAAAAAAAAATAAAAAAATAAAATACTCCTCTACCCAACCCCCAACATCCATCTCCCCTCCCCCATCCCAAAACTATCATCTTCTTCATCACCCCTCACCCAAAAACCATCATCTTCTTCATCGCCCCTACCTCCAAACTCCAATCCCATCCCAACCAACATATCTTCTTCATCACCCCCACCACCAAATGACATAATTTCTTCACACCCCACCATCTATCCTCACCAAATCGACGCTAGTTTCTTCAAGCAATTATCAGCCGGTCCCCAAAATTATAAAGCTCTTCAAAATAATTCCCAAAAAATTATTGTATCAAAAAAATAAATTGCATCGTGGACATTAACCTCATAACAATGGAGGTTTTGGCTGCCTTTTCCTCCCATGGGTGCTTTCAGAGGAACAAGTGCTTTGAATATTATAGGTTTATCTTGTGTACCTTACGTTCGATATAGCGTATACCAACATATGTATGGTAAAGGACTTGGCATTGTTGGAAAAAATTAGATTCAAAGTTTCTGAGATGCGAAAGTCCCTAGATGAAATTAAAGCTCTGAGTACTGAAATTGACAAGTCTGCGCAACAAGACATTTTCCAATCTGTGGTTCTTGTATCGGTGCTACGGTTTCCACTGGGAATATCTGAGTAGTAAGGGTAATTAGTGAAAATGTTAATAATAAAACAATTTGTAGTATGTTGGCAACTAAATGGAGACTGAGAAGCTGGAATTGAGGTTTTGGCTGCATAGTTATTGTAATTTTATTGGTGTGATAAACCTCCATTGACCTCGTAACAAAAATCAAATAAAGCTCTTTATTTCTAAATTGGCTGCATAGTTATGGTAATTTTGTTGGTGGAATAAAATTTATGGTGGTGAATATGGTGTTCATGACCTCATAACAATGGTGTTTTTGGACATAGATCTCATAACAATGGAGGTTTTAGACATTGAAGAAGAAGAAAAAAAATTAAATTAAAAAGAAAAAAGAAAAATTTATAAAAATAATAAATTTATTATTTTTTCGGATAATGTTGACTTGGTGCTGACGTGGCAGGCGCGTGTGGAACACCGCACCACGTGCAAGTGGTGTAATGCTTTACAGGGTGTAAAAAGTATCACTTTTTTATAGTTTAGGTGTGTAACAGGTCACTAGTACAGTTTAGGTGTAGCTTAGACTTTTCTTGTATAGTTTGGGGTGGAAACGATGTCTTTTCCCTTATTCAAAAGGAAAAGTACATATATTTATTTTGTTGTCATTTTCTTATCAGTTAAACTGAAAATTGAAAAATAAGAAATATCTTATTAAATTTTTCGTTTGTTTAGTGTATTTAAAAATAAAAAAATAATAAACTAAACCTATAATAAATAAAACTGAACTGAACCGACCAATGCTCACCACTATTTGCAGGAAGATGGTTTGACTTTACGAAAATTCAAAAAAAAAAACTTATGAAAATTTCTGCAACCATTAAACAAAGTACTCACATTACATAATACCATCACCATTTAACAATCTTAGCATCAATATACACTAGTCACCATTTACTAGTCAACCATCTCTTATCAACTAATCCATTCGACCACTAGTCATTATAACCTCTATTCAGTATTTAACTGCTAATTTCCACATAGCCACTAAACATTATTCATTTGGAAATCATCATTATTAAGATAACATCATTTATTATCTAGTTCACATTTACCAACCAATCCTCGATTGTCAACTAGTCATTTTTAGACACTAAACTAATATTTCCCCACGAATCATCATTTATCACTAATCCTTTATTATCATAAATCATTTTTTATCATTAATCATAAATCATCACTAATCACCAATTATACCTCATTATAAACGTTTAGCACTTACAGCAACAACCGACATTACTAATATCAATAACATACCTGAATTTCATATGAATAAATATAAACATATTATTGACATAAATATAGCTAGCCGAACTTGAATCGATAGATGTCCACAGAGTCACATCAATATAATCATCCACAGGAATTTATGGGCATCATCGTATCATCCTAATATCCTCCGTTCTTGCCGGGCATCATCATATCATCATAATATCCTCTGGCTTTGCCGGGCATTGTCATATCATCATAATATCCTTCGTCCTTGCTGTGCATAATCATATCATCATAAAATCCTCGGCCTTATTAGGCATCATTATATCATCATAATAATAATCGGTGGCACAATCAATAGCATAAGCAATTATATAATGAAGTATCATGATTTTACACATAATGAATGGCATGACTTCCCCAATTATTGAACAAGTATGATTTCTTACATAATTCATGGTACAATTGCTAACATCAACATTAGGAATGTGTTCTTGCATGTTTTCTTAGCATGATCATAATCATAAGTAATATCATGCGCAATCACACATTAATAGCCTATTCAATGGACTATAATAAGCATAAATATATCTTATCAATAGCTAATCCATGGCATAGTCTATAGCTTATCCATAGCATGGTCTATAACATAATTTATTACTTTGACAATATAATAATCAAGGGCTCATTCAATGGTATATTTAGTATCCTAATCAATAGACACATCAATAACATAATCAATAGTTCGTCGTATGCTTAACAAATACATCATACATATGACATAATCATTAGGCATTACTTCTAACGTCATTCATCATAACCAACAAGTACCAAGATTCCTCAATATTTCCTCACAAGGGAATTCTCTAAGCATATAACAAGCATACAAAGGATACAAGATAAGTAAAATCAATCTTAACTTAAGGTGGGTCAAAGAGCCCACTTCTAAATCCCTGAAATACATACTATGCCAATTTCTATCCCGGACTTGACTAAGGTATCTCAATCTACTCTTAGATGTATATCAAGCCAAGATTAGTCCTAATGTAAAGGTTCTTCTTAAACACAACCACTAAGCAAATATCACAACTAAGGCAACCTTCCCTTGGTGTAAGCAACTAAGGCCACTTCACCCTAAGCATGATTAACTAGAGCATTTTAGTTAATTTTTGAGCAAACTAAGGCATTCTCGTGCTAAACATGAGTAAAGAAGTCTAATACACAAAGGTTCAAGGCAACAAGCTAATTGTTTAAACTCTATGATTCCAATTTAGCCTAAACAATCCAACTAAACCCAAGTCTTGCATTTAATTAATACAACACCTACACTCATCCAAAATTCAAAATAATATCACAAGAATACTATGACAAAGATCTATCTAACAAGGGATAAACCTAGCCTACCTCGACGCCAAATAAAGTTCACGAATCACTAACCTTTGTTTTTTCCTTTTGAGAAGCCTCTTCAAGATGTAAAGCTATCAAAAACACATTCTACTCATTAATATGAAAATATCAATAGCTATATTTCCTTATTGTGCTTTGGGTCCAAAAATGATGCCAAAAACCTCACGCCGGTCCCACTCACGGAAAACCACTTTTTTGAGAAAAACCTAACATGATATTAAGCTCACAGAATCAAAACCCTCAAAATAGGTAAAAACCAAGAAAATTTCAGGCTAAAATCCTTCCCTAAAGGATTTGGACCTTTGGTAAAATAGTCAAGAAATTCAAGCATGAATTTAAAGGATCCTTACCTTAAATCCTAATATATTTGAGAAATATATGTTAATCAAGATCCCAAGTCACCCCCATGACTAAATATAATGTTATCATACTCTTTAGGATTTTTTTCTCTCAAGAGAATGGTGAAAATGGGCAAATTCGTGACCTAAGGGGTCTATTTATACCCCCTTCAGTTATTCAGGTGTTGCAATCGTACAACCAGGTGTTCAATTGTACAACTTGGAAGCAAAAGAAGATATAGCGATCGTACTACCCTCTACATATCATATGCGATCGCGAGCCACACCAAATGACAGCTAAAACTTAGAATTTTTCTAAGTTTCTACTAAAGCCTTGATATTCATTCGAAATTTGATATATGCAAATGATCTATGTAACCACACTAACTTCGATGTGCCAGATGCAATAGAAAATTCATATTTTCCTTTCGAGGTAATTTCAACCAAGTGTAGGTCCCATACCCATATTTCTAATTTTCCAACTTTTTGACTAATAGGTCGATATGAGATCGGGTGCATCGGAACCCAAATCAAAGGTATACCGATCCTAAATTATTATTTTAGAGCTACTATCGCAGTTAAAATTTGCATTCGAGATCATTTTATTGAAGTTTTTACCCGGTGGCCATTTGGAACTAGTGAAGACTTCATAACAGAGAATTGGCTCTAAAAACATAATGAATTTCCCGGTAATCAAACTGTTAGTCCCGAAAAGTCATTAATGACTTGGGGGTAGCTATGGAAAAGCTTTAACAACAAAAATAAGCAGAAATATGGAAAATGACCTGAAGGGTCATTACAATATCCACTATTAAAGTAACTTTTATCCCAAAAAGTTAAAGATTAGAAAATACCTGAAGTCTCGAATAGTTGAGGACACTGGGGCCTGCATATCACTCTTAATCTCCCAAGTGGCCTCCTCAATTCGGTGGTGTCTCCATTGAAACCTATCTATAGGAATCTTTCGAGTGCGACACCACCTCATATCATAAGGCAAAATGAGCACCGACTCCTCTACAAAGTCAAATGCTCATCCAACTAGATTGAGTCCCATCTAAGTACCTGAGATGGGTCATGAATATATTGCCCCGCATTATAAAGACATGTAAAATTGGATATACAGAGGTAAAATCTTGAGGAAAAGCTAACTCATAAGCTACCTCACCAACTATGCAAAAAATCTCAAAAGGTCCAATATATTTCTGATGATCTTACCCTTCCTGCCGAACCTCATCAGCCCTTTCATAAGCGATACACAGAGGAATACATGGTACCCAACTCCAAATATCAAGGAATGAAACCTAAGGTCTGCATAGGCCTTATGCCTACTCTGAGCCGCTCCCAACCTGTCTTGAGTCACCCTGACTCTATCTAATGACTCCTGAAGCATATCTGTATGATAAGTCCTAACCTCGAAAGTCTTAAACCATCCAAATAGAGAATGATATCTCCTACGATATAAAGAATCAAAAGGCTCCATCTCAATACTCGAATGATAGTTGTTATTATATGCGATCTCTACCAAGGCTAAGTGTTGCTCCCACTAGACTCCAAAATCCATAACACAGGCTCGAAGCATGTCCTCGTGAACATGAATAGTCCTCTAGGACTGGCCATCGATCCGCAGATAAAAGGTCATACTCAAATAAACCTGAGTGCCCAACTCCTCCATAAATGCTCTACAAAACCTCAAAGTGAGCATAGAGAAATGGTCTGAAATGATAGAAATGGGCACCTCATGCAAATAGACTATCTCCTGAACATAGAAATGGGCTAACCTCCCAGCACTGAAAGTCATCTGAACAGGAAAAAAATATGCTGAGTTGGTTAAACGATCCATAATAACCCAAATACCATCAGAACCATAGTAAGTACAAGGCAAGCCACTAACAAAATTCATAGTAGTCTGTTCCTATTTCCACTCGAGAATGAGTAACATCTGAGTCAGTCAACTAGGATGCTGATGCTCGACCATAACCTTTTGAAAATATAGACCATGAGCTACAAAGGTTTCCATATCTCTCTTCATGCCACTCGACCAATAGTTCTATCTCAAACTTCTATACATCATAGCTGTTCCATGGTGAATAGAATTTCTCGAGTTGTGAGACTCATACAAAATCATCTGAATCAAGATATCAATCTACGAAATAGATACACGACCATCAAATCTCAAAATACCTCAGAATCAATAATGTGCCTCTCGAACTCACTACTCAACACCTAATTACGAAGGAAGGAAATCTTTTAATCCTCATACTGACGATCACGAATCTTCTCAAATAGTAAAGGCCTCACCTTAATATTAGCCAAAATACTCCCTGAATCCGCAATATCAAAGTGAACCATCAAGTTAGGTAAGGACTGAGTGTCCCACGCTAATGACCTCTGAGAAACTAAAATACAAACCAAGCTACCCATATTCATTGCTTTGCAACTCAAGGCATCTAAAACTATATTTGCCTTTCCCGGATGATACAGGATGCAAATATCATTGTCCTTAAGTAACTTCATCCATCTATGTTTGTAACACCCCGAGTCTGTACCCTGGATGCTACACAATGCTTACGACCCCGAAGGACCACAAGCTAACCCTTGACTGATATCTGCTGTGAGCACTAAATAATATACTATATTAAATGCAGAAAATAGGCTGAAATATCATAAGGTTCAAATCTACAAATACTGATAAAGTGTATCAACTAAAATAACAATCTATAAAACTAAACACTATCTGAAAACTAGTCTGAAAAGTCTCTAACTGAACTATCTGAAAGTGGAGTTGATGGGACAAGCCCCCAACTAACCCCACATAATGAAATTCTAAAACTACTGAAAATATGAAATAAAAGAATATCCCCATATAATGAGGACTCACTGCTAATCTACTGTGCTGGCTGAATCTAATTCTATCTATGCATGGTTGGGAACCTGAGCATCCAAACCTATGATATAAGACATCATAGAACAAAGAAAGTGTATGCCTCAGTACATGGAATGTACTGGTATGCTAGATGGGGTAAAGCTGAATGCAAGGATTCATATGCATGAACAATAACTGACTGCATGATATAGAGTAACTGAACATGAGAGTACATGGATAACTGATACTACTGTAAAGACTGAGGGTGCACTCATGCGCATATAGATAAATACTATAACTAAGTTTGTCTGAAGCTAAGTCCTGTATTCTGATACTGAGTAACTGGTATTTGAAGTTACTGATACCTTATTTACTGATACTGGTTGACTGTATCTGATAGTCTTGATTCTGTAGAACTGAACTGAGTTCTATTCTGAAGACTGAAACTGAGACTATGGGAGGTAATCATCTAACCGACTTGCCCCAGATAAGATAAGATAACTGAGTTGGGGCCCAATATGTAACCCCAATTGGAATGGTGTCAGTACTGTACCACGGGTAAGGACAAGATGAGAGTTACCCTCATCTGGCAGGTTAATAAGAATGGTGGAGTCCTTAACTTACAGGTTAAAACACCTCATCAACCCTCAACTGGCAGGTTTGATGTCTCAACCTACACTGGCTATGTAGTTCTGGAATGCAAGGATTGTTTCTAGAGATCACACCCTCTACTGGCAGATGAGCCCCCATCCTTGGGTTCACTCGGTGCTAAATCCTACTCCCAACTGAAAGACACTGAACTGAGCATACTGAACTGGACTGGACTGAGACTGAGTTTACTAAGTTTTCCTGAATTCTATAATTGACTGAGAGTACTACTGATCATGACATGACTGAGATTCTATAACTGACACTAGCTCTGGGAAATAGCTAAATTGTCGGGTATTAAATAGCCCCAGGACTCGATATTATGAAAAGTAGAGCATAGCATAATCTTGAATAACATGACATTGTTCACTTATTCATAATTCATCCATGAAGACTTATTATCAAACACTTGTAAGGCATCTACTTATTCATGAAGGGGGAACACATGCTATCAGGTTATAATGGCACTAATTCATTTACATAGGCATTTTATCAAACAAATGGGGAGTATGCTTAGTTTATACAGCAATCAACACACATAGTTATTATAGCTACATCAATCAACTTGTAAATTGAAGGGTTCATCAAGAGGATCATGTAATTCAACACATATAATGATTAATTTCATGAAAGCTTGTAATTTAATCATGGACAAAAACCCAACAATAATATGAACATGAATTCAATTCAGTTCAAGCATGGAAGTTCATAACTCAACAATTTGGTAGTTTGAAAATGGATTCGTGGACTCTATGGCTAGAAGGGACCCATAGATAAACACCTAACATACCTTGGAATGATAATTCTTGAAGGTTTTTGGAGAAATTCTTAAGCTTTGTTCTTGAATTTTGAAACTAGGGTTTTTTGCTTTTGAGAGAGAACGATGTACTTTGTGGAAAATTGAGTGAATAATGATAGATTTTGGTCATTTAGGGATTAATTTTGGGTTTAAGGCTGATCTCGGTCATGGGAAAAGTCTAAGTTGTCCTTGGGATTTAAAATCCCGCAACTGGAACACCGATTAAGGCCTCACCGCGATGCGGTGAATGGGTCATCGCTATATCCACCGTGACATGGTGGAATCGCAGTGACTCTCTGGATTGTGACAATTGCTATTTTGGAGTTCACCACGATGCGATGCAATTGCAGTTACCCTCTATAAATTGACAAATGTCGAAATAGCCTTCAACGCGACGCGATGGTGTGCTCATCGCGATACTCACCGCGTCACGGCCTAATCGTGGTGAGTCACTATATTTATATAAACTGCCCTAACTCTTCACCCGGGTATCAGATTTGGGCAAATTTTATATCGTTGAAAAGTTGACTAAATTTCCTACGCATTGGCAGGCGTTAAACTAAATAATACTGAGTATTTCATAAATTTTATATAGGATAACTCATATACTTAGAGCTAAGTTAAGCTCTAGGAATATGGGGTATTACAACGTTGTCGAGCATTATGCTTGTACTAGGTTAGATACTGAAGACTGCGATGATCAGTGAAAATCTCACAATGCACAACATAAAGATAATGCCTCAAAATCTTAAGTGTGAAAACTACTGCCGCCAACTCCAAATCATTAGTGGGGTAGTTGCGTTCATGCATCTTAAGTTGTCTAGAAGCATAAGCAATTACACGACCCTGCTACATCAATACACAACCTAGACCAACATCAAAAGCATAAAAAACCTTGGTAAATCCCTCCCTCTTAATAGAAAATGCTAAAATATAGGTTGAAGTAAGAAAGTCCTTGAGCTTTAAAAATCTCGACTCACAATTCTTCGACCATCAAAAAGGAATCTTCATTCGAGTCAATATGGTTATAGAGGCTGAAATAGTAGCAAAACCCTTGACAAAGCATCTATAATAATCGACTAAACAAATAAAGCTACGAACCTCCATCAAAGATATAGGTTTAATCCAATCACGCATTGCCTCAATCTTGACTATGTCTACCAAAATGACTTCCTTAGATACCATATGACCAAGAAATGTCATTGAATCAAGACAAAACTCACACTTGGAGAACTTGGTAAAAAACATATGATCTCTCAAAGTCTGGAGCATGATCCTCAAATATTGTGCATGCTCATCACTACTTCTCGAATACACAAGGATGTCATCAATGAACACGATCGTGAACGAGTCTAAATAAGGCTAAGTACACGATTCATCAAATCTATGAATGTGTTTGGGGCATTATCCAAGACAAAAGATATCAGCAAGAACTCATAATGACCATAACGGGTCCTAAAAGTTGTCTTTGTGACATCCTCAGCTCGAATCCTTTGATGATAACTGGACCTTAAATCAATCATTAAAAATATTATTGCACCCTGTAGCTGGTAAAACACATCATCAATGTGAGGCATAGGATAATCGTTCTTCACCATCACCTTGTTAAGCTGCCTATAATTGGTGCACATTCACATAGAACCATATTTCTTATTCATAAACAATGCAGGATCACTCTACAAGGACTAACTCGGTCTAATAAAACCCCTACCAAGAAGATCCTAAAGCTGAGATTTTAGCTCCTTAAGCTCAGTAGGAGCCATACAGTACGACGCCATACAAATAGGTCAGGTGCTAGGCTTAAAGTCCATAACAAACTCAATCACACAGATAGAGGGAATACCAGGCAGGTCGATAAGAAATACATCAGGAAACTCGCAAATAACAGGAACAAAGTCGAACGACGGACTCTTCACACTGGTATCAAAGATATAAGTGAGATAAGACTCAGAACCTCTCAAAATAAGTCTACTAGAAGACATATAAGAGGTAATACCCTTCGGCTCATAGATGACAACTTTCTGCCCCACGATTGAGGTATACCAGGCATGGCAAAGGTAATGGTCTTGGAAAAATAATCCATCACTACATGACAGTGGGATAGCCATTCCATGCCTAGATTAATAAGATCAACATAAGCTTCAACACCAGTAATAGTCAAAACACATGATCTCAAAACCCAATCTATTACTAAAGAATAACCAACTGGAGTAGATACACATAGTGGCACAGATAATAAATCACTAGCCAACTCCAACTGTGTTTCAAAATAAGAAGAAATGTAAAAATAAATGGATTCCTTATCAAATAAAGCAAGAGATGACTAGCGGCACACTAAAATCATACCTGTAACTACAACATCCGAAGTCTTAGCCTCAAGTCTAGAAGGTACTGCATAGAATTGACCACGCCCATTAGCTGGCTAGGCACCTGATCGACCTCATATCCTTCCTGCCTGAGAAATTTCCCAAGTACCTTAGGAACCATCTTTACAACCATAAGAACAACCTCTATATTAGGGATAAATATCTCTAATAGGGTGAACACTCTGAGCTAAAGCGATAATCGCCCCACAACTAGGGAAATCACTTGAATAGTAACTAGAAAGCCAATAAGTAAAATTAGAAACATACGTTGAATCCAAACTAACTAGTCTAGCTGACCCAGAGTAACCACTATGACTAGAATAACTCACAGATTTACCCCTCAAAGACTGACCACTGCCATTATAAGGCGATCACTAGCCCTAGACTAACCTACAACAGTAATTTGAAAAGTTGTCTGAACTGACCAACTAGGATGACTCTAAGTCTGATAGGATGGACGCGGAGGATACCTATTCTGAGAAATTCCATCTCTGGTTCGGGAACTCTGATGACTCCCACTAAATCTACCATTAAACCTAGGCCTTTTATCACAACCCTCACGACCCTCATGGTGCATCTCCTCCATCACCCTAACATGATCCAAAACCTTGGCAAAAGACCTACCCACAACAACTAACTCTGAGTAGACATATGAATAGAGATTCCCAACCCTCTGATATAGAATGAACCCTCTCATACTTAATTTCCAAAATACAAGTTGCATGTCTATCCAACTTGTGAAAATAAGACTTATACTCTTCAACTGTCATGGAGCCCTACTCCAATCTAGAGAACTAATTCCTCAAACTATCTCTAAAGCTGCAAGCCATATATTTCTCAAAAAATATCTCAAAGACCTGAGTCCATGATAAGGAGAAGATCTAGCTAGTCTAGAATCCATATAACCTCTTCACCAATGACGAGCAGATAAGTCCAGCTAAAATATGGTGTAATCCCCAACACAAGTCTCAACAAGGCCCAAATCACATAGCCTATCCCAACAAGCAATCAGAAACTCATACGCACCCTCGCTCAATACACTAGTGAACTTAGGCTGAGTTAATCTAAAGAATCTACCCAGCATCTTTTATACCTCAGAAGACTTATCAGGATGAGTAACCACCATATGAGAAACTATCGATAGACTAACTACCGGTACAAGAGAGCCTCAAATCAGGGATCCGTAGCTACAGATTGCGCCCACCTCAGTACCACTCTAATTAGACCATCTGATGGCACACCACCAATAATCTCCAAAAGCTGAATCAATTTATCTCTGATCAATAAAGAGGGAATAAACTCTGGTGGAGCCTGGGCTGGTCCCTATCATATCGCTCACTGGGGCGGAATATCCTCTGGCTTTAAAGCCAGAATAGGACCTAGAAAAGGCGGCCTATACTGGCCTCTAGGTGGGGACACATCGTGATGATGTACATGACCTATAAGTCATCCATGAAATGAAGTAGGATCCTTAGGCTCAATCTCAGGACCCTTATGGAGCGATAACACGATTCTTGGCCATATGCGAAAGAGTAAAGTCAAAGAAATACTCTACAAACCAACTCAGACTCTTAGAAAGATATGAGTGAAAGAGGTGAAGAGCTCCTAAGAAAGTCTAATAGCCTCCCAAAGATAGGAAATAGGCATCAACTTTCTAATCTGTAGGACTTTACTCAACATTTGCTCTTGTACCAACAATACCAGTGAAACCTAGGCTCTGATACAAATTTGTCACGACTCAATTTACAAATCATGATGGCACCTACTAAATCCCATAATAGGTAAGCCAAAACATAATTCGAAGCTAACACAATGGGTTAGTTCGGTAGAAAATGCCCAACACAGGCTAAATTTTAAGAACACAACATATAAATAGACAAGTACTCTATATAGATAACATCGACAATACATAATACCAATCCCACGACCTTGTAGATTTAGTACAAGGGCCTATAATGTCAATAATACAAAAAAAAATACTAATAATATAGTTAATACATCAGTCTCGATACAAAAGAGTGAATAATAATAGGAGATTCAGAATATCAAGGGCACGCCCTATCTCCAAAAGATTAAATCTACACGAATAATGATCAATGGAAAAAACTAGCACTCGAATCTATACCAAAAAGGTACAAAAGTGTAGTGTGAGTACCAAAACAATGAGTATTCAGTAGGAATCATCGGTCGACTGAGCTAAATCTTGATATAAGAATGATAAAATGTAAGATAGCATAAACTAAGTCAAGGTACAGAAATGAACCTAAATAATCTCCAAGATCGCTATGCATAATAAACAATTAAATTCGGAAAACAATATAACATTAGGAATCAATGCATCCCAATATTGTTGTGCAAACATACATGAGCGATTCTAAAAAATAAAGCATCAATAAACATCATCACGGACATACATAATTATAAAATTATCTCCCAAAAGCCAATTGGTGCAGAATAATAAAGAACTCATCACAACCTCCCAAATGACTGAATAGTATACTCAAAAGAAGAATAACAAAATCAATAAACTCAATAGACCACTTTCATTGTTATTTGATCTTCATTCCACACTTATCATCAATATGCTATGTACCAACATTATCACAACTCTTCATCTATTAGATAAAGTACTCACATTCTATAATACCATCACCATTTAACAATCTTAGCATCAATAAACACTAGTCATTATTTACTTGTTTACCATCTCTTATCAACTAATCCATTTGACCACTACTAATCATAACCTCTATTTATCATTTAACCGCTAATTTCCACATAGACACTAAACATATTTCATTAAGAAATTATCATTACTAACATAACATCATTTATTATCTAGTCCACATTTACTAACTAATCCTCGATTGCCAACTAGTCATTACTATCCACTTAAACAATATCCTCCACAAATTATCATTTATTACTAATCCTCCATTATCATAAATCATTAATTATAATTAATCATAAATCATCACTAATCACCAATTCTACCCATTTAAGAATTTTTAACACTAATGGCTATAACCAACATCACTAATATCAATAATATACCCGAATTTCATGTAAGTGAATATAAGCATATAATTTCTATAAATAGGGCTAGACGGACACGAACTAGTAGATATCCATATAGGCACATTAATATAATAATACTTCAACTTCATCAGACATGATCATACCATCATAATATCCTATGGCCTTTTCAAACATCATCGAATCATCATAATATCCTCCAGACTTATCGGACATTATCATATCATCATAATATCCTTCGGCCTTGTCAGGCATCATCATAATATCCTTCGGCCTTGTCAGGCATCATCATAATATTCTTCGTCCTTGTTGAGTATTATTATATCATCATAATCATAATCGGTGAAAAAATCAATAGAATTTGCAATCATATAATGAAGTATCACGATTTTACACATAATGAATGACATGACTTTCTAAATTAATCAACAAGCATCACATAATTCAAGGCACAAATTCTAACATCATCATTAGGAGTGTGTTCTAGCTTATTTTATTAGCATGGTCATAATAAGAAGCAATATCATTAGAAGTTACTCAGTTATAGCCTATTCAATTGCTTGTCATTAACATAAACATAGCTTACAATAGCTTGAGTGATTGCTAATCCACACATAGTCTCTAGGTTATTTGTAGAATGGTCCATAACATAATTTATGGCTTTGAAAATATCATCGTAAAGGGCTCATTCAATAGTATATTTGGCAGCCTAATCAATAGCCACAATAATAGCATAATCAATAGTTTGTCGTGTGCTTAACCAATACATCATAGATATGGCATAATCATTAGGAATTACTTCTAATGTTATTCATCTTAACAAAAAAGTACAAAGATTCCTAAATATTTCCCCGACAAGGGCATTCTCTAAGCATATAACAAGCGTACAAAGGGTTCAAGATAAACTAACATCAATCTTGACTTAAGGTGGGTCAAAGAGCTCACTCTTTGTAATACCCCGAATAATCCAAACCAATATTAGCGAGATGTACCAAGCTCATGCATAGTACATCATGGTTATTTTATAGTTTTATGAGTAATTTAGATGTATATTAAGGCTTCAAATAACTCCCAGCTATCAGACGAATCAAAACATTTCTTACCGATTGAATTCTTGAGAAGGATATTCGTATAGTCAACTTCAAATGAGCATATCTCTCATTATACTTGGAATTTTTGATCTAATAACCTATAAAAAGATAGATAATTGAATTATCTTTCCAACAATACTAATTTCGCCTTAATCCTATATCGAAGCAAAGAATTATCCCCATTTTATTCCAGCATGTCAAGCTGGAAAATGGTGACGATATTTCTGACGGCTATCACGTTTCTGACGACCTTTTTGACGACGTCGTCACATTCTGACGACATTTCTGATGAAGTCGTCATCCCTGGACAGAAAATCAAGAATTTGGACCCCTTTTGTAATGACCATTCATGACGGCCTATCACGGACCTGACGGCCTGTCACGGATGGCGTCAAGTATATTTTTACACCAATTCAAGGGAATTTTTGCAAGGGTATTTTGGTCATTTCCTTCACCTTACACGACTTATAACCCTAAAGAGGCATAATTTTTCCTATTTTTCTTCAGTTAAGCATCTCAAAAACCCTCTCTTATACTCTTAACCACAAGATTAGGGTTCCCATCAAACTCATCTCTCAAAATCAAGATTCAATCCTTTTTCCAAGATAATCAAGAATTAAGTTTCCCAATCCAAGAACTCTTCATCAAATCATCAAGGTTTCCTTTCTAAGGTATGCGTGTGGTCATTCATGGACTCCTTTCATCCGTGAAGTTCAAGAACCCTTTTCTAAAACTATATATTATGGTTTTTATGTTATGAATGGATTGTTGATCATGTTTATGTGTTGAATGATGCCAAGATAGAATTTTTATGTGTTATTATGAATATATGACATCATATGAGTTGAAAACATGTAATTTTGATTGTTTATGATGAGTAATTGTATGATTTACACCTATGCCTAAGTTGTGCATGTAAGGTGTTTGATAAAATACCTAAGAGACTAGAAATCATGCATTATAGCTAAATTGTAACTAAGGGAAGGATTCAAGATAGGCCTCTATGATTCAATGTCATCCATGTTGATAATGTGTCTTGTGAACACTGTTGGATTACTCATGAACTAGTCTTATGGAATTATGCTATGCTTACTTGCAAAACCCACTCATGTACAAGATGTAGAATACCCATGTACTTCATGAAATTCCCCAAGTTATGATATTATGGATTGTGGTTGTAATAGGTAATGAGCATGATATTGAAAGTTATGCAAGTATATACATGTGGTATGAAATTCCTTTCCATGAAATAGATTGTTGAGAACCATGCTTAGTATGAAATCCCTTATTTATGATATTGTGGATTATGGACTCTACTCTTATGATCAAGTCAGTTATGTGTGTCAGTTTCCTTCCATCGAGTCCTGGGGGTACTTGTACTTGAAAAATATAGTTGTGTGCCTAGAGCCATGTCATGTTTTCACGATACTCTCAGTCAAGACATGATCTATAGAAATCAGTCAGTCATGTGACTCAGGAAAACTCAGTAATCTCAGTAGTTCAGTATTCTCAGTAATCTCAGTGCTCAGTAACCTCAGTAATCAAGTAAATCTCAGTAACTTCAGTACTCTTAATCAGTCCTCAGAACTCATTATATTCCATCCGCCATCAGAATCCAGTAAACTCAGTTTTAGCTCCGCTAAACAATACCACTATTTTCAGTTCAGTTAATCTGTATCAGTTCAGCAAATCAGTTCAGTTAACACTACAACAAATTTGATTATTTGGGACAAATTATTTTGTCACTTATAAGTCATATTTCGTCGCAAAAGATTTAGCGTGACAAAAAAAAGTTCGTCAATCTATCGTCTCCAAAAGTGGGTCGCTAAAAGTAGACAAAGACGTTTAGTATTTCATCGCTAAAAATTTAAATTGGCTACAAAAAATAAAAAATCATCCCCAAATGTGTAACATTTATGACGAATCTGTTTGTCATAAATATATAATTTTTTTGTAGTTGATGATATGCTTTTTTCACTAAAAAGTTATCAATACCGACAAAATTTCATTGTCGCTAATTATTTAGTTCAATCAGCGACGGCATCAATTGTCGCCAGAGTTATATATATTTTGTGGTTGAACAAATATATTTTCGTCACTATTGACAACTTTTTGTATACAACAAAAAATTTCATCCTTAAATGTATGAATTAGTGACAAATTTATTATTCTAATAAAGATTAATAATTTTGTAGTTAAATCTACCATTTTGTCACTAAAAGTACTATTTTTTTACCGACAATGTATAATCGTCACTAAATTATTATAATTACCGACAATTATGATTGTCATAAAATACAAAATTAATTTGTATCAAATAAAAAGAAAGATATTGAGACAAATACATTTTTCACTAAATATAATCAAACTTATGACGAACTAGTTTATTTCGTGACGAAAATAATTGTCTTGAAAATCTAATTTAATCATTGCTAAAAATTATATTTGATAATAAAATCTTTTGTCACCAATTACAAGAAAACGCTTAATTATTTCATATTGATATTATTTTTTTAATTAGAATTGAATAAATTAAAAATAAGATTATAAAACATGTTAGATTGATAAAATTCACCCACAATCATACAATTAAAAAAACTAAAATTGTACTAAGGTAATATCTCCTCACAGGACAAAGAAAAGTAAAACTAGTCCAACACAAAGGAAATTTAACTGAAATATAGTACTAAATATTACTCTTATTCTAAACTAAGGTAGATATGTTGAGGTTTCTTCCAAAGTACCAATAACGTGTTGAGCTTGCAATTGGTCTTCATTCAACTCTCAGTTTTACACCTGCGGAAAAGAGAAGAAAATTAAGATTGATGATGATGCTTCAGCTTTGATAGTCATAATGACTACATGCTATTGTTTCTCCAAGCCACAACTACAATCCATTAAACATGTAATTATGAAAAGCTAGGCTACCCAAAAACTTGATGAATACTATCCAGTAAACACATCAAACTTCTATAACAACAACAATAACATACCCGATATATTCCCACAAAGTGCGGTTTGGAGAGGGCAAAGTGTGTATACTTTCCATAAGTTACTGACCTAAACAAACTATCATATACTATCCCTACTCCAAAAACAAACTATTTTCTTCTGAAACAAGAAACTTCATCAGGAACTCACTTCAAAAGGAAAAAAATACCAACGATCTCCTCTATAGAAACAACACGAGACATTCACCAACACAAAACCATCAACTCACTGACATAGACCATATTCCCCACTACAGATCAGAAAAGAGAATCCTCAAGACAAAAAAACTAAAAGGCCTGACTCCCTCTTCCATAAACCCAGCACCTACTCTTTAATTTAACACTAGATTGTCAGTATTATTGAGGTTTTATTTTTTCTGCTCAAGGCTCAAGTTAGCTATGTGAGAAACCTCCAGTTCATTATTCTAGTTCAATTGCCTCTAAAAATAAAAAAAGAGGAGGGGTATGGATAACATCATCTGGAATTTATAATTGGAGAGGAAGTTATAACGAATTCTTCGGATGAGCCTGATAACTCAATATTGAGAAATTAATAAACTACCTTATAAGTTGTGCAAAAAAACAGAGTATGCAAAAATTGCATATGCCTACCTACATGATAATTTTATCTTATCCTAAGCAGTATTGCACTCGAGACGATAAAAAACCAAATGAAAACTCAGGACTATGTAAAAGCAAGAAGAAATTCATCTTGTGATTCTCAATAAAAAGTATTATCAGCATTTTCATAAGAAACAATCTGAACAGATAGAATTTTTCTCCTACTTAGACATAGACTAGCAGTTCATTTGTTTAGCTAAGGAATATAGATCCAACCGTGAACTGGGTCTAGAGTCCAAGGAGTTGGTAGCTTTGTAATTCTTTTATTACTTGTTGAAATAAAAAATTTCTCCGATCATATTTGAAGTTTATAATGAAACAAAAAGCATCCCTATCTTCAACCTAACCAAAACAGGCAACTCTAGGAGATACATAAGTCATCCAAATCATTATTCTGAGATTTTTTGCTTTGGAGCTTATTACTCTTCACACTCATAACAACCATCTTGTATATTGAATACCACATTCGGCCACCTGACTAAATACAACTTTCTCCAGTCAGAGTCCACCAAACTAGATACAACTTTCTCGAGTCAGAATTTCCTTTCCAAAATGAATAACGTCTGAGCTTATTGAATCTTTTCTCCACAAAATAAGGGATTTAAATAAAGGACATTAGGTAAGTAGACACACTATCTGATACACCCAGGTGAATCTCCAGATAAATACTGCATCTTCCAGGGAGATAATATTCATTCTATTTTTGTTTGATAAATGAACAATAAGATAACATTTGCTCAACTTTCCCGCGGTACAAAACAAAGGAAAGCATTTGTATGGAAGGTTTTATTTCTCTCATGCATGAATCATTTACGTCGTTCATGTAATTTAGTCTATATTACATAATATTTGCAATTTATTTTAGGTTATAGATCAATAAAGATTACATAGACTTACCTGCAATTAAGTAATCTAATAATATAAATACTTATCGTCAGTGCAGAAAACTTGAAACTCAAAACGAAATAGCCAGTCAAACAACTACATACAACAGTCTAATTTCAAGATGGATGTTTCACAAATAATGCAGAAAATTGAGAAATGCAGTCCAACCAGAGCAAAGCTCAGAGAAACAGAAATATAATTTCAATCCTCGATCATAATCATCCTCTCCACCCTCATAAGATAGGGAGGTAAGATGTATACATCACCCTCCCAAAACCCCACTTGAGGAATTTTAATGGATAAGTTGTTGTAACTTGTAATCACAATCATCCGCCAAGTTCATAGTAAAAGCTAGACATAGATTAATCATTGAACATTGGAGGAGAAAAATAAGAACCCATTTGGGGGAAATGTATGCATAACCATGCCAGTATAAATAGAAACTTTATGATTCAAGTTTCAAATTAGTCATGAAAAAAAGAATCTTAAAGTCAAAAGAAAGTAACCAGTACGGCGATGCGGGTCTGGCTCAGGCCAACGCTTTATACAGAAATTAGTTACAAAGTAATTTCAAGCTAACATCCAAAGAATAGTAATTAGTACATAATAATGACGCATTACAGGCTTTATGTGATATTTAGAAGGTTGGTGGGAAAGAAAAGACAACAAAAATGAAAGGATTCTCTTCTTTTCGAGAACGAGAACTTTTAAGTATTTAGGAGCCAAAGTGCAGCAGGAAAGCTTCTAAATAACTCTCCTTGAACCCAAGTGGCACAAGAACCATGAAACAATATATATTTTGACCCTATCAATTGATAATTCCATAATTAGAGCTCAACAATCATAAATTTCCTTCAAAACCATAGCCACAATAATACATCAGGACAACTGAACTATAGAAGGAGAAAACACATTAATAGAATAATGAAAAAAACATCTATAGACTGAAGCTTTCTTCACACAGTTGAACTATTAAAGCTTTTATAAGCGTCATGGTCGGCCAAAGATGCACATTTAAAACTGAGTAAATATATTTTTTCACATTCTTTTACTACTCTTAGTAGCTGTCCTGTGAAGATTAAACTTAACTGTGTTATTTTTTTTTGACAATTAGTACTATAAGATTAAACTAAGTGTTAGACCAATCGCAGATCTCCAGTGGCATCATAAGAATTTTTTTATAGTCATTAAATCTACAATTCCCAAGGAAAGTAAATAGATAGTCTCAAGACCATAGAAATTATGTTCTGGGATACACTGGAAAGTGCTTATTTTCATTTTAGACTCAAATCTGTTCAAGAGATATGACCACAAAATGTTTCCACAATAATGTTCCTCAATAGTTTCTTACGACAATTTTAAGAGCGTAAGAAAAAATGCAATACATTATTCAACATGAAAATGAATTGAACAAATCAAAAAAATTTCAGATGATTTATAGCGTACTTTGAAGGGGGGGAAACAGTAGGAACGTCCCGAGGGTACATTCTGTGGCTAGTATGTAGTAAGGGTTATAGAAAAAGAAAAAAAACGTATACTAATAAGAAACCATAATGTTTTACCAATATTCAAATAACCATAAACTCTTTTCCCTCGCCCCTCTTGCAGGAAAACTTTTCGCATCACATCTACGAAGAATTAAAAAGTCAAGAGGAGCCTGAACCAACAGCTAGTCAAATCCCTCACCGAACCACAAAAATATTCAATCATCTAAACCTCATAATGAAAAAAAAGTTAAAGTAACAGTCTGATTCATAGATCATTTTATTTCTTTATTTGCCATAACAATATAATACCTAGTGTAATACCACAAGCAGGGATTAGGGATGATAGCATTTCTTTATTGGCCAATAAGAATAAAAATTTACAAAAGTAATTTAATTTTGGTAAAATGAGAGATACATACTTAACCAAGAGGTTTGTCCTTTAAACACTCCAGTTACATTGCAATTAATTACCAATGTAGAAAATGACCTACTACCTAAACTTGTATAAGCCCTCAGAAGCTGATTCCTGACACATGAAACACCCAACTATCCAAGAAAGATTTTTTTCACCAGCTTTGAGACTTCAAGACAAAGTTGAACAATAAATAAGGTGTTGCATAACTGAGCGTATGGAAGCAGGAGACCAAGGCGTAGAACCTGGGTTTTCGTCACACTACTACTTATGTGTGTTTGATGGTAAGATAGGAAGTGCAGAACAATTTCATTGGTGGAATCCCTGGAAGTTATGCAAATTGTATGTCAATGGAGCGGATTTGAGTGAGAAAAAACTCCCTTTCTAGTGTGATTCCTGCAGGCATATGGGGGTTACCAAAGCTCGAGATCATTAATGTTGTAATAAATGAGTTTGGAGGTAGTATTACTTCTAATATCCGAAGAGCAAAAACTTTGGGTGAAATTTATGTTGCTAATAATAGAATTTCTGGTGAATTGCTTACGGAAATATCAACTACTACTTCATTGGTGAGAATTGAACTTAGCAATAATCATTTTTTGGGTGAGATTCTAGGGAAATCGGGGAGCTTAAAAAGATTGGTAATCTTTATTTACAAAAAAATAAGTTTTCTGGTTCAATACCTAATTCTTTAGGTTCTTGTGTTTCACTAAGAAAAATTAACATGGCTAAAAATTTTCTTAGTGGTACCATTCCTGTTTCTTTAGGATCTTTACCAACTTTAATTCCATTAAACTTGTTGGAAAATCAACTTTCGGGGCAAATTCCAAAAAGTTTATCAAATTTGAAGTTAAATCTTCTTGATTTTTTGAACAATCAGTTGACAGGAGAAATACCAGATTCTCTATCACTTGATTCTTTTAAGGGTAGTTTTGCTGGGAATAATGGTTTTTGTAGAAAAAACATCAAGAACTTTCATCGATGTTATGATGAATATGGAAAGCCTAAAGAACGGTACACCCTTTTGATCTATATAATGATGGCTTTCATTGTGGTGCTCATTTCATTTATGGGTTATTTGAACCTGAAGTAGAATGGTTATAAGGAACATGAGAGGTTGTTGAAGTAAAATTCTTGGAATACAAAGTCATTTCATATATTGATCTCCACGGAGGATGAGATTCTTGATAGAATCAAGCATGATAATTTGATTGGAAAAGGTGGTTCCGGTAGTGTATACAAAGTGCAGCTTTCCGATGGAAACGATTTTTCCATGAAACATATTTGGACTTCTGATTCAGGAAATAGGAAAATATCAGGAACAACATCGCCAATGTTGGGAAAACCTGGGAAGAAATCAAAAGAATTCGAGGCTGAGGTTGAAACACTGAGCTCAATTCGACATGTGAATAGGGTGAAATTATATTGTAGCATAACAAGTGATGACTCGAGTCTGCAGGTGTCATTCTGATTCAACCAAAGATTCAACTCATATCATTGCTGGAACACATGGATTTACTGCTCCTGGTAAGATAGTTCATTCACCATAGTTGATTTGTGTATATAGATTATGTATTCATTTTAGTCGTTGGCGAATTCAGGATTTCAAGTCAATGAATCCAAAATAATTATGATATTATTATATGTACATATGTATGGTTCTAGTCAAAAGCAGCAAGTTCAACAAAACATGTAGAATCTTTCCTAGACCCGCCTTTAACTTTAGTTGTAGCGAGTTTCTAATTGCTTGTATCATTCTTGACTTATTTGAGTTGATTTGGTGTAATAGAATATGGATACACGCATAACGTGAATGAGAAAAGTGATACATATAGCTTTGGTGTGGTACTGATGGAGCTTATATCTGGGAAACGTCCAATATAACCCGAATACAGAGAGAACAACAACATAGTTACATGGGTGAGCATCAGATTGAGGAGCAAGGAAAGTGTATTATGCATAGTTGACTCAAGCAATTCCTGAAGTTTTCAAGGAATATGCAATCAAAGTCTTGATAATTGCTATTGTCTGCACAACTAGGCTTCCCACATTAAGGCCAACAATAAGAAATGTAGTCAAGATGCTAGATGATGCAGAACCCTATAGATTGGTTGGGATCATTATAAGCAAAGATGATGGTGGTAACAAGGTCGAGCAATTGAAGGATCACACTAAGATGTAACTAGATCCTCTCGGCTTCAATGAGTTTTAGTCAAATAACTTCATTCCACTTTGTATATAGGGATAAGGTCAGCGTACACTCTACCCTCCCCAGATACACTACATTGGATATGTTGGGTTAATACTACAAAAAACAGAGCATAAGGCATATGCTAGAAAAATAGACATGGTAGGAGAAGAGGAAATAATAGATCGCTAAAACTGAGGGAGAACTAAAACAAAACAAAACAAAACAAAAAATAAGATCCTAAATATGCATTTTCTCGAACTATTTTCCCTTTTACATTTACTATAAACAAGATAAGAGAGATATACTCTGCATTTAGGTGGATGTGCATTTACATAGATTCGATTGATTAAGATTTCAGTCCATAGATACCACTAACCATTCATTCTACAAAACAGTAACAAGAAAAAAGCTCACCCTCCCGCATAATTGGACAGTAAAGCACCAACTTTACAATCATAATTTTCAAGACTTGAGAAATGAGTGTCTTCTTTATGCTAGTCACTACTGTCTATATTGCAGCCATTTTATGATCAGATCCTTCAACAAATATTCGATAAAGCCCTATAATAAAGACGAGCTCATTTAAAAATGAATCACATTCTAAATTTCACAACAACACTAAATTCTTATATTAAACAGTACTCCAACTAAGAAAGTTGTGTATGGAAACCACTGAACATGCAAAATGAACAAAATACACAACCACAGATGAAAAAATTTGAGCTTTACACCTCCAATTGACAAACAACCCTGCCCCACTAGATGATTGGATAGTAAAGCATCAACTTTACAATCATAGCTTTTAAGAACACAAGAAAGGACCATGTTTTGCACACTAGTCGCTACTGTCCACATCTCACTCATTTTATGATCAAAACATTCGATATATATTCAATAAAGCCCCATGAGAACAATGAGTGTATTTCAAACAAAGAATCACTGTCTAACATGCACAACATCACTAAAGTCAAACTAAAGATCACTAATTCTATCACCACTTTCTAGGAAGGACTCAAATTAGAGATTATTTACCTTAAATAGAAATATGAAACATGCAATAAGGAGTAAACTAGCTAGTTTCAAGATTAAAATCCACATGCAATAAACGCACAAGCAATAATCCCTAATGCAAAATACACATCCAATACACTAGGCTCACTGAAAGAGTAAGCAGAAGTAAAGTTAAAATTTCCCTGAAATATACACTCTAATACTGACTTGAGCCAAAATTTCCACTCTAATCACATAGCTAAGCTGAAATTTCCACTCTAGTCACTAAGCTAATCTTAAAAGATGCAAACTGGGCTGTGGTTGGTAGTACAATAGAAACTTCTGATAAAAAGGTCAGATTAGAATAATCAGGGCAAAGGAGATAATGTATCAAACATGGCCGCAGAACCTCAGTTACACTATAAATAAGGCCTTTTGGGTTGCCCCACAAAACTACAAGCATAGCTCTGTCACCCATGAACTTTACACACCTCTATCATCACAGCCTCACATTGTAACACCACCGCCACTAACAACAACAACATCAATATCAATGATAATGAAAACCCTTTTTCAAGGATTTAAACGCAAAACATATATGATGATGATGATGAATAAAGAAAATTGGAATAAGTAACAACAAAAGGGTCAAATCTTAAACCCTAAATCCTTCATTTCTTTGTGTGTGTTTATATATATCCTTCAAATTTCTTCGGATACTTTGCGAACTGAACTACTGTGAGATGAAATTTGAGTATTTTGGGCAATGCAATTCGAAGAAATTTGATGGATTTGAAGAAATTTGGGCATAGGATTTTGTGTGTGATAGAAAATAGATATATTTGGAAAATGATTTTGTGAGAGAGAATCGGAGAAAAGGGCATAAATGGTCCTTATCGATACTAGTAGGTCTAATATAATCCCTTACATATAATTTTATCAGTTTTAGTTCTTTAACTATTAAAAAACTTATCAAGTTTGACCTTTATAATTTTTTATACAAACAACCGTCGTTTATACTAACGAAAATTCACACCTCCATTAGATTTTTTCCATTACTAATTTCTCCATTGTTTCTCTCTCTTTGACACCTTTACCTTGAATTTTTTTGGTCAAAAAATAGCTTAAAATTAGGAGTGTGCGTCGATTGATTTGGTCTGATTTTATATATTATCAGTTTGGTTTATCGATTCTCGATTTTTTAATATGTTAAACCAATAACTAAACCAATAAGATATTTTTTATCGGTTTTAGGTTTATCGATTTTTAGTCCTTAACGGTTCGGTTTTCGGCCTAACTAATAAGAAAATACTCATAAAATAAAAATAGCAGTAACTAACATGAAAAAAAAACTGAATCTTAGTTGCAACCAAAAATCCTACATGATGTGTTTTAATTTACAAGAACCTTCAAGTTTGAATTAAATGTTGTTAAGAGAAATTAAGAGTTTGTATAATTGAAATAATAGGTTTGTTTTGTAGAAATTATATATATATATATATATATATATATATATTCTTATTGGGTTATCGGTTTACCCAATAACCCAATAAGAAAAAATTGAAGCGAACCAATAACCCAATAATTTTCTTTTATAAAATCATTAAAAAATCATTAACAATAACAATAAACCAAATTTTTATCCGTTCGATTTATCGGTCGGTTCAAATTTTGCACACCTATACTTAAAACTAAAAAAGACAACAACTTGGACACGGTAATCAGTCTATCGAATTAACTCGATTTGGTGAAGTATGTTATCCACTTTCAAGCTGAGGAGGTGAATAGTATTATTGTTAATTGATTGATTATGTGTTTTAGTTTTTTTTAGTCATTTCTTTGTTATTACATTATCTCAGCATTATGAACATTTTTTAATATCAACACTAGTTCTAAGGGTGGCAATGGAACAGTGCGGTGCGGGTGTGGTACGGATTTTTTCTAAATCCACGAGTTTAAAAATCGCACCGCATTGCAGCAGCACCTTTAAACACCCATAAACCCGCCCCACACTCATACCCGCGCATACCCGCCCCGCCCCATATTTTTATTTTTTTTAAAATTTATAACTCAATTGGAAACCACAATATTTTCAAGTCCTTGCTATAGACAAATTAAATAAGTTAGTAAGGAAAAACCTTTAAACTTTTGTTTCATATTTTGAGTTATAAAATTATTTTACTGATTTGAAAAGAAAATGTTATGAAATTATTTATTTATAGTGTTATATATGTCGTTTTAAGTATGATAAATTTTGAAGTAAAGAATACATATAATTTTAGTTAGATTCAAGAAAATAATACTAAATTTTGGCATAATTTTTGGTGCAGCTTGGTGATAGTTTGACTTAATTTTTTTGTATAGTTTGGTGACTTTTTGAGTATTTTAGTGCTGTAATTTGGTCAAGTTTGATGCAAACTGCTGTTTTTTGTACTTTTAAGCTATTTTCTGACGAGCGAAATTTGAGGATAAGGTGTTCAAGAGAGAAATAATTGAGAAATTAGTGATAGAGAAAATGTAATGGAGGTATATGAATTTGTGTTAGTATAAATGATAGTTGTTTGTATAAGAATATACAAGAATATACAAAGATCAAACTTGATAAATTTTTAGATAGTTAAAGGACTAAAATCGAGAAGTGTATAGTTAAGGGACTATATTAGACCTACTCCTACAGATAAGGAACCATTTATGCCCTTTTCTCGAGAGAATCGTATATCTGAGAGTGTAAATGCTTACATTTCTTAATTATTTTTGGACAATTATAAATTGGAGGGAGAGTGAAATATTTTGGTGGGAGAGTGAAATATTTTAATAAAAATCTTAGGCCATATTTTAAAAGTGTTATCTTTTAAATTATAATAACTAGTATAAGTACCCATGCGATGCACAAAATATTTTTAAAAAAATAAATCATTAGAAATGTTATCTTATTAGTTTGAAATAGTAAATTAATTTTTATTGTATCACATTAATATGTTGAATATATTTTATAATAAATAATTCATAAAATTATATAGTTCAATTAATTTAGTTAAACTATGTATTCTCCCTTCTCCGCCACCACATCGCCGCGTCAACCCCACCCGTCATCAACTCTTTAAACCTCCTCCAGACAATCCCATAATCAAATCATATGAAAAAAATGAATCATGTAATTATCAAAAGAAAAGAATTGATCAATAATTTTCTTTATTGCATTGTTCACTATCTAATATTATTTGATTGTTAACATTTGACTTTTATTAACTTATCGAATTGCTTAATATAATTATCAAGTGCTTTTTTTGTTAATATAAAATTATATATTTATTTTATTTAATCGTGTATTTTTTTTATAAAATGTATGGATAGTAATTTGTCTATTATCTAATTTCAATTAATTTCTTTACTGAAATTCTTTTATTTAATTTATTCATTATATTCTCAAAGTTAATGCAAAATTCTTATCCCTCACCCCAACCCCCAATAATTGTAAGAAAATACTGTATTTTAATTATTTTCTTCAGAATATGATGAATTATTTTTTTTGGTTACATTTCATAGGAATCTGAGCTTTTTTCTCTTATATTTCACAATATAAGATATTAAATTTAAATCTAGATCACTTAAATTCTTATATTCTAATATTCATTTAATTCGTTGTTTATTGATGCTATACATGACATACAAAATTTAAATTTTTACTTGTTATGATTTAAAAAATACTTTCTCATATAACATATTAATTATATTATACTACTACGACACATCCTAAGTACTTCTACTAATACACATATATACTATGTGCTACAACTACTGCTACTATTTATTATTATTATTATTATTAGTAGTAGTAGTAGATTCTTATACTTCATTTAATATTTTAATAGATTACATTTAGATGTATTTTTTAATATATTTAATAATTAGATGTACCTATAATTTTTTTAAAAAAAATTATAGGTTTATCTTTGAGAAGATATAGTATATCCAATTCAACTTAAAAAAAGGAATAGACAACAATAAGAATTCAATTCAAACTCTTTAGTATGATAGCTAACTACTTTTAATATGTAATTTCATATACTTTTAATTTATCTTTAATCTTGTTTTACACCAAATAACTCTCTTATCTTGAATATTCTACTTCCTCTCTTCCCCTACTCATCTCAATTGAATATTTTAGATATCTTTTTTCTACTTATCAATTTATTTTTGATTATTTTTAATATTATATAATGTTCTTCTCTTTTAATATATATTATGGTCTTACATATATTTATAGAATAAATAAATTTTGCTTATTAAATAAATATGAGATACATAATTTTTCAAACATGTTAAATGTTAGATACATCTGTGACAAAAGATAAATATAGTGTTAATTAGAAAAAAAATTTACTATAAAATTGAATCAAGTATGAGGACATACCTTTCTAATTTATTCAGAGAAATTTGATGAGCATTGCCTATAATTTTTTAATCCATGGAGGATACGTTGTTTCAAATAAATAAATATAATGTTAATCATAAATAACAATAAAATAAGTTAAAATTAAATTAACCATAAATAATATATATTGATAATTAATCAAACAAATCTAATGAGAATTACCTGTAATCTTTTTAACGACGGTAGACATATCTGCGAAAAAAATTAGATATAATATTAATCATAAATAACAATAAAAAAATTTAAAAGCTACGTTAAGTATAAACATACTTTGATAGTTATTCAAAGATAATTTTAACAACAAGAATGTAAAAATTATTTTCTGATATTATTATACCAATATCTTGTGAATAGAATGATCAAATAACTTTTTGTGAGATGAACATAATCTAAATATGAAAATAATTGTAACTGACAGAAAAAAAAAGAAATAAAGAAAACTTAAATGATATATGTATTCAAGGGATATATATAAGAGGTTACAAATACGGATATTTATGTCAACCAAAATTTTAGTCAAATTCAAAATTTAAATATATCAGTTTGTTAGAAAAGATAAGATTATATTCTAAACTATCATTATCTAATAATTTATAATTTTAAAGTTAAAAAAATAAAAAATTATTTGAGAAGTTACATTCAAACTTGAAAACTACAGAGTTAGCATTTTATTAGGAACTCTACCTTATTTAATTGATTTAAATAAAAATAAATAAAAAAGAAGACACTTGTTCAAACATGTTCTTATATTTAATTATTTCTTTAATTATTTGTTTTAAAAAATCACAATAATTTTAATCACAAATAATAGTAATAATAATTTTTTTTAATTACTATTATTAATTTATATTATTATTATTGTTATTAATATTATTTGGATAAATTTTTCATCTTTTATTAATATAAATAAATTATATTTAAATATATTTTATAGCATTTAAATATTAAAGAGATAAGTTTTAAATAGCAAAATATCTATTAAAACTCTTCAATTATGGGTTTCTATTTTTAAGATAATGAAAATCTTTTATCAAAAGGATAATGTATTTCAAATTCAAATATTTCATCTTCAATTCAAAACTTGATAAGAGTCCAATTAGAACATTCTAGTGTGATAAATAACTATTTCTAATAAGTAATTTTATTTTATAATTATTTTTAATTTAAATTAATAATTTATTAGTCTTAATTGTCTTTGATAGTTTATCTTTTTTTTGCACGTTTTTTTTTAAATTTTCTTTTCTTTTCTTTTCTTTTCTTTCATTCTTTATTTCTTTTATTTGTTTTTAATTTTTTTTTTTATAAAAATAAATTGACAACTTAGATATGTAAAGGCATTCAAGTAGATATATACATTGAATTTAATTATTAAATTTTAACTTATATTTAAAATTTTTGAAAAAGCGTGTATTTTACTATTTTTCAAAGAAGAGTCTTTATTTTTTCTTTTTAATTACTTTTCTTATTTTTTTCTTCTTTTTGTTTTCCTTTCTAATAAATATAAAAATAATTAAACACACAAAGATTAAATAAAATTTTATTCTTATTATTGATAAATAATATTTTTAAATTTTTTATCTTTCATTTAATCTTTTTATCCACTCCACTATACGTGCTCCTCATCCTATTATTATTATTTATAATTATTATTACTATCAATAGTAGTACTATTGTTACGTACTGCCACTATATTATTATTATTATTATTATTATTATTATTATGTAAATAAACTATATATATAATATTTAAATTTTATATGATATAGCTTTGAAATAGTAAGAGTTTATAAGGACTCTTTAATTAAGAATTTTTATTTATTAAAATAATGTATTTTTTTTTTAAAAAGAGATAATGTATTTCAAATTCAAATGCTTAATCTTTCAATTCGAAATTTTTATTACATACTTTTTGACTGTCTTAAAATTATCACTTAGACTTATTCTTGTGCTGCCATGTGGCTTCTTGTCTTGATTTATTCTTGTGCTATCATGTGGCTTCTTGTCTTGATTTTAGTGTTACTTTAATATATATATATAGATACTACAACTAAGCAATATGATTTGATTAGGTCAATGTGATTTGATGAAAGTCTCAACTGAACTCTTTGTGAATGTTAAAAGAAATTGAGTAGATAAGCATTTGTGGCTAAAACTTACAATATGATAGCTCCAAACTTTAATTAATTAGTTGATCATATTCAACGTCGGTCTACTTAAAATGTTTCTCACATGTACAAGATTAACACACTGACTATATACCTTCTGAAAAATTAATTCAATAAGTTCACTTCAGCCTTCACACAATAAGATTGAGTCTTGTTTTCTATAGCTATATCAAAATACAATTAATTTTCTATAATCATAAAAAAAATAGCCAAAGATCAATTTATATTTAGCTATGAAATTTTTTCGTAGAAAAAAATAACTAAATTATTCAGCTACAAATTCTAAATCATCACTACTTAACGATGACATATTTTGTGACAAAATTATGTTGTCACTGAAACATAGATTAATTAGAGACAATAAAATGAGCGTCACTAATTGTTTATAGTATTAGTGACAAAAATTGAGGTCACAATTAAATATCAAATTTTGTAGCTAAAACTTACAATATTTAACTACGAACTCTAATTTGTCGCTATTGCGATAACTTATTTTTTATGATGAATTTTTTTTTGTGTCTAAAATTATAACTAATTCAAGAAAAAAATAGTTTGTCACGAATTGGATCCATTATTAGAGACACCAAAATGAGCATCACTAATTGTTTATAGTATTAGTGACAAAAATTGAGGTCACAATTAAATATCAAATTTTGTAGCTAAAGCTTACAATATTTAACTACGAACTCTACTTTGTCGCTATTGCGAAAACTTATTTTTTATGACGAATTTTTTTTGTGTCTAAAATTATAACTAATTCAAGACAAAATAGTTTGTCACGAATTGGATCCATTATTGGTGATAAAAAAGGGTGTCACTGAAAACTTAAAATTCGTCATGACGAATTTTTTTTTGTGTCTAAAATTATAACTAATTCAAGACAAAATAGTTTGTCACGAATTGGATCCATTATTGGTGATAAAAAAGGGTGTCAATGAAAACTTAAAATTCGTCACTAATGATACTCAATAAAGTATGTGCTTAATGTATTTAGATACGAAATCTAATTTTCGTCATAAAAGGTGAACAATTAGTGATGAATTTCATCTCGTAGCTAATAATTTCGTAGCTATATATAAATTTTGTTTTAGTGTAAGTTATTTAGTTCAGCCCAGTTATTCAGTTCAATGTCTTTTAGAAGGGAGTAGGATTCAGCATCGAGTGAGCCTAGGGATGGGGGCTCACCCGCTAGAATAGGACTGAGATCCCTAGAAGCAATCCCTAAGTTTCAGAACTACGTTACCAGTGTAGGTACGAGATGTCACCCGTTAGATAGGACTGACATACTCAGGGGTCACCCGTTAGCACATTTATATGTATAGGACTGATCCCAGGAGTCACCCGCTAGATTAGGACTGACTCCACAACAGATGTCTTTACTGGTGGCGCAGTACTGACACCCTTCCAGTCAGGGCAGAGATTGGAACCCATTCAGCTTAGCTTGGTGTATGTCGGTTAGATGAACACATCCCAGAGTTTCAGTTACAGAATCAGGGCTTTCAGACACAGTCAACTCAGCTTAGTAGTACATATTCAGTAATGTTAGATACAGTCAATGCTTATCATTATAAATAGACTTCAAGATCACCTATTAGCTTGGACTTATCTCAACTATGATTAATCAGTATCAGAATCATTAGATTTAAAGATCACCCGCTAGATAAGACTGATCTCAGACTAAGTCAAATCATCCTTATTATCAGTTTACTCATGATCACTCGCTAGATAGGACTGATCTCAGATTTAGTTACTCCAAGTAGAACGGAACTCAGATAGTTCCGTTAGAACTTAGACTGTCAGATACAGTCGCTCAGTATCGGTTATATCGATTAGTCCGATCATTACACTTATATCAGCTATATCAGTTGTCATAACTAACGTTACCAGTATTCAGTTTCAGGACTGTTTGACACAGTCATTCAAACCAGTTCTTCATAATTTGAACTGTCAGAAATAGTCGTTCATCTATTCAGTATCTCAGTATCAGTACACTCATGTTGTCAATATTCAGACTCAGTAGTCAGTATCTCCACGAGTTCAGTTACAGTTATGTATGCATGTATGTATTCTCATGTTCATATTAGTCAGCATTATTCATGCATATAACCCTTTGCATTTAGCCTACCTCACTCATATACTCAGTACATTCAGATGTACTGGCGCATTTGCGATATGGTTCTTTCTCTTATGTTACACCATAGGTTCAGAGGCACGAGCTCCAGATCAGCAGTAGCATTCCAGTGTTCAGAGTTTGAAGTGAGTCCTTCTCATTCGAGGACGATATGATTATTGCTACATTTACTATTCAGTTGCTAGATGGATTTAGTTGGAGACATGTTCCTTCAACTCTTTATTCAGTTCAGTTAGAGGCTTTCAGACTAGATGTCAGATTAGATATTCAGATCTCATTATTTTTAGTATTTATGACTTGTTTTGGTATTGTTATACCTTTTTAGACATTTTGTTATCAGACGTTTATTCAGTTCGAACCTTATGGCCTTTCATGTTCATGTTTCCACATTTTATGATATATTATGCAGTATACAGGTACAGATATCAGTCATGGGTTAGCTTGTGGTCCTTTCGGGTCATGAACACCGTGTAATATTTTGGTTCAAAAAATCGAGATGTTACAAACTTGGTATCAGAGCCTAAGGTTCAATAGAGTCCTAGGAAATCTGAAAGCCGCATCTAGTAGTCTTGTACATACGTGTGTTGTGCACCACACCTATGTACAGGAGGCTATGAGATATTTTAGGAACAGTTTCCCTTTTTTCAGTATTCATGTGGTGCCAGTGAGCAGTCAGATTTGTATAGCTTGTTTTCTCATCCCTGCATCTATTCATGCTATCCAAAATCTCAGAGAATGTAACTATTTCAAGGTAGAACCTCCTAGTAGTTGCAAGTTCAGTTCATCTCATGCATCATGCATTAGTTTCATACTCCCAAAGTTTAGTTATAATCTAGTTCGTAGATGCCCTGTACATCACCCAGTATCTCCGTAAGGTAAGCATTCTTAGAGGGACATAGCGTCCCAAGGGGGAGATACCCCACTTTCTCTTAATGCTCTCATGCCTTAGATCTTTCAATTTCTCCTTGCATAACGAATTCAGTCCAGAATAGAGGGTACTCATAAGTTAACCTTCAAGTTAGACCTCAGCTGTAAGTCAAGTATTCAGAGGTTCAGTTCAGTTCATGATGTTCAGTCCATATGTCACGTAGCAGAATCAGTCATGCTCTCATGTTTCAGTTCAATCTTAGTGCCTTTACCATTGCATGTTCAGTCGCATATTCGTGAGTCAGTTCAGTCATGTATTCACGCATCAGATATGCGTGGTCAGCTTATCAGTACTTTCAGTCATGCATTCACGTATCATGTCAATCATATAATCATGCATCAGATATACATGGATTCAACTTATCAGTTAAGCATCAGATATGGATTCTCAGTTTGAGAAACTTAGTTTATTGGAACACTCAGTCCTACATTCATAAATCAGCTACCCATGCATCAGATATGCACGTACAGTATGATATGCTCAGTTTTTAGTCATGTCAGCCATGAAATCATGATCAGTCATTCATGCTATATATGCACTGTTTTATCTTTTCTCCCCTCTCAAGCAGTCATCATTCGAGGATGAATGTTTCCAAGGAGGAGATATTGTAATACCCCGAAAAAATCCAAACCAATATTAGAGCCATGTACCAAGATCATGCATAGTACATCATGGTTCTTTTATAGTTTTATGAGTAATTTAGATGTATATTAAGGCTTCAAATAACTCCCATCTATCAGACGAATCAAAACATTCCTTACCGATTGAATTCTTGAGAAGGATATTGGTATAGTCAACTTCAAACGAGTATATCTCTCATTATACTTGGAATTTTTGATCTTATCACCTATCAACAGATAGATAATTGAATTATATTTCCAACCATACCAATTTTGTCTAATACGATATCAAAGCAAAGAGTTATCCCCATTTTATTCCAGCATATCAAGCTAAAAAATGGTGACGACGTTTCTGATGGGCTATCACGTTTCTGACGAACTTTTTGACGACGTCGTCACATTCTGACGACATTTCTGACGACGTTGTCATCCCTGGGCAGAAAATCAAGAATTTGGACCCCTTATGTGACGACCATTCGTGGCGGCCTATCACGGACCCAACGTCCTGTCACGGATGACGTCAAGTATATTTTTCCAGCAATTCAAGGGCATTTTTGCAAGGGTATTTTGGTCATTTCTTTCACCTTCCACGACTTATAACCCTAAAGAGGCGTAATTTTTCCCATTTTTATTCAGTTAAGCATCTCAAAAACTCTCTCTTATACTCTCAACCACAAGATTAGGGTTTCAATCAAACTCATCTCTCAAAAGCAAGATTCAAGCCTTTTTCCAAGATAATCAAGAATTAAGTTTCCCAATCGAAGAACTCTCCAGCAAATCATCAAGGTTTCCTTTCTAAGGTATGCGTGCGTTCATTCATGGACTCCTTTCGTCCATGAAGTTCAAGAACCCTTTTCTAAAACTATATATTATGGTTTTCATGTTATGAATGGGTTGTTGATCATGTTTATGTGTTGAATGCAGCCAAGATAGAATCTTTATGTGTTATTATGAATCTATAACATCATATGAGTTGAAAACGTGTAGTTTGATTATTTATGATGAGTAATTGTATGATTTACACCTATGCCTAAGTTGTGCATGTAAGGTGTTTGATAAAATACCTAAGAGACTAGAAATCATGCATTATAGCTAAATTATGACTAAGGGAAGGATTCATGATAGGCCTCTATGATTCAATGTCATCCATGTTGATAATGTGTCTTGTGAACATTGTTGGATTACTCATGAACTAGTCTTGTGGAATTATTCTATGCTTACTTGCAAAACCCACTCATGTACAAGATGTAGAATACCCATGTACTTCATGAAATTCCCTAAGTTATGATATTATGGATTGTGGTTGTAATATGTAATGAGCATGATATTGAAAGCTATGCAAGTATATACATGTGGTATGAAATTCCCTTCCATGAAATAGATTGTTGAGAACCATGCTTAGTATGAAATCCCTTATTTATGATATTATGGATTATGGACTCTACTCTTATGATCAAGTCAGTCATGTGTGTCAGTTTCCTTCTATTGAGTCCTGGGGGTACTTGTACCCAAAAAATATAGTGGTGTGCCTAGAGTCATGTCATGTTTTCATGATACTCTCAGTCAAGCCATGATCTATAGAAATCAGTCAGTCATGTGACTCAGGAAAACTCAGTAATCTCAGTAGTTCAGTATTCTCAGTAATCTTAGTGCTCAGTAACCTCAGTAATCACAGTAAATATCAGTAACTTCAGTACTCTTAATCAGTCCTCAGAACTCATTATATTCCATCCGTCATTAGAATCCAGTAAACTCAGTTTTAGCTCCGCTAAACAATACCACTATTTTCAGTTCAGTTAATCAGTATCAGTTCAGCAAATCAATTCAGTTAAGTTATTTAGTTCAGCCCAGTTATTCAGTTCAGTTTCTTTCAGATAGGAGTAGGATTCAGCACCGAGTGAGCCTAGGGATGGGAACTCACCTGCAAGATTAGGACTGAGATCCTTAGAAGCAATACCTAAGTTCCAGAACTACGTAGCCAGCGTAGGTACGAGATGTCACCCGTTAGATAGGACTGACATACTCAGGGGTCACCCGTTAGCACATTTATATGTATAGGACTATTCCCAGGAGTCACCCACTAGATTAGGATTGACTCCACAACAGATATCTTTACTGGTGGAGTGGTACTGACACCCTTCCAGTCAGGGCAGAGATTGGACCCCAGTCAGATTATCTTGGGGCATGTCGGTTAGATGAACACATCCCACAGTTTCAGTTACAGAATCAGGGCTTTCAGACACAGTCAACTCAGCTTAGTAGTACAGATTCAGTACTGTTAGATACAGTCAATGCTTATCATTGTAAATAGACTTCAAGATCACCCATTAGCTAGGACTGATCTCAACTATGATTAATCAGTATCAGAATCATTAGATTTAAAGATCACCCTCTAGATAGGACTGATCTCAGACTAAGTCAAATCATCCTTATTATCAGTATACTCATGATCACCCGCTAGATAGGACTGATCTCAAATTTAGTTACTCCAAGTAGAACGGAACTCAGATAGTTCCATCAGAACTTAGACTGTCAGATACAGTCTCTTAGAATCTATTATATCAATTAGTCCAATCATTACATTTATATCATCTATATCAGTTGTCATAGATAACGTTACCAGTATTCAGTTTTAGAACTGTTAGACACAGTCATTCAAACCTGTTCTTCATAATTTGAACTGTCAGAAATAGCCGTTCATATATTCAGTATCTCACTATCAGTACACTCATGTTTTCAGTATTCAGACTCAGTAGCCAGTATCTCCACGAGTTCAATTACAATTATGTATGCATGTATGTATTCTCACGTTCATATTAGTCAGCATTGTTCATGCATATAACCCTTTGCATTTAGCCTACCTCACTCGTATACTCAGTACATTCAGACGTACTGACGCATTTACGCTATGGTGTTTTCTCTTATGTTACACCATAGGTTCAGAGGCACGAGCTCCAGATCAGCAATAGCATTCCAGTGTTCAGAGTTTGCAGTGAGTCCTTCTCATTCGAGGATGATATGATTATTGCTACATTTACTATTTAGTTGCTAGATGGAGTTAGTTGGAGACATGTTCCTTCAACTCCTTATTCAGTTCAGTTAGAGGCTTTTAGACTAGATGTCAGGTTAGATATTCAGATCTCATTATTTTCAGTATTTATGACTTGTTTTGGTATTGTTATACCCTTTTCAGACATTTTGTTATCAAACATTTATTCAGTTCGAACCTTATGGCCTTTCATGTTCACGTTTCTGCATTTTATGATATATTATGCAGTATACAGGTACAGATATCAGTCATGGGTTAGCTTGTGGTCCTTCGGGGTCATGAGTACCGTGTAGCATTTTGGTTCAGAAAATCGGGGTGTTACACTCTTAAATCTCCAAAATACATACTATGTCAATTTCTACGCCGGACTAGTCTATGATATCTAAATCCACTCTTAGATGTATAGAAAGCCATGATTAGTAATGAAGTCTAATGCACTAAGATTCAAGTTAACAATCTACATGTTTCAACTCTTTGATTCTAATTTAGCCTATACAATCTAAATAAACACAACTCTTGAGTTAAATCAATTCAACACCTAAAACACATCACTAATCCACCACTACTATGACAAAGCTCAATCTAACAAGGGATAAATCTACCCTACTTCGACACTGAAGAAAGCTTACAAACAGCTAAACCTTTGACTTTGTTTTCTGAGAAGCCACGTCAAGATGCCAAGATATCAATAACACATTCTACTTATTAATACGATAATATTGATACCATATTACACCATTGTGCTTCGAGTTAAAAAATTAAGCCAAAAACCCCATAAGGGTCCCACTTATGGAAAATCTAATTTTTGAAACCAATCCAACATGATATCAAGCTCACGAAGTCAAAATCCTCAAAAATAGGTAAAAACCAACCAAATCTTTTGGCTAAAATCAAGCCCTAAAGGATTTGGAGCTTTAGTCAAATAATCAAGAAATTCAAGCATGAATTTGAAGGATTCTTACCTTAAATCCAAAGAAAATTGTGAAAATAAATGTTAATCAAGCTTACAAGTCACCCCCAAGACTCAATTTAAGGTTATCACACTATTTAGGTTTTTGTTCTCAAGAGAATAGGTGGATATGGGTAAATTCGCGACCTAAGGGGTCTATTTATTCCCCTTTTTAGTAGTCAAGTGTTGCAATCACACAAACTGGATGCAAAAGCAGATATGGTGATCGTCATACTTCTTAGTGAGTTTTTTGTACCCTCTACATATTGTGTGTGATCCCGGGCCACACCAGATGACAGCTGAAACTTGGTATTTTTCCAAGTTTTTGCTAAGGCCTTGGGATTCATTAGAAATCCAATATTTGAAAATAAATTATGTAAACACAGTAACTTTGATGTTTTGGACACAACGGAAATGTCAAATTTTCCATCTGACTTCATTTTAACCTAATGTGGGTCCCACACCCATATTTCTAATTTTCAACTTTCTGACCAATATGTCAAAATGAGCTCAAGTGTATTGATACCCAATCCAAAGGTCTACCTAGACTAAAATTGATATTTTAGAGCTACTGGCGCAGTGAAAATTTGCATCTAAGATTATTTTGCTAAAGTTTTTGCCCGGTGGCCATTTAGAACTAGTGAATATTTCAAAATAAGGAATTGGCTTTAAAAACTAAATGAACTGCCTGGTAACCAAACTGCCAGTCCCAACAAGTTGTAAGTAACTTGGGGAAACTATAAAAATGATCTAATAATGAAAGTAAGAGGAAGTATAGAGATGACCTGAAGGGTCATTATAAGAAAACTAGTGCCTTGCCACTTTTATACTAAACAAGTGTTACACCACCCTTATCTCAGTGTCTCTACCCCTATATTTCCATAAGTCCACTATTTCATCCTCAATAATACATTTAGAAAAATAACTCATAGCAAAATATTATGTAATATTGACAAGTACAATCATATAGTAAGTTTAGCAATCAATACACTTGTACATCTATAAGGTTCATTCCCATCATAAGGTTCATGCATGAAATAAAAAAAAGGGGTGAAAGGGTCACCCAAAGTCGTATATATAAGGTGGAAGATAAAAAGATATTTTTATAATAAAAAAGAATCTATTCAGATTCATATTTGAAAATGGGTAATCAATCATTCTTGTCTGGAAAAACAAGACAATCTACTCTTATTTCACGTTATCAAGGGACTACACTTATATTTAACTTTTGACATAATCATTTCTTGTTAGCATGTATTACAACTAAATGACAAACATTTAATTAAACATGCACACATACAATCAAATTGAGCCTTAACTCAAATTTAACCATAACCTAATTCAAATCAAGCCTTGTAATGCTATAAATGACTCGAGCCTTGCCCTTTCTTGCAGCCTTGACTTGATCTCAACCTCTGCTTGATCTCAGTCTAAAAATAACAAATGAAGTTAATTCAACCAATACACAACCAATTCCATACATTATAATCTAAATCCATGTACATTGGCAATTTTTAGAATCTAGGATTTTCTGCCATTTATTCCACTTAATTTTTTTCATAAAGCAAGATTAAAAGAGCAATTTCTAGCTAAGAAATCATAATTCAACCATTATGGACTATTATCAAGTGATTTAAACCCCTTTGTAACCATATTATACTAGCTTATTCAACTCAGGGTTACATCCACCATCCCTAACATTATTAATCCCTATGAATTCTAAGGATTTTGGGATTAAAATTACGTTAGAGAGAAGTAAATTTACTTACCTTATGAGTAGGAATCAATGAAAATATCTAGAAGCTTCCACATGTTCGTCCTAACTCAAACTTTGAATTCTCCTGACATAGAAACATTAACAAAAATAGACTCACACTACAATGATACCATTCACGCTATAGTGAGACCACTAGAGCCACCCTCCTACCTACAATGGTTGTAGTGAAGTAGAAACTCAATACTTGGTTCCAGTTTTTTAATTTTACAACACAATGCTCAAAATTCAACCTTATGAACTAACCCTTTTACATCAAATACTATATCTGGAATTCTAATGACCCAATTTTATTTTAAAGGTTATATATATTATTAAATTTCTTTGATAACACAATATAATCTTCAATCCATGAAACATTACACCATCATTGACCAGGTTCACCTAGACCACACATACCTAATTTCCTACAAAACTAGCCCAACCTAAAATTTTAAAATTTTCATCTAGGGAGAAACTTTACCCAAATTTTCCTATGCTAGGCATTTCCACAACGTAAAGCGTCATTACATTAACTAACAATTTTACTATCATTTATTCCTAAATGACAATAATTAGGTAAAGAAAGATGCTCCCAAAGAGTATTGCTGAAATGTCAAACAAATGAGGGTACTTACTGCAAATGTCTACTTCAGTCTTCAAAATGGCCTCCTTAGCTAAACAATTTGTCCATTAGACATTCACATACTTAATATTATTCAATATCAATTTTAAGACATCTTAATCAAGTGTAGCAACAAGATTTTCTTCATAGGAGAGATTTTTATCTAGTGACACCAATCCTAAATAACAGTGTGGTTGTCATCACCATGTATTTCTTTGTCATAGAATCATGGAATATTGAATGTAATCCTACTAAGCTCTAAGGCAATTCATGCCTACAAGCCTCCTTACCCACCTCCATATTATCTCAGATAGACCAATGACTTATAATATTCCTTTCCTAGTTGAGAACTTAACTAACACATATTTATCGTTCTTGAAAACTATTTCCCTGACTTTCAAATTTTCATAATACTTTTGTCAAATTTGAGAAGCTAATAACTTTCTTTGAGTGAGAATCACCTCCTCATGTGACTTTATAAACAAATAGATGCCTAAAGGCTTCACATCACCCACCTCAAACAAGCCTCTGAGAGATTTACATCCTCTCCAATACAAGCCTCATATATGGCCATATCGGAGCTACAATATTAAATATTTTTGTATGAAGATTTTAACAACGATAGAAATTAATCTCAATAACCCACAAAATCAGCCACAGATGTCCGAAGCAGTGTCTATCAAAATTTGAATAATCCTCTATGACTATCCATCCATCTAAGAAAGAAAGGCAGTACTGATATCTAACTTAGTACCCAACTTCTCATATAACTTATGCCAAAAATTTAAATTAAATTATGTATCTCTATCTAATATAAAGGATATTGTAAGTATATGCAACTTTAATATATACTTATATGATACCTTAAGTTCTTGAGCACTAAAAACTCCATGAGATAAATAGTTAGACAAGCTTTCAAATGACTTTAGTTTTACCATAATCCAAGGTCAGGGTAAGAAGTTATGGTCAAATTATTGTGTTGATGTTTAACAATAAATGACAATGACTTAGACCATGACTCGTTATCTAGCATAACGAGTCATGGGGAGGACTCATTGCCACGTCAGTAAGGAAGCCCATAAATTGGCCCCTTGTAATGAGTCCAGGGTACGACTCATTGTGAGACACAACGGTCATAATAGTGAAGGGATAGATTTTTATCCTTGAGTAATGACTCCATCACGACTCATGGTAAAATCTCACGAGTCGTTACCCAAGTCATGATGACTATTCCCAGGCTTTTTCTATACATTTTAATTAGGATATTTTTGGTTTTTTACTCCCTTCAAACTCTTGTTCCATGACTAAAAATACCCAAATTACCCCCTTACATAAGTTATAAAAATCAAAACCTTATTTCTTCTTCTTTAACTCCCAGGGTAAGAGATATTAGTGTTTTATAGAGAATTTATCATTCAAGCTCCAATCTTTAATTTCTCTTCAAATTATACGGTATTTCAGGCATGTTTCTCATCCCTAACTTATGTTTTTACATTGTGATATTTATTTAGTCATTATTCACACGATATATTTGAAATAGAGTTGAGGGTTTTTGATTGATTATATCCAAATTGTTTTTCCCATGTTTAAATGTATATTTCATTCTTTTAATTGATGGTTTGGGGCTGAATTGGTGCATTTTTTTAATGATTGGAATGGCAGACATGGGTTTCCCCAAATTGGATAAATTTTGGCTTCATAATTGTATTAACCTCAACCACTTTACAATAATAGTTTTAAATATGGTTATTTATAAAACTTCACTTGTTTTGAACCCATTGCATTACGTTAAAGGATAAATGGATAATAGTGATTTTGGAAATCCCTTGAGAGCTATTGTTTTGGATTTTAAATAGAACTTGGGAGTCTAATGGTTATATGGATTAGTTTGGCGTAATTGAATTAGATTGAAATTATATTGATGATGATACCATATTGGAAAATGCCTTAATAGTGTTTCCTTGGTTAGTGGTTGGGTTTATGTGTAAGCTATTATAATTTGGGCTTAAGGGGAATTGTGTAGCTCACGGTGAGATATAGTCCTAGAGGGGACCAATACTGGAAACTATGTTTGCCAATGTGGGGGTCTATCTAATCATGTACTTGGTGCATACTTTATATTTCAGATGGCCATCACCTTGGTGTCTTTAGATTTTCTTTAATTTCCTCAACATGTGCAACTAACATGCATTGGGGTCCCTCCAGTAGGGAGAGATGGACCCATATAGCCCATAGGTGCCTTTAGGATGGACTGAGCTACATAGTTCAGGTTAATATTTTAAATTCTTATGTTCATGACCCTTATCCCTATTTATAGAGTGCATACTTGACCTAGGGTCCCTACTCTTGACTGTACTGCTCCACATAAGGATCCACCAGTCCCTACTAGTCCTCCTCGGGCTTTCAAGGCTAGTGATACTTATTATTAGTTACCTGATATTTCTAATGTGGAGTTTCATTATTTTATTCATATGCTTGCCCAACTGTTGGCATTGCAATCTCATCGGTCTGATTATGTTGGTTCTACTGCTAGTTCATCTGAGGTCAATCGAGTTGGCTTGTTTATGAGATTGAATCCCCCAACCTTTACAAGCTATGAGGTTGAGGAGGATCCTAAGGAGTTTATTAATGACATGGAGAAAAATTTAGGGTTATGAATGCTACTGAATTTAAGGAGTGTAGTGTTTAGCCTATCAATTGAAAGATATGGCTTACTAGTGGTATGAGGAGTGGAAAGTGATAAGGGATGATGATGCTGAGTAGACAGTATGGGATAAGGTTTTAGGTGTTTTTCTTCATCACTTCTTTTCTTAAGAGTTAAGGGAAGCTAAGGTATAAGAGTTAGTGAACTTGAAGCAGGGAAAGATGAGTATGAAGGAGTATGCCCTAAAGTTCCAGCATTTGTCTTGTTATGCTCCAGAGTTTGTACAATATAAGGTTCATAATGAGGAAGTTTGCTTTTGGTCTGTCTCATGAATTGGTGCTGGAGTGTAATACTACTATGTTAAATAATGACATGGACATCACCAGGCTGGTGGTTTATGTACAACAGGTGGAAAATAAGACAAAGAAGTAGGTAGAGAGAGGGAAGAGGCAGAACAATAAGTTTAGATTCAGAGCAAGATGTAAATTAATAGAATAGTAAGAGAGATGGTAGGAAGTGGTCTAAGAAAATAAATTGGGAAAATTCTTATTCGATAGCTTGTGCTTCTTATCTTAAGTCTTTAGGTGATCATTGCTTTTAGAATAGTTATGGTTCTAAGGCACAAGGTGACTAATATCAGGAAAGTGGATATCAGTCATCCTCGCTTTACCCTCTTTGTCATTTTTGTAGTCAGCTTCATCATGGATATTATAAGGAGGGGAGGAACTTATGTTTTAATTATTGTTAGCCTGGTTACGTATAGAAGAATTGTGCTATAGATAGAGTTTCCACTAGATCTAATAAGGTCTCAATCACCATCTCTTTGGATCCTATACCTATGGGTGCCACTTCAACTACCGAAAATAAAAAGAATCATATTTATGGACTTGCTACTCATCGGCAATCTGATGCATCCTAGATCTTATCACTAGTATGTTATGAATCTTTTCCATGATGTTTATTGCTTACTTAGTCTGGGTTCTGCCCTATCTTATGTGACTCCTTATGTGACTTTAAACTTTGGTCTTAATCTTAGAAATATTTCCAACCTCTTTGTTATGTCTACTCTGGTGTGTGATTCTATTATTGCTAGAAAAATCTATAGGGATTGTGTGGTGTCCATCCTTCATAAAAAAATTGGTGGATTTGATAAAACTGTATATGGTGGATTTTGATGTAATCTTGGGGTTGGATTGACTTCATTCATTCTATACTTCTCTGGGTTGTAGGATCTAAAAGGTTAGTTTTTATTTTTCTAATAAACCGGTGATTGTATGGGACGGGAGTTCCTTAGTACCCAAAAGGAAGTTTATTTCTTATATTATAGCTCAGAAAATGATTTCCAATGAGTCCTTCTTTGCAATCTATCCTTGTGGTTAATGAATTTCCTAATGTTTTCCCGACGATCTTCCCGGGATTCCTCCCAATAAGGAAAAAGATTTTGGGATCGATCTTCTAGTGGATACCCATCTTATTTTTATTCCTCCTTATAGGATGGATGTGGATGAATTAAAAGAGCTAAAGGAGAAATTAAATGATCTTCTTGACAAGGGTTTTAACCATCCTTGTATTTCTCCGTGGGTGCTCCTGTATTTTTTGTGTGAAAGAAAGATAGGTCTCTTCAGATGCATATAGACTATCAATATTTGAATAAATTTACCATGAAAGATAAGTACCCTTTCTAAAGATTGATGATATTTTTTATTAGCTTCAGGGTGCTAGGTATTTCTCTTAAATTGGTCTCTGTTTGGGTTTCACCATTTAATAATTAAAGAGGTTTATATTCCTAAGACTGCTTTACAAACCTGGTATGGACATTATGAGTTCTTAGTTATTTCATTTGGGTTGACTAATGCTCTGACTGCTTTCATGGATCTTATAAATTGAGTGTTCAAGCAGTTTCTGTATCTGTATGTTATAGTCTTCATCAATGACATCTTGGTGTACTCCACAAGTGAGGAAGATCATGTCAATCACCCTCAAACTATTCTGCAAACTCTTAAGGACTAGAAATTATATGTAAAATTTTCTAATAATGAATTATGACTAAGTATCATGACCTTCCTTGGGCATGTTGTTTCTAGCGAAGGGATAAAGTTAGATCCATAAAAAGTTGAGGTAGTTAAAAGGTGGACTAGAACCACGATTTCAACTGATATTAAGAGCTTCTTGGTCTTGGTTGGGTATTATAGGTGATTTGTGGAGAGTTTCTAATATATTGCTGCTCCACTGATAATTTGACCTAGAAAAAGGTTATGTTTTTGTGGTCTGATGTTGTGAGGGTAGTTTTAAGAAATTAAAGGATAGGTTGACTTTGTGCTATCTTTGACCCTACTCGAGGATAGTAATTGGTTTTTGGTGTATTATGATGCATCTCGTGTGGGACTGAGTTGTGTGTTTATGCAGCATGGTGAGGTTGTAGCCTATGCTTCCAGGCAACTTAAGGTTCATGAGAGGAATTACCCAACTCACAATCTAGAATTGGTGGATGTGGTTTTTGATTTGAAGATTTTTTTGCCATTATTTGTATAGGATTTATGTGGATATTTATTGATACCATAAGATCATGCAGTAAGTATTTATGCAGAAGGAATTGAATCTTAGGCAGACACAATGGATTAAAATACTAAAGGATTATGACATGAGTTTGCACTACTATCCAAGTAAAGCTAAAGTTGTTGTTGATGCTCTTAGAAGGTTGTCTATGGGTATCTTATCACATGTTGATTAGGAGAAACGAAGATGGGTAAAGGATATTCACAGTCTGGCTTACTTAGGAGTTTATTTCTTAAACTTTAAGGATAGAAGACTGATCAATCCAGAAGTGATCATCTCTTGGTGTTGAGGTGAAGGAGAAGTAGGCTTTGGATCCCATACTTATGCAAATTAAGGATGATATGGGTTAGCAAGAGGTGATGGCTTTTAAGATTGGGGGAGATGGTATCTTGAGGTATCAAGGAAGGTTGTGTGTTCTTGATGTAGATGGAATACAGGGAAGGATTTTGACTGAAGTTCACATATCTAGACATATCATTCTTTTGGGTTTGACTAAAATATACCATGAATTGAAGGAAATTTACTGGAGAAATAATATGAATAGTGATATGGCAAATTTTGTTGCTAAGTGTATGGTTTTTCAGCAAGTCAAGGTTGAGAATTTGAGTCTTGGTAGCCTGTATCAAGAGATAGAGTTGCCCATGTATATATGGGAGATGATCAATATGGATTTCATTATAGGTTTTCTGCAGTCTCGTAATCAGTATGATTCTATTTTGATCATTGTGGATAGAATGACCAAGTCTACTCACATCTTGCCAGTGAGGACTATGCTAAGTTGTTCTACTCTAGAGAGGATTATGTTTAGTTGTTCATTCATGTTATAGTAAAGTTTCATGGAGTGCCAATGTCCATCATTTTAGATCGAGGTATGCAGTTTTCTTCTCACTTTTGGCGTTCATTTTTGAAAAGTTTGGGTACTTAGGTGAACCTTAGCACCGTTTTCCACCCTTTAACAAATGTATAAGAAAAATGAACTATTCAAACTTTGGAGGATATGCTAAGGGCCTATGTGATCAATTTTAAAGGTAGTTGGGTTGACCATTTTCCCCTTATTGAGTTCTCTTACAACAACAGTTATCATTCCTTCATTCAAATGGCTTCTTTTAAGGTTCTTTATGGTAGAAGATGTAGGTCTCTTATTGGGTGGTTTGATGTAGGTGAGACTAGTTTTTTTTCCCCTAGCTTGGTTCACCATGCCATGAAAAAGGTTGAAGTGATTAGATAAAGACTTAAGACTACTCAGAGTAGTGAAAAATCTTATGCAGATATGAGTCGAAGGGAATTGGAGTTTGAGGTTAGTGATTAGATATTCTTGAAGGTTTCTCCTATAAAATAAGTAGTGAATTTTTGGAAAAAGGGGAAGCTCAATCCCTATTACATTTGTCTGTATCAGATTGTGAGGAGAATTGGGAATGTCTCTTATGAATTAGATTTACCAACGAGTTTAGCTTCGATTCACCCCAATTTTCATGTGTTCATGCTTAAGAAGTGTGTGGGTGATCCCTCTTTGATGGTGCTAATCGAGTATGTTTGTTTCATGGATTAATCTTATGAGGAAGTCCCAGTTGAAATATTAGATAGGCAAGTTCGTAGATTGAGGCCAAGTATGTAGCTTCGGTCAAGGTCCTTTGGATAAATAAAAAAATGGAGGAATCTACAAGGGAATATGAAGATGATACAAATTCCCAGTGTCCATTCTTGTTTCTAGCGATTGATGAAAATGCTTAAGGTATGAGATTCGATTCCTACTTATTGAATTTTGAATTTGTCCTGGGATTCTATTTGCATTCTTTCTTTTATCATGCTAAGGGTGCCTAAATTTCTTATTCGGGGATGAATGATCCAAAGAAGGGGGGGAGGGGTAATGTGATACCCCATGTTCTTGAGCACTAAACCCTTCATGAGATAAATGGTTGGACTAGTTTTTTAATGCCTCTAGTCTCGCCTTAACCAAGGTTTGGGTAAGAAGTTATGGTCAAATTACAGTGGAGATGTTAAAATAACATTGACAACGGCTCAGACCATGACTTATTATCTAACATAACGAGTCGTGGGGAGGACTCGTTGACCCAAAGTGAGGAATCCCAAGCTTTTGTCCCTTGACAATAAGTCTAGGGTATGACTTATTGTGAGACACAACGAGTCTTTATGAGGTACCCATTGTCATAACAGTGAAGGGCTAGATTTTTTATCCTCAGGGAATGACTCCAGGCCACGACTCATGGCCAGACCTCACAAGTCATTACCCAAGCCGTGACAACCATTCCTAATCTTTTCCTACATATTTTAAATTGGGGGTCTTTTGTTCATTTCCTCCCTTCAAACACTTGTTCCACAACAAAAAACACCCCAATTACCCCTCCGCCATCAATTATTAAAATCAAACCTTACTTTTTCCTCTTTAACTCCCAAGTAAAGGGATATTAGGGTTTCACAGAGAATTAATCATTCAAGCTCCACGCTTTGATTTCTCTTTAATGTTTTTGGTATTTCAGGCATGTTGCTTATCCCTGATGAGTGATGATTTTACCACTTATTCTCACTAAAAATTTGGGCACATTACCTTATTTTGAATGAGTGAATGAGACATATGGGTGATAAAATGCACTAACATCCACTCTTTGCAGGCATAGAGTTGAGGAGATCAATAGATGTGGATTAGAGTGTAAACTGATCATAAGGGAGCAAGAAAAGTGCAGTTGAAGACTTAGAGCAGGAAGGCCTCAGGTATCGCGGCTGAGGTATGCTTATCGTGATCATAATAGTCAAGAAAAAGTCATTCAACCACGATCATTGAAGTTAACTGTAGTCACATAACCATGGTCACAGCAAAACCCGCGCGATCACGGCTTAGCAGGAGAAATCCACCCAAGAGAAAAACTGGAAATGCACGTGGTTGATCCCAATTTTGACAAAAAGACTCAAACCCTAGCATCATAGATCATATTCCATCTTCCCCAATTTTTAGGTTTAGCTCTTGAGTTCATAGCTTTTATTTTTGGAGAAGAAAATATTGTATAATTTTTGGGTGAAGAATACATTGGAGACTTTCTAAGAGAAAGATTAGCTCACTTCCATTATTGATTTATGGGTGTGACAAGTTTGAAGTAACATTCACATAATCTTCAATAAATAACTTCAATGAAGATTATGGATATATCTATGCTTATTTATCTTATGTATAGCTAAATCTCCCTCTTGGGGTTATGTGTGAATAGGGGTTAAAATGTATATGGGTTGTTAGTGATTAGCTTCTATTTAGTAGTTCATATTTATGGGTTTTATCATTGCTATGTTAACTTGATTGGGGTTTGATGGGTGAAAGCACCAAATATCAACATGGGTGTATGAGTGAAAGCTCCATGCTCTTGAAAACCCAAAGCCATCTTCGAAAGAAGGGTTTTGGGTGAAGTTTAGTAATCCATATCACCCTTTAAAGAGGGATGTGGAGACCAAAGCAATGATAAACAACTATGTGTGTAGTTTGCTAGATTTTCACCATCTTATACATAAGGGTAAATGTGAGGTTGACTATACCATGGGTATCATTCTAGAAATAGGAATGCCTAGATTGAGGTTGTTGTTACCAATTTTTTAACACACCTATTAGGTATTCGAAAGAATCAATGGGTAAAAGTTTGGATTTTTGTTGAAAGACTAGCATCAAAATCTATAACCAAACCTACCCATATTTGATATACTAAATTCATGTTGATTACTAACATAAAGATGTCATTTCCTTAGTAATTCATAATCCCAAGATCTATACATAACTGCTAAAACTCTAATTATTCATAGCCCCGAATTTATACTAGAAAAAAGAAAAAAGAAACATTAGTGTTGATACCTATCTCCCTCATTTTTATCTTTTTTGTAAAATTTGTTTGAATTTAGATAGTATCTATTATTTTGAATTAACTTGATTGCCACTCACATTGCTCCTCATGGATTCTACCCTGACTCCAAAGTTTGGTAAATATATTGACGACGACCGCCTTGCACTTAAATCGATGTGTAAGTTGAGTATTATAAAAAATAGCGCCATTGTCGGGGAACAATTTGGCATATTAAGTTAGTTTAAAATTTTATCTTACTTGTTGAGTTTAAGATTTTATATATTTGTTTGTGAGTTTCTAGATATATTTTTATTTTATTTTACTTTCTCTATGACATCTTCCGATGAGTGTGATGTCGGTTGTTAGGAATCCTATCATGAAGACCCATGCCCACTTTATAATGGGAAACACTTCAGGAGAGATCGTAACTATTCTTCCCAAAGAGAGATGGACCCACCATCTTAATCCTATGAGGATTATAAGTGTTCTTTGTGTAGTTTTCAAGAAGGAAATTGGGATGACTGTCCAAATGCCCCCTATTATGCTAACCGGGTTGCTAGTTCTTCTTATGAGTTTGATAGGTCCTATGACGAGAAGAATGAAGAACAACATACTAAATACAATAGCTTTCACACAAGGATACAAGATATTTTGGATTTCTTGGTGGCAACGGGGGAGAGTATACAAGCCATACAACAAGAGGCATTAGGATGGAAAAGTGTCAAGATTGGGGAATTAAGCAAAGAAGAAAAACTTAAAACTATCACTACCTTGACCATTTCCTAAGAGGAGGGTTATCAAAAAAAGAAACCAAGCTATGATGATGAGATTGGTAGTGAAAACTCCTCGGTGACATCCCAATCATCCAAATCATATGAGGAATAAGAGGCCAAAATAAAAGAAATGGCACTAGAGTCAAAAGAAGAATCAATGTGAACCTCTTATGATGACTCTAGTTCATTTTTGGGTGAATTTTCTTTGGAGGATGTTAACTCGGAGTTAGGAGCTATACCTCATTCAAATCACCTTTCAACATTATGCTTAGAGGATGTGATGAGGATCCATCCCTCCGAGAAAATGGTGCATTGTGGGGAGACAAAGTCCGATTCTTATATTTTGGAATTTGGAATTCTAATAGAGCATATGGAATCTCATCCACCAATGGCCAAGGAACTCAATTTCCAATGTACAAGGGATGGCCTATTGATGTGCTCACTTTTACCCAAGGAACCAAACCAAAAGTTTGACTAAAATTGGGTTAAAGGTTTAAATCTTCAAAATGGCGAGATCAAAGCGTGCTCTCCATGTCCTCATAACTTCTAAGTTTTATCTAGGAATATTTGAATCTTCTGTCCCTCTTCTGCTCATTGCATATTGAATGAAAGTTGGGATGAAGATTCAAATCCTCTAAGTGGAAACATAAAAGGAAGCAATGAAGTCGTCGTGTCATGACATTAAACTAAGCGATAGATGGGAGGCAACACATCATGCCACAAATAGTGGCATATATCCTTTTGATTTATTCATGTAGAGTAGATTTCATTTTTTGTGTTTTACATGCATAATCCATGAAATATTGGTGCTAAGAGGAATTTTGATTGAATTTGGAAAAGGAAAGTGTGAAATTGGCAAGTTTGGACTGAATAAGAAGTATAGGAAACCCAGTTGCTTGGTCTCAATTACCGTAACAGTGATCCATGACACCACTATCGCTGAGGTCGAATGACCGCGATCGCAATCAAATTAGGTTAAGTGACCATCTAAATGCCATTTGTTCCCACACTTGTCTCTCAAATTTCTCTCAAATTTGTGGCTTTGCATTGCATATCCAAGTGTCATTTCATTCCAATAGTATCATCTAACTTTGTAAGATGTCTCAACTCCATTGATTTTGATATAATTTCATGCTTAGAACTCATAGTATAGAAAAAGGCTTGAAATAGTTCTTTCATTGCTAAATACATGCTTAGTAGTGATTACTACTGTGGTTAGCTGTTGTGGGTACTGTACACAACAATGGGGAATTCTTGAGTACCCCAAAATTAAGCTTTATATTACTTAAATTAAAGTGTATGCCATGTGTGCGATTAAATACCCCTACGAATTCAATGTTCAATTTCTTTAAGGTCGGGGCTATGATCACACACTCTAGTCTTGAAATTTTCTATTTATAATCTTGTCATGCCTAGTTGAAATGAGGTATTAGGGTTAAAATTATATTTTAAACACCATGAAAAACTATCCAACCTGGTCTCAAGTACTGTGATTGCGGTCCTGAAGATAACGATTATGACACCGCGATCACGGTCAACATTCTGTGATTTCCATAACTGAGGGAAAATTTTGGCAGATTTCAAAACTTCTCTACATCTTCTGTTGCACCCAAAACCGCCCATAACACTATCACATGAGTTTACCTGTTTGTTCTAGTATATTTTTGGTATGATAATGCTAATGATGGTCTGAGTTGCATTATTCACAGGTTCTAAGCCTCAAAGATGGAAAATTTTGACAACTTCAGATTCATGGCCCCACAATGCTAGAATCTCTATGATACAGAATTGGACAGGACTAAATTACTCCCTGAAAGGGGTATCATCCTAGATAAAGTAGAGGAAAAGTTCCCAAGTTTTAAAGCCAGACTTACTCAGGTCGGGTGGATGTGCTTTGCCCCAGAACCTTATATTGCTATTGAGCGTTGGGTACATAAATTCCATACTAAACTAAGCATAGTTTCTTTCACGAACCCCAGTAATGATGATTCGGGGAAAACATGTAAACTTTGGAATAAACCAGATCAACGAGGTGTACAGACTCCCAAATGATGACGCGAAGCAATTCCATGCAAAATCATGCTAGAAAGGGACTTGGATGACAAATATTTTATATCTTGGCAAGGAGGTTCCCTGGGACACTACCAAGAGAGACATTCTGATGAATGACTTCATAGGTGAGGACAGACTTAGGCTGAATATTATTTGTAGTAGAGTATCACCATGCATCTATATGACCATTGTTACAAACTTAAGAGCTCTAATGGTGATCTGTCTTCTCTCTGGCAGCCCTGAATGTGGGCGAGATTATGAATTCAGAATGAAGGTACTTCAGAAATCATGGAGGTACATATCTTCTCCTCCCTTCCTTTATCACATATCTATACAGGAGGGAATAGGTAGAGAAGTATTCTATAGATACCTATATTCTCCCAAGCCCCCGCATCTTCCCACTAAAATTTAGAGATGAGGGTGCCCCAGGCTAGAGTAAGTAGAGAAAGGTGGACTTAGGCAAATCAATCCAAGAGGACACAGACTCCTGTAGAACTTTATCAGCTAACCCCCTCGATGACATATCAGGTCAGATGTGGGTGGTTAGAGAGTTATTATCCAGACTACCTCAGGGACCAAAAAAGTCCTCCATTACTCGCCACTCGTATGTAGCTCAGTTGGACTATGAGAAATACAGGGAAGAGTAGAAGAAGCAGAGAGCCACTATTACCATTTGGAGAGAGCCTATTCAGTCTTAGCTACATTACATTGGGACCTCAAGGATTCACATAAAAAAATAGTGAAGCGAGATAAATTCTTCAAAAAGTTGTGGTGGGGTTAACGGGCATCTTTGAGGTGCTCAAGCCCAACCATCGACTAACTTTATCAAGTATGGAAAGTGAGGATAAGGACCCTGTTAATAGTCTGTTGATAATGCTGAGGGTGATGGAGCAAAATCAGCGGGAGAGGATAGCTCTTGATGCATATTCAGGGAGACCCTTTTACTCTTGCTTACTCGCAAATGCAGTGAGAACAGTGCATTCTTTTAGTTGGGGATTACCCTATATATTTATTATTTTGGGGTTGTGCACCGAATAGTTCTGTTGATATTGTATTAGGATGACACTCTGGATACTATTTTTTTTTAATTTTTGAGTAAGATACATTTTTTGGTACCCTGATTGTTCCCACGTTTTATGGATTATCATATGATTTTTATTTTTAGTTTTTCTTTTGCTTTAATTTTGATGATACACAACTAGCTTGGCCCTATGATAGACTGAATAACGACATTCTTAAGGGTAAAGCGTCATGTTTAGGTTTTGAGGCACAGGTGCAGGGGAAGTATGAGTACCCGTATCATAGATTTCAAAAATGCAAGAGAAGTATGAGTACCTATGGCATTGTATGTTGTAAAGTTGGGGACATTTTATACACCATTGGTGAAGTCTGAGTAGCCATATGGATAGTTTGCCCATTTTGAGCCTAAATGTGAGACTAAGGCTTTGGTTGTAGCCATTGTTTAGAAAATTGTGTGAGAGGCTAATGCAAAATGAACAACCTCTTGCGTCAAAAAATTTTGAAAAATCAAGGGCATGGACGTGAGCAATGTTGTAACAAAACTTTTTCTCTTTTTGTTGCTTCATAAATTTTTACTTATGAATAGAATAGATACTCCTATTTTTTCTCTTGTGGGAAGGACATTTGAGCCCCCTTGGAGAATTTTTCATGTCATGTGTGGTGAGATTTTGGTATTCATCTCTTGTATACTTGTGTTATCTAGAACTTGCCCCGCTAGTCTTTCAAAACTTATTTTATAGTATGTGGTTGGAGAAATTATCTTAGGCCACATTTGTGATTTAGAACCCACTCTAGCCTAAAAATCCTACCCATGCATAATTATAATCCCTAGTACCTACTTTGAGCCTTTGGACCTTTCTTTGACAAACTCATTACAACTCGTAATTCATTCTTTTTACTCCTCTTTTGAATCTAACCCACCTTAAACTTGAAAATGTAACTTCAGTCTAAAATCCTAAGTTGGGGGTATTAAAGGTTGATGGAAGAAAGTGTAAGGCCACAAAATTGTTAGTGAAATGACTTATGAGCCTAAATCATGAAAATAAATAAATAGAAAATGAATGAGTCCATCAAAGGATGAATTGCTTGTATGTTTCAAGAAAAAGAAATGAAATAATAGTGGAGAACAAAGGAAGCAAAACATAGGCACAAAAAAAGAAAGAAAATAAATAAGAATGATCCTTAGTAAAAAAGGAGGATTGAAAAATTGTGATATAGATGTTCAAGGGAATGTGTAGCCATGTTATTCCCAAATCATATCCTATCCTAACCCAAACCTACGTTTCAAGCTTAGAAAATCCTTTAATATCTCCAACCATGTATTTTCTTCATAGTGACAATTGAAAATAGGGGCAAGCTTATGGTATGACACTTATTGCATAGAGATTTCTTTTGTGAGAGAGAGAGTTCTTGCACTTAAAAATATTTGTTGCATTTTGATAGCTTGTTGTGTAGAATTTTATTTCTTGTGAGTATTAGCATGTAAAACAAGTTAGGTGGGTGATTTTGTCACCTTCCAAAGAATGAGGCAAATGGAGTATAGCTAAGTTATGGTTCATAAAAGCCACCTCTAGAGTATTGGTTATTGTTTCTTGGTTTTTCTTTAAAGTCCTATGTATCCTTGAATGTTGAATTTATAATGAGAGATATAGTGGAAATTAGCTTAGCCCGTATGCAATGAGCTACTTGTGGTTGCGATTAAAGTTGAATTCATTGTGAGCTTTAAGGCATAAATTTTGGGCATAGAGAATTGGTGTCTCATGGTAAGAGGTACTATTTCTTGAGGACAAGCAAATGCTTTAAGTTGGGGGTGTTGATGAGTGATGATTTTAACACTCATTCTCACTAAACATTTGTGCATATTACCTTATTTTAAATGAATGAATTAGACATATTGGTGATAAAAGACACTAATGCCCACTCTTTGCAGGTATAGAGTTAAGAAGATCAAAAGATGTGGATTAGAGAATAAATTGATCAAAAGAGAGCAAGAAAAGTGAAGCTGAAGACTTGGAGCAGGAAGGCCTTTGGTACCGCGGTCGAGGTCTGCTAACCACGATCGCGGCAGTTAACCAAAAGTCATTCAACTGCGATTGTGGAAGTTAACTGCGGTTATGTAACCACAGCCGCAGCCAGACCCGTACGATTGTGGCTTAGCGGAAGAAATCAGCCCAAGGGCAAAACTGGAAATGCACGTGGCTGATCCCAATTTTGACAAAAACACTCAAACCCTAGAATCATAGATCATATTCCATCTTCCCCAATTTTTAGGTTTAGCTCTTGAGTTCATAGCCTCCATATTTGAAAAAAAAATATTGTATAATTTTTTGGTGAAGAATACATTGAAGACTTTCTAAGCGGAAGATTAGCTAATTCCATTATTGATTTGTGGGAGTGACAAGTTTGAAGTAACATTCACTTAAGCTTTAATAAATAACTTCAATCGAGATTATGGATATATCTATGCTTATTTATCTTATGTGTAGCTAAATCTCCCTCTTGGGGTTAAGTGTGAATAGGGGTTAAAGTATGTATGGGTTGCTATTGATTAGCTTCAATTTAGTAGTTCATGTTTATAGGTTTTATCATCGCTATGCTAACTTGGTTGGGGTTTGATAGGTGAAAGCCCCAAATACCCACATGGGTATGATGAGTGTCAACTCAATGCTCTAGAAAACCCAAAGACATCTTCAAAAAAAGGGTTTTGGATGAAGTTTAGGAATCCATATCATCCTTGAAAGAGAGATGTGAAGACCAAAGCAATGATAGACAATTGTATGTGTAGTTTGTTAAATTTTCACTATCTTAGACATAAGGGTGAATGCGAGGTTGACTATACCTTGGGTATCATCTTAGAAATAGGTATGCCTAGATTGAGGTTGTGGTTACCAATTGTTGAACACACCTATTAAGTATTTGAAAGAATCAATGGGTGAAAGTTTAGTGTTTTGTTGAAAGACTAGCATCAAAGTCTATAATCAAACCTACCCATATTTGATCTACTAAATTGATGTTGATTACTAACACGCACATGTCACTCCCTTAGTAATACATAATCCGAAGATCTGTGCATAATTTCTAAAACTCTAATTATTCATAGCCTCAAATTTATACTAGAAAAAAACTAAAAAGAAACATTAGTGTAGATACCTATCTCTCCCATTTTTATCTTTTTGTAAAAAAAATTTTGAATTTAGCTAGTATCTATCATTTTGAATTTACTCGATTACCACTCACATTGTTCCTCGTGGATTCGACCTCGACGCCAAAATTGGATTAATATATTGATGATGACCGCCTTGCACTTAAATCGATGTGTAAGTTGAGCATTATCAATCCCTAACTTGCTTTTTTACATTATGGTAGTTATTTAATTATTTTTCATGTGATTTAATTAATGGATTTGAAATGGGGTTGAGGGCTGTTGATTGATTATATTTGAATTATTTTCCCTATGTTTAAATGTGTATTTCATGCTTTTAATTGATTGTTTTGGGACTGAATTGGTGCATTGTTTTAATTGTTTGAATAGGGGACATGGGTTTCCCCAAATTGGATGAATTTTGGCTTGATAATGGTACTAAACTCAACCCACTTTACAATCTGGGTTTTAATTATGGTTATTCTCACAATTTAACTTGTTTTGAACCCATTACATTGCATTATATGATAAATAGATAAAAATTATTTTGGAATGCCCTTAGTGGCCATGGTTTTGGGTTTTAAATGGAACTTGGGAGCCTAATGGTTATATGTATTGGGTTACGTAACTGAATTAGAGTGAAAGCATATTGGTATGATGATACCATGTTAAAAAATTTCTTATTAAAGATTCCTTGGTATATGGTTAGGTTTATGTGTAAACTATTTTTGTTCTGGCCTAAAGGGAATTGTGTATCTCACTGTGAAGGTGTAGTCCCAGAGGAACCAACACTCGAAATCGTATTTGCCTAAATGGGGATCTATATGACCCTGTTCTTGGTGCACATTTTATATTTTTAATGGCTATCGCCTTTGTGTATTTAGCTTTTCCTCGGTTTCCTTGGTATATACGACTAACACGCACTAGGGCCCTTCGAGCAGAGAGAGTTAGACCTATATAGCCCATGGGTGCCTTCAGAATGGAGAGAGCTACACAGTTAAGGTTAATACTTTAAACTTCCATGTTCAATACCCTTGTCCCTATCCCAACATCATATACATGTATATTTAAATATTTTGCATGTGGTTTTAACTAGCATTTGGCAATGGCATTATTTTATCACTTTCCTTGAGTTACATGCCAGTGTTTGCCCTACTGAGGATCCCTGGATACTGCATCATTTCATGATGTAGGGTCCGATGGCTTTTCTTTTACTCCTGTGCAGCATTAGGTGGTATGGTATGTTGGTTGAGTTACTGTGAAGTGGTGAGCCTCCATCTTTTGATATTTCTAGTTTTAAAGACTTTTATGGACAATATTGGGATGATTGGTTGTCTTGTTTAGACTCTTAGATTTCATTTGATTAATCTATATTATTTACTATTTTGGCTGGCTTCTTCTATTTGTTATATTGTGCTCTTGAGGTTAGTCTAAGGGGGTGGTCTCCGGCCCACGATGGGCATGAGATACCCATCACGACTAGGCCCTGGTTTGGGTCGTGACACCATAACCTAGGTATTTTTTAACTTCTCCATATTATAATTCACCTTGACTAAAAATAAATTTGTAGAATGGTTAGCTTGTCAACAATAATCCTAATTGAGTCATACTGCTCCAAGATCCTAGGAAGACCTACCATAAATTTCATGACAAATCTCTCCCACTTCCATTTTGGAATAGGCATTCGCTGAAGTAGACATGTAGCTTCTCATGTTAATACTTAACCTTCTGATAATAATGACACTTTTATATATATATACTACAATATCTCACTTTATTCTGGGTGACTAATAAAGTTGTCTTAAATCACGATACACCTTGGTAGCACCAGTATGTATCAAATACCTTTAGCCATAAGCTCTAGCTAATAGGGTAGAAATTAATTTATCAACACGCGCCACACACACGTCCCTTCACTCTAAAAAAACCACAACCATCAAGAGTGGACTCTCACGCCCCACCACACACCACCTTTTTCTAAAGCTTATTCAGGTGTTCATCTTCAATACTGGCCAATAGTCTTTATTTTTTAGGCATCCCAAACCGTATAAACTGCTTTGCTAAATTTGAAGCATATTTCCTAACAAAATACTTGATAATTTAAAACAAACCAAGCTTTCCATACTTATAGATTTCCTGGTCAATTCATCTGCTACCACATTATCCTTTTCAAATGACATCGGATCTAACATCATATTTTTAATGACTCAATCCATTATCGTTGTCTTAGATTTAGGTCCATCTAAGTGAACACATGCTGCATGTTTTGATGATTCATGAACACCTCACATTTCAATCCATCTAAGTAGTGCTTCCATATCTTTAGCACGAAGACCACAACTTCTAGCTATAAGTCATGAGTCAAATAGTTCCTTTGATGAACCTTTAATTGCCTTATAGCATAGGCAATTACATTCTTATCCTGCATCAATATATCACCCAATCCAGAACATTAAGCATCACCAAACAATATATTGTTTTTACATTCAATAGACAAGCAAGAATAAGAGTGTTTCTCAAATGGGACTTGAACTTTTAAAAACTCTTATCACACTTGTTTGACTAACAAAAGGCATCTCTTTTTTAGTCAATCTCCTCAAGCTGTAGTAATAGAAGTAAAGCCTTTAATAAACTTACAGTAATAGCTAGATAGACCCATAAAGCTACGAACTTCAATAAGAAAGGAGGTCTTAGCCTAATTGTTTATCTCTTTGATCTTTTGAGAATGCATCGTCACCCTTTATCAAAAACAACATGCCCTAAAATAGTCACAAATGACCAACACTATATCCAACAAACCCAAAAAGGATATAAAGACACCATTCATAAATCTAATAAAAGTTGATGGTGCATTAGTCAACCCAAAAGACATCACCAATAACTCAAAATACCTATAGTGATCTTGGAAGTCCTTATTAGGAATATCATTAGGCTGGATATTCAATTGATGCTTCCCCAACCTTAGATTTATCATAAAGAACACCAAAGAACCCTAGAACTTTTCAGAAAGTCATCTATCCTATGAAACAGGTACTTATTATAGATATAAACCTAATTCAGTTATTGGTAATCTATGCATATTCGAAGACTACCATCTTTCTTTTTAACAAATAAAACTATAGAACCCCACAACAAAGTAGTAAGATGAATAAAGACTTTTTCAAGAAACTCATATAACTTAGTCTTAATCTCCCTTAAATCAACCGAACCATTCTATATAGAGGAATAAAAAGATGACTAACTCCATGTCAATACAAGTATCAATATTATTAGCTAGAGGTATAAAAAGCAAATTAGTAAGGAATACATCCCTGAAAGTGACACACTAATTGAACTGATTCAAGTGATAGAACTTCAGCACTATTGTCCCAAATATGACCAAAGAAATATGAACACCTCTTCCCAACTATTTTTTAGGCACCAAAAAAGAAATAAGTTTCATGATAGTAGGTCTATAGTCACCTTTGACTCTACCCTATCTATCCATGGTATAACTAAGGTTTGAGTCTTGGCATTACAATATAAAATGGCATGATGAGAAGACATCAAACTTATACCCAAGATAATATTAAATTCTAAAATATCCCATATCATTAGATCAACCTAAGTCAAAAAATCTATAAACATCACGGAACAAGCTTAATAAACCCGAGTTACTATAACAAAATCCACAACAAAATTATAAACATAAATATGTGCATCAACCATGCCACAAACCATATTAAACCCTATAAAAAAATAAAACAAACACATATGTATCAAATAAAATTGAAGCTATCTAATCACAAATAAGAATGATACATCTAAAAATTATATCCAAGGTTTCAACCTCGAATTTGTCTGAGAAGGCATAATATTGCACCCTATAATCAATCAAAGCTCCTCCTTTAGATAGATGTGCACCACTTCTTCTAGCATTGTTGCCTCCCTGATTACCACATCAACCTACCAAATGACCATCACACCTATCTGGTGTATTGTCTCTAGAATTACCTTCGCCCTCTTTACCAGCAAAACTAAGGGTCTAGACTGCTATTATTGACTCTAGAATCTTAACTTTCTAAAATAAGGTCAATTCCTTATCAATTTTCCAATTCTACTGGAAGTAAAGAATGTTATATCGATGGAAGGCTGGTGAGATAAAGAATAAGAAGCCACTCAAATACCTACACCAAAAGATTGTTGAACGGTCCCTGACGAGCCTCCTGTAAAAACTGTAATGTTTAATGAATAGGGTGAGTTGTCCAATCCTAAGAACTATAGCCTTTAAAGTATGAACCGCTAAAATTTCCCATATTTTGGGTCTTCTCCTAGCCATCATTGTGTAACCCTTTTATCGAACTCCCCCACTTTCTTTAGATAATCCACCATCTTAATAAATGCTACACTCGAGGAAGTCATGTGAAGTGTTAAAATTTAGAGATTAGTGTTAAAAGCATTCTTAAAGCAGTGGATCTGCTTCTTTTTATATCGAGCATTTGGGTAAAAGAAAACATAGACAAGTTATTAAACTTAGCCTCACAAGATACAACAATCGTATTACCCTCTTTAAGGATGGAGAATTTTATATATCTTCCTATCATAAAGAGTGTGTAGAACATATTTCTCCAAAAATAAGGTATGGAACTAAGTGAAAGTCAATAAAGGCAACAAAGTGGATCTTCACTCATCATACACCCTCCACCATTGCTCGACATCCCTTTTAACTAGAAGGTCACATACTCATCCATGTGCTCCTCTACTATACCCATCTTATCCAATCACTCATGACAATATACAATAAACTCAAAAGCATCTTCCATTTATGTACCAAGGAAGATTGGAGGTTTCAATTTAAAAAAAATACATAATAACTCATGTTCACTTTAAGTCATGGCCAAAATCAATATTAGATGGGTAAAAACATCCATCTCCAAAGCCTTATTTATCCTTAATGCGATTTCATCAGCATGTTACCCGATTGTTGGTAGGCAAGAACGACAAGCATTGCCCCAGTATTAGGAAACCCATTTTGGAAGCCCAAAACCTCTTGTATAAACTTTGAATGAATTTAAATAGGAGTTGTATCTCTCTGAACTAGTGTTGCATCCTTTTACATTAGTAACTTATATTTTACCATCTCTTCAAGATGATACTTTGGAGGAGGAGTTGATTTTGATCATTATCTAGCTGGATTAGTTGTCTTCTAGGCTCTACCTTTGGTGGGTACTGCCCAACCTTGTCTTCTTACCATTCTGAACCCCCGACCCTTAAATATAACCTCAGTAGCTGTAGCAGCTGTTGCATGAACCACTACTCTAGATTTGTCATATCATGTATTCATCATCTATAAGAAATAGAATATAAAGAATAAATATTAATTTTGATCACCCGATACTAATTGGAATCGATTCATAAAACCAAAAAAATTAATTTTTTCCTAAAGTCTTGTTGTCGTGTATACATCTATGTACCATTCCACAAGACTTTACTAGACTCATAGTATGATAAGATCAACAAATCTAGGTATTAGATACCAACTTTGCTAGGACTTAAATCTATCATGAGTATCACCCACAGTAACTATCTGATAGGATAACATCTAATCTAGGCATCCATATCACTTACTTAACCAATTTCAAAATAAAAAATAATTCACTAAAAGTAATACTTTAATATCCAAAAATGAATGAGATAAATTGTGTCATCAACTAAAACATCCCCATAAACTAAAACTCAATGTACAAGAATTATAAAAAACATTTATATTACAATAAGAAATAGACAAAACTAAATAGACTATCTTTGTCTGAATCAATAAGGAAAAGACAAAAATTAGAGAGATCCATGGCTGCCCGAAAGATGAATTATCACCCTTGGATCAGATATCTTGCTGTTTTTTTAGTTACCCTCTAGGTTATTTTCTATATATTTGCTCTTTTTTATTGCCCCAAGTCATTTATGATGTGCTCAACTGACAGTACGGTTACCGAGAAATTCATTTGGATTTCTTAGCCAATTCTCTATTTTGAAGCCTACGTTGGTAATAAGTGGCTACCAAGAAAAAGCACTAAACAACCTCGTATGCCAATTCTCATAATTCTAATAGCTTTGTATATTTATTTAAGGCTAGGAGGACCCTTGGTTTGGGTTCCAAGGTTTTTGAACTCATTTCGAGGTATTGGCTAGAATTTTACAAAAATGGCATATGGGTTGGGACCTACTTTTCATTAAAATGACCTCGGATGGAGGTTTTGACCATTCCATTGAGTTCAAAAAATAAATTTAATAAGGTAAATAGTCTGTTTGCATATACAGGATTCTGAATGAATCCTGAGGGGTAGATGGAGACTTGGAAATTTCCAAGTCCCCAGTTTGTACCTCTACTTAAGTGATATTTGGGCTAGTTAAGTAGAGGTCGAGTTCGCGACCAGTCGATCGCTTAAGCGACCATCTTAACCCATTGGTAATGGCTAAGCAAGGCACCAATTTCATAATCGAGTGAAGCTTAAGCGACACTAGTGTCACTTACCCAACAAGTATAGATAGCACACATGTCACTAAAGAAACACTAGGCAGCTTAAGTGTTGGCCACTTAAGTGGCCCTATTTCCTCGTAGTCATTAACTAGTACATCGAATGCCCCAAATATCTCATTTTCTCCCATTTTTACCCATTTTCAAGAGGGTTGAACCCTAAAATATGTTCGAACTTGGGTGAAACATTAGTGGGTGATTTTGGAGTTTTGTGATCTTAAATTTCTTGTTTCTTCTCTAAATTCCTGGCATGTTCTCATTAATTTCATGATTAATTTCTCTACTTTTATTTTAAAATCCCTAGAATATTTGTGGGTTAATTTTACCACTATTTGATCTTGGAATTTACCCATTCTTGAGGGTAAAAGTTCCTTGAGCATAGATGGACGTGTTGATGGTTTTGAAAGTATGATTCCTCAAGCAGGCCCCACATGAGATTTTTATGTAATTTTGGACCCTAACAATAAAAATATAATATAGGTTTCATTGTTGTTGTATTGACAAGTAGATAGTGTGGCATCAAGTGGAAGATTTGCAAAAGCGAAAATCAAAGATTTAGAAAATTTCACTAGGCTTTTCTTCAAAATCCAAGTAACTAGGTTTACCTTCCTCATAGAATGAGATAATTCATAGTAAATTTATGAGGTTTTTATTGATATGTGTTGGTAATTAGATCTTAGAGATATTATTAGTATTATTTAGCCTATAAAAGAATCATAAATTATGCATAATTGACATAGTTTCTCATATTTTAGGTAGAATTGCTATTTTAGGGATAATTGAGGTTATTTAAAATATAGTAGAATTATTTGATACCATAGCCTAGTCAGAGGTAGGAATTTCTTTAAATGGATTTGGGGAATTAGACGTGGGCCCCTCTGGCCTACCTTTGGTCAAGACTCTTGTTAGCTCCTTGTAGACTTCTAAAAGCATGTTATACCCTTTTTAATATTTATTGTAGAGTTTAAGATGCTAGACATGTGATACATCTATTGGAATTGTATTGGAGAGTTTTTGGTTGCTCTGGACCATGTTCGGTGATTTATTGATATTGAGTTTCAGTTTAAGTCCCTCAATTAATGATATGATATCCATTTATAGTCTGACAAATGATGATGTTACTGAGTTTTTATATGAGTCTGGCATTGAATGGTTATTTTATCATGTTATGATATAAATATATTACCGGTTATGGCTTGAGATATGGTTTATAATGTAATTCCAATTGTTCACTTTCTTGATTACACCCTCTGGACTTATGGGGGCTCACATTGTGTTATTTACATTTCTGTACTTACTAGATTATAAGGGTCAGTCTTATAGTATTAATTCAATTTTCTTTCATATTATATCTGTTTTGGTCATTTATTTACAGTATTGGAGCATTATTCTCAATTTTCCTTTTTACCTTAACTTATTTTATTTATCTCTCATCTCTATTGTACTTATATTATGAACTATCTCAGTCGGTCGATGTGCCTAGTGAATACCCATGGCTTTGGTGCTCATACTACACTTCTATTCCTTTTTAAAATAGATCCAAGTACTAGTGCCCACCACTGATGTCACATTCATAGTGCTTAGTGTTTAGAGGAAGGGTGAGCTCTCGGAGCTGGAGTTGCCTTTCTCTTTCTTCTACTTTTTTAACTTGTTCAGTATTTGAGATTGATGTATATTGACTATCATAGTACATATAATCCTTTTGCTAGTGGCTCTTGTACTGACACTACTAGGTCGTGGGATGTTATTGTTATCTTATCTATCATTCAGACTATTGTTATTACTTAAATTATTATTGTAAGTCCTTACTTGCAATTTTGGGGCTTTTGTGCCATTTTCCACCAAATTAGCTTATTTCTCATAGTTTCGGACTATGGTTTGGCTTATCTACTGGTGGGATAAATTAATCGCCATATGACTCATAAATTATGTTGTGACAAATTGGTATCAAAGATAGGTTCACTAGTATTATTGGTACAAGAGAAAGTGTCTAGTAGAGTCCCACGAATCAGAATGATGGCGTACATTCTTTATCTTAGGGTGGTTATAAGACATTATTAGGAGATCTTCATTTTTTCACTCATTTTGTTCTAAAAGTATAAGTTGGCTTCTAAATAATTCCTTTGGCCTCACTCTTTCGCTGATGACTAGGACACATGCTACCGCTGTATGAGATGAGGACCCAATATCCATGGATGACATAGAGTTTGAGGATAGCCTAGATATGCATCCCCAACTGAGGAATTGGATAGGGGGCCTTCACCAGACGCTACTCATCCTTTGCTGGGAAAGGGACCATCCCAGGCTCAACTAAGGTTTATTTCTTTTTCACTACTTCGAGATACATTGGTTCAGCTGTTGGGATTAGTTGGTGGTGCACCGTCTATGGAGAAAAGTATTCAGATCACTGTGGTTTCGAGATGGGGGCGCAACCTATAACTGCGGCTCCCATAGTTGTGGTCCCTCATACACCGGTGGTTACTCAGTCGATAGTTTCTCTGGCAGTGGTTTCCCAACCTACAATGTTTGTTGAGAAAGGGAAGATGTTGCACAAATTATTGAGATTGGCTCTACCTATGTTTTATGGTGCATTAGGTGAGGATACTTATGTGTTGTTTGTTTCTTGAGAGGATAGTCTTGATAACTTAGGCCTAGTTAAGACTCATGTTCTGTATTACACTACTTTTCAATTGGATTTGGCAGCTCGACATTGGTGGAAAGGTCATCTTTATTCAAGGCTAGTTGGATCTCTTTATTTTGAGAAGTATATCCCTTGTAGACTTAGAGATCATTTGAGGGATCAATTCTCAGGGTTAGAATAGGGATCTATGACTGTTGTGGACTATGAAGATTTATTTCATAATTTGGATAGGTATGCCACATCTATTTTTACTACTAAGTAAGAGAGGGTTTCGTTCTTTATTCAGGGATTAAGACTCTTTTTTTCCATATTGCTACACAGAGCTTGGTTGCTACTAGTAGATCTTTTGCTGAGGTTTCTGATCATGCTCAGGTTATGAAGGAGATACATCATGAAGCCCAAGGTGCATCTATAAGATTTTGTAATATCAGGGTAGTTTTAATGGTCGGTGGGAGCCTTTGTAGCTTATGATTCAAAGGTAATAGCTCCCAGGGTGGGTAACCTCCGTGTCAGCCTTAATAGGATTAGTTCCTGTATAGTAGGCCCGTTTATGCCACACTTTAGATATGGATGGATGACAGTTTAGTTTCAATGATAACCCTGTCTAGAGTAGTGGTTAGCCTCGGAAGGGTTCATGTTCTGTGTATTCTAGTTATATTAGTTATTTTGGTTGTCCAAATATTCTAGGTTTAGTATAGCGCTTGGGTCATGTTATCGATATAGGTCCTTTGGCCATTTTTTGGGAGAGTTCCCTAGTTATAGAGAAATGGTTCCCTCTGCTTAGAGTGTTCCACCAATTAGGAAAGTACATCTCAAAGCTAGAGGTGGTACACATGGTCAATGGGGTTATCCCCAGGGTGCTTGTAGAGGACCTCAGGTAGGTAGGATAGGAGATCGGTCAGGAGACAAACTAGTTAGCGAGCGTAGTTAGTTGTATGTTATACCTACTAGACCCGAGGCTTAGTCTTTGGATGCTGTTATCACATGTATTCTTTTGTTATACCGTCAGTTGGATTTTGGTTTATTTGATCTGGGATCCATTTATTCTTAAATATATGCTTATTATGCCCCATGTCTATAGTTAACTTGGGATTCATTATCTGTGTCATTAAGTGTATCTACTCCCGTGGGTTTAGTAGTGCATCAATTTTATCAATAATATTGTATCAGTTTTATCGATAATATGTTATGATTGTTCAAGTGTTTAATACTTAGGTTGGTCTTATTGTGTAAGATATAGTGGATTTTCATGTGATTTTAGGCATGGATTGGTTATTCTAGTATCATGCAGTCTTTGATTTTGGTCGCCAAGATTGTTACCTTAGCCTAACTAGCACACCCCCAGTTGTTGGTAGATATCTAATAACCGTGAGTTAAAGTTTTTTTTTATTATTTGGGTTAGGAGACTTATTTCAAGGTGTTAGACTAACAAAAGACATCTTTTTTTCCATCAATTTCATCAATGTGTAGCAGTAGAAGAAAAACATCTAACAAACTTGCAGTAATAGCAAGACAAACCCACAAAGCTACGAACATCAGTCAAAGAGGAGGGCTTAGCCCAATTCTTTATCGCCTCGTTCTTTTAAGAATGAACCATCACCCTTTTTCTGAAACAACATGGCCCAAAAAAGTCACAAATGACATCCGAAAATTACACCAAAATAACACCGACAAACACTATCTCCAAGGAATCCAGAAAGGATATAAAGACACCATTCATAAATCTAATAAAAGATGAAGGTGCATTAGTCAACCCAAAATACATCACCAATAACTCAAAATACCCATAGTGAGCCTGGAAGGCCTTATTAGTAATATCTTTGGGCTGGATATTTAATTGATGCTACCCCGACCTAAGATCTATCTTAAGGAACACCAAAGAATCCTAGACCTTTTCAAATAAGTCATCTATCCTATGCAGTAGGTACTTATTATAGATGGTAACTTAATTCTGTTATTGGTAATCTATGCATATTAAAAGACTACCATCTTTCTTCTTAAAAAATAAATCTATAGAACCCCACCATGAAGCACTAATATAAATAAAAACTTCTTCAAGAAACTCATATAACTTATTCATAATGTACCTTAACTCAACCGAACCATTCTATATAGAGGAATAAAAAGGTGCCTAACTCCAAGTCAATACAAAAATCAATAGCACGATCTAGAGGCATACCAAGAAAATCGGTAAAGAATACATCCCTGAAAGTTACACACTGATTGAACTAATTTAAGAGATAGAACTTTAGAACTGTTGTTCCAAATATGACCAAAGAAAGATGAACACCTCCTTCCAACTATTTCTTTGGCAACAAAAGTAAAAAGTTTTATAATAGTAGGTCTATAGTCACCTTTGACTCTACCCTATCTATCCATGGCATAGCTATGGTTAGAGTATTGCATTATAATATAAAATAGCATGATGAGAACAAGTCCAAGTTATACACAAGATGATATTAAAGTCTAACATATCCAATATCACCAGATTAACCCAAGTCGAAAAATCTATAAACATCAATGAGCAAGCACAATAAACCTGAGTTACTATAACAAAATCCACAACAAAAGTATAAACATAAACATGTGCATCAACCATGTCACAAACCATATTCAACTCTACAATAAATCTAACAGACACATATAAAAGGGTATAACCTATATCAAATAGAATTGAATTCATTTGATCATAAACAAGAATGATACATCTAAAAATTATATCCAACGCATTAACCTCAAATTTGTTTGAGAATGCATAATAATGAACCCTATTATCAATAAGATCTTTTCCTTTAGCTAGATGTGCACTACTTATACTAGCATTGCTTCCTCCTCGATTACCACATCAACCTACATAATAACCATCACACCCACCGTGTTTATTGTCTCAAAAATTACGTCTGCCCTCTCTACTAACAACAACTAAGGGTCTAGATTGCTATTATTGACTCTGGAACCATGACAGTCTAAAATAAGGATAATTACTTATCAAGTGCAAAATTCTACCGCAAGTAAAGAATGCTTTATCTATTGAAGGCTAGTGAGACGAAGAGTAAGAGGCCACCCAAATACCAACATCAGAAGATTGTTGAAAGGTCCCTGACGAACCTCATGTTAAAACTGGAAATGTTGAATGAATAGGATGAGATGCATAACCCTAAGAACTATGGCCTCTAGTGTATTAACCACTAAAGTTGTCCATATTATGGGTCTTTTTCCAAGGTCGTGGGATGTTATTTCTATCTTATCTATCATTCAGACTATTGTTATTACTTGAATTATTATTGTAAGTCTTTACTTGCAATTTCATGGCTTTTGTGACTTATCCACAAAATTAGTTCATTTATCATAGTTTTGGGCAATGGTTTAGCTTATCTATTAGAGGGAAAAGTAGGTGCCATCATGACTCATAAATTATGTTATGAAAAATTGGTATCAAAGCTAGGTTCACTAGTATTGTTGGTATAAGAGAAAGTGTCTAGTAGAGTCCCACAAATTGGAATGATGATGTACGTTCCTTATCTTAGGGTGGTTATAGGACTTTCTTAGGAGATATTCTTTTTTTAACTCATTTTTTGCTAAAATTATAAGTTGGTTTCTAAATAATTCCTTTGGTTTCACTCTTTTGCTGCAATAAGGACACGTGTTACCGCTATACATGATGAGGAACCTATATCCGTGGATGACATAGAGTTCAAGGATAGCCTAGAGATGCATCCATAACTCAGGACTAGGACAGGGGGCCTTCACCAGACGCTACTCCTGCTCTTGAGCCAAAGATTCTTCTGCCTATACTGCTAAGCAACATACCGGCCTAGGTTCCACTAAGGTTTATTTCTTCTTCACTACTTTGAGATGTATTAGTTTAGCTCTTGGGATAATTTGGTGGTGCAACATCTATAGATCAAAGTCTATTGATCATTATGGTACGGAAATGGGGGAACAACCTATAGCTACAACAACCAGAGTTGAGGTTACTCCTGCACCGATGGTTTCTCAGTCGGTATTTGCTCGTCGGTGGTTGCATAACCTACTATTTTATTAATAAAGAGAATATGTATTGTATATTATTGAGATTGGCTCTACCTATGTTTTATGGTGATCTAGGTGAGTATGCTTATGAGTTCATTATTTCTTGCAAGGATAGGCTTCATAAGTTGGGCCTAGTTAAGAATTATATTATGGATTACACTACTTTACAAATGGATTTGGTAGCTCGACATTGGTGGAGAGGTCATCTTAATTCCAGGCCAGCTGGATCTCCTTCTATAACATGTATTAAATTTTTTTGAGGTTTTCTTGGAGAAGTATATGCCTTGTAGCCTTAGAGATTATTTGAGGGGTCAGTTTGTAAAATTGGAGTAGGGCTCTATGACTGTTTATGAGTCTAAGGATCTATTTCATGAGTTTGATAGGAATGCTATATCTATTTTGACTACTAAATAAGAGGGAGTTAAGTTCTTTATTCGAGGATTGAGACTCCTTTTCCATATGGATACACAGACTTTCGTTACTAGAAGTAGATATTTTTCTAAGGTTTCTGATCATGATCAGGTTATGGAGGATATGCATAGCGAGGCCCAAGGGGGCATCTATAAGAGTTTGAATATTAGGGTTATTTTAGTAGTCAGTGGGCTCCGTTGTGGATTATGATTTAGAGACAATGGTTACCCAAGTGTGTACCCATCGTGTCAGCCTTATCAGGATTAGGGTCAGTCTAGTAGGCCTGTTTATGCCACACTTCCGATCATCCATGGAGAACTGTCTAGTTCTAATGATCATCCTTATCGGAGTAGTGGTTATCCTCCGAAGTGTTCATCTACTGGGCATTCTAGTTGTGGTGGTTATTTTGATTATTCAGATCTTCTATGTTCAGGGTAGAACTAGGGGAATGTTATAGTTGAAAGGCCTTTACCTATTTTTTGAGAGATTTCGCCAATTATACCAATGGTTCCTTATTCTTAGAGTATTCCATCAATTAGGAATGAACATCCCCTATCTATAGGTGGTACACATGATCATCGAGGTCATCACCAGGGTGCTCGTGAAGGTCGTTAGGTTGGTAGGATAGGAGATCAGTCAAGAGTCCAATCAGGTAGCATACATGGTTAGTTGTATATTGTACCTACTAGACTCGAGGTTGGGTGTTTGGATGTTGTCATCAGAGGTATGATTTTATTGTACCATCAATTGGCTTTTACTTTATTTGATTTGGGAACAACTTATTCTTATGTTTATGCTTTTTATGCCTCGTGGTTAGAGTTAACTTGAGGTTCCTTATCTAAGAAATTAAGTGTATCTACTTTCATGGTTTTAGTAATGCATCAACTTTATCGATAATAGTACATTGATTTTATCGATAATGTATTGTGATTGTTCGAGTATTTAATATTCAGTTGATCTTATTGTGTTGGATAAAGAGGATTGTGATGTGATTCTTTGCATAGAGTGGTTATCCTAGTATTATGCATCCTTTGATTATTCCACCAAGATCGTTACCTTATCCATGCCCAGCATACCCACAGTTGTGTGGTAGAGATCTATTAAATGTGAGCTGATGGTGAATATTTCCTTTATTTGGGCTAGGAGACTTATTTTGAGGTGTTAAGAGTATTATCTTGCTTATATTTGTGATCTTAGCGTGGAGAGCCCGTCATTTGACTCTGTTCTTATAGTTTATGAGTTTCCTAAGTTTTCCCCTACTAATCTATGTGGTCTTCCTCTGGAGCGTGATATTTAATTTGTTATTGATTTGGAATTGGGCACCCAACCTATTTCTATTGCACCTTGTCATATGGCTTCTACTGAGCTTAAGAATATGAATTCTCATCTTCGGGATCTTCTTACTAAGGGTTTCATTAGATCAAGTATGTCACCTTAGGGAGTTCCTATCTTGTTTGTGAAGAAGAAGAATGGTTCCTTTCATATGTGTATTGACTACAGACAACTTAGTATGGTAATTGTTTAGAATTGGTATCCTATGCCTTACATTGATGACTTATTTGACTAGTTTGAAGTAGAAGTGGTGTTCTCTAAGATTCATATTTAGTTTGATTACCATAAGTTGAGGATTCAGTCTGAGGATATCCTAAAATAAATCCTTTAGGAAATATTTTGGTCATTACGAGTTCTTAATGATATCTTTTAGGTTGACCAATGTCCAAACAACGTTCATGGATATGATGAACTATATGTTCAGGCCATGTTTAAAATCTTTCATGATTGTGTTTATTGATGATATCCTTGTGTATTCGAAGAGTAGATAGAAGCATATGCAATATTGGAGGATTGTGCTCCAAACTTTTAGATATCATAGGCTTTTGGCCAAATTCTCTAAGTGTGAGTTCTGGCTAGAGTCAATGACATTCCTAGGATATCTAGTGTCTAAGTATGGGATTATAGTGGATCCAATGAAGATTAAGGCTACTCATGATTGTGTTAAGCTTATATCTCTGTTAGAGGTTCATAGCTTCATTGATTTGGCTAGTTAATGTAGGGAATCTATTGACAGTTTTTTCTCCTATTGCAACATTGATGACCAGATTCACCCAAGAGGAGGTTCCTTTTTAGTGGTCCGAGGAGTATGTGTCAAGCTTCCAGAAGATCTAGGGACTTCCCACTTCAATTCCTATATTTACTCTTCTTGTTGAAAGTGAGGGATTCATCGTATATTGTCATGCAGTAGTTCTTTAATAGTTAGTCATCAAGGAAGTTGAAGGTGCACCAGCGCAACTACGCCACACATGATATGGAGTTGGCGGCAGTAGTTTTTGTACTTAAGATTTGGAGACATTATTTGTATGGCGTGCATTATGATATCTTCATGGATCATCGTAGTCCCCAATATCTTATGTCCTAGAGAGAAACTTAATTCTAGGTAGAATAGATTGATGGAATTTCTTAAGGATTATGTCATCTATATTTTGTATCATCCAGGATAACAGAACATGGTAGCATATGGCTTGAGTAGAAAGACGATGAGTATAGGTAGCTTGGCTTTTATCTCAGTTTATTAGAGGCCATTGGCGTATGACATCCATTCTTTAGCCAATTGGATGGTGTGATTCGATATTTCTAATCTTAGGAGAATTCTTACTAGTGTGGAGGTGAGGTCTACTTTATTTAAGTAGATTCAAAGTCATGGTTTAAGAATATGAGACTTTGCATCATCTGTGGTAAGGTGTCGAGTGGTGAGTCTAAAGGGCTGCCATAGGTTCAGAGGGTGTTCTAAGATTTGATTGTTGTATTTGTTATTTGAGAGTTGGTGATATGATTCAGTTGATTCTGTGAAAGACTCACAACACCAGATATTCTATTCACCCTGGTACAACTAGGATGTATATAGATTTAAGGAATCATTATTAGTGGAGTGGCATAAAGAGAGATATGGCAGACTTTGTGGCTTGTTTCCTATGTTGTCAGCAGGTGAAGGCTAAGCATCAAAGGTCTAGTGACTTAATTAAGAGATTGCCCATTCCCGAGTGGACATGGGAGAGGATTACCATGGAGTATGTTATTGGGTTTCCTCATAATTTCCATTGTTTCAATGGCATTTGGTCATTGTAGGCCAGATAATATTATCATATTTCATTCCTATTCAGATGTCCATTATTTCCAAGAGGTTAGCACCTATGTATGTTTAGGAGATAGTTTGTTTGCATGGAGTACCTATATCTTTCATTTCATACCGAGTCTCAATGTTCACTTCAAACTTTTAGAGAATTCTTTAGGAGGAGTTGGGTACTTAGGTGGATCATAGCACAACTTTCCACCCTTAAACCGACGAGCAGTCAGAGCAAACTATTCAGGTTCTTGAGGATATATGCGTTGAGCCTGTGTTATGAATTTTGGAGGTCAGTAGGGTCAACACAGCCTTGGTGGAATAATAGCAACCATTCAAGCATTGATATGGAACCATTTGAGGAATTATATGGTAAGCGTGGTCATTCTTCGATTGGTTGGTTTGAGACAATCGATATTAGACCCAGTGGTACTATCTTGCTTAAAGAGACATTAGATAGAGTTTGGGTATTTTAGGATAGGTTGAGGGAATCTCAAAGTAGGCAGAAGGCTTAGGTAGATCGTAGACTTTGTGCATTGAGGTTTGGAGTTGGCGATCGGGTATTCCTCCGAATATCGCCCATGAATGGTGTGATGAGGTTTGGGAGGAAGCGCGAGTAAGTATATTGGACCCTTTGAGATCCTTTGCACAGTTAGAGAGGTGGCATATAAGTTAGCCTTGCCCTCTTATTTTTCTGTTGTTCATCCAGTTTTCCATGTTTCTATGTTCCGATGTCACATTCCTGATATGTCTTACATACTTCGGTGGGACTCGATCTGGTTGGATGAGAGGTTGACCTCTGCGAAGGAGCCTATTTTCACATTAGCCAGGGATGTCAGATGATTTCACTCTAGAGAGATTTTAGTAGTTATGGTTAAGTGGGAACACCACCTAGTAGTGGAGGCTACTTGAGAGACCGGGAGTGAGATGCTGGCCGAGTTGATACAGATCTAGAATCGAGAGATGAAAACTAACTAAGGAAATAAAAACTTAAACAGTGCAATAAAGTAAAGATAGATAAATTGACATAAGAGACTACGAAGAAGTAAGAACAACCGGGTGTATCAAACTCAAAGACCCCTAAAACTCATTAAATCAAACACCAATTTATTGCGTGGACCCAAGAGGGAATCAATTTCTTCAAGAACCCCCATTTCTAAGCCAAGATTCGGTCCTAGTTACACCAACACTCTCTCAAGAGCAAAGTCATTCAATATCAATAATTAGTTAAAGAGTAAATAACCTAACAAGTAGCTATTTATAGTCTCATACATGAAATTACTAAAACACCCTTAATGAAATTTAACACTCCAAGGCCGTCTCTTTTTCACACTTCAAAAAGTGAAATCCCTTGGAGGGACTCAAAATATGGTCACACATGTCCATCTTCATGAATAAACCTTGAAGGATTTGCAATTCCCGATCTTGGGTCCTTGTGAACGGTCTTGAACTCTTTGTTCCCGTATCATCCTCTCCATCTTGAAAGGAATTTTCCCTTAAATTTGCATCTTCATCACCCTCAATGGTGTCAATGGGTGAGAGGTCACACACATTGAATGTGTTGTGCACTTGGTATTACGGAGGAAGATCGATCTTATATTCCTAATCATTGATACTTTCAAGAACTTGAAAGGGGTCATCACCCCTCGGCATCAACTTGGCTTCCCTTTGTAGTGGAACCCGATCCTTCCTAAGATGCACCCACACCCAATCACCTGTTTCTAGCACAAGCCTTCTTCTCCCCTTGTTGTCCTTCTTAGAAACTTCTTGGTTTCTCTTTTCAATGCGGATTCTTACCTTTTCATGCAACTTTTTCATGGCTTCCTCTCTTTTGTTTCCATCTAAACTCAATACAAGATCACTAGACAAATGGGTCAGATCTAAAGGGGTAAGGGGGTTTAGGCGGTATTCACACTCAAAGGGAGTCAAATGGATAACACAATTATAGGAAAACTCGATGAAGGGTAGGTGATTCTCCCAAGAAGTAATCATACCTTTGACCATGGAGAATAGCATAGAACCTAAAGTCCTATTTACTACTTCCATTTTTTCATCGGTTTGTGGGTGATAAGAGGTTGAGGATAGCAATTTCGTACCAAGCCTATGCCACATTCACTTCCAAAATTGACTAAGGAACTTGGAGTTACTATCACTAATAATGGTCTGACGGATCCCATGTAGTTTAACAACATGGTCAACAAACAAAGAGGCTACACTAGATGCATCCTCACTTTTAGAAAAATGAATGAATTGGGCCATCTTAGCGAACCGGTCAACCACAACAAAAATGCTATCCCTACCTGTCCTTGTCCTTGGCAGCCCCAAAACAAAGTCCATAGGTATGCCAAGCCAAGGGTGTAGGGGAGTGGGTAGCGGAACACTAAAAATGATACGGATATGAGTACGGAATAGAAAAAATAGCCACAAAACACAAGAACAAATCTGGAAACAAGATAACAATAAACTAGGCAGCAACACAAAGAAACGAGCTAAGTAAGACAAGATACGAAACACAGGAACAATGCAATAAATAAAGGATAGAAACTAGACATAAAATTATACAAGAACAAAAGAACCAAGATGTGTCTCAAAATTTAAGACCCCTACAACCCATATAATCAATACCAAACTATTATGTAGACATAAGAGGGAACTCAGTCTCCTCAAGAACCAACGTTTCTAAGAAAAAATGCAACACAAGTGAATCCACACTATGTATCACCCTAGTTTCGGTTTCACTCTCTCTGTATCTAGAGGAGACTAATTCTTTCAATATCATTAAACAACTAAGTGAATAAAACCCTAAGATGTTCTATTTATAATCTATTACAACATGAAAACAAAATGTCCAAGTTGTCCTTTATGAGTGGGGCGCCTATGGAGTGCAAAGGAGGGACATAAAATGACCAAGACACCCTTAATGAGTGGACTTCCTTGCAGTGTGAAGAAGGGGCGGTCATGGAGTGTTTAAATCTCTTCTTCACGCTTCAACATATGCAATCCCTTGTGTCATTATGGCCTTCACAATTATTCTTCATCACTTGGACTCTCTCGGGAGTATCATCGAGGAAAGCTCCTAAGAAACCTTCCACACACGAAATTGATCTTTTGTGGGCTTAGAATGGTTCTCCCATACGTGTACCCATGCCCTCAATATGAAAACAACTGGATTCTTCATGTGTTGGCCTTACATAATGTCATCTAAAGCTAAGATGGTCGTTTGGCTCATATCATCAATGATACGGATATGAGTACGGAACACTAAATATATCCAGAAAACACAAGTACAAAGCTAGAAACAAGATAGCAGCAATCGAGGCATCAACACAAAGAAATGAGATATGGAAGATAAGATACAAAACACAACAATAATAAAATAAATAAAGTATAGTAACTTGACATGAAATTATACAAGAACCTAAGAACCAAGATGTGTATCAAACGTAAAGACCCCTACAACCCGTATAATCAACACCAAGATCTTACGTAGATACAAGAGGGAACTCACTCTCCTCAAGAACCAATGTTTCTAAGCAAAAATGCAACACAAGTGAATTCACACTATATGTCCCCCTAGTTTTGATTTCACTCTTTCTCTCTCTAGAGGAAACTAATTCTTTCAATATCATTCAACAACTAAGTGAAATAACCGTAAAATGATCTATTTATAATTTATTACAACATGAAAACAAAATGACCAAGGTGTACTTAATGAGTAGGGCGGGGCGCCTATGGAGTGCAAAGGATGGACATAAAATGATCGATACACCCTTAATGAGTGGGGTGCCTTGGAGTGTGAAGAAGGGGCAGTCATGGAGTATCTAAATCTCTTATTCACACTTCAACATATGCAATCCCTTGTTTCATTTTGTCCTTCATGATTATTCTTCATAACTTGGACTCTCTTGATTGTCTCATCAAGGCAAGCTCCCAATAAACCTTCCACATACGAAACTGATCTTTTATGGGTTTAAAATGGATCTTCCTTGCTTGTCCCTATTCCCTCAATGTGACCACAACTAGATTCTTCCTGTGTCGTCCTTGCATGATTTCATCAAAATCTAAGATGGTCGTTTGGCTCATATCATCCTCCTCTTCTTGAAAAGGATTCATCCTCGAATCCATACCTTAAAAAATTAAAGAAAGGATAAACAAGCATAACATACTCATGGCATGAGTGTTAGGGTTAGTGCAAAAAATGACATCATCATTTCAAGGTTGTACACACTTGAAATATAGACAAGGATCCTTTGTATTAAACTTAAGAAATCTATTGAAAAATGTACAACAGAGTTGGCTATGGAAGTCATCATCTCTACATACATATATAAGAAGGGTATCACGCAAATGGGGTTGATCCAAAGTAGTTTCAAAAGAAGACTCTCTTCTTGAGATACAAGTGATTAAACCTTGGTCAAGAATGGAAAAACACAATGATGAACCCTCTTGGAGCCTTTAATGACTCCCCTTATTTAACCATTCATCTTGGTTGGAGTTCTTTCCCTTGCACAATGTGGGGCCCTTAAGTGGATTATGAATCACCAACAAAGACTTTCCATTATAGGGAAGGATACCAACATCCTTATTCAATCCTTTCTTGTCGTGTAGACCAAGAAACAAGTTGTATGTATAACAATATTCATATCCAAAGAGATTACTGGGGTCAAATGGGAGAAGTAGTCAAAAATTTAAGTCTCGAACCTTCTCACTTTCCCCTGAGGTGCCATCCTCAAAATTAGGCATACCCTTTTTATCATCATTGGAAATATCATGAGTAAAAAGAGGTTGAGAAATATGTTCCACAATTCAACTTCAAATATAGGGTTCTCATATATGTACTTAATACTAGTTTCGAGATTTATACTAGGAGTATGCCCAACATAAGAAACACAAAGAAAAAGTAGACGGAATTTCTAAACATGCACCACCTTCTCTTTCAAGAGATTAATTCTCACATAGATACAAACCACCACGGGCAGCAAATGGATCACAATCAAATCCATCTTCACAAGAAAAATCACAATTCGGTTTCCTAAACATTTAAGCAAATCAAGGTCATCTTCACCCGAATGATTATTTTGCACACCCTCGCTAGTTGTTGGCAACTCACATAACAATGTCGACTCACCATGGTTTTTACAAGGGTCAACTAGTGTGTGAATACTCTTATTACTCGGCAGTGGAACCTCATTCACATTCCAAGTGCTAGCACTAGGTGGACACAAATCATTCTTACAAGAAGAATCAATTTTTTCATCTATAGGATCAACTAGTGCTTGCTTACTTACAACAAGAATTGGATCTTTTTGCAACCTAGAAATATAAAGAGTATCACAAAGGGAAGGCTCATGCCACTCTCCTCTAGGCAAACCACCAGCTATATCCACTTGGCTACTACTAGCCACACCACAACATTCTAAGTTTATAGGAGTGTAGGAGATAACATTTTTACCTTGTAGCTCACATGAGTTTTGACCTTCACCTTGGAGTGTGTCATGGAATCCCACTTTATCCATTGAGGAGCTCTCATCACAATGGAGTTTCCGATTAAGTGGTGCTTTGACAAGAGGAATTGAATTGGGTGGTTTAAGTGTGGATATCAATTGGGGTAGATTTTCAAGGTTCTGTTTGAGATATTCACAGGTGGCCTTTAAAGTATCACCCATGGTACCTAATAAAGAAAACAACAAAAAAAAAAAAAACTAGTTAGCTTAAAAGTATCCTCACCGCACTTTCCTTACTTTAGATACCTCACACTTGGTCTCACAAGTGTTGTAAGTTGGCTTGTACTCCATGAAATGTTGAGGGGTGAGTTCTACTCTTGTCTGAAGTGAATTTTCATTTGAAAGACTCAAATAAAATTGGGTTCAGACTTAAGCCAAGGATTTACAATGAATTAAAAATATAAAAGGCACACAAAGAACGTAAACACGAAGAAATGGACTAAAAACCAAATCACAATCTAGTAGGTGATTACTATCTTGAAATTTAGTACTAGAACCAACAAATGAAACTAAAGGATCAAGAAAAAGGAAACTAAGAGATCTTAAATTTTGAGCCTTGGGTCATTTTTGGAGGGGCTGATGTGATATCCACGTGGAAACCACAGATTGGTCATTGGGAGTTGTTGAAATTTTGAAGATTTTTATTTTTCAGTTTGAATTTTTCAATATCCAATTTGGAATAGTGGATTTTCGGCTATAGTAGGCCAAAAAAGACTTTGGGTCCTTTTTCAAAGTCCAGGAGGCTTTGACTTTCTTGCACCTTTTTGGAAAGACAACCTTTTTGAGGGTCTTGTCTCCTTTCCTCTTTTGTCAACCTTGAAAAATTCCCTTTCTCCTTTTTGTCAATAAGGCTTTTTGAAAGAAATATTCTCTACTTTCTCCTTTTTTGTTGTCTTGGAAATATTTCCAAGAAAAAAAAAGACCACTCTTTCATTCACTTGATTTTTAGATCAAACAACCTCCTTTGAGGACTCTTCTTCAACACAACATGAAGAACATTCAAGAATGGAAACCAAACCATTTTCAAACCCATATCTTCAACAATAACATCAACAACACCTTTTCAAGCCATCAATCATAAAAAAACAGCAACCTTCAAATTCCAAGAACAACTTAAAAATGGCTTAAAATTTGGATCTAGATTCAATTAGTGTTAGTGAACAAGGTACTAAAACTACAAAAAAACAAAACAAATTAAAATCTCCTAAATCTAAGTTCGAAACTTTGGCCAAAGATAAAAAATGAGACAACTTACTTTTTTATTTTTATTTTTCAGGACTTTTTTTATGATTTTCAAGTTATCAAGTCCAAGATTGATATTGTAGGAATGAAATAAATCCTTGATTTGATACCAAATGATACGGTATAAGCTATGGAACACAACAACCAGCTTGGGCATCATAACTTGTGATGACACCGTGGGAGGCCAAAGCATAAAGACTCAAGCTTGGGGCTTGCCTTTGATTCCTAACCAAGAGAACAATCATTGAAGTGTGAAGAAATACTTCAAAATCTCCAAATATTCCCCGTGTATACAATCCAAGGCCTCCCCTTTTGTAAAGCCTCATTAAGGGACTTTTAGGATTTTATTTTGTAATAAGTTTAGGAGAAGACTTTAAATAGCTCCTCTTAGTTCATTTTTAAAGAACTTGGATTATAGTTTGAGTGATAGACTCTTTTATAGTGTATTTCAAGAGTGGATTCACTTGTGGAAAGTGTGGAATCACTTGTGTCGGTTACTAGTTTTGAAACGGAGGTTTTTTGGGAATTCTGGTTCCCTTGAGGTCTTAATAAGAACTTGGTATTTCTTGTAAGAATCTTTGGGTCATAATGTTTGATACAAAGTTTGGTTCTTATATTTTTGCATTTGTATATCAAGTTGTATACCCATTTATCATTATTTCTTCTTGTCTATCTTGTTCTCAGTTTTTGTATTAAATTCGTAGCTTCTTGTTGTCATCTTGTTATCATGTTGTTGGCTGGTTTTGTGACTATTATTGGATGGTTTCTATCATTTGGTATCAATATAAAGGCTTCATTTTCTTTCAAAAAAATCAATCTCGAGCTTGTTAACTTAGAAATAAAAAAACAGGTGTTGAAAAAACAAAAATTTCAAAAAAAGAAATCTATCAAGTTTTTGTGCTTTGGCCAAAATTTTGAACTTAGATATAGGAGATTTTTATGTGTTTTGGTTTTTTATAGTGTTAGGTCCTTCTTCATTAACACTAATAGAGTCTAGATCCGAATTTTAAGCTAAATTTGAGTTATTCTTGAACGTGTGTTTATGTTATTGAGGATTGTTGTCTTCAAAACGTGTTGTTGATGTTTGTTGTTGAAGATTTGAGATTTAACATGTGTTTTTGATGTTTGGGAGTCCAACATGAACCTTATAACTCTAAGATTCAGAAGTTTTGTTCTTTTTGTTTTTGGTGTTCTTAGTGTTCTTGGTGTTCTTCACTATCTTCATATCTTGTTGAAGACAAAATAGTTTGTTTGATCTAAAATCAAAGAAGAAAGAAGGTGTGGTCTTGTTAGTCTTGAAACATATTCCAAGACTATTACAAAAGAAGAAAGGGGGATAAAATACTTTCAAAAAGTCTTATTACCAAAAGAGAGAAAGGGGTCTTTCTAAGACCTACAAAAGAGGAAAGGGGGGTAAAGGAATCAAAGGTGTTTTGCCAAAAAGGTGAGAGAAAATTCAAGCCTTTTTTAACATCAAAATTCCTTGTTGTTTCCCTCCCAAAACCAAAAATACACTCTTCCAATTGAATATTGATCAATTCAAATTGAAGACAAGAAATTTTTTTTTCAACTCTCAATAATTTTCAACAACCAATGATAGGTTGCCACATCATCGCTCTACACAAAATTTCTTATGCTTAAAATTTAGGATTTCGAAGTTTTTTTCTTTGTTTCCTTAGTTTTATTTCTTGGTTCTAATACTAATTATCAACTAGTAATCATCTACTAGGTTGTGAATTAGTTATTTAAATCCGTTTCTTCATGTTAAGCGTTCTTTGTGTGTTTTTATCTTTTTGATTCGTTGTAGTTTCTTGGTTCAAGTCCACGCATATTTGAGTCATTTCAAAAAAAAAATGAATCTATTTTGACCTCAAGACGCAATTGGTACCAAGAAATATCATTGGAGTATAAACGAGATACTAACACTTGCAACGCCAATTGAGTGACATTTCAAATGTGTGAGCTTTAGAGCTTGTGAGGATGTTTTTTTTTAACCTTAATTTCTTTGCTGTTTTTTTGTTTGTTTAGTATTTATTTTGATAGGTACAATGGCAAATGAAGGTGGGATGCCTAGTTGGTATAGGCCCCTCGTTAAAAATGTGATGTTATGATTAGCCGAATGGAAAGAAAAATGGAAAGAATGGAAGGAATGGAAAACTCTCTTTCAAAAATGTTGGATAACATGATAGAGCATTAAAGTTTTCCTAAATCCACCCTTTCTAATCCACCACATTCTCAAGCTCCCTTGTATGGACATGCTCCGAATGAACTTTAAGGTAATCAAACTAACTTTTGCACTCTCGTAAATGAGGCTAGTAGTTAAATAAGTGTGAAAGATAGTTTATATTTAAGTTATCCCAATGTCTCTTTACTTCATGGATATAATGTACAACTTGAAAGTGTGGAAACGCTAGTTGATCCTTATGATGACAAATTGACTCTTCTGGTAAGATCAATTTGTGTCCACCTAGTGTTGTAGCCATTGAGATAAGTTATAGTACATTGTATTGTGGTGATAATGTGGAACAACTTGTGTGTGAACATATCCCACCACTTGGGGATGTTTGTGAATTGTTTAAAGGACCTCAAGTGAATGGTGTTGTTGAAAATATTGGTCAAATGAATGGGAGTAACCTCTAATTACCTTTGTTGATGATCACACTAGTATAAAGGGTGTAAATGGTTGTATTGGTGCTAATTTTGGGTGAAAGAAGTGCTTCCTAAACCTGTATCCATGGACACTCTACCCATTTAATCTCGATGATCATTTAAAGTATGGTGGTTACATGATTTGTCCTATGTCTTAGTATCACGATGACATTTACCCTAGAGTAGACAATTCTATAAGGACATTTGCTTTACAGTCCTACCTAGATGGTATTGATGTCTCTTGGAATGTCTTGAATGTGCATAAAATGTGTGGATTCCCTATTATGGATGGCAAGTCTATTTGTTGTTCTAAGAAGAGTCTACAGTTTCCACTTAATAAACAACTCTTGTTCATTGTTTCTTGTGATACTTATGTGGATAGACTGGTTGATTCTTTCTTTGAAGGTTGTTTGGGTAAAGGGAAGGTGAGGTACTTAAGCATGGTTTCTTATGATTCGAATGGTAATCTACTCCTTAAAGTCTCCTTGCTTCCACCTTTAGTTGTTCGAAAATCTTATGATTTTCTTGGTTATGTTGTTAATGAAACTCAATTAAGGGAAATTTTTGATGATTTTCATAGCCGAATCCTTTGCACTCTAAATGTTGACTTTATTTCCAATGTATTGAAGTATGTTTGTCTATAAGTGAAGTGGTTTCAACCTTGGAATAATGCTTTGATTGTTTGTACTAACCCTAACCCTCATGCCATAAGGATTTTTTGTATCTTTGTCCTTCCTTCGGTTTTGCAAGGTTCAGATTTGAGGTTAAATCCTTTTCAAGAAGGGGAGGATGATACGAGTCAAGGAGGAATCATAAATTTTGATGAAACTGTGGGAGGACAATGCATAAAGACTCATGTTTTGGGCTTGCAATCGATACCTAACCAAGATAATAAGCATTGAATTATGAAGAAAGACTTCAAACACTCCAAAACTGCCCCATGTATACACTCCAAGGCCGCCCCTTTTGTAAAGCCTCATTAAGGGCCTTTTGGGATTTTATTATGTAATAAGTTTAGGACAAGACTTTAAATAGCTTTTCTTAGTTCATTTTTCAGGAACTTGGATTATCTTTTGAGAGAGAAACTCTTTGAGAGTGTCTTGCAAGTGTGGATTCACTTGTGGAAAGTGTGGATTCACTCGTGTTGGTTACTAGTTTAGAAACGGAGGTTGCTTGGGAATTCCGGTTCCCTTGAGGTTTTCGTAAGAACTTGGTGTTGCTTGTAAGAATCTTTGGATCTTAATGTTTGATACACATTTTGGTTCTTATATTCATATGTCAAGTTATCTATCTATTTATCGTTATTGCTTGTTTGTCTATCTTATTCCCAATTTTTGTATTGAATCTATAGCTTGTTGTTGTCATCTTGTTATCATTTTGTTGGCTGGTTTTGCGTCTATTGTTGGCTGGTTTGTTTCAGTAGCGGGGTATATAATCCTTGATGGAGGAGGCGTGATTGTCACTCCTACAATCCATACATTGGTCATAAATCCTAGCAACATCATTGTGCATCTTGGGTTAATAGAATTGTTTCTCTAGGATACCGAGGGTCTTTTCAACCCCAAAGTTTCCCGTCAAACCATCATCATGTGCCTCTCTCACAAATTATCCATGCCAAGAACTAGAGGTCATACACAACCTTCTTTCTTTGAACAAATACCCATCAAATTAGAATAAGGAGTGGAAACCCTATCTTGAGCCATTTTTCCCTACCCCACTCCTCACAATCCTGAAGGAGAGGGGAAAATGTTGGATCCTCGAGATACATCATCTTAAGGATCTCAAATCCTATCAACTTGGAATATAAGGTTGAAATGAGCACATGTTTCCTAGATAATGCTTTGGCAAACACATTTGTCATTCCCTTTTTGTATTGAATGGCATAAGGGGAGGTCTATAGGAATTCAATACACTTTTCATGCCGTTTGTGAAGCTTACCTTTGGTCCTAAGATGTTTCAAGGATTCATGGTCCATTCGGATCACAAATTCTTTGGACCACAAGTAATGTTGCCAATTACCCAAAGCTCGAATTATGGCATATAACTCTATATCATAAGTGGAACAATTTAGATTTATTACCTTGAGCTACTCATTAAGATAGGCAATAGGTTTAAGATCCTTCATTAAGGTGGCACCTATTCCTTCTTTACTTCTGATATGGAACAAAAAAGGGAACATGAAATCACACCCCAAAACAGTCCACAAATCACAACAAATCGTGGACCAAATGGGGACCTCTCTCGGATTCACTATCTAGAACAAGAAAGAAGAGGATACAAGGTGTTAATACACCAAAACATCCATTAAACAACAAGTTTAGCAACATAATATGAAGCTCCACAATATTACAATAGCAACAAGAACAAACGGGTTACATTAACAACACAAGAAGCCGAAACTAAAACAAGATACAAGATAGGTAGTTAGACAAGTGTTGATGTAGTCTTAACAACCCAAGAGAATATTCCACTCTTGGACCTTTAAAACTTCAGACAACAAACACCTAACTCTTACAATTGATAGAAGAGAGGAATCCACCACCCAAACACCAACGTATCAAGCAAAATGCAACACATAAGAGAATTCACCCTTATGTTATTCCCTAGTTTCAATTGGACTCTCTCTCACTCTAAGAGAATTATTCTTCAATAATAATAATCAACTAAATAAATAAACCCTACAATGTTTTATTTATACTACATTAAAATAATAGACAAAATGAAAAAAGGTCCCTTTAGTGACTAGTCTTCAAAAATACTCAAAAGTGTCATGATCATGATCATACTTGTATCATCCTCTCCATCTTGAGAGGAATTTGCCCACAAATTCATAACCTCACCTCTTTTACAAAGGCACTTCACAATCTCCTTTACACGGCCACACATTTTCTACATCTTTCTCGCCTTGCATTTTAACCTCTTTTTGCTCTCCATCTTGAGGCTTTCCATCAACCTTAGCCGATTCAATTACTACTTATTCCCCAAGATAGTACAATTTTCCCTCCCTTAGGATCAAGTTCCTCCGGTTTGGGCACTCACTATTGAAATCCCTTGGGATTAGAAGTAGAATTCAATTTACCTTCATACCTTGGAGGATGTTTTTGGAAAACCTTGGTGGCCTCGGGTTGGGTAGCCATGAATGAGTTGTCTTTGAGATCCCTCTAAACCTCTAAAGCCGCATGGAAGATGCCATCTATGGTGTCGAATTTGTGAAGCGTCATCCAAATGGAGATGTCCTTGTTTAACCCAACCTTGAAGCTCACAATTTCATGACTTACTTGCTCGACTCGGTGGTCAAGTTTCAACATCAATTGTTGAAATTCATAGTAGTAAGCCATGACACTCTTGCTCCCTTTCCTCAAATTGTACAATTTAGCAAGGAGCTCATGCCTATAAGTCTCGGGCAAGTACCTTTGTCGCATAAGGTTCTTCAATCAAAACCAAGGAGGAGGTTGTCCCCCAATCATCTCATTAACAAACTGTTTAACATACTCCCACCATGTATTAGCATACCCTTCGAAGTAAGCTATAGCATAACAACTCTTTTTTCTTCAGTGAGATTATTAATTTGGAATATCTTGTCACAAGATGACTCCCATTCAAGGTAGGCTTCGGGATCACTCTCACATTTGAAAACGAGAAGGCTCACTTTGATGGAATTGAGACCTACATCTCGGTTTAGGTGGCTATCTCTCACCTCTCGGCCTAACTCCCCATGTCTACTCCTCATTCTTTATTCCCTTAAGTAAACATCATCATACAGCCCATAACCATCATGTTGTCCTCCCCTACCATAGCCCTCAACATGGATGGGTCAATTTGGGTTAAGTAGAGCTTGTAGTGGCAGGATTGGATTTGGATAGTAAGGTCTTTGGTCAAGTGGAGTTTGGATGGGAGGGTTCGGTTTTGGTGATGGTATTTGGGTTCCAAGCCCTTCTTTTTGGACTTGGTGGAGTGGAGGATGGCTTGGTCTATCTTGTTCTCGGCTTCGGGAGTAAAAATTGGTTTGATTTATGGCAATTGGTGTATATTGCATTTGGTGCAAGGTCTCGGGAGTATTAGTTGGGGAAATATTTTGAGGGGTAGAAGGTCGACTCCTTTGGATTTCCATACATTCTAATCTCCCACTCATTGATGCCATATCCATATCTAATTTCTCAAGACCCACATTCAACCTAGCCACATCTCGGGACATAGTTTCAAGGCGAGCCAAAATGAGAATGATGGCATTATTATCCATTGTTTGAGCATTTGAAGTCTCGGGTTCCATTGTGGTGGTATCAAAAATAACCCTTCAAGTGATGGTCCAATCAAGATACCAAATCAGTCCACAACGTCACACACAATAATACAATGCAAAACTTACAAAATAAAACACATGTTATTTCAAAACAACCTCCCACAATGAGATCCCACCTTCAAGTTTCTTCAAACTCAAGCTCAACATTGGTGGATGGCTCAAATAACCTACAATTTAGCTCAAATTCAAAACCTATACTCCTATAGTGTTAGAGAACACAAATCTAACACTAAAAATACAAGAAAAATGCAAAATCAAAAACTCAAAATTTGACCTAGGATCAAAAACGGGTTTAGTATATTTTTGGGGGATTTTCGATTTTGACACTTCTTTTTTTGTTGGGATTTTCAATTTCTATACTCTAATAGTGTTAGGGAACAAGATCTAACACTAGAAACACACAAAAATCAAGTTTTTTGAAAGACCCTAAAAATGTGAACAGTAACTTCTTTTTTTTTTCAAGATAACAATCCCAAGATTGATTTTGTTGGAACAAAATCAAACCTTGCTCTGATACCAAATGATATGGAACAAACAAGGGAACACGAAATCACACCCCAAAATAGTCCACAAATCATAACAAATTGTGGACCAAATGGGGACCTCTCTCGGATTCACTATCTAGAACAAGAAAGAAGAGGATACAAGGTGTTAATACACCAAAACAGCCATTCAAAAACAAGTTTAGCAACACAAGATGAAGCTCCACAATATTACAATAGCAACAAGAACAAACGAGTTACATTAACAACATAAGAAGCCGAAACTAAAACAAGATACAAGATAGGTAGTTAGACAAGTGTTGATGTAGTCTTAACAATCCAATAGCATATTCCACTCTTGGACCCTTAAAACTTCACAAAAAACACCTAAATCTTACAATTGACACAAGATAGGAGTCTACTACCCAAGAACCAAAGTATCAAGCAAAATGCAACACACAAGAGAATCCACCCTTATGTTATGCCCTAGTTTCAATTGGACTCTCTCTCACTCTAAGAGAAGTATTCATCAATAATAATGATCAACTAAAGAAATAAACCCTACAATGTTCTATTTATACTATATTACAATAATAGACAAAATGGCAAAAGGACCATTTAGTGACTAGTCTTCAAAAATACTCAAAAGTGTCATGATGATGATCATACTTGTATGAACTTCCATCTCATTCAACTTCCATCATCTAATCAAAGTTGGGTAATCGTAACAAAGGGGAAAAAATAAGCATAGCCTTCAAGGTTTCAAATGCTTTGGCTTTCTCTTTACCCCATTTGAAAGGTTTGTCCTTTTGGATGACCTCGGTCAAGGGAGCGAATATGATACTAAATTCTTTGACAAACCGCCTATAAAAACTAGCCAACCCATGGAAGCTTCGTACGTCACCAATGGATTTTGGAGTTGGCCAATTCTTTATAGTGTCTTAGATTCATCCACCTCAACTCCTCATGAGCTTACAAAAATTCCCAAAAACACAACTTCATTCACACCAAAAGAGGATTTCTCAAGATTAGCATAAAACTTTTCCTTTCTAATGACTTCAAACACACTTTGAAATGTAAAACATTCTCTTCAAGGGATTTTCTATAAACGAGAACATCATCAAAATACACCGCAACAAAATTTCCAGTGAATAGTTTCATCATATGATTCATTAACCACATAAAAGTACTAAGCATTGGCAAGGCCGAATGGCATGACCATCCATTTATAAAGACCAAACTTGGTCTAAAAGGAGATCTTCCATTCATCACCCGATTGTATTCTTATTTGGTTAGAGCCACTCTTAAGATCAATTTTTGAAAAAACACATGCACCGCTCAATTCATCAAGCATATCATCCAATCAGGGAATAGGATGGCAATACTTTGCTGTTATCTTATTGATGGCTCAACAGTCCACTCATATTTTCCATGTTCCATTATTCTTTGGCACCAATAAGACATGAACCATACATGTACTCATGTTTACTTTGATGTATCCCTTTTTAAGAAGTTTCATAACTTGCCTTTAAAGTTCTTTGGTATCCGTAGGGTTACTTCGATTTGCCGGTTTGTTAGGCAATAGAGAGCCTGACATGAAGTCTACATGATTCTCAATTCCCCAAAGTTTGGGTAACCCTTGCGGAGGTTCATTTGGAAACACATCTTCAAAATCTTGTAAAAACCAAGGAAATAAAATAGGGGATAGAAGATGTAGAAGGGTTACTATTAAAAACACGAGCTAGGAAAAACATAGGTTTTTTGTCATCATTCTTCTTGAAGAGATCCTTCTTGCTAGCCATATCACCATAGGAACTTTACTCTTTGATTTTGTTACCCCCTCAGCTTCATCACCTTCCCTCCCCTCGGCTTCCCTCTTCTCTTCTTCTTCCTTTTTTCCTTTACCTTCCTCAATTTTTGATGAACTTTATTAACTTGTGATGGAGAGAGAGGATGGAGTGTGAACTTTCGACCATTGAATTCAAGAGAGTACCAGTTGGTTCCATTATGCTTAGTGGATCGATCATATTTTCATGGTTTTCCCAATAATAAGTGACAATCTTTCATAGGGATCATATCACAAAGCACCTCATCTTGGTAATTTCCTACCTTGAACTGAATCACAAGTTGTCGAGTTACCATTAATTCTCCACATTCATTCAACCATTGGAGTTTGTAAGGACTTTCATGTATAGTAGTGGGTAGCTTCAAGAAATCAACCATGGTGTCACTAGCAATATTAGTACAACTTCAACTATCAATAATCATTGAGCATGCACCTCCTTTAATAAGGCATTTGGTATGGAAAAGATTCTCCCTTTGACTAGGATCATCAAAATCCTTACTAACCATGACTCGTCTTAACGCAAAATTAGGTACTTCAAGCTCACCACCTTGCGTCCAAGTATACTCTTCATCTCTCTCTTCTTGCAGCTCAGCTTTTTCTTGCTCTCTATATTGATACTTGTCATCATTCTCATCTGCTTCTAATCCCATCTTCCTTCAAAGATAATAAAATTCCCCTTTCCAAATAATTATATTTCTTCAGTTGGGACATTCATTTGCCTTATGTCCCCATCCTTGACACTTAAAACATTGGAATCCCTTAGAATTGGAAGTAGGATACTTGTTACCTTCATTTTTGGAGGATATTTTTGGACAACCTTGGTCTCAGGTTGCTTAACATTGGATGGGTGATGTTTGTTCTTGTGCCACCCTAACGAAGATTGATCCATTTTTTTGTTCTTACCCCAAGTAGTGGATGATGGATGACCCCTTGACTTGTAAGTCGATTGCTCTTTGATCTCCCTCTCAATTTCTAAGGCCTCTTAGAAGATACCATCTATAGTCTCAAACTTTTAGAGAGTCATACGTAAGGATACGTCTTTGTTCAACCCAACCTTGAAGTGTATTATGCCATGATTGACTTGTTCTCCTCATGATCAAGCTTCAAAATCAATTGGTGAAACTCATCATAGTCAGCCATGACACTCTTGATAACTTGTCTCAAGTTGTATAACTTGTCAAGGTTCTCATGCCTATAACTCTTCGATAAGTACCTTTTCCTTATAAGTTCCTTTAACCTATACCTTGGAGGGGTTTTTCCATCATTCAATTCATTACCAAACCTTTTGACATACTCCCACCATGTGTTGGCATAGCTTTCAAAGTGACCTATAGCATAGAAACTCTTCTTTTCTTTGGTGAGATAATTAACTTGGAAGATCCTTTCACAAGAGGACTTCTATTAAAGATACACATAGGTATCACTCTCATCTTTGAAAATTGGAAGACCAACCTTGATTGAATTGACACCCACTTCTCGGTCTCGATTACCTTGTGATTCCATTGACCAACTTTTCCTCCTTGACCTTGGAATCCCCTTTGATCCATATGTCTACCTCTCATATCTTATTCTAGCATGTAGGCCACATAATAGGCTACATAATCCCATTATTGTTCCTCCCTACCATATTTCTCTACATGGATGGGTTGGTGTTGATTAAGTGGATCTTGGAATGGGGGAATTAGATTAGATAGTGGTTAAGGCATTCGGTTAGATAGAGCTTTGAATAGAGGCGTCAGGTTTGGGGTAGATTAAGGCATTTAGTTTCTAAATTCTTTTTGTTAGGCTTGATTGAGTTGAGTATGGAGTGGTCTAGTGGGGTTTATCCTTTGAGGATATGTGGTAGTTTGGGTGGTGAAATTTTGTAGAGGCCTTGGTGGATTAAACATTTGGTAAAAGGTTTTCGAGGTAATAGTAGTAGAAGTGGTTTGAGCATGCCCACTTGAGGAAATATTCTAGTGTTGAGGAGTAGAGGGACGGGAGTTCCTTTGGCTTTCCATGTGATCCAACCTCCCACTCATAGTAGACATATCCCCTTTAATCGACTCACCTTCGTTTCTAGTCTATCAAAGCCCGTTTATAGTCTATCAAAGGCACAGATGAGAGCTTCAAGAGAGGACATGATAGTATTAATAGAATTGTTTTCCATGGTTTGAGAGTTTTCTCCTTCCATTCCCATTTTACCTATGAAAAGATGACAACAAAAATAACAAACTTGTTAGCTCAAAAGTATCCTTACAACTCTACTCTCCTTTGGTTACCTCAAATTTGGCTTCACAAGTGTTGAATGTTGGATTGTAATCCATGAGAAGTTAAGGGATTATTTCTACTCTTGCCCAGAATTGATTTCATTTGAGGGACTCAAAGAAAATATCATTCGGACTTGAGCCAAGGAACTACAACGAATCAAAAATGAAAAAAAGCACACAAGGAAATATGACAATGAAATAAACAGATTCAAAACTAATTCAAAACTAAGTAGGTGATAAATATTTGTTAATTTAGCAATATAATCAAGAAAAAAACTAATAATCAAAGGAAAGAAACCACGAATCAAAGGAAAGAAACCAAGAATCCAAATTTGAGCCTAAGGTAATTTTGGATGGTTGATGATATGGAAACTTCTAAATGGTTGGTTGACATTTGGGAATTTTTTTGTTTCCAATTTGAATTTCAATCAATCTTCATATATCAGTTGTGTCAATCTATTTTGGATAAAATAATTCAAGGAATTGGACCCTTTAATTATTCTTCAAGCTCAAAAGAGTTTGAATTTTCTTGTGGTCCCATATTTGTACTTTCCCTTGTCCTCTTCTTTGAGAATATTCCCTTTTGATACTTTTGGACTCTTTCTTTCTTTGGAAGACTTGGTATATTCTTTGGAATATTCTTTGGACAAACAAGTAACACACTGTATCTCACCTCTTTTTTAGATTAAACAACCAGTTTTTGAATGTTCTTCTTCAACAACATATAAAGAACACCAAGAATATTCAAAAATAAAACCTTAGCCAAATGACCTCGAATTTGAATGAAATATCAAGATTCAAGCTCACGTTAAGATCCCAAACACAATCAACACACGTTCAACCCAAAATATCAACAAAAAACCCTTCTAATTTTGAGATCCACCTTTCTAGTTTCTTCAACTTCAAGCTCAACAATAGTGGATGGTTCAAGTCAACCCGGAATAAACTCAAATTCAAGATCTAGACTCTATTAGTGCTAGGTAATAAGGATCTAACGCTAGAAACTAACAAAAGACTAAAAAAATTTCAAGTTCTAAATCTCGACCTAGCAGTAAAAATGGCAAGACACACTTCTTTTGTTGTTGATTCTCTAGATAACAACCCAAGATTGATTTCATAGGAACAAAATCAAACCTTTGTCTTGACACCAAATTATACGGATGTAGAATCGAGATATGAAAACTATGGAAACAAAAAATCAAACAATACAATAAAGTAAAGATAGATATATTGGCAAAAAAGACTATAAAAAAGTAAGAACCAATGCGTGTATCAAACACAAAGACACCTAAAACTGGTTGAATCAAACACCAATTTCTTACATGGACCCAACAGGAATCAATTTCATCAAGAACTCCCATTTCTAAGCCAAGATTCAACCCTAGTTACACCAACACTCTCTCAAGAGAAAATTTCATTCAATATCAATTATAAGCTAAATAGAAAATAACCTAACAAGTAGATATTTATAGTCTCATTCATGAAATTACTAAAACAACCTTAATGAAATTTAACACTCCAAGGCTTCCCCTTCTAACACTCCAAGGCCGCCTCTTTTTCACACTTCATAAAGTGAAATCCCTTGGAGGGACTCAAAACATGGTCACAAACATCCATCTTCATGAATAAGCCTTGAAGGATTTGCAATTCCTGAGCTTTGGTTCTTGTGAACAGTCTTAAACTCTTTGTGCCCCTATCACCAGTACCCTCATATGTTCAAGGCTATAGGTACATCCTAACCTTTTACATTTATGGACGAAAGTTCTTTTAGCAGTTGATATTGTAATGACCATTCGAGTCATTTTCTATATTTACACCATTTAGAGATTTTCTAGAGCTACACCAAGACATTTATGAATTGGTGGAACTGACAGAATCATTACCAAGAAGTTTATTTGGTTTTAAAGCCAATTCCTTATTTTGATCCCTTTGTTGGTAAGGCTACTGGGAAAAAACATTGATCGAACAACCTCGTATGCCAATTCTGACAATTCCAACAGATCTGGAACATTGATTTTATTCTATGAGGGACTTTAATTTAGATCCCAAGATTTTTGAACTCATTTCAAGATATTTCTAGAATTTAAGAAAGATGGCACGTGGGTATGGAACCCACTTTTCATCAAAATAATCTCAGATGAAAATTTTGACCACATAGTTAAGTCCAAAACATCAAATTTGATAAGGTACTATAGTTCTTTTCTGTATTTGAGTTACCAGATGAATCTTAAGGGTCGATGGAGACATGAAATTTTTTAACTCCTCAGTTGATGCACCGCTCACCTAGTGCATCCGCGTAAGAAATATTTGTGTCTCTTAAGCAAAGGTTGCTTACATGGCCTGATGTTCTCTTAAGTGTCCTGGTTTCACCCATTGGTATTTCATAAGTGGGGCACTCATCTTATAAGAGAGTGCCTCTTATGCGAAGCCATGGTCGCTTACGCGACATGTGTAGATGGAACAAGTGTCGGAAAAGAGGCACTTGGCCGCTTAAGCTGCCTAGTGTCTATTTAGCGATACTTAATACCATTTAATTCCCCACATAGCACATTTTCTCCCATTTTTACCTATTTTAATGAGTGTAGAACCCTAAAAAATGTGAGAAGTTGGAAGAATCGTTAATGGGTAATTTTGGAGTGTTTGTGAGTTTATATTTCTTGTTTCTTTTCCAAATTGCTTGTAAGTATTCATTATTTTCTTAATTAATTTCTCTATTACTTTCTAAAATCATTAAAATATTAGTGTGTTGATTTTAGCACTATTTGATATAGAAAGTTATCCATTATTTAGGGTAAAGTTCCTTGAGAATAGGGGGATACGTTGCCGATTTTGAATGTGCGATGCCGTAAGCGGGCCTCACATAGGATTTTTACGTAATTTTTAACCTGAAGTATAAAAATGCAATATGGGTAACGTTATTTTTGTATTGATGAGTAGATTATATTTTTTATAGTCTCGCATCATGTGCAAGATTCTCAAAAGGAAAATTGATGATAGCATATTTAATCAGGATTTTATTTAGCGTCTAGGTAGATAAGTTTTACCTTCCTCATAGATTGAGCTAGTTCATAGTATATTTATGATGTTATTTTTAATATGGGTTCGGAATTAGGTATTGGATATATAATTAGTATTATTTTGAATATTTAGCCAATTAAGGAACCATAAATTAGGCGTAATAAATATAGTAGCTCATGTTTAAGGTGGAATTGCTATTTTAGGGCTATTTGTGGCTTATTTTATGTCTAGTAGAAAGATTAGATACCTTAGCTTAGTACAGGGAAGGAATTGACTTAGATCAGGTTTGAGAATTAAAAGTGGGCTACTCCGGCCCACCTTAGTCCAAGACTCTTGTTAGATCCTGGTATACTTTTATAAGCAAGTTACACCCATTCCAATGTTTATTGTGAAGTTGAAGATGCTAGTCACATGATACTTATGCTAGATTTGTACTTGAGATTTGGTGTTAGTTCTGGACCAAATTTGGTGATTTATGTATATTGAGTTACTCTTCAAGTCTGAGAATTGATGATATGAGCTCCGCTTCAATTCTGGCAAATGATGATGATACTAAGTTCTGATTTGAGTTTGGCATTGAGCGGTTATTTATGGTAAGGATGGATTCTTGGTTATGGGATGAGATATGTTTAATTAATGTAATTCTGGTTAGTTACATTCTTGATTGCACCCTCCTAGATTATGGGGGGTTAGGTTATTTACTTTTCCGCACTTACTAGCCTATGGGGGCCAGTATTGTAGTTTTAATTATTTATTCTTTCATATTATATCGACTTCGGTTATTTATTTACAGCATTGGAGCTTTACTCCCAATTTTTCCTTTTAACTTGACTTAGTTTATTTATCTTGCATATCTATTATATTTATATTATGATTTAGCTCAATTGGTTGTAGATTCCTATTGATTACTCGTGGATTTGGTACTCATGTTATGATTTTGTATATTTTTTGTGAAGATCCGATTACTAATGGCCAACACTGACATCAAATTTGTGCTGCTTAGAGCGAAGGCATGGTGAGCTCTCGAAGCTGAAGTTGCCTTTTTCACTTTCTTATACATTGCTTAGTCTTTCATTAACGAGACTAATGTATATTGACTACACAGTACTGATATTTCTATTGATAGTTGCTCTTTTACTGACACTACTAGGTCATGGGGTGTTCTTTCTATCTTATATATCTTTCAGACTATTATTTTTAAGTGAATTAATGTTGTATGTCTTTACTTGCAATTTTGTTGCTTTTGTGCCTTTTTCCACCAAATCAGCCAATTTCTCATAGCTTCGGGCTATAGTTTGGCTTACCTACGAGTGAAATATAGTAGGTGTTATCATTACTTGTAAATTGGATTGTGACAATTGTCTATAGGTCTGCACTCAAGAAAAATAAAAGTACAGCACAGTATCTGCACAAAACCACTATATATTGGAAGGTATCATAGGCCCACCCTACTTAATAAATATGAAAACTCAACTATATATTTGTAAACAAGTGGCAAACATGACCATTAGACCATATATTCAAAAAAATTACAAAAACAAACCTTCATGTCCAGCCTCTAGAGATTGGGTATCAAATTTCCTAGTTATGCAGATCAATGATCAATCTAATATCAACAACAAGAATAACTTGTGACTAAACAACTTACCATTTTACATCATGAATATCTCAATATCTTGTCAACCTTAGGGAACAGTTCCTACTAAGAACAAATAACTGATAATAAGACAAGAGTAAATTTTGCACAAGGAAACCAAGGTAATATCAATAACCAATGGCTCACACAAGGGATCCCAAATACAAAATATATCTCGGTTCACTCAAGGGACCATCAAAATCTCCAAATTATAGTGTAAAAATATGATATGATACTTATAATTACCAGCAGTCATGACTTATAGGGGAGGATCTCAGTCCATGGACAAAATATATCAGACAATTATCCCACCCTTATCTCAATGTCCCCACCCTTATACCGCCTTAAATCCACCTATTCAACCTCAACCATACACTTTGCAAAATTGACTCATAACAACAACCACATACGGTTAATAAGTATAATCACATAGTATGTTGAGAAACCACAACCCTTGGTTATTAACAAGATTCATACCTATCGTATTGCGTTTCATCAAGAAATAATATTTATATTCCACTTTTAACATAATCATTTTTTATTAGCACGTATTGCAACTAAATAAAGAAACATCCAATTAAATATACATGCATACAATCAAATTAAGTCTTAACTTTGATTCAGTTATAATCAACCTCAAACCAATGCAATGCCCTTAATAACTTGAGTCTTACCCTTCCTTAAGGTCTTATCTCGATCTTGATCTAAAAATAATAAATCAAGAATAATTCAACTAATGCTCTTCCGATTCTAGGTATTATAACCTATATCCATACTTTTAAGCCATGTTCATAGACAATTTCCCCATTTTAGGATTTTCTATCCTTTATTCCACTCAAATTATCCCATAAATCAAGATTTAAAGGGCAATTTTTAATCTATAAATCATAATTCAACCATTCTAGAATATTATATGGTAATTCTAACCCACTACTACAATATCAGACTAAATTCTTCAACTTAGAGTTGCACCCACCATCCCAAACATGATCAGTATCTATGAATTCTAAGGATTTTGGGATTAAATTCCATTAGAGAAAATAAAATTCAATTATTTTGGGCATAGAAATTAATGGAAATCGCCAGAAGTTATCCCCCCCGCCCTTTGCCCTAACTTGACCTCTGAAGGTTTTGGAATGAAAATAGTATTTTAGGCTTAGAAGTAAATTTAACTGGCTTGATCCTGGTATAACCACAACACTATAGCAGAATCCTCCCGTCATAGAGGCATTTGTTGAAGAAAAAAAAACTAAAACAAGAATTCACCATAAGATCATAAGTAAATCATTAAACAGTGACATGAATATAGAAGACTGGTAGGAACACTAATCTTTTTCCATTACAATAAGTGAATGAAAGAAATTGAATCTTCTAAGTTTTGATACCGCTCTTAATTGCTTCTTCTCAGAGATAGAAAGAAAAAAAAATATGATGTCTGACTCAGGGATCAATTCTATATATAATACGCTTAAGTGCCTTTTCAGTCAAAAAGGTACCTTTTAGGAAAGGTGCCTTTTTCAAAAAGGTACCTTTTCTGGAAAAGTGCCCTTTCACGAAGGTGCCTTTTCTAAATATCACGACCTAATTCATGAGTCGTGATGGCACCTACTATGACCCCACCCATAGTTAAGCCAACATCATAACTTGGAGATAAGGTAATGGGTTACTTTGGTAGAAACGCCTGACTAGGGCCACAATAAATAAACAAAAAAGTTCCACAATGGACAATCAACTACGGATACCAATACCCAAGATCTAGTAATATCAGTTCAAAATAATCTAAGTTCGACAATAGGAAATACAACTCAAAGTCAAAATAGTATTATACATTTCTTTCGAATACAAAAGACTGAATAAGGATAGGAAGGAAACGGGCAACTCAAAACTCCAAGAGCTCACCCCATCTTCGTAAGATCAACACAGTACGATCTCAACTCAGCGGAGGCAACTAATACTCGAGTATGCACCAAAAAGGTACAAAAGTATAGTATGAGTACCAAAACGATGGGTACTCAGTAAGCATCATCGACTGACTGAGCTAAATCATGATATACAGATGGTATGAAGTAAGACAATATTTCTAAGTCAAGGAAAAAAATTAAACCTGAATCATCTTCATCATCATTGTATATAATCAATAATAAACTAGAACAATACTACGATATATCCATTCATCATGCGGCAATACTATTATATAAGAATTAAATGATCCAAAATGAAAATTGTCACTAATATAATTACAATCGCAATAAGGCAAAGATGATATACAAATATCCATTAAACACTCACCAGGGTGATTCTTACCACACTTAGCACATGGAGGATAACTAGGTCTTCCACTCACGCTATTCTAAGATCTAGACATAGAAGACTTACCCCATTGTTCTTGCCTAGCTCTAGAAGAGGGAGCACTAGCTGAAGACGGTGTTGACATAAATGAATGATTCTAAAACTGCAAATGATTTACCCCATAAGACCTAGCTTGGACGTACTCAGACTGCCCTGTTCTAGCCTTTTTACTTTCCCTCTCTCTGCCTTTCAGCTTTTTTGCCTCAATTTTCTAAGCATGAATCATCAATATAGCAAGCTCCATGTCTCCAATTAGCATGGTAGTCGTACACTCCTTGAATACCAAGATATATACTCTAGTAACAAACTTAATAATGCTCGCCCTAGGATCAACCATCTTATCTGGGGCATACTTAGACAACTGATTGAACTTAAGGCGGTACTCTTTCATTGTCATTGAGCCCTGCCTCTAATTCCCAACTCCTCTATCTTAGCATCTCTCATTTCACGGGGAAAAAAACTATCTAAAAAAGCATTTTGGAACACTTTCCAACTCATCAGCACTACATTCTCACCTCTACCATTCCTCCACATAACTACCCAATCATACGATACATCCTTCAATCTATAGGATGCTAACTCTACACTTTTATCCTCAGAAACATGCATAATTTGGGTGATCTAATTTACCTCTTATAAATAAAGTTGTGGGTCCTCACCTGCCTTTGACCTAAAGAACTCTGGTGAATTTATTCTCATAAAGTCTCAAATTCTGGATGCAGCTAAATCACGATTCTGCTAAACTAGGACTACGGCCTGATGGTTGCCCTGAATATTAGTAGTCACTGCTTGGGCCAACGCCTGAAAAGCAGCCATAAACTTAGCATGGGATACATTCTCATTTAGAAGATCTGCGGGCTAGGGTGGCTGGTTATTATTTCTGCGGGCAGTAGCTCGACGAGGAGGCATATTCAACTATCACGCAAGAGCACGAGTTAAAAGCAGATAGAGATACTGTAAGCATAATAGATTGTGAAAGAAAGAGATGATTTCCTAAGAACATCTCATAGCCTCTTTCTCATAAATGAGGCATGGTTCACGCCCATGATCAAGACTCTACGTAACGTGGCTTGTCAAACTCCCTAGGACTCTTATAACCTTAGGCTCTGATACCAAGTTTGTAATGCTTCGATCCCGAGATGTTACACGGTGCTCAAGACTATGAGTAGCCTTAACATAACCATGTCTACCTGTAACTAAATTTGAATCTGAAGAAATATAGACATAGAAGTCATACTACATGCGGAAAACTGTCTGAATATAATATCAAAAATAATGTCTAAAACCTCAATACTGAATAAGCTGAATCAAAACTAGCAGTCTGACAAGCCTCTACTACTAATAACTAGAGAGTCACTAGGACAAACCCCCAGCTAACTCGAACTGTCTGAAAAGAATACTAAATCATATAAACTGATAAGCTGCAAAATCTGAATGAATAAGTCCCTAAACTATGAGGACTCACCAACTACCGGATGTAAATGGAGATGTTCGAACTACTCACTCTGGTGATACTGAGCACCTGAACCTACATTATGAGATAATGTAGCACATAGACGTATATGTGGGTTAGTACTTTGAGGATCTACTGAGTATATGGGGGTGAAATGCATAAGTAAAACATCATCTCATCATCATCATTAGTAAAACAATGCACGCTAAATGTAAATGACCCATAAAAGCTAGAATATCTGAATACTGAAATCTGTAATCAATGAATAATAAATCATACTTTATAAATCTATTGATCCATAACATTTAGTTCTAAAAGATATACTAGTACTCTGTCTTTAAATCATGATGTCTAAGTGTAGAAAGGACTCACTTCTAAGTCTGAAATCTGAAAGCTAAAATTTGTAACTCTTATCTTTCTGTAAAGCATAATCTAATTAAAATTGGATCCTTTACACTTAGTTTTCTTAAAAGCTTTTCTGTTAATCTTTTACTTTAACTAGCAGGGAGGTTCTTCTAACCGACATAAACCATGTGATCTAACATGGAGTCCAACGTCTCATTCCCTTAAGGGAAAAACCTCACGATGGAGAGAGGTGTCTACTCTTTCCAAGGAGTATAACCTAAGATAAGTGATCACATCTGTAACTGTCATCCACATAAAAGTAGGAATAATCTGATAATCTGTACCTATGTTGGCTACGTAGTTTTGTGGAAGATAGGGCACATTAATCCCACACTTCCCACTTGGTGTTAAATACTACTCCTTTTAGCTGCACTCATTTTGTTTGAAATCCACTTTAAAACTAGCATAAGGGTTTATCTGAAACCAAATATGCTTTTATCTGATTAAATCTGTAAATAAAGTTGTTCTAAATTCTGTTATCTGTAATAAATCTTTAAAGTGGATTGTAAATCTTATCTGAGGATCCAAAGATCAAAGACTTACTGAATTATCTGAAAATAATCTGATCATAAGATGCTTAAAGCATTATCTTTCTTGAAATATCAATATATAAACTTGGGCTTGATAACTCATGCATCAAATACATGTTAAAACATCATAATAATCATGCTTGATAATGAAAAAAATGATGATTCATCTCAAAAATTAGAAATTTCTGCAATAGGAATAAAAACATGAAAATAGACATGCAATTCATCTTTTAAAACACTTGAAATCTCATAATCTTGCAAATAGAAATAATGGGTATGAACCCTAATTCAAATCTCATGAGTATTCATTCAAAATCATATGAATTTGTAATTAAAACTTGGTTTTGGGTACAAGGATGTAAGAATATCCTTGTTCATAAACCCCACATACCTTGATTGATGATTAGATGAAGAAACACTACAAGAAAAACAGCCTTTAGGGAAGGGAAATCTGGTCCCTAAATGTCTAATTCTGGTCGCAAATGACCTTTTAGGATGGGAAAATGCTCGTCGCGGCTTGTCCTAATAGCCTTCTTCGCTAAAGGTCAATTGCGACGAGGTGCTCTAACTGGTCGTTAAATTTCATTAGCGAAGGTAACATATCCGATCTCAAAAACACTTTTAGAGACCGTATATGTCATCCTAAATATATGATTTTCATTTTTAAAAAGTAGTTATTTTGTGGTCGCTAAAACCTTTTTGCGATGAGTAACTACCTTGTCCTAAATTACTCTATCTGGACAAGAAATTAACTCGTCCTTGATTAATCTTTAGAGGCGAGAAACTAACCCGTCCTTGATTAACCTTTAGAGACAAGCAACTAACTCGTCCAAAATTAACAATTAGACCAAACAATAGTATATTTGTATTATAATTTACCACTAATGGTACATCCTGAAACTTAATATCATAAAAGTATATATTTTATTTTAAATATAAAATTATTACTGAAAATGACAAAGTATAATAAATATAATTTCAATATTTGCTAAAAAATAAAAACTTAACCAATTAACATCCCGAGCTAGAATATTGTCAATAGTTTTAATATGTTTTAAACAAAAAAAAATTAACAAATTAACATCCCGAGCTAGAATATGATGTCAAGCTTTACATAACGCTCTTAGAAAAATAATAATAAGCTTATGCATCATCTAAACTTGCATCTTCTCTTGTAACTTCAATCTTCAAAAATTTGTCAGAACAAAGTTTTGAAAAGTCAATCCTTAAGTTAGACAACCATGGCAAAGGCTCTAGCACAATAAAATAACATGATAGAGTTGCATGAAATGCTATTCAAGTTGATACAAGTGGAATAAAGTGGGTAACTATTGAGCTTTAACTTTTATGAAGATCTTGCTCATTCAGGAAGGTGAAATCAGTTTTTTGTTTTCCTATACCACATACAGCAACAACAATAAGAACATACCCAGTGTATTCCCATGAAGTGGGGTCTGGGGAGGGTAAAGTATACGCAGTCCATCCCACTACCTCAGATGAAGTAGAGAGGCTATTTCCGATAGACCCTCGGCTCAGGACAGATAACAATATAACAAACAAACCACATAAAAGAATACATCCACACGGCAATACTAATCTGTTTCCTCTACACCTTTCTCTCAAGGGTTATGTCCTCTAATACTTTCTTCTTAACCGCATTAATATCTTAACATCCCTTTAGCTAACATTTTTCCGAGTATGGCACTGTTTAAGTGAAAAATGTATGTGCTAACTGCTTTATTACTAGATAGGAAAAACAATTTGAAAGGAAAAGGGAAGCTGAATCATTCGAAAATCTGATAATATCACAAGAAGCATCTTAACAACTTTGTATCAACAGAAACCAAAGTATGTTCCCTTCTTTACACAAACAAACAGTGACCCAGCAATGAGAGTTCTTCTCCTACTTCAAGATTAATTGACCAATAGTGTGCTTTTAGAACCTTCAACCAATCCAAATACTTATCCTCCTGAATATCATCTTCTTTAATTTCTTATGTCCACTGTCCTAGGATAGAAATTTAGAACTAGCAGTTCAAAGGAATAACTTAAAACATTACCCCACTTAAAAGGTCAATGACTAACATAGAGATCATTTAGATTCATCCACATCAAGATCAGCAAAACTAACAAAACCCCATCTAGAAAACAACCAAAAGAATGCAACAACAACAACGACATACCCAATATACTCCCACCAAGTAGGGTCTGGGGAGGGTAAGTGTATGCAGTCCATACCGCTACCTTTAAAAGTTCACTAAAGTATACTCCCATACTCTACACATAAGTAAATATTAACCCATGAATGTGAGTTTTTCTCCTACTTCAAGAACAAATGGGGTAGCCCGGTGCACTAAAGCTCCCGCACCCAGGGCCAAGGGAATAGCCGAACCACAAGGGTCCTGCTTCAAGATTGATTGACCGGAACCTTCAACCAATCAAAATACCTATACTCATGATATAACTTTGCTTCTATAACTAGCACTTCAAAGGGACAGTAGCTATAAGAATCACCTCACTCAAAAGACCAACTACTAACATAGAGTTCGTACAAGTAATATTCAAATTCATCCACTCCATAAACAATAAAATTAACACAACCCTATCTAAAATTACCAGCATAACAAATTAATACCCAAGAAAGTAGGGTCCATCCACACCATAATCAGCAAAACTAACAAAGACCCATCTAAAACAAGCAAAAAATGCATAAAATAAGCAAAATTAACAAAACGCCATCTCAAAACAACCCAAAAAAAGAACAAAAATCCCAAATTTCCACAAGTTTCAAGACTAAATCACTTCAAGATACCCCAAAAATCAACAAAAAAAGGCACAAAATCAGCAAAACTAGCAAAACCCCATCTTAGAAAAACCAAAAAATTGTACAAAAGTCCCAAAATGTATAATCTTGACAAAATGTAGTTAAATAATAACCAAGTAAAATAATTACTTACTTGGACAGAAAAATAAGTCAGTGTCATTCAGTTGAAACGGGCGAGGTTATATGAGATTGTTGAGTAGCAAAAAATTCTTGCATTTTTCTTATTTTTTCCATCTCATCTTCTAAGGTTGACAAACGATCATTCAATGATTTGTTTTCCTCAATCAAGGATTTATTGTCCTCTTGAGTTGAACGTAGAGCGGACATTAATTCAGTCTTTAAAGAAGTGCCCCCTTTCATATCTTTTGCCTTTACTCAACCGCCAAAGCAAACTACATGACTACGATTTGGAGGTCCCCAACATTTTTCTACAATCTCTATGGTAGGTAGAGATGGCTCTGCTTTCACAATTTCTTCAATCTGAGCCTACACGATAGATAAAATGACATTTTTAATCAGAACCCATAATAATTTTAAGTAATTTACAAATTTAATTTACCAAACGCACATGTTTTTCAATAGCTTCAAGTTCAATAAGCTTGTTGCCTTTCTTATGAGTCTCATAGAAAATAGTCCCTAAATTTGGAGGATTGCTATCTTTACCTCCCTTTACATCAAAGAGAAAATGTCAAATAATACCTCATAAATATTTTCTTATGAAAATAAATTCTTATACTACCTGCTGATACATTATCTCTCGAATGGGCTTGCTACTAATATGATGAAGCATTGACAAATTAGCTCGGTTTATTGTAAACCTTTTGCTTCTCGCCTCTATTATTCTTAAATAATAAGCTTAGAATCTATTCAAATGCAAATTCTGAAATTGCATCAACAAATAAAGTTTATAGGGAAGAACTAGCAGGTAATACAGAGCAACATAAACAAAACCATTGATTTTCTTAGAAAAAAGAAGTCAATCCACACACAATTTTAAAGAAAGTAATATAGTTCTACGAAATGAAATACCTAAAAACTTGCATAACAAAAATGTTCCTTAACTAATCACTCCCAGTCCTTCTTCTCTACTCTTACTGGTTTACATTTAAGAGCATGTACCATTGAATTATTTTTCACATACTTACTATGCAAGTGTCCTTTTCATTTGTTCCACAACTCATTCATCCATCCAAAGATATGATCACGATGATCATTCATATCATCACTCTCAAATTTATCCTACAATAATCAATACACAACATTAGATAGATCGAACCAAAAAAATGTCCAAATGCTCTACAGTTGTTACCTCAATAGATGCCCACATGTGATCCAATTTTTTTTTCTTAATATCAGTCCAAGATGATACAGCCAATAGACACATGTTAATATCACGAATTATTTTTCCCAAGTGTCTCAAAAATAGATTGTTATTTTTTTCAACGTTCTTTTATTGTAAAATGTTACTTTCAACTTCTGACCAACTTCAAGTGATGCAACTTCCTTGCATTTGTTGCTTCCTCGAACTCTTTTTACCTTTTTAGGTTTAGATGATCCTACAGCTGCATAATTTGGTAAGAACTATAATAATAAAATTCAATTCTATAAATTTAATAATACATAAAGTCTAAATACCATACCTATTTCAATAGTTTGGGAGGGTTTCATAACTTTATCAGGAGACGGAGGCAATGAAATATTAGTTTGCATGTTCTCTTTCCCAAGAATCATAGGATTATTACCCATTGATCGCATTCTTTGATTAGATCCCACACTATTCTTAAAAAACCCTAACAAAAAGCACAAAAATCTAGGTATTAGATCCCTTATTATTCATAGAACCCCTTAACAAGAAGAAAATATTTGTATGATATTTGGTTGGTTTTTTTAAAACTCACTTGTTTTAGCCTCTTTGGTTCATTGGTTTACTTGATTAGTTGATGGAGAAAATGTAGTATCAACTTGCATATACACTTTTTGAAGAACCATGGAGTTCTGACATATCGTTTTCATTCTTACGTCTCTTCTTTCTGGTCCCTTCCCAATAGCAACTAGAGAAATCAACTCATATTACTAATACTTATATTATAAATGCAATAAAAAACTTAACAGACTTGAAAAAAACTTACTTGCTTTATCCTCTTTGGTTCGTTGCTTAACTTGATTAGTTGATGGAGAAAATGGAGTATCAACTTGCATATACTCGTTTTCACAAACCACGAAGTTCTTATGCATCGTTGTTCCCATTACTTTACCAGATAACATGGTAGAGCTTGTAAGTCTTTTTCCTCGCTCTTTCCCAATAGAACCTTCAAAAATAAATATACAGTTGTATGAGCTTAACATTTTAAGTTTAATATGGCAGCTGTAACAGGACCATACTGTTTCACTCCTAAAAAATATCTTTTATACCCTTTATTTAAAGTCATTAATGTGGTTGGTACAGGTTTCCTCCACACCTTTCAGAGACAGAAAACCCTCAATAGAAACTTGATTTGAAAAACTTACTTGTTTCAACTTCTTGTAAATATGGCTTAACCTCATTAGTAGACAGATGTAATGAAGTATTAACTGGCATAAACTCATTCTCTCGAACCACGAACTTTTTATGCATTGTCGTTCCCATTACTTGACTAGAACACATGGTAGAGTATGTAACTCCTTCTGCTGGTCCCTTTCCAATAGAACCTAGAGAAAGAAAATCATAGTACTAACACTTGAGTAATTATATTTTGTAGCAGAAAAAAGTATAACCAAAAATAAGTTAGAAGAACCAACTATTTTTGTTGACCAAAAATAAGCTATGGTGTTTAATTCAAGTTATTTATGCAATTTAAAACTCTAATAAATGAAAAAAACTTACTTGTTTCAAATTCTTAAATGTATTGCTTAAATACATCATTAGGTTGATAAACTGAACTTAATGAACTCTTAGTTAGAATTTTTCCTTTTGTTATCAAAGATCTAAGCCCTCGTCCCCGTCCCTTTCCAATTGCACCAGGTGCGCAGAAAGTATATCTCATAGTACTCTTAATAGTTGATCCATCCTCATTTTCAGTCTTCATAGTGAACCTGCGAAAAAAATCCAAAAGTAAAAAAAGTAGTAAGAAAACTTTTTACCTATTCAACTAAAGAATACAGTCAACGTAGTCTCTGTGCTTCACAAAATCTCAAAATCTATACAAAAAGTATTATAAGTTAAATTTTTAATTCTAAAAGAATAGAAGTTTTTAGTAGTAAGTAATTTATGAGATACTTCACTTCATCAGTTATTTTATGTTTCTTTTGTGTTGGACTTTCTAAATCATCTACAGCATCTGAAGGACTTTCTAAGTCATCTACATCATCATCCATTTGCTTCACAACCTCATAGGAATCATGAGGTTGAGTCTTCCTCACTACATGCCAGCCTTTGTTCGAATTATCATTAGCATAAAGCACTTGAGATGCTTGATCCACTAAAATAAAAGGCTCATTTGTTTTCAAAAATCTACTCGAATTCACACTTAAATAGTCATACTCATCTCTTTTTATTCCTTTTATTTTATCATGCACATAAAATCAATTACATCAAAACAAAATCACTCTTCTATCCCGGCCAAATTGCAATTCAATCACATCTGTTAAAACTTCATAGTAATCAAACATCTTATTATCTTCATCATTCTTGCTAGCTATAACAACACCACAATTTTGAGTCCTTAGAGATCTATCATAATCTTCTACATGAAATCTATATCTGTTTACAATGTAACCATTATAATGTGTTGAATATTTGGTAGGACCACGTGAAAGTGAGAGAAGATCTTCCATGAGCCGACTATTATTTTCTTTATGCAATTATACGACCTAAAAATAAGATTACATTTAATATTTTAGAATTAGTAATACAACATTAAGAAGTGTTTATGTGTTGCTCATATTACTCACCCTATTTTAAACCATATAAATTCTCGGTCCCATTCTGCATCTGACAAGTCGTGAGCAATATCCATATTTGTAAACTCTCTACAAAATTAAGGTTAACCATAAATGTCATATAGAAATAATATTACCTTAAAGGAAATCGGGAAAACAGGATGATACAAAAGAACCCTCCATACTCGAGATTTGGTAAGACTTCATAACAATTCTTTAAAATATATATATGTGCTTGTTCCAATTCATTTGCTTCAAGCTCACATGGATCTTTAGCTCCCAGAGTTTTTCCAGGTGGATAAAATATAGATAAACCTCCATTTGAATTCTTTAAACCGTCATCATAATTTTGTTCTGGCTGATTGAATTTTGTGTCAATTTTATGCAGATACCTTGAACATAAGGTCATACATTCATTTGCAAGGTAGACCTCTGCAATGGAACCTTCTGGACATGCCCTATTACCAATGAGAGATTTCAAAAAATATAACCATCACTCGATAGGATACATCCACCGATAATAAACAGGCCGAGTGATCTTAGCTTCACCAGCTAAATGAATAGGTAAGTGAACCATGACATAAAAAAAAAGAGGGAAGACCTTTTCTAACTTGCAAAGTCTAATGAGAATTTGCTCTTCAATATGTTTCAACACATCAATCCTATGTTCCTTTGATCTAAGAACACAAAAAAATAAAGACAACTCAATAAGAGGTTCACACACTTCTTTTTACAACATACCATAAAGTGAAAGAGGGAGTATATGCTACAAAAGAACATGACATTCATGACTTTTCAAACTAGTATCTTGAGTTCTTTCAAGTTCACACATTGAGAAATATTAGATGAAAATCCATCCGGGACCTTTAAATTCTTTAAGAAAATACATTATTTGTGCTTTTCTTCAGGAGATAATGTGTAGCATGCAGTTGGAACTTCAAATTCATTCTCTCTTTGGATAGGGTGCAATTCCGGCCTAATGTTCATTGCTTGCAAGTCTAATCGAGTTTTCATTGTATCTTTGGTCTTTTCTTTCACATTCATGAATGTCCCCAAAAAACTATCACATATATTTTTTTTAATATGCATAACATCCAAATCATGTCGCAACAAGAGATATTTCCAATAAAGAAGTTTAAAAAGATACTCTTCTTGTTCCAATTATCCTTTCGCTTTTCATGTGTATCTTCCTCCACTTCTTTGGATCCTTTGTCAATGGTTGGCCTTCAAGATCTTGGAGTTGATTAAGTATCTCAATTCCAGAATGAATCTTTGGTGGGTGCCTTTTCTCTGTTGTACCCTCAAATGACTTCTTGTTATTCCTCCATCTGTGACTCAAAGGTAGGTAACGTCGATGACCCATAAAGCACTCCTTCTTACAATTAGCCAATTGAATTGAAGAATTGTATTTATTACAAGATGGACATGCCAATTTTTCTTTTACACTCCATCCAGATAAATTTCCATATGCTGGAAAGTCATTGATAGTCCATAACAAAGAAGCATGCAACTTAATATTTTGTTTATTTGATGCATCAAAGGTTTCAATACCATCTTCCAACAACTCATTTAATTCCTCTATTAGAGGTTGAAGGTATGTATCAATTGCATCTCCAGGACTACTTGGACCAGGAATAAGCATTGACAAAATAAAATTTTCCTGCTTCATACACAACCAAGGTGGTAAATTATAAGGAATAAGAACCACAGGCCAAATGCTATATGAGGTTTTGGAATTTTGAAATGGTTGGAATCTGTCACTAGCAAGTCTAAGTTGAATGTTACGAGGCTCAACTGCAAATGAAGGATATAGTTCATCAAACGACTTCCATGATATTGAATTAGCTGGGTGCCATATTATTCCATCATAAGTTTTGTCATCCTTATGCCATGTCATTAGTGAAGTTGTCTTTGTAAACATAAACAACCTCTGCCGCCTAGTCTTTAAGGAAAAATAGCGTAAAGTTTTTTAGGCTATTTTTTACCCTTTTTATTCTTTGTCTCTCCTCTATGTTCATCTACTTTCCATCTAGACGCACCACAAATTTTTCAAGAATCAAGTAAGCTATCCTCCTTCTAATATAACATGCAATCGTTAGTACAAGCATCAATCTTGTTGTAAGAAAGCCCAAGCTCTCGAATTATCTTCTTTGTCTTATAATATGAATTTGGAAAATTAGCTCCATCAAGCAACAACTCCTCTTTTAACATTTTTAATAGCATGGTAAATGACTCATTGCTCCAATGACCCATACTTTTGATGTGAAGCAATTTAATCAAAGATGAAATCTTTGAAGCCTTTGAATTTTGATACAACGGCTACTCGAAATCCTCCAGAAGGCTATAAAACTTTCCAGCATCAGCATTTGGATTATCCTCAAGTTTATCATGAAAACCAATGTGTGTATCTCCTCTACCTTCAGCATTAGGATATAAATCTCTCAATAGTTCTTCTATTTCATCTTTATCTTCACTCTCAAAATCATCTGGTTCATCCTCATCTTCGGAGTCTGATAGTGGCTCACCTAACTGTTCCCCATGGTGAAACCAAAAGGTATAATTTTCAATTATTCCATGGACTTTCAAATGCATCTCAATCATTTTACGAGTTCCTAATGTTGTATTACAACACCTGTAACATAGACACCGTATTTCACATTCTTCTTCTTTTCCCCGAAAAGCATAATTAACAAATTTTTTCACCCCGTCTAAGTAGATTCTGTCAGTTTGATTATGAAGAGAAAGTTGCATCCATTGCTTACTAGGTGCCATAACCTTGATAAAAGATAATAAAAATAATTATATTCACATAACATGTTACCATCACATGATTATATCATACTACATCAGGTATTTCAACTTTAAACATAATACGACCTCCTCCTCAGATTAGAACTATATTATTTTTATGAAATTTATAGACATTGATTGAAACTGTTGACTTACTATCCAAACAAGCATATATAATCATCACAGACCAACAAAATTTAAACATCTCAGATAAAGTCGCTACTACAACAACAATAACAACATCCCCAGTGAAATCCCAGAACCCACTACCTGTAACTTAGATAACTACCATTTAAAAAGAAAAAGAACAAGAAGAGGTTGCAGCGAATAGTGAAATTGAACACTAAATCAACAAAGACAACACAAAGAATAAACCACCATCTCAAGGCAAAACTCCATCTCAACGAGCCAAAATACTAAATAACAGTGAAAATATACAAATTGGACTGATAGACAAGAATAGACTAACAAAGTGATGTTTGATGATAAAAAAAATTATTTAAATAAAAATTAGACTGAAAGACAAGAAGTATGGACTGAAAGTTTATCTTCCTTTATTTGCTTTCTTAATTTTATACTGGTTTTTCATTTGGATGTCTGGGATGACCAACATTCAGAATAATTCCATGTCTGGATAGACATCTCATATATGAAAAGCTAATAATGATTGTGGCCTTTCCAGATGGGCGCTTCAATTTTATTTATTAGACAATTATTTTGTATTTGTTCTTTGTATACTATTATAGGTGTCAATTAAGTGGTCAATAAGTAGAGATGAGGTTTGGAAATTGAACATTCCTCATACTCACCTTGTAAAGAAGAGGTTTGGAAATTGAACATTCCTCAACACTCTCAAGGTTAAAGGTGTATTAACTAGTTCTTTGTCCATACTACAAGTTATAACTAAAATAATGATTTATTTGAACAGATCGGAGCGCCTACTAGTTTGGTGTTATCTTTACAGCAAACTAAGCTTCAGCGATAACATAAAAGTTACTTTGTTTTCTAACTAATTCAGATGAACATAACTTTGTCTACTAACTAATTCAGCGACAACATAAAATGATTTATTTGAATAGATCAGAGAGCCTACTGGTTGTTTTCTCATTTCCCTGTATTATTTTTGTACAAAGGCAAGATCAGGCCATGTATATTCTGACATATTACAGCACTTGGTAATAGAAGAAGTAGCGATACTGCCAACGCGCAAATCTGTCTAAGTAGTGTGCTCACTAACCACTTTATATGCTTAGATGAGCTTGATTCTATTACTAAAACTACTGAGAACAGAATGATTCTTGACGAGTTGGTCTTGAGAGCTAAGGCAGCATTGGAGATGCTCACGTCTGTAACAGCTAAAAATGAGGAAGTTTTTACACATCTTTTAGGGAGAATGTTGTCTTGGATCAGTTTGCGAGACAGGAAGCTGATGGAGAGTTTAGGTAAGGCCATTAAAGCAAATGCAGTGGTTGCACAGGATGGTACTAGGGATTATCAAACAGTTGCTGAAGCAGTCATGGCTACACCAGATAATAGCAAAATATGGTAATATGATCTATGTCAAGAAGGGGATTTATTAAGAGAATGTTGAGGTTACTATGAAGAAAATGAACTTGATTATTGTTTGTGATGGCATGTATTATTCCAGCGAAATAACTGGTAGTCTTAATGTTGTGGATGGATCAACCACCTTCCGCTCAGCCATTCTTGTTGCAATTCACCAAGGATTTATACTACATGATATATGTATATGAACACAACAGGATCAAAAAAACACCAAGTTATGGCTATTTGAGTTGGAGCTAATATGTCTGTCATAAATCATTTTCGTATCGATACTTATCAAGACACCCTTTATGCGCATTCTCTAAGGCAGTTTTATCGAGACTCCTATGTGACAGGTACTGTCGATTTTATATTTTGTAATGCAGTTTTTGTGTTCCGAAAATGCAAGCTCGTAGCTAGAAAACAGAATAAAATCAAAAAAAATTGGTGACTACACAAGGTAGGACGGACCCAAATCAGGCTACAGAGAGTTCAATTCAATTCTGTGACATAATAGCAAGTCCAAACCTTGATCCAGTTGAGAACAATTTCAAAACGTACCTTGGTAGGCTAAGGAAAGAATATTCAAGAACTGTAGTGATGCAATCATACCTAGGTAGTCTCATTGATCCAGTGGGTTGGGCTGAATGGAATGGAGATTTTTCATTGAAGACATTGTATTATGGTGAGTATATGAACAATAGACCAGGTGTTGGCACTAGTAAGCGTGTCAACTGGACCGGCTATCATGTCATTACTGATCCTGCTGAGGCTATATCGTTCACTATGGGTGAGCTGATTCAGGGCGGATCATGGATGAGTTCTACCGGTGTGGCATACGTGGAAGGATTAAATGAGTAGGGTACTATGAAATTACATTTCATAATGTAGCAAGACATTTAACTATTTATTTTGTATTCCAGTATTCCTAGAAAACTCAAAATAAGTACTAGTAATATAATAAAGGGGCTGCAATACGCATATTCTAGTATTCCTAGAAAGCTCAAAATAAGTACTAGTAATATAATAAAGGGGCTGCAATACGCATCCCGCGTTCACGCAAGATTGAGGAAGGGCTGCTTTCCTAAGGGGTGTGATATAGACAGCTTACCGTGATGCAAAATTTAATAACTGGCGGCTCTAACTCGGATCCTATTAAGTAGTAATATAATGTTCCATAAACTATATTGGATGATTAGTTGGTTTTGCTACTTGAGTAAATTTTCAAGTTAAAAAAATTCACATATAGAAAATTCAAAGCCAATTCTAGAGATAATGGATTCGAGAAGCTTAAGATTGCACAGGGTGACAATGATATCGTACACAGAAACCAAAGAAGAATGTTAATACATCATTTGTTTTGTAAATAAATATAGAGGTATACAACCTAGATGAACTAAAACCATCAACAACAAATACCAAGTGCGAGGGCCCTGCTTAAAGCCATAGATTACCATCTTTGACCGACAAAGACCAGAAGAGAGAGAAGGAAATAAAGGGAAAAAGGTAACTTCTCGAAGAACAATCAAACTAAAAAAGCAAGAAAATAACCATGTTCCAGAAAATTATTCTGCTGCCAAAAGACACAGCACTGCAAGACCAACTTCAAACAGCGAGAGAAATCGATTAAAGTAACAAAGAAACAAAGAAATTTCATAAGATTTCCAAGTAACAAAGAAATTTCCAGTACATTTAAGTAACAAAGAAAATCAAACATAGAACATTTAACACAATCTCCAGTACAATCTACAGAAATTTCACCAGATTTCCAAAATTTGCAACTAGACAGATAGATTCTAAAGATCGGAACTTCTTATGTCACTAACATAAGTAACAAAGATAATCAAAACAACAACTCGATCGATTGGAAAACAAGCAAAATTTTGAAATTAATATCGCAATTCAGCAGCCTATGAATGGAAAACAACAACACAATCGATTGGAAAGTGAGGCATACCTGGAATTCATCGATTTAGGTTAGAGCTGTGAGAAAAACTATATCTCGTTGAGATTAGGCAGAGCTGATCAGTGGAAATTAAAAAACAAGGAAAATTTTGATATTAATACAAAAATCGAGTAGCCTATGAATGAAAAACAACAACATCGATCGATTGGAAAGTGAGGCGTACCTTGAAATTCCTTGATTTAGGGTAGAGCTGCGAGAAAAATTCTCTCATTGAGATCACAGAGAGTAGATCTAGAGTGGAAATTGGAAGTGTGGGAGTGATTACTATAGCTCTAGGGTTTAATTAGCGATAGTTTAATTTTAAGAAAAAGAATTTTTTTAAATTTTTCACTTTCAGCAAATACAGAATTGGCGCTTTAACTTTTGATAAAGAAATGGAATTGGCGCTTTAATTTTTGGTAAAGGAACAAAAAACAAAAAATTCCCGCTCATGCCTTAAATTGTATATTATTTGGGACCATATACTAAATATTTTTGGGACCACATTTAGTAAACTTCACAATAAATACATAAATAAGGACCAAAAAAAAATCTCGTCTCAATACCTATACTTTTAGAGACGGGATTATCAGCTCGTCCCAATATGTTGGTCATAAATAAAGCTTTTTCTTGTAGTGAAACTTGAATTATTGATTCCTATTTGAGTTCTTTAAGATAAGTACTTGATTATCTTGTTTTGGGAATCCTTAATTAAGAGCTTTCTTGGAGAAACAATGGTGGAATTTGATTTCTTGGAGAAGAAGCTTTGAACTCTAGGATTTTTATTTGAGAGAGAATTGATGAATAATAAACATAATAGACTTAGAATGGGTTTAATATTGTGTTATTCATGAATTGGGGGCTTGGAAATTGACAAAAATACCTCTTCTAAACTTCAAAACGGAACTGAAAAAGGGAAAAAAATTGCAATTTGGCTGGCCATCGCGACGCGCCCCTATCATGGTGGCTTACTGAAAAATGGATGAGTGGGAATTAGACGTCCTCCGCGACGTGGAGAAATCATGGTACACCTTTGGAATGCCATTCTGGCCACTGGCGCGATGCTCCACTATCGCGTTGTTCTACTAGATTTGGGAAATTGGACCTCTCCGCGATGCGGTACAATCACAGAGGTCCACTAGAATTGACAATAATGAAACTATTCTTAACCGCGATGCGGTGACTGCCCAGTTGGCACACTACTTTACTAAAAATTCCCTAACTTCTCAACCAAGTATCGAATTTGGTATCATAGAAAGCTTATCCAATTTTCTACACAATGAAGTTCCAAATCTGGAAAATTCTACATGAAATAAAAAGGTATTCATTTTTAAAACTTACCCTTTAATATTCTAGGAACGAATTTAAGCTAGGAAAAAGTACGGGGTATTACAATTATGAAATATCAACTAATTATTATTCACTAAATATCCAATATCTAAATCAAGTAAAGATGTACAAATAAACCATAGTCACCATTTAGCAAAACTTCATTCATAGTTATCATAAGTGCACTAGTCGTCACATAGGAAGTGGTTTACTGTTCCTTCTATCTTTCATGGTGTTTCCCATTCATCAATTAGGAACTTTTGCATTACTAGGGAATCTTTCTGAATAATCATTTTATCCTGACCTGCATGATTGTAATGAATGGCTGCATGTAATATAGACTTAGCTTCAGCTACCATGTTATCTGTATCTTCAATTATTGACCTTTCTAAAAGTATTAGATCACCCTATACATCCCTTAAGTAGAATACCCATGATATATTATCTGGATTCTCTTTTGATGCTCCATCCATATTGTATTTACACCAATCTTACATCAGAAATTCCCATAGTACCACCTTAGAGATGACTTTAGGCTTTAACCGGCTTAGCTACTGTAGAATTGATGGCCAGTCCATTACAAAATCTAGTGTTAGTTTTCTCACCTTCAACAACATCCTTATTTATCTTATGACATTGAATATCAATCTATGCATATTGATATCTTTGCCTTCATGTTTCTTAGCATTTATTCTTTTCCATAATTCCCATAGTATGATTGCTTATATTGCTTTAAAATAGGCCATCTCCTTTTGTTATATTGCTTTAAAATAGGCCATCTCCTTTTGTTTAACATGAGCATTCCACCAAACATATATTGTTTCTCTTAAGCTCATTCCTTGTATACTAATTTCTGCAAAAGAAGAGAAATAGGACTAGGTCCTGTTAGTAGAAACAGACCTCAGTAGCACATGAGATATGGTCTCTTGAGTTGGGTTCAGGCAACACCAGCACTTCGAAGGACCATGTATTCCCCATCTCCTAATAGTATCATCTACTGATATCCTCCCCTTCCACATTCTCCACATAAAAACACTATCTTGAATGACAGCCTTTTAATCGATAGTTGTTGCTAAAAATTATTAGGTTCCTCCTTATGCCTCACATAATGCCAAATGTCCTGTCAAATAGTTTGCAAAAGGTCCTGGACGTTGTTCAGCTGATACATTGTACCTACTTTAATATTCTCCTCCATGGTCAGATTTGACAACCTTAATTTTCTTACCTAATTTTCAACTTCAGCCTTGATAATTTTAAAAACATCCAAAGATTGTGACTCTCATGAATTAAATAGAGATATTCGTAATGGTAGTAGTCATCTATAAAATTAATGAAATATTGTTGACCATTCCATTAATCCGTAGGGAACGTACCACAAATGTCAGTATGTATCAACTCTAAAGGTTCTTTACTCGTATAAACACCTTATATTTGTTTGTTTTTCCCTTAATACACCCTATACGAATCAAAATCTGATAAATCAAGGAAATTAAGAATTCTTTCTGACACAAGCCTTTGAATTCTTTGTTTAGAGATATTACTAGTAATCTACTAATTATCCAAATACAAGTTATCCACGCAAATTACCCACACTATCCGCACCCCCAACAATTGGTATCATTGCTATGTTATTTAACAAATGTACAAGTACATATATGTTAATTACGAGAAATTTTAGAGATGTTAATTTAATTGTTAATTATAAGCTATTATTAATTACGTTATCTTGTAATTATTTATTTATTTAATATGAAAAGACCATTTAAAAATGTACAAGCTTTTAGAAAAAAAAATTAACTAGTTACTACCCAGATTATGAGAAGTTAAATAAAACAAAAGAAAACCCCCACAGATTAGCTTACTTAATTACCTTAATATCTAGCAATAAGACAAAATTAATAATCCATTTAAAATCTAGAAGAATGAGATACATACCACCTAATTATGATAAAATCAGATTTCGGTATCCACCAAAATATTATAAATATTGTACAGATGAATAACATAACAAAATCCCAAAAATATAAAGAACTAAAACAAATAATATCTGAAAAACGAAAAAAAATAAAAATAAGAAAAGAAAGACTACAATATAACATGATTGTTGGAGTATGCCAAAAATCAGTAAAAGCACAAAAGGAAGAAATATCATATTTAGAATCACAAATAGATAATCTAGAATACATATATCAACATGATCTATACACTATCAAGTAGATAAAATGAACTAAGAAGAATTTATAATAGATGAAAAAACATATGAAAACCATGAAAGATTAAAAATAAGAATAGTATTTTCTAATTTAGGAAGAAGATATAATAAAATAGGTGAACATTTATATTTAATGTTAGAGAAAGAAAAAATAAAATTAGAAGATAAATTAATAGTTATGGTAAGAATAGCAAAAGAAAATGAAGAAATAGATAGGAAAAAAAATAGATAAAATAAAATAACAGACTACAGAAGAAATACAAAAAATAGAAGAAACTAAAAATAATAGGATTGCTGAATTAGAAAAGAACTAAAAATGCTAAAAGAGTTGTATGAAAAAAAAGAAAGAAAGAAAGAAAGAAAAGGAAGAAAAGTATAAAGAACAAAAATTATTAATTGAGATAAATCAATTTAAAGAAAAATAAGAAAATAAAGAATTAGAAAATAATGAAATAGAAATAAATACGATAGATGCTGAAGAAATAGATAATTATGATTCGGAAGATAGTGAAACATATATAGAAATCTTAACAAATATAGAAAAATTAGAAATTAATGAAAAACAAGAGTAATTAATAAACAAAACTTAGAAAATACAAACACGGAAATAAACACTCTTGATAAAAAAGACGATAAAAAAATAATACCTAGTACATCAAAAATAAGAAAACCTACATATTACTATAAAAATAAGTTTTAAAAATTTACTAAGGGATGAATATAACAAATGGACACCAAAATAAATAATTAATAAAAATTAGAACTTCTTAGACTTAGACTGTGTAATAGATGTAGATAAAACGATACAATTATGGATAGGATATATAACAAAACAATTATTAGACAATGGTATAAATGCAATAGATACACCAAAATATATAGAAAGAACACTAATAGGAACAACAAAATTATGGTTTTTAAATTTAACTGAAGATAGTAAAAAGGTATTAAGGAATGATAAAAAATAGAAGGAACAACAATAACTAAACTAACACCTATAGACATATTGAAAAAATATGAAATGGCTATAAGAGATGAATTTAGCAGTATGACAACAAAAGAAGAAGAAGAACAAAACAAAGAAAAAGATACAAATAGGAATTTAATGTTAAAACTAGCAATATGTAATGTGTTATATAAATGAATATACGTGCGCATTTAAAAAATACTACTATAAGGGAACATATAATACAGACGAATGTAAATAAGTTAGTAGATTATATTTTAGTAAACTTCCCGTTTCATTTAGATTAAAAATAATAAAGAGTTGGGATGAAGCAAACTAAGTATTTACTCTAGGAGCAAGAATAAAATTTCTACAATAATGGTATAGAAATTTATGTGAAAAATACAGAGAAGAAATAAAAATGGAAAAAACATTAATAAGAAATTTAGCATGTTGCAAGGATAAAATAGCACCTCAATTTGGATGTGAAGAAAAATATCATAAGAAAAGAAAAAGACATAAGAAATATAAGAAATACAAAAAATCAAAATATAAGTATAAGAAACCAAGAAAAAGATATTATGTCAAAAATTATAAATATAAAAGACCATATAGGAGAAAGAAATCTATAAAAGAATGTACTTGTTACAATTGTGGCAAACTAGGACATTTAGTTAGAGATTGTAAAATGCCTAAAGACCCAAAAAAGAAACAAATATCATAAATAAAGATAGAAAATGCAGAATATATGTAAATAGATTATATAGATTACGAATTAGAAAGTGAAGATAGTATATATGAAATTTCGGAAAATGAAACAGATAATGAAATAGATAGCGAATTAGATGAATCAAATGACTGAAGAAGATATAAAAATAATAACAAAGGACGAATATTTAAATGAAGAAGGAACAGATCAGAAAATTATATTTGATAATAATATATTTGACGAGATTAAAGGAAAAGAATTAGATTTAAGTTTAGAAAAAATATTTAAAATACCAACAATAAAAAATATATTTAGTAGACGAAAAGAAGAATACTACGTAGTAAGCCAAAAAGAACATGTAAGAGACTGTAGATATGCAAAAGGTAGAGCTAGTATACCACTAGTAACAAAAAAATAATTAATAAAGAAATAAACGATATAAAAAGTAAAGACCCAATAAATATGTACATCTTGGAGGAACAGAGATATTAATAAAAGAATGTTTTAGAGAAGGAATAGATACACCAATAGAATTATATTTAGCAGATGATAGAATTATAAAACCTATAGAAAAAAGTATATAACTGCCATAAGAGGAAATTTAATATACCAAAAATTTAAATTCATAATAAGTGTGAATTATTCAGTGGCAATAACAGATAAAAACATAGATAAATTATTAGTATTATATTGAAAAATATCAGGAATAGAACTAACCCCAGGAAGTAAAATATTTACAGCAAGATGTAAAAATCTAAATGTATTAACAACAAAACATAAAATAATGGGAAAAAATAAAATTAATAAAATACAAATAGAAAGTCCTTTTGAACAATTTAAAAAAAAATTGATAACAATGATTATAGTTACAAAGACATGGATATAGAAGAAGATTTAGGAATAATAAATAATAGAATAAGTACAACAAAAAGAATAGCTTTCGAAAAACCAGAATCATCAGGATCATAGAAAAGAATAAATTATGAAATAACTTCAACAGTTAATTTACCTCAATATTATGTAACAGGAATAATAAATGAAAAAGAATATTTAATACTTCTAAATACAGGACAAGAGGAAAATTATATAGCAAAATATCTAGTAAAAAATGAAGAAATAAAATCCAATAGTAATATATGCCCAGATCTACCAAGAAGTTTAATAACTACTAAAGATACAACAGAAAAGGAAATAATAATAGGAGTTAGAAAAATAAAAATAGAATTTGAAATAAAGGAAGATATGCAAAAAGCAGACATAATATTAGGAATAAAATGGTTAGAACAAGTAAAATCCTACAATATAGAACATACACAAATAACCATAACCTATAATAGAGAAAAATTATTGATAAAAAAAGCTTTGACGTGATATGAAAATATTTGTACTTATGAAAAATAATAGTATAAGGATATTATAATAGATATTATACACCAATGATAGATACAGGAGCAGAAGCCAACTTATGTAGATATAATTGTTTACCAGAAGACAAATGGGATAAGCTTAAAACACCAATAGTAGTCAAAGGATTTAATAATGAAGGAAGCTTAATTACCATAAAGATAGAAATGTAAAAATACAAGTATGGGATAAGATATTAACAATAGAAGAGATCTATAATTATGAACTAACATCAAAAGATATGCTTTTAAGAATGTCGTTTTTAGATAAACTATACCCACATATAATAACTAATACAACACCATGTAAACAAAAGGTAAGAGCAAAAAGAGTTATTAATAAAATAAGAAAGAAAACTGATTGGATAAAAGGAAGTGAAAAAATCACACAAAAATTAGAAAATATAAAAAATATTGAAGACACAATAGAACTAGTTATATTTTCAATAAATAAAGAAGAAATAACTATATTTTCAATAGATAAGGTAGAAATAATAAAGAAAAAATTAAGACAACTATACAGTGAAGATCCATTAAAAGGATGGAAAAAACATAAGACTATTGTAAAAATTGAGCTAATAGATAAAACTAGTATAAACCCAAAAATCATTAACATATAACTTTGATGATTTAAAAGAATTTAAAATGCATATAGATGAATTATTAGAAAAACAATACATACGAAAAAGTAATAGTAAACACAATAGTCCAGCATTTATAGTAAATAAACATAGTGAACAAAAAAGAGGAAAAAGTAGAATGGTTATTGATTATAGAAACCTAAATGCAAAATCTATGACATATAATTATCCAATACCAAATAAGATATTAAAACTAAGACAGATACAAGGATATAATTATTTTAGTAAGTTCGATTGTAAATCAAAATTTTACCATTTAAAGCTACAAGAAGAATCTAAAAAATTAACTGCATTTACAGTACCACAAGGATTTTATGAATAAAATGTGTTACCATTTGGATATAAAAATGCACCAGGTAGATATCAACACTTTATGGATAGTTATTTTAAACAACTACCTAATTGTATAGTATAGATAGATAATATACTATTATATACAAAAACTAAAGAGGAACATTTAAAATTACTAGAACAATTTGCAAGTATAATATAAAATTCAGGAATAAGTTTAAGTGAAATGAAAGCCGAAATTATGAAAAATCAGATAGAGTTTTTAGGAATACAAATAGATAAAAGTGGAGTAAAAATACAACAACATATAGTACAAAAAATAATAAATTCAAGAGAAGAATTAGATAAAAAAAAAATTACAATCATTTTTAGGATTAGTAAACCAAGTAAGAGAATATATACCAAAATTAGCAGAAAACCATTACAGAAAAAAAATAAAAAAACATGTAGAATATAATTACAACGAAGAAGATAAAAAACAAGTTCAGAAAATACAAATACTTTGTAAGGAATTACCAAAATTACAATTTCCAGATGAAAATAAAAAATTTACATATATAGTAGAAGAGAATGCAAGTAAATATAATTATGGAGGAGTACTTAAATATAGATATGAAGAAGAAAAATTAAAACATCATTGTAGATACTACTTAGGTACTTTTAATGAAACAGAAGTAGTAGGTATGTGTTAATTATGAGAAATGTTAGAGATTAGTTAAACATAGCTCTAATACCAATTGTAGGGGGGTTCGGATAGTGCGGGTAATTTGCGTGGATAACTTGTACTTGGATAATTAGTAGATAACTAGTACTTACTAGTTCTATCATGTTAATTGAAATGCTATGTCATAGCATTCCTTAGTTATTTGTTTTAACCTTATTAATTCTTCTATATTATTTTTAAGGTATACTATATGTTCCATATTTCTAGATTTTATGTAGTCAAGTAGATTCTTTTTCATAAGTGTTTCTATTAATCTTATTTGCTCCATATCTTGTCTCCAATATTCTAAGTATTCGTAGTTTATCATTTTATTCTAAAGTAGTTGTAATACTGCAAATTTCTTTATAATAATTTATTCTAATTGTATTATATCTGATATTAAATCCTAGGTTATTTATTTCATTAATTATCCTATCTTTTTCTTCTATGAATAATTTTATGTCTAAATCATAATCTAAACTATCTTTTAATTCTAGTTGTTCCAAAGTTTTATCTATCCAAATTAATCTTTCTTTTAATTGTTTTCTTCCTCTTCTAAGCTGGTTTCTATAATTAATTTCTTCGTATAGCCAACTTTGTTTTTCTCTAATTCTTCTTATATATTCTAACATTTTTAATCTGTATAATATCCATCAGAATAATAACTATCTAAATATAAGCAGTAGCTATCATTATATAAGTGTAGGTTTTCTATAGAATTTAATAACTCTTAATATTCACCTCAAAATTCCATATCTTTTCCCATATTATTTTCTTTACGTCTATGATTTCTATATCTCTAAGTATATATAAAACAAGTATTTTAAGATTATCTGTCATTTAGTCTTGATTAAATGCTTTTTCATAATATTCTTCTATATTTTCATTAAGGTATTCTATGTATTTTATATTTTTAGTTCTCATATTTTCTTCTAAATTTGTTTTCATTAGTTTTTCCATTAATTGTATATTTTTCATATCCATTTTCCAATATTCGTAGTTTATCATGGTTGATGCGTAGGTTTGACATGTAGGTATATGTAGGAGTAGGTAGGTAGGTGTGGTATGTAATTTATTCTAGTCATAATATATTTATCAAATATTGTTTCCCATATGATCTTTCTTATATCTACTATTTCTATATCCTTAAGTACATATAAAATAAGTATCTTAAATTTATCTATCATTTCATCGGATAAGTAGGTAGTCATTCTTTTTCATATGATGCTATTTCAAAATATTCCTTTCAACCATACACATAACAACATATGATCATCTTAGATCACTATATACTAGATTATTCTTAAATAACATGTTCTTCGGTCACTATTAGCATGGTAATCTGGATAATTTTTTCCTAAACAGCGCCTCTACTTTGGTTACTCCCCTATCACGACTTCTTTACCTCACCGGTTTCACCTTTAGGATGACATAGTTCTTGGGAATTTTTCTCCTTTTCCACTTTGCTAATAAACTTCTTAACATGCTATTCTTCGAATAATTTTACTATAAAGTAACTAACATGAGCTTATTTTATTATATCATGATTGTCAGGAATTTATGAATTTAGCTATTCATAATTATAAATGAAAATACCTGTTCTGGTAGATTTGATAAATTTGTGATTTGCTCATCCATAGCTTTTCCTTAGAAATATATCTGTTTTTATTAAATATTCAAACTTTTCTATGTACAAGAGAGAAGGCTTGCTTTCAACACATGAAAGTTTTACCTTTAGATCGCCTCATGGCTTACATATTTATAATCCTAAAACACGTAAACTATTTATGCTATTCACTTTACATCTGTCAAGAAAATAAAAGACTAATAATTTCCTAATTTTACATTTGTCCTAAAAGGAATGAAAGTAAGAAATCCTATCCTATAAAAGACAAAAATAATAAAGACTAGGCTATACAATAATGGTACTCTTTACAAAAAAGTCAAAAAGGCTATAATGCTACATAATGTTATATTTACGTATGTTAAAAACTTAGCTTGTTAAGTCATATGTCACTTTCTTAAATTTGATTCTTTTGTCTTCTTGTCTTTATTTTTCCATCGGTTCGTGTTGCTTTATATCTTTTATCGTGTATCTTCCAGCTGGCGTCCTTATCTTTTTTAATTCTAGTTGAAATTCTGGGATAATATTGTCTTCTCCATTACATCTCGAACATAGATGGTCTGGATATTTGTATCCAATTAACTTGCAATATCTGGTCAATAACTCTTCTGAAATAAATTTCTTTTTAATTGCCCTTGTAGATGGTTGTTTTTCTAGATTGAGTAGTGTCAAAATCCATTGTCTAGCTTCTTCCATATCTGACTGTCGTAGCTCCCTTGAATTTGAATAAATCATTTGATGATCTCTTGAATAATAACTCCATATTGGGTTCTTAGTTAGGTAGTTATTTGCTAATTCTTAAACAATTGAAGATATTCCAATAATTCGTTTATTTGCATAAAAATCAGGTATCTCAACTTTAGGTATCTCTGGCTATTGAACAATATCTTCCGGTATAATCATATCTCTGGTTAATCTTATTTTTACAACTTGTATAACTGGTTTAATTTTGTCATATAATATCTCTGTTGGTGCGGTATAGAACTTTATAAAAATAGATTTCCTTTGATTATTTTCTTATAGGTGGCGAATGCTCTGTATAATTCTGGTATAGCTATAAGTTCATCTCCTTCTTAGGTATATACGGTATTTAATAGTCCATAACTGAAACAAGTTTTAACTAAGCTTGGGTTGGTTTTTGGTAGTGCGATTAACTTGTTGTAACCTTGTAATTTTTGGGTTATATAGTTTGTGTTTGGTTCTTGAATATTTGTAGCTCTGGGGTTAAGATTTAGATAAGTCTGTATTTTGTGGATATTTTCTATGTATGCTCGATTTATATAGTTATAGGCTTTTCTGTCTTGGTTTAAACTTTCTCGATATGTGGTAGTTTATGGGGGTATGAACAAGGGGTCTTTTTGTGTTTTTGGTATAAATGGTTTTTCAAATATCTTATCATGTTCATGTTCTGATATCTTTGTCTACTAACTCCTTTGCTTGTACCTGCAGTTGTAGATTGATAAACGTTATGGGTTTTATGGAGTGTCCCAACGTCTTCTTTTAGCTCTGGAATTTTATTGTCTTCCGATCGACATAGCTCTGCACACTGCTGAGTTATCTGAGTCATAGCTGCAGACTTCATTTTAACTTCATTAGTCTTTAGCTTTTCTATTTCATTACCCATACTGTCCACTTTCACTGAAAGTGTAGTTAGAGTTTTGAGTATCGTTTCTAAAGCATCATCTTCTATCATATCAGTCTGTGTAGCTTTGTCTTGATATGTAATCTGCAATAACATTCTTGTTAGTCTTGATTACTTCAATTATAAATGTAAAATTTAATATGTTTAATACTAGTCTCCGAATTTCCTTTGTTGTAACTGAATTTTGTATTTTCTTTGTTAACCACCAACGTACCTGTGTATTATCTGTTCGTACAATAAACTTGTTATATACAATATATGGCTCAAATGCTAATAAACATTTATATAATGAGCATAATTCTTTTTTATTTATTTCTCATTTTATTTCTGTTTCATTAAATGTACCTGAGTAGTATCTACAATGATGTTCTAATTTTTCTTCTTCATGTCTATATTTAAGTACTCCTCCATAATTATATTCACTTGCATCTTCTTCTACTATATATGTAAATTTTTTTTTTTCATCTGGAAATTGTAATTTTGGTAATTCCTTACAAAGTATTTTTATTTTCTGAACTTGTTTTTTATCTTCTTCGTTGTAATTATATTCTATATCCTTTTTTTTGTTTTTCTGTAATGGTTTTAGGTTTTCTGCTAATTTTGGTATATATTCTCTTACTTGGTTTACTAATCTTAAAATGGATTGTAATTTCTTTTTTGTATCTAATTCTTCTCTTGAATTTATTATTTTTTGTACTATATGTTGTTGCGTTTTTACTCCACTTTTATCTATTTGTATTCCTAAAAACTCTATCTGATTTTTTATAATTTCGGCTTTCTTTTCACTTAAACTTATTCCTGAATTTTCTATTATACCTGCAAATTGTTCTAGTAATTTTAAATGTTCCTCTTTTGTTTTTGTATATAATAGTATATCATTTATGTATACTATACAATTAGGTAGTTGTTTAAAATAACTATCCATAAAGTGTTGATATCTACCTGGTGCATTTTTATATCCAAATGGTAACACATTCCATTCATAAAATCCTCGTGGTACTGTAAATGCAGTTAATTTTTTAGATTTTTCTTCTAACTTTAAATGGTAAAATCCTGATTTACAATCGAACTTACTATAATAATTATATCCTTGTATCTGTCTTATTTTTAATATCTTATTTGGTATTGGATAATTATATGTCATAGTTTTTGCATTTAGGTTTCTATAATCAATAACCATTCTATTTTTTTCTCTTTTTTGTTCACTATGTTTATTTACTATAAATGTTGGACTATTGTGTTTACTATTACTTTTTTGTATGTATTGTATTTTCTAATAATTCATCTATATGCATTTTAAATTCTTTTAAATCATCAAAGTTATATGTTAATATTTTTTGGGTTATTATACTATTTTTATCTATTAGCTCAATTTTTTCAATAGTCTTATGTTTTTTCCATCCTTTTAATGGATCTTCACTGTATAGTTGTCTTAATTTTTTCTTTATTATTTCTACCTTATCTATTGAAAATATAGTTATTTCTTCTTTATTTATTGAAAATATAACTAGTTCTATTGTGTCTTCAGTATTTTTTATATTTTCTAATTTTTTTGTGATTTTTTCACTTCCTTTTCTCCAATCATTTTTCTTTCTTATTTTATTAATAACTCTTTTTTGCTCTTACCTTTTGTTTACATGGTGTTGTAAACCACCAGTGTGTTTTAGCTATTATATGTGGGTATAGTTTATCTAAAAACAACATTTCTAAAACCATATCTTTTGATGTTAGTTCATAATTATAGATCTCTTCTATTGTTAATATCTTATCCCATACTTGTATTTTTACATTTCTAGCTTTATAGGTAATTAAGTTTCCTTCATTATTAAATCCTTTGACTACTATTGGTGTTTTAAGCTTATCCCATTTTTCTTCTGGTAAACTATTATATCTACATAAGTTGGCTTATTCTCTTGTATCTATCATTGGTGTATAATATCTATTATAATATCATTCTACTATTATTTTCATTAGTACATATATTTTCATATCATGTCAAAGCTCTTTTTATTAATAATTTTTCTCTATTATAGGTTATGGTTATTTGTGTATGTTCTATATTGTAGGGTTTTACTTGTTCTAACCATTTTATTCCTAATATTATGTCTGTTTTTTGCATATCTTCCTTTATTTCAAATTCTATTTTTATTTTTCTAATCCTGTTATTATTTCCTTTTCTCATTTATCTTTAGTAGTTATTAAACTTCTTGGTAGATCTGGGCATATATTACTATTAGATTTTATTTCTTCATTTTTTACTAGATATTTTGCTATATTATTTTCTTCTTGTTCTGTATTTAGAAGTATTAAATATTATTTTTTCATTTATTGTTCCCGTTATATAATATTGAGTTAAATTAACTGTTGAAGTTATTTCATAATTTGTTCTTTTTGATGATCCTGATGATTCTGGTTTTTTGAAAGTTATTCTTTTTGTTGTACTTTTCTATCATTTATTATTTCTAAATCTTCTTCAGTCATTTGATTCATCTAATTCACTATCTATTTCATTATCTATTTCATTTTCTGAAATTTCATATATACTATCTTCACTTTCTAATTCGTAATCTATATAATCTAATTGCATATATTTTGTATTTTCTATCTTTATTTCTGATATTTATTTCTTTTTTGGGTCATTAGGCATTTTACAATCTCTAGCTAAATGTCCTAGTTTGCCACAATTGTAACAAGTACATTCTTTTATAGATTTCTTTCTCCTATATGGTCTTTTATATTTATAATTTTTTATAATATTTTTTTCTTGGTTTCTTATACTTATATTTTGATTTTTTGTATTTCTTATATTTCTTATGTCTTTTTCTTTTCTTATAATATTTTTCTTCACATCCAAATTGAGGTGCTATTTTATCCTTGCAACATGCTAAATTTCTTATTAATGTCTTTTCCATTTTTATTTCTTCTCTGTATTTTTCACATAAATTTCTATACCATTATTGTAGAAATTTTATTCTTGTTCCTAGAGTATCTACTTTGTTTGCTTCATCCCAACTCTTTATTATTTTTAAACTAAATGGTTCGGGTAATTTACTAAAATATAATCTTCTAACTTCCTTACTTTCTTCTGTATTATATGCTCCCTTATAGTAGTATTCTTTAAATGCGCACGTATATTCATTTATATAACACATATTACATATTGCTAGTTTTAACATTAAATTCCTATTTGTATCTTTTTCTTTGTTTTGTTCTTTTTCTTCTTCTGTTGTCATACTGCTAAATTCATCTCTTATAGTCATTTCATATTTTTTCAATATGTCTATAGGTGTTAGTTTAGTTATTGTTGTTCCTTCTGTTTTTTTATCATTCCTTAATACCTTTTTACTATCTTCAGTTAAATTTAAAAACCATAATTTTGTTGTTCCTATTAGTGTTCTTTCTATATATTTTGGTGTATCTATTGCATTTATACCATTGTCTAATAATTGTTTTGTTATATATCCTATCCATAATTGTATCGTTTTATCTACATCTATTACACAGTCTAAGTCTAAGAAGTTCTAATTTTTATTAATTATTTATTTTGGTGTCCATTTGTTATATTCATCCCTTAGGTTATATTTTTAAAACTTATTTTTATAGTAATATGTAGGTTTTCTTATTTTTGATGTACTAGGTATTATTTTTTCATCGTCCTTTTTATCAAGAGTGTTTATTTCCGTGTTTGTATTTTCTAAGTTTTCTTTATTAATTACTCTTGTTTTTCATTAATTTCTAATTTTTCTATATTTGTTAAGATTTTTGTATATGTTTCACTATCTTCCGAATCATAATTATCTATTTCTTCAGCATCTATCGTATTTATTTCTATTTCATTATTTTCTAATTTTTCTTTAAATTGATTTATCTCAATTAATAATTTTTGTTCTTTATCCCTTTCTTTTTTCTCTTTCTGTTTTTTTTCATACAACTCTTTTAGCATTTGTAGTTCTTTTTCTAATTCAGAAATCCTATTATTTTTAGTTTCTTCTATTTTTCGTATTTCTTTTGTAGTCTGCTGTTTTATTTTATCTATTTCTTTTTTCCTATCTATTTCTTCATTTTGTTTTGCTATTCTTACCATAACTGTTAATTTATCTTCTAATTTTAATTCTTCTTTCTCTAACATTAAATATAAATGTTCACTTATTTTCTTATATCTTCTTCCTAAATTAGAAAATACTAATCTTATTTTTAATCCTTCATGGTTTTCATATGTTTTTTCATCTATTATAAATTCTTCTTTGTTCATTTTATCTACTTGATAGTGTATAGATCATGTTGATATATGTATTCTAGATTATCTATGTGTGATTCTAAATATGATATTTCTTCCTTTTGTGCTTTTATTAATTTTTGGCATACTCCAACAATCATGTTATATTGTAGTCTTTCTTTTCTTATTTTTAATTATTTTCGTTTTTCAGATATTATTTGTTTTAGTTCTTTATACTTTTGGAATTTTGTTATGTTATTCATCTATACAATATTTATAATATTTTGGTGGATACCGAAATCTGATTTTATCATAATTAGGTGGTATGTATCTCATTCTTCTAGATTTTAAATGGATTATTAATTTTGCCTCATTGCTAGATATTAAGGTAATTAAGTAAGCTAATCTGTGGAGGTTTTCTTTTGTTTTATTTAACTTCTTATATTCTGGGTAGTAACTAGTTAACATTCTTTTTATTTTTCTAAAAGCTTGTATATTTTTAAATGGTCTTCTCATATTAAATAAATAAATAAATAACAACAAGATAACATAATTAATAATAGATTATAATTAACAATTAAATTAACATCTCTAAGATTTCTCATAATTAACACATATCTACTTGTACATTTTTTAAATAACATAGTTCTGATACCAATTGTAGGGGGGTGCGGATAGTGCGGGTAATTTGCGTGGATAACTTGTACTTGGATAATTAGTAGATAACTAGTAGGCATTTTACAATCTCTAGCTAAATGTCTTAGTTTGCCACAATTGTAACAGATACATTATTTTATAGATTTCTTTCTCCTATATGGTCTTTTATATTTATAATTTTTTACATAATATTTTTTTCTTGGTTTCTTATACTTATATTTTGATTTTTTGTATTTCTTATATCTTTTTCTTTTCTTATAATATTTTTCTTCACATCCAAATTGAGGTGTTATTTTATCCTTGCAACATGCTAAATTTCTTATTAATGTTTTTTCCATTTTTATTTCTTCTCTGTATTTTTCACATAAATTTCTATATCATTATTGTAGAAATTTTATTCTTGCTCCTAGAGTACCTACTATGTTTGCTTCATCCCAACTCTTTATTATTTTTAAACTAAATGGTTCAGGTAATTTACTAAAATATAATCTTCTAACTTCTTTACTTTCTTCTGTATTATATGCTCCCTTATAGTAGTATTCTTTTAATGCGCACGTATATTCATCTATATAGCACATATTACATATTACTAGTTTTAACATTAAATTTCTATTTGTATCTTTTTCTTTGTTTTGTTCTTCTTCTTCTTCTGTTGCCATACTGCTAAATTCATCTCTTATAGTCATTTCATATTTTTTCAATATGTCTATAGGTGTTAGTTTAGTTACTGTGAACAACGCACTTTGAATATTCTTTCTTTATGTAACTAATTTTCTTGCAAAAGAAACAAGTCTTCGGATTCACCAAGTGTCACTAGGTACCAAGTGTCACTAGGTACCACAACAAAATTAACTTCTGAACAAATGAAGTTGAGAAGTTTACCTTTCTTTTCATGCCATCCTACGTACTTTGAACATTCTTTCTTTATGTAACTAATTTTCTTGCAAAAGAAACAAGTCTTCGGATTCTTAGACTATTTTGTTCCTTCATCTGCCGTTTCCATAGTCTTATACCTTTTTTGCTTATTTGAAGCAGTTTTAGTTCTAAAGGTAAATGCCAAATGAGCACTTTCAATCTTCTCTTATTTTAGTCTATCCTCTTCTTGCATACATTGAGCTATAAGCTCATTCAAAGTCATTCCTAATTTTTGTATTTTCACAACACAATTCAAATTTTAACCATAGGAACTAACCTATTTACGTCAAATTCTATATTTAGAGTTCTACAAACCTAATTTTCATCCTGGAAGTTTTGAAATATTACTAAACCACTCGGGTAACACCATATGATCTTAAATCTATGAAACACTACACCAATAATCACTAGATTCACCAAGACCGTACAACACCTAAAATTCCTCCGAAACTAACCTAGCCTAAGATTTCAAAATTTTCATTGAGGGGAAAACATACCTGAATTTTTGCATGCTAGGTAGTACCATAATAATTGAAATGGTCATTAAATTTCTGTAAGAGACCGTTTTTATAGCTTGAACTCGTGACCTCCACACATGACTTTAACTTTACCATTTACTTATTTAGTGCTTTCTTAATTGCTAATACTCATTATCATTAGTATAGTATCTTAACATGTATTATAGGATTTTACAATACACCAAGTCTGTGGAAAATTTTCTTAGAAGTGTATCAAGAAATTAGGCAATTTTTGGGCCTTCAACTTGAAATTATGAATCATTAATTGAGCGAACACCTATCCTGAAAATTCAAAGCCTAATATGCTATTTGTCTGGCAATAGTTTAAGGAAACACGTAAGCTTGTCTATAAGCGAACAAAACATATTGTTTAGTTAGATATTTGGTGCTCATTTATGGTCATCAGCAATTTCTACAGTAGCATTCTTGGCTCCTAAAATACATTCATGTATATATCTAACGAAGATTTCTTTATCGTCTAATAGATTTTTTCATTAAAATTCTAAAATCAGTTTATCTTTAATAATATTTATTCTAAAAAGTAATTTTGGGGGAAGCTAAGTCTATACAAGAATCTACTCAGAGTTTCGGCCCTAGACTTATAAGGCATCAAAAATAAAAAATTACACAAAAATAATAAATTACAATTCATTTTTGTTGTTTACTTATGTAAACAAACAAACTTGAAATCTGAGTAGATATATACATGAATGTATATATCAGAGCGCAGTTATTTAAAAAATACAGAAGTAATATATATGTTTGAATTTAGAGCTATGTTTGAATTTAGAGCTTATGAAAAAATTATAATAATCAACCAATTAATTAATTAATTATGAGAAGACCATTTAAAAACAGAGAAGCTTTTAGAAAAATTAAAGAATCTTTAATTAGTAATTATTCAGAATATATAAGACTAAATAAAACAAAAGAAAACCCACAAAGATTAGCTTACCTAATTACCTTAATATCTAGTATTGAAGCAAAATTAATAATCCATTTAAAATCTAGAAGAATGAGACATATACCATCTAATTATGATAAAATTAGATTTAGATATCCACCAAAATACTATAAATATTGTTTGGATGAATAAAATACAAAAATACAAAGAACTAAAACAGACTATATCTGAAAAACGTAAAGAATTAAAAATAAGAACAAAAAGATTAAATTATAATATATTTGCCGGAGTTAGTAAAAACTCAATAAATGCACAAAAAAATGAAATATCAAATTTAGAATCACAAATAGATAGTTTAGAATATATATATCAACATGAACTATTTACAATAAAATGAACAAAGAAGAATTTATAATAGACGAAAAAATATATGAAAATCACGAAGGATTAAAAATAAGAATAGTATTTTCTAATTTAGGAAGAAGATATAAGAAAATAGGTGAACATTTATATTTAATGTTAGAAAAAGAAGAATTAAAATTAGAAGATAAATTTACAGCTATGGTTAGAATAGAAAGAGAAAACGAAGAAATAGATAGAAAAAAGGAAATAGAAAAAATAAAACAACAAACTACAGAAGAAATACGAAAAATAGAAGAAACTAAAAATAGTAGGATTGCTGAATTAGAAAAAGAATTACAAATGTTAAGAGATCTGTATGAAAAAAGACAGAAAGAAAAAGAAGAAAAAGACAAAGAACAAAAATTATTAAACGAGATAAATCAATTTAAAGAAAAATTAGAAATAGACGATAAAGAAATAAAAAACAAAGAATTAGAAATAAATAATATAGATGTTGAAGAGACAGACAACTATGATTCAGAAGATAGTGAAACATATACAGAAATATTAACAAATACAAAAAATTTAGAAATCAATGAAAAACAAGAAATAATTAATTTAGAAAATATCAACACAGAAATAAATACTCTTGATAAAAAAGAAGATCAAAATATAATACCTAGTACATCAGAAATAAGGAAACCTGCATATTATAAAAATAAGTTTAAAAGATATAATCTAAAGAATGAATATGACAAATGGACACCAAAACAAATAGTTAATAAAAATTATAACTTTCTAGACTTAGATTGTGTAATAGATACAGAAAAAACAATACAATTATGGATAGGATATATGACAAAGCAATTATTAGATAATAATATAAGTGTAACGGATGCACCAGAATATATAGAAAGAACATTAATAGGAACAGTAAAATTATGGTTTTTAAATCTAACTGAAAATAGTAAAAAAATATTAAGAACTGACAAACCCACAGAAGGAATAATGAAATTAACACCTATAGAATTATTAAAAAAATATGAAACAGCTATAAAAGACGAATTTAGTAGCATGACAACAACAGAAGAAGAACAAAATGAAGAGAAAGACATAAATAGAAATTTAATGTTAAAATTAGCAATATGTAATATGTGTTACATAGATGAATATACTTGCGCATTTAAAGAATACTATTATAAAGGAGCATATAATATAGAAGAAAGTAAAGAAATAAGAAAATTATATTTTAATAAATTACCTGAACCATTTAGTTCAAAAATAATAAAAAGTTGGGATGAAACAAAAATAGTAGATACTTTAGGAGCAAGAATAAAATTTTTACAACAATGGTATAGAAACTTATGTGAAAAATACAGAGAAGAAATAAAAATGGAAAAAACATTAATAAGAAATTTAGCATGTTGCAAAGATAAAATAGCACCTCAATTTGGATGCGAAGAAAGATATTATAAGAAAAGAAAAAGGCATAAGAAATATAAGTAATACAAAAAATCAAAATATAAATACAAAAAACCAAGAAAAAGATATTATGTAAAAAATTATAAAAACAAAAGACCATATAGAAAGAAAAAATCTATAAAAGAATGTACTTGTTATAATTGTGGAAAGTTAGGACACTTAGCTAGAGATTGTAAATTACCTAAAAACCCAAAAAATAAACAAATATCAGAAATAAAAATAGAAAATACAGAATATATGCAAATAGATTACATAGATTACGAATTAGAAAGTGAAGACAGTATATATGAAATTTCAGAGAATGAAACAGATAATGAAATAGATAGTGAATTAGATGAATTAAATGACTGAAGAAGATATAAAAATATTAACAAAAGAAGAACATTTAAATGAAGAAGGAACAGATCAAAAAATAATATTTGATAACAATGTATTTGATGAAATAAAAGGAAAAGAGTTAGACTTAAGTGTAGAAAAAATATTTAAAATACCAACAATAAAAAATATATTTACTAGAAAAAAGGAAGAATATTATGTAGTAAGTCAAAAAGAGCACGTAATAGACTGTAGATATGCAAAAGGTAAAGCCAGTATACCACTAGTAACAAAAAGAATAATTAATAAAGAAATAAACGATATAAAAAGTAGAGACCCAATAAAATATGTACACCTTGGAGGTACAGAAATATTAATAAAAGCATGTTTTAGAGAAGGAATAGATACACCAATAGAATTATATTTAGCAGATGATAGAATTATAAAACCTATAGAAAAAAGTATAATAACTGCCATAAAAGGAAATTTAATATACCAAAAATTTAAATTTATAATAAGTGCAAATTATTCAGTAGCAGTAACAGATAGAAATATAGATAAATCACTAGTATTATATTGGAAGATATCAGGAATAGAATTAACTCCAGGAAGTAAAATATTTACAGCAAGATGCAAAAATTTATATGTATTAACAACAAAACATAAAATAACGGGAAAAAATAAGATTAATAAGATACAAATAGATAGCCCATTTGAACAATTTGTAAAAACGATAGATTATAATGATTATAGCTATAGAGACATAGATGTAGAAGAAAATCTAGAAATAATAAATGATAGGATAAGTACAACAAAAAGAACAGCTTATGATAAACCGGAATCATCAAGCTCATCAAAAAGAATAAGTTATGAAACAAGTTCAATGGATAATTCAAACCATTATTACATAACAGGAAAGGTAAATGAAAAAGAATATTTAATACTCTTAAATACAGGACAAGAAGAAAATTATATAGCAAAATATCTAGTAAAAAATGAGGAAATAAAAACCGACAATAATATATGCCCAGATCTACCAAGAAGTTTAATAAACACTAAAAATATAGCAGAAAAAGAAATAATAATAGGAATAAGAAAAATAAAAATAGAATTTGAAGTAAAAGAAGAAATGCAAAAAACAGACATAATATTAGGAATAAAATGGCTAGAACAAGTAAAACCATATAATATAGAACATACACAATTAACTATAACATATAACAGAGAGAAATTATTCTTAAGAAGAGCACTAACATAAAATGAAAATATATATATTAATGAAGATAGTAGTAGAAGGATATTACAGTAGATATTATACGCCTATGATAGATACAGGAGCAGAAACTAATTTATGTAGATATAATTGTTTACCAGAAAGTAAATGGGATAAATTAAAAACACCAATAATAGTTAAAGGATTTAATAACGAAGGAAGCTTAATTACTTATAAAGCTAAGAATGTAAAAACACAAGTATGGAATAAAATATTAACAATAGAAGAAATTTATAATTATGAACTAACATCAAAAGATATACTTTTAGGAATGCCGTTTCTAGATAAATTATACCCACATATAATAACTAGAACAGACTGGTGGTTTACAACACCATGTAAACAAAAAGTAAGAGCAAAAAGAGTTAATAATAAAATAAGAAAGAAAACTGATTAGATAAAAGGAAGTGAAAAAATTACACAAAAGTTAGAAAATATAAAAAATACTGAAGATACAATAAAATTAGTTGTATTTTCGATAAATAAAACAGAAATAACTATATTTTCAATAAATAAGATAGAAATAATTAAGAAAAAAAATAGAACAATTATATAGTGAAGATCCATTAAAAGGATGGGAAAAACATAAAACTACTATAAAAATTGAATTAATAGATAAAAATAGCATAATAACCCAAAAACCATTAACATATAATTTTGATGATTTAAAAGAATTTAAAATGCATATAGATGAATTATTAGAGAAACAATATATACAAAAAAGTAATAGTAAACATAATAGCCCAGCATTTATAGTAAATAAACATAGTGAACAAAAAAGAGGAAAAAGTAGAATGGTTATTGATTATAGAAATTTAAATGCAAAAACAATAACTTATAATTACCCAATACCAAATAAGATATTAAAAATAAGACAAATACAAGGATATAATTATTTTAGTAAATTTGATTGCAAATCAGGATTTTACCATCTAAAGTTAGAAGAAGAATCTAAGGAATTAACCCATTTACGGTACCACAAGGATTTTATGAATGGAATGTACTACCATTTGGATATAAAAATGCACCAGGTAGATATCAATATTTTATGGATAGTTATTTTAAACAACTACCTAATTGTATAGTATATATAGACGATATACTATTATATACAAAGACCAAAGAAGAACATTTAAAATTATTAGAACAATTTACGGATATAATAGAAAATTCGGGAATAAGTTTAAGTAAAAAGAAAGCTGAAATTATGAAAAATCAAATAGAATTTTTAGGAATACAAATAGATAAAAGTGGAGTAAAAATGCAACAACATATAGTACAAAAAATAGTAAATTCGAAAGAGGAATTGGATACGAAAAAGAAATTACAATCATTTTTAGGATTAGTAAACCAAGTAAGAGAATATATTCCAAAATTAGCAGAAAACTTAAAACCACTACAGAAAAAATTAAAAAAGGATATAGAATATAACTATAATGAAGAAGATAAAAAACAAGTTCAAAAAATAAAAATACTTTGTAAAGAATTACCAAAATTACAATTTCCTGATGAAAATAGAAAATTTATATATATAGTAGAAGCAGATGCTAGTGAATATAGTTACGGAGGAGTACTTAAATATAAATATGAAGCAGAAAAAATAGAACACCATTGTAGATATTACTCAGGTACGTTCAACGAGACAGAAATAAAATGAGAAATAAATAGAAAAGAATTATGTTCATTATATAAATGTTTGTTAGCATTTGAGCCATATATTGTATATAACAAATTTATTGTGCGAACAGATAATACACAAGTACGCTGGTGGCTAACAAAGAAAATACAAAATTCAGTTACAACAAAAGAAATTCGGAGACTAGTATTAAATATATTAAATTTTACATTTACAATTGAAGTAATCAGTACTAACAAAAATGTTATTGCAGATTACATATCAAGACAAAGCTACACAGACTGATATTATAGAAGAAGATACTCTAGAAAAGATACTCAACACCCTAACTACGCTTTCAATAAAAGTGGACAGTATGGGTAATGAGATAGAAAAGCTAAAGACTAATGAAGATAAACTGAAGTCTATAGCTACAAATCAGCTAACTCAGCAGTGTGCAGAGCTATGTCGATTGGAAGACATTAAAATTCCAGAGCTAGAAGGAGACGTTGGGATACTCCATAAAACCCATAACGTTTATCTATCTACTTCCGCAGGTACAAGCAAAGGAGCTAGTCGACCAAGATACCAGAACATGAATATGAATAAAATATTTGAAAAACCATATACCCCAAATACATCAAAAGATCTCATGTTTATACCCCCACAAATTACCACATACCGAGATAGTTTGAACCAAGATAAAAAAGTTTATAACTACACATCCCAAAAATACATAGAAAATATCTACAATATACAAACCTTTTTAAATAGCAACCCAAAAGCTACAAATGTCCAAGAACCAGATACAAACTATATAACCCAGAGATTGACCGGATATAATAAACTAATTGCCCTACCTAAAACCAAACCAAATATAGTTAAAACTTGCTACGAATATGGACTACTTAGTACTGTATATACCACGGACGGAACTGAGATATCCACTATACCAGAGATATATGAAGCATTTATCATTTTTAAAAGAATAACCAAAGGTACCTTGTTCTTTATAAAAATTTACGTGGCACCAACAGAGATATTATTTGATGAAGTTAAAAAACCTATACAAGTTGTGAAGATAGGAATGACACGAGATATGATTATACCACAAGATATTATTTCACAACCAGAGATACCTAGAATCGAGATACCAAAATTTTATGCAAACAAGAGGATTATCGGATTATCTACAATTTTACAAGAGCTAGCAAATACATATTGCAAACAAAATCCCATATGGAACTACTATTCAAGAGATTATGTATTAATATATTCAAATTCAAAAGAGTTACGAGAAACAGATATGGAAACTATTAGGCAATGGATTATCACGTTGCTTAAACCAGAAACAGAACCTATTGCCAGAGCTATCAGAGAAAAATTTATTTCGGAAGAATTATTGACCAGATACTGCAAGACTATTGGACATAAATATCCAGATCACAGATGTTCAAAATGTAATGGAGGAGATAATGATGTCCCAGCAGTTCAGCTAGAATAAAAAGAGATAAAGACGCCAGCTGGAAAGATAAGACCAGAGCAATAATAGAGATACATCAGATATGACAAAATAGACGGAAGACTTATTGTAAATTGATTTACGTAGATTCAATGTGAATTTAATGTAAAGTTTGAATTTTTAGCCTTATAGGCTTAGGGTAGGTAGAATAGATAGAAGACTTTTTAGTCTTTCTTTAATAAGTTTTTTGTTTGTTTAGCGGACAGATGTAAAACAATGTAAAGTTCGTTCATTCTATAAATAGAGAAAGCAGAAGGCATTGCAAAGCAAGCCTTCATGCGTTGAAGCAAATATTCTCTCAAAGTCCACAATAAATATTTTTGCTTAGTTAATTAAAAAACAGGTATATATCAATGGAAAAATCTATGGAGGAACAAAGCTCAGAAATATCAAACCTACCAGAACAGGTATATTTATTTATGATTATGAATAGCTAAATTCATAATTCCCAACAATCATGATATGATAAAATAAATTCATGTTAGTTACTTTATGGTAGAATTATTCGAAGAATAATATGTTAAGAAGTTTATTAGCAAAGTGGAAACGGAGAAAAATCCCTAAGAACTATGCCATCCTAAAGGTGAAACCAATAAGGCAAGAAGCCGTGGTGGGGAGTAACCAGAGTAGAGGCGCTGTTTAAGGGAAAATATCCAGATTACCATGCTAATAGTGACCGAAGAACATGTTATTTAAGAATAATCTAGTATATAGTAATCTAAGATGACCATATTTTGTTATGAACATGGTTGAAGGGAATATTTTGAAAAAAGCAATTTTATGAAAATGAATAATAATTATTTATCTGATGTGATGGTAGATAAATTCAAAATACTTATTTTGTATGCACTTAAAGATATAAAATATATAGAATCCCTTAATAAAAATATGCAAGAACTACTAAGGCTAAAACAAACAACTACAAAATATTATAATAAAATATTTAGTCAATCTTAAATGATAGATAATCTTAAAGTCTTAATCCTATATATACTTAGAGATATAGAAATTATAGATATTAAGAGAATAATATTAGAAAAGGTATTAAACTATGAAATTGAAATTATGAATTGGATAGCACAGTTATACCTAGATAATTACCCAGATGGATATTATTCAGATTAAAAGATGCTAGAATATATAAAGAAAATTAGAGAAAGACAAAATTGGATATATGAAGAAGTTAATTATGGAAATCAACTTGAAATAGAAAAAAGACAACTAGAAGAAAAATTACTTAAAATAAAATTAACCTTAGAAAAGGAAGATACAAGTAACAATTTATTTAATACATACGAAAAATTATTTAATACAGATGGAAAATTAGTTATACATGAACAACAAATACTAATTAGTCAGATAAAAAATATAAACCTACGCATTGAATATAGCAAAGTTAGAATAAAATACTACATAGAAATTGCTAAAATTTCAATAGGATAAAATAAATTAATGGATACATCTTACGAAAAGAATAAATCATTAAAAGAAATAGAAACTCAACTATATAGTTTATACCTAGAATACAAAAGATTACATATTACTAACGAGGATCCTAAATCACTAGATAATCTAATCACGATAATATCTAATTTAGAATATGAATTAATAAAACATCTTAAGTCAAGAAGATAAAAATAAAAATTATTCCAATCAATAATATTCATTATAAAAATAAATACATACGTATTTATTATCTAGTTGAAACTACGCACCTAATCCGCACCCCCCTAGTGCGTAGTTTCAACTAGATAATAAATACGTGGTGCGGATTAGGTGCGTAGTTTCAACTAGATAATAAATACGTATGTATTTATTTTTATAATGAATATTATTGATTGAAATAATTTTCATTTTTATCTTCTTGACTTAAGATGTTTTATTAATTCATATTCTAAATTAGATATTATCGTGATTAGATTATCTAGTGTTTTAGGATCCTCGTTAGTAATATGTAATCTTTTGTATTCTAGGTATAAACTATATAGTTGAGTTTCTATTTCTTTTAATGATTTATTCTTTTCGTAAGATGTATCCATTAATTTATTTTATCCTATTGAAATTTTAGCAATTTCTGTGTAGTATTTTATTCTAACTTTGCTATATTCAATGCGTAGGTTTATATTTTTTATCTGACTAATTAGTATTTGTTGTTCATGTATAACTAATTTTCCATCTGTATTAAATAATTTTTCGTATGTATTAAATAAATTGTTACTTGTATCTTCCTTTTCTAAGGTTAATTTTATTTTAAGTAATTTTTCTTCTAGTTGTCTTTTTTCTATTTCAAGTTGATTTCCGTAATTAACTTCTTCATATATCCAATTTTGTCTTTCTCTAATTTTCTTTATATATTCTAGCATCTTTTAATCTGAATAATATCCATCTGGGTAATTATCTAGGTATAACTGTGCTATCCAATTCATAATTTCAATTTCATAGTTTAATACCTTTTCTAATATTATTCTCTTAATATCTATAATTTCTATATCTCTAAGTATATATAAGATTAAGACTTTAAGATTATCTATCATTTAAGATTGACTAAATATTTTATTATAATATTTTGTAGTTGTTTGTTTTAGCCTTAGTAGTTCTTGCATATTTTTATTAAGGGATTCTATATATTTTATATCTTTAAGTGCATACAAAATAAGTATTTTGAATTTATCTACCATCACATCAGATAAATAATTATTATTCATTTTCATAAAATTGCTTTTTTCAAAATATTCCCTTCAACCATGTTCATAACAAAATATGGTCATCTTAGATTACTATATACTAGATTATTCTTAAATAACATGTTCTTCGGTCACTATTAGCATGGTAATCTGGATATTTTCCCTTAAACAGCGCCTCTACTCTGGTTACTCCCCACCACGGCTTCTTGCCTTATTGGTTTCACTTTTAGGATGACATAGTTCTTAGGGATTTTTCTCCGTTTCCACTTTGCTAATAAACTTCTTAACATATTATTCTTCGAATAATTCTACCATAAAGTAACTAACATGAATTTATTTTATCATATCATGATTGTTGGGAATTATGAATTTAGCTATTCATAATCATAAATAAATATACCTGTTCTGGTAGGTTTGATATTTCTGAGCTTTGTTCCTCCGTAGATTTTTCCATTGATATATACCTGTTTTTTAATTAACTAAGCAAAAATATTTATTGTGGACTTTGAGAGAATATTTGCTTCAACGCATGAAGGCTTGCTTTGCAATGCCTTCTGCTTTCTCTATTTATAGAATGAACGAACTTTACATTGTTTTACATCTGTCCGCTAAACAAACAAAAAACTTATTAAAGAAAGACTAAAAAAGTCTTCTATCTATTCTACCTACCCTAAGCCTATAAGGCTAAAAATTCAAACTTTACATTAAATTCACATTGAATCTACGTAAATCAATTTACAATAAGTCTTCCGTCTATTTTGTCATATCTGTTGTATCTCTATTATTGCTCTGGTCTTATCTTTCCAGCTGGCGTCTTTCAATTCAAACAAAAAATTATATATATTATTGATGTGAAATCATTCTTTCAATTCAAACAAAAAATTATAAGATAAATATGCATTGTATTTGAAAAAATAAAGATAATGAAGAAACTGTCTTCTTTAAACAAATTCAATCTCTATTATATATATTCATACAACAATATATTATGTTATGTTTAATTTATTTACGACACTCATATATATATAATAGTTTCATGAATGACTATTAAATTTGTGCGCTAGAAAATCTTTTTTTTTTTTTTTGTTAAAAGACTTTAAATCATCAAGCAAAATATATATATTACTAATCATTTTAATTACATTAATTGATAAATAGTTGATCACAAATGATACTATTTGTTTGATAAAATGACTCTTAATTGAAAAATATATTACTCGTTGATTGAGTAATGACTATATCACTATTAAAACATTATCAAATTTCAATGTTGCGTCGTCAAATATAGATGGATTGTACACTAATCGTTCATGAAGTTGTATATCTTCGGTGAGTGTTCTCCATATATCTTGGTTGGTGAGTTCTTTTTTTCTTAGAGAAATTCATATGTTGTACAATAATAATTAATGAAATTTAAAAGAATATATTAAAGAATAATAATAATACATAAAATTATATTTCATAAATTAGAAGTTCCATACAAAAGAGGTAATTTTGAAATAAGGGAGAATTATGAGGGACAAAAGTGTCTTTTACTTGGTCAATCTTTAATGGCTTATAAGCCAAAAATAAATAAGTAGAAAATGAGGTTCTTTTGGCTTTTAAAAAGTCAATTTTGATTATTTCTTTTAGCAATTTTTAAAATTGCCAAACACTTCAAAAAGTAAAAAATGACTTACAAGCCATTTTGATCAACTTTTAAGCTTATCCAAGCACCCTCTTAATCGCAATACCATTGATGTAAAACAAATTACAAATCAATAAATACATGTGACATCAAATAAACATATATTGGTCCCACATTAATTACTCCTTCCGTTTAAAAAAGAATGACCTATTTTTCTTTTTAATTCGTTTAAAAAAGAATGATCCCTTTCCTTTTTTGGCAATACTTTAATTTCAACTTTCCACATGACATGTTTAGGACCACAAAATTAAAGGGCATTTTGATATATTTGACACAACTTTAATTTAAGACCACAAAATTCAAAAGTCTTTTTTATATTCTTAAACTTTGTGTCAAGTTAAAATAGGTCATTCTTTTTTAAACGGAGGAAGTATTACTTAAACATTTTGTGGGACCTTTAAATATATTTGTATTTCCCTTTATGTGCTAAGTAGAATGGAAGAATAACAATCTTTTCTTTAGCATTTAATGCTACCATATTGAACAAGCCTTTTATTATTTTTCACAATCCTTACCCAAGAAATATATATAGCCACGTGGTTTTTGTGGGCCACTATCTCCCTATTGTCCTCATCCAACTTAAATAGGGTTCGTTTTTCCCACTAACACTCTGTTTGGATGATGGTTTGTCATAATTTCATAATATATGATATCGTCCACTGCTGTTTAATAGTAGTTTTATTGTTTGGTTTGATGGTATCATACTGTATCGTAATTGATAAATCTACTAAAATATCCCTAATTATTATAAATTTTAAATTTATCAAAGATTATTAATAAATAAAATAATTTTCTTTCTCTTATTGATGGATCAATCAACTCCAATATTCTTCTTCTTTTCACTTATTCCATGCCTAAAAGTTCACAAGAAAATAGATTAACCGTAACTCCATATATATTCGTCTATCATTTTTCCTTTGTCAAAGTTCAACATTCCTCCAACCTTTTAGCAAGTTGAACATTAAGAAAAGATGAAATTATCAACCAAAGTAAGAATTAAAAGATCAAACTAAATAAAGTTGTGAGATTTTATTTTTATTTTTTGAAAAAGAATCAACTAGTTAATCTATGTCATCTTCTATGGGAGTATAACAATATGATACACTGGGAGACAACTAATTGTACAGTCAAAATTTAACCACTATTCGGTCGACTCAACACTATTCCAGATTTTCATTTACATTACATTGTGCAATGGGAAAAGAGAAACGAAAAATTGCAACTTTTTGCTTTGTACTACTCCCACGAGCCATTTCCTGCACATGTTTGGAATTACAGGTTCCGCTCAAAATAGAAGCTACTTTCAGCTCCACCTTATGAAAATGAAGAGGAGGAACTCTGCCTGACTTTGGCGAGAAGGAAGATACTTTAGGTGATCCACATAATCTCAAATTTATCAAATGGAAATGAGGCAAACAGATGCCTTGGCAAAAAATGGACTATCAATTCATTTATTTAAATCTCATTTTAATTTATAGTGAGGGAACTTATCAACAACATTGTGGTAACAATGTTAAGAATAAACATATGTGAACCGTCTCAATGTAGCCAAACTATATGTTGTCTGCCATGATACTTTTGTGGTAAACTTCAGATGTTTAGTAGTGAATTCCCCATCGACCAGTTGAAGATTTTTGTTGAAGTTAAAACTAAAGCAAAGTAACTAACTTCATTCATTCATAAGGACAATCTATCAAATGAAAATTAATATCCCCGTTCTGATCAAAAGTTGCTTTGCAGCGATAAAAGACTACCTATCTTAAGTTTAGAATACTTTTCTCCCAGAGGCACCTTTTTGGATCTTCAGATATGGGAAAAAACTAAACAAAGTGCTTGATTATGGTATTCTATTCACGTTACTGAGCACGGCAATACATTAAGAACGTATTTGCAAATTACGAGTTGAAGCCCATTGAGAGGTGCCACACTGCATGTCCCTGAGGGTTAACGTTCCAGCGCTGAATTTTCTGGCAAAATAATCTATCACATAGCCAGCATAAAGTCACCATATATAATTTTTCTTCCCTTGGCTTCTACCATGAGACTTATTATCCTCATCTTCTTCGTCGTCAGATGAGTAGCCATTTTGGTCCTTCATTCCAACATTTTTTATAATTTGCTCAGCAATGCGTCCTCTATTACCATCATCCTTTTCATCTTTATCATCATCTTAAGATGCAAGTGGAAGAAGTGGATTCTTAAAAGCAACTGCTGGAAGGGAGGGAGGTGACTGATCTATTACCTTCTGCCATTTTGTGTTTGCCTCATCAGCCACTACACCATCTTCTACTTCTCGCTTCTTCGTCATTATCTTCTCACTTCAAATAATTAAAGATCCACTGGAGATAATAAAATTTCAAATTAGTAACCAAACATAAAAAACAATTCAAAGTGATCTAAGAGATGCTTTGAAACAGATGATAAAAGTTTAAACGTGTATATATTATTTAGCAAGGTAAAAAGATATACAAACCATTAATTCTACAATAAATATGATGATTTTGACTAGATCAGTAGTCAAATCTGGGTACCATAAGGGTCACAAAAAGTAACAGAATAGCAATTCACTAAGTCCTATCACTCCATAAGAAACTAAAGGCCAACACATAAAGCTGTATAACATTTATTAGGAACCTTACAACACTACAACCAGGATAGCAATTACCTACCTAACTAAATTCTATGAAAATAAAAACATACCCAGTGTAATATCACAAGTGGGGGTCTGGGAAAGGAGGTGCATAAATTTATGTGCACAACATCAGAGGGGAAGTTCAAGGAACATGCAAAGGAAAAACATCCAAAATTTGATCTCCTCACCTATTTCTCTCATCTCAAACTATCGCTAGTCGCAGTAGTTTAGATTGGTCCCACACAAAACAAGCAGGGACAGAATTCTTTATAAATGAACAAAGATATCGTTAGTACTTCTAGGCTGTTCCAACACCCCATATTAATTAACTTATACGAAGAAATGCAAACCGCCAACTCTAAATGCAGAAACAACAACAATCTCCATGTGATCCCGTACACCAATTGCCTTATAAAAACTAACTAATCGCCCAATCGTCAAGAACTAAAGCAAACAACTTGACCACTAAACTAGTCAAGAATTTTTACTCAAAGAAAATCTTACAATAACTAATGTGGCTATGTACAATAATGTTTTTATGTATCAGTAGATTACTTGCAGCTTGAGCATATTCGTCTCATCAGTAGCCTTCAAACAAACAAAAAAACTCAAAGGAAAATGGACATTAGTATAACGACACAAACAGAAATGCTTATCTAAGATTAGCAGCATCACACTTGTTGTACTATCCAAAATTTAAGTTTCAATGCATGCTTGAATGTTTTGGAACATAGGTATTGCAGAAAATTACCTGTACAAGCTATACTTCAACTTCTTATTTGTACCAAGATAGTGAAAACCAATAGTTCAACAAAACTAAACTGAACTCACAATCATGTGATTTCACAGTTAAAAAAATGCTCTCTTGAACTCAAGCAAAGAACACTTTTATTTAAGTAATCAATAGCATTTATTAGGTTCAGTTGAACATTTCAAGAATGCCCCATACCCAAAATAAATAAACTTTGTGCACAACGTGCCAACAAAAGTTCAAACATTCTTTATTGTCAACAATATAAATCATAAAGTAAAAAAAATAGAAACTAAACTTAATTGTCTTCTGGCATCATTTGTGATAAAAGATTCTTGCGATGTTCCATTGGACATCCTATCAGTATGAGACATGCAATTGCATTTTGGTAAAGAAATATATAAGCCTTTGTATCCACATCAGATTCCAAATCCAGCTCCTCCAACATATTTCATATCTCAGTCTCAGAAATAGGCGAAAGGGATGAAATTCGGTTAATAGCACTAGCCAAGTTATCCATCCCACCTCTCAACATGCTAGTCATGTTTTCAAGATGCTCATGTTTAGATTTTTTATTCCTGCTAGGCTCTAGTGCTTCTGAATAGACATAAGGTGTAAATACATCATTAGTTGCTTGACTTTAATCGCCCAGTTCATGTCCCTCTATATCTTTCAATAAGTCATTATTAATATAACTCATTTCATCTATCTCGTCAATAGTGAATGAAGCAACACTTGATTTTTTGCATTTTTATGAGCATTCCTTTTTAACATATCTGAACCAGTCTCAACATGTTTTCTAGTAACTCTGTCATTTTCATATACCATCACCATTTTTTCATAATTTCAAAATGGCTTATTTTTTAGCTCAGCTTTTTTAGGCTTAGCCTATATATTATAAGTGCAAAATATTATAGTAGATAATAATGTTGATAAAAGTAACTTATCCATGTTTATTGAAGAATTTCACCACTTCAACTTAACCATGTCATAGCAATAAAAATTGAGTTATGACTATAAATATAACATATTTATTCGTAAAGGGATGTAAATTTACCTTAATTAATTGATCCCATATTTTAGGTTCAGCATCCCACTTATGCGTGATAGGATCCCATGCAAATCCTCTCATTCCAGACTGATGAAATGTGTCATAATACTTGGTGAATTGCCTTTTGATTAATTTTATCCTATTATGAATTTTTTCCTTGTTAATAACCTTATCCGAAAATTTGGATCATATCTCCTTCACAATGTTATCCATTGCGTGCGAAGTAAAAGTTCCTCCAACCCTATGTCCGAGTGCATCCTCATGACAATAGGCATCAACTAATGTGTCATCCATCATAGTTTTCCAAAGACATACAAAATTCTCTTGTACGTTTAGATCACTTGAGGTGAATTCCTTTATTTTTTTCACCATATCAACCACTATAGATAAAGATAAATATTCATAAAATTCAAAAAAAGAAAATTTTGTCAAACATAAATATTGATAAAAGATATAATATAACATAAATCAACTATACATAATGTTTGTAGTAAAAATGATAGCATCACCAAATTACTTATAAATAACATAAAATAAAAAATTATGACATAATCACATAAGTTTTTTCCTAGAAAATTAATATTGATAATTAGTCCACATGACAGCTACTATACCATCTCGAATCAACTCCCTCCTTTTAAATTCTTCATTATTCTCCCCAGAATTTGGAGGTTCTTCATGCGCAGTATTATCATTCATAAGCTCTGCATGAACCTGAGCGAGTAACTCATCATTTGGATCTACACGTCTTAAATAGTTGTGCAAGACACAATATGCAAATATAATTAAATTTTGGGTTTCAATTCCATATGATGATTCATTCGAGCAAGAAATTATAGAAAATCTCTTTTTAAGAACATCAAATGCTCGTTCAATAGCATTACGCAAAGAAGCATGTCTTAAATTAAATAATTCATGGGAATTTTGGGGTAGATTTCTTGAATACTCTTTCAAGTGATATCGCACCCCCCAATAAGGATTAATAAGTCCGCTTCTCAACATGAGTCCAGCATTAACAAAGTAGAATTTTCCTAAACACAAAAAGTAAAATACTCAAAATTATATACTTATCATATATACCTAAATCCACACACACACACACACATATATATATATATATATATATATATATATATATAAAGAGAGAGAGATAGATAGATAGACAGATAGATAGATATAATATTTTACCTTCTGGAATTTTTAGTGGATCTTGGCTATTTAATGCTTCTTTCATGATTCTTGAATCAGATGTTGTACCTTCTCACCCAGCTAACACATATGTAAATTTTAAATCAAATGTACATGCAACTAGTATATTTTGAGTTGGATAATCTTTCCTCCCATGATATTTTGGTGCTTCATGTTGTGATACTTTAGCACGTATATGTGTTCCATCAATTGTACCAATACAATCCTAATGTTATAATATCAATTAATAATATAAATATTCTCGATATTTGATTAAATTTAAATAATTATTAAATTGTGTTTACCTTACAATATGGGTAGAATCTTTGATTGCTGGCGATTTCAGAAGGAATGTGGGAGCCATCAAGTTGTTTAATAATTTTTTCATATAACCCCAAGATAGCTCGTAGGACAACATGAAAATGACGACTTACCGACTCTCCCGATCGTCGAAAGATGAAAGATATCTCACAATTTGTCCCATTATGTGCTAACAAGTAAAGTGCTTTTGCAACTTGATCTTCAACTATAACGTAAAGTGTTGGTCTAAGTCCTCCATCTCTTACTAAAATCCCACATAGACTAGTAAAAGCTAAAGGGTTCATTCTTAATATACTATGACAAAGTTTAGTCGAAAATAGATGACTGAATAATTCATCTCTATCTTTCTCTCTTTCAAGCCGCATATTATGTATGATCGTACGTCGATCATTTTCAATTTCATAAACATAAGTTCAAAACCAAATAACTACTTAAAAAACAACATATGAAGCTAATGAGTTCACTTTTCTCAATATGTCACTACTATCTTGATTATTCTGACCAACCATCTATAATAAAATTAAGAAAGATGTATCAACCAATTAAACTACATACATACAAAAATATATCCATTGTCAATAAAACATACAAACATATATTATGTGTTTCTTCTTGATTATCTCCCCCTTCTTTGATGTGGTTTCTTTCTACTCTAATTATAATATAGCCCGATGTCTTTAAGTACAGTAAGTTTACAGAACATAAGGTGGTCCCCAGTGGCGGAACTAGAATTTTTACCAAGGGTGTTCACAAGTAAATATACGAACTAATCGAAGGGGGATCGACATCTACTATATATACCTAAAAAATAAATATTCATATAGTATAATTTTTTGTCGAAGGGGGTATATCCCAAGTGTAGCTCCGGCCTTGGTGGTCCTAACAAGTATAGTAATAGAAGAGACATTTGGACCAGCATTAACCACTTCTATGGCCGGGGTCGGTGCTGATGATTCTTCCTCTATGAACTTTCCAATGTATTTAAAATGAGGTTGCAAGTGTACTTTAATGAGGTAAGTTGTGAATAGGGGGCTACTATGGTTTTTTTCAATTAACTGGGTAATTTCTATCTTCAGGTTGCAAGTGTAGATTCATTTCAAGGACGGGAAAAAGATTATATTATCTTGTCTTGTGTTAGGAGCAATGAACCTCAGGTTGGTTTTGACGTCCATAATTATCTATTTTCACTTACTATTCATGTTAATATGATACCAATGTGGTTCAGTGTATAGATAGTTTATAATTGTTATGTGATGTTTGCTCATTTTTTCCCACTCTTTTCACAACATGTATGCACCATACACTCTTATTTTTTTCATCCTGTCATTTGTAAAATATGAGACTAGTTTTCCCACCCATTTTTTATTTAGGGGTGCAAGAGGTGGACTGAGTTTCTAATACTTTGTTGGTTTTTCTAGCCATAAATTTATGTTAAACTAACAGGCTGGCTGAACGTCCCATATTGCTAGTGCCTTATAAGTAACTGCGAGCTTTATAGTTTACTTGCTTGCTATTTATTTCAGGGCATCAGGTTTCTTAATGATCCTCGCAGGCTCAATGTTGCTCTTACACGTGCTTGTTATGGAATCGTTATCCTAAGAAATCCCAAAGTGTTGAGCAAGCAACCTCTCTTGAATGGCTTGTTGACACACAACAAGGTAATTCCATAAATATTTTTGGAAAAAAAATTCTAAGGTAACTTTATCTTTCTATAATTTCTGTTCTAATACTGATTTTAAATACTTATTACTTAATAGACAACATTTCATGATTATTTTGGTGATCTTGAGGAAAAAAGAATCATAATTCTTAGAAATTTCATCTCTCTTTTCCAAGTTAGCAACTAACATCAATACTAAGTCGCTTTTTCTTTCCCATGAATAGTTAATTTAGAAAAAAAACACCTTAAAGAACGAGGGTAGAAAGAAAGAATAAGAAGCAGTGGAGAAACACAGCAACAGAGAGCTTGAATAGAGGAGAAACACAGTAGCAGAGAGCATGAACAGAAAAGAATAAAAATAAAAATAAATTAGGGTTGAAAGTAATATAAGTTAAAAGGGTAAAATAGGATTAAATAATATTATATAAAGGCATAATTGAAAAAAAAATAAAACCATGGGATACCACCAAATCGGTGGTTCTATAAATTGACTTATTTCATGGTTACCAAACCATGAAATGATACAACACTATACCATACCATGCCTTTCAGAAAACAATCAAAACAAACATTATTTCCTTTTTAACCATACCATAGGAGACTACCATCCAAACAGGCACTAAGTATTGCCTCCTGTGTTTCCCAATTATGATTGGGGAATGCCACCTCTTTTTGCTTTTTTTTTTTTTTATATTTCAAATCCCTTTTGTATTTGGACATCAAAATCATAATGAATAAGGAATCGATTGTTGTTTCTCTCATCTATAAATAGCCATAGGCTTTTCATTATTTCAACATAAATTTATGATATTTCTTCTTGGCAGTAGTCCATCCATAAATTAGTCGCAGGTAATCCCTTTTTTTTTTTTTGAATCCCTTAATTTAACAAGCCCCTTTTTCTTTCCAGTAAGTATATTAGATTAAGAGATCAATTTACACAAATCTTTGATGATTAAAATCTACCTAGATCTAGGTAAATATCTTCTATGTCATGCTTTTGCGTTTTTTTTTCCCTTTTTTTTGTAGGGTTGAAATAGTTAGCAATATGGAACAATTGGATTAGGGTGCGAGAGGTTAATTTGTCCTTCGTACACTCTATGACCGACTAATTTTTATTTAAGATGGAGTCTATACAACAATCGTCTTAGGGTGTGAGAGTTTAACTTTGCCTCCGTACACTCTAAGATCGACCAATTTGTCTTCAAGATGGTGGCTATAAAACAATCATCTTAGAGTGCAAAAGTTTAACTTTACCTCCGTACACTCTAAGACTGACCAATTTGACTTTAAAATTGAGGCTATACAACAATAGACTTAGGGTACGAGAGTTTAACTTCACCTCCGTACACTCTAAGACCGACCAATTTGACTTTAAGATGGTGGCTTTGCAATAATTGACTTAGGGTGTGAGAGTTTAACTTTGCCTGCGTACACTTTAAGACCGACCAATTTGACTTCAAGATGGTGATTTTGCAACAATTGGCTTAGGGTGGGAGAGTTTAACTTCACCTCTGTACACTCTAAGACCGACCAATTTGACTCCAAGATGGTGATTTTGGAACAACCAACATAGGTTAAGAGATTTTAATTTCACCTCCATACACTCTAAGACCAACCAATTTAGCTTTAATATGGTGGAAATAAGCCATAATATGGAGGAAATTTCTATTAGCAACCGTTTGTGCAAGTTTTTTATCTAACCTCAACTTTGTTTTTTAGCTATAATCTCCTTTATTCATGTAGATTGCTGCAATGGTTCTCTTTAAAGACTATACCTCTCCATCTTCTAAGAATAAGTATTTTCTTATTGAGGCTGATGATGGTACAATTTTATCCAAGCTATTAACTCACACTCCACTAGTTGGTAGTTGTGCAGATCCATGGTCGCCCTTGACGAATTCCCTTCATATGTCAAACTGGACTTTTGAACATGACCATGGTTCTAATCAATCAGTTAAAGTTTGGAATCTTCAAACTCCAAACCAACGTCAACTGAATATTGCGAGCACCATTCCTTTCTTAGGGAACTGAATACTCCAGGGAGATATACGTTGGGGATGTTCCTGAAGATAAATGGTGAAGTTTACATATTCAGGGATACTGGCAATGGGCCGAGGATATCTTGGCTAGAACTCAACAATCTTTGAAGGCAATAAAATATATGATTCCATTTATGCTTCTCTGTTTACCTATGATCGAAGCTGAAACATATTGAAAGTCTTTCTTTAAGCTTGGTGTTCAAGGACAAACACGTTATTGACGTTGATTGAAGAGTTGTCTATATCCCTTTGGGATTTAAATAAAATTTGGGGCCTACCTATAGGAGGTATTCCTTATGAAGAAGTAGTTCCTGAATTCAAGGATCTCATCAACATTGATGAGAAGAATAAGAGATTCATCCCTCGTACCTGTTAATTCTTATTTTAGCTTTCCAGTATTGTCAAGAAGGAGAGTCTCATAATCCAAGAGTTACTCTAAGAAAATGGATAAAGTTTTGGGGTAAAAGAGTCTTGAGATATGAGGTATCTGCAGTGAAGAAAGAGAAAAAATTTATTCCCTTGAAGTCAACACATAACCCAACTGGGACTATTCCTAACGCGGTAAAGTAGTCGAGCGCAGATGCGACATTTTCTAAACTTTTAGTAGGATATGAACATAGGGTTGATAGATATTTGGCATCATTTTTATTATGGTGTTTATGAAACTTTGTGTTTCCTTCTAAAGATGGGGATTTTATTTACCTAGGAACCTTTAGAATTGCATCCATGATAGCCAATAAACAAACTTTTGGTCTTGCCGTTCTTGTCTTGTCAAGTATTTATAATGGTTTAAACATGATTATTGAATGTTCCCAACTTGAGCACATCAAAGTATCCTTTCCAATCCATTATGTGTATGGTTGGCTTGCTTATTATTTCAAGACACATTTTTCTCTACTAAATAGGCCATCCAACCCATTAATGGTAGCATATTTTGGCAAAGGTGCTGCAAGATATTTTGATGAATAGCATGCTAGAAAGCGTATTTATTTAGGAGATAATATTTCTTAGCCTTTTACCATGCCGAACAAGTCCAATATTCATTATTTTGTGGATAATAATAAAGATGTTGATTCAGAGATAAGTTACTTCATGAGCCTTTGTTTTAAATTTCTCCCTTTCAGGTATGAAGACTCATTCATCCTTGAGCCATACAACCCGCATCGATTTAGCCGTCATTTTGGATTTTATTAATTTCTTCCTGGCAGCTTAGCAAATGATATTTGCAGTGCATCATTTGATGAAAGACTCAGATTTCATCGCATTTGAGTGTTGCATAGATCCATGGCAAAGGCAACTTTTCTTACGGCTACAGCTAATGCACTAAAGTACTCCTCTACTATGTATAAATCTTGCTGGGACAAAGCTCATGGGAACTTTCTTGAAGCTAACTTATAATGTTTGGTAAATGTCGTAGGTCATATTATCAACACTCCTCAAGCACATGTTGAAGAGGTCCTAATTATGGTTAAGCCTCCTATTTTAAAATCCAAGATAGTCATTCCATACAAAGTCAAGGGACCTCTACATACAGCAGTTCAAAAAGATGAGTTGCCTTCCCCAACTCAATAAGCTTTCAATAAATGACCATCTCAAGACAAGAGAGATAGTAGTCACGGAGATTATTTTTGAAAGAAGGTAAAACCATCTTTTGACAAGCCAAGTGATTCTAACTCCAATGTGGAGATTTTTTCTAGTGATGATAGTTCATCGAAGACTTCGCCAGCCATTGAAAAGGTAACAACTTAACTCTCTACTATTCCATCATATCTGCATTGCCTTTATATACCCTCACATGATGTTATTTTTTTAATGTGTGTAGCCAGACAATGTTCAAGTTTTTAAAGATCCTCACCAAAGTAATCCACAAGATAGTAGTATGTCCGTAGTAGGCCTAGACTCTATAGAGTTGCTTTTTCCATCCAAAGAGGTCACTTCTAATCCTTGCAGTAAAGTCAAAGAAAATGTAAAATAAAAACTTCCCCGACGACCAATGGTAACCATGTCTATTTTTGATGGCAAGAAAGTTGTCTCAGAGCTTAAAAAGGAATTTATCATGAAGTCCTGGGCTAGTATCTGCACCAAACTTGTAGGCCTTACTCCGAATCGTTCTTCTTCTATCCAAGATAATGTTGAAGTCATACTCAACGACATGAGCAGAATGAGTGCAGATATTTCCCCTTTGCAGAATGTTTGGGGTCTTTCTTTGGTCTTGTGACTTTTTATGACCAAGAATGGTCCACCCTTGTTAGCAAAATTGCATCAACTAAAGAGTCAGAGCCATATTTGAAAGCAAAAGAGCAGCTTGATCTTGTATTGAAGGAGAGGGATAAGAAATCTGAAGAAGTTTCTGCCGTCTGCAAATCTCGTGAGAAGGCGAGAAAGAAGGTGAAGAAGTTAAAAGCTCGCCAAGATGCTGCCAAATAAGAAGCTGCAGATATGGGATCCAAATTTTTAGCTACTGAATTTCCAAGTGTTCTGACATCTCCCTAGCAACAGAAAATGCCTCAAAAGTCATGAAGAAGAAGAAGAAGCAAGTCTTAGAGGTTGCTTTGCAAGATTTAGTCAATTATAAGCTGGACTTAGATTAGCCTTAAGAGATGTTTCCTTTACTTCAAACCTTCTTGTTGCTTTCTTTTAGACTTTTATTGAGTAGTTGGATCTATTAGTTGTAATAGAAACTCTTTTTATTTATATTTCACATTTTTTTTGAATTTCAACTCCAAGAATTGCTTGCTTATTTTGATGTGTTGATATTGTAGTATTTAACTCTGGATTTATCTTCAAATGTGTTGACTATTGGATTCACATCTTTGTCTCACAATGGGGTTAGGCTTAAAATTTCAATTTGGAAGCCTTATGAATTAAAGATTTTGACTTGCAAACTTAGTAATTGGCAAATTTACACCCCAAACTGCAGGCTTTGGGTATTCCAAATACTATTGAAAGAGCTTGCTTTCTTTTAGATGAGTTGTCCCAACTGAGCCACAAGTATTTGGCATAAGTCCAAAACTTATTTGAGATGCATGCATTCTTAACTTTCAAATAATGGATCAGTAGGGACATGTATTTTTTTGACACTCATATAACTGAACTCAAAATGAAATTCCAAGCGCCTACATACCCCAATAAAAAGGATCAAGTCACAACGTAGTTTTCAGTGAGTGTTCTTTTTAGTCCACTTTTGCCTCCGCCGTCTCTTTCAAGGTTTTTAACCTTGCAGACATTTTTTTGAGTCGTACATAATTTATGCTCTTGCGGGCTAGGAGTAGACATGCAGTTTATACTCGTGCCTAAGGAGTGTCATGTTCCTTCAAGGATAGTATTTCATCAAGAACTTGGCATTGATAGGACCAATTTTCATGCCGTCTGCATCGACAAACTTGTAATCACCATTTAAATATGCCTCTTGTACGATATATGGTCCATTCCACTTTGGGGTAAATTTCCCCCCAGACTTACGAGAAGTAATAATGGGTCTCCTTACAACAAGGACTTGATCTCTAACTTGGAAGTACATCAAGCGAACTTTTTTTTGAAAGAATAAGAGAGATGGGCTTGGTAACATTCAAGATTTTGTTGAGATTCTAGTCTCTTCTCATCAAGAGATTCTAACTCCACAAGCTGTAACTTAGAATTTTCTTCATCGATGAGCCCTTCTTGAATAGCCAGTCTCAAAGAAGGTATTTGATGCTCAAAGGGAAGTACTACTTCAACTCCAAAAGCAAGTGAATATGGGGTTTCCAGCGTTTGTGTGCAGTAAGTTATTCTATATGCCCACAAAGCTTCCATTCGTTCATGCCAATCTTGTTTGGACTTGGACATGACTTTCTTCAACAAATTGCATAAAGTATTATTAAATTATTTGGCCATACCATTGGTGGAAACATGGTACATAGAAGATTTATGCTGCTTAAAACCAAAAAGATCACAAATTTTGTTCATCAGCTTGTTATCGAATGGTTTGCTGTTGTCATTTATTATGCATTGAGGAATTCCAAAGCGGTAGATGATATTCACTTGGATGAAATTCACAAAATTCTACTTTTTAACTTTTTTGAGAGTGACAGCTTCAACCCATTTTGAGAAGTAATCAATCGTGGCCAAGATGTACAAGTATCCACCAGAAGATTTTGGTAGTGGCCCAACAATATCCATTCCCCAAGATTGAATGGCCAAGATGCTACAGTTGGGTGTAATACTTTAGGAGGTTGATGTATGAAATTTGCATAGAATTGGCAAGCTTTGCATCTTCTAGCATAGTCCAAGAAATCTTTCACCATTATTAGCCAATAATATTCCATCTTTTTAATGTGAATATGGAGATTCAGTCTAGACTGATGTGATCCACAAACTTCCAAGTGCGCTTCTTGCAAAGCTTAAATTGCTTCTTTCTCTCCCAAATATCAGAAGAGTACTCCTTCAAATGATCTTCTGACAATGTGTCTTTGTAGTAAAGAAAGCGAGGTGCACGACAATGGATGTCAGCCCTTCTTCTTGGATCCTCTGGAAGTACTCCATAATATAAGTAGTCAATGATAGGTTGTTCATAATCTTCCTTTACAGCTTTAGACACTGCGATGAGGTGCTCAACCTTATAGATCTTCATCTTTATTCTATGGCGGTACTACCCATTCTTGACGGATAGTAACTCATTTCTGATTTGAAAGATTTAGGGTTGAGGCCAAAGAAGATAGGGCATCAACTTGCTTATTTTATTTCCTAGGCACATACTTGAGGGTTACGTCTCCAAGCCATCCTATTAACTTTTGAGCATAATCATTATATGGGTATAGCCTAGGCTTTCCAGCTTCATAACTTCCCAATAGCTGCTTGATCACCAATTGAGAGTCACCAAAGACTTGTAATTGTAGTTGCTCCATATCAACTGCCATCTCAAGCCTGAGTATTAATGCCTGATATTCAATAATATTATTAAAGCAATGTTTTTTTAGGGTAAAAGAGTATGGGATGACCTCTCCTTGAGGAGTGACGAACACCATACCAGCACCAGATCCATCTCGATATGTGACACCATCAAAGTACATCTTTCATAAGGGTATGGCTTCAATAACTATTGCATCTTCATTAGGAAGTTCATCGCTCAGTTGCCAATCATCAGGTATCGAGTGGTCTGCCAAGAAGTCAGCCAATGCTTATCCCTTTACAACCTTTTGGGGAACGTACACAATCTCAAACTATTAGAATTGAAGGTACCATCTTGCAAGTCGGTCACTAAGAACTGGTTTTGACATTACAAACTTTATTGGATTTTCCTTAGACACAAAACGAACGACGTGAGCTTGAAAGTAGTGCTTTATCTTTTGGATTGAAAAGGACAACGCCAAACACAACTTTTTGATTGGAGAATAATTTAGCTCATTTGGTGTCATCATTCTGCTCAAATAGTAAAGGGAGTTTTCCTTGCCTTCATTATTTTCTTATGCTAATAGTGCTCCAACCGACCTTTTTGTGCTGTAAAATACAATATCAATAGTTTTCCAGGTATACGTGTTGCAAGAACCGGAGGCTTTATCAAGTATGATTTTATACTTTTGAAGGCCTTACTACAAGCTTGGTCCTATTCGAAGGGAGTGTCCTTCTTCAAGAGACGACTAAATGGTTGACATTTTTCAGCCAAGTTTGAGATGAACCTCCTTAAATATGCTAGCCTTCCTTGAAGGCTTTTTAACTCGAAAATGTTTTGAGGCTCGGGCTTCTTCAAAATCGTATTGACCTTGGCCTAATCAATTTTAATTCCTCGATGTCATACAATAAAGACAAAGAACTTTCCAGAAGTAACTCCAAAGGCACATTTCAATGGATTAATCCTAAGTTGATATCTTCGAAATAACTTGAATACCATTCTTAGGTCCTTTAAATAGTCGTCCCACTTTCTTTACTTCACCACTAGGTCATCCAGATAGTATTCAATATTTTTATGAATTATGTCATCAAAGATGTTTTGCATAGCCCTTTGATAAGTGGCACCAACATTCTTTAAACCAAAAGACATCACCTTGTAGGAATATATACCTTTGGGAGTATGAAATACAGTGAGATCTTCAATTTTTGGTGCCATACGAACTTGATTGTAGCTGGATGAACCATCCATAAAGGACATTGCCTCATAACCAATTGTGGCATCAATTATCAATTCTGGTATGGGGATTGGAAAATTATCTTTAGGACATGCGTTGTTGAGATCCCAAAAGTCGACATAAACTTAAATTTGGCCATTATTTTTTTTTACCGAAATAATACTTGAAATCTACGTGGGGCATTTAACTTCTCAAATAAAGCCAACTTCGATAAGGTTATTGACCTTATTTTTTATCAATGGAACCAACTCTAGCCTAAAGTGTCTTTGGGCTTGCTTAATAGGACGAGCACCATTCTTGAATGCCACCTAATGGACTACTACTTTTGGATCTAAGCCAGGCATTTCCTTATAACTCCAAGTGAAGACATCTGTATATTCTTTGAGTATATCCATATAAGAGATTTCCTCCTTCAGTTCTAGAAACGCACTTAGGTAAGTTGATCTTGGGTCTTCATTGGTTCAAACATTAATTTCCTGTAAAGGATCTGTTGTGTCTTTCACTCCTTCTTCAAGTTTTGATGGGGCATCTCCAGCATCACTTTTTTTTTAGAATCATTATCATTGATGGATATGTGATAATACCAGAAAGTATCTTCCATCTCTTCATCAACTTTTATTTAAGATGAGATATCATTCTTATTTTCGATTGTAATAGGATATGAGGAGCCAACAATTTCTTCATCTTCCTCATGCTTCTTGGTATAAACCACAGTATGCGCCTTAGATTTTAACACCTTATTGCATATAACCACCAGTTCCTTCAGTTATTTATTTTTGAAGGAATCAAACTTTGGAAATCTTTCTTGATCTTAGGTGAAGAGTGTATTTTGTACTTTGATGACTTCTCCAATGCTTGTTACTTCTCTTCTTATTTAGAGGACCCAACCTCTCAAACACTGAAGTTCTTGTGGTCTATTCTCCAAGTCGATCAAAGACAAAAAGCCTTTTATTTGATGCAGTAGATTCTTCTTCTACAGTGATGTAGTTACTAACCACCCTTCTTAGATAGAAGGCCTCTTGTCTAAGTGGCTCAGTAGGCTTTTTGTAAAACGGAGGAACTTCTACGAGTGGGTTTTCACCCTTTACCCCCTCTTTGCCAGTATTAAAACATGATGCCTCAAGGTTGACTTGAGTAGTCTTTGCACGTAATCAACTTGGTAAAAAATCCTCCAAAGTCACTAGACATCGTGGTTGTTGTTGGTGGAGCTTCATTACCCTTGTTTTCTTCAGATGCTCAATCGGCTTATATTTTTCACTTTCTTCACCATCTTCCTTCTAGTTGGATGCTTGGATGACTCCTTTTGTAGACTCATCTTCCTGCGTCTACACCTGGTCACTAGAGTCTAACCTTCATCATCAACTTCGTCAACTAAAGACCCACCATTCTCTAATAGTTTCTCATTATGCTCTTCAGCACATATTTGGACTGGAACGAGCGAGAAAAAAATAATAAGATTTGATAAGAATTGGGTGTCTCATCATCGAAGAAAATCTTCTTCGTATTTTCCATTTACATACTTTGTCATTAAAGACAAAGCACTTTTCTAGAGGGTGACTCATAAGACTATGATACTTTCAATAATTTGGGTCATTGGTCCTTCCAGCTTCATTGGGCTACTTCATCTTTGAGATTTCAATAAGCTTATACTCAAGGAGTTCATTGAAAATCACAGCAACATCAGAATTAAGGAAGGGATATTCCTTTTCTTGTATCTCCTTTAAAATTAATTTCTGATTTGGATGTGCTCCCAAATTCGTCTTCACATTTTTCTTTTTTCTCACCTTTGTGGTGACCTTACAAGAGACACGTCAATATTCATAGGTTCTTTATTATCACTTTTGGGGATAAACTTGCCCCGTCTTTTGTTTTTTTGCTTATCCTTTCCCCTTTGAAAGTCATGGATAAGCGTTGCTCCCTTTCCAGCAGAAGAAATTCTCAACTCCATGTCATGAGCACGAGTACCTAAATCTTCAAAGGATTTAGTTTTAATTCCTTGTATGATATAGAGAATCTTCCAGTGCATTCCTTAGTTACATTTCTCTATTGCAGAGTTTTCACTAAGCCTGTCTTTGAAGTTTAGGCTCATATTTCTCCATCTATTAATAAAGTCAATGACTGGCTCATCTTTTCTTTACCGAGTATTTATGAGCTCTACCATGCTCACTGTACTCCTTGTTCTATAAAAGCTATTCAGAAACTCATGCTCCAATTGATCCAAACTATCAATTGATTTAGGATCAAGGTCTGTATACCAATCAAATGCATTTTCTTTTAGGTAACGATCAAAATATTTGACAAGATAATAACTGTAAGTTCCAGCATCATTACATTTCTCAACAAAGTGAGCAACATATTGTTTTGGGTTCACTTTTCCCTTGAATGTATGAAATTTGGGGGATGATAGCCTGCAAAAAATTTTAAGCTATTGATCCATGCAGTACAAGGCTTGGCGTATTTCAAGGAAGACTTGGTAGAGACATCATATATGTCTTTGAGGGTCCCTTCAATGAATTTCTTCAATTGATTAATTGGGATCATTCCCTCAGAAGAAACTTGTACCTCTTTAGTCGGTGGTATTTGTTTCATATGATGTTCTATCGTGTGACCCTTTGGATATTTTCTAGGTGCATGGCTAGGATCTCTATCTGTCAAGCCATTCATCTTATCCACCAACTTATTAATACGAGCATCTTGATTCTGAACATATTTGGTCAAACCCTTAATTGCCTTTGTCAGATTCACAAGATGCTTCTCCATGGGCGAGGTATCAGTTACCATTGCTTATATAATCACTGAAGAAGTTGGAGAGTAACACAGATTATTATGTAAGTTGATCTTTGAAGTACTCAGCTTACGCGGTGTAAATAGAGATGACGCATTGGTTTAACAATTATTGTTCTTTGTGCTAGAGTATTTGGAACCGGAGTGCTTAAGTAAGGGTTGATTCTTCTTAAGTGATTGTACCACATTTCTTCCTCCTTCTGAATAAGTTTCATAGAATCTTTCTCCTTTTGGGATTAAAGATTCAAAATTAGAGTTGGCGTGGACGACACTTGATGTGTTTGTTTTCTTAGCTTGTTCTCCTTGCTCCCCGTAACAGCTTTAAATATTCTAAACGTAATACCAAGGATTTTTTATACTTCATCAAAGAACTTTAAATCAGCAGCCTCGGAAGCAGATGATTGAGAATTGACCTTCTTAGAAGTCATTTTAGTGTTGTTGAACTTTGATGTTGGAAAAGTTGAGATAAAAGGTAAAGATTGTCCCACTGGGCATGCCAGAATTTGTTGGACTATAAAATTTTTGAGATCGAAAAATAAATAAATAATTGAGACAAGAAAAATATTGCAACAATCAATTTATTGATTTTAATGTGAGTGTTACAATCTCTATGAATCCTTTATTCGCCTTTCAAATATAAATTCAATGGCTTAAAGCATGATCTGGAATGGGAACTTTATTTGTTGATTTGATGGACTTGATCTTGACTTGTGCTTGAATTCAAGGGATTTTGAGCTTGTTCTGGAATTTTGCGGTCTTGATCTTGAATCTTGCTGAACTGGATTTGAATGCTTGAGTTTTATAGAGAAATTGCAGCGTTTGATTCACGAGCTTTCTCTTGCTTCTTGTTAGGGTTCTTAGTCATTTTCTGAATTATGAGACCCCTATTTATAGTTTTGGAAAGTGAAGAGTCATAATGAAGAGGGACTTCCTTCGACCAATCAAATTCAAGTAACGTGGTGCTTTTATGTGCTTTTGATTTCACTAAGAATGATACATCATTTTGAAATGTGGCATGGTCCTATAGGCTCCTTCACTTGACTTGTCATGCCACGTTATGCGTCATGCGTCATGCGGAGCTCATTTGGGCCCTAGAATATGACAATATCTCGTGCTTAGTAAAGTAGTGATATGAGTCAACGGGGCATTATAGCTTTCAATGACATCATTGGAAGGACAATGCATAAAGACTCAAGCTTGGGGCTTGCCTTTGATGCCTAACTGAGAGAACTAGTGTTGAAGTATGGAGAAGAGCTTCATTATACTCCAAGTCCACTCCTCATTAAGGGTGTTTTTATCATTGCTTTGGACCTAAGAGGCACTATAGAGTGTAGCCCCTCATTAAGGGCCTTTTGGTTATTTTACTATGTAATAAGTTTAGCCTAAGACTATAAGTAGCTTCTATTAGGTTTGTTGTCTTTAACTTTGATGAATATTTGAGAGAAATACTCTTTGAGTGTATTTGCAAGTGTGGATTCTCTTGTGACAATGTGGAATCATGTGTTGGTTACTCATTTAGAAACGTGGGTTGCTTGGGGATTTTGGTTCCCTTGAGGTTCACGTAAGAGCTTGGTGTTGTTATTACGAGTTTAGGGGTCTTAGAGTTTGATACATTCTTAGGTTCTCGTTAATTGTAATCTCGTATGTCAAGTTACTATCTTTACGTTATTACATTAGTTTGAGTGTTTGTTAACTTGTTCTCGGCTTTGTGTTTGTTTCCTAGTTTGGTTATCATCTTGTTATTGTGTTTTCCTAGTTAGATCCATTTCATTTGGTATTAAGAGCAAGGTTTGATTTTTTTTCAACAAAATAAATCTTGGGATTGTTACGTAGAAAATCTCATAAAAAATAGTTGTTCTTGTTTTATACCTTGGCCAAAAATAGTTGTTCTTGTTTTGTCTCTTGGCCGAAATTTGGAAACTAGATCTAGGAGGTTTTATGTGTCTTGTTTGTTTCTAATGTTAGATCCTCCTTCTCTAACACTAATAGAGTCTAGATCTATCTTGAGCTTGAACGTGTGTTGTTGATATTTGTTGTTGAGGATTGGTGGCTTGAAAATGTGATGTTAATGTTTGTTGGTGAGGATTTGAGCTTAAACATGTGTTGTTGATGTTTGGGGGGTCCAAGGTACACCTAGAATTTCAAATTTCAAAAAAGGTGTTCTTGGTGTTCTTCACCATCTTCATATCTTGTTGAAGAGGAATTTTCAAGAGTGGTTGTTTTGATCTAAAAACAAGGTGGAAAAAAGTGTAGTCCTTTGTTAGTTTTGAAACATATCAAATACTATTACAAAAGAGGAAAGGAGACAAAATGGCTTTAAAAAAGTATTATTACCAAAAGAGTGAAAGGGCATATCCCTAGACATACAAAAGAGGAAAGAACCAAAAGGCTTTTAAAAAGGTGTTCTGCAAAAAAGATGTTAGAAAAGTCAAACCCTTTTTGAATTTGAAAAAGCACCAAGTCTTCATGTGTTTTCCCTCTCTTAGCCGATTTCCACTCTTCCAAATCGAAGATTAATCAAACACATTAAAGACAATAAAATGTTTCAAACTTCAATAATTTTCAACGTCCAATAGGAGGCTGCCACATCATCAACTTCCAACTATTAACTTAGGCTCAAATTATAGATTCTAAGTTTCTTTGCCTTGTTTCTTTGGTTTCATTTCTTGATTCTAGTACTAATTAGCAACTAGTAATCATCTACTAGGTTGTGGATTAGTTTCGTTTGAATCCATTTTTCTTCGTGTCATCTTCCTTGTGTGCTTTTTTTCATTTTTGATTCGTTCTAGTTTCTTGGTTCAAGTCCGTACATATTTTCTTTGAGTTATTTCAAAAAAGAATCTATTCCGAACTAAATCCATAATTGGTATCAAGTAACCTCATTGGAGAATAAATGAGATACCAACACTTGCGACGCCTATTGATTGACATTTCAAAGGTGTGAGCTTGAGAGTTTGTGAGGTTGTTTTCTTTTCTAACCTTAATTTATTTGCTGTTTTTTTTGTTTAGTACCTTTTTATAGGTAAAATGGTGGTTGAAGGCGAAATGCCTAGTTGGGCTAGTTATTTCATGGAAAGGATTGTCAATACCATGGCTAGCTAATTGGGATCTTTGGAAAGTAGAATGGAAGGGATGGAAGGTTCTCTAACAAGAATGATGGACACCTTGGAAGTTCGTCTAGACTCCACCCATTCAACTCCTAAAAACTACCATGCCTCCTCTAGAGGACATGCTCCCAACACCTCCTCTACTATAACTCTGAAAACACTTCACCAAATGTTCAATCCACCTAGACAAGTACATCAACCCATCAACCAAGACCCTATTTATACAAACAACCATAACCAAATCCACTAAGAAGCTTCACAAAACCAAGAACCCCAAGAAATGCTGAGAGCCCCACTTAACCATAACCAACCAATACAAATTAATGATATGGAAGGTGAGGGTCCTTGTGGAAGTGAGGAGTTAAAAGTGGATCTCTTTGCAGAATTTGTGTGAAATATAAGAGGAGCTCAAAGAGGAGGACATAGGGGCTGAAGAGAAAGGTTTGGTCCGGCTCCTCATGGTAGAGGCAACTTAGGACACCGTCCTCATGTTTAAGAAGGTCATCAAGTGGATCAAAGAGGAAATTTGGGTAGAGACATGGGTCTAAACTCAATAATGATCACTATTCCTACCTTTAAAGGATCTAGTGATCTATTTATCTATCTTGATTGAAAACTACAATGCAATAGGATCTTCCAACTCAATGAGTTAACTCCATACAAGAAAGCCGCCCAAGCAATTTCTCAACTTGATGGGTATGCATCTACTTAGTGGGAGACAAAAAGAATACAAAGAGTAAAAAATGACAATCTTGACCTTCTAGATTGGGATGAATTGAAGGAACTTATGAGAGAGAGGTATGTTATGGAAAGTTTCAAACAAGAGCAACTAACAATGGTCTACAATTTGAGGTAAGGAGATAGAAGTGTGGAAGATATTATGAGGAGTTTCAAAAGTTGATCCTTCGTCTTGATAATGTTGAACCTCCAAATCATTGCATAGCTTGGTTCAAAGGTGGTTTAGATTATGAAATTTCTTCTCAACTAGTTATGCACAAGATTGACCAAATTGATGATCTTGTTGAAGCGCCCATTGAGGTTGAAAGGAACAACAATGCTAAAATGTCCTTCCATAAAGGTCACATTTCATATACTTCCTCCAGATGGAACAAGAACAAGGATTTCAATAAGTCCTTAGAGAAGCAACCCATTTATAGAGTAGTCTAAAGATATCCACCATGGCATGAAGGTAATCTATCTTCTAATCCCAATTCTAAAGGTATTACTTGCTTTAAATATCAGGGTTGGAGTCATAAGGCTAGTGAATACTCAAATCGAAGGAACATTGTATTGGTGAAGGGTGATCCTTACTTTGTAGGGGATAAAGTGACCCAAAATAATGGTGGTGAGGAAATCCCTCAAGATGATGATGACATTTAATATGAAGGAGAATTAGTGGAAGAAGAAGGAAACCTTGTTGTACCTTGTGATTGATGATGAAATCTCCCAATGAAGATGTTTAGCCCAGAGAAGGAGAGGTCTTGAATTTTAACCTCATGATGAGAAAGGACTCGAATGTTAAATGTGAGAATTTTTAGATTCAATAAGAATAATTTGGTGTCAAAAGCAAGCATTTGTTATTCACTACATTCGGCACTAGCATTGTGCCAACTTCCAAGTTGAGGCATAAGGGGATTAATTCCTATGGTGGAAGTTTAGAAGGCAAGAGAGCAAGCTCAAGTTTTTGCTCCAAAGGTATGTACCTACTCTCTCCTATTTTTATCATCCCTTGGAATCATGCTGACATTTACCCTAGAGTAGACAATGCTATGAATATATTTGATTTAAATTCTTACCTAGATGGTGTTGATGTCTTTTGAAATGACTTTAATGTGCATAGAATGTATTACATTTCTACTTCGGATGGCAAGTATAATTGTTGTTCCAAGAAAATTCTATGGATTCCACTTGATAAACAACTCTTGTTTCTTGTTTTTTGTCAAACTAATGTGGATTTACAAGTGGTTTATTTCTTAGAAGGGTATTCGGGTTATTGTGATTGGAAGGGTATTATACTCCCTAAGACCCCTCAACATGTGATGTGTGTGTAACCTTGGTATGATTCTATGATTAGTTTTGCTAACCTTAACCATCATGCCATGAGTAAAGTGTTATTTCTTGTGTCTCCTACTATTTTGCAAGGTTTGGATTCGAGGTTGAATCCTTTTCAAGAAGGGGAGGATGATACGAGTCAAAGGGGAATTATAGCTTTCAACGACATCATTGGAAGGCAAACACATAAGAACTCAAGCTTGGGGATCACCTTTGATGCCTAACCCAGAGAACAAGTGTTGAGGCATGGAGAAGATATTTATTAAACTCCAAGGCCGCCCCTCATTAAGGTCCTTTTTGTTATTATTTTGGAGCAAAGAGGCGCCTATAGAGTGTAGCCCCTCATTATGGGTCTTTTGGTCATTTTACAATGTAATAAGTTTAGCCTAAGACTATAAGTAGCTTCTATTATTTTTTTTGTCTTTAACTTTGATGAATATTTGAGAGAAATACTCTTTGAGTATATTTGTATGTGCGGATTCACTTGTGGCAACATTGAATCATTGTGTTGGTTATCCGTTTAGAAATGTGGGTTGCTTGGGGAATCTGGTTTCCTTGAGGTTCACGTAACAGCTTGGTGTTGTTATTACAAGTTTAGTGGTCTTAAAATTTAATACACTCTTTGGTTCTTGTTACTTGTAATCTTGTATGTCAAGTTACTATCTTTACGTTATTGCATTAATTTGAGTGCTTATTAACTTGTTCTCGACTTTGTGTTTGTTTCCTAGTCTGGTTATCATCTTGTTATTGTATTTTCGTAGTTAGATCTATATCAAGTGGGCTCCCCATTTGTAGCCCAAATTAAGGAACTAGCCCAATAAATATTGGATTTTATTTAAATTTATTTATGTTTGAACTTAAATAATTAATCCAACTATATTAATCCACAATATTTATTTAGGACTAATATATTTTGAATTTAATATAATCCAAATTTTGTATGGATTTTTAATCTAATAGAATTTCGTTGCACACAATTTCATTATAACATTGCGACACCAGTGCGTTCAAATTCAAATATACTTGAGGAAAATGGCATGTATAACTTTTTCTCATATTCTTTTTCATGTTTTTCTTATTCCAAGAGAATTAATGATTTATGAAAATTCAAATCATAATTTTCAAAGTAGTTCAACAATAAAATTAATTATTGTATTAATTTTAATTTGAATTGATGCCTAAAATTCTCTTTTTTTATTTATATAGAATTTTGTAAAATCACTTATTTAGATACTTACTTCAAAAATGCAACCTTAAGTAGGAAGACAATTTTATCGAGCATTATCAATATAAAATAAAATATGTTATAAATATATTACCATATATAGTAAATATCTACTTTACCATTTATAGTGAATATCTATTTATGGAAAAGTTAGAAACCCAAGGTTAGTTTTTCCCTATAAATAAAGGGGTTTTCCTCCATTGTAATTAACCCATCTAGAGAATCCCTCAAGAGAAATAAGAATTATTCTCTCTTCTCTCTCGATTCTTTTTCTTATTTGCTTTATATTTCATAACACATTATCAATACGAAACTCTACTAAAAAAAGGTGAGATTATAAATCTAAAGGTAATTTCAAGGTTAGTAATTCCTTATGTTATTTGTCTTTGGCTAATAATGATATAACTATGGTTGGATTTGAGAAAAAAATATTTGATTTGGAACTTTTTATGTTTTAAATTTGTTCATGAAGAACAATATTGTTAAAAGACATAATGATGAATTAAAGCCTCATCTCATTAAGAGGGTAAGACATTGAGTTAAAAGTTTCAGTGCACCGTAATGATAAGATGTTAGGTTCAAGTCCCATCGAGTCATAGCCTAAGACGCATTTATATAGATAAGATATTGAGTTTGAATCTCAATACACCATATTGATGATATTATGATGGCTAAGACAAAATAATAGGTGTTTTGTAAAAAGTCATTAAACATATCCCATGGATATGCTCTATTTCATGAAGTGAATATAGTAGCAATATATGATGAATCTGAAAGTTGACAACTTGCTCCATTTTTGAAAGGAATGTGGTAGCAGTGCATAATATGTTTGAAAGAATACAAGTGATTGAATGCATGGATAAAAGAGAAGAGAGACAATATGATAATAATCATCAAAAGTGATAATGTTTTTACACGCTTATTATGATTATAAGATATGTTAGAGAAAATTTCTCTACAACCATATGTATTCCTCGATTTTCTCCTGAATAAGCAATATCTTAAGAGGCTATATGCTATCATAATTTGATAAGCTTAAGTCAAGATTATATTCAATTCTTAGGGAATGAGAAGATTATTAATGCAAACATGCACTTAATTATGATAGTATCACAACTCACCCCCGAAAGAGGCTGAATAACTGAGAAGAGTTATTTTGAAAAATACTTTTTAAGTAGTAAATCTGAACATTATTCATGCAATAGTAAATCTCAAATTTACTAAAGTAAAAGACACGTTTCATGATAAACTTGGAGTTTACTAGTTCAAATAAAAGTTCATAAATTGACATGAGCGACAACGACATCCCAAATATGTGCATACTGAGTATTTAACATATATTGAAGAATTAGAAAATTCTTTATTACTTTTAATGTTGCTTGTTCTCATGATAAGTTGGTTGGACCAACTAATTTTGGGATTGAATCCCTTAAACCTGAAAAGTATAAAAGGTTAATATGGGATCGATCACCTATCATATGATATGTTGGAAAAGATACATCAATAAAATGATCACATGTACATTTATTGTCAACCTGCAGTTTGACATTCATAAAGTTGCTTGCTTAATAAAATTGAGATAAAAGCACAATTTTCAGATTGTGTAATCAAAGCAATTCATCTTAATAATGTTGATTTTACATAAAATGTCTTTGATAAATAGATGCACCATTGCTAACGAGAACAAAAGCTTCACTTGTTAGTTTGAAATATTATATATAAAGTACTTGTATGCATCAAACTAATAAATTATGATTAACTCCCCTCAAAGTTGGTTCTGAGTCAGGAACCACACATTGTCTATCTAATAGTTCTAATGTGCAGTATACGATTAATGAATACACAATAATGCACAAAGATGTATTCTGTAAAGTAAATTGAAATGTATGTTAGTTTTCCTAACATAAGGGGAGATTATAAGCAGCTATGAAATATGTTAGGAATTTTCACCAAATCCTCATTCAAAAGATAATTCAAGTCAAATGCCGAAAGCATCTTATATTTAAGCTGCAAGTGCTCTTATTTTGTCCCTAAAGGACATAATCTATGCATGCGTGAAGCATAGTAGATCAATCATTTTTAAAAATCGTAATAAAAGACAATGTAATCTTAAAGAGCTTGCGATATAACACTTCATGAAACCTTATGAGAGGTTCAGGTACCTAAAAATAATGAAGCGATGAGATCTAAAAATGTTATGTCACATTGCAAACCAATACAAAATGAGAAACCGTTGACGATATCTTTGATACAATATTGGCGTAATATTGTAAAAGATTACGAGGATCTGAATTCTACGTTAATTTAAGCATGCTGATATAGAAACATTTATCAGGTGACATGAATGGATGCATCTTGGTAAGTATAATACTTATTTGATTTACAGTCCAGACACTTGAAAATGTCACACATATTGATATTGTCACTGGACAAAAACCTATATGAAAATCCCTAAAGGATTTAAAATGCCTGAAGCACATAAAAGTTTTTGGGAAACTTATTTATAATCCTTATATTGTATAGGCTTATAGCTTGACAATTATTGAAAATCTTAGAGAGTTTTCAAAGAAATAGATTATTTGCTGACAAGAGAAAAATATTGAATTGAATTGGTTAGGAAGTACCATATCTTAGTGTAATTGGTACACTCATGTATCTTCAAAATACTACAAAGTTTGATATAGACTTTTTAGTTAATTTGTTAGCTAGATTGAAGTCCCAATCTTATTGGTCATGCTGCTGACCCGTATAAATCTGTCTCAAACATATAATGTGTTCACATGTGGGGATACTGTCATATCTTGGAGATATACAAAGTAGTCTATCTAGCCACTTCATCGAACAATGATGAGATACAAACTATTTATGAAGCAAGCCGAGAATATGTATGATTGAGGACCATGATATATCTCATTAGAGAAAAATATTGTTTGAAATGTGACAATGTACCCACAATTTTATACGGAGATAATGCAGTATGCATAGCACATCTTAAGAGAGGATTCATAAAAGGAAAGAGAACAAAACATACTTCATCAAAGTTTTTCTATACACATGAGCTACAAATAAATAGTGATATTAACATGCAATAGATTCGTTCAAGTGATAATATGACTGATTTATTCACCAAGTCTCTTTCAGTTGCAACTTTCAAGAATATGATGCACAAGATCGAGATGCAGATGTTCAAGGATGTTCTCATTAGTAGGAGTTAATATGCGCTGTTATCTTTTTCCATTACGAGGTTTTGTCCCATTGATTTTTTCTTGTAAGGTTTTTAATAAGCCAGCTTATATGCGTATTGTTAGAGATGTCTACTCTTTTTCTTTTACTAGATTTTTTTCACTGTTTTTTTGCTAATAAGCTTTTAATGAGGCACATTATCTATCAATTTAACATTCAAGGGGGAGTGTTATAAATATATTATCATTTATAGTGAATGTCTATTTATGAAAAAGTTAGAAATCCAAGGTTAGTTTTTCCTTATAAATAAAGAAATTTTCATCCATTATAATTAACCCATCAAGAGAATCCCTCAAGAGAAATAAGAATTACTCTCTCTTCTCTCTCTATTGTTCTTCTTATTTGCTTTATATTTCATAACAAAATAAAACTTTTGAGAAGATTATAAATTAAAATTTGTTGGTATTTTGATGTTTCAGTTGATTTATTCTTTTCTTAATTTTACTTAAAAATCTACATCTCTATTTATTTATTTAACTGATTATGTGTAGTATAAAAAATAAAAATAAAAATAAAAATTTAAAAGACTAAATGAAATAATTTTTAGTAAATGCGAGTGAGTCATAATTATTAAATGTTAAATTACAATTTAAAAAGTACATTTAATGATGTAACCTAGATTTTAATTAAAATAATGTACATAGATTATATATTAAATTTTTTTTTCTTAAAACAAAACTCATAATTTTACTTTCTCCTTTAAAATTCATATTCTAAAAATTTTGCATGCATTAAGGAATATATTTTAGTTATAACGACATGTAAATACTTTTTTTGAATTTGATTTGAAAAAACAGAATTTTTTAAAATTAAATATATGAGATACATTCATATTTTGGTAGATGTGGAAATATTTGACATATATTTTAAATTATAATAACTTCTAACAGATTAGATTATTTTGAAATCTTTTTTCTAATCTATATTTCATATATTTTGTGATGCACAACAAAATTTATCTATTCTAATTTTTATATTTTTAAATAAGAGAGAAGAAAACTCAACGACTTATATGTGTAATACAAAATATAATCTAATTCAACGTCAAATTAAAAAAAATATAATAATCAAATTACAATAGAAGAAAATGTACACGGAGATTTGGTTTGGGTTGGGGTGGGAAGGGAGGGGAGAAAATTTAAACATTTTTTGAGAATATAATGAAGAAATCATAATACATGTATTGATATTTATAAAATTTTGCATGAAAGAAACGGAGGGACAACAGAATAAAAATTTAAATTGTTTTTAACAATCTGAAATCTTTAAATTGTAAAAATATAATTAAAAAAATTTGAAACATAAAAACTCTTTTGCAATTACATGATTATTTTTAATCAAATATACTTTACTTTTTCTTTTAAGGGGAGGAGGGGGGAAAGAAGGATGTGGGAGGAGGGGTAGAGGCTATTAACAATCCATCATGTTTAGATTGTGAATAATCTTATAAAGAAAAATATGAAATATAACTTTTGTTTACAATTAGATGATTATTTTTTCGTATAAATTTGATTTATGGTGGGGAATTGAGTGTGGAGTGGGTGAGGGTAGAGGCGTGTGAGGGGAAAGGGGTAGACAAATATTTATTTTATTAAAAAAATAATTGAGCAGTGGGAGGAGTTGGATAGAAAAAGATTTTATTTTATTTTTTCATTTCATTACAAAATAAGATAATAAATGAATTTTGTCAGATAATAATAATTTATCAAGTTCGAATACCACATTTCAATATGAAACATAAGAAATATTACTTTAATATTATTCACACATTGCGCGAATATATATACTAATTTTTAATATAAATGGAGAAGCTGACTTAATTATTAGAGACATACAAAATGAAAAATATGTAGGAGGAAGGAGAGAAAGAGAGATTGTAAATGACAAAAATGCCTAATCCTCTCTTCTCTTTTATCCATGCATTCAATCACTTGTCTTTTTTCAGACATATTATGCACTGCTACCACATACACCTCAAGAATAAGGTAAATTGTCATATTTTAGACTTATCATATATTGCTACCACATTCACTTCATGGAATGGAGCATATTCAATAGGTCGAATTTCATGACTTTTCACCCAATACCCATGATTTTGCCATAGCCATCATAATATCATCAGTATGGTATATTGAAATTCAAACTCAACATTTTGTCCATATAAAGGCGTCTTAGGCATATATTGATGAGACTTGAACCAAACATCTTATCATCATGATACATCGGGACTCTAACCCAAATTCAATGTCTTACTCTTTGTGCGATGAATTTAAATTTACCGTCTTATCATTAATCAATAGTATATTAGGTCAAATATATATTTAAAGATCAATTATCTAAGTCTGTAGAATACAACATAAGTTGACTTTTCTTAAAATAAAAAGTCAAACACAATAAATAAATGAATGGAATCTGTATAAATATAAGTAACGAAAAAGTACCATATACATTTTGTTCAAATATCCACAAATAATCAGTGATTTACCATTTATTAAAGTTATAAATTTGAAAAGAAGTAATACCTGCATATCACTTTATGAAATGGACTTTATTCTTTGCGCATAGAAGTAAGGCAGCAAGTATGCCTTTGTCGATATCTTTGAAATTCAAATAAACAGTAACCTACTTTTGCTAAAGAATTATGTGTTCATACATATAATCTAGTTTTACGAATTTTAAATTAATTTGAACTTCATTTTGATTTCACAAATATATAAATTATCTACGTTACGTTGATCTTTTTATTTATAATCTCACCTTATTTGGTAGAGTCTCGTGCTGATAACGTGTTATGAAACACAAAAAAATAGAGAAGAAGAGTAAAGACCTTATTTGGTAGAGTCTCGTGCTGATAATGTGTTATGAAACACAAAAAAATAGAGAAGAAGAGTAAAGAGAGTAATTCTTATTTCTCTTAAGAAATTCTTCATTGAGAATACAATGAATAAAACTCCTCTATTTATAGGATAATTGAGAATACAATGAATAAAACTTCTCTATTTATAGGATAAAATACTCCTAGTTTCTGACTAAAAGACAAATACTTCAAATCATGATAGATATCAACCAGATCTTATTCGATCTTGACAGACATTTACTATAATTTAAATACATTTGTAACAATTTGAAAGTTTTGGTGTGGATAGAGATGGGAAGAAACAAACATAGGATAACATATTATATTACTCTCGCGACTAAAACGGTGGCAACTCTTCAGGGTATCTGTTGGCAGAATAGAAGTAGCTTTTTCAAATTGGCGACTGTGATTTTTTTAAAAAACAAATATAATAATATGTCAATAGGACAATTAATAAGGATAATTTAACTTGAATAGAATTATAGATATAAAAAGATATTATGCTAATTGGGACACCGTTAGAACCTGAAAACACAAGGTGTATAATTAGTTCATTATGGATCTGGAATTGAATGAAGCAAGCTTTTCGATCAGATTCGAATGAGATGGTATATCCACATGCAATGAGGTGAAAAGGCAGGTATTCCACATAGAATAATCCAAGTCCATTTCACATATAAGAATGTAAAATAATTAATGGCGGACGGAATTATGATGAAGTTGTCCGAAGAAGTGGTAATTTGTATACTTTTGAGACTTGCGGTGAAATCCCTCAAGAGATTCAATTGCATCTCAAAAACTTTTAACGCTCTCATTCAATCCTCCACTTTTGTAAATCTTTATCTCTACCGCACAACAACTTCCAAAGACGAATTCATTCTCTTCAAGCGTTGCTTAGCACAAGAAAATAATAGTTACAAAACTATCTTGTCTTTTCTTTCTGGTGATGATGATAATGATTGTCTTAACCAAATTTCTCAAGATCTAGATGTTACTTATTTGTCCTCCGCTTATAATTTTGACAATGATCAACTCATTGGTCCTTGCCATGGTTTGATTGCTTTGATGGACTCTGTTACCACCTTCTTAATTAATCCGTCTACAAGAAATTATAGAATTCTTCCACCCAACCCTTTTTGTTGTCAAGAAGATTTCTACCGTTCCATCCAAGCTGTTGGTTTTGGGTTTGACTCTATTGCAAACGACTATAAGGTTGTCAAAATTTCGATAATATATATGGTAGATCATGATGATTATCCACAAGAGATGGAGAGAAAAGTTGATATCTATGATTTGAGCATTGATTGTTGGAGAGAATTAGATCATGCAGTGGCTCAACAGCTGACAACGTTTTGTTGCGTCTCTTGTTCTCAGATGTTTTATAGGGGTGTGTGTCATTGGGTCGCATCTCTAGACATAGATGCATACGTAATACTTTGTTTCGAAATGAGCACCGAAATTTTTCACAGTTTAGAAATTCCGGAAACTTGTCATTTAATTAATGGACCGAGTTGCCGACTCATGTTATTACATGACTCTCTAACATTGATTTATCACCCATATCCGGAGCACGTGATTTCTGTTGAGAAGGATTTGATAAACATTTGGATAATGAAGGATTACAATGAAGATGAGACATGGATTAAGAAATACACTATTAGCGGTCTTCTTATTGTATTCCCATTAGCAGTTTGGAAGGATTATTTGCTTCTTTTTCAAAGTAGGAGTGGATGTTTAATGTCCTATAATCTTATTTCCAATGTGATCAAGGATTTCAGTTTTCATGGTTGTCCTAAAAGTTTCAGAGTTTTACTGTACAAGGACAGCTTGACTTCAATTCCAACCGAAAGCGACCACACTGCACAAGTTCATAAATTTTAGAGGAGGTATAATCTTCGCATTAGCATGTTTGAGTAATTTGAGCTATGGAATAAGCTTAGGCAGCACCAAATCTATTTCATTATGATACAACTTTTGCAATGTCCATTTAGTATTAGCTTTCTTTCTATTCATTCTCACAAGCAGAAATTCTGTTCTTTATTTCCTCATATGTAATGCAGTGTATCGTTTGAGCTGACTAAATTTATCTTCATCGAGAATCTCTTTTATAATTCTCCATATCTCAGTTTCTGTATTTTCCCAAGGTCCTATTTATAGTTGTGATACTCTTTTTGCACCAGAGTGAATATATGATTTCTTAAACATAGGTGCACCACTAAAAAGAAAAAAGGAAAAATGCATTATTAGAAATTTATCCCTAGTTATTAAGGTAAATAACTCAATATTCAATCAAGTGCATCATTTTCTTATAGCATGGTTGCTAGAATCTTATATAATACCAATTATAGAACATAAATATATATATAACACATAGTTTTACAAAGTGACCATAGATTCACGTGCCCTACGTAAATTTGCCCCTATCATGCTCACATATTAATGACCTAATTTTTTTTAGGTAAACCTAATGGCACAACCCAAATCTAGGTTGCGACAAGGCGTCTTATTACCTTCTACTTTCTAAGATATAAAACATGCCACTTAGGAAGATCAAAAAAAGAAGATTACAACTAACTGTCTAAACATATAAAACGTGCGAAAATGTTTTAAGTGTGAAATCTGCCAATACAACCCTAAAGTGACAATATCTCATTGATGTACTGTATCTGAATACTCCCTTCGTTTAAAAAATAATGATCTAATTTGATTTGGCACAAAGTTTAAGAAAATAAGATGACTTTTGAATCTTGTGGTCTTAAATTAAAGATATGTGAAATGTACCAAAATGCTCTTCAATTTTGTGGTCTTAAACATGTCACGTGGAAAGTTAAAATTTAAAAGTTGGTAAAAAAGGAAAGGATCATTCTTTTTTAAACAGAGTAAAAAAGAAAGTAGGTTATTCTTTTTTAAACGGAGGGAGTATAAATTATGCGATGCAACTCAAAGGGAAAGTACTCAAATATATTAAAAGTAAAAGTCATTTTCATGTTCTAATGGTGGTTCAACTCAACTAGATAAAGACTGATAGCCTGTTAGGCCAAGCTTACTTTTCTCTGAAAAGATTATTATTTGTTTCTTGAAAGTGCTTATTTTAAAAAATTGAAATATTTTACATAGCTTATGAAAGAAAATTAGTGCTTCTGATGAGTAGAATAAGTAGTTTTACATAAGTTAAAAAGGTAGTTTTTCTCTGAAAGCACATTGAAATAAATATACTTAAAAGTAGTTTTAAAAATATGGTCAAACAATAATTACTGCTCAAAAGTGTTTTATAACTTTATTCGTCAAACACAAACTGCTTCTCACCAAAAATACCTTTTTCTTAAAGAACTTTTAGAAAAAATGATTTTATAAAATAAGTTGATTTTAGAAACTTGGCCAAATAGGCTATCAATAAAAATTGGAGTCAAATACTGTGAAACCTCGTACCTCTATGCAAACATGTTGTTGGGTTCAATTGGTGTAACTAAAAAAATGGAGGGACACAACCCTTTGAGGAAAAGACACATTGTTTTGGAAAAGGAGTGATTGTTTGGATAGTTGTATCTGTTTAGAAAAAGACACAATGTTTCGAATGAACAGACATGACTCTTCCAAAGGAAACACCTTTTCAGATGAACCATTGCCACCTTTCGAAAGGGACACTTTATGGCTATATAGACCTGCATCTTTTCCACAGGTTTAGTATGAAAAAATTTTGCATAAGAAAAATATTCTCTTGCTTCTTAAAACTCTGTGTGATTATCTCCCATTGAGTGAGTTCGAAGAAAATCAGAAAGTTTGAGGTACCTCTATATTCTGATTGTGAAGCCATTTTATCTTGGGAGGAAAATTCCGCAACCTCGGGTACTTGAGGGGAATTATTTCATTAAGGACACTCTGTGAATTCGGAGGACTTGGCTTTTTTCTACTTCATCTATTTTTCTTTAAGAAACTGAAAAAACACTTCCTTGAAAGATTATTTTAATCTTGTGTTGAAGGTGTTGGACAACTTCATAAGTGTTCTTGATTTATTCTTGAACTTGTGTTGAAGTACTGTTACGAAAATATAGATTTTGTGTACCCAAAAAACAACAATCTTATGAAAATAAATTTACTAATCTGTATTGTTTCGTTTACTGTTTTTTCAGTAAATAGTTGAACTTCATATTGATAGTTCTTCAACTTTTTCAACTTGTGTTTAAAGTTCTTGAAACTTCATTTTGATAGTTCATAAGTTGGTTGAACTTGTGTTGAAGTTCTTAACATTTGGTTTTGCTATTTTCCAGAAAATAGTTTGAACTTTATTTTGTTGATGTTCATAAGTTGGGTTGAACCTATTGTTAAAAGTTCAAAGTTGTAAATACAGAGTTAAAACTTCATTTGATTGTTCATATGTTAATTTGAACATGTGTTTGAAGTTATTATTGAAAAATACAGATTTTATCAAAATTGAGAAAAACAACATTAAGAAAATATAAAAAATATTTATTTTTTGTGCTTGTTTGGTGAAGAAAAAAAATTATCGCTATTTATAAATCAAGTATTTGGTTAATCTGTATTGGGTCTGATTTTGTGGAGACTAAAATCTTTTGATTTTTACTCCCTCAATTAGAAGAATATAAGAACTTCATCGAGAAATTAGTATGAGAATTTGGTTTGAAGAATATAAAAGCTTTACTGATTCGTTAAGATCTATGTATTGGTTTCTGGAGTTTAAAATCTATGGAATTTTACTTTGTTTGAATTTGATTATGATTTGAAGTCATAAAAACTTCGTTATGTTTCATAGTTCATTCGGTTGATGATTTGAAGATATAAAAACTTCATCATTGACTAGAAATAATTTGGCTAAAGATTAAATTCTTTATTGTTAGTATTCTGAAATACTAAAGAGTATGTCAAAGATTGACAAGAAAATGATGTATGAAACTAAATAATAAATTGATTTGGTTGTGAATGGTGTTGTCCCAACGACTACTAATATTGCACCATTAAGTCGTTCAGGTATTACTCTATCAATGAAAAAAATAGAGAAATAGAAAAATATTTTGGTGTGAGCTTCAAAGAATGGAAGCAATTGATGTCATTTTGACTGGCCAAACTTGCAATGCAAATGTTCACAAGTATAGATCCTCGTATTCTTAAATAATAATAATAATAATTAAAAATCAATTGTCTGATTTGAAAGATCTTATGAGTCATTCCAAGATAGACGAGGATAATGAGTTGAATGAAAAATCATCAATGATGGTTGTAAATCCTGTCAGTCCCAATGAGTTGTAGGGGTGAGTCATAAGGAGTGGGGGAGTGTTTTGTCATATGTTTTCCTATGGGATTTTAGGTCTTTTCCCGCTCCTTCTAAAGCCTAATCCACATCATTTAGGATTTCCAAAGGGGATATAAAACACCCAAAACCCCTAAAATTCCATCATAAATCACAATTTAACTCTTAGAAAACAAAGAGGAGCAGTTTTATTCTTCCTCAAGAGCAAATTAGGGTTTCTTAAGAGCAAGATCAATTGTAAGGGTTTTACCAAATTTTTTATTCAGGTATGTGGGATATTCATCAATGGGTTTCTTCTATCCATTGAGTCCTGTGTATTTTCTATTTTTACAAGTAAAAACCCTTTTCTCCTAATTTGTGAAATTTCATGTAGATTATGAATTCTATAAATTTTTCCTCAATTGGTTTGATTCTAAACCATGAAAATATATTCCCACATGATGATTGTTCTACCATATGTTTGATAATGCAAATGTTCACTTCATGATTAATTATTGAAATACAGAGTATTATTCATGATTTTCCCATATATTGGATTATTTAATATTTGCCAAGGTCACTTTAAAATAGATAGTACTAGTGGTATATGAACACCCAATACCTAGATAGTCACGCATGTTACAAATTTCAAGTTATAAGTCTTTCAGATCATGTTTGTTCTATTGCACTCAGATTATTATTATGTTGAGCATCTATCAGTTTGAACCCTGTTAAACTCCTTATCAGTACCAGATTATGTTAAATGAATAATAATATCAGTGTCATTTAGTTGGGAGTATAACTTACCATCGAGTGAGCGCAGGGATGACGGTTCCCTCATCAATTAAGCAGAGTTGTTAGTAGCAATCCCTAAGTTCCAGAACTATGTGACCAATGTAGGTTATGAGGGGTCCCCAATCAGTTTAGGCTTAACACCCTCTCAAGGGTCACCCGTTAGTTTAGGCTTGGCACCCTAGTCCTCTGGGATAATAGATTAGTTGATCCACATAGAAAGTGTTAAGGGATGACAGCTCCCTCATCAATTAAGCAGAGTTGTTAGTAGCAATCCCTAAGTTCCAGAACTATGTGACCAACGTAGGTTATGAGGGGTCCCCAATCAGTTTAGGCTTGACACCCTCTCAAGGGTCACCCGTTAGTTTAGGCTTGACACCCTAGTCCTCTGGGATAATAGATTAGTTGATCCACATAGAAAGTGTTAATACCTATAGCAAGGTATTGACACCCTTCCAACTGGGGTTACAGGTTGCATCCTGATTAGCTCAGATTGGGGCATATCGATCAAAATTTAGCTCCCACTATTCTAGATCAGAATTTAGATTATATAATTTTATGTGTGCATGACCAAGTGCCCATATATTAGTTATTCAATTATTCAGATTATTTCAATACATGTTTATGCTTGGTATTTCATGTTTTTTACATGTTCATGCATTTATGTTCAGTACCTATATGTATATCAATTAGTCCATATCTCACATACCAGTACATTCAAAGTCTAACCGTATACTCTCTTTTGTGCTATATTGATTTCACAATATAGGTTTGGATGCTCAATTCCCAGATTGGACGTAGTCCGTACCTGTATCACTCAGTTGTAACATTGGTGAGTCATTATTGGTCGAGGGCTAGTTATATTTCATTTATCATACATTCTATTATTTCAGTTTATGCTATTTTAGTAGTCAAAGTTAGTTGGGGACCTTTCCTAACAACTCATTATGTTTAGAGGCTTTCAGACAGTCAAAAAGTCGATTATGTTTTCCAGCGATGTGTTTAAACCATTTTGTTATGGATTTTATTATTCATACATTTCACTAAATGTTTTTTGCACAATATTTTCACTATCCTCCTTTCAATAATTATAGCTTGTGCTAGTTTATGTGTTAGCTTGAGAGTACTTGTGGCCTTAAGCATCGTGTTATGATTAAGGGGTAGTCTGGGGTCATGAAAAACTTTGTATCAGATCGCATGGTATAAAGTATCCTAGGGTGTCTAGAAGTCATGTTAAATAGAGTCTTATTCATGGGTGTGAACCACGCCAAACTTATGGGTGAGAGGTTACGAGACATTTTAGGACAACTTCCCTTTTTTTCAGTATTCATGTCCTACAATGGGTCATGAGCCCCATTAAACTTCTCCTTCTAACTCATTCTCGATTGTTATAGAAAATGCCTCTTAGAAGGGCTAACAGAAGGAGAAATAAGGACCATCCTGAACCACTCATTCCCAAAGACCCTCTGAATTAACTGGTCTCCTATGCCAATTTTAGGGCCTTTTTCATAGTTTTACCCAGTCTATGGCTGCACATAATAACCAATAGGCTATTGTTCTATCCAACCCCCTATATAGTATGGAAACAACCAAAATTAGGGACTTCACTCGGATTAATCATCCAACATTCTATTGATCCAACACTGATAAGGATCTACAAGAGTTTCTTTATTGCGCGTAGAAGGTTATAAATATTATGGGCATTACTTCTATTGAGAGTGTAGACTTAGTTGCTTATCATCTGTAATGGGTAGCTCATAATTGGGTTAAGAAGTGGAAGGATAGAGGTGTCGATGCAGGGACTGTAGAGTGAGTTAAATTTGCTACTTCCTTATTAGACCAGTTCTTCCCACTTAATTTGAAGGAGGCCAATATATAGGATTTCATTAATTTGAAGTAGGGTAACAAGAGTGTGAAAGAGTATTCACTCAAGTCTCCAGTTAGCAAGGTATACTTTGACTATGGCGGCCGATGCTAGGGATAAAATGAGTAAGTTTATGTTGGGAGATTCTGAAGATGTAGTCAAAGAGTGTAGAATAACTATGTTGATTATGGAGATGGATCTCTATAGGATGATGGTTTACGCTCAGTAGATTGAGAAAAAGAAGTTTAAAGAGAAGGAAAGAGAGAATAAGAGAGCCAAAACTGGTAGTTTTGAGTTTTCTCAGCACAGATCTGATGGTGGAAATCATTCTTAGTTTTGCCAGAAATCTTCATCCCTAACCCCATCTTCTGCCAGTGCTCCAGTGCCTAACTTTCAGCTATATACTCATGATAGAGCACTAGGATCTATTTCCTAGGGTAGTGTAAAGAGTGGCCGCACAAGTCTAGTTTGCAGGAGATATGGTTAAAACCACTAGGGTAACTATCGAACAGGTAGTGATGTATATTTGGGTATAGTAAGTTAGGCCACAGAATAAGGAATGCCCTGTAGTTTCCTGCAAAGAAGGAATCATCAGCAAGGCCAAGCTAACTCTTCATTATCCCAATAGGTTGCTCTACTCAGCAGGGTGCCACTTTTTGTGAAACTAGTGGATAGTGCCAGAATTGACTCTATGCCCTCTAGACTTAACAGGATCAGGAAAGTTCTCCAAATATAGTTATTGGTACGTTACACGTTTTCCACCTTTTTGTTTATGCGTTACTAGACCTCATAACATCACTAGACTTCGTGACTCCTTATATAACCATAGATTTCAGCGTCAGACCAGACATATTTACAAGACCCTTCTCAGTGTCTACTCCAGTGGGCAGTTCTATTAGAGCCAGGCGGGTATACAGAAATTGCCCAGTCACAGTTCCCCAAAAATTTTCCTCAGTAGATCTTGTAAAATTAGAGATGGGTGATTTTGATGTCATTCTCTGCATGGATTTTCTTTATTCATGACATGCCTCAGCTAATTATAGAAACATAACCATCTAGTTTTGGTATCCTAATGAGCCAATCATAGAATGAAGGGGTAGTACCTTAACGCCTATGGGTCAATTCGTCTCTTACCTTAAGGAAATGAAGATGATCTCCAAGGGTTGTATCTATCATCTTGTTTAAGTAAAGGACTCAAGTTATGAAATCTCGAGTCTTGAATTAGTTCCAGTAGTAAGTGAGTAACCAGAGGTCTTTACTGAAGACCTGCTGGGAATTCCACCCAAGAGAAACATCGAGTTTGGAATAGATCTCATCCCAGATACCCAACCTATTTCAATTCCACCTTATAGAATGTCTCCAATTGAGCTTATGAAATTAAAAGAATAGTTGAAAGATCTTTTAGATAAAGGTTTTCATCAGGCCTAGTGACTCTTTATGGGGTGCTCTAGTCCTCTTCCTGCTAAGAAAAATGGTTCTCTAAGAATGTGCATCGACTATCGTCAATTGAATAAAGTCAAAATCAAGAATAAATATCCTCTCCATAGGATTAATTACTTGTTCGACCAACTTCAAGGTGCAAATTATTTCTCTAAGATAGACCTTAGATCTGTCTATCATTAACTCAGAGTCAAAGAATATGAAGTTTTGAAGGAAACCTTTAGAACTCGGTATGGTCACTTTGAATTTGTAGTTATGTATTTTGGACTAATGAATGATACTATAGCTTTCATGGGCTTGATGAATAGAGTGTTCATGCAGTACTTGAACATGTTTGTCATAGTCCTTATAGATGACATTCTCGTCTACTCTCATAGTGAAGTTGATCATATAGATTACCTGAGGATTGTTTTGTAGTCCCTGAAGGATCATCAGTTATACGCTAAGTTCAGTAAGTGTGAATCTAGTTAAGATCATTAGATTTCCTCGGTCACATCAATTCAAGTTGATTGTTAAAAGATAAAAACAGTAAGAAAATGGCCCAGACACAACTCTCCATTAGATATTAAGAGTTAATTGGGTTTATCCATTTACAATAGATGGTTTGTTGAGGGATTTTCTTCAATTGCCTCTTCCATGTCTCGTCTGACTCAGAAAAAGTCAAGTTTAAGTTGTCAGATTCCTGCGAGAAGAGTTTTCAGGATTTGAAGACTCAACTTACTTTTTCTCCAATATTGACTCTACCCGAGGGTTCATATGGGTTTGTAATTTATTATGATGCTTTCTGAGCTTGTCTTGGTTGTTTATTGATATAGCGAGGTACGTTCATAGCCTATGCCTGTAGACAACTTAAACCCCGTGAGAAGAATTACCCAACTCATGATCTTGAGTTGGTAGCAGTTGTATTTGAATTAAAGATTTTGAGGCATTACCTTTATGTGGTTCATGATGATATGTTTATAGATCACAAGAGTTTGCAGTATGTGGTCGCACAAAAAGTCCTAAATCTTTGTCAAAGAAAGTGGGTTGAATTAGTTAAAGACTATGATATGAGTGTGTTGTATCACCCGGTTAAAGCCAATATTGTGGATGATGTGCTTAGTAGGTTGTCCATGTAAAGTGTTTTCTATGTTGAGTATGATAAGAAGGAGTTAGTCTGTGAGGTCCATCAACAGGCTAGATTAGGTGCTCGGTTGGTTAATTCAGTCGAAGGTTGTATTTAGATTCAGAATAGTTTAGAATCTTCCTTGGTTTTCGAGGTGAAAGAAATGCAAGACAGAGATCCTCTTTTTGTTAATTTGAAAGAGGCAGTTCAGGATAAAAAATTTGAAGTTTTCTCCAAAATAGAAGATGATGTGCTTCATTGTCAGGGCAGGTTATGCATTTTGAATATGGATAATTTGAGGTAGCGAATGTTAGCAGAGGCACATAGTTCATCGATATTATATTCTCCCAGGATCCACTAAGATGTATAGCGATTTGTGAGAAGTCTTTTGGTGGAATATTATGAAGAAAGATATTACAGAATTCGTGGATAAGTGTCCAAATTATCAACAGGTCAAGGTTGAGCACCAAAGACCTAGTAGTACACTTCAGGAGTTCAGCATCCCCACTTGGAAGTGGGAAATTTGTTTCATGATTACCCCTTGAGAATTATTAGTATGATTCCATTTGGGTCATTATGGATAGAATGACCAAGTCAACCAATTTTATGCCAGTCCATACCTCATATTCATCCAAGGATTATGCTAGATTCTATCTCAAGGAATTGGTCTATATGTGGTTCCATTGACAATCTTTTCAGATAGAGGTACTCAGTTTACCTCTCATTTCTTGAACGCTTTTCAGAAGGGTCTTGGAACCCAAATTCAACTCAGCATAATTTTTCATCTGAAGATGGATGGTGAAGCTAAGAGGAATATTCAGACCTTATAGGACATATTGAGAGCTTTCGTTATCGATTTCAAGGGTAGTTGGGATAATCACCTGCCTTTGATTGAGTTTTTCTATAATAACAGCTATGACTCTAGTATTCTGATGGCTCCGTTTGAAGCTCTCCATGGTAGGAGGTATAGGTCTCCTATTGGTTAGTTTGAAGTTGGTGAAACTACATTGATTAGGCTAGATTTAGTTTTTGAGGTGATGGAAAAGTTTAGTTGATTTATGAAAGGTTGAAAATAGCCCAGAGTCATCAAAAATCCTATGCAGATATGAGAAGAAGAGAGATTGAGTTTGATGTTTGAGATTTTTTGTATTTGAAAATTATTCCCATGAAAGGGGCGAAGAGGTTTGGTAAGAAGGACAAGCTTAACCCCTGCGATGTCGGCCCATACCGTATTTTGAGTCAATTAAGAAAGGTAGCTTATGAGCTATAATTTCTTGCAGAGTTAGCATTAGTGCATCCGGTGTTTTATGTCTCCCTATAAGAAATGTATTAGATATGTAGCTTCTATCATTCCTTGATACAATCCAAATTGGCATCAACTCCTTAAAGCATATAATTCGAGGCCAACACAAGGGATTTCAAGACATGACCATTTCGACGATTCTAAAACATGTTTGGAGTACCCTTGTTAATCTCCCACGAGAACCATATCATGTGTAGATAATATCTTGGAATGCGGGAGAAGCTATACCTAAAGATGTCATAGAAATGAGTGTTGAGCAACACTGCATTTAGATGATAGCATGGGCTTCGAAAGATTATGGGTGCCCTTTGCATCATTTTGGGCTTTGGATCACTTTTGGGCCTAATAGCTTCTAGGGTCACTTTTAAGACCATTGTGTAATAAATATCCCATGGCTATAAATAGGACTTCTTTTCATTTTAGTAGGTAGGGAGTTTATGTTGAATTATGAATTTGAACACTTGTGAGAGTGTGAGGCAAGCGTGGATTCACTTGTGTTGATCTTTTCTTTAGAAATGTGGGTTGCTTGGGAATCGATTCTCTTGAGGTTTATGTAAGATTTAGGTGCTTTGTTCGATTTAATTGATTGAGGGTTTAGGGTTTGACACACCCTTTATTTGTTTTCAATTCCTTGCGTTGTCTCGATCTTATTGCTTCTTTATCTATCTTTAGTTTTCATATTCATATAGTAGTTTAGTGGTCGATTATGTAATTTGTTCGTGTATCATTCCTTTAGAAAGTGTGGGCTTGGGAGATAGCCTCTCCTATGAAGAAGTCCCATTTGAGATCCTTGAGCGTCAGATTCGTAGATTAAGGAATAAAGAGGTTGCCATAGTTAAAGTTTTATGGAGTAATCAGTTCATTAAGGGAGCTACTCGGGAAGCTGAAGCCAATATGCGAGCCATGTATCCCTATCTCTTCTCTATGAATTTAGATCAATCTTGAGGTAATGGTTTTTTAGCTTAATTCTCTTGTATTCTATCACAACTATCTAACCTTTCTTATGTCATAATATGCATTTATGAATTTAGTTTAGTCCATCCTTTATGTTTTCAGATTCAAATATTTAATCATGATTCAACTTATAAGTATTTAGTGCTTGAACTCAATCTTCCTAGTAATCTGGCTCAGCTAGTTTCATTCTAGGATGAATGATCTAAAGGGGAGATATTGTAATACCCAAAGATTTCATGTTCTAAACATCTCAAAAGTTAGCCCCAGAAGTTAGCTTTCCGACGCCACAAGTCTCGCCCAACGCCGACATCGTGGCAAAGAGTTACAAAAATTTTCTTCTAGGAATCTGTCAGCTAAATAGTGACCACGAATTACATGAAGATCTATAACCAGATCCTATGAATCATTACAAAGAGTCATAGTCACACCAATAAAGGTCCCAAGTCTCAGCTCAGTGACCACGAGTCCATTCCATAATTCGTAATCAGACATTACGAGTCGCTTAGAGAGACTCGTTGTCACAATAGTGTTTAACTGAGAATCCCTTCTAGTGGTTATGAGTCCAGCCCACAACTTATAGTTAAACTTTATGAGTCATTGTGTAGACCCGTAGCCTTACCAGTAAAGGATCTAACAATCAAGTCTCAGATAATGACTTCACCTAATGACTCGTAGTTAGACGTAACGAGTTGTTAGGAAGTAGTCATAGTCAAACCAGAATGCACCCAAGATCCCAGGACCCCAGTTACGACTCAGACTATGACTCGTAGTTAGTTCCAATGAGTCATGGGGTGAGTCGTAATGACTTGGGGTGTGTTTTTCCATACATTTTCCCAGGGACTTTTAAGTCTTTTCCTACTCCTTCTAAAGCCTAGCCCACGTTGTTTAGGCTTTCCAATGGGGGTATAAAAGATCCAAAACCTCTAAAATTCCATCATAAATCATAGTTTAACTCTCAGAAAACAAAGAGGAGTAGTTTCTTTCTTCGTTAAGATCAAATTAGGGTTTCTCAAGTGAAAGATCAATTGCAAGCTTTTACTTTAAGTATGTGAGATATTCATCAATGTGTTCCTTCCTCCCATTGAGTCCTAAGTATTTCCTATTTTTACAAGTATAAACCCTTTTTTCCTAATTGGTGAAATTTTATGTAGATTATGAATTCTATAAATTTTTCCTCAACTGTTTTGATTCTAAACCATGAAAATATATTCCTTATGATGATGGCATTACCATATGTTATTTGATAATGCATACGTTTACTTCATGATTAATTATTAAAACATGGTGTGTTATTCATAGGATAAAAATAGGTGTACATGATCAAATACAAAGAAATGAAGATGTGGAGAGGTTTAAGGAAAGGTTAATAGGCAAGGGTTATAGTCAACAAGAAGGGTTGGACTATCATGATACTTTCTCCCCTGTAGCTAAGATGTTTACTGTTAGGTGTATCATTGCTTGGCAGTTTCAAAAGGATAGTGTATGTACCAAATGGATGTCTATAATGCCTTCCTCCAAGGTGATTTGGATGAAGAAGTTTAAATCAAAATGCCAGATGGTTTTAACGAATGAAAAGGGTAGAACAAAGTTTGTAGATTAATCAAGTCCTTATATGGACTCAAACAAGCTTCACGATATTAGAATATCAAGCTCGCTGCAGTCTTAATTCATGGAGGCTTCACTAAAAGAACATATGAATATTTTCTATTTAAATAGAAAAAAATAAATGGTTGTAGTCTTAGTGTAAGTGGATGATCTTCTTATCACAGGTGACAACACTCATCTGATAAATGAAGCAAAAGAAATTCTGCATTAGCAGTTCAAACTCAAAGATGTAGGAGAAGTCAAATATTTTCTGGGGGATTGAAGTGTTTCGGTCTGCAAATAGAGTCATATTGAATCAGAGGAAGTATATTTTGGAGCTTATTTCAGAGATAGTACTGGATGGTGCTAAACCATCCCTTACCCCGCTAGAAACTAGTGTTAAGCTCACCTCAATTGAGTGTATAAATCCACAAGTTCCATAGATGATGCTTTTCTCAAAGATATTACTACCTACTAAAGACAGATTGGGAAGTTGATATATGCTACCATAATAAGAAATGACATTAGTTATGTTGTACAAACTTTAAGTCAAATTATCCAACAACCTAAAAGGTCTTATTTGGAAGTTGCTATCAGGGTGGTGAGATATCTAATGGGAACAGTAAGACAGAGTGTTTGGATCAAGGCTTAACCTATTGCAGAACTTGTGTGATAGTGTAATTCAGATTGGTCAGCCTTTCCAAACATAAAAAGATTTGTCACAGGATATTTGGTGCATTTTGGTGAATCCCTGATATACTAGAGATCCAAGAAGCAACGCAAAATATCTAGAAACTCAGCCGAAGTAGAATATAGAAGCATGGCTTCAACTCTAGCAGAAGTCACATGGTTAACAGGTCTATTTGCATAACTAAATTTGCCTATCAACAAGCCTATTACAATCTTCAGCGATAGAAAATCTGCTATTTAACTAGCAACAAATCCTATTTTTCATGAAAGGACAAAACATATTGAGATTGATTGGCATTTTATAAGGGACAAGATAAAGCAAGGGCTTGTGTAGATTGTGTATGTTCCCACAAACCATCATGTTGTAGACATTCTTACTAAGAGCTTGACTTAAGATCAACACTTGCATCTTGTAGGCAATCTTGGTTTTACGTAACCTTTTGCACCTTTCAGCTTGAGGGGGAGTGTTAAAATTATATTGTAGATAGTGTAGTGAATTGGAGCCTTAGTAATAGTGAACCAATTTTACTATTTCATGGGTTTACTGTTGATTGTAACAACTTTGAGAGTTAAGTCAAGAAAGTTGATTAGTGTAGTTAAGTGATTGTAAAAGTTGTTGAAGGTTGTTATTAGAACACTCTACAAGATCATGTGTCAGTCATGTGACTATAAATACTTATCCTAGCTGACTTATTATAATAGGTTTAGCATATTACATGAAACTTTGTTTATCTGCTTCTATGTGAGTATGAATGCTATAGAATATTGAGATTTTGACATGACGATTTAGTGATTATACTACCTATCAAATTAATTTTTTTTGAGTCTAGTATCCTACAAAAAACCACTCATAAATTCAAGTCCTAGATAAAGAGTTATGAGATTTTGAACAGGAATCGTCTATCCGACTTCTACTTTCGTCCAAGTCATACATTTATGACTATGTTGTACCAATGAGGTTAAAAGGGTTTTGGAAAATAAGACTATATTATATCTATGAGATTAAAAGGGTTTGGAGGAAAATGAAACTATGTTTAGTCGAAGTTGTAAGGTGTTCAAAGCAAAGGTAATAGCTTAAAATAATGATATTTGGAAAGGGTTTAATGTCCTACTTTTTTTTTTTTCTTTTTTTTTTGGATATTTTACATGATTACGTTATTAATTTTCACATAGTACTTTCTTGAGAAGCTTATATATATGGCCTATATTAAATGCAAAGCATGAAGAATGAAAAAGTAGGACAAGTAGGTCTATCAACTACTTGATGAAATACAAAGCCAAAAATAAAATTGAATTTAGTTGTTGGTCACCTACGTAACATTGTAAGACAAAAATTATTATGGACAAGGAGAGTTGGGCCGAGTCAGGAGTAAGGCCCAATACCCATCTAACCCAAGATGTAGGATTTATACACCACCTACAGCCAAAAAAATCCGTAACATACAAAACATTCTCAAGTGCTCTCTCTCTCTCTCTGTTTTTGGCTGCCGTACCCTACTTTTCTCGCTAGAATTCTTGGTTAGTTTCTCTTGGTTGTTCAGCTATTCACTAACATTTTTTCTCTATATTTTATTTTTTTCTAATGTCATGATTCAATTTCTCAGGTCAGGCTCTTACCTATATAATCTGCCAATAGGTATGTCTACCCATAGTCTGGAATAACTAGTAACGGAATAATAGGAGAAATAGAAGCAAAATTAAATAAAATTGAGAAAGAAAACAAGAAAAAAACAAATATTCTGTCGAAAATTGGTAAGATTAGTACAAGGCCCCTATGAAACAAGAGTAAAAGGTGAAAATTTTATATATATATATATATATGTATGTATGTATGTATGTATGTATGTATGTATGCATGTATGTATATATATATGTATGTATGTATGCATGTATGTATATATGTATGTATGTATGTATGCATGTATGTATATATGTATGTATGTATGTATGTATATATAAACATACACACATACAAAACTGTTTCTAAAATAAAAAATAAAGATCAGTCCAACAAAAAAGGGAGATAAAAAATAACTGCGGACCCCGAGAGCTTATCCTGAATCTCTGATCCATGGATTCTCCACACGACATAGTCTTTAGTAGTGAGAACTCGTACTATGATCTACATGGTGAAAAAGTGTAGTATGATTACCATCCACGAGGTACTTAGAAGACATTGGCTGACTAAGGTCCAAAGATAATTGTAAGACCATAAAAAAATGATGATTTTATTTTTTACCTTCCTACGTGTGTAACATTGATTTTTCACTTTAATTATGTTTAGAGATGTTAAAAGGGTGTTTTGAAAAAGTTTTGACTTTTTTGGAAAGAGTTCAGGGCTATTTTTGAACTTCGAGTAATGTGCCTCCATGATAGCAGTGTGGCATGGAGGCTAGCCTCAGCGATATTGTTGTGCCACACTGCTATGTTAAAATTATCTAGCTTTTGTTTTTGCACTTGTGATGAGGATATTTTGATCTTTTGACCTTTTACATGACTTATAAACATAAAAATAACCTTTTCCCTTTCACTTTTAAAGATCAAACACTCATATTCTTTTCTCTACCACCTAAACAAAGAAAGCTCAAGAGTTTTTCTAGAAATCTTTACTTCGAGCACCAAACTTCAAATCAACTTCAATTTATTATGTATTTTAGGAATCTATCTCACTCCCTAACTTTAATTTTATATTGTGGCATTTATTTATCCATTATCTATGTGGTTTAAATTTTTGGGTTTGAAACTGGGTTGAGGGATTTTGATTAGTATCACTTGAATTACTTTTCACATGTTTTAAATAAATGATTTATTCTTTAATTCAGGATTTTTGGACTGAATGAGTGCATTGTTATGGAAATTGGAATGGAAAACATGAATTTCCCCAAATTGATGACTTTTTGGCTTAGTAATGACATTAAATCCAACCCACTTTGTATATTTGATTTTTGAACATGGGTAATTGCATAATTCAACTTATTTCTGAACCCCATTGCATTGCATTAATGGATAATTATTAAAATGGATTTGTAAAGGCTATTGGTGGCCATTGTTTGGATTTTAAAAAAGAACTGAGGAGTCTAATGGCTACATGGATTAGTTTTGCATGATTATATGAGTTTGCAAGCATAATTGGTACGACGATACCAAGTGGTAAATGCCTTAATTACAAGACTCCTAGGCTAATGGTTGGGATTACATGCAAACTATTTTAATTTGGACTTAAAAAGAATTAGCTCATCGTGAAGGTGTAGTCCTGGGAGGGCTAATATTCAAACCACTATTGCCGGCGTGGGGTTCTATATGACCGTGCACTTTCTTTTATCATTACATTTTGAAATGGCTATAGTATTGATGTCTTTAGCCTTTCCTTTAGATTCCTCGATTTATACGACTCACACACACTAGGGCCCTTTCAGCAAGGGAACTGAACCCATATAGCCTGTGGGTGCCTTTAGGATAAAGCAAGCTATATAGTTTAGGTTAATGGTTTAAACTCTCATATTCATGACCCTTTCCCTATACCGACATCCTATATATGTATATACAATTGTTGTGCATATGGTTTTGACTAGTTTATGGCATTGGTATTATTTTATCACTTTTCCTGAGTTACATGCAGTTCATATCTCACTGTCCATCCCAGTATGCTGTATCATTTCATGATGTAGGTTCCGAGGGTTTTTTGTTACCCCTGTGAAACATTAGGTGGTTTGGTACATCTATTGAGTGATTGTGAAGTGGTGAGCCTCCATCATTCGAAAGGACCAGTCATTGAATCTATTTTCTTTATGTCTTCGTATTTTTCTTAGATTTTGTTTTTGGTCATGTTTAAGGGAATGTCTTGACCTATTTGGAATTTATGGTTTTAGAGGATTTTATTGACAAATGTGGGTTGGATATTTTTTTTGATTCATAGAACTATTATATGGTTTATCTATTCATCTTATCATTATGTTTGGTTGGCTTTACCTATATTATTTTTTTAGTGTTTTGGATGTTAGGCTAAGGGGGGTGGTTTCTGACACATAGTGGATTTGAGATATTTGCCGCTCTTGTTTGGATCATGAAAATCTTGGTATTAAGGCATAGTTAAGGGTCTTTGGGTGTACGTAAAGCCGTGTCAAGTGGTGTCCCTTTTATGGATGAGTAGCGTGCTACACTTATAAGAGAGAGGCTATAAGGTATTTAGGAATGTTTCTATTTTTCTGTTCTATTTTGAGCTATAGAGTCTAGGTGCCTTGAAACTTTTCTAACTCCTAGATTAATCATATTTCAGATCATGCCTTCCCAAATATCTGACGTTCGTAGAAACTCTACTGGAACCTCTATTCCACCTGAGCAAAATGTGGAAGGAACCCACCCTATTTATGGAGTGCAGACCCGATCTACCATCCCTGCTCCTGATTATACCGCTCTACGTAGGGTTCCACCAGTCCTTACTAGTCTTCTTCGGGCTTCGGGCTGGTGATACTTATGTTTAATTACCTCAGGAAGATATCTCTAATGTGGAGTTTTGTTAGTCTATTCATATGCTTTCTCAGTTAGTGGCATCGTAGTCTCGTCAGTTTTATCGTATTGGTTCTATTGCTCATACATCTAAGGTTACTCATCTTGGCCAATTTATGAGGTTGAATCCCCCGACCATTGAGGCTTTAAGGTTGAGGAGGATCCTTAGGGGTTCATTGATAATATGGAAGATTTTCAGAGTGATGCATACTATTGATTTTAAAGGTGTAGAGTTTGCTGCATATCTATTGAATGATATTGCTTATCAATGGTATGATGAGTGGGAAGCGATGAGGGGTTTTGATGCTGAACCGATATTATGGGATGAGTGTTTGTGTCTTTCTTTGTCACTTTTTTCCTCAAGAGTTAAGGAAAGCTAAGGTCGAAGTGTTTGTGAACTTAAAGAAGGGAATCCGAGTGTGAATGAGTATGCTCTGAAATTTTAGCAGTTGTTCCATTATGTGTTGGATTTAGTGGCTAACATGATGTTTAGAATAAAGAAATTTTCTTTTGGTCTGTCATGTGTTCTGGTATTAGAGTGTAAGGCTACTATGTTAAACAATGATAGTGACATCTCCAGGCTAATGATTTATATACAATATTTGGAGAATGAAAAGAAGAAATAAGTATAGATGGGAGAGAGGCAAAATAAGAAGTTTAGATATTTAAATCAGATGGAGGTCAGCATAATAGTGGGAGAGATAGTAGATAGTGGATCAAGATGTAGACTTCAGAAAGTTCTTATTTAATAGATAGTTCTCAATATCCTAAGCCTTCCAGTGGTTGTTATTTTTGAGTTAGAAGTGGTCCTAAGATGCATGAGGTCCTGTCTCAGGCTAGTGGCACTCAGTCAACCCAACTTATCCTTCCTATCGATTTTGTGGACAACTTCCTCGTGGTTATTGTGAGAAGGGGAGGAATTTTTGATTTAATTATGGTCAGCCTAGTTATATGCAGAAAAATTAAACTATAGCCAAAGTTGCAACTAGAGCTAATAAGGTTTCGATTGTCGCTTCTTTGGTTCCTTATCCTAAGGACGTCATTTCTGGTATCAATACTGCCTGGAATCGTCTCTATGTACTTTCTACTTATTTGGAGCCTAAGGCATCTCCAGATGTTGTTACTGGTATGTTACAACACTTCTCTTTAGATGTTTATTGTTTGCTTGATCCAAGTTCTATCTTATCTTATGTGACCCCTTATGTGGCTGTACACTTTAGTTTTGGTCCTGAAAATATTTCTTACCCCTTTTTCTATTTCTACTAGTGGCTGATTTTATAGTTTCTAGAAAATCTATAGGGGTTGTGTGGTTTCCATCTTTCAGAGTGAACCATAGGTGGATTTGGTAGAGCTTGATATGGTGGATTTTTATGTGATCTTGGAGATGAATGGGCTCCATTTGTGCTATGCTTCTTCTGATTATAGGACCCAAAAGATCAGTTTTCAATTCTATAATAAATCGTTGTTCAAATATGAGGAAATTTTCTTAGTACCCTAAGGAAGGGTTATTTCCTATCTTAGATCTTAGAAGTTTATTTCCAAAGGGTGTCTGTATTATCCAATTTGGGTTAAGGATACTAATTTTGAAAGTCCTTCTTTGCAATCTATCCCTGTGGTTAACGAGTTTTCTAGAATTTTTCCAGATGATCTTCCTGGAATTCCTCCAAACAGGGAGATAGATTTTAGTATTGATCTTCTACCATATACCTATCCTATTTCTATTTCTCCTTATTGGATGGCTCTAGCTGAATTAAAGGAGCAGTTATAGGTTCTTCCTTATAAGGGTTTCATTCATCCTCATGTTTTCCCAAGGGGTACACCTGTACTTTTTATTCAAAATAAAGATGGGTCTCTTCGTTTGTGTATAGACTATCGTCAGTTAAATAAGGTTGTAGTGAAGAATAAGTACCCACTTGATAGGATTGATGATCTTCTCAACTAGCTTTAAGGTGCTAGGTCTTTCTCTAAAATTGATCTTTGTTTGGGATATCATTAGTTGAAAATTTTAGAGGTTAATATTCCCAAGACTACTTTCTGAACCCGGTATGGTCATTATGAGTTCCTGGTTATGCATTTGAGTTGACTAATACTCCCATAACTTTCATAGATTCTATGAATTGGGTGTTCAAGCAATTTTTAGACTTGTTTTTGATAGTTTTGATCAATGACATATTGGTGTACCCTAAGAGTGAGGGGGATCATACCATTCACCTCCAAATCGTGTTGCAAACTCTTAAGGAACAAAAATTTTGTATGCCAAATTGTGTAAGTATGAGTTTTAGCTGAATGTTATGACTTTTCTTGGGCATGTTATTTCTAGTCAGGGGATCAAGATGGATCTAAAGAAAGTTGAGGCAGTTAAGAAATGGCCTAGACCCACGACTCCAACTGACATTAGGATCTTCTTAGGCTTGGCTCTGTATTATAGTAGGTTTTTAGAGAGTTTCTCTTCTATTGCTTCACTATTGACAGGTTGACAAGGAAAAGGTTAAGTTCTTGTGGTCTGATGCTTGTGAGGGTAGCTTTTAAAATTTGAAGGATAAGTTGTCTTTTATGCTAGTTTTGACCCTGTTTGAGGGTACTGATGAGTTTATTGTGTATTGTGATGTGTCGTATATGGGACTGGGTTATGTTTTGATGTAGTATGGTAAGGTTGTGGCTTGTTCTTCTAGGTAGCTTAAAGTACATGAGAGGAATTACCCGAGTCACGATCTAGAGTTGGCGGCGGCGGTATTTACTTTGAAAATCTAATGCCATTATTTGTAAAGGGTGCATATAGACATCTATTCAGATCATAAGATCTTGTATTATGTGTTTACATAGAAGGAATTGAATCTCAAGAGTAGGTGGTGTCCAAGCTACTTAAAGATTACGACATGAGATTACACTACCATCCAAGTAAAGCTAATATTATTGCCGATGCTCTTAGTAGGTTGTCTATGGGAAGATTATCTAATGTTGATGAAGAGAAATGAGGGTTAGTGAAGAATATTCAATGGTTGGCTAACTTGGGAATCCATCTCTTGGACTTTGAGAATTGGGGAGTGATTGTTCAAGAAGTGGTAAAATCATATCTTGGTGCTGTGTTAAAGGAGATATAGTTTTTGGATCCCATACTTATTCAAATTAAGGATGATGTGGGTTCGCAAAAGGTTATAGCGTTTGAGAATAGGGGAGATGGCATCTTGATATATCATGTGAGGTTGTGTGTTCCTTATGTTGATAGGCTGCAGTAAAGAATTGTGAATGAGGCTCATGAGTCTAAATATACAATTCATTCGAGTTCGACTAAGAGAGACATCTACTGGTGGAACAATATGAAAAGAGATACGGAAAATCTTATGTCTAAATATATGGTTTGTCATCAAGTCATGTTCGAACACTTGAGGTCTGGTAGCATGTCTCAAGAGATAGAGTTGCCCATGTGGAAGTGGGAGATGAATAAAATTAATTTGGTTACGGGTTTTCTACGGTCTGGAAATCAATATGATTATATTTGGGTTATTATGGATAGAATGACTAACTCTACCCACTTCTTGCCTGTGAGGAATAAATACTCATGCTAAGTTGTTCATTTAGAAGATAGTCAAGTTGCATAAAGCGACTGTGTCCATCATTTTAGATCGAGGTACATAATTTTATTCTCACTTCTGGCATTTATTTAAGAAAATTTTAGGTTCTCAGGTGAACCTTAGCACCAGTTTCCACCCTCAAATGGATGAACAAGTGGATCGGACTATTCTGACCTTGGAGGATATGCTAAGGGATTGTGTGATTGACTTTAAGGGTAGTTGGGTTGATCCTTTGACTCTTATTGAGTTACTTACAATAATAGTTATCATTCTAGCATTCAAATAGCTCCTTTTGAGGTTCTTTATGGTAGAAGGTATAGGTCTCCTGTTAGATGGTTTGAGGTTGATAAGACTAGGTTGTTTGTCCCTGACTTGGTTCACAAAGCCATGGAGAAGGTGTAGGTGATTATAGAAAGTATTAAGACTTCTCAAAGTCGCCCAAAAGTCTTACATAAATGTGAGACAAAGGGAATTAGAGTTTGAAGTAAGTGATTGGGTGTTCTTGAAGGTTTCTCCTATGAAAAGAGTCATGAGATTTAGGAAGAAGGGAAAGCTTAGTCTCCATTGAATTATTCCATATCAGGTTATAAAAAGAAATGAAAGTGATTCTATTCTTATGATATAGAATTGCCTGAAAGTTTAGCTTCGATTCATTCTATGTTTTATGTGTCCATGCTGAAAAAGTGTGTGGGTGACCCTTCATTAATAGTGCCTATTGAGGATGTTAATATTTTGGATTCTTTGTATTACGAGAAAGTCTCGATTGATATATTATATAGGAAAGTTCATAGATTAAGGACCAAGGATGTAGCCTCGGTGAAGGTCCATTGGAGAAATCAAAAGACGGAAGAAGCAATATGGGAAGCTGAGGAAGATATGTAGGCAAAATACCCTTTCTTGTTTCCCATGTTGGATGAGAGTAATTGAGGTATGATTATCGTTCTCCTCATGTAGAATTTTGAATTTTTCATTTGATTATAATGTATTCTTTCTATTATCGTGCTGAAAATGGCCTAACTTCTTATTTTGAGATGAATAATCCTAAGGGAGGGAGGGAGGTAATGTAAGACCTCGTAAAAAGTTTGATGACCTTTTTTGACCCTCCTACGTGCGTGACATCGAATTTTTAATTGAATTATGTTTAGGAATGTTAAAAATGTGTTTTGGAATTTTTTTGGAATTTTCAAAAGGGATTTGGAGCTATTTTGGAACTCCGAGGCAGTGTGCCTCCGTGATAGTGGCATGCCATGCCACTGTAGTTCCACGATAGCAACGTTTCTCGGAGGATATCGTCTGTGATATTAGCATGCCACACTGTTATCTTAAAATAGCCTAGTTTTTATTTTTTTCACTTAAGGTGAGGGTCTTTCGATTTTTTCACCCTTTCAACGACTTATAAACATAAAAGTGACATTTCCCCTTAAATTTTAAAGATCAAACACTCCTATTCTCTTCTCTACCACCTAAATCAAGAAAGCTCTAGGGGTTTTTAAGAAATCATTACTCCGGCCTTCAAACTTTGAATTGTCTTCAATTTTTTATTATTTTAGGCATATATCTCACTCCATAACTATAATTTTACATTGTTTCATTTATTTATCATTATCCACGTGGTTTGAATTGATGGGCTTGGAATTGGGTTTAGGGATTTTGATTGATATCACTTGAATTACTTTATCCATATTTTAAATTGATAATTTATGCTTTAATTTATGGATTTTGGACTGCATGGGTAATTGTTATGGGAGTTAGAATGGGGAACATTGGTTTCCGTAAATTAATGACTTTTCGTCTTAATAATGATATTAACCCTAACCCACTTTTGAAATTTGATTTTTGAACATGAATAATTGCATAATTCATTTTATTTATAAACCCATTGCATTCCATTAATGGATAATTAGTTAATACAGATTAAAAAGGCCCTTGGTTCCCATGGTTTTGATTCTAAAATAGATCTTGGGACTATAATGGTTACATGGATTGGTTTGACATGATTATATGAGCGTGCAAGCATAATTGGTATGATGACACCAAGTGGTACATGCTTTAATTATAAGACTCCTTGGTTAATGGTTGGAGTTACATGGAAACTATTTTAATTTGCACTTAAAAATAATTGTGTCTCACGATGATGGTGTAGTCCCGTAGGACTAACACTGGTAACTAGGTTTGCAGTGTGGAGGTCTATATGACCATGTGCTTGGTTCACACATTATATCATAGGATAGATAGAGCCTTGGTGCCTTTAGCCCTTTCTTCAGATTCGTCGGTTCAAGCGGCTAATGCGCACTGGGACCTTTCAATAGGGGGAGATGAACCCATGGAGCTCCTAGGCGCCTTTAGGATGGAGAGACCTATATAGTTCAGGTTAATGGTTTAAAATCTCATGTTCATGACCCTTGTCCATATCCCGACATCTTATATATGCATATACAATTGTTGTGCATATGGTTTTGACTGATTTATCGCATTGGCATTATTTTATCACTTTCCCTGAGTTACATGCCAGTTCGTATCCCAGGATGCTGCATCATATCATGATGTAGGGTATGAGAGACTTTCTGCTACCTCTATGCAACGTTATGTGGTTCAGTACATTGACTGAGTAGTTGTAAAGTGGTGAGCCTCCATCTTTCAAAAGGCTTGACCATTTCATCTATTTTCTTTATATCTTAGTATTTTTCATGGATTTTATTTTTGGTCATGGTAGGGGGAATGTCCCGACGTACTTGGCATTTCAGGTTTAAGAGACTTTTGTGGACAAGTGTGGGTTGGATGTTTGTTTTGATTCTTAAAACTCTCATTTGGTTTATCAATTCTTCTTATCATCATGTTTGGTTGGCTTCCACTATATTATTTTATAGTGTTCTGGATGTTAGGCTAAGAGGGTGGTCTCTGGGTCATGGTGGGCTTGAAATACCCATCACGACTAGGCCCTGGTTCAGATTGTGACAATAATATAAGGATAAATAACATATAACTCAAAATACATTAGAGACATACATCTAAGAAATGAGACATAATAATACTAATGGAAGGGTAAAGATAAGCTTTCATTTACTACAAATAATCCGAGATAAAGGTGTTGTGTCGTACATAACTAGATAATATGTAAAATAAGAGTGAAGAAGGGATATGTAATAATAGTGCAAGGCAAGAAAGTTATATACAATGAGCACGAATGAAAAAGTACAAGGATATATGATATAACTATATCGGAGTTCAATGCGAAGGTGCTAACTTAAGGGAGATAGCCTAATTTTTTTTCAACTGAAAGAGGCCTATTGGGCCATTTATTAGCAAAAATATACACACATCAAATTGAATAAGGCCCAAAACAGGGGACCAAATCAAAAGATGTCCACAAACAAAAACAAAAGAAATATAAAAAGAAAGAAGTTATGAGAATTGATTTCAAAAAATCCAAAAATAAAAGCCTAAAAAGGAACGTCGTTGCGCCTATGTGAGAAGCAATATTGCTGAGTCTTCCATGTTTTTAAGCTCAATCACAACCAACAACATCTTGCCATCGCCAAGCACAAATCCATTTCAAACAACTAGCTTCTTTTAGCATGTCCATTAATCCCAAACTCGATACGTGAGTAAAAATGGAGAGATGATTGGTTTATCTTGTGCTTTAGGATCCACCCTAATTCAACTAGTGTTTGGATAGATTTCACCCTAGAGATTCTCAAGTCTCATGAATGCTATGAAATCCATTCCAAGGAAAACTTCTTCAACTCCAACCACATATATATCTGGATGCTTAGGATGAGATAGGCCACTTTTTTTTTTGTATAGATCGATCTACATTTTAGATGAAAAGCTCCTAACATTACGCTTTCTTAGAATGTTGATCCCTCAAGGAGCTAATACCACTGTTAAAGATGAAGGACCATTAGGAAACCTTCCACATAACCCATGTATATGACTCTTGATTCCAGTCTGAGTAGCTAAAACTCGATGCTAATTGTTAAAACCCATTGCTTGCGCTTTCCTTTCCTCTAAATGCCTTGTATTCTATGTGGTGGGTTCGAAATCGAGAGGGCGTCATGTGGAAGCTATTAGTTGCAAACTATCGTAGTGATAATTCAGATGACACAAAAATATATTAAAAACATATTATTGGATATGGTTTGACCAATTGACCAACATATCTAAAAAAAACTACTATTATTGAAAAACATGAAAATTGTGGGAGAAATCTCCCCTAAACAAGACTTTTTAAGGACTACATTGTGGATACTATTGTGTTATGGTATGAAAAAGGGTCTTCTATTTATAGATATTCAAAACCTTTCCTCCAAGAAAGAGGTTAGCCAAATATGAAAAAGAATTATATTTTCCTTTTAGGAAAAATAAAAGTAATTATGTTATTTTTATTTTGCTCCAAGAAAAAGTAAAAACTTAATTTTGGTAAGAAAATCAGGGCAAAAATCCTTAACACCATGATTATGTTGATTCTTTCTCTGTATCTTGTAATATGTACTATACATCAGTTTACTAAACATTAAAATTTCCATTATTGCATTTTGTTGTCCTGATATTGGGTATATTATTCTTTTCCATGCTGATACTTGCTTTCCCTACATTTAGAACTTCAAAAAATAAGTTATATGTTATGTTGTTTATACCTAAAATATAGAAAAATTAGTTAGTAAAATAATTTTCCAACTTGTGGTCATCCCTCCAAGTGTGTTCAATCTCTACTTTCCTACTTGCTCCCAGTTTGTTTATCTTTCTAACTTCAACGCTAATACAAAAGGCACCTACCAAAACTCCATCCAATTTTTTTTAAGTATAAGATAATCAATATATAAAATTAGAGGAACCATGTTGTTAGAAATGCAGTATTCCAATCCACTTCTCAATGCAATATTTTCAGCTTTCAAGCTTGTGATATCTCCATACCCACTAGTCTCAACATATATAAAATCACCCACGTCATCCCTTTCACAAAAAGCACATGCACTAGGACTAGGATTACATTTTGAGTCTCCATCAATATTGCATTTAAACCCTCCCTGAACAATGGATTTCTACTTGATAATCTCGAATTCAGTAGGGGAAGTATAAGCTTAAAAAACATGACTATCATAGGCCAACTACTAGGAAGGTTTTTCACCCGTGGATACCTAGTGGTTTCCAAGTAATATAAATTTATGTTAATCTCCATTCTCATACTAGAAATAGAAATTTTCACTTAATGTTTAATAGTATTCCTCCTTTTCCATATTTTCTGCAAAATGAAGACATGAACTACTTTGTAAATGGGCTTTTATTTTGCAACACAATTGGCTTTCCACCACTTGTTGATTGCGTCCTTAGGTTTAAGAAAAGGACCTTATAAACCTGCAGTTGCTGCAAAATGAGTCCATAAAGCAGAAGCCACAGGACATGTAACGAATAAATGCTCATCACTTTCTTGATCTAATATACCACCCCAAAAGTCAGATCTAAGGTTGAAGTCGGGCGTCAACATGTATAAACAAACATTATTTTTTTATAGTATAAGAAGTGATTTAGACAAGTATTAAGGACACAAGTAACTCCTAACTCAGATCCAAGTAACCTCCTTTACCGATTGATTTCTTGTGAATAATCTTGCGATAGCAAACATCAACCTCCTAAATTCTAAAGTATTTTTGAGATCATGACTCACTAAATTATACATAGTTGGATTATCTTTTCGATGTATTCAATTTTGCCCCAATTTGGTTTCAAAGTAAAATGTTATGCTCAGTTTACAAGAAGGTGTTTGTTAGAGTGTGACAACTCTGATGATAAACCATCACACCTATGATGACCGTACAGGCTTAAATGTTAAAAATAATATTCGGTTATTTTGTGATGGATCCAGTGATGGGTAGTCAAGGGATTGACGTTCTGTCACCTGAATCGTCAATCGGAACTGTTCGGCACTTTTATAAAGTTTTTAAAGGGGTTATTTGGTTGTTTTCCACTCTTTTAAACAACAAAACTACATCATTTAAGCTATCATAAGGCAGAATATAAATCATAAACTACTCCTAATCCCATACTTACTTCAGAACACACAAAATTACTCAGAGAAACATGAGAAACATGCGACTTTTCTTCATCAAACAAGAAGTTAGGGTTCTTCATCTCCAAGTTTTAATCCTCTAAACTTTAGTTCAAAAATCAAAAGTAATTAGGTATATGGGTATTCAATAAGTATATCCTTTAATTCTCATACCACAAATTATGATTTTTCATTCATGAATCCTATGATTCCCATAAAGTAGTGTTTTTACCCAAATAGGGTTCCAATGTTAAATTAAGTTCTCCATGATATATTTTCATTCATGAGCATGTTTTAATGATTATTCATGATTTCTTGGATCTATATTATTGAATCCATGTTATTCTCAAGTCCGTGCATTATTTACATGATATTACTTAATATTTCAAGCATGTGATCAAGATCGGTATGATGTATTAGTTTTCAAGACTATTAAGTATTATTTATCATTATTTGATAGATTTCAGTCTATAGTAGTTGACATGTGATTTCCTATGAAATTCATTACCTTTGCAGACTTCTCATTTTATGGATCCTCAGTATATTGATATTTAATATTTTTGACTTTTTCTATGAAATTCCCTTTTTCCGTTTGATGATTAAATTGTTATTATTAGCTGCATTCCTTAGAGATGGTATGTTATGAACATTATATGGCCTAGGAATTCATGCATGTACTTATGGATATTTAATTCTCTAGTTTTCATCATTAAGAATGCTTTCAAATAAAGCACTTATACTCAGTCTCAAAACTTCAGTATTATTGAGCTATTCAATATATCAACTTATTTTGTAATGACCCAAGACGGTGCTTAGAACCACAAGTGTTCCCAAGCTAACCCATGATACTGAAATAATTCATGAGCAACTGAATAAGACACATAAAATTTGAAATAATAAGTGAAAGAGATGTATTTAGCTGAACTTTTTCAATATAGTACTGTTTAAAATATTTACAACACTGTTTATATAGAAAGTAAATTAAAAACAGAATAAATCAACTCTGACAAACTGTTTATGAAGCCTCAACTAATACAAAATATATGTAACTAGGACATGACCCCCTAGCTATCCCTAATCAATACGAATTAATAAAAATATAAAATTGAATTTACAAACTAACTGCAGTCCTCGAATAAAGAGAACTCATCACCTGCTGGCTGAAAATTGTGATCTGCCTAACCATGATATTATGGGATACAACTGGTATCTACATTATGAACCAATGTAGCTATACAAATGTATATATGATCAGTAATTCTGGAATATACTTGGTATGTGGGGTGAATTCAATAAGTAAAATTGAGTCAATGCATAATCTTAAAACATGCATGCTAAGTACAGAAATAAACTTGAAACTGAGATATCATGAAACATGAATAATGAAGCATAATTTGATAAACAGAGTGAGTCACTACACTTAGTTTTTGAAATTATCTTTTTTATTAGAGGTTATAATATCAAACATAAACCATGTGAGCTATCATAGAGTCTAATACCTGACCCATGTTGAGAAAGGCAGTCCTACCCTTTCTACCGGGATAAATCTTTGCTAGAGTGATCACCTATACTTGTCCTTTTGGACAAGTAGAATAATATATGTCATGTACATTAGGAAAAACTACATTCTTATTTGTACATGCTAAAAATACCTACGGTGGTAAGTAGTTTCTGGAAAATAAGATGCGTTGAACCCACATTCCCCTCTCAGTACTAAATACTATGCCCAAAATATATATACTTATGCTCATACTTATGAAATTTACCTTAAAATAGAATGTGGGTTTCTAAAATTGAAAAACCTACTATGCTTATCTTGCTTAAATACTACTCATAAAGAAACTTGTGAACTTCATGTCTTATCTGAGATCAAAGGATCATAATTAAAATCTGAATCATACTATAATAATTTAAAAACTAAAATAACAAGTCTGAACTTCTTGTAAATTGAGTGTTTCTTGCTCAAATTGTAATCATTTAACATATCATGTAAACTTCATATCAAAATATCAAAACTCAATGCTTTAACTAACTTTAGTGGGTAAAAACTTAAGTAAACATAAAATCATATGCAAAATACTATGCAACTTATGAAGAAACATAAAAATCTTAAACATAAGAAAGATGGGTATAAACCCTCGTTATAAAGTTCTTAAATTCAAGGTAAAACTCAACTTATGGGTACAAGGATTAAAGATTATCCTTGTTCAAACCCCACATACCCAGGCTTAGTGAATTTCTTGAGGGAAACTTATATTTGGACCTTGCAAACTTGAATTTTAGTGAAAACACATCTTTTATGTTCTTAAGGGTTTTAGAAGAGAAGGGATCAGATAAATGGGAGTTATAAGGGGTGGGAATTACGTTTATGATTGGGAATTTGTTTAATAGGTAAGAGACCAAAAATCACTCAACCCCAAACAAGAAAAATGAAACTGGCATTTCAATGCCCTTGGGCATAGAACACCCTTATCACACCACTCCAAGGGTGTGGCAGGCCCTTATTACGACATACTCTTAACACAGATCCTCATTGGTTTGGGGTCTCGAAATGAACCTCAAATGCATTCTAAATATATTAAAACACGTCCTACTGGTCCTTTTATCATCCCTTAAAATAATATAACTCAAAAGTTACTGCTAAACACCAAGGAGGTATCTAAATAAAATCATAAAAATTTTAGGGTCTAATATTAGCTACCCATTTGTACCCTTAGTCATAGAATGAAGGCCGAGAAGGAATAACGACTATCTTATGGGCCCGCTCGGCTAAGATATGAAACTTATTTTACTCTAAGATGAATAACATAAAACTGAATTTCTAAAATATATGAAAACATAAAAAACACAAGTAATAACCAAAAAATATAACTGAATTAATCAACTATAATCAATACAAGAGAATTCCAAGACCAAATTCTAATCTTGAAATTAAAATATATTTGTGAGTATCAAGAGTGTGTTACTTCTACCAAAAACATATAAGGGATATTTATAGTACATGAGGAAACCCTAAAACTAAAGCCCGAAATAAATAGAAGAAAAAAGGGTCAGTGGCTACTTGTGGTCCCTACATGCATCTTGTCCCCGGGCACAAGTTGTTCATGCGACCTGCAGGGTGGGTGCATGTGCAAATCCTGTAGGTCAACATGTGCTATTTGCAGTCCGCATGTTGACTTGGCATGTGCCAGAAGTTATTTTTCAGCTCTTCTTAAATTCCCGCACATGCTTAATCATGATCAATCCAAAAAGTGCCCCAAAAATCCATAATTTATCCCATAAGTAGCCAAAAATGCCTTTTTTCATTGTTTCTCAAACTTAGCATCCAAAGAGTGATTTCTTGAAAAACATACCTAAAACACATCATATCTAACAAAACAACCTCAGAAACTTGCATATTTTCATAGTTTTAAGCGTCGAAAGTGCTATATTTCTATAGCATATCAATAACCTCAACTTAGAACATTTTCATGTCCTTACGCAACAAAACAGAACACCAAATAAAGCTAAATTAAACACAACACTTAACTACGAGAATCTAAGCTATTCAAGACAGTCAGTCAACACTTTATGCTCAAGATACAACACCCCCTGTCTTACTTTTCAAAGCCAACTATGTATAAACATAAAGCACAATAATGTGACACAATGGAATCAAGGGATGTCATTACAGTAGAAATCGACAATCACAAATATTTATAAGTTACACTACCAAAATTAAGCAAATATTTAGCAATACGACTCATGTGGCCTTACAATAAAGATGTCCCACTCACTCATATGATATAATAGATGTCATTGTAGGGACAGTCAAGAAACACTCACACTCAGAAGAGAATTTCCAATTAATGTGCATCAAATACATAGGCTTGTCCTTATTTCCTTTACCTTAGCATTCAAAAAATCAAGTTAGGATCACTATAGGACTTTTCTTGGCTTGTAATGTAGGCTTGGGTGGATGGTATGGTACATATGGACATATCAAGTGACAACACCTCCTTGGCACTACACTAACATTGGGGTCTCACTTACTAGCTATTTTTCTTTTTATTCTACCCTTATTTCTCCATTTTTATTCATTATTGCACATTCAGGATGGGTTTTTTCTTTTGTTCTTTCTTTTTTATTTTTTCTTTGCACAATTTGTTTTTATTTTGCTACCATACCCTGCCTTACTTTTTTTTCTTTTATTTTACCCTTCTACATACCCATTTTTACTATGCACCCCTATGATAGCCATCCTCAACTTAGGCATTTTGCCTAAGTTGAGGTGCATAATATCCTAGAAGGACCAGGAACAAAATAGGTTCATTGTAACACTATTAGGAAGGTGAAAGGTGAAAACAAAGAAACAAGCTACAAGGCAAAAATAGGGATCAAGGGATACAATTTCACACATGAAAGGTCATTTAGGCTAAAAGTGGACTAAAATAAAAAAGGGCCTGTGATACTTTCCTAACCGATATCCCTCAATCTAGGAAAGGCTAACCAGGCAAGTTCTAAATTTAACACACAAAGGGATCTAAGTAGCATTTCACAAACACATGGCATAAAGTCAATATCATAAGCTACTACTTATCTGGTTTATGTAATTGTTAGTAAGTAATTATCATATCCCTAATACTAATGCCATAACAAGATCCATAATGTTCACACATATATATATTCAAATAGTTCTAAAACATAATTTTTGGAGGGCTATTATTTTCTTAAATATCAATACAAACATGACACTGCCCTAAATATTTTAATATATCCTAATTAGATGAAAATAACATAATAAGAAACAAAACATAGTATGACACAAATTATCCTAGACATGTCGGTTCTACTACCATACCGCCCCGATAGAATAAATAAGCACGACAACAAAAATCTACGGTGGCTATAGTATATTCCACCTTAACTAAAAAACTGCGCACTGTCCTTAATGCATATTAATAATACAAAATAAAAGAAAGAGAGAACATACTTGGGATGCACTAAGCGTCCGAGTTATGAGCATCCCTAAAAGGGGCATATCAGCTGGTAAAACTAGAAGATGCACTCGCTGCTATCTCTGTAAACCTCTGCCTATCAACAAATGGAGTGTACATTGAATTATGTTTGGCCATTTTAAGGTCCTAGTCAAATGGCATATCAGGATTTTAGAAGTCATCTATGTGACCTCGCATGGCCTCAACTATCGAGACCTCATCATTATCCTCCGGTAAGAAATAAAAATATATGGGTGCGCACAGAGGTGATATCTAGACTATTAGAGGTATGACTGAAGAAATGGATGCTAATGGCTCTCTATGAGAGAGTGTACCTCTTCTCGTAATATATCCACCTCCTTCCTCATCTAGGCTAGATTCAGTACCTCTGTATCTGTAAATTGGGTTGTAACCCATCTCTCAAACTCATCAAGAGATGCCTGTAAGTCAACACATAGCTCAAACAACGCAGCTCTCTATGCAACCTCCTAGCTAGCCTCTTCCCTCTGGAATCTAGTCCGAATTTGTGAATGCATCTACTCATATAAGGTAGACATCTCGGCCTCAACAACCTGCAACAAAGAATTAGTGTCCCTCTGATTGTCCACTAAAATCTACAAGAAATATGGATATATAGTAATCAATACATATATCCAAAGCTATAGTGGATGGCCGAGTAAGGTATGAAGATACGCCAACCGGCTCTGGGGTCGAAGCCGGGTCTAATAAAGAAGTGGATGGTTTTCCTTCACCCTGAGTACTTAAATATAAGGCCTCTCTCTTCTTCCCTATCTCCATATTAACACTAACTACTATATTGCCTCCATGTGCATCACCAGGTTCTGTGGAAACTGATAGTCCCTTAGTTTGGGTTTGAGGTAATGCGGCAGACCCTCTAGATCTCTTAGAAAAACCTGAATATGCCAGATACTTCATACTTTTTATCTGCATAGTAGAAGTCACAACTACCCTCTCATCTACTCCTGATATCTTAGGTACACCAACCTGTAACATAGTCTTTAATCATTCAAAGGAATGGCAGTTTAGTCATTTCCTAATATGCTCTATCATGGATCTCATAATGGAGGATGGCTAAAAATCAATAGCATATATAGCCATCATACTAGAAACTAGGGTTTCTCTCTCCCAAGTCAACGTATTATCTGAGGCTATTGGGAATAGTCGGTATCGGATGAGCAACTACCCAAACTTAGCCTAAAAAGTCAAGGAACCCTTCTTGATCACACAATGACCCTTGATCCATGGGGTACCATCACAAAAAGGTGAAATATAGCTAATTATCCACCTATCCATCTCAACCCTCTCGCATATATTCTTAGCCACCGGATAATATATCAATCACGTGCGACTCTTAATATATAATAACACTTAGTTATAGATGCAGAAGTGTTATAATCTGGACCAAAAATGATCCAAATGGATAGTATTTGTTGAAATATCAACTCTGACCCTCTCACAAGCATATGATCAAGATGTGGTTTCTCCATGTACCTTATCGGGCCTAACAATCTATGCGTAGGAAGAAATACCATGGCCCAATATGATGTATAAAACTCGTGTACCATAGAATGGCTGTAAGAACTAAGTAGTCTAGTCATCCACTCTAACTGATAGAGATCAAATAAAGCCCACAACTATGGTAAATTACTACACCCCAACAGATCAATCCAACGCACCTAAAAATTAAGCCTCTTAGGCCCGCCAGTATCTGAGATATGACTGTCTATATCATAAATCACCCATATATCCTCTATGCACCACCTCAGATGTGCCTCTGATCCATGTGTGGTACAGGACTGTGCCCCTACAGTACTAGTGCTTTATGGGAATCTTTCTCTATACCCTCCTCAAAATAGGGCATATTTGACTGTTATACATGTGTGGTGGTAACCTCTGTAGACTGGGGTACCGGTGATGACTCCTTATGCTCTACATTATCGAATAAATATTGGGACCCCTCTAATACTGGGGGTCCTCAGTGCAATTCGTGTACCTGACTCTGAATCTGCCTCATCCTCCTACTCCTCATCATGTGGTGTAGGAGTGTGTGGGGGTGATATCTAGGATGCTTTCATCCTTGGACGAGTTAGAATAGCCTATGGTGCCTTGTGTATATACCCTCTAGTCACTTTGTGTGTTACCCCAATTACAACGTCTCCATGTTATTAAATCGGGTACTCCACCAAACCACTAGGCTCGAAAGACTCAACCCATCTCTTTGATGTATCACCCTTTTTTTTCTTAAATATTTTTGGTGCCTTGCATTCCTAAAAGAACCTTTCATTAGTTTCAATTAAAAGTGACGTATTGTAAAAGTTGAAAAATACTCAAAATTAAAAAAGCTACAAATTTTTCCTTAATTTTCACACCCCAATAACTTATTTGAAATACAAACAAGTCCAATGTATGTACACCTACTAAGAATCATGATTTTCAAAGCAAAATAAAATGATCAACCTATGGTATTACCCTACTCATTAAAGTTTAACTTACAGTTGGGGCCTAATCTTAGAATTTAATTCAAAATGAGGCCCTACATTGAGATTATAGGATACTTCAAGGCTGCTTCTTGCAAGCATGATAGATTATATATATTTTGCATTGGAATAAACATATAAACTTATTTATACAATAAATCAATCAATACATAACCATTAGGAGCTGAGAAAGTTACATCTTTTATAAAAATTCGAAAGTGAACAATGAAGAAATCAAGCAAAACAACTTTGGAACTTGTTTTTAGTGTGTTGGGATAAGATGGTATCTCAAAATTTTTTTGATTAAGCCTTTAATTAAGTGTGGGGTTAGTTATATTTTAAGATGAAAGTTTGAATTTAGAGAGAGAAGTGATGTTTTGAGGATTTGAATGAGTTTGAATGAGGCTGAGGATGTTTAAATATAGATGGGGGCTGTTTTAGGTCTTATATTAGTGTTAGTGGGCTCAAAATTTTAATCAAAACTTTTTCCCACAACTGACCTAGCTGCGGCAGCTACGTGCACCTGTGACATGCAGCCAGACATGGGGCGCATGTTCCATATGTGGCCAGCATATGCAGGGCCAAAATTTTTGGCCCGATTCCTATAGTCCGGACATGGTCTTTTTTCATTCCCAAAAGTATAAATATGTACCAAAGTCCACAACTTTCCATTCTCATCCTAAAAATTCATCTTTTAAATTTAATATTCCACTTACATGGATGGTGAGGGACTTGTGTCCATGATGGATTGATCACACAGTCCCCTTACCTAGAAATAGATGAATGTAGCAATTTTACCTTATTTTGGGTAAGTCCAAAAGCTAAAAACCTACATAAAAAACAACAAAAACATGAACTCTAAAATAATGGGTTGCCTTCTACTCAGTGCCTGATTTATGTCGTGGTACAACATGGTTGTGTTGGTTTCTCAGATTTCACCAACAAGCCCATGAGTTGCCTCTCATGTAGCGCTTTATTTAACATCCTGGGTCGATGCTGGTTTGTTTTTTACTCAGAATTCATCAACATATCCATATGATTATCCTCCAGGGTTATCAATACAATCAATCATGGACACTTCTCTTATGACAGTAAGTTGTATTATTTATTTAGGATATTGAATGTGGCTTCCTCACTGTTGAATCTGAGCTTCAACTTTATTTCTCCATATAAACCATTACTCTACCCTTTTTCCATAAACTGTCATCTCAATATAATATCTATCTCAGTGTCAACCTCACAGTCCATAATGACAAAGTCAGTCGAAAATATAAAGTTTTCAACTCCCACGATCACATCAAATAAAATTCCTATAGGTTTCTTCACCATGTGGTCAGCCATCAATAATTGCATTGAAGTCAGTTTCAGAGGGTGCAAACCCAGTTGCTTGGATACAGCCAACAACATCAAATTTATGCTGGCTCTTAAGTAACATATGGCTTTGGAAAATCAGTATGACCAAATAGCATAAGGTATAGTGAATGCTTTGAGATCACCTTTTTTATGAGCCAAAGACCTCGTAGTGACTGCACTATAGTCGTGCAGATCATCAACATCCTCAATAGTCTCTCATTTCTTCTTTGTGACCAATTGCTTCATAAACTTGGCATATCCAAGCATCTGCTCCAATGCCTTGAGAAGAGGAATATTCAAGCTTAATTCTGTAAGCATCTCAATGAATCTCTTTAATTTTCCTTTTTTTTTTGCTTCAGTCACTGAGAAAAAGGTGGGGGCGGTCTCAAAATTTATCTTCTTTCTTTCTCAACAATTGGATCCTTCCCCCCTTTTTACCAACTATAACATCATCACCTATTGCCTTTTTTGACTCCACAATAGGTATCTCAGCAACAATAGCTTCAGCAGCAGATGGTGGAGGATCCATCTGCCCACTCATTATGGTAACAACCAGGACATGTCCGTCATTTTTCAAATTTTGCATAGTGTTTCTTGAAAGGATAGTTGGCTTCCTATGGTTTAAACTTGCTGACATCTGCCCAAATTGGTACTCTAATTGCTTTATAGCAGTTGCATGGGATTCAACCTTCTGGGTCAACCATGAAATGTCGGCCTTAATATCCTTAAGACTGATATCCTAATTTTCTTGCCCCTTTACAGACTTGATCAACATCTTTTCCATTCTCGATTCTGTATCTCATCTACCAGGAAGAATGTACCTATCTCCCTTATCTCTATACTCATCCTTCTTCCTTCAGTCAACATCTCTCTTTCTACTATGTTCTTTAAATCTGTCATAGTAGTTCTAACCTTTGTTCCCTTGCCTTGGTCTTAGAAACTCGTCAACTAATGATCTATGTAATTTGCTTCCTCCTTCAATTATGACTCATAATCTTTGGAAGCTAAACCATGTGTTGTTACTGCATTCACTTTCTAAGAACTTGCTATAACAAACTGCTTTGCCAATAACCAAAGATCAGTTCTTAGCAGTGCAATCTCTTACCTTACTGAATTATCAGCTACTTTCTGGTCGCAGGATGAACCAATAGCATATGTGCTAGATACCCTCTCAGCCTCCTAAGTTTGCCACCCTCAATTAGTGAGCTAGATCTGATCTAGCATCTCCAAAGATGAGTCCTAGTGTAGTCTTATAAAATCTTCTCCAGATAGGGTATCTTCCTTGAACTTAGAGTTGATGGTCAAGGCTCTATAAAATATCTTGAAGAAGCTCGTCGCTAATGTCTGATGGTTGGACAACATACTCTGCTTTTTCTTAAACCTGAATTATGCCTCGTACATAGATTTGACTGTATCTACCTAAAATTATATATCCCATCCTTAAGCTTCAACATCCTGGATAGAGAAAGAATCGGTTCAAGGATTGCTTGCGCAACTCATTCTTTGTAGTCATAAAGTCTCTAAGCTGTTCCCCTAACCATAAATATGCTTCTCTTACAAGTAAGAAAGGGAACAACTTCAGTCTAAGTGCTTCCTGATTCACCTCTGGGATAGTATACGAACTGTAAATCCCAATAAAACTTGCAAGGTGCATATTTGTATCATCTGCAGGAAAACCTACTAATACTCACTTTAGATTTAAGAGCTGGATCATTGCACTCGTGATGTCAAACTTGATGCCTCGGGTTAAAACATGAGGAATAATGTCTCCATCCTCTGTTGGCTCAATGTATGCTAGATATTCTTCATCATCTATTTATGGATGCACATAATGATATGATGGGATCACATGAACAGGCGCACCTCTAGATTTGTTCTAATTTCCACCGAGTGTTGCTCGGCGATCTACTTCTTGTCTCTGCTCAGCTAGCTCTGCCTCCCTATCTACCTGTTGAGCTTCATCCATTTCCCTCCCTTTTATTCTAGAGTGATCTTAAATCTCACCAGTTTATCGATCAATAATATCTTATACTCCTTTTAGAGGAGAGGGAGACACGACATCACAAATCCCGTTAGGATTATCATCTCTTTTCTATTCTACCATCCGACTATGTGTTTGAAGGATCCTCTTTAGATTAAGAATCACTGGGAGTAAGGGATTGTATTTAATTCCTGTGCAAGGCAATACCGGCATATGCCCAACTAAGAGTAAAACAAAAAACCCAAAAACTGCAACAACTTTCAATCACAATTCAACACCGTAGTCCCCATACCGGCATATGCCCAACTAAGAGTAAAACAAAAAACCCAAAAACTGCAACAACTTTCAATCAAAATTCAACACCGTAGTCCCCAGCAATTGCACCAAAATTATGTAACTGCCAAGCTACACCTTTTTTCTAAAGATGATACAGTCGCTGCCAAATAGAGTAACCCAACAAAGGCTGGGGTCGAATCCCAAGGGGATATATGGAATCATGTCTCTCAGATGTTGTAACCAATGGGCTGAACTATAGAAGTAAATGGGGTGTTTCGAATATCAATGTCGAACTAGTAACAATTATCAACTTTGGTTGTATTAAGTCGTAGGTGAACAATAGGATTGTGTTCCCCCTGGATTATCCACTTCTTAGGCTTATCTCACTTTTTTGAACCAAACAAATACCTTGCATAAAGAATTGATAAGTTATGTACATTCTACAGTCTTTTGGACGAGCAAAAAAATTTAAACCTTTACCTTTTGAGTCTAAAGCTCTCGCCTTACTAACCCTTATCTTGATCCTAGTTAACTATTACCATTTGAGTCTTTTGTTATTAGATGAAATCTAACCTTCATATATAGATAAACCCTAGAAGCATGGATCGATACTTAAACTCCAACTTACTATTGTCATTATCTTTTCCTAGTCACTACTCCTCTTTTGGAGTAAGTAGAAATAATCTGGGGGGGATCCTAATGTGTGATCCCATTAAGAAAACTATTAAAGTGAAGATAATACAATGAATGCATGGGTATCGGTTCAAAACAACAATAACACTTCCCCTACTTTGTTAATCCGCCAGGGTCTCCACAACCATAGCTAAGGGTTTTTAGCCGATCATGCCTGTGAAGTAATGAACAACATTCAAGATTAAAATCATAACATGAGATCACAATAATCACAAGTAAAAAACCAAAAACGTGACATTACAAAAGAATTCCATGACCAAAATTGAATCTTGAAATCAAAATATGTTTGTGAGTATCAAGTATGCATTACTTCTACTAAAAAGCAAATAGGTGGTATTTATAGTACATGAGGCAACCCTAAAACTAAAGACCAAATGAAATAGGAGAAAAAAGGTCGGTGGATACTTATGGTCCCTAGATGAACCTTATCCCCGAGCGCATGTGGTTCATGCAGCCTATAGGGTGGGCGTATGTAGCGACCGCATGTGTAAATCCTGCAGGTTAGCTCTCGGGATTTTGGACTTCTGACATATGATTTGCCCACATGCGGTCCGCATGTTGACTTGGCATGTGCTAGAAGTTATTTTTCATCTCTTCTTCAATTCTCGAACATGCTTTGATCACGATCACTATGAAAAGTGTCTCAAACATCCATAATTTCTCCCATAAGTAGCCAAATACACCTTTTTTCATTTTTTTCACGAACTTGGCATCCAAAACATGATTTCCTACAAAAAAATACCCAAAACGCATCATGTCAAACAAAACAACCTCAAAAACTTGCATATTTTTATCGTTTTAAGCGTCGTAAGTGCTATATTTCTATAACACATCAACACCCTCAACATACACCGCTTGCATGTCCTTAGGAAAGAAAATACAACATAAGAAAACTAAACTATACACGACAGTTACTTAGGATAATCTAAGCTATTCAATGCAGTCAGTCAACACTTTATGCTCAACACACAACACCCCCTCCTATCTCACTTTTCAAAACCAACTGTGTATGAACTTGAAGCACAACAATATGACACAATGAGGTCAAGGTATGTCATTGTATTAGCAATAGACAACCACACATATGTATAAGTTACACTACCCAAAAGAAGCAAATAGCTAGCAATATGACTTATGTTCCTTTACTATAAAGAAGTCCCACTCACTCATATGAAATAATGCATGTCAATGTAGGGATAATTAAGAGACACTCACAATTAGAAGAGAAGTTCCAATCAATATGCATCAAATACCATAGGCTTTCCCTTATTTTCCTTACCTTAGAATTTAGACAGTTAAGTTAGCATCACTATAGGACTTTTCTCGACATGTAATGTAGGCTTGGGGGGATGGTATGGTACATATGGACATATCAAGTGACTATGCCTCTTTGTCACTACACTAACCTTGGGGTCTCACTTACTAGCCAATTTTTATTTTATTCCACATTTTTATTATTTATTGCACATTCAGGTTAGGTATGGTCTCTATCTTTCTTTTCCACTTTTTCTTTTCTTTTGCTACCACACCCATTCCTACTTTTTTTTATATTTTATTTTAACCTTCTATATACCCATTTTACACTATGCACACCTATAATTGCCTCCCTCAACTTAGGCATTTTTCTTTGCTTAGGTGCACAATGTCCAAGGAGGACCAGGGCCAAAACAGGTTCATTGTATCATAAATGGGAAGTTGAAAGGTGAAAAAAAAGAAAACATGCTATAAGGCTCATAACAGGGATCAAGGGTTACTATTTCATAAATGGAAGGTCATTTAGGCTAAAAGTGGACTAGAATAAAAAAATGGCCTATGATCCTTTCCTAACTATCCATCATTCAACCAAGGCAAGACTAACCAGGAAAGTTCAGAATTTAACACATAAAGGGAACTAAGTAGCATCTCACACAAACATGGAATGACATGACCCAAAACTGGGCCTTGTCATATGGGCATTTCAATCCTAACAAGGACTGGGTATTGCTCTGTTAACCTAACCATCACATCAATCCACAAGTGTCGAATGAACTTCAAATACGTAACAAGATCGCAAAAACAAGACTAATAAATATAACTTAAGAATTTCTAACCATTCCATTAATGTCAACATACCAAACCAACATACCCAAGTCCATAGTCATCCACAAAGCCTCTACAAATACAAAATTTATAATATGTTGGGATATGCCCTCGATAATAGCTAAAAACTAATTCTAAAATAAGTCTATGACATAAGATAGAAAGAATATGAAATATATGCCTTCCGAAGTATGGAAGCACACCACATCAAAGTTAATACACAAATAATTCAAACACCTGGTCACTGCTCAGAAAGAAAAGAAGAAGCTTCGGCCCCTGTGTCACATGGAGACACAATGTTCGGAGATAGTTAGCAGTTGGAGCACTAGCATATAACTTAAGAGTAAGGATAAAATAATGTCATTATTCAAAATCAAGTCAAACCATCATACACAACCAGATTTATATGCATGTCATATATTTAGATATATATAAATACATGAAGTACCAACAAAAGGGACAAGGCTTAGCATTCATTATGGAGCACTCGATCATATGTCCTGGAGTAGAGTAATTTAACCTTCCAACCTTATAGTTTAGAGGGATTAAAATTCCCAATCGTGTTAGGAAATTTAACTCTAACCATAAGCCATCTTATTTATCGGGAACGTGGACTCTAACCACAAGCCATCTTATTCATTGGGCAAGTGGACTCTAACCACAAGATGTTTTTATTAGGTAAGTGGACTCTAACCACAAAACGCCTTATTAGGTAAGTGGACTCTAACCAAAAGCCATCATATTAAGAAAGTAGGCTCTAAACATAAGTCGTTGTGACCATTACAAGTCGACATTGGGAGTCTAACTCTTTTGTCCATGCATTAATATCATTCAATTCAACATTCAAGGACTTTAACTAATTCAAGCCACCAAGGATATAATTCAACACCATATATAACCGCAAGGTCTTTTTAAAACCATTTATCAATCAATAACTTTAATATGTCTATATCTTAGTTTCAATCACCATTCAAGTCAAATTATGGTTATCAATACCTTTAACAAATCATTCATTATTTACTATCATTCATACCTAAAGATTTAGTTCAATCACATCATCTTTAGGGACTCAAACCCCTTTCAACCAATCAAATCACCAAGATTACTGTGATACCCATGCCATTTCTTAGCTTAAAATCATCTCAAGAATGTTAGAACTTAATTTGAAATACAAAACCATTCTTGTACACATGGTATTTTTAAGATTTCAACCTTCTATCACGTGGAAAATTGAGTGAGCTTTTCATCGATACCAATTTCGCCCAAGTCCAATAATGGAGAAAAAAGTTATACCCATTTTATTCCAGCAAGTCAGCCTGGCAACTGAGTGATGACATATCTGATGGGCCGTCACATATCTGATGACTTATCAGACACGCCCTCAGACTTAGGCAGAACCCATCAATTTTAGCTACCAGGTGATGACATATCTGACGGGCCATCACAGATCCGATGACTTATCAGCCATGTCGTCAGACTAAGGCAGAAACCCACCAATTTTAGCTCCCAGGTGACAACATGTCTGATGGGCCATTATAGACCTGACGGCTTATCAGCCCATGTCATCAAGCTTAGACATACCAGCTCCCAGGTGATGACCTGGGCTGATGGTCTATCACAGATCTAACGGCTTATCAGCCTTGGCCGTTAGCTGATAATTTCAGCAACTGGGAAGTGATTTCATAGGGGTATTTTGGTCCTTTTCCCTCACCCTAAACCATACCCCCACGACATAAAACACCAAAAATACATAATTAGATATTGGTATTTAGTTTCAAAAACTCTTATCCCTCTTTGTTCCTAAGAACAAACTTAGGGTTTCTTGTCAATTAACTTCAAGACCCCATCACACTCCCCACAAGATATTCAAGAATTAAGATTCCCAATCCAAGAACATTCAAGAAAGGTCGATTCTCTTTTAAGATTCAATCACTAAGGTATGCATAGTGTTCATTCATGGACCCCTTTCGTCCATGTAGTCCAAGAATCTCTTTTATAAATTCAAGATTATGAATCTTCTCTATGAATTTCATGATTGGGCTATTTTTGTTCATGTTGATAATGAGAAATTTAATTGTAATCCATGTTGAGTGATTAATTCCATGTGAGTTGATTAGTATAAATATAGATTCATGCAAACCTATGACTAAACCCTTGAATGATGAAATTGGGAGTGAACCATGGGGTTTAATTGTTATACAATGATGGTTACATGTACTATGCCTGCAATATGTTTGATTTAATGCCTAAATGAAGGAAAAGTGCCAAATTAGCATGATATCATTAAATCCCCATGTATGTACAAGTTTATGCCTATCACATGTTTGATGAAATGCTTCAGTAAATGTATTATGGTGATTATTATGTATTCAAGTAAATTTTGTATTATGATGAGGGGGATAAACACTGTCTGATAAGGGATTCACCATTCTCGTACAGGGGATACTATTAGAGGAGGGTCACCCATAGCTTGTCTTACCGGTGGTGCGATATTGACACCCTTCCAATTGGGGTTACAGATTGGACCCCAACTCAGCCATAATGGCGTATCAAGGTTATGTCGATTAGATAACTACTTCCCACAGTTTCATGTTACAGAATCAGAGCTGTCAGATACAATCAATCAGTCTCAGTAATATAACTCAGATAGTTCTTCAGAATTTAGGACTGTCAGATACAGTCAACTCAAATATAGTACAAAACTCAGATAGTTCCATCAGATTTAGGACTGTCAGATACAGTCACCCATGTTATCAGTTGTATTTAGATACAGTATTTCATGTTATTATTCATATTAGTTATTAGCTTGTCATGTTTTCAGTATTTAGGTTCAGTAATTATGTTATCACGTTGTCAGTTACAGTTACGTACTTATGCATGCACTCTCACGTTCATGCTAGACAGTCAATTAGCATTAATTATGCATGTGAACCCTTGCATATATACTCAGTATATTCCATTGTTCTGACATATTTGCACTATGGTACTTTCTTTTTATGTTACACCGTAGGTTAAGAGACACAAGTTCTGGAACAGTAGTAGATTCCAGTCTCACCAGTCAGAGCTAGAAGTCAACCTTATCTTTCGAGGACATGATTATTTCTCTACTATCTCATTAATTAATTTATTAGTTGGAGTTAGTTGGGGACATATCCCATCAACTCCATCCTTTCTCAGACAGTCATGTTTAGAGGCTTTCAGACTAGATACAGACTATCATATTTCAGATTTTAGTATTTTTAATCTTTTTTTGGGTATTCTATTGCCCCACTTATATATTTTATTATTCAAATTTTTTAGTATTGAACCTTATGGCCTTTCAGTGCATGTTTCTGCATTATCATGTTATATTATGCAGTGTACAGGTACAAATATCAGTCATGGGTTAGCTTGTGGTCCTTCGGGGTCATGAGCACCGTGTAGCATTATGAGTACAAGATTTGAGGTGTTACAAACTTGGTATCAGATCCTAAGGTTCAATAGTGTTCTAGGAAGTTTGATAGCCGTATCTAGTAGAGCCTTGTACATGGGTGTGTTACGTGCCACATTTATGTGCAAGAGGCTATGAGATGCTTTAAGAATAGTTTCCCTTCTTTTAGTATTCATGTCGTGCCAGTGAGCCTAATCTCAAGTCAATCTCTCAGTCTAATCCATTTCTCCCTTTCTTCTACAGAATATGCCTCCTAAAAGAAAAAACGGAAATCAGTTAGTCCCTCAGCCCGAAGAACCTTTGGGCGATCATGTTTCTCAGGCAGAGTTCAGGGATGCATTCATAACTCTTTCTCAATCAGTCGCCACTCAGAATGAATGGACAATAGTTATTTCAGCCAACCCAGTGGCCAACTCAGCCGCAGCTAGGATTTGAGACTTCACCCTAATGAATTCTCCAACTTTTCTCAGGTCTAAGGTAGATGAAGAACCTCAAGAAATCATTGACTAGGTTCAAAAGATGACAGATATCATGGGGGTGACTATTATTGAGAGTGCTGACCTAGCTGCATACCAGTTGCAGGATGTGGCTCATGCTTGGTTCAAATAATAGAAGTCAGAATGGTCCGACGATGCAGGTCCTGTAGAGTGGGAGGAGTTTGTCACTACATTTTTAGACAGATTCTTTCCTTAAGAGCTTAGAGAGGTTAAGGTTCTAGAATTCATCAACCTCAGATAGGGAAATATTATGGTGAAAGAGTATTCTCTTAAGTTTACTCAATTAACCAAATATGCCCCTCATATGGTTGCAGACGATAGAGCCAAGATGAGTAAGTTTTCTTTAGAGGTAAATGATAACATGGTAAATGAGTGCAGATACGCCATTCTGAATAGCGACATGACTTTATCCAGGCTTATGACTCATGCTCAACAGATAGAAGAGTAGAAAATTAAGTAGAGGGAGAACCAGAAGACGAGAGCAAAGACAGGTAGTTTCAACTTCGCTCAGCCTAAGTCAGAGGGAGGCAATCGTTCTCAGTTTTACCCTAAGTCATCAGTTCCAGCTCCTTCTTCAGCCAATGCTTCAGCTCCAAAGTTCAGAGATAGAGAGCCAGGCTCTAAGTCTCAGGGAAGTGTCAACAATGCCCTAACTAAATCCCCTTTGTCAGACTTGTGATAAGAACTACAAGGGTGCTTGCAGAGCTGGAAGCAATGTCTATTTTGACAGTGGTAATCCAGGACATTGAGTTAGAGACTGCCCTTAGTCAGTTTATTAGAGTTATCTCCGCTCCTCAGCTCAGTCCGGTCGCTTGAATCAGTAGGGTGCCACCACCAGTGTTACTAGTGGGAAACGTCCAAATCATCTTTATGCTCTTCAGACTCGACAATATCAGGAAAATTCTCCTGATATAGTTACTGGTATGTTATAGATCTTTTATGTGCATGTATATGCTTTGCTAGATCCAGGAGCTTCTTTGTCTTTTGTTACTCCTTATATAATAGTTGATTTCGGAATCAGTCCCAAAATTATAGTAGAGCCCTTTTCAATTTCTACCCCAGTGGGTAAAACCATCATAGCTCAGCGAGTATACAGAAACTGTCCGATTATGATATTTTAGAAAGTTACTTTAGCAGACTTAGTCAAATTAGATATGAATGATTTTGAGTTCATTCTTTGTATGGATTGGCTCCATTCCTGCTATGCCACAGTCAACTATAGAAACAAAATAGTTCAGTTTTAGTTCTCGAATGAACCCATCCTTGAGTGGAAGGGTAGTGTATCTGCTTTTAGAGGTCAGCTTGTTTCCTACCTTCGGGAAAGGAAAATGATATCTAAGGGATGTGTCTATCATCTTGTTCATGTTAAGGATTCCAGTTTTGAGACTCCCAGTGTTGAATCAGTCCCTATAGTAAGTGAACATTTAGATATCTTTCCAAAGATCTTCCAGGAATTCCTCCCAAAAGGGAAATAGACTTCGACATTGATCTTCTTCGAGATACTCAGCCCATCTCTATTCCGCTATACATAATGGCACCAATAAAACTCAGAGAATTGAAAGAACAGTTGAAAGATCTCTTAGATAAGGGATTCATCAGACCTAGTATTTCCCCGTGGGGTGCTCCAGTATTATTCGTGTGCAAGAAATATGGTTCCCTCATAATGTGTAATGACTGCCATCAACTCAATAAGGTCACACTAAAGAACAAGTATCCTTTTCCCAGAATCGATGACTTATTTGACCAACTTTAGGGTGCCAGCTATTTCTCTAAGATAGAACTCAGATTCGGCTATTATTAGCTCAGAGTTGGAGAATGTGACATCTCGAAAATAACTTTCCGTACTTGGTATGGTCACTTCGAATTTGTAGTCATGTCATTTGGTCTTACCAATACCCCAGCCGCTTTCATAGACTTGATAAACCGTGTGTTCAAGTAGTACTTGGACATGTTCATCATAGTCTTCATAGATAATATTCTGGTCTATTCCCACAGTGAGCGAGATTATACATACAATCTGAGAACAGTACTTCAGACTCTCAGAGATCATCAGTTATTCACCAAATTCAGTAAGTGAAAATTTTGGATAAGGCCAGTAGAATTCCTTGGTCATATCATTTCTGGTGATGGCATTAGAGTAGATCATCAAAAGATCGAAGCAGTAAGAAACTGGCCTCGCCCAGTCTCTCTATCAGATATCAGGAGTTTCTTGGGTTTGGCTGGCTATTACAGATGGTTCATTGAGGGTTTTTATTCAATTGCATCTCCTATGTCCAGATTGACTCAGAAGAAAGTCAAGTTTTAGTGGTAAGACCCTTGCAAGAAGAGTTTTTAGGAATTGAAGACTCGACTCACCTCAGCTCTAGTCTTAGCTTTTCCAGATAGTCCAGATAGTTTCGTAGTGTATTGTGATGCATCCAGAGTAGGTTTGGGTTGTGTACTTATGTGGAATGGTAAGGTCATATCCTACGCCTCTAGACATCTTAAACCCCATGGGAAGAATTATCCTACTCATGATCTTGAGTTATCAGCCATAGTCTTTGCCTTGAAAATTTAAAGGCATTTTCTCTACGGAGTTTATGTAGATGTCTTCATAGATCATAAGAGCCTTCAATATGTCTTTTCTCAGAAAGATCTGAATCTTTGTCAGAGAAGGTGGTTAGAGATCTTGAAAGATTATGACATAAGTGTCCTTTATCATCTGAGCAAGGCCAACGTAGTGGCCGACGCTCTCAGTTGATTGTCCATGGGTAGTGTTTCTCACATTGAGTAAAGTAAGAAGAAGTTAGCTCAGGAAGTCCATTAGCTTGCCATACTAGGTGTTTACTTAGTCGAATCTTCAGAGGGTGGTGTATATATTCTGAGTAGTTTAGAATCATCTCTAGTTTCCTAGGTAAAAGAAAAGCAAGATAGAGATCCCAACCTAGTCAAGTTAAACGAATCAGTTCAGGATTAGAAAATAGAGGTTTTCTCCCAAGGGGGAGATGGTGTTCTTAGTTGTCAAGGTCATCTCTGTGTTCCAAATGTAGATGGCATAAGACAGTGAATTCTTGTAGAAGCCCATGGTGCGCATTACTCTATTCACCCAGGGGCCACAAGGATATACTGAGACTTACGGGAGATCTATTGGCGGAGTGGGTTGAAGAGAGATATTGCAGAGTTTGTGGCTAAGTGATTTACATGTCAGTAAGTTAAGCTAGAGCATCAGAAGCTTAGTGGGTCCATTCAGGAGTTCAGTATTCCTACTTGGAAGTGGGAAGTTGTGAACATGGACTTCGTAACGGGTTTGCCTCGAACTCTTCATCAATATGATTCAGTTTGGGTCATTATAGATAGAATGACCAAATCAGCTCATTTTCTTCCAGTTCATACCTCTTATTCAGCAGAGGATTACTCCAAACTCTACATCAGAGAGTTGGTCAGATTGCATGGTGTTTCATTATCTATTTTCTCAGACAGAGGTACCCACTTCACCTCTCAATTCTGGAAAGCGTTCTAAAAGGGTCTTGGTACCTAAATTTATCTCAGTATAGCTTTTTATCCTCAGATAGAGGGTCAAGAAGAAAGGACCATTCAGACTTTAGAAGATATGCTAAGGGAGTGTGCAATTGATTTCAAGGGTAGTTAGGATAACCACTTACCTTTGATTGAGTTTGCATACAACAACAACTATATTCCAGTATTCGGATGGCTCCATTCGAAGCTCTCTATGGTCGGGAATGTAGATCTCAAATTGGTTGGTTTGAAGTTAGTGAGGCCTCTGTCATAGATCCTGACTTAGTATTCGACGCCTTAGAAAAAGTCCAGTTGATCAGACAAAGTCTCCGGGCTGCACAGACCTGACAGAAGTCTTATGCAGATGTGCATAGAAAGGATCTCGAGTTTGAGATCGGTGATTTTGTCTATCTAAATATCTCTCTCATGAAGGGAGTGAAGCGATTCGGCAAGAAGGGAAGGCTCAGTCCCCCATATATCGTTCCCTTCAAAATTCTCAGTCGCTTTGGCAAGGTAGCTTTTAAGCTTGAATTGCCTTCACATCTAGCTTTAGTTTATCCAGTCGTCCACGTTTCTTTGCTCAAGAAGTGCATAGGTGACCCAACAGTAGTAGTCCCTATTTAGAGCATCGATGTTCTAAATAGACTCTCTTATGAAGAGATTCCAATCTAAATCTTAGACTATCAGACTCATAGATTGAGGAACAAAGAAGTCCCTCTAGTTAAAGTTCTTTGCCGAAATCAGTCCGTTGAGGGAGCTACTTGGGAAGTATAATTAGACATGCACACCAAGTATCCTCACCACTTCTCCACGAAATTAGATCAAGCTCAAGGTAATAGTTCTTCTTAAGCTTACTCAGTTTCATGATCAGTGTTCATCACGAACTTGGTATTCAGTTTCATGTTCATGTTTCCATGATAAACTTGGTATCAAGTACCATTTCATATTTAGTCATGCACTCATGTACCTGTTTAGTTATGTAATTATGCATCAGACATGCATTCTCAATGTGAGAAACTTAGTCCTTCAGAACACCCAGTTATGCATTCATGAATCAGTTACGCATGTATTAGATATGCATGTTCAGTATTATATGTTCAGCTTGTCAGTCAGGCCAGTCATGAGATCATGTTTCAGTTATTCATGTTAAGTACATGTTCAGTCTATTGTTTTCCATCTCAGTCAGTCTCATTCTAGGACTAATGTTCTTAAGGGGCAGATATTGTAATACCTGTGCCTTTTCTTAGCTTGAAATCACCTCAAGGATGTTGGAACTTTATTTGTAATATGAAACCATTCTTGTACACGTGGTATTTATAATATTTCCACCTTTAATGACATGGAAAATTGAGTGAACTTTCCATCGATACCAATTTCGCCCAAATTCGATAATAGAGAAAAAAGTTATACCCATTTTACTCCAGCATGTCAGCCTGGCAACTGAGTGAAGACATATCTGATGGGCCGTCACATATATGAAGACTTATCAGACACGTCATTAGACTTAGGTAGAGCCCATCAATTTCAGCTCCCAGGTGACGACATATCTGACGGGCCATCATAGATCCGATGACTTATCAGCCATGTCGTCAGACTTAGGTAGAAACCCACCAATTTCAGCTCCCAGGTGATGACCTGTCTGATGGGACATCACAGACCTGATGGCTTATCATCCCACGTTGTCAAGCTTAGACAGACCAGCTCCCAGGTGATGACCTGGGCTGACGGGCTATCACAGATCTGGTGGCTTATCAGCCTTGGTCGTCACCTGATAATTTCAGCAACTGGGAAGTGATTTAGTAGTGGTATTTTGGTCTTTTCCCTCACCCTAAACCTTATCCCCATGACATAAAACACCAAAAACACGTAATTAGATATTGGTATTTAGTTTCAAAAGCTCTTAACACTCTTTGTTCCCAAGAAAAAACTTAGGTTTTCTTCTCAATTAACTTCAAGACCCCATCACACTCTCCACAAGATATTCAAGAATTAAGATTCCCAATCCAAGAACATTCAAGAAAGGTCAATTCTCTTTCAATATTCAATCACTAAGGTATGCGTAGTGTTCATTCATGGACCCCTTTCGTCCATGAAGTCCAAGAATCTCTTTTCTAAATTCAAGATTATGAATCCTCTCTATGAATTTTATGATTGGGCTGTTTTTGTTCATGTTGATAATGAGAAATTGAATTCCAATCTATGTTGAGTGATAAATTTCATGTGAGTTGATTAGTATAGATATTGATTCATACAAACCTATGACTAAAACCTTGAATGATGAAATTGGGAGTGAACCATGGTGTTTAATTGTTATACAATGATGGTTACATGTACTATGCCTGCAATATGTTTGATTTAATGCCTAGATGAAGGAAAAGTGCCAAATTAGCATGATATCATGAAATCCCCATGTATGCACAAGTTTATGCCTATCATATGTTTGATGAAATGCTTTAGTAAATGTATTATGGTGATTATTATGTATTCAAGTAAATCATGCTTTGTTAGTTTCCTTTTTTCTAGTCCTGGGGGTACCTATACTTGAAACATTAGCTGTGTTCCTAGATCCATGCCATGTTTTCATGATACTCTCAGTCAAGCTATGAATTCTTAGACTTCAGACAGTTTTATGACTTAGGAAATCTCCATGATCTCAGGAAATGAATCAGTTGTCAGATATCAGTAGTATTCTGTTAGTCAACAGAAATTTAGTAATTCAGCCTATGTTCAGTTCAGTTAAATCATGTTCAGTATATTCAGATAGGAGTATAAATTAGCACCGAGGGAACCCAAAGATGGGGACACACACTATCATATGAGGGTGTGATCCTTAACAGTCATCTTTGCGTTCTAGAACTATGTAGCCAGCATAGGTCGAGACATCAACACTGTCTATAAGGGTTGATGAGGTGGATAAGCACTGTTAGATAAAGGCTCCACCGTTATCGTACAGGAGGGACCATCATAGAAGGGTCATCCACAGTTTGTCCTTACCAGTGGTGTGGTATTGACACCTTTCTAATTGGGGTTACAAATTGGACACCAACTCATCCATAATGGCGTATCAGGGGCATGTCGGTTAGATAACTACTTCCCACAGTTTCATGTTATAGAATCAGGGCTGTCAGATACAGTCAATCAGTCTCAGTAATAGAACTCAGATTGTTCTTCAAAATTTAGGACTGTCAGATACAGTACGAAACTCAGATAGTTTCATCAGATTCAGGACTGTCAGATATGGATACCCATGTTATTATTTGTATTCAGATACAGTCTTTCATGTTATCAATCATATCAATTATTAGCATGTCATGTTATCAGTATTCGGTTCAGCAATCGTGTTATCACGTTGTCAGTTACAGTTATGTACTTATGTATACACTCTCACGTTCATATTAGACAATCAGTTAGCATTAATCATGCATGTGAACCCTTGCATATAGCCTACCTCACATGCATACTCAGTACATTCCATTGTACTGACACATTTGCACTATGGTCCTTTCTTTTTATGTTACACCATAGGTTCAGAGACACGAGTTCCAGATCAGCAGTAGATTCCAGTCTCAGCAGTCAGAGATAGAAGTGAGCCTCATCTTTTGAGGACATGGTTATTTCTCTATTATCTCATTAATTAATTTATTAGTTGGAGTTAGTTGGGGAAATATCCCATCAACTCCTTTCTTTCTCAGACAGTCATGTTTAGAGGCTTTCAGACTAGATGCAGACTATTATGTTTCAGATTTCAGTATTTTTAATTTTGTTTTGGGTATTATATTACCCCACTCAGATGTTTTATTATTTATATTTTGTTCATTATTGAACATTGTGGCCTTTCAGTGCATGTTTCCGCATTATCATGTTATATTATGCAGTGTACATGTACAAATATCAGTCATGGGTTAGCTTGTGGTCCTTTGGGGTCATGTGCATCATGTAGCATTAAGGGTTCCAGATTCTAGGCGTTACAGTTACCAATTAACTTATTACACGGACAACTAGGCCTTTACAAAGTCATTTACCAAACATCCGTAATCATTAAGCCAGTGCCTTAGTTCAAAACACTATTAACATATAAGTAGTTATTTCTCTTAGACATTTTCACAAATACCTTACCTTTACCATGACCAAAATCAAAGTAAAAATCATCAAGCATAGGGTTACTCATGAACCTTTTGTTAAAACAGAATCAACATGTACCCATATGCACAAACCATCACCAAAACATGTATAAACACAAGTTTGAACAAGATAAAACAATACTCATCACTATGCATCAAACCCTCAATATTTGGTTTCAAAACCCACCATTCAAGAATAAAAAATGATGTTTAAAACACATGGTATTTTAGAAATAAAAATGAGGGAAGAGTCCCATGACTTATACAAGATCATTCTTGGAATGAACTTGACCACTTTAGCCTCTAGAAGAACACCTCTTGAAACCCTAGCCTCCAATCTTTTTAAAGAAGTTTAAAGTGTGTTTAGGAATGTTTTGGTATTTTATTAGAAAAGAATGAGGGGCCAAACAATGTTATAAGTCATGGATCATAAGGGTATAGGGGTGTGAAATATCAAAAATGTCCTCAACTTAAAAATTGAAAATTAAACCTAGGAGGGTACGACATCCATATGCAAACCATACCCTAGGGTATGAGTGGTACCCTAACTCATACCCTAGACCTTACCATGGACCATTAAACTATCCAGCATACGACCATGCTAGACTAACTCCTTCCCAATAGTATGATAAGTACCCTACAACTCGTACCCTTGTTAGATTGCACTGGGTCAAGCTCAAGATATCATATGACTTGTCAACTTATGACTATTACCCTAACATATGACTTAGGAGGGGAAAAACCGTACCTTGGACATAATGTTATCAACCTAAATAGATCATCATACGAGAGGGTGGGTACTAGAAAGTATCCTAACATACGAGGTGTATAGTCAAACCGTACCCTACCCAGAATCTCAAAACTTAGGGAATATTCTAAGAGACAAAAGCCAAGGTGTTTTAATTCGCCCCCACTTTGGATTATTCATCATTGAATGACGGTTAAGGAAAGCATAAGACTGAGTTAACACATCATTAAACATCATAACAAACCTGTAATCAAGTTAGAAAACTTAAATATACAAGAAAGATAAGAAAATCAACACATACCTTAAGGATGAGTTTCTAGAATAGGGAACAAATGCGGTTACTTGGACTATATGTCCTCTCACGCCTCCCTAGTAGCTTTCTCAAACTTTTGGTTCCTCCATAGAACCTTCACTAAATCCACCTCTTTCATTCATAACCGACGAACTTATCAATCCAAGATCTTCACTAGGACCTCTTCATAGGAAAAAGAGTCCGAAATACCAACATCCTCCAAGGGAACAACCAATAAAGGATCACCTATACATTTTTCACAACATGGACACATAGAATAAAGGATGAATGGAGGTCAAACTATAGGGAAATCCTAACCCATAGGCAGCAATATCACCCCTTTTCAAAATCAAATATGGACTAAAATACTGGGGACTAAGCTCCCTCTTTTCACAAAACTGCATCACACCCTTCATGGGAGATACCATCAAGAATGCCCAACCGCCAATATTAAACTCCAAATCCCTATGCCTCACATCCACATAGGGATTTTGACAACTTTAAGAGGCTTTTAGACTATCATGAATCACCTTCACATTCTCCAAGGGTTGGTGAACCAAATCAGGGACAAGAAACTTACCTTCACCAACTTCATTTAACCCAATAGGAGAACGACATATCCTAACATACAATACCTCAAAATGAGCCAAACCAATACTATAATGGTAACTATTGTTATAGGCAAATTTAATCTAAGGCAAATCATCATACTAACTACCACCATAATCAATCACACAGGCACAAAGCATATCTTCTAATGTTTGGATAGTCCTCTTCCCTTGTCCATTTATATATGGGTGGAAAGAGATACTAAGTCGCACCTTAGTTCACAAACCTTTCTGCAATGACAACTAAATCTGAGATTAGAACAAAGTACCATGATCTAAGATAAAAGAAATCGAAGCACCATGTAACTTCACAATCTCCATCAGATACAACTTCACTATCTATATCATAAACCACCTATATATCCTCTACACACAACCATAGATGTACCTCAGAGGCATGTATGGGTATAGGCTCTACCCCTGTTATGCTGGTGCATCATGGGAAGCTTGATATGAACCCTCCTCAGACTGGGGTACATCCAACTACTGTCATGCATGGCGGTACAATCCTTAAACTAGTGTACCACTCATGACTTATCTTAATCTGCATCCTTTGGATAAATCTTGGGACCCCTTCTCAGACTAGGGGTTCTGAGCTACAACCTGTTTACCTTACTCTTAATATTTATCCTCCTCCTCCTCCTTCTCCTTATCGTCATCATCTGGTAGAGGAGTGTGCAAGGGTGATATTCAGGAAGACTTCATCCTTGGATGGGATTCTCACTTTGCGTGTCACCTCAATTATAGTGTCTCTATATTACTGAATTGGGTACACATCAACCAAACCATTAGGGTCGGGATACTCATCCCGTCTCCTAGATATCTTACCCTTCTTATTCTTAGCCACTTTAGGTTCCATGAGTACCTTTAAAAACCAGTCGTTAGTTTCCAATAAAAGTGACGGATTGTAAAAGTTGGAAAAACTCAAAATTTTAAAAGTTTGAATTTTTCCTCAATTTTCACACCTCTATAACTTATTTTAAATCTCAATAAGTCCAATGTGCACAAAGGTACCAACAATCATGATTTTCAAAGAAAACTAAAAATGCTCAAGCCTTGGTATTATTCTGATCATTCAAGTTCAAATAGGGCCTAACATTAGAATTTAATTCAAAACGAGGTCCAACATTGAGATTATAGGCTACTTCAAGGCTCCTACACACAAGCATGATAAATTCTATATATTTCTCATGGGAATAAACATATCAAATTGATTATAGAATAAATAAATCAATACATAACCATTAGGAGCCGAGAAAGTTACCTCTTTTATTAAAATTCAAAAGTGAACAATGATGAAATCAAGCAAAACCAATGTTGGAACTTGTTCTTAGTGTGTTGGGAAATGTTGGTCTGTCAGATAAGTTTCAATTTAGCCTTTACTTAAGTATGGGGTTAGCATATATTTTGAGAGAAAGTTTGAATTTAGAGAGAAAAGTAAAGTTTTGAGGATTTGAATGTGTTGGAATGAAGTTAAGGATGTTTAAATATAGATAGAGGGTGGGGGGCTGTTTTGATGTCTTATGTAAGTTTTGGTAAGCCCAAAATTTTAATTAAAATCTGGTCCCACAAATGACCTAGCTGCGACAACTACATGCACTTGCCACATACAGCCAGGCATGGGGTGCATGTGCCACATGTAGCCAGCATGTGCAGGGCCAAAATTTTGGCTTTCTTTCTGCAGTCTAGACTTGGTATTTTTAAATTTACCTAGCTACTCATGGTCCCGAAACATAAGTTTATGGTCCCAAAAGAATAAATATGTACCAAAGTCCACAACTTTCCATTCTTATCCTCAAAAATTCATTTTTCAATTTAATACACAACATACCTAGACTGTGTGGGACTTGTGACCCTGATGGGTTGATCACAAATTCCCCTTAACTGGAAATGGATGAATGTAGAAATTTTTGCATATTCCAGATAAGTCCAAAAGATAAAAACCTACAAAATAAAAACAACAAAAATATGAACACAAAAATAGTAGGTTGCCTCCTACTCAGCGCTTGATTTAATATCGCGGCACGATGTGGCTATGTTGGTTACTCAGAATTCACCAATATGTCCATGGGTCCTCCCATGTAGTGCTTAATTTAACATCATGGCAAGATGCAATTATCTTGCTTACTCAGAATTCATCAAGATACCCATAGAAGTATCCTCCAGGGTTATCAATCTGATAAATAACCGATGCCACCCTTATATCTGTAGGCTGCTTCTTTAATTTTAGTATGTTAAATGTGGATTCCTTACCATTAACTTTGAATTTCAATTGTCTTTTCTCCATGCCAACCATTGTTCTACTTGTGGACATAAATGGTATTCCTAGTGTAATAGGCATCTCAGTTCAAACATTACAATCCATAATGACAAAGTCAGCTGAAAAGATAAAGTTATCAACTATTGTGATCACATCAAATAAAATTCCCACTGGTTTCTTCACTGTGTGATCATCCATCAACAGTCTCATTAAAGATAGTTCTGGAGGGTTCAAACCCAATTGGTTTAATATAGCCAGCGACATCAAATTTAAGCTGGCTCCAAAGTCTCAAAAGGCTCTGGCAAATAGGGATGAACCAATAGTACATGGTATAGTGAATGCTTCAGGATCACCCCTTTTCTAAGCCAAAGACCTCGTATTGACTGCACTGTAGTGTTGTAAACCGTCAACATACTCAATCATTGCTCCTTTCTTCTTTGTGACAAATTTCTTCATAAACCGGGAATATCCAAGCATCTTCTCTAATGCCTTAAGAAGTAGAATATTTAAGCTTAATTCTTTCAGCATCTCTAATAATAACTTAAATTTTCCTTCTTCTTATTTTTTCTTTAGTTACTTAGGAAAAGGTGGAGGCGGTCTCAGAATTTGTCTTATTTTCTTATCAATAATAGAACCCTTACCTCTTTCCTTACCAACTACATCATCATCACCTATTTTCTTTTCTGACTCCACAACAGGTGTCTTATCAATAGCGGCTTCCACAGTTTATAGTGGGGGGATCCATAGTAGTGATACCACTCCTTGTGGTAATAGCAAGGACATGACTGCCATTTTTCTAATTATGCACAATGTTGCTCGAAAGGGTACTTGGCTGCCTCTGTTTATGAGTTTCTAGCATCTTCCCGAATAGTACTCCAACCGCTTGATAGCAGTTGCATGGGATTTGACATTCTAGGTCAACCTGAAATATCAGCCTTAATCTCCTTAAGGTCGATCTCTTATTTTCTTGTCCCTTTACCAACTTGGTCAATATCTCTTCCATTCTCAATTTTGCATCTCATTTGCTAGGAAGAATATACCTAACTCCCTTCTCTCTATAGCCATCCATCTTTCTCCAGTCACTATATCACTCTTTATTACGGTCTTTATATTAATTAGACTAGTTCAAAACTTGGTTTCCTTACCCTTGGGTTCGAAACCCACCAACTGACGATCTAGATAATTTTCATCCTTCTTAAATTTTGATTCATAACCTTTTAATGCTGAACCCTGTGCTGCTACCACATTCACTTTTTTAGAACTTGTTGCTATAAACTACTTTGCCAGAAACCCAAGATCTGTTCTTTAAGTATAATCTCTTACACTACTAAATCATCAGCTGCTTTTTGGTTGCATGAGACACCAATAACATATGTTCTAGATCCCTTATTATCTTTCTAAGTTTTCTACCCTTGGTTTGTGAGTAAGATTTGATATAGCATCTCCGAAGCTATCTCCTAGCATAGTCTCAAAAAACCTCATCTAGATATGGTGTTTTTCATGGCTCTAGAGCTAATGATCAAGGCTATGTAGAATATCTCCAATAAGCTTATCCCTGACATCCGATAGTTGGGCATCACACTCAGCTTCTTCTTAAACCTAAACCATACCTCGCGCATAGATTTTGGCTGTAGCTTCTTAAAATTATAGATCTCTTCCTTAAAATGCAACATCCTGGATGACTGAATGAATCGGTTCAATAATTGTATACATAACTTGTTCCCTGTAGTGATAGATCCTTTTGGCAGTTCCCCTAACCATATAGATTCTTCTGTAAGTGAGAAGGGAAACAACCTTATTCTAAGTGCTTCCTGACTCACCCTTGGATTGGTCTACGAACTACAGATCCTAATAAAATTTGTAAGGTGTATTTTTGCATCATCTATAGGCAAACCTGCAAACCACCCTTCAGATTTAAGAGCTTGATAATTGTACTCGTGATGTCAAACTTGATGCCTGGGAAAAAACAGGAGAAATAATGGCTCTAGTCTCTACCGTCTCAATGTAACCCACATCTTCTTCATCATTTATTTATGGTTGAACATACTGATATGCTGGGATCACTTGAACACGGGAACCTCTAGCTTTGTTTTGATTTCCCCCGAGAGCTTCTCTACGGTATTTTTCCTGTCTCTGCTCAGTTAGGACTGACTCCCTATCTATCCATCGAGCTTCTTCCATTGCCTACCTCTCAATTTTATCTTGAGCTAAAAGCTCATCATCTTTTCAATCAATAATATCATATTCTTCATTGGAAGGAGGGGGAGGTAAAACATCATGAATCCCTTTAGGATTATCATCTCTTATCTGTTCCACTATCCTACTAGGTGTTTGTAGGATACTCTCTAGATTTATATTTTAAGGGAATGCCTCTACTCCGTGTGCTAGGGATACACCGATTTATACCCAACAAATATCAAAAACAAAAAGTAAACCCAAAAACTACAATAACTTCAAATCATAAATCAACATCGTAGTCCCTGACAACGATGCTAAAAGTTGGTGACATACAAGATACTCCTCCACTCAGAAGATGATATGTTCGCTGACAAATATAGTAACCCAACAAAGGTTGGGGTAGAATACAAAGGGAATACATGGAATAGTGTCTCTAAGTTGTTGTAATCAATGAGCTGGATTGAAAAAGTAAACGGGGGGGGGGGTTTAAATATCAATGGCGAACTTGTAGCAATTATCAACTTAGGTTGTATTCAGTCGTAGATGAATACTAAGATTGTGTTCCCTCTGGATTTTGAACTTTATAGGCTTATCATGCTTTATTGAACCAACACCATACCTTGCATGCAGAATCAATAAGTTATGTACCTTCTACAGTCTTTTGGACAAGTAGAAGGATTTTACCCTTTACCTTTTTAGTCTCATGATGTCTCCTTACTAACTATTATCTTGATCCCAGTTAAATATTAACTTTTGAGACTCTAGTTATTTGATGAAATGTAACTATCTTATGTAGAATAACCCTAGTAGCATGAATCGACAATTAAACTCCAAATTATTGTTGTCATTATCAGTTCCTAGTCACTACTCCTCTTTGGGATTAGGCAACAATAATCTAGGCGAGATCCCAGTGTGTGCACCCATTAAGAAAACTATTAAAGTGAAGATAATATATTGCATGCATCAGTATCGATTATGAACAACAATAGCACTTCCCCTACATTGTCAATTTTATAGGGTTTCAACAACCCTAACTAAGGGTTTTTAGCCGCTCATTCTTGTGAAGTGACCAACAACATTCATGATTGAAAGCATAAGATGAAATCACAAAAATCACAAGTAAAAACTCAAAACCATAACTGATTAATCAACTAAAATCAATACAAGAGAACTACAAGACCAAAATTGAATCCCGAAATCAAAATTGGTTTATGAGTATCTAGAGTCTGTTACTTCTACTAAAAAAATATATAAGGGGTATTTATACTATATGCGGAAACCCTAAAATTAAATCCCGAACAAAATAGGAGAAAAAGGGTTGGTAGCTACTTGTGGTCCCTACATGCACCCTTTCCCCGAGTGCATGTGGTACATGCGGCCTGTAGGGTGGGATCATGTAGTGACCGCATATGCAAATCCTGTAGGTTAGATATCAGGATTTTGGATTTCCGGCATATACTTTGACCACATACGGTCTGCATGTTGACTTGGCATGTGTCGTAAGTTATTTTTCAGCTCTTATCAATTCTCGTACATGCTTTGATCACGATCACATCCATAATTGCTCCATAAGTAGCCAAAAATGCCTTTCTTCAACTTTTTCATGAACTTAGAATCCAGAACATGATTTCCTGCAAAACATACCCAAAACACATCAAATCTGACAAAACAACCTCTAAAACCTTCATATTTTCATAGTTTTAAGCATCGAAAGTGCTATATTTCTATAACACATAAACACCCTCAACTTAGAACGTTTGCATGTCCTTAAAAACAAAACACAACACCAAACAAAACTTAACTAAATGCAACACTTAACTAGGAGAATCTAAGCTATTAAAGCCAGTCAGTCAACACTTTAAGATCAACACATAAAACCCCCTGTATAATTTTTTACAACTAGCTATGTATAAACATGAAGCACAACAACGTGACACAATAGGATCAAGTTATGTCATTACATTACCAATAAATAACCATGCATATGTACAAGTTACACTACTCAAAACAAGCAAATAGCTAGCAATATGACTCTTGTGCCCTCACAAAAAAGATCTCCCACTCACTCCTATGAAATAATGCATGTAAATGCAAGGACAATAAAGAGACACTCACACTCAGAAAAGAAGTTCCAATAAATGTGAAACAAGTACCATAGGCTTTCCATTCTTTTCTTTACCTTAGAATTTAGAAAGTTAAGATAGGATCACTATAGGACTTTTCTTGGCTTATAATGTAGGCTTGGGGGGCTGGTATGGTACATATGTACATATCAAGTGACTACCTCTCCTACTAGAAATTTCTTTTTTATTCCACCCTTATTTCTCCCTATTTATTCTTTATTAAATATTCAGGTTGGGTGTCATCTTTTATTATTTTTTTCACTTTTTATAATCATATTTTTCTTTTACTTTTATTTTTTTTCTTCCACACAAAAACACCCTAAACTTTGGCTCATGCAAAATTTCTTTAGTTTTGGACATTCTGGAAAAGGTACGATTTATGGGTACTAGTCGTATGCTAAGATACAGTTTAGTAATCCCTTTCTTTTATGTTTGACAGTGTGTATGGTTTGGTTTCTACCCTAGGTATGACTAGGCATCATACAAATCGTATGATAGTGTACGAGTGGTATGTTGTTAAGTCATATAATATCTTTAGTATGGTCTTGATGATTCTGACCAAGGTATGACTCCAATTGTACCACTCATATGCTGTGATACGAATTGGACTTGTATGGTCGTATGATGATCAGTATAAGGGTCTAAGGGGAGGTTTTGGGTATGAGTAAGGGTACCACTCATACCCTAAGGTACGGTTTATAAGGGTGAGTCATACCTTCCTATGTGTGTTTTTCAGCTTTTAAGTTAAGGGCATTCCAGACATTTCCCACACCAAAGACTTTATGTCCCCATATTATATAACCATTGATGGCCTCTCATAACATACTTGTAAAGATATAAAAACACCAAAAATACTCTGTAAATCTCTCTTGATCATTGGAGGCTAGGGTTTCTACAAGTGTTCTTCAAAGGGATCATGAGCCAAGTTTCCTTCCGTGAATCTTCAAGGAATGTATTACAACTAGAGTCATGTTTTAATGTGTTTTAAACATTTATTATGAATCATAAGTAGTGGTTATGAATACCAGTGTTGAGTTTTTAGGATGCATATTGTTGTGTATTGTTTACTCTTGGTTTAAATTATGTTTTCGCATGTTTTTGGTGGTGTTTTTCATATGTGGGTGCTTGTTTGTTATGGTTAAACAAATGGGTCATGGTTAACCCTAAACTTGATATTTTATGATTTGGTTTTGGTCTTAGTGGTATTCCCTCAACATGTTTGATAAAATGCCTATGAGAATGTTCTACTCTATTGTTGAACTTTGATTGAAGCTATTGCATGGTATGGTTTGGTAATGGAACACTAAATTGGTTTTGAATGGTTTGAAATGGTTTTAAATGGTTTGAGTTGTTTGGGATGGTTAAATGGTGAGGCCTCGATGTCTATGTAATTGTTTTGAATGAAAACCTTGTGGGGTACATGGAAATCCCCTAAGTAAGCCTAATAATGATGTACTTGTGGGGTACAGGGGAGTACCCTAAGGTTGGATAATGACATTGATTGAAATCTATAGTCGGTATGACAATACCACTAATGATAGCCTTGGTTAATATTAAATGGAATTGATGGTTTGGTCTTGTGGTAGTGGTTTTAATTGGGTAATAATGGCGGGGAGTACTATCTAACCATGAAGGCGTAAGTCCAAAGGATGAACACTTGAAACTTATGTTTACAGACATAAGGATAGGTCATGGCTACCTCATAATATACGTATGGGGTACATGGTAATCCTCTATGTATACTTTTATATATGTATCATGGAGAATGAAAGGTACACGAGAATCCTTGTCTCTTGTGTTGTCTTTGATTCATGTGGCTAAACGCATTGGGGCATGTTCAGGGGTTTACATTGGACCCATATAGCTCATCGGTGGTTCTACGAAGTTTAGGCTACACCTAACTAGGTTAATGGTTTCAAAAGAATTGGTAAACCCTCTTTCCTTTCCCGATATAGTTATATATATATATGTATGGCTGTGAATGCATATGGTTGGCTTACTTGGTTTTAAAGGTTGGCATTATTTTATACTTATCCTGAGTGCATGCTAAAATTCACTTGCTAACCCGTCTTTGGGCTCTGTATACCCATGCGATGCAGGAACAAGCTATACTACTCTTCCTGCTCATTGATCGAATTCGGGGATAGTCGTTGTTGGATTAAAGTGGTGAGCTTCCATCTTTTAGAAGGCATCCATTTCATGTCATGAATTACTTTACATACTTTTGTCTTTCCATAGATTTTGGTTTCTGGCTATAGTTGGGGGAATGTCCCAAGTAGATACTCCTTGGTTTGGTTTAGAGGCTTTGTATTGACAATTGTAGATTTGATTATGGAATAATCATGACATATTTATTAATACATTGCATTATAGTTTTTGGTTTGGTTGGTTGGTTATTGGATGAATTGCCTTGGTTAGGTTATTCTAGTGAGTAGACCTATCCCAAAGTCATTATATATTCTATTTTTCTATTTTGTTATATGTTCAGAATTTACCTGACTCATGGTATATGTTGGTTGGTTGGGTTGGGCATCAGGGTCATCTCCGGTCTCAGATGTACTTGAGATGCCTATTACGACAAAAAATGTTTCGGTTCGTGCGACACACCCAACCCTACTTTGTTTTTATTTTATTTTATCCTTCTACATACCCATTTTACACTACGCACCCCTATGATAGCAACCTCAACTTAGAATTTTGCCTGAGTTAAGGTGCACAATGTCCAAGAAGGACTAGGTCCAAATAAGTTCATTGTAACACAAATGTAAAGGTGAAAGATGAAAACAAAGAAATAGGCTACAAGGCTCAAAATAGGGATCCATGGATACTATTTCACGCATCGAGGTCATTTAAGATAATAGTGGACTAAAAGCAAATAGGGTCTTTCATCCTTTCCTAACCAACTATCCTTCAACCTAGGAAAGACTAACCAGATAAGTTCTTAATTTAACACACAAAGGGAACTAAGTAGCATCTCACACACATATGGAAAAGAGTCAATATCACAAGCTACAACTAATCTAATTCATGCAATTATTATTAAGTGATTATCATATCCCTAATTTTAATTCCATAACAAGATCCACAATATTCACACATATATACATTCACACAGTTCTAACACATAATTTTTTTAGGGGTATCATTTTTCTCACATATCAATAAAAACATGACACTACACTAAATACTTAAATATCTCCAAATTAGAATAAAAAACACAACATAATATGAAACAAAAAACAATATGACATAAATTATCCTAGACATATAAGTTGTACAACCATACGACGGTCGACAGGAAAAAAAACACAACAATAAAAACCTGTGGCATCTATGGTATATCCCAACTCCAACTAAAAAACTGTGCACTATCCTCAATGTGTGTAAAGACTATAAAATAAATGGAAGTAATAACAAACTTGGGATGTACTAAGCATCCATGTAAAGATCATTCTCAGATAAGGGTAGATCATCTGGTGAAGGTGGTGGTGGCGGTAGTGCACTATTAGGATATTCACCCACTGCTATCTCTATATGCCTCTACCTATCAAAAACTTCAGTTTCTATCGAATCATATTTGTCCCTTTTAAGGGACTGTCATAAGGCATTTCAAGATCCGACAAGTTGTGGATGTGACCTCTTTTGGCCCCAACTATCGTGACATCATCATCATCATCCGCTAAGAAGTCAAAATATCTGGGTGCACGCGGAGGTTATATTTGGACCATAGGGGTATGACAAAAGGAGTGGCGGCTACATATCTATTCACAATATATATATCTCCTCTATAATCAGGGCTTTATCTGGTACCTCTTTCTTTGTAAATTAGGTTATAACTCATCTCTCAAACTCATCAAGACATTACTAAAAGTAAGAAAGTAGCTCAGAAAAGGTAGATCTTTGTGTGGCCTTCCATCCGTCCTCTACCCTATAAAATATAGTCTGAACCCCTGAATGCATCTTCTCATATAGGGTAGTCATCTTGGCCTCAATAACTCACAACCGAGCCTCAGTAGCCTTCTAACTATCCACTAAACTCTTTAAAAACTTTCAAGATATAGTAATTATTCTTGTAATAGGAGTTATAGTGGATGGGTAAGTAGGCTATGAAGATACGTCAACCTTATCTGAGGTCGATGCCTGGGCTGATGAAGAAGTGGATGGCCTTCTCTCACCATAAGTACTCATATTTGGGTCCTCTTTTTACTCACCTATCTTATTATCAACACCAACTACCATATTTTTTCTATGTGTATCACAAGGCTATGTGGAAATTGATAAGCCCTCATTCTTGGCCTGAGGTACCGCGACAGGCTCTCTAGATTTCTTGGAAAGTCTTGGATGTGAAAGATACTTCATACTATTTATTAGTGCAATAGTTATCACAAGTACCTGCTCATCTACTCCCAACATCTCAAGTACACCAGCCTCATCACATAGTCTCTCAATCATGCATGGAAATAGGAAATTCGTCATCTCCCCAAATGCTCTATCATGGATCTCATAAAGAGGATGGATACAAAATCAATAGCATATCAAGACATCATACTAGAAACCAGGGCTGCACCCTTACAAGTTAATGTATTATCTAAGGCCATAGGGAATAGTCAATATCGGATGAGCAACCACAAAACCTTGGGCTTAAAAGTCAATAGACCCTTCTTGATGACGCCATGACCTTCGATCAATAGGGTAGCATCACCCAAATATGAAAAATAGCTAGCTATCCACCTAGCCATCTCAACCCTATCTTATTTATGCTTGGCCTCCCGCATAATATGTCAATCATGTGTGACTCTCAATTTATAGTCACACTCAATTGTAGATGTGGGAGTGATATAATCTGGACCAAAAATGACCCTTTAGATATTCTCTACTAAAACATCAACTCTGACCCCTCTCACAAGTGTATGATCAAGCTGTGGCTGCTCCTTGTGCCTCATTGAGCATAGCAATAAGCTCAGGGGAAAAATACCATGGAATAATATGATGTGTAAAACTAATGTACCATAGACAAGATGTAAAAATCGAGTGGTCTAGTCATCTACTTACCTACTAGCGATCAAAGAAAGCTTGCAATTATGGTATCTACTCAGCCCTGATAAATAAACCTCTCAGGCCTGCCAATATCTGAGATATGACTGTCAATATTATAAACCGCCCACATATCCTTTATAAATAACCTTAGATGTGCCTTTGAGGCATGTGTGGGTGCAGGATTCGACCCCTGCTATAATGGTGCCTCATGGGAAGCCTACTATATACCCTCCTAAGACTGGGGTACATTTGAATATTATACATCTGTGGTGGTACCCTTCTCAAACTGGGGTACCGCAGATGACTACTCCTACTCAGTATCCTCGGATCAATCCTAAGACGCCTCTTTGATTGGGTGTCCTGAGCTACAACCTGTACACTTGACTCTAAATCTGCCTCCTCCTTCTCATTATCATCATCTGGTGGAGGAGTGTAAGGGGGTGATATCTGGGATGACTTCATCCTTAGTGGGGCTACGACAGCCTAGGCTGCCTGGTGTATCTACCCTCTGGTCACTCTGCGTGTCACCCTAATTACAACATCTATACATCATTGAATCGGGTGCTCCTCCACAAAACCAATAGTCTCAGGAGACTCAGCTCATCTCCTAGATGTCTTGCCCTCCTTCTTTTTAATCACTTTTGGTTCCAAGAGTACCTGGAAAAACCAGGCAATAGTTTCCAATAAAAGTAAGGGATTATAAAAGATGAAGAAAAACTCAAAATTCAAAACGATTAATTTTTTCCTTAGTTTTCACATCCCTATAACTTATTTGAAATGCCAGTAAGTCCAATGTGCACCCACCTTTAAAGAATCATGATTTTCAAAGAAAACTAAACATGTTCAACCTATGGTATTACTCTACTCATTAAAGTTCAACTTCCGATTGGGGCCTAACCTTAGAATTTAATTCAAAATAAGGCCCTACATTGAGATTATAGGCTAATTCAAGGATCCTGTATAAAAGCATGATAGATTATATATATTTTGTATGAGAATAAATATATTAACTTATTTATACAATAAATAAATCAACACATAACTATTAAGAGCCGAGAAAGTTACCTATTTTATGAAAATCTTGAAGTAAACAATGAACAAATCAAGCAAAACAAATGTTAGAACTTTTTTATAGTGTGTTGGGACAAGTTAGTAGCTCAATAAAGTTTCAATTTAGCCTTTATTTATGTAACGCCCCAAAATTGGGTCCCGACACGTCACACGGTGCTTAGGGTCACTAGTGAACCCAAGCTAACCCTTCTACTGACATAACTCATAAGCAACTGAATAAAATGTATAAATCCATATAAAATCAGAGAAAACATAAAACTTCTCTGAACTTGATCAATAAAAATCTGAAATTTACAAAGTTACAACTCTGCTTTTTCAAAACAAAACTGAAACTGAATACATCAACTTCTACTAATTGTCCATGAAGCCTCTACTAGTACTGACTATAGGTAACCGGGTCATGACTCCCAACTGTCCTAACTCAATACAATTGAAATAGGAAACTAAAGAAAATACGATACTTCTTTAACAATATAACTGACTTAAGCCCTTGAACCAAAAAGGACTCATCATCTGCTGACTGGATGCCTCAAACTGAATGGATCTGAAGGTGCATACTATACCTTGTACCTATATTCCGAGAAAATATAGCCCACATACAAATATGTGGGTAAGTACCATGGATGTACCGAGCATATGGGGGTGCAATGCATATATAAAATAATATTTTAATATCATCACAGTTTATAAAATTATGTATGCTGGTATAAATGACTCACATAACTTGAATTAAAATTCTGAAATATAAACATCATAAATCATGAATAATGAAACTTGTACCATAACTCTCGTGCGTTATTATACTTAACTCAAAAATCTGAATTTCTTCTTTTATTCTCAAAACTTGAAGGCTAAAGAAATCTGCAAACAATATTTCCAAAACTCATACTTTTAACTTAATTCAGAGTAAGGGACAACTTCGGGAGTTTCTTTTAACCGACATAAACCATGTGAGCTTATCATGGAGTCCAACGTTTTGTCCTCCTAAGGAAGAAACCCCACGTTGGGAAGGAGCATCATACTCTTTCCAGGGAGTATAACCTTAACTTAGTGATCACAAACTCGGCCTTAGGCCCACAAATCTCAATTCTACGGTGGCACGTAGTTTTGGGGAAGTAGGGTACGCTCACCCACACCTCCCGCTCGGTGCTAAATACTACTCCCGTACTCAAGCTCAGTCTCATTTAGGAAATCCACCTCAAAATAATCTCAGGGGCCTATAATGAAGGCCAAATCATATTTTTCATAATTGACTCAAAATAAATTGTGGATTCCTATTTTCAACTCAAAATCACAATATCATTCTTGACTCAAATCTTCTCAAAATCATATCTTTATCAAAATCCGAACTCATTCTTGACATAAATGCAATAGTTCATTGTTTTCAAGAACATAGGCTTAAAAATCTCAATACCAAATCTTTAGACTCAAATTCAAGATTCAAATCTCATAACCATTCTCAACAACAACTCAAACTCAATATCATTTTTGAAATTATTCAAAAATATCAATTCATAAATAAAGGATATAACTCATGATATAAATTTTTAATTCAAGACATAGTAACTGCAAGGTCATGAAAATCACATCTTAAATAACTCATAATCCCATAATCTCATATATAGTAATTTGGTATATATTTATTCAACATCAATTCCATAAATACCATATAAAAAAATCAAATACATATCTTGAAATAAAAATTAGGTTTTGGGCACAAGAACAGAAGGATTATTCTTGTTCAACACCCACATACCTCAAATTTGTGACTTTGGATCAAATTGCGATTCCGGAACTCTATTCATAAGATTGGTAGGTGCTCCTTGTAGCTCTCGCAATGGGGATTCCGAATCTTGAATAAAATTTAAATTTCTACGGTTGAATTTTGATGGATCTTGATTTGTATATTGGGACTAGGGAGTGTTGTTCTTGGGAATTTTTCTGAATATTACCATAATATGGTCAATTGGAACATAAATCCCATATAAATGGACTAATAAATTGCGGAAAATGACCAAAATAACCCTCAAGAAATCAAAAATGTCACAAAAATTCTGCCAGTTGACAGCTGATAGGCTGAAGTAAATTGGCCATAACATTTTACTCAGATGTTGGATTTGGATGAAATCAGCGGCATTAGTAAGAAGACTCAAAGAGATTTCATTTGATATATATTAGCTCACCCAGTTTGTTAAATACAGGAAGTTATGATCGTTGGAAGTTGACCCTGAAATGCTTAAAATTGGGCAAAAGTAGCATTTTTGCTACTGTTTTGAAATCCAAACGCAGCCTTATGCGTTCTGAAAATTTCCGAAACTCACCCGATATGTACTATGAGCTTTCTCGATCGTAACTCAACTTGAAAATCGAAAAACGGATGTCGTAAAGGTCATGTATTAATTCCCCAATGTTTGAAGTTTTAAAATAAACTAAGTGTTGAACACTTAGCTAAAGTTCTAAGTGTTAGGCTCCATGTGACTAGTTTTGAAAGCTCTAACGACAAGAAAAATTTGCGGGGTCTTAAAATATCTACCCCTTGGAACATTCATCCTCGAATGACGCTAGACAGGCTAAGGATACTGAGAAACTAAGGATACAAAGTTGAAATAACTTGCTCAACCGGACCTATATCCTTCTCAACTTTGTTACACTTTGATGAATATATTTACTCATGATAAGAATAGCTATATAGATGAATATTTGATTAGAGAGGATATGAATGAGGGAAGGCTGTTATCTTCGATTGAGTCTGTGCTGACTTGCCTTTACTTATTATCAAGTGTTGACTCATGCTGAGAGTTCAGAATTCGCTTGATGTGCTCAAGGTGCGATTATACTTATAGACGACGAAGCGATAGTTTATGCAGGCTTAAATCATGAGAAAAATGAGGCTAAGATTATGCAATGAGTATCACATTGCCTGAGCTGGAATATTTGGAAAATAAAGATCGTTCAGTGAATACTTATGAACCGAATCATGACTAGATATCTGAATTCTGAAACTGATACCTGATACATATACTGAGCTGAATTCACAATTTTTATGGGTGTCAACAACTATTTTTTGGAATTACCATACTTATGAAACTTCAGGTAGTAAGACCAGACTAGTTCGAAAAATGAAAAACTAAAGGAATCTATCCGTTTGATTGTTAAACTGGATTACTGGATGCTGAAACTGAATCATACACTGGGATAGAATTTTTGAACTTTAGGCCTCACAACACCTTACTTAAAAACTACACACTTCTAAAATAATCTCTTAACCATTCCCTTCCCTTAAAGACCATACTCATTGGTTCATCTTCTAATTTTCACATGGTCATTGATATTTCCATCTACTTATGTCTAGTCGGAATGAAATCTTATCACCATGTTCAATCCTAATCTCGAAGTCACAAGATACACCACATAACACTATATTACTAGTTTGAATCATGAATTCAACACACCTTGCATTTCACAACTTCTCATCTCTTGAAAAATTCTCATTACCACTCCAACAACCACACTCAACCTCGTACTAGACATTTACTAATGTACAATGCACCCTTCCACATATATACAAATATAACATTCAATCCTACCTTCATACCCACATACACACCTCTAAGAAGACACACATAAAGCATTTTTCTCATATTCCCTAACACCTTACTCATAACAACTTCTATGTTTTATTCAATTCTTAAGATGATACACATAAAATATTATCGACTAACCCAGTCATACTCAAAATGTCACTTAAAAATTCTTTCAAACTTATGAACTTACATAACGCATAAAACTTCAACTAACCATGACATGTATCAAAAACTTGGCCTCAATCTTACTTCATATTCACCAACTTAGCTAAAATAAGCACACAACCATCTTTCATCAACAAGAAATATTTACTCTCTCCCCTCTAGACAACTTCTCATCATCACCATCTCGACTAAATGAAAAGGTCACTAAAAGATTAGAATATGGAGACCTAAAACATGAAAGGATACTGTAAATAACTTGACTCTCTTTACCGAGGCCTTAGGAATAAGGTATCAAAGTATGTAAAAAAAAATACAAGCTTCTTGAAATATCAAAACTCAATCTTAGGGCTTAAATCCCATGCTTCAAACTTGTGCCAAAACATCTCAAAATTCATGTTTGATAACATAAACATTCGTAATTCATCTTAAAATCTGGAAATCTCAGCAAGGTGCATGAAAATATAAACAAACTCATGAAATTTATCTTCAAAGTCTCTCAAAACTCATAATCTTGTAAATAGTGATAATAGGTATGAATCTCAATTTACATTCCACGTATAAACATTTAAATTCGCAGCAAAACATCATGTTCAACATGCTTCTTGAAAATACTTCAATACCATAAAAATAATAAGACCAAGAATCTCAATATCATGTTTAAACTTAATTGGGAAAAATCTGGAAAATCGCATTATATGCATAGATATATGAAAATAGTCATGTAATTTAAGGCTTAAATCAATTATAACTTTATAAACTCAAAACATGATGATTTTCGCATCAACTCCAACTTGTAAGTCATGTAATCTTTCATAAAATTTGAGTTTTTTTTGGACATAAAGTATAATACATAGAACAAATCTTGAAATCATGATAAATCTTTCCTTTGTCGCTAATCATTCATTGGGGCATTTTAACATACTCTTGTATGACATTAACTTGTATGCAAGCTAACATAATGTAATTTCCTTACTTAATTCTCGTGAACAATTCATCAAACACTCACACAACATTTCTTCAATATGGAAGTCATTTAGATCATTTAGTGTTAGCATGAATTCATTATTTAGATCGCCAATGAATCGCAATACACAATTAATTCACTTAAGCATTTCCAACAAGCACATGGAGATTATGAAATTGAACATGGGAATATCTTAAACATGGAAGCATGACATGATTACGTAACTAAGAATCATGAATTGGTCATTTACATGAAATTCTCTTGAAATTGGACATGGAAAAATTCATAACTTGGGAATTTATCTTGAAACTAGTTTACCATGATATGTAATCCTTTGTTCAAAAAAATAATTCTTGAAGGCATTTTATCAACCACGTGGGAAACATGGATATTTGAATTGAATATTATAAACTGAATTGATTTCTTGAATACATGCACTGACAAGAGAGTGTGTTAGGAATCATCCGCTCTTACTTCTTTTCTACACATACTAGCACTGCTACAAGAATCTAAGATCCTGACTTGGTTACTTGGTCTATCATCTCCCCCTTAGCTTTAAGCCATCATCATTAAGTCCATGAACCACTTAATAAACTCTAAACTGAACTTCAATTACTTTACTATAGAGTATGGGGTATAATAATACACATGAATACTGAACTCCCGTAGAATATTCTAAACTTTCTTTCGCTTCTACAATTATCATCTCACAAAATCCCGAAACAACAAACTTAAATTCTTGTGTACACTGTTCAAGCCTACTATTTCACCTTTTGTACAACTAACATTCACAACACATCAATCATTATACTCACCTTGATCACCATCTACTATTCAAACTTAGTATCTTGTTCTAGCTATGATTAACCACAATCTTCACAATTATTCTTACATGCCAATCATTCGAAAAACACTAGTCTGCTAAGACCTCATAACAATAATAATCAGTTGTAATCCTATGGTCTATCATATTTACAATCCATCAACACATCCTCCTTCTACACATCATTACTATTCACTCATCTATACACCTAACCTCTTTCATATCTCTATAAGTTTCAACTAACTCCCCTCTTGCAATCTCTGGGATGCCTAAGTTAACAACACTCATCCACCAAGTACCTTCATCAATAACCTATACTTTTCTTACACAACAACCCTGTCAACAACTCTCTTCACACTTTAAGAATTCAATAATTCACCTTAACTAATAACTCCTTCTCTACCCTCTAACGCACAAGAACATATCGCTTCATTACTAGATCAATCGTATGCAAAAGGTGCGACTATACATATATTTAATAAATTGCACTTATCGCCCTTCTTATCACTACACCTCTAAACTCACAATTCCAGCCAACACAAGAATAACAAGATAAATAACAAGTTGCTAGTGAATCGAAATAGGCCTCACACGGCTTCACTTGACTTTGATTTCGAGTTTTGAAAAAATAAAATATAATGAATCACGAAGAAACTATGCTAGTGAATCGAAATAGGCCTCACACGGCTTCACTAGACATTGATTTTTAGCAAAACAATAATAACAAGGTTACAAGATATAGAAACTTAACACACAATATTCAATGATCTAAGGATACACATCTTATTCTTTCTTAACTGAGAAACTCCTAAGAATGAGGGTATAACTTTAAATTTGAGGGACTTATAACACACTAGAAGGCTCCCCTCAAGCCGTTTTATGAAACTTTTGAAACTCCTCGCTAGCAAATCTGAGAGTATTATCAAGGGAGGAACTGGAACTTTGTTGATCATGCTATATCAAGAGTAATACACATATAGAGAAGTATAGATAATCATTATAGATTCTGAGGAGAAATCTAAAAGCATATCTGACTTGGGCTTAGTGCACGATTTTTAAACATGATAAAGCACTTCAATCTTTGAAACTCAAAAGCACTGATGGGATACTTTCTAGATCGCTTATAATCCCAAGACTATCTGTGGAGTGTATCTAAGAAAACACTATCGATAAAGATTCAAGCTTGACTGTTTTTGATAGCTTGAAAGTAAGGCAGAAATGGCCTAAATAGAGTAAGATGGGAATCTATATAAGTTTCTTAGAGAACCTTTCTGTAGAACAATCTGAGACTTCAAAGAATGGAAACATTTCCTAAATGCCCTATAACCTCTCAAAGAAAAGTACAGACGTATCCGTACCGTTCTACAAGACTCTACTAGACACGGCTTCACAGACACCCTAGGACACTTGAAATCTATGCTCTGATACCAAGTTTGTAACACCCCAAAATCGGGTCCCAAGACGTCACACGGTACTTAGGGTCACCAGTGACCCCAAGTTAACCCTTCTACTGGCATAACTCATAAGCAACTGAATAAAATGTATAAATCCGTATAAAATAGGCGAAAATATAAAACTTCTCTGAACTTGATCAATACAAATCTGAACTTTACAAAGTTACAACTCTGTGTTTACAAAACAAAACTGAAACTGAATACATCAACTTCTACTAATTGTCTATGAAGCCTCTACTAGTACTGACTATAGGTAACCGGGTCATGACTCCTAACTATCCTAACTCAATACAATTAAAATAGGAAAAATAAAGAAAATACGATACTTTTTTAACAATATAACTGACTTAAGCCCTTGAATCAAAAAGGACTCATCACCTGCTAACTGGATGCCGCGAACTGACTGTATCTGAAGGTGCATACTATACCTTGTACCTATATTCCAATAAAATGTAGCCCACATACGAATATGTGGGTCAGTACCATGGAAATGTACCGAGCATATGGGGGTGCAATGCATATATAAAATAATATTTTAATATCATCACAGTTTATAAAATCATGCATGCTGGTATAAATGACTCACTTAACTTGAATTAAAATTCTGAAATATAAACATCATAAATCATGAATAATGAAACTTGTACCATAACTCTCGTGAGTCATTATACTTAACTCAAAAATCTGAATTTCTTCTTTTATTCTCAAAACTCGAAGGCTAAAGAAATCTGTAAATAATATTTTCAAAACTCATTCTTTTAACTTAATTCAGAGTAAGGGACAACTTTGGGAGTTTCTTTTAACTGACATAAATCATGTGAGCTTATCATGGAGTCCAACGTTTTGTCCTCCTAAGGAATAAACCCCACGTTGGGAAGGAGCGTCATACTCGTTCCAGGGAGTATAACCTTAACTTAGTGATCACTAACTCGGCCTTAGGCCCACAAATCTCAATCCTACGGTGGCACGTAGTTCTGGGGAAGTAGGGTACGCTAACCCACACCTCCCGCTAGATGCTAAATACTACTCCCGTACTCAAGCTCAGTATCATTTAGGAAATCCACCTCAAAATAATCTCAAGGGCCTATAATGAAGGCCAAATCATATTTTTCATAATTGACTCAAAATAAATTGTGGATTCCTATTTTCAACTCAAAATCACAATATCATTCTTGACTCAAATCTTCTCAAAATCATATCTTTATCAAAATCCGAACTCATTCTTGACATAAATGCAATAGTTCATTGTTTTCAAGAACACAAGCTTAAGAATCTCAATACCAAATCTTTAGACTCAAATTCAAGATTCAAATCTCATAACCATTCTCAATAACAACTCAAACTCTATATCATTCTTGAAATTATTCAAAAATATCAATTCATAAATAAAGGCTATAACTCATGATATAAATTTTCAATTCAAGACATAGTAAATACAAGGTCATGAAAATAACATCTTAAATAACTCATAATCCCAAAATCTCATAAATAGTAACTTGGTATATATTTATTCAACATCAATTTCATAAATACCATATAAAAAAATTAAATACATATCTTGAAATAAAAATTAAGTTTGGGCACAAGAACGGAAGGATTATTCTTGTTCAACACCCACATACCTCAAATTTGTGACTTTGGATGAAATTGCGATTCCAGAATTCTATTCGTAAGATTGGTAGCTCCTCCTTGTAGCTCTCGCAATGGGGATTCCGAATCTTGAATAAATTTTGAATTTCTACAGTTAAATTTTGATGGATCTTGATTTGTATATTGGGACTAGGGAGTGTTGTTCTTGGGAATTTTGCTGAATATGACCATAATATGGTCAATTGGAACATAAATCCCGTATTAATGAACTAATAAATCATGGAAAATGTCCAAAATACCCCTCAAGAAATAAAAAATGTCGCAGAAATTCTGCCAGTTGACAGCTGATAGGCTGAAGTAAATTGGCCATAACTTTTTACTTAGATGTTGGATTTGGATCACATCTGTGGCATTAGAAAGAAGACTCAAAGATATTTCATTTGATATATAGTAAGTCACCCAGTTCGTTAAATACAGGAAGTTATGATCGTTGGAAGTTGACCCTGAAATGGTGAAAACTGGGCAAAAGTAGCATTTTTGCTACTGTTTTGAAATCCAAACGCAACCTTATGCATTCTGAAAAATTCTGAAAATCATCCGATATGTACTATGAGCTTTCTCGATCGTAACGCAACTTAAAAAACGAAAAACGGATATCGGGAAGGTCATGAATTAATTCCCCAGAGTTTGAAGGTTCAAAATAAACTAAGTGTGGAACACTTAGCTAAAGTTCTAAGTGTTAGGCTTCATTTGACTAGTTTTGAAAGCTCTAACGACAAGGGAACTTTATGGGATCTTACAATTTAAGTGTGGGGTTAGTTCATATTTTAAGAGGGAAGTTTAAATTTAGAGAGAAAAGTGATGTTTTGAGGATTTGAATAAGTTGGAATGAGGCTAAGGATGTTTAAATATAGACGGGGGGCTGTTTTAGGTCTTATATAAGTGTTGGTAGGCCCAAAATATTAATTAAAATTTTAGACCACAATTTACCTAGACACCACAGGTACATGCGCCTGCCATATTTGGCCAGGCATGGGGTGCATGCGCCACATGAGGCTAGCATATGCAGGGCCAAAATATTTGGCCCACTTCCTACAGTCTGGACTTGGTATTTTTACATTTACCCAGCTATTCATGGTCCCAAAACTTATGTTTACTTTCCCAAAAATATAAATATGTACCAAAGTCCACAACTTTCTATTCTTGTCCTAAAAAATTCCTCGTTTCAATTAAATGCTCAACTTACCTAGCCCATGTGGGACTTATGACCATGATGGGTTGATCACATAGTACCCTTACCTAGATCTAGTTGATTGTAGCATTTTAATAAATATTGGGTAAGTCTAAAAGGTAAAAACCTATAAAAAAATAACTAAAATGCGAACACTAAAATAATGGGTTGCTTCTCACTCAGTGCTAGATTTAGTGTCATAGCATGACATGGTGGTGTTTCTTACCCAAATATCACCAACAATCCCATGGGTTGCCTCCCATGTAGTGCTTGCTTTAACATCGCAACACGACACATGTATCTGCTTACTAAGAATTCATCAAGATACTGATAGAAGTATCCCCCAGGGTTATTAATATAATCAATAATCGACACCACCCACATATCGGTAGTCTCTTCACTGATTTTTAGATGTTGAATGTGGATTCCTCACTGTTGATTCTGAACATCAACTCTTCTTTCTCTATGTCAACAACTTCTCTACCAGTGGTAATAAACGGTCTTCCCAATATAATGACCATTTCAGTTTCCACTTTGCAATCCAGAATGACAAAGTCAGCCAGAAAGATAAAGTTATCAACTCTCATGATCACATCAAATGAAATTTCCACAGGTTTATTCACCATGCGGTGAATCATCAATAGGTGCATTGATGCTGATTTTAGAGCGTTCAAACCCAATTTCTTGAATACAGCCAACAACATCAAATTTATGCTAGCTCCTAAATCATATAAGGCTCTGGAAAATCATGATGACCCATTAGAACATGGTATAATGAATGATCTGGAATTTCCTTTTTTTTGATATAATGACCTCGTAATGACTTCACTATAGTTATGCAAACCATCAACATCCTCAATCATCGCCTATATTTTCTTAGTGACCAATTGCTTTATAAACCTGGCATATCCAAGCATCTGCTCCAATGACTTGAGAAGAGGAATATTCAAGCTCAATTCTTTAAGCATCTCAATGAATCACTTAAATTTTCCTTCCTCTCTTTTCCTCTTTAGTCATTGAGGAAAATGTGGGGGTAGTCTCAGAATTTATCTTATTTCCTGCTCAATAACCAGACCCTTACCTATTTCCTCACCAACTGCATCATCTTCACCTGTTGCCATTTATAACTCCACAATAGGAGTCTCATCAACAATAGTTCCCCAACAAGTAGTGGGGGATCTATAGTAGTGTTACCACTCCGTGTAGTAATAGCAAGGACAAAACCGTTGTTTTTTGAATTTCGCACAATGTTGCTCGGAAGGGAACCTAGATGACTTAGGTTCATATTTGTTGACATTTACCCAAATTGGTGCTCCAAATGCTTGATAGCATTTGCATGGGATTTGACTTTTTGGGTCAACCCTAAAATGTTGGCCTTAATCTCCTTAAGGTTGAACTCCTGATTTTCTCGGACCTTTACCCACTTGGTCAATATCTCTTTTATTCTCAATTTTGCATCTCGTCTACCAGGAAAAAATTACCTATCTCCCTTTTCTCTGTAGTCATCCTTGTTTCTCCAGTCACCATCACTGTATCTACTACAGTCTCTACAATTATCATAGTAGTTTGGACCTTTGTTCCCTTGACCTTATGCTCGGAAACTAGCAAACTGAGGATCTAGATAATTTACTTTCTCCTCCAATCCCGACTCAAAATATTTTAAAGCTGAACCCTGTGCTGCTACTGCATTTACTTTCTTACAAATTGCTGCTACAAATAAAAAACTGCTACTGCTTCAAGCTGAACCCTCTTATGCTACTGAATCATTAGCTAATTTTTGGTCGCAGGAGGCACTAATAGCATATGTGATAGAGCCCCTCTCGAGGTCCTGAATTTTCCACCCTCAGTTAGTGAGCGCAATCTGATCTAGTATCTCTAAAACTACCTCCAAGCATAGTCTTATAAAAGCTCTTCCAGATATGGTGTCTGCGATGGCTCTGAAGCTGATGGTCAAGGTTCTATAGAATATCTCCAATAAGCTCATCCTTGACATATAATGGTTGGGCACATACTAAGATTCTTCTTGAACCTGAACTATGACTCGTACATAGGTTCCAACTACAGCAGCCTAAAATTATAGATCTCATCCTTAATCTACAACATCCTAGATAGAGGAAAAAATTGGTTCTATAATTGCCTGGGCAACTCATTATATGTAGTGATAAGGCCTCTTAGCAGTTCCCCTAACCATAAAGATGCTTCTTCTGTATGTCAGAAGGGGGAACAACCTCAGTCTAAGTGTTTTCTGATTTTCCCCTAGAATGGTATACGAATTGCAGATCTCAAAAAAATTTACAAGGTGAATATTGCATCATCTGCAGGTAAACCTCCAAATATACCTATTAGATTTAAGAGCTAGATTATTGCACTCGTGATGTCAAACTTTATACCTGGGGTAAAAACAGGAAGAATAATTACTCCATTCTTTGTCGGCTAAACGTCTCCTAGATCTTCTTCATCATCTATATATTGCTGCATATACTGATATGCTGGGATTACTTGAACATGGGCACATCTAGCTCTATTTTGATTTCCACCAAGTATGACTCGGTGATCTATTTTTTGTTTCTGCTCATCTAGCTCTGCCTCCCTAGCTACCCCTAAGCTTCTTCCATTGCTGTCCTCTTGATTTCAGCTTGAGCTAAAAGATCACTAGTCTATCTATCAATAATATACTTCACTCATTTGGGAGTAGGGGAGGTGCAATATTACGAACGTCTTCAGGATTATCATCTATTTTTTGTTCCATCATCCTACAAGGTGTTTGTAAGATCCTTTTTGGATTCGAATTCTCTGAGAGTAACGGATAACCTCTACTCCCTGTGTAGGATCTTTTTGCTTATAGAAACTCTACTACAAGATGATCTTGGTAAATCTTTCAATGACTCTCTACTGATTACCTCTAATAAATAACTTAGGTAACACTACCTAAGCACTCACAAAAGAAACACTACTTTCATAGCATGAGTAGTTCGATTACAAATCATTACTCATTCAAGAAAATTTTCTATTTAAGCATACATAGAAAGCAAAGAACTTGAGCAATGATGAAATGGGGTTTTGTTTTCTCTCTTTTCACTCCTTGGAATTCAAAAAAAACCCTTTGATGAAGAGGCTGCTCTTTCCTTTTATAGTATAGTGATGATTAAGGATGAAATATCATTGTACTCAGCTTTCCAAGTCAGTACAAAATAACACCTATAAGTTTGTTACATAAGAGAACAAAACTGTATAGCTACCGTATGCCAACTGTACTGTAGGTTGCATATCCATGGGCCTGGTCCCTTGCAGTTTAGCTGCTCATCATCAAATCTTCATATGGAACTTTTCCCTCTTTTTGATAATGACAAACCAAACGATTTAATTTGTGTATCAGTGTACATTCATCACATTCAATCAGTGTGATTACCACCTGAAGATAAATGTTCCCCCTATCATCATGCTTTCTCTTTCACCAAGCAACATAGGGACCTTGTCCCTTTTTGTCATTTTTAGCAAAAACTTCCCCCTATTAGAGTCCACCTTTAGTTAGTGCATTTCAATTTCTTGCAGTCATCATGACTCACTTAATTCATCTATTTGGCACATCACATATTTCCCCCGTCAGTATGCACCACATGAGTGTACATACTTTTTAGCTGATTTTATGATACCTTATCCCTACACATCACACTCATCACACTTGTCACTTCTATTTTTATGAAGTTAGTATTTGTAATTCCCCTTTTTGTCATCATTGAAAAAGAGTGACAGTAAACCAAGAGTAAAGATATGTACAAATAGTTAACTCATGGCCACTGAGGCAACACTAACATATAGAATAGCTTAATGAAAAGGAGACAAGTGAAGCACATAAATATAATTCATTCATTCATAACTAGTGATTATTACTAGTACAATCATGCCATACAAATGAAAAATAATTATTTTTAAAATCCAAATACAGGATTAAGATATAATCTGACACTGGATAGGCCTGGGGACAGGGACAGTAAGATTTAGGTAAAGGGATATTTTAGGGAAAAGGACTTGAGAAACATATTGTCTCTTGAATTCCTTACATTTTGAGAATCTAACAACTACTTGGTGAGATCCTTTACTTTATCATTAAGTTCTTGAACTTTATCATTTTTTCAACCACTTTACCCTAGCGTTCCATATTTTCACTAGCAAGTTCATTAGAGGCACCTGGTCCTTCAGATGGAAACTTTTTAATCTTCGACCTCAGATGCATTATATCAGTATCTTTGGTACCAAACATAATTCTTAACTACTATATTTCCTTTCCGAACCTTTCTTGAATAGATAACAACTTATATACTTGAGACATATAACTAGCTTTGACTTTAATACATTCATTCTCTAAAAGGGTTGTTAGTATGATTATTTGTTTGGCTGTTCTAGGTGTTCCTTTAGTCTACTCACATTAAAATATTCAAAGACCCTTTTCAGCAAGTACCCATAGGGCATTCCATGTCTCCTATTTTTCTTAAGAATTACTTTCTTCATGTAATGAACATAAGAGCAGGTAGATTGATCAATTTAAAATTACTTAGGAATTATATCAAGAAAAGAGCAACACCAAATGCAGTAGTAGTTTTCCCTGATCTCAGAAAGAAGACATTGTTGATGAATTCAAATACAAGCTGGAACTCACATTTCAAGAAATTCTTTCTCACAACTTCTCTAGATATTTCTCCCATTTTTTAGGCATTGACTATAAATTCAATTGTGGGTTGTTGCTTTAAAACTGAACTAACTCCAATAGCTTGTGCATCTAAGATTTTTCCTAGTGCTTCTTTACCCAAATAGATAGATTTTCGTTGCACTTGTGCAGATAATCTTAGCCCATCTTCTGAGAATTCCAGGGTATAATAAAATTCTCTGACCTTATTCTTAAAAACCATGGGGTTTGATTCTTCAAACAAGTGTAACCAAAGTAGATACTTGACATATTCAACCAATTAAATAATCTCAAGTTTCTCATAAATTTTATGATCAAACATTCTACATTACATCACATTTTGTGTTCTCAGGTGCCCAATCCTTCTTTTACTAGACATGTTATTCTTTTCTTTCTTTTGGGCTCCCTACTTGTTTCTCCTTTTTCATTAGTTGTTCTTTTCATGGGACTTGGTCCCTCAGAGTCCTCATTTTTATTGACAACTATATGTTTCTTCCTCATTCTACAGGTGCTACAAGACTTTGATATAGAGGACCTAGTTCTCTCAATTTTAAGATCATTCTTTCTTCCCTTTTTGAAGTAAAAAACACCCCTTAATTTAATTTCTATCCTATATCAATCTACATACCTTTAGTGTTTTTATTTTTTATTTTTCTATTTCTCTTGAGTTTCTTCACAGACCATCTCAAAGATACTTTGTCCTCAATCTCTTTATTTTCCTTATTTGGAGGTAACAACATATATTTTTGCCTACTCACCTTATCAATATCACAAAATTCCTATTCTACTCCATCAGCTATGTTTTCTATGTTGTCATAAGCAAGCAGTAGTAGGTTCTCAGTTACCTACTTTTCAATGGAGGAAAGATCAACTCTTTTAACTATAATTTCTTCATCAAACAACTTATCATAAATATTACTTGAGTTTGAGTATGTAGGAGAATCTGGTGTTTGTTGTGTTTTAGAGAATTAAACTTTTTTGAATTTTTTCAGATTACATAGAAAATTGTGGTTTTTTTGGTGAAAATGTTTCTTGTTCTATTGATGACCTAGACCCATGGTTTGAAATAACTGTTATGATTAGCTGAGAATTAACTTCTATGGTTAAGGATGGCTTAGTAAAATTTAACTCAACTGAGTGTTCTAAATATTTTTCAGAGGGAGAAGATAAAATAACATCTCCATTTGATTTGAGAAAAAAGGATGATCTAATTTAGCTTAGGGATGATTTTTGGTTTAGAAAGATGAATAGGATTAGTTGAAGTATATTTGATGAGAAGGTTTGATTTAGCACTATTGAAAATGACCAATGTCCTTAAAATTAGTTCCTTTTGAACTGACAATGTTTGAATTCTGATAAGTGGGACTCTTTATTTTACAAGAGATTTGATACTTTAGAGAAGAGAGATACATATTTTTTCAGACAACATTTTGTGATTATTAAGGCATCTTGTATGTACTAACTTACGAGATAAGAACAGGTTCCTCATAGTTTGAATTACTTCTGTACTTATGCAGCTTCAGTTGTTCTCCTTTTAAGCGGTCCCTATGGGTGTATCCCTACGATGGTATGGAGCTGAGTTAGATTAATCATGCACCTACATTACTATGGATACCCATCTCATGGTTATAGTCATGGCCATGTTTTGAGGAGTGATATTGACTCAGATTATGGTTCAGGACATTTTGATCAAGCTCAGTTTCAATTAGTTCTAGACTTTTACTTCCCTCATACTGCCTCAGGTTTTCTTTAAGATAAGTTTCTTTGGAACTCAGTCCCTTGAAATCATCTCGTTAAAAATGAGACACCTTTATCATGAAATGTCTTAATAGAGAGAGAGCACATTCATTCCATTCATAAATTAACTTTAAAGCCTTTTAATTGACGCATAATTCTTGACTGTCATCCTTTTCCCATGCCTGGAACTACGATCATAAGTTAGATTTTGGAACCGTCTTGAGTTTGAGTTCCCAGTTGTTGGACAATGGTGTGATCAAATTATTCTTTGTCTATCTAGGTAGTGATTGATTTTTCTTCACCTTATTTTAAAATCGAAGACCTTAGGACATGCATTCTCCTACTGAATGTATTCAGTATTCTTTAATTTATCCTTAAGCTAGGATTGACATTTTTACTCAAATGTCTATTTCTTCTATAGTGAGTGCATAGGAGTTTGTGTATTTGTCTTCCAACATACTTAGCACCCTTTCTTTTTGACTCAACAAGTTGGAGTTCTACTTGATAGCCCAAATCTCTACTAATCTCGAAATCTTGACAGATCAGATTAGAGAGGATCTGTGAGGAGGTAGTCCATTTAAGAGATTTGACCAATTCGTCTCTTAGGTGTAACATGTCCTTCCCTAACTCTTTGTTTCTATGTTGTGTTTCGATAAGATGTTCTTGAGAATCCTTCAACCATTCTTCAAGATCAATTTGAAATGAAGAAGCTTCTCTCTTTTCCTTGAAATCTAGGTCACTTCCTTTCTTTACACTTAGGTCAGGCTCTTATTTCTCAACCTTCTCTTTTAGAGCATTATTTTCGTCAGTTAGTTCACACACAGAATCTATAAACATAGTAGCAAGACTTTTTATCTTCTGAGCAGTGTATTTATCTACATTCTCCTTAACATCAAGGAGAATTACCTCTTTTTTTTTCTTCTTCTGAGTTTTCCATGAATACAAACTAAGAACCATAAGCAACTGGAATGTCTTCCTTCGCAGGCATATAGACATCTCTAGATGTCTTATTTTCGTAGGGTTCACTGAAGGAATCTCCCTATGCTATCAGCACTTGCTTCACTTCATACTCAGCAACAGTTTTTCTTTTTGACCTTTTAGGACTTGATCATTCTTTTGCATTTGGTATCTTCTCATGAATGATTCAAAAAAACCACTTTAGGACGACTCTCAATATTACCATCTCCTTTTCTTAGCAGACTATCCATTTTTATAGATCTAACAATTCTCTTGCCAAAAGTGCAACATCAGTATCTTCTTTAGAAGTTTTAGACTCTAAACCCTTTATAGTTAGATATCTTTTCCTTTTTGCTTCCATTCTTCCATCCATAGTTTATTTGTAGCAGCCATAATAATTAGGAAACTGTAGGTATGAACCTTTCAGAGTGAACCTACTCTCATACCAATTGTCAGAAACTATGGGGGTTGCACCCTGCAGTGAGGGACCAAGTCCCTCATGGTCAATATCAAGCGATAGAACAGTAGAGAAACTATAAAGTGCTGGAAAATTAAAGGCAATATAGGGAAAGTAAAAAACACAAGTTTTTAATGTGGACACCCAGGAAGGGAAAATCATGTCTTTCCCCCACAAGCACTAAAGAAATCCAATAAAATAAACCTCTTGATTATAATTTAGATTTCAACCTACCTCTAGGATTCTTTCGCTTGTAGCAACTCTACTACAAGCTCATCTTTGTAACTCTACCAAGGACCTCTCAATTGATTACCTCTAATCAGCAACTTAGGTAACTCTATGACACGGTCCAAATCGGGGCCTTGTCTTAATGGGCATCCCAGTCCATCCAGGACTAGGGACCACCCCCAAACCCTACCCAACCATCTAAATGCATAACCTGAGTCGAATGAAGTCTAAACATATAACAAGTTAGCATATTTTTATAAATCCGGACTCTCAGATAGGTCCATGACCGTGACCAACCCAAACAAGTCAAACCATACAAAACCCAACCAATAACCATACCATAAACCAATCCATACATCCCATACCAAATGAGTTGCAAATATGTAAATATATATATATATATATATATAAACCAAAACAAAATGGACCAATCATAATCAAATACTATCAATCGGTGTCAGCCCTAATATCGATGCCAATACTAAGGCTGACACTAATACCGACACCTCCCATGCTAGCCCATAGTAATCCGATAAAGCCTCTAATTGAAAGTAAAACAATATTCGGACGGGACATGCCCCTGACCATAGCCAAAACCATAGTCTATGAGATGACCAAAATAATTAAGAACTTCCATGACATGAAATGAAGCCCTTTGGAATATGAAAGCTCACTACATAAAACCAAAACAAGCTTATCCGAGATCCAATAACTGAGAAGGACAAATAGAAAGGATGGTTCTTGCATTGCTTGGGGATACAGCCTCCCAAAGACTGGTCAGCGGGTGAACGCTTGCTAGTACTTAGGATAAGGATAAAATAATGCCAACGTTTAAAACCAAGTAAACAACCATATGCATTCATAATCATACCTATATATATATATATAAATATATATATAATCCATATCGCTAAAGTGAATTGGGTTTAGCATGCCTTTAAAAACATTAACATGAGTATGTACAGTTTAACCATTCTAAAACCACCCACCGGATATCTGTGTTCAGTGTTAACCCCTGAACGTGCCCCAATATGTGTAGCCGTATGAATCAGAGGTACCATAAGAGTAGGGAATTCCCGTGTACCCTTTGCTCTCCATGATACATATATACAAGTGTAACTTGGGGATTCCCGTGTAACCCATAAGTGTAGTATGTGGTCTCTATAACAAAACCTCATGCTGGCAAACATGAGTTTCCAGTATCTATCTATTGGACTCACACCTTCATGGTTAGCTTTCACACCCCGCCATTATTTCCCAATTAAAGCCATTGTCACACAACCAAACCAACCGTTCCATTTATTATTAACCAAGGCTATGAGAAGTGGTATCGTCATACCGACTATAGCTTACAAGCAATGTCCTCAGACATCTTTTTACCAGAGTTCAAGGGATTCCTATGTACCCATAGATTATATTATTAAGCTTACTTGGGGGATTCTTTTTACCTAACAAGGTGCTCATTATTATGTGTGCTTGGGGGATTCCCTTATACCCCACAAGGATTTTAATTAGACCAACCATAACCACCAATATCTAATCATTTAACCATTCCAAACCATTTAAACATTTTATACCATTTCAGATTTCATTACAAAGTTATACCATGCAAAGTTCAATGAAAGTCCAACCATTTAACCAAAAACATCCTTATAGGCATTTTATCAAACATGTTGGGGGAATATAGTTTCCAAAGCCAAAACCAAGTACAAATTAACCATTCCCATGAAACCAAATGTTCAAACTACCATTATAATAGGAAAAACATAAATAAAACTCATGGGAAAACCATAATCAACCGGTATAACCAAAACACCAAACATTTATTTTAAAACCCAAATCCATACAACTATTATTCCATGAAAACAATTCATAAGACATGCTTTTAGTTGGATCTAACAATGAGGGAGGATTTCATGCCTTAGATTACGAAGACGATGGAGAGAAATCACCGTTATAAGCCCCAAGTTGATACTACTTATTAAACCCTAGCCTTCCTTGACCCAAGGGCCTTTGAGAGAGTTTAAGTGTTTTTGATTAAGAATACTAGGGTAAATGATGCCCCAAGAGTGATATAAGTCGTGGGGCCTTAAGAGTTTAAGATGGTAAATGTCCATATTACCCCCAACATAAACCACATTAAATCCCCAGAGGGTGGAATAACCACCCTACCCCAACCGTACCATAGGGTAGGAGTGGTACCCTTATATCTTACCCTAGGACCCATTTGGACCCCATCACCATCCAACATTCGGCCACCCAATCCAAACCATACCCAACCATAAGACTAGTGCCTGTAACCATACCCAGGCAGAATGGAATCACCTAAGCTTAACTTAAGGAAACATATGATTGACATCTTACCATTAGTACCCTAACAAATGACTAGTATGATCCAACCGTACTTGGACAGAAACCAACCAACCTAAACTGGCTACCATAGCATGAAGACTATCCAAACTGTACCATATAATATGAGAAGTATCCCAAATTGGATGATGTCCAGGAGCCAAAAAACCAAGAAATTTTCTAAAGGTCAAAAGCCAAGGTGTTTCAGTCTCCCCCACTAGGATCATTCATCCCTGAATAACGGACAAGGCAGAACAAGAATTATTTATATCCCAACACCCCCATTCCGACCTTTAACCAAGTTAGGAATCAACATGAAAAGAGATTAACCTCTGATTTAATAAAAATAGAAAAACAAGGATACTATGAAGAATACACATACTTTAAACATGAACATCTGAATTGAAAAAAAATATGGATACTTGGACTTTATGTACTCTTCCGCTTTCCAAGTAGCCTCTTCAACCTTGTGGTTCCTCCATAGAACCTTTATCAAGGCCACATCCTTTGTCTATAACCGATAAACTTGATGATCTAAGATCTCAACTGGGATCTCCTCATAAGATAGATAATCTAAAATGCAAAAATCCTCGTCAGGCACCACTAGAGAAGGATCACCAACACACTTCTTCAACATAGATACATAAAACACCGGATCAATGAAGATCAAATTAGAAAAACACCAATTCATACGCTACATTACCAACACTCTGCAAAACCACACAAGGACCAACATACCAGGGATTGAGCTTCCCTTTTTTACCAAACAGCATTACTTCCCTCATGGGAGACACCTTCAGGAACACCCTATCCCCAACCTCAAACTCCAAGCCCTTATTCCTTACCTCTGTATAGGACATTTGACGACTTTGGGAAGCCTTAAGCTTTTTTCGAATCACGTTCACCTTCTCCATAGCCCGATAAACCAAATTTGGGCAATACATATCCGCCTTTGCAAGCAGAAACTACTCAATTGGAGATCTATACCTTCTATCATACAATGCCTCAAAAGGGACCATCCCAATTCTAGAATGATAGCTATTGTTGAAAGCAAACTCTACAAGAGGTAGATGCTCAATGCAATTATCACCATAATTAATCATACAGTCACAAAGCATATCTTCTAACATCTAAATAGTCTTTTCTACTTACCCATCCATCAGTGGGTGAAACACAGTACTCAGACTAACTTTAGTCCCTAACCCTTACTAAAGTGACCACTAGAATGAGATAAAAACTACTTACCACGATCAAAGATGATCGAAACAGGTACCCTATGCATTTTCCCAATCATGAAGATACAACCTCGCGTAAACCTCAACCAAAAAATTAGTCCTCATTGGAAAAAAGTGAGCCGAATTTGTAATCCTATCCATAATGACCCTAATTAAATCAAATTAATTCTGATATTGAGGAAGAATGAAGACAAAATCCCTATTGATTACTCCATTCAAGCAACTCAATTTCTTGATATAACCCTCTGGGCCTCATGTGTTCAACTTTCATTGGTTAACACACCATATACTTGACCACAAAATCAATCACATCCCTTTTTATACCATTCCACCAATACATCTCCTTAAGGCCATGATATATTTTCGTTGAATCGTGTTGTTTTCATGCAACTCAGTCAATATCTTTTCTCATAAACCATCGATGTTAGGAACACATAACCTCCCTTGGTACCTCAAGGTACCATCACCACTAACCTCAAATTCCACCACCTAAAGCCCACGTACATCACCCTTGATTTGATCAAGACATGATCTAACATTTGCTTCTCCTTGATCTCTGCCCCAAGAGACGTCCGTACCACTTCCTGTACTAACACACCACCATCCTCAAAGACTAATAGACGGACTCCAAGTTTATCTAAGCAGTTAATATACTTTACCAACTCCCGCTTCTCCTTTTCCACATGAGGTAAACTCTCCATGGATAACCTTCTAAGTGCATTAGCAACTACATTAGCTTAACATGGGTGGTAGTGAAGACTCATATCATAATCCTTGAGAAGCTCAAGTCATCTCCTTGCCTGAGGTTAAGTTCTTTTAGATTAAATACATACTGCAGACTTTTATGATCCAATAAAATGTCCACATGCACTCCATACAAATAGTGCCACTATATTTTTAATGCAAACACCATATCTAATATTTCCAGATCATGAGTTAGATAATTCCTCTCATGAACCTTTAACCTCCTAGAAATGTAGCTTATCACCTTACCATGCTGTATCAAAACATAACAAAGTCCAACCCAAGATGGTTCACAGTACACCACAAACCTCTTAGTGCCTTCAGGCAAAGTCAAAACTAGAGTCAGAGTGAGCTTGTCCTTTAGCTTCTTAAAACTCCCTTCACAAGCATCAGACCATAAGAACTTTAACTTCTTCTATATCAACTTAGTCAACGGGGCAACTATAGTCGAGAAACTTTCCACAAAATTCCTATAGTAGCAAGCGAAACCTAATAAGCTCAGAATATCTTTAGGAGTCATAGGTCTAGGCCACTTCTTAACCACTACAACCTTTGCGGGTCCACTATGATCCCCCCACTAGAAATAATATGACCCAGAAAAGTGAAAGCATTAAACAACAAATCATATTTTGAGAATTTAGCATACAATTACTACTCTTGCAAGGTCTGCAACACAGTACTAAGGTGATTGGCATGATCCACCTTACTCTTAGAGTACACTAGAATGTCAGCTATCATTAGAAAACTTGTTCTTAACTGTCACCTTATTCAATTACTAATAGTCAATACATATCCGAAGGGAACCATCCTTCTTACGCATGAATAACACCGGTGTACCCCATGGGGACACACTAGGATGGCTGAAACCCTTTTCCAAAAGATCCTTAAGTTATTCCTTAAGTTCCTTCAACTCAGCCGGATTCATTTTATAAAAGGGAATAGAAATTAGACGAGTGTCCCGAAATAGGTCAATCCCAAACTTGATCTCCCTATCAGGAGGAACACCAGGGAGGTCATCAGAGAAGACCTCAGGAAATTCGTTCACCACAGAAATAAAATATTAAGATGTACCTTTCGGGTTGGAATCTTTAACTCAAACCAAATGATAGAGAAAACCTTTGGAGATAATTATTTAAGCTCTAAGATATGACATAAACTTTCCTTTAGGAGCTAGGAAACCCCCCCTCCCTCATTCAATAACTAGCTCACCAGGGAACATAAAGACAACCTTACGGGTATGACAGTCTAAGGATGCGTAGCACAAGTGTAACCAATCCATACCTAGAATAACATCAAAATCCACCATGTCTAATTCTTAGAATTATACCAAAGTCTCCTTACTAAGAACAGATACCACACACCCTTTATAGACTCTTTTAGCAACCAAAGAGTCACCGACCTGGGTAGAAATAGAAAAGAAATCTAAAATAACCTCGGGATGAAAATCAAAATACACAGGAATAAATAAGGTCACATAAAATAGGAAGACCCCAGATCAAACAAACAATAAACTTCCCAATAAATGAGGTTTAACAACTAGTCACGACATCAGGCGATGCCTCAGACTCTTGTTGGGTAATGAGTGCATATAGACGGTTCTGACTAGTGCTGGTACCAGAAGAAAAAAATAGATACAAAAGCATCACCTTTTGGTGCTGGAGCAGATGAAGAGGCAACCAAAATATTGTTCACTCCCAAAGCAACCTTACCAATTAGATAGTTTCTAAGCATATGGCCTGGCTGACCATATTACAAATACTTATCCCTTTCGTCATCGCAGAAACCCTGATGCAACCAACCACGGAACCTAGATAAAGGAAATGATGAAGTTGATCAAACCTTACTAGCCTGATATTAGGAACTCTGTGCCCTGAAGTTATAACTACCCTACTAACACCTATCACCCGACTGCTTTGGGTAGTAAGCATAGCAGTGGAGAAGGAACCAAAACCCCAATTCTTCTTTGGAAAATTACTACCATCCCTACTACTTAAATGTTGCCCACCTCCCTGCTCAGAGAACTTGAATTTCTTACCCTATCTTTCCCCCACCTCATTTTATTTTCTCTTTTTCTCCTCCACCTGTTGCATAAGAACAACTAACCTAGATATGTCCATGTCCTTGATCAGCAATGCAGTCTTTCTTTAAAGGATCAAATTACGAGACAATCCTGATGCAAACTTTTTTATCCTGCTCATCATATCAGACACTAATTCTGAAGTATACCAAGGCATCTGGTAAAACTTCAAGGCATACTCCTTGAATGTCATCTTTCCTTACCTTAGATTAATAAATTCTTCCTCCTTTATGTCCCTCAATTCCTGATAAAAGAAGTGGTCTAGAAATTCATTGGAGAAAGTCTCTAAGAAAGATAACTCCTTAATATCACCTCCTACCCTATCTCATTCCTCGTATGGTTGGTATGCCATACCCTTCAGTTGATAGGCAGAAAACTCTACCACTTCCATAGTTGTACCATACACAATCTTGAAGATATTATCCATCTCGTCCAAAAACCCTGAGAATTCTCTTTTACCTTAACACCAGTGAAAGATTGAGGACTCAACCTCATAAACTTGCCAACTCTTGTGGCTTCAGAAGATGGAGTAGCAGATGCACCACTCTCATCCTGAGAAGCTACCAACGAGCAATTATATGAATCGAATGACGAAACTCAACATTCATCATATAAGCCTGAGGTGGACTAGAGGGAAATGGTGGAACTCTAAAGAAATCAGGGAATAGACCCCTAGACCGGGTATATCTTTCTTGAGATGAGCATGTCCCATCAACATTGTCCCCAGTTGGGATGGAGGAGTTTCCATGAACTTTAGATCATTGAGGCATGATCTAAAAATAGAAAAAAATGAAAATTAGAGAATATTCTAGGACTTAAACTCTAAAGCTTGAAAAAAGATCACAAGAAGGAGAAATAGTTCCTAAATGTATTGTAGCCTGTCCCTTATGAGTGAGCATGCCATACACCCGTAAAAGAGACTCTACTTAACACATATTTGCGGAATCCCCAATTAACCATGAACGTAAAGCTCTGGTACCATCGTTACATGATGTGAACCGGGGTCTTGTCGTAATGGGCACCTAAAGTCCGAACAGGACCGACGACCACCCCCGATACCCAACCCTAAGTCAGATAATTCATAACATAAAATAAGGTACTTATTTGTACAAATCCAGACTCTGGGATAGGTCCACGATTGCGACCAACCCAAACAAGTCCAATCATAAAAAACTCTACTAATAACCATACCATGAACTAATCCAACATCCCGTACCAAATGAGTTCCAAATATAAATATATATAATCCAAAACAAAGAAAATCATAAATAAAATACCATTAACCCGTATCATCCCCAATACCAATGGTAATTATAAGGCTGACACTAATACCGACACTGCCCATACCAACACAAAGTAGTCCTATAAAGCCTCTAACCAAAAGTAAAACAATATCTGGTCGGGACATGCCCTCAACCAAAGCTAAAATCATAGTCTATAAGACAACCAAAATAAGTAAAGACATTCATGAAATGAAATGGAACCTTTTAGAATATGGAAGCTCACCTCTTTAATCCAACAAAAGTTGATTCCAAATTCTATCACTGATCAGGAGGAGTAGAATGGCTAGTTCCTGCATCATGTGGGGATACAACTGCCCAAAGATGGGTTAGCAAGTGAACTTTAGAAAGTACTCAAGATAAGGATAAAGTAATGCCAACCTTTAAAAACAAGTAAACAACTATATGGATTCACAACCATACATACATATATGTATAAACTATGTCGGGAAAAGGAACCAGGTTTAGCAAACATTTAAAACCATTAACCTAGGTATGTGTAGCTTAACTATCCTAGAACTACCCACGGGCTATATGGGTCCATTATTATGCATTGAAAGGCCCAGATGCATGTAGCCGCACAAACCAGCGATACTATAGGAGTAGGGATTCCTGTGTACCCTTTGCTCTCCATGATACATATACAAGTGTAACTTTAGGGATTCCCATGTAACCCATAATTGTAGTATGTAGTCGCTATGACCAATCCTCATATGGGCAAACATGAGTTTCTAGTGTACATCTATTGGACTCACACCTTGATGGTTAGATATCACACCTCGCCGTTATTGCCCGATTAAAGCCATTGTAACACAACCAAACCACCAATTCCATTTATTATTAACCAAGGATATGACAAGTGGTATCATCATACCAACTATAGTTTGCAAGTAATGTCCTTAGCCATCTTTTTTAAAGAATTCAAGGGATTCCCATGTACCCATAGATTCCATTATTAAGGTTACTTGGAGGATTTCCTTGTACCCCACAAAGTGTTCATTATTAAGTTTGCTTGGGGGATTTTCTTATACCCCACAAGGCTTTAAATTAGACCAACCATAACCACTGATACCTTATCATTTAAACATTTCCAAACAATTTTAAATATTTGCACCATTTAGGATTCCATTACCAAGTTATACCATGCAAAGTTCAATACTATGCAAAGTTCAATGAAAGTCCAATAATTTAACCAAAAACATTCTCATAGGCATTTTATTGAACATGTTGGAGGCATATACTTTCCAAAGACAAAACCAAGTACCATGCAACCAAATATTCAAACCACTATAATAATATGAAAACCTTAAGTAAAAGACATGGGAAAACCATAATCAACCATTATAACCAAAACCCCCAACAAATATTTGAAAACCCAAATCCATACAACAATTATGCCATGAAAACAATTCATAACACATGCCTTTAGTTGGAAATAATAATGAGGGCGGAGTATATGCCTTAGATAACAAAGATGATGGAGAGAAATCACCCTTTTAAGCTCCAAATTGATCCTATTAATGAAACGCTAGCCTTCTTTGACCCAAGAGCCTTTGAGGGAATTTTAGTGTTTTTGATTGAGAATACTAGGGTAAATGATATCCTAAGAGTGTTATAAGTCGTAGGGCTATAAGAGGTTAAGAGGGGAAATGTCCAGATTACCCCCAATTTAAATTGCATAAAATCCCCATAGAATGGTATGACCACCCCACCCTAACCATACCTTAGGGAAAGAATCTATTTGAAGTTAATCTATTATTCTTGGGCTTCTTATGTCTAAGAGACACTATTAAATGATAAGCCATTCAGTCCCTTTATCCTAGCTAAAAAATCCTAAGCTGCCACCCGGAAATCTTTACTATTTGAGCTAATTCCAATCAATATGGTAGCCACTTTCGGTAGGTTTAACCCACTGGAAGAGCTAGTAAATCATATGGAAGTTAGTGTACAGAAAACTAAAGGGAAATAAAGATCATATGCAGACCTACTTAAGCCTAAAGAGTACGTGCATGAGAATATCCAAGTGAAGTCAAAACCAGTTAACATGGTGCATAGGGAACCAAGTATCACGTGGAATTTGGAGAAGGTGAGGAACATGATATTACAAGAGAATTTACAATATGCAATCATCGACAAATTCTCTTATGGAAAACCTGAGATCAAAGAGTTGAGAAAAGCTATACCAGTGCAATGTGGAATAAAAAGAGAGTGTATAATTGGAGTGCTTGATGCAAGACATATACTCATTCATTTGAATGGATTGGATGATTATGTGCAACTATTATCGAAAGCAGCATTCTACATTAAGTCTAAAGATACGCAATGGCAAATGAGAACCCTCAAAGGGGATCGATAGATTGGACCAAATGTTGAAACCACAATAGAGTTGCATGGATCTCTTTGCCAGATCTACCTCTTAATTTCTTTGAAAAGAGGTGATTTTCTCTATAGACTCAGAAGTAGGAATGCCTCTAACATTGCATATGGAAACCAACAACCAAACAAATCCCAGCTCTGCAAGGGTGAAAGTAGAGGTGGATTTGATAGCCAGGTTTCCAAAAAGGTTTAAGATAAATAAGGAGAATGAAGTCACATATGCTATAAAGTCTAAATGGGCAAGTATTAATTATGACTATATGCCTAAATACTGTAAGGAGTTTTCATTACAAGGTCATGATGAAACAACTTGCTAGAATGTTTATCCAGAATTAATAGTCTTAGATTAAAAGGAAAAGTAGGAGAAAAGCAAAGAAATAAACCAGGGTCAGAATAATTCACAAAATGCAGCAGGGCTAGGACATACAAATAACAATTTAAAGTTGCTATAGAGGAGAAAAAAATACAAAAGAGATAAGTATGGTCATGTGTTGGGGGATATTAATCAAGAACAGAAGGAGATGAGTACTTTCAACACTTTCAAAGCATTAAAAGAAATTAAAGAAAGGGAAGCGAATCATACTAAAATCAACAGTGAAGGAAATACAAAGGAATCTAAAAAAGATTGGGTGAATAAAAGTTTTGGTAAACTAAGACAATGAAGGATAAACTAGTTCAGAGAGAGAATCAGGAGCATGAGAATCCAAATCAAGGAGTAGAGAAAGATACAACAGCAGAAGGAAAAAGTTGTCAACAAGCAGACCAGCAGAGTCATATGAACCACCAAGATGAGAAAGGGGAAAAATACAGAATGGGCAGTAGAAATCTGGTAAGAGCAAATGATGGTAGAGCATAAGAATACTTTAGCAGAGGATCTTATAGTGGAGAGGGTAGTTCCCCTTACAATAGAAGTGGGAAAATAGATGAAGGTATCTAATTTAATCAGTATTGATCTGGATGATGAGGACCTAGAAGACTATATTAAGCAAGTAATAGATGAAGTTGATTTGTCCTAAAAGAAGGTCCAAAAATTAAGTGCTAAGCATGGAAAGCAAAGAAAGAAGAGAAAAAACCCACCAGAATCCACAATGCAGACAAAAAGCCAACTAATAAAATCAAATATAAAACAAATGCTTTGATATGGAATATAAGATCTGTTAATACTCAGAATGCATTTACAAGGTTAATTACAATGCATAGGAGGTATCACTTTTGTTTTATAGTTGTCATGGAACCTTATCAGGAAAGCTCCAATATTGAGGACTATAAAAGATGACTAGGAATGCAAAATGCCATTACCAATGTATCTAGAAAGATATAGACATTTATGGACTCTGTAGTGGAATACAATATCACAAGTAATGAAGAGCAGTAGTTGACACTTAAGCTAGAGAATAAGGAAGGAGGGGTTGCTGTCCATGTTACGCCGGTATATGCAAAATGTTCCCCTGCTGAAAGGTTAACTTTATGGGATTCTTTGGATGGATTATCTGACCTAATAAAGGATACTTATCTAGTGGGAGTGGATTTCAATGTGTGTAATTTGGAGGAAAATGGATTTAAAGGGAGCAAATACACTTGGTGGAATGGAAGGACAGATGGAGACTGCATTTTCAAAAGATTAGATAGAGTGTTATGCAATGAAATGATGATGGATTTGTTTCCAGTAATGAAGGTGGAACATTTAGTCAGAAGTTGTTCTGATCATGCACCTTTGTTGTTGAAGTTCACCTCCACTAGAGAGAATTTTAGAAGATCATTCAAGTTCCTACATTTTTGGCTGAAAGAAGATTCTTTTCTAGAGGTGGTAAGGTCGTATTGGCAACAGGATGTAGAAGGAAATACATTTTCAATATATTAGCAAAAGATGAGAAGAACTAAGACAACCTTAACAGAATAGAGCAAAAAGCAATTTGGTGACATATTTAAGAAAATTGTACCTTTGGAGGAGGTATTAAAAGTAAGGGAGCAATAGTTTGAGCAGGATCCTTCAACACTTAATAGAACTAATCTGCAAAAAACTCAAGCTGATCTAACCTTACAACTTAAAAGAGAGAAGGAGCTTTGGAGACAAAAATCTGGTGTTGAATGGTTTAAAGATGGTGAGAGAAACACAAGATTTCTTCATACTATTATTAAGGGCAGAAGAGCAAGATTGATAGTTTCAAGAATACAAAATGAAGAAGGAGAGTGGCTAGAGAAACAAGGTGACATTGCCAAGGATGCAGAAGAGTTCCTTCAAAAGCAGTTTACTAAAGAAGAAGGAGAAGTGTATTTTTCAATGTTAGAAGAATTACCATCAGTGGTTTCTCAAGAGCAGAATGATTTTTTAAAAAATCCACCTAAAATGGAGGAGGTAAAAAAAGATGTGATGGGACTAAACAGTTATAGTGCAGGGGGACCAGATGGTATGACAGGAGCATTTTATCAAGCTACATGGGATATAATAGGTCAGGATATTCATAATATGGTAAATGCTTTCTTTTGTGGATTTGAATTGCCAAGATTCATTACTCATACTAATTTGGTATTGTTACCAAAAAAGTTGGTGGTGAACACTTTTATTGAGATGAACCTATTTCCCTTAGTAATTTTGTGAATAAGATCTTTTCAAGGATAATTCATGTAAGAATTAAGGGATGTTTATCTGACATAATATCTGAAGAACAGACTGGTTTTGTCCAAGGTAGAAGTATAACAGAGAACATACTAATGGTTTAGGAGATTGTGTATGAAATAAGAAAAATGGGAAAGCCTCCAAAAATGGTGATGAAGTTGGATATGATGAAAATATATGATAGAGTGTAGTGTCAGTTTTTAGCAAAAGTACTAAGAAAGATTGATTTTTGTGATGAATTAATTGGCATGGTGTATAGACTGGTGGCTAATAATTGGTATTCTATATTATTTAATGGCCAACCTAAAGGTTTCTTCAAATCTTCCAGGGGTTTGAAACAAGGAGATCCATTATCTCCTACTTTATTCATCTTAGCTGCTGAAGTGTTAACAAGAAGTTTGAAAGCATTGTTAACACAAAAATAATTTAAGATGTTTGGGGTTCCAAGAAGAATCGCCAAGATAAATCATCTTGATTTTACAGATGATATGATTATCTTGTGCAAAGCAAAAGTGGAGAATTGAAGAGGATCACAAACACTCTGGATAATTATGAACAGGTGTCATGGCAAAAGATCAATAGAGAAAAAAGTGATCTTGATTTTCATGGGGGATTATCTAATGGTACAATAGTGATGGCTGAGGTAGATAAAGGGATTATGAGGCAGGACTTTCCATCAACCTACTTAGGGTGCCTAATTTTATAAAAGAGGAAGAAGAAGGAACACTACAATGCTATAATGGCCAGAATAACAAGTAAACTACAAAGTTGGAAAGGTAAATTACTTTCTTATGGTGGTAGATCTATCTTAATAATTCATGTTCTCCAAATTGTATCTATTCATTGCTTTCTCTTATGAATGCACCCCTTAATGTGATGAATGCAATTCATAGATCTTTTTCTCAATTCATTTGGAGAAACACTATAGAAGGAATGGGAAAGCATTGGGTAAAATGGAAGAATCCGTGTCTTCCTGAGAATGAGGGAGCACTAGGATTCAGATGGAAACATAAAATGTCTAATGCATTATTTTGTAAGTTGTGGTGGGAATTCAAAACTACAGAGTCAATTTGGAGCAAATTCATGTTTAATAAGTCCTGGAAAAGTAGAAATCCCAATGAGGTAATGTGGAAAGTAGGCGGAGGCACTTAGGTTTGGAAAAAAATGTTGTTGGCTAGGGACCTGATTGATTAAAATATCTCATGGAAAAGTAGAAAGGGGGATAAAAACATTTGGCTTGATAACTGGACAGGGCTTGGAGGTTTATACTCTTTTGAGAATGTTGAAGAAGATGACAGGTACAAAGAAGTGAAGGAGCTGATTATTAATGAGGAATGAAATAAAGAATTAGTGCAGTCCTTATTTCCTGAAGATGTAGCTCATCACATTATTCAAAAGATAAGTCCACCAGTCCAAGAAGTAGGAAAAAATATGCAATATGGAGACTTGACACTAAAGGCTGTTTCACTGTTAAAACAACATTACAGAGTATTAGACAAAAGGAGGAGGTGAATGCTACATACAAAGATATTTGAATTAAAGGTCTACATTTTAAAATATCTTACACAATGTGGAGATTGTGGAAGGGGAAGATCTCTGTGGATGACAATATCAGAAGATGGGGAATTGAAGGTCCATCAAGGTGTTGGTGTTGTACTAGTCCAACACAGGAGACACTGGCTCATGTATTCAAAACTTTATATTTTGCTAACAAGACATGGTCCCACTTTGCTAATTTTGCAGGTATACACATCCAAGGAGTTATCTTGAGAGAGATAGTTATCCAATGGTGGACAGCAACAGTAAAGCCCAGGGAGAAAGTATATTTCAAAGATATCCTAGGATTTATCATTTAGTAATTGTAGAAGAGAAGTAATGGAAAGAAATATGAAGGAAAAGAGATCAGCTTTCAAAGAAGTATTTTCAACATCACAAGAAATATGAGAATGCTGTTAGCAGTGAGGAAACCCAACAAGATCTTTTCAACAGAATGGCCAGGTATGTTGAAGGATTTTGCTTAACTAAAACCTTCAATGAAAGTCACTACAGTCTTGTGGGAATTGCCTAAGAGTGGATGAGTGAAGTACAATATAGATGGATCTTCGAGGGTAAATACAGAAAGCAACTCATATGCCTTTTGTTTGAGGGATCACAGGGGGGATTTGATTTATGTGGAAGGAGCAATGATTGAGAGCATAAATAACATGGAGGCAGAAGCAATTTCTATTGTAAATGCTGCTAAACATTACAATCATATGAAGTATGAGAAGATTATCATGTAAACAGATTCATTGGTAATGCAAAGAATGCCAATAAGAGAATGGGATTGTACATGGAGAATACAAGAGTATATACAATAGATATGGAAGCTGGTTGCAGGAAAATAGATAATATTTCAACATATTCATAGAGAAGGAAATCTACTAGCTGATTTCTTTGCTAACTGGGCTCAGGATAATGGTAATTTCATATTCACATTAGTTCAGAAAATACATGTAATAGGAAAGAGGATAATATACATTGACAAAGTACATTGCCCTTATCTGAGATTGTTACCAACAAAAAGATTAAGGGGTTTTGAAGGGTTAAGCTAGTTTTTCAGCTGATAGTATATTTACATATTCACAGTAGAACAAAAAAAGGGAAGCAACTATAGAGCCTAATCTACTATAGAAAACCAAAAAGGACTCTTAGAAAAGAGGAGGGGACAACTTCAGAACCCTGAGGAGCAATACACTATCCAAATTATTTTGGGTCCGAGCATCCCATTATCTCCTTCTCAACCATGTTTGTGAAGAAAAAAAGGTTTAGAACAGTAAATTGGGGAGGATTTAAACATTTTAGGGGAGTTTTCTATTTACTTGGATAGTTCAACATTGCTACTATGACTCAACCCTTCAATGATCTTCAAAAACCTTGGATACTTCCCGTCCACTAGAGAACACAACTAATACAGAAGTAAACCAAGATTGATGAGATATTCAAAGTAGATATCAATGAACAAAAAGATAAAGTGAGCTTACTCATGCAAGAGGCAACAAAAATACAGTAACACCGACCAAGAAAAGAGTTACACACACAAAAATGGAGCAAGGTAACCCGGTGGTGCATGAATGGAAACATGGATACAACACCAAATACGGCAGAGGGAGCAAAGGAAAATGGGAGTTGATTTTAGAAACCCTACTGGACTTGATTTATTTATTTTTAGATATTTTGCAAGTGGACCGGGTAAGGAACCGGATGGGCCATTTTGTTTTGGGCCTATTGGGTCAAACAAATTTGTACATGTTTGTTTAAGTGATTAATTAATAAAAATAAAAATTTGCTTAAAAAAATACCCTAGGATACGAGTGTGACACAACCCAAACCAAGGCCTTGTTGTAATGGGCATCCCAAGTCAAACCAAGACCGAGGATTACCCCCATTACCCAACCCAACATCCAAATATACATACCATAAGTTGGATGGTTTTCGAACGTATAACAAGATAACATTTATTACAATTCAAGATTCTGGGAGAGGTCCTTGACCGTGACCAACCTAAAAAAGTCCAAATATCTATTATCCAACCAATAACTAAAACTAAAATCATAAAACCAATCGATACATCCCATACAAAATAAGTCCCAAATAAATACATATATATAATCCCAATACATTAAAGAATGAAACAATCATATATACAGTCAAACAGTATCAGCCCTAATTCCAATGCCAATACTAAGGCTGACAATCCTGCTGACACTGCCCATACCACCTATAGTAGTTCCACAAAACCTGTAACCAAAAGTAAAACATTATCTGGTTGGGATATGCCCTTAACCATAGACAAAACCAATGTCTATGAAATAACCAAAGTATGTAAATACATCCATGATTTGAAATGGAGCCTTCTGGAATTTGTAAGACCACCACTTCAATCCAACTGCACTGATCCAAAATCCGCTCACCAAGCAAGATGAGTAGAATGGCCGATTCCTGTATTGCATGGGGATACATCTGCCTAAAGATGGGTTAGCGGGTGAATTCTAGCAAGTTATTTGGATAATGATAAAATAATGCTAACCTTTAAAACCAAGTAAACCAACCATATGCATTAATAACTATATATATACATATATAACAATGTCGGGAAAGGGAACAGGAAGTAGCATGCCTTTAAAACCATTAACTTGGGTATGTGTAGTTTAATCATCCTAGAACCACCAACGGGCTATATAGGTCTAGTGTAACCCCCTGAAGGAGACCTGATACGTGTAGCCGCACGAATAAGAGAAACCATAAGAGTAGGGGATTCCCGAGAACCCTTTGCTCTCAATGATACACATGTCCAAGTGTACTTAGGGGATTTTGGTGTGCCCCATAAGTTTCATATGTTGTTCTTATGACTAATCCTCATGTCGGCAAATGTGTGTTTTCATTGTCCATCCATTGGACTCACACCTTCACTGTTAGCTATCACACCCACCATTATTACACAATTAAAATAGTTACCAAACAACCAAACCACTATTCCATTTATTATTAATCAAGGCTATAAGTAGTGGCATCATTATACCAACTTAGCTTTAAAGCAACGCCCTTATCCATCTTTTTTAGTAAAGGGATTCCGATGTACCCATAGATTACATTATTAAGTTGAATTGGGGGAATACCATGTATCCCATAAGATGTTTGTTATTAGGTTTGATTGGGGGTTCCTTTGTACCCCTCAAGGATTTTAATTAGACCAACATAACCACCAATACCTTACCATTTAACCATTCCAAGCCATTTAAATTTTTTATACAATTTAGGGTTCCATTACCAAGTTAAACCATGCAATAGTTCCATTAGAAGTTCAACTATATATTAAAAGCATTCTCATGGGCATTTTATTAAACATGTTGGGGGATAATGTTTAAAAAACCAAAACCAAATACTAATTAACCATTCCCAAGCAATCAAAAGTTCAATCCATCATATTAATATGAAAAGAATAAGTAAAAGACATAAATTGTATTAATTTCCCACTGGAGGGTATGACCACCCCCAGTCATACCCTAGGGTACTCTAGTGGTACCCACCACTCGTACCCTAAGAAAAATCTCAACCCCCATACTTACCAACATATAACTCGTAATTCCTACTCTTACCTAAGCATACAACACGTACCATGTAGTCATACCCATACAAAATCAAGATGGGTTGACACTATCAGACATACGAGAGGTACTATACCACTCGTACCCTATCTCATGACTTATGGGTGAGCCACTCATACTGAGGTCCAAGTTAAGTTACCAAGTTTTAGATTAAGTGAAAGAAAACCCAACCATATGACCCATCACCTACCATACAACTCGTACCCCCCAAGTCGTACCCATTCTAGAAACTCAACCTCCCAATACTACCCAATACTGGACAACATACGAATGGGTCACCTGACCCGTACCTTCACCATACGGCTAGTATGGTGAGTCATATGATGTCCAAAAAGTTTAAAACCCAGGAAATTTCTAAGGAGCAAAACCTAGGGTGTTTCAGTCTCCCTTACTAGAAGCATACATCCTTGAATAACAAATAAGGTAGTACAAGCACTAATCATTCCCAATCAAAACCAATCCAACCTTTAAATAAGTCAGAAAATAAGGATGCAAGGAAATTAACCTTTCTTTAACCAAGTTAGAAAAAAAAGATGTTGTCAAGAACACATACCTTCTGCGCAAATAACCAAAGCAGAAAACAAGTGTGGATACTTCTACTTCATATCCTCTTCCATTCCCCAAGTAGCTTTTTCCACCTTGTAGCTCCTCCATGGAACCTTAATCGAAGCTACATCCTTGGTACGTGACCGACAAAACTACCGATCTAAGATCTCAACTGAGATCTCTTCATAAGACAAAGAATACAAAGATACCCAATCCTTCCAAAGGAACAACAAATGAAGGATCACTTATACACTTTCTCATCAAAGATACATGCAATACTAGATGAATGGATCTCAAACTAGAATGCAACTCCAATTCATACGCCACATTACCAATCCTCGGCAAAAACACATAAGGAAAAACATATCGGGGATTGAGCTTCCCTTTTTTCTCAAATCGCATTAATCCATTCATGGGAGATACCTTTAGGAACACCCTATCCCCAAACTCAAAGTCAAAAACCCTATGCCTTACATCTGTATAGGTTTTTTAGAGACTTTTGGCAGCCTTAATCCTATCCAGAATCACCTTCACTTTCTCCATATCCTGATAAACCAAATCAGGGCCAAACATATCAGCCTCACCAAGCTCCAATCACCTAATAAGACATCTACACCTCCTACTATACAATGCCTTAAAAGGGGTCAACCTAATGCTAGAATAATAGCTATTATTGTAATCAAACTCTATAAGAGGTATATACTAGACCCAATTACCACCATAATCAATCACACATGCATGAAAATTTTTGTCAAATATCAAATAGTCCTTTCTTCTTGCCCATCCGTCTGTGGGTGAAAATGAGTAATCAAACTAACCCTAGTACCCAACCCCTTCTAAAACGATCGCCAAAAGTGAGATGAAAATTGTGTACCATGATCAGAGATAATCAAAACAGGTACCCTATACAGCTTCACAAACTCATAAAGATACAACCTCATATAATCCTCAGCAAAAAAGTTAGTCCTCACTGGAAAGAAGTGAGCCGACTTTGTCATCCTATCCACGATGACCCAAACCGAATCAAATTAATTTCAAGAATGAGGAAGACCGATAATGAAATCCATGTGGATCACCTCCTATTTCCATTCAGCTAAATCAATCTTTTGATACAAACCCCCAGGCATAATATGCTCAACTTTCACTTATTGACACACCATGTATTTGGCCACAAAATTAGCTACATCCCTCTTCATATTATTCCACCAATCCATATCCTTGAGATTATGATACATTTTCATTGAATTAGGATGAACAACATAATATGATTTATGCATCTTAGATAGTACCTTTTCTATCAACCCATCAACATCAGGAACACATTACCTCCCGTGGTATCAAAATGTACCATCACCACTAATCTAAAATACCATTACCTTTTTCCTACCTACATCACCCTATATTTTTATCAAAATAGGATCTAGAATTTTCTTCTCCTATATCTCTGCCCTAAGAGACGACTGAACCACTTTCTGTACCAACACACCACCATTCTCGGAGTCTAAAAGATGAACTCTAAGATTAGTAAAGTGGTGAATATCCTTCACCAATTCCCTTCTATCCTTATCCACTTAAGCTAAACTCCCTATGTACAACCTGCAAAGAGCATTAGCAATAACATTAGCCTTATCTGGATAGTAACGAAGGCTCATGTCATAGTCCTTAGGAAGTTCCATCCATTACCTTTGTTTGAGATTAAGCTATTTCAGAGTGAACACATGTTGTACACTCTTATGATTAGAAAAGATATCCACATGCACTCTACACAAATAGTGCCACAAGATTTTCAATGCAAACACCACCACTAAAAGCTCCAAGTAATGAGTAGGATAGTTTCTCTCATGTACATTCAACTGCCTAGAAGCATACGCTATCATCTTAACTTGTTGCATCAAAACACAACCAAGTCCCACTCAGGATGCAGGACAATAAACCAGAAACTCTTATTTCCTTCAGGCAAAGTCAAAATTAGAGCCGAAGTTAGCTTATCCTTTAGCTTCTCAAAACTACGCCCACAAGTGTCTGACCATGACAACTTCACGTTATTCTAATTCAACTTAGTCAATGGGGTAGCTATCATTGAAAAACTCTCCATAAACCTCCTATAATACGCAGCTATACCCCAAAAGTTTTGAATGTTTGTTGGAGTTATGGGTCTAGGCCACATCTCAACCACTACCACCTTTTGTGAATTCACCATGATCCCCTCACTAGAAATAATATGACTAAAAAACTAATAACGTTCAACCAAAACTCACATTTTAAGAATTTGTCATACAACTACAGCTCTTTCAAGGTCTACAATACCACATGAAGGTGATTGGCATGATCCACCTCACTCTTAGAATGCCCCATAATGTTATCAATGAAGAAAATGGCAAGAAGATCTAGTAGCTAACGAAATACCCTATTCATCAAATCCATGAATGTCGTCGGGGCATTGGTCAAACAAAATGACATAACTAAGAACTCAAAGTGACCATACCGGGTACAAAATGTCATCTTAGGGATATGCACCTCCCTAATCTTAAGCTAATGATACCCATGCAAAATATCTTTCTTAAAAAAGAATTTTTCACCTTGCAATAAATCAAATAAGTCATCTATCCTTGGAAGAACATACTTGTTCTTAACTGTCACCTTATTTAACTGCAGATAGTCAATATACATCTGAAGGAAACCATCCTTCTTAGGCACTAATAACATTAGTGCACCCCACTTAGATACACTAGGACAGATAAAACCCTTATCTAAGAGATCCTTAAGTTGCTCCTTGAGTTCCATGAACTCAGCCAGAGCCATCCTATAAGGAGGAATAGATATTGGATGAGTGTCCAAAACTAAATTAATCCCAAGATCAATTTCCCTATATGGAGGAATACCAGGAACATCATCCAAAAAGACCTTAGGAAACTCATTCACCTCCATAACCGAATGCAAAAAAGGACCTTTCGAGTTAGAGTCTTTAACCCAAACTAGATGTTAGAGACACCCTTTAGTGATTAACATCTGAGCTCTAAGATATGATATACACCTTCACTTAGGACCTAGGAAACCACCCACCAATTCTACAACCGTTTACCCGAGAACTTAACGACAACCTTACAAATCTGATAGTCTAATGATGCATATAAAGAGTGTAATCAATCCATCCATATAATGACATCAAAATCCACCATATATAATTCAAACAAATCTACCAATGTCTCCTTAATACTAACAAATACACCCCATAGACTCTTTTAGTAACCACAGAGTCATCTACTGGGGTAGAAAAAGAAAAAAGATCCAAAATAACCTCGAGATAACCAAAATACACAACCAAAAATAGGGTCACATAAGAGAGATAAGACCCCAGATAAATTAAACAATAAACAACCTGAGAAAAGATTTGTAATCTACCAGTCACGACATCAGGCGATGCATAAGACTCTTGTAAGGTAGTGAGAGAATTTAACTAATTTTGGACTGTGCCGGTATTTGAAGCAGATACAATGCAGAAGCAACACCCTTTATTATAGGAGCAGATGAAAAGGCAACCCAAAACTTATTTGCTTTTGAAGCAACCTTACCAATTGGATAGTTTCTAAGCATATGGACTGACTGACCATATTTAAAATACCTGTCCCTCCCCTCATCGCAGAAACCCCTGTGGTACTGACCATAAAGCCTACAAGGATGACATGATTAGACCGACAGGGCCCTAATATCCTGAGATTTTTCACCCTGTGCACTAAAGTTGTTTCCACCTTACTGACGCCTATCACCCAACTACTTCGAGTAAGGAGAACTAGCTATGGAGAAAGAACCAAAACATACCCACTTTTTATTAGGACACTTACCACCATCCTGAACACTTTGTTGTTGACCACCCTTCTTAGAAAACCTAAACTTCTTACCCTACCTTTCCCCTATCTTAGCCTACTTTCTCTTTTCTTCCACCACCTATTGTATATGAATAACCATTCTCTTTTCTTCCACCACCTATTGTATATGAATAACCAACCTAGAAATATCCATGTCATTGATCAACAATGTAGTCTTTCTATCAAAGATCAAATCTTGAGACATTCTCGAAGTGAACTTCTTATCCTAGCCCTCATATCCGACACTAATTCCAGATCATACCTAGACAACTATTGAAATTTTGAAGCATAATCCTTGACGAACATCCTCCCATATTTCAAATTAATGAATTCCTCCGCCTTCTCTTCCATCAACTCCTGAGGAAAAAATGGTCAAGAAAAGCATTAGAGAAGGTCTCCTAAAAATAAGACTCCTCAATATCACCCCTTGCATGATCCCATTCCTCCTGCCATTGGTATACTATATCCTTTAGCTTATAGGTAGTAAAATTCACACCGTCCACATCCGTGGCTTGTATGACCCTGAAGATCTTTTCCATAGTATCTTTAAAACCCTGAGGATCCTCCTCTATCTTAACACTACTGAAAGTTGGAGGATTCAACCTCATGAGTGGGACAACCCTTGTGGCTCAAGAAGATGCTATACCAGATACAACATGCTCATCCTAAGAATCTACCAACTGAGCAATCATATGAATTAACTGATGAAACTCAGCACCTCACATTATACTGAGTAGGCTGAGGAGGACTAGAAGGAACTGGTGGAACTCCAGAAATATTAGGGACTGGATCCCTAGATCGAGTATAGATCCCCTGAGTAGAGTGTGTCCCATCAACATCGTCCCTAGTTGGGAAAAAGGAGTTTTTGTAAACTTTAGATTGTCGAAGAATGATCTAAAAAACAAACAAATAAAATTTGAGATGATTCCAGGGCTCAGACCCCTAGCTTGATAATAGAACATATAGAAAAGAAACATTTCCTAAATGCCTTATACCCTCTCCCTTATGAGTGTGGTGTGCTACACACACTTAAAAGAGACTCTTCTCGACATGGATTTTTAGACACCTATTTGACCATGAACCTAAAGCTTTGATACAAACTTGAAACCACCCAAACCAGGGCCTTGTCATAATGGGCATCCCAAGTCTAACTAGGATCAGGGACCACACACGTTACCTAACCCAACCTCCAAATATGCATACCCTAAGATGGATGATTTCTAAATGTATAACAAGATAACTTTTATTACAATTCCAAACAATGTCATAGGTCTATGACCATGGCTAACCAAAATAAGTTCAACCATACATTATCCAAACAATAACCAAACCAAAATTGTAAACCAATCCATACATCCCATACCAAATGAGTACTAATATATATATATATATATAATACAAAAACATAAAAAGATAAAAGAATCATAAATACAGTCAAATGGTATCATCCCCAATTCCAATGCCAATACTAAGGCTAAACCAGCCATGGGCTATATGGGTCCAGTGTAACCCCCTGAATAGGACTCGATTAATATAGTCACTTGAACTGGAGATACTATATGAGTAGGGTATTCCCGAGTACCCTTCGCTCTCCATCATACATATGTACAAGTGTACTTAGGGATTCCTATGTACCCCATAAGTATCATATGTGTTCGTCATGACGAATCATTACTTCAGTAGAGATGAGTTTTGAGTGTTCATCCATTGGACTCACACCTTCGCAGTTAGCTATCACACCCCGCCATTATTGCACAATTAAAATCATTATCAAACAGCCAAACCACCATCCCATTTATTATTAACCAAGGCTAAAAGTAATGGCAATGTTATGCCGACTATACTTGCAAGCAATGTCCTTAGCCACCCTTTTTAGAAAAGGTATTTCATGTACCCATAGATTACATTATTAAGTTGACTCCAGGGATTACCATATGCCCCATAAGATGTTTGTTATTAGGTTTTCTTGGGGTATTCCCCTATTTTCCCACAACGTTTTTCATTAGACCAACCATAACAACTAATACTTAACCATTTAAACATTCCAAATGATTTAAATCATTTACACCATTTAGGGTTCTGTTACCAAGTTACCCATGCAATAGTTCCATTAAATGACTAACAATATAGTAAAAGCATTCTTATAGGCATTTTATCAAACATGTTGGGGGCATAGTGTTTAAAAAAGCGAACCCAAGTACTAATTAACTATTCCCATGCAACCAAATATTATAATCATCATAATAATATATAAACCATAAGTAAAAGACATGGGAAAACCATAACCAATCATTATAACAAAAACCCCCAATATATATTTGGAAACCCAAAACCATACAACATTCATGGTATGAAAAAAATTCATAAAACATGAATTTAGTTGGAACAAACAATGTGGGAGAAGTATTTTGCCTTAGATTGAGAAGAAGATGAGAAGAAATCACCCTTATGAGCCTCAGTTGACCACCTTAAAAAAAACCCAAGAATTTTCTTAACCCAAGATCCATGAGAGATTTTGAGTGAGTTTCTAAGTGTTTTATTGATTATAAATAGTTTGATTGATATGAATCTAGCTATGAAAGATAGAAATCTACCTGAGGAACCTAAAATCACAATAATATAAGAAATAAGATTGATAAATTGACATTAGAAACTGCAAGGAAATAAGAACCAATGAGTGTATCAATCGAAGACCACTAAATCTTATAGAATCGACCACTAATTTCTTACGTAAACCTCAAGGGAATCAACTTCCCAAGCAACTCACATTTCTAAACAAGTTGTCAACACAAGATAATCAAAGTTTACCATTCACTCATCAGATCAATCATTCAAATATCATCAAAAATTACAAATGAAATGACTAAGGCATATATTTATAGTGTTTTCCTACTCCTAAAATGGCCTATTACAAAAATAACCCAAATATGTCTATTTTGGAATAACCCACATGGGCTCTTCAAAGCATGCTCCACACGCGGCCTTGTGGGGTTAGGAGCCTAAAAAAGGTCCACCGAATACATTCTTGAGCTCTTTGATTAATCGTGGATTGGACCTCTTTTTATTGGCCTCAGAATATATTATCTAAATCTTTAAGGATGATCCAGATCTTATCATCCTCCTCTTCCTGAAAAGGATTCATCCTCGAATCCAAACCTTACAAAACCAAAAGAAAGACAAATTAACACAAACTCTTCATGGAATGAGGGTTAGGATTAGTATAATAAATCACCTCAATATACCAAGGTTGCACATACTTGAAATATAACCAAGGATCCTTTATTTTAAATATTAAAAATACTATGAAAAAAGCACAAATGATTTGATTATTACAACTTTCAAGAGATAAGGAAACTACAAAGGTCCTAATGGAATAAATCAATCCAAAAAGGCTGAACTACCTTCACCTTTTGAGCCACAAAACACAATTATTTCATCGCCTCAAAGAGAGACCACATCATGAATGGTGCCTCAATTGGTATGAAAGTCCACAAAACCCATATAGCATTTTCACTATAAGTGGACCAACCAACATGTGTCCTACCTCTACATAAAATAAATGAATGAATAGCATGGATATCATTATAAGAAAGAGGTAGTATGTAAAGGCATCATCTATAAGAATGCCAATTGGCTCAAAAGATATAGCATATAAGGAACACAAGGATGGAATCAAGACACTTAAACATATATGACTTCTTCCTCTCAAGATAATCATAAACTTGACATCCACAAGTTAGGATTCATGCAAATTAAGCACAAGTGTGTCAAACAGGGATGCACATGTATAAGCAATATCCAAAGAAGACAATGACATATGTTTCCTAGGGTTCTCAAAATTGATACCAGCTTTACGAAGGATGTATATTCTCTACACACATATTGATGAAGGGTATCACACCAAAGTTGGTCCTCATGACTTCCATAAGACAATGTACTATCACTTTTCCAATGGCTTCAACACTAGGTGGACACAAATAGATCTTACTAGAAAAGTCAATTTTGTCATCATTAGGATAAAAAGTGTATCCACACTCTCAAGTTGTACAGTATCATCATGAAGAAAAGAGATATTAGGCTCACCTAAAGATAAGATATCATTCACACTTAGTTGGCTACTATCCTCATTCACTAGAGTGTAAGATTTATCTTGATTACCTTAAAGTTTATTTGGAGCATGTCCACTTAAGAAAGATTGAGAATTTGGTGGATTAGAAAGTGTGTATTTAGGAATCTTTGATGCTATATCATGTTATCTGACCTTTTTGAAAGAAAGTTTTCTACCCCTTCCATTCTTTCCAATATTCTATCCATTCTTCTTTCAAAAGATCCCAATCGGTTATTGTAACACCCTTTACTTTTACCTAGCTTAAATTCATCCTAAAATTGTCAATGACTTGATTTAAAGATGAATAAACTTTTATACATGTGGAATATTAAAGAATTTGACTTTTCGTTGTGTGGGAAATTGAATAAGATTTCCATCGATATAAAATTTTCTCAAATCCAACTCCTGGGTGAATAGTTATGTCCATTTTTGTTAGACAGTGTACCACCTGAGCCATCAGCGCATTGCGGAGCCAGCCGAAATGGCAATTGTCAAAAACCAGTGAGCCTCCAGGATATTGGCACTTTGCGCTAAGGGTCAATTTGAGAATTTTCCTTTTCAATGTTCCAACGCGATACCACCACGTTACGCTGAACTTCTAGGTTGCAACCAAGGTGGCAACGCGATTCCACCATGTTGCACCACCATACAATTTCCTAGTTGTTATTTTCCAATGGATTGGTGTGATAGTGGTGCATCCTACTAGGGGTCCAGATTGGAAAAATTTCACGAAAACTTAAAGTTGCGCCCAGGGTTAAAACTATTTTTTCCCATGATTTTAATTCATCCAAATATGGGATTTAATCCCTAAAATCATTTAAACCATTCATTATTCACTTTTTCCCAAAATTAAAAGATAAGTCTCTCTCAAGAAAACAAACCCTAACTCTCAAAAATCAAGGTCAATCCCAATAATTTCTCCAAGAACTCCAAGAAACTCTTAAATTAAGGTATGTTAGATGTTCATCCATGGATCCTTACCTTTCATGGAGCCCAAGAATCCTTTTCCAACATAAAAGATTTATGATTTATGATTTCCATGTTTGAATTAGATTGAATTCATGTTCATGATGTTTTTTGAGTTTGAATCGATGATTTAGATTACAAGTTTCGAGAATTGATTCTAGTTTGTGTTGAGTTACATGATATTTATGATAAATCCTTCAATTTGCAAGTTGATTGTTGCAACCATGTTAACTCTAAGTGTTTATGATTTAATGAACCAAGTATACTTCTTATGTGTTTGATAAATTGTCTATGAGAATGAAAAATGCCATTATAGCATGCTAACATATATTCCCCATCCATGTACAAGTTAATGAATTACAAGTGTTTGATGAAATGTCTCTATGAATAAATTATGACTAAGTAAACATTGTTATATTACTCAAGATGATGCTTCACTTTACTTTTCATGCTATCGAGTCCTGGGGGTATTTAATATCCTACAAGTTAGCTTTTCACCTAGATCTAGTGTCAGTGACAAGATAGTATCAGTCATGTCACAATCAACAGTACTCTCAGTCCGTTATAGAACTTAGTAGAACTCAATCAGTTATAGAATATAGGAAAACTCACTAAACTCTGTATCAATCAAGTCAATTGAGTATAATTAGTTCAATGTCTTTCAGTTGGGAGTATGATTCAACACTGAGTGAACTCAGGAATGGGGGCATTCCTGTTAGTGTAGGGGTTGACCCTTAGTAGCAATCCCTGAGTAACAGAACTACATAGCCAGTGTAGGTTGAGATGACTTCCTACTAGATAAGGGTTGACACATCTCTCATAAGTTTTCCTGTTAGTGAGGGTAGACAAAATATCTTCCTGCTAGTTAGGGTTAACTTATATCTAGTGTTAGTACCCGTGGCATGGTACTAACACCCTTATAATTGGGGTTCCACATTGGAACCCAACTTAGTTATCTTATCTTATTTGGGGAATATCGGTTAGAAAATTACCTCCCACAATTTCAGTTTTAGTCTCTAATTTAGAACTCAGTTCAGTTTTACAGAACTAGGACTGTCAGACACAATCAATCAGTATTAGTAAATCAATTATCAGTAACTCCAGATATCAGTTACTTAGTTATCAGAACTCAGTACTTAGCTTCAGAAAAGCTTAGTTACAGTGTACATATATTCACAGTATTACATACTCAGTATTTACTGTAGCTTCAGTTATGCATGTACTCTCATATTCAGTTACTCTATATCATTCAGTCAGTTACTGTTCAATCATATGAACCCTTGAATTCAGACTTACCTCATCTAGAATACCAGTATATTCCCAAGTACTGACGCCTAATTTCCTGCGTTATGATGTTTCATATCATAGGTTCAGACGCTCAGGTTCTCAACCACACATAGTAGATTCAGATTCAGCAAGTAGCAGTAGATTTAGCAGTGTGTCCTCATCATTTATGGATATTATATTATTTCATATTTTCAGTAGATATAGTAGTTCATTAGATGGAGTTAGTTGGGGATTGTCCCATTAATTCCACTTTCAGACAGATTCAGTTAGAGGCTTTTCAGACTAGATTTTCAGACAGTATTCAGTTTTACAAATGTTATATTTTATCAGTATTTTAGATGTTTTGAACCTTACGACATTTAAACCCATTTTCCACATTAATTACAGTATTATTATTCAGTTCTTACACAAATATCATTCATGGGTTTTCTTGTGGTCGTTCGGGGTTGTAAGCACCGTGTGATGACTAGGGGGTAGTCTCGGGTCATTACAGCTATCCATAGCATTAATAAACCTTTCTGTGAAAGAACTAGCCCAACTAGGAATCTCACCTTCATCCTATATTGAACCTATCAAAAGTAATACTAAGCAAAAGAAAAAAGAACAAACAAGTTACAGGTTAGAAAATCCACCTCACAATCTCTCAAAGTTCAAACATTTAATTGTCACTCAATTGTCATCACATGTGTTGATAGCTCGTTTGTACTCCAATGAGATGACTTGGTACCAATTGTGGCTTGAGGTCGTAATGTATTATTGTTTGAAGTAATCAAATACAAAAAGTTACATTTAGACGTGAATCAAAAGTTACAAAGAATCAAAAACAAAAAAAAGCACACAAAGTAAAATGACAAACAAAAAAATGGATTCAAAACTAATTTACAACTAAGTAGATTGATTACTAGTCATTAATTAGTGTTAAAATCAAGAAAAGAAACCAAATAATCAATGAAGAGAAACTTAAGAACCTAAACTTGAGCTTAAGATAAAGGGTTGGTTGAGTGACGTGGTTTCCTCATGTTTTGACGTTGAAGGTTGGTTGGGTTTTGGAGATTTCACGTTTCCAATTTGAATTCAATCAATTCTTCAACTTGGAGGAGTGATAGGTGGAACTTTGATGGAAACAAATACAAGAATTTGGACCTTTCAATTGTTCTTTTATGCTTAAGATAGTTTGAATTCTCTTGTTGTCCCCTCCTTGTAGTTTCTTTTGTTCTTCCCTTAAGAATATTCCCTTTTGATGCTTTTTGGATTTCTTCTTTCTTTTGAAGAATTGGAATATCCTTGGAATGTTCTTTGTGAAAAACAAGTAACATACCTTCTCACATATCCTTTTTGGATCAAACAACCACTTTTTTAATGTTCTTCTTCAACAACAAATGAGGAACATTAAGAACACCAAGGACATTCAAAAATTCAACCAAGATAAATGACCTCGGATTTGAACGAAATTTCAATATTTCAAGATCACTTTTAATCCCCAAATACAACCAACAAATTTTTCAAGCGAAAATCTCAATAAAACCCTTCCAAAACTTGAGATCCACGTTCAAGTTTCTTCAACTTGAAGCTCAACAATGGTGGACGACTCAAATAAACCTAGAATAAGCTCAAATTCAAGATCTATACTTTATTAGTGTTAAGGTACAAGGATCTAACACTAGAAACTCACAAAATACACAAATAATCTTTTATTTGTGATTTTTGTTTTTTTGACTCTTTTTTTTATATTGATTTTTGAGATAACAAAACCAAAGACTGAATCATGGGAACGATTCTATACTCGTCTCTAGATAACAAATAATATAGATCTAGCTATGAAAGATAAAAATCTGCCTAAGGAAGCTAAAACTGCAATAATACAAGAAATAAAGATAGATAAATTGACATTAGAATCAACAAGAAAATAAGAAATAATGACTGTATCAAACTCGAATACTCCTAAATCTTATAGAATCGACCACCAATTCTTACGTAGACCTCAAGGGAATTGAGTTCCCAAGAAACACACATTTATAAAAAAAGTTGTCAACACACGCTAATCCAAGCTTGCCATTCACTCATAAGAGCATTCATTCAAATATCATCAAAAGTAACAAATGAAATGACTAAGGCATATATTTATAGTGTTTGCCTATTCCTAAAATATCCTATTAAAAAAATAACCCAAAAGTGGCTATTTCTAAAATAACCCACATGGGCTCTTCAAAGCATGCTCCACACACAACCTTGTGGGCTTAAGATCTTAAAGTGGTCCACCTAATGCACTCTTAAGCTCTTGCCTTGATCTTGGAATGAACCTCTTTGTATTAGCCTCGAAAGATGTAGTCTAAAGTGTTAAGGTCGATCCAGATCATATCATTAATGAAGCCCCAAAAAGGTGATTTAAGTCATGGGGCCCTAAAGAGTTATAAGGGGAATGTCAAAAATACCCACAACTTAATTTGTATTAATTTCTCGCAGGAGGTATGACTACTCCCTTATATACCCTAGTGTATGAGTGGTACCCGAAACTCGTACCCCAAGAAGAATATCAATCCCTCATACCAACCAACATATGAATCCTAAGTATCACTCATATTTAAGCAGTCGACACGTACCATGTAGTCATACCCATAGCAGAATCATAAGGGGTTAAAACTGTCCAAATATGAGTTGGACTATAACACTCGTACCCTATCTCATGACTTATGGTGAGCACTTATACTCAAATCCAAGTTAAGTTACCAAGTTTTATATTAAGTAATAAAACCAAACCATATGACACATTACCCACCATACGACTCATACCCACCTAAGGTGTACGCATTCGAGAAACACAACCCCAAAGTAGAAAACATTAGACTGGGTCACCTAACCTATACCCTCACTAAATGAATAGTATGGTAAGTCGTATGATGTATAGATACCTAAAACCTAGGATATTTTAATGGACAAAAACCCAGAGAGTTTCAAAGTAGTACCCTTATCTCGTAACCTAGGCCTCCCCTAGGACCCCAACACTATCCAATATATGACCACCCAAGACAAATTGCACTAAACCATACAACTAGTATCATGAAATCGTACCATAGGTAGAATAGAATCACCTATGCTTAACTTAAGGCATTGACATATTACCATTAGTACCCTAAGGTACAGCTAGTATGATCCAACCATACCTTTGAAAAAATCCAACAATCCCACACTGGTTACCATATGACCAAGACCATACAAACCGTACCCTATCATACGAGAAGTACCCAAAATCGTATGATGATCAGAAGCTAAAAACTGAGAAATTTTCTAAGGGTCAAAACCCAGGGTGTTTCACTCTACCTAAGCACTCACAAAAGAAACACTACTTTTATAGCATGAGTAATTTTATTACAAATCAGTACTCACGCAAAAAACAATTTCAATTTAAGCTTCTAGATAGCTAAGAATTGAGTAGTGATGAAATAGTGTACTGCCTCTCTTTTCACTCTTTAGAATTTGCAAAAACCATTTGATGAAGAGGATTATATTTTTTTTTATAGGTGAGTGATGATTAGGGTTGAAATATCATTGGACCAGCTGTCCAAGTCAGTACAAAATAGCATCTGCAAGTTTGTTATAGAAGAGGACAAGACTGTGCTGATACCATGTCCTAGTTGTACTATACGTTGCAAATCTAAGAACTTAGTCGCTTACAGTTTAGTTTCTCATCATCCAAACTTCATATAGCATACAGTCTTTTGGATGAGCAAAAGGATTTCACCCTTTACCTTTTGAGTCTTAGGATGTCGCCTTACTAACCCTTATCTTGATCCAGTTAACTATTACCTTTTGTGTCTCTAGTTATTAGATAAAATCTTACTATCTTATGTAGATAAACCCTAGTTGCAATGATTGACAGTTAAAATGCAAATTAATATTGTCATTATTTTTTCCTAGTCGCTACTCCTCTTTTGAAGTAAGTAGCAATAATTTAGATGGGATTCTAATGTGTCCACCCATTAAGAAAACTGTTAAAGTGAATATAATACAATGCATGCATGAGTATCGATTCAGAACAATAATAGCACTTTCCTTACTTCGTCAATCCACTAGAGTTTCTACAACCCAAGTTAATGGTTTTTTGGCGATCATGCTTTTGAAGTAATCTACAACATTCATAATTTAAAGCATAATATGTAATCGCAATAATCACAAGTAAAAACCCAAAATTCTAATTAATTAATCAACTAAATCAATACAAGATAATTCAATGAAAAAAAATCAAAACTCAAAATCAAAATATATATATGAGTACTAAGAGTGTGTTACTTCTACTAAAAACACATAAGGTGTATTTATAGTACATGAGGAAACCCTAAAACAAAAGCCCAAATAAAATAGGAGAAAAAAGGGTCGGTGGCTACTTGTAGTCCCTCTATGTGCCCTTTCTCCAGGTGCATGTGCTATATTTGGCCTGTAGAGTGAGCACATATAGTGACCACATACGTAAATCCTGCAGGTTAACTCTCAAAATTTTAAAATTATGACATATACTTTGCTCACATGCGGTCTGCATATTGACTTGACATATGTCGAAAGTTATTTTTCATCTCTTCTTCAATTCCCGCACATGCTTTGATCACAATCTATCTAAAGAGTGTACTAAATATCCATAATTTTTCCCATAAGTAGCTAAAAATACCTTTTTTATCTTTTCACGAACTTCGCATCCGAAATATGTTTATTTCCAAAATATACCTAAAATGCATCATATCTAACAAAACAACCTCAGAAACTTGCATATTTTCATAGTTTTAAGCGTTGAAAGTGCTATATTTGTATATAACATCAACCATCCTCTAGGTTAATCTCTCAAATACACCACGTACTTAGAGCTAATCTAATGAAATTACAAACATGCCAATGTCTAGATCGTTATTACATGACTACCCAACATAAGTAATAAAACTAAGAATATAGAGGAAGAACAACAGTAACTACTAACCTGAGAAAAAATTATTCCAAGAGAAACACTAATTTCAAATCTCTCTAGGACTGCGTAATGACATAGCCATTCCTACTCCTACTCATATCTACTTTAAACTATTTTATTCCTCGTTTCCCCTTCCATCCCCTTTATGGTATTAGAGCCAAGTTTCTTGGGAGAGGATATGAGTATGAATAAGATCTTCTAATTTGTTATGTTGTACTAGAGCAAGTCAAAATTAGTGTTACTCTTGGAATAATCATTCTCTTGTTAGTAGTACAGTTGATCTTCCTCTATATTTTTATTTTTATTCCTTAAGTTGGGTAGCCATGTAATAGCGGTCTAGACATTGGCAAGACCGAATTTTTGGTTGGATTAGCTATGAGTACGTGGTGTAATAGAGAGATGAAACCAAAGGGTGTTCCCATCGCCTAGCCTATAGAAAAAAATAAAGGAATGTTAGGAGAAGACAACTAGTATTACTGCATAAGGAAATAATTATTAAAAAGTAACATATAAGTAGATATTTACCCTAGTATAGAGTTTTATCTCTTATCTGTATAATCCTAATGATAACTCCAACAAATCAAAACATAATAAATAGTGTTAATATTTCTGCTACATCTAATATAATACCTAAACTAGAAAGTGACTTACAGAATTGGAATATTCCAAAAGAAAGTTTTAATAATGTTTATAAAACTGGACACTTTGATTTTGTAAGAAATTATAATAGAAAAACTTCAGAATAAACAATACCAATGAATAAAAATATTGAAATTATTTGCAGTAGAAGATAATTAACAGATATAGAAAAAATTATAAGTTTATTCACATAGGTCTTGTCCAAGTAGTAGTTAAGCAATTATATAGATTACATTTAGATGTTTCTATATGTCTCCTCTTAAGAGATAATAGGTTATTGATACACCCAATATACAACTTTTTCAAAATAGTGTACGCAGTCAATGTCAAATATAGAACCCAACAAACGTTAGGTCTGAATTCCAAAGGGAATAATGTGTTAGCTAAGTTGTATATTTATCTATAGACTCTTAATCATAAGTTACCAATAAAAAAGGTTTTCTGAAAAGAATCACTTCAATGAATTTAGTGTATTCAAGACCAAAGCTTTCTTTGCAACGTGTGAACAAATGAGAATCAACAAAACTAAAGTCATGTTTACCAATGTGTTTCAATACTAAAGGTTATCGGTTTTACAAAGCTCTATTTAAACAATTAAAATTAAAGAGAAGTTTGCATAAGATGTCCAATCCAATTGTTTTTCAACCTTTAAAGATGGAATCAATTTAATTCTTTCAAACATAAAGTGATAAATTAGTTTGACAAATAATTCAACAAGATATTGATCCGATTAAGGAATCACTATAGAGATTAGAGGGTAAAAGACCTATGATCTTGTCACCATTCTCTTTTACCAAAATTAAAATCTTTATTCAAGCAAATGGTGTTTATGGTCACTCTACTTGAGTTTGCAACTAAGAGAAACTAGAAAACTGAAGAGAAGGTGATATAATTGCAATTTTAATAGAAATTCATCAATCCCAAAACCCTAGATTGAATTGCACCAAGGTTCCCATAACCCTAGATATGGGAGTTTTAGCCACAACTAATTGAGAAATAGATGAACAAGATAAATTTCATAAATATTGCAGAATAAACTTACAATACCAAAGTGAATACCAATTCTAAATCCCCAAAGAGAAATAATGTAAAATTGATATCTCAATTTGTTTCTCAGACACTCTTATGTTACAAAGAGAGCAATAGTCAAAAGATGCCTATTCTAACCCTAAGCTAGGTATTTATAGGCTCCCAAAAACTTGGAATTCAAAAATTTAAATTTGGGCTTCCATATCACCCCCTATGGTTTGCCTGACGGGTCATCGAGACTGCTAGAGTCCATTGGCTAGACCGTCGTTGGTGATATATTGTATTTTTTTCTATGGATAATAGGGACGATCCATGAAATAGTCTATCGTATACCTAAGATACTGTCGTGCATCCATCTCTAATGCTAAACATTTTGATCAATTCTACTTACATAAGACAACCATACAGATGACCCGTGGAGAGCCTGGCAGTCCGGCGCCTAGACCGTCATCCTTCCTTAATATTCATGACTTTCTACATAGAGGTGCCTGCAGGAAGGGAAAAATCATAGCTTACCCTCAAAATAACTAAAGAAATAAACTATAATCAACCTCCTGATTATAGTCTAGATTTCATCCTAACCCTAGCCTCTTTGTGCTAGCAGAAAGTCTACTACGAACTCATCTTAGTAACCCTACTAAAGACTCTCTCTCCACTTATTAACTCTAATAAGTGCCAAACATAGGCAACTCTTCCTAATTAAGTCTCTCATTGATAAAACCAGATATAACTCTTATATCTTGAGTAATTCTTTTACAAATTAATACTCTAGAACACTAACTCATTCGTTAAGAATTTTATAAAGATATGAACATGAGCCATGCTTGAGCTGTCTTGAAATGAAGTTTCTGCTACCTCTCTTCACTCTTTGATTTTTGCAAAAACTATTTGATGAAGAGGTAATCTTTCCTTTTATAGGTAATTGATGATTAGGGATGAAATATCATTAGACCAATTGTCTAAGACAGTAAAAATTAGCACCAGTAAGTTTTTTATGCAAGAGGAGAAAAGTATGTGGATGACGCGTGCCAGTTATATACTACCTTGCATGTTCAGGGATCTGGTCTCTTGTAATTTATCTGCTCATCATCAAAACTACGTATAGAAATTTTCCCCCTTTTTGATAATTACAAACCAAATCATAAAATTTGAGCATCGGTGCTCATTCATCACATTTAATCAAAGTTAATACTATCTGAAGATGAATGTTCCCCCAATCAGCATGTTTTATCCATCATGCAACATAGGGACCTGGTCCATTATTATTATTTGCAGGAAAAAAATCTTCTTCCCCCATATGTACCTTCATTTAGTGTATTTTCACACTTCACACTACTTGCACATGCATACTTCTCCTTGTTAACATGCTATCTGCAACATAATTCACTTAGTACTTGGTCCCTACAACATGATCTTAATATTTCTTTTTTCATCATTGAAAAGTATTAACTGTAAACCAAGAGTAAAGATAGTACAAATCAGTTTAATCAAGGCCATTGGGGAAACACTATCATAAAGAATAAATTTAAAGTAAAAGATACAAAAGATGTACACAAAATGAGATTCATTCATTCATGCAAGTCAATACCTATGCAGCAAGCTAAAATAATCAATCATAAAACAATTGTCTTTAAATTCTAAAATGAGAATATAGATATCAAACTAACATAGGCTTGATGAGAGAAATGGGATAATAGAGTTAAAGTTGGGTGAAAAGGACTTCAACATTATATCCATTCTTTTATTTTCAGTAATGTGAGCATCAAACAACTGTTTGGTATGAACCTTTACTTAATCATTAAATCCTTGAATATAATCAGTTAGTTGTACCACTTTCATTTTGAGCTCTGCATTTTTTGCTTCTTTTTGGACTACTACTCTTTTTCAAACCATAGTTATTCTCTTCTTGGGACCAGGTCCCTCAGAGTCTTTCCTTTTCTTGATAGTTATGTGTGTCTGCCTATATCAAACTTTTACATATAGGACCTGGTCCTCTCAGTAACATGAACTTTCTTTCTTCTTTCCCCTACAACCACAACAATATCTGAATTTATTTCTGCCCCTCCTTCAACTTCCATAACTTTAATATTTTTCTTTTTTCTCTACTGTAACAGTATTCATGAGCCTTTTTATTTTTCATGGTTGAAGTCTTATTCCCTTTCATGGCATCTTCCATAATTTTCTTTTTCAAAACCTTTTGAAGAATAGATTTTAGTCACTTTTACCTTAGTGTTCTTCATTTTCTTCTTTCCTCTACTCCCCTTTAACTTCTTCATAGTCCATTTCAAAGACACTTCATCCTCATCCTCCTCCTCCTCATTCTTCTCATGTGGTGGTAACAATATATCTTCTCCTTCATTTTCTTCATCATTAACACCTACTATTTGTTTAATTGGTGAGCCAAATCGTAGATTTGAATCCCCTATATTGATTGAGTGAGCACAACTTTCTTGGGTTGAGGAAGGTTTAATCTGGAATTAAATCCTTTAGAAGTTTCAAGTTTTGTAACGATGACTTGGTGGGTGAAAGATTAAATGGCAAAAGCTGGGTTCAGAGAGAAAATTCAATTTTTGACAATAGGTCGAATTTGTTGAAGAAGAATGAGTGAAGATCTAATATGGTAGTTTTGTGCAGTGTCAGTTGTTAATAAAAGAGGTCATTTTGTAAATGACAAGTCTGAACTTACTAGGTATGGCCCTAAATTTTGTAAAAAGAAAATGATTGCTTTTGTAGAGGAGGAACTATACATTGCCCACTTAGAAAATATTTTATGAGTGTTATTAGAGCATTCTATAAAGGCACTAACCTAAGAGATGGGACCAGGTCCCTCTTCTTTGAGTGAATCTTCAAGTTCTTGATTGTCACATTCGTCCACTTCCTAAGTTGTTCCCATAGGTGTAAACTTGCAAGGGTATAGTACTGAGTTAAACCAAAATGTACCTACCTTATTAAGGATACCTGTTTCTTAATCATAGCTAATTTTGAGTGGAAATACTAAGTTATAAGATAGTTCTGGTTAATTAGATCAATCAGCTTCAGTCTTTCTGCCTCTGCACACCTTATTTGTTCTATAGCCTGTACTTAATGTAGGTTTGAGGAATAGGTCCCCGAGAGTTTTATCATGACCTTTTATTCTTGGTCATAGTCTTGAGTTGGTATTAGTGACTTAAATTTTACATCATTACCTTTCTCATCTGCATCCTCCATCCTTTCCTTGTCATTTTCTGCATCATCAACCCCTTTTTACAAAAATACATTGTTTCCTTCTTCTCATGGGGATCTTCAGCTGTATTTTGCCAAGGATCAGGTGTTTTGATATCAGCTATTTCACTTAAGATGCTTCCATCTTAAAGTGTCTTGAGATAGAGAGAATACAGTCAGACTTCCAACATTGAGCTAGTTGATTACTTATTTTTAATGATCATTCTTTAATGCAATTCTCTTTCTCATACCTTAGACCATTATCACTTATCAGATTTGGGAATCCACTGGGGTTTTAATTCTCAGTAAGATTACAGAGGTGTGATAAAATCCCATTTTTCCCATCTTGGTAGAGAGTTCCTTTTCATAATTCTCTGAGGCTTAAGACCTATAGAATATTCATTCCCTTGCTGAATGTATTTGGAACCATTTATTCTATCTCTAATCCAGCTCTAACAATTTGCCCTTGTGTTCCCATCTCTTCCACAATGAGTGCATAGAAGCTTGTGAACCTTGTTCTTAGAATAATGAGGATCCATCTTATGAGACCGACGAAGTTGGGCTCCTTCTTGATAAAAAAAGCTGCTTCCCATTATTATCACCTTGATTAGTCAAGTTTGAAAGGATCTGAGATAACGTAGTCCATTGTAGTGATTTTTTAAGTTCTTCCCTTAGATCGACCAAGTACCTTTCTAACTCTTCATTCTTCTGAAGCACAGTAATGAGAAGCCTTTGAGAATCCTTTAGTTTTTCTTAAAGCTTAACCTAAAACTTTGAGACTTCCTTCTTCTCTTTACTTACAGAACCATCTTCTTTCTCCAGTCGGCTTACCAAACTCAGATAGTCAAATTTCAACTTAGCAACCTGTTACTTAGTTTTTTATATCTAGAGAGTCAAAGTTATCAACTCAAGCTCCTGATCTTTTATATTTTCATCTAGAGCATAATTTTTCCTTTTATCGTAGGCACTATTAGATTTCTCCAGTTGATTGACTAAGCTTGAGATTTCAGATTTCAACTTAGTAACCTAATCTTATATTTCAGAAATTCTGAGAGTAAGAGTTATTAACTCAAGCTCTTGACTTTCTACCTTTTCTTCCAAAGTATTTTTTATTAATCATTTCATACATAGAATCAATCCATACATTGGAAAGCTTTTTTATTTTCTAGTAGAGTAATTCTCTAAGTTTTCTTTAATGTCGGAGAGTGTTAATCATCTTCTTTTTCATTTTCAGTGTTTTCCATAAAAGCAAACAAGATGTCGAAGGTCACTTTTTCATCCTCCACTACATACATTGAAACATCTATAGACTTCTCAACTTCATCTGATTCACTAGAGGATTCACCCCAACCAGCTAAAGGTTTTTTAACTGCAAAATCAGTTGTAACCTGTCTTCTTGATTTTACAGGCACCTGGTCCCTATTTCTTTCTTTTTCACCTCCAGCGTTCATATAATCCTAAAAATCCATATTGTTCATTAGACATTCCTTGATAAAATGCTCAGGGCTTCTACATTTGTGAGACACCTCAACATTAGTTTCCTTCTTGTTGTTGCTTCCTTTTCTTTGGAACTGACAAGTCCTTTTTATTGCTCTGACAGTTTTTTTTGCCAAATAGGCAACATTAGTCTCTTTCACACTCGAGTCATGCTTTGAATCCTTCAATTCTAGAGATTTTACCTTTTGAATTCTTTCTTCTCGAACCCTTTTTCCTCCTTGATCTCATGAGTCTTTAGATTTCCTATCAGTTTATTCATAGTGAGGGTCATTCAGTTTTTAGCTTTAGTTATAGCATCCACTTTACTTTTATAGGACTTAGGAAAAACACCAATAACCTTTCTTACCTACTTATACACAGGAATCACCTATCTTATTCAATGTAGCTCTATTGTGATGGTAGTAAATCTTGTGTGCATTTCTTGGATAGTTTCTTCTTCTTTCATGGTGAAGGTTTTATACTAAGTCATCAACATATCGAATTTTAAATCCTTCACATCAGTAGTACCTTTATGTGCAGTCCTCAAGCAACCGCACAAGCTAAGATTCTATTATATTTATCAGGACTTATGCCACAAACTAAAAACTTCTTGGCCTTGTAATTCCTTTCAATCTATTTTTTGACTTCATAATTATACTCTCTCCTACTTTTAAAAACCATCTTTGTAACCTCTTCTTCTTTGACTTCTTTAACTAGCACATGAGGACCATTTAGAATAATATCCATAAGCTCACTATACACAGCCATAATAAAGTCAAACATTGTTGTTTTCCACCACCCATAGTACTGTCTAATGAATCTAAGTGGTCTAGTGGTTTATTGTTTTTATTTTAGGCTAGGTGAAGCAGTCATACTGACCAAGACACTCTAGGTGTGAACCTTTTTCAGTGAACTTGCTCTGATACCAATTATTGGAACCCTTAGGAGTTGTACCACATAGTGGGGGACCAGGTCCCTCATAATACACCTCAAGCAAAGTACAAAAAAATATCTAGGAAGTAAAAGACAGTGCGGGAAGAGTAACAACACAAGGATTTTTGCATGGAAACCCAGGAAGAAAAAATCCATGGATTGCCTTCACAAGAGCAAAAGAAATCCACTATAATCAACCTCCTGATTACAGTATAAATTTTAGCCTAACTCTAGGCTCTTTCCGCTAGCAACAACTCTACCACTATCTCATCATGGTAATTGTACCAAGGACCTCTCTCTACTGATTAACTCTGATTAGTGTCAAACTTTGGCAACTCTACCTAAGCAACTCTCTCAACAAGAAAATTGGACATTACTTTTATAGCTTGAGCAATTCTTTTACAAATCAACACTCAAGAATACTCAATCACTCTTTAAGCATATTACAAAGAAAAAACACGAGCAATGCTTTGGCTGTCTTAAAATAGTGTTTTTGCTGCCTCTCTTCACTCTTTGTTTTTAGCAAGAACTATTGAGATAAAGATGTGCATCATTCCTTTTATAATCGAGTGATGATTAGGGTTGTATTATCATTGGAATAGTTGTCAAAGTCAGTACAAAATAGCACCTACAGGTTTGATACATAAAAGGATAAATCTGTGCAGATTACACATGCCAGTTGTACTGTACCTTGCACGTTCAGGGACCTAACCCTTGTAGTTTGATTGTATATCATCAAAACTAAATATAGAACAAGGCTTTATCCATTCAAAACATATAACGTATGAATCAAGCACGCGGTCAGATCAACCCTCACACCCGCAAAAATGGTTTCCAGTGTTAGTCCTTCCGGGACCTCAACCTTCACTTTGAGCTACCCAATCCCCTTTATTCCTAAATTAAAATTGTTTTGCATTTAATCCCAACCACGAACTGAGGAGTCTTAGTTTAAGGAATTTACCACATGGTATTATCATACCAATCATGCTTGTAATCATATATAATCATGTCAATCCTTCCAATTAACTAATTGACTCCCAAGCCCCTATTTAAAATAAAAAACCATGACCACCAAGGCCTTTCAAGTCCATTTTTTTGTTTGTTCATTAATCTAATGACATGGTTTTAAGAAGACAAGTCAAAGAATGCATTTTTCCATGTTTAAAACCAAATATTCTAGGTGGGTTGAGTTTAATGCCAAATTTAAGCCAAAATCCATCAATTTGGTGAAACATATGTTGTCCATTTGAATTTTCATAATAATGCACCCAAGCAATCCCCCAAAAAAAAACTATTAATAAAGGCATGAATAACACATTGAAAATTTGGGAAAACATATCATGTAATTTCAAATAACACACCTCAACCTAATTTCAAAAACAATATTTCAGTCATATAAATACTGAATCAAATTATGCCTTGGTGAAAATTACAAGTTTTAAGGAAGAGGGACATGCCTGAAATAATAAGAAATTGAATGAAATCCGAAGGTTGGATCTTAAGGGATGAATTCCTTATTAACCCTATCTTTCTATTGCTTTGGGAGGTTAAGATGAAGAGAGCAAGTTTGATTTTTATCCAATGAAGGCAAATAGGTTGTTTTGAGTGTTTTCATTTCATGGGATGATAGATGGATAGGAGAAAAATACCAAAATGACCTTAATTGAAACGTGTAGGTAAGATGGTGCCTGTCATCATGAGTTAGGTAACGACTCATGAGGTATAACCATGAGTCACTACCTAGACTTGTTAAATTGAGATAAAATTCTTGGTATCCCATTATTATGATCGCGAGTCCCTTATTATGACTCATTTTCCCATATCATGATTCATGACGAAGACTCATAATCAAGGAAGAACCTTAGTTCCACCTCACTGTTAAAAAAATGAGCCCCACCGAACAATTTATTATGTATCCTAACGTTTTACACCTTGGATTCATTATAAAGGGATAAAAATTAGCCAAACTCATTGTTTTAGTAACAATTTATTCCCAACAACTCATTACGTGAGGTCACAAATCGTGACCTAGACAGTTACCACTAGCAGTGTTGACATTATTTCAAAAACTTGGTAATTCCATTACTTAACTATTGGATGGTCTAATGCTTAAGAACATAGGGAGTCATAATGAACGCATAATTATTGCTCCAGATTCGTCCAAACTATTTTAAGTGATGTATGATGCTAGCGGGTTTGCATTTGAGGTTGTTCTTGGAAAGAAAGGGTAAAACTCTATCCCCCAATTTACCATTCTAGCAAAGAATTGAATGGAGCATATAAGAACTACACCATTATGGAGCAATGGAGCAAGAGGTCCTAGCTTTAGTTTATGCTTTTAAAAATTTTAGGCATACATATTGGTGACATGGGTGGCAGTTCACATATTCCATGCAACACTAAGGTACTTACTGTCAAAGAAAGATACCAAACTAAGGTTAATTAGATGGGTGTTACTACTATAAGAATTTGACTTTGAAGTCAAAGACAGATAGGGATGTGAAAATCAAGTGGTAAACCATCTATCTTGGTTTGAGAATAGATGGATGAAGTCAAAAGAGTTAGAAATTATTGACTCATTTTTGGATGAATAGTTCTCGTAGCCACTCTTAATTTTGTGTCGTGGTATGCAGATTTTGAAAAAAAAATTGTCAGTGGCATCATCCTATATAAGCTTAGCTTTCATCAAGGAAGAAGTTTCTCATGAGGTAAAAAGGTATTTCTAGGATAAACCTTATTTTGTAAGATTTTGCACTGACAATAGTATTAGAAGACGTAATCGGAGGTGGAAATATTGAATATTTTGCATGTGCATCATTCCTCCCCATGGGAGAACACCACGCAAGTGATCATACATCCAGGAAGATCTTATAGAGCAGTTACTATTGTCCCATGACTCATAAAAATGCTTATGAATTTTTTATGGCCTATGACCAATGTTAGCGACAGGGGTCCATCTCTAGACATCATGAGATGCTAATAATTAAGATGTTGGAAGTTAAGTTATTTGATTTCTGAGGCATAGATCTCATGGTCTTTTTGTTAATTGTTATGATCTTAAGTACATACTGGTACCTATAGACTATGCATCAAAATAGGTAGAAGTGGTGGTTCCACCATATAATGAAGGCGAGAGAGTGGTTACATTTTTTAGAAAGAATATTTTCTCTCGCTTTGGTGTTCCACAGACCATAATAAGTGATAAAGGTTCTCATATTTGCAACAAGATATTCCGGGTTGCTTTAACAGAGATTGGGGTAAAGCAACACCAAGTGGATACACCTTATTACATATATATTAGTGGGAAAGTAGAGGTGTCTAACATAGAAATCAAGACCATTCTAGCCAGTACAGTTAATCCAAATAGAAAGAATTGGTCAAGAAAAGTCTATGATGCTCTTTGGTCGTATCGAACTATCATCAAGATGACCATCGAAATGTCTTCTTACAAAAAAGTCTTTGGTAAAGCTTGTCACTTATTTGGGGAGTTAGAACATAAGGCATTGTGGGAACTGAAGAAGTTGAACCTGAGTTGGAAAGAAGCAGCTACTATGAGACTAGACCAACTGAATGAGATGGACGAATTCAGACTTTGGTCTTATCATAGAGCTGATCTTTTCAAAGAAAGAATAAAGTGGTACCATGACCAGATGATTTATAGAATATACATCCATGTTGGTGAATGGAACTATTGTTTAACTCAATATTTAAGCTTTTCTCAGTAAACTTAAAATCAAAGTGGTTAGGGTCGTTCAAAGTGACACAAGTTTTTCCATCTGAAGTGGTTGAATTAGAAAACAAAGAAGGAGTGTGTATGAGGTCATTGGACAAAGTATCAAGCAATACATTGGCCCAATGTATGAGGTAAAACTGTTGACTAGGGTATATCTTTATAAACTTTGATTAATTAAGATAACTAGGTTGTGTTGTGATGTTAAATCAGGCATTAGTATGTGGCAACCCATAATGAGTTGTAAAATTATGTAGGTAGTAATTTTTAATCCATTAAAAGGAGTAATTTGCATGTTGAGTGTGAAGGAGTTATACTTGACCGAAAATTGGAGTAAGAGCATTCTGGATAAGCAGGGATGCGTAACTCGACAAACTATGAGCTTAGCAGCGAATGTATCTAGAGCCATCATGAGTGGGTTAGTTTAGTCTATACACTTGATAAGGTTCGACGACCATAGGTACGGTCCGTTGCACCGACCATTAGACTCAATCATATTCAATAACTAATTGTGTAGACCCAAGTCAAAATCTTATCTTTTTCTTTTAAAAAATGCCCATGACTCGATCCAAATGTACTCAACTACTATATTTGAGGAGTTACCCTGTACATGCATGACCCTTCTACTCTAACTTCTAAAATGGTTTAAACTCCAACTTTAATCCATTTTAAATTACACTCACTCTTCCACTAACTCATTAATTCCTTCCTCTTTCTTATTTAAGTTCTTCCAGCAATTCCATTCTTCTATCATTCACTTCATCCACATTCTCTCTACCAAAAATATGATCTTTGTGTTTTTTCAATTAATTACAAAGATTTAAGTAGTTTTGAAGTGGAATTGCAAGACCAGGTATGCTTCGTAGATTTATATTCGTATGGGTTTATAAGACTTAGTTTTTAGTAAGCCTTTCCAAAAACTTAGACTTGATGAAATGATAAGGGAAAGTCTGTGGCTTTGTGTATGCTTTGTTTTAAAAATTTTGTCATAGTGAGAGATTTGAATGTCAGTTCGTGATTTAAATAGATAAGTATGTGAAAGGCTTTTTTAAAAGTGAGAGCAAGTGAACTATACCTATGGTTACTGATTCTCATATGTAGTATTTGTGGTTTATGCATGTAAGCTAGCTATATTGTAATGCCAATCATGGATCCCTTTAAGTTAGGATTATGAGATTAGTATGCATACCAAATTATTACTCCTTGTTAGTTCCAGTAGCTGATAATTCTTTTATATTCTAGAAGCATGTGTACTATTGTATTAAGTTGCTTGAGGACAAGCAATTGTCTTAATTTGAGGGTGTTGATGTTTCAGATTCTGAAGATACATTTTCACCTCCTACGATGGATAATTTTTTGTTTTATAGCAACTATTTGAGTATTTGATGTTTGTTTTACTTATTCCCATGTGATAAGCCTAAAAGAATGGATAGATTAAAGTTGCAAGTTTCTTAAAGGTTATGATGGGATAACTTTTGGATCGCGAAAGTCTCAAAAACCCATTGGATATAGGTTTCCATGTAAAAATCCTTGTGTTGTTACTCTTACTACACTGTCGCTTACTTTTTGGTTATTTTTATGTACTTTGCCTGTGATTGATTTATGGGGACCTGGCCCCTCACTGTGTGGTGCAACCCCTAAAGTTTCCAACACCTTTGTGTCTTTATACCTTTCTTTTGATTACTAGATTTGTGTGGCAAACATGGACTAGGGACATATTAGTAAGGGAGCTGAACCTCTATAACACATGCATGCTCTTAGGATGGATAAAGCTACACAATCTAGGGTAATAAGTTATAATCTCATGTTCATGACCCTATCCACTATCCCAACATTATATATATGTATATATAAATATGTGTACATGTGGTTTTGATTAATTTTTGATATGGAATTACTTTATCACTTTCCTTGACTAACAAGCTAGTACTTATCCCACTAACCATCCCTGGAAGCTACACTATTTCATGATTTAGGGTCCTAGGGTTTTCTATTACTTTTGTGTAGAGTTAGGTAGTGTGGTGAATTAGTTGAGTTACTGTGAAGTGGTGAACCTCCATCTTTCAAAAACCCTTGCCATTTTATTAGGTTTCTTTTTAGATTTTTGTAATTATAAACTCTCATTTATCATACTCGGGGGCATGTACCAGCCTAGTTTGGTATTTAGGTTTAGAGGCTTTTGTAGACAAGTGTAGGCTGGATGTTTGTTTGATTCATAAGGTTTAAATTTTGTTATCAATCCCTTTTATTACTATTATGTTGGATTCTGCTATATTCTTTTATTATGTCCTGGTTTGGGTCATGACAACCTTCGTATCAGAGAAAAGTTCATGATGATTAGTTATCTACAAAGCTATATTAAGTAAAGTGCCTTTTGTGGGTGTTTAGCATGCCACACTTATATAAGGGAGAGGATACGAGGTATTTAGTAACATTTTCCTTATCTTGTGTTCTAATTCAGTCTCTAGGGGCTTGTGTCATGAAACTTATCTAACTCCTATCTTACTCATATTTCAGATCATGCCTCCCCAAAGATCTAACTTTTATAGAAACTCCATTGGACCTCTGTCCCACATGTGGATAATATGAAGGGAATTCACCCTGCTTATGTTGTGTAATCGAATCGAGGGTCAGTAATCATGATTGTACTGCTCCAAATGAGTTCCTACTAGTTCATACTAGTGTTCCCTGAGCTCTGTACAATGGTGATACTTAGGACCACCCACCTCAGGGAGTCATCTCTAGTGTAAATTTTTGTTAGTGTATCCACATGCTTTCTCATTTGGTAGCACCACAGTCTTGTCAGTCAGTCTGTGTTGGTTTGGTTACTCATTCATATGAAAGTAATCAAGTTTTATTATTTATGAGGTTGAATCACCTAACCTTTATAGGCTTTAAGGATAAAAAGGATCCTTAGGGTTTGTTGATGAGATCGAGAAGATTTTTAGGTGAAGCATGCTACTAAATTTGAAGGTATGGAGTTTGCGGCCTATCAATTGAAAGATGTATCTTATCAGTGGTATAATGAGTGGGAGCAGATAAGTGGTGATGATACTGAGCCGACAGTATGGGATGAGTTTTTTGGGGACTTTCTTGATCATTCCTTTTCTTTGGAGTTGAGGAAAGCTAAGGCTGAAGAGTTTTTGAATCTGAAGTAGGGCAAAATGAGTTTGAAGGAGTATGCCCTAAAATTTTAGTAGTTGTCTTGATATGCTATAGAGTTGGTATCTAACATGAGATCCAGGATGAGAAAGTTTTCTTTCGGTTTATCCGATGACTTGGTATTAGAATGTAAGGCTGTAATATTAAACAATGATATTGACCTCTATAGACTAATAGTTTATATGAAATAGGTAGAGGATTAGAACAAAAAACAGGCAGAGATAGGATAGAGGTAGAAAAAAATATAGATACTCAAAGTAGGGTGCACGTTAGATTAATAGTAGTAGATATGATAGGTAGTAGACCATGAAGAAGAAGAATTGGGGAGGTTTAAATTCATATTCACTAGCTAATGCTCCTTACTCTTAGCCTTCAGGTGATCGTCACTTTCAGAATAGCAGTGGTGTTAAGGCATAGGGTGCCCTATCTCAGGATAGTAGATCTTAGTCAGGCCTACCTTATCATTCTTGTCATTTTTGAGGTAAGATTCACCATGGTTATTATGAGGAGAGAAGGAACTTGTGTTTAAATTATGTCCATCTTGAACATATGAAGAGAAATTTGAATATGGCTAAGGTGGAAACTGGGGATAATAAGGTCCTAATTTCGCCTTCATATGCTCTTACACCTGAGGGTGCTACTTCAGGTACCGGCCCAATACTGGTCAAAATCATCTCTACGCATTTTCTACTTATTAGGAATTTGAGGCATCCACAAATATTATTACTGATATGTTACAACTCTTCTCCTATGTTTATTATTTACTTGATCCAGGTTCTTCCCTACCTTATATGACCTCTTATATGGATGTGCACTTTGGTTATGGCCTAGAAAGTATTTTCAACCCCTTTCTTTTCTCGACCTCGGTGGACGATTCAATAGTTCTTAGAAAAATCTATAGGGGTTGTGTGGTGTCCATATTTTTATAGAGAGACAATGGAGGATTTGATAGAGCTTGATATGATAGAATTTAAAGAAATCTTGGGGATAGGTTAGTTTCATTCATGATATGATTCTATGGATTATAGACCCGAAAGGTTTGTTTTCATTTTCCTAATGAACCATTCATTTAATGGGATGGGACTTTCTTAGTAAATAAGAGGTTTATTACATATATTAGAGCTCAAAATTTAATTCCCAAAGGGTGTCTGTATAATCTAGTTTGGGTTAGGGATTTTAAATCTTAAAGTCCCTCTTTAGAATCTGTCCTCGTGGTTAATGTGTTTCCCAATGTCTTTCCTGATGATCTTATTGGAACTTTTCCCGATTGGGAAATAAATTTTGGGATTGATCTTCTGTCAGATACTCATCCTATTTCTTTTCCTCCTTTGAGGATGGCTCTGTCTGAATTGAAAGAGCTTAAGGAGAAGTTAAAGGATCTTATAATAAATGGTTCATTCAAGCTAGTATTTCTTGATGGGGTTCTCCTATACTTTTCATGCAAAAGAAAGATGGGTCTCTTTAGATGTGTATAGACTATCGTCAGTTGAATAAGATGACAATGATAATAAGTATGCTTTTCCTAAGATTGATCACCTATTCGATGAGCTTTAGAGTGCTAGGTGTTTCTCTAAGTTAGATACTTGTTCAAGCTAACATCAACTAAAAATTAGGGAGGTTGATATTCCCAAGACTACTTTCTGAACCCGACCATTATGATTTTCTAGTTATGTCATTTGGGTTGACTAATACTTTGAATGCTTTTGTAGATATCATGAATTAGTTTTCAAGAAGTTTTTGGATTTTTTTTGTGATAGTCTTCGTTGATGACATTTTGATGTACTCTAAGAGTGGGAGGATCATGCCAATCACCACTGAATTGTGTTGCTGACTCTTAAAGATCAAACATTGTATGCAAAGTTTTCTAAGTGTGTTTTTTGGCTAAGTGTTGTGAATTTTCTTGGACATGTTTCTAGCGAGGGGAACATGGTGGATTGATGAGTGGTGTATTTACCTTTCATTTACACTCAACATTCATGTATATTACCTTGATTTGAATGCTAAATATGATAGAAATATTATTAATGGAACTAATTTCCACATTTTGTGTGCATATAAGTCATGGCACGAAAAGATGTGTATTTGAGCCAAAAAGAATCACAAAGATAAAAGATGAGCAACTAGAAGACTTGGAGCATAAACAAGCCTCAGTTATTGTGATCACAGTCTGGGGGCTGTGATTGTGGCCCATCAAGATCAGACAATATACCATGATCGCGAGTGCTGATGCGATTCTAGTAGCAATGATCGCGGACAAGTGTCGGTGATCGTAGCCTAGCGGGTTTAATGATCAAGGGCAGTTCAGTCAAAAGATATTGCTGATTCCAATTCCCATATAAGGCACAATTCTCTTTCCCTTAGGACATTATTTAAGAGAAAAGGATTGATAAAATAGAAGAGAGGTGAACCCTAGAATTTGGGAAAGATTTTGTGTAGTTAAAATTTCAAGTTGGAATTTGTGAAATTAAAGTGTAAAGTGAAGATTTTTCTTGTCCTCCATTGTTATGGGTGCCATGAATTAAACGATTGGTATGTTTCTTCTCTTTCATTTCATGAGTAGCTAAATTCTCTAATCTTGGGATTATGTTGAACTAAGGTTTAATTATGTCTGGGTGATGATGTGTTTGTGTAATTCTTAGTTGTTGATTATGGATTCCATCGTTTCTTGGTTTAAGTAAGTTGGGATTTGTGGGAGAAAACCCCAAATACCCAAAATGGGTTTGTTGGGTGAAAACCCCAATCTCTTGAAAGCTCTCATCATCGTTGAAAGAGGGAGATGGGTGAATTTTTGAGAACCTATAGCTTTATTCAAAGAGGGTTATAGGTTTTAAAGCAGTAGTGAACAATTGGGAATATAGCTTACTTTCTTTTTCTATCTTCAAAATAAGGGTAGATGTAGAGTAGGTTATGTCATGGACATATTCCTAGAATTAGGGATGCCCAATTGATGTTTTTGGTGGCTTTTATTGATACACTCATTAGGTACTCGAAAAAATCAAGGAGTGAAATCCTTGAGGCCTCGTTGACGAAATATCCTCAAGGATTGTTAACCTAGCCTACCATGTAATCAACAGTTAGAACTTATACCAAACCATCATGATCCCATGCACAACTTTTCCTTAGGTAGGCATAATCCCAAGATCCTTACGAAAATGGAATTCTAAAATAAATGTGTTTTGTATTGTGTTGCATGACTTGATATTGATTACATCCTATTCCAAACAAACCCCCTTTAAATTATGTTTTTATGTTGTGTACACTTCGGGTATCCTATTAGTAATCTTGACACCCATAGGACTCAAAATCTAAATATCGGTCCTCGTGGATTTGACCTCAACAAAAGTTGAGCTATTGATAAGGACCGTCCCCTCGACTTTAGATAGTATAGGTGAGGGTTATAAAATAGCATCGTTGCATGGGAGTGAGATATAGATTTCATTTGTGTGGTGTGATTTTTACTTAGGTATATCCATGGTGATTTGATTTACTTTCCTTGTTTTAGATTTTTATTAGGTAATCCCTATCCCTTCTGAATTATCATGAGTCAATATGGCTTGGATTGTTTTGCCACTAAAGTGTATGAAAGTGCTATATGCATTCCCCCCCCCCCCCCCGAGGGAAATGGAATATTCTATGTCACAAGCATAATCCTACAATTGCTTCACTTGAAGGGAACTTTTGGGGGTCCAGCTAATTAAAAACTGAATGTTCACTTGAATAACTTTGTAGAAGTTTGTTCCACCTTTAATATTGCACGCGTATCCCATGAGTCCATCCGATTGCACCTTTTCCCATTCTCTCTGACAGAAAAGGTGGTGTTATGGCTAAGATCGTTGCTCACCTGTTCCAGAACCTAACGGATGAGTCTCCGGAGGCCTTCTTAAGTAATACTTTCCACCTTCAAAGATGTTACAATTTCGGGATAAAATCATTAATTTCCACCTATTCCATAAAGAACCATGGTAAGAATCTTGGGGAATAGTCAAGGAGAAACTCTTAAGATGTCCTAACCATGAAATGCCAGAGAAGATGCTTCTCCATATATTCTATAGGGAATTAGACCAACTAAAAAAATCTATAGCGGATAATGCATCTGGAAGATCTCTCATCAAATCATCATATGGGGTTGCATCAATAGTGTTGGATCAAGTAGAAAGTTTACCTTAGGGGTTGGGACATGAAGGATATTGAGTTTTCCATGGGGGCTCCGTCCTCATCCTTTGTGTGAAAAGATAGAAAAGTATATGAGGAGGAAAGAGATGCAAACACGATAAAGGTAATGTCACACCTTGATATCCTTACTAATCATATGTTGGGAGTCCCAATTGAAAATGTAAATGTGATAAATGCAAGAAAGGATAAACCATATGAAAGTGAAGAGGGAGAGATATTTTATGAAAAATTTAGTGTGTTGCATAAATATACAAAGGGTTTCCACCTTTCCTCTCAATGGCAAGGCGGGAATCAAGGTCGAAACCATGAAAATCAAAGCATGGCACAATGCGAAAAGAAAGGGTGCATCAAAGAAGAAATTTTGGCTCGGATCTTGATTTATGTTAAGGGGACCGACAAAATGGTGAAATAAATACAAAGTTATATCTACATGGTCCACCAAATGGTTGATTCCCACTCAACCACCATCCAACAACTAAATACAAGGTTGAATTACATATTGGTGTATCACATGGAGAGACAAAATGAAGAAATGAAACGTGGGAAGGTTACAACTTTTATGGTCACTCAAGATGGAAGAGGTCTCAGAAATAGTATTAAGTTTGAGAAATCCGATGAAAAAGAAGAGGATGAGCAAACAAAGTCAATGAGAAAGAGGTCCAATAATGATGAGCCAAAACCAAGTGGGATTGTGTTTGAAAAGTCAAAGATGAATGATCTCCAAATCATCTCTATGTCATCTAGCAATATTCCTCCCCCTTACCTAAATGGTCCTCATCGAAGGGAGAAAATGAAAATTTCAACAATCTCTTTGATAAATTTAGAATATTATCCATTAATATTCCTCTAGTAGAGGTTTTTCAAGATATGCATGGTTATGCAAAATTTGTGAAGGATTTTGTATCTAAGAAGCGGCTTGTGGAAGATGAACAATAAAAATAACACATCATTAGAGTGCCATCATGTCAAGAACATTGGAGAAAAAAAATAACCCCGGTGCTTTTACAATTGCATGCACCATCGATTTTTTTAAGTTTGTGAAAGCGTTGTGTGACCATGTTGAAAGTTTAAAACTAATTCCATATGCCATTTTCCATAAGCTCGGATTGGAGAATCCGAAACCTACCACGATGAAATTGCTCATTATCGACCATTCCTTTAAGAAGTCGATAGGAGTTCTTCATGATGTTCTAGTCAAAGTTTACAGGTTTATCTTCCCTACCAATTTTGTGATCTTGAATTATTCAATGGATATTAAAGTACCTATAATTCTCGAGAGGCCATTCTTATCCATAGGGAAGGCCTTGGTGGATATGAAATACAGTGAGATGAAGTTTTAGTTGAATAAGAGTAAGGGTCTTTCAATATATGTAAGTCCATGAAGAAATAGATGGACTTACAAGTGATCTCAATAATTAATGGCCTCGATGGGGAGGTGAAAAATCATGTTTACGTGAGCTTGTTGGATAATCCTTTGGTAAGAGTTTTATGGAATTGGAAAAGAGAAGAAGTGGAAGAACTTGATGATGTGGTTGTATCTTTAACAGGACTTAGATCTTATACCAAGCACCTATTAAAGTTGGACCTTAATCTTAAGAATCCTAGGATCCCACCCGCAAAGCCATTCATCCTCGAGCCACCATAAATTGAATTGAATCCTTTGACATCATATAGTAAATATATGTTCTTAGAGGATGGAGACACATTACCCATTATCATTGCAAGTGACCTTGATCCCTATCAAGTAGAAGATTTGAAGTTGGTAGTGAAAAGGTTCATTCGAGCCATTAGATGGACAATTACGGATATTATAGAAATAGCCCCCGATATTTGTTCCCATAAAATCAAGTGAGAGCAATATCATGTACTGAGAGTGGAACATCAAAGGAGGCTAAATCAACCCATCAAGAGATAGTGAATAAAGAGATCATAAAATGGCTTCACGTGGGAGTATCTATCCAATATCAAATAGCAATTGGGTGAGTCCAGTAAAATATGTTTAAAAAAAGGTGGAATTACAGTAGTTGAGAATGAAAAAAAAAATCTTATCCTTATCCGATGGTAACTGGGCAGCGGGTATGCATGGATTTCCGAAAGTTAAACTCATGGACCCAAAAAATATATTTTCTGATGCATTTTCTGGACCAAATTTTTGAAAGGTTGGTCGGTCGAGGATGGTAATACTTCCTATAAAGTTATACGGGGTTCAATCAAATTTGTATTGGTTAGAGGACCAAGATAAAACAACTTTTATTTTCCCATATGGGACATTCGTATTCAACCGAATTCCCTTTGGGTTATAAAATTCCCCAACAAACTTTCAATGTTGCGTGTTATCAATCTTTGTGGGGTATGGTGAAAAACTCAATGGAGGTCCTTATGGGTGATTTCTCGATGGTGGGGAACTCATTCGACTCATGTCTTTAGTATCTATGCAAGGTGCTCAAGAGATGTGTGCAAACAAACCTTGTCCTAAATTTGGAAAACTGCCATTTCATGGTCGAGGAGGGTATTTTATTGGGCCACAAAATATCAGGGAAATGAATACAAGTCAATCAAGAGAAGTTAGAGGTAATTTCCAATCTACTACCCCCTATTTCTACTAAGGGTGTTCAAAATTTCCTTGGATATGTTGGATTTTACGGGAATTTTATCAAAGATTTTTCAAAAATAGATCATCTCATATAAAAACTTTTTGAGAAGGATACAAAAATTATCTTTAATAGGGTATACTTAAAATCCTTTGAGCATCTTAAGGCGTTGCTTATTTTGGCCCCTACCATTGTGGCCCACTATTGGTCATCCCCTTTTGAAGTATTATGTAAAGCAGGTGGGATTTCATTGGGTGTGGTGTTATATCAATGGAATGATAAACTCTTTCATCTTATCTAATAAGCAAGCAAGACCTTGAATGATGCTCAACACAATTACACCTTTACCAAACAAGAGTTATTGGAGGTTTTGTATGCTTTTGAAATTTTTTCTGCCTACTTGTTAGGCATGAATAGTGGTGCAGACAGATCATGACACCCTTAAGTACCTCATGTCAAAGAATGAATCAAATCCACTCCAAATTATATGGATTTTACTCTTTCAAGAATTCAACTTTGAGGTAAAGGATCGAAAGGGGTGTGAAAAACAAGTGGACGACCATCTCTTGTGTCTTGAAGGTAACCATTAAAGATATGGAGAATTTAACTTGATGATTCTTTTCCTAATGAGGTGGTTATGTCACTTGTGGGAAAAAGTGTACTATGGTATGTCAACTATACCATCTATGTAGCAAGTGGTGTACTGCCCGAGGGGATTAACTAACATCAAAAGAAGCTATTTTTGTTTGATGTGAAGAAATATTCTTGGGATGAACCATTCCTATTTTGGGAGTACGTGGATAGTGTGATTAGGCAGCGCATTATAAAGGCTGAGATGAATGATATCCTTGAAGCTAGCCACTCCCCACCTTATGGTGGTCACCATGGGGGATTCAAACCGCCGCCAAAATCCTTCAACGTGGGTATTATTGACCCTCCATGCATAGAGATTCCATTGAGTAGGTAAAATTATCTCACCAATGTAAATTGAAAGGTAGTGTTTCAAGAAGACATGAAATTCCCATCAAATCAAAGCTTGAAGTTGAACTCTTTGATATTTGGGGAATTGACTTTATTGGCCCATTGTGAGCTCGTTTGGAAACAAATACATATTGATGGAGGTTGATTATGTTTTTAAATGGTTAGAAGCCATGGAACTTCCGAATAATTAGAGCAAAAGTGTTACCTTATTTTTGAAGAAATACATCTTTATAAGGTTCGGAACGCCGCATGCCATCATAAGTGATGGAGGTTTATATTTTTGTAATCGGGTATTCGCGACACTTCTTGACAAGTATGGGGTTAAACACAAAGTGTTGACCCCATATCAACCTTAAACGAGTCTCCAAGTTAAAGTTTCAAATTGAGAAATAAAAGCAGTACTTGAGAAAATGGTGAACATAGGCTGAACCAATTGGGAAAGACATCTAAATGAGGTGCTTTGGGCTTATAGAAGGGCCTAGAAAACCCCAATTGACCAATTGGTGTTTAGAAAGGCATGTAATTTTAACATAATGCCTTAAGGGCATTAAATAGGTTGAACATGAATTGGGGAGAAGCCACCGAGGCGAGAGCCATAAAAGTCCATGAGTTAGAAGATTTCACACTCAAGGCTTATGAGAGTTTCACATTGTTTAAGTAGAAAATGAAGAAATGGAATGATGTTTGAATATTAATACGGGAATTCCATGTCGGCGAGAATGTAATGCATTATAATTCATTTTAGAAAGACTTTGTAGCAAAGCTTCATTCTAAATTGTCGGGGCCATTTGTGATTTCTAACATTTACCCTAGTTGTGCCATTGAATTAGAAGATTATAAAAGAAAGAAGTCTGTAGTAAATGGCCAAAGGGTGAAGCAATACAATGTGAAAAGCCCCGTGGTGGCCAAGGTGGAGTTTGTTCTCTTCAAAGATGCTATGCGGTGAAGAATAAAAGTCGTGTCACGATGTTAAATTAGGCACATTATCGGAGGCAACCTATCTTTAAATCATTTCTTGTTTGTTTTGATGTTTTATAGGTGTTTCAACACAAGTTTAATGTCCTAAAATAAAAGGGAAAAACAAATCTTGAAAATGCTATATGTGCATGAAATAAAAAATAGTGTAGAAATAGAAGATTTTAGTCTCAGTTACTGTGTTCGCAGTCTGAGGGCCACAATCGCGGAGCTCTCTACCGCAATCATGACATCCGAGAGGCATTAATCTTGCTTCTTAAGGGAGTTCCTTCTAACCCTTATCCTTCTTAATTATGTTGTAGTGAGGGAACTTCAGATCCTAAGTTGGGGGTGTGTAAGACTAACCTTATTTTCTTTATACGTAACTTTGGATGAAATTTTCCCCATGATGGACTAGGTGACTAAATTCATAAGGGTAAATTATCATGATTGGGCTTGAGCCATGGATACAAGGAAAGTCTGAGTAACCATGGAATAGAGGTCATAAATTTAAGGGAAATTTGAGTTCCTAGAATCAAGGTCATAAATTTAAGGGAAATCTAAGTACCTGTGACATCTGGAATTTAGGATCACACTTATACCTATAGAGAAGTCTGAGTAGTCATATGGTTTACCCCTATGAAGGCCAAAATGTGAGACAAAGTCTTGGGTTGATGCCATATTTAGTAACTTGTGCATTGTGCAAATGCAAAGCAAACATCCACCCCCCTCCCCCGATCCAAAAATTTTTGAAAATCAAGGGCATCGACATGAGCGACCTTGTATTAATTATTTTTCTATTTTTGTGAATCCAAAAATTTTGGCTTGTGAAAATTGGTAGATACTATATTTTTGTCTCTAGCAAGAGGGGAAATTAAGCCTCTTTCGCAAATTTCTATGCCATGTGTGGTGAGCTTATTTGTCAAAATCTCATGAGTACTTCTACCATCTAGAACTTGCCCATTAGTCTCTCAAGGCTAACTTTTATTTTACTTGGTTGGTAAGAAGATCTTAGGCCATATTTGTGACATTAGAAGCCCACTTTACCCTAAAAGTCCTACCCTTGCATAGATGTTATCCCTAGTAACCCACTTTGAGCCTTTGGATTTTTCTTCGGCAAACACATTAAAAGTCATGACCCTTTCAATTTTATCCCTTTTTTGAACTCTACCCTCCTTAAAATTAAAAGTGTAACTTGAGGCTAAAAGCCTAAGTTGGGGGTGGTGATGATTAAAAGAGGTAACTTTGGGCCACGAAGTAGTAAGTGAGTTCCTATAGGCTTATGCTGTGAAAACAAATAAAGGATCAAACAAAGGAAAGAAAAGCACAAAGGATGCAAGAAAAAGAAATGAAAAGAAAATTGGTGAACCAAGGAATAAAAGTAGGCATGTGTAATATGTGAAAACAAAAGAAGTGGCCCAAGATAAAAATTATGATTGAATAGTGTAATGTAAATGTTCAAGAAGTTTAGAAACATAGTGTTCCTAAATAATATCCAATCCTCCCAAAAATCTACATTACAAGCTCAAAAAGACCTTCATGATTTCCAACCAAGTATTTTCATTGTAGTGGCAATTAAAAGTAGGGGCAAGCCTATGGAATGGTACTTGTTAGCATCGAGAGTTCTTGAGAGAGAGAGAGAGAGTGTTTCACAATAAAAATCCTTATTTCATAATTGACAACTTGTTGTGTAGAATTTTGTTTCTTGTGAAGAGGCATGTGAACAAGTTGATGTAGGTGATTTCTTCATCACTCCAAAAATGATGCAAAAGGAGTATATTGTAGTTGAGGTCAAAAGGGGAGTCACTTATAGAGTATTAGATATTGATGCATGGTTTACTTATGAACTCTTTTGTATCCTTGAAAATCACATTTTATGTTGAGGGGTGTCATAAAAATAGTTTTGCCCATGTTCAAAGAGCTATTTGTGGTAGTACTCAAGTTGAAGTCATTGTGATATTGTGTCATCTACTATGGGCATAAATGTGTGTTATCTCATTGTAAGTGGTAGGGTTGATTGACGACAAACAACTTTAAGTTGGGGTTTTTTACGAGTGGTGTATTTGCCACTCATTTCACTCAACATTCGTGGACATCACCATGATTTGAATGTATAAATGAGATAGAACTGTGATGAAAGACACTAATTTCCACATTATGCAGGCATACAGGTCATGTGATGGAAAGATATGGACTTGATCTATAAAGAATAACAAGGAGAAAAAAAGTACGAATGGAAAACCTAGAGCACAAATAAGCCACAGTTATCGCGATTGCAGTCTAAGGGCCGCAATTACGGACATTCAAGATAGGTTAATATACCGCGATTGTGAGTGCTGACCGCGATCACAGCCTAGTAGGTTTGATGATCAAGGGAAGTTCAGTCAGAAGATATAGCTGATTCTAGTTCTCCTATAAGGCAAAATTTCCGTTTCCTTCGGACATTATGCAAGAGAAGAGGATTGAAAACAAACAGAAAAGAGGTGAACGCTAGAATTTGGGAAACATTTTGTGTAGTTTAAATTTCCTGCTGAAATTGGTGAAATTGAAATGTAAATTGAAAATTTTCCTTATCATCCATTGTTATGGATGCCATGAATGAAATTATTGGTATATTTATTCTCTTTCATTTCATGAGTAGAAAAATTCTCTATTCATGGGATTATGTTGTCATGGGATTATGTTGAACTAAGGTACAATTATGTTTGGGTGATGATGTGTTTATGTAATTTTTAGTTTTTGATTATGGATTCCATTATTTCTTGATTAAAATAAGTTGGGATTTGTAGGTGACATCCCTAAATACACAAAATGGGTTTGTTGGTTGAAAACCCCAAACTCTTTATAGCTCTCATCATCCTTGAAAGAGGGGTATGGTTGAAATTTTCGAAACCCATAGCTTCCTTAAAAGAGGGCTATAGGGGGCCAAGAAATAATGGACAATTGTGAATATAGCTTACATTCTTTTTCCATCTTTAAAATAAGGGTAGATGGAGAATAGGTTATGTCATGAGCATCTTCCTGGAAATAGGGATGCCCAATTGAGGTTTTTCGTGGCTTTTATTGTTACACTCGTTAGGTACTCAAAAGAGTAAACAAGTGACATATTTGAGGCCTTGTTGACAAACTAGCCTCAAGGACTCTTAACCTAGCCTACCATGTTATCAACAAATAGAACTTATACCGAACCATCATGATCACATGTTCAACTTTCCCTTAGAAGACATAATCCCAAGATCCCTCCAAAAATTGAATTCTAAAATAAAAGTGTTATTGTAGTGTGTTGCATGACTTGATATTGATAACATCCTATTCCAAACCATAACCCCCCCACTTTACATTTTGTGTTTTATATTGTGTAGACTTCAGGTATCCATTTAGTAATATTGACACCCGTAGGACTTGAAATCTAAATATGGCTCCTCACGAATTTGACCACAATGAAAGTTAAGATTTTGATAATGAACATCCTCTACCACTTTGAATGGTATGGGTGAGCGTTATCATGGATCCACAGAAGGTTGAGATAGTGAAGAAAATGCCTAGACGCATAACTTTGACCGATATTAGGAGCTTTATGGGTTTGGTTAGGTATTAGAAGAGGTTTCTGGAGACTTTCTCATCTATCGCTTCTCCATTAACGAAGACAACCAAGAAAAGGCTTAGGCTTTTGTAGGTCTGATGCTTGTGATGGTATTTTTGAGAAGTTCATGCATAAGTTGACTTCTGCGCCAATTTTAACCCTACCCAAGTGTACTGATGGGTTTGTTGTGTATTGCGATTTATCCTGTGTAGGACAAGGTTGTGTTTTGATGCAACATGGTATGTTTATGGCTTGTGCTCCCAGGCAGTTTAAGGTTCATGAGATATATTATCCAACTCACGATCTAGAGTTGGTGGTTGTGGTCTTTCCTTTGAAAATCTAGAGCCATTACATGTATAAGGTGCTTGCAGATCATAAGAGCTTATAGTATGTATTTATGTAGAATGAATATAATCTTAGGTAGAGGCGGTGGCTCGAGCTTTTTATGTATTATGACATGAGCCTTCACTACCATCTAAGTAAAGCTAATACTATTGTTGATGCTCTTAGCATGTTATCTATGGGGAGCTTATCCTATGTTGATAAGGAGAAAAGTGGATTTATTAAGGACATTTACAAATTATCTAACTTAGGAGTTAGTCTCTTAGACTCTAAGGATAGAGGAGTTATTATTCAGGAAGTTGTAAAATCATCTCTTGGTGATAAGTTGAAAGAGAAATAGGTTTTGGATCTCATATTTATGCAGATTAAAGATGATGTGGGTCAACAAAAGGTTATTGAATTCTAGATTGGGCAATATGGAATTTTGATGTATCAAGGAAGACTGTATGTTCCTGATGTGGAAGGGCTCCGAGGTGGGATTATGATCAAAGCTCATGAGTCTAGGAGTACAATTTATCTGGGTTTGACAAAGATGTATCATGATTTGAAATAAATCTACTAGTTAAATAATATGAAAAGAGATATGGGTAATTTTGTTTCTAAGTGTATGGTTTGCCCTTCATGTTAAGGTAAAACATTTGAGGCCTGGTGGCATGTCCCAAAAGATAGAATTTCCCATGTGAAAATGGGACAAGATTAACATAGATTTCATTATAGCTCTTCCATAGACTCGTAATTAGTATGATTCCATTTGGGCCATTGTGGATAGAATGACTAAGTCTTACACTTCTTTCTTATGAGGACTAACTACTTAGGAGAGGATTATGCTAAGTTGTTCATACAAAAGTTCATTAAGTTTCAAGGAGCATCAGTGCTCATCATTTCATATCTAGGTACACAATTTTCTTCTAACTTTTGGCATTCATTTCAGAAAAGTTTGGGTACTTGATGAACCTTATCACTTTTTTCCACCCTTAGACCGATAGACAAGTACAATAGACTATTAAGACTTTAGAGGATATTCTAAGGGATTGCATGATTGATTTTAAGGGTAGTTGGGTTTATCATTTACCCTTATTGAGTTTGCACACAATAAAAGTTACCGTTTAAGTATTCAGATGGCTTTTTTTAGGCTCTTCATGGAAGGTGTAGGTCTCATATTAGATTATTTAAGGTTGGTGAGACTAGGATATTTGTTCCTGGCTTGGTTCACCAAGCCTTGGAGAATTTGAAAGTGATTAGAGAAAGATATAAGACTGCTTAGAGTGGCAAAAAGTCTTATTTTGATGTGAGGCAGAAGGAGTTGGAGTTTAAGGTTAGTGATTGGCTGTTCTTGAAGATTTCTCTTATGAAAAGAGTCATGAGATATAGGAAAAAGGGTTAGATCAGTCCACATTACATTGGCCTATACCAGACTATGAGAAGAATTGGCAATGTTGCTTATAAGTTTGATTTGGAGATGAGTTTGGGCCCTATTCATCCTGTATTTCATATGTCTATGCTAAAAAAGTGTGTGGGTGATCTTTCATTGATAGTACCTGTTGAAGATTTTTGTGCTTTAGATTTATTATCTGATGAGGAAGTCCCATATAAATATTTGATAGATAAGTTCATAAATTAAGGACTAAGGATATAGCTTCGATAAAGGTGTTTAAGAGGAATCAAAAGATAGAAGAAGTTACCTAGGAAGCTGAGGAAGACATGAAGGCCAAGTATCTATTCTTTTTCCAAACATTGAAGGAAAATACTTTAGGTATGATTTTAATTCTGGTGTCATTTCAAATTTTTCATTTGAATTTGTTTCTATTCTTTCTTGTTTTAATGACATGGGTGCCTTAACTCCTCATTTGGGGAAGAATGATACTGATAGAGGGGGGAGGATAATATTACACCCCATGTTCTAAAACTCTAGACCCTCCAGGAGTTAAGTTATTGAATTACAAGTTTCTGAATTAAGGTCAATACTGCCAGTGGTAACGGTTCAATTCATGAGTGGTGACATCACAAAATGATTCACTGCGACTGGCTAATCATCACGATAGTGATTTGTCCAGGTTTGGTCCCTTGACAATGATTCAAAGGTACGACTAGTTAGGAGACATAACAAATCATTGTATGGAGTTTGTTGTCTTAATAGTAAGGTTTCCCTAGGGTTCAACCTTGATCATGAGTCTTTATCACGACTAGTGTTCGAGGACAATGAGTCGTGATGAGGGACTCGTGATCATAACAGTGGGGTACCAGGATTTTTATCCCCAGGTAACGAGTGTAGGTAGTGAATTATGGTCAGACCTCATGGTCGTTACCTAACTTGTGATGACTGTCACCAATTTTTCCTGCATATTTCAATCAAGGTCATTTGGGCGTTATCCTCAGATCTAGCTATCATCCCACGACTTAAAAGAACTCAATCAACCTTTTTTACTTCAGTGAATCAAAATCAAACTTGCTCTCTTCATCTTAAACTCCAAAAGCAAAAGAAAACTAGGGTTCATAAGGAATGCATCCCTCAAGATCCCAACTTCGGATTTCTTTCAGTTTCTTAGTATTTCAGGCATGTCTCTTATTCCTTAAACTTGAATTTTACTTCAAGGCATAATTTGATTCAATATTCATGTGACTTAAATGTTGTGTTTGAAATTGGGTTGAGGGTAATTTTTGAAATTACATGAATTGTTTTCCCATATTTTGAAGGTGTTATTCATTCTTTGATTAATGGTTTTTTAGGACTTATTGTGTACATTATTATGGGAATTTAATGGGGAACATGGCTTTCTCCAAATTGATGGATTGTGGCTTCAAATTGGCATTAACCTGAACCCACTCGGTAAATTTTATTTTTAATATGGATATATGAATGCTTTGACTTGTAATTTTTAAACCATTGCATTACATTAATGGACATGGATAAAACTGGATTTGAAAGGCCTTGGTCTTCATGGTATTTAATTTTAAAAAGGGAGTTGGGAGTCAATTGGTTAATTGTAATGAATAGGCATGATTATATAAGTTTTGAAAAAATAATTAGTATGATGATACCAAAAGGTAAATGCCTTAAGATAATACTCCTCGATTTGTTGTTAGGATTATGTGCAAATAAATTTCAAATTTGGTATAAAAAGGGTTGTGTAGCTCACCCTAAAGGAGGGGGTCCTGGGAGTCTAACACTTGAAACCATATTTTTTGGTGTGGGGGTCTATATGACTATGTTCTCGGTTCACATATTATATTTTGGGATTGGCTAGATCCTTGGTGTCTTTATCCCTTCATTCGAATTCATCGATTAGTTAAGTAAAAACACATTGTGGCCCTTTCAGCAGGGAAATCTTAACCCATATAGCCCATGGGTGACCTTAGGATGGATAGAGCTACACAATCCAGGTTAATATGTTATGATATCATGTTAATGACCCTTGCCCATATCCCAACATCCTATATATATTTATATGAACTTGTGATCATGTGGTTCAGATTAGTTTTGGAAATGGAATTACTTTATAACTTTTCCTGAGTTACCTGCCAGTTCTTATCCCACTGACCGTCCATTGATGCTTCATCGTTTGATGATGTAGGGCCCTAGGGTTTCTCTGTTACTCTTGTGTATGTTAGGTAGTATGGTGCATTGGTAGAGTTGTTTTGAAGTGGTGAGACTCCATTTTTTTGAAAGACTTGTAATTTCATTATGTTCCTTCTTAGATTTTGGGAATTGTTAACTCTTTTTGGTCATTGTAGGGGGCATGCCTGACCTAGTTTTGTATTCAGGTTTAGAAGCTTTTGTGGACATATGTAGGTTGGATGTTTGTTTGATTCATCGAGTTTACATTTGATTATCTATCATTTTTATTACTATTTAGTTGGCTTCCGCTGTATTATTTTATTGTGTTCTGGATGTTAGGCTAAGGGGGTGGTCTTCTTCATATGGTGGGCTTGAGATACCCGTCACGACTAGGCCCTAATTTTTGTCTCGAGAATCAACAACTAATTTTTCCTTGAATCATTGAAACGCCTTCTGACATTCATCATCAAACATGAACATTGCCTGTTTTTCCAATAGCTTGCAAAGTGGATTTACAATTTTGGAAAAATCCTTGATAAACTTCTTGTTAAAACCTGCACATCACAGGAAACAATACTCCCTTAACTTAGATAGGAGGAGGTAGTTTTTCAATAATTTCAATATTTGTGAAATCAACTTCTATTACTTTGGCTGAAATCTTATCCCAAATTCTATGCCCTTTTTTACCATGAAGTGGCATTTTTCCAAGTTAAGGAAAAGATTGAACTCCTTACAATGTTATAGTGCATTGCATAAGTAAATCAAGCAGTGCTAAAAAAATGACCAACTATTGAAAAGTCATCCACAAACACTTCCAAAGTGTCTTCCACCATGCCCGAGAAAATAGACATCATACTTTTTTGATAAGTGGTCAACGCATTGCATGATCCAAACTACATTCTCTTAAAAGCAAAGGTTCCATATGGGTAAGTGAATGTGTTTTTTTTTATCTTCATTTGCAATCAATATTTTATTGTAACTTGAACTCCATCTAAGAAGCAATACCAACCCTTCATGACAACTGATCTAGGTTTTGATCCATAAAGGGCATTAGAAAGTGATCTTTCAGTGTCCAGGAATTCAACTTCTTATAATCCATGAATGCCCTCCACCAATTCAATGGCCTAAGGGGAATCAACTCATTTTTCTAATTATCAAACATGGTCATACCTCCTTTATTGGGGACACACTGGGATTAGGCCTACCCATTACTGTCAGAGTTCGGGTAAATCACTCTTACATCAATTTCATGACCCAAACTAGGGCTTGACCGTGATGGGTATCGCATGTCCATTGAGGCAAAAGACTACCATATTTGACATATCAACTAGAACCTAATATAATATAACAACGAAATTCCAAACGTAAAAAAAAGGTAGATAATAATGACTCAAAATAAGTCTAAGAAATCCCAAGTTCACTATAATCCACTAAGCCTCTAAATAGAATAACAATGTATCTAAGTTGAGACTTTCCCCCAATGATATACAAAACTAAACAAAGGGAAAGTATATGACATAAGGAAACCAAAATATTAAATGAGGTCTTTAAAAGAATGGAAGCTCACCACTTTAATCTGACTCATGAGCCATCCCATGATTACCTAGTCACTGCGTAGGAAAATTAGAAGTATTTTTGTTCCTGCATCACGTGGGGATACAACATCCGGAGATGGTTAGTGACATGAGCACTAGCATTTAACTTAGGTAAAAAAGATATAATAATGCAATGATCAATATTTCGAAATCATTCGAAGCCAATGCACACAACCATATATATATATATATATATTTATTTATATGTTTTCGCTACTCTCTGGTATGTGCCGTTTTCCTAATAAAAAGATTAGAGAGCACCCCATCTCTCAAAGTTAAGTGGTCATTTTGTTGAGTTCCTTCGACATGGTTCTCTCAAGTGCCATAGTATACTCTACTTGTTCACTTGTGTTAGTTTGGGGTACGGTCAGTTCACCGGGAGGATTGCCCTCCATATATATATATATGTATATATATGTATATATATATATATATTTATATATATATATATATATAACTATATATATAAACATGTCATGCCTGAAAAGAGAACAAGGCTTAGAATGAGGTAAAACTTTATCCTGGACTATGTATCTCAATCATCATAAAAGGCACGCATGACTATATGGGTTCAACTCCCCTTGCTAAAAGGGGCCCAGAGCATGTTAGCCATAACTAGAGATATCATGGAAGACTAGGGAATGACTCGACCCCACATCAATCTAAGATACAAATATATCAATAGTGTGAACCATGCACATAGGTCATCAAGACCAAACCTCAAGTCGGAAAACACGAGTTGTAGTATAAGTCATCCGAGACCCGCACCTTCTCAGCTTAGCTACATAACCCCCATTAAGACCAATTTAAAAAAAGTTTCACATAATCCATTCATTAAACATGGAATTATACATTAAGTTACACCACATATATCATCATATCGCACACTTGCAAACTTATAACTATAACATACAATTCCATTAACTTAGGGAATGACCTAACCCTCTTTAGTTTGTTAAATCAAGTTGGAGGAATCCCTTGACCTCCTTTAGTTTATCAAATTAACCGTGGGGAATGCCTCGACCCTCGAAGTTTCAATTTTAATCGAAACATGGCCAACAAGGCCTTCAAAATCCATGTTTAATAGTTTAACCATTTATGCAATGCCATAGTACACATGAGCACGTAAATCCAAGTGACAAATCATATTTCACGACCAATTACACAAATGGGTTGAGGCAATACAATTTACAAACCAATTTCCTTATCAAAAACATCAATTAGGGGAATACCTCGACCCCCATTCCAATTCTCACACTCATGCACCCCATTAGTTCCAAACATGAAAACAAAGAATAAACAATTATATTAAGACCATGGGAAATAAATTCAAGATGCATGCATTCCATAACCCTCAAATCAATATTCAAAATTCACAATTTAATCACATGTATAAGATTATAAACATATTATTTTGATAAAATATAATGAGGGAAGAGTAACATGCCTTAGATACACGAGAATCGCAAAGTAATTCGGAACTTGTGACCGAAAAGATGAATATACGATGAAATCGTTATGCTTTCTTAGGGTTTTTAGTTTTAGAGTGTTATTGGAGAAATTAATATCTTTAAACTGAAGGGAATAGGCTATATAATGCTTAAGGGTCGTATATAGGTGAAATGAAACCAATTCCCCTCAACCTAAGTAAATAAAACAAAATTGCACAGATTTTACATAGGGGTGTGGCACGAACCTTATGGTGGAGTCTAACGATCTCCATGCCATGGACCCTAACACGGAGATTCCCTCCATGTCACGGAGCTAATTGCAGCGATTATCCTCCCTAAAATAGGGACATCGTAGAGGCTCACTGCCTCCATAGTCCAAAACCTCCCCAGACCCATCCAAAAATTTAGATACTCTCCCGGGACACCTCATTCACATGCCTAAACACAATTTAATTCAAAAATCGACGTTTAGAACATAGGAGGGTAAAAATTAAAATGCTAAATTTTTTTAGAGTGTTACAATCAAGCCATTTTATTATTTCCCTTTTCACCACTTCTTGGAATGGCAGGTTGAGTCTGCGTTGATGCTCAATAGTTGGAGTACAATATTTTTCGAATAGGAACTTATGAGTACAAATGCCGGGTGGAATGCCTATGATTTTTGTAATGGTCCACCCTACCGCTCTCTTATATCTTTGCAACACAAGGGCAGTAACTTGGTGCTCCACCAAATTAGCTAAAATTATCAGTGGTAATGTATTACATTCACCTAAGAACACATACAATAGATGGCCCGATAGCTCCTTCAACTCTAACACCGATGGTTCTTCAATAGATGGATTTGAAGGTGGTGTTGGCCTAGTTTTCAGGTCCAACCATAACTTATTAGAAACATATGAATATGATCCCATTCCAGTAAACACACAAACATTCTCATCATATTCTTCAATCCTTCGCTTTCAAAATTAATTAAGATTGCAACCCAAGTTTCCATAGCAAATCCTTGTTAAAACGGTAGCTCTAGATAAACCTCATCAACAACGTCAATAGTCGAGACTAAGCTCATCTATCTTAATTGATTCAATATTGGCTAACATCAAAATTTACTTCTTCACCATTTAGCCTAAATCTTAGTTCATTTTGCTCCATATCATCTAGCACACTCCCAATTATTAAAAATGGCATACCTAAGATTATCAGGCACTTTAAAGTATACTTCTCAATCAAGGATTACAAAGTCTGTAGGGAAGATAAAGATTCCCACTTTCACTAGCACATCATAGATAACACCTATCGGTTTCTTTACTAATCCGTCCATTGGTATCTTCACTGATCGGTTCACCATAGAAAGATGCATAGATGCTGGTTTAAGAGTCCCTAAACCCATCTACTGATAAAAATCTAATGGTCTTAGGTTGATAATTGCCCCTAAATAACATAGTGCTTTAGCAAAGCTAAATGCTCTTATCATGCATAGGATGGTGAATGCTCTTGGATCAACTTTTTTCTGCATTAGTGATATAGTAACGATGGAACTACAATGATGAATATTATCCACAAACATGTAACTAACTGTTCTTTTCTTTGTCACAAGGTCCTTCATGAATTTAGCATATCCCGATATCTTCTCTAAAGCCTCAACCAAAGGTACATTCATTGTCAACTACTTCATCCCTGAATGATTCTGGGGGGGTGTTACATTATCCCCCTTAGAATCATTCATCCCCGAATAATGAGCTAGGACCCTTGTGGCACAAGAAATAGCAAAAGTATGCAAAAATCAAATGATAAACACGGATAATAAAAAGGGATGAATAAAATTCATACATTAAACTCATTCAGCCTAAACATGGAACAAAAATGGGTACTTAGACTTCATATCATCCTCCGCTTTCCAAGTGGCATCTTCTACCTTATGGTATCTCCAAAGGACCTTTACTAAAGCTATATCTTTAGTCCTTAACCTACAAACCTATCTACCAATGATCTCCAATGGGACCTCTTCATATGACAGGGAATTCAAAATACCAACACTGTAAATAGGCACCACCAAGGAAGGATCTCCCACGCATTTCTTCAACATAGACACATGAAACATAAAGTGCATAAAACCCAAACTTGTGGGCATTTCAAGATCACTGGCAACATTCCCTATGCTCTTCAAAATCAAATAGAGGCCAATGTATCGGGGACTAATCTTCCACTTCTTTCAAAATTGCATTACTCCCTTTGTGGGAGACACCTAAAAAAGTAATCATTCACTAATATCGAATTCCAACTATCTTCGTCTGACATCCTCATAGGAATTTTGTAGACTTTAGGCAGTATTAAGTCTATCTTGAATCATCTTCACCTTCTCTATAGCCTGATGAACTAAATAAGGATCGAACAACCTTGCCTCACCGACTTTGAACTACCCAATCGGAGATCTGCACCTCTTTCCATGCAACACCTCAAACAGAGCCATACCAATGCTAGAGTGATAGTTATTATTTTTCGTAAACTCTTCAAGAGGAAAATGTTCAACCTAACTACCACCAAAGAGTATTACACAAGCCCGAAGATATCTTTCAAAATATAAATGGTCCTTTCTGCCTGTCCATCAATCTTTGGGTGGAAAGCGGTGCTAGGGTTCACCTTAGTTCACAAACCTCACTAGTAAAACTGCTAAAAATGAGATGATAACTGAGTACCACAATCTAAAATAATGGAAATTGGAGCAGTATGCAACATCACTATCTACTGAATAAACAACTTTGTATAGTCCTCGACAAAATAATTAGTCCTCACCGGAAAGAATTGACCAGACTTAGTCAACCTATGCACGATGATCCAAATAATGTCAAACTAGTTATGAGACCATAGAAGATCAGTAATAAAATCCATATTGATCACTTCCCACTTTCACACAAGCAACATAATTTCTTAAGAAAATCCATCGTGCCTCAAGTTCTCTACCTTCACTTGTTGACACACCATGCACTTAGCCAGAAATTTAGCCATATACCTCTTAATGTTATTCCACCAATAAATCTCCTTAAGGTTATGATACATCTTTGTCGAACCAAGATGAATTGAATAATGTGACTCATGAGCGTTGGACAAAATTCTACCTAGCAGCCCATCAACATCAGTAACACACAAGCTCCCTCGGTACCTCAAGATACCATCACCACCAATCTCGAAAGCCATCACCTTCTTCTTACCCATATTATCCTTGATTTCCATCAAGATAGGAACCAGCACATGCTTTTCCTATATCTTTGTTCCAAGAGATGACTTTGCCACCTCCTGTATAAATACACCACCATCTTCAGAATCTAAGAGACGAACTTGAATATTAGATAAATGATGAAAATCCTTCACCAAGTCCTATATCTCTTTATCCACATGGTATAAAATCCAAATATAGATCCTGCTAAGAGCAAAAAACCACTTTAGACTTATCTGGTTGATAATGGATACTCATGTCGTAGTCCTTGAGCAACTCATGCCATCACCTTTTCCTGAGGTTCAACTCCTTCCAGGTGAATACATATTGCAGGATCTTATGATTTGAATAAATGTCAACACGAACCCCATATAGATAGTGTCACCAAATCGTTAATCCAAATGCCACAGTCAGCAGCTCCAAATCATAAGTTGGATAATTCCTCTCAAAAACTTCCAACTTCCTAGAAACATACGCTACAACCTTGCCATGCTATAGTAACACACAATGAAATCCCACTGGAGATGCATCACCATAAACCATGGCATCGTCAGTGCCCTCGGGCAGGGTCAAACCGAAGAAAAAGTCAATTTATCTTTTAGCTTCTCAAAACTACCATCACAAGCATTGAACAATAGGAAATTCACCTTTTTATTAATAAACATTGTCAAAGGTACAGAAATCGATGAGAATCTCTTCACAAACCACCTATAATAACAATCTTAAACCAAGAACATCCGAATATTGGTTGGATTCATAGGTCTAGGCCACTTCTTAACCATCGAAACATTTTGTGCACCCACTATGATCCTTTTACTAGTAACAACGTGACCTAGAAAAGTAACAACATTTAATTAAAATTCGTACTTCAAAAACTTACCAAACAAACACAAAACTTTCTTAAGGTGTGCAGTATAATACAGAGGTGATTGGCATGATCCACCTCACTCTTTGAATATATCAAAATATTACCTACAAGAACAATCATTAACTAGTCAAAAAACTGACTAAATACTCGATTCATGAGATCCTTAAATGTCATCGGGGCATTGGTCAACCAAAAAAACATTACCAAGAACTCAAAATGTCCATACCGGGTATAGAAGATAGTCTTAGGGATATCCTCCTCCCAAATAATTAACAAATGATAACTCGACCAAAGGTCAATCTTGGAAAAATACGTAGCACATTAAAATTAGTCAAACAAATCATTGATCCTATGAAAAGGGTACTTATTCTTCACCGTTTCCTTATTCAACTAATGGTAATCAATACACAACCAAAGAGAACTATCATTTCTATGAATAAAAAGAATGGGTGCACCTCATAGTGATAGACTAGGGTGGACAAAACCACTGTCAAGAAGATCGTTGATCTGCTTCTTAAGTTACTTCAACTTAACTGGAGCCATTTTATAAGGAGGGATAGAGATAGGATGAGTGATCAGAAGAAGATCGATCCCAAACATAATTACCCTATCGAGAGGGATGCCTAGAACATACTTAGGGAAAACCTCAAGAAATTCACTAATCATAGGAATGGATTGCAAAGAAGGACCCTTTGAGTTAGAAGATTTAACCCGAACTAAATGATAAGGATACCCATTGGAAATTAATTTTTGGGCTTTAAGATATGATATGAACCTTCCGTTAGGCACTAGAGAACTCACTTCCCACTGAATAACTATCTCATTGGGGAATTTGAAAATGACCTTATGGGTTCGACAGTCTAAAGAGACATATCACAAATACAACCCATCCATCCCCAAGATGACATCAAAATCTCTCATGTCTAATAATAAAATCCAAAAAAGTTTCCCTACCACCAACAGATACCACTCAACCTCTATAGACCTTTTTAGTAACCACCGAGTCACTACAAGGGTTGCAATAAAAAAAAGTGTCAGAAATACACTTGAGACCAAAACCAAAATACACGGCTACTAATAAGGTCACATAAAAAATGGTAGACCACTATCAATTATAAAATGTACATCACGGGAGAAGAGTTATAGCATACCAGTATCAACATTAGGAGGTGCCTCAAAATCCTGAGGATGGTAAGAGCATATAGATAATTCTGACAAGTGCTGGAGATAGAAGTAGCATGCCTTAGTGCAGGAGCCAATGAAGCAACAATCAGGATTTTATTAGCCCCGGTAGCATATCACTTGAAGGACAGTTCCCCTGATTTAGCTAGTCTGTCCACAGCTGAAACACTTATTCCTTCCCTCATCATAAAAGTTGTGATGTGACTGTCCATAAAATCTATAAGAAAGATGTGATGGAGCTGACTAGGTCCTACTGGCTTGAGAATGGGTACCTTGTGCATTAAACCCACTATTGTTATGAAAGAAACAATCATCAGACGTCTTAGGATAAGGAGAACTGGCCATCAAATAAGCACTAAAATTATCCTACTTCTTTTTAGATCATTTTCCACCATCTCTACCACCCCGCCGCTGACTTCCACTCTGATCCGAATATCGAAACTTCCTACTCTACCTTTTCCCCATATTTACTTGATTTTTTTTCCTCTTCGACTTGCTACATATACACCACAAGTGTAGTGATGTCCATATCCTTGGTCAATAAGGTGGCCTTGCTCTCTAAAATCATATCATGGGATAACCTAGAAGACATTATTCTTGACACTAACTCTGGAGCATATTGAGATTACTGATAAAACTTCAAGGCATAGACTTTCATCGTCATTTTTCATTGCTTCAAATTCATGAACTTCTAAGTTTTTGTCTCCCTCAACTCTCTAGGAATGAAGCAATCCAAAAAGGAACTAGAAAAGTAATCCCACAGTGCCACCTCCACATCATCATCCCTAGACTGATCCCACTTTCAAAACATTGATGTGCTACATCCTTCAACTGACAAGAACTAAATTACACACCTTGTACATCAGTAGCATGCATAACCTAAAAGATCTTCTCTATCTCATCTATTAAACCTTGAGAACCCTCCTCAACTTTAGTACTAGTGAAAGTGAAAGGGCTAAACCTCATAAATTGGCCAACTCTAGGTTCCTCAAATTAACTCCCAGCAATAACAATAGGAAATATTTGACGTGACTGAGATGTCTCCAAATGGATCAACAAATAAATGGATTAGCAAAACTCAACATTAGTAATATGTACCTAAGGTGACTTCGTATGAGTTCCACTAGATAAAGAAGGATTAGTGGAGACAATTGCAACTCAGCAGGGGTATTTAGAAGTAACAACCCTTCATTGGGTCTGTACCCCATTTGATGGATGAGAAATACCCACATTGTCCTCAAGTAGGACAGATGAGTCTCCTTGACATTCAGATCATCTAGGGGACATGATCTAAAAATCTAGAAAATGAGAATTAAAGGAAACTTCAACACCCTAGACTCTTAGCCCAAAAGTAGATCACAAGAAAGGGAAACATTCCTAAATGGCGCATAACATCTTTTTTATAAGTGTGGGGAACTACACCCCATAAAAGAGACTCTACTTGATGAAGGTTTGTGGACATCCAAATGACCATAAACCTAGGCTCTGATACAAACTTTGTCACGCCCAAATAAGGGCCTGACCATGATGGATATCTTAATTCCACCAAGGACTGAAGACCACCCCTTTCGCCCGGTCAACCAGAACATAATATAATTTAATAGTAGAATTCCAAAGTAAAATAAGGTGGATAAGAATGACTCAAAAGAAGTCATAGAATTCAACAACAAACTCAAGTCTCTAGTAATCCAAAAATCCTCTAAATAGAACCAAAGTCAATCTAATTTTATATATGCCTCCGCCGATAGCCAAAACTAAACCAAGTAAAAGTATATGAAAAAAAAAAAAAAATATGAAATGAGGTGTTCTTAAGAATGGAAACTAACCACTTCAATCTGACTCATAAGCTAGCCCATGATCACCTAGTCCCTACGTCGGAAAATTTAAAGTATTTCCAATTCCTATATCGTGTGGTGATACACCACCCAGAGATGGTTAGTGGGATGAGCACTGGCATGTAACTCAAGGATCACAGATAAAATAATGCCATGATCAATATTTAAAAATTATTAAAAGACAAAGCACATAATCATATATATATATATAAGCATGGCATGTCGGTAAAGGGAACAAGGCTTTGCATGAAATTAAACTTTATCCTAGACTATATAGCTCAACCATAATAAAAATCGTAGCATGAAGTAAGACTTTATCCTTGACAATGTGGGGGAATTCCCCAACCTCATTAGTTTATTAAATCAAGTTGGAGGAATGCATCGACCTCCTTTAGTTTATAAACTTAACCTAGGGAATGCATCAAACCTAGAAGTTTCAATTTAAGTCGAAATATGGCCAACAAGACCTTCAAATCCATGTATAATATTTTCACAATTTATTCAATGTAATAGTATAGATGAGCAAGTCAAATCAAGTGAAAAATCTTATTTCAAGACCAATTACAAAAATTCATTAAGGGAACATAATTTCCAAATCAATTTACATACAAAAATCATCAAATTGGGGAAATACCTCGACCCCCATTCCAGCTCCCATACCCATGCACCCCATTAGTTCAAAACATGAAAATAAAGCATGAACAATTGTATTAAAACCATGGGAAATCAATTCAAGATGCATTCATTCCACAACCCTCAAATCCATATTCCTAAATAATAATTTATCACATGGAGAAAATTATAAGCATATGCTTTTGATAAAATAATAGTGGGGGAAGAGTAACATTCCTTAGATACACGAGAATTGGAATGTAATTTGGAGCATGGGATGCCGAGGAAGAATATATGATTGATCCTCATGCTTTCTTGGGGTTTTTAGTTTGAGAGTGTGATTGGGGAAATTAATCTCTTAAACTGAAGGGAATAGGATATTTAATCCTTATGGGTCGTACACAGGTGAAAGGACCATAATACCCCTCATCCAAAGTAAATAAAACAAAACTATATGGATTTTACTTACGGGTGTGGCACGGAATTTATCAAGAAGGCTAACCTATATGCCACGAACCCTAATGCGGACATTATCCTTCATAACATGGGGATATCGCTGAGACTTACTATCTCCGTGGTCTAAAACCACCCCTAATTATGTACAAAAGTTTAGAAACTCTCTTGGGACACCCCATTCACATGCCTAAACACAATTTAAGTCAAAATTAATATTTGAAACAAGGGAGGGCCAAAAATAAAATGCTTACAATTTTGAGTTTGTTACAATTAAGCCATTTTATTATTTCCATTTTGACCACTTCATGCATAGAGGGTTGAGTATGTGTTGATGCTCCATGGTAGGTGTGCAATCTTTTTCTAACTGGATCATGTGAGTACAAATTCCTGGTAGAATGCCTATGATGTCAGCAATGGTCAACCCTATCGCTCTCTTGTATCTTCTCAACACTGACACAAGGATAAAAACTTGGTGCCCCAACAAATTATCTACAATGGTCACTTGTAAAGTATTATATTTATCTAAGAGCACATATCGAAGATGGCCCGGTATCTCATTCAACTCTAACACCGGTGGTTCTTCAATAGATAGTTTTGCATGCGGTGTTGGTCTATTTTTCAGGTGCATATCTAGTTTTTTAGAAGAATGTGAATATGATCCTATTCTAATCAACACACTCACATTCTCATTATACTCTTCAATTCTTCAGTATCAAAATTCATTAAGTTTTATCCAAAGTATCCACAACAAATATTTCTTCAATCGGTACCACTAGATCAACCTCATTGACAACATCGATAATTAAGACTACACTCTTCTACCTCAATTTCTTCATAGATTGGACGACATCCATATTAGATTATTTATCAATTGCCTTAAATTTCAGCATAGTTTGCTCCATATAACCTAGCACTCTCTTAATTGCTAAAAATGGCCTACCCAAGATTATAGGGTACTTCAAAGTCTGCTTCACAATCAAGGATTACAAAGTATAAAGGTAATATAAAGTTGGCCATTTTCAGTAGCACATTATAGAGAATACCAACTAGTCTCTTCACTAATCGGTCCATCGATAACTTCACTAATTTGTACACCATAAAAAATGCATAGATTTCAGTTTAGGAGTCCTTAAACCCAGCTAATGATAAATATCTAATGGAATATGGTTGATACTTTCCCCTTAATCGTAAAGTGCTTTAGCAAATCTAAATTCTACGATCATGCATGGGATGGTGAATGCTTTGTGATCTATTTTCTTTTGCACTAGTTATCTAGTAGCAATGGTACTACAATGATGCAGATCATCCATGGGCTCCTAACAAACTGTTCTCTTCTTTGTCATAAGGTCCTTTAGGAATTTAGCATATCCCGACATCTGCTCTAACACCTCAACAGAAGGTACATTCACTGTCTACTACTTCAGCATAGCCATGATCTTGCTAAACTTACCCTCGTATTCTTTGTTCTTAAACCTATGTGGAAAGGGAGGTGTTGGACTTAGGATTATTGTTAGAGATATCTCCACCTTCTTTCCTTTTAAGTGTTCCGCATCAATAGGACTTTTGACTTGTATTATATCTCTACTTCCGGCTCTAGTCTTCAAAATCTCCCAGTATCTCAGACTCAGTTGGTATAATATCATTCACCTCATAATCCAACTCTACATCATCAACTTTAGAGGTTACTAGAGGATGTGGTTCTGATGACAGCGCCAAAATTTGATATGCCCAAATTACAACACTTCATAAAGAGTGTAAGCAGTCGTTGTCAAATACGTAAACCAATAAATGTTGGGGTCGAATCCCACAGGAAATAAGCTTGTAACTAAGTTTTATATTTTTCAATAGACTGTTAATCATAAGTTTCCAATGATAAAGAGGAGCTTTTGTTAAAATAATCACGTCAATAAATATAGTGTAGTAAAGACCAATTTTTTCTCTGCAACATGTGAACAATTAAGAATCAAGAAACTAGGGTAATATTTACCAAGGTGTTCCAATACTCGGTGATGTGGGTTTTACAAACCACTATTTAACAATTACAATTATAGAAAAGTTTGTAAAAGATGTCTTATCCAATTGTTTTCAATTATCCAAAGATGGATTGAGTTTAATTCTTTCAAACTTAAAGTGATAGATTAGTACGACAATCAATTCACTAAGTGATTGATCCGATTAAGGCATAAATCTTGAGATTAGAGGGTAAAATACCTAATCATCTTGTCACCATTCTCTATTCCCAACATTAACATCTCTATTCAAGCAAGTCATGCTTATGGTAACACTCCTCGAGTCTTTATCCAACAGAAATAATAAAACTTAAAAAGGTGATATAATTGCAATGTTAATAGAAATTCATCAGTCTTATAACCCTAGTAGTGAATTACACCAAGGTTCTCATCACCCTAGTTATGGGAGATTTAGACACACATAATTAAGTAATGGATGAACAAGCTGATTTTTATAAATATTTAAAAATAAACTTATAATCCAAAAGAGATTCCCAATTCCAAATCTCAAAGAGAAATAGTGTAAAATTGATCTCTCAACTTCTTTATCAATTACTCATACATTACAAAGTGAGAAATAGTCGAAAGATTCCTTTTCTAATGCTAAGTTAGTTATTTATAGGCTCCTAAAAAGGAGGAATTTGAAATGTAAATTTGAGTTGCCGCATCAAAACCGATGGTTCACCTAATGGGTCATGAGGATTACGACGGTCTATCTGTTGGATGGCTGGCCCATCGTACCCTTGTAGAATATTGATTTTTTGATCTATCCCTTCTTCTATGTTTATTGATGGGAACAATAAAACCAAGCATCAAATACATGAATAGTTGCTAGAAAACAAATGATTATCCCTCATAAGAGGTGCAAAATGTACCATTAAAATCCGAAACATCAGTTATTAATGATTCAATATTAGGTGTATTACAAAGTAACCTTGCCAACAGCCCGATATACTTTAATTGTTATCCTAATTTTCCAATAGATATTAATGATCAAAATGTGATGGATACATTAACATTAAATGTTAAAACAAAAAACATGAATAGTAAGATAAATAAAAGAGAAATAGCCATAATAAATAGAGCATATAAAAGATTAATGAAAACAACCTTAACACCTAAGGCTAAAATTGTAAGCAATAAAGGAGCTACCATTCTTATGGAAACTAATCATAATTAAAATAATACTTTTGTCCCAAAAATGATAAAATGGGATGATGTATTAGTAAAAGATAATTGGCATTTTGACTTCATATCTGACATGACCCAAACTAGGGCATAGTTGTGTTGGGTATCTCCAGTCTAATTTGGATCGGAGACCACCAGCAATACCCAAACCATTAACCGCCCTACACCGCATGTCGGATGAATTCCAAAAATATAACAAGATAAGATGTTATCAAATTGAAGAAATTATAATGAGTCTAAAATCAAAACCAAAAGAGAGAACTAATTGATCATCCAATACCAATACCAATACTAATGCTAACGCTAATACGGACACCGCCCATGCTCAGAGTAGTCCAACAAAGCCTCTAGTTTGAACAAAAGAGTATCCAATCTGGACATGCTCCTAACCATAGAAAAAATAAAAACCAAAGAAATAATAATGACAAAAAGAAATCCAAAGCATGAAACAGGGCATTCCTGAGTATGGAAGCTCAACACCTTAGTCTAGCTCAAAAGTTGTCCCCGAATCACTACGTCATTGAGAAGGAGGAGTTGAAGTATGTCCGATTCCTGCATCACATGGGTATACAATGCATGAAGACAGTTAGAGGGGTGAACGCTAGTATGTATCTCAGGAATAAAGATAAGATAATGCCCTTAAGTCCAATAAAATCAAACTGATGCAAATAACCACATGCAAAAATATATATGTATATATGGTGCTGAGATAGGGAATAAGGTTTAGCATGCATTTAAAAACCTTAATATGGATTGTGTATCTTTACCATCATAAATCCACCCACGGGCTCTATGAGTGCAGTGTTACCCCTTGAACGGGCCCCAATGCATGTAGCCGCACAAATTGGTGATATTATAGATGGTCGGGGATTCCCTTTTACCCTTTGTAATCTATGATACATATATACAAGAAGACACAGGATATTCCTATGTACCCCACAAGAATAAGGTCTCTAAGACCAACCCTCATGTCAAGAAACATGAATTTCCAGTGTCCGTCCTTCAAACTCACACATTCATGGATAGCTATCACAACCCTCAATATTGCTCAGTTAAAACATTTATCACATAACCAAACCACAAATTCCTGGAGTCAATAATTAAGGAATTATTAAGTTATATCGTCTTACCGACTATATCTTACAAGTAATGTTATTGGACAACATTTAGGTGATTCCCATGTACCCCGTAAACTCTATTATTTAAAATACTTGGGGGATTCATATATACACCTTAAGGTTTTCATTTTAACAATCACTTGGGAGATTTTCGTGTACCCCATAAGGTTTTCAAAACAACCCTTAACCATTTAACCATTTATACCATGCATTAGTTTAAAGAATAAAGTAAAACCAAGAACTTTGGGGATTCCATTATATCCGTAACAAATTCCTACCTTTCTTATAAATACTAACCAGTTTCACAATACAGGGTTGGGTTTATAACCACTTAAAAAGTCAAAAATTCAGAGAATGTTATCATTATTAAGTTCAACCAACATACCCATGCACCCAGATGTTCAAAACCATATTTAAAACAAGGAAAAACATAATTTAACCATGGGAAAATATATCAACAATAATCATTTAAAAAACCCAACCTTTATTTCAAAACCTTAACAATACCATTAAAGGATACATTAAATATGTGCTTTAAGTAAAATAACAATGAGGGATGAGTAACATGCCTAAAATATCAATGAATTTCGAAGGGATTACACCCTTAGAACTCTAGATGACCACTTTCTTTGAGACCCTAGCCTTAGCTTGAATATAGAGTTTGAGAGAGAATGTAGGAGTGTTTTATGTGGAATGATGTGATAATAAATTCCCAAAAGGTTTTAAGTCGTGAATCCAAGGGGCTCTATTGGGAAATGTCCAAACTACCCTTAGCTTAAAAGCTATAAAAATCCATTCTTGGTTATGAATCGACCCATTGACTCATCACTATATCATACTATTTGTAGCCTTGAGTCCTTTCCTAGACAGTCAGTTGGACACCTATACACTGTCCGCCATATGACTTTATATGTAATACCCCGATTGTTCTTTAAGCCTAAATCTGTCTTTTGAGTGGATAGAAGTGGCTTCCAAAGTGATTGATGTTTATATTATGTTGTATTTCTATAATTTCTACTTTTTCATGTAGAGATTGAATAAGGTTTCCATCGATACCAATTTCATCGAAATTCTACATCGGACGAGGAAGTTATGGCCGTTTTACTAAGTGATGTCGGAATTGCCCAGGCCTGACAGTAGACCTGAAGGACCGCCAAGTCCTTGGTGGACCGTCAATTGTCCCGTCATTCTAAGAAATTAACCCTTTTTTTTTCCATCGTGAGATGGCCAAAATGGTGGGCCGCCTAAAATTTGACGAACCGTCAAGAGGATCGTTAAGTCGAGGCAGAATGTCCCATTTCTAGCCCCCGAGTGATGGATGATCTGGTGGACCATCAGTACCCTGAAGGATCGTTACTTAGATCATCACGTCGAGGTAGAATGTCCCAGTTTTGGCACTCGAGTGATGGGTGATTTGGTGGACCATCAGTTCCTCTGACGGACTGTCAGTTCAACCGTCACAGACCCCGATCAACAGTTTTCAACTCTTTTTAAAAGGGAATTTTGTTCTTTTCCATCCATTTTTGTTTTATATATATATATATCCAAGTGGAGGAGAGAAGATGATTTTTCTCTCATTTCTCCTCCAAAATTCTCTAGAAACTAGGGTTTCTTCCAAAATCCTAAATCAAATAATCTCCAAGAAATTCAAGAATCTTCCAAAGATTTCACCAAGTTGTTCAAGAATTAAGTTCTCCAAACCAAAGGCATCAAGAAACTTAGCTCAAAAGTGTAAACAATATTTTCCAATCAAGCTTGTTCATCTTAAAAATCGTATTCCAAGGTATGTGGATTTTTGAACAAGAGCAATTCTTTCGTTCTTGTTCTCAAAGCTTTGATCTTTATAATGGATTTATATGATTTTGCAAGTGGGTTTATACCTAAATTACTTCATCATGAGATTAAGAGAATATTAATTGTTCAAGCTTTGTTATACATGATTATTTTACAATTTCCAAGTTATGACTTGATATTTAATATTGTGAATTTCCAGTTTCTACCATGAGTTGATATTTCAAGTGCTTTCAAGATATGTGTCAAGGTTTAAGCTTCCTTATGACAAATTGGATTGTTGAGTATATTGATTCATGATAATTGAGTTGTTACAATGAGTCTTGATAATTCCTCAAATTTATTGATGTTGCCATGACTTAATGAATTGATGCATTTTGATATTGAGAAAGATTAATTTGATTTAAGTCGAGTTAGGAATCTACAAATTGATTATGATTTGATAAATGAGAAAGAGATTTGATTTGGTCTTCATGATAGACCCTTGTGATTTTGTGGTGGATTTACTAACGCGTTCTGAGCTTGTGTCTGGGAGTAGTATTTAGTACTGAGCGGGAAATGTCGTATTTCCCCCGAAACTATGTGCCACCGTAGGATTGATGTTGATAATTGTGGCATGGAGGCCGAGTATGAGATTGTGATCACTAAATTTAGGTTGTACTCCCTGGTAAGAGTACGACGCTCCCTCCAATGTGGGGTTCTCTCCTTAGGAGGTAAAAACGTTGGACTCCATGTAGCTCACATGGTTATGTCGGTTATGAGAACCTCCCATGTCTATAAGAGTCGAGTTTCTTGAATTATAGAGTCACTCTGAGTGTTGAGTTGTTTATGATGATTTATGAGGTTTTTATCATATGATTTATTTACGATGAGATCATGAAAAGTATGTTTCAATCTAACTCAAGCCAAGTGAGCCATCATTGTACATATGCATATTTTCATGAAATTGATGATGATATTTACATTGTTACATGCACCCCCCCACATACTCAGTACCTTCCAAAGTGCTGACCCATATATTTTCCTATGGGCTATATTTTCTCGTAATGTAGGTTCAGGTAATCAGCCCCGTTAATGATATTCTGGTACTTCTTTTCATCTGCTCAGTGGTGAGTCCTCATGGTTCGAGGACCATGTTTATATTTTTGGATACCGTGTTGTTGTTATGGCTTTCAATACTGTTTGAGTCAGTTGGAGGTTTGTCCCAATGTCTCCTTGATTTTGATGTATAGAGGCTTTGTCAGACTAAAGGGTTGGTATGTACAGAATTTCAGTATTTTGGATTGTAAAAGCTAGTTTCTTATCTTATTCCAGTATGTTTATGATATGTCATTCTCTGTTATATTAGCACGACTATTGACAAAGTAAGTTCTAGAAGTGATGGCAGGTTTAGAGGGTTAGCTTGAGGCCTCGTGTGGCCTTAAGCATCGTGTGATGTCTAGGGATGGGATCTTGGGGCGTTATATTATAACCCACTCGTAACCTCACCTAATGACTCATAGGGTCTAGTCGTAACCAACACATTACCCAGATAGGTCAGACAATGGGCAACCTATGACTTCGCCTCACGACTCATAACCTATCCTCATGGATCCTAGTGAGCTACATGTACTAAGAGAAGAGTCAAACCACTAAGTTAATGATTTGGTTAAGGTCAGTCCTAATGACTCGTCACCATCCTTAATGGCTCATATCACTAAGTAGTAACCAAGACAGATGACCCAATCTCCATCAACTGAACAACTTACAACTAGGATCGCCTGACCCATCAAGACACCATACAACTTACATGGTCAAGTCGTAATCACAACAGTGAGCTCAAAGCTCAAGATATTTCCAAGGGACAATACCCGGGGTGTTTCAATTCTCCCCCATTTGGATCATTCATCCTTGAATAATTGGACAAGGCATTGACTAGCGCAATTAAACCACAAACATCTCTACTCTTACCTTTAACTATGTTAAAACATAAAGATTCTAAGGAAATTAATTTCCTTTACAAAAGTCAGAAATCATAGAAGTTAAGAATAACACATACCTTACACATCATTTTATGGAGCGAGGAACAGGAAGGGATGCTTGGACTTCTTTTTCTCTTCTTCTTTCAAAGTAGCCTCTCCAACCTTGTAGTTCCTCCTTAGATCCTTTACTGAAGCTACATCCTTCATCCGCAATCAACGAATTTGCCTGTCCAAAATTTCAATAGGGACGTGCTTGTAGGACAAGGAATCTAAAACATGAATATTCTTGATAAGAACAATCAAGACGGATCAGCGAAACACTTTCTCAACATAGACACATGAAACACTGGGTGAATGGAGCTTAAACTACGGGGAAACTCCAAATCATAAAAAACATTTCCAACCCTCTTCGAGATAAAGTACGGGCTAACATACCAAGTACTGAGCTTCTCTTTCTTCCAAAATCGTACTACCCTCTTAATGTAAGATATATTCAAGAAGTCCATATCCCCAACCTCAAACTCTAACTTATTACGGCTCACATACGCATAGGACTTTGGTGTCTTTGGGCGGATTTGAGCCTATCCAGAATTACCTTCATCTTTTCTATGGCTTGGTGAACCAAATTCGGGCTAAGCATCTCCGCTTAACCAATGTCAAACCACCCAATATAATACCTACACCTCCTAAAACATCCTATTTATAGAGTTGTAGGTATTATTATACGCAAACTATATAAGAGGCAAACGATCAACCCAACTACTACCATAGTCAATCACGCAAGCTCAAGCATATACTTCAATATATGAATAGACCTTTTCGCTTTTTGATCCGACTACGGGTCGAAAGCCGTACTAAGTTACTTTAATCCCCAAACCTTTCTAAAAAGACCACTAAAATTGTGATGAGAACTGATCACCATGGTTGTACATGATAGAAATAGGTGCCCCATGCAACTTCACAATTTCCTTAATAAAATTTTTTTGCATAATCCTCCACCTAGAAGTTAGATCTCATTGGTAAGAAATAAGCAGACCTTGCAATCTATCCATTATGACCCTAATAGATTCTAAGACCAGGGAAGGCCAATAACAAAATCCATATAAATCATTTCCTACTTCCACATAGGCAACTCAATTTTTAGATACAATCCCCCAGGCCTCATGTGCTCAACTTTCACTTGCTAACACACCAGGCATTTAGCCATAAAACTAGCCACATCTCACTTCATATTGTTCCACTAATAAATATCTTTAAGTTCATGATACATTTTTGTCGAACCAAGATGAAAAACGTAACACGACACATGAGGCTCAGCCAAAATCCTCTCTAGTAATCCATCTACATTGGGATCGAACAATCTCCCTTAGTATCGCAAGGTACCATCACCACTAACCTCAAAGGCCATCACTTTCTTCCCACCTATATCACCCTTTGAGTGTACCAAGATAGAATCTAATACTTGCTTCTCTTTCACCTCAGCACCAAGAGATGACTTTGATATCTCCTGAACACACACACCACTATCTTTTGACTCTAAGAGGCGAACTCCAAGATTTGACAAATGGTGAATATCTTTAACTAATTCTCGCATCTCCTTATCCACATGATCTATAATCCCCATGGATAACCTGCTAAGAGCAAAAAAATACATGTTAGCCTTACCTAGATGGTAGTGAAAGCTTATGTCATAATCGTTGAGCATCTCAAGCCATCTTTTTTGCCAGAGATTAAGCTTATTTTTGGTGAACACATATTACAGGATTTTATGATCTGAAAAGATATCCACATGCACTTCGTACAAATAGTGATGCCAGATTTTAAATGCAAACACCTCAACTAATAACTCCAAGTCATGCATCTGATAAATCTTCTCACACACTTTCAATTGTCTAGAGGCATAATGTATCACTTTGCAATGCTACATCAATATACAACAAAGCCCCACATGGGATGCATCACAATAGACCACAAACCATCAGTGCCTTTAGGCAAAGTCAAGACCAGAGCCAAAGTTAGCTTATTCTTCAACTTCTCAAAACTACTGTCACAAGCATCGACCATAAGAACTTTACCTTTTTCTTAGTTTACTTAGTCAACCGGGCAGCTACAGTAAAAAAATACTCCACAAATATCCTGTGGTAACCAGCTAAACCCAAGAAGCTCTGAGTATCAATTAGAGTTGTGGGTCTAGGCAACCTCTTAACCATTGCAACTTTCTGCGAATCCACCAAGATCCTTTCACTAGATATGACATGAAAAAAAAAGTGACAATATTCAACAAATATTCATATTTTGAAAATTTGGCATACAATTGTTGATCTTTCAGGGTCTGTAAGAAAATGTTGAGGCATCAACGTGATCCACTTAACTCTTTGAGTAAACCAGAATGTCATCTATGAATACAATGATGAATAAATCCAGAAACTGATGAAAGACTTTATTCATCAAGTCTATGAATGCCGCCAGGGCATTAGTAACCCCAACAGATATAACCATAAAATCAAAATGCCCATATTGGGTATGAAAGGCAGTCTTAGGAATATCCACCTCACTAATATTTAATTGATTATTCCCGTGTTTAAAATCAATCTTGGAGAAGAACTTAGCACCCTGAAGCTGATAAAACAAATTATATATCTAAGGAAGAGGGTATGTTTCTTTAGTGTTACCATATTCAATTGCTGGTAATCAATAAACATATGAAAGGAACCATCATTCTTAAGCACGAACAACACCGGTTCACCCCATGGGGGCATACTAGGATGGATGTAGCCTTTGTTTAAAAGATCCTTTAATTTCTCCTTAAGATCCTTTAACTTAGCTGGAGCCATTTTATATGGGAAAATAGAGATAGGACGAGTGTCTGGAATAAGATCAATCCTAAAATCAATTTCCCTATAGGGAGGGACACCAAAAAGGTTATCGGGGATGACCTTAGGAAATTTATTCATCACAGGGAAAGAATGTAAAGAAGGACCCTCTGATTTAGAATCTTTGACCCAGATGAGATTATAGAGACACCCCTTGGAGATCGATCTTCAGGCTCTAATAGACGATATGAACTTTTCCTTGGGTGTCAGAGAACTAACCTTCCATTCAATAACTAGATCATTAAGGAATTTAAGATGATCTTACGGGTCTGATAGTCTAGAGAAATATAGCATGAGTGCAACTAATCCATCCCCAATATGACATCAAAATCAACCATGTCTAATTATAACAGATCCACCAAAGTCTCCCAACCACCCACATATACCACACAACTCCTATAGAATATTCTACTAACTACAGATTCACCCACTAGGATAGAAAAAGAAAAGGGGTCCAAAATATACTATTGACCAAAATCAAAATGCACAACCATAAATGGGGTCACATAAGAAAGAGTGGAACCCAGTTAAAGTAAATAGTACACATCATAGGCAAAGAGTTTCAACATACCAGTAATGACATCAGGCGACGCCTCAGATTCTTAGCGATTCATTAGAGCGTAGAGTCAATTACAACCAATACTGAAGCTAGATAGTCCGCCTTTTTGTGCCAAAGATGAAGAAAAGGCATTTGGAACCTTGTTTTCCCCAAAAGAAACCTTGGCCACTAGAAAATTTCTAGGCATATACCCTGGATGACCACAGTTGAAGCTCTTTTCAGTTCTGTATCACAGAAACCCCAATTAAATTTACCGCAAAATCTATAAAAAAGATATGACGGAGTTGATTGTACCCTACTAGCCTAAGATTAGGCACCCTATGCCCTAGAACCATCGCCACCCTGAAAATGCCTGTCACCAGATGGATTTTGGTAGGGAGCACTAGACGTCGAGTAGGACCAATAATTGTCCAACTTCTTTTTAAACCACTTTACACAATCCCTAACACTCTATTGTTTACCTCCCCCTAGATCAGAATAGCGAAATTTATCACCGTCTTTCCCCAATTTCAACTAGTTTCTTCTTCTCGTCCTCAACTTATTGTATATACACGGTTATCCTGGAGATGTCCATGTCCTTATTCAGAACGACAGCCTTACTCACCAAAGTCAATTCTCGGGATAACCCAAAAGAGAATTTCCTCATTCTAGCCCTCATGCTAGAAACAAACTCCAGAACTTACCAAAATAACTAGTGAAACTTCAAGGCATACTTCTTGACTAATATCTTGCCTTGCTTTAGTTTAACAAACTCATTTTCCTTTGCCTCCCTCAGCTCTTGAGGAAAGAAATGGTTCAAGAAAGCATTAGAAAAATTATCCCACAGGGCTAACTCAACATCGTCACCCTATTACTGGTCCGATATCTCATACCACTGACAATCCACATCTTTTAATTTGTAGGCGAGGAACTTCACGCTCTCAATATTAGTGGCATTTATCACACGAAAGATCTTTTCCATATCATCAAGGAAACCTTGATTATCCTTCTCAACCATAACACCAATAAAGGTTCATGGTTCAACCTCATAAACTACTAAACCTTTGTGTCTTGAAAAGATAGATTAATAGAAGAACAACACTTATACAGAGAAGCTACCATCTGAGCCAACATTTGAATAGAGTGATGACACTCAGCATTCGTCAAGTCATCCTGATGAGCTCGAGAAGGACTACAGGGAATTGGTGGAACTCTAGAAGAGAAATCAAAAACTGCATCCCTAGATCAGGTCTGGACCCTATAATCTGGATGTGTCCAATAGATGTTGTCCTCGGGTAGGACATAGGAGTTTCCACGAGCTTCAAATCTTTTAGGAGGCATAATATGAAAAGAAAACAAGAGGGTATTAGATAAGATTTCAGGACTTTAGACTCTATATCTAAAAAATAGAATAAAAGAAATATAAACATTCCTTAATGCCTTGTAGCCTCTCCCTTATTAGTGTAACATACTACACACCCTTAAAGGAGACTTTACTCAACACGGATTTATGGAAACCCAATAAACATGAACCTAGGGCTCTGATACCATTTAACAAGACTCGAACCAGGGCCTAGTAACATCACATATCTCCATTCCAACCAGAAATGGAGACCACACCAATACCCAAACCATTAACCACTCTACACCCTATATCAGTTGAATTTCAAACATATAAAAAGATTAGGTAATATTAAATTAAAGGCATGATGATGAGTTTAAAATTAAAAACAAAACCCACAACCAATTAACCATCTAATACCAATCCCAATGCCAATACCAATACTAATGCTAACACTAATAACGACACCACCCATTCCTATAGTAGTCCAACAAAGCCTCTAGTTAGAACCAATGTGTATCCAATCGGGACATTCCCCCGACCATTGGCAAAACTAAAACTAAAGAAATAATAATAACAAAAACAAATACATAGAATTAAATGGGGCCTGCAATAGTGTGGAAGCTCACCACTTTAGTGTAGCTCAAAAATTATCCCCGAATCACCAAGTCACTAAGTATGAGGGGTGGATGTATGGCTAGTACTTACATTGCGTGGGGATAAAACATCCCAAAATAGTTAGAGGGGTGAACTCTAGCATATAACTTAGGGATAAAGATAAAAAATAAATGCCATTACATCAAACAAAATCAAACCGAAACAAAAAACCACATGCAAATAGATACATATATACTGTGTCGGGATAGGGAACAAGGTTTAGCATGCATTTTAAAATCTTAACCTGGATTTTATATATTTACCATCATAATCCACCCATGGGTTATATGGGTCCAGTGTTACCCCCTAAATGGTCCACAGTGCGTGTAGTTACACGAACTAGAGATATCATAGATAACCATGGATTCCCCTGTACCCTTTGCCCTCCACAATACATATATACAAGTATAGACTTGGGGGATTCCCGTGTACCCCACAGGCTTAAGGTCACTAAGACCAACCCTCATATCAGCAAACATGAGTTTCCAATGTCCGTTCTTTCGACTCACACCTTTATGTCTAGCTATCACAACCCCTGTAATTTCCAAATTAAAAAATTTAGCACATAAACAAACCACTAATTCCTGGATTCAATTATTAAGGCATTATTAAGTGGCATCACCATACCAACTATAGAAAGCAATGTCATACCCTACAGACTCCGTTGTTAAACTTACATGGGGGATTCTCATGTACCCCACAAGGTTTACATTTAAATAATTACTTAGAGGACTCCCATGTACCCCACAAGGTTTTCAAAACCACCCTTAACCATTTAACCATTTATAGCATGCATTAGTTTCAAGAAATAAGTTAAACCAAACACTTTAGAGATTCTATTGTACCCCTGATTCAAATTCCCACCTATCTCATATCTACTAACTAGTTCACATTACAGATTTGGGTTCATAACCATTTCAAATATAACAAATTTACAGAAATTATCATTATGACGTTCAGCCACCATACCCATGCACCCACATGTAAATAACAATATTTAAAATTAAGAAAACCATAAGTAAACAATGGGAAAACAAATATCAACAATAATCATTCAAAAAAAACCCATTCTTTATTTCAAAACCATAATAATACGATGAAAGCCATACATTAAAACATGTGATTTAAGTAAAATAACAGTGAGAGAGGAGTAACATGCCTAAAATATCAAGAATTTAGAAGAGATTACACCCTTAGAACCCTATTTGACCACTTTCTTTGAAACCCTAGTCTTATCTTAAACAAAGAGTTTGAGAGAGAATATGTGAGAGTTTTTTTTTGGAATGATTTGATAATGAAGTCCCAAGGAAGGTTTTAATTCATGTGGTCAAAGGTCCTATAGTGGGAAATATCCATAATACCCTTAACTTAAAAGCTGTAAAAAGCCATCCATGGTTACGAGTCGAACCATTGACTCATCACCATATCATATAACTCATAGCCGTGAGTCGTATCCTAGATAGTGAGTTTGACACCCATACACTGTCCACCTTATGAATTATGACTCCAATCGTAACCTGACCTAATGACTCATAGGATTTGGTCTTAACCAACATTATACCAAATAGGTCAGGCACTGGACCACCTACAACTTCACCTCATGACTCGTAACCTACCCTCATGGCTCCTAGTAAGCCACTTATATTCAGAGTAGAGTCAAGACACTAAGTTACTGATTTGGTTAAGTTTTTTCCTAATGGCTCATCACCATCCTTAACGACTCGAATTACCAAATAATAAACAAGAAGGAAAACCCAACCATAACCAAGTGAACACCTTACAACTAGGATCACCTGACCCGTCAAGACACCATACAACTAATATGGTCAAGTTATAATCACAGTAGTGAGATCAAAGCTCAAGAAATTTGCAAGGAATAAAACCCGAAGTGTTTTAATAACGGAGCCAAATATTGAAAAATATAATTCAAAATAGATAAAGTAATACAATATTTATATGGATCTATAAATTTAAAATTTCTAAGATCCCAATCTTTTAATCAAGCCTCTTCAAGTAGAAGAATGTATTTTTCTAGGTCATCAAACTCCAATTTTATAGAATGGAGATAACTTTTGAAGACATAGAAAGCATATTAAAAGGACTAGATTTCTCAGATACAATTCCTTAAGTGGAAAATGAACCTAGATTTAAAAAGTAATAAATAAGGAAGTCCCAATTCTAGTCAAATGGTAGGAGTAATGGATTCTCTTTGCATGATTTGGTCAAATGAAGCATTTGAACCTGAATTTGAATATTTGTATAAACTATGGACTACCACAGAAAATTCTAATAAAAGAATATATAATAATCATAGATAATCATTAAAAGAATGATTATCTTTTAGAGAAAATCGGTGCACTAATATGAAAAGTTCAAGATGTCATATTGAATTTTTTAAATGGTCTGAATATATAGGAAAAATAGACGAACAAATGAAATCATTAAAAATGATTGTTAATATATGGTATACTTGTGATAAGTTAGTTGAATCTATAATTCCCCCATGCAGAAGAAATTAGCCTACCCGTAGATGGTAGAGTTGTTAATGCTTCACCTTTTAAATTAGATATAGTTTATACTAGAGGTGATCCTAAAGATAAATACATAAATAGAATACTTAAACAAAATTATTATACAAATCAACTATGACATGCAGTTTCTAAACATATTCTCGATGGCGAGAACAAATCATATCTCAAAGATAAACCTAATTCTTCTTATCATGATAAAAAGTTTAAAGCTCATTCAATATTTAAATTACTAGAATTTTCAAAAGATAAATTTCCTAAAATAGAAGAAAAAATTTAAGTCACTGATGAAATTTTAGGAAAAATTAATGAAAGGTTAAATCCAAATTAAAAATCAGTACTTATAAGGTTATAAGAACTCTATTTGAGAAAATAGATGATAAATTATCAATTTAAATACTAAATATTTAGTAAAAAAGAATTATTATAAAAACCAACATTTCCAGATATAAAGTGCGAAGAAAATGAATTTTGATCTTATATTTGATGTATCACCTGAACATCAAATATATAACAAACTATATGAAATGGGAATAACAAACACGAAATCTAAAATTAATAAAATGACAGATAAACAAGCAACTACAATAATTATATCAGGAGTTATAGGTACAATATAATACTGGTGGGATAACTACCTCACTAAAAATAATAAGCAAGGAATATTAAATGATACAACTATAACTCAAGCTATTTAAAGTGATTCTACGAATCAAACAGTTAAAAATCAAGACTTAGAAGATACCACCTCCACTTTAATTTATAGTATAGCTAAAAATTTTATAGGAGAACATCAATTTTTCCAAGATGAAAGTTAGAAATATTATCGAATTTATCTTGCCAAAAGTTAGATGATTTTATAAGGTATAAAGATATTTTCCTCAACAAAGTCATGGTTAGAGAAGAATGTAATCATGATTCTGGGGAGGGAAAATTTATAAGTGGTTTACCAACATTATTTGAAAAAAAGTTAAAATAAAATTAAAAGATAGATTTGAGGGGAAAATTCCATATAGTCACTTAACTTATAGTGATATTATAACTTTTATAAATGTCACATGACTAGAATTATGTACAGAAATCAAGTAAAGAGATATAATAAAATATCACAAAATGAGCTAGGAAGCTTTTGTCACAAGTTTGATATATGAAATTATCAGCCCCTTCAAAAGAAGCTTTCAAGAAAATTAAAAGAAAGCTTAAAAATTATATGGATGAATCAAAAAAAAACTTATTATTATAAAAGTCTATTAAAAGATCTAAACAAACCACTAATAATGGCGGATATAAAAACAGTAATGATACAGATGGAACTTTGGAAAAATAGGACATATGGTTAAAGATTGTCATATTTTAAATAAAAATAAAGACAAGATGATTATCTTAGAATTAGGAAACGAAGTTACAAATAAATTATACTCTATTCTTGATGAAAATAAAATAAATATTCTTTTGAATAAAGTATTAGTGATGATAATTAGCTTAACATAACATACAGTTCAGACAATAGTGAATTAACAAACCATTGTAAATGTAGTTATGTGCACTTGTGATGGTCATTCTATAAATATTATTACTAATAGTAACTAGGAGAAAGAAGTCTTCTCTGAGATGAAGGATCATCTTGAAGATTCAAACCTTATAAAAATATTTAATATCCTTAAAAGATGTTGTTCTTAATAGAAAAAAGACATCAAATCCCCCTTCAACTTGTCAGCAAAACTTACTTTAGATACTAAACTAATCGGGCAATTATTTACACCCCTTAACAACTTTCAAGTGAATTAATTTCAACCTCAAAATCAAAATCCACTCTCACAATGGAGAGTGCACTACACACGCGTCATGTCATTGCCAAATCAGTACCACATCAGTGTTATGTCATTTCCATGTAAGAAATTAGAATTTTAAAAAAAATTCCACAGACGTACTATTTTTATATATATATTTTAAAAAAAAGTAATATATATATATATATATATATATTAAAATATATATATATAAATGCCCCCCATTTTCCTTCTTCTTCACAACCCCTCACCCCCATACCCACATACATCTACAGATTAAAATCAGCCACACGCACATCAAGAAAACCAATCAAAATCCAATCTTGAACACTCCAACGATCACCCAAAACAACAAAACATATCAATACCCAACAAAACAAATCAAATTCTGAATCTAACTGAAAAACACCTAAGAAAACATACCCAAATCAAGTAAAAAAAACTCAAAAATAAAAATAATATATATAGTGGAGACCCGTTTGATTAACTGTTTATCATTGAAAATTGGTAGTGGTGATAAAAAATTAAGTGGTAGGAATCGTCGATTTGTGTGGGAAGTGGGGAAGAGAGAACCGTATGAACTAAAAAAAAAAGTTTCAGTTTAGGAAGTAAAAGAAGAAGGGAATTACAAAGACTAACGCCATGTGTTATGCTTTGCACAATGGATTTTTTATGTATTTTTTGAGTTTAAGTTTTTGATTCTTGATCTTTATATGAAAGTTTATTTGTTGTATAATTTGTGCATTTTATTATTGTGTATTTGATTGAAGATTTTTGGTGGATAAGAGTGGAAAAAAGAAATTTTTGATCAAAGATTTTTTATGCTCCATGATTGAAGACATGGGGGGGTGGGTATGAGAAAGAAGAAGAAATAGGGGTGGTGGGGTGTGAGGAAGAAGGGGAAAAAATAATGGTTAAAATTTTAAAGTGTGCCCCACTTAATTTTTTTAATACTTTTTTATTATTAAAATGCACTTTGACTTTTTTACATTTTTTTTGGCCACATAAGTCGTTAAGGTAGCAAAATAATACAGTTTAAAGTTTATAAGGGGGGTAAATAATTATAAGTTAACTCTAATGGCTAAAGTAAGTTTTGTTGACAAGTTGAGGGGGGGGATATGTCTTTTCTCTTCTTATTAAATAGTTTGATAAAGAGACTATTGAACCCTTTAATATGAAAAAATATATGGAATAAATTAAAAAAGCATAAGTCTTAATCAACAATACAAGATCTTCAAACATAATTATTATACATAATAGAGCGAGTGAGACAAGTTAAGCAAAGGCTTAGCAACTTAGAAACAGAGTCACCTGCTAATAAAATATTAAATGATTTAACATCACATCAATTTGAGATTGGTGAAACATTAAAAATAAACATGTTACAGTAAAATAATAGAGTTTCTAGAAGAACCTCTTATAAACAAATAAGGAATTAATACAATTACAGTAGTAAAGCGCAAAGTTACCATATACCCATTACACTTGTTATAAATAATAATTATACAATTCATAAGATTGCATTATTAGATATAGGTGCAAATCAAAACTGCATTATAAAAGGATAAATTCCTATTAAGTACTTAGAAAAAGGTGCTATACGATTATTCTCCACAATAGGAGAAAGATTAAAAATAAATTTTAAAATCCCCAAAGCATATATATGAAGTCATGGAGTTTGTTTTATTAATGATTTGGTAATAACAAAAGATATAAAATAAGAGATAAGTTTAGATATTCCTTTTATAACTCAATAAAATGCTATACTACCGAGTTAAATAGTATCCAAACCACTATTTTGAGAAAAAGAAATATTTTTGATATCTAAAAAATATATCAAAAGAACAAAGTGACTTTATAAAAGATAAAACTATTTTTAAGATAAAATGTCTAAAGAATCAAATAAATATTAAATTCCCTTTAGAAGACCCGATAGAAAGAAACAAAAATCAATAGAAGGTCTGTTACAATGAAGAACAAGCCCAAAGGTTTCTAGGAAATCTTAATCACATTATTGTTTTTATATTACAATTATTCGATAGATTTATAGGACTCATAACAGCATCTTAAGAAGAATTTAGTCCCGTGGAGATTAGAAAAAAACTAATTTACTATTATAAAAAATTTACTATGATATTATGAGTCACCAAATTTCAAAAATATTTTAAGAATATTTATGAGGAATAAACTTCTAAACAACCAAAATGTTTTACAAAAGATGTTTAAAAATTTGATTTTTTATAGAATTTTATAAAAGGAGAAATTCTCTCCCAGATTCTTAACAAATATATTTTAGAGGGAAATAATGAAACAAAAATGCCAGGAATAAGGCCGAGGCCTCCATTTCAGCCCTTTTGACTGAAAGAGAAAATGAAAAGACCCTTCAACGAAGAAGATAAAAAGTCAAAAAATTAATATCTATTCCTGGCAGAATTTCCATCTCTGCCAAAATCTACCATTCCATTAAAAGAACTCATAACCAGTATACCCAAAATGAAATTAGCTAAACAAATTTATAAAGAAGATTTCTCGTCCTGAGCCAATAAAAATATTTCTATCCATACAAAGGATAGTTACGCGGTAAAACTGCAGGAGACATACCCATAATCAGTCTCCCCAACTACCTCGCAAAAGAAGGAAGAATTGATATTCATGATAAAAAGCAATTTGAGATAACAGTTTTGTAGATACTACCAATAATGGAACTTGATGAAAACTATAAAGGTTTTCAATATTTAACTTTTTAAAACCTTGCTATACAAATTGGGATTATATGGAGACTAGTGATCCCTCAAACCTGAATGTATTTCAATTTTTTTTTAAATACTGATTCACTATAGATTGAGCATAAATTAGTTGATATAAGTGATCCCTATAGTATTCAATAGCCATAATTTACAATTAAAAAGATTCTAAGCCGATTAGAATGTTATGTAGAACATCAACATACCCTCACTTCTATATTAAGGCCACACCATTCTCAGACATACATTTGGTATGATCATAAGACGGACTAGTATAATTTTATGTATGTTAGTCCTAACACTGACTCTTGGTTCATTAAATATTTGGAGTAGATGAAAAATGTTCTAATTTCCTGATGGTTCTATGATTGGTGGATCCAATTTAGAGGTAATAAATAGGTATAATCAATAAAATTTCAGAAGCAATTTGAAAAGCTTCAGATAGAGCAAATATGTCTACACTACTGGAAAATATTAAATGGTATAAATTTTTTTATTATAAAAAGAATTTCATATATTATTTATTGGTCCTTTGATATTCATGAAACTTAGAGGATTAAATATTTAAGCAACACTATCAAAATTAAAGGATAGATCCCAGTAGAAAAACCAAGTATAAGTTCAACCTCACAGAAAGAACCACACCTTTCAAAAAAGAAATTAAACAGAAGGCTCAAGGAAATATTATCAAGTCTAGATAATGAGATAGAATAAAAACAAATAATGGGGTTATTAAATTTTGTGTCTTCGTATGCCAACGAGCCAAGTAAATGTCACATGATGAATCCGCAAGGGATAGCACATGCATACCTCCTCAATTTAATAGAATGCTTCCAACACTTCTTCTAAATTTAAAAAGTTACTATATTAAATAGTGGACCCCATAGATACCATGAAAAACCATGTAAAAGAGTAGACAAATGGCACAAATCTTCAAGGAAGAAAATGCCAAAATCTTCTCAAAATCATTAAAAGGACACATGTTCAAAGATAAAGATAAAAATATACTCCGAAACATGTACAGAATAAATAGATAGTCATCAGCTACTCCTAGACAGGTGTAGAATAAATAGCATGTATTAGTACATGGACAAATGTAATAGCATGTATTGATACAGATGTAAAATATATACAACACATTAGATACTAATCAACACTTTTGAGTCCTATTTAAGGCTTTCAACTTGTATCGGTAGAGGGCATTAAGATAAAATGCACATTTAGAAATAAAATTTTAGAAATACCCCTACTACTTTCTCTATCATATTTCCAATCTTTCCTTTGTAAGTTCTCTACATTTTCCTATTAAATAAAATTTTTTATAAGTACAACTTTCTCCACTTTTCTACACTATTTTCCTTTACATTCCATTGCTTTTACTTTATTCTTACATTGATGTTTTAAAGTTTATTTTCAAAGTTAAAGTACTTTGTAAATTACTTAAAAAATATTCTCCCCTTTTCCCGATCTTTCCTCTTTATGGTATCAGAGCCAAGTTTCCATGAAGGGAATATGTGTATGAGTAGGAGTGGATAAGTTATTACGCTGTCCTAGATCCAGTCAAAACTAGTGTTACTCTTTGAATAATTATTTCTCTAGTTAGTAGCTACTGTTGTTCTTCCTTAATATTCTTAGTTATATTCCTTAACTTGGGTAGCCGTGTAATAGTGTTATACACGTTGGTAGCCTGTATTTTCCATTGAATTAGATCTGAGTATGTAGTGAAAAATATAGTCGGACCTAGAGGATGTTCCCGTCGCTAAGCTTGTAGACATAAAATAAAAGAATTCTAGGAGAAGAAAATAAGTAGTTACTTCACAAATAAATTATTATTAAAGAGTAACATCTAAAGTAGATATTGGTCTAGGATAGTGTTCTGTCTTTATCTGCATAAACCTAATGAAAACTCAAACCAACCAAAGCATTATAAATAAGGTTAGTATTTCTGCTACCTCTAATAAAATAGCAAAAGTAGAAATTAATTTAGAAAATTAAAAGTCGTACTATGATCTGTAGGAAACAGAAGTGTAGTATGAGTACCAATATTTGGTACTTAGTAGACATTTACTGACTAAGCACCAAGGTAATGCAAATATAAATAGCAAATATGCAAGAATGTAAACTATACTCTAATATCCAAAAAATACATGATAAGGCTAAGGAGGAAATAAGGATAACTAATTGATGCCTATCTATGAAAACTAACATAGTAAGATAATGGAACAGTAAGGATGTAACAACCTGAGACTACCCCCTCGTCGTTACACGGTGCTCATGATCTCGAAGGACCACAAGCTAACCCTCTACTATTATCTGTACCTGAGCACTGCATAATATAATATAATAAATGTAGAAAACTAGTGGAAACTTACCATAAGGTTCAAAAAATCTAAAATAATCAAAACTGAAAATTGAATACTGATACAGCTGTCCAAAAAGACTCTAAACTATCTGAAATATGGAGTTGATGGAACATGTCCCCAACTAACTCCGTCTACTAAAAATAAACTTGATTTAATGCACTAGTAAAATAAGGGTCATCCTCGAATGAAGAGGACTCACTGCTACCCCTACTGCTGCTGACTAGAACTGAGCTGCTAAGGGTGTTTTGGATCTCGTGCCTCCTAACTATGGTGTAAAGTAAAACACTATAGCACAAATGCGTTAGTATGTCAAAATGTACTGAGTATGAAAGATGAGGTAAGGATAAATGCAAGGGCTTATGCATGAATAATGACTTAAATAAATAATCATGAGAGTACTAAATGAGGACATATAAATGATTGCACAGACCATAACTGAAATAATCGTGAATATGAATACTGAGACTTAGATACTGCTTTACTAATGTCTGAACTCACTAATAATACTGAGGTATTGAATAACTGAATCTTCTGATATGGATAACTGAGTATTGAAGTTAAGATAAGTCCTGCCTAGCGAGTGATCTATGAAACTCATGATACTGAAGTTGATTAAGTGAATCTACTCACATTAATAACTGAATTCTGAGCTTGCTACTATCAACTGACTAAATCTGAGATCAAACGCTCTAACAGATGATCCCTGAATCTACTACCAATGATAAGAAATGATTATGTTTGAGATCAAACCTTTCTATAGGAAGATCTCTGAATCTGATAGTAAGAATAATTAACTGAATCTGAGATCAAGCCTATCTGATGGGTGATCTCTGGATCTGATAATAAGAATAATTAGCTGAATCTAAGATCAGGCCTATTTGATGGATGATCTCTGGATCTATTAGTACTGATAATGATTAAATTTATGAGAGACCAGGCCTATCTAGCGGGTGGTCCATGAATCTAAGAAACTATCTAAGTTCCTTACTGAGTAGGTTACTATATTTGATAGTCCTAATTTCTGAGTTCTACTCTGAAGACTGATACTAAAACTACAATTGTGGGAGTTCTCATTAACTGGCATGCCCCAAATATGATCTGGTGGGGTCCAACCTATAACCCCATCTTGAAGGGTGTCAATACTGTGCCATAGGTAAAGACCTTTACTATGGTCAAGCCTCTCTGTAACTCACTGATTTCTAAGAATTGTGGCTTGACTAAGATTATCGTGAAAACTGACATTGGATCTAAACTTGCAACTAAATTATCGGGTATAAATATCCCCAGGACTCGATAATATAAAAGTAAAACATAACCATTCTTGAATAATCATGACCACGGACATTCATTCACCATTAAAATCATTAAAGCATCTCTTCAAACACTTGGAAATCATAAACATATAATAGTATAGGGAGATATGCTATTGGCTCATACTCCATTCAACAAGGTCTTGCATCAAACACTTAACATGTATTAAATAACACATAATTGGGGAATTTCATGCTAACATGTCACAATTCATTCACTAAGGCTTTTCAACAAACACTTGGCATGCATGATCTTGGACACAATTGGGGATTTCTAGTCAACATGCTATAATGGCTCTAATTCCTCTACATATGCATTTTATCAAACATATGGGAAGCATGCTTTGGTTGTTCAACAATTTCTACACTTAATTGACATAAACATATCACTTAACATGTAACTTGAAGAGGTTTTATCCTGAACATCACTTGAATATCACATAGTAGGGCCAAAGCTTGAAACCTTGTAAACGAACATGAATTAAAACTTAATAATAAAATGAACTTCAATTTTAATTCACATGAATCATGAAAACTCATAAACATAAGATATTTGAATTTATAAAAAGATCCTTGAACTTCTTGGGTGGAAGGGACCCAAGAATCAACATCTGCATACCTTAGGAAACTCTTTATTGAAGGTCCTTGGAGAGATTCTTGATTTCTTGAGATTTCTTGGAGAAGGGTTTTGATCTTGTAGGAACCCTAGATTTTGATGTTATGGATAAGTAATGAAGCCCTCATCTGCGTTCAAGATATATATATATATATATAAGTGTTAAAAGGGTGGGAAAAAAAACAAAGCCCTTTTAAAAATGACTTAAAATTACCGATCGGGACATGCGATGGTGGGGTGTGACGGTCCTTTGCTAGGTCGACGGTCCACCGGACTGACCGTCGCATAGGGACAAGAACTGGGACTTACTACCTCGGTGTCTGTCGGACCTCTCCGTCGCACTCAGCCAGAGAGTGGACTCACTTCCTAAGCTGCGACGGTCTAGGAGACAGTCCATCGCTAGCTCGGCGGTCTGTCGGAAATCTCCGTCACACCTGGGTAGTTTAGACCGCTTTCTGTAATTCATCCATTACTTTCTCGTTCGTTGTCAGATTTTGCCAAAATTGGTATCGACGGAAATCTTATTCAATTCTCTACATGAAAAAAGTCTATATTAGGGAAATTATACACGGTTTAAAATATTTATCACTTTGGAAGTAATTTCGTAATCTTTTATGGCAAAATTACACTTCACTTAACAGGCTCTAAGTCTTAGACAATGAGAGAACTTTGCGGGGTCTTACAAAGGATAAGTTATCCTATTCAAACCATGCTTCAAGACCGTAGAACTACACTAAATATCATTGTCCAATATATGATTAATGAATGGATGAAGGATATATATAAAATTATACAATTCCAAGAAAAGGACATATAATCGGAATAAGTGCAAGAAGTGAGGGATTTATGGTAATACCATAACTACTATAAATAGATACATAGATGTAGCAAGGCGAACTCATAGGTATAATCTATGTAATAACACTAGCATCTCCTGACCTCTTAATCTTAGTAGGGACTAGTGTTAAAATAATTAGGGTCTCTAATCCATGAGATAATTACCATAATAGAGAAATCATAAAAAAAAGATTAGAGTATTAGGGTCTAAAACCATAATGCCGAATGATTGGATAGCTATGCATATTGATATAACAGTAATATAAATAAATCAAAATCATACCTCAAATCTCAAAACTAGTCAAATAATCAACCTATTATAAACTAACCATAATAGCAATAACAATAATAACACAATGTAATCGGCTTAGACAAATAACACCTAACCAAACCTTTCATAAGTCCCTACCGCCATTGGCTCAAAAGGTCCGATCAACACATAACACCACAGGCCATACTCCTCAGCTATAACTATAAAACCCCATATAAGGCTGATAGATATCGTTGCATAGTAGTAATAGAAAATTTGCATTAAAGAACTAATGCCAAGACATAATCCATAATAACATAATTGATTCGAATGTACAAGACCTAATTAAATATTAATAATTTTAGTTTGACCCTCATGTTTGTGTATAGTTAATTTTGACTTAAATTACGATAAAAGATGTTAAATGGGTATTTTGGGAAGTTGTAGAATTTATAGAAGGGGTTTGGGTCATTTTAGAATCACGAGGCAGTGAGGGTCTGTGATAGTGGTGTGTCATGCAACCTAGCTTATGTGATTAGAGAGGGACATGCTCCTACCCTTCACAATGTGACACACCAAATTGATATGTTAATTTCATCTAGTTTTTGTTTTTTTTTACTTAGGGTGAGGGATTTTTCGTCTTTTAAACTTAGCACGACTGTAAAACATTTAATGATCCTTTTCCTTTTAGTTTTCATGATCAAAACCATACTTTTTCTTCTTGACTGCAAAACCAAGAAAGTTCAAGTGTTTTATAAGAAATCACTACTCTGAGATCCAAACTTTAATTTATCTTTGAATTCTTATATATTTTAAGCATATTTCTATTTACTTGACTTGAATTTTACATTGTTGATTTAATTTATTGAATATTAATGTAATTTTAGATTATGGATTTGAATTGGGCAGGGGGGTTTGTTTTTTTTAACTTGAATTACTTATCTAATGTTTTAAATGGATTATTCATTCTTTAATTAATGGATTTGGGAATGAATTGGTGCATTATTATAATGGTTAAAGTGGGTGACATGGGTTTCACAATAATTGATTATTTTTTCCTTGATAAATGCATAACTCAACCCACATTATAAACTTAATCATGAATATAAATATTTGAATAGTTCAAACTATTCTTTTTAAACATTAAATTGTACTAATGGATAATTTTATTTATAAGGATTTTGAATGCCCTTGGTGGATATGGTTTTTGAATTCCCTTGGTTGCCATTGTATTTTAGATTTGGAATGCCCTTAGTGGTAGTAGGAGTCAAATGGTCAAATGGATTGGATTGAAATACTTGAATTAGATTGCAAGAATATTGGCTTGACGATACCATGTTTGATAAAGCCTTAATAAAGAATCATTGGTAAATGGTTGGCTATGTTCAAATTGTTTTGATTTGGGCTTAATGGTAATTATGTAGCTCACCGAGAAAGTGTAGTCTTGGGTGGCCAATATTGGGAACCATATTTGCTGATGTTGGGGTTCTATATAGCTATGTGTATGATCCACACATTATATTTTTGATGGCTATCACCTAGGTATCTTTAGCCTTTCCTTGGTATATGCAACTAACATGGATTAGGTCCCTTCCGACAGGGGTTGTTGGACCAATATAGCTTATGGGAGTCTGGAATATAGGTATGAGCTATATATTTATGCAAATTATTTTATATATCATGTTAGTTGATCCTTGTAATTATACTGGCATTTTTATATGTAAGTACAAATGTTGTGCATATGTTTTATCATTGGATTTTTTTAATTATATTATTGTATCCCTATCCCAGGAGTTATAAGCCAGTGCTCGCCCCACTGTCTATCCCCGAGCGCTACATTGTTTCATTATATAGGTCCAAAGGGCTTATCTGTTGCTCATGTACAGTGCTAGGTAGTTGGGTACTTGTGTTGATCATATGTGAAGTGGCGAGCCTCCATCTATCAGGAGGCACTGGTATTTCATTATTCTTCTTTACTGTCTTAGTAGATTTAGATATTTTGTCATAGTTGGGGGAATGTAATTTCTAGTTGGTCTTTCTAGTTTAGAGTCTTTTGTAGAAAATAATCAGATGTCTTAGATGTGTTGTTTTGACTCCTATCTATCTTTAGATTTATATATTTTTCATTGATATGTTATGTTTCCACTGTTACTTTCACTATACTCTTGAGGTAAGTCTAAGGAGGTTGTCTCTATCCTAATAGAGGGATTAAGACTCCTATCACGGCCTACCCCAGGTTTGAGTCATTCCAAGCTTAGTATCAGAGCATGGTTTTGGGTCGTTGTATGTCTATAAAGACTTGTAGAATAGAGTCACTTTTATGGGAGTGTAGCACGCCACACTTATAGGGAGAGGCTATGTAATGCCTCGAGTCTATATCCTGAATTCTACATGGTGATAGCGACCCCAAAGGACCACCAGCTAATCCATAACTGGTACCTGCTGTGAGCACTATATAATAATAATACTATAATAGAAACTTGTCTGAAATAAATATGGAAGTAAGGCTGTAAACACCATAAGGATCATAATTGAAAACCACTACTGAATACTGATAACTAAATACTGAAACACATGTCTGAAATACTCTAGTCTGAAAGCCTCTAACTGTCTGAATTATAGAGTTGATGGGACAAGCCCCTAACTAACTAAGGCTACTGAAAACTACATTGAAATACTAAAATAATACTCTGTCCTTGAACTATGAGGAATCATCACTAAGTCTGCTGCTGATAGGCTAGGCTGCTAAGTACGATCAAGAGCTCGTACGTCTAAGCCTATGATATAAGACATCATAGTGCAAAACAAAGGTATGCATCAATACTTTGAATGTCCTGGTATGTTATGTGATGTAGGCTGATATACATGGTTTCATGTGCATGAATAATAATTGACTGAGTAACATGAACATAACTGACTGAGAGAATATCTAAGAATACATAAAATGTTCCTGATATCATGTTAACACTGGTTACTTAGTTCTGAATGCTGATTAACTGACATCTGCGTTTACTGATACTATAATAATGATAATTGAGTGACTATTTCTGATAGTCCTGATTGATAACTGGGTGATTGTTTCTAGCAGTACTGATTCTGTAGAACTGAATTGAGTTCTATACTGAGCTGGGTGACTGTATCTGACAGTCATAATTTCTGTAGAACTAAATTGAGTTCTATACTGAGACTGAAACTAAAACTAAAACTAAAACTATAGAAAGTAATCATCTAACCGACATGCCCCTCTCTAAATGGATTGGGGACCAACTTGTAACCCCAGTTAGAATGGTATCAGTACTATGCCACGGGTAAAGATAGGCCGAAAGTTAACCTTCTCTGACAGGAAGCTCTTTCGTTAGCCCTCGCTGGCAGGAAAAATCGTATGAGATGTATCAACCATAGTATGGAAAGAAGATATCTCAACCTATGCGGGCTACGTAGTTCTGTAACGCAAGAAATTCTACTAAGGGTCAAACCCTATGCTGGAAGGAATGCCCCCATCACTAGGTTCACTCAAGTGCTGAATCCTACTCCCAACTGAATAGACAATAAACTGATTTCTAGTCCATACTAGGCTTGACTAAACTGTTACTGATCGTATCGTCTAATTGAACTGAACTGAGTTCACTGGGTTCCGCTAACTAACGGAGTACTACTGAATCTGGTTAACTGACTGAGTTCACTAAGTTCTGAACTGATTACTGAACAGTGGTTTTGACTAATTATTGAGTACTACTATTTGTAACACTACTGATACTGTTCTATAACTAGTGTATCTCTAGGAAAACTGCTAAATTTTTGGGTATTAATACGCCTAGGACTCAATAGCATGAAAAGTAAAGCATAGAGTAAACTTAAAAAGCATAACACTCTGCACTTGTTCATAACTCATCCATAGAGACATTTTATTAAACACTTGTAAGGCATAAGTTTACACATATTCTAGCATGTCATGATTTTTCCCTATTTAGTTCACATGATCACTTTAACAAACACTTAGGGAGAACTAATATACACATGATACTGAACAACATATAGGCATCATAACATCTATTCCCATATTCATAAATTTAATGGCAAGATACTACACACAAGAAAATTAATTCCGCATGAATCTTGTAGTAAACCATGGATTAGAAACCCAATAAACATTATAATCGTGAATACACTTAAATATAATCACGGAAATCATGAAATCAATCTACTTGAAGTTTAAGAAAAAGTTTCTTGGACTCCATGGGTGAAAGGAACCCTTGGATGAACACTTCACATTCCTTAGTACTTGAATTAATGAAGGATGATGGTGAGTTCTTCAATTTTGAACCTTGAATTAGAAGCCCTAGGGTTTTGTTAATGAGTAATTTTGAGAATAGTGAATGGATTTTTCCTCTAAAGTGGCTAAATCTCGTGTTTTAGGGGCTGATAGACGTGGGATAATGACCTAAATACCCTTGAGGATACGAATTTTTAATGACTAAAAATTGGCCTAGCGACGCGCAGACTGACGCGCCGCATCGATGGACTACGCGCCATGTCGAGTCTACATCGGTTCACGAGAAATTTCACTGGGAGCTGGGGGAAACTATTCATCAACGCGATAGGCAATGCGGCACATTTAGATATCATCGATACACTGGTTTGGACTCCCAAACGTGCTTTAAATGATGTTTGAAAAATCTGAAACTCGTCCGAGAACACCTACTCAAATTCCTAATCATGAAGAAACTTAATGATAGACATTTAATGGTCTTAAGGGTTGCGAAATAAGATCGCCAACTATGAAGGCTAAAATAACTCTAAGTATGAATACTTAGCTAAAATTTTCTAAGTCTAGGACCCCTTAACAAGATTTAAAGGACTGATATTAAGCTTAGAATTTTGCAGGGTCTTACAATATCTCACCCTTGGGAACATTCATCCTCGAATGAGACTGACTAAGATAGAAGCACTGATAGACTGAAACTACATACTGTACATGAACAAATGAAGCATGATTTCAAGGCTGAGACTACTGATACACTGAATTATCATACTGAACGTGCAAAAATGATTCATGATTTCATAACTGATATTATTGATAAACTAGGTTTGTGTACTAAACATGCATATCTGATGCATGAGTACATGACTGAACTGATTCATAAATGTATGACTGAGTATGCAATGTAACTTGATACCAAGTTGGTAACTGTATCTAAACATGAAAATGAGTAAATTTAAGGAAAATTGTTACCTTGAGCTGAGTTTGAGTTTGCGGAGAAGAGATGAGGATACTTGGTACACATCAACAGACTAATTCCGCCAAAGAACTTTGACTAGAGGGACTTCTTAGTTCCTCAGTCTGCGAATCTAAAAATCAAGGATTTTAACTGGAATTTCCTCATAAGAGAGGCTGTTCTGAACATCTATACCCTCTACAGGGACTACAACTTCTGGCTCACCTATGCATTTCTTTAGAAAGGAGACATGAAACACTAGGTGCACTGAAGTGAAGTCTAAAGGAAACTCAAGCTCATAAGCTACCTTTCTGAAATGGCTGAGAATTTGGTAAGGACCAAAATATCGAGGACTGAGCTTCCTCTTCTTGCCAATACTCTTCACTCCTTTCATAGAATAGGTTTTCAAATACACATAGTCACCAATATCAAACTCAAGATTCTTTCTATGCACGTCAACATATGATTTCTATCGTCTTTTAGCTATCTTAAGCCTTTTCCCTGATGAACTGAAGTTTTTATATGGTATCAAATACCAAGTTCGACCGTACCATTGCATCCTCACCCACTTCAAACCAACCAATGAGAGATCTACATCTCTTCCCATAGAGCGTCTTAAATAGAGCTATCTGAATACATGAATGGTAACTGTTATTATACACAAACTCAATCAATGGAAAATGGTCATCCCAACCACCTTTAAAGTCAATGAAACCTGCTAGAGTCTGGATGGTCCTTTCTGCTTGACCATCTTTCTGAGGGTGGAAGGCTGTATTGATGTGAACTTCGGTACTAAGACCCTTTTGGAAGGCTTTCCATAAATGAGAGGTAAACTGGGTACCTTTATATGAGATGATGGAAAATGGAACCTCGTGCAATCTGACCAATTATCTAACATAGAGCTTAGCATAATACTCGATTAAATAAGAAGTATGGAATGGTAAGAAATAAACTGACTTGCCCATCCTATCTACTATAACCCAAACTGAATCATGTTGATGATGAGTACGGGGCAAAACCATCACAAAGTCTATGTTCACTTCTTTCCATTTCCATGTGGGAATACTGAACTCCGGCATGGACCCACTAGGAATCTGATGTTCAATCTTAACCGGCTAAAATATTGATTATTTATCTACAAACCCTACAATATCTCTCTTCATCCCACTCCACTATTAGACATTCCACAAGTCGTTGTACATCTTTGTGTCCCCTGGGTGAATAGATTAGTACACACCATGCACTTCTTCCAGAATTCTCTACCTCAAGTCATCTACACCTGGCACACATAGCCGACCATAGAAACGCAATACACCATCTCCCCCTTGGGAGAAAACCTCTATCTTTTGATCTCTGACTGATTCCTTCAACTTAACTAACCTGGGATCCCTATCCTGCTTTTCATTTACTTCAAAAACCAGAGATGATTCTGAACTACTCTGGACCCATACACTACCTTCTGCTGAATTAAATACCTAGTCGGGCAAGCTGATGAACTTCCTGAACTGAATACTTCTTATCATCATCCACGTGAGCAACACTACCCATAGACATCCTACTGAGATCTTCAGCCACTACATTGGCCTTTCTTGGATGATACAGAACACTCATGTCATAGTATTTCAACAACTCCAACTACCTTCTCTGACAGAGGTTTAGGTCTTTCTGAGAGAATACATACTTGAGACTCTTATGGTCAGTGAACACATCAACATATACCCCATACAAATAGTGCATCAAAATATTTAAGAAAAATACTACAACTGCTAACTCAAGATCATGAGTGGGATAGTTTTTCTTATGGGGCTTAAGTTGTCTAGAGGTATAGGCTATGGCCTTACCTCTCTACATCAAAACATACCCCAAAGAAACTCTGGAGGCATCATAATATACCACATATCCATCTGAAGTATCTCTTAAAGTTAAAACTGAGGTTGTAGTGAGTCGAGTCTTCAAGTCCTAAAAACTCTTATCACAAGAATTTGACCACTAGAATTTGACTTTCTTCTGAGTCAATCTGGACATAGGGGATGCAATAGAAGAAAATCCCTTAACAAACCATCAGTAATAGCCATCCAAGCCTAAGAAACTCTTGATATCCTCTTGATATCTGATGGAGAGATGGGTCTGGGCCAGTTTCTCACTGCTTTGGTCTTTTGGGGATCAACTCTAATGCCATCACCAAAAATATAGAACTAGGAGATCCTTCCACTATTCTTTTAATTCTGTGAGTTCTGATGGAGCCATTCTTTTTGGTGGAATAGATATGGGCTGAGTATCTCGAAAAGGTCTATTCTAAAGTCTATTTCCCTTTCGAGAGAAACTCCAAGAAGATATTCGGGAAATACTTTTGGGAATTCACATGATATTGGAACTGACTCTAGACTGGGAGTATTGAAACTAAAATCCTTCACTCAAGCAAGGTGATAGACACACCCCCTAGATATTATTTTTCTCACCTTTACGTAAGAAACAAGCTGACCCCTAAGTGCTGAGGTACTAACCCTCCATTCTAGAAAGGTTTATTTAGAAAGTAAAATTAGACAATTTTGTTCTTGCATACAACTGTGGCATAGAATGAATAAAGCCAATCCATGCTGAGAATGACATCAAAATTTGTCATCTTTAATTCTACTAAGTCTACTGAAATGACTTTATGAGATACCATGACCAGATAGTTCCTGTATACCCGTCGGGCTATGATAGATTTACCCACTAGGGTAGAGATTGAGAAAGGCTCTTCTAGGATTTTGGGACTGACTCCGAAGTCAATAGCTATATATGGAGTTATAAAGGACAAAGAAGCTCATGGATCTAGCAAAGCATAAATATGCAAATGATAAGATTGTAACCTACCAGTGACCACATCAGGAGAACTTTCCTGATCCTATTGGGACTGAAGTGCATATAGTCTATTTGGGCGTTGAACACTGGTGGCACTAGAAGCGTCACCCTTCTAATTAGGGAGACCGTACTAAGTAGGGGGATGATTATGTTGACTCTGCGACCTATCCACCTGAGGACACTGTCAGACCCTGTGGCCTAGATTGCCACATCTAAAACATACATCGCTGCCAGCTCTGTAGACACTCTGATGGTTTCTTCCACATCTCTGGCAGAGAAGATTTGTTTGGGTACTGCTAACACTATCCTTAGGTTTAGACCCTGATGCCCCATCTCTATTGTCATTTCTGAATTTTGGCACTAGAGCATTAGCTGAGGACGGAGTTGGAAATAAAGATTTCAAGTGGAACAAAGAATAATTTCCACCCTATAACTTAGGCTAAGTGAAGTTGAAGATACCTATTCTAAATCTCTTGATCTCCCTCTCCTTTTCTTTATCCTTAGACTCCTCTATCTACTGAGTATGTACCATGAGCCTGGATATGACCATCTCCCTAATCAGTATTGCTGTCCTACATTACTTGACCACACTGTTAGATACACCATAAACAAACTTACTCATCTAAGATATGCTATTTTCTACCACATGAGGGGCATATCTGGCTAACTCAGTAAAATTGACAGAATACTCTTATACTGTCATGTTGAGCTGCTTCAGATTAATAAACTCTAAAACCTTTTCTTTCCTCAACTCCAGTGGGAAGAAGATATCTAGAAAAGCGATAGAAAACTCCTCCCATTATATGGGCCCTGCATCTACGACCCTCTATGCTGTCCACTATTTGAAAAATGAGTGAGCCACATATTATAATTTATATGAGGCCAACTCATCATTCTCACTAGCATTCACTCCCATAATATCTGTAACCTTCTGCACCTGATCAAGAAATTCCTGAGGGTTCATTCAGGTGAAGTCCTAAATCCTAGCCGTAGAAGTATTGTCCACTGGGTTGGCCAGAATGGCAATTGGAAATTCATTCTGGGCTTCCACAGAATGAGCTAGGATGGTGAAAGTTGCGTGGGAGACATGCTCATCCAGAGGATCTGGCTGGATGGGCTGAGGTGCTGGCTGATTTCATATTCTTCTTTTGTTCTTCTTTGGATGCATATTCTATAAATAGAAGGGAGAAAGGGATTAGACTGAGAGTTTAATTTGAGCTTATGCTCACTCATACGGCATGAATACTAAAAAAGGGAAACTTTTTTTAAAACATCTTGTAGCCTCCTATCCATAAGTATGGCACGCTACACTCACATGCATAAGACTCTACTAGATGTGACTTTTAGAATTCCTAGGACTCTTTTTAACCTTAGGCTCTGATACTAAGTTTTTAACTCCCCGATTCTATACTCCATATAATATACGGTGCTAGAGACCCTGAAGGACCACCAGCTAAACCATGACTGGTACCTACTGTGAGCATTGTATAATAATAATTCTGTAATAGAAACCTATCTAAAATTAATATAGAAGTGAGGTTGTAAAAACCATAATATTCATAACTAAAAACTAATACTGAATATTCATAACTAAATACTAAAACACATGTCTGAAATACTCTAGTCTGAAATCCTCTAACTGTCTGAATTATGGAGTTGATAGGACAAGCCCCAACTAACTCTGACTACTAAAAACTACATTGAAATACTAAAATAATACTCATTACTCAAACAATGAGGACTCACCACTAAGTGTGCTGCTGATAGGCAGGGCTGCTGAGTACATTCTGGAGCTCGTGCATCTGAACCTATGATATATGATATCATAGTGAAAAATATAGGTATGTATCAGTACTTTGAATGTACTGGTATGCTAAGTGAGGTAGGCTTTTACGCATGGGTTAATGTGCATGAACAATAACTGATTGAGTAACATGAATATAACTGAATAAGAGAACATACATGAATACATAAACTATAACTGAGATCATGTTAACACTGGTTACTGAGGTCTTAATACTGATTAACTGATATTTGAGTTTACTTATACTATAATACTCATAACTAAGTGACTATTTTTGGCAGTACTAATTTTGATAACTGGGTAACTTTTTCTGACAGTCTTGATTCTGTAGAACTGAACTGAGTTCTACATTGAGCTGGGTGACTATATGTGATAGTCCTAATTCTGTAGAACTGAACTAAGTTTTATACTAAGACTAAAACTATGAGAGGTAATTATCTAACCAACATGCCCCTCTCTGAATTGATTGGTGTCCAAATTGTAACCTCAGTTAAAAGGGTGTCAGTACCGTGCCACGGGTAAAAATAAGTTGTGAGTTAACCCTCTCTGATAGGAAGCTCTTTCGTCAACCATCGCTAGCAGGAAAACTTGTATGAGATGTATCAACCCTAGTCTGGAAGGAAGATATCTCAACCTACGCTGGCTATGTAGTTCTATAATACAGGGATTGCTACTAATGGTAAAACTTTATGCTGGTAGGAATGCCCCCATCCTTGGTTTTGCTCGATGCTGTCTTCTACTTCCAATTGAATTGACACTGAACTAATTTCTAGTTCATACTAGGCTTGACTGAACTGTTACTAATAGTACTGTCTAATTGAACTGAATTGATTTCACCGACTGAGTTCTGAACTGAATACTGAACTGAGACTATGACTTATTACTGTGTACTACTATTTGTAACACTACTGAGACTATTCTATAACTACTTTAGCTCTAGCTAAATAGATAAATTTTTGGGTATTGAATACCCCCAGGACTCAATTGCATGAAAAGTAAAGCATAGAGTAAACTTGAAAAGCATAACACTGTGCACTTGTTCATAACTCATCCATAGAGATATTTTATCAAAACTTGTAAGGCATAATTTTACACACATACAAGAATGTCATGATTTTTCCCTATTCAGTTCACATGAGCACTTTAACAAACACTTGGGGAGCACTAATATGCACATGATACTAAATAACATATAGGCATCATAACATCTATTGCCAAATTCAAAAATTCAATGTCTTCAACATAAATTAACATGATACTACACACAAGATAATCAATTCCACATGAATCTTGTAATAAACCATTGATTGGAAACCCAATTAACATTATAATCATGAATACACTTAAATCCAATTATGGAAATCATGATATCAATCTACTTAAAGTTTAAGAAAAATTTTCTTGGACTCCAATGGTGAAAGGAACCCTTGGATGAAAACTTCACATACCTTGGTACGTGAATTAATGAAGGTTGATGGTGAGTTCTTGAATTTTAAACCTTGAATTAGAAGCCTAACGATTTTGTTCTTGAGTAATTTTGAGAATAGTGAATGGATTTTTCCTCTAAAGTGGCAAAATCACGTGTTTTAGGGGACGATAGACGTGGGAAAAAGACCTAAATACCACTGAGGAAGCGACATTTTAATGACTAAAAACTGGTCTAGCGACGCGTAGACCAACGTACCGCGTCAATGGGATCGACACAATAGACGATGCCCCGCATCCAGTCCGCATCAGTTCACTGGAAATTGCAATGGGAGATGGGGGAAAATATTCATCAACATGATAGATGATGTGGTGCATCAAGATTGCATCGATACACTGGTTTGGACTCCTAAACGTGCTTCAAACAATGTTCAAAAAATTTGAAACTCATTCGAGAACACCTACTCATATTCCTAATAGTAAAGCAACTTAAAGATCGACATTTAAGGGTAGTAAGGGTTTCGAAATAAGATCGCTAACTGTGAAGGGTGAAATAACTCTAAGTATGAATACTTAGCTAAAATTTTCAAACTATGGAACCCCTTAACCAGCTTAAATGTACTGCATTAAGCTTAGAATTTTGTGGGGTCTTACAGGCTATAAGGAATTTAGGAATGTTTACCTTTATTGTGTGATATTTTAGGCTATTGAGTCTAGTATTGTGAAACATTCCTAACTCCCAGCTTACTCGCTTTAAGATCATGCCTCCCCAATGATCTGACGGTCATAGAAACTCTGTTGGAACCTCTGTTCCACTTGTGGATAATAAGAAGGGAACACACCCTACTAATGGAGTGCATACACAGTCTAGGGTCTTTTCTCCTTACTATAATGCTTCATGTGAGGTTTCACTAGTCTCTACTATTCCTTCTTAGAATTTTTGAGAAGGTGATACTTATGCCCAATTGCCTCAAGGAGATATCTCTAATGAAGATTTTTGTTATTTGATTCATATACTTGCACAACTAGTGGCATCACATTCTTGTTAGTTGATCCTATTGGTCTTACTGCTATATCACTAGGGTTGGCCAGTTTACCATGTTGAATCCTCACACCTTTATAGGCTCTAAGGTTGAGGAGATAAAGAGGATTTTGAGGGTGATGCATGCTACTAATTTAGAAGGCGTAGAGTTTGGTGATTATCAGTTGAAGGTTATGGCTAACTAGTGATGTAAGAAGTGGGATGAGATAAGGGGAAATAATGCTGAGTCGATAGGGTGGAATGAGTTTTTAGGTTCTTTTCTTTATAACTTCTTTCCTTAGGAGTTGTGGAAGGCTAAGGCCAAAGAATTTATGAACTTGAAGAACGATAAGATGACTTCTAAGAAGTATAGCTTAAAGTCTAATATTTATTCCATTATGCTCTGGAGTTGGTGTCTTATAAAAATTCCAAAAAGAAGAAGTTTGTTTCTAGTTTTTCGCTTGAATTAGTGCAAGAATGTAAGGCTGCAATGCAGAATAATACTATAGACATATTTAGGCAGCGGTTTATATGGATCGGGTGGAGGATGATAAATAGAAGTAGATAGATATGGGGGAAATGTAGAAGAATAAGTTTAGATATTTGAACTAGGGTGTAAGTCAGTAGAATAGTTGAAGTGATTGTAGGAATTGGACTAAGAGGAACATGAATTGGGGAAATTCATATTCAACAGCTAGTTCCCCTTATCCTAAGACTTCAGGTGATTGTTGTTTCTAGGCTAGCAGTGGTCCTAAGGCATAGGGTACCTAGTCTCAGGTCAGTGGAGCTCAGAGAGACCCACCTTATCCTCCTTGTTGATTTTATGGACAACATTATCATGGGTATTGTGAGGAGAGGAGTAACTTGTGTTTCTTTTGTGTTTATTTGGTCATCTATGGAGGAATTGTCCTCTATCTAAAGTTTCCACTGGATTTAATAAATCCCTGGTCACCACTTCTTCACCTCCTACACCTAAAATCACCACTTTAGGTACCAAAAATGGCCGAAATTGCCTCTATACTCTTGATACTTGACTAGAGTCTGAGGCATCCTCGGATGTTGTTATTGGTATGTTACAACTCTTTTCTTGTGATGTTATTTTTTGCTTGACCTAGGTTCTAACATGTCTTATGTAGCCTCTTATATGGATGTAGATTTTGGTTTTGGTCCTAAAAATATTTTCTATCCCTTATTTGTTTCTACTCCTATGTGCGAGTCTATAGTTTATGGAGAAATCAATAGGGATTCTTTGGTATACATTCATCATAGGGATACATTAGTTGATTTAATATAACTAGACATGGTAGATTTTGATGTTATCTTTGGGCTGTACTGGCTCCATTTATGCTATATTTCTCTAGATTGTAGGACCCAAGAAGTCTGTTTTTATTTTCCTAATGAACCGGTAATTGAATAGGAAGGGAGTTCCTTAGTACCCAAAGGGAATTTTATTTCTTATGCTAGAGATCAAAAAATTATTTCTAAAAGGTGTCCATATCATTTAGTTTGGGTTATGGATTCTGACTCTAAGAGTCCCTCTTTGTAATTTGTCCCGGTGGTTAATAAATTTCCTAAATATTGATCTTCTTAGAATCCCTCCCGATATGGAGATAGATTTTAGGGTTTATCTTCAATCGATACCCATCCCATCTTTATTTTTTCTTTATAGAATGGCTCTAGCTCAATGAAAGAAGCTAAAGGAAAAATTGATTGATCTTTTTTATAAGGGTTTCATCCGTCCTAGTGTTTCTCCATGTGGTTCTCCTATACTTTTCGTGCAAAAAAAGGAGAGGTCTTTTTGGATTTCTATATACTATCCTTAGTTGAATAAGGTTATAGTGAATAATAAGTATTCCCTTCCCAAGATAGATTACTTCTTTGACCAGCTTCAGGGTGCTTGGTGTTTCTAGAAAATTGATCTTCGTTCTACTATCACTAGTTTAAAATTAGGTAGGGTGATATTCCCAAGACTGCTTCCTAGACCCAATATAGACTTTATGATTTTTTGGTTATGTCATTTGGGTTTACTAATGCTCCTATTGTATTCATTTATCTTATGAATGGGGTGTTTAGGAATTTTTTGGATTTACTTGTGATAGTCTTCATTGATCACATCCTGGTGTACTCCAAAAGTGTGGAGGATTATGCCGATCACCTCCAAATTGGGTTGCAGACTCTTAAGGACCAGAAATTATATGCAAAATTTACTAAGTGTGGATTTCAGCTAACTGTTGTGACCTTTCTCAAGCATATTATTTCTAGTGAAGGGATTAAGTTGGACCCACAAAATTTGAGGAAATTAAGATTTGGACTAGACCCACAACTCACATTGACATTAGGATTTTTTTGTACTTGGTTGGGTATTATAGGAGGTTTGTAGAGAGTTCCTCATTTATTGCTACTCCCCTGAGCAAGTTAACTTATAAAAGGTTAAGTTTCTGTGGTCTGATGCTTGTGAATGTAGTTTTGAGAATTTAAAGGATAAATTGACCTATGCACCTATTTTAATTAAACTCGAGGGTGCTGAGGGGTTTGTAATGTATTTTTATACATCATATTTGGGACTGAATTGTGTTTTCATGAAGCACTGTAAGGTTGTAGCCTATGCCTCTAGATAACTTAAGGTTCATTAGATGAATTATCTGACTCATGATCTAGAGTTGGAGGCTATGTCCTTTACATTAAAAATTTTGTTCCATTAACCGTATGGAGTGCATGCAGATATTTATTCTGACCTTAAGAGCTTGAAGTATGTGTTTACTCAGAAGGAGTGGAATCTTAGTGAAAGGCAGTTGCTCTAGTTGCTTAAGGATTATGATATAAGATTACACTACCATCCAGGTAAAGTTAATGTTGTTCTTAATGCTCATAGAAGGTTGACCATGGGAAGTCTGTCGTATGTTGAATATGAAAAAATACAGTTGGTTATGGATATTTACAGGCTAGCTTACTTAGGAGTTCATCTTTTGGAGTCTAAGGATGGAGGAATAATTATTCAGAAAGTGGTTATGTTTTCGCTTAGTGCTGAGGTCAAGGAGAAATAGGTTAGAGATTCCATACTTATGCAAATCAAGAATTATGTGGGTCAACAAAAGGTTACCACTTTCAATATTGAAGATATGACATCTTGAGGTATCAAGGAAGGTTGTGTGTTCCTGATGTAGATGGGTTGCATAACGACCTCAAAATTTGATGAAATATATGAAATCTGTGATTTGATATGATTTCACTATTTCCCTTCCCAGAGTTGCATTGTGGTATTTTTGGGATTTGGGGGTGATTATCATGATTCCCGATGCATTTTGGTGCCTTTTGCGTGATATTGTGATTTTTGGAGGCTTCAAGAGTCTTATTTTGGACTTTTATGGATATTGTTTGATCCGTGTGATAGATAGGCGAATGGACTATGAAAACAACTTCATAAAATTGATTATACTCTAGGTATACCTTTTGCTTGGGTCCTGATGCCCTCGAGCTCATTTTGTCTTGTTGGTCGAAAAGTTGGAAAATTTGAAATATGGGTGTGGGACCCATATTTGATTTAAACAACCACAAATTAAAAATCCAACTTCACCAACACATATTGACTCAGTATATTTTAGGGTGGTAGAATGTTTGGTGTGATTTTACTGCTTTTTAATATCATTTCGACCCTCGATTTGGAAAATTTTGATTTCGAGTTCCGAGGGTCAACTTTGTGAAAATGACCTTTTTTAGAACTTTAAAATTTTCCATTGAGTTTGGATCATCAAATTTAGTGTGGCTACATAGTTCCGTTGTGTATATCAGACTTAGAACGAATTTCGGGAATCTCGTCGAAGTCCGAGTTGAAATTAAAAAAGAAAAATCTGGTGTAAAGAGAAAAATCTGCAATATATAACAGTTTTTTCCCCTTTTTTCCCATTTTGCTCATTTTTCACCTCGCCTCTTCAGAGTTAAACCCTAAAATAGTGTGAGAGGTTAAAAGTGAAGGTTGTTGGAGCTACATTAACATCTAGTTCTTGATCAAATTAGAAATTTAAGGGAAGATTTCATCCCTTTTACTGTAATTCTTTGATTAATTTCTCAAAATCCCAAAATCTTAGGACTTGATTTAAAACCCCAATTTCACTTCTTTTCACTAGAATTATTTTTTAATCTTATAATTTCTAGTTTTTCATCAATTTAACCTTCAAAACAACTTTGATTCTTATTTTTCAAGTGAAATTCAAAGATTTTACCTGATACAACAACAACAACAACAAACCCAGTAGATTCCCATATAGTGGGGTCTGGGGAGGGTAATATGTACGCAGTCCATACCATTACCTCCGAAGAGGTAGAGAGGCTAATTGCGATAGACCCCTGGCTCAAGACAAAGGGACGTAGACAAACGTCACAAGAATACAACATGATAAAAAACACAAGGTACAACAAACACAAAAATCTATTACTTAGACTAATACTCTTCCTCTAAACCTTCCTATCAAGGGTCATGTCCTCAGTGAGCCATAACTGCTCCATGTCATGTCTACTCACCTTTATCTAGTATTTCTTCGGTCTACCCCTACCCCGCTTGAAACCATCTAAGGCCAACAACTCACACCTATGAACTGGGGCATCCATTCCCCTTCTCATCACATGACCAAACCATCTCAACCTCACTTCCTGAATCTTATCCTCAACCTGCACCACTCCCACCTTCTCTCAAATAATCTCATTCCTAATCCTGTCAGCACTCGTGAATCCACACATCCAATGCAACATCCTCATCTCCGACACCTTTAACTTCTGTATGTAAGAATTTTTTACAGTCCAAAACTCCACTCCATACAACATAGAAGGCCAGACTGCAACTCTTTAGAATTTACCTTTAAGCTTGGGAGGCACCTTCTTATCACATAAAATTCCTGAGGCTATCCGCTATTTCAACCAACCTTCCCCAATTCGGTGTGTGACATCCTCATCAATCTCTCCATTACCCTGAATAATAGACCCAAGGTACTTAAAACTATCCCTCTTACAAACCATTTGGGACTCCAACTTCACTACCACATTGTCCTCTTGCCTCGAGTCACTAAACTTGCATTCAAAATACTTTGTCTTGGTCCAACTCAACCTGAATCCTTTAGCTTCTAGGGTTTGAATCCAAACCTCCAACTTATCATTGACACCTTGACGTGACTTATCAATCAAAACTACATCATCCATAAAAAGCATACACCAAAGCACCTCACCTTGAATATTTTAAGTCAACACATCCATCACCAAGGAAAATAAAAACTGACTAAGAGTTGATCCCTGATGCAACCCTGTCAAGACCGTAAAATGCTCTGAATCCCCTCCCATAGTCCTTACCCGAGTCTTCGTCCCCTCGTACATGTCCTCAATCAAACGAATGTACGCCACTGGGACCCCCTTTGCTTCCAGGAATCTCCAAAGAACCTCCCTAGGTATTTTGTTATACGCCTTTTTCAAGTCAGTAAACACCATGTGTAGATTCCTCTTCTTCTTACTATACTTCTCTAACAGTCTCCATACTAGGTGAATAGCTTTAGTCATCAAGCGACCAGGCATAAAGCCAAACCGATTATCTGAAATAAACATAATCTTCCTCAACCGTCGCTCCATCACCCTCTCCCAAATCTTCATCGTGTGACTCAACAACTTAATACCATGGTAATTATTGCAACTCTGAATATCAACCTTGTTAATACCTAAAGGAATTATCGTTCTCTATCTTCATGCCTCAGGCATCTTGGCAGACTTGAAAATGGTGTTAACAAATCAGTCAACCACCTTAACCTTGCCCCGCTAGCAAACTTCCAAAAGTCCACCGAAATTTCATCAGTCTCTACTGCCCTACCTCTTCGCATCTTACAAATATCCTCACAAACTTCCTCTACATTAAAACGCCTATAATATCCAAAATTGCGATAATCTTTGGGACTTTCCAACTCCCCTAACTCAATGCCTCTATCCTCCTCATCATTCAGGAGCTTATGAAAATACGACTGCTATCTTTTCTTAATAAGAACGTCTTCCACCAAAACTCTACCATCCTCCCCCTTAATGTACTTAACTTGGTCTAGATACTAAACCTTAAGCTCCTTAGCTCTATAAAGCCTATACAACATCTTTTCCCTACTTTTCTCCTCTAATCCCGCATACAACCTTTCAAATGCTGCTGTCTTAGAAGCAGTGAATTCTAACTTATCCCCCTTCCTAGCTAACTTGTACTCTTCCCTGCTCACTCGTCTCTCCTCTTCATCCTTTCTCTCCGTCAACTTAACGTAAGCCACCGTCTTTGACTCTACCTTCTGCTTAATATCTTTATTCCACCACCAATCCCCCCGATGCCAACCGGAACTACCCATTGAGACACCCAGAACCTCTCTAGCTATGTCCTTGAAAAGATTTTTACCTAATAAAGTATAAAACTGATTTTTCTTTGATTTGAATCACATTTTTATTTCATTTGATTTTGGTTTTCAGCTGTAGACTTCAAAAATATGAAAAACACATTTTTGTAATAAAGTTTTAATTTTCCCTTATTTTTTAGAAACTCATTTCGGGGGTCAGTTTTGACTTCGAACCAAAAGTAGGCAATATAGATATCATTGGATTTACTCTGATATGTAGATTCTATATTTCTAGGTTTTAGTTGATCTTGGGATCATTCATGGAAAGTAAGGTCGTGGATTCAAAGTGTAGTGGACCAATTTTGGCATACAAGGTAGGTTATGGCTTAACTGTCTAGCTTACCAAAATGCTTGTTAAGTGTGAGAACTAATAATAAAATATGAATATTTATATGTTGTGCCTATGTGGGGGTCTGAATGTGATGTAACTGATGAATCAAAGATATCATGTGATATGTGTGTCTGTACGAGGTTTTTTGTGATGTTCATAGCCTAGAATATATGTGAATAATTATATTGTGTTAAATTGGAAATTCCAATTATGGTGCCTTTGGCGTATTCTGATATATTTATACTTTTTGGGCATACGAATTATATGGAGAATTCATGAATAGTGGAAATAATGAGAGGATATTTGCTCACATAATTTGGAAATTTAACTTTATGGTTGGTTGTGGAAATACTCATTTGAATGGCTATGACGATTACATCATTATTCTTATGTAATCATACTCATCATATCACTTGTTTATTTTTTTCCTTATAGATATTTTTTTTCATGTATGTGTACTTGATTTGTATTTTATGTTACGTATGTACTTTAGAAATACTTGAAAAACTAAAAACACTGGAAATGTTGGAAACACTAGAAATACTAGAATTATGGGAAACACTAGAAATATTGAAAACACTAGAGATACTGTATATTGCTTAAGGTTGTGTGCCAATCTCTAAGGCTGTGTGCTAATCTCAAAGATGTGTGCCAATCTCAAGGTTTTGTTTCTACCTCTTGCATCATCATCATCATCATGATCACCATCATCAACATCATCATATAATATATTGCATTTGATTTATGTGATTGATTTTGTGATTGGATTTCCATATTGACTTGTTATATGTCTACTTGAACTATATCATGTTACTTATACTTGATCATCTTTTAGGAACGTGTTTTTCTATATTTATACTTGCATAAGATATACTGTATACTTATGTTATACTTGTTTTATTTGTGATATACATATATACATATATAAATATATATTAGAAGTGTTTGAGCAAGTGGTATGGGTTATCTTTATGAGACAGTTTCTGATTGAAGGTGACGTGCCCTTAGTATGTATTTTGTGTATTTTATTTTCTACTTTTCTTGATTAGCCTATGATACCTAATGATTAAAGGTGAACCGTACTCACTCCTACTATACCCCTTCGGTGAAGATTTAGGTTCGAGTATGCCCCACATTTCTTTACTCGAGCGATTGTTGGATCATTGAAGGTAGTTGATGATTTTCAGGCATTCTAATGTCTTATTCTACCTTTCTATATAGACTATGTATTTATTTTCAATTCAGAGATAGAGTTTCTGTTGTTATTAAATATCTTATGTATTTCATTTGGATTCGAGTTGTACTAGATATGGTGTTATACTGTTGAAGCCCGATTTTTGGAGTTATGGTTGCATTGTTATGTTTCTTTCCACATTTACTATACTTGGGTGGTTTGTCTTTGTTTAAGAAGCCTTACCTTGGGGTTTTTATTGTCCTTTTCCTTTTTTGTTGTAATTTTTGGGTGATAGGCTTACTTGTCAATGTTCGCTGCAACAAGTGCCATCATGGCCCTTTTGATTTTATGTCATGATAGGTTATGATAAAGAATTTTGGATGAAGATCATGTGTCTAGATATACAATTCATTCAGGTTTAACTAAGATGTATTATGACAAAGGAAATCTACTGGTGGAATAATATAAAGAGGGATGTGGCAAATTTTGTTGCTAACTGTATGGTTTGTCAGAATGTCAAGGTAGAACATTTAAGGTCTCGTGGCTTGTCCAAAGATATAGAATTTCCCTTGTAGATGCGGGAGATGATTAATATGGATATTTTTATGGGTTTTCCATGGACTCATAATCAGTATGATGATTCTAATTTGGTCATTTTTTGTAGGATGCTAAGTGTGCTCTCTTATTACCTGTGAGACTAACTACTCAGGAGTGAATTATGTTAAGTTGTTCATTTAGGAGATATTTAAGTTGCATAGAGTGCCAATGTCTATCTTTTTAGACCCACGTACCCAATTTTCTTCTCACTTCTAGCATTCTTTTAAAAAGGTTTGGGTAATTAGGTGAAACTTAGCACCACTATCCACCCTTAAACGGATGGACAAGCATAATATACCATTCAAACTTTTGATGATATGCTAAGGTCCTTTGTTATTGCTTTTAAAGGTAGTTAAGTTAAACATTTGCCTCTTATTGAGTTTTCTTATAACAATAGTTATCATTCCATCATCCAAATGGCCCCTTTTGAGTCCCTCTATAATAGAAGGTGCATATCTCCTATTTGGTGGTTTAAGTAGGGTGAGACTAGTTTGTTTGTCCCAAACATGGTTTACCAATCCATGAGAGAAGGTTATGGTGATTTGAGAATGACTTAAGACTTCACAAAGTTTCTAAAAGTCTTATGCGAATAAGAGGAAAAGGGAGTTGGATTTTAAAGTTGGTGATAGGGTGTTCTTGAAGGTTTCTCTTGTGAAAGGAGTCATAAGAATTGGGAAGAAGGGGAAGCTCAGTCCTCGTTACATTGGTCCATATATTATTTTAAGAAGAAATGGGAATGTTTATTAATAATTAGATTTATCACAGAATTTAGCTTTGATTCATCCCGTTGTCCATGTGTCTATGCTTAAGAAGTGTATGGGTGACCCTTCTTTGATAGTACCTAGTCGTGATGTTGGTGTTACGAATTCGTTGTCTTATGAGGAAATCCCAATTGAAATATTGGAAGTTCATAGATCGAGTACTAAGGTTATAGATTCTGTGAAGGTTATTTGGAGAAATCAAAAGGTATAAGAGGCTACTTGGTAATCCGAAGAACATATGAAAGACAAGTACCCATTCTTGTTATATATGGCGGATGAAAGTTCTTAATGAAAGCATTTCATTTTCTCTCTTACCACATTTCAAATTTATCCTTGGATTCCACTGTTTTATGTCTATTCTTATGTAAAAAATGTCCTAACTCCTCACTCGGGGATGAAGAATCCTTAGGGGTGGGGGTATTGTAAGACCTTGTAAAATTTTGATCAGCTTTTTAACCCGCTCGTGTGTAGCATTAATTTTTGACTTAAATTATGATAAGGGATGTTTTGAGAAAGTTTAAACATTTTTGGAAGTGGGTCAAGGTCATTTTGGGACCCTGAGGTAGTGAGGGTCCACGATAATCGCGTGCCACGACACTTTTTCTTGATAAGAGCGTGACACACTGGATATGTTACGACTGAACCAAGGCCTATCCGTGATGGGTATCTAAAGTTCTCTGTGGACCGAAGACCACCCCCTTTATCCTAGCCAACTAGAACACAATACAAGTATAAGGGGATGAATTCTGAACATATACCAAGATAGATGAATATCAAACTCAAGATGAATACTAATATATGCAACAAAACTGCCAATCCATAGTATCAACAAAGACTGTACTAAACGAAAACAATCTAAGTCGGGACATGCCCCAGCAATAGCCAAAACAAATAAGGAGAAATAGTATATGACACAAAATAAACAAAGAAGTAATAGGCTTCTGTAAGTAGGAAGCTCACCATTCAAGCTAACTCATGAATGGTCTAAGATTATCTATCACTGTCGGTTTCTGCAGCATGTAACTAAGGGAAGGGATAAAATAATTCCAAATCAAAACTACCATAAAATATACATTCACACATTTTACATTCATATATATATATATATATATACATATAACATGATGGAGTAAGGAACAAGGTTTATCATGAAAGTAATACATTAGCCTAAACTATGCAACATAACTGTCCTGAAAAAGGCACCCACGGGCTATATGGGTTCAGCCCCCCTGCACAAAGGTCCCAAGTGCATATTAGCCGCATGAAAAAGAGGTATCAAGGAATACCTGAGAATAACTCAAACCCACATCAATCCAGGATACAAATAAATAGCACATGGACATGGTCATCAAGACCAACCCTCATGCCAAGAAATATGAGTTTCTAGTATCGGTCCTTTGGGACCTCCACCTTGATGGCTTAGCTGCATAACCCCCAATAAGCCCAATTAAAAAAAGTTTCACATAACCCATCAATTGAACCAAGGAATTTATCACTAATCCACACCATAGGTATCATCATACCCTTAAACTTGCAATCTTATAATTATGCCATTACAATTCCATTAACTTGGGGGAATGCCTCGACCCCCTTTGTTCATTAAATTAATAAGGGAGAATTCCACGACCCCCTTTGTTCTTAAATTTAATTTGGAGAATGCCTAAACCTCTTTTTGGTTTATCAATTTACCCAGGGGGAATGCTTTAACCACCAAGCTTCAAATTTTAGAAATCAAGCTTGGAAAACAACGCATTAAGAATCATTATTTATATGTTTAACCATTTAAGCAATTCAATAATATAGGTAAGCAAGTCAAATCATGTGACAAACAATCTTTCAAAAACAATTACACAAATGGGTTGAGGGAACACAATTTGCAAACCAATTTTCAACCAAAAATATTCAATTTGGGGGGAGTACCTCGACCCCATTTTCAGTCCCATACCCATGCACAAAATTAGTTCAATAACCATTGATAAAGCACAAACAATGAATATAAAATCATGGGAGTTCAGGTCAAGTAATATTCATTCTAAAACCCTCAAACCCACATTCATGATCACAATTAAATCACATGGGTAACAATTTAAGCACATGATTTCTATAAAATATGCTTTGAAGAGTAACATGCCTGAGATATCAAGAATTATGGAGAGAAATCAACCCTTGGAAGCTCTAATTGCCAATTCATATAGAAACCAGTTTCTTGACTTAAGGATTTGAAAGAGAATAGAGGGTGTTTTGATTTGTTAAAGTTATGAAAATAACCCTCTTTAGGTGATTTATGCATATAGGTACTAAGTGGGGAAGGTAGGAAATAACAAGAATTCCCCCACATAAAAGTGTCGAGAAAGTCGCCCACAGTTGTCATGGGTCACGTTACGACATGTGACGTCTAGCTATGAGTCGTAGGGTCCTAATTGTACTCTGAGCAGAAGCTTAGACCATCACAGTGATTTGGTCATGAGTCACACCCTATAAATCATGACCTGACTATATGACTCATTGAGTCTAGTCGTGATCAAGACAGAGAGTTTGGCATAAATTCTGGTTTGCCTATGAGTTGTACCTTACGACTCGTTAGGTTCAAAATCATAACCAAGGCTGAAAAAAAGACAATCTTCACTGGTCACCCTATGACTCAATCCCAACGACCCATAAGGAGACCTTACAACTCATTTGTTGAGTTGTAGTCAAAGCAGTGAGCTCAAAATTAAGGTATTTTTTAGGTCCAAAATCTTGGGTGTTGCATTATCCCTCTAGGATCATTTACCGTTGAATGATGAGTGAAGTCTTCTATTAGCATGATTTTAACACAGAACACAACCACATTCTCCTTTAACACTTAAAAAACAAAGATGCTTAGGAATACATATACCTTAATCACGATTATCCAAAGTGGGGAAACAGGAATGGATATTTGGAATTCATGTCCTCTTAGCTTACCAAGTAGATTCTTCAACCTTACGAATACTCCATAGAAGCTTCATTAAGCCACATCATTAGTCATCAAACGACGGACTTTCCTATCCTTAATCTCCATCGGGACTTCCTCATAAGATAAGGAATTCGAAATACCCACACTCTTCACATAAAAAACCAAGGAAGGATCACCCACGCACTTCTTCAATATCGAAACATGGAATACCAGGTGAACAGAACCCAAATTTGAAGGCAATTCCAACACATAAGCCATATTGACCACTCTTCTCAAAATCAAGTGCAAGCCAACATAATAGGAACTAAGCTTTCCTTTCTTTCCAAACCTCATCACCCCTTTATTGGGAGACATCTTTAAGAACACCCAATTGCAACCTTACATTCAAATAGGTTGTTTGGAGACTTTGGGTGGTCTTAATACTATCCATAATCACCTACACCTTGACTATGTCCTAATGAACTAAGTAAGGAACAAACAATCTAGTCTCACCAGCTTCGAACCACCCAATAGTAGAACGACATCTCCTACCATACGAAGTCTCAAATAGGGCTATCTGAATATTACAATAAGAGTAGTTATTATATGCAAACTCTATGAGAGAAAAATGATAAACCCAACTACTAAATTCTATCACACAAGACATTAGCATACATTCTAAGGTCTTAATAGTCCTCTCCACTTGTCCATCCATCTGAGGGTGAAAAGTGGTGCTAAGGTACACCTTAGTTCCAAAACCATTCTGAAATAACCAACAAAAGTGAGATGAGGACTGCATACCTCGATCAGATATAATGGAAACTCAAGAATGATATAACTTGAAGATATCCTGAATGAAAAGCATAGCATAATCTTCTATAGAATAATTAGTCTTTACAGGCATGAAATGAGTAGACTTGGTCATCCTATCCACGATAACCCAAATTGAATCAAACCGATTACGGGACCATAGAAGACCAGTTAAAAAGTCCATGTTATTTACTTCCACACGGGTAACTCAATTACTTGAGACAAACCCTCAGGCCTTAAATTCTCCATTTTCACGTGCTGACAGTCCATACACATGGCTTCAAAATTGGCCACATCCCTCTTCATATTATTCCACCAATAAATCTCTTTCAAATAATGGTACATCTTCATCAAACCAGGATGAACTATGATCTCGACTCATGAGACTCTACCAAGATCTTTTCCAGCAACCTATCAACATTGGGAACACACATATCCCTTGGTAACATAAGATACCATCACCACAAATCTCAAAAGCCATCACCATCTGCTGAACCACATCATCCTTGATCTGCATCAAGATAGGATCTAATACTTGCTTCTCCTTCACCTCAGTACAGAAAATAGACTTCGCCACCTCTTGAATGATAACCCCCACCATTCTCAAAATCCACAACACTAACTCCAAGATTATCCAAATGGTTAATATCCTTCACCAAACCTCTCTTCTCATCATCAACAAGAGATAAGATCCTTATACATAACCTTATAAGAGCCTCAAAAACTACATTAGTTTTACCTAGATGATAGTGGAGTCTCATATCATAATTCTTAAGCAACTCATGCCTTCTCCATTGCTTCAGATTTAACACCTTCTATGTGAACACATACTACAAGCTCTAGTGATTAGAATATATATCATCATTAACTCTATACAGGTAATGGCACCAAATATTCAAAGAAATAATTACAACCAATAATACCAAATCATACGTTGGTAATGCTTCTCCTGCACCTTAAGATATTTAGAAGCATATGACACCATCCCACCTTGCTGTATAAAAACACAACCTAGTCCCAAACGAGACACATCACAATGTATAATAAAACTATCAGTACCTTTGTGAAGGGACAAAATCAAAGTCAAATTCTACTTATCCTTTAATGTCTCTAGGATACCCTTACAATCATGGACCATATACAATTTACCTTTTTGAGTCAACTTAGTCAACAGAGCAGCAATCAAATAAAAAATCTCCACAATACTTCTATAATACCTAGCTAAACCCAAGAAACTCAAAATATGGGTTGGAGTCGTGGGTCTTGGCCACTTCTTAACAACCATAATTTTATGTGGATACACCATGATACCTTTACTTAAAATTTCATAACCAAGAAATGTTGCAGCATTGCCCAAAAACTTACACTTTCAAAACTTAGCATACAATCGCTGATCCTTTAGAGTCTGCAACATTATGCAGAGGTGATTGGCATGCTCCTCCCCACTCTTAGAATATACAAAGATGTCAACAATAAACTCAATGATGAATAAGTCCATAAACTAAAAAAATACCTATTTCATAAGACCTATAAACGTCGTTGGGGCATTAATCAAACCATAAGACATGACCAAGAACTCATACTGGCCATATCGAGTTTGGAAAGTAGTATTAGGGATATCCACCTTCCTAGAATTCAACTGATTATAACCTAACCAAAGATAAATCTTTGAAAAGTACTTAGCACCGTAAAGCTGGTTAAACAAGTCATCAATCATAGGAAGACAATACTGCTTCTTCACAGTCACCTTATTCAAATGCCTATAGTATATACATATTTGAAGGGACCAATCATTCTTATGCATGAAAAGAATAGAATCACCCCATCGAGAAATACTATGGTGAATAAAAGGATTATCAAGAAGATCTTTCAATTTCTCCTTAAGCTCTTTCAACTCCGCCGAAGACATTCTATAAGGATGGATATAGATAAGACAGGTGTCCAAGAGAAGGTCATTCCCAAAGTCTATTTTCTTATCAAGAGAAATACCAGGAAGATCATTAGGAAAAACATCTTAAAACTCATTGACTACAAGGACATATTACAAAGAAGGGCCATATGAATTAGAATCCTTAACCCAAACTAGATGATATAGACACCCTTGGAGATTAACTTTTTGTCTCTTACATAAGAAATGAACCTTCTCTTATATTCTAAAGAACTAAATTCCCACTCAATTATTGGTTCATCCAGGAATTGGAAGTTGACCCTTTGGGTTCTACCATCAAGAGACACTTAACACAAATGGAGCTAATTGATCCCTAAAATAACATAAAAATCTATCATATCCAACTCTATCAGATCCACCAACGCCTCCCTACCACAGATAGATTCCAGACAACCCCTATAGACTTTTCTAGCCATAATAGAGTCACCCTCTAGGGTAGACATAGAGTAGCGATAAAAAATAAACTCAGGATAAGAACCAAAATGTATAGCCACAGATGGGGTCACATAAGAAAGAGTTAACCCCGTATCAAGTAAGCAATACACATCATGAGATAAGAGATGAAATGTACCAATGAAAACATCAGGAGAAATATCAGATTCATAATGGGTGGCAAGAACATATGTTGATTCTGGCAGTACTTATACTAGAAGAAGCACCTGCTAGTGCTATAGCAGATGACAAGGAAATCAAAACATTATTAGCCCCATAAGAAACTTTTCCTTAATGATATTTCCTCTTAATATTGGAAGATTGGACACATCTGAAATACTTATTCCTCCCCATAACAAAAAAACCACAATACAACTATCCATACAATTATCAAGAAGGATACAATAGAGATAATTAGGGCCCACTAACTTGAGATTGGGCACCTTGTGCCTTAATCCCGCTATTGCTCTAGAACTGGAGCTCACGGGAGGACTTAGAACATTGACACTCGCCATATAGTAATAATTGAAATTTCTCCACTTGTTCTTGCTCCACTACCTACCATCACTACTAATATTCTAGTGACCTCAACTCTACACAGAATACCCAAATTTCTTACTTTGTCTATCCCTTATTTCGTCTTCTTTCTTCTTTCGTCTTCAACCTATTATATATACACCATAATCTTAGATAGGGCCATGAAATTATTCAGTAAGGAAGCCTTGTAATACAATTCCAAGTCCCGAGACAAGATCGAAGCAAACTTCCTTATCTTATCCTTGATAGAAGAAACCAACTCCTAAGCATAATGAGATAACAAATGAAACTTTAAGACCTACTTCTTTATCAGTTCATCAAATGACTTCCATGACATTGAATCAACTGGGTGCCGTATTATTCCATCATCAGTTCTTTCATCCTTATGCCATGTGATTAGTGAAGCTGTCTTTGTAGACATAAACAACGTCTGCAGCCTAGGCTTTAAGGGAAAATAGTGTAAATTTTTTTTGGCTATTTTTTTACCTTTTTTATTCTTTGTCTCTCCGCTATGTGTATTTACTTTGCATCTAGACGCACCACAAATTTTGGAAGAATCAAGTAAGTTGTCCTACTTCCAATATAACATGCAATCGTTAGTACAAGCATCAATCTTGTTATAAGAAAGCCCAAGTTCTCGAATTATCTTCTTTTCCTCATAATATGAATTTGTCAAATTAACTCCATCAGGAAACAACTCCTCTTTTAACATTTTCAATAGCATGGTAAATTACTCATTGCTCCAATGACCCATACTTTAGATGTGAAGCAATTTTATCAAAGATGAAAGCCTTGAAGACTTTTAATTCTGATACAGTGGCTGCTCAAAATCCTCCAGAAGGCTATAAAACTTTCCAGCATCAACATTTGGATCCTTCTCAAGTTTATCATGAAAACCAGTGTGTGTATCTCATCCACCTTCAGCATTAGGATATAAATCTCTCAATAGTTCTTCTACTTCATCTTCACTCTCAAAATAATCTGCTTCATCCTCATCCTCATCTTCGAAGTCTGATAGTGGCTCACCTAACTATTCCCCATGGTGAAACCAAAATATATAATTTTCAATTATTCCATGGACTTTCAAATGCATCTCAATCATTTTACGAGTTCATAATATTGTATTAAAACACTTGTAACGTGGACACCGTATGTCATATTCTTCTTTTTTTTCCCAAAAAGCATAATTCACAAACTTTTTTTCCCCGTCTAAGTAGATTTTGTCGGTTCGATTATGAAGAGAAAGTTGGATCCATTACTTACTAGGTTCCATAACCTTGGAGAATACATAAAAATTAGATTAAGAAAAAATAAAAGATAATAAAAATAATTATATTCACATAACATGATACCATCACATGATTATATCATACTACATCAGGTATTTTAACTTTAAACATAATACGGACTCCTCCTCAGATTAGAAATATATTATTTTTGTGAAATTTATATACATTGTTTGAAACTGTCGACTTAATATCCAAACAAGCATATAATCATCACATACCAACAAAATTTAAACACCTCAGATAAAGTCGTAACAACAAAAACAATAACAATAACCCATTGAAATCCCAGAACCCATGACCTGTAACTTAGATAACTCCCACTTAAAATGAAAAAGAACAAGAAGAGGTTGCAGCAAATAGTGAAATCGAACACTAAAACAACGAAGACTGCACAAAAAAAACCACCATCTCAGGGAAAAACTCTAGCTCAACAAGCCAAAACATTAAATAACAGTGACAAATATACAAATCGTACTGAAACAAAAGAATAGTCTGAAAAAGTGATGTTTGATGATAAAAAATTTATTTAAATAAAAATTGGACTGAAAGACAAAAATTATGGACTGGAAGTTTATATTTCTTTATTTACTTTCTTAATTTTATACTGGTTTGTCATTTGGATGTCTGGGATGACCAATATTCAGAATAATTCCATGTCTGGATAGATATCTCATAAATGAAAAGATAATAATGATGTTGGCCTTTATAGATGGGCTCTTCAATTTTGTTTATTAGGAAATTATTTTGTATTTTCTTCTTTGTATACTATTATAGGTGTCAATTAAATGGTCAATAAGTAGAGATGAGGTTTGGAAATTGAACATTCCTCATACGCACCTTGTAAAGATGAGGTTTGGAAATTGAACATTCCTCAACACTCTCAAGATTAAAGGTATATTAACCAGTTCTTTGTCCACACTACAAGTTAAAGTAAAACAATGATTTATTTGAACAGATCGGAGCGCCTACTTGTTTGGTCTTATCTTTACAGCAAACTACACTTCAGCGATAACATAAAATTTACTTTTTCTTCTAACTAATTCAGCTGAACATAACTTTGTCTTCTAACTAATTCAGTGACGACATAAAATGATTTATTTGAACAGATCGGAGCGCCTACTAGTTATTTTCTCATTTCCCTATATTATTTTTGTTCAAAGGAAAGATCAGGCCATGTATGTTCTTACATATTGCAACACTCAATAATAGAAGAAGAAGCGATACTGCCAACATGCAAATCTGGCTAAGTAGTGTGCTCACTAACCACATTACATGCTTAGATGAGCTTGATTCTGTTACTAAAACTACTAAGAATAGAATGATTCTTGACGAGTTGGTCTTGAGAGCTAAGGAAGCATTAGAGATGCTCTCATTTGTAACGGCTAAGAATGAGGAATTTTTTATGCGGCTTTTAAGGAGAATACCGTCTTGGATCAGTTTGCGAGATAGCAAGCTAATGGAGAGTTTGGGTAAGGCCATTAAAGCAAATGCAGTGGTTGCACAGGATGGTATTGGGGATTATCAAATAGTTTCTAAAGTAGTCACGGCTGCACCAGATAAGAGCAAAACGTGGTATATGATCTATATCAAGAAGGGGATTTATGAAGAGAATGTTGAGGTTATTATGAACAAAATGAATTTGATTATTATTTGTGATAGCATGTATTATTCCAGCACAATAACTAGTCGTCTCAATGTTGTGGATGGATCAACCACCTTCTGCTCTACTACTCTTGCTGCAATTGGCCAAGGATTTACACTACAGGACATATGTATACAGAACACAACAAGATCAGAAAAATACCAAGTTGTGGCTCTTTGAGTTGGAGCTGATATGTCTATCATAAATTTTTATCGTATCAATACTTATCAAGAAACCCTTTACGCGCATTATCTAAGGCAGTTCTATCGAAACTCCTATGTGAAAGGTACTGTCGATTTCATATTTTGTAATGTAGGTATTGGGTTTCTGAAATGCAAGCTCGCATCTAGAAAACCGAATAAAAATAAAAAAAACATAGTGACTGCACAAGGTAGGATGGACCCAAATTAGGCCACAGGGAGTTCAATTCAATTTTATGACATAATAGCAAGTCCAGACCTTGAACCAGTTGAGAATAATTTCAAAATGTACCTTGGTAGGCCAAGGAAAGAATAATCAAGGAGTGTATACCTAGGTAGTCTCATTGATCCAGCCGGTTAGGCTAAATGGAACGAAGATTTTACATTGAAGACATTGTATTATGGTTAGTATATGAATAATAGACCAGGTGCTGGTAATAGTAAGAGTGTGAACTGGCTCGGCTATCATGTCATTAATGATCCTGCTGAGGCTATGTCGTTCACTATGGGAAAGCTGATTTAGGGCGGATCATGGTTGAGTTCTACCGGTGTGGCATACATGGAAGGATTAAATGAGTAGTGTACTATGAAATGACATTTCATAATGTAGCAAGACATTTAACTATGCATGTTGTATTCCAGTATTCCTAGAAAGCTCAAAATAACTACTAGTAATATAATAAAAGGGCTGCAATATGCATATTCCAGTATTCCTAGAAAAATCAAAATAAGTACTAGTAATATAATAAATGGGCTGCAATACGCATCCCGCGTTCACGCAGGATTGAGGAAAGGTCGCTTTCCTAAGGGGAGTGATATAGACAACTTACCGTGATGCAAACTTTCATAACTGATTCAACGACTCTAACTCGGATCCTATTAAGTAGTAATATAATGTGCCATAAACTATATTGGATGATTATTTGGTTGTGCTACTTGAGTAAATTTTCAAGTTAAAAAAAGTCACATACAGAAAATTCAAAGCCAATTCTAGAGATAATGGATTCGAGAAGCTTAAGATTGCACAAGGTGACAATGATATCGTACACATAAACCAAACAAGAATGCTAAGACATCATTTGTTTTGTAAATAATTATAGAGGTATACAAATTCGATGATCTAAAACCATAAGAACAAATGCTAAGTGTGAGGGCCCTGCTTAAAGCCATAGATTAATATCTTTGACCGGTAAAGAACGGAAGAGAGGGAAGGAAATAAAGGGAAAAAGGTAACTTCTGTGAGCACAATCAAACTCAAAAGGTAAGAAAATACCCATGTTCCAGAAAATTATTCTGCTGCCAAAACACACAGCACTGCAAGACCAACTTCAAACAATGAGAGAAATCCATTAAAGTAACAAAGAAACAAAGAAATGTCACCAGATTTCCAAGTAACAAACAAATTTCCAGTACATTTAAGTAACAAAGATAGAATATTTAACACAATCTCCCATACAATTTTTAGAAATTTCACCAGATTTCCAAAATTCACTACCAGACAGATAGATTCTAAAGATCAAAACTTCTTATATCACTAACATAAGCAACAAAGATAATCAAAACAACAACTCGATCAATTGGAAAACAAGCAAAATTTTGAAATTAATATCGCAATTCAGCAGCCTATGAATGAAAAATAGCAACTCAATTGATTGGAAAGAGAGGTATACCTGGAATTCATCAATTTAGGTTAGAGCTGTGAGAAAAACTATTTCTCGTTGATATTAGGCAGAGCTGATTAGTTGAAATTAAATAACAAGGAAAATTTTGATATTTATACAAAAATCGAGTAACCTATGAATGAAAAACAACAACACCGATCGATTGGAAAGTGTGGTATACCTTGAAATTGCTCGATTTCGGGTAGAGATGCGAGAAAAATTCTCTCATTAAGATCACGGAGAGCAGATCGAGAGTGGAAATTGGAAGTGTGGGAGTGATTACTATAGCTCTAGGGTTTAATTAGCGATAGTTTAATTTTAAGAAAATGATTTTTTTTTTAATTTTTTACTTTCAACAATTACAGAATTGGCGCTTTAACTTTTGATAAAGAAATGGAATTGGTGCTTTAATTTTTGGTAAAGGAATAAAAAATCAAAAATTCCTGCTCATGCCTTCAATTGTATATTATTTGGGACCATATACTAAATATTTTTGGGACCATATTTAGTAACCTTCACAAGAAATACATAAATAAGGACCAAAAAAAAATCTTGTCTCAATACCTATACTTTTTGAGACGGGATTATCAGTTCGTCCCAATATGTTGGTCATAAATAAAGTTTTTTCTTGTAGTGTTTGTATTCATAAATTTGGAATTTGAGCCGAGAATAAATATAATCAAGACTCGGAATTGAACTGGTAATAAAAATAAAGAAGACTCAAAATTGAACTAGTCATAAATATCAAAAGACTCAAAATTGAACAGGTCATAAATATCAACAATATTTGGAATTGAACTTGTCACATATATCAACAAGACTTGGAATTTAACCGGTCATAATTATTATGTCCATCATGATAATAACATCATCAATAGCACAAATAACAATGGGATTAATCCTGAAATTAATCACCACAGGAATTTATTGTCATGTCAACATTACTCATTCTTGCCTCAATAGGCCCTTTTCAAGAGTCTAAGAAAGGTTAGCAAAAACTAGTATGCTATAGCCTAAGGTGTGTCAAAAGTCCCCTTCTACTCCTCAAGTTCAATTTTAGGAAAAATCTAACTAAACTAGGCTTAAGGTATCTTATTTCACCTCTAGATCTAAAACAAGACTTAAGTCACCCTATGATAGGAAATTTTCCTAAAATATGAGTAAGTAGGTCAATTATGCCGAATTTGAGTACTTAAGTCATTCTCGTGCTAAGCAGGAGGGATGAAGTCCAATTCCTCTAACAACAAGGGAGCAAGTTAAAGGATTCAAGCTTACGGTATGCAAAAAAAAGCCTAAATGGTGTAACTAACCCCAAGTCTTGCAATTCATCAAACCAATACATAAAATCCAACCCAGTCAAACATAATATCATAAATATACTATGAAGTAGCTTAATGTAACATGGGTTAAATCTAACCTATCTCAACATCGAAAAAATCTCCACAATCCGCTAAACCTTAACTTTTACCTTACTAAAAAGCTTCTTTGAGATTCCACACTATCAAAAACACATTCTACTCATAAATACAAGAATATCAATACCCATATTGCACCATTGTGCTTTGAGTCTAAAAATCATGACAAAACCCCATGTGTTCCCCATTCACAGAAAAACACTATTCCAAGACAAACCCAACATGATATTAGTCTAAGGAATCAAAACCGTCAAAATGGGTGAAAACCAAGCAAAGTTTGGGCTAAAATCAAGCCCTAAGTTATTTGGGGCTTTGATCAAATTTTTAAGAAATTCAAGCATGAATATTAAGGATTCTTACCTTAAAACTAAAGATATTCGTGAAAATATATCTTAATAAAGATCCCAAGTCACCCCAAGGCTCAATTTTAAGTTATCACACTCTTTTAGGGTTTTTTTCTCAATGGAAAGAGTGGGAATAGAAATTTTTAGACATTGGGGTCTATTTATACTAATATCAGGTTTTTGGGTGTTGCAACCACGCATAAAAGGTTGCAATCACATACTAGGTTACAAAAGAAGATGTTCCTATCACAACACTACCTCTGTGAGATTGCACTACCTCTCACATAACGTGCAATCACGGCCCCACTCTAGATGAAAGGTGAAACTGAAACTTGGAAAATTTAGAAGTTTTTAATAAGGCTTGGGATTCATTTGGAATCTAAAATATGCAAATGAACAATGTAACCACACTAAATTTTATGTTTTAGACATAATGGAAAATTCAGATCTTACATCCGGTGTCTTTTCAACCCAATATGGAATCCACAACCAAATTTCCAATGTTTCAACTTTTCAACCAATAGGTCAAAATAAGCTCGGGGGCATCGAGACCCAAACCAAAGGTATACCTAGCCTTAAATAAATATTCTAGAGTTGATGATGTAGTAAGAATGATTATTCAAGATCAATTTACTAAAGTGTTTTCCCAGTGTCCATTTGGAACTAGCGAAGATTTCTAAACAGGGAATTGGCCTTAAAAACTAAATGAAGTGCCTGGTATCCAAAGTATAAGTTCCATCAAGTCATAAATGAGTTGGGGAAGCTATAGAAAAGTTGTAACAACAAAAATAAGAAGAAATATGGAAAATGACATGACGGGTCCAATATTTACTTCTAAAGGAACTTTCATACCCAAAATATAAAGATCAGAAATAGGTAAGGATACTAGGCCTGCATTTCGCTCTCAATCTCCCAAGTGGCCATATTTACTAGGCGGTGTCTCCACTGAATTGTAACTATATGAATCTCTCTAGTGTGAAACCAACAAATATCACAATCATAAATGAGCACAGGCTCCTCAAAAAAGGTCAAACTTTCATTTAACTAGACTTAGTTTTATTTAAGTACATTAAAAGGATCCAAAATATATCGCCGCAACATAGAGATATGGAAAACTTGATGAACAATGGAAAAATCTATAGGTAAATCCAATTCATAAGCTACCTCACGAATTGCGCAAAGAATCTCAAAGGGTCCAACATATCTTAGACCAAGCTTACCCTTCCTTTAAAACTTCATCACACCCTTCATGAGTAATACCTAGAGGAATGCCAATCATTGACTCTAAATCTCAAGGCACGAAGCCTATGGTCTACATATGACTTCTGCCTACTCTAAGTAGCTCTCAACCTATCCTAAATCACCTCGAATCTTTCCACTGACACTTGAAGATTATCCATAACATGGGTCCTAATCTTTAAAGTCTCAAATCATCAAATCAGAGAATATATCCTACCATACAAAGCCTCATAAGGCTCTATTTCAATACTCGAATGATAACTATTAAAACATGCAAACTCTGCCAAGACAATGTGCAATACCCACTGGCTTCCAAAGTCCATAACACAGACTTAGAGTATATCCTCAAGAACCTAAATAGTCTACTCGGATTGACCATTAGTCTGTGGATGATTGGCTATACTCAAATCTACCTTAGTACCCAACTCCTCTTGAAAGGATCTCTAAAACCTTTAAGTGAACATAAAATCATGGACTAAAATGATAGAAATGGGCACGACATAAAAATGGACTATCTCATGACATAGATATGGACTAATATCTACCTCTGAAGATTATCTAAATAGGAACAAAATATGTTTACTTGGTCAAATGATCCATAATGACCCATATGTCATCTTAACCATAGGAAGAATAAGGTAAACCACTAACAAAATCTATGGTAATCCATTCCCATTTCCTTTTGAGAATATGAAACCTCGGAGTCAAACCACATGGTCGCTGATGCTCGGCCTTTACCTACTGATCAAAGGCAATGAGCTACAATGTAAACTACATTTCTCTTTATACCACTCCACCAATAGTGTTGTCTCAAATCTCTATACATCTTTACTACCAGGGTGAATAAAATACTTAGAGCTATGAGACACATGGAAAATTAGCTGAATCAAGTCATCAAGATGAGGAACACAAATACGACCATCAAACCTCAAAATACCCTTAAAATTGATAGTGTGTCTCTCAAACTCACCACTCAACTCCTGATCATGATAGACAAAAACCTTACTATACTTATACTGACGATCACAAATCAACTCAAATACTTAGGACTTCACGTTCAAGCTATCCAAAATCCTCTTCACTCCTAAAATATCAAGGTAAACCATCAGGTTAGCTAAGGACTTAATGTCCCATGCTAATGGCCTCTGAGAAGATGAAATACATGCAAAGCTACCCATACTCATTGCCTTCCAACTCAAGGCATCTAAAACCTTATTTAACTTGCTCAAATGATAAAAGATTGAACTTTCATAGTCATTAAGAAATTCTATCCACCTACAATAGCGAGAATTAAGCTGTCTCTGGGTCATAAGATGATGAAGTTTATGATTATCATTGAAAATATCATAATGCACACATACAAATAATACCTCCAAATATCAAGCATGAAAGTTGCCGCCGCCAACTCCTAATCATGAGTGAGGTAGTTGCACTCATACACCTTAAACTGCCTAGAATCATAAGAAATAACACGACCCTGCTGCATCAATACACAACCTAGACCAATACCTGAAGCATCACAAAATGCGGTGAATCCCTCAACCTCAATAGAAATAACTAAGACAGGAGCTGAAGTAAGAAAGTCCTTGAACTTTCCAAAGTTCTACTCACACTCCTCGAACTATCAAAAAGGAATCTATTATAAGTCAATTGCATCATAGGGGCTAAAATAGTAGAAAAACCCTCGATGAAGAAGCTATAATTACCGGCCAAAATAATGAAGCAACAATCCTCAGTCGGTGATGTAGGTCTAGACGAATCATGAATTGCCTCAATCTTAGAAAGGTCTACCTAGTACCTTCCTTAGACACCATGTGTCTAAGCAATATCCCTAACTTAAGCAAAAACTCACACTTTGAGAACTTAGCAAGAAAACAAATGATCTCTATAAGTCATGAGCATGATCCTCAAATGCTGTAGATGCTACTTTCTACTCCTTGAATACACAAGGATGTTATCAATGAACACGTTCACAAAAGAGTCTAAATAAGGCTAGATTACGTAGTTCATCAAATCCATGAATGTAGTTGGGGTACTATTTAATCCAAAAGACATCTTTAAGAACTCATAATTACCATAATAGGTCCTAAAAACTATCTTCGGGACATCGTCGGCTCAAATCCACGATTGATCATAAACAAACCTTAAATTAATCTGATACAAGCACAAGGAGAACCTAGAGTACAAGGTATTATCTAAGGGTCAAGGCTTCGGAATTAGCAAGCAATTGAAGACTTTTGGAGTATTTTGAAGCCTTGGTCAAGAGAAGGAAGAAGGAGAACTTATACACTCAAGTAACGCCTCAAGTGAAGGGCATTAAATATTTTTCACTCCAAAATAACACTCAAGAGGCTCCCCAATTTTCTGTCTCATTAAGGGCATTTTTGTTCATTGAATGTAATAGTATAAATAGACCATTTTACTTCTCTTTTCATTAGATTTTGAATGACATTGGATATTACTCTTATTCGTAATTTAGTCCTCTAGTTTTAGTGTAGAATTTGAAAATTGGAAAACTTCAATGCATTTGAATTGGTTTTCACTTGTATTGGGTTATTTGGCAAGAAAGGTGAACTTGAGAAAGTGTGAGTCCATTGGCCCACCTAAGAGGAAGGTTTGAACTTCAATTGGTGTGGTGTGTTTGAAGGTTTGAGATACCTTCTTGTTCTATTCATTTGATAGAAGTAAGGGTCTTTCTACCTATTTTTAATATTCAAGCAATTCTTCTTCATCCCCTTTCTCTTATGTGTTGTTTTCCTTTTGTGTGTTTGATGGTTTTTGTAATCTTATTATAATTTTCGTGTGTTGATAGTCCTTTAGGCTATCATTTGGTATCAAAGCCTTTGTGAGGGTTGTTCGTACATCCCTAAATCTTGATTTTAGTGTTCTTATTAAGAAAATCTCAACAAAAAAGAGTGAAAAATCTAAAAATCTCAACAAAAAAGAATGGTGTCTTGTGTTGTCTTGTGGTAGATCCAAAATTTAATCCTTAGATCTAAATGTTTTTGCTTATGTTTTGGAAGTTTCTTGTGTTATATTCTTGTTCTCTAACACCTAGAGAGTTTAGATCTACACTTGGAACAAGATTTTGTTGAGTTTGAGCTAAGAACCTCCATGGATATGGTGTTTTTGAAGCTTTTGAGCCAGATCCGAAATTGTCCTTGTGATTTGGACGAGTTTTTTTGCTTATTTTTACATATTTGAGTTCACCTTGGCCTAAGGAACCTAGATCTACAAAAAAATCCATATTTTGAGTTCATTTGGTTAGGGGTCAAACGTTGGTTAACTCTTAAATATTGATCTTGTTCTTCCATGTTCATCAAGTCTTGCTAAGGAAGAATATTAAAAGAGTGTGTTTGATCCCAAAAAAGGAGAAGAAAGAGAGTTTAATTGGTGTTTTTAAAGGAATATTCCTTGGAATATTCATAATTATCCAAAAAAAAGAAGAGACAAAGGGGATAATCAAGTTTGATTGAAAGAACAAAGGGGGACCGATCCATTTTAAATTTATTTGAAGCTCCAAAAGGGCTCTCAAACCTTCAATTTTTCCATACCAAACGAAATTTACTCTTATCCTAAGTGTGCTTGGCCAAAACAAGAATTTTGAATTTGAAAAAGAAATTGAAAAGGTGACGTCCAATTACAAGCTGCCACATCATCACAACCAAACGACCAAATTGAGTTCCTAGTTAGATATTCCAGCTTCAAATTTTTTATTCTAGTTTATTTTAAGCTAATTATATCACTAATTAGCAAACTAGTAAGCACCTACTAGGTTGGTAACTAGTCTAGAGTCTGTTTATTTCGTGTCTTCATTTTTTTTTGTGTGTGTTTTTCTCACTTTAAAATCATAGTGTTTTGTTGGTTCAAGTTCGTACATCACTTTATTTGAGTTATTCAAAGATCGATTCTTGAACAAAGCTTCTTATCTCTTAAGTAATTTGCCAAGTATTTCCAATTCTCCAACACTTATGAAACCAAGTGTGAGGTGAGGTTGAGTGTGAGTGAAGTGAGTCCTTATTTGGACTAACTTGTTTGTTCATTTTGTAGGTTTTTCTTTGTTGTTTTCTGGCTTTTGTTTTGTATCATTGCCATGGAATCCGAAGGGACTACTTCCCAACTTTTGGGAAATCATTCTATTGGAGCCTTGATGGCTCAGTTTGAGGCCATTTCCTAAAAAATAGAGGATAATAATGATGCTTTGAGGAGAGATATGAGGAGTCATAGTGATTCCATAAAGAGTAACTTAGATTCTTTGAAGGGTGGTGTGTCTAGAATTAAAGGAAGGGTTGATAGAATATGTCCATCAAAAGCTCCAAAAGTCCAAAGCCCTCAAAACCAAAGGCCCCACACTCCATAAAATTCCATGCCATAAATCTAAATCCATCACCGATCAAATCCAATGCCTCCTCCCCAAGATCCACTAAACCGAACACAATCCACTTAAGTAGGAGAAGTTAAAGAATTAGAACCCATGGAGAATGAGTCCAAGCCTCAATATGGAGAGAAAATTAGTAGTGGGATACAAGAAGGATGTGAAAAAAAGGGAAAAGGAAAGGAAAAACATAGGTAGTGAAGTTGGAAGGGGAAAGAAATGCTTGATTATGGATCTTGTCCACAAAGAATCCTTATTACTCACTAAACAAAATACTAGAATTTTTCCTAGTTTTTTCTCTTCTTATGTGCAGGTTCAAGACCCTAGAAGTCTCGAGGAGAAGCCCAAGGAAGTTCCCTTCAAGCCCTTGGCTGGAAGTCCCAATTTTGGGATAAGTGACGAAGAAGTTAGTCCAAAGGGAAACCTTGACATATTACCTATTAATGTGGATCATGAAGGCTTCCCTAATGCAAAACCAAGCGAAGAACACACTTCCCATGATCTAACAGGTAACAAAGCTATTCTCTACACTCCTAGAAACTTGAATTGTGGTGATGTGGCTAGTAGTGGCCAAGGTGGAGTAGTTTAGGAATTCCCTAGTGTAGGAGTGTATGAATCTTCCTTTTATGATGCTCTTTATATTTTTAGGTTTCATAAGGACCAAGCTCTTGTTATGAGTACGCAAGAACTAGTTTATTCTTTAGATGACAAAATTGATTCTTTTCGTAAGAACGATTTGTGTCCATCTAGTGCTAGCACTTATAACCTGAATAATGTTCCATTACCAAGTGAAAAGAGTATTCACACACTAGTTGACCATTTTGAAAAAAACTGGGCTGCCCTAGTTCAAACCAAGATGAAATTGGTACACTCTACTGTCCCTTAAGTTTAAAATGTTGTGATGTTGATCTTGTCAATGAGTATGGTCCTTTGAACTTGTGTGATAAAATCCATGAACTTAGTATTGTTCAAGGTGACCATGTGTATTCCAAAATTGTGTGTAATGCCTTGGGAATTTATAATTTTGATCTTCAAGGGAAGAAGGTAGGTAGTTATGGCCTCGACCTATGTCTACTACTTCCCTTTGACCCCGGGGTACTTGTGAGGTGTTGGAAGTGTAGTTTCAGTTCATGCTCCTTATATTTTGATTTTGTTGCTATCCACTACCTTGTTACCCTTTATTGCAAGTCTTTTATGCTGAATACCATGGATGTATGGGTGTATGTCAAATGTGAACCACCAAGGATTGATGATATGAGTGTTGTACTAATGGTGATTCCTTATGAAGTGATCTTGGTTTTTCTTGATATAAATGTGCATGTTTCTCCTATTGTTAGCTCTCATGATCTGTAAAATGAACCATGTGATCCTAAGTATATCTTACTACTTGATCATGAGAATAGTGTGATTTAAAACCTTCAAGTTAGTGTAGATGCTTATAATGTAGGTCTTGATGATGAATATGGTCCTTTGATTTTGTTTCATGAAGACCTTGATAGTAGTATGGTTCGTAGTGATCATGTTCATAGGAATGTGGTGAGTGATGAAATATGTGATTGTTTTGGATTATATTCTTCACTCCTTGATGTTTGCCTTGGTCGTGTCCTTTGTGATGTAAGTGGCCGATGTTTCTTATTCATGACAAAGGATGGTTGGGTGTATTCCAAGAGTGTACTTCCTTAGAATGATTATATAACTTGTGGTGCTAATGCTAACCTCATACCATGAGGAATGTTTCTTGTTTTGTTCTCTCTTTGGTTTTACAAGATCTGAATTTGAGGACAAATTCCTTCAAGATGGACAGGATGATTCCAACACAAGGAGTACCAAGAGTACAAGGTGTTATCTAAGGGTCAAGGCTTCAGAATTAGCAAGCAATTAAAGACTTTTTGGAGTATTTTGAAGCCTTGGTCAAGAGAAGGAAGGAGGGAAACTACACTCAAGAGGTGCCTCAAGTGAAGGGCATTGAAGACATTTTGTACTCCAAAGTAACACTCAAGAGGCTCCCCAATTTCCTCTCTCATTAAGGGAATTTTTGTTCATTGAATGTAATAGTATAAATAAACCATTTTACTTCTCTTTTCATTAGATTTTGAATGGCATTGGATATTACTCTTAGTTGTAACTTTAGTCCTCTATTTGAAATTCTTTTGGTAAGGTGTGTTTGAAGGTTTGAGACACCTTCTTGTGCTATTCATTTGATAAAAGTAAGGGTCTTTCTACCTATCTTTAATTTTCAAGCAATTCTTCTTCATCCCCTTTCTCTTGTGTGTTGTTTTCCTTTTGTGTGTTTGCTGGTTTTTGTAATCTTCTTACCATTTCTTGTGTTGATAGTCCTTTAGGCTATCACAATCTTAGAAAACATGGTGCACCATGAAGTTGGTAAAAAAATCATCAATGATAGGCATAGGATAACGGTTCCTATCCATGACCTTATTAAGATGCCTATAATCAATACACATATGCATGGAACCATCTTTCTTCTTTACAAACAATAAAACACTCAATTTAACTTACTTATATGGACACCCTCGGTCTAATAAAACACTTACTAAGAATATCCTGAAGTTGGGAATTTAACTTCTTAAGCTCAACAGGATCTATATGGTAAGGTTTCATATGAAATAGGTCGGGTGCTAGGATCTGGATCAATAACAAACTCAATCTCACAAATAGGGGGAATACCAGATAGGTCGGGAGGGAACACATCACGATACAAATAATAGAAATAGAGTCAAATGATAGACTCTCCATACTAATATCATGGATATAAGGAAGATAAGACTTGCAACCCCACAAAATAAGTCTATTAGAACATATATATGAGATAATACCTAACAAATCGCGGACAACAACTCCCTTCCACACGACTAGGGTATACCGGGCATAGCGAAGGTAACAGTCTTGGAAAAATAATCCAGTATCGCATGAAAGTGGGATAACTAGTCAATTCCTAGAATCTCATCAAAATCCACTGTACTCAGAATAATAAGATCAACACAAGTATCAATATCTCTATCTCTACTAACACATTATCTGAATACTCGATCACTACTAAAGAATCACTCATGGGAGTAGATACTCTCAATGACAGATAAAAGATCACTTGTAAACTCCAACTGTGGTGCATAATAAGCAAAAATATAAGAATATCTAGATCCTAGATAAAATAAAGCAAGAGCCGACTCGAGGCACGCTGAAATTGTGCCTGTAACAATAGCATCCAAAGTCTCAGCCTTGGGTTTAGAAGGTACTACATATAACTTACCATGCAGCCCGCCTGGCTTGGCGCCTGACCGGCCTCCTGTCCTGCCTACCTTAATCTACCTCAAGTACCCTAGGAACCACACCTATGACCATGAGAACTACCTCTAACTGAGAGATGAGCTACTATAATAGGGGAAAAAACATGTGCAAATACAAAAATTTCACCATGACTAGGGTACTCACACATAAAATGATTAAAATACCTGCAGCAATAACATACCCCCTATGCTGAACCAGAACCAATAGATCCAATTAACCTAGAATAGCCACCATGACTACAATAAATAGAAGACAAACCTCTCAAAGACGGACCACTTCTCAGATTAGGGCGATCACTAGCACTAGACTGACCTCCATCAGTAATTTGAAGAGTTACCTAAACTAGTAGATTAGGCTGAATTTAAGGCTAATAGAATGGATGCGGAGAATACCAACTATAAAAACTACTACTACTGAATTCGGAACTACTACAACTTCCACTAAAACTACCCTAACGTATAGCCCGCTTATGATTTCCCCCTTGGGACTCAAGATACATATTTTTCATGACCCTAGCATGATCCAAAACCTCAGGAAAATACCTACCCATAAAAATAAAACTCAGAGTAGACATACGAATAAGGAATCTCAATCCCCTAACTAAGCAACAAACATTCTTGTACTTAGTATCCAAAATAAAAGTCGCATGCCTAGCCAACTCTTGAAAATGAGCCTCATACTCGATAACTATCTTGGAGAAATGCTCCAATCTATAGAACTAATATCTCAAATAATCTATAAGGCTATGAGGCATATATTTCTCCACAATCATCTCAGAGAACTTAATCTAACTCAAGGGAGATAATCTAGCTAGCCTAGAATCCATATAACCTCAACACCAATTATGACAATACAAGTCTTCTATATATAGTTTTGATAATGAGAATCTAAATACAAGGGACCATCTCCTTGGATGTGCAAGATATAATACAACTGGCATGCATTTTCTTCATAGTTTTTTCCTCTTGAGTAACAAACTTATAGGTGTTATTTTGTTCTAATTAGGATAGTTGGTCCAATGTTTTTTCAGTCCTAATCATCACTCAACTATAAAATAAAATATAAATCTCTTAATCAAATATTTTTTTTGAATAATTAGAAAGAGAGAAAGAGGGGAGCAAAAAAACCATTTCACCACTACGTAGGTTATTCGGTAATTATGTCAGCTTAAATAAAAATTATTCTTAAGCGAGTACTAATTTATAATTGAACTACTCATGTTATAGCAGTAGTATTTTATTTTTAGAGCGCTCAGGTAGAGTTACCTGAGTTTGTGAGACTGATTAGAGTTAATAAATATAGAGGGTCCTTAGTAGAGTTACCAAGATGAGCTTATAGTAGTGCTATTACAGGAAAAAACATAGAAGTAGGTTCATTGATGGTTGTAAGTAAGAGTTTGATTATAATGTTAGTTGAGGTTCTTGTGAGGGAAAGCCATGTGTTATCCCATCCTGGGTTTCCACATAAAATTTTGTGCGTTATGAATTTCTAGTTCTACCTTAATTTTCTAGCATCTCGTAGTTACTTTACTGTTCTATTGTTTGTCAGCGACTTTGAGGGACCTGGTCCCTCACTGTGTGGTACAATCCCCAACGGTTCCAACAATTTGTATCAAAGTTTGTTCACTCTAAAAGCTTTATAACTAGAGTGTTCTGGTCATCATGGCTTCTATAACTAAACTACGGGTGGAAATAAATGATGAAAGAAGGGAGAGATTCCTTACCTTGAAGTCTTTAGAGTCTAACCAAGGTGATGAAGACATTGATGTTGAAATTTTGGCAACAAGAATCATTAGGGCTATAAAAGTGATAGTCATCTTACAAAAGAAATGATAATATTAAATGCTATCATAAAAATGGTAGCTCCGAAGTATTCATGAGAAACTACCAAATGCAAAAGAATGATCAGGTTCCTGAAAAGTCAAAAAGAAATATTGCAACTGAGTATGTAGTAAAGCAAGAATAAGAAGGATGGTAACAATTTTCAAGTGAATTAGCTAAAGATGAAAAGCATGATGATTTGTCCATGATGGCTGTAGAAGAAAGTCCAGTTATCTATGACTCCTTGTTTGCTGTGATGGCCAACATAGAAGATGGAAAAGAAAAAAAGGTAACTCTTTTTTATATAACAGAAAATCTAGATAACAACTCTACTAGGAAAATGAAGAAACTTGCTAATACGTTGATAGACTTTGCATATGAACTAATTACTGAGAAGAATGTATAAGAGGGGAAACTAAATTCTCAAGAACATGACTTAATTTCTTTGACTTTCAGAATCTCTGAAACTGAAAAGTTTTTCACAAAGATAAAATCTGAAAATTTGAGGTTGCTATGTAATTTGAAGAAGGTAAATGAGGTAGATGGAAAATGTATGAACGAAGCTTCATGGCTTCAAACTAATCTTGAAGAAAGATTGAGGAATTCTAAAAAAACACCTTATGTCTACACTTCATAGGAATTAAGAATTAGAGAGGGATTTGGTCCATTTAAAAGAAGAGTTGATCAAGTCATTCAAATGGATTACTTCCTCATTAATTCTGTCACACCTCAATCTTATTGGGGAGGACAGGCACTCGTAGCTGTGAAGGCCCGAGAGAACAAATCCATAACCTTGTACTTCTCATCCATGTAACTATGATAACCAATGGTTCTAACAATATTATATAATGTATAGATGAGAATAATTATGTATGCAAGAGAAAAAATTATATATATAAGACATTGTCATTGGGGACACACATTTAAAAGACAAGACACTACCATATTTAACTTTACATTAGTCTACAAAGCCTCTAAAAGATTAATAGACTTAGCTAGGGTCGGGAAACCCCCCACCCTACTCTTGACTACTGCACAATACCAAAACATATGGAACAAACTCAAAAAGCCCCAAATCAACTTGGAGCTCACCAATAGTCACTGAATAGCCTGTGATTCTACTAGCGAGGTGTATTAGCTGAAGCACCTGTGCCTGCCGCATGAAATACAGGTCCACCATGAGGGGCGTCAGTACAAAGATATATACTGAATATGTAAGGCTGAAGTTAACAACACATATATATCAGTTCAAAAGAAATTAGAGACAAGTGAATAACTAGTACTAGTAGACTACCTTTACAAATTTGTAGGATCAGGTACATTATATTCCTTTATTCATTTTACCTTCCTTACTTCATAATTTTTGTAAGACATATAATGAAAATGACCAAATGATCAGTGGTAAATAGATAAATTAGGATCGGCCCATGCTAGGCTTACGCCCCTGAGCTTCCACCCGCAGAGGAACGTTAGGATCGGCCCATGCTAGGCTTATGCCCCTGAGTTTCCACCCACATATAAAGGTATCAAGATCATCCCATGCTAGTCTTATGTCTATGAGTTGCCACTCATTTTACAAATTTACGTTACGTAGTTTATTTAGCCTTTGAGATTGTTACTTTAGTGGTCATAACATTATGGTACCTTGAAACAGTAATCTACCAATAAGAGACATGTAAATTGGTAACTTAATGCTATAAAAATGAGGTAGGGAGATGTTAGCATAGAAATGAAGAGTTTAGGAGCGAAAAATATGCATGGGTCTTACTTGAGTAAACGGAGAACTTCTGATATTTTCTAGTGAAAATAGACATGCAGGTTTAATAATAAGAATGTATTGAGTTGTTTTAACATTTTAGACAGTGGGAACAAGGTCATTGGCTACATGGAAAGTAATGTGTTGCTATTATGTATCACTTGTTATAGGATAACCTTGGAAGCTTACTTGATAAACTAAATGTCCGATTGCATGCCTAAGAGTGCTAAATGTAGTACGCCTTACATACCTGGTTATATAATTCTGAAACTAACCCAACTGACTTCCCGCCTTTTATATTACTTATCTACAAAACAATATATGGAAAACTAGTATTAGCAACCAATCAACACATTTGGGCTACTTAACTTCACCAAAACAGTAACCGACAGTAAGAACTTAATCTATCAACCAAGGGTGTTATTTTAACCCCTTTTTACTCCAATTACACCCACATACCACACATATTCTTAGAAGATTCACCAAAACCACCTCACCTTCACTAAACCCTCCAAACAATACACAAAATAGATTGGATAGTAAATACATGCAATAATTGGTTCGGTGGTGCACCGCCACATCTTTCTTTTACATTTCAATTCAAACTAGTCAGACCTTTCTCCAACATCAATATGACAGCCCATCACATATACATACAAAATAGTCAACAAAAAAAGTCCCAAATCCCTTTTATTATGGCAATCAATTATTGAACTCATCATCTCTTGACTTCTCAATAACAACAGATCCATAATTCTTTTCTAAATTCATACATAAAGAGAACAAAATATACAATCACCTTACATTAATTTTGTAACTTATTCTTTTAATTTGAACTCCTCAAGAACTTCAACTTTAACTTTCCTTCACACTTTAAACCAAAGAAGAAAAGAAGTCTCCTAATAACAAAGAAAAAGTGAACAGGTAGCCTGTTCCATATTCTTCCATGAATTAATAATTAAGAACTTATAGCATGTTTTCCTAATCTTCCAAGAGGCAATTAAGATAAACCATAAGTGTTTTCACTTACCTTCGGCTTCAAAAGTTAGGGTTTCTCCAAGAACCCTAGAAAGGAAAATAGGGATGCTCCTTGTTGTTTAAAAGAAAGTAGAGAGAATTTTTGAAGTGAAACCTTTTTTTGTGACTTAAGAATGAGGGAAAATGACCAGCAGTGTGGCCTTATAAAGTCCCTAATTGTGTCCATCCACTTAGCTGATTTTGGACCATAAATTTAATCAAATTGGTTAAAGTAGGTGATGCACCTACATAAGGAGTTCAAGTAGCTCAAAATGTCAAAGGAGGTGATGCACCTACTTGCTTTATTTCTTTGTTGGGCTCAATGATATTTGGGCCTTGGAAGATTTGAGCATTGGGCCTTTTCTCCATTTTCCTTCTTCTTTTACTTAATTTTGGTCCAAAAAAGTATAATAATAAAGGCCCAAATCTTATTCATGGACTTGGTCCATTACCTTGGCTCATATTACCTAAGTAGGAGACGTACCTACTAGCTTAATTAAGTCAAGAAAGCACCTCATTATTTCATTTCATGTCCAGCTCCTAATCACCTTAATCTAACTTACTGCTTGCACATACCTGGTCACTTTAAACTATAGATTCAAATACCGACTTACAATTCCAAGTAAAATAGTTGTATCAATATTAACTTGATTGTGTCACATAAAAAGGTACGAGAATCATCTAGAATTCCATCTACACCATTAATATTCTCATAACAAATCTCATCCATTACCTACTACAAGGCTATACCAAGTTACATACAAGTAGAACAAGTACATGCAATGTATGGGGTATCACATCCTCCCCCGCTTAAGAACATTCATCCTCGAATGTTAGCATAACTATCCAACCAAAACAAGTTCAAGCCTAAGCTAAATATTCGTATTATCACACATAGTATTTATATATTATACTTACTTGTTATTCCTTCAATTCAGAATCTTGAACTTCCTGTTTATTTGCAAATAAATGGGGGTACTTAGATTTCAGCGCTTTTTCAACTTTCCATGTGATCTCTTCCACTTGCTAATTCCTCCAAAGCACTTTTACAGAAGCAATTTCCTTATTCCTCAACTTCTTAACCTGTCAATCTAGAATAGCAATAGGTATTTATTCATAGGTGAGATCTTCTATGACTTGTACATCTTCACTGGGGGTAATATGAGATAGATCTCCAATGTACTTTTGAACCATTGATATGTGAAATACTGGATGAACTATTAGGAGCTCTTTGGGTAGCTCTAATTCATAAGTGACTTGGCTAAACCTTTGAGTAATCTTATATGGTCCTATATAACGTGGACTTAGTTTTTCTTTTCTACCAAATCTCATAACCCCCTTCATTGGTGATACCTTCAAGAATACCCAAATCACCTATAACAAACTCTATCCTCTTTCTTTTAATATCTGCATATGACTTGTGTTGACTTTGGGCTGTCTATAGACGTTGTTGGATCACTTTAACCTTTTCCATATCTTGATGAATAAGATCTAGCCCAAACAAGGCAGTTTCACCCTCTTCAAACCATCCCATTGGTGATCTACACTTTCTTCCATACAAAGAATCATATGGTGCAATTTTGATACTTAAATAATAGCTATTATTAAAGGAGAACTCGATGAGAGGTAAATGATCATACCAACTACCTTTAAAGTCCACTACACAAGCTCATAGCATATACTGAAGTGTTTGAATGGTAGGGTGAAAAGTTGTACTTAGATTCACTTGTCTTCTTAAATTTCTCTGAAAAGACTTCCAAAAATTTGCAGTAAGTTAAGCTCCTCGATCTGATATAACAGAGATTAGTACTATGTGTAGTCGAACTATCTCTTTGATATACAATTTGGCATACTCTTCAATTGTATAAGTGGTCCTACCCAGTAGGAAATGTGCTGATTTGGTAAGCTTATCAACTATCACCTATATGGAATCAAACGTTCAAGATGTACGAGGCAAACCAGTGATAAAATCCATGTTGATCATGTCCCACTTCCAGATTGAAGATCTATACATTGCATCTAACCCTCGGGATTTTGATGCTCTACTTTAACTATTTGACAATTTGGACATTCGGATACAAATTCTGCAATGTTCTTCTTCATGTCACTCCACCAATACATTCCTTTCAAATCATGATACATTTTAGTTGACCTGGGTGGATGGAATACATTTAAAGGTGTGCCTCTATCATAATCCTCTTTCTTAGCCCATCTACATTAGGCGCACATAATCTGTTTTGGCACCGAAGTACTCCCTCTTGCGTTAGCTCAAATGACTTTGTCATACCACATTGTACATTCTTCTTAAGCTATAATAGAATAGGATTTGCATGTTGCTTCTTTTTCACTTCGGCTGCCAATGAAGATTCTGCTGTATTATGCACAATAAGCCCCTCATTTGGAGTTTCAAGAAGGCTAACCCCCAAATTGGCTAGATGGTATAGATCTTTAGTCATCCTTTGTGTTTCTATAGACAGAGCCATAGCCTTACGACTTAATACATCTACTACTACATCTGCTTTCCCTGGATGATACAAGATATCAACATCATCATCTTTTAATAGCTCTTTCAACTCTCGTAATTCTGCCGGAGGGCCATTCCATATGGAGGAATTGAGATTGGTTGGGTACCAGGAATCAAATAAATACCAAACTCTACTTCTCATTCTGGAGGTAAACCTAGAAGATCTTCAAGAAATACGTCAGGAAATTCATTTACCACTAGAATGGTTTGAAGAGTTGGTGGCTCTACATCTGTATCTTTCACTCTAACTAGATAATATATGTAACCCTTGTAAATCATCCTTTTCACCTTAAAATAAGAAATAAATTTACCTTTTGGCGCACCAATATTACCCCTCCATTCAACGACCGTCTCTCTTGGAAAATGGAACTACACCATCTTAGTTCGGCAATCTACCATGGCATAATAAGAAGCCAACAAATCCATACCCATTATCGCATCAAAATCTACCATTTCTAACTCAACCAGGACAGCCATTGTATCATGATCACAAACAGTTATTATATAATTTTGATACACTTTCCTAGCTGTAATAGATTCACCAATCAGCGTAGACACTTCAAATGGCTTAACTAGAAATTCTAGTGTTCTTTTGAATTTTCCAGCAACCAATGGAGTAATATATGATAATGTAGAACCCAGATCAACTAATGCATATGCATTATGTGAAAAGATGGACAATAGATCTGTAACCACATCCGGAGAGGCCTCTAAATTTTGTCGATCTGCTAAAGTATATGTACGATTCCGAACTCCACTAGAGCTAGCTGCTCCTTTAGTACCACTACCACGTCCCATAGGTTGTACACATCTACCTGAATAAGGCACCGATGATGAGGATGCAACGGTTGACCCTGTAGGTCGTGTCATACCGCTTATACCCCTTTGTGCGCATTCTCCCATCATATGCCCCGACGTACCACACCAAAAACAAGCATTTTTCCTAAATCGACATGTACCTAAATGAATCTTTCTGTATTGTTTACATGGCTTCCGATGAGGTCTTTGTTAGCTCATACTCCCTTGCTCTTGATACCCCGTTATTCGTGAACTCTGACTCTCACTTTTTTGCCCATACTTATTGCCTTTGACTCTTGAAACTGTAGTGGAGCACTAGTTATAGAATAAGAAGATAATGGCCTAGGTGTTCTTTTAGAAAACTGAGGCCTAAACTCTCCTTGGGATGCCATAAGATGCCCCATAGATATGGACCTCTTGGAATACCCTCTTTCTAATTCTTGTGTTCTTCTTCTTTGTCTCTAATCCTTTATTTTTTGTGCAAAAGCATGTATCCTTACTATGTCCATGTCTTTACTTAATGCAATAATAGTACAATCTTTAACTAGATAAGGATCTAACCTATCAATATATTGATGAACTCTATCATCCATAGTAGCTACTACATTAGGATCATACCTAGCCAAAGAGATAAACTGGAGGCGGTACTCCCTCACACTCATATTTCCTTAGCAAAGATTCAGGAATAGATCTGCATGAGCCTTTCGAATCTCAAATGGAAGATAATGATCATGAAATGCCTATTTAAACTCTTTCCAAGTAGATGAAGGTGCATCGATACCCCAAGATCATTTCCAGACTTTATACAAAAATATAACCTCTCCTTTAAATGTATATGCTGCTAGCTCAACCGTCTCCCTACCTGATATATGCATAACATCTGGAGCCCTTTAGATTTGATAAATAAAGTCCCGTGGGTCTTTATTAATATCTGATCCGGTGAATGTGGGAGGATCCAATTTAAGAAAATCCTACTTCTGTAGGCTAGCTGCCCTATCTGGACCACTAGAACATATGGTTGGAATGTCTTGTGCTTGATCTTGTCCAACAACTATACCAGCCAACAATTACACCGCATTCCTTAGATCTTGGTCATCTTGAGCCTCACTTTGATTAGCTTGTCTAGGTGGTGACCTACTGGTCTCTTCTCCGGCAGCCATATCTACTCGCTTACCTACATTTCTACTCCTCCCTGTAATCGGCATCTTTATTAGAGTGAGAAAAGAAAAAATAGATTTAGTTGTTAAATATGACTTCACATACGACTTGGGCTCTATTGCATCATCTAAGATATGAAAAAAATAAAACAACCCCTAAATTCCCATAGCCTCTTGTTTATAGATGTGGTGCACAACACAACCCATAAACAGGACTCTATGTAGATACGACTTTGTAGACTCCCTAGGACAACCTACTCTGTTACCACTTTTGTCACGCCCTAAATCCCATTGGGGCTGACAGCCAGTCGTAGCCGTGAAGGCCCAAGAGAACCAATCCATAACCTTGTACTTCTCATGCATGTAACTATGAAAACCAAAGGTTCTAACAATATCATATAATGCATAGATGAGAATAAATACTTATGCAAGCACAAAAATTTTATATACAAGACATGGTCGTTGGGGCCACACGATTAAAAGACAAGGCACTACCATATTTAACTTTACATTAGTTGAAAAAGCCTCTAGAACATTCATAGACTTAGCTAGGGTCGGAAAACCCCCACCCTACTCTTGACTACTGCACACTACCAAAACATAAGGAACAAACTCGGAAAGCCCTGAATCAACCTGGATCTCACCAATAGTCATTGAATAGCCTGTACTTCTACTAGAAAGGTGTTTTAGCTAAAGCACCTGGGCCAGTAGTATGAAATATAGGTCCCCCGTGAGGGACGTCAGTACGAATATATGTACTGAATATGTAAGGCTGAAGGTAACAACACATGATACAAGAGCTCAATAGAAATCAGATACAAGTGAATAAATAGTACTAGTAGACCACCTTTACAAATTTGTAGGATCAGGTACATTACATTTTTTTCTTCATTTTACCTTTCTTACTTCATAATATTAGTAAGCCATATAATGGAAATGACCAGCTGATCAGTGGTAAATAGATAAATTGGAATCGGCCCATGTTAGGCTTACGCCCCTGAGCTGTCACCCATATAGGAACATTGGGATCGGCCCATGATAGGCTTAAGCCCCTGATCTTCCACCCACATATAAAGGTATCGATATCGGCCCATGCTAGGCTTATGCCCATGAGTTGCCACTCATTTTACAGATCTACGTTACTTTGTTAATTTATCCTTTGAGATTGTTACATCGGTGGTCATAACATTATGGTACCTTAAAGCAGTAATCTACCAATAAGAGACATGTTAATGGGCACTTAATGCAACAACAATGAGTTAGGGAGATGTTGGCATATAAATGAAGTATTTAGGAGCTGAAAATACACATAGGTCTTACTTGATTAAACAGAGAACTTCTACAATTTTCTAGTGAAAATAGACGTGCAAGTTCAATAATAAGCATGTATTTAGTTGTTTTAACATATTAGAGAGTAGGAACAAGGTCATTGGCTATATTAAAAGTAATGTGCTGCTATTATGTATCACTTATTATAGGATAACCTTGGAAGCTTACTTGATGGACCAAATGTCCGATTTCATGCCAAAGAGTGCAAAATGGAGTATGCCTTACATACATGGTTATATAACTCCAAAAGTAACCCAACTTGATTTCCTACCTTTTATATTACTTATCTACAATAGAATATAGCGAAAACTAGTATTAGCAACAAGTCAACACATTTGGGCTACTTGACATCACCAAAACAGTAACCGGCAGTAAGCACTTAATATATCAATCAAGGGTTATATTTTAACCCTTTTCTCCTCAAATTACACCCACATACCATACATGTTCTTATAAGATTCACAAAAACCACCTCACCTTCACTACATCCTCCAAACAATATGCAAAACAAATTGGATAGTAAACACATACAATAATTAGTTCGGTAGTGTACCGCCACATCTTTCTATTACATTTTAATTCAAACTAGTCACACCTTTCTCCAACATCAACCTGGCAGCCCATCACATATACATACAAAACAGTCCATAAAAAAAGTCCCAAATCCCTTTTATTATGGCAATCAATGATTGAACTCATCTTCTCTTGTGTTCTCAATAACAACACATCCATTATTCTTTCCCAAATTCATACATAAGTAGAACAAAATGGACAGTCACCTTACCTTAATTCTACAAGTTATTCTTTTAATTTGAACTCCTCAAGAACTTTATCTTTCATTTTCTTTCACACTTTAAACCAAAGAACAAATGAAATCTCTTAATAACAATGAATAAGTGAACAGGTAGCTTGTTTCATATTCTGCCATAAATTAATAATTAAGAACTTATAGTATGTTTTCCTAATCTTCCATGAGGAAATTAAGCTAAACTATAAGTGTTTTCACTTACCTTTGGCTGTAAAAGTTAGGGTTTCTCTAAGAACCCTAGAAAGGAAAATACTGCTGCTCCTTGTTGTTTAAAACAAAGTAGAGAGAATTTTTGAAGTGTAACCCTTTTTTGTCACTTAAGAATGAGGTAAACTGACCAGCAATGTGGCCTTATAAAGTCCCTAATTTTGGACATACACTTAGTTGATTTTGGACCACAAATTTAATAAAATTGGTCCAAGTAGGTGATGCACCTACTTAAAGAGTTCAAGCAACTCAAAATATCAAAGTTGGTGATGGACCTACTTGATTTATTTCTTAGTTGGACTCAATTATATTTTAGCCTTGGAATATTTGAGTATTGGGCCTTTTCTCCATTCTCCTTCTTCTTTTACTTAATTTGGGCCCAAATAAGTATACTAATAAAGGCCCAAATCTGATTCATGGACTTGGTCCATTACCTTGGCTCATATTACCCAGGTAGGTGACTCACCTACTAGCTTAATTAAGTCAAGAAAGCACCTCAATATTTCATTCCATTTACAGCTCCTAATCACCTTAATCTCACTTACAACTTGTACACACCTGGTCACTTTAAACTATAGATTCAAATACCGACTTACAATTCCAAGTTAAATAGTTGTATTGATGTTAACTTGATCATGTCACATAAAGAGGTACGAGCCAAGTCTAGAATTCCATCTACACCATTAATATTCGCAGAACAAATCTCATCCATTACCTACCACTAGGCTATACCAAGTTAAATACAAGTAGAACAAGTAAATGCAATACGGGGTGTCACAAATTATTTCTAGCTTAACTAGTCAATATGTAACTGATGGTCTAGGACAGTGTGATCACGGATAATTCAACCTGCCGGGTGGAAAGGAAAAAACTATTAATAAGGCTTGAAAAAGGTTGTCTATCCTATGTGTACTCATTTTATGATGGATGCTCACATAAAGGAAAGCTGTTCATGATAGATAAGTGATAGAATGAATAATTTCTAACATAATCATAAGCAGTGAACATGGCTTAAGAGTTTCTAGTGTCTAATAAGTTAAGGAAAAATTCTCTACCTAGTTGGGATTAAAAGAATGTGATCAGACCATTATCCTCCTACTGGGTAGTCAAAATTAAAAGGGTTACAAAATCCTACTTGTGACCATGATCTCACCTGTGAGAAAAAGTATTGCATTCCGTAACTATTTATTGATAGTATGTGTTGTCGGCTCAATTTAGGGAAATATGACTGGATTCCATCTGTGAATATACTTCAATGGTTGTGAGTTAATTAGCCTTTACTTATCTTTACTTATGGTTTACTGTCAATCCTTTTCAATGATGCCAAATAGAGGAATACTGATTTTATGTTTAAGGAATATGTTTGATGAGAGTAATGTGCAGGGACCACATATGATGTTTGGAGCTAAGAAGTATGTGTGCTCATATGGTTTATTTCTCATGTGGTGCATGTTGTAAGGGGGAAGGAAGTGATGTGTTAAGTGAATGATATGGCATGATAAGTGAATGATTAGGCATAGTGACAGGGGGAAGCAAACATGTTCTCAGATTTTTTATCTAAATGACAACAAGGGACTAGGTCCCTATATCCCTTAAGGGTTATAGATAAAGAATGCTAATAAGGAGAACATTCATCTTTAGGTAGTTATCAATATGATTTAATGTGATGAATATGCACTAATGCTAAAATCTGAATTATTGGTTTGTCATCTTCAAAAAGAGGGAAAATTGATATATGTAGTTTTTATGATGTGTAGCTAACTGCAAGGGACCATGTCCTAATATTTGCAAGATACAATATTGTTGGTACACGTTGTCTGCACAATTTTGTGATCTTATGTAACAAACTTGTAGGTGCTATTTTTTACTTATTAGGAAAGCTGGTCCAATGATCTTTTAACCCTAATAATCACTCATGTATAAAAGGAAAGAGAGGCCTCTTCATCAAATGTTTTCTTAAAAAATAAAAAAAAAGAAGGAGAGGCATAAAAAAAACCATTTCATCACTAATCAAGTTCTTAGCTATTTACGTAAGCTTAAATTGAAATTGTTCTTGAGTGAGTACTAATTCGTTATTAAACTACTTATAAGAGTAGTGTTTCCTTATTACATTTCTTAGGTAGAATTACATAAGTTTGTGAGGCTGATTAGAGTTAATCAATAGAGAGAGTCCTTGGTAGGGTTACCAAGATGAGATTTTAGTGGAGCTATTACAAGAAAAAAAACTTTAGGTAGGTTCAGTGAAAGCTGTAATCAAGTGTTTGATTATAATAGAAGTTGAGGTTGTTGTAAGGGTAAGCAGTGGTGTTTCCCTTCCTGGCTTTCCACGTAAAATTTTGTGTTTTATTACATTCCTATTTTTCCTTAATTTTTTATCACATCATAGTTAATTTACGTCTTTATTTCTTCTGAGTGACTCTGAGGGACTTGGTCCCTCACTAAGTGGTGCAACCCAAAAGGGTTCTAACAATTTGTATCAGAGCTGGTTCATTCTAAGAAGTTCATACCTAGAGTATTTTGGTCATCATGGATTCAATATTTGAACTGGGGGATTAAATGAAAGAACTAAGAAGACAGAGACTCCTAACCTTGAAGGCTTTAGAGTCTGACCCAGTTAAAGAAGACACTGATGCTGAACCTTTGGGAATATTAATTATTAGGCTATAAAAAGGGACGGTCATCATAGCAAAGGAAATGATAACGTTGAATTTTGTAACAAAAATGGTATATAAGAAGTATTCATGAAAAAATACCAAATGCAAAAGAATGATTAGGTCCCTGAAAAGTCAAAAAGGAAAACTGCAGCTGAGTATGTAGTAAAGCAAGCATTGGAAAGATGGGGAGACTTTTCCAGGGAATTACGTGAAGATGAAAAGCATGAAGATATATTCATGATGCTTTTATTAGAAATTCCAATTATGTATGACTCCTTGTTTGCCTTTATGAGCAATGTTGAAGATGGAGAAAAAAAAGAGGCAACTCATTATGATATTAAAGAAAATCTAGATAACTCCCCTACCAGGAAAATGAATAAACTTGCTAGTATCTTAATAGAAATTGCATGTGAACTAACTACTGGGAAGAGTGCATTAGAACTAACTATGAAATGGATTACTTCCTCAAAAGTTTGTTCTAACTTGACTATAAAGATGTAAATGATGTAGAGGACAGGGCTATCAATTAGAATTCCAACCCTCCAAGTGGCAAGGAAAAAATGTCAATGAGGTTAGAAACAAGGCTGTCAATCCTGTGTGTACTCTTTGTGGGAAGGATGGGCACACTAAAGAAAGTTGTTAGAGATGAATATGAGATAGAATAAATAATTCTAGACATGATTAGTAGGATATAACATGGTTTAAGAGGTTTAAATTGATAAAAAAGGTGAGGAAAATTCTCTACCTATTTGGGATAAAAAGAATGTGATCAGACCATTACCCTCCTATGGGGAAGTCAAACTTAATAGGGTTCCCGAATCCTACTCGAGCTCCTGATATAATGTGTGAGAGAAGGGATTGCATCCCAACATTGTTTGTTGATAATATGTGCTCTAGGAATAATATTGGAAAATCTAACTAGATTCTGTCTCTCAAGACACTTCAAAGTCAAAGTGTCTCATTTTGAAACAAGTAGATTTCAAAGGACATAGTCCCTAGGAAATTCAACTTAGAAGATGCTTCAATAGAATGAATAACATGTGAATCAGTGTCTTTTCAAAAAAAATTCTATGCCAAGGAGATAGGTATCCATAATAAAGCAGGGGTACACTAATCTAACAAAGTATCATACCTATGTAGGTATACACCAAAGGGAACAACTTTGGAAGGAAATAATTAAAGAAAACTCATGTAGAAAATTCACTCAAAAGGAATAGGGACCTGGTCTCATCTCTCAAGTGAGTACCAAAATAATGTGCCATGTATTTTTATAAATTTTTTGTTTAAAAATGCCACTTGTAAATCCCATATGAATAAAAGTTGTAAAATTTATCATAAAGTAAAGAGGCAAAACCATTTTGATTAGATGTGTTTATTAAAAAAGGCCCTCTTAAATGTAAAAGGGTCTACTTTTTAATTATAATTTCAAATCTTCTCAATTCATTCTCTTCCAAATTATCATAGAACTTTATCAAAACTAATCCTTCTTGTTTCCTTCTCAAAAAACCTCAAAAATATCTGAAATTCCCTCTCCTTCAAACCAAATAAAAGAGTTGTCTTCTGATTATTCTCAAGATCCATAAAGTGCATTACCTGTTAGGTTTTCTTATTAGACTCCTGAAATTCTAAGTGAAATTGTTCGAGTTAAAACTCTAAGCCCTAGTGAATGTTCTTTCCTAATAAATGAGATAAACCATGGTTTTGGTTCTCCAATTTAACTAGAGATTCTTCAAATTGAAGGACCTCTTTCCTTAGAAAAACCAGAGTTTTGAAATGCACCTCAAATCCAAGTTCTATCTTAAGATTTGAAAGTTACTAAAATGTTATATAAGTTACAAAAACTTGGTTCACTTATATTATTTGAGTCAAACTCTATATTTTCTAATCTAGTTGATGAAGAGATTCCTATATAGAAGTCCGATTCTCCCCGCAACATCAATTTTTTAACTGAGATTTTATTCTTACATGCTCATGGTCCTTTGGAAAGTTCTTCTTGTGCAGAGGAGAAAATAACAAGGGAAGAGGATAACTTGAAAAGGAAGGGGAATTCATACTACCACAAAATAAGGAAAATTAAAAGGATGAGGATGAACAACCTCTAATTTAGAAAGTGAAGAAATTGAAGGACAGAAAAAGGAAGGTGAATTTGATTGGTTCTGATATAGAAGTTACAAGATCTTACTTCTCTAGAGGGTCTAAGTTAAAATTGCTAGCAGATACAATGAAAAAGATAAAGTCCTCTACCACCAAAAAAAAATTAAGAAATCTACTCTACAAGAAGAAGAAAATCTTAAAGTTACGGAAGTAAGGGAAAATAATGGAAATAATTCTGATATTGTCATTGCTTCTAAGAAGAAAAGAATAGATGTTCATGGTGATGAAAGGACAAGTTCCTCTAATTCAAAGTTTGGGAGTCATGGTGTAAGCTGAAAGAAGCACATAGCTATAAAAATAAAGAAAGTCTTTGAGGCACCTAGTCACAAGTAAAGAAAAACTAATGAAATAGAAGAGCCTAGTAACATACCCAAGAGAATAAAGACAAAAGAAGTAAAGAAATATATGTCAAGAGAAAGAAATAGTAAAATCCTGGAGATATAAAAAGTGCTGTCACAAAGAATGTTTGATCCCAAAATCAACGAGAAACCTAGGATAGTGGAATTGGTTAAATATGTCAGGCACCAAGGATGGCAACATTTACTTGAGGAAGAAGCACCAGAGGTTTTTGAAAATTAAGTAAGTGAATTCTATTATTCAGTAGATTTCATAAAAGATGGTTAGAGTCTATCTACACAGGTACAAGGAAAAGAAATATGACTTGATGAAGAAACCATGGCAAGAATTTTGAATGTACCTATTAGAGGGGTGATAGTAGTTTTGAAGAAATAACTCACAACTAAATTCATGATTGAACCCTTAAAAGTAGGTGGGACCTAAATATCTACGCAAAGATGAAATTTCTAAAGATTGAGCTTCAGTTTGTTTTTAAATTTATTAATAAGAACCTGCGAACAAGATTTAAAAAAGAATAGTTTTCTCTTGTATTAATCTATTTCTTAGTAAATGCCTGAGCAAGTTTGTGTTAATGAGTGTGCCTGCTCGAATGATAGAGCATATGCTCAAGGTGGTTCAATAAAAGGAAGGAAGTCATGGGATGCCATATAGATTAATTATTAACTAAAGTCTTCAATTATTTTGAGTGATTGGGAGTAGGGGAAGACCAAAAATAGTCCAAAAAAGATCATTCTAACTACACTAGTGGAAAATGGGTTCATTGAAGTGAAAGTGTGGACTATATCCCAGGTGTTTGAGCTTCTAGATGCTCAAGAATGCCTAATAAAAGAAATAGAGGAGTTGAGGATTGTTCTAGAAGCAAAAGACTATGAAATATAGCATTTGAAACTACAAATCAATAGTCGTCCTTAAAAGGATTTGGTTCCACTGATAAACTATCAATAGAAAATGCAAAGCTCAAATGAAAATTACAAAGTTCACTAGTGAAGTCAAATAATCGAATGCTGAAGTAAAATCTCTCACCAAACAATTGTTGGATGCTCATGTTAATGAAACTGATAGAATGGAAATATTGCTAAAATAATTGTCCGCTAAACACACTTCTACTTGAATCTTGTTGTGTTAGTCTCTTGAGCCACTTTCTAGTACTATTCCTATAGTAGCTTTTGCAAATGGTTGTTTTATAGATTTTGTATACATTATACTTGTACTGATCTTACTGGATAGTGACTGATTTTGTACTTGAGTGACTTATCTTTTTCATTTACTTTAATTTTTTTTTATGTTAGTTTTACCCAATGTTCATAAGTTAACTAGCCTATACTTATCTTTACATATGGTTTACTGTCAATCCTTTTCATTGATGCCAAAGGAGGGAATACTTATTTCATGTGTAAGGATTAGGTGTGATTAGTGTGATGTGTAGGGACTAGGTATGATGTTTTATGCTCAGAAGTATGTGTTCTTATATGGTGTATGCTATGAGGGGTAAGGAAGTGATGTGCTAAGTGAGTTATTTTCCATGATAAGTGAATGATAAGGCATAGTGACAAGGGAAAGAAAATGCGTGCTAAGTGTTTTTTATCTAACTAAAAATAACGGACAAGTTCCCCATGTCGCTTGATGGTGATGGATAATGCATGATGATAGGTGAACATTCATCTCCATGTGGTAATCACATTGATTTCATGTGATGAATGTGCACTAATACTCAAAGCAAAATGGTTGGTTTGTCATCATCAAAAGGGGAAAAAATTGATATATGTAGTTTTGATGATGAGTATCTAACAGTAAGGGACCAGGTCCTTGGATGTGCCAGATATAATATAGCTGGCACATGTTGTCTACACTATTTCGTCTTCTTGTGTAACAAACTTGCATGTGCTATTTTGTCCTAATTAGGAATGATGGTCCAATGATCTTTCAGCCCAAATCATCACTCAGTTATAGAGAAAAGAGAGGACTCTTCATCAAATGGTTTTTTGTAAATTTAAAAATAGAGAAAGAGAGGCATCCAAAAACCCCATTTCAATACTGCTCAAGTTCTTAGAAATTTTCGTGAACTTAAATTGAAATTGTTCTTGAGTGAGTACTAATTTTTCATCAAACTACTCATGTTATAAGAGTAGAATTTTCTTTTAGAGTGCTTAGGTAGAGTTACCTAAGTTTGTGAGACTGATTAGAGTTAATCAATAGAGAGAGTCCTTGGTAGGGTTACCAAGATGATATTGTGGTAGAGATATTACAAGTGAATGGAACCTAGAGATAGGTTCATTGAATGCTGTAATCAAGAGTTTAATTATAATAAAAGTTGAGGTTTTTTTTATGGTAAGTCATGGTTTTTTCCTTCATGAGTTTTCATGAAAATTTTTGTGTGTTATTACATTCTTGTTCTTCCATAATTTTTAGTATTCTATTGCTTTTAAGGGACACCGAGGGAACTGGTCCCTTACTGTGTGGTGCAACCCCTATGGGTTCCAAAATTTTTTATCAGGGCCAGTTCATTCTGAAAGGTTCATACCTAGAGTATTCTGGTCATCATGGCTTCAATAATTGAACTGGGGGTGGAAAGAAAACAACAAAGAAGGGAGAGATTCCTATCCTAGAAAGTTTTAGAGTCTGAACTAGGTAAAAAAACAATTGATGTTGAACATTTGGCAACAAGAATTGTTAGAGCTGTAAAAAGTGGTTGTCATCTAGAAAAGGAAATGATAAGATTGAATAATGTCACAAAAATAGTAGCACTGAAGCATTGTTTAGAAATTACCAAATATCAAAGAATGATCTCGTCCCAAAAAAGTCAAAAAGGAAAATTGTAGCTGAGTATGCAGTAAAGCAAGCATTGGCAGGATAGGGAGACTTTTAAAACAAATTAGATAAAGATAAAAAACATGATGATATGCCCATGATGGCTTTAGAAGAAAGTCCAACTTTCTATCACTGCGTGTTTGCCTTTATGGCCAATGTTGAAGATGGAGGAGAAAAAGAGATCTCATTCTAATATAAAAGAAAATCTAGATAAATACTCTGGCAGGACAATGAAGAATCTTGCTAGTGTACTAATAGACTTTACATGTGAACTAACTACCAAAAAGACTGCATTAGAGAGGAAAGCAAAGTCTTAAGAATATGAGGTGATTGCTTCAACTTTCCAATACATTGAAATTGAAGAGTAGTTCACAAAGACAAAATCTGAGAAATTAAGGTTGATAAGTCATCTTAAGAAGGTAATGAGGTAGATGGAAAAATGATGAATAAATCTTAGTAGCTTTAAACTAATGTTGAAGAAAGATAGAGGAATTCTTAAAACCACCTTATGTCTGCACTTCATAGGAATTAAGAGTTAGAGAAGGACTTAGTCCATTTGAAGAAAGAGTAAAACAAGTCTATCAAATGGATTACTTCCTTACTGAATCATTGTAACTTGCCTAGTAAGGATATAAATGATGGTAGAGGACTGGGATATCAAGGATAATTCCAACCTGCCGAGTGTCAAGGAAAAACTGTCAATAAGACAAGAAACAAGGTTGTCAATCCTATGTTTACTCATTGTGGGAAGGATGGACACACTAAGGAAAGTTGTTACTAATGGATTAGAGATAGATTGAATAATTTTAGACATGATCAGCAGGAGCACACATGGTTTAACAAGTTCAAGTCTCTGAAAAAGGTAAGGAAAAATTCTTTACCTAGTTGCGCTAAAAAATGTGATCACTCCATTATCCTCTTATAGGGAACTCAAACTTAAAAGGGTTCCCAAATCCTACTCATGATCATGATCTTAGGTGTGAGAAAAGGGATTGATAGCATGTGCTCTAGGCTCAATATTGGAAAATCAAACTGGGTTTTATCTTTAAAGACACTTCAAAGTGAAAGTATCCCATTTTGAAACAAGTTGATTTCAAGGGACCTGGTCCCTAGGAAATTCATCTCAGAAAAGGCTTCACTAGAATTAATAACATGTGAATTAGTGTCTTTTCAAAAATTTGGCTAGTCCTAGGAAATAGGTATCCATGATAAAATAGGGGTATGCTAAACTAAAAAATTATCATACCGATTCAGGTATACACCCAAGGGAATAGCTTTGGAAGGAAATAATTAAAGTAAATTGAAAAAGAAAATTCACTCAAAAAGGAAGAGGGACCTGGTCGTATCTCTCAAGCGAGTACAAAAATAATGTTCCATGCATTTTTATAAAATTTATGTTTCTAAAGGCCACTTGTCCAATACCATATAAAAAATATTTCAATTTTATTCAAAAGTGAAGAGTCACAACCATTATGATTAGATGTGTTTATTTAAAAAGTAACTCTTAAATGTATAACGATCGTCTTTTTACTTATAAATTCAAATTTTCTTAATTCATTCTCTTCTCAATTATCTCAGAGCTTTATAAAAACTGGTCCTTCTTGTTTCCTTCACAAAAAACTTCAAAATATCTGAGTTCCGTCTGCTTCAAACCCCATGAAAGAGTTATCTTGATTATTAAGAGCAGAAAAGTACATTACCTGTCAGTTCTTCTCATGAGGTTCCTAATACCGTAAGTGAAACTATTCCAATTTAAACTCTACGCCCTAGTGAATATTATTTCCTAATATATGAAATAAATAAAGGTTTTGGTTTTCCAATTGAACAAAACACTCTTTAAATTGAAGGACCTCTTTCCAGAGAAAAACTAGAGTTTTAAATGCACCTCAAATATAGGTTTACTCTAAAGATTTTAAAGTTACTAAAATATTAAATAGGTTACAAGAACTAGGTTTACCTATATTTTTTTAGTCAAACTTTATATTGGCTAATCTAGCCAATGAAGAGATTCCTATAAAGTAGTCCAATTCTCCCAGTGCATAGATTTTGCAGCTGAGAATTTTCTCTTACATGCTAATGATCTCATGAAAGTTCAACTTGTGCAGAGGAGAAAATAACAAGGAAATAGGATAACTTGAAAAGGACAGTGAATTCATACTACCTCTAAATAAGGAAAATAAAAAGCATGAGGATGAACAACCTAATTTAGAAAGTGAAAAAATTTAAGGACAATAAAGGGAAAGAAAAATAGATTGGTTCAGATATAGAAGTTATGAGATCTTACTTCTCTAGAGGTTCTGAGAAGAAATTTCTAGCAGAAGCAATAAACAAGAGTAAGTCGTCTACTATTCAATCTAGAGTTTGATTATAATTGAAGTTGAGGTTGTTATGAATGTAAGCTATGGTTTTCGCATCCTAGATTTTGACGTAAAATTTTGTATGTTATTACATTTCTATTCTGCCTTATTTTTCTAGCACATCATAGATACTTTATTGTTTTATTGCTTGTGTGTGACTCTTAAGGACCTGGTCCCTTACTGTGTGGTAAGGGTTCCAACAATTTGTATCAGAGCTTTTTCAGTCTAAAAGGTTCATACCTAGAGTTTTTTGGTCATCATAGATTCTATAATAGAACTTGGGGAGGAATGAAACGAACCAATAAGGGAGAGATTCTTGACATTGAAAGCTTTAGAGTCTTACCTAGGTAAAGAAGACGCTGATATTGCACTTTTGGAAACAAAAATTATTAGAGATATAAAAAAGGGTGGTCAGATTAGAAAATAAAATGTTAAGATTTGATGCTATAAAAAAAATAGTAGCTATGTAGCATTTATAAGAAACTACCATATGCAAAAGAATGGTTAGGTCCCTGAAAAGTCAAAAGGGAAAATTGCAGTTGTGTATGTAGTAAACCAAGCATTGGAAGGATGGGGAGACTTTTCTAATGAATTAGATAAAGATGAAAATCATGAAGATATGTCCATGATGGGCGAAGAAGAAAGTCCAATTATTAATGACTCATTGTTTGACTTAATGGCCAACATTGAATATGGAGAAGAAAAAGAGGCAACCCTTTCTAATTCAAAAACAATCTAGATAACTACTCCACCAGGAAAATAAAGAAGCTTGCTAGTGTATTATTGACTTTTTATGTTACAAAAATATTCATAAGAATGCATTAGAAAAGATAGTCAAGTCTCAAGAATATGAGTTTATTGCTTTAACTTTTCCAAATCTCTTAAACTGAAGAGTTGTTCACAAAGAAAAATTCTGAAAATATGAGGTTGATAAGTAATATGAAGAAGATAAATAAGGTGGATGGAAAAGGGAATAAAGAAGCTTCATGGCTTCAAACTGATCTTTAAGAAAGATTGAGGAATTCTGAAAAACACCTTATGTCTGCACTACACAGGAATGAAGCATTAAAGAGGAACTTGGTCCTCCTGAAAGAAGAGTTGAACAAGTCTCTCAAATCGAATACTTCCTCACTTATTCTTTCTAACTTGACTAGTCAAGATTTAAATGATGGTAGATGACTGGGCTATCAAGGAGAATTTCAACTTATCAGGTGGTAAGAAAAAATGTTAGTGAGGCTACAAACAAGGTTGTCAATCCTCTGTGTACTGATTGTTGGAAAGATGGTCATACTAAGAAAAGTTGTATGATCTTGATAATATATAGAATGAATAATCTTAGACATAATCAGTAGGAGAGCGCATGGCTTAAGAGGTTGAATTCTCTGATAAAGGTGAGGAAGAATTCTCTACCTTGTTGGGCCAATAAGAATGTGATCTCACCATTATCCTCCTACCGGGAACTTTAACTTAAGAGGTTTCCCAAATCCTACTTGTGAACATGATCTCAGGTATAAGAAAAAGGATTGCAATCCGAAATTGTTTGTTGATAGTATGTGCTCTTGGATCAATATAAGAAGATCTGACTTGATTCTCTCTCTCAAGACACTTCAAGGTGAAAGTGTCTCATTTTGAAACAAGCTGATTTCTAGGGACCCGGTCCCTAGGAAATTCATCTCAAATGAGGCTTATCCGAAATGAATAAAATGTGAATCAATGTCTCATCCAAAATTTGGCTATGTCAAGGAGATAGGTATCCATGATAAAGTAGGTGTATGCTAATCTAACTATTTATCATACCTATGCAGGTATACACCCAAGGGAATAACTTTGGAAGGAAATAATTGATGTAAAACCAAGTATAAAATTCACTCAAAAATGAAGAAGGACGTACTCCCATCTCTCAAATGAGTACCGAAATAATGTTCCATATATTTTTATATAATTTATGTTTAAATAGGGCACTTGTTCAATCCTATATGAACAAAAGTTGACAATTTTATTCTAAAGTGAAGAGTCATTAAACATTGTGATTAGAGGAGTTTATTTTAAAAGGCAGACTTAAATGTAAAATTTCCATATTTTTACTTACTAATTCAAATCTTCATAATTCATTCTCTTCCTAATTAACTCATAACTTTATCAAAATTGGTCTTTCTTGTTTCCTTCTAAAAAAAACTCTAAATGTCTAAAATTCCATCTTTTTCAAACCCCATGAAAGAGTTTTCTTCCGACTATTATGAAGAGAAACAAAGTGAATTTTCTATCAGTTCTTCTCATGAGACTCCTGAAACCCTAGGTGAAACTGTTCAAGTCAAAACTCTAAGCCACAATAAATGTTATGTTCTAATATATGACCTAAATAGAGGTTTTGGTTCTCCAATTGAACAAGTGATTCTTCAAATTGAAGACCTTTTTGCTTAGAAAAACTAGAGTCTTTAATTGACCCTCAAATCCAGATTCCCTCTGAAGATGTGAAAGTTACTGAATTTCAGATAAGTTACTCGAACTTGGTTCACCTATCCTTTTTTGAGTCAAACTCTATATTTTCTAATTTGATTGATGATGAGATTCTAGTAAAGTAGCCTAATGCTCTCAGTAACATAGATTTTGTAATTTGAGAATTTACTCTTATTAACTCATGATCCCATGGAAAGTTCAGCTTGTGCATAAGATCAAATAGCATAGGAAGAGGATAACTTACAAAAATATGGGGAATACATACTACCTCAACATAAGGAAAATGATAAGGATGGGGATGAACAACCTCTGATTCGTAAAGTGAAGAAACTGAAGACAGTAAAAGGAAAGAGACATTGATTGGTACTAATATAGAAGTTACAAAATCTTACACCTCACAGGATTTAAGATAAAATTGCTAGCACATGCAATGAAGAAGAGTAAGTACTCTACCACTAAAAGAAAAATACTCAAGAAATCTAATGTACAGAAAGAAGAAAATCTTAAAGTTGTGGAAGTGAGGGAAGAAAAGGAAACTTATTCTGATATTTTCATTGCTTCTAAGAAGAAAATAATAGAGGTTCTTAGTGATGAGAGGAACATGTCTTCTAATCCAAAGTATGGAAGTCATGGTGTAAGTAGAAAGAAGCACATAGTAATAAAAGAAAGATATTCTTTGAGGGACCTGGTCACAAGAAGAAAAAAACTAATGAAAAGAAAGTGCCTAGTAACAAACCGAAGAGGATAAAAATAGAAAAACTAAAGAAAGATATGTCAAGAGAAAGAAGGACTGAAATCCTGAAGGATTAAAAGGTGTTGTCATAAAGAATGTTAGATCCAAAATCTATGAGAAACGGTGGAACTTGCAGAATACGTCAGCACCAAGGGTTGATGTATTTATTTGAGAAAGTTGCACCAATGGTTTTTGAAAATGAAGTAAGTGAATTTTGTTATTCAATATATTTCACAGAAGATGAATTCAGCCTATCTTCACATGCTCAAGGAAAAGAAATATGACTGGATGAAGAACCTTTAGGATCTAGGAATTTCGAATGTACCTGTTATAGGTGTGAGGACACCTGTGAAGAAACAACCCACAACTGAATTCATGATTGAAGCCTCAAGAGTAGGTGGGACCTCAATAGCTGCAGTAAAGAAGAAATTTCTTCAAAGTGAGTTTCAATTGGTGTTTGAATTAATTAACAAGGTCCTGCGACAAAGATTACAAAAAATAACAATCGCCTCTAGTATTGATCTGTTTCGAATCGAATGTTTGAGAAAGTTTGAGTTAATGAGTCTACCTACTCTATTGATAGAGCATATGCACCAGGTGGTTCAAGATAAGGAAAGAAGGCATGGGATGACATATGGATAATTTTTAAAGAAAGTCTTCAATCATTTTGGAGTGATTGGGAGTGGGGAAACACCAAGTATAGTAAAACATAAGACCAGTCTAAATATACTGGTGGAAAATAGGTGAATTGAATGGAAAGTGGGGAACCTATCCTAAGTGCCTAAGCTGCTGGATGCTCAAGAAAGCTTAACCAAAGAAATGGAGGAGTGGAGGATTGTTCTAGAAGCAAAAGACATAGAAATTATAAATCTGAAACTACACAATCAAAAATTATCCATAGAAAGACCTGGTGCCACTGAAGAACTTGCAGCTGAAAATGCAAAAATCAAAGGAAAAAATAAAGAGTTGACTGGTGAAGTCCAAAGACTGAATGCTGAAGTAAAATCTCTCACAAAATAATTATAGGATGCTCATGTTACTCCAGCCGATAGAATGGACATGTTTCTTATAATACTCTTCCCTAAACCCCCTTCTACCTGAATCTTGTTGTGTCAGTCTCTTGAGTGGGTTTCCAGTTTCTATTCCTATAGTGGCATTTGCAAATGGTGATTTTATAGGTTTTTGGTACATTTTACTAATACTGATCTTACTATATAATGAATGAATTTCTTCTTGATTTTCTCATCTGTTTTGTTTACTTTAAAGTGGTTCTTCATGTTAGTTATACCTAGTGGCCATAATTAATTAGCCTGTACTTACCTTAACTTATATTTTACTATCAATACTTTACTGACAATACTTTTCAAAGATGTCAAAAGGGTGAATATTGACATCATGTGTAAGGACCAGGTGTTATGAGTGTGATGTGTAGGGACCAGTTATTATATAATGATCTAAGAAGTATGTGTTCTCATGGGGTGCATTGCCCATGTAATACATGATTAAAGGGGAAAAGAAGTGATGTTCTAAGTAAATGACAAGGCATAGTGACTAGGGGAAGTAAACGTGTGCTCAGGGTTATTTCCTACAAATAACAAGGGACCAGGGCCTTATGACACTTGATGGTGATGAAGGAAGTGTGATGATAAGGGGAACATTCATCTTCAGGTGGTAATCACACTGTTTTAATGTGATAAATGTGCACTGATGCTTAAAGATGATTGGTTGTCTTGTAATCATCAAAAAGGGTGAAAATTTCTATATGTATTTTTTATGATGAGCAACTAACTGCAAGGGGCCAGGTTCCTAGTTTGTCAAGATACAGTACAGTTGGTATGCATTGTCTGTACAATTTTGTCCTCCTGCGTAACAAACTTGCAGGTTCTATTTTGTACTAATTAGGAAAGATGGTTCAATGATCTTTTAGCCTAAATCATCACTCACCTATAAATTGAAAGAGATGTCACTCATGAAATGGGTTTTTATTCAAATCATCAAGAGAGAAAGAGAGACAACAAAAAACCACATTTCAATACTACTCAAGTTCTTAGCTATTTATGTGAGATTAAATTGAAATTGTTCTTGAGTGAGTATTTATTTTTAATCGAACTACTCATGTTATAAGAGTAGTGTTTTCTTTTGAGAGTGCTTAGGTAGAGTTACCTAAGTTTGTGATAATGATTAGAGTTAATTAATAGAGAGGGACCTTGGTATAGTTAACAAGATAAGCTTATAGTTGAGCTATTACAAGTAAAAGGAACCTAGAGGTAGGTTCATTAAAGGTTTTAATAAAGAGTTTGATTATAGTGGAAGTTCAGGTGCTCGTGAGGGCAATCCATGGCTTTTCCCTTCCTGGGTTTCCAAGTAAAGTTTTGTGAGATTTTACTTTCCCGTGCTGCCTTAATTTTGTAGCACCTCATAGTTACTTTCCTATTATTTTTCTTGTGACTGACTTTGAGGGACCTGGTCCCTCACTGTTTGTTGGAACCCCCAAGGGATCCAACAAAGTCCAACTATAATGTGGTGTACTCCACACCACGAGTCTCAGCAAGGCCCAAACCACGAAGCCTATCCTTACAAGAAATTAGAAACACATATGCATCTTCACCTGTAGCACTAGAAAACCTAGGAAGAGACAATATTAAGAATCTCCCAAATTCTTCAGCTCCTTGAAAGACATAGTAGGCTGGGTAACCACTTGTTGAACAACTACAGGTGTAAGAGGAACATCAACTTTGGGAGACATAACTACAAGTTTCACCCCTACCTTAGTACAACTTTGGTCAGTAGACTGTGCACGATAATACAACACACCACCAGTTATCCTCAAAAGTTGAATCAATGTATCTCTGAGTAATGAAAAGGGAATAAACCCTGGTAGGACCTGGGCTCTTCCCTGGCCTACCGCTGGATGTGGAAGAAGAATATCTTGATTAGGTGCAGGAATAGGGTATGGGGATGGTGTCCTATGTTGTCCCCTACTGGGGACACATCATGAGGTTGTCCATGACCTCTAGGTCATCCATGAACAGGAGTAGGATCACTAGGTTCGGTCTTGGACCCTCATCTCGTGCAACGTTAGCACGTGTCTTGGACATCTCCGAATGAGTGAAGACTAAGGAATACTTCTACAAAAATCTCATAATATTAGCACGATATGAGTGAAAAAAGTGAAGAACTTCAAAGAATGTCCCATATCCTCCTTAAGATAAGAAACAAATGTTAATATTCTGATCCGCTAGACTCTAATAGACACTTTCTCTTATACCAACAATACCCGTGAAACCTAGGCTCTAAAACCCCTAAGTCATGACCTAATTTACAATTCATGATGGCACCTACTAAACACTGCCAATAGGTAAGCCCAACAATAACCTAGAGCTAACACAATGGGTTAATTATTTAGGAAATACAAAACATAGACAAAATTCCATGAACAATAGTGAAAATATTAACAAAGTTTTCTAAAAAGGTAAATAATCATCATAAGAAACCAATCACGCAACCTGGTAGATCCTGTACAAGAGAATCTAATGTCAATAATTAAACTCAAAGTGCTCAAAATATAGTCAATACATATTTCTCAAATACTAAATACCAAATACTAGAGATAGATGAAAATAGGCATGTCAAACTCTATGAGCTCACCCTATCTCTATCAATCAATCACCGCTTGAGGATCAATCAATGATTATAGCAAGTACTCAAATATGCACCAAAAAAATATAGAATTGTTGTATGAATACCAAAACAATAGGTACTCACTACGTATCATCAGCCGAGTGAGCTAAATCATGATATAAGTATAATAAAGTGCAAGAAAACTTAAATAAGTCAAGTTAAAGAATCAAACCTAAATCATCTTCATCATCATTGCACAAAATTAGCAAATAAACTAAAATAATAGTAACGGCGTAACATAAAGAGATCAAACATGAGTAAACATAATTACAAAATTGACTTTCATACGCTAATTAGTGGAAAAAGTTAAGAACTTATCGCAACATCACATACTACTTGAGAATACACGCAAAGATAGAATGATTTACGCATGCATCATTTACACTATCCATCACCATAATTCAACCGTCGTCTCACAACTTATCACCATCTGCCATTATTCCACAAATAAACAATTTACCAACTATATTCCACAATATGCTAAGTATTCAATAATTTTCTCTAATCACTAGAAATATTCAACAAGTATCCACCATGCATGCACTAATCACCACTTATAAACTAGGCATCCTCTATCATTAACCATCATAACATTGACCAATATTTTTTTTAATACAATATTACAACTTGGAATATTTGTAATCATAAATTCAGAATTTGAGCCAAAAATAAGTATAATCAAGACTCAAAATCAAACCAGTCATAAATATAAAGAAGAATCGGAGTTGAACAGGCCATAAATATAAAAAAGACTCGAAATTGAACTAGTCATAAATATCATCAAGACTCAAAATTGAACTTGTCTTAAATATCATATCCATCTTTATAATAACATTATCAATAACATAAATAACAAAAGAATTAATTCTCAAATTCACCCACATAATTATTAAGTGTCAACATTACTCAAACTTTCCCAATAGGTCCTTTTCAAAAGTCTAATAAGCATAATGATTCACCAAATCTAGCATGTCATATCCTAAGCTAGGTTCAAAGTCCACTTCTACTCTTCGAGTTCTATTTTATGTAAAATCTCCCTGAACTAAGCTTAAGATATCTAATTTAACTTTTGGAACTCAAACAAACCTTAATTTACTATAAGATAGGAAATTCCCATAAACCATGAGTAACTAGGTCAATTTAAGTACTTAAGTCATTCTCATGCTAAGTAAGAGGTATGGAGTCCAATTCCTCTAAGCAAAAGGAAACAAGTTAAATGATTCAAGCTTACAGTATTAAGAAAAAGTTTAAGCTTCAAGTGTTCATAAAGTAAGGCAGATCAATCCTGAAACCATTCAAAGTATACCCGGAATATCCCATCTTCCATGTGTTCATCGCACTGGCCAACGACTTCCCGCAATAAATCCTATGGCTATTCTAGTTTCTGTGCCACTAGCACCATATTCTCATGGAGTTCAAGTGTGATGCCTTTAGGAATTTCAATCGCATCCAACCACCTGCTCTAAAGAGATTAATGTTGTGGTTCAAGCCGCAAGAATTCTAGATTCGATGCTTCAAGGATTCTTATGATGCAATGGGCTTCATGTTGTATCTCCCTAAAGGAATATCTGGCCATGACATCCAAGCTCAGGAAAAAATTTCACTCCTATGGAAATTTCTTATGTCTATACTCTCTCTGGAATATGAATATTATGAATCCCTGCGCTTTATTTTTTAGCCGAACATATACATTTCAAAGAAAATCTGGCCAAAAGAATGGGAAAATAGAACTTACAGATGATGGTCACCCCCACTGGGATGAGGTTCGATAAGCAATAAAACAATATCAGTCGCAGTATGAGATCATTAGAGATGAAGTCACTGGCTCCATCTAAATCATACGGCTGAAAGCTCCCCAACAGGAATGCGAAGATTTATCATTTAGAATAGTTACTTTACCACATCGATGAAGAGAAGCTTGGAAGGCCAAGAACGCCTCTAGAAGAAGCACACAATTGATTGTTGGATGGAAGAAGGATACGCGAGTCCATCTCCACCAGTACCATCCAATACTTCCTGAAAGATGATGACAAATAACATATGCAAGAAGTTGCTCTCTCCAGCGGGTTAGCCTTTCCAGTGGGTTACCCTCTCAAGTGGGTTACCTTTCTCAGTGGGTTACCCTATACTAAAGAGACAGAGAGGCAAAGAGGCATGGAAGACAGCCGAAAAAAGTAGCTAGGTGTCCAGGCAGCAGACCCCAAGCTTTCAAACATGAAAGGCAGTTTCATGACCATGTAGAAGGCACCCCATACGAAATCAAAGATTTTGTCAAATATCGCAGACACAGATCCTAACCTTTACAACATGATAGGTGACTCAAGATCATATAAATGGCAAGCCATAGGAAATCAAAGCTTTTAATCAATACGCCATATCTTTTCTATGACTGAGCTAGGCATCTATATAGACGATTTGATTTTTAGCTGCAAAGACTTCAAAACCCTTAAAAGGATGGCTTGACTTTAGAACTGGAAGCTACACATCAAGGATGGTTTGCTTTGGCAACAAAGCCTTCACAACCCAAAAAAGGGATGGCTTGACTTTGCCAGTCTTAGAACACATGAGATCCCTAGTCTCCTTAGTCCATAACTGTTCCATATTTGAATAAAATAGCTGTTAGAGTGGCTCTCCCTGCCCTGTTTCCCTCAAAACTACAGCAGAACAAAAGGTGTACTAAGGTATACCCTAGATCTACATGTTCTTTCTTCGATGTTGAATAATTTCAAAAATCTATGGAATAGACTAATCAAATTTCATTTCATATACATGGAAAGTAATTAGAAATCTACGTCGTATGGATAAATCCAAATTCATTTCATATAAATGGAAAGTAACTTTGGGGTGCCATAGTTGTCGTCGGAACAAGCTAGCACTTTGCAGTAGAATTTCCTTACTCCCCTACTCTGACCGAAAGGATAAAATTACCAATATTTTTGGAAAAGAGAAATCAAGAGCCAGAGAGTTTAGGAAACAAACATTTTCATTGATAACAGAGAGAAACTATACAAGAGGTTTTTAGGTAAAGAAAATAATTTAAGTAAAGCAAATGATGCCTCTAACCTAAACGCCTACACTTCCTTGTATAGGGGAAGAAATCAACAAGATAAGATAATATATGGATAAACATGAAATAAAATATTTCATCCCTATCCTAACAGCGAAGGGATAGGCATTATCCGTTAATAAGGATAAGTATTATCCTTTTGGAAAGGATAAGAATTATCTGTTATGACTAGATAGTCCTTATATTTGTTCACACTAGGCCCTACTAACATGTGGGGTCCAAATAAAAACAAACTATGTTATTAGTATATGACATCATGTGCAATCAGGTGAGTCAGAAGCTTACAAGAAGATGCATCTACAACTTCATAGGCATCATGCAAGCAAGTGGATAAGCTCTGTGTATTTGAAATTACTGAGTGAGTAGCTTTAAAAACCAATCATAAAGGGTAACCCACTAAGGAGGGTTTCCTTGTAGAGGAGGATAACCTGCTAGAAAGGGTAACCCACTGGCGAGGGTAACCCACTGGCGAGGGTAACCCACTGGCGAGGGTAACCCATCTGATAGGGTTTTCTTGGAGAAGAGGGTAACCCACTAGAGTGGGTAACACACTGGAGAGGGTAACCCACTGGAAAGGGTAACCCGCTAGAGAGGGAAACTTCTTGCATATGTCATCTGACGTCATCTATCAGGTAGTGTTTGATGGTGCCGAAGGCGGTGATCTTGCGTATCCTTCTTCCATCCACCAATCAATTTTGTAGTTCTGCCTAAGTCGTTCTTGGATTTCCAAGATTCTCTTCATCGATATGGATAAGTGACTCCTTCTGTATGATGAATGTTCACATTCCTGTTGGGGAGATTTCAACTGCATGCCTCTGATGGAGCCGGTGACTTCATCTCTAGTTATCTCGTACTGCGACTGATGTTTCTTTTCTTCTTATCGAACCTCATCCTAGTGGGGATGAACGTCATCTGTGTAGTTCCATTTTCCCTATTCCTTTGGCTAGATTTCCTTCGAAATACTTTTGTTCTACTAAAAAATAAAGCATTGGGCTTCATAGTATTCATCTTCCAGAGATAGTATGGACATGGAAAAGATACAAAGGAGTGAAATTCTAACTGAGGTTGGATGTTGTAGCCCGTGACTTATATTAGGTGATGCAACCTGAAGACCATTAAATAGTAGATATCCTTGAAGCATCGAATCCAGTATTCTTGCAGCTTAAACAAAAATATGAATAACTTCAGGGAATGTTGGATTCGATTAAAATTCCTGAATACATCACACTTGAACTCCATGAGAATATAGTACTGGTGACACAGATAACAGAATAGCATCAGGAGTTCTTGCTGGAAGTCGTTGGACAGTGTGATGAACACATGGCAGATAAAATTGCTTCAAGATGGATCCGCCATACTTTTTGAATAGTTAAAGCTCATAAAAGGTCCTTCTTTATAGAAGGATGGATGGATCAAAGAGATCCACATATTTGTTAAACAGATCGGGAGGGTAATCTGCTCGCCCAGAAGATAGTATCCCTACTATATTTTGCATGAGTATTTGACTTTCCTAGTGCTTGTTGTCTTCGTCGTTGCTAGATATTAGTTAGATATCATTGGCCAGTGCAATGAACACATGACAGATGGAACTTCTTTAAGATAGATCCGCCATACTTTCTGAACAGTAAAAGCTCATAAAAGGTCCTTCTTTCTTGGAGGATGGCTAGATCAAAGGGATCCATATATTTGTTGAATAGATCTGGAGGGTAATCTGCTCGCTCAGAAGATAGTATCCCTGCTATCTTTAGCATGAGCATTTGACTTTCCTTGTGATGGTTGTATTCTCCATTACTGGATATTAGTTAAAGATCATTGGCGTAGATGTCACCTTCTTCATCATATACGTCTATGGAGAAGAGGGTGTCCTCCATTGGTTCATCTTTCAGTGAGAAAACTGATTCGAGGTCATCCTCCATGATGAGATAGATTCCCGCATAATTTTCTATCTCTTCAAAGAGGTGGCGGAGTACTTCATCTTCTTAGCATGAGGACAGTTTCTGGTAAAGTGGCCAGGCTTTTTACCGAAGAAGCAACCATCATCTTTCTTCTTGTAGCTAGTTGGGCTCCTATGTCTGAAGTACCTGGTTCACCAGGTAACCCTACTCCTATCATCGAGAGACCTTGGAAGTTTGAACCTCCTGAACAACAGCCACCTTTTTATGCTCATCTTGCAGCAAGGTCAAAAGAAGTCGGACTTGGTGACGAAGTCATATTTGTTGTAGGCTCAATTGAGGACTAGATTATTTGTGACTATTTACTTCAGCATGGTCCTCTTGATGCATTTACTGTCCAGAGCCTAGAAGATGGCCTGCCGAATATAGCCTATTTGTGGGACGGTTATAGACTTGATGTTTTTCTCCACAATCATCATCGTGTGGTTGGATAACATCATCGGCAGTTATGATACAAATTCTTACTTCAGGCTGGGATCCCTGCCCAACTCAAAGTAGATCTTTCGTATCCTCTAGAAATTGATATCGATGGCATTTCTGTTGAATGATAGACACTTCATCTCGAAAATCTATTATCGGAGCTCTAATTCCTCTAGTTTGTGTCTCCGTAGAATACCTCATGTACGATCCTGATGATGAATTCAAAGTCCTGGGATGTCAGATATGTGTTCTTTTTTGAAATCCCCAGAGCGTTCTACCAGTCTCTGAGTATGCCCGAGAATATAGATGTGAACTCTGAGAATCTCATGTATTTCTCCTGCTCGGCCTGATTCTTTGTCGCCATCCAAGTGTAGAAGTCCTGGATCTACTGGGGCCAGGCTGAAATTTTTATGTCGTCGAGGGCGAAGGTGTGAAATCTGGTTCCCACGGTCTTTCTTCCTGGTGTACCTGTATCTAACATTCTTTCTTGGATTGGATCGTCCGTTATCCCATCTAGTTCATTGACAACCATGAAGACCTCTGGTTCATTGGAATGGTTCATGTATATCGGTGGATAGTCTTTTTCTGGAGATTCAATTGAGGATTCAGGAGTATCTTCAACATATTCTCGTGAATCAACAGACTCTTCACTGTCCTTCACATACCCATCAGTTGGAAATTTATATCCAGTGTTGGAGTATGCCTCCGCATCAGAGGAATCTCCTTTACTCAAAGTAGGATTAGTAGGATCAGCATCCTAGATCTGTTCATTGCACCTCAGAGATTATTAAACTGGATCAAGGACTGTTATGGCTTGTGGATATGGGATGGTATTGTCATCGATGTTCAAGCTATACAAATTTGGGACTAGATGATCTGAATCGATATCTATATCACGATGGTACAAAAACCACTGGTGTTTGAAAAGACCATCTTTCAGCAAGGCATTCAATTCTTAATCTTCATGTTGAACTTCTGGCTTTTGGATTATCAGATTGTTATCTAGGAATGTGATGTCGTAGTCTGAGATAATTATGGTCCCTTTGTCTGTGTCGGACTCCATTTTTCTCTTAGTCTACTTTTGAGTTTTGTTGGCTTTTCTCTAGGCAGCGATGGCATCTTTCCTATCCCATACATGATTGGAAATATCAAACTCCCTTTATTTTTTAGAATCTAGGGATATCGGCATATGGGACCTCAAAGTAGGTGTGGGAAAGATGTTGCTCATTTTTAGCAGAGAATATGCATGTGGCGACTTAGGAAACAAGGATGCCTTTATTAGTGAGATATGGGTTATCTGGGGCTAAAACCTTCCGTATCTCAGCTATTTGATTTTTTCTTTTAGAGAATACATTTTATTCTATTGTTTGTCAAAGAAATGAGACATCGAAGAACCTGGCGGATAATTATCATATTGCATGTATTGGAGCCTGAGCTCTAACTGGCGGATAAGTCCATCATGCTGAGTCGATGCTTGTTCTGCTCTCTTGTCCATTCCTTCAACTTCGCTCCCCAACTTATTCTAAGAGTAAGCAATATTCTTCATAGCTTGGTTAATGCTGGATAGCGTCCTATTTTGGCACATGGCATTTTTAAATTGCCAGTTGAGTGTTGCTTTAGTGTCGTTGAGGGGAATCTTTTCTTCGGATGGCAGGATAACAATTTTTTCTAGTATCTTTGGAGAGTGGATCGTGTTATAATTTTTGAAGGGTTTGTTTGGAGAGAAGTCATCTGAGTAACTGGTGCCAGAATGATACATCATGAATAGTTTGGTAGCGGACTAGTTTTCTTTGGTTTTAGTGGTTTTTGTCTTGTGGTGGAGAGGATGAGGTGTCCCCTTAGCATAGGTGGCATCAAAAATTTGACTTCCATGGACAATGTCCACAGAAAGTACATCGCGCAACATGGTTTATTGGCCTTCATTATCGAAGTGGTGTATCCAATCATTCTCTTCCATACAGCTGTCTATGAGCAAGGGCATGAACCCCAGGTAGTCTGTCAAACTTTAGCCTTCTAATAGAGGGATGTCATTGGAAAGTTGATACATGTTGATTGAGAAGGTGGTTTTAGGAGGCTACTTTAGGTGTGAGTAGTTGAAGCTAATCGTGACGGTGTTGCCAATCCTTCTGGCAAAGGTTGGCTCCTTGGACTAGAGATGTTAAGGATAGTCTCTCAACTTCTCATAGTTTGTGATGCATGAATCTAGGAGTACTTTCACAAGTTCATCTCAGGGTATCTCCCTTGGCATCTAGATACACTAAGTGGTTCCGTTGGTGGAATCTATATTCAAGAACAAAGCATAGCCGCCACCTAGAAGTGATAGATCCATAGCATGATTCTAAACCCGCCAAGCTACTTGGTAGTGAAAAGTTTCCTGGATGGCATCTCTAGACTGTGTAGCTCCGAGTATTTGGTATTGGATCTTCAATGCCTCCATTAGATATGGATCATAGAGGGACATATTAAAGTTGGGGAATATAGTGATAAAGACTATCCCGACGTTCAGTGTAATTTCTAAAGATCCCAAGTTGGATTGTTTGTATTAGTTATACCTGGTATCAATAAGGTAAAAATGTGCAATCATGGGCTGGCCTTTTCTTCCATGATATGACAACGCAACCCTAACAGCACCAAAGTGAATATGGGTGAAGCCTTGGTTCCTCCACTGTCTTGGAAAATCTTGCGGCATCTGTAGAGTGGTGAACTGTTCCTCCTGAGTTGGAACAATAGGATGCTGGTCTAGTTTCGAGGTAGCAACTTATTCTTCAACTCATTTCGATCTGTGCTAAACCAAAGAATGGATATGCAGCCATGGATTACATGCCTTTTTCTCAAAGGCAGAGTAATGGTTTAGGAGAGGTAGAACACTAACTCTGACAATTAAAATGAAACTATGACTCTAATATGTAAAGGAAATGAGTAGTAAAACATGGAAACAAAAACTAAGGACGGATATAAGTGTAGTAGTTTGGACAAGTGAAGATTAAAAACAAAAGAAAATAAAAATGTAAAGTTGGCTCACGCATTTGCAATCAGCAGAGGTGGATGCAAACTCCTTCTTCCTCCTGAACTACGGGAGTGGAGATACAAAATAGACGGGGAGGCAGAGGGGCATGGAAGAATGACGAAGAGAGAGCAGCCAGGCTGCTAGGCAGCAGACCCCAAACTTTCCAACATAAAAGGCGGTTTCACAACCATGTATGCGGCAAGCCATATGAAATCAAAGCTACGCATCAAGGATGGTTTGCCTTGACAGCAAAGCCTTCACAACCAAAAAAGGGGATGGATTTACTTTGCCAGTCTTATACCACATGAGATCCCTTGTCTCCTTTGTACCCAATTGTTCCATATTTGTCTAAAATGGGTCTTACGTTGGCTCTCCCTAGCCTGTTGCACTCAAAATGTCCATAAAACAAAAGGTGTACTATGGAAGACCCCAGAGTGCGTGTTTTTTCACAGATATTGATTCTTTTCGGAAATCCATGGCATGGACAAAGACAATTTCGTTTCATATACATGGAAAACACTTAGACATCTATGTTGTATGGACAAATACAACTTTGTTTCATATATATGAAAAGTAACATCGGGGTTCCATCATTGTCATCGCTACATGCTAGCACTTCATCGTAGTATTTAATTACACCCTACTCCGACCAAGAGCAAATGATCTAGGTAGAGAAAATAATCTAGGTAGAACAAATGATGCCTCTAGCCTAAAGACCTGTTCTTTCTTTTATAGAGGAAGGAATATTACTAGCTAAGCTAAGCTACGAATAAACATGAAATAGAATAGTACATTCCTATCCTAACAGCTTAGGGATATGCATTATCCGTTAATAAGGATAAGTCTTATCCTTTTGGAAGGGATAAGAATTATCTGTTATAACTAGATATGCCTTATCTTTATTTACACTGGGCCCTACTAACATGTGGGGGGGGAGGGGGAATAAAACAATGTTGTTGGCATGTGACAGCATGTGCAAGTAGGTGAGTTAGCAACTTGCAAGTAGGTGCACCAGCAGCTTCACAGGCATCATGCAAGCAGGTGGATAAGCTCCTTGTCTTCGAAGTAGCTTAGTGAGCAGCTTCAAAAACCCATCTGAATGGGTAACCCACTGAAGAGGGTTTTCTTGGAGAGAAGGGTAACCCACTGGAAAAGTTAACCCACTAGCGAGGGTAACCCATCTGACAGGGTTTCCACAGAGAGGAGGTTAACCCATTGAGAAGGGTAACCCACTGGAGAGGGTAACCCACTGGGAAGGGTAACCCACTAGAGAGGGTAACTTTCTTACACATGTCATCTTACGTCATCTTTTAGGTAGTGTTGGATGGTGCCGGTGGCAATGGGCTCGCGTATCCTTCTTCTATCCACCAATCTACTTTGTGATTCCAATATATTTTTGGAATGTATTTGCTTTGCTGTTTAATGAAACATTGTTATTTACAACATTCATCTTCAAGAGAAAGAGTGGTATCAAGAAATTTCCAGAGTAGTGAAAATTCCAACTTAGCTTGAACTTCATGGGGTATGATTCCTACCAGATGATACAACATAAAGACCGTTGCATCACAGGAATTGGTGAAACATTGAATCCTGTATAACATAAATCTTTTTGAAGCTGGTTGGATTCGATCAAAATATGAAAAAACATAACACTTAAACTCCATAATGGTATAATAGTTATGGAAAATGTAGCAGAATATTAATAGGAGTTCTTGTTGGCACTCATTATCTAGTACAATAAACACATAGAAGAAGACATATCTTGGATGTTCTCCAAATAGCTTCAGGATGGATTTTTTTACTTTTTAAATGCTTGAATCTGGTTGAAAGTTTGACATTCTCGGAAGATAGATGAATCTGAAGGATCTATATATGTGTTTAACAGATCTAGAGAGCAATCTGATATTTTTGAAGATAATATTCCTGATGTGGTGGGCATGAAAAATTGAATGTCCAATTTCTGGTCGTCTTGTACGGTGATGGATATCAGGTAGGGATCAGCTGCATCAATATCTCTTGATTCTTCACAAGCCTTTGCGGAGAAGAGGGTGTCCTCCGTTGGCTCTTCTTCTCGCTAGAAGACCAATTCAAGGTTGTCGTCTTCATCGAAATAGATTCTAGCATGATCAGCTATTTCTTTAGAGAGGTTGAAATCATCTTTCGACGTCTTGAGATGAGGACAACTTATTGAAAAATGACCAGGATATTTGGAGATAAAGATCCATCAATTTTCTTCTTGTAGTCTGCTGGGCTTCTTTCTCTAAGATACCTGGTTTGCCTGACTACCTTTGTCGTGTCATCTGGAGGCCTGGGTAGTTTGAATCTCCTGAACAACATTTGTCGCTGGGATCTCGTCTGATGGCTTGAACAGGGACAGTCGGACTTCATAACAATATCATTCTTATCGTAATGAGAATCAAGACTTGGGTAGTTCTTAATAGTCTGCTTCAGTACAGATCTCTTCTTGAATAGACTATTCAAGGTCTAGAATGATGGACTTCCTGTAGCTCGCATCGCTGCATAAGTCTTCTTGAAGGATTCTGTTGTTGGCGGCAAAGTCTTAGAATGTAAGATAACTATTTTTATCCACAATCCCAAGTGTATTCCACAAGTATGTGAGGATTTTGGAGAATCTGGATGTGCAGTTTGACAGTATCACACATCATCCTTTTTCAGTCGGATTCTTCATCGTCATGAAAGTTCTGAAGTCCTAAGGTAGGTATGGAGTCGAAGCAATAGTTTTCCTTGCGTCGGTCATTGGTTCTTGCCTTCTCTCTGGGACTGGGTCACTAACTAGTTGGTATTGCTCGGAGATTGGTTGAGAGACCGTTACTTTGATAGAGTGTTTCTCTATCATAGACGGACATTCCTCCTTAGGCAATTAGATTGATTATTGTGAAGCATCTTCGTCGCTCTTGACACATTCATTAGTAAGGAGGTCTTTTTTGATAATAGATTACTGTCTACTAATGAAGGATTTTGGTTGGTCAATGAAGATGTCCCCAGATGTCCCCTTCTCAATGCTTAAAGCAGATTTGGGAATGTCTTCTACAACATTCTGAGAATCATCAAGATCTTAAGGACAAGGCATGGAGGTTCGTGCTTTCCTCATCGACTTTGTGGACTTGGAACATCCTTTTCCAAAGTGTCCTTTGTAATGGAAGATAAAGCATTTTTCCTTGTCTATATCTTTCTTGTTAGAGGATTCGACATCTGTACTAATAATTAATTTTTTGTCCCGCGGTTTCTTTTTTATGGACCGTCTGAACTGCATGTATCTCTTGTGCCTTGCCAAATGTCTCGATATCTAAGGAGACCCTTCTACCTTGAGATCTAGATTATCATGTTTATCATCATAGTGGAAAGATTGGGAAAATTTATCCAACATGGTGTTGTCGAATAAAGTTTTACCATGCTTCTCTAAAGGATGGGAGCCTGTATTATGTGATGACTCTTTTTTCATAATCCCATCATCCTTTGGAACAACAAAACTTGTGTTAACTTGATTGAGGTGGATCAAGTCATCAGCCTTGCCAATGTTCTTTAGAAGGTACTACTTCGGAGAGACCTGTTCGACGTTATGGGATTCCTCATATAGAATCTGTAAGTGAACATCTGAAGTGGTGGAATCTCGTTCAAAGTTTTTGATCATCATATGTGCCGGATCAACTTTGTTTTCCTGCAATCGATAATCAGGATAATAATCTAGTGATGCTCTCTGAATAGAATCAACCTCTGATAGATGATTCATACTGCGTATGCAACCTCTGGATCTCAAAATTATCAGCTGAGACTACAGTAACTGGACGATGGTCGATAGAAGCATGCATCAATACAATATTATAAATATCATATGTAACCCAATTAGAACATCTTATTCTCTCGACCTTGTTGACCATTTGTGTCATGGCATCTCTCTTTATCTGTTCATCTTCTTAAGTTAAAGTGTATTGCATGGATGAATGAGGTGAGAATAGTTGTCCCAATTCTTGTGAAGTACTCTGGACTTTCGTCATGAGGCGCAAACATATTCCCTTTGGGATGTCATGGCATCTTTCCTTTCCCATACAAATATGGCGATGTCGAACTCATCCTATTCATCTGTGAAAGCTAGGGAAACAGTGTTGGCACAGATGGATGAGGTGGGATAGTTCAAAAGGGTTGGACCAAACCACGTGAAGGATATGTTTTGGGAAATACGATCGATTTTTAGGAATTTAGGAGTTTAGCATAATCGTATTTCAAAAAGTGGATCTGTTCTTCCAACGAGGCCATTTCTCTCCGTTATTGGTAAAGAAAATATAATATAAAGGATCTAAGTGGGTATTTTTCATACTAAATAACTTATAGCCTAATTTCTAATGCTCTGATTAGTATGAAATGTTGAGGGGCAGTTGAAGCACCTTTCGATTGGATAACAGATGGAAATTTTGGAGCTTGGGTCTGGTTATCCTCTTTTGATGGGTAAGCATCTATGTGACTGGATCTAGAGAAAGGCTTTAGGATCATTTCAGGTTGAGTAGTCTCAGCCCCCCTTATTCTGTAGATTCTATAGTTACAATCAGTCTTCCATCGGTAATGTCTTGAGAAAGGGCATTTGCACCACACCAAACTATGACCTTTATGATTGAAGTTCTTTTCCAAATCCTATTATCATAAAGCCAGTGAGGAATATAAGGGTGGTATCTGGGTCCTTTACATCCAAAAAATCATCAGTTGTGTTGTGCATGGTGATGTAGAAGGTTGTTTTTGGTGGACTTTTGGGATAGTGGTTGTCGAAATCATAAGTGGGGCTGAGAGGTTGAGTATAGGCTCTCAAATTCTCATATTTAGTGACCCATGAAGCTACGATAGTGCTGACTAGTTTATCTCTAGATATGTTTCTCGGAATCTTGTTGCGCTCTATGGTTTTATCTGTAGCATCAATTGTCAAGAACAGAGAGTTCTTGGCACTTGAAGGAAGTAGGTTAATTTCATGGTTATGAACACGCCAATCTATCTTAAATTGAGAGTTTCCTAATCGTCATCTCTGTCATATTGAGCATCAAGAATCTGAACCTGGACCTCCAACGCCTGCATTAAATGTGGATCAGCTAATGGCATGCTGAAGTTGGGGAACATGGTGACAAAGACTGTACCATCATCTAGAATAATCTCCGATGTACTCAAATTTGCATGTTGGTACTTATTGAATAAAGTATCAAGAAGAGAAAGATGTGCCAGCGAAAGATGTGCCACAACTGGCCGGCCTTTTCTCTCCTGATATGTCAAACCAATTCATACAACACCAATATGGAGATGAGTAAATCTAAGACTTTCCCATTGTTGTGGAAAGTCCTCCTGCATCTGTAGTGATATAAACTGTACCTCTGGAGTTACCAGAATAGGATACTAAACAAGTGGTGTTGCAGCAACATATTCCTTAGCTCTCTTTGTGTTTTCTTGGACCATAGAATGGATCTTCATCATAGGATTGCATACCTTTCTAGCAACAACTGAATAGGGGTTTTGTAAAGGTGAGGTACACATCCGTTGTTGAGATGGTAACACCTATACTTCTTATGTATAGTCAAGGTTACATGACAACGTATCATTAGGAGTGGTTGACATATTTACCGTGACAACAAGATTATATTAACTTGACGAGGACTTTGTGGTAGAAATATTTTTTGCTTTTTTGTACTATGTATACTCAATGTATTTTTTCTATAGATCTATGGAAGACTCAATAAAATGAAATTCTTTTTGTGTTTTTATGGATTGACTCTATATATTTTTGCTAAAAATCTAGGGATAAGACACGATTATTAATTGTTCTAAAATCTAAGAAAAGAAACTATGACTCGATTATTTACAAGATGCAGAATACAATAGTTTGAAAACACTGACTCTGATAATTAAAATGAAACTATGACTCTAATATGTACAGGAAATGAGTAGTAAAACATTGAACTTAAAACTAAGGATGGACCTAGGAGTAGTAGTTTGGATAAGTGAAGAGTAAAAACAAAAGAAAATAAAAATGTAAAGATGGCTCACGCGTTTTACATCAGCAGAGGTGGATGCAAACTCCTGCTTCATCCCGACCTTCAAGAGTTGGGATGGCTCTGATACCAAATAGACATGGAGGCATAGGGGTACGAAAGACTGTCGGAGAGAGCAACCAGGCTACTAGGTAGTAGATCCCAAACTTTCCAACATGAATGGTGGTTTCACGATTATGTAGGCGGAAGGCCATACAAAATCAAAGTTTTTGTCAAACACCACAGACACAGAGCCTAATCTTTCCAGTATGACAGGTGATTCACGACCATATAGGCGGCATGCCATAAAAATCAAAGCTTTTAATCGACACACCACAGCTTTCCTATAATTGAGATACACATTCGTATAGATGGATTTCCCTTTGTCCACAAAGCCTACAAAACCCTTAATAGGATGGATTGACTTTGGAACTTTAAGCTACACATCAAGGATGGTTTGCCTTGGCAACAAATCCTTCACAACAAAAAAGAGGGATGGCTTGACTTTACAAATCTTAGAACACATGAGATCCCTTGTATCCTTAGTACAAAACTATTCTGTATTTGCCTAAAATGGGTCTTATGGAGTCTCTCCTTGGCCAATTTTCCTCAAAATAGCCACAGAATAAAAGGTGTACTAAGGAAGACCCTAAATCTTCGTGTTCTTTCTCAGATATTGAATCTTTCTGGAAAGATACAGCATAGACTAATCCAATTTCGTTTCATATACATGGATAGCACTTAGACATCTACGTCGTGTAGACAAAGCCAACTTCATTTCATATATATGGAAAATAATTTTAGGGTGCCTTAATTTCCATTGCAATAAGGTAGCATTTTGTCGTAGTATTTCCTTACCCCCTACTCCAACCTAAAGGATCGAAGTATCCATCCATTTGGAAGAAAGAAAGTAATAGCAAGTGATTTTAGATAATAAACATTTTCATTGATAACAGAGAGAAACTATACCAGAGGTTTTCAGATAAATCAAATGTTGCCTCTAACCTAAAGGACTAGGCTTCCTTTTATAGAGAAAGTAAGCTTCCTAGCTAAGATAAGATACTAAAAAACATGATATAAAATATTACATTCCTATCCTAACAGCTAAGTGATAGGTATTATCCATTAATAAGGATAAGTCTTATCCTTTTGGAAGGGATAACCATTATTTATTATGACTAGATAAATCTTTATCTTTATTAGCACCGGGCCATTCTAAAATATGGGGGGCCTAATAAAAATAAAACAAACTATGTTGTGGTTTGTGATAGCATATGCAAGTAGGTGAGTCAGTAGCTTGCAAGCAGGTGCATCAGTAGCTTTACAGGTATCTTGCAAGTAGGTGGATAAGCTCAAGCTCCTTGTCTTCAAAGAAGCTTAATGAGAAGCTTTAAAAACCCATCTAAAAGGATAACCCGTACAGGATGATTACTTTGGATAGGAGGGTAACCTACTAGAAGGGGTAACCCATTAGATAGGGTTTCCTTAGAAAAGAGGATAATCCACTGAGAAGGGTAACCCACTGAAGAGGGTAACCCACTGGAAAGGGTAACACACTGGAGAGGGAAACTTCTTGCACATGTCATCTAACGTCATTTTTTAAGAAGTGTTGGATGGTGCCGGTGGCGATGGACTCGCATATTCTTCTTCCATCCTTCAATCAATTATGTGCTTCTGTCTTGGGCGTTCTTGGCCTTCCAAGCTTCTCTTCATCGATCTGGTGAAGTAACTCCTTCTGAATGATGAATTTTTGCATTCATGTTGGGGAGCTTTTAGCCATAATCATTTTGATGAAGTCGGTGAATTCATCTCTAGTGATCTTGTACTACAGTTGTTATTGTTTTGCTTCTCTTCGGACCTCATCCCAGTGGTGATGACCATCATATACGTAGTTCAATTTTCCCCATTCCTTTGGCCAAATTACCTTCGAAATGCATCTATTCTATTGAAAAATAAAGCGTTGGGCATCATAGTGTTCATCTTCCAGATAGAGTATGGACATGGGAAATTTCCATAGGAGTGAAATTTTTGGTTAAGCTTAGATGTCATGGTATGAGATCCTACAGGGCAATGCAACATGAAGACCATTGCATTTTAGGAATCCTTGAAGAATCGAATCCAGTATTCTTGCGGTTTAAACCATAGCATGAATCTCTTCAGCGTATACGATTGGATTCGATAAAAATGCCTAAAGGAATCACACTTGAACCCCATTAGAATGTAGTGTTGGTGCCACAAATACCAGAATAGCCACAGTAGTTCTTGCGGGATGTCATTGGACAAATCGATAAACACATGCAGAAGGGATATTTTCGATGTACTCTAAACGATTTTAGGAAGGATACAACATACTTTTTGTACACTTAAATCTTGTATAAAGTCCTTATTTCTTAGAGGATGGATGGATCAAAGGGATCCATATATTGGTTAAACAGATCTAGAGGGCAATCTACTAGCCTAGAAGATAATATCCATGTCGTATTTAGCAGGAGGATTTGATTGGTTTGGTGCTGGTTAATTTTGTTGTTGATGGATATGAGGTAGAGATCATCAGTGTAGATGTTGCCTTCTTGTTTATATATATCTATAGAGAAGAGGGTTTCCTCCATTAGTTCTTCTTCCAGTGATAAGTCTGATTTGAGGTCATCCTTTGTGCTGAGATAAGTTCATGCATGATCGACTATCTATTCAAAGAGGTAGATGGAGTCCTTTGACTTCTTGGCTTGAGGAAATGTTTGGGTGAAGTGGCCAGGATTTCTGTAGATTAAACTACCATCGTCTTTCTTCTTGTAGCTGGCTGGACTCCTCCTTCTGAAGTACCTAGTTTGCCAGGTAACCCTACTCCTGTCATCAGGAGGACTTGGCAGTTTGAACCACCAAAAAAGAAGTTGCCTTTTTGTGCTCATCTTGCGGCGAGGGCAGGACCACTCAGACTTGGTGATGAGATTTTCTTTGCAACAGGCTCGATCGATTACTAGATTTTTTTTATGATTTTCTTCAGCATGGTCCTCTTGATACATATACTATCCAGAGTCTTGAAGATGTCTTGCCGGATGTAGCCTATTTGTAGCACGGTTATGGAATTGAGCTTCTCCTCTATAATCATCATTATGTGGTTTTCTAGCATCATCGACGATGATGATGCAAGGTCTTTCTTTAGGATGGGATCCCCTCCCAACTCAATGTCGATCTTTTCTATCCTCTGGAAGTTGATATTGATGGAATTTATGTCGAATTATAGAAGCTTCATCTTGAAAAGCTATCGCCTGAGCTTCTCGTGCCTCTGGCCTACATCTCTGTATAATACATCATACAGGATCCTAATGTTAAAGGCAATGTCCTGGGATGTCAGATATGTGTTCTTTTCTGAAATCTCAAGATCGTTCCACCAGTCTCTGAGTATGCTGGATAATCTGGATGTGAACTCTAAGAGTATCATTTATTTCTCTCGCTCAGCTTGATTCTCCATTGCCATTCAAGTGTAGAAGTCATGGATCTGTTGGGGACAGGATGAAATCTTTATGTCGTCAAAGGTGAAGGTGTGAAATCTGGTTTCTACGATCTTTGTTGCCGATGTACCTGGATCTAGCCTTCTTTTTGGCATTGGATCATCTGTTATCCCATCTTGGTTGTCAACGACTTCGGAGACCTCTAGTTCCTTACACTGGTTCATGTATGTTGGTGGAATATATCTTGGTGGATTGTCTTCTTCTACTATAGATTCAAGATTGGTTGTATTAGGTTTATCAGTATGTGCTAGATCATCATCAGTAACATCAGAATCTTTCATCTTCATTGGAGCATAAACAGATGAAACCTTTGCTTCTTCTATTTCTTCAGTGTATATTCCATTATCGATTTCAGAACATACATCCATAGTGTTAGTGGTGGATGGGTGTTTTTTCTCTCCCTCAGTTTAAAATCCAAAGATATCATTGAGGACTTTTGAAAATTCTTCTTCTAGGCTATTCTTCAGAACTTGCTGAGTAATGGTATTCCTAGAATTAACAACATCAGACTGAGAGAAAACTTGAATTGGGATGATGGAGTTGTCCTTCGTAAGACCATTGTTCTACAGAAGACATTTTATGGTGGATGTCCATACTTCATCTAGTCGCTCTTTGAATTGTGCTGCTATAATTTGGACCTCAGAGTCCTTGTCCATAGTAATGAGATCCTGGGTAAGATAAGCATGTCTTGTAATTGACTTATTAGCGTATTGTGGAGCCTATCTGGAATACTTTATTTTTTTGACCTCATTTTGTGCCATCCTGGCTTCCTTTTGAGCTGTCATGTCATCCTACCTTTTCCAAATGAACTTGGCAATGTCAAACTCCTTCTATTCCTCTTTTAGGGATGGAATGAATAAATTTGAACATAGTGGAGAGGTGGAAAAAGGCTGACTTTGTCCTTGTAAAGAAAATGATCTAGGAAATACGATGTCTTTTTTGGCATGTCTGTATTTCAGAAGATGGATTTTTTCCACCAATGACTTTTCTCTCCTTTGTTGGTCAAGAAAATATAGTATTAAGGACCTTAGCGGTCATCTTTCAGACTGAATAGCTTGTAGCTTGATTTCTAGTGTTCTTATAAGTATGGCATGTTGAGTTGATGCTTTTGGCTCCTCTTATCCAACAGATGGAATAACAAGTGCTGATTTTGGAGCATAGCTTTGGTTATTCCTTCTGGGTGGGTAGTCTGGATGGAATGTATATTTGGAATTGGAACTAGTTATAGATATCATGAACATTGGGGGTTCAGGATTAGGATCTTATCTGGAGTCGGAGGCTCTACCTTGTGATGGACAGGGAAATGGTGGCCATTATTGTGATTTGTAGGAGACTTCAAATGTGTGAGCATTGTTTCGGTGGTCTCTTTCATCCAAAGCCAATTTCTCTATTCATGGAAAGTACTTAGACATCTACGACCTGTGGACATAGCCAACTTTATTTCATAAACATGGAAAGTAACTTTGGGGTGCCATTGTTGACGTCATAACAAACTAGCACTTCAGCATAGTATTTCCTAACCCCCTGCTCCGACCCAAAGGTTCAAAGTACCCATCCCTTTGAAAGAGAGAAAGCAAGAGCAAGAAATTTTAGCCAACAAATATTTTCATTGATAGCAGAGAGAAACTATACAAGAGATTTTTATGTAAAGCAAATGATCTAGGTAGAGAAAAATGATGCCTATAACCTTAAGGCCTAGGATTCCTTTTATAGTGAAAGGAACCTTACACGCTAAGCTAAGCTACGGATAAACATGAAATAGAATATTACATTCCTATCCTAATAACTAAGGGATAGACATTATCCGTTAATAAGGATAAGTCTTATTCTTTTGGAAGGGATAAGCATTATTTGTTATGACTAGATAATCCTTATCTTTATTCACACCGGGCGCTACTAACATGTGGGGGCCAAATAAAAGAAAAAAAAATCTATGTTGTTGGCATGTGACAGCATGTGCAAACAGGTGAGTCAGCAGCTTGCAAGAATATACCTCAGTAGCTTCACAAGCTTCTTGCAAGCAGGTGGATAAGCTTCTCTTCTTTGAAGTAGCTGAGTCATCATCTTCAAAAACCCATCTGAAAAGGTAACCTACTGAGGAGGGTTTCCTTAGAGATGATGGTAACCCACTGGAAAGGGTAACCCACTGGCGAGGGTAACCCATCTTATAGAGTTTCCTTGGAGAGAAGGGTAACCCACTGGGAAGGGTAACCCACTGGGAATGGTATACCGCTGAAGAGGGAAATTTTTTTGCATTTTTCATCTGGTGTCATCTTTCAGGCAATGTTTAATGGTGCCGGCAGTGGTGATCTCTCGTATCCTTCTTCCATCCACCAATCTAATCTGTTCTTCTGCATGAGGAGTTCTTGTCCTTCCAAGCTTCTCTTCATCCATGTGGAGAAGTGGATCTTTCTCATGGGTTAATCTTTCCATTCCTGTGGAGGAGCCTTTATCCTTATGAATGTGGATTCATTTTTTTTGGACTCATACGGTGGCTGGTATTCTATTGTTATTCATTGGACTTCATTATTGGGGCAGTTTTTTATCTTCTGAATGCATCTGGTTTGCTAGACAGTGAAGTATTGTTCTTCACAGAATTCATCCTCAAAAGTAAGAATCAAATTACGAAATTTCAAGAGAAATAAAATCTCCGACTGGGCTTGGACTTCATGGCCTGTGATTCATACCAGGAAATACAACATAAAGACTGTTGCATCGCAGGAATATTTGGAGGATCAAATCCAGTATGGCATGCATCCTTCTAGAGTTGGTTGGATTTGATCGTGATGCCTAAAGGTATACCACCTAAACTTTATGATAGTATAGTACTGGTGGCATATGTACCCGAACAACCTTAGGAGTCCTTGCTGGGAATCATCTACTAGTTTAATGAACACTACAGAAAAGATATCCCGGATGTTCTCCGAATGACTTCAAGATGGATTTATTGTGCCTGTTGAATACTTTAAGCTTGTTGAAAGTCTAGATAGATGGATCTGAAGGATCCATGTATCTGTTGAACAAATCTGGAGAGAAATATCCTATTCTGACAGATAATATTCCTGAAGTGTTACACGTGAGAGATTGACTGGCCGATTTTTAGTTGTCTTCTCTAGTGCTGGTATTGATGTCTCTTGATTCTACATTAACATCTATGGTGAAGATGGTGTCCTTCGTCGTTTTTTCTTCCAATGAGAATACTGATTCAAGGTCGTCCTCTTCATTGAGATACATATAGATTTCAAAACGATCAACTATTTCTTCAAAGAGGTAGACAGTGTCTTTTGACTTCTTGAGTTGAGGATAGCCATTCGCTCAGTGACCACACTTTCTACAGATGAAGCAACTATCATTCTTCTTCTGGTGATCTTCTGAGATTTTTCTTCTGAAATGCTTGGTTTGCATAACTACCATAGGCTCGGCGTCTGGAGGTATGGGTAGTTTGAATCTCCTGAACAATAGCTTTCATTGCGATCCCTCCTGACGGTTTGAACAATCACAGTAGGATTTCATAACAAGATTATTCCTTCCATATTGTAAATCAAGAACTAGGTGGTTCTCAATAATCTACTTCAGTATAGATCTCTTCTTGCTTAGATTATTCAAGGCTAGGAAGATGGCCTGCCTAGTGTAGATCAAGTCTTTGCAGAAGGCTTCCAGCAGGATTCTGGGCATGTTGTTTGACAAGATCATGTATTAACTTCTTTCTGCCAGATTTTTCATCATTATGAAAGTCTTGAAAGTCCTGAGGCAGGGATAAAATTGTATCAATGGTTTTTCTTAACTCTGTTGTTAGTTCTTGCCTCATTTCTAGGACTGGCTCACTAGTCAGTTGGTATTGCTCGGATAATGGTTGAGAGACCGCTGGCTTGATAGAATGTTCCTCAAACCTAGATGGATAATCCTCCTTTGGCAATTACATTGATTGCTACAATACATCTTCATCACCTTTGGAACATTCACAAGTATAGAGGTGATCATTTTACATCATATGATTGTCCATTAATGAATAGTTGTGGTTGGCTAATGAAGATGTCCTCAGATGTTTCTTTCTCAGCGATAAAAGCGGAGATGGGTATGTCTTCTAAAGCTGGATTAGGATCATAAAGATCTTCAGGACAAGCAATAGAGGCTTGTGCTTCGCTCATCGCCTTTCTGGATTTGGGGAATCCTTTTGCAAATTTACCTTTGTCATGGCAGATGAAGCATTTAAGCTTGCCTAGATTTTTTGTGTTGGAGAATTCAACATCTGTGCTGATAGTTAGTTCTTTATCCGGTGGTTTCTTCATTCTGGTTAGTCTGAACTGTATGTATCTCTAGTACCTTGAATAATACCTCGATAGCTGAGGAGACCCTTATTGCTTGAGAGCTAGATCTTCATGCGTATCATAAGAGTGGACAGATTAGGAAAATTCATCTGACATGGTGTTGCCAAATAAAGTTTTCTTACGCTTCTCTGAAGGATGGGAGCCTATAAGATATGATGAATCTTTCTGCATGAGCTCATAGTCCTTTGGAACTATAACTTTCATGTTAACTCGATCGAGGTTGGTCAAGTAAGTTGCCTTGTCATTTTTCTGGAGAAGACACTTCTTCAGAGAGACCTGTTCGCCATTATGGGATTGTTTCTCAAGGATCTGTAAGCGATCATCTAAAGTGGTGGAATCTCGGTCACATATTGTGATCATGATATGTGCCGGATAAATATTGTCCTCATTTTTTTCCTATAATTGTTCTTTAGTATCACAATCTTGCGATGCTCTTTGATAATAAGGAACCTCATATGTCCCGTAACAATTGGTTTCTATTCTCTGGATCTCAAGATCATCAACTGAGACTACAACAACTTAATCATGACCGACGGGAGCATTTGTCGATTCCATCTTATCAGTATCATTTGGAACCGAACTAGAATACCTTATCTTGTTGACCCATTGTGTCATGGTATCTTTCCTTGAATGTTCGTCTTTTGGAGGTGAAGTGAATTACATAGACAAAGGAGGCGTAAAAGGTTGAATTAATCTCCATGGAGAATATCCATATGGAAATATGGTAGATACTTTCGCTTTTTCCTGTATGGTGCAGTCATACTCTTTCTGGGATACCATGGCATCTTTCCTCTCCCATATAATCTTGAAAATGTAGAAATCCTCATGTTCATCTATGGTAGCCGAAGAGTGCAGTGTTGGTATGGATAAACGAGGTAGGATAGTGTAAAAGGGCAAGCCTGAACCTCATGCAGGGTATGTTTTAGGAAATACGATCGTGTTTTGGGAATTTGCGAGTTTAGCATGATAATATTTTAGGAGATGGATTTATTCTTCTAACAAGGACATTTCTTTCTATTGTTGGTCAAGAAAATATAGTATCGAGGATCCTATTGGGAATTTTTCAGACTGTATTATGTTTAGCCTGCTTTCCAGCACTCCGATATGTATGTCATGTTGAGGTTCAGCTAAAGCATTATCCGATTAGATAACATATGGTGATTTTGGTGCTTGGGTCTGGTTATCCTCTTTAAATCGGTAGTTTAACGGGTAAGCATCTGCGTGACTGGATGTAGAGAGGGGCGTTAGAAGCATATCGGGTTGAGTAGCTGCAGCAGGTCTTCTTCTTCAAATTATACAGTTACAATCAACCTTTCATGGGTAATACCCTGAGAAAGGGCATTTACACAACATCTAACTATGATCCTTATAATTGAAATTCTTTATCCAATCATGCTGTCTCATAAAGCCGGTGAGGAACTTTAGGACAGTATCCGAGTCTTTTATATCCGAAAAATCATCACTTGGGTAGTACATGGGGATGTAGAAGGTGGTTTTGGGTGGCCTTTTGAGATAGTGATGGTCAGAATCATCAATCGGCTGAGATATTGAGGATAGGCTCTCAACTTCTCATATTTAGTGACCCATAAAGCTGGGATAGCGCTGACCAGTTCATCTCTAGATTTGCTTGTCAGAATCTTGTTGCACTCTCTGGTTTTATCTATTTCATCTATAGTCAAGAACATATAGTTCATTCCACTTGAAGGAAGTAGGTTCATGACATGGTTCTAAACACGCCAGGCTACCTAACAGTGGAGAGTTTCTAGATTGGCATCTCTACCACCCTACTTTGACCTAAAGGATTGAAGTACCCATCCCTTTGGAAGAGAGAAATCAAGAGCAAGAGAGTTTATCCAACAAACATTTTCATTGATAACAGAGAGAAACTATACAAGAGGTTTTTAGGTAGAGCAAATGATCTAGGTAGAGAAAATCATATAGGTAGAGAAAATGATGCCTCTAACATAAAGGCCTATGCTTTCTTTTATTTAAGAAGGAAGCTTACTAGCTAATCTAAGCTATGGATAAACATGAAATAAAATATTACATTCCTATCTTAACAGCTATTGTACAGGCATTATACGTTAATATGGATAAGTCTTATCCTTTTGTAAGGGATAAGCATTATTTGTTATGACTAGATAAGCCTTTATATTTATTCACACTGTGCCATACCAATATGTGGGGGATAAATAAAAACAAAAAAAACTATGTTATTATAATGTGACATCATGTACAAGCAGCTGAGTCAGCAGCTTACAAGAAGGTGCATCAACAGCTTCACACGCATCTTTCAAGTAGGTGGATAAGATCCTTGTCTTCAAAGTAGCAGAGTAAGCAACTTCAAAAACCCATATAAAAGGGTAACACACTAAGAAGGGTTTTCTTGGAGAGAAGGGTAACCCACTGGAGAGGGAAACAAAACTGATAGGGTTTCCTTGGAGAGAAGGGTAACCCACTTGAAAGGGTAACTTACTAGAGAGGGAAACTTCTTGCACATGTGATCTGAAATCATCTTTCAGGAAGTGTTGGATGGTGTCGGCGGTGGTGAGATCGCGTATCGTTCTTTAATCCATCAATCTACTCCATCCTTCTGCCTGAGGTGTTCTTGGCCTTCCAAGCTTCTCTTCATCTATCTGGAGAAGTATTTCTTTCTCTTGGATGAATCTTTGCATTCCTCCAAAGGAGCCTTCATCTGTATGCTTGTGTCTTAATAATTTTTGGACTCATACGATGGATGATATTCTGTTGTTGTTTCTTGGACTTCAGTATTGGTGTAGTCCCCTTTCTTTGGAATACATCCGGTTTGCTGGATAGTTAAGTATTGTTCTTCATAGCATTCATCCTCAACAGTGAGAATCGAATTAGGAAATCTCCAGAGTAATGAAATCTCCGACTGGGCTTGGACTTCATGGCCTGTGATTCCTATCAGGTGATACAACATAAAGACCGTTGCATTGCTGGAATCTTTGTAGCATCGAATCTAGTATGGCATGAATCTTTCTGGAGTTGGTTGGATTCGATTGTGATGCCTGAAGGCATAACATCTGAACTACATGATAGTATTGTACTAGTGGTATTTGTACCAGAACAACCATAGTAGTCCCTGCTGGGAATCATCGGCAAGTATAATGAACGCATAACAGAAAAGATATCTCGGATGTACTCCAAACGGCTTCAAGATGGATTTTCTGTGCCTATTTAATACTTAAAGCTTGTTGAATGTCTGAATAGATGGTTCTGAAGGATCCATGTATCTGTTGAATAGATCTAGCTGGTTGAAAGTATGGATAGATGGATTAGAAGGATCCATGTATCAGTTGAACAGATCAGGAAAGCAATCTACTATTCCGGAAGATAATATTCCTAATGTGTTGAACGTGAGAGATTGACTGGCCAATTTCTGGTTGTCTTTTTTGGTGTTGGTATTGATGTCTCATAATTCTTTATTAACATTTATGGAGAATATGGTGTCCCACTATAAGAAAAAAAACCTTTAAGGAAGGGAAATATGGTCGTATAAAGTCCAAATCTTGTCCCAATTGGTCTTTTAGGATCAGAAAAATCCGGTCGCATCCCATCCTAACAGGCTTCGCCGCTAAAGGACATTAGATACTAGTACAATAAATCGGTCATTAAAACCCTTTTGCAATGTCAAAAAAACTGGTCATAATTTTCTTTTAGCATCGGTATATCTTGTCCCAATCAACTAACTACCTGGTTTTAATACTTCTTTAACGACGAGCAATCTCGTCTCAAATAGACTAACTACCTTGTCATAATTATCTTTTAGCAACGGTATTTATTATCTCAAATAGACTAACAACCTCATCGAAATTATCTTTTTTCAATGATATTTCTTTTCCCTAATATCCTTTAGCGACGAGCAAAATTCTTTTCCTAGATCAACCTTTAAGGATGAGAAACATCCTGGTCGTAGATCAACTTTTAAAGACTAGCGATATTCTAGTCCTAGATCAACATTTAAAGACAAGCAACACCTCTAGTCGTAGATAAATATTTAAAGAAGAGAAATATTTCTAGTCTCTAATTGACCACAAATGAGCCTAATATATATCATAAAATAAAAAATTTCATCAATTTGTATCAAATTACTATCGAGAATCAAATTCAGTATACATAGTGATAAAATCTGTACATCTCAGTATTGTATTAACACTTATATACTTACCTGACAAGTTCAAATTACTAAAATCCAAGTATTAACTCGGTGGAACTATCACGAGACATAACTAACTTTCTATATCAGTAAATAGTTCATCTTTGAAGTTGTTTTTGTTTGTAGAAGGCATTATAGACCTGAATGAGTTTCAGGACTATTACTGCCATACCTGAAATATACGATAGAGAGCATAATTAAGAATTAAATCACAGTTATCGAGCTTGAGGTTTGTTATTAGAGAAGTATCATTTTTACTGTATAGCCATCCTTTTATTGCATAGCCTTTATATGTATAACCATCCACTGCTATATATGGATCTTACATGACATCCTAAAAGTGTTCACGTCAAATATAAATGCATCAATCATACAGGATACACACAGTACACCAGATACAAAGTATCCATAATTGACGTGCATAGAATATTGTTCTAAAAACCAGTAAACAAGGGCACTCTTAATAAGAGTTAAGCAGAAAATCACCTAATGGTACAGATCAGAAGATAGCAGTCTATCCCACAATAAAAAATTTGTGTCGCGTTAAACTCAAAAATTGTATTAATTTTTGTTACTACTGTTCACTTTTTCATCGTATTTCCATATTTGATTTTGATATGCTTTGCATGAGTTGAGGGTATCCAAAATAGACTATTTATACTAAGTATGTTGTTTTTTGTAGTTCTATATTTTCTTCCACTAGCTGACCTCACACTACAAGTGCACTTATTAATATGACATAAGACAAAGATTTTGTTATGCTATCAATTACATAAATTGTAATATTAATTAAATTTCTACTTACGCCGTTCTCTTGGCTCAGAACAAGTGAAATTCCACTTCAGGCAAGGATGAATTTTGTTTTTGCAATAAAGAAGAGGAAAGAAAAAGTTGCTAGTGTGCTTACAAAAGATTTCTATTGTATGTAAGAGTTCACTCTTAGTTATAGGTTAACTCATCGAACACTAGTTTCCTCTATAAGATCAGTGCAACAGATTAATGAATTATAGGCACATTGGTCTTAAGATTCTTGTCCCAATGCAAAAGAGCTCTCCATCAAGTTTCTGAATAAATTGTCTTCTTATTATAAAATTATTACAGACAAATGAGTCTGATGAAGAAAAATAATTTTATCAAATAACTTACACACTTCCACGCGGATATTCAAAAGGTACTGCACTATACCATTATGATACTTTTCAAGCTGATATAACGATATTTTTACTCATGTGTTTGATTTAAAATAGATGAGGAAGGATGATTAAGTTATAAACTAAACCAAAACCATCTTCCCCGATCTTGTTAGGTGTGTAAAAATTCTTTGTCACGGCTTTAATCTGTCTGAGAGTATATAGTCCAGCTATTTAAGTTCTGTTCAACATGAAAAAAATCTCAGGAGAAGCTAATGGCTATAACACTATGGTTCTTTAAGGTTGTTCATATAAGCCTTGGTCAAGTGCTTCAGACCATGAATGATTTTTAAAGGCTAGAATGAATAATTAATTGATGAGATGAACCAGCGAGACAATAGGTAGGATGTAAAGCATAAATTCAAGTATTCGAGCTGATATAATTTTGTATGAACTGAAATAATGGCTTGAAAATAATTACGTAGCTTAGTATTTAACTTGAGAAGATTATTGTTAATTCGTAGGTCAAATAAAATCGATGAAAAGGATATTATGATAAAACTTTCAAAAAGAAAATACTTTTAGTTATTTACCTTCATTAGATACTTTGTCGACTAGATAACCTCTCTTGTACAAGATACCAATGATCAAATGGACAAGAAATACTGATCCAGCTATTATCCTGGCCAACATGCCTACATAAATTTTACTCTTTGGGTTTGTAGGCAGCCGAGCAGCTAGAGCAGGAAGAGGAGGTGGAAAATCTGCAATGAAAGGAAAAAAAACATATAACATCTCAAGACTTGTGATGATTTTAGCTACTTTTAACAGCTCGCATATGCAATAGTGAAACAGTTTGAAGTCTTGGTATAAGTCTTGTTGCTTCCATTAGCAGACAAGATTAAGGAACTGAATAAGGGACACTATAAGTGGTCTCCCCACTGTATTCGAAATGCTTCATGAAACTTAAGGGTATATGAAGTATTTAGGGTTCTGTGACTTAACCTTCCTCAAATAATAGTTGTTGGTATGAAGAGGCGTCTGGTCTTGGAAAGATTGTTTTTAAGGACTACTACATCAGAAGAATTCCCTAGGTTCCCTATGGCATTCATCAAAGAAGAATCAGGCATTCAACTATAAGCAAGACAGATATAATTCTGAAAAAAGTGAAGATACATACTAGCATTAACTGATATAGCTAAAATTAGAGGACCATAAACACCTCGAATATGAATTCCTGTTGTCCCCCTTCCTGCCCAGTAAAAATGGATCTTCAGTGTATTACTTGTAACATTAACTATGAACGTCTTCACAATGGGAATAACCGACCCACCGGCCTCCTTTGCAATGTTAAACTTCTTTAACACCAGATTTTCCTTTTTCAAGAAGGTAGAATAAATACACTAGTGGCTGCAAACATAAAATTCACACATATTTCACCTTTCCCCAGAGCATGAAATTTTCCTGCAAGTAGACATCAAATATACGCTCTCCAAGGTTGCAGAATCAAGTATCATTTATAAATATTATCTCCGTAAAATTTATCTTGACAGTGTAGTATCCATTCATTGGACATTGTCAATAATATGTGAGTGATAGGGGAGATACACGTGCAGTAGTGTATTATTCTAATTCAGAGGCCTTAACATTATTCAAGCAGAGACTTTGGTATCAATATAGACATAAGAATCAACATCGTTGTCCATAAAATTTCCTATGCTGCTAAATCCCCAGTTATCTCTTGAATATTATGTAGAAACACCTCTGCGTTCTAAATCAGCTACCATCTGTACATTTTGATTCTTTTCTTTACTTCTTTTTTTTATAAAGGTAAAGTTAACAACTTGATTCATGATAGTATCCTATACGTTGATGTGAAACATATTTTTTAAAGGTGCGTAGATGATCATTTTGTAAGTTAGAGTTTTAAATTGACACAACGGAGATGAGTTGAGTTGTCTAGATGTGCATATTCAAAGTTGGAGAGTTTACTCGTTATATGAGGCCATGTTTGAATGTCTATTTATGTATTCTATATTTTTAAAACAATCTCTATGCCGGCCAATTCCAAGACGATTGTAGAATAACTATTGGGGGCGTAAAATGCCAAAAAAGAACAAAAATTTGGGTTAGAATATTCATTATGACTAAACCTTTAGACTTTAGTACTAGTAGAAGCTAATTTTGTAAGAATATTGAATTTAGTCATTCTAAGAACGATGTTGAATAATCTCTGGCCAAGAGAAAAGTACATTTATAACAGGTTTTCTATGAATCTATAGAATGGTTTTGTTGTTCAACTAAATGGTTGAGTCTTTTACCAACTGTTACTGTCCGAATAAAGATTTTGTATAAGTCATCTTATGAATTTATCATTTTAGTTCTCAATAACACAAAAAGGAACATAACATACAAGTCTGAAGTTTAATCTTTCATTTAAATTAACTTGAATTTAGCTTAGTTTTTGAAATAAAATGTAGTTTGTTTATGCTTTTCCTTTTTTATGTATATTATCGTACAAATTACCTAAATAAATTACTTGATTCGATCTTCCCAAGTTCAAAATGAAAAATATTCAGTAAGAGAAGAGGGCAAGTCCAAAAGGTTTTACTTACCCTTAAGAACTTTGGCTAAAAATCTAAAATCTGAGTCATGAGTTCATAATTGTCCAAACCATATAATGAGACAATATCACATTTCCTCAACCAATATGGGGCACCCTGACATCTCAGCATACCCCGTATTTGACATCTGGAGCATTAGTAACAGAACTTTAGGACCCAACAATAGTGATATACCATGCATAATCCCACAAGTGGGGTTACGATAGAATGAACGCATTCCTTACCCTTTCCTCGTAGAGATAGAGAGGTTGTTTCCAATGGAACCTCAGCTTAAAAAATGAATTTCAAGAAATTTGAAAAATAAAATATATAAGCATAAGAAGTAACAAAATAAAACAATGCTAAATAGAAAATAGTACACAATATACAGAAGAAAGAACAATAATAACAGTGAACTAATGCAATAACTTAAGCACAAACAAACACAGGTCATAACTTCAGGGCCCAAGACTAGGAAATACTACAACAATCATGGGTCTGGCTCAAGTATCATGCTATGAAAATCAATGTAGCTATTAACTCAACCACAATAGCTAGGTCATAGAATGAGAAGTGTCCAAAGCCATAGAAGGAGACAACCTACTCCCTCAACTATTGTGGTGCACTCTTTATCATTTACATCAAATGACTAGTTTAGCTTATTCCACATCCTGCTCCAGTATATATTAAGATGTGCTAGTTATCACGTATCCATTATTAAATTTTGACTCTTTAAGTTCAATAATAAAATGTTCAGCCAAGTGAAAAAGGACTGAGGTTCAAAGTTATTACTTTTCTATTTTTTTCATCTACACATGGTTTTAACATCAAAAAATAATATTTCATGTTTCAACACTATTAGGCTCTATTACCAGTAAAAGATGGAAGTAATTAGCTCTTCCAATTAAATAACTTCTTCACTTCTCATGATTTTCATAAAAAAGTGTTCCAGCCAAAGAAAAGAGAAACAAGTCTTAACATTTACTTCCTACAATTTGTTTAATTATTTAAACATATTTTATCTTAAAACCATCACAGAAGAGAGAGTGTTCCAGAAGGAGACACTCTTAAAAAGTGCATGCTACACAAATAGATAGTGATAATGAGGATGTAGAAACAACTATGCCTCGATCCTAAACATGGTAATCATAATAACTATTTAAAGAAAAAGTATCAATGCTACAAGAACAATGTAGGAAGAAGAGGTACATAAAATGGCTGATCCTTGGATATAGGTCCTAGCACAATAGAAATTGTTATGAAACAAAAATGATGACAATCTTTGAAGTTTTATCTTCCACAGGAAACAAGAAAGAGAACTTCAGCATAGTGAACCTACTGTAATTCTAGATGGTGTTTAATACTCAAAATAAGGGAAACATGTCCACGACTAGACAATGTGATGAGATATTAATGTTTAACATAATGGTGGAAGTGAATCTTATACTTTATTTCGGGAAATCTAATTATATCCTATATCAATTGGAAATGGGATAAAATTAAAGCACAATATCACATATTCTCTTCATTCTTTCACGTGCTAACAAGCTAAAAATTAGAGAAGGGGAAAAATCGAACATGCTCAAATAAGAAAATGGCTGGAAACATGGCAATCATAAGACTATAAAGAGAGGTATATGATCTTGTATCTATGTAACGAATAACAAAAATTTAACCCTATTGGTTATAAAAGGTATCATATGAGTATTTCTGTAACAAAGTCATCTATAAAAGCTCATTTTCTGTTGATAGTAAGAGTTAGCTATGTACCTTTTGATTGACAACAAAGATTTTCTATTTAGGTATTCAAACCTTCAGGTATCTATTCTCATCTGTGTGTCTATTTACAAAACCAGCGTAGAAGGGAAAGGGATTTTTATCATAAGGTAACAATGCTTTTATATCCTGCAAACTTAAAAGTTATCAGGTTATGATCTGCACTTGTTGCCATAGCTAGATACATGTGCTCACAATTATAATTTTATCTTCTAAAAAACCTCCAATTCCTCAAGAATTTTCTTATTTCAATTTCAACATTCCTTGCCCATGATGTTTCTCAAAGTTTCACGCTTTCTCTTTTAGCCACTATATCTGTCTTGTGATTTATTTATTTCATTAAATACATTGGATGTCTTCAATCAAGGGTTTATTGGGGAAAAATTTATCTACCCCATGAATGTAGGGAAAAGGTTAAAATGCTCCCCACACTCCCCAGAACCCACTTGTGGGACCACAGCCACACGGGTATGTTGTTTTGGATTAAACACATTTTTATGTTTCTACACGGCCATATTTTAAGAGTGGCATGCCAAACAACTCAACTTCCATCCACCTTCAATAGCAATAAGATTAGTTAAATAGTAACCAAATCTCAGCGTATCAAGTAACCCATTTCTACATATTGAGCATTTCAAATCTACCAGTGTAAACAGTGAGTCTTCGTGCATCAAATTTCAAACACGCTATATAACCCATCTATTTCACATTCTTTGGTTGTAAAATGTTTGCAAGCCATAACTCACTTAAGTAGCAAAAAAAAATTGACTAAAAATATAACAATCGTTAGAGTTTGAAGGTTAAAAAAAGTTACTGTCATCATAGGACATTAAATTTAGACAGATAAAAAGGTGTCAAGAAATTGGGAAAACAATACGATTACTTGACGTAATATAGTACCAAATTGGCTCTTAAGTTCTTGCATTCTTGCACAAAAATTACTCATCAAACTAGCTCCATTATACTTGTAGCTAGACTGACTATCCCAGGAGGTAGCTTCTACCTCCTACCAAAACAAATATAGAGTAACTTTACATAATTGACCAAATAATCAACCCCAAAACTACCTTCTTAAGATCTTTAATCCTCAATATCATATAAACTACTCATCAAGATAGCTCCTTTACACATTATCAAAGAATAAAAGGACACCAAATCTTGGGAAAAATACAAAACACATATAGGTACATATGAATTAGAGATTAAGTTAGCTCCTTTACACTTTATCACAGAATAATATACATAGAGAACACCAAATCTTGAAAAAAAAGATCTTAGGGTTTTCAATTTTAAGTCTGCCATCACCAATCACTAGAAATTGACCCGATGATAGATTCTTCTTCTAATACTGTGAAACTGAGATTTATAGAGAGATGAGAAATTGCCAGGAACAAAAAAAAATTATTTAAATCTTTACACAAAGATGAGAAACATACCGATAATAGAAGCTACAATTGGAAATGAGAGAGATTTAGCCGATGATTTGAGAAATTTAGCTGATTGAAAATGAGAGATATTTGGCCCATTGGAAATGTGAGATTTGAGCGTTCAATGATTGATCGATAACTTGGAGATGCAGATAGATTTTTCATTTTATCGCATTAAGTTTTATTTTATTAAAAAAATTATTATAATAATTTGGCGGTACTTCCCTCTAAATTATTATTATGGACCAGTTAATACTTTTTTGGGGAGAAGATTTTATACCTTCCCCAAAAAATACACAATTAGGGATCAGAATTTAATATCATCCTAATAAGTATACTTTTAGAGACCAAAGTGTTGAATCATTCATGTATGTTGGTCTTAAATAGACCTTTTTCTTGTAGTGTTCATCGGTTCTTATTCCAGCGAGAAGACCGATTTATGTCGTCCTCTTCGTTGTGATAGATATAGGTTTCAGTATGATCAACTCTTTCTTCAAAGTGGTGGACAATGTCTTTTAACTTCTTGGATTGAGGACAGTTTTTTGCAAAGTGACCAGGCTTTCTGTAGATGAAGCAACTATCATTCTTCTTCTGGTGATCTACTGGGATTATTCATCTAAAATGCCTGGTTTTCCTGACTATCTTAGGCTCGTCTTCTGGAGGCCTAGGTAGTTTGAATCTCCTAAACAACAGCTTTCACAGCGATCCCACCTGACGGTTTGAACAGGGACAGTCGAATTTTATAAAAAAAAAATTCATGCCATAATGATAATAAAGAACTATGTAGTTCTCAATAATCTTCTTCGGTACAGATCTCTTCTTGCATAGATTATTCATTACCTGGAAAATATCCTGCCTAGTGTAGCTCATATCTTTGCAGAAGGTTTCCAGCATGATTTTGGGATGTAGTCTTACAAGATTATGTATTGACTTCTTTCCGCTAGATTCTTCTTCTTTATAAAAGTCCTAAAGTCCTGAGGCAGGGATGTAATTGCATCAATGGTTTTTCCCACCTCTGTTGTTGGTTCTTGCCTCCTTTCCAGGACTGGATCACTAGTGAGTTAGTATTGCTCGAAGACTCATTAAGAGACCGCTGGTTTGCTAGAATGTTCCTCTAACATAGATGGACATTACTTCTTTGGAAATTAGATTGATTATTGCAATGCATCTTCATCACCTTTGGAACATTCACTTGCATAAATGTGATCATTGGCATCAGATTACTGTCCGCAATGTTCCTTTATCCAGGATGAAAGCAGAGATCGACATTTCTTTTATAGCCAGATTAGGATCATCATAATCTTCAAGACAAGCAATGGAGGCTCGTGCTTTGCTAATTATCTTTCTGGATTTGGGACATCCTTTGTTATGGCAGATGAAGCATTTATGCTTGCCTGGATCTTTCGTGCGGGGGGATTTGGCATCTTTGCCAATAATTAGTTTTTGTAAGGAGGTTTCATCTGTCTGGCCCATCTTAACTGCATGTATCTCTTGTCCCTTGCATGACTCTTTGTTAGCATAGGAGACCCTTATAGCTTAAGAGATAGATCTTTATGCGTATCATCAGAGTGGACATATTAGGAAAATTCATCTAACAGGGTTTGCCGAATAAAGTTTCCTTATGCCTCTCTGAAGGATAGGAGCCCTTATGGCGTGATGAATCTTTTTGAATGAGCTTATCATACTTTGGAACAGCAACATTCGTGTTAACTCGATCGAGCTGGATCAAGTCATCAACCTCATCATTGTTCTAGCGAAGACACTACTTCAGAGAGACCTTACCGATATGGGATTCCTCCTCGAGGATCTGCAAGCGGTCACCTAAAGTGGTGTAATCTCACTCACAGCTTGTGATCATAATATGTGCTGGATCAACATTGTTGTCATTGTTGCCCTACAACTATTCTCCATAGATGTTAATGCAGAATCAGGAGACATCAATACCAGCACCGGAGAATACAACCAGAAAATAGACTGTCAATCTCTCACGTTCAACACATCAGGAATATTATCTTCCAGAATCGAAGATTGCTCTCCAGATCTTTTCAACAGATACATGGATCAGTCAAATCCATATATCCAGACTATCAACAAGATTCAAGTATTAAGAAGGTTCAACAAATCTATCTTGTAGCCGTTCGAAGAATATCCAGGATATCTTTTCTGTTATGTGTTAATCATACTAGCCGATGATTCCCAACAAAGACTCCTAAGGTTTTTCTGGTACATGTGCCACCAGTACTATAATATGATGGAGTTAAGGTGTTCTGCCTTCAGGAATCAAAATCAAAACCAACCAGCTCTAGAAGGATTCATCTCATACTGGATTTTATGCTCCAAAGATTCCTGCAATGCAACGGTCTTTATGTTGTATCAATCGGTAGGAAGCACATGCCATGAATTCCAAGCCCATTTAGAGATTTCATTACTCCGGAAATTTCCTAATTTGATTCTTACTCTTGAGGATGAATGCAGTGAAGAATAATAATTCACTCTCCAGCAACCCAGATGCATTCCAAAGAAAAGGGACTACACAAATGATGAAGTCTAACGAATAACAACAGAATACCAGCCACCGTATGAGTCCCAAAATAATGAAGCCATAAGCATATGGATGAAGGATACGCCGTAGGAATGCAAAGATTCTTCCAAGAGAAATATCTACCTCTACAGATCGATGAAGAGAAGATTGGAAGGCCAAGAATTCCTTAGGAAGAATCACTGAATAAATTGGTGGATAGAAGAGGGATACATGATCTCATCGCCGTTGGCACCATCCAACACTACCTAAAAGTTAACCTCAGATGACATGTACAAGAAATTTACCCTATCTAGTGGGTTACCCCTCCCAGTGGGTTACACTCTCCAGTGGGTTACCCTCCTCTCTAAGGAAACCTTGTTAGATAGGTTACCCTCGTCAGTGGGTTACCTATTCCAGTGGGTTACCCTTCTCAACAAGGAAACCCTCCTCAGTGGGTTACCCTTTAAGATGGTATTTTAAAGTTGCTCACTCAGATACTTCAAAGACACGAAGCTTATCCACCTACCTGCAATATGCCTGTGAAGCTACTGATGAACCTATTTGAAAGCTGCTGACTCACCTGCTTGCACATGCGGTCACATGCCAAAAACATAGTTTGTTTTCTTTTTTATTTGGCCCCCTACATATTAGTAGTGCCCGGTATGAATAAAGATAAGTCTTGTCTAGTAGTAACAGATAAGGCTTATCCCTTCCAAATGGATAAGACTTATCCTTATTAACGGATAATGCCTACCGCTTAGCTATTAGGATAGGAATGTAATATTTTATTTTATTTTATTTTTATCCATAGAATAGCTTAGCTAGTAAGATTTCTTCCTCTATAAAAGGATTCCTAGGACTTTATATTAGAGGCACCATTTGCTCTACTTGGATTATTTTCTCTACATAAAAACCTCTAGTATAGTTTCCCTTTGTTATCAATCAAATTATTTATTGGCTAAAATCTATGGCTCTTGCTTTATCTCTTCCAAAAGGATGGGTACTTTGATTCATTAGATAATAGTATGGGGTAAGGAAATACTACATCAAATTTTTAGCCTGTTGCGACGGCAATAATGTGTAATACACCAAAGTTTCTTAACTAATTTCATCCCAAGAATTTCTAATATTAGTATCTAAATTAAATGATGTTTATTCCATGAGAAATTTTAAAAATTTTTATTTTTTCATGTGGGAAATTCAATAAGCTTTCCATCAATATAAAATTCGCCTAAATCGGATAATCGGGTAAGAAGTTATGACTATTTCAAGTCCCCGTTGTAAAACAGCGCCATGTTGGTCAGTGGCGCGCCGTGCCATAAGAGAAAATGACAATTGTCCTTTTTCCAGTGTCTCAGCATGATTTTTCTACATCGCACAAAACTTCCAGGTCTCAAAAAAAGTGACAACGGGATGGCTCTGCATCGCTCCATTCCCCAATTTCCCAGTTGTCAAATTCCAGTGATCGCTCCAAGGGTCCAGGTCAGGAAATTTTCACAGTTTAAAAAATGCGTCCAAGGGTTAAAAGGTTCAATATTACACCCTTATTTAAACACAATAACACATGATTCAACCATTTTTTTACCCAAAATATAGTGTTTCTCTCAAGTTTCTCTCAAGAAAAAACTAGGGTTTTCCATTGAGGATTCAAACACAATACTCAAATTCAAGAGTCTCTCCATAAATCTTCGCTAAATCAAGAACTAAGGTATGCATAGTGTTCATTTATGGATTTTTTTCATCCATGAATCCCCAGAATCAAGTTTTAAACTATGAATTATGATACTCATGCTATGTGTTGATTATGTTCATGTGGTTGTTGTTGTTGTATGATTCTCAAGTTTGAATCTCAATGTTTTTTATGAAATTATGTTAGTATATGAGTTTAAATCCATGAATTGAGTGGTTCATGATGTGTTAATTTATGATTATACCTATGCCCTAAGTTGTGCATGTAAGGTGTTTGATAAAATGCCCAAGGGACTAGATCTTATGGAATATAGCTAAATTGTGACTTAAGTGATGGATTCATGTTTTGGCTTTATGTTCAAATGACTTCCATGTTACTAACATGCCTTGTTAATTAAATTGTATTGCTCATGAACTAACCTTATGAAATTATGCCATGTTTACATGGAAGCCTATTCATGTACAAGCTTATGATAACCATGTACTTCATGAAACCACCAACTTATTGTATAATGTATTGTTGACGTTGGTCATGTACTCAAGAAAGTCAAGTCCTGTCAGTTTCCTTCTATAGATTCCTGGGGGTACTTTTACCCAAAAAATTTAGTTGTGTTCCTCTATTTAGTGACATGTTTCATGATATCCTCAGTCAAGTCATGATCCATAGAACTCAGTCAGTCATGTGACTCAGGAAAGCTTAGAAATTCAATAATCTCAATAATATTCCATCAGTTAACAGAACTCCATGAATTCAGTGTAGTCCATTTCAGCTAATCATGTTCAACGCCTATTCAAATAGGAGTTGGAATTATCACCGAGTGAACCCAAGGATGAGAACACATACTGTCAGAGTGAGATTTTTAGAAGCAATCCTTGCATTCCAGAACTATGTAGACAGCATAGCTTGAGACATCAACACTGTTAGATGAGGGTTGATGAGGTGGATAATAACTGTCAGATGAGGGACCCACCTTTCTCTTTTAAGAAACTATCAGATAAGGGTTACCCATAGCTTGTCCTTACCAGAGGCGTGGTATTGACACCCTTCCAATTAGGGTCACAGATTGGACCCCAACTCAGCTATAATGCATTATTTGGGGCATGTCGGTTAGATGACTACTTCCCACAGTTTCAGTTATAGAATTTAGTACTGTCAAATACAATCACTCAGTCTCAATGATAGAACTTAAATAGTTCTACAGAATTCAGGACTGTCAGATATAGTCAACTCAGAATAGTACGGAACTCATCTAGTTTCATCAGAATTTAGACTGTCAAATACAGTCATTCATTATGAATTATATCAGTTAACAGTAATTCATGTTATCACAATCTCAGTTAAAGTATATGTATTTATGCATGCATTCTCACATTCATGTTATCTAATCAGTTAGAGTAGTTCATGTATGTGAACCTTTTACAGTCACCCTACCTCACAATCATACCAGTACATTCAATCATAATGATGCATTTGCGCTATGGTGTTTTATACAATAGGTTTAGAGACATGAGATCGAGAGCATCAGTAGCAACCAGATTTAGCAGAGAGTCCTCATCATTCAAGGACAATATTATGTGTTATTTTAGTTGGGGACATATCCCATCAACTCCTTATTAAGACAGTTAGAGGCTTTTTAGACTATCATGTTTCAGACAGATTATTTCAGTTGTTTTGGGTATTTCATACCCCATCTAGATGTTATGTTTTATCAGTTATGCTACAGTTTTAAGCCTTATGGATCTTCAGCCTTTATTTTTGCATTATAAAGTATATGTTATGTAGTGTTCAGGTACATATATTAGTCACAGGTTAGCTTGTCTTCCTTCGGGGTCATGAACACCGTGTAGCATTTCGGGTACCAGATTCGGGGTGTTACACAATGGCACCCCAAAGTTACTTTCCATGTTTATGAAATGAAGTTGTATTTGTCCATAGGACGTATATGTCTATGTACTCTCCATGTATAACAAAGATTGATTTGTCCACACGACGTATATGTCTAAGTCTTTTCCATGTATATGAAACAAAATTGTCTTAGCGCATTCCATAGATTTTTTAAAAGATTAAATATCTTATAAAGAACACGCAGATCAGGGGTCTGCCGTAGTACCACCTTTTGTTCTGCAGCTATTTTTAGGGAAACAGGCAAGGGAGAGCCGCCGTAAGACCTATTTTAGGCAAATATGAAAAATTTGTGTACTAAGGGGACAAAGGATATCATGTGTTCTATGACAGGCAAAGTCAAGTCATCCCTCTTTTGGGTTGCAAAGGCTATGTTGTCGAGGAACACTATCCTTGATATGTAACTTGCAGTTCCAAAGTCAATCCATTCCGTTAAGGGTTGTGAAGGCTTTGTACATAAAAACCAAACCGTCTATATAGATGTGTAGCTTAGTCATAGAAAAGTTGTGGCATGTTGATTAAAATCTTTGATTTCGTATGACATGCCACCTATATGGTCATGAATCACCTGTCATGTTTGAAAGGTTATGCTTTGTGTCTGTGGTGTTTCACAAAAACTTTGAATTCATATGGAATACCGCTTATATAGTCGTGAAATCATCTTTGGTGTTGAAATGTTCGAGGTCTGTTGCATAGTAGCCTGGCTTCTCTCTCCAATAGTCTTTTGTGCCCCTCTGCCTCCCCGTCTATTTGGTATCAGAGAAATCCCCACTACCGAAGGTTAGGGGGAAGATGGATTTTGCATCAACCTCTGCTGATTTCAAACGCGTAAGACATCTTTACATTTTTATTTTTATTTGTTTTTACACTTCACTTGTCCAAACTACTACTCTTATATCCGTCTTTAGTTTTCACTTCCAAGTTTTACTACTCATTTCCTGTAAATATTAGAGTCATAGTTTCATTTCAATTGTAGGAGTGAGTGTTTTCTAGTATAGTAGTCTGCGTCTTGTACATAATCGAGACATAGTTACTTTCTTAGATTTTAAAACAAATATCTGTGTACTTAGATCCTTAGTACAAATACATCAAGTTTTAACAGTCCAAAAAAAACTGAAAATATACCTATCACAGAATCTTCATCTAGTTCACACAAATCTTTTGTCAAGATAAACATGTCAACCACTCCTAATGATACGTTTTCATATAAAATTGACTATGTTTATGAAGTAGAGGTGTTACCTTCACACAAACGGATGTGTACCATACCTTTACAAAAATTCGTATTCAGCTGTTGTTAAAAAGATATGTAGTCCCTGGATGAAGATCCACTCTATGGTCCAAGAAAAGGCAAAGGGAGTTAAAGAATATGTTGCTGCTGCACCACTTGTTCAGTATCCTATCCTGGTAACTCCAGAGGTACAATTCATATCACTACAGATGCCAGAGAACTTTCCACAGCAATGGGAAAGTCTTGGATTTACTCATCTCCATATTGGTGATGTACAAATTAGTTTGACATAATAAGGGAGAAAATGTCGGCCAGTTGTGGCGCATTTTTCTCTTCTTGATACTAGATTCAATAAGTACCAACATGTGAATTTGAGTACATTAGAGATTCTTCTGGATGATGGTACAGTCTTTGTCACCATGTTCCCCGACTTCAACATACCATTAACAGATCCACATCAAATGAAGGCGTTGAAGGTCTAGGTTTTGATTCTCGATGCTTTTCAGTACAAAGATGTAGATCAAGAAACTCTCCATAGTCAGGTAGCCTGGCATATTCAGAACCATGACATAAGCCTACTCCTTCATGTGGCAAGAACTCTCTGTTCTTGACTATTGATGTAACAGATAAAACCATAGACTTTAACAAGATTTTGAGAAACATATCTAGAGATGAACTGGTTAGCACTATCCCAGCTTCATGGATCACTAAATATGAGAAGTTGAGAGCCTATCCTCAGTCTCTCAGCCCCACTGATGATTCCGACCACCATTATCTCAAAAGTACACCCAAAACCACCTTCTACATCCCCATTTTACAACACAAGTGATGATATTTTGGATGTAAAAGACCAGGATAACATCCTTAAGTTCCTCACTGGCTTTATGAGAAAACATGATTAGATAAAGAACTTCAATCGTTAGGGTCGTATCCTGATGTGGTGTAAATGCCCTTTCTCAGGGCATTACCCATAGAAGGTTGATTATGACTGTAGAATTTACAGTAGAAGAGCAATTGCAGCTACTCAACCTGAGATGCTTCTAACGCCCTTCTCTATGTCCAGTCACACAGATGCTTACCTGTTAAAATACCAATTTAAAGAGGACAACTGGACACAAGCTCCAAAATCACTATCTGTTATCCAATCAGATATTGCTTTAGCTTCCCCTCGACATGCCATACTTATCAGAGCGCTGGAAAGAAGGCTAAAAAAATATAGTCTGAAAAAATGCCCAATAGGATCCTTGATACTACATTTTCTTGACCAACAATAGAAATAAATGGCCTGGTTAGAAGAACAAATCTATCTCCTGAAGTACGATCATGCTAAACTCCAAAATGCCCAAAACATGACAATATTTCCCAAAACATACCTTTTACGAGGTTCAATCCAGCCCTTTTCAAACATCCCACCTCGTTCATCCATACCAACACTGTTCTCTCTAGCTTCCATAGAAGAACATGAGGAGTTCGATATCGCCAAGTATGTATGGGAGAGGAAAGATGCCATGGCAGCCCATAGGAAATACGACTGCACCCAACAATGAAAGGCAAAACTATCTACCGTATTTCAACGTGGATATGTTCCACGAGGATTAATCCCACCTTATCCACCTCGTTCATCTATGCAATTTACTTTACCTCCAAAGGATGACCAGACAAGGAGAGATGCCATGACACAAAGGGTCGAGAAGATAAATTATTCTAGTCGGGCTCCATATGATACTTATAAGATGGTTTGACACATGCTCTCATCGTCCATGATCCAATCGATGTAGACTTAGCTGATGATCTAGAGATCGAGAGAATAAAAACCTATTATAACGTGCCATCAGAGGTTCCTTCATCTTAGAGAGCATCATAAGATTATGGTACTAAAGAAAAATTTTAGGATCACAACGAGGGCAAAGTTGATCCGGCACATATGATGATTACAAGCTATGAAAGAGATTCCACCACTTTAAATAATTGCTTCCAGATCCCCGAGAGGGAATCTCACAATGGAAAATAGGACTCTCAAAAGAAGTGTCTTCTACAGAAAAATGACAAGGCTGCTAACATGATCCACCTCGGTTGAGTTAACATGAATTTTGTTTTACCAAAGGATGATGAGCTCATGCAGAAAGATTCATCACATCATACGGGCTCCTATCTTTCAGACAAGCATAAGGAAACTTTATTTGGTAACACTATGTTAGATGAACTTTCCCAATTTGTCCACTCTAATGATTCACATGAAAATCTAGCTCTCAAGATAGAAGGGCCTCCTCTGTTATCAAGGCATCCAGCAAGGGACAAGAGATATATGTAATTCAGACGGGCTATAAAGAAGAAACCGCCGGAAAAAGAACTAACTATCAGCACAGATGCCGAATCCTCCACCACGAAAGATCAAGGCAAGTATAAATTCTTCATCTGCCGTAACAAAGGACACTTTGGAAAAGGATTTCCGAATTACAGAAAAGCGATGAGCGATGTACGAGCCTCCATTGCTTATCCTCAAGTTCCTGATGATCCTAATCCAGCTAAAAAAGATATGCCCATATCTGCTTTTATCATTAGAAAGGAACATCTGAGGAAATCTTCTTTGGGCAACAACAACTGTTCATTAGTGGAAAGTCATATTAGCCAACGATCACCACAATGCTAGTGAACGTGCCAAATGTGATGAAGAATCATTGCAATAATCAAACTAATTTCCAAAGGAGGAATGTCCATCAGTATTAGAGGAACATTTTAACAAGCCATTCGAGTCTCAACTAGTCTCCGAGAAATACCAACTGACTAGTGATCCAACCTCGGAAAGGAGGCAAGAACCAACAACAGAGGTGGGAAAAACAATTGATCCAATTCCATCCCTGACTCAGGACTTTCATAACGATGAAGAATCTAGCAGAAAGAGTAAATACATTATCTTGTCATACTACATGCCTAGAATCCAACTGGAACAATGATGCAAGCTACACCAGGCAGGCGATTTTCCAGTCCTTGAATAATCTATGCAACAAGAGATTTGTACTGAAGCATATTATTTAGAACTACATAGTTCTTGATTATAATTATGGAAGGAACAATCTTGTTATGAAATTCGACTGAACCTGTTCAAGCCGTCAGGCGGGATCGTAGTGAAATTTGTTTTTCAGGAGATTCAAACTACCTAGGCCTCTAGTCGACGAGCCTAAGGTAGTCAGGCAGACCAGGCATTTTAGATAAAGAAGCCTAGAAGATCACCAGAAGAAGAATGATATTTGCTTCATCTATAGAAAGCCTGGTCACTTTTCGAAAGACTATCCTCAACTCAAGATGTCAAATGACATTGTGCACCTCTTTAAAAAAATAGTTGATCATGCTGAAATCTATATCTATCTCAACGAAGAGAACGACCTTGAATTGGTCTTCTCGCTAGAAGAAGAACCTATGGAGGACACCATCTTTTTTGTATATGTTAATGTAGAATTAGGAGACATCAATACCAGTACCCGAGAAGACAACCAAAAATTGGCCAGTAAATATCTCACGTTCAACACATCAGGTGTATTATCCTCCGAAATAGCATATTTCTCTCCAAATTTATTCAACAAATACATGGATCCTTCAGATCCATCTATCCAGACTTTCAACAAGCTTCAAGTATTAAACAGGCACAACAAATCCATCTTGAAGCCGTTCGGAGAACATTCGGGATATCTTTTTAGTTATGTGTTTATTATACTAGTCGATGATTCCCAGCAAGGATTCCTAAGGTTTTTATGGTACATACACCACCAGTATTATACTTTCATGGAGTTATGTGTTAAGCCTTCAGGCATCACGATCTAATCTAACTAACTCTAGAAGGATTCATACCATACTGGATTCAATCATCTAAAGTTTCCTATGATGCAATGGTATTTATGTTGTGTCACCTGGTAGGAATCACAGGCAATAAATTCCAAGCCCATCTGGATATTTTGTTACTCTGGAAATTTCCTAATTTGATTCTCACTCTAGTGGATGAATTATGTGAAGAATAATACTTCACTCTCCAGTAAACCAGATGCATTCCAAAGATAAGGGACTACACTAATGATGAATCCCAATGAACAACAATAGAATACTAGCCACCATATGAGTACAAAAAATGAAGCCACAAGCATAAAAATGAAGGCTCCTCCGCAGGAATGCAAAGATTCACCCAAGAGAAAGATCGACTTCTCCAGATCGATGAAGAGAAGCTTGGAAGTACAAAAACACCTTAGGCAGAAGCACGGAGTAGATTGGTAGATGAAAGAATGATACACGAGATCATAGCCACCGACACCATCCAACACTACCTAAAAGATGACGTCAGATGACATGTGCAAGAAAGTTACCCTCTCCAGTGGGATACCCTTCCCTGTGGGTTACCCTCTCTAGTGGGTTACCATTCCCAGTGGGTTACCCTCATCTTCAAGGAAACCCTATTAGATGGGTTACCCTTGCCAGTAGGTTAAACTTTCTAATGGGTTACCCTCCTCTCCAAGAAAACCCTCATCAGTAGGTTACCCTTTCATATGGGTTTTTGAAGCTGCTGACTCAGCTACCTCAAAGACAAAGAGCTTATCCACCTACTTTCATGATGCTTGTGAGGCTGTTGATGTACCTGCTTGCAAGTTTCTAACTCAACTACTTGCATATGCTGTCACATGCAAACAACATAGTCTGTTTTGTTTTTATTTGGCCCCCACATATTAGTGGGGCCCTATGTGGATAAATATAAGGCTTATATAGTCATATCTAATAATGCTTATCCCTTTCAAAAGGATAAGAGTTATCCTTATGAACGGATAATGCCTATCCCTTAGTTGTTAGGATAGAAATATAATATTCTATTTCATGTTCATCCGTAACTTAGTTTAGCTAGTAAGATTCCTTCCTCTAGAAAAGGAAACCTAGGCCTTTAGGTTAGAGGCATTATTTTCTCTACCTAGATCATTTTATCTACCAATAAGCCTCTTATATAGCTTCTCTCTACTATTAATAAAAATGTTTATTGGATAAACTCTCTTGCTCTTGATTTCTCTTTTCCAATGGGATGGGTACTTTGTTCCTTTACGTCAGAGTAGGGGGTAAAGAAATACTACGGCATAGCACTAGCTTGTTGTGATGGCAACAATAGGACCCCAAAGTTACTTTCCATGTATATAAAATAAAGTTGTCTTTGTCCATACGACATAGATGTCTAAGGGATTTTATGTATATGAAACCAAATTGGCTTAATCCATGCCATAGATTTTTGAAAAGATTTACTATCTAAGAAAGAACATGCTGATATAGGGTCTACCTTAGTACACCTTTTGTTCTACGGCCGATTTAAGGGAAACAGGATAGGGACAACGACCGTAATACCCATTTTAGGATAATACAAAACAGTTGTGTACTAAGGAGACAAGGGATCTCATGTGTTCTAAGACTGGCAAAGTCAAGTCATCCCTCTTTTAGGTTGTGAAGGCTTTGTTGCCAAGGCAAACCCTCCTCGATGTGTAGCTTGCAGTTATTCCATTAAGGGTTTTGAAGGCTTTGTATGTAAAAAGCAAACCGACTAAATAGATGTGTAGCTCAGCTGTAGGAAAGTTATGGCATATCGATTAAAATCTTTGATTTCGTGTGGTATACCACCTATATGGTCATAAATCACCTTTCATGTTTGAAAGGTTAGGCTCTGTGTCTGTGGTGTTTGATGAAAGCTTTGATTTCGTATGGTATGCTGCCTAAATGGTCGTCTTTCGTGCCCCTCTGTCTCCCCGTCTATTTGCTGATAGGCAATTTATAGGAATGACCGTATGCCACAGAAACCAATAATGTCATATCCTAATTTGAGTACCACATTCAACTAGTTTATATAGCTTATCCAACTTAGTAGCTCAAAAAGGCAGGACCTAAAACAACTAGCCTTCTCTGGCACTATGTCTCATGGATAAAGGGACCTTAGGATACTCGGGACAACTATATACACTGCTTGTCCCCAAACTAGGACTTCCAATAACCGTTATTATCAATCAAAACAATAAACTACCAAAGATAATATATATATAAATATATGCATGTATGTATGTATGTATGTATGCATATATAAATATTTGAATCTATTTCTATTAAGTGAAAAAACTTGAATCGTAATTAATAGATAATAAATGGATAAATCTATTACCCTAGATTGACATCGGCAGTCAATCTGCATAATTGCATACAAAGGGTGAGAATCTCTCTCAATTGAAGTAAATAGTAGTTGTGCTAGAGTGGAGTAGTAATGGACCAAAATCAATCTTAGTCTAGTTTTCAAAATATCACATTAAGTTTCAATGCTCATAAGTTATTTAATTGGGAGGTATGATTCCCATCATAAAAGAATCCATTTTAAAGTGAATAGTGGAATACATTCTTTTTAGAAGATATTTTTAAAAAATAAGTATTTGGTTGGAATTGTACTAATAAGTGATCATAAATACACCTAAAATTATACATACCATTAAAAGTATCAAACTATAAAATTGTAAGAGCCTTAAAATAAATACAATAATGTCCTTTTTATGGATAAAATAGTCACCTAGTGTCTAATCGGTATTGTAACTAAGTCCTTAGGAAAAAAATATAAAGTGAACATAGTAACATCTCATAACTTGAGAAACTACGATAAATGAAGACGTAAAGTCAATAAAGGATATGATTAGGGAAATATCATCCAATTCACTAAGTCAAATGGTAACACTTGTAGTAAGGATCCTTAATATCTAAATATGATTAAAATTCTTATAATCAAGGATAATAAGATTCTGTGGAAATAACATGAATCTTATACTAAGGTTTGAGTCACATTTATACCCTATATCCCACAAATAAACTAAGTCATGGTATACTAGTCTTCACCCATCCTATAATCCCTACCTAACATGTAATCTATTCTATACATAATTTAATAGAGAAAAGTTGATCAAAGCCTATCTCAATGCCAAACAGCATTCTTAAACTGTCCAAAGTTGACCTTCTCAACTCCATGATCCCAAAAATTACAATGTGCTCTCGAAATAATCTTTTATGTGTTGAAGAAGTAACTTTATAACCATGTTGCTATATAATAGGACCATGGGGCCTGGTAATGGAATCCTAAAATATAATTTGTAACGAGGTCCCTCGAATGAGAAGGAATGCAGGATCAAAATTTGAGCACAAAGGAGATCGAATCGAGGACTAAATCAACCCAAAAATTTGTGAAATTTGAAAACTAAGTTCTATGAATTTACATGGAAAAGTGCATAATTTAACAAAGAAAAATAATGGAAAATGATCAAGAGGTGTTGAACTATCTTTCATTTCCCTCAAAAAATGATTTCTTATAATTTTCACTTCTCTAAGCTCCAACAATATAGGAAAAAGAGTTTTAAATCACAATTTTAGTCGTAATTTCTAAAAAGTAAGGTATTCTTTTAATGTAAAATATAAAATCACAAAGAAGATGATAATAAGAGAAAAAAGTGTTGAGAATCATCAAAATTAGAGGTTTCTTGCTCCCAAAATGTTAAAAATGAAAAATTGGTTCAGTTTAGGTGCTACACTTAGTGATGGTCACTTAAGTGACACTCTGTTTGCTTAAGGGATAAAAATACCACTAATGCATTCAAATGGTATCTGAAGTTTCCTGTTCTAATGGTCAACGGTCGCTTAAGCGGCCACACATGCACCAACAACTTCAAGAAAAATTAGACCCTCGAACCTCATTTGGAACCCAATGAACATGAACCAATAGTGAAAATTGATCATAAATCTTTTTTGGATCCAATGGAATCATTGGAAGTACAAAATAATTCATTCATAACAAATTAACCCCTAAGAACCTTATTAAGCTATTTTAACTAATTTTCATCTAAACACTAAAAATGAAATATAATGTCCCCAGACCCAAACTAACTACACTACTAACAAAAATCAACATTCTAAACTCAATGACACCATAGAAATTTCCATCCCATGTTGTTTCAATTAAAAGTGAGCCTCACATCCAATTAGTCATTTTAACCAATTTTGACCAATATACTAAAATAAATTCGGAAGCCCATGAACCCAGAACAACGGTGATCCTAGCCTAAAATAAATATTAAATAGAAAATAGAATTGTTTTATATTTCATCCCAAGTCATTTAGTTGGAGTTTTGGTTTGAGACAAATTCCTTAGCAGCCAAAGCTCTAAAATAGGAAAATGATCCCAAAACCCAAATGAACTACCTGATAATCAAACAATGGTTTAAACATGTCTTAAACAACCTATAATAACTATTAGAAAGAATGAAATACCACATAAATCTTGAAAATGACCTGAAGGGTCATTACAATATCCATAAATAAAATGTCTTTTGTCCACTAAATCCAATGGATAGAAAGATCCTAAATTCTCACAAGAATGAGGTAATTGTCCTTCCTAATCCTAGAAAGACTGCCTAGGTAACTTCTTAGTAAAAGAAATACTTTCAACAGATTTCACCAATGGTATCCCCCTTTTAGTCAAGACTTTACTTCACTGTCAAATAGATATAACCCAATTATAGCAATAGATTTATCTTCAACAGCACGGAGAATAATTTATTCTTACAAACCCAAAACACAACATACCTAACTCATATCTAAGCCATCACAACTAAGAGTAAAGTAAAAAAAAGCTAAAGACCATCTATGTAATAGACCATGTAACCATCTCCAAATTCCAAATCAAATATTCCCTCATCATTTCAAACTTGTTATTACTCTAAATCGTTAAAAATGACATCTTAGTCATAAGGGGATGTTTATATCATATATTAGAGCTCAGAGTTTGATCTCTAAAGGCTATCTCTATTATTTGGTTCAGGTGGAAGATTTCAACTTGGAAAGTTTTTGTTTACATCCAGTTTTTATTGTGAATGAGTTTCCTAAGGTCTTTCTTGATAACCTCTATGGTGGTCATCTTAAAAGGTAGATTGAGTTTTGTATTGACTTTCTTTCGGACACTCATGAAATGTTTATTCCTCCTTATTGGATTGCTCCAACTTAGTTGAAGGAGATTAAGGAGAAACTTAAGGATCTATAGGCTAAAGGATCCATCCATCCTAGTGTATCCCCATGGGGTAGGCCAGTATTATTCATTCATAAAAAAAATGGTTCCCTTCGGATGTCAATTGGCTATGGAAAATTCAATAAGGTGACGGTTTAGAACAAGTATCCTCTTCAAAGGATAGATGACTTCTTTGATCATTTCCGAGGGGCTGAGTTCTTCTCCCAAATTGATCTTAGCTCTAGGTTTCATCAACTTAAGATTAGGGAGGTGGATATTCCTAAGATAACTTTTCGTACCCTGCATAGGAACATTTAGTTCTTGGTGATATCATTTAGGTTGACCAATGCTACAGTAGAGTTTATGGATTCAATAACCAGGGTTTTCTGTTAATTTTTAGATTTGTTTGTCATAATGTTTATAGATGATATCCTGGTGTATTCTAAGAGTGAGGTGGATCATGCCAATTACCTCCGCATGGTATTACATACTTTGAGAGAACAATAGTTATATGCCAAGTTTTCAAAATTTGAGTTCTGGTTGATTGTTGTCACCTTTTTGTGTTATATTCTTTCTAGTGATGGGATCATGGTTGTTTCATAAAATGTTATGGCGGTTAAGAGATGGACTAGACCCATTACAACAACCAATATTCGGAGATTCTTGGGCTTGGATGGTTATTACAGGATGTTTAGTGAGAGCCTTTCTTCTATAGATTCCCCTTTGACTACGTTGACTATAAAAAAAGTAAAATTTCAGTGGTCCAATGATGATGAGGGATGTTTTGAGAAGCTGAAAGATAAACTAACTTCTACTCTAATTTAGACCTTTATTGAAGGCAATGAGGGGTTTTTAGTTTATTGTGATGCACCCTGGGTTGGACTTGGTTGTGTGTTTATGCAATATGGTAAGTTGATAGCCTATGCTTCCAGTTAGTTGGAGGTGCATGAGAGAAATTATCCTAGTCATGATTTTGCGATTTTAGAAGTGGTGTTTGCATTGATGATTTGGCGAAATTATTTGTATGGAGTAGATGTGGATATCTTCTAGGATCATGAGAGTCTACAATATGTGTCTACTTAGAAGGAACTTAATCTCAGGAAGAGGAGATAACTGGATCTACTCAAGGACTATGACATCAGTCTTTACTACTATCCAAAAAGGTCTAATGTTATTGTTGATTCTTTTAGTGGGTTTTCCATAGGGAGTCTAGATCATATGGAAAAGGAAAAGTGGGAGATTGTGAAAAAATTTCACCGTTTGGATAATCTTAGGGTTCTTATTCTAGACTTCGAGGATTATGGTATAGGAATTGGTGTTGTTGTCTATTAGTGAAGATATCAAGGATAAGAATATGCTAGATCCTCTCTTGATGAAAATCAAAGGTGATTTAGGTGGGAAAAAGGTAATGGTATTTAAGATTAGTGGTGATGGTACCTTGCAGTACCAAGGGAGGTTATGTGTTCCTGATGTTGATGGGTTATGTGAAAAGATATTGGTTGAGGCCAATGAATCACATTACATTTTTAATCTCAGTTTGATAAAAATGCGTTACGATCTCAAGGAGATGTATTGGTGGAATATTATGAAGAAGGATGTGGCTAATTTTATGTCAAGTGTTTAGTGTGTCATCAAGGGAAAGCTAAACACCTGAGGCAGGAAGGGTTGTATCATGAAATTGAATTACCAGAATGGAAAGGGGAGGTGGTCAATATTGAATTCATTACCGGACTTCCTTAATCTTAGAATCAATTGCATTTTATTTAGGTCATTGTGGATAGGATAACAAAGTCTGCTCACTTTTTGCCAGTGAGGACTAACTTTTTGGCAAGTGATTATGCGAGATTGTATCTCCTTGAGATAGTGAAGTTGCATGGGGTACCTATTTTTATTATCTGTGATAGTGGTATACAGTTTTCATCTAAATTTTCGAGGTCATTCAAGAAGGGGTTGGGTACTAAGGTTAGTATAAATACTTATTTCCAACGACATATGGATGGGCAAGAAGAAATGACTATTCAGATATTTAAAGACATGCTTTGTGGGTGTGTGATTAACTATGGTGGTAGCTGGGTTGAGTATCTACCTATTGTAGAGTTTTCATACAATAATGGTTATCATTCTAGTATTTGAATAGCCCCTTTCGAGACATTATATTATAAGAGGTGTATATCTCATATTGGGTGGTTCATGGTTGGTTAGATTGATATTTTCGGTCCGAACTTGGTTTATGAAGCTAGGAAAAGGTGAAAATAATTTAGGATAGGCTTAAGGCTTCCTAGAGTTTCCAAAAGTCCTATGTGAATGTAAGGTATAGAGACTTACAGTTTGATGTCTGGGATAGAGTGTTCCTAAAAGTATCTCCCATGAAGGGATTATTGCGGTTCAACAAGAAGGGGAAGCTCAGTCTCTCATATGTTAGTCCTTATTTGGTTTTGAATAGGGTTGGAATATTTCTTATGAATGGGATTTTTCTTCTAGTTTGAGCTCAATTCATCTGGTGTTCCTTATCTTTATGTTGACGAAATGTATAGGTGATCCCTCATAGGTTGTTCCTTTGGAAATTTTGGGCATCTCAGATTCTTTGTCTTATGAAGACATCTCAGAAGAGATTTTGGATCGTCAGGTTTGTCAGTTGTAGAAAAAGGATGTCACCTCGATTATGGTTCTATAGTAGAACCGTAAGGTGGAAGAGGCTACTTAGGAAGCGAAAAAGGACATGAAGTCCAATTTTCTGCACTTATTTTCTGCTCAAAATATTTGTGCGGAAACTATGTGTTCTTTATCACATCTTTGTTTTCTAACTTTGATAAAGGTTTGATTGTTGTTTTTTGGTGTAATTCGTGCTTGTACTACCTTGTCCATTCATTCTGGAATGCATGATCCTTGTGGGGGAGACTGAAACAACCTGAGTTTTCAATACTTAAAAATTTCCTGAATTTTTAACCTACTAGACATCATACGATTAGGGGTACTAGTCATATGATGTGATACTATTGAAGGTGTCCTAGTCGTACATTAAATAGTGTAATGCGGAGAGGTTTCTTTCCAAGGTACGAGTGGAGAACATACTGGTCGTATGTTAGAAAAGAAGTCGTATGATGATAACTTATCTGGTTATAAGTCTGTCCCTGATCATATTTTGTCTAGGGTACCAATTGTAGGGTACTACTCGTACCTCAGGGTATGACTTGGGCCTGAGGGGTCATATAGTGTCTAGTATGGGAGTCCAACAAGGCATCAAGGGTTTGAGTTAGGGTACTACTCTTGCCCTAGGGTACGGATGGTATGACGGAGTCATACCCACCTTTGGGGTTTTATACAGTTTAAGTTGTGGGTAATCTGGACATTTCCCATTATAACTCCTTGGGACCCCACGAGTTAAACCACCTTTTGGGTCTTCATTTAACCTATTTACAATTACTTAATCACTTAGAAATTCTCTCTAAGGCTTATGGGTAAATAATGGCTAGGGTTTTATCTAGAGGATAAATTCGGGGCTTATACGGGTGATTTATCTCCATCATCTTCGTAATATTAGGAATACTCCTCCCTCATTGTTAGTTCCAGCTAAAGGCATGTTTTATTAATTCTTTTCTTGGCCTAATTTTTTTGGTTTTTGGTTTTATAAATATATGTTGGGTGTATTGGTTATAATGGTTGGTTATGGTTTTCAAATGTCTTTTACTTATAGTTTGCCTATTATCATGACGGTTTGAATACATGCTTGCATGTGAATGGTTTTGGATTTTGTTTTGTAAGCACTATGCCCTTAACATGTTGATGAAATGCATATAAGAATGCATTTTCTATATCTTGGACTTCTAATGTAACCTATTGAATGTTATAACTTGTTTATGGAACCCAAAATGGTATAAATAGGGTAAATGGTTTAGAATGGTCGAATGATAAAGTCTTAGTGGTTATGGTTGGTTTAATTGGATGCTTTGCAATGAACAAGGGAATCCCCCAAGAAAACTAAGTAATGAACATGCTTTTGGGGTATATGGGAATCCCCCAAGCAATAAATAATTTAATCTATGGGTAGATGGGAATCATTTCTCCTCATAAAGGTTGTCTAAGGATATTTCTTGCAAACAGTAGTCAGTATGATGATACAACTATGAATACCATTGGTTAATAATAAATGGATTGGTGGTCTTGGTTATGAAGTAATGGTTTTTATTGGGCAATAATGGTGAGGTATGATAGCTGACCATGATGATGTGAATCCAATGGATAGACACTGGAAACTAATGTTTGACATGAGAATTGGTCATTACAACCATATGGGGTATATGAGAATCACCTAACTTACACTTGTATAAATGTATCATGTAGAGCGAGTGGTACTTGTAAAGCCTCTAATTTTTGTTATCTCTGGTTCGTGCGGATACATGCATCGCTACCTGTTCAGGGGGTTACACTGGACCCATATAGCCAGTGGGTGGTTCTAGGATAGTTAATCAACGTATACCCATATTAATGGTTTAAATGGATGCTAAACCTGGTTTCCTTTCCCGATATGGATTTTATATGTATATATGTATGGATATGTATGCATATGGTTGTTTGTTTGGATTTAAAAGCTAGAATTACTTTATCCTTTATCCTTTATCCCGAGTACTTGCTAGTCCTCACCTGCTAACCCATCTTCAGGTAGCTATATCCCTATGCGCTGTAGGAACCGGTCATTCTCCTCCTCCTACTTAGTGATCGGATTCAGGACTAACTATCTGATTGAATTGGTGATCTTTCATACTCCGGAATGCTCCATTTAATATCATGGACATCTTTTAATACTTTGGTTATTTTATGGATATTGGTTTTAGCTATAGTTGAGGGATGTCCCAACCGAATATTATTTTTCTTTTGGTTAGAGGCATTGTTGAACTACTATAGGTTGGAATGGGCAATGTTGGTAGTGGTGTCAACCTTAATATTGGTATTTGTATTGGGGCTTATACCATTTGACTAAATTTATGATTTTTCCATCCTTTTATATTATGTTATAGACAGGAACTCAGATTTTTTAATGGTTTGATTATGGTTGTTGGTTAGTATTGAATGGTTGAACATGTTTTGGTTGGTAATAGTTAAAAGCCTATCCCAGAGTCTGGAATATTAATAATATGTTATCTTTTTATATTTCTTTTGTCCCGATTGGACTTTAGATCCCCTTTATGATAAGGCCACGACTTGGGTCATGTCAATCTAAATTCGAGTACCATAATGTACCAAATTTGTACTCCTCCACTAGCTATGTAGCTCACAATTGAAAAACCTACGGAGGCCATCCTTCTAAAAAATCATGTATTACGGAAGAAAGGACCCATAAGCGACTTTGGACTTTAATATACAATGCCTAGTCCCAAACGATAGCTTCTAGTAACCATCATAATCAATCTACTCCATCTACTACAAGAAATATATATATATATTTATAACCATGACTAAAACATTGTAAATCCTTAAATACATTTCTTAAGATCGATGATGGATCTAAGTTTGCATAATTGCATAGAAAGGGTTGACACTTTCTCCACCAAATAAATAGTAGTGATAAAAGAGTAGAATAGTAATCTATAAGAATCAATCTTAGTCTATTCTTCAAAGAATCATATTTAGTTTCAAATCACATAATTCATTCAATAAGGTAGTATGATTCCCATCATAAAACAACCTATTTTAAAGTGAAAGGTTTGAATATATCCCTTTTTAGAAAATCTTACTAATAATAAAGGATTTCATTACAATCATATCAACTAAGTTATCATAAATACATCTAAAATTATGCATGCAATCACCAATATCAAAATAATATAACCATAAGTGCCAAAATTTCAATAAATTAGGCCTATGTCCTCTTTAAGGGTATAATAGTCACCTGGATTCCAATAGATATTGTTACTATTTAGGTGGGCCAAACATTATGTAATGCACTAAAGGATTTAAAATAAGAATATCTTCCAATTCACTAAGTCAAATTGTAACTATTATACTAAAGGATCCTTAACATCAAACTAAGGTAAACATGCTTATAATTGATGGTAATGGGATTCTATGGCCATAGAAAGCATCTTATACCAAGGTTAGGGTCACATTTCTACCCTGGGTCTCCTAAATAGGCTATGTCATGATATAGTGGTCATCAACCCATCCTATAGTCTTTACCTATCTTGAAATCTATACTATACTCAATCTTATAGATAAAAGTAGACTAAAGCAGACCTCAATGCGAAACTACTTTTTTTAACCATCCACATAATGCTTGTTTTGATCCACAATCTCAAAAATGACATTGCCCTATCAAAATAATCATCTATGAATTAATTGGAGTAAAATAATACATAGTTTTCTACATAAAAACTCTAGACACAAAATTGGGTAAATAATAGGTCTATGGTGCCGGCTAATAAAATCCTAAAATTGAACCCATCATGAGAACTCTCAAAGGACAAGAAATTCATGAAATTTTTTTTTTGAACAAATGGGGCATGGATGGTGTCAAAACATAGCCGACAGAGTGTCCAACATAGCCCACAAAGTTAAGTAATTCAAAAACTAATTTCTATGAATTTTCATTAAAGAGAGCAAAATTTGATTGGTAAAATAATAAAAAATGATCGAGAAGTAATTATCTTACCTTATCCTAAATAGATGATTTTCAACAAATTTCCATGCTATAGCTCTAAAAATGGAAAAAGAGTGTTTTGAATCACACTTTTAGACAAGAAGTTATAAAAATCAAAATTATTATTCTTGAAAAAGATAAATATGAAGTTATAATCATATAGATGATTATCTGATAAAAAGGCATTGGGAATCATAAAATATAGATCTTCCTATTCCAAAAAATATTTTAAATATGAAATGGATTCAGTTTTTTTCATATATTCAATGATGGTCACTTATGTGACCTGATAGAAGGGTCAAAATATAGCTTAAGCAGTCAAATTGTCACTTAAGTAGCGCGATCAAAGGGTAAATAATAATTTAAGTGCGCACACCAATACCAACAACTTTAAAAACTTATTTTTGACCTTCAGAACTCATTAGAAACACTATGAACATGAACCAATAGTGAAAATTAATTATAAATTATGTTTGATATGGAATAAATGGAGTTAGTAAACAAAATTCATTTACAATGAATTAACACCCGAGACCCTTATTAGGTTGTTCTGACAATTTTTCATCAAAATTTTAAAATAAAAATATAAAGACCCGAAACCTAAATTAGCAATGCTACTAACACAAAATTGAAATTTCTGATTCAGTGGAACAATCAAAATTACCATTTGAGGTTTTTTCAATAAAAAAAGTAGGGCCCACACCCAATTAGTCATTTTTACTCATTTTTTATCAAGAGTCCAAAATGATTTTTGAAGCCACGTGACCCCGACCAATGGACCCCCTATCCTAAAATCAACATCACAGAGCTAAAGGGACTGTTGGATTTTTAATATTAGATAGTTTACTAGGATTGTTGGTTCAAGACCATTTCCTTAATAGAGAAATCTCCAAAATAGGCATATTAGACTTAAACCAAAATAAACTAGCTGATAACCAAAATGATGGTTTAGTCAAGTCATAAATGACCTATATACACTTTAGAAAGGCATGGAACACCGCAAATACATATATATAAAAAATGACTTGGGGGTGTATTATAATTTAACATAGGTATTGGTGGCCCGCAATCCATTATGATGTGGAAGAGTTTGTGAAGGCATGTGACCAATGCCAATGGAAAGGAGCTTTTTCATAAAGTCACTAACAACCCTTGATCCCAATCTTATGTAAGGTCCCGCAAAGTTCCCTCGTAGTTTGAGTCGTACAGCGTGTCAAGTGAGGCATGATTTTAACCCTAAAAGATTAAGAAGTGGCTTCCTAATTGAGCATTGGGTTAACCATATAGAATTTCCCTAATTTTGACATTTTATCATGTGGGAAATTTGATAATATTTCTGTCGATATAAGATTCGCCCATATCCGATACCCGGGTAGGAAGTTATGGCTAATTTAAGACCTAGTCGTAAAATTGTGTCATTTTAGTGCTTGGCGCGTCGCGGAGAGGGTCGATTTAGAAATTTTCAAATTCCAGTGGAACTCTAGGATATTGGCACGTTGTGCTGAGGTTACAGGTCCCAACTAGTGGGAAAATATGATGGATCTGCATCGCGGTGACTCCCATATTGCCAATTGTCAATTTCCAGTGAGCCACCGCAATAAGTGGCGCGCCGCGGTCACCCCTTAAATATGGTTCCCCATTTATTTTTTCCATCTTTGTACAGATATTAAAAGGGCCATTTTGGACTTTTTCCAAGCCTATAAAACCATGCAAACACCAAATCAAAGTCTTTTGTAAGCATCCTATGAGGTTTTTCTCAAGTTTTCTCTCATAAAAAAACTCTAAGTATCCAAAACCTCTTCCAAGAATCTCAAGAGTACACCATGGATTTTCTAAATTGAGTAAAGATTCAAGGTTACCAAGTCCAGGGCCTCAAGAACCCTTATTCAAGAGTATGAATAGAGATCCAAAATTCAGAGTTCATCTAAAGCTTCTAACTCAAGGTATGTGAGGTTTTGAACAAGGGTAACCCTTTCACCCTTGTGTCCAAAAGTCTTATTTAAATCATGAATTCCCTGAAATCTATGAGGTTTTTACATGAATTTGAATTGGGGTTTTCACCCGTTATTATTGAACTCATTATCTTGATATTTTCCATGAATTAAGAGACAAATGGCATGATTTCTGCATGTTTTATTGAGAATTTACAGCTGGGTATAAACCCCATGATTTTACTCCTTGAGAAGCTAATATTTTAAATGTTGAGATATTGAAGCATATGACTTTATTGAGATTTTGATATAATTGCTGAAATTCCCAGATTTCCACATGACTTATGAATCTATATGCTATATATTATGCTTTTGATGAGCTTTAACTTGAGATTGAATTATGGGTTAGTAAGCCCTATTTGAGACTTGTGAAATTATGAACTCTTGTGCTATAAGCACCTATGATTTGAGTATTTTGAGATGATTGAGAAATGAATTGACCTAATGGTCAGAAAGCTTTGAAATCCACTTCATCATATGAGATTATCAATTTGATTATTGGGTTTGTGGCGAACCATGAGATTATTCTAAAAGTTGATTTTTATGAGATGAGCGTAGATAATCTAAAGGGAATAGTACTTAGCACTGAGCGTGTAAATCACTACGGTTCTTAACCCCAAAATTATGTTCCACCGTAGATTGGGCTTGAGGTTGAGTTTATGATGATTATGATTGGGCCCGAGGCCAAGTTCGTTTAGTGATCGTTAGACATAGGTTATACTCCCTGGAAAGAGTATGACACTCCTCCCCAAATTGGGGTCTCCTTATTAGGAGGACAAAACATTGGACTCGATGTAGCTCGCATGGTTTATGACCTCCCTTACACTTTTCAAACTTCGAAATTTGATACTCATATTCAGTTCTTTTGAGTTATTTTCCTAAATGGTGGAATTTAAAAGTTGTTCCCTAATTAAAGTTCTTCCTTGAGGTGGGTTATTTTCCTAAATGAAAGTATCTTCCCTTGATATAGTACTTTTCATAAAGCTTTGAGATAAGTTATTTCCTTAAGCTAGAATACTTTTCCATTTGAGATAGAATTATTTTCCTAAAGCTTGAAATGAGATTTTTCCTAAGGTGAATGAAATGTCTTCAAATATGTTTCCAAGTCATATGATTCCTAATTCCAAGTATTTGAGTTCTAAATAATAATGTAATGTTGAGCATTGAAGAGGTTTTACCCTCCATAAGACATATTCATGAGTTAAAAGTACTGTTCAAAGTCCCTTAGCCTTTGGGTATTGAGAATAAGAGAAGATTGCTGATTTTAAGGTTAAAGAGCGATGACTCACGAGATTTGTATTGCTTGCTTCATTCTACATGATTTATGAGCTTTATATTTTATACTTGTTCATGCCATGTGAGTCATCTCATTTTGCATACGTGATTTGATTGAAGAAGATTGGTACTATTTTTACATATATGCATTCACCCCCACATACTCAGTACATTCCAAAGTACTGATTCACATATATGTCTATGTGCTACATTTTTTTATAACATAGGTTTAGGTGCTCAGTCCCAGCCTCATCCGTAATTCTTCGAGTACCTTGCCTACATTTTGTACAGTGGTGAGTCCTCATGGTTTGAGGACTGATCTTTAGATATTTTTTGTATTTGATAGACTGTGTTTTGTCTTCAGTTCATTTCTAGTCAGTTGGCGTCCTGTCTCAACGACTCTCTAGTTTTTGATTTGTAGAGGTTTTTTTAGTCTAGTATCATACTTGTGATGTGTCGAGGGTTTGATATTGTAGTTTTTTTGAGGTTTCTCTATATTGTGGTCATATGGATAGAGTATCTTTCTCGTATTTTATTTCATGTGATATGACTATGCGAGTGTTGAGTCTATTTTCTCTTGAATTGAGTGTTATAGGTAGAAACCAGATCTAGGTGTTAGATTGGGGCTACTTGTAGACTTAAGCACCGTGTGACATCCCGGGAGACGATTTTGGGTGGTTACAAACTTGGTATCAGAGCCTAAGATTTCTAAGGAGTCCTAGGGAGTCTGACAAGCCGTGTTGAGTAGAGTTTTGATCATCGGTGTGTAGCACGCCATATCTATGATAAAGAGGCTATGCGACATTTTAGGAAAAATTTGTTTCTTCTTTCAGATTCTATCATGCCTACTGTTGTCCCTCTTATATAATGGTCCGTGCTCTTAGATTTTCAAAAAATTCCTCTTCGAAGAGCGAATGTCCATGGGAACAATGATGAGCAACTCCCACTTGTTGATTCTTTGAATGAGATGGTGTCCCATGCTGAGTTTTGGGAGTCCTTTCCGATGTTAGCCCAAGTGGTCACCACAAATGTTTGAACCAATAAATATGCCCCAATTGCTAATCAGCAGGGTGGTGATATAGCCACGGCTAGGATTCGTGACTTTATGTGGATGAATCCTCCTGAGTTTTTTGGCTCCAAGGCAGATGAGGACCTACAGTTATACTTAAAATTGGTGAGGAAGATCACTAATATGATGCATATTTTAGAAGAAGAAATTGTTGAGTTGGCATCTTATAGACTGAAGGACATTGCTTATGATTGGGTTGTATTGTGGAATAAGGGTAGAGGTGAGAATGCCGCTCCTAAGACTTGGCAAGAGTTTCAAGATGCATTCTTGGACTAATTCTTTCCTCTTGATTTGAGGGAGTCAAAGATTGACGAGTTTATGAACTTGAGGTAGGGCTCTATGAATGTCAAAGAGTACTGTTTGAAGTTCAATCAGTTGTCCAAGTACGCTCCTGATTTGATTTCCGACACTCGGGCTAGTATGATTAAGTTTTTGATCGGTGTTTCTGGGATTGTACTGAAGCAGTGTAGCACTGTGATGTTGCGTAAGGATATGGATCTAGCTAAGTTGATGATGCATGACAAACATATAGAGGAGGATAAGCTTAGATAAAGAGATAGAATAAGAGGTAGCAAGAGGGCTAGACCTGAGAAGCATGAGTTTAGCCGGCCTAGGCTCCATGGAGGGAACCGCCCCCAGTTTCTGAGATGACCGTCTATTCCAGAGCCTTCATCAGCTAGTTCTCCCACGCCTAGAGGTAGGCAGGAGCAAGGGAGCAGGTCTTTCATGTCTGGGTCCCAGAATAGTGTTGGTAATCGGCCCCGTTATCCTATTTGTTCCAAATATGGTAGGAATCACCTTGGGGAGTGTTTCAAGGATTTGAGGGATTGTTTTGGTTGTGGCAAGTAGGGCCACAGACTTAAAGATTGTCCCCATGCTAGACAGGGGAATAGAGATGCCCGACCTCAGGCACAGGCTGCTAATGCACCAGCTCCAGTACTCCGTTCCACCCCTGCTCAGGGATCTTTTTCTTGCACCACTGTCGGTCAGCGCCAAAATAGGTTCTATGCCTTTCCACCCCATCGGGAGCATGAGAAATCTCCTAATGTTGTTACTGGTATGATCCGTGTCTTTTGTCTTGATGTTTATGTGTTGTTGGACCCCAGGTCAAATCTCTCTTATGTGACCCCACTTGTAGCTATGAATTTCAAAATGAGTCCCAAAAAGATTCCCAAGCCTTTCCTAGTTTCTACTTCAGTCGGAGAGTCAGTTGTTGCTAAAAAAGTGTGTAGAGGTTTCCCTGTTACTGTGCTTCATAGAGTCGTACCCGCTGATTTGATAGAGTTAGACATTATAGATTTTGACCTTATTCTGGGTATGGATTGGCTTCATTCTTGCTACGCGTCTATAGATTGTCGTACCCGTGTGGTCAAGTTCTATTTCCTGAAGAACCAGTAATTGAGTGGTCTGGGAGTTTGGTATCTCCCAAGAGTCATTTTATCTCCTATATCAAAGCCATAAAACTAATATCCAAAGGTTGCATTTACCACCTTGTTAGAGTCAAAGACACTCAGTACGAGGCTCCAACTATTCAGTCATTCAATATTGTTAATGAGTTTCCAGATGTCTCTCTGGAAGATCTCCCAGGGGTACCACCCGATAGAGAGATAGAGTTCAGAATTGACCTTCTTTCGAACACTCGACCTATTTCTATTCTTCCATATCGTATATCACCTGCAGAGCTTAAGGAGTTGAAGGAGCAACTCAAAAATCTCTTAGATAAAGGTTTCATTAGGCCTAATGTTTCTCCTTGGGGCACACCTATGTTGTTTGTGCGAAAGAAGGACAGATCTTTGCTTATGTGCATTGATTACCGTCAACTGAACTAGGTCACAGGCAAAAATAAGTATCCTCTTCCAAGAATTGATGACCTATTTGATCAGTTGCAAGGTGCAAGTTATTTCTCCAAGATAGACCTTAGATCCGGCTATCATTAACTTAAGGTGAGGGAATGTGATATTCCAAAAATGGCCTTCCGAACCCACTATGGTCACTTTGAGTTTCTAGTCATGTCTCTTGGGCTAACCAATACCCCAACAGCTTTCATGGACCTTATGAATCGAGTGTTCAAGCAATACCTTGATATGTTTATCTTTGTATTCATAGATGATATCCTTGTGTACTCCCGTGATGAGAATGACCATGCAAATTATCTTAGAATTATCTTGCAAACTCTTAGAGATCACCAGTTGTTCGCAAAATTCAGTAAGTGTGAGTTTTGGCTAAGGTTGTAGCCTTTCTGGGCCATCTTGTTTCGGCCGAAGGTATTAGAGTCGATCCCCTAAAGACAGAAGTTGTGAGAAATTAGCCTAAACCTATCTCTCCATCCAACTTTAGGAGTTTATTATGTCTAGCAGGTTATTACGGTCATTTTATTGAGGGTTTCTCTTCCATTGCGTCTCCTATGACCAGGTTGACCCAAAAGAAAGTTAAATTCTTATGGTCTGATTCCTGTGAGAAGAGTTTTCAAGAGTTGAAGACTCGACTCACTTAAGCCCCTATGTTGACTTTTCCTAATGGTACTGATGGTTTTTTGGTTTATTGTGATGCCTCTAGAGTTGGTTTGGGTTGTGTGTTGATGAACATAGGTAAGGTTATAGCCTATTCCTCTAGAAAGTTGAAGATGCATGAAAAGAACTACCCGACCTATGATCTTGAGTTAGTTGTTGTGGTCTTTGCTTTGAAACTATGGGACACTATCTTTATGGTGTTCATGTTGATGTCTTCACTGATCATAAGAGCCTACAGTAGGTGTACACCAAGAAGAAGTTGAATCTTAGGCAGAGGAAGTGGTTGGAGTTGTTGAAAGATTATGATATGAGTGTGTATCACCCAGGCAAGGCCAATGCAGTGGCGGACGCCCTTAGCAGATTATCTATGGGTAGTGTTGTGCATATAGAGGAGGGTAAGAGAGATTTAGCTCGTGATATGCACTTTCTGGATAGGTTGGGTTTTAGATTTCTTGATTCAGCGGAGGGGAGTATGTTGGTGCAGAGTAGTTCCGAATCCTCTTTAGTTTCTAAAGGGAAGAAGAATCAAGATAGAGACTCGAGTTTGGACAAATTAAAGAGTCAGTTAAGGACCAAAAGGTAGTGGTTTTCTGCCAAGGGGGAGATGGTGTGTTGAGGCTGCATGGTAGGTTTTGTGTCCCATGTATTGATGAATTGAGGAAGAGGATTATGGCTGAAGCGCATGGCACCCGTTATTTCATTCATCCCAGCACTACCAATATGTACCGCGACTTGTGGGAGATCTATTGGTGGAACGGTATGAAGAAAGACATAGCCGAGTTTGTAGCAAAGTATAAAACGTGACAACAGGTTAAGGTAGAGCACCAAAGATCGGGTGGTGTGATGCAAGAGTTTAGTATACCCACTTGGAAGTGGGAGATGGTGAATATAGACTTCGTGACTGGGTTGCCTCTTTCGCGTCGTCATCATGATTCCATTTGGGTTGTTGTGGATAGGTTGACTAAGTCTGCATATTTCTTGCCCGTGCACACATACTATACAGCTGAGGATTATGCTAGATTGTATATTCGGGAGTTGGTCAGGTTGCATGGAGTACCCTTATCTATCATTTTAGAAAGGGTTACTTAATTTACTTCTCAATTTTGGAGGGTGTTTCAGCAGGGTCTTAGCACCCAAGTTCTTTTGAGCTCAGTTTTTTACCCACAGACAGATGGTCAGGCTGAGAGGACTATTCATACCCTAGAGGATATGTTGAGGGCGTGCGCTCTAGATTTTAAAGGTAGTTGGGATGAGCATTTCCCATTGATAGAGTTTGCCTATAATAATAGTTTCCATGCTAGCATTGAGATGGCACTGTTTGAGGCTTTGTATGATAGGAGGTGTAGATCAACCATAGGTTGGTTTGAAGGGGGTGAAGCTACCGCGTGCGGTCCTGGTGTAGTGTTTGGAGCTATGGAGCAAGTTAAGCTGATTAGATAAAGGTTCAAGACCGTTCAGAGTCATCAAAAGTCTTGTGCAGATGTCAGAAGGAGATATCTTGAGTTTGAGGTGGGTGATTTGGTGTACTTAAAGATTTCACCCATGAAAGGGCAGAAAAGGTTTGGTAAGCAGGGAAAGCTTAGTCCTCGTTATGTTGGACCGTATAGAGTCTTGAGCCGTGTAGGTAAAGTGGCCTATGTGGTTGAGTTTCCCTCAGAATTGTCAGTCGTTCATCCTATCTTTCATGTCTCTATACTCAAGAAGCATATTGATGATTCTATTTTGGTTGATCCTTCAGATAGTGCTGAGATTCAGGATAGTCTTTCATTCGATGAAATTCCTGTTGAGATCCTAAACTTTCAAGTCTGTAGGCTGATGAACAAAGTGGTTCCCTTGGTCAAGGTGTTGTGGCGGAACCAATCTGTTGAGGGTGCTACTTGAGAGCCAGAAGCAGACATGCGAGCCAAGTACCTATACCTCTTTTTCGCGGGTTCAGACCAAGCCAAATGTACTATTCTTCCTTGATTCAGCTCTTCTAATCTAAAGTTCAGCTAAGCATCTATCCTTGTATGAGTTGTTGCTTTTTCCAGAGTATTCATGAGTTTGAAAGATCTTGAACCGTTTAGAAATTGTTTCGGCTATGTGTACTCTATTTTTCCTGTATTCCTAGCCTAACTAGCGACATTTGGGGATGAATATTCCCAAGGGGAAGATATTGTAAGGTCCCGCATAGTTCCCTCATAGTTTGAGCCGTAGGGCGTGTCGAGTGAGGCATGATTTCGGCCCTAAAAGATTGAGAAGTGACTTCCTAAGTGAGTATCGTGTTAACCATATAGAATTTCCCTAATTTTGGATTTTTATCACCTGGGAAGTTTGATAAGCTTTCCGTCGATATAGGATTTGCCCAATCCGATACCGGGGTAAGAAGTTATGGCTAATTTAAGACCTAGTTGTAAAACTGTGTCATTTTAGTGCTTAACACGTCGCGGAGAGGGTCGATTTGACAATTGTCAAATTCTAGTGGAACTCTATGGTATTGGCACGTTGTGCTGAGGTTCCAGGTCCCAACTAGTGGAAAAATATGATGGCTCCGCGTCGTGGTGACTCCCATATTGCCAATTGTCAATTTCCAGTGAGCCACCGCGATAAGTGGCGCGCCGCGGTCACCCCTTAAATATGGTTCCCAGTTTAATTTTTCCATCTTTGTACAGATATTAAAAGGGCCATTTTGGACTTTTTCCAAGCCTATAAAACCATGCAAACACTAAATCAAAGTCATTTGCAAGCATCCTATGAGTTTTTTCTCAAGTTTTCTCTCATAAAAAATCCTAAGTATCAAAAACCTCTTCCAAGAATCTCAAGAATCCACCATTTATTTTCTAAATTGAGTTACGATTAAAGGTTCCCAAGTCAAGGGACTCAAGAACCCTCATTCAAGAGTACGAATAGAGTTCCAAAAGTGAGAGTTCATCTAAAGCTTCTAATTCAAGGTAGTGGGGTTTTGAACAACGGTAACCCTTTCACCCTTGTGCCCAAAAGGCTTATTTACATCATGAATTCCTGAAATTTATGAGGTTTTTACATAAATTTAAATTGGAGGTTTTCACCCAATATTATTGAATGCATTATCTCGATATTTCCCATGAATTAAGAGTCAAATGCCATGATTTTTACATGTTTTAATGAGAATTTACAGCTGGGTATGAACGCTATGATTTTACTCCTTGAGAAGCTAATATTTGTAACGTTGAGATATTGAAATATATGACTATATTGAGATTTTGAGACAATTTCTCAAATTCCCAGATTTCCGCATGATTTATGAATCTATATGCTATATATTATGCTTTTATTGAGCTTTAACTTGAGATTGAATTATGGGTTAGTAAGCCCTGTTTGAGACTTGTGAAATTATGAACTCTTGTGCTATAAGCACCCATGATTTGAGTATTTTGAGATGATTGAGAAATGAATTGACCTAATGGTCCGAAAGCTTTGAAATCCACTTCATCATATGAGACTATCAATTTGATTATTGGGTTCGTGGTGAACCATGAGATTATTCTAAAAGTGAATTTTTATGATATGCATATAGATAATCTAAAGGGAGGAGTACTTAGCACCGAGCGGGTAAGTCTCTACGGTTTCTTACCCAAAAACTACGTGCCACTGTAGGTTGGGCCTGAGGCTGAGTTTATGATGATTATGATTGGGCCCGAGGCAGAGTTTCATTTAGTGATCACTAGACCTAGGTTATACTCCCTGGCAAGAGTATGACGCTCCTCCGCAACGTGGGGTCTCCTCCTTAGGAGGACAAAATATTGGACTCCATGTAGCTCGCTTTGTTTATATCGGCTACGAGAACCTCCCTTGCTCTTTTTAAACTTAAAAATTTGATACTTATTTTCCCTTCCTATGAGTTATTTTCCAAAATGGTGGAATTGTAAAGTTGTTCCCTAATTAAAGTACTTGCTTGAGGTGGGTTATTTCCCTAAATGAAAGTATCTTCCCTTGATATAGTACTATTCATAAATCTTTGAGATAAGTTATTTCCTTGAGCTAGAATACTTTTCCATCTGAGATAGAATGATTTTCCAAAAGCTTGAAATGAGATATTTTCCTAAGGTGAATGAAATGCCTTCAAATATGTTTCCAAGTTATATGATTCCGAATTCCAAATATATGAGTTCTAACTAACTATGAAATGTTGAGCATTGAAGAGGTTTTACTCTCCATGATACATATGCATGAGTTGTAAGTATTGTTCAATGTCCCTTAGCCTTTGGGTATTGAGAATAAGAGAAGATTTTTTATTTTAAGGTTAAAGAGCGATGACTCACGAGATTTGTGTTGCATGCCTCATTCTACATGATTTATGAGCTTTATATTTTATACTTTTTCAAGCCATGTGAGTCATCTTATATTGTATACATGATTTGATTGATGAAGATTGGTACTATTTTTATACATATACATTCACCCCCACATACTCAGTACATTCCAAAGTACTGATTCATATATATCTCTATGAGCTACATTGTCTTATAATATAGGTTCAGGTCCTCAGTCCCAGCCTCATCCGTGATTCTTAGAGTACCTTGCCTACGTTTTCTGCATTGGTGAGTCCTCGTGGCTCGAGGACCGATCTTAAGATATTTTAAGTATTTGAGAGACTATATTTTATCTTCAGTTCATTTCAAGTCAGTTGGGGACCTATCCCAACGGCTCTATAGTTTTTGATTCGTAGAGGTTTTGTCAGACTAGTATCATACTTGTGATGTGTTGAGGGTTCGGTATTGTGGTTTTGTTGAGGTTTCTCTATATTATGGTCATATGAACCGAGTATGTTTTCCCTATTTCCTTTCATGTGATATGACTATGCGAGTGTTGAGTCTATTTCATCTTGACTTGAGTGTTATTGGTAGAAACCAACTCTAAGGGTTAGCTTGGGGCTACCTGTAGCCTTAAACACCGTGTGACATCTCGGGAGATGATTTCAGATATTTACATCAAAGCAGCCTAATTATTTGATGTATATGGGATGTAATTTATGTAACTCTTTGTATGTTCTTTCTACATGAATTATATATGGGTAGAGGTGGATTACATGTGTTAAATGGGGCAGTTGTGCCACTACTAAATAATTACAAGAGCTTGATTATGTTTCTAAAAGGTATATCTTTGTATGGTACTCCAAGGGCATTCATCACTGATAGGGGTCACCTTTTTGTAAAAAAGTACTCCATGCTCTAACAGAAAAGTATGTAGTCATTCAACACAATGTGGCTATCTCTATCATCCATAAACATATGGTCAGTTGAAAGTGTCAAATCGAGAAATAAAGATTATTCAAAAATAGTTAATGCGAACAAAATAGTTTAGGCTAAAAAGCATGAATAAGCCTAATAGGCATTTAAGAAGGCATACTATACACCCTTTAGGATGTCTCCAAATCCATTGATTTTGTTAGAGCATAGTATTTCTCCATGGAGCTAGAACTTAAGGCCTTATGCATGCTCAAGAAACTCAACCTTAGTTGGAGTAATTCCTCAAGCTTAAGGATTAAATAAATGAATGAGCTGGATGAGTTACGGTATAGAGAATATTAAAGATTAGATTTAATAAATAGAAGATGAAGTTGTTTCATCATTGGATTTAAGTAAAAAATCATGTAAAACAAATTAACACTCGAGGCCCCTTTTAGCCTATTTTAACTAATTTTAACCAAAATAATAAAAACAAAATGTAAAAGCCCAGGACCAAAACTAACTTTAATATTAACAAAAAATTGACATTTAGGACTCAATGAGAATATCAAATTTCCATTTGAGGCCATTCTAGTAAATAAGTGGGTAGCACACCCAATGAGTCTTTTTAACCCATTTCGAATTAATTGCCCAAAATAGGTTTTAAAGCCTAGGGACCCTTACCAAGGGTCCTTCGATCCTAAAATTGACATTGTAGAGTTAAAGGCACTATTAAATTTTTAATCCTACATGGTTTACTAGTATTTTTGGTTTGAGACCACAGCTCCAAAATAAGAAAATTAGCCTTAAATTCAAATGAAATACCCGATAACTTAAATGATGATTCACGCAAGTCATAAATGACCTTTAGCCACTGTGGAAAAGCATAATGCACTACAATAAAGTGAAATCAATAATAATCATCCTTGAGAATCATTATATCTGTTTGGGCTCTAGCTGACAGCTTGATTAGAAGATGCATCCCAGAAGTTGAAGCAATAAGTATATTGGAAGACTATCATCCATCCCATATAGGGGAGATAATAGTGGCACATGAAATAATTATAAATTATTGAAATATTGTTATTAGTCGCCCACGATCAAGATAATTTTAAGTTTGTGAAGGCATGGGACCAATGCCAATGGCAGAGATCTATCTCATAAAGGCATAAGCTACCCTTAATCTAAGTCCTAATAGATGAATTATTTGTTTGTGGGATCATATTTTTTTAACCCTTTGTGATTTTTTTCAATAATTAATATCTAATCTAGAATATGAATTAATAAAACATCTTAAGTCAAGAAGATAAAAATGAAAATTATTCCAATATTTAGAAAATACATTATATAAAAATAATACCTACAAATGTTATATAGGCATTATTTAGTGAAGTTATCGCACCCAGTCCGCACCCCCTACAAATGGTATCAGAGCCCAGTTATTTAAAAAATATACAAGTAGCATATATGTTGAATTTAGATTGGATTTACTTGAGATTAATTTATATTGATTAATTATGAGAAGACCATTTAAAAATAGAGAAGCTTTTAGAAAAATTAAAGAATCTTTAATTAGTAATTATTCAGAATATATAAGTCTAAATAAAACAAAAGAAAACCCACAAAGACTAGCCTACCTAATTACCTTAATATCTAGTATTGAAGCAAAATTAATAATCCATTTAAAATCTAGAAGAATGAGACACATACCACCTAATTATGATAAAATCAGATTTAGGTATCCACCAAAATACTATAGATATGGTTTAAATGAATAAAATACAAAAAATACAAAGAACTAAAACAAATTATTTCTGAAAAACGTAAAGAATTAAAAATAAGAATATAAAGATTAAGTTATAATATATTTGCCGGAGTTAGTAAAAACTCAATAAATGCACAAAAAAGATGAAATATTAAATTTAGAATCACAAATAGATAGTTTAGAATAAATATATCAACATGAACTATTTACAATAAAATGAACAAAGAAGAATTTATAATAGATGAAAAATATATGAAAATCACGAAGGATTAAAAATAAAAATAGTATTTTCTAATCTAGGAAGAAGATATAAGAAAATAGGTGAACATTTATATTTAATGTTAGAAAAAGAAGAATTAAAATTAGAAGATAAATTGACAGCTATGGTAAGAATAGAAAGGGAAAACGAAGAAATAGATAGAAAAAAGGAAATAGAAAAAATAAAACAACAAACTACAGAAGAAATACGAAAAATAGAAGAAACTAAAAATAGTAGGATTGCTGAATTAGAAAAAGAACTACAAATGTTAAAAGATTTGTATGAAAAAAGACAGAAAGAAAAAGAAGAAAAAGATAAAGAACAAAAATTATTAAACTAGATAAATCAGTTTAATGAAAAATTAGAAATAAAAAATAAAGAAATAAAAAACATGGAATTAGAAATAAATAATATAGAGGTAGAAGAGACAGATAATTATGATTCAGAAGATAGTGAAACATATACAGAAATATTAACAAATACAAAAAATTTAGAAATCAATGAAAAACAAGAAGTAATTAATGAAGAAAACTTAGAAAATATCAACACAGAAATAAATACTCTTGATAAAAAAGAAGATGAAAATATAATACCTAGAACATCAGAAATAAGGAAACCTACATATTATAAGAATAAGTTTAAAAGATATAATCTAAAGAATGAATATAACAAATGGAAACCAAAACAAATAGTTAATAAAAATTATAACTTTTTAGACTTAGATTGTGTAATAGATACAGGAAAACAATACAATTATGGATAGGATATATGACAAAACAATTATTAGATAATAATATAAGTGTAATAGATGCACCAGAATATATAGAAAAAACACTAATAGGAACAGTGAAATTATGGTTTTTAAATCTAACTAAAAATAGTAAAAGAATATTAAGAACTGACAAACCTACAGAAGGAACATCATCAACAACCACAACTAAATTAACAACTATAGAATTATTAAAAAAATATGAAACAACTATAAAAGACGAATTTAGTAGCATGACAACAACAGAAGAAGAACAAAATGAAGAGAAAGATACAAATAGGAATTTAATGTTAAAATTAGCAATATGTAATATGTGCTACATAGATGAATATACTTGCGCATTTAAAGAATATTATTATAAAAGAGCATATAATACAGAAGAAAGTAAAGAACTAAGAAAATTATATTTTAGTAAATTACCTGAACCATTTAGTTCAAAAATAATAAAAAGTTGGGATGAAACAAAAATAGTAGATACTCTAGGAGAAAGAATAAAATTTTTACAACAATGGTATAGAAACCTATGTGAAAAATACAGAGAAGAAATAAAAATGGAAAAAACATTAATAAGAAATTTAGCATGTTGCAAAGATAAAATAGCACCTCAATTTGGATGCAAAGAAAGATATTATAAGAAAAGAAAAAGACATAAGAAATATAAGAAATACAAAAAATCAAAATATAAGTATAAGAAACCAAGAAAAAGATATTATGTAAAAAATTATAAACATAAAAGACCCTATAGGAAAAAGAAATCTATAAAGGAATGTACTTGTTATAATTGCGGAAAAATAGGACATTTAGCTAGAGATTGTAAATTACCTAAAAACCCAAAAAATAAATAAATATCAGAAATAAAAATAGAAAATACAGAATATATGCAGATAGATTATATAGATTACGAATTAGAAAGCGAAGACAGTATATCTGAAATTTCAGAGAATGAAACAGATAATGAAATAGATAGTGAATTAGATGAATTAAATGACTGAAGAAGATATAAAAATAAAAAATAAAAGAAGAATATTTAACTGACGAAGGAACAAATGAAAAAATAATATTTGATAACAATGTATTTGATGTAATAAAAGGAAAAGAGTTAGACTTAAGTGTAGAAAAAATATTTAAAATACCAACAATAAAAAATATATTTACTAGAAAAAAGGAAGAATATTATGTAGTAAGCCAAAAGGAACATGTAATAGACTGTAGATATGCAAAAGGTAAAGTTAGTATACCACTAGTAACAAAAAGAATAATTAATAAAGATATAAACGATATAAAAAGTAGAGACCCAATAAAATATGTACACCTTGGAGGTACAGAAATATTAATAAAAGCATGTTTTAGAGAAGGAATAGATACACCAATAGAATTATATTTAGCAGATGATAGAATTATAAAACCTATAGAAAAAAGTATAATAACTGCCATAAAAGATAATTTAATATATCAAAAATTTAAATTTATAATAAGTGTGAATTATTCAGTAGCAGTAACGGATAAAAATATAGACAAATCATTAGTATTATATTGGAAAATATCAGGAATAGAATTAACCCCAAGAAGTAAAATATTTACGGCAAGATGTAAAAATCTATATGTATTAACAACAAAACATAAAATAACTGAAAAAAATAAAATTAATAAAATACAAATAGAAAGCGCTTTTGAACAATTCGTAAAAACAATTGATAATAATGATTATAGTTACAGAAATATAGACATAGAAGAAGATCTAGAAATAATAAATGATAGAATAAGTACAACAAAAAGAACAGCTTATGATAAACCGGAATCATCAAGCTCATCAAAAAGAACAAGTTATGAAACAAGTTCAATGGATAATTCAAGTTCAATGGATAATTCAAACCAATATTACATAACAGGAAAGGTAAATGAAAAAAAATATTTAATACTCTTAAATACAGGACAAGAAGAAAATTATATAGCAAAATATCTAGTAAAAAATGAGGAAATAAAAACTGACAATAATAAATACTAAAAATATAGCAGAAAAAATAATAATAATAGGAATTAGATAAATAAAAATAGAATTTGAAGTAAAAGAAGAAATGCAAAAAACAAACATAATATTAGGAATAAAATGGCTAGAACAAGTAAAACCATATAATATAGAACATACACAATTAACCATAACATATAATAGAGAGAAATTATTCTTTAGAAGAGCTTTAACATAAAATGAAAATATATGTATTAATGAAGATAGTAGTAGAAGGATATTACAGTAGATATTATACGCCTATGATAGATACAGGAGAAGAAGCTAATTTATGTAGATATAATTGCTTACCAGAAAGCAAATGAGATAAATTAAAAACACCAATAATAGTTAAAGGATTTAATAATGAAGGAAGCTTAATTACTTATAAAGCTAGGAATGTAAAAATACAAGTATGGGATAATATATTAACAGTAGAAGAAATTTATAATTATGAACTAACATCAAAAGATATACTTTTAGGAATGCCGTTTCTAGATAAATTATACCCACATATAATAACTAGAACAGATTGGTGGTTTACAACACCATGTAAACAGAAAGTAAGAGAAAAAAGAGTTAATAATAAAATAAGAAAGAAAACTGATTGGATAAAAGGAAGTGAAAAAATCACACAAAAGTTAGAAAATATAAAAAATACTGAAGATACAATAGAACTAGTCGTATTTTCGATAAATAAAATAGAAATAACTATATTTTCAATAAATAAGATAGAAATAATTAAGAAAAAATTAGAACAATTGTATAGTGAAGATCCATTAAAAGGATGGGAAAAACATAAAACTACTATAAAAATTGAATTAATAGATAAAAATAACATAATAACCCAGAAACCATTAACATATAATTTTGACGATTTAAAAGAATTTAAAATGCATATAGATGAATTATTAGAAAAACAGTATATACAAAAAAGTAATAGTAAACATAATAGTCCAGCATTTATAGTAAATAAACATAGTGAACAAAAAAGAGGAAAAAGTAGAATGGTTATTGACTATAGAAATTTAAATGCAAAGACTATGACATATAATTCCAATACCAAATAAGATATTAAAAATAAGACAAATACAGGGATATAATTATTTTAGTAAATTCGATTGTAAATTAGGATTTTACCATTTAAAGTTAGAAGAAGAATCTAAAGAATTAACCGCATTTACAGTACCACAAGGATTTTATGAATGGAACGTATTACCATTTGGATATAAAAATGCAACAGGTAGATATCAACATTTTATGGATAGTTATTTTAAACAATTATCTAATTGTATAGTATACATAGATGATATATTATTATATACAAAAACTAAAGAAGAACATTTAAAATTATTAGGGCAATTTGCAATTATAATAGAAAAATCGGGAATAAGTCTAAGTGAAAAGAAAGCTGAAATTATGAAAAATCAGATAGAATTTTTAGGAATACAAATAGATAAGAGTGGAGTAAAAATGCAACAACATATAGTACAAAAAATAATAAATTCGAAAGAAGAATTAGATACGAAAAAGAAATTAAAATCATTTTTAGGATTAGTAAACCAAGTAAGGGAATATATTCCAAAATTAGCAGAAACTTTAAAACCACTACAGAAAAAATTTAAAAAGGATGTAGAATATAACTAAAATGAAGAAGATAAAAAACAAGTTCAGAAAATAAAATTACTTTGTAAAGAATTACCAAAACTACAATTTCTAGATGAAAATAGAAAATTTATATATATAGTAGAAGCAGATGCTAGTGAATGTAGTTATGGAGGAGTACTTAAATACCGATATGAAGCAGAAAAATTAGAACATAGTAGATACTACTCAGGTACGTTTAATGAAACAGAAATAAAATGGGAAATAAATAGAAAAGAATTATGCTCATTATACAAATGTTTATTAGCATTTGAGCCATATATTGTATGTAACAAGTTTATTGTACGAACAGATAATACACAGGTACGTTGGTGGCTAACAAAGAAAATACAAAATTCAGTTACAACAAAAGAAATTCGGAGACTAGTATTGAATATATTAAATTTTACATTTACAATTGAAGTAATTAGTACTAACAAAAATGTTATTGCAGATTACATATCAAGACAATGCTACACAGACTGATATAATAGAAGAGGATACTCTAGAAAAGATATTCAACACCCTAACTACGCTTTCAATGAAAGTGGACAGTATGGGTAATGAAATAGAAAAGCTAAAGACTAATGAAGTTAAACTGAAGTCTGAAGCTACAAATCAGCTAACTCAGCAGTGTGTAGAGCTATGTCGATCGGAAGACATTAAAATTCCAGAGCTAGAAAGAGACGTTGGGACACTCCATAAAACCCATAATGTTTATCAATCTACAATTGCAGGTACAAGCAGAGGAGTTAGTAGACAAAGATATCAAAATATGAATAAGATATTTGAGAAACCATTCATACCAAAAACACAAAAAGACCCCTTGTTCATACACCCACAAATTACCACATACCGAGATAGTCTGAACCAAGATAAAAAAGTTTATAACTATACAGCCCAAAAATACATAGAAAATATTTATAGAGTACAAGCTTTCCTAAACCTTAACCCCAGAGCCACAGATATCAAAGAGCCAAACACAAACTATATAACCCAAAAATTACAAGGTTACAACAAGATAATTGCACTACCCAAAACCAACCCAAGCTTAATAAAAACTTGTTTTGGCTATGGATTATTAAATACCATATATACCAAAGATGGAGAAGAACTAACAGCTATGGAAGAATTACATAAAATATTCACCACCTATAAAAGAATAACCAAAGGAATTCTATTTTATATAAAATGTTATACTGCACCAGCAGAGATATTATACGACAAAATAAAACCAGTTATACAAGTTGTAAAAATAGGATTAACCAGAGATATGATTATACCAGAAGATATTGTGCAGAAGCCAGAGATATCCAGAAATGAAATACCTGATTTCTACGCAAATAAACGACTTATTGGACTAGCTAAAATTATTCAAGAATTAGCAAATAATTATACCAATGGAAACCCACTATGGAGCTATTATTCAAAAGATCATCAGATGATTTATTCAAATTCAAAAAAACTACGACAAGAAGATATGGAAGATGTTAGACAATGGATAATGACATTACTTAACCCAGAAAAACAATCTACTGCAAGAGCAATTAAGAGAGCATTTATTTCAGATGGATTATTGAAAAGATATTGCAAGCTAATTGGACACAAATATCCAGACCATCAATGTTCGAGATGTAATGGAGAAGATAATATTATCCCAGAAGTCCACCTAGAATAAAAGAATCAAGAAGATAAGCATGCCAGCTGGAAAGAAGATAAAAAAAGCAGCAGATACGACAACAAGAAGATATCAACGGAGTAATAATAGAAGACAAGCTATAAATTGTGAAAGCAACATGTAAAATTTCACAATTTATTTTACGTAAAGTATTAAAAACTTTTGTATAGGCTAAACTTTTATGTTTTAGACTTTTTAGACTTTTTGACTATTATTAGTCTAGGCTTTAATAATTTTTGTCTTATTAGAAGACTTTTTGTAAAGTAGACTAATTTTAAAAAATGTGAATACTCTTGTAAAGATTCATCCAGTCTATAAATAAGATGAACCGAAGGCATTGCAGGGCAAGCCTTCACGTGTTGAAGCAAAAACTCTCTCCAGAGCATGAAATTTTCCTGCAAGTAGACATCAAATATACGCTCTCCAAGGTTGCTGAATCAAGTATCATTTGTAAATATTATCTCCGTAAAATTTATCTTGACAGTGTAGTATCCATTCATTGGACATTGTCAATAATATATGAGTGATAGGGGAGATACACGTGCAGTAGTGTATTATTCTAATTCAGAGGCCTTAACATTATTCAAGCAGAGACTTTGGTATCGATATAGACATAAGAATCAACATCGTTGTCCATAAAATTTCCTATGCTGCTAAATCCCCAGTTATCTCTTGAATATTATGTAGAAACACCTCTGCGTTCTAAATCAGCTACCATCTGTACATTTTGATTCTTTTCTTTACTTCTTCTTTTTTATAAAGGTAAAGTTAACAACTTGATTCATGATAGTATCCTATACGTTGATGTGAAACATATTTTTTAAAGGTGCGTAGATGATCATTTTGTAAGTTAGAGTTTTAAATTGACACAACGGAGATGAGTTGAGTTGTCTAGATGTGCATACTCAAAGTTGGAGAGTTTACTCGTTAGATGAGGCCATGTTTGAATGTCTATTTATGTATTCTACATTTTTAAAACAATCTCTATGCCGGCCAATTCCAAGACGATTGTAGAATCACTATTGGGGGCACAAAATGCCAAAAAAGAATAAAAATTTGGGTTAGAATATTCATTATGACTAAACCTTTAGACTTTAGTACTAGTAGAAGCTAATTTTGTAAGAATATTGAATTTAGTCATTCTAAGAACGATGATGAATAATATCTGGCCAAGAGAAAAGTACATTTATAGCAGGCTTTCTATGAATCTATGGAATGGTTTTGTTGTTCAACTAAATGGTTGAGTCTTTTACCAACTGTTACTGTCCGAATAAAGATTTTGCATAAGTCATCTTATGAATTTAGCATTTTAGTTCTCAATAACACAAAAAGGAACATAACATACAAGTCTGAAGTTTAATCTTTCATTTAAATTAACTTGAATTTAGCTTAGTTTTTGAAATAAAATGTAGTTTGTTTATGCTTTTCCTTTTTTTCTGTATATTATCGTACAAATTACCTAAATAAATTACTTGATTCGATCTTCCCAAGTTCAAAATAAAAAATATCCAGTAAGAGAAGAGGGCAAGTCCAAAAGGTTTTACTTACCCTTAAGAACTTTGGCTAAAAATCTAAAATCTGAGTCATGAGTTCATAATTGTCCAAACCATATAATGAGACAATATCACATTTCCTCAACCAATATGGGGCACCCTGACATCTCAGCATACCCCGTATTTGACATCTGGAGCATTAGTAACAGAACTTTAGGACCCAACAATAGTGATATACCATGCATAATCCCACAAGTGGGGTTACGGTAGAATGAACGTATTCCTTACCCTTTCCTCGTAGAGATAGAGAGGTTGTTTCCAATGGAACCTCAGCTTAAAAAATGAATTTCAAGAAATTTGAAAAATAAAATATATAAACATAAGCAGTAACAAAATAAAACAATGCTAAATAGAAAATAGTACACAATATACAGAAGAAAGAACAATAATAACAGTGAACTAATGCAATAACTTAAGCACGAACAAACACAGGTCATAACTTCAGGGCCCAACACTAGGAAATACTACAACAATCATGGGTCTGGCTCAAGTATCATGCTATGAAAATCAATGTAGCTATTAACTCAACCACAATAGCTAGTTCATAGAATGAGAAGTGTCCAAAGCCATAGAAGGAGACAACCTACTCCCTCAACTATTGTGGTGCACTCTTTATCATTTACATCAAATGACTAGTTTAGCTTATTCCACATCCTGCTCCAGTATATATTAAGATGTGCTAGTTATCACATATCCATTATTAAATTTTGACTCTTTAAGTTCAATAATAAAATGTTCAGCCAAGTGAAAAAGGACTGAGGTTCAAAGTTATTACTTTTCTATTTTTTTCATCTACACATAGTTTTAACATCAAAAAATAATATTTCATGTTTCAACACTATTAGGCTCTATTACCAGTAAAAGATGCAAGTAATTAGCTCTTCTAATTAAATAACTTCTTCACTTCTCATGATTTTCATAAAAAAACCATTCCAGCCAAAGAAAAGAGAAACAAGTCTTAACATTTACTTCCTACAATTTGTTTAATTATTTAAACATATTTTATCTTAAAACCATCACAGAAAAGAGAGTGTTCCAGAAGGAGACACTCTTAAAAAGTGCATGCTACACAAATAGATAGTGATAATGAGGATATAGAAACAACTATGCCTCGATCCTAAACATGGTAATCATACTAACTATTTAAAGAAAAAGTATCAATGCTACAAGAACAATATAGGAAGAAGAGGCACACAAAATGGCTGATCCTTGGATATAGGTCCTAGCACAATAGAAATTGTTATGAAACAAAAATGATGACAAGCTTTGAAGTTTTATCTTCCACTGGAAAAAAGGAAGAGAACTTCAGTATAGTGAACCTACTGTAATTCTAGATGGTGTTTAATACTCAAAATAAGGGAAACATGTCCACGACTAGACAATGTGATGAGATATTAATGTTTAACATAATGGTGGAAGTGAATCTTATACTTTATTTCGGGAAATATAATTATATCCTATATCAATTGGAAATGGGATAAAATTAAAGCATAATATCACATATTCTCTTCATTCTTTCACGTGCTAACAAGCTAAAAATTAGAGAAGGGGAAAAATCGAACATGCTCAAATGAGAAAATGGCTGGAAACATGGCAGTCATAAGACTATAAAGAGAGGTATATGATCTTGTATCTATGTAAAGAATAACAAAAAATTAACCCTATTGGTTATAAAAGGTATCATATGAGTATTTCTGTAACAAAGTCATCTATAAAAGGTCCTTTTCTGTTGATACTAAGAGTTAGCTATGTACCTTTTGATTGACAGCAAAGATTTTATATTTAGGTATTCAAACCTTCAAGTATCTATTCTCATCTGTGTGTCTATTTACAAAACCAGCGTAGAAGGGAAAGGGATTTTTATCATAAGGTAACAATGCTTTTATATCCTGCAAACTTAAAAGTTATCAGGTTATGATCTGCACTTGTTGCCATAGCTAGATACATGTGCTCACAATTAGTAATTTTATCTTCTAAACAACCTCCAATTCCTCAAGAATTTTCTTATTTCAATTTCAATATTCCTTGCCCATGATGTTTCTCAAAGTTTCACGCTTTCTCTTTTAGCCACTATATCTGTCTTGTGATTTATTTATTTCATTAAATACATTGGATGTCTTCAGTCAAGGGTTTATTGGGGAAAAATTTATCTACCCCATGAATGTAGGGATAAGGTTAGAATGCTCCCCACACTCCCCAGAACCCACTTGTGGGACCACAGCCACACGGGGTATGTTGTTTTTGGATTAAACACATTTTTATGTTTCTACACAGCCATATTTTAAGAGTGGCATGCCAAACAACTCAACTTCCATCCACCTTCAACAGCAATAAGATTAGTTAAATAGTAACCAAATCTCAGCGTATCAAGTAACCCATTTCTACATATTGAGCATTTGAAATCTACCAGTGTAAACAGTGAGTCTTCGTGCATCAAATTTCAAACACGCTATATAACCCATCTATTTCACATTCTTTGGTTGTAAAATGTTTGCAAGCCATAACTCACTTAAGTAGCAAAAAAAATTGACTAAAAATATAACAATCGTTAGAGTTTGAAGGTTAAAAAAAAGTTACTGTCATCATAGGACACTAAATTTAGACAGATAAAAAGGTGTCAAGAAACTGGGAAAACAATGCGATTACTTGACGTAATATAGTACCAAATTGGCGCTTAAGTTCTTGCATTCTTGCACAAAAATTACTCATCAAACTAGCTCCATTATACTTGTAGCTAGACTGACTATCCCAGGAGTTAGCTTCTACCTCCTACCAAAACAAATATAGAGTAACTTTACATAATTGACCAAATAATCAACCCCAAAACTACCTTCTTATGATCTTTAATCCTCAATATCATATAAACTACTCATTAAGATAGCTCCTTTACACATTATCAAATAATAAAAGAACACCAAATCTTGGGAAAAATACAAAACACATATAGGTACATATGAATTAGAGATTAAGTTAGCTCCTTTACACTTTATCACAGAATAATATACATAGAGAACACCAAATCTTATAAAAAGATCTTAAGGTTTTCAATTTTAAGTCTGCCATCACCAATCACTAGAAATTGACCCGATGATAGATTCTTCTTCTAATACTGTGAAACTGACATTTATAGAGAGATGAGAAATTGCCAGGAACAAAAAAAATTTATTCAAATCTTTACACAAAGATGAGAAACATACCGATAATAGAAGCTACAATTGGAAATGAGAGAGATTTAGCCGATGATTTGAGAAATTTAGCTGATTGAAAATGAGAGAGATTTGGCCCATTGGAAATGTGAGATTTGAGCGTTCAATGATTGATCGATAACTTGGAGATGCAGATAGTTTTTTCATTTTATCGCATTAAGTTTTATTTTATAAAAAAAATTATTATAATAATTTGGCGGTACTTCCCTCTAAATTATTATTATGGACCAGTTAATACTTTTTTGGGGAGAAGATTTTATACCTTCCCCAAAAAATACACAATTAGGGATCGGAATTTAATCTCATCCTAATAAGTATACTTTTAGAGACCAAAGTGTTGAATCATTCGTGTATGTTGGTCTTAAATATACCTTTTTCTTGTAGTGTTCATCGGTTCTTATTCCAGCGAGAAAACCGATTTATGTCGTCCTCTTCGTTGTGATAGATATAGGTTTCAGCATGATCAACTCATTCTTCAAAGTGGTGGACAATGTCTTTTAACTTCTTGGATTGAGGACAGTTTTTTGCAAAGTGACCAGGCTTTCTGTAGATGAAGTAACTATCATTCTTCTTCTGGTGATCTACTGGGATTATTCATCTAAAATGCCTGGTTTTCCTGACTACCTTAGGCTCGTCTTCTGGAGGCCTAGGTAGTTTGAATCTCCTAAACAACAGCTTTCACAGCGATCCCACCTGACGGTTTGAACAGGGACAGTCGAATTTTATAAAAAAAAAATTCATGCCATAATGATAATAAAGAACTATGTAGTTCTCAATAATCTTCTTCGGTACAGATCTCTTCTTGCATAGATTATTCATTACCTGGAAAATATCCTGCCTAGTGTAGCTCATATCTTTGTAGAACGTTTCCAGCATGATTCTGGGATGTAGTCTTACAAGATTATGTATTGACTTCTTTCCGCTAGATTCTTCTTCTTTATAAAAGTCCTAAAGTCCTGAGGAAGGGATGTAATTGCATCAATGGTTTTTCCCACCTCTGTTGTTGGTTCTTGCCTCCTTTACAGGACTGGATCACTAGTGAGTTAGTATTGCTCGAAGACTCGTTAAGAGACCGCTGGTTTGCTAGAATATTCCTCTAACATAGATGGACATTACTCTTTTGGAAATTAGATTGATTATTGCAATGCATCTTCATCACCTTTGGAACATTCACTTGCATAAATGTGATCGTTGGCATCAGATTACTGTCCGCAATGTTCCTTTATCCAGGATGAAAGCAGAGATTGACATTTCTTTTATAGCCAGATTAGGATCATCATAATCTTCAAGACAAGCAATGGAGGCTCGTGCTTTGCTAATTATCTTTCTGGATTTGGGACATCCTTTGTTATGGCAGATGAAGCATTTATGCTTGCCTGGATCTTTCGTGCGGGGGGATTTGGCATCTTTGCCAATAATTAGTTTTTGTAAGGAGGTTTCATCTGTCTGGCCCATCTTAACTGCATGTATCTCTTGTCCCTTGCATGACTCTTTGTTAGCTAAGGAGACCCTTATAGCTTAAGAGATAGATCTTTATGTGTATCATCAGAGTGGACATATTAGGAAAATTCATCTAACAGGGTTTGCCGAAAAAAGTTTCCTTATGCCTCTCTGAAGGATAGGAGCCCTTATGGCGTGATGAATCTTTCTGAATGAGCTTATCATACTTTGGAACAACAACATCCGTGTTAACTCGATCGAGCTGGATCAAGTCATCAACCTCATCATTGTTCTAGCGAAGACACTACTTTAGAGAGACCTTACCGATATGGGATTCCTCCTCGAGGATCTGCAAGCGGTCACCTAAAGTGGTGTAATCTCACTCACAGCTTATGATCATAATATGTGCTGGATCAACATTGTTGTCGTTGTTGCCCTGCAACTATTCTCCCTAGATGTTAATGCAGAATCAGGAGACATCAATACCAGCACCGGAGAATACAACCAGAAAATAGACTGTCAATCTCTCACGTTCAACACATCAGGAATATTATCTTCCAGAATAGAAGATTGCTCTCCAGATCTTTTCAACAGATACATGGATCAGTCAAATCCATATATCCAGACTATCAACAAGATTCAAGTATTAAGAAGGCTCAACAAATCTATCTTGTAGCCGTTCGAAGAATATCCAGGATATCTTTTCTGTTATGTGTTAATCATACTAGCCGATGATTCCCAACAAAGACTCCTAAGGTTTTTCTGGTACATGTGCCACCAGTACTATAATATGATGGAGTTAAGGTGTTCTGCCTTCAGGAATCAAAATCAAAACCAACCAGCTCTTGAAGGATTCATCTCATACTGGATTTTATGCTCCAAAGATTCCTGCAATGCAACGGTCTTTATGTTGTATCAATCGGTAGGAAGCACATGCCATGAATTCCAAGCCCATTTAGAGATTTCATTACTCCGGAAATTTCCTAATTTGATTCTTACTCTTGAGGATGAATGCAGTGAAGAATAATACTTCACTCTCCAGCAACCCAGATACATTCCAAAGAAAAGGGACTACACAAATGATGAAGTCTAACGAATAACAACAGAATACCAGCCACCGTATGAGTCCCAAAATAATGAAGCCATAAGGATATGGATGAAGGATCCTCCGCAGGAATGCAAAGATTCATCCAAGAGAAATATCTACCTCTACAGATCGATGAAGAGAAGATTGGAAGGCCAAGAATTCCTTAGGAAGAATCACTGAATAAATTGGTGGATAGAAGAGGGATACATGATCTCATCGCCGTTGGCACCATCCAACACTACCTAAAAGTTAACCTCAGATGACATGTGAAAGAAATTTACCCTATCTAGTGGGTTACCCCTCCCAGTGGGTTACACTCTCCAGTGGGTTACCCTCCTCTCTAAGGAAACCTTATTAGATAGGTTACCCTCGTCAGTGGGTTACCTATTCCAGTGGGTTACCCTTCTCAACAAGGAAACCCTCCTCAGTGGGTTACCCTTTAAGATGGTATTTTAAAGTTGCTCACTCAGATACTTCAAAGACACGAAGCTTATCCACCTACCTGTAATATGTTTGTGAAGATTATGATATGAGTGTGTATCACCCAGGCAAGGCCAATGCAGTGGCGGACGCCCTTAGCAGATTATCTATGGGTAGTGTAGTGCATATAGAGGAGGGTAAGAGAGATTTAGCTCGTGATATGCACTTTCTGGATAGGTTGGGTTTTAGATTGCTTGATTCAGCGGAGGGGAGTACGCTGGTGCAGAGTAGTTCCGAATCCTCTTTAGTTTCTAAAGTGAAGAAGAATCAATATAGAGACTCGAGTTTGGTCAAATTAAAGAGTCAGTTAAGGACCAAAAGGTAGTGGTTTTCTACCAAGGGGGAGATGGTGTTTTGAGGCTGTATGGTAGGTTTTGTATCCCGTGTATTGATGAATTGAGGAAGAGGATTACGGCTGAAGTGCATGGAACACGTTATTTCATTCATCCCAGCACTACCAATATGTACCGCGACTTGTGGGAGATCTATTGGTGGAACGGTATGAAGAAAGACATAGCCGAGTTAGTAGCAAAGTGTGGAACGTGACAACAGGTTAAGGTAGAGCACCAAAGATCGGGTGGTGTGATGCAAGAGTTTAGTAAACCCACTTGGAAGTGGGAGATGGTGAATATAGACTTCGTGACTGGGTTGCCTCATTCGCGCCGTCATCATGATTCCATTTGGGTTGTTGTGGATAGGTTGACTAAGTCTGCATATTTCTTGCCCTTGCACACATCTTATACGGCTGAGGATTATGCTAGATTGTATATTCGGGAGTTGGTCAGGTTGCATGGAGTACCCTTATCTATCATTTTAGAAAGGGGTACTTAATTTACTTCTCAATTTTGGAGGGTGTTTCAGCAGGGTCTTAGCACCCAAGTTCTTTTGAGCTCAGTTTTTCACCCACAGACAGATGGTCAGGCTGAGAGGACTATTCATACCCTAGAGGATATATTGAGGGCGTGCGCTCTAGATTTTAAAGGTAGTTGGGATGAGCATTTCCCATTGATAGAGTTTGCCTACAATAATAGTTTCCATGCTAGCATTGAGATGGCACTATTTGAGTCCTTGTATGATAGGAGGTGTAGATCAACCATAGGTTGGTTTGAAGTGGGTGAAGCTACCGCGTGCGGTCCTGGTGTAGTGTTTGGAGCTATGGAGCAAGTTAAGCTGATTAGATAAAGGTTCAAGACCATTCAGAGTCATCAAAAGTCTTGTGCAGATGTGAGAAGGAGAGATCTTGAGTTTGAGGTGGGTGATTTGGTGTACTTGAAGATTTCACCCATGAAAGGGCAGAAAAGGTTTGGTAAGAAGGGAAAGCTTAGTCCTCGTTATGTTGGACCGTATAGAGTCTTGAGCCGTGTAGGTAAAGTGGCCTATGTGGTTGAGTTTCCCTCAGAATTGTCAGTCGTTCATCCTATCTTTCATGTCTCTATACTCAAGAAGCATATTCGTGATTCTATTTTGGTTGATCCTTCAGATAGTGCTGAGATTTAGGATAGTCTTTCCTTCGATGAAATTCCTGTTGAGATCCTAGACTTTCAAGTCTGTAGGCTGATGAACAAAGTGGTTCCCTTGGTCAAGGTGTTGTGGTGGAACCAATCTGTTGAGGGTGCTACTTGAGAGGCAGAAGCAGACATGCGAGCCAAGTACCTATACCTCTTTTTCGCGGGTTCAGACCAAGCCAAATGTACTATTCTTCCTTGATTCAGCTCTTCTAATCTAAAGTTCAGCTAAGCATCTATCCTTGTATGAGTTGTTGCTTTTTCCAGAGTATTCATGAGTTTGAAAGATCTTGAACCGTTTAGAAATTGTTTCGGCTATGTGTACTCTATTTTTCCTGTATTCCTAGCCTAACTGGCGACATTTGGGGATGAATATTCCCAAGGGGAAGATATTGTAAGGTCCCGCATAGTTCCCTCATAGTTTGAGCCGTAGGGCGTGTCAAGTGAGGCATGATTTCGGCCCTAAAAGATTGAGAAGTGACTTCCTAAGTGAGTATCGTGTTAACCATATAGAATTTCCCTAATTTTGGATTTTTATCACCTGGGAAGTTTGATAAGCTTTTCGTCGATATAGGATTTGCCCAATCCGATACCGGGGTAAGAAGTTATGGCTAATTTATGACCTAGTTGTAAAACTGTGTCATTATAGTGCTTAAGACGTCGCGGAGAGGGTCGATTTGACAATTGTCAAATTCTAGTGGAACTCTATGGTATTGGCACGTTGCGCTGAGGTTCCAGGTCCCAACTAGTGGAAAAATATGATGGCTCCGCGTCGCGGTGACTCCCATATTGCCAATTGTCAATTTCCAGTGAGCCACCGCGATAAGTGGCGCGCCGCGGTTACCCCTTAAATATGGTTCCCAGTTTAATTTTTCCATCTTTGTACAGATATTAAAAGGGCCATTTTGTACTTTTTCCAAGCCTATAAAACCATGCAAACACTAAATCAAAGTCATTTGCAAGCATCCTATGAGTTTTTTCTCAAGTTTTCTCTCATAAAAAATCATAAGCATCAAAAACCTCTTCCAAGAATCTCAAGAATCCACCATTTATTTTCTAAATTGAGTTAAGATTAAAGGTTCCCAAGTCAAGGGACTCAAGAACCCTCATTCAAGAGTACGAATAGAGTTCCAAAAGTGAGAGTTCTTCCAAAGCTTCTAATTCAAGGTAGTGGGGTTTTGAACAATGGTAACCCTTTCACCCTTGTGCCCAAAAGGTTTATTTACATCAAGAATTCCTAAAATCTATGAGGTTTTTACATAAATTTAAATTGGGGGTTTTCACTCATTATTATTGAATGCATTATCTCGATATTTCCCATGAATTAAGAGTCAAATGCCATGATTTTTACATGTTTTAATGAGAATTTAGAGCTGGGTATGAACGCTATGATTTTACTCCTTGAGAAGCTAATATTTGCAACGTTGAGATATAGAAATATATGACTATATTGAGATTTTGAGACAATTTCTCAAATTCCCAGATTTTCGCATGATTTATGAATCTATATGCTATATATTATGCTTTTATTGAGCTTTAACTTGAGATTGAATTATGGGTTAGTAAGCCCTGTTTGAGACTTGTGAAATTATGAACTCTTGTGCTATAAGCACCCATGATTTGAGTATTTTGAGATGATTGAGAAATGAATTGACCTAATGGTCCGAAAGCTTTGAAATCCACTTCATCATATGAGACTATCAATTTGATTATTGGGTTCGTGGTGAACCATGAGATTATTCTAAAAGTGAATTTTTATGATATGCATGCAGATAATCTAAAGGGAGGAGTACTTAGCACCGAGCGGGTAAGTCTCTACGGTTTCTTACTCAAAAACTACGTGCCACTGTAGGTTGGGCCTGAGGCTGAGTTTATGATGATTATGATTGGGCCCGAGGCAGAGTTTCATTTAGTGATCACTAGACCTAGGTTATACTCCCTGGCAAGAGTATGACGCTCCTCCGCAACGTGGGGTCTCCTCCTTAGGAGGACAAAATATTGGACTCCATGTAGCTCGCTTGGTTTATGTCGGTTACGAGAACCTCCCTTGCTCTTTTTAAACTTAAAAATTTGATACTTATTTTCCCTTCCTATGAGTTATTTTCCAAAATGGTGGAATTGTAAAGTTGTTCCCTAATTAAAGTACTTGCTTGAGGTGGGTTATTTCCCTAAATGAAAGTATCTTCCCTTGATATAGTACTATTCATAATTCTTTGAGATAAGTTATTTCCTTGAGCTAGAATACTTTTCCATCTGAGATAGAATGATTTTCCAAAAGCTTGAAATGAGATATTTTCCTAAGGTGAATGAAATGCCTTCAAATATGTTTCCAAGTTATATGATTCTGAATTCCAAATATATGAGTTCTAACTAACTATGAAATGTTGAGCATTGAAGAGGTTTTACTCTCCATGATACATATGCATGAGTTGTAAGTATTGTTCAATGTCCCTTAGCCTTTGGGTATTGAGAATAAGAGAAGATTTTTTATTTTAAGGTTAAAGAGCGATGACTCGCGAGATTTGTGTTGCATGCCTCATTCTACATGATTTATGAGCTTTATATTTTATACTTTTTCAAGCCATGTGAGTCATCTTATATTGTATACATGATTTGATTGATGAAGATTGGTACTATTTTTATACATATACATTCACCCCCACATACTCAGTACATTCCAAAGTACTGATTCATATATATCTCTATGAGCTACATTGTCTTATAATATAGGTTCAGGTGCTCAGTCCCAGCCTCATCCGTGATTCTTAGAGTACCTTGCCTACGTTTTCTGCATTGGTGAGTCCTCATGGCTCGAGGACCGATCTTAAGATATTTTAAGTATTTGAGAGACTATATTTTATCTTCAGTTCATTTCGAGTCAGTTGGGGACCTATCCCAACGGCTCTTTAGTTTTTGATTCGTAGAGGTTTTGTCAGACTTGTATCATACTTGTGATGTGTTAAGGGTTCGGTATTGTGGTTTTGTTGAGGTTTCTTTATATTATGGTCATATGAACCGAGTATGTTTTCCCTATTTCCTTTCATGTGATATGACTATGCGAGTGTTGAGTCTATTTCATCTTGACTTGAGTGTTATTGGTAGAAACTGGCTCTAAGGGTTAGCTTGGGGCTACTTGTAGCCTTAAACACCGTGTGACATCTCGGGAGATAATTTCAGATATTTACATCTAAGCAGCCTAATTATTTGATGTATATGGGATGTAATTTATGTAACTCTTTGTATGTTCTTTCTACATGAATTATATATGGGTAGAGGTGGATTACATGTGTTAAATGGGGCAGTTGTGCCACTACTAAATAATTACAAGAGCGTGATTATGTTTCTAAAAGGTATATCTTTGTATGGTACTCCAAGGGCATTCATCACTGATAGGGGTCACCTTTTTGTAAAAAAGTATTCCATGCTCTAACAGAAAAGTAAGTAGTCATTCAACACAATGTGGCTATCTCTATCATCCATAAACATATGGTCAGTTGAAAGTGTCAAATCGAGAAATAAAGATTATTCAAAAATAGTTAATGCGAACAAAATAGTTTAGGCTAAAAAGCTTGAGTAAGCCTAATGGGCATTTAAGAAGGCATACTATACACCCTTTAGGATGTCTCCAAATCCATTGATTTTGTTAGAGCATAGTATTTCTCCATGGAGCTAGAACTTAAGGCCTTATGCATGCTCAAGAAACTCAACCTTAGTTGGAGTAATTCCTCAAGCTTAAGGATTAAATAAATGAATGAGCTGGATGAGTTACGGTATAGAGAATATTAAAGATTAGATTTAATAAATAGAAGATGAAGTTGTTTCATCATTGGATTTAAGTAAAAAATCATGTAAAACAAATTAACACTCGAGGCCCCTTTTAGCCTATTTTAACTAATTTTAACCAAAATAATAAAAACAAAATGTAAAAGCCCAGGACCAAAACTAACTTTAATATTAACAAAAAATTGACATTTAGGACTCAATGAGAATATCAAATTTCCATTTGAGGTCATTCTAGTAAATAAGTGGGTAGCACACCCAATGAGTCTGTTTAACCCATTTCGAATTAATTGCCCAAAATAGGTTTTAAAGCCTAGGGACCCTTACCAAGGGTCCTTCGATCCTAAAATTGACATTGTAGAGTTAAAGGCACTATTAAATTTTTAATCCTACATGGTTTACTAGTATTTTTGGTTTGAGACCACAGCTCCAAAATAAGAAAATTAGCCTTAAATTCAAATGAAAGACCCGATAACTTAAATGATGAGTCACGCAAGTCATAAATGACCTTTAGCCACTGTGGAAAAGCATAATACACTACAATAAAGTGAAATCAATAATAATCATCCTTGAGAATCATTATATCTATTTGGGCTCTAGCTGACAACTTGATTAGAAGATGCATCCCAGAAGTTGAAGCAATAAGTATATTGGAAGACTATCATCCATCCCATATAGGGGAGATAATAGTGGCACATGAAATAATTATAAATTATTGAAATATTGTTATTAGTCGCCCACGATCAAGATAATTTTAAGTTTGTGAAGGCATGGGACCAATGCCAATGGCAGAGATCTATCTCATAAAGGCATAAGCTACCCTTAATCTAAGTCCTAATAGATGAATTATTTGTTGTATGTGGGATCATATTTTTTTAACCCTTTGTGATTTTTTTCAATAATTAATATCTAATATAGAATATGAATTAATAAAACATCTTAAGTCAAGAAGATAAAAATGAAAATTATTCCAATATTTAGAAAATACATTATATAAAAATAATACCTACAAATGTTATATAGGCATTATTTAGTGAAGTTATCGCACCCAGTCCGCACCCCCTACAAATGGTATCAGAGCCCAGTTATTTAAAAAATATACAAGTAGCATATATGTTGAATTTAGATTGGATTTACTTGAGATTAATTTATATTGATTAATTATGAGAAGACCATTTAAAAACAGAGAAGCTTTTAGAATAATTAAAGAATCTTTAATTAGTAATTATTCAGAATATATAAGTCTAAATAAAACAAAAGAAAACCCACAAAGACTAGCCTACCTAATTACCTTAATATCTAGTATTGATGCAAAATTAATAATCCATTTAAAATCTAGAAGAATGAGACACATACCACCTAATTATGATAAAATCAGATTTAGGTATCCACCAAAATACTATAGATATGGTTTAAATGAATAAAATACAAAAAATACAAAGAACTAAAACAAATTATTTCTGAAAAACGTAAAGAATTAAAAATAAGAATAGAAAGATTAAGTTATAATATATTTGCCGGAGTTAGTAAAAACTCAATAAATGCACAAAAAGATGAAATATTAAATTTAGAATCACAAATAGATTGTTTAGAATATATATATCAACATGAACTATTTACAATAAAATGAACAAAGAAGAATTTATAATAGATGAAAAATATATGAAAATCACGAAGGATTAAAAATAAAAATAGTATTTTCTAATCTAGGAAGAAGATATAAGAAAATAGGTGAACATTTATATTTAATGTTAGAAAAAGAAGAATTAAAATTAGAAGATAAATTGACAGCTATGGTAAGAATAGAAAGGGAAAACGAAGAAATAGATAGAAAAAAGGAAATAGAAAAAATAAAACAACAAACTACAGAAGAAATACGAAAAATAGAAGAAACTAAAAATAGTAGGACTGCTGAATTAGAAAAAGAACTACAAATGTTAAAAGATTTGTATGAAAAAAGACTGAAAGAAAAAGAATAAAAAGATAAAGAACAAAAATTATTAAACGAGATAAATTAATTTAATGAAAAATTAGAAATAAACAATAAAGAAATAAAAAACAAGGAATTAGAAATAAATAATATAGAGGTAGAAGAGACAGATAATTATGATTCAGAAGATAGTGAAACATATACAGAAATATTAACAAATACAAAAAATTTAGAAATCAATGAAAAACAAGAAGTAATTAATGAAGAAAACTTAGAAAATATCAACACAGAAATAAATACTCTTGATAAAAAAGAAGATGAAAATATAATACCTAGAACATCAGAAATAAGGAAACCTACATATTATAAGAATAAGTTTAAAAGATATAATCTAAAGAATGAATATGACAAATGGAAACCAAAACAAATAGTTAATAAAAATTATAACTTTTTAAACTTAGATTGTGTAATAGATACAGAAAAACAATACAATTATGGATAGGATATATGACAAAACAATTATTAGATAATAATATAAGTGTAATAGATGCACTAGAATATATAGAAAAAACACTAATAGGAACAGTGAAATTATGGTTTTTAAATCTAACTGAAAATAGTAAAAGAATATTAAGAACTGACAAACCTACAGAAGGAACATCATCAACAATCACAACTAAATTAACACCTATAGAATTATTAAAAAAATAAGAAACAGCTATAAAAGACGAATTTAGTAGCATGACAACAACAGAAGAAGAACAAAATGAAGAGAAAGATACAAATAGGAATTTAATGTTAAAATTAGCAATATGTAATATGTGCTACATAGATGAATATACTTGCGCATTTAAAGAATATTATTATAAAAGAGCATATAATACAGAAGAAAGTAAAGAACTAAGAAAATTATATTTTAGTAAATTACCTGAACCATTTAGTTCAAAAATAATAAAAAGTTGGGATGAAACAAAAATAGTAGATACTCTAGGAGAAAGAATAAAATTTTTACAACAATGGTATAGAAACCTATGTGAAAAATACAGAGAAGAAATAAAAATGGAAAAAACATTAATAAGAAATTTAGCATGTTGCAAAGATAAAATAACACCTCAATTTGGATGCGAAGAAAGATATTATAAGAAAAGAAAAAGACATAAGAAATATAAGAAATACAAAGAATCAAAATATAAGTATAAGAAACCAAGAAAAAGATATTATGTAAAAAATTATAAACATAAAAGACCCTATAGGAAAAAGAAATCTATAAAGGAATGTACTTGTTATAATTGCGGAAAAATAGGACATTTAGCTAGAGATTGTAAATTACCTAAAAACCCAAAAAATAAACAAATATCAGAAATAAAAATAGAAAATACAGAATATATGCATATAGATTATATAGATTACGAATTAGAAAGCGAAGACAGTATATCTGAAATTTCAGAGAATGAAACAGATAATGAAATAGATAGTGAATTAGATGAATTAAATGACTGAAGAAGATATAAAAATAAAAAATAAAAGAAGAATATTTAACTGACGAAGGAACAAATGAAAAAATAATATTTGATAACAATGTATTTGATGTAATAAAAGGAAAATAGTTAGACTTAAGTGTAGAAAAAATATTTAAAATACCAACAATAAAAAATATATTTACTAGAAAAAAGGAAGAATATTATGTAGTAAGCCAAAAGGAACATGTAATAGACTGTAGATATGCAAAAGGTAAAGTTAGTATACCACTAGTAACAAAAAGAATAATTAATAAAGAGATAAACGATATAAAAAGTAGAGACCCAATAAAATATGTACACCTTGGAGGTACAAAAATATTAATAAAAACATGTTTTAGAGAAGGAATAGATACACCAATAGAATTATATTTAGCAGATGATAGAATTATAAAACCTATAGAAAAAAGTATAATAACTGCCATAAAAGGTAATTTAATATACCAAAAATTTAAATTTATCATAAGTGCGAATTATTCAGTAGCAGTAACGGATAAAAATATAGACAAATCATTAGTATTATATTGGAAAATATCAGGAATAGAATTAACCCCAAGAAGTAAAATATTTACGGCAAGATGTAAAAATCTATATGAATTAACAACAAAACATAAAATAACTGGAAAAAATAAAATTAATAAAATACAAATAGAAAGCCCTTTTGAACAATTCGTAAAAACAATTGATAATAATGATTATAGTTACAGAAATATAAACATAGAAAAAGATCTAGAAATAATAAATGATAGAATAAGTACAACAAAAAGAACAACTTATGATAAACCGGAATCATCAAGCTCATCAAAAAGAACAAGTTATGAAACAAGTTCAATGGATAATTCAAGTTCAATGGATAATTCAAACCAATATTACATAACAGGAAAGGTAAATGAAAAAAAATATTTAATACTCTTAAATACAGGACAAGAAGAAAATTATATAGCAAAATATCTAGTAAAAAATAAGGAAATAAAAACTGACAATAATAAATACTAAAAATATAGCAGAAAAAGAAATAATAATAGGAATTAGATAAATAAAAATAGAATTTGAAGTAAAAGAAGAAATGCAAAAAACAAACATAATATTAGGAATAAAATGGTTAGAACAAGTAAAACCATATAATATAGAACATACACAATTAACCATAACATATAATAGAGAGAAATTATTCTTTAGAAGAGCTTTAACATAAAATGAAAATATATGTATTAATGAAGATAGTAGTAGAAGGATATTACAGTAGATATTATACGCCTATGATAGATACAGGAGAAGAAGCTAATTTATGTAGATATAATTGCTTACCAGAAAGCAAATGAGATAAATTAAAAACACCAATAATAGTTAAAGGATTTAATAATGAAGGAAGCTTAATTACTTATAAAGCTAGGAATGTAAAAATACAAGTATGGGATAATATATTAACAGTAGAAGAAATTTATAATTATGAACTAACATCAAAAGATATACTTTTAGGAATGCCGTTTCTAGATAAATTATACCCACATATAATAACTAGAACAGATTGGTGGTTTACAACACCATGTAAACAGAAAGTAAGAGAAAAAAGAGTTAATAATAAAATAAGAAAGAAAACTGATTGGATAAAAGGAAGTGAAAAAATCACACAAAAGTTAGAAAATATAAAAAATACTGAAGATACAATAGAACTAGTCGTATTTTCGATAAATAAAATAGAAATAACTATATTTTCAATAAATAAGATAGAAATAATTAAGAAAAAATTAGAACAATTGTATAGTGAAGATCCATTAAAAGGATGGGAAAAACATAAAACTACTATAAAAATTGAATTAATAGATAAAAATAACATAATAACCCAGAAACCATTAACATATAATTTTGACGATTTAAAAGAATTTAAAATGCATATAGATGAATTATTAGAAAAACAGTATATACAAAAAAGTAATAGTAAACATAATAGTCCAGCATTTATAGTAAATAAACATAGTGAACAAAAAAGAGGAAAAAGTAGAATGGTTATTGACTATAGAAATTTAAATGCAAAGACTATGACATATAATTATCCAATACCAAATAAGATATTAAAAATAAGACAAATACAGGGATATAATTATTTTAGTAAATTCGATTGTAAATTAGGATTTTACCATTTAAAGTTAGAAGAAGAATCTAAAGAATTAACCGCATTTACGGTACCACAAGGATTTTATGAATGGAACGTATTACCATTTGGATATAAAAATGCACCAGGTAGCTATCAACATTTTATGGATAATTATTTTAAACAATTATCTAATTGTATAGTATACAGAGATGATATATTATTATATACAAAAACTAAAGAAGAACAGTTAAAATTATTAGGTCAATTTACAGATATAATAGAAAAATCGGGAATAAGTCTAAGTGAAAAGAAAGCTGAAATTATGAAAAATCAGATAGAATTTTTAGGAATACAAATAGATAAGAGTGGAGTAAAAATGCAACAACATATAGTACAAAAAATAATAAATTCGAAAGAAGAATTAGATACGAAAAAGAAATTACAATCATTTTTAGGATTAGTAAACCAAGTAAGGGAATATATTCCAAAATTAGCAGAAACTTTAAAACCACTACAGAAAAAATTTAAAAAGTATTAGAATATAACTATAATGAAGAAGATAAAAAACAAGTTCAGAAAATAAAATTACTTTGTAAAGAATTACCAAAACTACAATTTCTAGATGAAAATAGAAAATTTATATATATAGTAGAAGAAGATGCTAGTGAATGTAGTTATGGAGGAGTACTTAAATACCGATATGAAGCAGAAAAATTAGAACATAGTAGATACTACTCAGGTACGTTTAATGAAACAGAAATAAAATGGGAAATAAATAGAAAAGAATTATGCTCATTATACAAATGTTTATTAGCATTTGAGCCATATATTGTATGTAACAAGTTTATTGTACGAACAGATAATACACAGGTACGTTGGTGGCTAACAAAGAAAATACAAAATTCTGTTACAACAAAAGAAATTCGGAGACTAGTATTGAATATATTAAATTTTACATTTACAATTGAAGTAATTAGTACTAACAAAAATGTTATTGCAGATTACATATCAAGACAATGCTAAACAGACTGATATAATAGAAGAGGATACTCTAGAAAAGATATTCAACACCCTAACTACGCTTTCAATGAAAGTGGACAGTATGGGTAATGAAATAGAAAAGCTAAAGACTAATGAAGTTAAACTGAAGTCTGAAGCTACAAATCAGCTAACTCAGCAGTGTGTAGAGCTATGTCGATCGGAAGACATTAAAATACCAGAGCTAGAAGGAGACGTTGGGACACTCCATAAAACCCATAATGTTTATCAATCTACAATTGCAGGTACAAGCAGAGGAGTTAGTAGACAAAGATATCAAAATATGAATAAGATATTTGAGAAACCATTCATACCAAAAACACAAAAAGACCCCTTGTTCATACACCCACAAATTACCACATACCGAGATAGTCTGAACCAAGATAAAAAAGTTTATAACTATACAGCCCAAAAATACATAGAAAATATTTATAGAGTACAAGCTTTCCTAAACCTTAACCCCAGAGCCATAGATATCAAAGAGCCAAACACAAACTATATAACCCAAAAATTACAAGGTTACAACAAGATAATTGCACTACCCAAAACCAACCCAAGCTTAATAAAAACTTGTTTTGGCTATGGATTATTAAATACCATATATACCAAAGATGGAGAAGAACTAACAGCTATGGAAGAATTACATAAAATATTCACCACCTATAAAAGAATAACCAAGGAAAATCTATTTTATATAAAATATTATACTGCACCAACAGAGATATTATACGACAAAATAAAACCAGTTATATAAGTTGTAAAAATAGGATTAACCAGAGATATGATTATACCAGAAGATATTGTGCAGCAGCTAGAGATATCTAGAAATGAAATACCTGATTTCTACGCAAATAAACGACTTATTGGACTAGCTAAAATTATTCAAGAATTAGCAAATAATTATACCAATGGAAACCCAATATGGAGCTATTATTCAAGAGATCATCAGATGATTTATTCAAATTCAAAAGAACTACGACAAGAAGATATGGAAGATGTTAGACAATGGATAATGACATTACTTAACCCAGAAAAATAATCTACTGCAAGAGCAATTAAGAGAGCATTTATTTCAGATGGATTATTGAAAAGATATTGCAAGCTAATTGGACACAAATATCCAGACCATCAATGTTCGAGATGTAATGGAGAAGATAATATTATCCCAGAAGTCCACCTAGAATAAAAGAATCAAGAAGATAAGCATGCCAGCTGGAAAGAAGATAAAAAAAAGCAGCAGATACGACAACAAGAAGATATCAACGGAGTAATAATAGAAGACAAGCTATAAATTGTGAAAGCAACATGTAAACTTTCACAATTTATTTTACGTAAAGTATTAAAAACTTTTGTATAGGCTAAACTTTTAGGTTTTAGACTTTTTAGACTTTTTGACTATTATTAGTCTAGGCATTAATAATTTTTGTCTTATTAGAAGACTTTTTGTAAAGTAGACTAATTTTAAAAAACGTGAATACTCTTGTAAAGATTCATCCAGTCTATAAATAAGATGAACCGAAGGCATTGCAGGGCAAGACTTCACGTGTTGAAGCAAAAACTCTCTCCTGCCCACAACAAATATTTTTCTTAGTTATTAAAAAGTAGATTTATTTCAATGGAAAAATCTATGGAGGAACAAAGCTTAGAAATATCAAACCTACCCGAACAGGTATATTTATTTATGATTATGAATAGCTAAACTCATAATTCCCAACAATCATGGTATAATAAAATAAATTCATGTTAGTTACTTTATAGTAGAATTATTCGAAGAATAATATGTTAAGAAGTTTATTAGCAAAGTGGAAAAGGATAAAAATTCCTAAGAACTATGCCATCCTAAAGGTGAAACCAATGAGGCGAGAAGCCGTGGTGGGGAGTAACCAGAGTAGAGGCGCTGTTTAAGAGAAAAAGTATCCAGAATACCATGCTAATAGTGACCGAAGAACATGTTATTTAAGAATAATCTAGTATATAGTAATCTAAGATGACCATATTTTGTTATGTATATGAAATTATAAGTGTTGGTGAAGTTGTAAGCTAGGTTAGAAATCCTGGAGGCTAGTTTATCAACAAAACCCAAAAAGTGTCACTCATTGAACTTTTTGAGTATCTGATCAGTGCTTCAATCAAAACCACTTAATACCTCAATTAGACACCCCTATTTCTAGGAATGTGCCCTAAGCAAAGTCAACTTCACAATAATCCTTATGAGTAAGATAATTAAAATTTGTCAATCGTACTCATAAATTTTCTATTATTGCCTTGGTTCCCACACCCCTCTTTCAAGGACGATGTAGGCTCCTAAAGTTCACCCAAACCCTTTTTTCAAGGATGGTTTGATCTTTAAGAGCTTGAGATTTTCATCCAACAAACACACTTTCATATTTGGGGATTTCACCAGCAAATCCAAAAAATTTACTCAAGCAATAGTAGAATCCAACATCACAAACTAGAAAATGAAAAAATAAATCACATATTACACATATTGACACACTATTATAGGATAATCCCAATAGGAAAAACAAGCTACTCATAGGATAAATATGTAAAAAAGTTTACCCAAAATCTCCATTGATTTGATTAGTGAAAACCTAAATGAATGTTACTTCAAACTATGACATCTAACAAATCATCAGTGGGAGTTCACTAATTCTTTACTTAGAAGTGACTCCAAAATATTCTTCACCCAAAATTTGTGCAATATTGTCTACACCATAAATGGAGGCTAAAAACCTTAGAACAATGTCTAAAAATTGGATGAGATGGATTATTATTAATTGTTAGGGTTTGAGTCTTCCTTTTGTAAAATTTGGGATCAGCTATGTGCATTTATATTTCTTCCCTTAGGCTGCATTTTTTCGCTAGACCCCGATTACATAGGCTTGGCAATGACTGTTGTAGGCTGACCTTATTGACTGATCACGATCACTGTCCTTAGACTGAGATCGCAGTAACTGAGGCTATGTATGCTCCAGGCCTTCAGTTGTACTTTCTTGCTTTTTTTTGACCTTTTTAGATCTAATACGCATCTTTCTATATCATCAATAGTGTGCTTGCAAAATGGGATATTAGTGCATTCAATCACAATTATGTTTTATTTATTCATTCAAAACAAGGTAATGGTCATGAATGTTGAGTGCAAATGAGTGGTAAAATCACCACTCATCAACACTCCTAAGATAAAACTTTGCTTGTCCTAAAGTAGCACTGCCCCTTATCATGAGACACTACACTTTTATGCCCAATTTTAATGCCTCAAAGATCACAGTGACTTCAAGCTTAGTCACTACCACAAGTATCTCATTGCACATGGGCTAATATACTTTTAATACACCTCTCATCATAAAATGTAATATCTAAGGATGCACAAGACGTTAAAGAGCAACCAAAAAACAATAACTCAATTTTGATCAAAACAAAGCTAGACTCCATTTGCCTCATTATTCGAAAGATGACAAAATCACCTACATCAAATCATTTACATTCCTTCTCACAAGAATGAAAATACCACACACCAAGCTATAAAATATGAAACAAGGAATTTAAGTGCAAAACATTCTCCCTCATAAAAGAACTTTCTATGTCAACAAGTGTCATACCATCTGATTGGCACTATTTTCAATTCCGACTATAAAAAAAGTAAATGGTTAAAGATCTCAAAGAACTTTTTGAGCTAGTAATGTAGGTTCGGTTTAGGGTAGGATATCATTTAGGAAAAACATGGATACACCCTTCGTTGAACATCTACATCACAATATTTAATCCGGTGTTTGTACTATGGGCCAGTCCAATTTGATCTTTTCTCTTTTCATATGAGTACTTTCTTTTTGCTTTGTTCACCCATTTTATTCTATTTCTTTCTGTTGCAATTTTCATTTAATTCTTTCCTTTGTTTGACCCTTTATTTATTATATTCATTAGTTTTCAATGCTTGGGCACTAAGGCATTTCACTTTTAAAACTTTGTGGCCCCAAACTTACATCCATCAATCTTCACCCCAACTTAGGATTTTAGCCTCAAGTTTCATTTTAAAGTTCAAGGAAGTTATGGTTTAAAAGAGGGATAAAAAAAAGGGTTCAAGGTTTGTAATATGTGGGCCAAAGATAAATCAAAAGGCTCAAAGTTTGTAACAAGGGATTACACTTATTTGTGGGTAAGATTTTTAGGCTAGAGTGGGGTTCCAATATCACAAAGATGGAATAAGATCATTTCTCCAACCAAATAGTGTAAAAATAGCCTTGAAATACTAATGAGGGAAGTTCTAGATAACACAAGTTTACACGGGTTCAATGCAAATATCTCACCACATATGACTTGCAAAATTTTCCAAGGGGGCTCAATTGACCCTCCCGTTAGAGACAAAATTAGAGTATCTATCACTATTAACAAGTCAAATATTTGTGGAGTCACAAAAGGAGAAAGATCTTTTTTACAAGAATACTCATGTCCATGCCCTTGATTTTTGAAATTTTTTTGGATGGAGGGGGTTATTTATTTGGCATTCACACCTTTTTCAATTTGCTAACTTAGGGTAACAACAAAGCTTTAGCATCACATTTCGGCTTAATATTGGCAAACCAACTATATGGATAATCGGACATCGACAATGGTGCCCAATAGAATACAAATTTTTCAATTCCACAACTACTCAGACTTCCCTTGCATTAATGACTTAGATGCCACTATTACTCAAAATTCCCCTGCAATTATGGCTGAATACCCAAACATAATACTTTACCCTTAAGAATATCATCACTCAATCTATTATAGGGAAATGATAGTCATGCATCATCATAATCAAAATAAAACTAAAGTAAAAAGAAAAACTATAAATAAATCTACATGATAATCTATGAAAACATGGGCTCCATCAGAGTACAAAAATAAAAAAATCCCAAAAGAAAAAAATAAAACATCATCCAAATTGTCATCAAACAATACAAAACATAACCAAAAATATATCAAAATAATACAGAGGCATCCCCAACTTAAAACCTAGTAGTGTCCCCACTACATAGACAATAAAGCACGATAAAAGGGTGCTCCCTGACTGAGCCTTATGAAATACTCTCTCCGGTATACTATGAATCATCTCCACCATCCTTATTAGCTGACCAATCAGTAGGGGCATCGCCATCACTCTCAATCCAGAGAGAAGGCAATCTCTCTTAGGGTTTCAGGACATTTCATAAGACTTTAACTCCCTTCCATATTTTTCTAAAGAATTTGTCCCTCTTATTCTCCCTCTTATTCATCTTGTCATGAAACTCCTTGAGATCCCTGTAATACTCATCCAATGCTGAGTATGCTATCTAAAGCTAGGGCATTGTGGCTTTTTGTGTCTCCTGATCCTTCTTGTACTTCTCATAATCTGTGAGTGACACATAAGAGTGATGCCTGGTGGATGTGTATCTCGGCCCCTAAGGCAAACCTGAAAAATGCACCCTTATGGCCTTAATGTCCACACTATTGTCCTCCCATGGCCTCGCATTGGATGTTCTGCACGACTTTCACTCTTCAGCTGTGGACTTTCCTAAGTTGACTTTTATATTTTACTCTGACTGGGAGCACGCTCACCCTATATTTTTATTGGGAAGATGCGGAGACCTACATGTACCCAGGTATCTATAGCATGAAACCCCACTTCTTTTCTCCTATACAATTCAGTTATAAGGGAAGGGAAAAAGAGAGATATACCAAATGGGATCTTGAATTACCTCCACTCTGAAAGAAGAATCTCTCCTACATTTAGACCAAGGCTAGATAAGATTCAAGCCATCATTCGTGTGTGAAAATCTATGATAGCCCTTATGTGTGTGCAAGGCAACACTTTGCTCCAAATGATGTCTAACCAAAGTCTTTCCTTTGCTAAAAAGTCGTTCATAGAAATGCCTCTCTTGATGGTAGCCTAGGGAACTTCCTTTCAAGGAAATAATATGTTCGCCTCCAGGTCGCTGGCTGGCATGCTTTAACCTGAAATTGAGCAATATCTGCATCAGGAAGCCCATACACCTCAATTACCTGCTAGGCTCCAAAATGTACTTCCTTTTCATAAATGATCATTGTAGGTTTTGTGAGAGATACTACACTAAGGTTAGCGTATAACTCTCATACCCAGTTATCATTAGCATAGAAGGAATCCAGGGAAAAACACATCCACCTTTTGGCAGTGAGTCTGGCATGGAATCCTGGGATTTTTTCCTTAATAACATCATGCCAAATACCCTTTGTCATGAGAAATTTCGTCCTAGGAAGATCAACATAGTAGAGGTTTTGGTACTCAGCTAACATATATCTAGTATAGTCAAAGTCTCCCATCTTTACAGCCTAGTACCCATAAGCAATACAATCTAGACAATCATTAGCATTATCATACCAAAAACATTCTAGATTATTTGGATAAACTCATGAGGTGGTGTTACATAATATTTTGGGGTGAGAAATCAGGGTGAAAATCTTATCTCTCAGGTATGGAGATTGCGATCAATGACTTCAATCGCGGTGCCATGATTGCAGTGATCAGTACCGCAATTATGGAACCTTTGACCATGGTCGACAGTTCTGCACATCACTCAAAACATATGATATGAACCCAATTTTGTGTTTCAACTAGGCACATAAACATCGCGATCAAAGATCCTAAGCCTAGAAAGCATGATTATAACCCCAAACTTCAATAAATAAATATTGAATTCACTGGGGCATTAAATCTAACATATGGTGTACACATTAATTTCAATAATATTAGGCCCAAATCAGGGTACTCAAGACTTCCCCATTGATGTGTACATCAACAACTACAATGACAACTAATAACCACAATACTAAAAAACATACATTGTGTGTCAAAAATACTATTTCAGGCCTTTTCCTAACTTACAAGTTCTAAGCATAAAATTACATTGAAAATAACAGAGTTTATACAACATACCAAATGAGATGATGCAAAGAGATTTAAATGAACACTTGGATTCTCTACACAATCAAAAAATGGAGAGAATATGACAGAATTTGAATAAAGGTGTGTGCAAAGAAATATCAGTCAGATAGTCATTTAAGATGATTCAACCGCAATCACGGTCCTAGTTCCACGATCACGTATATGTTGCCTTCGTGAATATAGGGGAAGAGTCGCGATCGCCGAAACTGAGTTAAAATTGAGGTATCCCATACTCCTCTATTAAGTCCAAACATGCCAATTTCACACTTCCCTTTTTTCAATTTTAATCAAAATTCCTCATAGCACTACCTCTTCATGGATTATGCAAGAACAAATGCAAAACTAAATTCTAATCTATCATGCACAAAATAAAAGTATACTCACCACATTTCATGGCTTGATATGGTTCCTCCCATCGAGTGATTAGTTTAACGTCTTAGCACGACGTCTCCTTCATTTTATTTTGTGCTTCCACTTAGAAAATTTGAATCTCAATCCCAAATTTTGTTCACTATGCAATGAGCGATAGAGTGAGAAAATATTTTGATCTTTCAAGATGCATCTTGGAAGTTGTGAGGAAGTGATAAGGGAGATTCTATCTCACTATTTTGAGGACTTGAACCTTTTTCCCAATTTTACATTTAATTTGTAGTTTGGCTCCTGAGATAACGGTGAGCACATCAATAGGCCACTAGTTGTACATCAGAAGTTGAATTCCTTGTCCATTGATGGTGGGGATTCAATGTTCTCCTTTGGAATGTCAAATCCCAAAATTTAGGAATGTACTCCTTCTTCTCATAATCCACCATTTGCCTAGGTATATAGAATCTCATCTCATCATCAAAGCATAATGTTAAAAAGAGCTTTGAATAAGGTGTAACCCCTTATTTCAGAATTGTCTCCTCTGTAGCACTTTCACCCCAAAATGAACCAATGTTATCATAAAAGATTTGCCTAGCTTCTTCTTTAGACTCTCGAACCATTCCTTTATTTCCTTTGATTGGAACATCACTGAGGATTCGTTGCTACCAAGCTCATCATCATAGCTTAGTTTCTCTTCTTGATTAACCTCCACTTGGGAAATGGGCAAGGTAGTGGTATTTGTAAGTTTTGATTCCTTGCCCATTTACTATATATTAACAATTTCCCTTCCAAATGCCTCATTGGATTTATGTATGTCTTGTATATTCTCCCCCATTATAGTTACCCGATCGATAATAGTTTAAGTCATTCCCATAAAACTATTGGATTTGGTATATTGCTCTTTCTTCGTCTCATCATAATACCTATCAAACTCATAAGAAGAACTAGCAACTAGGTTAGCTTAATAAGGAGAGGGTGCATTTGGGAAATCACTCCAATGTCCATCTCGACCACCAAAAAAAACAAGCATACTCCTAATAGGATCGATAAGGTGTTTTCATATCTCTCCGAAGAGCATATGTGCAATTTCTTCCAAAGTGGCGTCTGTCACAATATGGACATGGATCATCAGGATATGGCTTCCAACAACAAAAATCATATTTTTGGAAAATGCCATAGAAAAAAGTAAAACAAAAGAAAAAAGCTACATATCACAAGAAACAAAAGAAAATTACAAACAAATATTTACAAGTTCAAAGTCAAGCAAGTAAGCAAGAATTCCAAACTAACTAATTATGCAAAATTATTCCCTGACAACGGTGCCATTTCTTATAACGCTCAACTTACACTTCAATTTAAGTACAAGGTAGTCACCGTCAATATATTTGCCTAACATTGGAGTTTGGTTGGAATCCGTGAGGAACAATGTGAGTGGTGACTAAATTAGTTTGGAATGATACATACTAGCTAAATTCAAACTAATAGTACAAAAAGATAAAAATGAGGGGGGGCGGGGGTTGTTGAATGATATCACACTTATTATTTATTTTTGGGATTTTCTATATTAATTTGGGGATACTAATAATTTGAGTCAAGGAAATTAGGCATGGATCATGGGATTATGATTTACTAGGGGCAACATATGCATGAAAGTGTGATGATTTGATGAAAATTCTAAGTTTTGGTGAAATGGTAGGCTAGGTTGGAAATCCTTGAGGCTAGTTCATCAACAAAAATCTCAAAGGTGTCACTTATTGACACTTTTGAGTACCTAATGAGTGCTTAAATCAAAGCAACCAAATACCTCAATTAGACACCCTTATTTCTAGTATGGTACCCTATGTATAGTCAACTTAACTATTACCCTTATGCCTAAGATAGTAAGAATTAGTCAACCATGCAAATAAATTTTCTATTATTGCTTTGGTTTCCACATGCCTCTTTCAAGGATGATGTGGGTTCCCAAAATTCACCCAAAGACCTCTTTCAAGGATGGTTTGAGCTTTCAAGAGGTTGGTATTTTCATCCATAACACCCATTTGTGTATTTGGGACTTTCACCTACAAATCCTAACTAATATGCTCAAGGAATAGTAGAATCTAATATCACAAACTAGTAAATGCAAAAAAAAATCACATGTCACACATATTTACACCCTATTCAAGCATAATCTTAAGAGGAAAAACTAGCTATTCATAAGATTTTACCTAAAGTCTACATTTATTTGATTTTAAAAAATATAATTGAATGTTACTTCAAACTATGATATCCAACAAATCTTCATTGGGAGTTCATTAATTCTTCACTTGGAAGTGACTCTAAAATATTATTCACTCAAAGTTTATAAAATATTATGTTCTCCATAAATAGAGGCTACAAACCTTTTCATAATGCCTAAAAATTAGGAGAGATAGATTATTATTTATTGCTAAGGTTTGAGTCTTTCTTTTATCAAATGTGGGATCAACCAGGTGTATTTACATTTTTGCCCTTGGGATGCATTTTTCGTTAGATCGCGATCGCATAGGCTACCGCAATAGCGATTAAATCATGTGACCGCACTAGGTTGACTTTCTTGACTGACTGTGAATGCAGTAACTAAGGCAATTTCTGCTCCAAGTCTTCAATTGCATTTTCTTTCTTCCTTTAGATAATTTTATCTCTAAACCATATCATTCTATCTCATCAACAATATGTCTGCAAAGTGTGGATATTAGAGCATTCAATAACAATTATGTCTTATTTATTTTTCCAAAACATAGTAATGTACATAAATGTTGAGTGCAAATAAATGATTAAATAACCACTCATCAATCACCAACATGATTAGGATAGCCACTTAGTCTATTCGGACATTAGTAGTAGATGTACGTCATTAAGAGTTTTTACTATAGGTACATAGAACCCTTTTCTCTGGGTTATAGTTTGGGCCCCATTAATATTAGATGGGTCATGTTATATATTATTTCTCATATAGTTAAGGACATGATATTGCCTGATGTTAAATTAGTTTATTTTGTAAAATATTTACTAGCTATTTTCTTATCTATTTTGTTCACTACATCATCTCATATTTTATCAGATCCATGTTTAGCTCATTCTCTTAGTTTTAACAAGTTTAGCCTTATATTTATACATATCTCACAGGCTCAATACATTTAATGAACTAACTAGATATATTTCTTATGTTATATTATGATATAATACAAGTTCAGATGCTCAACCTCTATCTCACGGTTAGCATAATCCTGTACTTATCTCAGTAGTAGAGTATGATGAGTTCTCGTATTTTGAGGATAAGACTTATGGTTATTTATTTATTTTATTCATTTTAACTTTATCTTGTTAAAGATAGTATGGGGGTGGTCCCAGTGACTCATCAGTAGTTGAGGATTTTAGATAAATAAAAGATTTTTAGCTTTATTGTTATATTGGATAGTTATATTGACTAGAGTATTGGCTTTTGTTTGATTAACATATCACTCATATGTTATATTACACTGAGTATATTTTAGTTATATCTAGTTCTTATAGTGTAATGCTAGGTTATACTTTAGATTAGGGTCTTTTATGGCTCGAAGCACAATGTTATGACTGGGTTTGTATTAGGTCATGAAAATCATGTCATTAAAGCATTAGGTTGTAATGACCCCTAAATTTATTTTTTAATTTTTTCCAACATTTCTACTATTTTGTGCCTTTTAATGATGCCTACAAGTCATTTATGACTTTCTTGAAAAATCAATTCAGTTATTGGGCAATTCTTTAAGATTTTAGGCTCATTTCTCTTTTTGGGAGCATTCTTTCTTAAGAAATATTCATTGAAAAAAAAATCAATTTAAACAACCTTAGATGTGTATTCTAAAAGTTTTATCATCTTCTAAACATTGATTTTAGACTAAGTGGAACCTTGTTTCATGTTCCCAGGCTTCAAAACTCATTTCAGGCTATTAGTTGTATTCAATGAAAAATGGAACTATAGGTTTGGGTCACACATTTTGTCCAGGCAATCTAGACTGAGAGTTTTGATGGTTCCATTAAGTCAGCAATGTCAAATGTTCTATGTTAGCAAAGTTCTTTTACATGCATAGTGTTTTGAATGAATCATGAGCGCTAATTTTGAGTCCATCTTTACTTAGAAAAAAATCCAGTTCCATATAACTTGTTTGATCGCTTATGTAGGAAAAAAACCATTTTAGCGGTAGTTACTTTAGTAACACTGAGCCACTTTAGCGGACTTTACCATTTTTCTAAGGATTGTTTTAGCGGTCATTGTCAACTTAAGGGGACATCTCTTTTGTCTCCAAAGTCCTCTTAAAAACCCTTACTTTTTCCCACCTCACCATTGTTAGAAAGTTGCTTTAGTAGCAATCGCTTAAGAAAATAAGTTACCCCTTTAGCGACACTTGGGGATTGTCAAATCCCCCTTCTTCACTCGAATTTCAAATTTATTTCTTAACTTTTTTCCCCATTTTTGAGAGCTTGAATCCACTAAATATAAGGTAAGTTATTCTAAAGTTCCTTAGTCATTTCAAATTATTTTCCATCTTTATAATTGGAAATTCTTAGAAATTTTGTTGCAAAATCCTTACAACTTACTTTCTGATTTAGGTCATAATTTATGAACCATTTTTTCTCAAAATTAGAGACCCCGTTCAATGTCATTTGAAGGAACCCCATGCCATATTTAATTTTATGTTAGTTTTTAGGCCTTGTGGTCCCATTCATGACTCAAATTTCGATCTGATAATGTATCGAGAAATATATGTCTTATTATACTCCTATTTATGTGTCGATTGTTATTTTGATAGAGTGGTGGAATTTTTGGATTGTGGATCAAAGATGAGAAAATTATGGATAGTTCAAGGATTGTCCTTTGGCATAGAGGTAGGATTTGGTTTACTCTTCTCTACGAGATGGTGAATGTGTAGATTTCATTGTACGTAGGGATTATAGGATGTTATTATGACTATAATAACATGACTTTGACTAATTTATGTGTAGACTATTATTTTCTAGAAGAGATTTATTCCCACTTTTAACTTTTAAGCATAATACTTTTACAACGGGAATCGTACGATATTATTTAAGGATTTATGAGGTTTTGAAATTACAAATGATGTTTTATAATCTAAATCAAGAATTATTTTTGTCCATGATATATCTAGTCTTTTACAACTATTATTTACTTAAATCTAGAGAAACTCTAGACCTTTCTACTCTATGATACTAATTTATTTAAATAGTTAATCTTAGGAAATGCCCTTTTTATAAATACATCATTATGGTGTTGGATGGAATATACTAATGATGATGATTGGAGATCTTTGATCAATAATGGGTAAGTGTATATGGATATTATCAAATTTCCTAAAGGCCTCTTTGCAATGAGCCACAGTGTTAGAGCAGAGACGTCTCTGTAGGTCTTACCTTTGTATGCTATTGAGCTTGAGGATGTTTGTACAACTATTATGTTACAAATACACTTGAAATATTATGTCACTTGATAGGTTATGGTACAATGGATTTACCTTGTATTCAATCATTTATTGTATTGCATATCAATAGTATATTATTTTGAGCTTACATTTTTCAGTCGCCGTATGGGTATCGCATAAGTATAGGCTATGAGTGTTGTTTTTTGATTATTTATTGAATTATTTGTCTTTATATTGAATAGGGTATGTATTGTTTCTCCTTACTAGCTGATTACTTCATAAATGTTATTATGTTTAGTTCACCGTATGCTAATTATGTATTGATAGTGAGTTAGAATTATGATTAAAATCCCTTTATCTTGTATGGTAAATTATATCATGGATATCTCATGGTTAAAAATTATGATTAGGAATGCTGATTATGCTATCACTAGTTTTCGATTTGGTTAGGATGCCTTGAGATATTAGGTTCATTATATTTGTCATTACCTTGAGTAATACTATATTTATATATATATATATATATATAAATATTTATATATATACATATACATATACATATGAAATCCCTCAACAACAACAATAGCAACAACAAACCTAGTAGATTCCCACATCGTGGGTTTTGGGGAGGGTAGAGTGTACGCAGACCATACCACTACCTGTAACGAAGTAGAGAGGCTAATTTCGATAGACCCCCAGGTCAAGACAAAGGACAGTATATAAAAACATCAAAAGCATGGAACACGATAAAAATATAGATACACCATCCACAAAAATATGCAACACTGCCAAACAAAAGACATCCAAGCCCTCCTACCTACTGACTCCGACTCATCCACCCATCTTAACCCTCTATCCTAATGATTTTCCTCCATACCTTCCTATCCAGGGTCATGTCCTTAGTCATATAGGCATCTCTCCCTTAACCCTCTATCCTAATGACATCTCTCCCTTCATTATAATCATGTAATATAGGTATTTTTTTCCTTGTATACTATTATATGACCTTTCTTCATTCTTTGTTGTACATTGGATATTAGTATATGGTATTGTACTTTAGACATTAATTACTAATTGGAAAAGAAAGATTTATCCATATTGCCCCCATAACATTGTTTTGTTTAGTTTTTTTGATGGTTGCGTGTAGTTATATTTATGTATTATATGTTATTTATGCTTTCATAATCTTTGGAGATCAGTTAATCAATGCCTATTGAGTACCACATGTTTGGTGCTCACACTACTTTTCAGCAGTATGCAGATAATACTATGAGTTCAGACTATTAATGTGTGCATCTTGTAGAGCATCTAGGAATTAATGATTAGAGTTGAGCTCATGACATTCGGAGCATTACTATTCTCTCACTTTCTTATAAGACTAATCTCTATGTTGTATTCATAGATGGTTTTTACATTCACATTTAATAAGTATTTTACCTTGTAATCTTATTATATTAGAAAATCTTGTACTTACTTCACAATGTCTTGGGGTTTCAATATATTAGCCTATACATTATATTTATTCTATTGTTTACCTTCATTTTTTTGACATTCCATTACTGGTAGTTCAAAACAACGAGTGAATTTTTACTTGTGGGTAATAGAAGGTGTCATCAGGAATGTAGAAATTGGGTTGTGACAAATATGATTAGAGACCAGGTTTATCGATGTGTCGGTATGAAATCTAAGTTTCATGTAGCGTCCTAAGGATCCATACATACATGTGTGCATCCTATCTTTGGGAGGTTATAGGGCATTTTTTCTAAGTTTTATTCTTTACGCCTTGTCGTGTATCCGTATTTCTATGGACCCCTAGTATATTCTTTGACACTATTTTGTTCTAGATGGACTATATAAGGTAATTAATAGATGTATATGAGACTTTGATTGGTGTTTCTAGAGCTACAACAGAGTGTAGAGATATTGAGTCAAAGATTAATATCAATGATCGTCAGCCTCGTCTAAAGGTTTTTTTTATAGCATATACTTTGTTAGAGTTTGTGACGGCTTTAACATTTCATGATTTAACATTAGGGATTCTAAGCCATTTTATGAATAGCTCATACCAAGATATGATGTTCGGTTTATCAACCATTTCTCAAGAATAAGTTACATTTCTTGGTGTTTACGATGGTAACCTTTCTATTTAAGAGTATGAGATTGGTTTTCTTGAGTTGGCTAGACATACTCATATACTATATCTTTAAGAGCATGTGATGGTGCCTGAATTTATTGGAGGATTAGTGTTTCCATTGTATTTAGCATTGGAGCATTTGATAACAATTGTGTCTTTTTTTCCTAGGTTGTAGATAACACAGGGGCCATAGAGAGAGAATGTATTGCGACACATTGTGGTGGATATATAAGGTTATTTTATTAGTACTATGTTATTATCATTCTATCTTGAGTAGGGATCCTTCCACTAGGGATTAGTATCACATATAGCCTATCAGTTTTATATATATAGATTCTTAAAATATAGGTAGATCTCAGATCAATTGTGGCTGTCACAACAGATAGAGTTTTGTAAAACCTTCTGGCGTATGTAGTATGGATATTTAAGTCATGTCATACCTTCTCGATTAGATGATGCAGCACCTTAAAGTACACTAGGATTTTATTTTGGTTGTGGCTAGATTGGCCACTAGTGTAGGGGTAGACCAATTTTTTTTTATATTTTTAGATATGATCAGTATATGTTCCTTGCCAGTATAGAGATCCTAAGGTATGAAATAATTGTGGGAAGGATGTTCATTTTAGTAGGGATTGTCCGCGACGTCAGTTGGTCTGCCACTTAGGGTCGGTCCATGTTTCCACTAGGTTAGAGCCTAAGGAATTTGCTACGGTAAAGAGATATTTTTTATTAAACCAAAAAGTGTTCTTGTCATGGGATTATTAGCCATTTAGCTAATCCAGATAAGTCTTGTACAGATGTAAAACCTTTATTAAAGGTAACACACCTAGTGTCTTAGTTTGTTTTTCAGATTCCTAGTTCGAGATGACTTATGGGTTTAGATTTATAACACAATAGGTACACCTCTTATTTTTTGACTTGCCCTTTAATCTGATTTGAATTTGAATTATCATAACTGTCGATGCTTATATGCCTTGGGTTTTTATATATGTTGATAAGGGTCTTAGATTAAAGCTCATGTTTATGTGACTAGCATCATAGAATTTAGTAGTGGATGGAGTGGATCAATATTTATATTTACCTAAGGGAGTAGCATTTTTGTTAGAGTTTATTTACCGTGGCTTATTGGCCTTGTTATGGACCTAGAGTGGTACTTGTCATACATTTTCAATTTTTGTACAGCATATACCTTATACTTATATTTCTATTGTTGTTGTTATCTATTTACAATTTCTTTCTTGTAATTCTTTTTTATTACCCTTGGTGCCTAGCTCAATTTGATGGTTGCCACTCTTTTAGAAAGTTGAGGTTGGTCATTTTCTTTTTTATTTTTAACTAGGCATAGTACTATTATCCATTAATCTCAACTAGATTAGTCTTGTAGAGATATGGCACCTATATTTTGACAAAGTGCACTTAGGTCCCCAGTTTGTTACATAGATGATTAATTTGAGATGGGATCCACCATGATTCATACTCTTTAAGGCACATCAAGATTATGACCTCATATTTCTACTATGATAGATATTCTATTTTTTTTTTCTTTCATTCTCTCTGATTTGAATATAGGACTTCATACCCATTAATGCTTATATACCTTAGGATTATATATTGTTTGATGTGTGCCTTGGTGTAGAGTTCATGATTATGTGACTACCCCTCCAGATATGATTTCTTTTAGTAGTGTATAGAGTGGATCGACATTGATGTTTCTTTTGGGGTGCAACATTTGGGTTTAGTCCATTTATCATGGCATATTGTCAATGTTATGGCTCTAGATTAGTACTCGTCAATCATTTTCATGTTTTGTACAACTTGTACCTTATACTCATGTTTCTACTATTGTTGTTACTATTGTCATTATTTTAATGTTGATTAAATCTTACTTGATTGATGACTCGACCAAAATTTTCGTGTTAGAATTCCTTTCCTCAAAATTTGTATTTGTTGGCCTTTGTGGCTAGCTGAGTTTGATAGTTTTGTGTCATTCAGAAAGGTGAGGTTTGTCATTTTCCTCTTTTATTTGATATGTTTTATCAGATGCTGAGTCGTTTGAGGTTTTACATTCCATGGTATTGTTATCGTCCAAGAGATGCTAATTTTCTTATATTGCCTATTTCTGAGTTTGAGATTCTAGAACATCCCTTATTTTTGCTGGGAATATATTTCACTATATACCGTTTATGAGGTTGACCAGATTTAGATCTATTCTTCCTATTCAGCTAGTTCATCATCTAGTAATAGTCTTGATGTTAAGGTTGTAAGGTCTAATCAATTTCCTTACTAGTTGTTGGGTTCATTTACTTATGATAGTTCATGGATTAGTTGATTTGAAGTTTGTGTAGTTGGGTGATCCTGTTCTAATGCCACTTCTTAGAATGTCTAATTAGGAATTTGTTATCTTGATTTTCCTTGTTTATTTTTTGGTAGTGGTCTTGACTTTGGCATTGATATTGAGATTAGTGTTCTACTCGATTGTGATGTGATTGATTGTTTAATAGACATAATGTTGGAATAAAATGGGAGAATTTAGGAAATTTTCATTTCAATAATTGTTCAGCCTAAAAAGACTTAGTGGAGTTCTTCTTCTTGGTGATATGTGCCTATGGCTATTTGTTTTAGAGATAGAGAATTGGATTGACAAGTTTCAAACTAAGGTTATATTTCTCTGAGTTTCTAGATTTTTAGTTTTCACTAGTTCTTCTTATAGCCTTCGTGTGTTCATGAGTATCACTTAAAGCATTATTCTTTTATATAGGTGAAGTGTTTGATTGCATGTGTCTTCGACCGATGATTTTTTTTCTATTGTGATTTTGTTCTTCTGCTGCATTTTGGTTGCAACTCTTGTTGGAACCAGTGTGGATACCCTAATTTTTAAAGTAAGGTTGATTTTGGTATTTGGACTTAGATAAGACTTGTTGGATCAAGTGTTTGATTTTGACTCTTGCGAAATACAAAATGGAAGTTTTGCAAGAAGCTAATTTATGGATGCTTGCTCATTTCTATTAATGATTTAGACATTGAAATCAAGTGATTTAACTTTTATATTGACATTTCAACTTATTATAGGGCTTGGGTGAAGGCTACATTTCTAGATTTGTCTATTTATCTGCCCATTCGATCTTCTTTTGTCCTTATTTATTATGGTTGATAGATAGTCGGGTTAGAGCCTATTGGCACTTGATGATGGTTTCTTAAAATTTTAACCTTGACTTTAGTTTTTGTTAGAATTTTGGATTGTCTAATAAGTAGAAGAAGCTTACTTGAGTTGGACTTAGCATGGTTTCTTCTTGCTTTCGTAAGACACACATGAGGATATCATTTAGTTGTGAGTATTTTTTCTTTAGACTTTTGACTATAAGTTTTAAGGGGTATTCAAAATAGTTGTATCTTTTGAAGTAGATTGCAAACATTAGTCATCACCATTTGTGTGTCAAGGTAGAACCAAAGGGGCATGCCCTAACGCTTGCCAATTAAGATTTTTGTGGACCAGCCTTAATTCTTTGAGGTTACTATGATGGGGTTGCATAAATAGGACTTGAATAATGTTTTGTGTTGTTAAGAGTAGGTGGCAGGTTTTGAAAGTCAAAGAAAGGTGATATTTTGATATTAGAGCAGGTTGTGTGATCCATATCTTTGATAGTGTAATGACCCAAAATCTCCTCCCATGACGTCACACGGTGTTTGAGGCTTCAAGTAGCCCCAAGCTAACCATTTGAGCCTGCTACAACATATAATAACTTATTTCGAGATGAAATAAAAAAAACACTGGCATTGTCATGTCAAATGATAGGAAATACGAAGAAAATACTCGGTACATACAACCATAATATTGGAAAACTCAACATACTAACAATCTGATAACTAGTTTGACAAAGCCTCTACTACTCCATGAACTACAGAGCCGTTGGGACAGGTCCCCAACTGACCCTAACTGAACTGAAAGCAATAATATATCTACTAAAATACTGAAATGTCTGAAGATAGTCCCTCGAACCATGAGGACACACCACTATGGAGATGTAGACAAATGTACTCAAAAAATACTAACGAGGCTGGGACTGAGCACCTGAACCTACATTATAAGACAATGTAGCACATAGACTTATATGTAGATCAACACTTGGGAATGTACTGAGTATATGGGGGTGTATGCATTTACATAAAACAATATCAATACTGTTTAATCAAATCATGCATGCAGTTAGGAATGACTTACATAATTTGAATAAGTCTTAAATGTAAAGCTCATAAATCATGTAAAATGAAGCATATAACACAAATCTCATGAGTCATTATACTTTAGCTTTAAATTCTGTACTCCCCTATTTTTCTCATTACTCGAAGAAAAAAGGAAGCTTTAAACAATACTTTCAAACACATATTCTTATCTCATGGAGAGTAGAACTTCTTTAATAATCAAGAACTTAGGACTCTTTTCAACTCAAGACAATTGGAACTCGGAATTATATAACTCTGTTTTAAAAAACTGATTATTTACTCTTACTAGAAGACAAAACTACTTTCTGCTTGGGAAATTTTACTTCAAAAAACTATCCTGAAAATCTTACTATTGGGGAAAAATACTCAAAAGTTGTTTATTTACTTTTCACTAGCAGGGAGGTTCTATAAACCGACATAAACCATGCGAGCTTCATGGAGTCCGATGTCTTTTCCTCCTAAGGAATAAAACTCATGTTGGGGAGAGGCGTCATACTTTTTCCAGGGAGTATAACCTCAACTCAGTGATCACTTATCTCTGTCTCGGGCCCATAAATCTCAATCCTATGGTGGCACATAGTTCTGGGGTATGAAATCGTAGTAACTTACCCAACTTGGTGATAAATACTACTCCTTTTAGTTGTCTATGCTCATCTCATGGATATCCACTTTAAAATAATCTCATGGTTCATGAAGAACCCAACTATAAAATCTGTAATCTCATTTTGTAAAGTGGATTTCAAAGCTACTATGAGCATTAAGGTCAAAACTTTCTCATTAATCTCAAGTTACTCAAATAAGGGGTTCTCATAGCACAAAAGTTCATAAATACTGAAATATCAATTAGAGCTTAATGACCCATAATTCAATCTAAAGTTAAAACTCATCAAAATGCATGCTAGATATCATATGGATTCATAAATCATATTGAAATCTGGAGTTTTCAGCAATTTGTCTAAAAATCTCAACATACTCATATACTTCAATTTCTAGAACTTGGGAGCTATTAAAATCTCAAGGAATATCAACATAGGGTATAAATCCCATACTTAAATTTCATAATAAGACATTGAAAATCATATATTCTTGTAATTAAAAAAACTTTTGGGCACAAGGACGAAAAAAGTGTCCTTGTTCAAACCCCACATACCTTTGATTGTGACTTAGATGAACAAACTTGATTGAGACTCTTCTTCTTACTCTTTGAGAGAGGGTTCTTGAAGCCTCTGACTTTGGGAACTTGAATCCCAACTCAATTTGTAAAATCTATGGTGAACTCTTGAATTTCTTAGAGAAGGATTTTGGGTTTGTTCTTGATGAAGAAACCCTAGTCTTTGGATATTTTTGGAGATAATGAAGTTATCTTCTCCGTTTTTCTTATATTTGATTGTTACAAGGGTGAGAAAATACGAAAAATCCTTTTTTAAAATGACTTAAATTACCGATTGGGATGTACGATGGTTTGGTGTGACTGTCCATCGCTGGGTCGACGGTCCGTCGGTCCTGACCGTCGCACCTGAGCCAGAAGCTTACTTCTGTATCGACTGCGACAGTGGGTGCGACGGTCCTTCACTAGTCAAACGGTCTGTTGGCCCTTCCCATTGGAATTGACCGCTGAGTCAGTCTTATGCCTCGTTGCGACGGTCTGGGCGAAAGTACATCGCTTGTCCGACGGTCCGTCGGCCAGTTCCATTGCACCTGGGTAGTTCAGACTGCTTTCTGTAATTTGGCCATGTATTCTCACTCCGACATTAGATTTTGACGAAATGAGTATCGTTGGAAAGATAATTCAAGTTCCTAAATGATCGAAAGTCATTTTTAGGACAATTCAATAACGTTTAAACACTAATCACTTGGGAAGTCACTTCTCAATCTTTTAGGGCCGGAATTACACTTTCCTTGACATGTTTTAAGAATAAGACTACGAGGGAACTTTTCGAGGTCTTACAATATCTCCCCCTTGGGAACATTCGTCCTTGAATGTAACTGGTTAGGTTAAGAACACAGGAGAAATTGAGTACATATAGCTGAAGCAATTTGCTAAATGGACTCAAAATCTTTCTAAACTCTTGAATACTTCGGAAATTGCAAGAACTCATGTAAGAATAGATGCATAGCTGAACTTTAGATTAGAAGGGTTGAATTAAGGAAGAATAATACCTTCGGCTTGATCTAAACTCGCAGAGAAGAGTGTGGGTACTTGGCTCATATGTCTACTTCTGCCTCCCAAGTAGCGCCCTTAACTGACTGGTTTCGCCATAAAACATTGACCAAGGGAACCTCTTTGTTCCTCATTCTACGGATCTGGAAATATAGGATCTCAACAGGAATCTCATCAAATGAAAGACCGTTCTTAATATCAGTACTCTCTGAAGGATCTACCACAACGGAATCACCAATATGCTTTTTAAGTATAAGACATGAAAGATAGGATGAACGGCTAACAACTCTGCGGGCAACTTAACTTCATAGGCTACTTTACCAACACGGCTCAAGACTCTATAGGGTCCAACATAACGAGGAATAAGATTTCCCTTTTTACAAAACCTGTTCACCCATTTCATGGGTGAAATATTTAAGTACACCAAATCACCCACCTCAAATTCAAGATCTCTTCTCCTCACATCGGCATATGACTTTTGACGACTCTGAGATGTCTTCAACCTTTGTCTAATCAACTTCACCTTCTCCATAGCCTCAAATACTACATCAGGCCCAACCAAAGTAGCTTCACCCATTTCAAACCAACCAATGGGTGATCTAAATCTTCTACCATACAAAGCCTCAAATGGTGTCATCTCGATGGTAGCATGATAACTGCGGTTGTAAGCAAACTCTATCAATGGCTAATGCTCATCCCAACTACCTTCAAAGTCAAGAGCACATGCCCTCAATATATCTTCTAGAATATGAATGGTCCTCTTAGCTTAACCATCTGTCTGTGGATGAAAAGCGAAACTCAAATGAACTTGGGTACCAAGACCCCGTTGAAACGCTCTCCAAAACTGAGAAGTAAATTGAGTACCCCTATCCAAAATGATAGACAAGGGAACTCCATGCAGCCTGACTAACTCTCAGATATACAATCTAGCATAATCCTCTGTTGTATAAGATGTATGCATGGGAAAGAAATGAGCAGACTTAGTCATCCTGTCTACAACAACCCAAATAGAATCATGATGACGACGTGAAAGGCGTAAATCAATCACGAAGTCCATATTCAACTCTTCCTACTTCCAAGTGGATATACCAAACTTTTTCATCCCACCACCAGGTCTTTGGTGCTATACCTTAACCTGTTGGCACGTTGCATACTTTGCTATGAACTCAGCTATATCCTTCTTCATACCACACCACCAATAGATTTCCTGAAAGTCGTGGTACATCTTGGTAGTGCCTGGATGAATAGAATACCGCGCGCCATGCGCTTAAGCCATAATCCTCTATCTCAGATCATCAACACATGGAACACACAATCTACCCTGCAATCTCAACACGCCATCTATCCCTTAGGAGAAAACCTCTACCTTTTGGTCCTTGACTAACTCATTCAGTCTGACTAAACTAGGATCCCTATCTTGCTTCTCCTTCACTTCTAAAACTAAAGAGCATTCGGAACTACTTTGCACCAAAGTACTTCCGTCAGCTGAATCAAGCAACCTAACACCCAATCTAGTCAGGCGATGCACATCACGAGATAACTATTTCTTACCTTCCTCTATAAAAGTAACACTACCCATCGACAACCTGCTAAGGGCGTCTGCCATAACATTGGCCTTGCCTGGGTGATACAACACACTCATATCATAGTCTTTTAATAATTTTAACCACCTTCTCTGCCTAAAATTCCACTCCTCCTGAGTAAACACATACTGCAGGCTCTTATGATCAATAAACACATCAACATGAACACCATAAACATAGTGTCTCCACATTTTCAAACCAAAGACCACAACAGATAATTCAAGATCATGGGTTGGGTAGTTTTTTTCATGCTGCTTCAACTATCTAGAGGCATAGGATATAACCTTTTCTCTTTGAATCAACACACAACCCAAAATAACTCTAGAGGAATCATAATACACCACAAAACTATCTGTACCATCAAGCAAAGTCAACACAAGGGTTGAAGTAAGTCGATTCGTCAACTTCTGAAAACTCTTCTCACACGAATCTGACCAGTGGAACATAACTTTTTTTTGGGTCAACCAGGTCACGAGAGTTGCAATAGAAGAGTAACCTTCAACAAAATGGTAGTAGTAGTCAGCTATACCCATGAAACTCCTAATGTTAGATGGAGAGATAGGTCTAGGACAATTTCTTACTTTTTTTGTCTTTTTGGGATCAACTCTAATGCCTTCGGCTGAAATGATATGAACCATAAAGGCTATTGATCTTAGCCAAAATTCATACTTGTTGAATTTGACGAAAAACTGGTGATCTCTAAGAGCTTGTAAAACAATTCTAAGATGATTCGTTTAGTCATTCTCAGTATGGGAGTAAACAAGAATATAATCTATGAACACTATGACAACCATATCGAGATATTGCTTGAACACTGTATTCAGGAGGTCTATAAAGGCTGCTGGGGAATTGATTAGCCCAAAAGACATGACTAGAAACTCAAAGTGACCATAGCAATTTCGGAAGGCTATCTTCAGGATATCACATTCCCTTACCTTAAGCTTATGATAGCCTGATCTAAGGTCTATCTTAGATAAATAACTTACACTTTGCAACTGATCAAATAGGTCATCAATTCTCAGAAGAGGATACTTATTTTTTATTGTGACTTTGTTAAGCTGACGATAGTCAATGCACATATGCAAAGAACCATCTGTCTTTCGTACGAATAGAACTGGTGCACCCCAAGGAGAGCCACTGGGCCTTATGAAACCTTTATATAAAAGATCTTTAAGTTTCTCTTTCAACTCCTTAAGATCTACAGGTTCCATATGATATGGCGGAATAGAAATAGGCTGAATGTCGAAAAGAAGGTCAATCCCAAATTCTATCACTCTATCGGGAGGTACCCCTGGGAGATCTTCCAGAAAAAATCAGGAAACTCATTAACAATGCTGACTAACTGAATAGTTGGAGCGTCAGACTTAGTGTCTTTAGCTCTAACTAGGTGATAGATAAAACCTTTGGATATTAGATTTTTGGCTTTGAGATAGGAGATAAAATAACTCTTGGGAGATACTGAACTCCCGGACCACTCAAAGAATGGTTCATCAGGAACCTAAAACTTGACTACACGGGTACTACAGTCTATAGATGTATAACAAGAATAAAGACAATCTATACCTAGAATAAGGTCGAATCCACCATGTCCAACTCTATCAAATCAGCAAATATGACTCTATGAAGAACAGTAACAGGACAATTTCAATACACTTGCTTGGCAAGCACTGACTCCCCTACTGGAGTAGAAACTAGGAAGGGCTCGGGAATCTTCTTGGGACTCATTTTGAAATTCACAGCTACAAGTGAGGTCACATAAGTGAAACTTGACCCGGGGTCCAGCAACACATAAATATCAAAGAAAAATACACGGAGGATACCAGTAACAACAAAGGATGAATCCTCCTGATCCTAACGTGATGGAAAGGCATAGAATCTGCTTAGGCGCTGACCGCTAGTAGTGCTAGATTAAGCACCCTGAGTAGGGGCGGGACGGGATACAGGAGCTAGTGCACTAATAGTCTGTGCCTGAGGTCGGGCATCTTTGTTTCCCTGCCTAGTATGCGAACAATCTCTAAGTCTATGGCCCATCTTGACACAACCAAAATAACCCCTCCGATCAGCCAAGAACTCACCGAGATAATCCCTACCACACTTAGCACAAGAAGGATAGCGGGGTTTGTTACTTATACTATTTTATGACCTACATATAGAGGACTTGTTCCCTTGCTCCTACCTACCTCTAGGAGCATGAGTACTAGCCTATGACAGGGCTGGCATAGATGCACGACTCTGGAACTGTGGGATGTTCCCTCCATGTGACCTAGACTGACTATACTTATGTTGCTCATGCCTAGCCCTCTTGTTACCCCTTACTCTATCTCTCTCCCTTATCTAATCTTCCGCTATCTGATGTGCATGTATAATCAACCTAGACAGATCCATATCCCTATTCAGCATTGCAGTCCTACACTCTTTCAGTACTAAACCAGAAATACCTATGACGAACTTTCTCATACTGGCTCGGGTATCAGAAATTAAATCAGGAGCATACTTGGCTAACTGGTTGAACTTCAAGAAGTACTCCTTAACAGTCATAGATCCCTGCCTTAAGTTCATGAACTCTTCAATCTTTTCTTCCCTCAAATCAAGCAGAAAGAACTTGTCCAAGAATATATCTTGGAACCCCTGCCAATTCATAGGAGCAAATCCTCACCTCTACCCTTCTTCCACGATACAACCCAGTCATAAGCAATATCTTTCAACCTGTAAAATTCCATCTCAACACTTTCTTCTCCTAAAACATGCATCACCTGTGTGTTCTTCCTCACCTCCTCAAGGTATAACTTTTGGTCCTCACCTTCCATAGACCCATAAAACTCTGGTGGTTTTATCTCCATGAAATCACGAATCTTAGCAGAAGCTAAATCACCTCCCTGCGAATTTTGAACTATGGCCTAGTTATTGGCCTAAACATTGGCAGTGACTTCTTGGGATAACGCCTGAAAGACCACCCGAAACTCATCGGGACACACAGTCACATTTAAGGGATCAATAGTCTGAGGTTACTCATTATCATTTTTGTGGGTGTTTGCTCTTCTGGGTGGCATTTTCTAAACTAGGAGAGCACGAATTATTAGATGAGAGGGACAACTGTAAACACGATAGAATCTGAAAGAAAGAAATAACTTTTTCCTAAAATGACTTATAGCCTCTTTCTCATAGATGTGACGTACTGCACACCGATGATCAAGACTCTACTTAATGTGGCATATCAGACTCCCTAGGAGTTCTTAAACCTTAGGCTCTGATACCAAGTTTGTAACAATCTGAAATCTCCTCCTGGGATGTCACATGGTGTTTGAGGCTTCAAGTAACCCTAAGCTAACCATTTGAGCCCGCTACAACATATAATAACTCATTTCGAGATAAAATAAACAAAACACTAGCATTGTCATATCAAATAATAGGAAATACAAAGACAATACTCGGTCCAAACGACCATAATGCTAGTAATCTTAACATACTAACAGTCTGATAACTAGTCTGATAAAGCCTCTACTACTCCATGAACTTGAGATTCATTAGGAGAGGTCCCCAACTGACCCAAACTGAACTAAAAGCAATAATATATCAACTAAACTACTGAAACATCTAAAGATAGTCCCTCGAACCATAAAGACTCACCACTATGGATAAGTAGACTAAGGTACTCAGAAATTATTGACGAGGCTGGGACTGAGCACCTGAACAAACATTTTAAGACAATATATCACATAGACGTATATGTGGATCAGCACTTGGAAATGTACTGAGTATATGTGGGTGTATGCATTTGCATACAAGAATATCAATACTCTTTAATAAAATCATGCATACAGTTAGGAATGACTCACATAGTTTGAATAAGTCTAAAATTTAAAGCTCATAAATCATGTATAATGAAGCATGTATCACAAATCTCGTGAGTCGTTATACTTTATCTTTAAAATCTCTACTCTACTCTTATTCTCATTACTCGAAGACAAAATAAATCTTTAAACACTACTTTCAAACTCATATTCTTATCAAATGGAGAGTAGAACTTCTTTAATACTCAAGTACTTAGGACTCTTTTCAACTCAAGACACTTGGAACTCGGAATTATATAACTCTAGTTTAAAAACTGATTATTTACTCTTACTAGTAGACAAAACTACTTTCTTCTTGGGAAAATTTTACATAAAGAAACTATCCCGAAAATCTTACTATTGGGTAAAAATACTCGAAAGTAGTTTATTTACTTTTCACGAGCAGGGTGGTTCTCTTAACCGACATAAACCATGTGAGCTACATGGAGTCCAACATCTTGTCCTCCTAAAGAAGAAACCTCACATTGGGGAGAGGCGTCATACTCTTACCAGGGAGTAAAACCTCAACTCAGTGATCACTTATCTCGACCTTGGGCCCATAAATCTAAATCCTATGGTGGCACGTAGTTCTGGTGGTATGAAATCATAGTAACTTACCGAACTAGGTGCTAAATACTACTCCCTTTAGTTAACTATGCTAATCTTATTTAAATCCACTTTAAAATAATCTCATGGTTCATGAAGAACCCAACTATAAAATTTGTATTCTCATTTAGTAAAGTGGATTTCAAAGCAACTATGACCATTAAGGTCAGAACTTTCTCAATAATCTCAAAATACTCAAATCAGGGGTGCTCCTAGCACAAAAGTTCATAAATACTGAAATCTCAAGAAGGGCCTAATGACCTATAGTTAAATCTCAATTGAAAACTCATCAAAATGCATGCTAGATATCATATGGATTCATAAATCATATAGAAATCTGGAATTTTTGGCAATTTGTCTTAAAATCTCAACATACTCAATACTTCAATTTCTAGAACATTGGAGCTATTAAAACCTCAGGGAATAACAACATAGGGAATAAATCCCATAATTTAATTTCATAATAAGACATGGAAAATCATATATTCTTGTAATTAAAAAACCTTTTGGGCACAAGGATGAAAGAAGTGTCCTTGTTTAAATGACACATACCTTAGATTGTGACTTAGATGAACAAACTTTCTTGAGACTCTTCTTCTTACTCTTTGAGAAAGGTTTCTTGAAGCCTTTGACTTGGGGAACTTGAATCCCAACTAAATTTGTAAAATCTATGGTGAACTCTTGAATTTCTTGGAGAAGGATTTTAGGTTTGTTCTTAAGGAAGAAACCCCAGCCTTTGGATATTTTGGGAGATAATGAAGTTATCTTCTTTGTTTTGCTTATAGCTGAGAGTTAAAAATATGGGAAAAGACCAAAAACCCTTATTTTAAAATGAATTAAAATTATCGATTGGGATGTGCGATGGTCCATCGCAGGGTCGACGGTCCGTCGGTCAAGACCGTCGCACCTGGGCTAGAAGCTTAGTTTTTATCTAGACTGTGATAGTGGGTGTGATGGTCTGTCGCTGGTCCGATGGTCCATCGGACCTTCCCATCACAGTTGGCCAGTTAGTTGGTCTTTTGCCTCATTGCGACGGTCTGGGTGATGGTACATCGCTTGTCAGATGATCCGTCGGCCACTTCAATCGCATCTGGCCTGTTCAGACTACCTTCTGTATTTTGGCCATATCTTCTCACTCCGACATCAGATTTTGAAGAAATAGTTATCGGTTGAAAGATAATTACATTTCCCAAACAATAGAAAATCATTTTTAGGAAAATTCAGCATGTTTTAAACACTAATCACTTGGGAAATTACTTCTCAATATTTTAGGGCCAAAATTTCACTTCACTTGACACGCTCTAAGGCTTAGACTACGAAGGAACTTTATGGAGTCTTATAGGTTGCCTCCATCTTGGTTGATTTTCTGCTTGATATTGGAGAAACTTGTTGTGCTCGTAACAATGTGGTACCATTGTATTGTGGCCAAGATTTTCTCTCATCAACCATCACCAATATAGTTGGAGGCTTGTTGGTTGTTAAGGTGGAGTTTTTAATAATTGGAAAGTGAAGTCAGGAAGTTAGTTTAAAAAGTTATACCTATATAATAATTCCATGGATTTATAATTTCTTCTTATAGCTTATCTTGGAGTCTTTCTTGGAGCATGCAGGCCTAGAACCTAATCCCTTCAAATTTTCATATTCCTTCTATCCATTGACTTTTGCAGAGAAAGTCCTATTAGTAGTGGATATTGTAATTACTTTTTAGGCCATTTCCTCAATTTATGTCATTTCCCATATTTCAATCCTTCTAATAGTACATACAAACTATTTATGACTTTCCAAAAATATTAGTTTTGTTATGGGGTAGTTTATTTTGGTTTTCAACTCCTTTCCCTATTTAGAGATTTTGTTGTTAAAGAATTCGAATCGGACAAACATATTTGGTAAATGACCTCAAATGAGAATTTTGACAACGTCATTATCTTTTAAATATTGATTTTAAGCAAGTGTGACCTTTGGTTCAGGTCCCAAGGCTTTCAGATTCATTTTACGGTATTTGGTGGATTCTATGAAAAATGGAACTATAGATGTAGGTGATGTTCCATTGTTGCATTGCACTTTAGGTACTTGAAACAGTTAAATAGATCATTATTGAGGTCTATTTTTTTTAGATATGTTGTGCTTTTGTGACTATTTTGCAGCAAACTAGGTTTTGGGAGCTAAACAGAAGAAACAAGTTGAATGCTGAAATTTGGACTACCTATGTTGGGATATTCCTGGCATAGGTAGTGTGGCATAAGTTTAAGAAAACTCATATTCAGAGAAACTAAAGGTGGATTTTTTTTAGCTACCTACAGTGGGGAACCTATGGGGGGGGGGTTAGATGCCATTTATGCCAAGTTATTGGCACCATAGGTAGATACTGACTAAATGCTTCTAGTTTTATTTGGTTTTGATTATTAAAATTGTTATGTAATCTATAAATACTATTTTGTTTTTTTAGTTAGTTTCTGTATTTTTACAAACTCATATAGTTCACAAACATATATTTGATTCTAATATTGACTTTCGATCTTGAAATCTCTTTGTTCTTGGTTTTTGTTGATTGATTGACTTGAGGCTTTTGGTTTTATTTTTCATTACTGTGCGATTGTTCTTATGTTTTCCTTTTTGAATTCCATGTATTCTTTTGGATTTATGAACAGCTAATTCCCATAGCTAGTGTTGTGGGAACCTAGAAAGACTTACAACATAGGGGATGTGTGAGGTTCTTTATCAGTGTGTACACTTGCATTGGAATCTTCTTATGTTTAGTTTCTTTCTTAGTGGTGGCCAACTCTAACAACCTGCCTGTGTCCAAAATATTCTTCACAAGAGTGATTGAAATTGGAAAAAGAATATTACAATAGTTATTCGAGGCTATCAACCCTGTTCTATTAACTACCTACCCACAAGGTGATTGTTCAAATGGGATCAAAGTCACGGGTTAGTAAGTCGACATCCTGAGACTTACAAGGTAAAGGGTGATATTTAACAACACATTCACAAGATGTTTGGTAATACCTAGATTATTGGATTCTTCATGTGTGGCAATGAGATAGTTGGATTGAGCAAGAGAAACCTAGATAGTTAGGAAGACTTGGGGATCACTGTAACGCCCTAATTCTCGACAACAGGAACGCCACACGGTGCTTATGATCCCGAAGGACCACAAGCTAACCCTTTTTCTGATATCTGTACCTGTTCACTGCATAATATAATAAAATACATGCGAAAACTCGCTAACACTATCCATAAGGTTCAAACATCTAAAAATATACAATACCTTAAACCACACACTAATACATCTGTCTGAAAATCCTCAACACTGCCTGCACTGTAGAGTTGAAGGGATAATTCCCCAACTAACTCCGTCTACTAAAATCAAATGCTGTAATAACAACATACTGGGATGATGAGAACTCACTTCTGCACCCACTTCTACTATACAAGTGACTTCTAAGATGCTCCAAGTTTCACTCCTCTGAACCTATGGTGCCCCAAAATAAAAGAACACCATAGCGCGAATGCGTTAGTACTAAGATGTACTGAGTATGCAAGCAGGGAAGGCTAAATGCAAGGGATTATGCATGAACATTTAATCAACAGAATAATCATGAGAATAATAAACGAGTACACATATATGAATGCACAGTTCACAACCACTATAACAATTATAACGACTCCAGATACAACAGCTCGGATACCACTTTACTTTCCTCAAAACTCACTACTGTACTAGGGTACTGCATTACTGAATCACAAGATACCAACACTGATCAATCGAATACACTCACACCCTTGACTCCAGAAGATTTATACTGACACAGAAACCATGGGAAGTAGTTACATAACTCACCATGACTCTTCATAAGCAACTGAATATGTGGGGGTGCACGCAATAATTTGAATTATATCTTTGATTTCGTAAAACATGCATACGGAAAAGGAAGACTCACATGGCTTGAATTTCATTATCCATACTTCTCATAATATTATAGAGAGGAAAACATAAATAAAATCCCATAAATCATCAAAATTCATCATAAATTCTCATGACTCATCATAGACAACCAAACTCATCAACTCAAGACTCGGAGCGACTCGATAGTTTAAGAAACATACTCTTATGGACAGGGGAGTTTCCTATAACCGACAAACCCACGTGAGCGGCGTGGAATACCAACATTTTCCCTCCTAGGGAGAGAACTCCCATTGGCGGGAGTGTTGTACTCTTTCCAGGGAGTACAACCTTAAAGCTTTCATAATCACAATTCGGCTCCCTGGCCAACAATATCATCATCAACAACCCTACGGTGGCACATAGGTTTGGGTAAATACCAAATTTCTCTCTGGGTGCTAAGTAATACTCCCCGACTAGCTCAGAACGCGTTAGGAAATCCACCACAACATCACAAGGGTCTATCATAAAGGCCAAATCAAATCTCTTTCTCATTTATCAAACCATATCAATTTGTGGATTTCTAACTCAATACATTTTAGCTCAAAACATTTTAATTTTCCTCAACATCAACATGGTATCAATAACAAAGCATTTCATCTCTACGATCTTAAAATCAATATAAATCATCCCGACTCTGTGGATGCAAATCAATATTCTCAAATGATCATTCTTTCATTTCAATATTCAAATCATGACAAGAGCTTTTGAAAAACATTTAAGATCTTCAAATCATAGTAAGATTTTGTATGTCGTAATGTAACTCAAATCATGGCTCTTATATCAAGAATCCTCAAAAAAATAATTTCATAGTAGTGGTATGCAATTTATGGCATAAAATCTCAATTCAAGAAAACAAGATAATAAGGTTATTATGTATACCAATATTGGACGATTCAAAGTTCCATAAATCATATCTTGAAAACACTTGAAATATCAACTCATGGTAGAAATATGAAATTCACCATATCAAATCATAACATGGGAATAATAAATTAATCATGTACATCAAAGCTTAAACAATTAATATTTTTCATAACCTCATAATTCGTCATTAAAACATCTTGGGTATTTACCCACTTTACAAAATCATGAAATTCCAATGATAAAATCAATTCTTTGGGCACAAGAATGAAAAGATATTCTTGTTCAAACCCCACATACTAAGTTCTCACGGAATTCATTTTAAGTTCTCAAATCATTGGAAATTCATCGATCATAGCACGACTAAGATTATCGCGGAACTGACTCAGATCTAGACCAGCAGACTATTTTGGGCATACGTACCCCCAGCAATCAATAACATAAGTAATACTTAGTATACAACAATGCATACTCACATGCCCACAGGACATCATGCACCTTGCATTCATTAATACCTCACACCAATCATTTGAAGATCATCTCCATATACAAGTATTGGGATCTCATGCCATTACATCGTAGATCATTGAACAAGGATGCATATGGTTAAGGAAGAATACAACATAAAATAGTTCATCCAATCGGTATACACACAAATAACATACATTCAACACATCATGATTCACTTCTCAAGGTTCTTTCCCTTAAGATCTTGATATATGCAATTCGACCCATAATTAGACATTTCACACTTAGTGTGGCCTAATGGCCTTATCATTTCCCTTAAGCACCATAGTAAACACGTAGCATGCAAGTATGGTATGAACTCAGCACTTCGATCACAAGGGGTCATACGATCTATTCTTCTTCAACTAGGCATTTCTACAATTACCTTGCATGCACCATTTAGGGCATAGGTCAGTATGAACAATTACATGTGCTACAACACCATCATTCATCTTAAGTCCACCAACTAAATCCCTCGTCCGCACTTACAACCATATCATAAGCCTTCCACACAACATCCCCAATTTTAGACAATAACATGGAGTTCATGTTGAACGTATACATAGAAAGTAGTCTAGTCATTTAGAACTTATTATATCCTAAGAGCGTAAATTTATAGCCTCTTAGACAATTCTACAAAAACCTTACATACACTTTTAGGCATTGGTGAATTCATCAAATTCTCATGTTTTCCACCACCCCATATATCTCATCCAACACACATAATCATCACATGCATGTATCAACCAACATACACCATCACCACACATATATATATATCAACCAACATGCATAATCATCATATATATATATATATCAGGTAACATACATAATCATCATATATATCTCAACCATCAAATATCAATCAACATATATATATATATACATCATCAAAGTCTAGAAAATATATATATATATATATACATAACTTGAACTTTCAAAAAGGGATTCGTGGACTCTATGGACGAAAGGAGTCCATATATAAACACTTGCATACCTTAGACTCCGTATCCGGAAGAGATTGACGGAAGGAATTCTTGAATCAAAGCCTCCAATTAATTCCCCCAATTCAAAACCCTAACCCTAACTTGATATATATATATATATATATATACATACATATAAGAGAAATGAGAGGAAAATAATACAAGTTCTCAGCTGAATAGGGTATTTATAGAGGTTTAAAAGAGTGGTGAAAGACCAAAATGCCCCTAAGAAACAAATAAAATCCGAATCTGTCCATGTGGGACTGTTTTGATAGGATGAAGTAGATCGACCATAACATTTTACTCCAATATCCAAATTGAATGAAACCAATTTCATTGGAAAAAAGACTCTCAGGGATTTCCGTTGATATATAGAAGCTCACACAGTTCATTATGTATAAGGAGTTATGATTGTTTAAAGTTGGAGCAAAAATACGCCTGGCCTGAGTACTTTTTCCTGCACGTTTTACTGTTCATCACTATTCACGCATTCAATCAAAATGTTCATAACTCATCGCTCGGGTGTCTGTTTTGGATGATCCACATATCGTTGGGAAGATTATTAGATGCTCTTCGGAACAGTGGGTCTAACTCTAGGAAATTCCACATGAAAAATTATAAATCATTCTAGAAGATAGGACCCATTACGTTTACGCACAAAATTTCGACGAAAAATTTTCTAGGGTACTACATCATCTCCCCTTTGGAAACATTCATCCTCGAATGTGAAGGCCAGATCAAGAACACTAATCGACTGGGTTTATTCAAGAAAGCAAGACATCTCAAACCATAACCACACGACTGAAGCAACCAATACTCTGCGTACTTTCACTAGTCATGCACATCTATCGCATAAAACATTGAACAACCCACTCATGGGTAAATTTTCACCACACATGCATCTCAAATGCACAGAATCATAACACAACTAATCTATTCAATACATGTTCAAACATGCCCACAATTCGAGTTCCTTTCTATTGAACGTGCATATTAAATACGAATATACCTAATATACCAAATTCTCAAAAGCATAACTAGAAATGCAACGAACGATGAGGTTAACATCATAGAAAGAGCATGGACATGCAATTATTATAACATTAAGGGGTATATCCCCCTTGGAACCCAAGGTCCCTCGAGACATATTTCACTGAAATAAGAATGGGTCGGGAACTATCTCCCTTTACTGCTTTTCCATACCTACTAGCACCACTACCAGATTCTGAGGGCCTGACTTGTCACTTTCTCTATCATCCTCCTCTCAGATTTAAGTCATCGTCAGACACTTTTGAACACTTGGGTGAACTCCGAACTAAACGGAAATCAATTTACTCTAGAGTCTAGGGCACAACGATACACATAAGTGATAACTTAACTTATCCCGGAGAACTGCTCCTGAAAGCATGAATTCACTACTGATGCTAATACCAGTGCTATTTCTTAGAATACAATTCTTATCTTTCCTTAGTCTCTACAATCATCGACACATACATACATACACTCTTTTCAACAACTACTTGTCTCACTAAACACATTATCTGCTTCGATTTCTTCATAGGCTACTAATACCACATTCACATCTTAATACTTAGTTTGGAGTCCACAAACTTACATTCTTCGAAGATTCAAGATTAGCTTCTAAAACATAACATGAATATCCACAAATCTTTAATAAACACACTATTCTCATTCTAGCCTTCAAATATCACATCTCTTAAACTTATACTTCTCCACACCATGAGAATCGCAGCTATATCTCTATCAATCAACACATATAATTCCCAACTTCCACACTTAGATTCTTACATATATAATTTCAAGACTATTCATTCACCATATAAACAGTTAACCCCATAAGGCATACTCTGCTCACTTTAGAGAACACTGTCCCGAAACTATCTGCGGGGACCGTTAGAGAAGGTTCTATCTGAAAGACTTTGGCTTCACTACTTCTGTTACCTTAAGAGTAAGGTAAATCTGACATAAGTAGAACATTACAAGAGTCTACATAACTCTCTTGGAAAATCTTGCTATAGCACGATCTGGATCATGAACGAACGGAAACTCTTCTAAACATCCCATAGCCTCCCGTACATGAATGTGGCGCGCAACACACTTTTGTACAAGACTCTACTAGATGCATCTTTTCAGACTCCCAAGGACACTGTTAAACCTTAGGCTTTGATACCAAGTTTGTAATGCCCCAATTCCTGAGAATCGGAACGCCACACGGTGCTTATGATCTCGAAAGACCATAAGCTAACCCTTTTTCTGATATGTGTACCTGTTCACTGCATAATATAATAAAATACATGCGAAAACTGGCTAACACTTTCCATAAGGTTCAAACATCTAGAAATATACAATACCTTAAACCACACACTAATACATTTGTCTGAAAAGCCTCTACACTGCCTGAACTGTGGAGTTGAAGGGACAATTCCCCAACTAACTCCGTCTACTAAAATCAAATACTGTAATAACAACATCCTCGGATGATGAGGACACTGCTGCACCCACTGCTGCTATACAAGTGACTTCTAAGATTCTCCAAGTTTCACTCCTCTGAACCTATGGTGCCCTAAAATAAAAGAACACCATAGCGCGAATGCGTCAGTACTAAGATATACTGAGTACGCAAACAGGAAAGGCTAAATGCAAGGGCTTATGCAGGAACATTTAATCAAAAGAATAATCATGAGAATAACGAATGAGTACACATATATGAATGCACAGTTCACAACCACTATAACAATTATAACAACTCCAGATACCACATCTCGGATATCACTTTACTATCCTCGAAACTCACTATTGTACTGGAGTATTGCATTACTGAATCACAGGATACCAACACTGATCAATCGAATACACTCACACCCCTGACTCCTGAAGATTTATACTGACACAGAAACCGTGGGAAGTAGTTACATAACTCACCATGACTCCTCACAAGCAACTGAATATGTGGGGGTGCACGCAATAATTTGAATAATATCTTTGATTTTGTAAAACATGCGTATGGAAAATGAAGACTCACATGTCTTGAGTTTCATTATCCATACTTCTCATAATATTATAGAGAGGAAAACATAAGTAAAATCCCATAAATCATCATAAAATCATCAAAATTCATCATAAATTCTCATGACTCATCATAGACAACAAAACTCATCAACTCAAGACTCGGAGCGACTCGATAGGTCAAGAAACATACTCTTATGGACAGGGGAGTTTCCTATAATCGACAAACCCACGTGAGCCGCGTGGAATACCAACATTTTCCCTTCTAGGGAGAGCACTCCCATTGGCGGGATTTTTGTACTCTTGCCAGGGAGTACAACCTTAAAGCTTTCATAATCACAATTCGGCTCTCTGTCCAACAATATCATCATCAACAACCCTACGGTGGCACATAGGTTTGGGGAAATTCAAAATTTCCCTCTCGGTGCTAAGTAATACTCCCCGACTAGCTCAGAACGCGTTAGGAAATCCACCACAACATCACAAGGGTCTATCATAAACAACAAATCAAATCTCTTTCTCATTTATCAAATCATATCAATTTGTGGATTCCTAACTCAACACATTTTAGCTCAAAATATTTTAATTTTCCTCAACATCAACATGGTATCAATAACAAAGCATTTCGTCTCTGCGATCTTAAAATCAATATAAATCATCCCGACTCTGTGGATGCAAATCAATATTCTCAATTGATCATTCTTTCATTTCAATATTCAAATCATGACAATAGCTTTTGAAAAGCATTTAAGATCTTTAAATCATAGTAAGATTTTGTATGTCATAATGTAACTCAAATCATGGCTCTTATATCAAGAATCCTCAAAAAAATAATTTCATAGTAGTGGTATGCAATTTATGGCATAAAATCTCAATTCAAGAAAACAAGATAATAAGGTTATTATGTATACCAATATTGGACGATTCAAAGTTCCATAAATCATATCTTGAAAACACTTGAAATATCAACTCATGGTAGAAATATGAAATTCACCATATCAAATCATAACTTGGGAATAATAAATTAATCATGTACATCAAAGATTAAACAATTTATATTTTTCATAACCTCATAATTCGTCATTAAAACATCTTGGGTTTTTACCCACTTTACAAAATCATGAAATTCCAATGATAAAATCAATTCTTTGGGCACAAGAATGAAAATATATTCTTGTTCAAAACCCCACATACTAAGTTCTCATGGAATTCATTTTAAGTTCTCAAATCATTGGAAATTCATCGATCATAGCACGACTAAGATTATCGCGGAACTGACTCATCTCTAGACAAGCAGACTATTTCGGGCTTACATACCCCCAGCAATCAATAACATAAGTAATAAGTAGTTTACAAAAATGCATACTCACATGCCCACAGGCCATCATGCACCATGCATTCATTAACACCTCACACCAATCATTTGAAGTTCATATTCATATACAAGTATTAGGATCTCATGCCATTACATCGTAGGTCATTCAAAAGGATGCATATGATTAAGGAAGAATATAAGATAACATAGTTCATCCAATCGGGATACACACAAATAACATACATTCAACATATCATGATTAACTTCTCAAGGTTCTTTCCTTTAAGATCTTGATATATGCAATTCGACCCATAATTAGACATTTCACACTTAGCGTGGCCTAATGGCCTTATCATTTCCCTTAAGCACCATAGTAAACACGTAGCATGCAAGTATAGTAGGAACTCATCACTTCGATCACAAGGGGTCATACGATCCATTCTCCTTGAACAAGGCATTTCTACAATTACCTTGCATGCACCATTTAGGGCATAGGTCAGTATGAACAATTACATGTGCTACAACACCATCATTCATCTTATTTCCACCAACTAAATCCCTCGTCCGTACTTACAACCATATCATAAGCCTTCCACACAACATCTCCAATTTTAGACAATAACATGGAGTTCATGTTGAACGTATACATAGAAAGTAGTCTAGTCATTTAGAATTTATTATATCCTAAAAAAATAAATTTATAGCCTCTTAGACAATTCCACAAACACCTTACATGCACTTTTAGGCATTGGTGAATTCGTCAAATTCTCATGTTTTCCGCCACCCCATATATCTCATCCAACACACATAATCATCAAATGCATGTATCAACCAACATGCATAATCATCATATATATATATCAAGTAACATACATAATCCTCATATATATCTCAACCATCAAATATCAATCAATATATATATATACATCATCAAAGTCTAGAATATATATATATATATATACATAACTTGAACTTTCATAAAGGGATTCGTGGACTCTATGGACGAAAGGAGTCCATAGATAAACACTTGAATACCTTAGACTCCATATCCGGAAGAGATTGATGGAAGGAATTCTTGAATCAAAGCCTCCAATTAATTTCCCCCAATTCAAAACCCTAACCCTAACTTGATATATATGTATATATACATACATATAAGAGAAATAAGAGGAAAATAATACAAGTTCTCAGCTGAATGGGGTATTTATAAAGGTTTAAAAGAGTGGTGAAAGATCAAAATGCCCCTAAGAAACAAATAAAACCCGAATCTGTCCATGGGGGACTGTTTTGATAGGCTGAAGTAGATCGACCATAACGTTTTACTCCAATATCCAAATTGAATGAAACCAATTTCATTGGAAAGAAGACTTTCAGGGATTTCCGCTGATATATAGAAGCTCACAAAGATCATTATGTACAAGGAGTTATGATCATTTAAAGTTGGAGAAAAAATACGCCTGGCCTCAGTACTTTTTTTTGCACGTTTTACTGTTCATCACTATTCACCATTCGATTGTAATGTTTGTATCTCATTGCTCGGGTGTCCATTTTGGATGATCCATATATCGTTGGAAATCTTATACAATCCTCTTCGCAACGGTGGGTCTAACTCCTGGAAATTCCACACGAAAAATTATAAATCGTTCTAGAAGAGAGGGCCCAATACGTTTACGCACAAAATTTCGACGAAAAATTTTCCGGGGTATTACAATCACAATCCTAGTGTTCTTCTCAGATTGTTTACAACTAAAATCATTTACAACTTGTTAATTTTTATGGTTTACTAAAAATTCCACCATATACTTCCTTGTATTTCGTATACTTTAGCATATTTGAGAGACGAATTTGACCTATTACCTATGGGATCGACCCCAACAAAGATAGGTTAATATAAATTGATAGAGACAATATTATATTTTCTTAGAGGTTATAGTTTTGGTGACATATAGTTTTTGTTTTGTTGTGGGCTTATACAATTGTCACTTTATTGGTTGAAGTTATTAAAGGCTTTTACTTTCTTATTCTTCTTGGGGAATACGCAGGTGTATGCCAACTATTTTGTCATAAAGCCAATCCCTTAATCCTATTTGACTTAAGATAAAATCCTATACAAAAATCAATGCATGACACAACATGGTCGAGATGCTCATCATAATCCATCTCGTGATGATCCACATGAATTGCCTCCCCAACCTTCTTAAGAGACAGTAGAGAAGAACACTAATCAGTAACTAGAAAAGGGCAATACAAGGAGAGATAATGAGGCTACGCATAATGAAGCTAAATAGATTGAGAGCACGAGATCGATACCGGTATCTGATCATCACACAAAACTCGACAAAGGTAGAATAGATAGAGCTCCAGTACCCCCAACTTTCCAGTACTTGCTAGCATATAAAGATCTAGATGAAGACCTGAGGTATGTCGAGCCTATTATGAAATGAGTTGTCATTCCTCCTGCATTACCCTCAGTTGTTGAATCTAAAAGTTTTGTTTGTTGTCTTGCTGACTGATAATGCAAACATGCACCTTATAAATATTTTTGGGATTTTCACTTCCTACACTATACCTCGGGTGGATTAGGAAGCTCTCAGACTTGTGTTGTTACCATTCTCTCTAACTGGTGAAGCAATATTATGGTTAAGGGAACGACCTAGTAGGTCCTTTACTATTCAAAATGAGTTGTGAAGAATTTTTTATTGTTTCTTCTGTCTGTATAGAATGCTACAGTTGAAGGAAGTGATTTAGAGTTTCATCCAATTGTATTCTACCTCAAAACCAAGTGTCACTATGGCACTTGTCACGGTGAACCATTTTAGGTAAGATTATCACCCTAAAGTTATACAGGAAGGGGAAAGGAAAGCAATACCCCCAAGGTAAGGATTCTAGAACAAAGTTGAACTATAAAAGTATAATAAAATGTGGAAAGAAACATAAGCCATAATGAATCCATAACTCCCAAAACCAGATGCCAACAGTATAAGAACGAACCTAGTGCAACTTAAATACAAATAAAATACATTAGAATATCCCATAGATACAACTCTGTTTCTTACAACTAGAAAAACATACTCTGATAATAGAGAAGATACTAGAAGATATCTAGTCGCCTAAAAATAATCCACTACCTTGAAAGTTCCAACAATTGGCTGAGTAAAGCAATGTAGGGCACACCCGAACCTGAATCTTCACCATAAGGGTACAATATGAGTGAGTACTATCCAATTGTACTCAATATTCAATATAGGATAAAGGAGCAAAGTAGAAAATAAATCATACAAAATACACACTAACGGCACGGTACTAGCAATCAAAAAATGTCCCACAATGGTTGCCATACCTCTTGCACTAATAGTTCTAATATATATATATCACTATATTACAACAACACAACTATGTAGGACACAAGAATACATTATATAACATACACTTATAAAAAAAGATAAACATATATGTGCTAGATAGTAAGGTTCAATTAATGGAAGATGGAACACATAAAGATACACCAAGTCGATAAAGAAATTCACTCACAACATAAACAGAATAAAGTGCAACGCATAAGAGATTATGATGATTATAATGCTCGAGGTTGTCACACAACCTCTATACACCCAAGGAGGCAAGCCTCCAGAAGTGCGACCCATGGTGGGCTCATCAAACCATATCAAATCAATAAAAAATATCTCCTCCCCGGCACATCCCTCGAAGAGGGTCTTATAAACTGTCACAATATCTCCTACTCAGTACATCCCTCGGTAAGGGTTCTTAAGAGGTGGTGCCACTGTTTCTCAGATGTTGCCACATTGGTACAAATTTTTCATTAATGAGTATGACATCAGGATGTAATTCTCACAACAAATCACAATGAGTATTTATACAACCTACCACAATGATATATTCCTACAATTATTCACAATAATATATTTCCATAACCACCTGAGCCAATATACACTCATGGCTTCCACCATCCAAGAAATTTCCACATGATTCATATGCCAATAAAGTAAGAATATAACACATTACACCGATGGTAAAAAAAAATGCATTTCAACAAATAATAAATAATTCAAAGTATTTCAGGCTATCAACAATCACATAGGGGCCCACATGACCAAATTTAACACATAGTATAATGAAACCCATGATTATATCACATATAGGCCCACATAAGGGCACAACACATTAAGACATGCAACATGATTTGTTACCATCCCCTAAATATGCATTTTGTACTATTATTTGCTATCCAACTAAATTTGAAAGAGTTAAGCCAAAACCTACCTCAATGACAAAAGCAATCTGCAACACTTCACATCACAACCTTAATTCTAACAAATGATCCCAAAATAAACAAAAACAAAGAAACATACATCCTATATGTTTAAAAACAAAGAAAAGGCGTGAGATTAGGGTTTAAAATCAAGATTTAATATTTTGGAGTTTTGAGAAATAAACCAGAATTCAACTAATAAAAGGGTGACTTCTTACCTTAAATCTGAAAGAGAATCAAGAAATGAATGTTAATCTAGCTTCCAAAGCACCCAAAAGCTTTAGTTTTAAGCTCTTACACTACTTTAGGGTTTTGCTCTTAAGAGACAAGGTAAAAATGAGCTATTTGGCGACTTAAGGTGTCTATTTATACCACATTAAGGTTTTCAAATTCAACAATTGCAGCTTACATGCTATAATTGCACTATCTAGCGCTCGAGCTAGATGATGCAATCACAACAAATATTAATGCAATGGAACTATCCTCTACACATGAGGTCCGATTGCAAGAACATAAGAAGATAGATAAACTTTGAAAAATTTCCAATTTTCTGCCAAGGCATCGGGATTCATCGGTATTTTATATATGCAAATGAACTATGTAACCATGATAAATTCAATGCTCCAAATTTAATAAAGATATTAGATTTTTAAAGTGGTCATTTTCACATAGTTGACCCTCAAAACACAAAATCACAATTTTCCAAATCGAGGGTTGAAATGCTATTTAAAAGCCGTATAAAAATTCAGAACATGTGACCACCTAAAAATCAATGTTTTTGATCTGCTGAAATAGTCTGGTCAGTCATCCATTACATAGATCAAAAGATTACCCCATATGTCCATAATAAAGCTCTCAAAGCAACCAAAAACTACAATATAACATAAATGGCATCAAAATTCATCGGTTACTATTCCACTCATCACCAAAACCTCAAAATACAACAATAGAACTATAGGTAGGGGTAAAATAGTCAGATCACATAGAAACATATAATTCACACATTTCATTATATTTCAGTTCGTTACAATTCTGAATCAAGGTGTAAGATATGGCTTTTGTTTAAGTAGAAGTTGATTTTGGTGCCTAATCACATAATGTTGGGGAGAAATTTTCTAGAGATTTTTATTATACCCTGAATACTTATTCCATATTTATGATGGATACTATAACTAGTGGTGCATTTATAAACCATATTTTTGAAGAAACATCTGATATATTAGATTGGATCTCTCTTAGAACCCAAAGGCAGCATACTCGGGAGGTAGAGAAAGATGGCGATACTTATGATATTAGTGTTGCCAATGAGCCTAGAGTGGTAGATGATTCACTAGATCAAGTGATAGCACAACTGAGGATAGAGATTGGGTGACTGTCAAAGTAGTTTGCAAAGATGAGTTTTGAGAAGGTGAATTCTATGGGCGCACAAGGAAAAACTTCTAGGTAATATCATTTTGATGTAGACGAAGAGGAAAAATATCTAGATAGAAGTTGGCGGGTTTTTGAGCCAAGGTACAATTGTCTTTTAAAGACAATTGGAACTCGAGGCAAGGGATTCAAGGTCAGAACTACTATAGGGATAAATATATGTATAAGAGAAGAGAGAGAAATGGTCAATGAAGTCATAAGGATTATTATAAGGATAAGAGCAGTGTTTATGTTCCTCGAGGGAACAGAGATGATAATTCTAGAATGAAGGCAATGTTGTCAAAGAAGGTTAAGGTTCACGAAAGTCAAGAAAATTGCATTAAAAAAATTAATGCAGACATAATAGATGTGACCCAGAAAGTGGAATCGCAAGCTACTGTGATCAAGAAACTTCAGCAGAAATTTGGCCAAATGTCTGCCATATTGAATCAATGTCAACCTTCCACTCTTTCGAGCAATACTATGCAAAATACAAAGAATAAATAATCAATGTGTATCCATCATTGTGCGAATTAGTAAGGCTTTATTGATCATTCTATTAATGTGGTTGTATTTCCAAGGAATGGTGTGGTTTATATTGATGAGTCACCAAAAGCTGAATCTAAGAAGTTTTTGACTAATTATTAGTCATGATAAAAATTGACGGGTGTTAGTAAGCATGTTGAGAAGGATAAAATAAAGGATAAAGAAGTTGATCCTTTAGTAAAACCAATTCCACAATCTTCCATACCTTTTCCACGAAGGTTTAAGCAAATAAAAAATAAAGGGAATTATCAAAAGATTATTACTATGTTGAAAGTGTTGAGCTTGAATATTCCTCTTGTTGAAGCTCTTGAACAGATTCCAGGATACACAAAATTTATGAAGGATTTGGTGAAGAAGAAGAGAGATGTTAATTATGCAGACATTGGTGGGTTGTTTTCATGACTCGATTCAGGGCCTACTCATGGTGGGTATCTCAAGTATGCTAAGGATCAGAGACCACCCTAATTAGCCTATCTAACCAGAATACAATATGACTAGAAACATATGAGTTTTGAACTTATAAAAAGATAGAGAAATCAGTAACAGGAGGGATATAAGGATCTACAACACAATCCACTGACACTTTTGCACAAAGGCCTCTACGAAAACAAACATCAACCTATGATGGTACATGTCCCTGACCATAGTTAAAAAGAACCCATAGAAATATTCATAACATAAGTAAAGACAGTACAATGAAATAATGTCCTTACGAAGAATGGAAGATCATGACTTCAGAGAAAACTCACGGATATTACATAAATCACCTAAAACTGTGCAAGGATACAAAAACTGTCATTAGACCCTTGATCACATGGGGATACAAAATTTGAGGATGGTTAGAAAGGTTATCACTAGTATATAACTTAGGGAAGGGATAAAATAATGCCAAGTCCAAAACACAGTAAAATCACATGCACGCATTGTACAAAAATATATATTTACACATGATGGGATAGGGAAATAGGGTTTAGCATGAGATTTAAAACATTAACCTAAAGTGTGTAGTATTAATTGCAATTAAGGAACCAACAGTCTATTTGTGTAACTACCCATAAATTATGACCCTTGAAAATTATAGAGTTGAGCTCACTTCCCAACCTATGACATATATTACTAGTCATAAGGTCACCATACAAGTCGTAGGACTCGAATAGTAGGGTGACTAGTGAGGTTGCCCAAGGTGTCTATTCTGAGCACAACTAGACTCAACGAGTCATCAAGAATCTAAATAAGTTTTATGATACTTCTCATAGCCAAATATTAATGACACCTCATGAGTCATAGTGTGTTACTCAAAGTGTTAACTGCTCATGCTACGAGTCGTGGAGATAACTAATAGAAAAATGTCATGAGTAGTAAGGTGACCTATGATAACTAGGTGACCTTTTCTGCTCTATTAAGGTGGGTAATTCTTGTCATTTACCTCCTTCTACACTAAGTACACACGTCCATAAAACACCCAAAAAGGGTTGATTCCATCATCTTAAAAAATAAAACACTCTATTTTCTCTCAAAAAACCTCTAATTCAAGAACACTAGGTTTTCTAAGGAATTGGCAATTAGAGCTTCCAAGGGTTGATTTCTCTCCGTATTTCTTAATATCTCAGGCTTGTTACTCTTCCTCAACATTTATTTTGTTAAAAAAAATGTAATAACAAATGTTATATTAGTTGTTGGATTTATTTTTATGAATGTGGCTAAGGGTTTTTGAGCCTCAATGAATGAATTTTTTTTCCTATTGATTTTATAAATAATTCATTGTTGAATTAATGGATTTAAACTATTTGGGGTGCATGGGTGTGACTTGCGGCTATCAACCCTCATCTAATAACTTGATACCCCCATGATTTTAGTTATATTGGGATCAAATAAAAGGGTTAGTAAGGCAACACCATGAGACTCACAAGGTAAATAGTGGGATTTAAAAATGCATTCATATGAAGGTTGTTAATACCTAGCTTGTTCGATTCTCCATGTGTTGTAGTGAGATAGTTGGATTGATAACAAGCAACCTACAGAGTTAGAAATCCAAGGGGAGAACAGTCCTAGTGTTCATCTTAGATTGCTTACATCCAAAAGCATTCACAAGTTGTTACTTTTTATAGTTTACCACAAACTCCCCTAATTTATTTACCTACACCTCCGGCTACTTCAACATGTTTGAGAGATGAATTCAAATTATTTATGATGGTATCTACCCAACCTATTTGAGATAATATAATTTTAAAGTGATTGAATTCTATCTTGTTTGAGGGTATAGTTGTGCTACATCTGTGTGCCCCATATTATAGTCTATGTAATATTGGATTAAATGTTTACTGGTTCAATTAAGTCTAGAATGGAAAATATTGTATGGAATCATATTTAATTTATACGCATGGGGTACCAAATAAATCTCGATCACCTAGTTGGAGTCCATTTGGACATAGCCAAAAGTTGTTACATTTACCTTTATTATTTTAAAGGTTGAAGAGCCGCTTTAGCATCCCTGAGCTTCTTTAGTGGCCATTGCCATTTTACTAGGGATACATTTAGCAGTTATAGTCTACATATGTGGAAATGGATTTAGCAGCCAAAGTTTTCTTTAGTGTCCCTTACCCATTTCCCACCAAGAATCTTTGAAAGCATTCACTAAAATGACCAACTGACCTCTTAGAGAAAACTTGGATTGTGATGTTGAAAAAAACTACACCACCACAAAGTATAATGTGGTCTTAGTCAAATATTAACCCTACTAGGTTTGGGTCAAACCCACGATGAATAGGCCTGATATATTGCTCAAACATATTGAAATAGTCAGGCAGTATAGAAAAGTAAATGGGGTTGGGTTGTTGTAATCAGTAAAAAGTGACAAGAAATTGATGCTTTTGGTTGTAAGCGATTTGAAACAAACACTTGGCTTTTATTCCCCCTAGATTTTGTCTTAGTAGTTTTGTCATGCTTTATTAAATTATCTAAATGCTACGCATGCATAAACTTATAAGTATCACAAATTGTCTTGTGGACTCATTGGTGAATTTCACCTTCACCCTGTGAGTCTCATGGTGTCACCTCACTAACCCTGCCATTGATCCCAGTTTAACTAACACCTTGTGGGTCTCAAGTTATTAAATGAGGGCTGTTAGACTCGATCTCTGTTGAAATCTTCATTTCCTAATCTTGACCTCCCTTGTAAGGATGGTTGCAAATACATACAAGTCCTTAGCTTCGGTATTAACCAAGGAATAAAAAATATGAAGAATATCACAATACATGCGGCGACACTAACTGAATCTCACAATTCCCCTACTTCGATAATACACTAGAGTTCATACAAACCTAGCTAAGGAAATTAGCCGCTCATGGATTTTCAATAATCCATGGAATTCAGGAAAGAAAGCATATATCTAATTGCATAACAATGAAAGAATAAAATCCAAAGTCTCGAACTAAGAAGGTAACAAAAAGCAAAGAACAAGAGTATAAAGTGTGTAAAAATATGTCAAAGTATGTAAATTATTACATAAGGACCCAAAGGGTATTTCTAGAGTCTACAAATAATAAATAAAACTTAATCAAAATAAATAGGAAAACTAAGTAAGTAGTGGTCACGTCTGGTAAACAGTTGTCTAGACTGAGGACAACTCATAGGTTGCTAGTAATGTTCTCTTCCATGTTCAAAGATAATGGCTTGTTATCACTTAAAATGAGTCATTGGCTAGACCTGTTATCATTCCAGTTAATTTTCATCTTTCAGTAATATTGAGTTTTTTCCAGCACGAGTCACCAGCATGAGTCATCGTAAGTCGTAATTACTCGTGGTCTTTATACTTTCCACTGGGATCTCAACTTGTCAATGTTTTTGTCCATTGTGCTCAGAATGACTCACTACAACTCAATATCACTCATAACTAGTTGCAGTCTTCTACTTTACTCCTTATGTTAGCCCCCTTTACAATTAACACAACCACTTTGGATATGATTCGTCAGGTATCTAAACAACTCGTTGCCCAGTCAACACTTGGATTTCTCCAAAGATTTTTCATCCTTATCTTATCCATGCGATTCCAACCTAATTTACCTGCAACAAACACAAAACTCACACATATCTAACAAAATAACCTAAGCAAGTGCATATTTTCACCATTTTATGCATCGAATGTTCAATGAAACCATTACACACAACACCATTAACATATAAAGTTTTATGTCCTATGGAAAAAACACAAACCAAAACAAACACAATCTTATCTAGGAAGAACCTAAGATTCCTACAATAGTCAATTCCACTTTTATGTGCAAGAACATCGTCCCCTCTTTATTTTACTTTTAAAAACTAACATTAGGTGGATCCATGAATCACAACAATGTGACACAAAGGTATGGGTATGTGTCACTATATTAGAAATAAAAAACCACACAACTATACAAATTACATTACCTAAACAAAAAAGTAGTTAGCAATAGAATCCATGTGCCATCTCATAAAAAAAGTCCAACTAACTAAGATAAAATATGCATTTTAATGTTGGGAGGTCATGAGACACTCACATTCACAAAGAAGTTCAAATAACATGCACAAAATACACTAGGCTTTCCCTTACATTTTTCATTTTAACTTTTAGACAGTCAATTCAGGGTAACTATAGGACTTTATTTGGCTTGCAACATAGTGTTAGGGGCTTGTATGGTACTTTTAGGAATTTTAGTAAATAGGCCTACTTGGAACTAAAATTAATTTTGGGAGTCCACTTATTATCCAACATTTCTATTATTCCTCTTTTATCTCTCCCTTCTATTTTCCTATTGCATATTTAAGTTGGATGTGGTTTTCTTTTACAATTACTTTTCAAACAAACCTAGTCGTACATTATTTTCTCTTATTTAGCCTTCTTTATACCCACTTCGAATCACAAACCACTATGATATCCACCCTCAAAATAGGCAATTTGCCTCAGTTGAGGTGCACAATGTCAAAGGAGGACTAGTAACAAAATAGGTTAATTGTGATATAAATGGAAAGGTAAAAGGTTAAAATGAGAAAATAGGTTGATAAAGGTAAATTTTTTTATCAAAAGATGTTAATTCACCTTTCTGGAACATTATTTAGGCTACAAATAGACTACTTTAAATAACAGCCTATAATCCTTTCCCAACCGACTATCTTACAACCTAGGAAAGACATACTGGTCTCGATCCATAAAGTAGGAAAACTAAGTATTACCTTACATACCCATGGCATAGGGTTACATCACACACTACTGTTTATCCTATTAATGCAAATGTTAGCAATGTCTATCATGTTCCTAATCCTAATACCAATAATGAGATTTACAATGGTAACATATATATCACATCACATAGTTTAAAATAATTTTTTCAGGAGTGTCATAATTTAAGCACAATCAAACAAAATAGGACAATTGCCTTTGGTACTTATTTTTCAAAGTTAAATAGAAACACAATACAACACATAATTAATTCCTTGTGATATCGGTTCTACCACCATATTGCGATCGATAAGAAATGAAAAATTACAACAAAAACTTACAGCAGCTATGGTATACTCCACCCCCAATAAAAAAATTTATGCACCATCCCAGTGCATGACTATAATCATTGCAAGGGATGAGGACATACCTGGGTGCGTTAGGTAGCATCTCACAAGGTCATTGCATAGGGGGCCTCAAAATATGCCCTACTCTTTTAAGCATGGATCCCGATGGTTTTCAGGATGATCAAATCAATAGTGGCACCGACGGTGGTCGGTGTACTCATCGTACCACTATGGTTTGAGCGATGCTTCTTCTCAACTCAGTTTTATCTATAGTCAGATCCTCAAAAATGTCGGAGCTACTGACTCCTATAGAAACCTAACAGACCCTCGTCTGGTGGTCGTGCTCATCCTAAATAATGGTAGCCTCAAGATCATTTTTCTCACAGCTTATTCTCTTTCTATTATTAATAGCTCTCTTACCTTCATAACTTCCAGGAGCAATGTCCGACCCTATAACTCTAAAAATATTAGGCACCTCCTCTTCCTCATTAATCTCATCAATGATTGTCATCAAAGGGAATGTCTAGCATGCATATTTGTATGGAAGCCTGGAGCGCTGCCAGCTCCTTATGTATGTATGCCGATGGATATCTTCTATGGAAGCCCAGAGAACTACCAGATCCTCATGTATGCCTGCAAAATCTAGTAACTAAATATCTCGCCATCTTCTGGTTAATCTCCTTCTCACACCCATCAAACTAGTTCTGCATGTCTCTCAACTCGCTCCTTATATCTCTCTACACCCATGGCTTAACCCTATTCTCTATATTCTCTATTTTTTTTCTCAACTATGCCCATCTTTTTTATCACCTCAACCAAGAATGTGTATTGGCTAAAGCATAGCCAATAGGGACTAGCCTAAAAGTGAATAGTCTCGCCGCACAAGGTGGAGTTGGGGTTTGGGTATCACTGGCTGCATCATTTGAGGCACGAGGCTCATACTGGGCTTTCTAAGTGGGGGTCAAACCAATATTTGTGAACCTCAAAATGTCAATGACATGCCATCCAACATAGAATGACTCCTTACAAAATATGGATCCCACCTTTGCTTCTTTGGAGACTAGGTTAGAAACATATTATATCAAAGATAAGTCTATATTCCTCCACACCTAGCAGAACCATTCGAATCCTAGGATCTCTGACACTTACTGATCTCGACATACATGCATCAACGGGCAAGGGAATGCTAATGTTATGTCTTTGATCACAGACCTATCACAGATATATCAAGATAAAATCTTTAATATGCCACTCTTCTAGCCCTCACTGATACCCAAAACCAGTGCAACACTATATGGATTTAGTACATTGTCCCTATTTATGGTTCTTTATCTATACGCTTCAATTGTCCACCATGCCTTTGTCGCAATATTTAAACTACCTTTTGTGATCCATGAAAAAAGGATAACTCCCACCCAAGGAGCTTCCTCCTACTTCATAGAAATATTCTCGTCCATCCACCAAAAGTGAGAAAGCTTGTTGTCAGAACCAATTTATTTTGTTTTCACTTTTCGTATATCATCTATGTAGTTATCAATATAAGTAGTATTGGTCGAAAACTAGAAATTTTTCCCATTAGAACTATGGAAATGTTAATAGTTGAGATGTTCACCCAAACAACTCTAATCATCACTGTGATAAAGAGGTCACCACCCTTCCACAATCACCCATATGGATACTATCTCTTAAGCTTCATCTAATAAGATGCATATAACTCTTGAACTAATTCTTCCTTGTACTGGCTTGTACCTATGGTAATCCACTAAAAATGGCACTGTATGAATAGAGAGTTGAATTTAAGCATCATATATAAGCCCGCAGCGCACACCTAGAGCTCTAGTTGGAACTGTCTCTTCGATTTTCTAATGTAAGGGTTTGTGACACACTTTCTCTCCCATTGATATAAGTCCTGCATCACAGGTTACACTCATCGATTAATAATAAAAGTCTTAGAAGGAACTAATATAGTGAAGATGGAGAAGGAAAAGGTACCTCTAAGAGACTATCACTCGATTTTCTCTATTCCTTCTCATCACTGGCATCAAACCTCTCATTCTCAGACTCTCCATTGTCAGACCTACTATTTTTTCTTTATTTTCATCTTTTGAACCAGACTCATACCATGACTCACCGTTCTCTTCATACTAGTGTTGTGAGTGGGGTGGTTATTGGCTAGGATTTTTCATCCTTGGCCTAGCCCAGAATAGTGTGTCTTCCTCTGTAGCAACATTGGAACACTTACGTTACTTCTTCCTAGTCTAAACCACCCCTTTCAATGGGTATTCCACAACTAATCCACTTGGCTCTTCGTTGTTAGTGGGCTCAATTGTCAGATGATTAGTGGAGGGGCGAGCTTGATTCTTATGTGTTTGATTATATGTAGAGTCATTCTAGGGTGCTATTTAAACCAGGAAGAAACTCACACATCAGTGAATCATAGGAAAAGGAAAGAAAAACAAGGAATAATATCACATGTATCATAGGTACTGGGTACCCTATGATGCAGTGTATGACTCATTACCACTTTAAGTAGGGAAGGTGCATAAAGATGATTCACTAGTTAGGCGATGATTCCTCCATATGATTAATTATGTTAGACAATGACTCATCACCAACGCTTGTTGCATGACCAAAAGCATTTCTTAGAGAATTACCCTTCCCAGTAACCACATTCCCTCACAAGGAGTTGTATTGTGTAACAACGATCTATTTTGTGATTCTTGGAAGCAAAAATAACTCAAATAATTTTTCACCCATGATCCTATTGACTACGGGTCTTGTAGCTACTAATTAGGTGGCCCTACAAGTCGTTAAGAGTCCCATATCTACTAATACAAAAATGTTCAAAGGGATGAAAATCAATTTTTCATCCCCAACTCATTGCCATGGTTATAACATTTATAATACACTTATAGTACATCCTGATATCTTATATTGATGTACAACACTCAATTCAATATAAATTTTATTCCTATTCTCAAGAACACTTGGGTTTCAACTTATGCACAAGAAAATTTATAAGGAATCCATGCAATTTTTAAAATGTTTAGCACTAACTTAAGAGATAAATAAATTGAAGCATACAACTTACTCGATTTATTTCTTTGGATCCTTAAAAAATGATTTTGTAGACTTGGACCTTAGTTCTTGAGAGACAACTTTGAAGAATATTAAATTCTTTATTTTTAATGATTTAGGGGATGACTTTTGAGTGTACTTGAGAAATTTAAGGAGTGGTTATTCGGAATGGACGAAGTCATGCCGGTTTCAAAATGCAAAATCAATCTTTATAATTAAAATTTCCTTACTAAATATCATATACCTCACTAGGTCAGACCCCCGGTCCCACAATGTCGACCTAGAAATAAGTCTTCATAACGACTCGTTGTGGCTGACAATGAGTCATAGACTCGAACTTTTAGGACTATAACTTTACTTTGGTCTCCATTCATAATGACACAGGGTGATAAGTCATTGTTAGTTACAATGACTAATTAGGAGAGTCATTATGACTCAAGTGACTACTTACATAAGGGTGGTCTGTGCCCCAGCTTCCTACGACTCTTGTAACTAGTTGTTATGAGACACAACAACCAATTAGGTATTACTTAGGTACATAGCACAAGAAAATTTTGTGGTCTTTTTTTTGCCACCCCAGACTGCATACTGAACACACAAGTTATCCAATAACATACTAAGTACAAAACATGTGTTGTATCCCACATAGCGCTTGATTTAATTTTGTGACACGATGTGGCTATGTTGGACACTTAAAGTTCACCAACATATACATGGGTTGCTTCCCATGAATCATGTAATTTAATGTTGTGGCATGACAAAATTTACCTTGGTTACTCAGAATCCACCATGGTCCATATCAACACTTACTTTAACCTCATCAGGCTTTCCTTTATATCGCTTTACCCACTACCGATTCACCTTAAATAGGGATTTTCCATCACACTCTAGCTTAATCACACCATGTTAGAATACCCGAACCATGGTGAATGGTTCATGCCACTTTGAATTTAACTTGCAAGGTAAAAAGTAAAGACTCTAAATGTACAACAAGACAAAATCCATCCAACTCATTGACTTTACTCAATTTTAATGTAGCTAAATCCAGCCCTTCTAGATTTAACATTTTCAATGCCCATAGTTCCATATACTCAAGTTTGTTTGACAAGCGGCATTCCTTGTCGTACACAAGCTAATATGGGGAAGCACCAATGGGGTTATTAAAAGTAATTCAGTGTTCCCACAACACATCGTCCAACATCCTTAACTAGTCAGTCCCGTTGGCATGCACCAGATTCGCCAATATAGACTTCATCTCTCTATTAGAGACCTCAACCTGCCCATTCATCTCAAGATGGTAATATGTTTCCACCTTATGCTTCATGCCATAGTTTTTATGTAGGTCATTATATGGTCAATTGGCCCACCATCATTGATAGTTACAATTCGAGAAAAGATATTCTTCTTTAAGAATATGGTGACACTTCGATACTCACTATTAGGAGGCACAACCACCTCCACCCACTGTGAAACATTATCAATCGTCACTAGAATGTAATTCATACAATTAGGATCCAACAAAATGTCCCATAAAGTCTATTTCTCATACATCAAACAAATCAAACTCCAAGATGGGTGTCATGGGTAGTTCATTTCTCTATGAGATATTCCCTTGAAATTAACACTGGTCATTGGCTTTTACATAGTCTTGAGAATCCTTGAATATAGTATCGTAATAATCTCCACACTGCAAAAATCTTATTGGTTGAGTATGGGTTTTACAATTATGACCCCCTAACTGACGATGAATGACAAACTTCAAGGATGCTCATCATCTCCACCTCAAGAATACATATGTGAATCAAACCATCCATAAAAATCAAAAAGAGGTATGGCTCATCCCTGATAAATATCCTCACCCCATACATGAATTACTTTCTCTACTGGGAGGATATATGTTCCAAAACAATATTACTTGCCCTGAAATTGGAAAAATCAGAAAACCAGGGGATTATGTCTTGAGATGCTCCCAAGACTCGCTCATCTAGATTATCGAACTATTGCATTACCCTATACTCGAGGAGAAAAAAGTTATAAGAAACCTAGTTTTTTGTGCCTTTTCGATCTTTTACTTCAAAGTTAATTACTTTCAAAAAGAGAACCAAAATTAATCTCAATATGGCATCCTTTTTTTTACACAAGTTACCCCACTACTGCGTGAGCTCTATGGACTATGACTTTGGTCCTAATCACTTAAGACCAAAACTTTTCAAAGGCAAAAACCACCACAACTAACACCTGCACTGTGACTATACAGTCAGGTGTAATAGATTGGGTAAAGGACTTTCTCTTGTCACTATCCTAGGAACACCAAAGTCCACTGTTATAGAATCATACTTAACCTCAAACGGTAAAGACCAATCAAGAGATACAATAATAGGAACAGAGATCAACCTCTCCTTAAGGAAATCTAAGTCCATGAGATATGTATCATCAAACACAAATTTCACCTCCTTCTCTAAAATCTTGGATAGAGGATTTGGAATTTTAGAGATGTCCTTGATTAACCTCCTATAAAAGCCAGCATGACCTAAAAATCTTTGGATACCTTAAACTAAGATAGGTGGAAGCAATTTTCCAATCACCTTAATTGTTTCTCTATCCACCAAAATACCCTATTTTAAGATTTTGTGACCAAGGATAATAACTTCCTTAACAATAAAATAACATTTTTCCGAATTCAAAATCAAAATGCACTCCTAACATCTTTTGAGTGCATTGGCCTAGTGGGCATAACAATCATCAAAAGAGTCCCTAACTATTGAAAATCATCCATGAATATCACTATAGTGTTATCCATTATGTTAGAAAATATCGACATCATACATCATTCAAAGGTGATGAGAGCATTGCATAATCCGAATGACGTCCTCTTTAATCCAAAATTCCCATAATTGCATGTAAAAGTAGCCTTTTCCTCGTCCTTGGGAGCAATTGAAATCTTACTATATCCTGATACCCATCAATAAAAGAATACCAACCCCTTCTTTCTAGTTTATAAAGCATTTATTCTATGTATGACATAGGGAAATATTTTTTCTTGGGTCCAAGTGTCCAGTTTTTTGTGATCCATGCTAACTTTTTATCCAGTAACCATACTCATAGGTACAAATTCATTCTTCTTATTATGGACCATTGTGATCCCACCCATATTTTGTTTGCATTGAACCAAGCTGACCCACTTGTTATCTACAGTGTGTAAAATACTCCAAAATCAAAACACTAGATAATTTCATTCTTTACTACGTACTCCATAGACGAATTTATCCTGCACTTTTGCTTGATGGTTGGGTATACACTACAGTTCAAGTTGTAACTTATGAGTGCATATACCATGTAGAATCCATATAATGTCTACATTAGTCTAACCGATAACCCTCTTGAACCTCTACAACTCTGAAAGAGATTCCTTATACTATGAATATACTAAATCAGTTGGAACAATGACTAACAATACATTGTCGTCACACGAAAAGGCCTTAGCAAATGAGATGGATGGGCCTTTAATCCTAACACCAGTGGCTCTTAAATGAAGAGCTAGGTCAGAGGAGACGTTCTATTCTTCAAATCAAGAAAAATCTTCTCCAGAGAATAATTATAAAAACCTCTACCATACAATGTGCTCACTATATCCTCATACTCATCAATGCCATTTCTATCAAAATTCACGATAGATGCTGCTAATGACTAAACCCAAAGTATCTCCTTAATAGAAAAAATTATTCATCATTATCAATAGTCTCAATACCATAAACTACTCTCATATCCCTTGGATGTCACATAGATTGACATTTATTAAAAGTGACTTGCACATCATTGAGTCTGAACATTATCTACCCCATATCTATGCCAATCAAGGCCCTACCCGTAGCATGGAAAGATCTTTCTAAGATAATAGGGACTTATAAGTGCACCTCATAGTCCAAGATCACAAAGTCAATCAGAAATATGAAAGATGCAACCTTCACCATTACATCACACAAAATTCCAACTAGTTTCTTGACAGTCCGATCACCCATCAACAGCTTATGGATATAGGTTTTAGTGATTCCAACCCCAACTTCCAAGATACCACCTAAGGCATGAGATTGATGATATCTCCCAAATCACATAATGCTCAAGAGAAGTTAAAGAATAGAATAGTACATATATTGAAGAATTCTCTGGGTCCTACTTTTTCTCCACTAATGATTGGGTAGCTACAACACTACAATGGTCCCTATTATTTGCAGGCTTAAAGCTCTCCGCCTTCTTCTTAGTGACCAAGTATTTCATAAACCTTGCATAGCCAACCATCTGCTCTAAAGCTTCTTCAAGAGGAATATTAGCAGACAGTTCTTTAAACATTGACAAAAACCTCTGATACTTCCCTTGTCTTTTTTATCCCTATTATTTACGAAAAAGGGGGGAGCTTATGGAATGGTACTTAACACAGACTCAACTACCTTCACCATTTTTTTTTATTATTTTATACATTTTTTCTATTTTAAAATTTCTGTATCTATGCTTCAGGTGTCTAATAAACATCAACATTATCATTCTTTGGGTAAACAACCACATAAATAAAAGGGTCAAAAGTCATTTTAATAATTTGAGTTGTATAACTCCTCGAGTCTGTACCCCGGATGCTACATGATGCTCATATCCCAAAGGGACACAACCTAAAAAATGACTGGTACTTGCTGCAATAACTTAATAGAAATACTATAAATATTTGGAAATTAGGAGGAAAACATGCCATAAGGTTCATTACTATAATAAAACTAAATACGGTACAACAATACTAAAACTAAAACATTTGTCTGAAAAATGCTCTAGTCTGAAAAAGCCTCTAAACTGTCTAAAATATGGAGTTGATGGGACAAGTCCCCAACTAACTCCGAACTACTAAAATAAGCTGAACTACTGAAATAATCATCATTTCCTCAAACTACGAGGACTCACCACTAACTCTGTCAGCTGAATATCTGAACTGATAAGTATGATTAGGAACCCACGCGTCTGAACCTATGATATAAAACATCATAGCGCAAAAGAAAGGTATGCATCAGTACTTTGAATGTACTGGTATGCAAAATGAGGTAGTCTGAAATGCATAGGTTGATATGTATGAACAATATTGACTGAATTACATGAATATAAATGAATAAGAGTACATGCATTTATACATAAATTGTAACTGAGATTGTGATAAAACTGGATAGTGAGTCTAAAAACTGATTAACTGAGATTGTGATAACACTAAATACTGAGTATACTGATACTAAATTACTGATAACTGAATGATTGTATATGATAGTCTTGATTATATGGAGCTATACAGAGTTCTATACTAAACAGAGTGACTGTGTCTGATATTCCTAAATCTGTAAAACAAAAATAATTTTTGTAATGATAATAAATCTAAAACTAAGACTGTGGGAGGTAATCTTCTAACAGAAAATGCCCCTTTATAAATAGATTGGGGTCCAACTTGTAACCCTAGTTGAAAGGGTGTCAATACCTTGCCACGAGTAAAGACTAGTTGTGAGTTAACCCTCTCTGATAGGAAGCACTTTTGTCAACCCTCATTGGCATGAAAAACTCAACTAAGATGTATCAACCCTCTTAATATCTAGGAGGAAGATATCTCAACCTATGTTTTCAACGTAGTTCTGTAATACAGGGATTACTACTAAGGGTAAAACCCTCTGCGGGTAGGAATTCACCCATCCCTGGGTTAACTCGATGTTGAATCCTACTCCTATCTGAATAGACACTGAACTGATTTTTAGTTCATACTGGGCTTGACTGAGATGTTACTGATTATACTATCTATCTAAACTAAACTAAACTGAGTTCACTGAGTTTCGTTGACTTACAAAATATTACTGAATTTTGTTAACTGGCTGAATTTACTATGGTCTGAGCTGAATATTGAACTAGACTAGACTGATACTGAGTTTTTTGTGTTTTTCTTGAGTTCTGTAACTGACTAAGAATACTACTAATCGTGACTTGACTGATACTATCCTGAGACTGACTGGGGCTCTAGGTATTTAGCTAAATTGTAGGGTATTAAATACCCCCAGGATTCGATAGCATAAACTATACGACATAGCATAATCTTGAAACATGATATATAACTACTTGATCATCATTCATTCATTGGTACATTCTAGCAAACACTTGCATGACATGAACTTGAATACCTGCTAATCATGATAAAATTTCATTATTTACTTCTCATGAATGACTCATCAAACACTTGGAAGGCATTATATATGCACATAGTACTAATCAACACATGTGCATCATAATTTGAAGGCTTCAACATGAATTCACATAATACAACATACATAATAGTTTTTTTTCATAAATCGAGCACTTAATCATGGAATAGAAATCCAATCAACATTATGATCATGAATACACTTGAATAAAAATCATGGAAAACATGAAATCAAGATACTTGAAGTTTAAATGAGTTTTTTGAAATCAAAGGGTAGAAGGAACCCTTGGATGAACACTTGACATACCTTGGTTGCTAATTTCCTGAAGATTAATGGTGGATCTTGAGCCTTGAATTTGAAATTTAATCTTCTAGGGTTTTTGTTCTTAAGTGTTATGAGAAAGAATGAATATCATTTGCTATTGAGGGCTAAATGTTGTGTTACGGGGGATGAAGGACGTGGGTAAAAGACCCAATTACCCCTAAAGACACGGCTTTTTAAAGAATAAAAATTGAATCATTGATATGCAGACCGACACATCGTGATAAGATCGCATAGATGCATAATTTTTTATTCCCAAACATGGTTCAAACGAGGTCCAAAAAATCCAAAACTCATCCGGGAACACCTACTAACATTCCTGATCATGAATCAATATAAAGATCGATACTTTAGGGTCATAAGGGTCGTGTAATAGAGTTACCAACTTATGAAGGCTAAAATTTTACTAAGTCTGAATACGTAGCTAAAATTTTCTAAGTATGGGACTCCATAGCAAGCTTAAAAGAATGGGTTGAGCTAAGAATTTTGTGGGGTCTTACAATATCTTCCCCATAGGAATGAGACTAATTAAATTGAGAATACTGATAGAGGTGATTTAGTCACTGGACATACACAATTGAAGCATGATTTAATGACTGAAATTACTGATATATTGAATTATCATACTAAACATGCATATCTGATGCATGAGTAAAGAGTTGAATATGATTAATGAATGTATGACTGGGATTGCTTATAAGTTGGCTTATATACTGGACATGCATGTCTGATGCATGAGTAAATGAATAAACCGATTCGTGAATGCATGACTGAGTATGCAACGTTAATTGATACCATGCTGGTAACTAGATCTGAACATGAGACTGAGAAAATTCAAATGAAATCTTTTACCTTGGGTTGAGTCTGAGTTAGCAGAGAAAAGGTGAGGGTACTTGGTCCGCATGTTTGCTTCTGCTTCCCAAGTAGCTCGCTCAATGGACTGATTCCACCAAAGAACTTTGACTAAAAGGACTTCTTTGTTTCTCAGTCTACGAATATGATAGTCAAGGATTTCAACTTGAATCTCTTTATAAGAGAGGCAATTCTGAATATCTATGCCCTCTATAGGGAATACGACTGCTGGGTCACCTATGCATTTCTTAATCATGGAGACATGGAACCCTGGATGTACTGAAGCTAAGATTGAAGGCAACTCAAGATCGTGAGCTTCCTTTCCAATATGACAGAGAATTCGGTAAGGACCAACATATTAGGGACTGAGCTTCCCCTTCTTTCCAAACCTCTTCACTCCTTTCACAAGAGATATTTTCAAGAATACAAAATCACCGATCTCTGACTCGAGATCATTTACTGAATTTGCATGAATGAGAACATGAGAACATAACTGAGCCTAAAACATGATATACAAACTGAATATCATAAAAAGAACTGAGCCCCTGAATACATGGCTTACGAATGAGATTGGAACTTGTGGGTACACCTATGAGTACCCACTACTCAAAACTTAATTCATTACATAAAGAGATGATGGAAGGTTTAGGTCATGAAAGCTTGGGGATTGTAGTGTATATCCTCCTTGGGACATTATGCCCCCTGAAGAATTCTAACTTGGCTAAGATACTAAGGAAAAAATAAGATCATACACAGGGCACCTACGAATTGGATCATGACTACATATCAGGGATCTAAAATTGAGGCATGACACCTGAATAAGAAATCACCACGAGGATGCAGTTTCTGTAATATGGAGAAAGGCCTATGAAATGCCATCAAAGATAGTGTGACTAAGACTTATGCACTACAACTACAAATTTTCAAGCTTAGACATATTCCTCGAATATTCTCTCAAAAATACTCTGCACCCCATTATGATATTTCACCTGAGACTACTGTAAATATTCACATAGGTGTTGAGAACGAATGCATAAACATACTAACTTGTCGGATTAACTGAGTGGCTTATAGCTAAATACTGGTCATGTAGAATTGAACTGTACTTAGTCTAGACTAAAACTACATAGTATTATATATATGCGGTAGGGACTGACTGAGTAACATGAGATAACTGAGCATGGATTCTCAAAATCTATACTATTTGAGAAGGCAAGACCAAGCATATAACATGACTCTAAAATAGTCTATAAACTGAGGTACTGAAATACTGATAATTGAATAACTGATAACTATACGCTAATAGTCAAGCAAATCTAAAACTGAACTAAGTTACTGATCTAATTAATGAACTTGCATTGTGACTGATACTATAACTAAGACTGTAATTGAGACTATACTAGAACAGAGTACTATGTTATGATAACTCTACCTACTGAGGTCTGATCTAGACTAAATTCTCCCACTATGTTCAAGCCTACTCAAATATCAAAAATGTATTATGCCACTTACTCATCAATATGACATTAAATCCTATCTTCATAACTACAGCCCCGTGTAAACCTAGTATGCAATAATCTTTTTTTAACATGAAACATTCAGTTTCTCCCTTCTAAGCAACTGCTCATCACTACATTATTTTGTAAGAAGAGTCCACTGAAGGGTTAGAACATAAGAACCTGATGTATGCATGAATACTATACCAAACTCGACACTTAACTGAGGTCTGAGGAACAGAATGTCAACACCATGGATTTTTCAAAAGATCTAAATTGAGGATATTCATGACAAAATCTAAATTTAGTCGATCGATAGGAGTGTATCATGGGTCATGGGAACTGAGCATACTATATAGCATAACATGGATACCTGAGTCATGAGTTGTATGACTTAAGTCTTGAGTTTCTATATTCATGGAACATAATTCATAACACTGGATGAACTAGAACTCCTTATACTAGGAACTCTAAACGTGCATGATTGCTAACGTGCATGAGTATGGGCTATGATCATAGAGTTGTCATGTAAGACATGGATGGATATAATGATAAATGATGGTTTTTGAGAGTCTAAAGTAAGATTCTGAGATGATCAGTGGGTTCATCCTCATTACAAGAATAGAAAAGAGAGTCATCTATGTAGAATATGACGAAAATGCCCAAGTAATGCTTAAACACATGGTTCATCAAGTCCATGATAACTGCTAGGGAATTAGTAAGGACAAATGACATGACTAAGAATTCAAAGTGACTATACTGAGTTCTAAAGGCTATTTTTGGGAAGTCACATTCCCTGACCTTGAGCTAATGATAGCCTGATTTGAGATCTATCATGGAGAAGTGATTAGCACCCTGAAGTTGGTCGAACAAGACATCAATTCTTAGAAGTGGATACTTATTCTTGACTGTGATTTTATTTAGCTGATGATATTCAAAACACATTTTGAGAGAACCGTCTTTCTTATCCATGAATAAAATTTGTGCGCCCCACGAGGACATACTGGGTATGATGAATCCCTTATCTAGAAAATCCTTCAATTTTTCTTTTAATTCTGTGAGTTCTGAAGGTGTCATTCTGTATAGTGGAATAGATATAGGCTGAGTATTTGGAAGAAGGTCTATTCCGAAGATGATTTTCCTTTAGGGAGGAACTCCGATAAGATCTTTGGGAAACATATATGGGAATTCACATGCAACTGACACTGATTCAAGATTAGGGGTTTCTGAACTAGAGTCTTGGACTTAATTAAGATGGTAGACACATCCCTTAGATATCATTTTTTTCTCGCTCAAAGGTAAGAAATAAGATGACCCCTAAGTTTTGAAGTGCTATACCTTTACTTAAAGACGGGTTCATTCAAAAACTGAAACTGGACAATTCTATTTCTGCAGTCGATTAAGGTATAGTAGGAATTAAGCCAATCCATGTCGGGAAGGACATCAAAATCAATTATGCCTAATTCGATTAAGTCTACAGAAGTGACTTTCAGAGATATCATAATTGGATAGTTCTTTTATACCCGTTGGGCTATGATAGATTTACCAACTCGGGTAGAGACTAAGAAAGTCTCTACTATAATTTCAGGACTGACTCTGAAATCAATAGCTATATATGGAGTAAAAAAGGACAACAAAGCTCCTGTATCTAGCAAAGAATGAACTAGTAAATAGAAAACTTGTAACATACCAGTGAACATATTATGAGAAAATTCCTAATCCTGTTGGGACTAAAAAGTATAAAGTATTTTTAGACACTGCCCACTGGTTGCACTGGATGCGGCACCTTACTGATTTGGGCGACTTGACTAAGCTGGGGGGCGGTTATATTGACCCTGAGAACCTAACTGGGGATAATATCTAACTCTAAGACCTGGCTTGCAATACCTGAAACATACCTCACTACCAGATCTACAGATACCCTGGTGGTTTCTGCCATATTTCAGACAAAGGAGATTGGTTCATCCAGTCCTTGGCCTAGACATTCTGGGCTTCTTATTCTTTCTTACCTTTCTCCTATACCTCTTGTCCATACTCTATGGATAATGAGTTGTAAGCCTAGATAGGATAACAACTAGCTTACTATTCTGAGAAACTACTAAATGAGCTAAGGTGATGAAAGCAACAGTATATTTTGCATGAGAAACATGCTCATTCAAGGAATCTACATAAACGAGCGAAAGGGCTAACTTATTTTAATTACTTCTTTCATTAGCTTCTTTGGAAGACCTGTTCTAGAAGCAAAATAAAGAGATGAATTATACTGAGATCTTAACTTGAGCTCATGCTCACTCACACGACATGAATACTGAAAGAAGGAAAAGTTTTCCTAAAACACCTCGCGGCCTCATGTCCATAAGTGTGGCGTGCTACATACCCATGCACAAGATTTTACTAGATATGACTTTTAGACTTCCTAGAACTCTGTTGAACCTTAGGATCTGATACCATGTTTGTAATGCCCCGAGTCTGTACCCCGGATACTACACGGTGCTCATAATCTTAAAGGACCACAATCTAACCCATGACTGGTACCTATTGCAATAAATTAGTAGTAATACTGCAAATATACAAAAATTAGGTAGAAAAAATTCCACAAGGTTCAATACTATAATAAAACTAAATACATTATAACAATACCAGAGATGAAATATTTGTCTGAAAAAAATACTATAGTCTGAAAAAGCCTCTAAACTGTCTAAAATATGAAGTTGATGAGACAAATCCCCAACTAACTTAGAACTACTTAAATAAACTGAACTACTGAATTAATAATCATTTCCTCAAACTAAGAGGACTCACCGCTAACTCTGTTAGTTGAATATCTGAACTGGAAAGTATGATCGGGAGCCCGCGCGTCTGAACATATGATATAAAACATCATAGTGCAAAAGAAAGGTATGCGTCAGTACTTTGAATATACTGGTATGCAAAGTGAGGTAGTATAAAATGCACACATTCATATGCATGAACAATACTGACTTAATGAAATAAATATAACTGAATAAGATTACATGCGTGAATACATAAACTATAACTGAGATTGTGATAACACTAGATATTAAGTATGAATACTGATTAACTGATATCAAAGTTTACTGATGCTGAATGACTGATAACTAAATAACTGTATCTGACATTCTTAATTCTTTGGAACTATACTGAGTTTCGTACCGAACAAAGTGATTGTGTCTGATAGTCCTGAATAGGTAGAATTGAACTGAGTTCAGTATTAAGATTGAATGTGAAACTGAGACTGTAGGAGGTAGTCATCTAACCGATATTCCCATTTCTAAATCGATTGGGATCCAACCATTAACCCCAGTTGGAAGGGTGTCAATATCGTGCCACAGGTAATGACAAGTTATGAGTTAACCGTCTCTAATAGGAAGCTCTTTTGTCAACCCTCACTGGCAAGAAAAACTCAAATTATATGTATTAACCCTCATAATATTTGGAAAGAAGATATCTTAACCTACACTCCCTACATAGTTCTATAACGCAAGGATTTCTAATAAGGATCAAACCCTTTGCTGGCAGGAATGACCCCATCCCTGGGTTAACTCGATACTGAATCCTACTCCTATCTGAACAGACACTAAACTTATTTCTAGTTTATACTAAGCTTGACTTAGCTGTTACTGATTATGCTGTCTAACTGAAATGAGCTGAGTTCACTGAGTTCCATTTACTGACGGAATACTACTGAATTTTTTTAACTAGCTTAATTTACTGAGGTCTGAGTTGAATACTATTTCTGATACTGAGTCTATTGAGTTTTTCTTGAGTTTTATAACTGACTGAGAGTACTACTGATAATTACATGACTGAGACTATCCTGAGATTAAACATGGCTCTAGGTAATCTGCTAAATTATTGGGTATTAAATACCCCTGGGACTCGATAGTATAAATTATAAGACAGGGAAAAATCTTGAAACACGATAAATAACTACTTTATCATCATTCATTCATTGACATTCTAGCAAACACTTTCATGACATGAACTTGAATATATGCTAATCATGATATACTTTCATTATTTACTTCTCATGAACAACTCATCAAACACTTGGAAGGCATTGTATATGCACATAGTACTAATCAACACATGAGCATCACAATTTCAAGGTTTTAACATTGATTCACATAATACTATGTACATAATAGTTATTTTTAAATAAATCTTGAACTTAATCATGGAATAGAAATCCAATCAATATTATAATCATGAATACACTTGAATCCAAATCATGGAAAACATGAAATCAAGCTACTTGAAATTTAAAAGAGTTTCTTGGACTCCAAGGGTGGAAAAAACCCTTTGATGAACACTTGACATACCTTTGTTGCTAAATTCCAGAAGATTAAGGATGGAATCTTGAGCCTTGAATTTGAAATTTAATCTCCTAGGGTTTTTGTTCATGAGTGTTTTGAGAAAGAATGAATATAATTTGCTAATTAAGAGCTAAATCTCGTGTTTAGGGGGATGAATGATGTGGGAAAAAGACTCAATTACCCCTAATGATGCAACTTTTTAATAGTTGAAATTGAGACATCGATGCGCAGACCGACGCACCGTGCCTAGATCGCATCGATGCACTATTTTGGATTCCCAAATGTGGTTCAAACGAGGTCCAAAAAATTTGAAACTCATTTGGAAACACCTACTAACATTCCTGATAATGAATCAATCTAAATATCGATACTTTAGTGTCACAAGAGTCGCGAAATAGAGTTGCCAACTTACGAAGGCCAAAATAATACTAAGTCTGAATACTTAGCTAAAATTTTCTTAGTTTGGGACCCCTTAGCAATCTTAAAAGACTGAGTTGAGCTTAGGATTTTGTGGGGTTTTACAATTGGTGATGGAAAGATGGTGATCGTAGTTTTTAGGATTTTATACTATATTACTTAGAAGGGTGTCTATCTGCCGTTGATTCAAAGTAACTTACATTAATACAAAATTGTTAACCCAACTTTTTGGTCATGGTGGCATGTGATTCCACTTTCTTGGTAAAACTTGAGATGTAAACCTAAATCTCTTCAAGGAAAGTTTCTTAACTTTTGAGACCCTTTAAGAGATTGGACAACATAGCATGCATCCTTATCCATTATAATGGTTGCCTGGTAGAACATAAACACAACCCTTCTATTTGTAATCATCCTTTCATCTCCACTAACTACCCCTCTCTCTGCTTCGATTACTATACTTATCCCTATAATAGTTCTAACTTTGGTTCCCTTTCCCCTTAGATTTGAATCCCACCAACTCTCTATGTAGATATTTTTTCTCTTCTTCAAAATAACTATCATATGATCTAGATGCCTTACCCTATGATCCCACTGTATTCACCGTCTTAGAATTCATCGTCATGAAAAACTTTGTCAAAAATGCATTCTCCTTCCTTAGCTGGTTAACCTCTTATGCCAATGTGTCATTAATAACTCTGTGTGAGACTATAGGAATTGGTAGAATAAGTGTTAGTGCCTCTCTCACCTTTCCAGTATGCCACCCTCGATTGGTAAGAGAGATCTGATCTAACATCTCCATTGCTACCTCCCATTATAGGTGCATGAATGCTTCATAATTAATAATGTTTGCCACAAATATCAAACTGGCATTAAGTGCTTTATACGATATTACAAGTACATTCATTTCTGAAATCATTTGATTAGGCAACATTATATACTTCTTTTAGAATAGAAACTACGTCTCATACATTGAATCAGTGTGAAACTACCTGAAATTATATATATCATCCTTTAATTATGGAATTCTTGACGGGGTAAGAAACTATCTAAACAGTTATTCCACAACTCATTTCAAGTAGTATCATCTCACGAGGAAGTTCCACTAACCATAATATAGCTTCACTCATTTGAGAGATAGGGAACAACCTGAGCCTGAGAGCTTCTTGATCTACCCCTGGCATAATGTATGATGACCAAATCCCTATAAAATTAATAAGGTACATATTTTCATTATTAGTGGGCAATGCCTCAATCTCTCAAATAAACTTTTCAGATTTAATAGATAGATCATAGCACTAGTGATTTTAAACTTAACTAGTAGTGGAAATTCAAGAGGAATGATAGCTCCTGTACTAACTAGCTTAACGTATCCCCATTCTGCTCGACAATTTGCATTATGTCTCTGTCTTGCCAGCTCTGCCTTCTATGATATACAATGGGCCTCCGCATACCTCACTCATTGGTTTCTATAAGTAAACTATCATCAGTCTAATCTATAGTCCCATGATAAACACCAAAAGGAGTGAGAGGCACACCATTTAGGTTATCCTAAACCTTTTCAAGATTATCTTCTTATTTGTGTTCTTACATCCTACGATTGAGGTGTATGATTATTTCTAATTTAGGATTAGTTAGGAGAAAAAGATTACCTTGACTCTGTGTACTCGGCATACACCGATATATTCCCCGATAAGAATAGAAATAAAACTTAAAAACATCAACAACTTAGATCAATACTTCCAAAACTATATTACTTGTCAAAAACGTAATTATTTTATGTCTCTCAAAACTAAACCTTCACCAAGTATAATATGGTAGATGTAGAATATAGTAACCTAAATATGTTGGGGTCGAACCCACGGGGAATACTCCAAAAATATCCCCGAAACTTGTTGAAATATTCGGGAAGTGCAAAAAAATAAATGGTGGTATTTGTTGTAATCAGTAAAAAGTATCAAGAATTACAAGCTTTTGGTTCTAACAATTATAAACAAATACTATGATTATGTTCCCCTAGGCTTCAAACTATATAGGTTTCTCATGCCTAATACGTTATCTCAATTCTACACATGAATAATCTTAAAAGATAAATTATCACCAACTATCTTGTAGACTCGATTGTAAATTTCACCCATCACCTTGTGAGTCTCATGGTGTCACCTTACTAATCATTGCGTTTGATCCCATTTTAGCAATCACCTTATGGCTCTCAAGTTATTAGATGCGGGTTGATAACCTCAAATCATTATTGAAATCGTCTTTTCCCAATCTTTGCCTCACTTTTAAGGAGGATTGCAAATACAGGAAAGTCCTTAGTTTTTACATTAACCAAGTAAGCAAACAATACAAAGAATATCATAATACATATGGCAACAATGATGTAAATAAATCTTGCACTTGCCCTACTTTGTTAATACACTAGGGTTCCCACAACCCCATATAAGGAAATTAGTTATTCATGGTTGTTCAACAATCCATGGAATTCAAGAAAGAACTAATAGAATTAATTTCACAATAATGAAAGAATGAAATCCAAATTCTCAAATTAAGTATGTAACGAAAAACAAAGAACAAGAGTATAAAGTATGTAAAAATATGTCAAAGTACATAAACTATCACTTATGGAAACAAAGGATATTTATAGTCTTTAAATAACAAAGAAATCCTAACCAAAACAAAATAGGTAAACTAAGTTGGCAGTGGTCATGCCTATATTATTGAGTTATTTAGACTGACAATGACTCATTGGCAGTTGTTGTTGATCTCTTCTATATTCAATGATAATTGATCATTATTTTGAAAAATGAGTCATTTGTTAGACCTATTATCATTGTAATGAATTTTTATCTTTAAGTACTTTTGAGTCTGTTGGTAGCATGAATCCTCTCCATGGTCATTGCCAGTTATAATGACTCGTGACCTTCACTAATTTCCACTTTAACCTCAACTTGTAAATTGTAAGGTCTTTGTCTATTATGCTTATAATGACTCTCACTATGACTCATTTTCAGTCATAATGAGTCTTAGAAAGTCTTCTAATTTTCTCCTAAAGTTAGCCTCACTTAATGTTAACATAACTCTCGCTACACTTGGATTGTTTTTTAGTTTTGTCATCATATTGTGATACATGTCATATCCAACCTAATTTACATGGGACACAAAAAACATACATCATAACAAACAAATTAATCCAAGTAAGTTGATATTTTTACACCTTTAAGAAACGAAAGTCACATGAACCTATTGCACATCATATTGTAGAATCCCATTTCTTAACAAAAAATTTCCCACTCATTTAACAACCTATTCCACCAATATTTTAGATATTGAAGAGAGTTAAAGTGTTAGAAATCATACATTTAATATAAGGTTAGTTTTTATAACACCTTTCTAATTTTATATTATTTTCCCCATTAAATTTAATCCTTATCTTTGAAAATTCTTTGACATTCAATTTTAAAATCCTTACATCTTTGGGGCTGATTTTGGCTGCTCTTTATGAACTATTTGTGCTCAACTTTTGATCAAACCTTTATTATCTTATGAGAGTCCTCATTTTTAATCTTCTGAGGTCCCCCGTGACAGATTATATTTTTTACTCCATTTGTGGGCCCTGTAGGCCCGTTTTGATTTAAATTCTGACCTAACCTTTTACAGAGTAATATGGGTTTGATATTACTGTTATTTATGTGTATATTATCATTTTGAAAGAGTTGTGATGTTCTTTTTACAAAGCAAAGATTTACCGATTTTGGATGATTTAAGGAGTGGCATCGATTTAGGCATTGGTCTACTATTTTCTACTAGATGGTATGTGTTTAGATTTCATGTTAGGTAGGAATTATAGGATGTTATTATGACTAGAATACCAGGAATAGCCTAAATTAGAGTTTGGTTATAGAAGGGTGAATCTACCCTTAAGATGAAGTACTTGTTTTAGCTATAAGATCCTATTACCGTAGAATATAAGAAAGTTGATCATAGTTGATACTATGGACCAGTAAGTATAAATTTTACTACTTGACTTAGTGTGTTGGACCATAATTTCCATGAATTATTATATTATTCTTATAATAATTTCATACTGTTGAGCCCGATGGTAGGGTTATGATACCAGTTGACTCTAGGTGAGTATTCCACACTTAGAAAGTACATGATTCTAGTTATGTATTCTTAGGGAATTATTTATATATTTTTTGGATACAGTTGATGACATACATACTTTTATGTGCATTCATGCTGACTTTGTCATACGATACAAATAAAAAAAATGATTTAACTATTGTTTTCTAAAACTAGATATATTCCCACTTTTCACTTTTAAGTGGATTCTCTTATCATGGGAATTTTACTACCTTATTTAGTTGTTTATGAGTTTTTAGAACTAAATATGATGTTTATGAAACCTATCATGATTGATTTGGATCTGTAATTCATAAACTCTTTTACCACTACTATTTAATTCAGTCGAGAAGAGACTCTGACCTTTTCTACTCTATGATACAAATTTAGTCTTGGAGTTGATCTAACACAATGGATTTAAATACTTACACTCTTTTAGCCACGATTTGTGTTAGTTCACTTTGTATATGTACATCTATTTTTTTGGATGTTGTATATGGATGAAGATGATGATTTGAGATCCTAGATCAGGACAATGTAAGTTTATAAGAATATTCCTGTATTTCCTAAGGGCCTCTTCATCTATGAGCCACAATATTTGATTAGAGAGGCAGTGGTAGGTCCTGCTGTTGCAAAATGTTGAGCTGGAGAAGGTGTATACATGTTTTGACCCTATAGGTCATTTTTTACATCTCAACTCATTTTTCTAGTTTATAGCTTTCCAATAGGTTCCCCAAGAAATGTATGACTTGTTGGAACTGAAATCTTAGATATCGGGAAGTTTGTTTAGTTTTTAGAGCCAATTTCCTTATTTGAAGTCTTTTCTTTTAATGATTGTCTATCGGTGAAAACATTAGTATAACAACCTTGTATTCCAATTATAACAATTCCTTCATCTTTGAAACATCAAATTTAGGCTAAGGAGACCTTTGCTTTTGTTCTTAAGACTTTTGTACTTATTTTGGGTTGTTGGTCGAAATTTGATAAAATTTTCCAGCGGCGTAGGGCCAATATTTCATTGAAATGACCTCAAATAAGAGTTTTGACTTTGTCATTAATTCTAAAATGTTGAATTTTATAGGGTAGCATATATTGTTTGGGTTTATAGGGTTTCAAATTAATCCCTAGAGGTAGCTCAAACCATGAAAATATTTTCCATCTTTTATCATGTACATTCGTTTAAGAGGACCTTTGGTCGTTTAAGCAGAAGGCACTTTAGTATCCAAGTTGAGGATTGAGTACCCCTAGATTTCTTAAGTGGCTAGGTCCAACCTGGCTGGACCACTTAAACGGCCATGGATTATTTAATAAACTTACTGATCGCTAAACCAGAGGTCAGGCATAAGGGGGGATCGCTTAAGCAATCCATGATCCATTTTAGCTGTGATCACTTAAGCGATCAAGTCACAACTTAATCAGTACCTGGAGGGCATTAAATTGTACGTAACAAGATTTTCTCCCTATTTTCACAAGTCTCTAGAGCTTGAAGACCAAGAGTGTTTGGAAAATTAGGAGAGAGTTCACTAGGTGATTTTTGGATAATTGTGAGCTTGGATTAATAGTTTCATCATCAAATATTAGTTAGTATTCTTCAAACTATTGTTTTAATTATTCTATTTATACCCAAAGCCTTAGACTATTTAGAGTTGATTTTAGTGTAATTTGAGATTGGTATTTACCAATTTATGAGTTTAAATTATCCTTGAGTATAAAGGGGCGCATTGATGGTTTCAAAAGTGCAATTTTGTAAAAGTACCCCACATGGGATTTTGGCTTTATTTTTGACCCTAAGAGTAAAGAAATGCAATATGGGTACCATTGTTCTCGTATTTATAAATAGATTGCCATTTTAATAGCATGGGATTCTGCATAAGCTTAACAGAAGGGGAAATAATCAATTCAGCAAACTTCATCGTGCTTTCATTAGAGTCTAGGTATGATAGGTTTATCTTTCTTCCATATTAGGTTAGATTATAGTATCTCTATGTTATTATGCTAGTTTTGGGTTGGCATTAGGTGTTGGTGTTATATTTAGTTTGAATTGGATTATTAAGATAATTTAGGGGTTGTAATTAGGCATAATGGACTTAGCCGCTCATTCTAGTGTAGAATTGTCATTTCAAGACCAAATGAGACTTCTTTATTATCTTCCTGTTAAATTTGACATCCCAGTCATGATTAGGCAGGTTTTGCCTTAGAAATACTATGTTTAGGAGTTGGTCCCTTTGGCTCTATAAGATAACATTACTATTAACTACTTGTAGACTCAATACATTGTCTTATTCAATTTTGTAAAACAGAACGTGGTTTTAGAAATATGCTAGTACATTTTAAATTATGCTTGGGAGATGATAAAACCAGTTTGATTCTGACATTTTTGATGATATAAGTTTTGGTTTGAGTCTAGCAAGTTATGATACTAAGACTAGTTCCATTGTCCATTATTGACAATATTTTGTATGGTTCAAGTCCAACAATAAGAGATCATAATGATGGTTATGGAATCCCATCATTCCTGTGATTACAATATGGAAATATTCATGGTCATGATTTAGAGAAATAGTTAATTAGCATAATTATTATTATTACTACTCTTGATTGCACCCTTTAAGCTTATGGGAGAAAATATCGGGTTATTTACCTTATTTACACTCATCCAAGCAGCTCAATACGTACTCTGATTCTTGGTGACAATGGCTACTAATTTTTGTGGAAAGGATCCACTAGATGAATCATTGAAACAGAAGAAAGTAGAAGGAGAGAAACAACAAGGTACGGTAACAACATATGCAGATCAATTAAAAAACAAGCTCTACATGCATAAAAACATTAGAATTCCCCCTAAACTAGTCATAATGATGCATGGGGAGAGAAATGTGACATGGAAATCATCAAAAGTGAAAGCATTGATAATACAAGAGAATTTACAGTATGCAGTCATCGGTAAGTTCTCTTGTGGTAGACTAGAAATTAACACTTTATGAATAATTATCCCTATAAAGTGTCATATAAAATTTGAATGTACAATTGGTGTAATGGATTCAAGACATATTTTAATAAGGTTGAAGCATTTAAAAGATTATGTGCAGCTGTTATCAACAGTATCTCATCACAATAAGTCTAATAATGTGTATTGCCAAATGCGAACCCTCAAATGGGATCCTTGGTTTGAACCAGACATTGAAACAATGAAAGGCTTTGCATAAATCTACATGCCAGACTCCAACCAAAGCTCTTTGACAAAGAAGCAATTTTGTCAATCACATCTTCAATTGGAAAACCTTTAATGGTAGACATGGCTACAAAAAATCACACAAGGCATAGTTGTTCTAGAGTGAAGATTAAAGTAGACATTGTGGCTAAATTACCAAATAGGGTGAAGGTTAATTAATAAGATGATTCAAGTGGTCAGATCAAGTCAAAATGGATCAATATTTAGTTTGACTACAGGACAAAATACTGTCAGGAATATTGCTTACAAAGTCATGATGAAGACACATGCTGGAATATTCACCCAGAGATGTATTAGAAAATACAGGATCAAATGGAAAAAAGAAGAAGATGGTGAGAGTCAGGATAAACAGAAGGAGAAAGATCACATGACAATAGCTCTGGAGAACAATAACAATCAATTGAAATTGAGAAGAAACAAATACAAAAAGGATAGGTTTGGACATATAGTGGGAGAAATATCTGCTAAGGAAGAGGATATGTTTCCATAAAATGTTTTTGAGGTTTAAATCAAGAATAACAGGAGAATAAAGAGGAGATTTCCAATGTTTAGCATAATAAAAGTACTAAAAATTTGGTTAACAGTTGTTTTGGCAAAGGAGAAACAATAGGGTCAGAGGAGCAGATAACTACTAAAAATAATCAGGAAAAAAAACAGTGTCATACAAAGGAAACTAACGGGCAAAGAGAAGTAACACCAGTTCCACAAAGTAATAAGAAAGATGCACAGAAGAGTTAGATTCACAACAATAAAGAAGAGGAAGTACAACATCAGGAAAAAGTAGAGAATACCGAGAATACAAAATTGGCAATGGTACCATAGGAAAAGGAAGGCAAACAGGAACAAATAATAGGGGGAGTACTACTAATTGTAGTGGAGGTAAACAATATGATAGAGATGGTAGATTGAAAGAATGTAGATTTGGATGATGAGAACCTGAATGACAATATTGAAAAATTCTACAATGGCGAGGGATCTATCCCTATAACAAACTTAGTCACTGAATTAGAAGCATGGTTCATAAAAAAAGAAGATTAAGAAGATTATAGAAACCACAATGCAGACAAGGAGTCAAACGTTGAATCCATTATCGAAACAAATTCTTTGATATGGAATATATGATCTGTGAATATTTAGAAATCATTTACAAGATGAATTACAATGCATAGAAGGTTCTATTTTGGTCTCATTGGTCTAATGGAGCCTTTCTTGGAAAGTCATAGTGTAGAGGAATACTAAAGAAGATTGGAGATGCAACATGCAGTGGTGAATTGTACAAGCAAAATATGGGTGTTCATGGAAAACTTTATTGAATACTCTATTAGTAGGGATGAAGAACAATTGATTACTTTAAAAATGGAGAACTAGAATATTGGTGTTGAACTTTTTGTTACTCTAGTGTATGCAAAGTGTAATTAACTGGAAAGGCTAAGATGTGGCAATTACTTGGGGAAATTGCAAACACTACGCAACACCCTTGGATTGTGGGAGGTGACTTTAATGTCATTAGAAATAATGAGGTAATGCTTGGAGAATTGCAAGTCATAGTGGATGAGACAGATGATTTTAACCATTGTATCAGCATGTGTAAATTGGAGGAATGTTCTTTAAAAGAAAGAAAATTTACATGGTGGAATGGAAAGATTGATGAGGATTGAATTTTAAAAAGGCTAGATAGGGTCTTGGTTAATGATAAAATGCAATATTTGTTTCCACTCTTGGAATTTGAAAATTAAGTAATGAGTGGATCTGACCATGCCCCAATGTTGATGCATTTTAGTCAATCAATTGAGAAACTAAGCAGACCTTTCAGATTACTTAATTTCTAGCTTAAGGAAGATTCATGCCTTGGTGTTATTAAAGAAAACTAGACTGCTGAATGTGAAGGAAACCCCTTTATCAAATTTCACTAGAAGTTAAGGAAGATAAAGGTTGCTATTACTAAATGGAGTACGAAAACTTTTGGAAATATATTCCAAGAAATTGCTACATTAAAGGAGGTAATTAAGGTTAGAGAACATCAGTTTGAGCAGGAGCCATCAGGTACTAATAGAGCTAATCTATCACAAGTACAAGTAGAACTAGAAATTCTACTTAAAAGGTAGTAGGAGTATTGGAGACAGAAGGCTGGTTTTGAACGGTTTAAATATTGGGAGAAGAATACTAAATTCTTTCATACTGTAGTCAAAGGGTGAAGGGCCAGGATAAAAATACAAAGGATACAGAATACAGTTAGGAATTAGATGGATAAATAAGACGATATAGGTAAAGCAGTAGAAATCTTTTTTTGGAAGCAATTGAGAAGCAGGAAGATACTCAAGATTTTTCAATGCTAGATGAGTTACCATAATTGGTCACACAAATTCCAAGAACGAAGAATTAAAGAGAATACCAATATTTGAAGAAGTACATAATGCAGTGATGGGCTTAAAAAGGAATAGTGCAGGTGGACCTGATGGCATGAAAGGAGATTTTTTTCAAGAAGCATGGGATATGGGTTCAGAGGATCTCTATCAGATGGTTATAGCTTTTTTCCTGTGGTTATGATCTTCCAAGATTTATCACTCACACTAATTTTGTATTATTATAAAAAAAATTTAGTGGTAAATACATTTCAGACATCATACCAATATATCTTAGTAATTTTGTGAATAAAATCTTTTCAAGATTTATTCATGAAAGAGTTAAGGGTGTCTTCCTCAAATGGAATCTGAAGAACAAGTTGGTTTTGTAGAAGGAAGGAATATAGCTAAAAATATCTTGGTGGTACAATAAATAGTTACTAAAATTTGGAAAAAGGATAAACCACCAAACATGGTGATAAAACTTTATATGATAAAGGCATATGATAGGGTTAAATGGTTGTTTATGACTAAGGTGCAGAGAACAATAGGTTTTTGTGAACAACTGATTGATACGATTTTCAGATTATTAGTAAACAACTAGTACTCCATTCTTTTAAATGGACAAACCAAAGGTTTCTTCAAGTCCACTAGCAGTCTTAAACAAGGTGATCCTTTGTCACCTACACTCGATATCATTGTTAAAAAGGTCTTATCAAGAATCTTGAAAAAGATCATGTTTAAAAGGGAGTTCAGATTATTTGGGGTGCCCAGGGGAAGTCCTAAAATCAACCATCTAGCCTTTGCAGATGATATGATCATTCTTTGTAAGGCTGATTTAGGTACATTGCATCTGCTGATAGACACATTGGAAAATTATGAAAGGGTTTCAGGTTAGAAGATTAATAGAGGAAAAAGTGTTATTTACTTTCACCACAGTATGTCTAATGGAGTAGCGGTGATAGAAGAAGTTGCAACAGGTATTTTGAGGCAACAATTCCTTTTCAATTATTTCTGATGTCCTATATTCTACATGAGAAAGATAATGGTTTATTGTTAAAAGATCATGAATAGAATCAGTGCCAAGTTACAATCCTGGAAAGGGAAGTTACTATATTATGGTGGTAGATTAGTAGTTATTTAACATGTGCTACAAAGCATACCAATACACTCCTTATCATTGATTAACCCCCCTAAGAATGTGATTAATAATATTAAGAAGACAATTGCAATATTTTTTTTGAGTAGTACTACAGGATGAAAGGGAAGAAATTGGGTTTCTTGGTAGTCTTTGTGTCTACCAGAAGTAGAAGATGGATTGGGGTTTAGGGGTCTGCAAGATGTTTCAACATCTCTTTTTTTTTAAGATATGGTAGAATTTTAGAACTTAGAAGACCATATAGAGTGACTATATGTTCAACAAATTTTGTAGGAAGTGTCATCCACAAGAAGTTATATGGAAACTAGGAGACGGTTCTCAAGTTTGGAAGAAAATGCTTTAACTAAGAGACATGATAAATCATCTTATTTTATTGAAATTTAGAGGGGGATATTCTCACTTATGGTATGATAACTGGAGTGGACTGGGTGATTTGTATTATGTTATTGAGGAAACTTATGAAGGGCATGAAAGGTTTCAGAAGGTAAAGGACTTAATGACTAATAAGAGTGAGTGAGGATATTTTGAAGAGTTTTTTTGAAGATAAGATTGTGACTCATATTCTAACCAAAGTCAGGATATCAGAGATTAATCAACAAGATCCGGAAATTTGGAGCTTGGAAGCAAGTGGCAACTTTACAGTAAACTCTTCATGGCACTATGTGAGGCAGAGAATGTAAGCAAATGACTTTTATAAGCAACTTTGAATAAAAGGGCTTCCTTTAAAAATTGTATTTTTATATGTAGAATGTGGAGGGGAAGAATTGTTGTAGATGACACAGTTAGAAAATGGGGAATTCATTGTCCTTCAAGGTGTTGGTGTTATCAAAACCCAGTGCATGTGCTATTGAGGTCCATTTATGCTAATAGGACATGGTCCTATTTTTCTTATTTTGAAGGAATAAACATAAAAGGAAGGAGTCTAAGAGAGATAATCTATGCATGGTGGAATTCTAATGTCAAACAATGAGAGAAAGCTTATTTGTGAGCAATACCAAAAATAATTATGTGGGAATTATGGAGGATAAGGAATACCAAGATGCATGAGGGTAAGGAGATTAGCATGCATAGATTAATGTTCAATGTCACAAGACAATTAAGGATACTACTGAAGGTGAAGAAACAATCTGTGGAATTTGCTATGGATTGGTCAACTTTATTGCATGAGCTAAGTCAGCATAAGCCTAGAGTAATAGATAAGGTGATGTTAAATCAACTACCAGAGCATGGTTGGTGTAAATATAACACAGATAGTACATCAAGAAAGAATCCAGGAAGTAGCTCATTGGCTTTTTGCTTAAGAGATGTAAAGGGGGATCTGATTCATGCTGAAGGAGCAATAATGGAAGATACATAAAACATGGTAGCAAAAGCTGAAGCGATAGTGCAAGAAGCAAATAATTGCAGTCAATAAGGGAAAGAAAAGATCATTATTCGGACAGATTCACTAGCAATGCAGAAATTCTTAAATCACAAATAGGAAATACCATGGAGAATTCAAGATACAGTAAACAGGATTAAGAAGTTGTTGCAACACAAGCAAGTACAGATAGTTCACATATTTAGAGAAGGAAAAAAACTTGCAGTTTACTTAGCTAACTTAGCATTTGAGCATGAACAGTTCATAGTTACAACATTCAACAATCAACCAAGTGAGGGTAAAAAGATACTAAACAGTGACAAGCAGCAATGTCCCTATCTGAGACTAAGCTTTACAAAAGTCTAGGGGACTGGAAAGGCTACAATAGTTTTCTTCACCACCTTTTTGAGAAAAGAAGATGAACAAAAAAGTGGTAATGTCTTTGAGCCTATTTACACCATCCAACAAAAAGAGATTTTCAGTAGGTTGGGGGTCACCAAGTCAGATTAGATTAAACCAACTAAGCTCCTTGTTCTTCTTATGCTATCAATGGGTCCGAGCATCCCATTATATCCATCCTAGCTATAGCGGTATATGAAAAAAAAAGGGTAAGCAGCAACACACAAGGAAAAAAGAAAGCATATAAATGCAGATCACTTACAAGAAGAAGGAATCAAAGGTCAGAAAATGAGGCCCAGCTCGGAACATACTGAAGATTTCACCTGGAATAGAATCAAAAAATCTTAGTCAGTTTACTAAGCTGGTGAACATCACACGAAATGTAAAAGAAAGGATCTCACTCATGCAATCTGGAATCGTCAAATTCGAGCAACAATGGTGTGGTATTTATCACCCATAGATGCAAAAGAACTAATTGAAGATTGGTGAATAGGAACATGGTGAAGGAGGCATGGGATAATAAAGTGAACTCAACTAATGAATTTGGAAACCCTACTCTCTTTTAAGTATTTAGAATTAGATTTGGGCTAGGTCATTATTTTTATTTGGATCAAATTTAAATTAGGCCAGTTTTTGTATGGTCTTGTAATATTTGTAGATCTACTAGTATTAAACTAATTTTTATTAAAAAAATCCAAATTAAACCAAAAAAATAAATTATGGGGCTAGATTCGTACAGATTGCTATGCTATTCTATAATATTGTCATTGTGATTATTTACTTTTAGTATTTGGAACGTTATTTAAGGTTTGCCTCTTCTATTAAATTATCTTATTTATCATTGTTTTTTATTATATTTTATATTATAATATAGCTTAGTCGATCAATAATGCCTAATGAGTATACATGGCTTTGGTACTTATACTACATTTCTGTACAACTTTGGTATAGATCCGAATTATAGTTATCACAATTAAAGTTGAGATTGTGTTGGTCAGATTTTAGAGAAATGGTGAAATCTCAGAGCTAGAGTCGACCATTTCTCCATCTTTTGTTTTACTTAGTTTTTCTAGTTTTGATTCTTTTGTATGTAGACTTGTATAGTACAACTATTTTTTATTAGTTGATCTTACATCGACTATACTAGGTCGTGGTATGATGTTATACTTCTCTTATTTGTCCTCAATTATGTTATTGACTTACTGATGTATATATTATAATTTAGCTACTTGAATAATTCTTGCATTTATGCTGTTTCCCACCATCTAGCCCATTACTTATACTTTTGAACTATGGTTCGGCTTACATTCTAGTGGGGCAAAGTATGAGCCCATATACTAGGGAAAATTAGGTCGTGACAAATTCATATCAAAGCGATAAGTTCACCAGTATTGTTGGTACAAGAGTTAGTGTCTAGTAGTGTCCCGTGGATAAAAATAATGACATCAGTTTTTTATCTTCCATAGGATATACAACATTTGGAGAAGATCATCACTTACTTCAATTATTTTGTTATAAGAGTATGAGTTGGATTTTATGACTCAATTGGTTTCACTCATTAGTAGATTGCTAGGATGCTTGCAACTTCTACACGAGTTGAGGAGCCTATGTCCACGACAAGGGATCCAATCCATGTATATGGATGACATAGAGGTAGAGGAGAATCGTTAGATGGATCCTCAACTAGAGATCAGGATATGGAGCCTTTATCAGGCGATATTCATTCTCCAATGCTAGAGCTTAAACCACCCCAACAAGTGGTGGGCTATGGGCCATCCCAGGCTCTACCACAGTTTATTTCTTCATCACTACTCAGTGATGCATTTGTCAACTCTTGTATTTAGTTAGTGTCTAACCATCTTATGGTTATCAGTTAATGGACCACAGTGATACTAAGGCAGAAGAAGCCTATACGTGGCTCTCAAATTTGAGAGTCCTGCAGCGCCGATAGTCGTCCAACCTTATTTTTTTATTGAGTTGTAGAAGATATTGGGTAGATTATTAAGATTAACTCTTCCTATATTTTCTGGGGGAACCGACTGAGGATGTGTATAAGTTCTTGGTTTCTCGCGAGGATAGCCTCCAAAATTTAGGCCTAGTTAAAACTCATGGTTTTGACTACACTACTTTCCAATATGAATTGACAGCTCAAAATTGGTAGAGAGATTATCTTGATTCCTTTTTCATTAATATAGTTTTTTAAGGTTTCTTGGACAAATATATTCCCCATATCATTAGAGAAATCTTTAGGGACCAATTCTCGAGAATGGAGTAAGGTTTTTAACTATTTTGGATATAATGGTCGATTTCATAAGTTGGCTAGGAATGGTACTTCTATACCATCGATCGAGTATGAGCTAATTCTGTGTTTTGCTCGGGGATTGAGACTTCCTCTTTACATGGATACATAGAGTTTTGTTTCCACCGATTGATATTTTGTTGATGCTTATAATAATTCTAAGATTATGGTGGAGATGCGCCATGAGGCCAATGGTTGTGATAAGTGGTTGCTATATTAGAGTAGTGTCAATGGGAGCTGTTGTAGTAATCAAATTTATGAGTCTTGATGACACTTACTTTATCCTACTAGTAGGTATGTCAAACTATCGCTCAATTCGATACGCAATTGGCTAACTTAGTGGAAATGGCCTAAATTCCTGAAATCAGCAAATTAAAGGCTTTTAATAATAATAAGACAACCATAATAGTCTAATAGATAAAGAAGGGATCAAGAATCATCCCATGACATAGTAGTGTAGGTACAAGAGCTTCTACAAATAGAACATAAGTACTGAAAAAGTCTAATACAATCTGTCTCGGGAATGAAATACTACACATAGAATATAGAAGGGTAATGGGCAACTCCAGCTCCAAGAGCTCACCCAATCTCAAAAATAAATTCAGCATGAACTTATGTCTATGGCAACTACTAGTACTTGAATGTCCACCAAAAAGATCCAAAAATGTAGTATGAGTACCAAAACCATGGGTACTCAATAAGCATCGTCAACCGACTAAACTAAATCATGTTATATATATGATAAAAATATGAGATAAACAAGCTAAGTAAAGGGAAAAGGGAAAATAAGGAAATAAGATCCAACAACGAAGTACATGAATAAATAAATAAATCAAAAATACAAACGTAAAAAACACACAATTATAACTACTTAATGGGCCCCCAAAAGAAAACAAGTGTGGAAAAGCAATAACATAAAGCCGGCCCCGATAAGCCTTGATGGAGCTCAAAGGAAAGTAAATAATCGAATATCCATAACATTATCGGATATCAACTATAACCATCAAAACCATTCGTACTATATCTTATCATACTCAACTCTAAATGTTGGGCTCCAACCAGAACTTATATCATCACGATATAACATCCTGCATAGTATCAACATCGTAACATCATTTGTCGGACTTATACCAAAACTCATGTTATAAAAACCATATCAATTGCTGGACTTCAATCTAAACTCTTGTTAAATACCATATAAATTGCTAGACTTGAACTGGAACACATATTATGAATGCCATATCAATTGTTTGAGTTAAATCGGAACCCATATTATCATTAAACAACTCCAATAAATTATACCAATAGAAAATATCAATAACCCATGCAAATAACCATGTGTATACACCATACAAATAACCAAATGCATATTACTTACCATTAACCATAGTCGCAAACTGTCATGACCTAATTTGTGAGTTATGATGGCACCTAATAAATCTCACAATTAGGTAAGCCAAATCATAACCCGGAGCTAACACAATGGGTTAATTTTGTAGGAAATTACAAACATAGGCCAAATTCAAAGAACATAAGATATAAATAAACAAGATGTTCTAAATTGATAAATAATTAAACATATGAAAACCAATCCCCAAAACTGGAAGAGCTAGTACAAGAATATCTAATGTCAATAATAGAAACCAAAAGACTTAGAATAAAGTTAATACATATGTCTCGGTTCAAAAGACTGAGTAAAAATAATATAGATGAAAATGATCTACTCAGAACTCATAGAGCTTACCTTATCTCCGAAAGATCCACTTTGCACGAATAACAATCAATGATGACAACTGTACTTAGATCTGGAACAAAAAAGTACAGAAGTGTAGTCTGAGTAACAAACAACGGGTACTCAGCAGGCATCATTGACCGACTAAGCTAAGTCCTTATATAAACATAATATAATGCAAGATAATCATAACTAATTTAGGATACAGAATTGAATCTAAATCATCTTATCATAACTATACAAAATTAGTAAATAAACTGAAACAATAACAATAACATAATGTAAAGAGATCTAAGCACAAGCAAACATAATTACAAAACTGGCTCCTATATGCCAATTGGTGGAGAAAAGTAAAGAAGTCATCACAGCCTTCCATACATCTGGAGAGCACACACAAGGGTAGAATAATTATGCATGCACCATTTAGACTAACTGTTACCATAATTCAACCACTATCTCATAATTTACCATCATTCAACTTTATGGTATCGCTTAGAAATTTACCAACATTATTCCATAATCCACTAGTTATCTATTTATTTTTCTAATCACTAGTATTATTCATCAACTAGCCACCATCAACTAGCCAACATACCTTTGTTATTCATCATTTTCCCGATTGGGCATCCTATATTAATTATCAATCATAATATTGACTAACACCATATTTAATAAAAAATTTAAACTTGGAATATTTATAATCATCATGTGAAATTGAATCAGGTATAAATATAACAAAGCTCAGAATCAAACCAATCAGAAATATTATCAAGACTCGAAATTTAATCGATCATAATATCATCAAGACTCAAAATTTAACTGGTCATAAGTATCATCGAGACTATGAATTGAATCAGTCATAAATATCATCAAGACTTATATTTGAACATGTCATAATACCATAATAATCATCACAAAAGCATCATCAATATTATAAATAACAATGTAATCATTCTTCACATTAACCAACATTATCATAAAGTACTAAGATTTCCCACCACAACCTCGCTACTTCTTTTGAAGAGTCTAATAGGCATAAAGATTCATAAATGCTAACATGACTCATGGCCTAAGGTTAGTTAACAGTCCACTCTAATCCTCAAATTCAAATTTAGGCGTATTTATACACAAACTAGGCTTAAGGTACTAATTTCTCTTTTAGATGTCAAACATACCTTAATTAGCTCTAAGATAGGATGCTTGCCGAAAATATTAGTAACTAGGTTAACTAAGCCTATTTTGAGAAACCCAATTCATTAACATACTAATCATGAGGGATAAATTCCAATTCATCTAAACAACAAGGGAACAAGATAAAGGATTCACACGTACTGTGTCAAAATAGCCTACAAGGCCCAACTTACCCCAAGTCTTCCAATTCATCAAACCGACACCAAAAACTTATACCAATCAAACACAATATCATAAATATACTATGAAGTAGATCAATATATCAAGGGTTAAACCTAGAATACCTCAACACCGAAGAAAGCTCAACGAACTACTAAACCTTTGTTTTTCCTTTTTGAGAAACCTCCTAAAGTTGCGAAGATATAAAAAACACATTTTACTAATTAATACTAGTATATTGATACCCATATTACACTATTGTCCTTCATGTCAAAACAATCATGCGCAAAACCCCATGTGGGTCCCACAAATGGAAAATCCCATTTCTAATCAATGAATCAAGTCATCAACCCTCAAAACACAGATGGCACTATCAAATCTCCAAATAACTTAGAATCTATTGGAGCACTCATGGACTCACCACTCAAAACCTAATTGCGGATGACGAAAAGACTCATAGCCTTGAAATAACAACTATGAATTAGCTCAAATAGAAAAGACCTCACCTCAACTCTCGTAATAATCCTCCTGGGTCTGAAATATCAAGTCGAACGATCAAATAGGCTAGGGACTGAATGCCCCATGCCTATGACCACTATGAAACTGAAATACAAACCAAGCTATCTATACTCACTGCCTTCCAAATTAAAGTGTCCTTTATCATATTCACCTTCCCAGGATGATACAACATTGAGATGTCATAATCTGTATGCAACTTCATCTGTCTATGCTGCTTTGAATTAAGCACTCTTTGGGTCATAAGAGGATAAAGACTAGGATAACCTATGAAGATGTCATAATGCACACCATAAAGGTAATGTCTCACATTGTTAAGCATAAAAACTTTCACCACTAATGCTAAATCATAAGTGGGGTAGTCTCTCTCATGGTCCTTTAGTTGCGTCAACTCATAACAAATAACTTAAACTTAGTGTATTAATATATAGCCCAAACCAACCCTAGAAGCATCATAATACATAGTAAATCCCTCACCCTTAATAGTAAGATCCAAGATACAAGTTGAAGTGAGAAATCATCTGAGCTTTCATAATCTCAAATCACACTTCTTAGACAATCAAAATGGAACTTTCTTTGGAGTCAATCAGGATATTTATGCGGTAATAGTAGCAAAACTCTCAACGACTCATCCATAGTAACTGACCAAACCAAACAAACTACGAACCTTGGAAATAGATGTTGGACTGACACAATCATTAATAGACACAATCTTTGTTGGGAATACCATAATCCCAACTTTAGAAGCCACATGCCTAAGGAATGTCATCAACTTAAGACATAACTCAGAGATAAAGAATTTGGCAAAAAGCATATGATCTCTCAAGGACTAGAGCGCAATCCTCAAATGTTGAACATACTTGTCTATACTCCTTGAATACACAAAAAAGTTGTCGATGAACAAAATTACAAGAAAATCCAGATAAGGCATGAATATGTGGTTCATCAAATCCATAAATATAGTTAGGGCATTAGTCAACTTAGAATACATCACTAGGAACCTATAATGACCATAATAGGTCGTAAAAGGTTATTGTCATGACCCAAACAAGGGCTTGGCCATGACGGGCATATCAAGTCCCACGTGGACTTAAGATCACCCCTACACCAATCCAAAAAAGACATAATATCCCCAATAATGGATGAATACCAAACATATACTATGCCAATTTAAAGGAATAGAAGGTAAGTATTTAACCGATAATAATCAACAATTCAAAACAAAGGACAAACATCACCCAAATCCACAGTAATCTGAGAAAGCTTTCTAATATAAGAACCAAAACCAGTCATAGTTGGGACATATCCCTGACTATGACTAATGGCAATGACAATAAAAATGAAAATGGTAATGGTAATAGAAATAATTGACTCAATTCTAAGTATAAACATTGATGAAATGTAGAATCCTTCAAAAGAATGGAAGCTCAACACATCAGCACAACAAACCGACAAACCGAGCCAATACACCTAACTCTGAGCAGGAATAGTAGAGGTATCTCTGATTCCTACATCGGGTGCGGGTATAACATCCAAAAATGGTTAGTAGGGTGAACACTAGAATGCAACTCAGGGATAAGTATAACACAATGCCATGATCAATATTTATAAATCATTCAAACCAATGCTCAAAATCAAATGCATATATATAGATATTTAATATGTCGGGATAGGGAACAAGGCTTAACATGTAAGTTAAATCTTTATCATTTATTGTGTAGGTTAACCATCATAACATAAGAAGGAACCCACGGGATATATAGGCCCAGCTCTCCAAAAGCTGGTAGGGTCGCAGTACATTTGGCCGCATAAACCAAAAGATATTCATATGCACTATGGGCGACTCAAATCTCCTGACATATCAAGGTGAAAAAAGTACCAAATTATGTAATATAATGTGAGGGACTCAAACCTCCCATCTAAATGATAGTAATAATAGGAACTCAAACCACTCGGTCATATCGACACCCAAATTGATAACTGCAGTTTCCAGTTTTGGTTCCGTCGCACCTCTATTTTCATAAACTAGCTACACAACCCTCATTAAATACCAATTAAAAAATTAGCACATATTTCTATTCATTGAAAAAATTACACATTAATGCATACATTGTTGGAATCGTTATACCAACTACACTTGCAAGGTAACACTAACATGACAATTCAATTATCGTCACTTAAGGGAATTCACAACTGCCTAAGTTAAATTATACATTAGCTCAGGGAATCACACAAATCCATATGGTTTAATTAAAAATCACTACACTTCATTAACCTTTCACATTATGATATAGTTTAAGAGTAGTAATTATGCATACTTTTAATATAAAAAAACAATTTCACTCTATGTTGTTAAGGTCATAATTATTTCTAAAGACACAAGTTTTAGAAGTCAAAATCCCTAGTTCGTTCACCATTCTGATGCATCAATTTGATATTAAAACCAATGTGTAAACATAACCTATGCATGGAAAAACATGAAACTTAACATAAACAATAACTGTTAAAGACCCTAAACCTATGTCTTCAGAACAAAGCTCAATACCATATGAAAAATACTTTAAAAACTCATTCTTTTAGAAAATTAATAATGACGTAAGAGTAACATCCTGAAATATGAAGTTTCACTAAAAGAATTTAACCCTTGAACCCTTGGATGGCCTACTACTATGTTTGCTTGAGAGAATTTAAGAGAACTTTATAAGTGTTTAAGTGTGTTATGAATGAGAAATAAACCTTTGTAAGTGCCTTATGATCGTGTGGTTTTAATTAGGTGAGAGGGGAATAGTACAAAGTGCGCTTAAATTAAAAGCTGGAATTTAGTCGTCAGTGACTATGGGTCACTATACGACTCATATAGTCTCATTACGTCTTATCACCATGAGTCATAAGAAAGATAATATCAAAGGAATTCTTAATCTATTTACAGTATGACTCATATAATACAATGCGTAATGGGACCTTACAACTCATAACATCCCATCGTAGTCAACATAAAACCCAATTGTGTAAACCCTAGAACTCCAAGGATTTGCACCCAACGACTCATAACGCGTCCTTATGACTCTTAGTGAGCCACTCGTACTCAAAGTAGAAATTTGCCACATACTAACAGATTTGGTTATGATTGGGTCCCTATAACGCGTCAAGAATACATATGACTCATGTCCCCTAAGTCTTACTCAAGATAGTAACTCAAGCACCTTTCACTAAATACCTTACAACAAGGGTCACCTGACCCGACTAGACTTCGCAGAATCATAAAGTTAATCATAGTTCAGAACAATATGTATAAAATTTTAGAAATTTTTAATGACAAAAAATCAGGGCGCTCTATATTCCCCTTGAGGATCATTCATCCTCGAATGACAGGACAAGGAAATTATTAGCTAAATTTTACTCCAAACACAACCACAATAACCTTTAACTAGGAGGTAAAAACAAAGATTCTATGGAATACACATACCTTAAGAATGATTATTCAAAATTGGAAACAAGAATGGATACTTGAGGTTCATTTCCTCCACGACATCCTAAGTGGCTTCTTCAATATTTTTGTTCCTCCAAAAAACCTTTGCCAATGCCACATCCTTTGTCCACAACCAATGGACTTGCCGATCAAAAATCATAATCAAGACTTCCTCATAATACATGGAATAAGAAATAACCACCTTGTCTGATGGAAAAAACATTAAAGGATCACCCACACACTTTCACAATATCGAAACATAAAACACCAGATGAATGGAGCTCAAACTAGAAGGCAACTCCAAAATTCATAAGAAGTGTTACCAACCCTCTTAAATACCAAGTTCAGACTAACAAAATAGGGATTGAGCTTCTCCTTCTTACCATACTGTATTACTCCCTTCATGGGGGGACACTCTTAAGAACACCCAATGAACAACAGTAAACTCCAACTCCTTTCACCTCAAATCCATATAGAACTTTGAATGTTTGGGAGGACTTAAGTATATCTAGAATAACATTTACTTTTTTCCTAGCTTGGTATACCTAAACAAGGCCAAAATAACTTGTATTCACCAACCTCAAACCACCCAATAGGAGATCTACACCTCCTACCATAAAAAGCCTCAAATTGATCCCCCAATGCTAGAGTGATAACTATTGTTGAAGGAAAATTCTATGAGAGGCAGGTGGTCAACCCAACTACCACCAAAATTAAAAAAAAGCCATAACCATATCTTCAAAAGAATGCATCTTTATTTTTGTTTGGCCATCTATCTGCTTGTGGAAAGGTTTACTAAGGGTTACCTTAGTCCCCAAACCTAAATAAAATTATCTCTAAATGTTAGATAAGAACTGAGTAGCTCGATTTGATATGATAGAAGCTGGACTATGAAACTGCATGATCTCCTTATTGAACTTCTTCGCATAATACTTACAATAGAAATTAGTCCTCACTGGCAAGAAGTGAGCATACTTAGTCATCCTATCAAACATGACATAAATCGAATCCAATAATTGGCAAGACTATTGAATAAAGGTAACAAAATCCATATTAACTATTTCCCATTTCCATATCAGCAACTCGATCTGCTGAGTAAACCTATCAGGCCACAAGTGCTCGACCTTCAGTTGCTAACACACTATGCACATATCCATAAAAATTTCCATATCACACTTCATATTATTCCAACAATAAATCTCCTTAAGATCATGATACATTTTCTTCGAACTAGGATTAATAGTATAACACGACTCATGGCCTTTGGCAAAAACTCTTTCTCGCAACCCATCAATATTGGGAAAACATAATCTACATTGATACCTTAAGACTTATCACCACCTATCTCAAAAATCATTACCTGTTGCTTACTTATATAATTATTTACTTGCATCAAGATAGGATCCAATATAAACTTCTCCTTCACCTTAGCTATAAGACCTCGCAAATACTAAGCTTGATTCAGTCCTGTAAAAGCTAGTAAGGGGTACCAAACATAGTAAAAAATTCATCTAAGTGTTCATACTTAGATTTATTTTAACCTTCATAAGTTGGAGATATTTTTCCATGACCCTTATGACCTTTAAATATCAATTTTTAGATTAATTCATGATCAGGAATGTTTGGAGGTGTTCTTGGATTAGTTTCAAATTTTTTGGACTTTATTTGAAGCACATTTGAAAGCTCAAACAAGTAGGTTGACGCGATCTCAATGTACTACGCTGTCCATCGCATCGATGAATATTTTCCTCTAGTTTCCAGTGCAAATTCCAGTGAACCAACCCAAACTCAATGCGGCGTGTCATTCTGGGCATCGCTAAATCAGTTTTCAATCATTAAAAATTCATGTCCTCAGGGGTAATTGGGTCTTTCCCCATCCTATGTCAGCCCCCAAAACACAAGATTAAGACCCTTTAGAGGCAAAGTCCATTCATCTTTCTCAAAGTTTCTCAAAAAGCAAACCCTAGGATAAAAAATTCACGATTCAGCCTTCAAGAACACTCCATCATTGTTCGCAAATTTGAATACCAAGGTATGTGAAGTGTTCATCCAAGGGTTTCCTTCCACCCTTGGAGTTCAAGAAACTCTTTTAAAATATGAGTTAATTAATTTCATGGATATCACATTGGATCTTGAATTTATTAATAATTATGATGTTAATGGTGATCTAATTCCATGATTTATCCCAAGTTTCATGCAAACTAGTTAATTGTGAATTGAATTTTGTGAACTACAAGTTGAACTCTTGAATTGCAAGGTGAATGTAGAATCCATGATATTACTACATGTTTAGTGATATGTGAAATACCCATGCTCCCCGAGTGTTTTTCAAAATAATTATGTGATTTGACTAGTCAAAGCATAACATGTTATTATGTGATTACAATCATGCACAAGCTCATATATATCAAGTGACAAAAATGTCTAAGTGAATGTATTATCAGCAAGCTAGTACCATTAAGCTACTAAAGTCATTCAGTGATTTACTTTTCATGCTATCGAGTCCTGGGTGTATTAAATACTCGACAATTTAGCTTTATATCTATAGCCAAGGTCAGTTATAGTTGTTCAATAATTAGTTCTGAACTAAGTTAGTAATTTGTTCAGAATCCAGTGAACTCAGTTCAGCCAAGTCAGTTAACATGATCAGTCACATTTCAATCCAACCTAGAATTGCTTATAATTCAGTCTAGTGTCTATTCAGTTAGGAGTAGGATTCAGCACCGAGTGAACCCAAGGATGAGGACTCACCTTCCAATAGAGGGTGTGATCCTTAGAAGTAGTCCTTGTGTTCCATAACTACGTTGCTAGAGTAGGTTGAGACATTAACCTACTAGTAATGGGTTGATGAGATGTCCTACCTGCTAGTTGAGGGTACCACCATTCTCATTCAGAGCACCTGCCAGATGAGGGTGACTCAGCTTCTCTTTACCCATGGAATGGTACTGACACCCTTCCAGTTGGGGTTATAGGTTGGACCTCAATCAGATCACAGAGGGGCATGTCAGTTAGATGATTATCTCCCACAGTATCAGTTTCACTCTTTAGAATAGAACTCAGTTCATTTCTATAGAAATCGGGACTATTAAACACAGTCACTCAGTTCAGTTTTACAGAAATTAGGACTATCAGACACAGTCACTCAGTTTAGCAGAATCAAGACTGTCAGATACGGTCACTTAGTTAATAGTAATAATATATGAGTAAACTTAGATATCAGTAAAACAATGATTCACAACTCAGTATAAAGTGTTACGATGACCTCCATTACACTTTACGTATTCATGCATGTACTCTTATTCAGTTATACTCATGTTACTCAGTCAGTAGTGTTCACTCATATGAACCCATGCATCTCAGCCTACCTCAATTAGCATACCAATAAATTGAAAGTACTGACATATATATTTCTTTTGTGCTATGATGTCTTATATCATAGGTTAAGACTCAAGGGCTCGCGATCATACTTAACAGCCCGATCCATCAACAACAGACTAGTGGTGGGTCCTCATTGTTTGAGGACAGATTTATTATTCCAGTATTTTAGTACATATTTTATTTAAGTAGTCGAAGTTAGTTGGGGACTTGTCCCATCAAATCCTTATTTAGACAATAGAAGTTTTTCAGACTAGAGTAATTTTTCTAACAGATTTTCAGTTTACAGTATTGTTTTCAGAATTCAGTATTTGATTTTCAGTTTTGAACCTTATAGCTATTTCCACTTAAATTCCACATTTTAAAGTATTGTTATTTAGTTATTGTAGCAGGTACCAGTCATGAGTTAGCTTGTGGTCCTTCAAGATCAAAAAAACTATGTACCATCAGGGGTACAGACTCGGGTCATTTCATTAGAACCAAGAGATGACTTCTCCACCTCCTAAACAATCGCACCAACTTTTTCAGAATCGAAAAGCCAAACTCCAAGATTAGCCCAACAGTGAATATCCTTCACTAAATCTCTCTTTCCTTTATCCACATGAGATAATCTTCTTATGGACCACGTTAGCTTTACGTAGATGATAGTGAAGACTCATATCATTGTGTTTGATCAACTCAAGCCATCTCCTTTACTTGAGATTTAGATCCTTCTGAGGGATCACATATTGTAGGCTATAATAATAAGAATAGATATCGACATGGACTCCAAATAATTAATGTTGCGAGATCTTTAATGCAAAACCACATCAAATAATTCCAAATCATGGGTTAGGTAATTCTTCTTATGGACTTTCAATTGTATAGAAGAATACGCAATCACTATTCCATGGTATATCAACACACACCCTTATCCCATACGGGATACATAATAATAAACCACAAAACCATCCATTACTTCGGGTAGTGTCAAAATTTGATCCAAATTTAACTTGTTATTAAACTTCTAAAAACTACCCTTAAAAGCGTCAAACCATAAGAACTTCACTTTCTTCTGAGTCAGTATAGTTAATGGAGCAACGATAGAAAAGAATCTCTCCACAAACCTTCTATAATAGCTAGCTAAACCTAAGAAACTCTAACTATCGGTTGAAGTCGTGGGTCTAGGTCATTTCTTAACCACCGCAACCTTCTTTGGATCCATCATCATGCCTTCACTAACAACAACATAACATAGATAGATCATAATATTTAACTAGAAAACTCACTTAGAAAATTGAGCGTTTAATTGGTGCTCCTTAACAATCGACAACACAAGGCAGAAGTAATCGACATGATTTTCCTCACTCTTTGAATACACAAAAATATAACCAATAAATACAATCATGAAGAAATCCAAGAAATAATAGAAAACCAAATTCATAAGATCCATAAATGTCTTCGGCATATTGGTCAATCGAAAATACATCACCAGAAACTCAAGATTACCATATGGGGTTCAAAAAGTATTCACAGGGATATCCACCACTATAATCTTCAAATGATGATAACCCGACTGAATATCATTCTCAGAAAAAACTTAGCACCCTGGAGCTAATCTAACAGATAATCAATCCTTGAAAGGGGATACTTATTAATATAGGTTACCTTATTCAATTAGTAGTAATCAATAAACATTCGAAGGGACCTATCCTTCTTATGCCAAAAAAGAACATGAGAACCCCAAGAAGACACACAAAGAAAGATAAAACCCCTGTTAAGATGATCTTTAAACTGCTCCTTGAGTTCTTTAAACTCAGTTTGAGCTATTCTATACGGAGGAATACAAATAGGATACTTTCAAAAAGAAGATCAATCCTAAAATAAATTTCCATATCGCGAGGTACATAAGGATGATCATATAGAAACAACTCAAGAAATTCACAGATCACATAAGGAGAATCTTCAAAAAAGGACCATTAGATCTAAAATCCTTTAAATGCACGAGGTTATAGAGGCACCTTTAAGAAACCATTTTTTCGGCTCTGAGAAATGAAATAAATATCCCTTTATGTACTAATGAGCTATCTTCCTCTTCAATCACTGACTCATTAGGGAAGTGTAAGATGACCATTTGGGTCCAACAATTAAAATTCTTATAGACCGAATGCAACAAATATATCCTGAAAATCATATCAAAGTCTAATATGTCAAAATCTATTTAGATCCAACAAGGTCTCCCGATATCACACAACCCATATAGACCCATCCAACCATAATGAAGACATCCATAAAAGTGGACATAGAAAAAGGATCCAAAATACACTCAGGACAAAAATCAAAATCAATATCCATATAAGGGGTCACATAAGTGAGTGTAGACTCGGGATCAAGTAGAAAATATACATCATAAGAAAATAGTTTGAGTATACCAATAATAATATTAGGGAACTCTTCAAAATCCTGGCATGTGGCAAGGGCATACAGACAATTCTGACTTGTGCCATGGCCTAAAGTAGAAGTAGCACCCTTTGTTGCAAGAGCCGATGATGTAGCGACAAGAATCTTATTTCCCCCCCGGAGCAACCTTAGAAGTAAAATCCCTCTATATATGACCAATCTGACAATATTAAAAGCACCGGTTCCTCCCCTCTTCACAAACAACAAGGTTCCCCTAACCACAAAATCTAAAAAGGTGATGTAATGGAGCTGACCGAGCCCTCTATTTTAGAGACTAGGCTCCTGGTGCTCTAAACAAATGATCGTACTTAGAGAAATGACGACCCAATTGAATTGGATAAGGAGCACTAACTGTATAGTATGAATAAGAATTACCCCATATTTTCATGAACCGTTTCCCACTGTCTCTACCACATTGTTGCTAACCTCCACCCTGATCCGAATAGCGGAATATCTTTTTTCCTTTCACTGATTTCTTTTTGCTTCTTGTTTTCCTCCTACATTTGTTGCATATACACTAAAAGTCTATAGATGTCCATATCATTGACCAAAATTGCACCCTTGATCTCCAAAATTAACTCCCAAGAAAACCCCAAGGTAAATTTCCTCATTCAATACCATATGCTAGATACCAATTAAGGAGCATAACGCGACAATTGATGAAAAGTTAAGTCATACTCGTTCACTGTCATCCTGCCTTGATTCAAATTCATGAATTACTAGGATTTCTCCTCCCTCAACTCATGATTAAAGATGCAATTAAGGAAAGCACTAGAGAAATCATCCCACAAAACAAACTTAACATTGTCACTCCTGGACTAGTCCACTCCTCATACCACTGATATACCACAGCCTTCCGCTGATAAGCTATGAACTCTACACCCTCCTTATAAGTAGTATTCATCCCACAAAAGATCTTTTCTATCTCATCATTGAAATTTTTAGGATCTTCCTCAACCTTTGAACAATTAAAAATAGAAGGACTCAACCTCATAAATTGGCCAACTCTAGTGGCCTCAGAGGATGGACAATAGAAGAAATATGCTCAGTCTGGGGTCCACCAACTACATAAGCTAATGATTTAAATAATGAAATACAACATTAGATACACCAGCATGGGGTGACTAAGGAGGAATAGGGGACCTTCAGGTAGATAAAAGCAGTAACCCTCAATTGTGTCTGAAAACTTAGAGTAGGACAAGCTCTATCCACATTGTCCTATGATGGGAAAAAAGAGTTTCCATGAACATCAGATCTTTTGGGGGGCATGACCTGAAAAGAAAAAATAAAACAATTAGTAGAGATCTAAGAACTTAGACTTTATAGCTTGAAATAGAACAACAAGAAACGAAAACATTCCAAAATGCCTCATAGCCTCTCCCAAGCAATAGACTCTCCACACTAGCATCATGAATATAAGTGAGATAAGACTTGTAACCCCTCAAATTAATACACCTAGGAAATATATAAAAAATAATGGCTATTGGCTCGCGACTAATCGCTCATTGCCATATGACTAGGCATGTCGGGCATGGAATAGGTAACAGTCTTTGCAAAATAATCTACGGCCACATGATATTGGGATAACCAGTCCATGCCCAGAATCATTTAAAAATTATCCATAACTAAATAAAATCAGCTTATGTATCAAACTCTCAAACAGTCATAAGACAAGATCAATAAACTTAATCAACTACTAAAGAATCACCCATAATAATATATACACGTAACATATATAATGAATCCCAGGATAACTCTAAATATGAGGTATAATAAGAAAAAACATAAGAATAAGTGGATCTCAAATCAAATAAAGAAAAATCCATTAATGGAACACCAAGATCATACTAGTGATAGCAACATCTAAAGACTAAACATTGAGTCTAGTAGGTATGGTATAAGCAGACCATGCCCACCACCTAGATGAGCTCCTAACTAACCTTTTATTTTATCCACCTTAGAAACTCCATGAGCACCCTAGGACCACTCCTACGATAATCCATGCCACATCTAGCTGGCAGATGTACCGCCCTAAGAAGAGACATATTTTTATCTAATGAAATTATCTCTTAACGACTGGGCACTTTTTTCAAAACTAACTAAAAGCTCCACAACAATAATATTCCCCAAGACCTATACTAAAACCAAAGGATTCTACTGACCAAGAATAACTACCATGACTTGAATTAGTAAAAGATGGAACCCTTTAAAGATGAACTACTATTGTAGCTAGGATGATCACTGAAACTAGACTAACCTCAATTAGTAATATGAAGTGTGGCCTAAAAGGGTCTACTAGACTAACCCTATTACTGATGCAATAAACATAAAGGGTATCTACATTGAGAACCACTACCTATGATCATGAGACACTATAGCTCCAACTGAAACTTCCCTAATATTGTGGCCTCTTATCAGTGCACTTTTTGGTCACATAATGGATCTTCTCCATAACTAGAGTTTGATAAAAAATCTCATCAAAAGATTTATCAACAACAAGAAACCATTATGTGGACATGCGAAGATGTAGTCTTAATCCTCAATAAATCAATGAACACTATCACACTCAGTTATCTGAATAGATATAACATGCTTAGACAACTCATGAAATTGAGCATCAAACTCCATAACAATAATACAGCCTTGCTTTAATCATGAGAACTGATCTCTCAAATGATCCCTAAGACATTGAGACATATAATTTTCCTAGATGATCTTAGAGAACTGAGTACATGTTAATGGATATAGATGGCCTTGAATAAAGATAACCTCTACACCAGTGTTGAGTTGCTAAGTCCAAACGTAAAGTAGTGTAATCTACAGCATGAGTCTCAACTAGGCCTAAATTATGGAGCCTATCCTTGCAAGAAATTAGAAACTCATAAGAATCCTCAAACGGTGAACAAAAAAAACTATGAATAGAAAATCTCAAAAGTCTACCCAACATCTTCTACTCCCCGACAACATAGCAGGATGGGAAACAACTAGTGTAGCAGGGACCGCAACTCTAGGAGTTGAATCTATACGTTGTACCCCTTTCTTAGTGATATTCTAATCTGCAAACCACCCAAAATTAGATGGTTCACGACTGACCAATCCCAAAAGATAAACAAAAGCATCCTAAAGAACCAAAGAAGAAATAAACACCCATGGATCCTATATTTTTCCTTGGCTAACCACTAGCTAAGTAAGAAAAATCTCTAGCTCAGGAGCGAGAATAGGGTCTTGTGAAGTCCCCAAATCCTTGCCCCTAACTGGGGACACATCTTTAGGGTTTCCATAAACTCTAGTTAATCATTAAATAGGGATAAAATGCCTAGGTTTGATATTGAGTCCTGCATCTCATTTAGTGGGTAGACGTGTCCTAGCCATCTGTCAAAGAGTGAAACCAATGGAATGCTTTAGAAACCAATTAAGAATCATTTCTCTAAATGATTGAAATATGTAAAGGACTCTTAAAAATGCCCTAAAGCCTCCTAAATATATGAAATAAATGTCATCGCTTTCATCCATAGGACTATACTAAAAAGTTGCTCTTCTACCAACAATATAAGTGAACCTAGGCTCTGATACTAATTTTTCATGACCATATTCACAAGCCATGATGGCTCCTACTTTATCCTACAAATAAGTAAGCCAAACCATAGTATAAGCCTATAAGGAAAGGGAAAACTTTGTAGAAAATGCCCTAAAATCCAGATATCAAATATTTAAAGGCATGTAATAACAAGGTAATAGTCATAATAGACTAATAGATAGATATAAGATCAATAGTCAACCCACAACCTAGCAGTGTTAGTAAAAGGGCTACAACCAATGGAACATAAGTACTGATATAGTCAAATACAATCAATCTTGAGAATGAAAGACTAAAAATATAATATAAAAGGGAAAATGCAACCTTTACTTCAAGAGCTCACCCAATCTCCAAAATTAACTCATTATAAATGTCATGTCAGTGACAAATACTAATACTTGGCTCTATGGTAAAAAGGTATTGAAGTGTAGTATGAGTACCTAAACCATGGGGAATCTGTAGGCATCATCTGTTGGGTGATCTAAATTGTGATATAAATAGTATAAAATATGATATAAATAATTCAAGTAAAGGTAAAAGGAAAAACCTAGAAATAAGATCCAACACCATTGTACATAAATAAGTAATTAAAGGCATAATATTAATGTAGAAATCACACAATTATAACAACTAAATTCACCCCCAAAATCCAATAATCGCAAAAAAATAAATATCCCAATGCAGGCTTCCATAATATCAAATGTGCAATCAAAGAAAGGTAAATGAACAAAATCCATAACCTTATCAAATATCTCCTATAACCATCAAACCATCCATATCATATTATTACATACCCAACTCTTAATTCTGGACTAAATTTGAAACTCATATCATCACCATCATAACATCCTTATTTTTATCAACATCGTAACTTTATTTGCCAAACATATGTTAGAGCTCAAACTATCAATATAGTATCAACAACCGAAATTAAACAAGAACTCATATTATAAATACTATAACAATTATCACACTTGAATCATAATTTATATTATCAATGCCATATAAATTATTGGTCTTGACCCAAAACTCATATTCTCAATAAACTGCATCAATGAACCATACAAATAAATTATATTAAAATATTTCCTAATAATAATGTCATACACTATACTATTAATAATATCTATAAGACATACCAATAACCACACACTAAACCATACTGATAAACATATAAAATACATTGCCAATAATCTCATCTATAAACCATACCAATAGTCGTGTCAATAAAACTTCAAGTTTTACACGAAATTAGCACCAACTCCCAAACACAAAACTATCATAAGCATTTGGTAATTAATCTCTTAAAGGACCCAAAATAGTAATTAATAAGGATGTAGCATGTGTATAAAGGTCTATAAGAGCTATCACAAGTCTAGGCCTATGGTGAGCTGGAGGGGCCTACTCTTAATCCCCAAAATCCTTTTTTAGGTAAATTCTACCCCAAACTAGGATAAGGTATTTAAATTTATTTCTATATATTTAATGAGCCATAATAATACCTACATAAAAATTCTTTCCTAAAACACAAGCAACTAAGCAGATTCCACCTAAAACATGAGAAACTAAGTCAATTCGACATAGATTATAGTTCCAAGATAGCCTAAATAGTCCTTATAAGACCGATAATTGAAATCATACTTCAAATACCTAAATATCATTCTATATCTAGAATAATATAATGACTATACTCTGAACTTTCTCAATCAATAAAGACTATAAATCTAGCCTACCTGGATGTTGAAGAAAAAGTTGAAGAATTTGCTAAATAACAATTTCCCATTTTGAGAAGCATCCTCAAGATGCCATGCTATAAAAATAGCAATCTGCTCATCAAAAGAAGAACAATGATATCCATATTTCACTATTTTTATCTAGGTACTATATTGTATAAAATCCTCATGCGAGGCTTGGTTGTAGAATTATGTTTTTTGAAACCAACACAACGTCCCTCTATGATTAAGGAATATTTACTCTAACTATCGGTAAATTCCAAGCTCTAAAGGTACTAAAATCAATCCAAAAAGATTCTAGTGATTTTAATAAAAGATGAAGGAAATTATCAAGAATTGATTGACGCTTAACATAAAATCAAAGAAGAACACGTAAATTAACTTCAGTATAGCTCCAAAATCACAGAAAAATCATTCACCTGAGTTATTTTTTACAATTTTTAGGCTGAATATTCAATAGAATAGATGAAAAATAGGGAAAATTTGGCTAAGTGGGATTTTTATACCCTTCCCACGTGTACGGGGGTCTCTTAAGCGGACACTGGTCGCTTAAATGACAAGGTATTGCTTTCATGATACTAATAGCCATAGAATATATAGCATAAGTGAAACTGGCTTTTCTTATCTTACTTTTTTGTATGCGATAGATGCATCGCTTATGCAATTCTAGTGAGCCAATTCTAGGTTACTTAAGCGATCGATTAGCCATGTATGCAATGCCCAATAATAATTGAGACTTGGAAACTATCCAAGTTTTCGCCAACCTATTGGGATTCAATTAGAATCTTAGAAATTAAAAAAAACTATGCTACCCTATCAAATTTGTTGTTTTAGACTCAATGGCATGTTAAAACTTTCCATCTGAGGCTATTTTGATGAAAAGTGGGCCCACACCCACTTGCTATTTTTCTTCACATCAAGTAAATAGAAAAAAATATGTTTGAGAGCCTTAAAACAAAGACCAAGGGTCCTCTTCTCCTAAGATTTATGTCTAGAGCTAATGGAATAATCAGAATTTGAACACGAGATCATTTGACTGATGTTTTTGCGTAGTGCTAATTTGAACCAACGAAGGCTTCCAAATACAAAATAGGCAATAAAAACTAAATGAATTGCTCGGTAATTGAATTTTCGGTTCCAACAAGCCATAAATGAGCTAGGACAACAATAAGAAATCTCAAAAAGAATAAAACTGAGTGAAAATACAAAAAATAACCTAGAGAGTTATTATAATTAAGTGGCTTACAGTTTAAAGATAGTAGTTTTAAGGGTAGGTACTCTCTATGTAATTCTTATCCATATCAAGGTCAATCTAGTTGGCTATTTCATTCAAAACATTAGATTACCAGTGGAGAAAAGTCTTGCTACATAGATTATTTTGGTAAAAGTTGTGGTCTACCTCTAATAGGTCTATTTTTTAGGTTTTCTAGTTGAGGTGATTATTTTTGGTTATTCAAATCTTAAGGATACAATGGAGGGTGAAAAGAGACAACTCATGAGCATAAGTTTAAAGGCCTAGATGAGTTCTAATTCAAAGACTCCAAGGTTGATTGAGACTTGACTCAAAAGAGGAACCTAATTGAACTCCTATGGGTCGATGGGTACCTTATGATGAGGAGTGAAAAATTTAACCCCATGGATTTAATGTAGAAGTTACCTATAAAAGAAATTCCTACAAAGAGGCAAAAGAATCAAGCCTATTGGTCCAAGTTAATGCATGGGAGGAAAGGTCCTTTTAATGAACCTATTGAGGAAAAAAGAATAAATTAAAGGTTTTGCTTCCAAGGTATGTACCTACCCTCTCATATTATTTGTGATCCTTGCATACATGATGATATTTTCCTTATATTAAATGGATCCTTAAAATGTATTGAAATTATTTCACACCATGAGAATGTTGATGTCTTTATGATTATTCTATGGTGTTTTCCTTTGGTGATTTAATTGTTTGGGCCTTACTATCTTAGTGCCTAATTTGTATATTGCCTTATAAAGACTCCTTCGTGTGTACTTGATGTACAACTTTTGTTTCCTAATCATTGTCACACTTATGTGGTTGGAAAAGTTGAACTAATAGGAATGACTCTTAGGACCTTGCTAAGTTCAATGAAAAAAGTCACCCAACTTCTTGGGTATACCCTATTACTTGGAATGAATCAGTTTCTCCTAGATTCTCTAATTCCTCAAATAGCATGATTCCATTGGTGAATGCACTCCTTCTCATTTTAGCATAATTCCTAAACTAGTCGATTATTTTATTATTGTTTTTATAGTTAGTTTGTGGCATGATAATTATGGACTAATAATGAGGTAGGAGGCATATTTATAATCCCTTTCCCTTTTATAGCAAAATATATTAGGGATAGATATTTTAGGTTAGAGATTATGATTAGGGACCCTGATTATGCCAACACTAGTTTTCTACTTGGTTAGGATACCTTGACATGCTAAGTTGGTTAATTTAGTAATTACCTTGAGTTGTCTTATTTATATGGATTTATAACTCTTCCTTATCTATTCATGTCGTATATGAATTCTTAGCCATGAATACTATAATATGACCTTTATTCATTATTTCTTGTATATTGTCTAGTGATGTACGGTATTTCACTTCAGAATCTAATTAATCATAGGATAATATATGTTAACCCTTACTGGTTAACTAGAATTATGATTTTACTATCTTGGATAGATACGTATAGTTATATTCCTGCTTTAAAAGTTATTTATGTTTCCATTAACTTTTGAAATCTATATGCCAATGCCTATTTAGTACTATATACTTGGAACTCATACAACACTTCTATAGTCAGTAGTTTATACAATGAGTTCTCACCATTGGAGTACTCATCATTTGGATAAATTATGAATTCGGAGCTTTGGGGTGAGCTCCTGACATTTGGAGTATTACTATTGTCCCTCTTATTGATTAGACTAATGTCTATGTTGTATTTAGAGATGGGTTCTATATGTACTTTTACTTAATATTTTACTTCATAATATTATTATATTAGAATCTCATCTACTAACTTCACTAGATCTTTGGTTTACTTGATATATTAGACCCTTAATTATATTTATTTTTTTTCCTTCATTTCGTTTAATAATATGTTATTATAATTTTCAAACTACATGTTCCCTTACCACTGGTGGGTTATAGTTGGTTTCATCATGACATGAGAAATTAGGCCATGACATAGGTTAAAAGTATCTTATGTTTCAAAAAGCCATATTAAGTAGAGTCTCATTCATGGGTATGAAGACTGCCATATTATAAGTGAGTGCCAATGGAATATTATAGAAAAGTTACACCTCTTTCATATTCATATAATTTGTGGAATGTGAAATCTATTCATTCTCCTTCTAATTTTTACTTTTTGCATTTACGGAAAAATGTCTCCTAGAAGATCCAACAAAAAATAATGGAAATTGCAATGGTAACCAACAAGATTAACTAGCTCTAGTAGACCATCTTAATGAATAAGTATCTAATGTTAAGTTTAGGGCTTCTTTTAAGGTGCTTGCTAAGAAAATGAAAATTGAGTTCCACCACCAAGTTGTTGCAATGGTTAATCAAAATATGAATATGGTAGCAATAAGGGTTTCAGACTTTCCTTGGATGTATCCTCAAGAGTTCTATGGTTCTAAGTTCGATAAAAACCATGTCCTAAGTGATGGGATTTAGAAGGTCACTTAGTGAAACACCTCACGTATTGGCCCTTAGAAATTTCTTAATATTTGTTCTCACTGTCATGGTTTTGAATTGACCATATGAGTCATATGGTGTCTTGATCTGTCAGGTGACATTAGTCATAATGTGTTTAGTGGATGGTTGTCTGATTTTCTATCTTGGTTATGACTTGGTGATCCAAGTGATAAAGAATGATGATGAGTATTTAGAACAAACCTTAACCAAATCAGTAACTTAGTGGCTTAAATCTACTTTGAGTATGATTGCCTCACTAAGATCCATAAGGATAGGTTACCAATCATGACAGGAAGTCATAGGTTATTAAGTGTCTGGCCTATTTGGTACTGTGTTTATTATGGCTGACCCTATGAGTCATTTGGTTAGGTTACAGATGAGATTATGAAGTCATAAGGTGGAAAATGTATGGGTGTCAAACTCTAGGTCTAGGATACGACTCAAGGCTATAACTCGTATGATATGGTGAGGAGTCAATGTGTCGACTCATACCCAAGAATGGATTTTTTATATCTTTTAAGCTAAGGGTAATTAGGACATTTCCCACTTTAACTCCTTTGACCTCATGAATTAAAATCATCCTTGAGACTTCATTATCAAATCATTCTTAATACAACACTCCCATATTTTCTCTCAAACTGTTTGTTCAAGCTAAGGCTAGGATTTTAAAGAAAGTAGTCAACTAGTGTTCTAAGGGTACAATCTCTTCCAAATTCCTTGGTATTTTAAGGATGTTACTCCTCTCTGATTGTTATTTTACTTCAAGAACATGTTACAATATATGGCTTTCACGGTATTTTAATGGTTTTGAAATAAAGGTTGCTTGTTTTTGAATTCTTATTGTTGATATATGTTTTCTCATAAATTATAGTTTTTCTTATTTTAAATATTGTTTTGAACATGTGGGTGCATGGGTATGATGGTTGAACTTGATAATGATAATTTCTCTTAATTTGTGACTTTTGAAGTGGTTATGACCCCAACTTGTATTGTGAAACTGGTTAGTAGTTATGAGGAAGGTGGAAATTTGAATTAGGGATACAATGGAATCCCTAAAGTATTTGGTTTCACTTATTTCTAGAAACTAATGCATGGTATAAAGGGTTAAATGGTTAAGAATAGTTTTTGAAAACCTTGTAGGGTAAATGGAAATACCCCAAGTGATTGTAAATATGAAAACCTTTTGGGGTATACGTGAATGCCCCAAGTTATTGTTAAAATAAAACCTTGTAGGGTACACAGGTATCCCCCAAGTAATTTTAATAATGGAGTTTGCGGGGTACATGGGGATACCCTAAGTGTTTGCTAATGACATTATTTTCAAGAGATAGTTAGGATTGTAATACCACTTCATAATGCCTTAATAATTAACTCTTAGAAATTGGTGGTTTGGTTATGAGATTAATATTTTAATTGGGCAATAATAGCAGTTGTGATAGCTAGCTGTGAAGGTGTGAGTCGGAAGGACAAACTCTGGAAACTCATGTTTTCCAACTTGAGGGTTGGTTTTAGTAATGATAAGCTTGTGGGGTATACGGGAATACTAAAAGTCTATACTTGTTTATATGTATCATTGAGGGCAAAGGGTATAAGGGAATCTCCTGCCATCTATTATATCTTTGGTACGTGCTTCTACACGCACTAGGGCCTGTTTAGAGTGTATCACTAGACCCCGTATAGCCCGTGGGTTTATTTATGATAGTAGAGGTACACAATCCTGACTAAGGTCTTAAATGAATGCTAAAACTCTTTCTCTATTCCAATACGATATATACATATATATATTTGCATGTGGTTATTTGTATTGGTTGATTTGATTTGATTTAATGGAATTATTTTATATTTATCCCTGACATACATGCTAGAGTTAACCTTTCTAATTATTACCGGGCACTGTATACCCATATGATGCAGGAACTGGACATACTTCCTCTCCTCCTACATAGTTACTTGGAGATTTGGGAAAAGCTGTTGAGTCTGACTAAAGTGGTGATCTTCCATACTCCGAAAGACCCCATATCATACTATGGGATTCACTATATTATTATTATATCCTTGGTTTGGGTTTTTTCTATGGTCGGGAGAATGTCCCAATTTGAGATTCTTTGGTTCTAACTAGAGGCTATGTTGGACTACTGTAGGCATGGGCAGTGTCAGAATTAGTGTTAGCATTGGTATTGGATGGTTAATTGGTTGTTGCTTTCTATTTTTATTTTAGACTTAATGTAACGCCCTGATTCTCGAGAACCGGAATGCCACACGGTGCTTATGATCCCAAAGGACCACAAGCTAACCCTTTTTTCTGATATTTGTACCTATTCACTGCATAATATAATAAAATATATGCGAAAACTGGCTAAAACTTGCCATAAGGTTCAAATATATAGAAATCTACAATACCTTAAACCACACACTAATACATCTGTCTGAAAAGCCTCTACACTGCCTGAACTGTGGAGTTGAAGGGACAATTCCCCAACTAACTCCGTCTACTAAAATCAAATACTGTAATAACAAAATCCTCGGATAATGAGGACTCACTGCTGCACCCACTGCTTCTATACAAGTGACTTCTAAGATGCTCCAAGTTTCACTCCTCTGAACCTATGGTGCGCCAAAATAAAAGAACACCATAGCGCGAATGCGTCAGTACTAAGATGTACTGAGTATGCAAGCAGGGAAGGATAAATGCAAGGGCTTATGCTTGAACAATTAATCAACAGAATAATCATGAGAATAACGAACGAGTACACATATATGAATGCACAGTTCACAACCACTATAATAATTATAACGACTCCAGATACCACAGCTCGGATACCACTTTACTATCCTCGGAACTCACTATTGTACTGGGGTACTGCATTACTGAATCACAGGATACCAACACTGATCAATCGAATACACTCACACCCCTGACTCCTGAAGATTTATACTGACACAGAAACCGTGGGAAGTAGTTACATAACTCACCATGACTCCTCATAAGCAACTGAATATGTGGAGGTGCACGCAATAATTTGAATAATATCTTTGATTTCATAAAACATGCGTACGGAAAATGAAGACTCACATGGCTTGAATTTCATTATCCATACTTCGCATAATATTATAGAGAGGAAAACATAAGTAAAATCCCATAAATCATCATAAAATCATCAATATTCATCATAAATTCTCATGACTCATCATAGACAACCAAACTCATCAACTCAAGACTCAGAGCAACTCGATAGTTCAAGAAACATACTCTTATGGACAGGGGAGTTTCCTATAACTGACAACCCCACATTAGCTACGTGGAATACCAACGTTTTCCCTCCTAGGGAGAGCACTCCCATTGGCGGGAGTATTGTACTCTTGCCAGGGAGTACAACCTTAAAGCTTTCATAATCACAATTCGTCTCTCTGGCCAACAATATCATCATCAACAGCCCTACGGTGGCACATAGGTTTGGGGAAATACCAAATTTCCCTCTCGGTGCTAAGTAATACTCCTCGACTAGCTCAGAACGCGTTAGGAAATCCACCACAACATCACAAGGGTCTTTCATAAATACCAAATCAAATCTCTTTCCCATTTATCAAATCATATCAATTTGTGGATTCCTAACTCAACACATTTTAGCTCAAAACATTTTAATTTTCCTCAACATCAACATGGTATCAATAACAAAGCATTTCGTCTCTGCGAGCTTAAAATCAACATAAATCATCCCGACTCTGCGGATGCAAATCAATATTCTCAAATGATCATTCTTTCATTTAAATATTCAAATCATGACAATAGCTTTTGAAAAACATTTAAGATCTTCAAATCATAGTAAGATTTTGTATGTCGTAATGTAACTCAAATCATGGCTCTTATATCAAGAATCCTCAAAAAAATAATTTCATAGTAGTGGTATGCAATTTATGGCATAAAATCTCAATTCAAGAAAACAAGATAATAAGGTTATTATGTATACCAATATTGGACGATTCAAAGTTCCATAAATCATATCTTGAAAACACTTGAAATATCAACTCATGGTAGAAATATGAAATTCACCATATCAAATCATAACTTGGGAATAATAAAGTAATCATGTACATCAAAGCGTAAACAATTTATATTTTTCATAACCTTATAATTCGTCATTAAAACATCTTGGGTATTTACCCACTTTACAAAATCATGAAATTCCAATGATAAAATCAATTCTTTGGGCACAAGAATGAAAAGATATTTTTGTTCAAAACCCCACATACTAAGTTCTCACGGAATTCATTTTAAGTTCTCAAATCATCGAAAATTCATCGATCGTAGCACGACTAAGATTATTGTGGAACTGACTCAGCTCTAGACCAGCCGACTATTTCAGGCATACGTACCCCCAGCAATCAATAACATAAGTAATACGTAGTATACAACAACGCATACTCATATGCCCATAGGCCATCATGCACCATGCATTAATGAACACCTCACACCATTCATTTGAAGATCATATTCATATATAAGTATTGGGATCTCATGCCATTACATCGTAGATCATTCAACACATCATGATTCACTTCTCAAGGTTCTTTCCTTTAAGATCTTGATATATGAAATTCGACCCATAATTAGACATTTCACACTTAGCGTGGCCTAATGTCCTTATCATTTCCCTTAAGCACCATAGTAAACACGTAGCATAAAAGTATGGTATGAACTCATCACTTCGATCACAAGGGGTCATACGATCCATTTTTCTTCAACTAGGAATTTCTACAATTACCTTGCATGCACCATTTAGGGCATAGGTCAGTATGAACAATTAAATGTGCTACAACACCATCATTCATCTTAATTCCACCAACTAAATCCCTCATCCGCACTTACAACCATATCATAAGCCTTTCACACAACATCCCCAATTTTAGACAATAACATGAAGTTCATGTTGAACGTATACATAGAAAGTAGTCTAGTCATTTAGAACTTATTATATCCTAAGAACATAAATTTATAGCCTCTTAGACAATTCCACAAACACCTTACATGCACTTTTAGGAATTGGTGAATTCGTCAAATTCTCATGTTTTCTACCACCCCATATATCTCATCCAACACACATAATCATCACATGCATGTATCAACCAACATACACCATCACGACACATATATATATATCAACCAACATGCATAATCATCATATATATATATATCAAGTAACATACATAATCCTCATATATATCTGAACCACCAAATATCAATCAACATATATATATATATACATCATCAAAGTCTAGAAAATATATATATATATATACATAACTTGAACCGTCAAAAAGGGATTCATGGACTCTATGGACGAAAGGAGTCCATAGATAAATACTTGCATACCTGGATATTGAAAACCCTTTGAAACTCTTTAGAATTGCAACTTGATTTCTTGAATTTTGGAAGAGAAATAAATTGGAAACCCTAACCCTAAGCTCTCTTATTATCTTTGAGAAAAAAAGCAGAGAGAAATGAGAGGAAAAAAATGAGGGTCTAAGCTCTTATTTCGGATATATATAGAAGGGAAATTAAAAAGAAATGACCAAAATACCTTAAAAAAATCAATTAATTTCAAATCTGTCATTCAGTGATCTATCTGATAGACTGAAGTAAATTGGCCATAACCTTTTACTCCGATGTCCAAATTGGATGAAACCAATTTCATTGGAAAGAAGACTCTCAGGTATTTCCGTTGATATTTAGCATCTCACACAGTTCATTATGTACAAGTATTTATGATCGTTTAAAGTTGGAGCAAAAATACGCCTAGCCTCAATACGTTTTCCTGCACGTTTTACTGTTCATCACTATTCACCGTTCGATTGGAATGTTCGTAACTCATCGCTCGGGTGTCCATTTTGTATGATCCTTATATGTTGGAAAGCTTATTCGATGATCTTCTCAACGGTGTGTCTAACTCTAGGAAATTCCACACAAAAAATTATAAATCATTCTAGAAGATAGGACCCAATACGTTTATGCATAAAATTTTGACGAAAAATTTTCCGGGGTATTACACTTAATATCATGTCTTTAATTTAATATTACCTTATGTTTTAATATGTTCTAAATTAATCCATCATAGGATGTAGGGAGATTAATGATGGGCTATTGGGGGGGTGTTTGTCCCTGGTTGAACTATAGATACCCAACAAAACTAGGCCTTTGTTCAGGTTGTGTCAAATTAGTATCAGATCCTTGGTTCATTCCCAATCAGTTGACCACAAATCCATGTGGAGTAAAGTATTTTTTAAGGTTTTGGAGAGCCCCATACTCATATGGGAGAGGATACAAGACATTTAGGAATATTTCACTTTTTTGTATTTTGTTTTTGGCCGCTAGAGTGATACAAGTATGATCATGATCATGACACTTTTTGAGTATTTTATAGACTAGTCACTAAAGGGCCCTTTTGCCATTTTGTCTATTATTATAATGTAGTATAAATAGAACATTGTATGGTTTATTTCTTTAGTTGCTTAATGATATTGAGAGAACACTCCTCTTTGAGAGAGAGAGTCCCAAAACTATAACTAGGGCCATATACAAGTGTGGAATCACTTGTATGTTGCATTACTTGATACATTAGTGCTTGGGTGGTGGACGCAACTTTTGTTCCAATTAGAATAGATAGGTGATTGTAGTATGTAGGGTTAAGGGTCTAAGAGTGTCATATTTTATTGGGTTCTTAAGATTATACCTCCATTTGTCTATCTATCTATCTTTATTATTTTATAACAGTTGGTAGTGTTCTTGTTGTGTAACCTTGTAATCATTCTGTTGTTGAAATCTTATTGTGTTATTCATCTTCTTCTTCTTGTTACATTATTTTGGTTTGGCTGCATTGGTGTCAAATACACCATTATATCTTGTATTCTTGTTGTTGGTAGTGAATATGTGAGTGGTACCACCAAAGGGGTCCTCTATTCTTCAAACTTGTGGACTATTTTGGTATATGTTTTGTGTCTTTCCTTGTCTGTCTAGTATCATTTGGTATCAAATCTTGTGGTTGATTTTGTTCCAACAAAATCAATCTTGGGCTTGGTAGTTGAAAAATAAAAATAAAAAGTGTTTCTTGTGTTTGTTCTTGGTCGAGAAGTTGAGCTTGTTGTTGTTTTATTCATGGACAAAATTTGTAGAGTCTATGTGTAGGGTTTCTTGTGTTGTTATTTTTGTTTCTTGTTTTAGTTTCTTGACTCACTAAAACTAAAGGTATATAGATCTATATTTGGGCTTAAACTTATAAAAGTTGAGTAGTGAACAAAGACATAGGCCGAAATTTGGTGGTTTGTTGTGGCAGGTTGGGTCATGGATGTGTGGATCTTCTTGTTGTTCTTGATGGTTGTTGTGAGTTCTTGTTGTTCTTCACATTTTATCTTTTGTTAAATTAAGAAAAGTGAACTTTAGATCTAAAAAGGGGAAGTATAAAGTTGTAAGACTTGTTGGTGAGAGGACTTGAACCCATCACTTCATAGACTTTTCCAACCACTTTCCCTATTTCAATTGCCTTTTTTTTGAGGGAATTGTACAATTCAAAGTCACACCTTTTTGAAGATTGAAATTGAAAAAGGTTCTAAGACTTACACTTTTCCTCCAAAACAAATTTCAAGAAGTGACCAAATCATCAAATTGATAATTGAAATTATTTGAACCCGCGGCCAATTAGAGAGTGACAAATCATCAAATTACTATTCATGTGATTATTTTAAGCTCAAAATTTTGATATTCTAGTTTCATTTTGTTGTCTCTTTAGTCTCTTTTTTGATTTAATAACTTACAAGCTAGTCCTAGATTGTAAGCTAGTCTTTAAACCGTCCTTTGTGTTAATGTTCCTTTGTGTGCTTTATTCTTTTGAGTCATTGTAAAAAATTGGTTCACCTCTTAAAATCTCAAGAACGGGATACAATCAAGCTTGCAAACATTTGGCAAATCAAGAGTGAGAGCACACAGTATGTGAGAGTGAAGTGAGGTTGTTTTGAACTAACGTGTGTTTTGTGTTGTAGGTTTTGTATTGTATTATTGTGTGTGAAATTGATGAATAATTTTTTCTCTTGATTGGACTCTAAATTGAAGGATTATTTTCAGTACAACCACAATAGAACTCAAGGCTTTAAATGCTCAAACAATGGACAATAATGCCATCAATCTCATTTTTGCTCACCTTGAAACTATGTCCCTAGATGTGGCTAGGTTAAAGTGGGCCTTGAGCAATTATATATGGGTGTGGCATCAATGAGTGGGATATTAGAACGTGTGTAAATCAAAAGGAGTCGACCTTCCACTACTCAAAACATTTCCCCAACTAATACTCCCGTGATATTGCACCAAATGCTATATCCACCAATTGTCACAAATCAAACCAATCTTTACTCCCGAAGCCGAGAACAAGATAGACCAAGCCATCCTCCACTCCACCAAGTCCAACAAGAAGGGATTGGAACCCAAATACCACCACCAAACCCAAACCCTCCCATCCAATCTTCTCTTGATCAAAGACCTCACTATCCCAATCCAATCCTACCACTACAAGATCTACTTTACCCAAATATACCCATCCATTTTGAGGGCTATGGTAGGGGAGGAGAACTTTATAGTTCTGGGCCTTATGATGATGTTTACTTAAGGGAAGAAAGAATAAGGGGTAGACATAGGGAGTTAGGCCGAGGGGTGAGAAATGGCCACCCAAACCAAGATGTAAGTCTCAATTCCATCAAAGTGAGCATTCCCATTTTCAAAGGTGAGAGTGATCCTAAAGCCTACCTTGCATAGGAGTCATCTTGTGACCATATCTTTAAACTTAATGATCTTACAGAAGAAAAGAAAAGTTGCTATGATATAGCTTACTTTAAAGGGTATGCTAATACATGGAGAGAGCATGTTAAATGGTTTGGTAATGAGATGATTGGGGGACAACCTCCTCCTTGGTTTTGGTTTAAGAACCTTATGCGGTAAATGCACATGCCTGAGACTTATAGGCATGAGATCCTTGCCAAATTGAATAATTTGAGGCTAGGGAGAAAGAGTGGCATGGCTTACTATGATGAATTTCAACAATTAATGTTAAAACTTGACCACTGAAGCGAGCAAGTAAGTCATGACATTGTGCGCTTCAAGGTTGAGTTAAACAAGGGCATCTCCACTTGGATGATGCTTCAAAAATTTGAGACTATATATGGAATCTTCCATGTGGCTTTAGAGGTTAAGAGGGAGCTCAAAGATAACTCATTCATGGCTGCCTAACCCAAGTCCACAAAGACTGTCCAAAAACATCCTCCAAGGAATGAAGGTAAATTGAATTCTACTTCCAATCCAAGGGGTTTCAATGCTTCAAGTGTCAAGGGTGGGGCCACAAGGCTAGTGAGTGCCCAAAATATAGGAATATAATCCTAAGGAAGGGTAGATTGTACTATCTTGGAGAAGAGGTGGGCATTGAATCAGCTAAAAATGATGGTCCTAAAATCATTTCTTGTATCATAGAGTCTATGGTCCTAAAATCATCTTTAATTCCCTATTGTTCTTTTTACAGATCATGCCTCCTTTATGATTTGAAGCTAATGAAAACTCCTCTGGCCAACCCGAGGATAATGTTTAAGGGACATGTCCTTCTTATGGGATCACAACTCGGTCTAGGAGTCCAGTTCTTGATTTCCCTTATGGAGTTCTAATGGTCCCCTCTAGTCATTCTTGAGCTCTTCAGGATGACGTGATGAATGTTGAGTTTTATTAGTCTATTCGTGTATTGGCTCAGTTGGTCGCTTATCAGTCTAAAAGTTGTTGTTCTTTTACTCCATCTTTTGGGGAAATGAGGGTTGGCCAGTTTATGAGATTGAACCCTTCAACCTTTACTAGTGTTAAGTTCACGGAGGATCAAAATTATTTCCTTAATGAGATGGAAATGATCATTCGTGTGATGCATTCCATTAATTTAGAGGGCGTGGAGTTTGCTGCATACCAACTGAAAGATAAGGATTATTAATGGTACGAGAAATGGGACCAGTCTTGGGGTGACGATGCGGAGTAAGTCATGTGGGATAATTTTTATAATGACTTCCTTTACTACATCTTTCCTAAAGTGTTTACGGAGGAGAAGGCGGAAGAGTTTGTTTACCTAAAGCATGGAAAAATGTTAGTCAAGTAGTATGCCTTGAAGTTTCACATGTTATCTCGGTATGCTCTGAAGTTGGGTTATAGTATGAGGGCTAGAATGAGGAAGTTTGCTTTCTAGTTGTCCCAAGACTTGATTTTTTAGAGTAAGGCATCCTTTTTAAATAAGGACATAGACATCTCCAGGTTGGTTCTGTACATGCAGTAGATTAAGGAAGAGAAGAAAAAGCAGGTTGAAATTTGGAAAAAAAGAGCAAGAAATTCAACCATTAAGAGAAAGGAGGAGGACAACAACAGAGTTGTAGGAATGGTGGAAAGTGGTCCAAAAATAAGCAGGGAAATTCTGGGTCCTACTCGAAAGCTAGTGCTCCCTACCCAAAGTCGTTTAGTCATAGATGTTTTTAGGGTGGTGGCAATTATAGGGCATAGGGTGCGTAATCTTAGGCTAGTGGGGCCCAATAAACTCCATCATATCCTCCCTATAAATTTTTTGGTCGACAACATCGGGGTTTAGGTGATGAAGAATGGAACAAGTGCATCAATTGTGGTCATCTAGGGCATATGCTTAGATGTTATCCATTGTAAAAGGTTCCTTTTGGGGAAAACAAGGTTCCATTTGCCTCTTCTTTAGCTCTAACACAAAAGTGTTCACCATCTGGCGTCGATACTATTTGGAATTAAATATATGCTCTTACTACCCACAAGGGGTCGAAGGCATCAACTGACATCGTTACTAGTATATTGAAACTCTTCTCCTATGATGTGTACTATTTACTTTATCCAGGGTCCATAATTTCATATATGACCCTATTTATTGTTGTGCATTTTTTTTTAGTTCCCGAGTATATTTCGGACAACTCTTTTATTTCTACCAGACGGGTGACTCTATGGTAGCTATAAGTGTTTATAGGGGTTGTGTAGTATTTTTGGGTAGTCAGGAGACTTTGGTGGATCTATTTGAATTAGACATGGTTGATTTTGATGTCATATTTGAGATGGATTGGTCCCACTCATGCTATACTTCTCTAGATTGTCAGACCCGTAAGGCCATCTTTAAATTCCCTAATGAGCTTATTATTAAATAGTAGGGTGGTTTTCTAGCACCTAAGGGAAGGTTCATCTAGTATCTTAGAGCCCGAATATTGATCTACAAGGGATGTCTGTATCATCTAGGTTGGGTTAAAGATTCTAACTCATAAGGTCCTTCTTTACATTCTGTCCTAGTGGAGAATGAATTTCTGAGGTCTTTCTTGATGACCTTCTGGATGTCCCTTCCAATGGGGAGAATGATTTTGTAATTGATATTGTTTTAGACACTTTTCCTATATCTACTACGTATTATAGAATTGCTCCAGCTGAGTTAAAAGAGCATAAGGAGTAATTAAAGGATCTTTTGTACAAGGGTTTCATCCATCCTAGTGTATCCTAGTAGGGTGCACAAGTTTTATTTGTATTACCAATAATTGAATAAGTTAACAGTAAAAAATAATGACCCTCTTCCAAGGATAGATGATTTGTTTTATCATCTTCAGCATGCTCAGCTCTTCTCCAAGATTGATTTTCAATCCAGTTATTATCTGTTAAATAATAAGGAGGCAGATATCCTTAAGACTGCCTTCCCTACCTGATATAGGCCTTTTTAGTTCCTGGTTATGTCTTTTGGGTTGACTAATGCCGCAGTGGCATTTATGGACTTGATGAATAGGGTATTTTGATAGTTTTAGGATTTGTTCATCATTGAATTCATAGAAGATATTCTGGTGTTCTCTAAAAGAAAAATAGATCATGCTGATAACCTCCACTTTGTGTGTTAGACTCTTTAAGATCAACAGTTGTATGCCAGATATTAAAAATGCAAATTTTAGTTGAATGCTTTGACTTGTCTGGGTCATAACATATCTAGTGAAGGTATCATGGTGGATTCACAAAAAGTTGTAGTGGTTAAAAGGTGGACTAACCCTATAATTTTGATAATTATTTAGAGCTTTTTAGGTTTTGTTGGTTACTATAGTATATTTATAGGGATTTTTTCTAGTATTACTGCCTCGTTGACTAAGTTAACTAAAAAAAAGAAAAAGTTCTTATGGTCTGATGCTTGTGAGGAGAGTTTTGACAAGCAGAAGGATAAGATGACTTCAACACCGGTTTTGACTTTACCTGAAGGTACTTATAGTTTTGTGGTCTATTGTAATGTGTCCCATGTGAGGCTTCGTCGCAATTTAAATACAACATGGCAAGGTGATAGCCTATGACTCAAGATAGTTGAAGGTACATAAGATGAATTATCCGACTCAAGACTTGGAGTTATTGGTTATCGTGTACGCATTGAAAATCTAACATCACTATTTCTATGGAGAGCATTTGAATATCTTTATATATTATAAGAGACTACAATTATGTTCACCCAGAAAGAGCTTAATCTTAGGCAAAGAAGATGTCTTAAGCTACTCAAGGATTATGGCATGAGCCTTCACTATTACCTAGTTAATGCTATCGTGGTTTTTGATGCTTTTAGCTAGTTATCAATGGGGATTCTAGCATATATGGATAAGGAGAATCAATAATTAGTAAGAGATATTCACTGTTTGTCTAACGTTAGAGTTTACGTCTGGGACTTGGAATGTGGTGGTATGATTGTTTAGGAGGTGGCAAAGTCATCTCTTATTGCTAAGGTAAAAGTAAAGCATGTGATAGTTCCTATCTTTGTGCAATTCAGGGGTGATATAGGTTGGAAGAATAAGATGTCTTTTGAGGCCATCGGTGGTGGTACCTTATGGTAACAAGGGAGATTTTTCAATCCCGATGTAGATGGGTTGCAAGAGAGAATCTTGGATGAGGCACATGAGTAATGTCACACCATTCATACTGGTTCGACGAAAATGTTTCATGACGTTACGAAGAATTTTTTGTTGAATAATATGAAGTAGGATGTGGCTAGTTTTGTGGCTATATGTAGAGTGTGTCAGCAAGTGACAATTTAGAACTTGAAGCCAATGGATTATATCAAAAAATTGAGTTGCCTGTATAGAGTGGAGAACGATCAATATGGATTTCATTATTGGTCTTCCTCAGTCTCAAAATCAGTTTGATTCAATTTTGGTCATCGATGATAGGATAACTAAGTCTGCTCATGTTTTGCATGTTAGGTGAAACTTATCGGTGGAGGATTATGTCTACTTATTTATTTAGGAAATTTGTAAGGTGCATGGGGCACCTATTTCAATGATGTCAGACTACGGTGCTCAGTTCTCATCACACTTTTGTCCGTCATTTTTGTCCATCATTTCATAAAGGTTTAGGGATTAAAGTTATTCTTAGTATGGCTTTCCACCTGCATTCGAATGGGCAAGCGGTAAGGATTATTCATACATTAGAAGATATGCTCCGAGCTTACAGATTGACTAAGGTGGTAGTTGGGTTGATCGATTGCCTCATATAGAGTTTGCATATAATAATAGCTACCACTCTAGCATTGGGATATATCCATTTAAGGCCATGTGTAGCTTAAGCTATGGGACTCCTAATGGGTGGTTTGAGGAGGGTGAGGCGGAGATGTTAGGCCCTAATTAGGTTTACCAAGCCATGGAAAAGGTAAAGGTAATTCGGGATAGACTAAAATCCACCCAAGGTTGCAAAAAGTCCTTTGTGGATGTGAGACATAGGAAATTAGAGTTTGATATTATGGATAAGGTTTTCTTGAAGGTGTTTCCCATGAAGGGTGTGATGTGGTTGTGTAAGAAAGGAAAGATCAGTCCTCTGTATGCCGCCCCACACTTAGTCTTGAAGAGGGTTGGTAATGTGGCATATGAATTGGAGTTGCACTCTAGTTTGAGCTTCGTTCACTTGGTGTTCCACGTATCTATGTTGAGGAAATGTTTGGTTGATCCATCGCAAATTATTCCTATCAAGAATATTGGTATTTTATTCGTTGTCTTATGAGGAAGTCCCGGATGAAATCTTAGATCGGTAAGATCGTTGATTACAGAAGAAGGACGCAGCTTTGGTAAAGATTCTATAGAGGAACCACACGGTCGAAGAGACTACTTGGGAAGCAAAAGAGGACATGAATTCCAAGTATGCACTCCTATTGCCCCCTCCAAAAAATTTTGTGTATAGTATATGTTATTATTAACATCTTTATTTTTTGTCTTTGTTAAATTAAAGATTAATTTTCTTGGCATTTTTGTTTTCTAACTTAGTTAATAGTAAGAGTAGAGATATTTTGTGTTTAATCGTGCTAGTCAATGCCTTGCCCCATTATTCGAGGACAAATGATCAATGTTGGGAGAATTAAAAAACCCCGAGTTTAAGCCTATGGAAATTAATTTAGCATTGAGCTCACTGCCGTGATTATGAATTGACCATAAGGGTCTTATGGTGTCTTGATGGGTCAGGTAACCCGAGTCATAAGGTGTTCATTAGATATTGGTTGGGTTTTCTTCCATTGTTAGGACTTGGTGATATAAGTCATTAAGGATGGCATATCATTAGGACAAACCTTAAAATAATTAGTAACTTAGAGGATTGATTATGCTCTAATCACGAGTGTCTCACTACAAACGATGAGGATAGGTTATAATTTATGAGGTGAAATTATAGGTTGTATATTATCTGACCTATTTGGGCACTGTGTTTGCTATGAATAAACCCTACGAGTAATTGGGCCAGGTAACAAGTGGGACCATGAAGTCGTAAGGTGGATAATGTATGAGTGTCAAACTAACTGTATATGATACGTCTCAAGGCTAAGAGTCTATAATATGGTGACGTGTCAATGTGTCGACTAATAACCAAGGATGGCTTTTTTATATCTTTTAAGCTAAGGCTATTTGGGACATTTCCACATTAACTCCATTGACCTCAGGACTTAAAACATTTCTTCGGACTTCATTATCGCATCATTCCTAAAAAAACACTCCCATATTCTCTCACAAACTCTCTATTCAAGCAAAGGCTAGGGTTTCGAACAAAGTGGTCATCTAGGGTTTAAGGGTGCAATCTCTTCCAAATTCCTTGGTATTTCAGGCTTTCTACTCATCTTTCATTAATATTTTACTTAAAGAATATGATTTAACTTATGGCTTTCATGGTATTGTTATGGTTTTGAAATAAAGGTTGGGGGCTTTTAGTGCTTATTATTGATATATGTTTTCCCATGGTTTGATTATGGTTTTCCTTGTTTTAAATATGATTTTGAACATGTGGGTGCATGGGTATTCTAGCTGAATATGATAATGATAACTTACTCTTAGTTTGTGACTTTTGAAGTTGTTATGACCCCAACCCTGTATTATGAAATAGGTTAGTTGTTATGAGTAAGGTGGGAACTTGAACTAGGGAACAATGGAATCCCCAATGTTCTTGGTTTCACTTTTCTCTTGAAACTAATGCAATGTATAAATGGTTAAATAGTTAAGGATGGTTTTGAAAACCTCGTGAGGTACATGTGAATCCTCCAAGTGATTGTTAAAATGGAAACCTTGTGGGGTACACGGGAATCAACCAAGTAATTTTAATAATGGAGTTTGCGGGTTACATAGGAATCCCCTAAGCGTTGTCTAATGACAATCCTTGCAAGTTATAGTCAGTATGATGATACAACTTCATAATGCCTTAACAATCGACAACATGAAATTGGTGGTTTGGCTATGTGCTAAATATTTTAATTATGAAAATATGAGGGTTGTGTTAGCTAGCCGAAAGCTGTGAGTCCAAAGGATGGACACTGGAAATTCATGTTTACCAACATGAGGGTTTTTCTTAGTGACGTTATGATTGTGGGGTACATGGCAATCCCCAATGTCTCTACTTGTATATATGTATCATGGAGGGAAAATGGTACAAGGGAATCCCTGACCATCTATGATATCTCTGATTCATGTGCATACATGCAATGGGGCCCGTTCAGTCGGTATCACTGGACCCATTAGCCCATGGGCAGATTTATGAGAGTAAAGATAGATAATCCAGGTTAAGGTTTTAAATGCATGCTAAACATTATCCCTAATCATGACTCGGTACATACATATATAAACTTACATGTGGCTATTTGCATTCACTTATTTTGTTTTATTTAATGGAATTATTTTGTATTTATCCTTGAGTTACAAGCTAACGTTCACGTCGCAACCGTCTTAGGGTATTTTATCCCCTTGGGATGCAGGAACCGACATACTTGCACTCCTCTTACTTAGAGACTTGGTGATTTAGGGAAAACCCGTTGAGTAACACATAAGAAGTGAGAGTACATACTTCAAAGGACTCTTTTTCATGCTATGGACTTCTTTATGCTATTATTGTTTCCTTGGTTTTGGTTTTGGCTATGGTCAGGGCCATGTCCCAATTGTATATTCTTTGTTTCAAACTTGAGGCATTTATGGACTACTATGGGAATGGACGATATCGATATTAGTGGTTGCATTGGTATTGGCATTGGAATTAGTATTGGTATTGGATGGTTAATTTTTTGTGAATTTAGGTTCTGATTTTATACTTATTATCATATCTTTAATTTAATATTACCTTATCTTGTTATATGTTAAACATCATGTGTTTTAGCTTAAAAGAGGTGGAATTTACCAAAAAGCCATTGTTAAAATCATTGCAGGAATTTTTGGTCCCAGTCATCATGGCTCGCCCAATGACTATTACCATCTGTTTATGAGGCGTGGTCTGAATCGTGACCAAATATCTTGGTTTTGATCCATCATTATATAGTAATGACTTCCCCTCCTACTGAGTCTTTAGGTTAGGCTATGTATCATTAGTAGTCATTTTCTGATACTCACTTTCAAGGTTCTTCTCTGTTAAGGTAATGGGTCCACCCTATTACTATTTGTCATTGATAATGATTTGTGAGGTAGATATATGGACCCCAGACTAAAAAATGGGTTTCCTCACTTGTGGAAACACCTAGGCATTGAACCCTTAGAAAATTCCCTAAGTTTTGAGTTTCTGGATAGGGTATTATTGGTGTATACTTCTCGAACCCTAGGGTATGGTCTAGTACCCCCACCTCATATGATGATCAGTGTATGAGGGGTTATATCATATCAAGGTATGATTAGGAACCATACACCTCGTATATTGGTGTATTAGTAGTAAGCTACCTAGTCGTATGATGTTTAGAGGTCAACCAAGTGCATTCTTCATAAAGTACAAGTAATAGGGTACTTCTGGTACCTTAGGGTACAATTGAACTATTTGAAGTTGTATGTTGAATAGTTTAGAGATCCATGGTGAGGCCTAGGTTACGAGTTAGGCTACACTTGTACCCAAGGCTACAATTAAGGTTTGGTAGTCATACACTCCTAGGTTCTATTTTCAGCTTTTAAGATGAGTACATTTTAGAGTTTTCCCACCCATAAAAACTTTTTACCCACAACTTATAACATTGTTTTGCCCATCATTCTGAACTAGTAATTGACACGATGGCATATGGTTAGAGTGCACTCTCTTTAAAAGATGTCTTATTGTTAGAGTACACTTTTGCAATAAAATGTTTTATGGTTAGAGACCATTTGCTAGATAAGACGACTTGATGTTAGAATCCACTTGTTAATTAGACAGCTTGAGGTTAGAGTCCTCTTGATTTATATAATTGTTAAGTTCAAACTTCCGAATCTATGCATGTGAAAGTTTAGTGTCTTCTACTTCATATATCATCATTGGGTGCTTCAAAATACATTCTAAGTCTTGTTTCTTTTTTTGGCACTTTGTGTATCAATACACGTCTACATATATGCCTAAATATATAATTGTGGTTGCTAATGATGGTTTGATTTGGTTGTGATAATGACCTTATTTAATCATTACCCTTGAGTTATATGATAGTGCTCCAACGTTAACTGTCTCCGTATGCTGTGTCCCGATACGATACAGGGGCCAGAGCTTGTTTTTCGCTTCCTGCATAGTGACCAGGTGTTCGATTAGTTCTTGTTTTGAATTTGAAGTAATGATCTTCTATACTTCGGAAGGCATACATTTTATGGTCTTTCTATCTTATGTCCTAGAATTATTTTAGACTTGGTTTCTTGCTAATGCCAGGGGCATGTCAAGATATATTATAGACATTGGATTTGTAGCGGCTTTGTGGATGACTGTGGACTTTGATATGTTATTTAGTATGTTTACATTAATGGAATGATTAGACACATATTAAGTGATGATTGTAAGTATTATTTATGCTATTTTGTTGTATATTTTGAGTTCATCCAACACTTGTGGACTGATGTGATTGTTAGGTTAGGTTATCGGGGAAATCTTCGATCCTTATTGGGCTCGAGATGCCCATACAAAAAGGACCAATTTGGGTTATGTAAAGCTTATATCAGAGCCTAGGTTCATGGTAACTTGGGTTTCCATAGAGTCTTGTCAAGAAAAGTCTCTTTGATTGGTGTGTAGAATCCCAAACTTTTTAAGGGAGGGATATGAAAAATTTAAGAATGCGTCCCTTTACTATGGCTCTATCTCGAGCTTTACAGTCTAAGGTGTTGGATTCCTCTAATTTTTATTTACTTTCCTTTTGGATCATGCATCAAAGAATATATGTTTTTCAGGCAAACCATTTTATCCACTATTGTTGACAATATGGACGAGCTCATCAAACTTATAGAGTCTAGGCACGGTCTAAATGTCTAGTACTCGATGCTCTTGGTGTTCCATCAGTTCCCTCTACCCCTTCTACTCATTTTCAATCAGCTGGCGTGACAAATATTGGTTTCACAGTCGATTCATATTATTTTTTAGTTAGTATCTTCTCAGGCTTAGCGTAGTGCTTCTATTACTCCATCTTCTAATGCCATAAGGGTTGTCTAGTTCATGAGGTTGAGTCCTGTAACCTTTACCAGTGTTAAGGTGGAGAAGGATCCTTAAGTTTTTCTTGATAAGATGGAAATGAAATTTAGAGTTATGTATGTCACTAATATGGAAGGGATGTAGTATAAGTCTTATCGGTTGAAAGACGTGCGTACCAATGGTACAAATAATAGGATGAGACAAGGGGTGGTGTAAATGAGCCATCCTTGTTGGAGGACTTCTCTACTGCATTTATGGACCACTACTTTCCTCAAAAGTTGATGGAAGAAAAGGTGGAGTTTTTTAATCTTAAGCGAGAAAGGATGTCTTTAAAGGAGTATGCTTTGAAATTTAATCAATTGTCTAGGTATGCTCCTAAGATGGTTTATAGCATAAGGTCTAAGATGCACAAGTTTACTTTTGTATTTTCTCATGATTTTGCCCTTGAGAGAAAGACGGCTTTGTTGATCAAAGACATACATATCTAGATTGGTTGTGTATATGCAAAAAGTTGAGGAAGAGAAAAAGAAATAGATTGAGTTTAGAGAAAGACAAGGGATGAAATTTCGGCCTTCTAAGAAAAGTAGAAGAGATGGTGGTAGGTGGCCAAGAAATATATAGGGGAGTTCTACTTATTTATCCTTAGTTAGTGTTTCTTAAATGAAGACATCAGGTATTTGTCAGTCTAAATTTCATGGTGGGTTACAAGCACAGGGTGCCCAATCTCAGTCTAGTAGGTCTCAGTCGGCTTTATCCTATCCTTCTTATAGATTTTGTGGTCAGCATCATTGTGGCTAGTGTTAGAAGGGGATGAACAGATACTTTGGATATGGTTTGATTTGGCACATGCAGCAAATGTGCCCCTCTCTAGTGGATTCTTGGGCCAACAGGTCCCTTATTGCTACTTAATCTGCTCCTGCACTTAAGGGTGGGTTTTTTGCTTCTACTTCTGTATTCAGTATTGGCACTGGCAAAAATTGATTGTATGTTTTTACATCTCGCTAGGATTTTGAGGTATCTCCTGACGTGGTTACTAATATGTTGAAACTTTTTTCCTGTGATATATATTTTTTACTTGATCTAGGATCCATTATCTGTTATGTGACCCCATATATGGTTGTACATTTTAGTTCTGATACTGATTATCTATTAGTTCCTTTTTCTATTTCTACCCCAGAAGGAGACTCGATAGTCGTTAAAAGTTTCTATAGGGGGGTGTGGTATCTGTTAGTGGTAGTGAAGCCCTCGTAGACTTGATAGAGTTGGACATGGTTGATTTTGATGCTATTCTGGGAATGGATTGGTTGCACTCGTGCTATGCTTCCTTAGATTGTCAAAGTCGTAAAGTCATTTTTAAATTCCTTAATTTACCGATCATTGTATGGGAAAGGGGTTCTTTAGTGCCTAAGGGTACGTTCATCTCATATCTTAGAGTCCAAAGTTGATTTATAAGGGGTGTTTGTCTCATTTGGTCCGAGTTAAATATTTTTAATATGAAGGTCCTTCTCTATTATCTATTCCTATGGTTAATGAGTTTCTTGATGTTTTCCCTAATGATCTTCATGGCATTCCTCCTTATAGGGAAATTTATATTCAAAATGATCTTTTTCCAAAACTCGTCGAATTTCTATCCCTCTTTATAGAATGGTTGCGACGGAGTTGAAGTAGCTCAAGGAGAAATTGAAGCATTTCTCAGATAAGTGTTTTATCCATCCTACTGTTTCTCCTTTAGGTGATCCCATGTTGTTTGTGCGTAAGAAGGATGGTTTTCTTCGAATGTTCATTGATTATCATTAGTTGAACATGTTAACCATAAAGAATAAGTATCATTTTCCTAGGATCGATGACTTTTTGGATCACGAATAAGAGATTTGTAGAAAGTTTTTCCAGTGTAGCTTCCCTATTGACTAAGTTTACCTAGAAGAAGAACAAGTAATTGTGGTTGGATGAGTGTGAGGGTAGTTTTGAAAAGTTGAAATAGAAGTTGACTTTGGGTCGAGTTTTGAACTTCCCTAAGGGTAATTATGGTTTTGTGGTATATTGTGATTCTTCTTGCATTGGTATTGGATGTGTATTGATGTAGCATGGTAGGGTGGTGGCCTATTCTTCTAAGCAACTGAAAGTTCGTGAGAAGAACAACCCTACTCATGACTTAGAGTTTTTAGCTGTGGTGTTTTCTTTGAAGATTTGCCATCACTTTATCTATGGGGTTCATGTTGACATCTTTTCTGATCATAAGAGCCTTCAGTATGTCTTTACTCGAAAGGAGTTGAATCTCAAACAAAGAAGATTGCTTGAGTTCGTAAAGGACTATGATATTAGTCTCCAATACAATCAAGGTAAAGCTAATGCAGTTGTTGATTCTCTAAGCAAGTTATCCATAGGGAGTTTAGCTTATCTGTATGAGGATAAGAAGGAGTTGGTGAAGGACATTCACCGTATGGCTAATCTTGGTGTTCATCTCATGAACTCTAAGGATGTTGGTGTATTTGTGCATCAGGTCTCGTAGTCGTCTCTTGTTTTTATGATAAAGGAAAAGCAAATGTTTGATCCCAATTTGATGAAGATTAAGAGTAATGTGGGTCAATAAATGGTTGGTGATTTAGCAATATCTGGTGATGGTATCTTGAGGTACAAAGGTAGGCTATGCATTCCCAATGTCAATGAATTGAGGGAAAGAATTATTGTTGAGGCTCATAGATCTTATTATGCAATTAATCCCGGATCTACGAAGATGTATCATGATCTTAGGGAGTTCTGATGGTGGAATAGTATGAAAAGAGATGTGTATAACTATGTGGCTAGGTGTATGGTGTTTCAATAAGTGAATGTTATACACATGAGACCCAATGGTTTGTACCAAGAGATTTAGTTGCCTGAATGGATGTGGGAGAAAATTAATATGGATTTCATTCCCAGTCTTCCTCATTCTCGGAATCAATGTTATTATATTTAGGTCATTGTGGATAGAATGACCAAGTCTACTTACTTCTTGTTGGTGAGGACTAGTTTCTCTATGGAGGATAATGCTAAGTTATATCTTGCGGAGATTGTGAATCTACATGGTGCTCCGGTTTCTATAATTTTGTACTGTGTTTCTCCATTCTCATCTCACATTTGGAAGTCATTTTAGAATGGTATTTGAACTAAGGTCTTCCATAGCACCGCATTCCACTTATGGACAAATAGACAAACGGAGACAACAATTCAGACATTGGAAGATATGTTTCATTCTTGTGTGTTTGATTATGCTGGTAATTGGTACCACTATTTTCCTTTGATCGAATTTTCCTATAAAAATAGTTACAACTCTAGCATTGGTATGCCTTCAGTTGAGGCATTGTATGGTAGGATATGTTTTTGTCCTATTGGCTGGTATGAAGTAGGTGAGGGTATGTTTCTTGGCCCTGATTTGGTCCACCATTCCTTTGAGATTGTCAAGGTTATTCGTGATTGGTTGAAAGCCACTCAAAGTCGCCAAAAGTCCTATGTTGATATGAGGAGTAGGTATTTGGAGTTCAATATAGGTGATTGGGTATTCTGAAAAGTATCTCCCATAAAAAGAGTAATGCAGTTTTGTAAGAAGAGGAATGTTATTCCCCCATATATTGGTTGATATTTGATTTTCATGAGGGTTGGTAATATGGCCTATGAGGTATAGTTTCCCTCTAGTTTGAGCTCCATCCATCCGATATTCCGTATATCTATATTGCAAAAATGCATGGGTGATCCTTCGTCGGTTGTTCCCTGGAGGATGTTGGCATTTCATACTCTTTGTCCTATTAGGACAACTCGGTGAGGTTCTTATATCCCCTAGTTCCTCGGTTGTGAACAAAAGAGGTGGATTTGGTGAAGGTTTTATGGAGTAACCAAAAGTCCAAGGAAGCTAATTAGAAGGCAGAAGAGGACATAAAGTCCAAGTATCCTCATTTGTTTTCTAGTTAGGAAACTCCTACTTAAGGTATGTTTTAATATTATTAGCTTGATTTAGGTATCTTATAGTCAATGGGTTCTAGTCCCAAACCTTTTAATTTAGTAGGTTTTTACCCAATGTCAATACAATGAATGGTTGATTGATAATGATCATGGAATGTAGCTTATCCTCGTTATATGTCTTTGTTTTCTATCTTGGATTAAGGTTATCTTGAGGGTTTAAGATGTGTTGACTCGTGCTTGTTCTTGCCTTACCCGAAATTTGAGGATGAATGATCCAAGTGGGGGAAAATTAAAACACCTAGGCTTTGAACCCTTAGAAAATTCACCTAAGTTTTGAGTTTCTGGATAGGGTATGATTGGTTCATACATCTCTTACCCTAGGTTACGGTATAGTACACCCACCATCGCCCTCTCGTATGATGATCAGAGTATGAGGTGTTACATTGTATCCAAGATATGGTTAGTCGTATGATGTTTAGAGGTCAACCTACTTCATTCTTTCTAGGGTACGAGTTGTAGGGTACTTCTCTTACCTTAGGGTATGATTAAACCCTGTGATGTCGTATGTTATAAAGTTTAGAGGTCTATGGTAAGGCCAAGGGTAAGAATAGGGTACCACTCTTATACTAGGGTACGATTTAGGTGTGAAAGTCGTAACCTCCTAGGTTTGATTTTCAAATTTTATGCTGAGGATATTATGTACTTTTCCCACCCTTATACCCTTATAAACCATGACTTTTAACATTGTTTTGACCTTCATTTTTCACATGGAAAAGATCAAAACATCCCAAAACATTCTATAAACATATTCAACATGATTTGGGCTAGGGTTCATCCAGGAGGTCATCATGGAGCTTGGAGACCAAGAATCTCTCTGTGAATATTTGTGTATAAGTTATACGAATCTTCTTTCTTTGTTATTTCTCAAATATTTTTTGTTTTAAACATTGATTTGATTCTTGAATGGTGGGTTTTGAAATCAAATGTCAAAAGTTTTGTTTCATATTGATTGATATTGTTAACTCTTGTCAAACTTGTGTTTATACATATTTTGGTGATGTTTTTAAGGGTGGGTGCTTGTTGATTGTGGTTCATAAATGGGTAAAGAGTAAACCAAATCTTGATGGTCTTCACTTGGGTTTTGGTCATGGTAAAAGTATGCCCTCAAGGTGTTAGTAAAAATGTCTAAGAGAAATAACTAGTATATGTTAATAGTGTTTTGAGCTACGGCAATGGCTTAATGAGTAAGGATTCTTAGTAAATGACTTTTTAAAGGAATTTTTGGAGATGTAATGAGTTCATTCGTACCCATAGTGGTTTGGTTCGTTAAAAAGGGTTTGAGTCCTTAAGCATGAAATTTAATTTAGTTTGAAATAAAACTTGGTGTAAGAATTCTAATGAGGAATTAAAGTCTTGGTAAAGGCCTTGCTGACAACACATTGACTTTAATGGTTGTTATAATTAAGGTATTGGCCTATGAAAGTGATTGATTGATAAATATTTCATGATGACCTTATGGCCATGTATGGTGTTGAATTGTAGCCTTGAAGGCTTGATTTGGCTAAGTGGTTAGAGTCCTTGAATGTTGAACTAAGTCAATTTAAATGCATGGAAAAAGGGTTAGAGTCTCTATGTCGACTAGTAATGGACATGATGGCCTATGGTTAGAGTCAACTTTATTTAAAAGATAGCTTATGGTTAGAGTCCACTTGCCCAATAAGACGTTTTGTGGTTATAGTCCACTTGCTTCATAAGACGGCTTGTGGCTAGAGTCCAGTTTTGTAATGAGAAGGCTTGAGGATACAGTCCTCTTGAATAATATGACCGGGAAGTTCAAACTTTCTAATCTACATGAGTGGAAGGTTAGTGTCCTCCATTTCTTATATCATGATTGGGTGCTTTGAAATGCATGCTAAGTTTTTTTTCGTTTTTTACACTTTGTGTATCAATACATATCAACATATATATGTAAGTGTATAAATGTAGTTTCTTATGACGGTTTGACTTGGCTTTAAATAAGGACCTTATTTTGTCCTTACACTTGAGTTACATTCTAGTTCTCCAACTGCTAACTGTCTTAAAATTTTATGTCCCCACACAAAACAGGGGTCAGAGCTTCTCTTCTCTTCCTGTGTAGTGACCAAGTTTTCGAGCAGTTCATGTGTTTACTTTGAAATGATGCTCTTCTATACTTCGAAAGGCATACATTTCATGGTCTTTCTATCTTATGTCCTAGACTTTTTTTAGAGTTTGTTTTTGGCTATTGTTGGGGGCATGTCCTTACATATTATAAACATCGGATTGGTAGAGACTTTATGGATGAATGTGGACTTGGGTATGTTGTTTAGTATGTTGACATTAATGGAATGATTAGACACATCTTTAGTGATGATTGCTAGTGTTGTTTCCGCTATCTTGTTATATGTTCGGAGTTCGTCCGACACTTGTCGATTGATGTGATTGTTAGGTTAGGTTATTGGGGCAATTTGTAGTCCCTTTTGGGCTCGAGATTCCCATAGAACAAGGCTCAATTTCGGGTCGTGTCACTGGTGTGGCTATGAGTTTATACAGATGCTCGTAATGCTTTACAACGAGTTATGTGTTGGAATCATTACGACTGAGTATAATCCCCATCTCACTCTCTACCATTGTAAAGAGTCAAGGGTAAGTTAGGTAATAAGTCGTTGCCTTAATCATTACCACTAGCAGCCTTACAAATCCTTGGGGAAAATTTCACTAACTTCTTGCCACGACATCTGATTAAGGAAAAGCTAGTAGCATTGGAAAAACTAATTTAATGGCCTATCCTTTGAATGGCTTAGAGCTTGAAATATTGGGTTATTACAATATCTTTCCCTCGGGATAATTCATCCTTTAATGAAACTGACTAAGATGAGAGGCTAGGGAAAATAAGATCTCGCACTGAATTTTTACGAGTTATGTCACAAACTAAGATCGAAACTTATGACTGACGCATAAAATGGACACATGAATGCATGCTATGACATGAAGATGGATGGATGGCTGAGATAAAAATAAAAGAATGAATTAATTAATGAAGCTATTACCTCAAACTAAGAATGGTTTCAAAGAGAAAACATAAGGTACTTGGTAAACATATCCTCTTTGTCCTCCCAAGTATCTTCCAGAACTGAATGGTTTCTCCCCAAAAACTTCACTAAAGCGACCTCTTTTTTCCTCGGCCAACAAATCTGGTGATCAAGGATCTCAATAGGGAGCTCTTCATACACGATACTTCCTTCCATGTAAATCATTTCAGAACGTACAACTGATGTTGGGTCACTAAGTCATTTCTTCAACATGGAGATGTAGAATACTGGGTGCGCTAATGCCAACACTGTAGGAACACCAACTCAATGACTACCCTCCCATACCAGCTCAAAAATTAGTAGTGAATGACATAAGGAGGGATGAGTTTCCTTTTCTTACAAAACCGCTTCACCTCTTTCATGGGTTAAATTTTCAAATAGACAAGATTAGCAACATCAAACTCATGCTCCCTTCTTCTCTTATTTGCGTAGGATTTCTAATTAATTTGGGTTGTTTTGAAACTCTCCCTAATCAATTGAACCTTATTCATAACCTTACACACTAAATCTAGCTCTATTAAAGAAGCTTCACCAATGTCAAACAAGCCAATGGGAGATCTACACCTCTTACTAAAGAGCACCTGAAATAGGGCCATCTGAATACTTTATTGATAATTGTTATTGTAGGGAAACCCAATCAAAGGTAAGTGATCATCTCTATTATCCTTGAAATAGATTACACAGGTTCTCAACATGTCCTCTAAAGTTTAAATGGTTCTCTGGTCTAAACATCAATCTATGAGAGAAAAGTAGTACTGAGGTGAACTTGGGTACCAAGACCCTTCTGTAAAGTCTTTCAAAAATGAGAGGAATATTGGATACCATTGTATGAAATAGTGGTCAAAGACACTACATAAAACTTCACCAACTCCCTAATATAGAGTCTAGCATAATCTTTGGCAGAGTCTGACATATTAACTAGCAAGAAACGTGTTGACTAAGTCATTCGATCTACGATGACTAATGCAATCATTCTTGTGATGAGTGCGAGCTAACTACGTGATGAAGTCCATACTTACCACTCCCAAATTCCTGGTGGAAATGATAAATTCATGAAGAGTAGCACTAGTCCTGCGGTCCTCAATCTTAAACTACTGGCAATTTGGACACTTTCCCATAAATTCTATAGTATCTTTTTTCATAACGCTCCAATAGTAGATGTCTCAAAAATCCTGGTACATATTAATGGATCCAGGATGAATCGAATATAGCAAACCATGATTTTCTACTAACATCCACTGCCTCAAATAACCCATATTCGAAACACATAACCTATCTTTACAATGAAGAACACCATCTGCCCTTGGGAGAAAACTTTAACCTCCTGATTCGAAACTGTCTCCATCAACCTAAGCAAAATAAGATCACTATGTTTCTTTCCCATTCAATTCGAAACCAAAGAGGATTCCTAACCATTGTAAACCCAAACACTAACTTTAGTCAAATTAACCAACCAAACTCCCAATCAAGAATGCTAGTGAACTCCTCGAACTAAATCCTTCTTTTCATCTGGAACGTGAGTAACACTACCGATAAACAATTTGATAAGGGCATAGACCAAGACATTGGTCTTACCCAGGTAATACAATACACTTATATCATATATTTAAATAGCTCTAGCCACCTTCTCTGAAAAAGGTTCAGATCTTTCTGAGTGAACATATTTGGAAGACTTTCGTAATTACTGAACACGTCCACATGAACCCCATAAATTTAATACCTCTAAATATTTAAGGCAAATACAACTAAAGCCAAATCAAGGTCATGAGTAAGATAGTTCCTCTCATGAGGTTTTAGATGATATGACATTTCCCCGCTACATAAACGCACACCCTAGATGAACTCTAGAAGCATCACAATACAAAACAAAACCATATGAACCCTTTGGTGGAGTGAAAACTTGTGTGGAGATGAGTTGAGCCTTTAAATCCTAAAAACTCTTCTAACAAGAATCGAACCAATGAAATTTGACTTTCTTCTGAGTTAGCCTAAACACTGGGGAAGAAATAGAAGAATCTCCCAAAAGAATCCTCATGTACTAACTGATGAGACCCAAGAAACTCCTGATGTTTGAGGGAGAAATAATTCTAGGCCAGTTCCTTACTACCTTAGTCTTTTGGGGATCAACTCAAAACCTTTGCCTGAAATAACGTGACCATGGAAATCTACTGATTTCAGCAAGAATTACACTTATTAAACTTATCTCATATTGATGATCCTTAAGAGTTTGCAAAATAATATTTAAATGGTCTGCAAGCTCACCCTCACTAGGAGAATATACGAGAATGTCATATAAGAATACTGTGATGAACATGACCAAGTGTTGCTTAAACACCCTATTCATCAAGTCCATAAAAACTACAGGAGCATTCATTATTCCAAAAGACATAAATAAAAATTAGAAGTGGACATCCCGAGTTTGGAAGTTCATCTTTGAAATATCATATTCTCTAACTCCGAGGCTGATGATAGCAGGATCTGAGGTCTATTTTAGAGAAATGATTTGCATAGTGAAGATTGTCGAGTAACTCATCAATCCTGGGGAAAGGATACTTATTCTATATTATGATGTTGATAAAGTGACAATAATCATTGTACATTCTTAGATAGCCATCTTTATTTGCCCACAAAGAGAAGTAGAGAACCTAATAGAAAGACACTATGCCCGATGAAACCCTTATCGACGTGATATCTCAAGTGTTATTTCAATTCCTTAAGTTTATTTCATGACCTAATTTATCAAGTAATGATGGAGCTAACAATAACCCATTAGTATGCAAGCCAAACCCGTTGATCGGAACAGCTAGTAACTTATACACGAACAAAGTATGGAATCGAAAATTAAACTACGATACTAATATGAAAGCTAAAGATAGATAGATAAGCAACAAGATAGACACAATACAAGGAATTGAAAGCAAGTAAAGGGTGTATAAAAAACTAAACCCTCAACCATTTAGACAAAACAAAGCACCTAAATCATATGTAGAACTCAAGGTAATCGATTCCCAAGCAACCCACATTTCAAAATAAAAGATAAACACAAGCGAATTCACGCTTGACTCACATTCTCATGAGTTTTCAAATTGATAATTAAACATAAAATACTTACTAAAATGAAAAGAAGTCTTATTTATAGTCTAGTCTAGGTCATTACATCATATTGGCCCAAAAGTGACCCATTTAGGAAAGACAAACAGATAAAATCCCATTAGGAATTTGCTTGACCATATGGGGCGCACATGGGGCAAATTCCAAGGGGCAGTGGTCAGTTTTGACCCACTCTAGCGGATTTAGTGTTGGTTAGGCACACCTTTAAAGAGGATGGGGTGCATCTCCTCTTTCGGGGGATTTATAGCCCCGTTTGGTTTTCCATTGGCTACTCTAATGTCCCTTGAGTCTCCTTGGTCATCATAATCATCCAATGGACGCATTTTGATAGCCCTCAAGAAGTATTCAAGTGTCATTTGACCCATAAGCATCCTATCTAGAAACCCGACGGCCATTTGGCTTGTATCATCATCCCCTCCTTGAAAAGGATTTAACCTCGAATCCAAACCTTGCAACACCTAAGGAAGGACAAACAAACCCAATATTCTCATATCATGAGGGTTAGAATTAGCATATTCAATCATACCACCATGCCAAGGTTGCACATGATTAAGATATAACAAAGCATCATAATGATCAATAAGGGTGTATTACCCACAAAGTAAGATCTACTTGGTCATTCATGAGATTTTTATAAAAGGGGTATACTAGAGGAACCATGGTAATCATTGAACCACTCATGAAGGATCACATAGATTCCAAGTCTCATTATGCTCATAAACCCACTATAGCACTCATATTTGTTGGAGATACTTACCTTACACAACTTTGCCTCTCAAGTAGATTAAAAATCTGTAAGAAAGACTTTCGTCATAGGAATGAGTTCGAACACCCTAACCCATGGTTGGCCTGTCTTCTTGCCCAAGAACCAAGTGATGTAGAGAAGAATCTCAATAATTTAAATGATCACTGGGATCAAATGGGTAGAGTATCCATGGACATAGGTTTAGGAAACACTTCTTTCCCTAAAGATTACCACCAATACAATCATTTATACCCTTTATACTAGCATGATAATCAACAAAGACAATAAGAGGATCATTCCTATTAAATCGACCAACAACATCAACATCACAATTCACTTGAGGTCCCTTAAACACTTCACAAACATTCCCAAGTGATGGTCTAGGTTCACACAAAAGTCGTTCCTTATGACTTCCACAAGAAAATGTACTATCACTAATCTCAATGGCCTCAACACTAGGTGGACGCAAATAACTCTTACTAGAAGAGTTTATTTTTTCATCATAAGAATAAACTAGTATTTCAACAATTTCAAGTTTTAAATTATCATCATGAAATAAGGAGACATTAGGCTCACTTAAACATAAACTACCTTTCAGACTTAGTTCGCTACTAGATTCATTTACTAGAGTGAAAGAGTTAGTTTGACTACTTTGAAGTTAATTTGGAGCATGTACTCTCAAGGAAACTCGGGAATTTGGTGGACTGTATAGGACGGAGTAAGGGGAGTGTAGGCGATCTATTATTTTATCCATCCTTCTTTAGAGTGAACTTTCCTTTATTTCCAATCTTTGATTTATATCTTGTTTCACACTCATTATGGCCAGCTATTAAAGATCCCATGTTTATCTCTCATGAAGCTCTTGGTCTACCTTTTTCATATGCCATGGTACCTATATTACAGGAATTATACAAAAAAACAAAACCAACAAACACGGTACAAGTTAAGAAATCAACCTCACAGGCTCTCAAAGTTTCCACATTTAGTTCATCTCTCAATTGGTGTCGCAAGCGTTGATAGATCATTTATAGTCCAATGATGTTGCTTGGTACCAATAGTTTGTTGAGGTAGGAATAGATCCTTGTTTTAAATTGAAAAGAAAACACTCAAAATCAACTAACGTACTGGAATTAAGAAGGTTCAACGAAAACAAAAGAGAAAAGCACACAAGAACGAATAACAAAGAATCGGACTCTAGAACCAATTAATCAACTAATAGACCAATTATTAGTTATTAATTAGTGTTTAAGAATCAAAATTTGAAGTTAAGAATCAATAAATTGAGTTAGATAGATGGAACCTTGCAGAAAGTGTGCTGAAAAAGGTGATCTACACTTGGAATAAGCTGAAGCAGATCGGGAGAGGTCCTAGAGCATATGGGGGCATCCCCAACGCATAAGCTACGGTTTTGGGCTGCCCTTGACCTTCTTTATCAGGTCGGACGCACTTACAAGGTACCTCCTAAGAAAATCAGCAGGAATGCTTGCATAAGGGGCCAAAATAAATGTACTTGTTGTGGTCCCTTTTTGTCCTCTTCTCTTGGAATTTCATTGGATCTTCAAATGTTCTCTTGTACTGACACTTTTTGTTAATCCTTTTTGGATAAAACAACTTTTGATAAAGATTCAACTTGGATATTTGAATCTTCTCAAGAACACCAAGAACAATCATGAAAATTCAAAATGTATATCTTCATTGTTTTGGCTCGAAATTCCTCAAAATTTTAACCATAGGCTCTTGTCAACATAAGGAACACATTACATGCATCATTAGCCTTCAAAAAATCACCAAAATTTCAAGATTTTCATACCCACTTGTATTTTCTTTAACCTTCAAAACCGTAAAAATGGTGGATTTTTCAAACATCTCCAAATGACACCATATTTTAACCCTAAGATTATTTCAACGTTGGAAACACTTTTTTGACTTCTTCAACTTCAAATTCCAACAAAAAATTTGCAGATCTAATAACCCATTTCCTCAAATTTCAAGACACCAATGGTGTGTTCTTCCAAATGCCCTTCCAAATATACTAAATGACAAAGTTCCAACCTAAATATCACTAGATGAAATAAATCTAGTGTAGAAATAACAAAGAATTAAGAACACAAATTTTTTTTTTTAGGGGTTTTCTTAAAAATGTTTTTGTCACACTTTTTATTTTTATTTTTGCGATAACAAAACTACAGACTAGAAATCTGGAAATGATACTAAGCTCAGCTCTACTACAAAATTATACACGAACAAAGTACGAAATCAAAAACTAAACTATGATACGAATATAAAAACTAAAGATAGAGAAGCAATAAGATAGACACAATGCAAGAATTGAAAGCAAATAAAGGGGGTATCAAACCATAAACCATCAATCAATTAAACCCAACAAAACACCTAAATCTTATGTGGATATCAAGGGAATCATTCCCAATCCAACACATGTTTCTAAACAAAAGATCAACACAAGCTAATCCACACTCGTCTCATAATCTCACAAGTATTCAAATTCTTAATTCAACATAAACTACTTACTAAAATCAAAAGAAGTCTTATTTATAGACTAGGCTAGGTTATTACATCATATGGGCCCAAGAGTGACCTATTTAGGACACACAAACACATAAAAGCCCATTAGGCACTTGCTTGATCTTATGTTGTAGACATGGGGAACATTCCAAGGGTGTAGTGGACTATTTTGACCAACTCTAGTGGATCTAGAGTGGGTTGGGAACACCTCCAAAGAGGATGGGGTGCATCTCCTTGTTTGGGGGATTTCTAGCCCCGTTTGGTCTTCCATTGGCCTCTCTAACGTCCCTTGACTCTCCTTGGTCATCATAATTATCCAATGGATGCCTTTTGATAGCCTGAAAGAGGTATTCAAGTGTTATTTGAACCGTAAGCATCATCGCTTTCAACCTAGAGGCCATTTGGCTTGTATCAGTAATGGACTACCCAAAGTGATAAGGCATAGAATGCGAAAAAGATGTAATAACTGCTCAAAGATATAATATAGTTCCAAAACATTGTGGTATCACAACAAAAGCTTCTACAGAATAAGATTTCAAAGTGAAAAACAAATGAATAAACTAATACAACCCATCACTGAAGACAACATAGAGACTAGTCTAGTACATGAGAGGGAGGTAAGTAATACTCCAAATGTCAGAGGCTCACTCGAAGTCTTCGAACCATGGTATTAAAGCAGAAGTGTAGTATGAGAACCAAACACATTGTACTCAGTTGGAAATGGCAGACTGAGTTCAAAAGACAAAGAAGATATACATAATATATAAATAGAATTAAAACTACAACCAAATGTCCAGCAACAACACAAGACAACCACTAAGAGAATGATAAACTATCCTATTCATGTCTAAGAGACTAATATATCAATGCCAAGGGATTAGTAAGAATGCACTATTATGTTCTAGACATACTTATAAATCTCAACCATATACCTTATATCACTGGCTAATATGCAAGTAAGAGCAGAAAGAAGATACATATAAATATATAAGGCCAAGGAATTAGAATATAATACTAGTAAATAAAGGATGGATATATGGTAACACAATAGCTACATATAGATAAAGATGCACACATATATATAATTATGTTACCAAGGTCTACTAGTGGTACAACCTAGATCATCATGCTAGATATTGAAGACCTCCTAACCATATTGGAGCTAGTTCTAGAATACTTAGGGTATTAATGCATATATCAAATTTTCAAATGATCATGCATAATAATGAAATAGAAAGATAGAAGACCCAGAATCATACCTCGAATATTAAAACAAGATCAATAACAAATCTGCAGAAACTATCTAGAATAATGATATTCTCAATATAAATAATAGCAAGAGTAACCGGCTAGTCCGGACAACCAAATACCTAATTGAGCCTATCACGTACCCCCACCGCCCCTGGATTAAAAGGTTCAATCAGCATATAATATACCACAAGGAATAGTAATCACCCATACCTATGCAACCCCCATATGTGTTGAGAGATATAGGTGCATATTGGTGATAGGTAATGCGCATGCACGAATGAATGCACAGTATATAATCATTATCACAAACATCCCCCATAATTTAATCGGTCATAATGAATAACCAATACGCAAAGTGAACTGGTCATTATATATAATTAATACCAATAATTTAACATTTCATAATATATAATCAATACCTGAAATTAAACCGGTCACAATATATAATCAATACCTAGAGTTGAATCAATCATAATATATAATTGATGCCCTCAAAATCATAAATCATAATCAATCTCTTTAATACACATACATATAATGCCAATCTTAAAATCTGTTATCGATTTTACCCAAAATTTAGATCATCAATACAACATCTTACTTCGTTCCATAATGGAGAGATATGTGTTTAGATATGATAGTTGCAAAGTCTTATGACGTGTCTAAAAGAGTTTATATCCATAAGTATGTTGTCTGGTGCGATCTTCAGGACTAAATCATTATAAAAGTGTAGAAAAGGTCAAAATTTCTCACAACCAGAGTAATTAGTAGTATTAAATTATCAATCAGGATTTGTTTAAATAGCATCTTTTCAAACATCATTTGTAATCTCTTTTACATATAAGTTATTTATTGAGACAATAGTTAATATTATGAAGAAATGCATTTTAAGGTAGAAAGTAGGTTTTGCCCACACTTAGTGACAACAATAATTAGATCATAATATAATTTGAATCGAATCAATCATCGATGCAGAGGTCATGAATGTATCGTATCTATACATGCTATTATAAGTATTCAAACAATAAAACCATAAGAATTAATATATCAATAAACTATAATCACATCATTTACAAGGATAAACACTTCTCGAATGGTCAACTGATATCATAACACAACCTTCGGCCTAATAATTTGTCTGGAACAATTATAACTTCATAACCACATCCTTTGGCCCACATACATATTTGGAACCCATGTCAGTAAATTTATTAGTCATCTTATTTTAAATAAGCCATAGCATATTTGTGAGGCATAAAATATCGATAAGCATGTCCTGTCTACAACCCATTTAACATAATCTGGGAAAAACAATCAACATTCATCAAGTCATGAAGAAACCTTATACTAAAGGTCCAATAGTCTCTACCATGTCTAATATACACAACTAAGTCCACAAGGGGGAACACAAGACTTAGCCTAAGGTGGGCTGGAAGATCCTACATCTAATCCTCAACATTCCTATTTAGGCAATTTATACCCCAAACTAGGCCAAGGTATTTAGTTTAACTTCTAGATTTAAAGTAATCCATGATCAATCCTAAGATACGAATTTTTCCTAGAAACATGGGCATTTATGTCAATTCCTCCTAAATTAAGGTTTCAAGATCACCACAATATCCCATAGGGTTTAATATAATAACAAAGCTTCTAATGCTTAAACCACATCCCAAACTTAACATCATATCATATCCATTCAACAAATTAGTTCAATCTAGGCAGAAGGTAATAGGTTCTAAAAGTGCAATAAGCATTTCTCGTAATGGGTGAAAAACCGTCAACTAATCCCCCAACTTCCATAACCAAGACCAGGCCATTCTACAAATAATCAATCTTAACATTCCCACACATATTTAATATATAAAACACATCATATTATGAAGAGTAGAATACAGAATCCTACCTCAAAGACAAACCGCAAATCCTTAAATCATTCACTTAATGTTCATCTTCACTTTACAATCCCAAAATGCCATCACATTATCAATAGCATAATCTACTCATAAATACAAAAATAATGATACACATATTGCACAATTGTGCTTCTAATAAAAAACAACACCAAAAATCCTAAGAGGGTTCCACTTATGGGAATCATGTTTTCAAGGTCAACCCAGTGTTCATACATGATCAAAGAATCATAACCCTCGAGAAATAGGTGAAAATTAATCTAATTTGAGGCTAAAATTAAGCCCACAAGCTAATTGGTGTTTTTGGTCAAGAACAAAGATTTTCACAAAGAAAGGGATGAAACTTACCTTAGATCAAAATATATTCACGATAATAAATGTTAATTACCTTAGATCAAAAACTCCTAAGTCACCCCCAAGATTCAATTTTAAGTTTGCACACTCTTTTAGGGTTCTTGGCTCTCAAGGATGAGAAATAATTCGCCAAAATAGGGCATTCCATGTAATCAAGTATTCTAATTGCACACCCAGGTGTGCAATCACAATACTTAGATGCAGAAGAAGGCATGGCAATCGCTATCCTCCCTTGTGAGCTTTCAGTACTTGTTGCATGCACAACTGACAACTGAAACTTGGAAAATTTCAAAGTTTTTGGAAATGCCTCAGGACTCATTCCAAATCCTAAATACATAAAAAAAACTATGCAACCACACTAAATTCGACGTTCCATACGCCTAGAGTTGAATTTTCCATCTAAGATCATTTCGACCATATGCGGATACCACACCCATATTTCTAATTTTGCTACTTTCTCACCAATAGGTCTAAATGAGCTTGGGTGTATTAGGACCCGAACCAATGGTATACCTAGCCTAAAAGTAGTATTCCAATGTTGCTGATGAATTCAGAAGTTTCATAATAGATCATTCTACTAATGTCTTTGGCCGATGGCCATTTTGAAATAGTGAAGACTTCTAAATAAGAAACTGGCTCTATAAAACCAAATAAATTGCCCGATAAACAAGTTGTCAGTCCCAGCAAGTCATAAATGACTTGGTGAAGCTATGGGAAAGTTCTAATAGTGAAAATAAGATGAAATATGAAAAATGACAACAAGGGTCATTATAATAACCAGTATAAAATGGACTTTCATCTCCAAATGTTAATAGATAGAAGGATTTCAATAGATCTAAAGGAAGAGGTATTGAGCCCGTATACTCCAAGCATGATATTCTAGATAACCACCCCGAAGAGAGAACATTTCCAAGGGATTTTGCCACAAGTATCCAATTTTAAACCAGTTTTACACTTCACTTCCAAGGATCCAAAACTTAATTTCAACCTCTCATAGGCATCCAATTGAACCAAAAAAGGTTGATGCATGCAAATCTGAATGACAACACGCTGATATAATCTCAAAACCAACACAATCAATCCAAGGCTTATCAAAGAAAAAACCAAATCAAGATATAAGTCATACAACCGACTCCAAATCAAAAGATGACCTTCTTTTACTAATCAATACTTGCCATCTACTCCAAACAAGAAGAAAAATCACCTGAGTCCTATCCGCGCAATCTCATCATAGAGAACACACAGAACTGAAGATGGTCCGCCAAAGGTCAATACGACAAAAATGAGAATAAGCTTATAATACGCTATCTAGGTACACAAATGGAGTTAACCAAGAAATACAAAATATGTCAATGTTGTAACTATATAGATGGAAACAAAGACTGAAACCCCGCAGATCTAGGTATAACTACTCATCACTAAATGATCCACTCCAGTATGGCTCATCAACAGAGTATAAAACCACACTGAACCTAAATCATAAATACTACTCCCATCGAGTACAACATCTGAAAATCTCAGTACCAATGCCAAAAACCCAAAAATAAACAAAGCGACTCAGGGACAATCATAGGAAAGACTACCAGTCTCACACTTTCTAACACCACTTTTGACAAAAATCACATCACGACAAACACGAAACATCAAACTACACACTAAAAACTAAGGCAAACCATCATTACAAGATGAATAAAACAAATCTAAAAAATGAATCCAGGATATCTCAATTTGAAAATCCAACCACTATATGAGTTAAACACAAGAAAAAAAGGGACCCAAAATTAGTTAAGATCAAAGAAGAGATGTATAGAAAGGGATATCCAAAGAGACAACCTTTACAGATATGAACCAAGAATAAGAGTCTCAAACTCAAAATAGGAAATAGAACTAAATTGCCATATCTGGAACTATTAAAAAACCATTGAAGGTCAACTTACTTTTGATATCACAATAAATTCCCAAATTAATATAACACCGTGAACCAAAAGGGAACATAATAAACCTCACCTTTCTATAGGAATGAAAATATCATATCGGGCTATAGTTCATCATACCACCTAATAAAATTAAAAAGAAAAGCAATTCTTTCTAGATACGACTAGTCTATATAGATACCCAACGAGGTTCAATTACTTTAAGTAATAATATTAAATAATATTCATAACCTCAAGCAATAATAGAAATAGCAATAGCAATATCGACATCGATATAATTAATGGCGGCACCAAAATGAATATCAATATCATGTACCACATAAGGTCCATAATAAGTATAATGTGGCAATATAAATGGGACTCAAACAAAAATATTACACTCATAGGGAGAAAATATCGATATAGATCAACCAAAACACTAAAAAAGAAAGAAACCATGGAAGTAGTGTTATAATTATCAACTCAATAACAAGAAACATGATATTCAATATGAACTCATCAAGGCATTTAATAGTCAATGGGTACAAAGATCCCAATACACATAATAAAAAAGAAAATGCACGGAAATAAAGGTACACTAATCATGGTGAAATTCACAACCACATGACTAACGTATCTAACAGACAGTAAATATGCCAATCTGACTGTCTAAAATATCAACTGAGGTGCAAAGCACATTATCTCAAATTGAAAGTGCCACAATGTTATGAGGCTAAATCTGAATGAGCTAAACAACTAATAATCCCGCGCCATCACCAACACAAACTCTTGGAATACCGTAAGGTGCCACATACTTTGATCAAGAATCATCACCACGACTAACCTAAGAGCCACTCATAGTGTGAAATGCTACCTACTAGAGTTTATTGGCCGCAAGTGAAGCTGAATTCTATTGGAAGCATCTTTAATCTCGAATGAAATAGCAATAGCAAAATACTAATGCCATGGCCTCTTGCTGCCACCTCCATAAGTCTCAATACATACTCTTTCTGTGGTTCTCAAATTACCAACAACCTTAGAAAAGGAGGACCTAGCTTCTATCAAGTGCACAAATGGAGTGGTAATGCAAATTCTTTAATAAATCCATGTACCAGGTCCTGGTTAAAGGGATATAGCATTGGATAAAGTCCGTCTCACTCAAGAAATTAAATATCATATTCAGAAACTGGTAAGAAACCATGATAAACATAAATAAACCTAACTTTATCCTACAAATTACTCGATGAACTGGATTCTATACCTAACTATAAGGGGTGTACAATAGACTTGAGATTCCAAATGCTAAACTTTAAAGGCCTAAAGTAGTCAAGAGTTTTACTGGAGACCAAGCTATCCCCAAATAATTTAACTAATATTGAAGATCTGTGATATCTATTTTTGGTTCTGTAGTCTGGTGCTATATCAAAGCTCTTAAAACATGTATCAAAGTCTTATCAACATCTATAGATCATCTCACATAGTCCACTTGGGATAGAATAGAGTCAACGAATGTGCTTGAGTCTCATAGCAATACTGCAACATAACAAGGAATCAAGAAATGAATTTCCTAAGAATGACCCTGTAGCCTCCTGATAATAGGTTACAGACGCCTTTACACCAATCCGCAGGACTTTTCAAAATAATTAGATATTGGACTAGTACACTAGTAAAACCTAGTCTATGATACAAATTATAATTTCCCAATTTCTCATGTCATTATGGTGCCTATGATAACCTACCAATAGGCAAGTCAAACCCATAGTCCGGAACAACTAGTAATGGACTACCTAAAGGGATAAAGAAAAGAATGCAAAAGAAATATAATAACATATCAGATACATAGTTTAGAGAAAAAACCTTGAGGTATCAGTACAAGAGTTTCTATATGATAAAATTTTAAAGTAAAGTTCAAATGAATACATTGATACAACCCATCTATAAATATAACATAGAGACTAGTCTAGTACATAAAAGAGAGGTAAGCTATACACCGAACATCAAGAGCTCGCTCTATGTCTCTGACCCATGTCTTCTCAACATAAGACACACATAAACGGTGATAATATTTACTATGATATTAAGGCTACAAAAGTGTACTATGAGTACCAAACACATGGTACTCAATAGGAAATAGTCGATTGATAACGCTCAAATTACACTCTTGAATGGGTGTAAGCGATTATTGTTAATATATAACCCAACTAGTTTGGGGTCGAATCCCACAGGGAATATGGTGTTAATTAAGTTGTATACAGATTAGTTGACTTTTAATCATTCATTTTCGTAAAATAAGTAGGGGGAATTTGATTCAGTTCACAAATTAAAGGTTTCAGTTTAACAAGATGAGATATGTGTAGTAGTATTCAAATTCAGAGAAATAGCAAGCTAGGGTTATGTCCACATTGTAGTTTTCAATACTTTCTAACTATGGGCTTTACGAATTCATACATGCATCGTGCTTACATAGAAATGTATTATATTTAATAACATAATCCTAGTGTTTCTGCACCATCAAGGACTAATTCACTTTAGTTCTCTCGAATCAAAAGCGTTCACCAAAAACAATACGAAATCTCCAAGTAGTTAATCCCGCTAAGGCATTAACTTATGAAATAGGGATTGGTAATCCTATTTTCTTGTCACTACTCTTTTTTCCGAACATTAACCTTTATTTCAAATAAGTTGTGTTTTAAGGCATATCTCTATGTTTGCAACCACGAGAATTCAAGATAAGCGAAGAGAGTATGATGTAAACAAATCAAAGCATAATGAATTAAAAAACCAAAGTGATAGATTGTATGCTACAAGGCTTCCATAACCCTAACTAATAAACTTAGCTACTCATGAATAAAATGAAAAGCATCATAAATATATTCATCATACCAAAAACTAGAAGACGATCTTGGTGTACGAATAGTGAAAATAACAGAGAAAATATTTTTCTCTCTCCCCAAGCTAAGACACCACTCTCCTCTCTCAAAATAATACAGAATAATGAATAATGACTAAAAATTCAGCATTAAGCGTTTTAATAATCTTTTCTCTAATAATTTCCTTCTAAGTCCCTGAACTAATTATAAATGATGAACTAGTCTTGGACATAGTTTCTAGGCGCCACATTTGATCCAGACTACTACTCTCTCTTGTGTCATAAGCCATCCACATTCCATAGTCCCATTATGTCTTCATCTACTTCATTAATACCTGAAATCATGCTAATCACATCGGTTAGCTCAATTACATAGAAGTAGAGTAAAAACATAAGAAACTAGGCACTTTGTTCTCTAAACTTAGCTAAAATATGGATAAGTTATGGTGCTTAGGCATATAAATACACCCAAGAGAACCACCCCACACTTAAAGCTTTGTTCATCCTCGAACAACATATCTATTTATGTATACTACACAATCCTTAGCACCCACAGAGGAAGACAAGATGTTCAAATAGGCTCACACAATAATTATGAGCAAGAAGTAGATTCAGGAATCATCACTAGAGACAACCTACCCTCAAGAATAGACTCATTAAGTTGGAAATTTTATGCAGACCATTTAAGCAAAGAAATCATATAAATTACCAAACTTTCATCAACCATGTTCCCTAACAACAAGAAAGTTACCCATAATCACTCATAATTATGCAATTTTCTAACAAAATGGGTACAAGAATCAAGTTTCCCTCACTCTCACAAAAAATTCTCAAATTACAATTGATGACCATAAGCTTGCCCATAGTGTAATACTTCACTAATATCAGAATTCTAAGATTAGGATCAAATAGGTCTTTTACGGGTTGTAATGCAGGCTAAAGGATGGGTAGGAACTATTTTCGCTAGAAATAGTGACTATCTTCCCTAAGCTCTTTAATATACTACATTATGCAATTAATACCAATCTCTAACAACCAATTTCCACTTCTACTATCTTCACAGATTTACCTTTCACCCCAACTCGTTAAGCTCAATTAATAACACTATGGTGGGAGTATGCAACCCTTTCAAATGTTTTTTTTTCACACCCTTTTCAAATTATGCACCCCTTTACTATCCACCCTCAACTAAAGCAATTTACCTTATTTGAGGTGCACAATGTCCAAGAAGGACCAGGGCCAAAACAAGTTCATTGTAACACGTCCGGGATAAAATTTAGAACTTTTTTAACAATTTTCCCTACTCCCAACCACATAAATTTGACACGCCAATAACTAGACTTTGGGGCATCAATTTCACTTTTTTTCTCTTATTGTCAAACTCTTAACTCAAATTGATTTTACATTAAAGTGCTTATGAGTTTTTGGATCAAATTATGGTCTGTTAAAGAATGGATTAGGCTACATATGATGCTAACAAAATAACAAGATAAAGGCTCAATGGGGCTAGCTAAGATAATGTACAAAGGTAGGTCAAAAGAAGGTATGAACAATGGCTATCAAAGAAATGCCTAAATCATCTCCTAAACTCACAATCTTTATTTATCTTTGCACACACACCTGACAAGCTCTAGCATCAGTTTCAATAAGGAATATACAACAGTCTTATTGTAATACCCCGCATGTTTCTAAGCTAGGAGATGAACCATTTTTCCTACATATGAAATCTCCTATCCTGTGATTCATACTTGAGTACATGACTTACAATGATTATCCTAGTTAAAATATAGATTATGATGCATTAATCATGTTCATATGAGTCACTTAAGGTAATACAAGCTAAGAGTTTTTGAATCCATCAAGTTTTAGTGTTCGATTTTGTAAGGGTCATATTTTAACGAGTATAACTCAATGTTAATATGGTATTTCTGCATATTTCTACCCAGAAAATTATAGATAATCGAATTAGCTTTCCAACGATATCAATTTCATCAAAATCCGACACCCGAGCTAGGAGTTATGGCTTTGCAAAGTAGAGTGTGTCACCTAACCAATCTCACATGGCCACTGGAAAGCATATGCGATAGCATATGCACCGTCTATGTAAATTTAGGCAATAGCATATGTGGATCCTATGTAGATATAGGAGATATCATATACGGCGCCTATGTAAATTTAGGCGATATCATATGCGGCGCCTATGTAAATATATGCGATATCATATGCGGCGCATATCTTATGGTTTTAAGTGACTTAAACACTCTATTTTGAGTTATTTTGAGGTAATTAAGTCTTTTAACACTCCTTACGTGTCCCTAAAATTAACCTTATGAAATATATAGCTCCTAATTTCATTAGAACCCTACTAACATTTTAAGTTCATCATCCAAGAGCACTAAAAGAGAAAAAACAACTAGGGTTGCATAATTAAGCTTGAAGATCCAATTTCAAGGAAATTCCTCCGTAAATCATCAAGAATATTCCTTCTAAGGTATGCATGAGTTGATTCATGGACTCCTTTCATCCATGAAGCTCAAGAACCACCTTCTAAAATTATGTATTATGATGTTTATGTTATTGGTGGTTGATGTTCACGTGGTTGGAGTTTGATGATGCCTAAGATGAGATCTTTGTATGTTTTGTGTGAGGATATGGTGGTATTTAATGTTTAAATATGTGAAATTGGTGGTTGAATATTTGTAATCTTGATGAATCCACCTATGCCTAAGATGTGCATGTAAGGCATTTGTGAAAATACCTAAGGGAATAGAAATCATGCTTTTATGACATAATATGTCCTAAATGACTATTCCATGTTCTAAGTTTATGTTCAACGTGATCCCCATGCTATTGTCTTGAATTGAAGATGTTGTATGAGATGCTCATGATATTGTTGTGATATGGAATGACCATGTTATTGAAGCCATGCAAGTATATACATGTTGTGTGCATTCCCGATCATGTGATAGTTTGTTGAGAATCATTCTTATTATGAAATCCTTACTTATGATATTGTGAATTGTGGACTCTACTCTTATGATCAAGTCAGTCATGTGTGTCAGTTTCCTTCCATCGAGTCCTGGGGGTACTTGTACCCGAAAACTATAGTTGTGTGCCTAGAGATTGTATCATGTTTCAAGACATCCTCAGTCAAGCTATGCTCCATAGATTTCAGTTAGTCACGTGACTCTAAAAAAAACTCAGAAATCTCAGTTGTTCAGTAGTCCCAGTAGTTTCAGTACTCTCAGTCAGACCTCAGATCTTAAGTAGCTTTTCCATCAGTCAATGGAACTCAGCGAATTTAGCTTAGTTCAGCTAAGAAAATATTATCAGCTCAGTTAATCAGTTCAGTTCAGTTAGTCAGTTCAGCACAGTTAATATTTTTAGAGTCTTTCATTTGGGAGTAGGGACTATCACCGAGCGAGTGCAGGGATGGCAATTTTTCCCGTTATAAAGGTAGAGCCATTAGCAGCAATCCCTGTACTCTAGAACTGCATAGATAACGCAGGATAGGAGTCACCCATCAGATTAAGGCTATACTTGACTATTAGATTGCCTTAGGCTTGATTTCCTGTTCAGGGTCACCCGTCAGAGAGGGTTGACCATAGTACAGGTCTCTACCCATGGCACGGTATTGACACCCTTCTAATCAGGGCAAAGATTGGACCCCACCAGTACAGTATCAGGGCATGTCGATTAGTTTACTACCTCCCACAGTCATAGTTACAGTTACAGTTTCAGTATCAGTCTTCAGAGTAGAAATCAGGAATCAGGACTGTCAGATACAGTCATCGATCTCAGTAAGGAACTCAGATAGTTCCATTGATTCCTAGACCATCCTGTTAGATAGTCTTGGTCCCATATTCATATGCTTATTATTATATCTAGAGGTCACCTGGCAGACAAGCTTGATCTCAATTTCAGATTCAGTCGAGTATTCTCATTATCAGTTTTAGAGATCACTCGTTAGCTAGGACTGATCTCAGACTTAGATGTTCAGATACAGTTTGGAACTCAGATAGTTTTCCCCAGAATTAGGACTGTTAGATAGAGTCATCCATGTTATCAGTCATTCAGTATCTCAGTATCACGAAACTCATGTTGTTAGAGTTCAAACTCAAGTAGTCAGTATCTCCATGAATTCAGTAGAAGTTACATATGTATGTATGTATGTATTCTCACATTCATATTATTCATCATGTTCATGCATATAAAACCCATGCATTTAGCCTACCCCCACGTATACTCAGTACTTTAGTTGTACTAACGTATTTGCGCTATGGTGCTTTCTTTTTATGTTACACCATAGGTTCTGAGGTGCAGATTCTAGATCAGCAGTAGCAGTTTAGTAAGCAGTGAGTTCTCATCTTTCGAGGACATGATCGTTGCATTTATTATTCCAGTATTTTAGTTTATTTTCAATTTAGGGAGTTAGTTGGAGACATGTTCCTTCAACTCCTTATTCAGACAGTTTAGAGGCTTTCAAACGATTATAGATTTTTCAGATTTAGACTTTAGTATTTTCAGTTTTTTTTGGTACTGTGATACCACCTTATTTCAGATATTTTATAATTCAAGATTGAACCTTATGCCCTCTGTGTTCGTGTTTCCGCAGTTTATATGTATATTATGCAGTTATAGGTACAGATATTAGTCATGGGTTAGCTTGTGGTCCTTCGGGGTCATGAGCATCGTGTAGCATTCTGGTTCAGAAAATCAAAGAGTTACAAACTTTGTATCAGAGCCTAAGGTTCAATAGAATCCTAGGAAGTCTGAAAGCCGCATCTAGTAGTTTCTTGTACATGGGTATGTTGCACGCCATATTTATGTACAGGAGGTTATAAGATGTTTTAGGAATAGTTTCCCTTCTTTCTGTACTCATATCGTGCCAGTGAGCAAAAGCTCAAGTTGAACTCTCAGTTTAATCCTTGTTCCTCTTCTGTTTGCAGAACATGCCTCCTAAGAAGAGAACAGGGAATCAGTTAGCCCCGCAGCCCACAGATCCTTTGAATGATAATGTGTCACATGCATCATTTCGGGCAGCTTTTCAGGCACTAGCCTAGGCTATGACCACTAGTGTTCAGGGCAACCGACAGACTGCAGCCCCACCCCAGCAAGATGGGGATTCAGCTGCATCCAGAATCATAAATTTTTTGAGAATGAACCCTCCAGAATTCTTTGGGTCACTAGCAGGTGAGGACCCACAGCTGTATCTAGAAGAGGTAAAAAATATCACCCAAATCATGCATGTGTCAGAGAAGGAGAGTGTGGAATTAGTGTCCTATTGGCTAACAGATATTGCTCATGATTGGGTAGTATTGTGTAAGAAGACTAGAGGGGAAGATGCAACTCCCATGACTTGGCAGATATTTAAGGATGCCTTCTTAGATAAGTTTTTCCCGTTAGAGATGAGAAAATCAAAGGTAGAAGAGTTTATGAACCTAAGACAAGTCTCCATGACAGTGAAGGAGTATTGTCTTAAGTTCAACCAGTTAGCTAAGTATGCTCCTGACTTGATAGCTGACCCCAGAGCGAGTATGAGTAAGTTTGTGACTGGTGTGTCTGGGTTAGTATTGAAAGAGTGTAGAATAGTTATGCTCAATAGGGACATGGACCTTGCTAGGTTAATGATACATGCTCAGCAGATAAAGAAAGATAAGTCTAAGTAGAGGGAGAGATCTAATAAGAGATTCAGAACAGGTAGTTACAGCTTTTCTCTGGCTGGGTCACAAGGTGGTAATCGTTCTCACCATAGTCAGAAAAATTCATCCCCTGTTCCATCTTCATCTAGTGTGCCCACACCTAACTTTGGAGATGTTAGTCATGGTGGGGCGCCAGGATCCAAAGACCAGAGTAGTGTTAGAAGTGAGCATACTTATCCTCTTTGTAGAGTGTGTGGCAAGAATCATCTAGGTGCATGCAGAGCTAATAGTCGGGTATGTTTTGGGTGCGGTAAGCCAGGCCACAGAATGCGGGAGTGTAGAGTGTTAGCTCAGAAAGGTAGAGATTCGCTTGAGCAGGCCGCAAATCCCAGCACCAATAGTGGTCAGCGTCAGAATCGACTCTATTCACTCCAGTCTCACCATGATCCAGAAAGTTTCCCAAACCTAGATTCGGGTATGTTACAAGTTTTTCATGATCATTGTATGCATTGTTAGATATTTTACGCTCGTTTGAGCTTATGTTTCCACATGAGTTAGTCAGTAACATTAGCAGGTCTATTTCAATTCATGAATCATGCATTAGTCTTATCTCTCCAATGTTTAGTTATAATCTAGTTCGTAGATGCCCTGTGCATCACCCCAGTATCTCAGCAAGGTAAACATTCCTAGAGGGACATAGTGTCCCAAGGGGGAGATACCCAACCTTTTATTGATGCTTTCATGTTCCCGTTATAAATTAGTTATCAAGTTCCATGGAAAAATTAGTCAAGCTTTCAAGAGTCAGCTCATTCAGATATTCAGGCATTAGATATACGTGTGCAATAGAGAAAGTACTATTTATCAGTAACTTCACTCATACATTTACATATCATGTCAGTCATGTAATCATGCATCAGGTATGCATGGATTTAGCCTTTCAGTTGTGCATCAGATATGCATTCTCATTTTGAGAAAACTCACTTTATTAGAATCCTCAGTCTTATATTTATGAATAAGTTTCCCATGCATCAGATATGCATGTTCAGTATATTGAGCTCAGCTTTCAGTCATGAACCCATGTTTCAGTAGTGTATGTATTGTACTTACTTCATCTTATTATCTCTCCCGCCTCAGTTGATTTCCATTCGAGAACGAATGTTCCCAAGGGGGAGAATTGTAATACCCCGCACGTTTCTAAGCTAGAAGACAAACCATTTTTCCTACATATGAAATCTCTTATCCTGTGATTCATACTTGAGTACATGACTTACAATGAGTATCCTAGAAATAACATAGATTATAATGTGTTAAGCATGTTCATATGAGTCACTTAAGGTAGTACAAGCTAAGAGTTTTTGAATCCATCAAGTTTTAGTGTTCGATTTTGTAAGGGTCATATTTGAACGAGTATAACTCGATTTTAATGTGGTATTTCTTCATATTTCTACCTAACAAATTATAGATAATCAAATTATTTTTCCAACAATACCAATTTCATCAAAATACGACACCCGAGCTAGGAGTTATGGCTTTGTGAAGTAGAGTGCGTCGCCTAACCAATCGCACATGGCCACTGGAAAGCATATGCGATAGCATATGCGGCGCCTATGTAAATATAGGCGATAGCATATGCAGTGCCTATGTTGATATAGGTTATATAATATGAGGCGCCTATGTAAATTTAGGCGATATAATATGCGGCGCCTATGTAAATATATGCAATATCATATGCGGCCCATATCTTACGGTTTCAAGTGAATTAAATACTCCGTTTTGAGTTATTTTGAGGGTAATTAAGTATTTTAACACTCCTTACATGTACCTAAACTTAATCCTACGAAATATATAGCTCCTAATTACATTACAACCCTACTAACATTTTAAGTTCATCATCCAAGAGCACTAAAAGAGAAAAAACAACTAGGGTTGCATAAGTAAGCTTGAAGATCCAATTTCGAGGAAATTCCTCCATCAATCATCAAGAATCTTCCTTCTAAGGTATGCGTGAGATGATTTATGGACTCCTTTTGTCTATGAAGCTCAAGAACCACCTTCTAAAATTATGTATTATGATGTTTATGTTGTTGGTAGTTGATGTTCGTGTGGTTGGAGTTTGATGATGCCTAAGATGGGATCTTTGTATGTTTTTTATGAGGATATGGTGGTATTTAATGTATAAATATATGAAATTGGTGGTTGAATATTTGTAATCTTGATGAATCCACCTATGCCTAAGATGTGCATGTAAGGTGTTTGTGAAAATACCTAGGGGAATAGAAATCATGCTTTTATGACATAATAAGTCCTAAATGACTATTCCATGTTCTAAGTTTATGTTCAACGTGATCCCCATGCTATTGTCTTTAATTGAAGATGTTATATGAGATGCTCATGATATTGTTGTGATATGAAATGACCATGTTATTGAAGTCATGCAAGTATATATATGTTGTGTGCATTCCCGATCATGTGATAGTTTGTTGAGAATCATTCTTTTTATGAAATCCTTACTTATGATATTGTGAATTATGGACTCTACTCTTATGATAAAGTTAGTCATCTATGTCAGTTTCCTTCCATCGAGTCCTGGGAGTCATCTATGTCAGTTTCCTTCCATCGAGTCCTGGGGGTGCTTGTACCCGAAAACTATAGTTGTATTCCTAGATCTAGTGTCATGTTTCAAGACATCCTCAGTCAAGCTATGCTCCATAGTTTTCAGTTAGTCATGTGACTCAGAAAAAAAACTCCGAAATCTCAGTAGTTCAGTAGTCCCAGTAGTTTTAGTACTCTCAGTCAAACCTCAGATCTCAAGTAGTTTTTCCGTCAGTCAACTGTGACACCCCAACTTAAGAAGGAGTCCCACATCGACAAAACACAGGAGTGATGTTGGGTATATAAGTGAGAAATCCTTACTCCCTAGTGACGCGTTTTAAAGTCGTACGGTCCTGGGCCCAGAGCGTACAATATCACTAGTGGGTTGGGGAGTGGAAGGGGTATCTCGCTCCTGTGTGGTTTGGGATGCCCATCGCGTCTAGGGCCTCGGGCCGAGTCATGACACAATGGTATCACAGCCGCTCCTATGTCGTACCTATCGATAGGGGCCAGAGTTCAAACTGAGTGTAGGCAAATCCCGGTAAGGCAGGGCAAACCTCAGTCCTGAGTATAGGCGAATCCCATTCGGTAGGGCAAACCTCAGCGAGGACGTTGAGTCCATAAGGGGGGTGTATGTGACACCCCAACTTAGGAAGGAGTCCCACATCGGCAAAACACAGGAGGGATGCTGGGTATATAAGTGAGAAATCCTTACTCCCTAGTGACGCATTTTAAAGTCGTGCGGGCTTGGGCCCAGAGCGGACAATATCACTAGTAGGTTGGGGAGTGGCAGGGGTATCTCGCGCCTGTGTGGTTCGGGATTCCCGTTGCGGCCAGGTCCTCGGGCCTGGTCGTGACATCAACAGAACTCAGCAAATTCAGCTTAGTTCAGCTAAGAAAATATTATCAGCTCAGTTAATCAGTTTATAAATCAGTTCAGTTCAGTTAGTCAGTTCATCGCAGTTAATCTTGTTAGAGTCTTTCAATTGGGAGTAGGGACTAGCACCGAGCGAGTGCAGGGATGGCAGTTTTTCTCGTTATAAAGGAAGAACTGTTAGCAGCAATCCCTATACTCCAGAACTGCGTAGCCAGTGCAAGACAGGAGTCACCCGTCAGATTAAGGCTATACTTGACTATTATATTACCTTAGGCTTGATTTCTTATTCAGGGTCACCCGTTAGAGAGGGTTGACCATAGTAGAGGTCTCTACCCGTGGCACGGTATTGACACCTTTCCAATCAGGGAAAATATTGGACATCACCAGTATAGTATCGGGGCATGTCGGTTAGGTTACTACCTCCCACAGTCACAGTTATAGTTACAGTTTCAGTATCAGTCTTCAGAGTAGAAATCATGAATAAGGACTGTCAGATACAGTCATCGATCTCAATAAGGAACTCAATAGTTCCATTGATTCCTAGACCATCCCGTCATATAGGCTTGGTTCCATATTCAGATGCTTATTATTATATCTAGAGGTCACCCGACAAACAGGCTTGATCTCAATCTCAGATTCAGTCGAGTATTCTCATTATCAGTTTTAGAGATCACTCATTAGGTAGGACTGATCTCAGACTTAGATGTTCATATACAGTTTGGAACTCAGATAGTTTTCCCTAGAATTAGGACTGTTAGATATAGTAATCCATGTTATCAGTCATTTTGTATCTCGGTATCACAAAACTCATGTTATCAGAGTTCAAATTCAAGTAGTCAGTATCTCCACGAGTTCAGTAGCAGTTACATATATATGTATGTATGTATTCTCATGTTCATATTAGTCAGCATGTTCATGCATATAAATCCCATGCATTTAGCCTACCCCTACGTATACTCTGTAATTTAGTTGTACTGATGCATTTGCGTTATGGTACTTTCTTTTTATGTTACACCATAGGTTCTGAGGTGCAGATTCCAGATCAGTAGTAGCAATTCAGTAAGCAGTGAGTCCTCATCTTTTGAGGACATGATCCTTAAATTTATTATTCCAGTATTTCAGTTTATTTTTCAGTTTAGGGAGTTAGTTGGAGACATGTTCCTTCAACTCCTTATTCAGACAGTTTAGAGGCTTTCAGACGATTATAGAGTTTTCAGATTTAGACTTTGGTATTTTTAGTTTTGTTTAGGTACTGTGATGCCATTGTATTTCAGATATTTTATTATTCAGGATTGAACCTTACACCCTCTTTGTTCCTGTTTCCATATTTTATATGTATATTATGCAGTTAAAGGTACAGATATCAGTGATGGGTTATCTTGTGGTCCTTCGGGGTCATGAACACCGTGTAGCGTTCTGGTTCAGAAAAAAGGGCGTTACACTTATACACTCATGGCACATAGTCAACTCAATTAGGAGAATTATAGATTCTCAACCCCACAATTACATTTCAAATAAAACCAACAATCACAACCAGAGTCACAACTAAAGCCTAGGTGTTTCAAACGTAATGATCCATCACATACTTATGTTATAATGTCATGTGATCCACAAGAACAGTTACATGCAATTAAATGACTAATTTTCTCTTCAGACAGTCGCCATCCATCCATTATTGAGAAAAGCACCTAATTATGACTAAATAGAATAAACATCTAACAAGAAACAAAATAAACAAAATAACTAATCCTATCACAGAAGAATGCTAAGGAGAAGGTACTATTTTCTTACAAAACAAGTAGTAATGTAACCATCCACCCCACACCCAATCTCAACACTGTCCCTAGTACAAATATAAAGATAAAGAACCTAGCTAGTAGTACTCCTCATCCACTCATGCCACCTGCACTGAGATCATCATCGGAGCCATTTTTCTTGTGTTCATTATATCATCCATGTCATCCACACATAATGAAACTAATTATAATTAAGATTAAGGTGGTGAAGTGACCACCCCACACTTAATTTGTTAGTATAAACCAATTAAGTGTTATTATCGGGTACTCAAACATCGCCAACATACACTTTGGTATGGTGCACCTACATTATTCGCAATACAATTCACTCACTTCAATTCCCCCAATTTTATTTCAATAAAGCACTTTTTAAATAGAATCATGCCCTACACTTTCAACCATACCAAAATATACAAAACACCATCACTTTCACAACATCACCATGGGAAGAATTTAATTTGTAATCCTTAAGAAATCAATTAACTATAAACTAGAGTCACAATAACTAAGGATTAAGAAAGTAAAACTTACCTTGAATATGGAAGATTAGTGAAGGAAAAATAGAATGGTGAGAGCTCAATATTGTACAGATTAAGGGTGAAATAAGGATGAATTTGGGTATTTAGGGTGTGAAATATATTTAAAGAATGAAAATCTTAGTCGGGTTGACCCAAGTTAAAGTTGGATATTAAGCTGACATTGGAGAGGTGTGTGGCGCACAACTTATCGCACAACATTAAGTGTGTGTCGCATTAGGCATCGCACACTTTAGACAGTGAGAATATGCATTATGGTGTGCAACGCAAATGTTATCGCACAAGTGAAGGTATGCGACACAAAAGTTATCGCAAAAGTTACATTGTGCGGTGCACATGGTATCGCACAGTTGAGGCAGTGAGCATGTGCAGAGTATTGGACGGCGCGCATGTTATCACACACCTTAAAATGTGTGGCGCACATGGTATCGAATAGTTGAGATAGTGAACATGTGCGGAGACTTATACGACGTACAAGTTATCATACACTTTGAGGTGTGTGGCGCATATGTTTTTACACAACTTAAGGTGTGCAACGCACATCATGCCAACCATTTTCGCCTATGTGAAGCAATGTGCTTAGGAAACTTATGAATCATGTTTAGGTGACACCTTTACCATGGTCTGTGCAAACTTTGACGTCATACACCCCATTCTCTGTATAAAGCCTATTGGCCCGATCTAACGCTACCACCACAGACCTCATTGAAAGTCACAAAATAAAGTCGCCCCCCTCCCCAAACTTTTTGGGTCAGATTAACATAAATCGCGGCACGAATCTAACACGAATCATACTTAAGCCTTACACACTTGACCACTCCAACTTACCTGCAATATTCCCATTACTCCTACACTTACCACCGTTGACATGGCTCAATTCCAAACCAAATTTGGTACTAATCTCCTCCTTAGTACTTCATGCATCTACACTTAATCAAAAACAACAAAAATAATTAGAAAAATGGGTTTCATCCCACCAAGAGCCGTAGTTTCGATCGTGGCTCGACTCTTATTTTTGCATTATTGTTTAGCATGATAAAATGAAAATAAAATCATGGGTTGTCTCCCATGCAGTGCCTGATTTAATGTCGTGGCACGACTCGATTATCTTTACTACTCAGACTTCACCAAGATACATTGATGATACCATTTGTACCTCATTTGTTGGATCAATACAATGCTTTATTCCTAGCCCAACCACTTTGAAGTCACTCACATCCTTGCTTGCAAGTTCAACCAAACCATCTATGGTCTCCACAGCAGACCTATCCTTAACTGTTACATCTCTCTCATCTTCGTAGAATACATGAACAATTGAGAATACACTCATCTCTTTTTGTTGTTTCATAGACCGACATACCTCAAAACTAACTTCTTTCTCATTGAGCCTAAATTTCAGCTCATTAAGCTCCATGTCAACTAATACTCTCCCAGTTGCTAAGAATGTCCTACCCAAAATTATGGGTACTTCAAAGTCCATTTCGCAATCAAGAATTACAAAGTTTGCAGGAAATATAAAATCTGCAACTTTTACAAATACATCATGTAGAATCCCAGTAGGCCTTTTTACCGATCTATCCGCCATTAGAAGCCACATATTGGTGGGCGTAGGATCTCCTAAACCCATTTTCTTGAAAACCATTAATGGTATATGATTTATACTTGCCCGAAGATCATAAAGGGCTTTTTTAAACTTTAGCAATCCAATCGTACATGGAACAGTAAATGCTCCCAGATTATATTTCTTCTAGACAATAGATCTTGTAGCAATAGAACTACAATGATGAAGATTGTCTATTGTTTCATAGCTCATAGTCCTTTTCTTCTTCAACAGGTCTTTCATAAACCTAGCATATCCGAGCATCTGTTCTAGTGCTTCAACTAAGGGTACATTCACTGTTAACTGCTTCAACATAGCCATGAATTTGCTGAACTTGCCATTATCTTCTTTATTATTTAATCGTTGCCGAAATGGGGGTGGTGACATTGGGATTTCAGTTGGACCAACTTCTACCTCTTTTTTTATGCCTTTCTCCACATCACTAACATGCTTATGCTTAGGTGGTTTTTCCATTTCTGCACTCTTCTTTTCTAAACCTCCCAACTTCACAGGCACCACTGGATATTCCTAAACTATCTCCCAATCTATTTCTACCTTATCAGTATAAAAAGATGCTCCCAAACCTAGACTAGATAACATCTTACCTCTCCTAGTGTTAATGGTCATAAACGATCCATCAGTCCTTAGATTCTAAATTATATCACTTGGTAGAGTCCCATTCTATCTTTGGTTGAATGTTGTGGATAATTGGCACATCAGCTTCTCCAGTTGTTTAATAGAAATTGAGTGCGAATTTACTAGTTGACTCAAGGAACATATGTCACTTTTCATAGTAGTCACCCCAGAATTGGTCGCTTCAACTCCCTTTGATTGTTTCTCCATCATGTCCTCCATATACATTTTTCCTGAACTGGAGGCAGCATTATCATGGCTTGCAGGAGGTACATACAGTCCACTCCTGTCACTTTTATTCTTCTAATCTCCTTGATAATTCCAACCATGGTTTCCTTGACCACCGATCCGAAAACCCCCCTAGATATGCAAGTAGTTAGCCTCTTCCTCGATGTTTGATTTAGCTCCCTTACTATGGGACCCCACAGCTTTTACCTTTTCTACATTTGCTGATAGCAAATGTTTTTGTGCAAATCCATCTAGATTTTCATGTGAGCCATATCCTAATCATGCTACTCTTCTATCCTATGCTACTCTGTTGATATTACACTAGACTGAGTATTGCTTGCTACCATAGAATCTCTGGTAGGCCAAGCTCTACTTGTCTTAGTTCCACAGCCTCAGTAAAAGTAAGCTCCATAAAAGCTCCTCGTGCAGCATTATCCACTATTGGCTTTGTAAGGGAGTTCAATGCTCTGTAGAATATTTCTATCAAGTGCTCATCAGTCATTTTATGGTTTGGGCATTTAGTCAATTACTTTTTAAATCTCTCCCAAGTCTCATGCAAAGCTTCATTAGCCAATTTCCTAAAGTTGATGATCTCATCCCTCAAATGTAACATTCTGGAGGGCAGAAAGAAGGAAAGCTCCTTTCAATTGCCTCCAGTTTGTTATAGAATCAGGAGTCAGCTCATTCAACCACATAGTTGTTTCTCCAGATAGAGACAGTGAGAACAATCTTAAATGAATAGTATTTTGTCCCACTCCAGGATTATCAAATGACTTACAAATACTAATTAAATTCACCAAATGTAGATTTGGATCATCACCAGGTAATCAACCAAAGAGTCCTTTCAGATTCAGTAGCTGGATCATAGTACTGGTGATGTTGAATTTCACCCCAAGAGCTAGTGGTGGTAGAATGATTTCCCCTGTAGATCCAGTTTAATCTAAATCATCCTCATCATTATCAACATCAAACTGTGCAGCTTGGCGGTTTGGTCTTTCTCTGAATGGATGATTTCGATTTACAGGTGCAACAACCCTTGCTGCACGCCTCCTATTAGCCGGGTCAATTAAATCATCATCTGCCAGGTCTTCTTCATCTAGATTAGGTACCCGACCAGGGTTATCTGTATTTTATAGATTTAATTAAGCATTAGCCAAAGCGAGTAATCTTCCAGCTTCCTGTTGATTAGACATTCTTTCAATGAGATGAGGTTCAGGATTGAAGGGTAATAATGGTTCTCCTGAAATTATGATTCATGGCATAAGCAACAATGAGCCTGTAATGAACAAAAACAACAAATAAACATAAAATCAGGAAACTTGACTAATAGTCAATTAACACACATAAACTCAATCGACAACCGTATTCCCCGGCAACGGTGCCAAAATTTGATAATGCTCAAATTACACTCTTGAAAGGGTGTAAGCGATCGTTGTCAATACATAACCCAACTAGGTTAGGGTCGAATCCCACAGGGAATATTGTGTTAATTAAGTTGTATGCGGATTAGTTGATTTTTAATCGTTCGTTCCCATAAAATAAGTAGGGGGAATTTGATTCAGTTCACAAATTAAAGGTTTCAGTTTAACAAGATGAGATATGTTAAATAGTATTCAAATTCAGAGAAATAGTAAGCTAGGGTTATGTCCACCTTGTAGTTTTCAATACTTTATAACTATGAGCTTTACGAATTCATACATCTATCGTGCTTACAGAGAAATTTATTGTATTTAATAACATAATCCAAGTGTTTCTCAACCATCAAGGACTAATTCACTTTAGTTCTCTCAAATCAAAAGCATTCACCAAAAGCAATACGAAATCTCCAAGTAGTTAATCATGCTAAGGCATTAACTTGTGAAATAGGGGTTGGTAATCCTATTTTTTCTTGTCACTACTCTCTTTTATGAACATCAACCTTTCTTTCGAACAAGTTGCATTTTAAGGCATATCCTCTATGTTTGCAACCACGAGAATTCAAGATAAGCGAAGAGAGTATGATGTAAATAAATCAATGCATAATGAATTCAAAACCCAAAGTGATAGATTGTATGCTACAAGGCTTCCATAACCCAAACTAATAAACTTAGATACTCAAGAATAAAAAAAAATCATCATAAATATATTCATGATACCAAAAACTAGAAGACAATCTTGGTGTACGAATAGTGAAAATAAGAGAGAAAACATTTTTCTCTCTCCCCAGGATAAGCTGCCACTCTCCTCTATCCAAATAATACAGAATAATGAATAATGACTAAAAATTCAGCATTAAGCCTTTTAATAATCTTTTCTCTCATAATTTTCTTCTAAGTCCCTGAACTAATTATAAATGACAAACTAGTCTTGGACATAGTTTCTAGGCGCCACATTTGGTCCAGACTGCTACTCTCTCTTGTGTCATATGACATTCATATTCCATAGTCACATTATGTCTTCATCCACTTCATTAATACCTGAATCATGCTAGTCACATCGGTTAGCTCAATTACATAGAAGTAGAGTAAAAACAAAAGAAACTAGACACTTTGTTCTCTAAACTTAGATAAAATATGGATAAGTTATGGTGCTTAGGCGTATAAATGCACCCAAGATCATCAACTCAGGTCTGAAGTTAAAGTAGATATATAGAATGTATAAAAAAAATAAAAATTACACCTGAATGTCCAACAACCACACAAGATAGCCATTGAGATAATAAGGACTATCTTATTCAAACCCAAGAGACTATCATATCAAGTCTAAGTAAGTAGTTTGAATTCATTATCTTATTCCTACCATATTTAGGAATCTCAACACTATAAAGTATATCATAAGCCAATATGAAAGTAAGAGCGGAAAGAAGATACATATAAGTATACAAAGCAAGGGAATGAGAATATAATCCGAGTAAAATTAGAAAATGATGAATATATAGTAATACCATAGCTACATATATCTCAATATACATATATATATGTACATATAATTATATAACCAAGGTCTACCTATAGTACAACCTAGATCATCAGACTAGTTTCTTAAGATCTCATAATCATAGAAGGAGTTAGTGCTAGAATACTTAGGGTTCTAATCCATTAATCAAATCATCATATGATCATCCATGATAATGAAACTAAAAGATAGAAGAACCAACATAATATCTCGTATCTAGATACCATATCAATAATAGATCTTCTACCTGATTAGACATAATAATGATAATAACAATATAAATAACAACACAAGTAATCGGCTAGTTTGGACCAAATAATACCTTATCGAGCCTATTATGTACCCCCACCACCCTAGTATCAAAAGGTTCAATCAGCATACAATATAACACAAGGCATAGAAATCACCCATACATTTTCAACCCCCTCACCCCATATGGGTTGATAGATATAGGATCATATTTATATTTGCAACCCTCTCACCCCATATGGGCTGATAGATATAGGATCACCCATATATTTGCAACCCCCTCACCTTTTAATCCATAAGTCTATTACTCAGAGTAAACTTTGAGATAAATCATTCTAATAGAGTAAAAAGGGTCGGAATCCCTCGCGACAAGACAAGCTATTATTTTTATTATGAAATTTATTTTAAAGTAGAAAGTGGGTTTTAACCCTTAATTAGTGAGAACAATAATAAGATCATAATCTAATTGGAATCATATCAATTATCAATGAAATGATCATAAATGTACCGAATATATACATTTCATCATCAATATTCAAACAATGGAACCATAAGCATTAATATATCAATAAACTACAACCACATTCTTTATAGGGATAAACACTTTCCAGATGATCAATTCATATCATAACACGACCTTTGGCCCAATAATGCGTACGAACCAATTATAACATTATAATCACAACTTGTGGCCCACATATAGATCTAGAACCCTTAGCAATAATAATATTTAAAAATTATCGCATTTAATATAAGCCATAAAATATTTATAAGCGATAATATATCGATCAGCATCTCATGTCTAAAGGCCATATATCAAATTCTAAGGGAAACCATCCTCATTCATCAAGTCATGAAGCAACCTTGTACTAAAGGTCCAATAGTCTCAACCACTCCTAATGATATGTTCAAACCATGGCATTATGAAATCAACATTACGTGAATTATCTAAAGTACTTATGAACATATAATCTAATGTATGTTTAAGATCCTAAGTATTGGATATTCATAACCCACCAGTAATGACTAAAGCAATAGAACAGGATAATATTAAAGGCTTATCATGGTAGATAATATAATGAATAATTCATAATATTTTAATAACTAATCGTGTTATTAAAGTTCATAATTTGTAGAAACATGGAGTGACAAATCTTATAGTGAAAAATGTATTGATCATTCATACACAAAACAAATTGAAAGAACTGAACAAAGCTCATATTTGACCTGGAACCCAAAAACAAAGTGAAAGGAAATTTTACTTAAGAATGGAGGAAATTTTGAGACTCAATGGGTGGAAGGGAACCAATGATGATACCCTAAAAAACTAAAAGCAAACCCCTTAAGGAAATCTTATTAAATCTTGAACTTTAATTATGAATCCTAGTTTAGCTTTTGAGAGAAGGAATTACTTCTTTCTTTTACGCTAAATGATTTTTGAGTCATAAGAGGTGAGGGTTATTTCTTCCCCTAGAAACTAATGTTTTGAAGGTTTAAATGTCATGGGTTTTTTATTAAAAGGGGTAGAAGTTACTAAGAATCCCTTATTAACAAGGTGCAGGAATTTTTTATCCCGGTCATCGTGGCTCACCCAATGACTCATACCCTCTTGTCACGAGTTGAGTTCTGATTCGTGACTTGGGTCCTAGGTTCTAAGACTTCACTATTAAGGTAACAACTCCCTCTCTTAATGACTCATTAAGTATAACCATGATTTTTTAGGAGTAGTCGTGGTCTAAGTCTCACTGTCTATGTTCCTTTTTATTAAGGTAACGGTCTTCCCTATGAATCATTATCACTAATAACAAGTCGCTAGGTAGAATATTTACCCCTATAGAGTAATTTGGGGGTCCACACTAGTGTGGATATGAGTCCACATGGTGACTCATTACGTATGATAATTATTTATTTGCTGGACTCTTTACCACTGAGTATAATCCCAGGTCACTCACTATCATGGTAATGATTCATTACGACTTGTAATGGAAGTCATTCCCTAAATTGTTAGCATTGGAAGCCTGACTACTCATGGAGAAAATTTCTCTAACTGTTTTTCACGACATAAGATTAGGTTTAGACTTGTGGTATTGGAAAAACGAATTTAATTTTCTATCCTTTGATGGGCTTAGAGTTTTAAATCATAGGGTATTAAAGATTAAATTCCACATTATTGAATGGCTCTAGTTAACCTTATGAAATTAAAGGAAAATTTTAAAGTTCTTTTTGAGAATGGTTTTATAATCCCAAAATATCTACATGGGGTGCTACAGTTTATCACATGCATAAGAGTGTTGATTACCATAAAATATGCATCAATAACAGTCGAATGAACAAAATCACAAATTAGAATAAGTATCGCATTCCTAGGATTCATGACTTATTCAACCATCTTTAGGGCGACAACATTTAATCAAAGTTAGACCTCAGATCTGACTATAATCAACTCACTATCAAAGAATGTGACATCCAAAGGATAACTTTTTTCGGCTAACAAATGCTTTTGCAGCTTTCATAGACATAATGAATAAAGTGTGAAAGTAGTACTTGGATATGTTTGTCATTGTTATGACAGATTAAATCATCATTTATTACCAAAAAGAAGATCAAAACACAAACTATTTTGGATTGTCTTGTAGAAACTTAAAAGTTTATAGTTATTCGTTAAGTTCAATAGTTGTGAATCTAGTTGAAGGAAGTGGAATTCATTAGTCACATTATTTTTGGTGAGGGTATTCAGGTTGATTCATAAAATATTAAAGTACTTAGGAATTGGACTAGACCCATATTATCATATAATATTAGAAATTTCTTGCGTTTCGCCTGTTACTATAAATTGTTTTGTGGAAGGATTTTTGTCTAATTCTTCTTCTATGTCCATATTAACTTAGAAAAATATCAAATATAAGTGGATTGAAGCTTGTAAGAAGTAAATTTAATACTTGAATTACCTCTATTTCTATTTTAAATATACTAAAGGGTTTAGATGGGTTTTTAGTTTATTTGGATGCTTTAGCAGTTGGCCTCTGATTTATGTTGGTGTAGAATGGTAAATTTATATCACATCCCTCTAGATAACTTATTCCTCATATAAAGATTTACATAACTCATGATCTTAAGATGGAAACAATTATTTTTTACTTAATGAATTGAAGACATTTCCTTTATAGGGTTTATATTGATGTGTTCATGGATCACAAGAGCCTTCAATATGTTTTAAGTCATCAAGACTTCAATATTCCACAAAGAATATGGTTATAGTTTTTAAATATTATGATATGAAGGTAATATATAATATAGGTAAGGAAAATATAATGGTTGATGATCATAGCAGATTGACCGTGGGTAATGTTTCTCAACTTTAGGGTAAGAGGAAATAAATGGTTTATGATGTCCATAAGTTTGGTAGATTGAGAATTTGGATTGTAGATTCATCCAAAGGTAGAGCATTGTTTAGAATTTTTTAGAATCTACATTAGTTGAGGACTTGTAGGAAAAGAAAGATAGTGATCCTATTTTGCTTAGTTGAAAGTAGTAGTCTAAAGTTAGAGGGTTGAGATCTTTTCCTAATAGGACAATGGTGTTCTTTATTATCAAGGAATACTATGTATTCAAGATCTAGATGAACTAAGAATATGTTGGTACAAGCTCACAGTTCATGATATTTTATTTACCCAAGACCCCCCTCAAATGTATGGAGATCTTCTTTTACAATTGTTCCTAGGGGGAGATATTGTAACAACCCATAAGTTCCTATGGAATAATTGTAGACTTAACACAGATAACCAGCTAAATCCACAAGAATACCCTATTGAATAACTCTTATAATGAGTCCTTGTCAAGTTTGTTGGATCATCTCATCACTCGTCTTGAGTATACTATCAAAGTCTTCAAGGACTATTTTTTACTCCAGTGAAAATAACTACTAAAAATGAGTTGTTGTCAAATATCGTAAATCATCTTAACACTCATTCTAGGTATTATTTTAAAAAATCCTGAGGATTGAAATTCTACCGCAATGGTGACGATGTGTCATTGTTACCTAGGATTATTGATATTTTTGGCCATCATGAGCGACAAACCTAAAGGTCCTAGAAATTAAAAATCCTACTCTTCAATGATGCCCCATGACAATGAGCCATTGTATGTCCCAATGATCCACTGTTACCACCTATTATTAAGAGGTCCCAAAATAGATCCCTAATAGAGACTCAAATGATGAGTCATTGCAGTGGCAATGGGTCGTCCTAAGACTTGACCACAATGATTCATTAGTTTCAATTACAATTTTCTTAGAGACTTTTTAAAGTTTCCCCTCTCTTTTAAAAACTATGTGACATCATTTAGAACTACTTTATGTTGTATTAAATGTGATTAGTCAATCAATTCTCCCTATTAACTATTAACACTTAGAATATATTATAATCAATGGACTATAATTCTCCCAAAGAAAAAACTAGGGTTTTCTTCTTCAAGCTTCTGGAATTAATCTCTCTCAAGAAATTCTTCACAACTATGTATGTTGGATTTCAATAATTGTCATCCTTCCACACATTGAGTCCCTAAGTAAATTTATTTTCTTAGTAAAATCCATTACTTGGAATTTGGGGTTTTCATTAAAAGTATAATGCTCTTTATATTTTAGTTCCCAATGATTAGTAGTCTATAAACACATATTTTCCAAGAATTTCAATACCCTTATAGACGTGTATTTTATGAGCCATTTGTATATGGATATTTAATATTGTTGACTTTTAATTTATGAAATTTTACTCTATATAAAATATGTGATTTGTCAGGAAAAAATTTATTCTTTAAATATTGTTTGTTAAGAACACTCAATGACTTAGCATTCTATTAAAGTTTAGTATTAAGTCCTTCAGCACCACAAATTCTAAATTCATTTTAGACAAAATATTTGTCATTCAATCTCAGAACATCAAATTATTAAGTCATTCAGTATGTTAGTTTAATTAAGTTAGGAGTAGTACCTAGAACCAAGCCGGCATAGAGATGACTACTCACCCATTAATTAGGTTGAGCCATTTAGTAGAAGTCCTTATTTAAAAGAACTACAATTCCACTATAGGTTCTATAGGAACACCTTCCATATTATGGTAAAAGATTAGTCCTTTTGGAAATTAGTAATGGATCTACGTCTGTAAACGTACGTATCCTTGTCATGGTAGAGAGCACTCTTCAAATTGGAGTTTCAGGTTGGGCCCTATTAAACTCAGATGGGGTAAAATGATAAATAATAGATCACTTAGTTTAGACATAGATATTGCATGACCTCAAATTAAGTCTATTCATTATAATATTTATTATTTATATTCTTGTCTACTTTTATAATTGTGTCGACTCATATTTCTTATTTCCATGTTCAATTAAATCTTTTATGAATAACATGTTTAGGTTTATATTACAGTGCATATATCAAATGCCAATATATTTGACCTATTGACCACATATATATTTGGTGCCATTTTGTGTTAAAATCTAGGTTTCGATGCTCAACATCCAGTTCATGGTTAGCACGATCGCATACTCATTGATGAGTGGTGATTTTACCACTCATTTGCACCACACATGTATGCACACTACCATGTTTTGTATAAGAAAATAAGGTATCAACATTATACCAAAACACTAATATCCACATTTTGCAAGTATATAGTTAAAAAGGTGAAAAGATGTGGATTGTAGCTAAAAAGGGATCAAATGTAAGCAAAAAGAGTGCAGAAGAAGACCTGGAGCAGTTCAGCCTCAGTTATCGTTACCACGGTCCTCAGGCCTCGGTCGCATCAGACAAGATGGCCAGCATAATGCAATTACAGAGCAAAACCATGGTCGCATAGCTGCGATCAAGGTCAAACCTGTGTTATCGCGGTTCAGCGAGAATATAACGCAGGGCAGTTTTGTAAGATTGTATAGATGAATCCCAACCATCATATAGGAAAAATCCTTTTCTTCTTTGGGTATTGCTTACTTTATATTCATTTTGAATTCAATGTAAGAAACCCTAATTGGGAAAGTATGTCACTAATATTGGAGGCTTGATTTCTTAGTAATTTTGTGAAGAATGAATGCTTTGGATAATCTTTATGGTATATCTGGCTTTACTTTCTTCATGAGTAGCTAAGTAATTTAGTCTTGGAATTATGTTGAACTAAAGTGTATTTGTGTATGGGTGTTGTTGTGTTTGCATGAGTTTTAGTTGTTGAGTATGGATTCCACTATTGCTTGAATTTATGAGTTCGAATTTGTGGGTGAAAACCCCAAACTCTAAAAATCCTACATCATCCCTGAAAGAGGGTGAATGTGAACATATGGTGACCCATAACATCCTTGAAAGATGGTTATAAGGAGACAAGGCAATGATGGATAATTACGCCTATGGTTTAATACCTTTTTCAATCTTAGTAATAAGTTTAATTGGAGTGTAAATCATGTCAAGAGAATTATTATATAAATATGTATGCTTGATTGAGGTTTTTGGTGATTAGAAATGGTATACTTTCTAGGTGCTTGAAAGAGACAATAGGTGAAATCCTTGTGGTCTGATTGACAGATTGACCACAATGACCTTAGACCTAGCTATCCGTTAGTTAACAACTAAGATTCATGTTAAATCATCATCAACCCACATGTTTTTACCTTTAGGTATACATTATCCCAAGAACTTAAATGTTTATTTTAAATCAAAAGTGTAATATTCATGCATTGTTAATCAAAAATTGTTACAAACCAATCTTAAACTAATTCCCCCAATTTTCTTTTTTATGTCATGTTTATTACCTTTGTGGGTAACCTTTTAGTAATTAGAGCACCCATAGGATTTGAAATAGATAATTCTCTCCTTTTTTATTTGACCCAAAATCAAGTTGGATTATTGACAATGACCACCTCACTCCTCAAACATGAGAATGAGTTGTGCAGTATTCTTTTTACTTGGGTATATTCGGGGTAGTGTAGTTCAGTTTTGCTATTGTTTTTTGACTTTTTTAGGTGATCATAGGGTGAATGGAACTGAGTGAAAGCACTAATCATGTGGAGTCATTTGATGTTCCCATCTATGGAGAAGGCCAACTAAATGATGCAGTTCAAATGGTTGGAATACGCATCCCACACCTCATGGGAAGGGGACCTTCAATGTGAAAGCATTATACTACACTTATTTTAAATGAAAGGTCTGTACATGGGTCATGTAAGACCCTACAAAATTTTATGGTTAACTCAGTCCGTTAAAGATTGAAAAGAGATTGTAGACATAAAAAAAATTCAGTTAAGTGTTTATACTTAGGAGTATTTTAGTCTTGGTAAGTTTACAATCCTATTTCGCAACCCTTATGACCTTAAAGTATCGATTTTTAGGTTTATTCATGATCAGGAATGTCAGTTGGTCACTTCGGGTAAGTTTTTTAGTTTACAAACATTGCTTGAGGCACGTTTGGGAATCCAAAATAGTGGATCGATGCGATATCAACGTACCGCATCATCTATCGCGTCGATAAATATTTTCTTCAGCTCTCAGTACCAAATTCCATTGAGTTGATGCAAAATCGATGCATCGCATCGACAATTAATTTTTCCCCTATCTTTCAGTGCAATTAAAGTGAACCAACGCGAACTCGACGAGGTGCGTTAGTCATCACATTAATGCCATCGACGCGGCGTGTCATTCTGCGCGTCACAAGACATGTTTTCAATCATTAAAAAGTCTCATCCAGAGGGGTATTTGGGTCATTATCCCACCCATTGTCAGACCCAAAACACAAAATCAAATGAGCCTAGAGGCTAAATTGCTCACTTTCTTCCAAATTCTCTCAAAGCTACTCAAGAACAAACCCCAGGGATTTTAATTTTAAGAGCAAATCCTGAAGAACAACCCATCAGTCTTCATGAATTCAAGTATCCAGGAATGTGAAGTGTTCATCCAAGGTTTTTCTTTCACCCCTGATATTAAAGAAACTCTTTAAACTGCAATTTAAATGATTTTATGAATTCCATGTGGGATTTAACTGTATTTATTATTATGATGTTAATTGTGTTCTAATCCATGGTTTATTCCAAGTTTCAAGTGAAATTATTTATCATGTGTGTAGTATCTTGTAAATTCATGTTAAAAGCCCTTGATTTTTGGATTGAAATTTGAAATTATGATGCCTATATGTTGTCTAGTATCATATGCATAGATTACGTTCCCCAAGCTCTTGATAAATTGCTCATGTGAATTAAATGTGAAAATCATTACATACTAGCATATGTACAAGCTTATATCTTACAAGTATTTGATAGAATTCCTCTATGAATGAGTTTTGAGCAAGTGAACATTGTTATGCTTTTCAAGTTTGTGCTATGCTTTACTTTTCATGTTATCGGGTCCTAGGGGTATTCAATACCCAAAAATCTAATTGCTTACCTAAAGATACAGTAGTCACAGAACAGTCTCGGTAGTGTCATGATTAGTAGTATTAAGTCAATACAGAACTCAGTATATTTAGCCAGACAATAAAACTCAGTAAACTCAGTCCAGTTCAATCAGTTAAAATAATCAGTAATAGTTCAGTCCATCCTAGTACAATTTAGAAATCAGTTCAGTGTCTATTCAGTTGGGAGTAGGATTCAACACCGAGTGAACCCAAGGATGGGGACCTACCAGTGGAGGGTGTGATCCTTAGAAGAAATCCTTGCATTCCCAAACTATGTAGCCAGTGTAGGTTGAGATATTAATCTTCCAGTTGAGGGTTGATGAGGTCTTCTACCTTCCAGTTGAGAGTACCACTATTCTCGTACAGAGCACCTGCCAGATGAGGGTGACTCATTAGCTTGTCTTTACCCTTGGCACGTTACTGACACCTTTCAATCTGGGTTTCCAGGTTAGACCCCAATTAGTTCAGAGAGGGGCATGTTGGTTAGATGATTATCTCCCACAGTGTTAGTGTTAGTCGCAGTATAGAACTCAATTCAGTTATATAGAATCAGGACTGTCAGACATAGTCCCGCAGCTCAACGTAGAACTCAGCTCAGTTCTACAGAATTATGACTATCAGAAACAGTCACCCAGTTATAAGTAATACAGTTATCAATAAACTCAAATATCAGTTATTCAATTATCAAAACTTAGTATCCAGTGTGACCATGATCTCAGACACATTATATGTAGATAGGTGCACCGTATTTTATAATCAGTGTTCCATCAGTTTCAGTTATACATGAACACTTATTCGGTTATATTCATGTTCCTTATCCAGTTATTATTCATGCATATGAACCCATGCATTCATCCTTACCTCACTTAGCATACCAGTACATTCAAAGTATTAACACATACCTTTGTTTTGCGCTATGATGTTTTATATCATAGGTTTAGACGCACAAGATCCAGGGCATTACAAACTTTGTATTAGAGTCTAAGGTTTAATAAAGTCCACGGATGTCTCAAAGTCGCATCAAGTAGAGTCTTATGCATGGGTGTCTAGCGCGTCACACTTATGGACAAGAGGCTATGAGTCATTTTTAGGAAAATTTTCCCTTCTTTCAATATTCATATCATTTGAGTGAGCATGAGCTCAAGTTACAGTCTCACACTAATTCTTTTCTTACTTCCATTTACAAAACATACCGCCCAAATAGAACAATGGAAGGAGAACAGGAAACTAGCCAGCCCCTCCGCCCATTCAGGAAGATCCTCTAGACGAGCACGTCTCCTATGTGGAATTTAGGGCTGTATTTACGACCCTAGACAATTCAGTGGCAACCCAAAATGAATGCCTAGCTGCCATTCTAGCCAACCCAGTGGACAATATTGTTGCAGCTAGAATTAGGGACATCACTCAAATGAACCCTCCAGCTTTATCGGGTCTAAGTTACAGGAGGACCCACAAGAATTTCTTGATCAGGTGCAAAAATTCACAAATATTATTGGGGTGACATCTAGTGAGTGTGATGAGTTGGTCGCATATTAGTTGCAGGATGTGGTTTACTCATGTTTAAACGGTTAAAGGAAGAGAGGGTCGATGATGCAAGGCTCAAAGAAGGTTTTGGTGTTGAGGAAAGCGAAGGTGTTGGAGTTTATTAATCTGAAGTACGGTAACATAACAGTGAAAGAATATTCTCTCAAGTTTACTCAATTTGACACATACGCTTCTCATGTGGTAGCCAATAGCTTATCCAAGATGAGTAAGTTTGTGTTAGGTGTGTTTAACTGTATGGTCAAGGAATGTAGGACAGTGATGCTGATTAAGGATATATACATATCCAGGCTCAGGGTTCATGCTCAGCCGATAGAGGATGCTTATAATAGGGAGAAGGATAGGGAGAACAAGAGAGCTAGAACAGGTAGCTTCAACTTCGCCCAACCTAAGTTAGAAGGTGGAAATCCTTCTCAGTTCTACCCTAAATCCTTAGTTCCAGCCGTGCCATCAACCAGTGCTCCAGTTTTGATATATAGAGAGGGGAATAAAGATAGGGCACCAAGCCCTAAAACTCAGGGTAGTGTTAGCAGTATGCGAACAAATCCTCTTTGCAAAAAATATAGCAGAAATCACCAAGGTGTTTGCAGGGCTGGCAGTGATGTATGTTTTGGGTGTGGCAAGCTAGGCCACATGGTCATTGATTGTCCTTAATCAGGTTCTCAGGGTCAGTACAAGTGTCTTTCAGCTCAGTTCGGTCACCCGACTCAGCAGGGTGCCACTTCTAATACCACCAGTAGGCAGCGCCTAAATAGACTCTGTGCTCTTCAATTCTAATAGGATCAGGAAAGCTCTCCTAATGTGGTAATTGGTATATTACAAGTTTATCATTTAGATATTTATTCTTTGCTAGATCCAGGAGCTTTATCATCCTTTGTAACTCCTTATATAGCTGTTAACTTCAAAGTCAGTCCTAAAATCCTAGTAGAGCCTTTCTCAGTCTCTACCCTAGTGGGTAAATCTATTATAGCCCGGTGGGTATACAGGAACTATTTGGTTAGGTTATCTCAGAATGTTATTTCAATAGACTTAGTAGAATTAGATATGATAGATTTTGATGTCATTCTTGGCATGGATTGGATTCATTCATGTTATGCTTTAATTAACTGCAAAAATAGAATTATCCACTTTCAGTTACTGAATGAACCTGTCCTTGAGTGGAGGGGTAGTACGTCAGCTCTTAGGGGTCAGCTTGTTTCTTATCTTAGGGTGAGAAAAATGTCTAAGGGATATGTGTATCATCTCGTTCGAATTCAAGACTGTAATTGAGAGACCCCTAATCTTTAATCAGTATCAGTAGCGTGTGAATTTCCTGATTTGTCTCTCGAAGTTCCTCCCGAAAGAAAAATTGACTTCCAAATTGACCTTCTTCCAAACACTCAGCCCATCTCTATCTCGCCATATAGAATGGAACCTGTAGAACTCAAAGAGTTAAAAGAAAAACTGAAGGATATCCTAGATAAGAGATTCATCAAACCTAGCATTTCCCCAAGGGAGCACCAGTTCTATTCATGCGTAAGAAATATATTTCTCTCAGGATGTGTATATACTACCGCCAGCTAAATAAAGTCACAATCAAGAAAAAGTATCCACTTCCCAGAATAGATGACTTGTTCGACCAACTTCAGGGTGACAACTACTTTTCTAAGATAGACCTTAGATCAGGCTATCATCATCTCAGAGTTAGAGAATGTGAAATTCCGAAGACTGCTTTCAGAAGTCAGTATGGTCACTTTAAATTCCTAGTTATGTCATTTGGTCTTACCAATGACCCAGAATCTTTCATGGAATTGATGAACTGGGTGTTCAAGCAGTACTTGGATATGTTCGTCATATTCTTCATTGGTGACATTCTTGTCTACTCCTGCAGTGAACAGATCCTGCAGACCATCTCAGAATAGTATTACAGACCCTCAAATCCTATCAGTTGTCTGACAAATTCAGTAAATGTGAATTTTGGATAAGGTCAGTAGCTTTTATTGTCCATATAATTTTTGGTGATGGCATTAGGGTGGATCCTCCAAAGACCAAAGCAGTGATAAATTAGCCCAAACCCATTTATCTGTCAAATATCAGGAGTTTCTTGGGTTTGGTTGGCTATTACCGATGATTTGTCGAGGGATTCTCATCTATTGCATCTCCCATGTCCATATTGACTTAGAAGAAAGTCAAATTCCAGTGTTCAAATTCTTGTGAGAAGAGTTTTTAGGAGTTAAAGACTCGACTCACTACAGCCTCAATTTTGACTCTACCAGATGGTTCGGATGGGTTTATTGTATATTATGATGTTTTCATAGTAGTTTTGGGGTGTGTTTGATGCAGAGAGGTAAGATCGTAGCCTATGCCACTTGACATATTTAGCCCCATGAAAATAATTACCCCACTCATGATCTTAAGTTACCAGCTGTGGTGTTTGCCTTTAAGATTTGGAGGCATTATTTGTATTGGGTACATGTGGATGTGTTCACGGACCACAAGAGCCTGTAGTATGTGTTTTCTCAGAAAGATCTAAACCTACATCATAAAATCTGGTTGGAATGGTTGAAAGACTATGACATGAGCATTCTGTGCCATTCAGATAAGTTCAATGCAGTAGCTGATGCTCTTAGTAGGTTGTCTTTGGGTAGTGTTGCTCACGTGGAGGATACTAATAAGAAGTTAGTTCATGAAGTTCATCATCTTGCCCTACTAGGTGTCCACTAAGTTGATTCAGCAGAGGGAAATGTGTGGGTCCGAGCAGTTTAAAATAATCCATGGTTTCTAAAAAGAAGGAAAAGCAGGACAGAGATCCCGATTATGTTATATTGAAAGAGTCAGCCAGAAAATAGAAAGTAGAGGTTTTCTCCCAAGGCGGAGATGGTGTGTTGTGTTGCAAGGGTCAATTATGTGTGCCAGTTGTAGATGACTTGAGGCAATGAATTCTTGCATAAGTGCATGGTGTGCGTTACTCTATTCATCCAAGGGTCACTAAGATGTACTGCAACTTGCGAGTGATATATTGGTGGAGTGGGATAAAGAGAGACATTTCAGAGTTTATAGCTAAGTGCTCGACATATCTGCAGGTTAATATTGAACACCAGAAACCTAGAGGTTCCATGTAAAATTTTAGTATTCCCACGTGAAAGTGGTAAGAAGTTAACAAGGACTTTGTGATGGGTTTGCCCTGTACTCATCATCATCATGATTTAATTTGGTTTATTATGGACAGGTTGATGAAATCATCTTATTTCCTACCAGTTCATACCTCTTATTCAGCTGAGGATTATGCCAAGATCTATGTTAGAGAGTTGGTCAGATTGCACGAATTTCAATTGTCTATCATCTCAGATAGAGGTATTCATTTCACCTTTTATTTCTGTAAAGCCTTCCAAAAGGATCTAGGTACTAAGTTTACCTCAATACAGCCTTCCACCCTCAAACGGATTGTCAATCGGAGGGGACTATTCTTATTTTGGAAGATATGTTAAGGGAATGTGCCATTGACTTTTAGGGTAGTTGGGATGACCACTTTCCCTTGATTGAGTTCAAGTATAACAATAGTTAGCATTCTAGCATTCAGATAGCTCCATTTAAGGTGCTATATGAGAGGAGATGTAGATCTCCTATTGGGTGTTTTGAAGTGGGTGAGGCCACAGTTGTAAGGCCTGACTTAGTATTTGATACCTTAGAAAAAGTTCAGTTGATCAGGGAAAGGCTTATGATAGCTCAGACTCGACAGAAATCATATGCATATGCACGAACAAAGGATCTCAAGTTCGAGATTTGCGACTATGTGTATTTTAAAATCTCTCCTATGAAGGGAGTGAAGAGATTTGTCATAAAGTGGAAGCTCAGTCACCAGTATGTCAGTCCTTATTTAATTCTCAGCCATTTTAGAAAGGTAGCTTACGAGCTTGAGTTGCCTTCGGATTTAGCTTCAGTCCATCTAGTGTTTTATGTCTCCTTTCTAAAGAAATGCACAGGTGACCCAGAAGTTGTAGAACCTATAGAGTGTGTAGATGTTTATAACAGTCTCTCTTACAAAGAGGTTCTATTCAAAATCCTTGATTATTAGATTCGTAGTCTGAGGAACAAAAAAGTTCCTCTAGTCAAAGTTCTTTGGCTAAATCAGTCTGTTGAGGCAGCTACTTGGGAAGCTGAAGCAGATACACAGACCAAGTACCCTAACCACTTCTTCACAAACTCATACTCAACTCAAGGTACGAGTTTTCCTAGAATTTACTCAGTTCCATGCTCATATTACCTTTACAACTCTATACAATTCAGTTGTATGGCATTCTCATATCATGCATACCTTCATGAAATAGCTCAGTCACGTGTCATGTTTTCAATACTCAGTCATGCTTTAGTTATGAATGTCAGTATAATAACTCAGTATGTCAGTACTTTCATTCATGTAATCACGCTTCAGTTGTGCGTGTTTATAATAGATAAATTCAGTCTATCAGTATTTTCAGCTTAGTCATTCTTATTCGAGGACGAATGTTCCCATGGGGGAGACATTGTAAAACCACGCAAAATTCTAAGATTAACTCAGCCCGTTAAAGCTTGAAAAGAGGTCCTAGACTTAGAAAAAAATTCAGCTAAGTGTTTATATTTAGGAATATTTTAGCCTTCATAAGTTGGCATACCTATTTCACGACCCTTATGACCTTAAAGTATCGATTTTCAGGTTTATTTATGATCAGGAATGTCAGTTGGTCACTTTGAGTGAGTTTCAGATTTTTTGAACATCGTTTGAGGCACGTTTGGAAATCCAAAATAGTTGATCGACACGATGTCAATCCACCGAATCGCCTATCGTGTCGATAAATATTTTCCCCATCTCCTAGTGCCAAATTCTAGTGAGTTGATAAGAAATCAATGTGTCGCATCTCCTATCGTGTTGAAAGTTAATTTTCCCCCAAGTTTCAGTGCAATTCTAGTGAACCAACGAGCACTCGATGTGGCACGTTGGTCATTGCTTTGATACCATCGATGCGGCGTGTCAGTCTACGCATCACTGGACACGTTTTTAGTCATTAAAAATCTATGTCCAGAGGGGTATTTGGGTCATTATACCACCCATTTTAATCCCCAAAACATAAAATCAAATGACCCTAGGGGCTAAATTGCTCACTTTCTTCAAAATTATCTAAACACTACTAAGAACAAACCCCAGGGATTTTAATTTCTAGAGTAAATCTTCAAGAACAACCATAAGTCTTCCCGAATTCAAGCATCAAGGTATGTGAAGTGTTCATCCAAGGGTTTCCTTCCACCCTTGGAGTTCAAGAAAATCTTTTAAACTACAATTTAATTAATTTCATGAATTCCATGTGGGATTTGAGTGTATTCATGATTATGATGTTAATTATGTTCTAATCCATGATTTATTCCAAGTTTCATGTGAAATTATTTATCAAGTTTGTAGTATCATGTGAATTCAAGTTAAAAGTGATATACCCAAATTACACCTCTCTTTCAAGAATGTAAGCGGTCGCTGTCAAATATAGAACCCAACTAGGTTGGAGTCGAATCCCACAGAGAATATGGTGTCGATCCAAGCTATTTATGATGTAATCAGCTGATAGATAATAATTTCCTGTAAATGGGGGGTTTGGAGAGTAAGTCAAAAGTATGAAATACTTCAAGTAAACAATTTGCTATTTTTGTTTTAATGTTTCAAATATAATCTGACGGGAAACCAAGGTTATGGTTACAAAGATGCTTAAACAGATCAGGTTGTAAATCACTTTAGTTCCAATTGACATTTCAACTGCAAGATAAGTTGAATCGTATTATTTAACCATTTATATCTCGACCTCAATGGGTAGTGCATCCATTAATTCTCTCAAACTTAAAGGATATGTTCACTATTCAACTACGTTCTCATGTAAGATCTGGTTATGGGATTTACCACTAAACAAAAGATTAAAATCTTTCAAGTCCATTTAAACTCTTTATTTTCTCAACATACACTTTCCTCTCGGACATGTAATGTTCGTAGGCTCACCCTTTAGGTTAAAATCAAGAGAAGTCGTAACATTGCTCGACAAGCATTTCCCTCTTGGGCAAATGATTTCTTCATCGAAGTAACCTAACAACACCTTCCTCTTGGACAAGTGATGTTCTAGTTCTAAGTCTTCTAGTTCACAACCATGGGTTTACTCTTTCAAGGTTACAATCAAGAGAAGTCGTTACATTGCTCGACAGCACTTTTTTCTCGGGCAAGTGATTGCTTCATCGAAGTAACCTAACAACACCGTCCTCTTAGACAAGTGATGTTGTAGAGTTGACTCTACTAAATCGCAGTCAAGAAAGATCATTAAAGTATAGAAAGGTTTATATAATGTCAAGTACTTTTGGAACTAGAGTAGATTCACAACCCCAACTAGTTATTTACATCAAGTCTCCCATAACCCCGGCTATGGGAGATTAGCCACACATTTCCATAGAAGAGCTAGAAAACATCATTGTATTGTTCATAAGAAAATCAAAGTTTACTTACAACGGTTACAAGAATATATTTTTGAGTCTTCAATAGGAATGAAATGATTGAAACCAAAAGGTAATGCTCACTTCCAACAATACGCTAAGTTACAATGAACTAGAAAATGAGCCAAAATAATAAAATATAGATGGAGAACTAGATCTGGATAGTGTAGATCTCAGATCTAGTCTACCAAATAAAAGTCAAAGAGTAGGTGAGATTATAAATAGAAACTCTAATCTAAGATGGAGGCTAAGAAAAGAAGGGAGATAATAATGGCATCCCCCAAATAAACCCTATAACTTGGTATTTATTGGACTTCAGAGCTCAGGGCTTCAAAACTTTCAAACTTGGGCTTCCCATGACAAGTACGATGGTAAAAGACAACGGTTCATCACATATCGGACAGTCCCTCGCATGCGACCGTCACTTGGTTTCAGTGTTGATGAATTCTTCTTAGTAGAAATGGTGTATTCTAATGGTTCGTCGCATCTATAGTGTTCCTTCACATGTGACCATCGCATGATTCTAGTGGCTTAGTCTTCTGCTTCTAGTCAATGGTGAAAACCGATGGTCTGTCGTATGAGTGACATTTCATTAATTCCATCGTCGCAAGTGATTTCCTCTTAGTTTTGCCCATTTTCTTACTTAATTCATCCCACTTAGCTTTTGTCCTAAAAACACTAAAGTACAATGTTAAATACAACACTAGTTACTTGAAAATATATAATTATTCTAAGAAAAAGGTCTACAAAGTTCCGTCAAAAGCCGGAACATCAACACCCTCAACTTAAGATAATTGTTTGTCCTCAAGCAACCTAGCATTAATATTGTAAATAAGAACAACATAGTGATAGGCATTTTCTACTGCACTAGTTTTCGCACAACCTTTCACTTGTAATCCAATTTATATGGTTCAACATGGTAGATTCCATAACTAGCATTGAGTAAAATTTAGTTCATCTGCACAAACGTGGATACAAGAATCTACAGAAATCAGTTATATTGAGCGTGACTCAAGTTTCCCTCACAGTCAAGGAGATCCACCTGTCAGTGTATTTTTGTGGATACAAGTCACAACCCTCTCGCTCATCAAAGAAGTTACTAGCATAGCATATGCGCCCATAAACTTGCCTATTTCATATAATGTCCCCTTATTGCCGAATTCAAAAATCAAACAGGTCTTTTTTGGGCTTGCAATGTGGTTTCATGGTTGGTTAGGAAGAAATTTTGGGTACACTGACTAAGATTAGGTTTAAACTTTCTGTGCTTTCAAATTCCTCTAACCAAACACACTTCTTTACTAGCTCATTCACCCTTTACCATGAACACTTATATATATATATATAAATAAATATATATATGAATTTTCCTATGCATACAAGCATCATCCACCCTCAACTTATGCTGATGCAATAGGTTAAGGTGCACATTGTATTCACAAGACCAGGGCCAAATGCTCTACACCAACAACTTTCCATTAGACAGTTAACCATCTTACAGTAGCCATCCTCAACTTAGGTATTTGGCCGGAAGTTAGGTTCACATTGTCTATCACTAGGCCAGGGCCAGAGCTAATAATTAACAACTAAACATAGAGTTAATTTGAATAATTGGATCTAACAAAGAAAAGATTTACAAAGGTTCAAAGAAGGGTTCAAATAAGGAAATTTTGTTTTTGGTGGGGTTGATTATTTTGGCTTAAAGTAGACTAGATGAACAAGGTGGCCTACTATCACTTCTTATCCTTCCAACTACAGGACATCATCAATTGAACCAGGTAAGTTCTAGGTACTATACTATACAAGAACTAATAAAAGTACTCGCACACACACTGGCAACTAAGTTAGACTCATTCTACTATTCTTAAGATCTGTATGACACGCCCTACGAATGTTCAAGTTAATGCCAACTATAGATTCATTAATAGTCGATCACTAGTAGGAACAAGTAAACTGTCAAATAAAAATAGTTATCGCATGATGCCAATGTCATTTGTCATTCTTATTTACCACAAGATGCTACACAAACAACACTTTTATTCAATGAACTAATATTACCAATGACATGTGATTTAATAAAGGAAAGTGTGCAATCCTACATAAGACTTGAAAATGTAACCAACCTAGACATGTCGATTTCTTCTAGATAGCACATGATAGGGTAATGATTAACGACAACATAACCCCATATGGTACAAATACATCCCACCCTCACAAACAAAACCATGCTTTGTCCTCAATACATACTATGTAAGTTCAAGGGAAGGAAAAATACTCGTGGTACCCCTCTTATTGATCTGAGGTGTCTGTTAATTGTGGTGAGGTTCCAGTGGCCTCGTCAGGTGCAACGTTGACCCCCATGGTGACAGGAGTACTCACAGTCTCACCCTCCGTGGTCAAAGGTATCACAACTCTAGCTGGGCCTAAAACGTACCCCCTAACAAGGGTAGAACTAATAGACACTCCAGCTGCTTCATCCCAATGCCTTTTCTCCTCGCTTACTACTGTTTTCCTTGATTTCTTGACTGCCCGCTGCGTCTAAAATTCCTCAAATTCCTGAAGTGACATGGCATCAATTCTACGTTTTTTCTCTGCTTTTTTAGCAGGTTTCTTAGCTGCCCTTTCAGCATTCTCATCTGTCTCCACTGCTTGCTTACATTTTACTTTTATCGGATGTCCAAAAAGAATAACAAAACCTTCGTCCTCATCAATAACAATCAGGACTAGATCAAAGTTGGACTATTGTGGTTTTTGATGTACCCTATCGACATCTTCCCGGAGTCGACGAACTTCCTCGATCAATTGGGCAAAATCTGGGACGGAAATAGCATTTATCTTTTTGTTTATGTGCTCCTCCATATTATCTATTCGGAGTTGGATATTTTGAAATGGGTGCAATGAATCAGAAACAATTTTCTCCATAAAGAGTTTGAAATCTTTGCCCCAAAGTGCTATCTGCTTTTCCACTTTTTTGTCGATTTTCATAGTCTTGGCAAATTTTCCAGGGTTCATCCTGTACTCAAAAGGTAAGGGAGGGACAGATGCAAAATCTGGGATCCCACACATTGGCTTGGATGCTGAACCTGAAGAGGTGGTAGGGGGTGCATAAATAGTCAGTGGTAATGGCATACCTGTAGGAAAATCAGATGGTTCGGGCACTGGAGCAGACTGAGTCTATTGAGGCGGTGGCCTGCTGGTCCTCAAATCAAACCTTGACTCATCCTTTGTCTTTTTAATATCCTGTTTGTGTAGTGCCGGAACCTTATTGTCTACCCCTCTGATCAATGGAACATTTACCTACTTTTACAAGTCAGTGATAAGGCAAGGAAACATGAGCGCAGTGTGAGTCTTGTGGACCGAAAATAACTAATCATCGGAGATGATATACCCAAAATCCACTGTTAATCTTTCTATAAATCCAGCGACAATCACAGCTCGTTTTCTCTCCAGACGATCATCACCACTTGTGGGTGTAAGCCTAAGTCGTACCATAGCCCACCAGAATTTGGCTCGGAAGCTTAGTGATTTCTTTGAGATGTGTATGTGGGAGTTGTGTAGCCATGCAGTCTCACCCCCGTTTATCAATATACTAGCCAACCATGTCCTCTGTGCTGCTCATGTAAAGAGTCTATGCTCTAACTCTTGAATTGCCCCGGGTATTTGATACTCAGGCCCAAATAAGAATCTATTCAAAGTCTGTTCCAAAATATCAATGTTTACTCCTCGAACAGGAACTGAATCAAGTTTATTTCTATCCGAAGCCTTCGCACCCATGGGCAAATCCTTTACAAATAATGTTAGGTAATTAATGAAGAATTCACGCACCAAGTTAGATTGGTACGATACTCGTGGCCTACTCATACAATCCAACCCATAGTCATTGAAACGGTGCTAAATTTCTAGATAGTCATGCAAGGTTGTTGTGATAATCTGGTGCTTCTCGAAAATAGCCCATTTGATTTGCGACCTATCTGTAGGTTCCATCCCTTCGTAGAATATTTTATGAGCTCCCGTAACTTGCCATCTTATGGCTTCTCTAAGTTGCTGATTTTTTCATCGAATGATGTTAGGATCCTCTTATTCAGGAACTTCTACTTGAACAGGTTTAGAGGTTTAAACCCCCACTTCGATTGGAATGGAGATTGAAGTGTTGTTGATACTACTTTTAACTGTCTCTTTAGGTGAGAAGGATGAAGAAACCACTGGTTGACGATTTTGCGTAGTGTTACGAGCCGGGGCATTAGAACTTTGTGCTTACCTGGCATGTTAGATTCTGCCTCTACCTCTAGATGATGGTAATTTAGGAGCCATGGTACCTAAAAATATAGCATTTATTAGTGTACAGTCAAAAAATAGAAGATAGAAATGTTTCAGATCAGCGATGGTGGAATGCAATATTTTGTCAAGCCTACGACGGTCCGTCGACCTCTACTATCAGAGTATTCAAGTTACTCATTTTCTGAGAACTGTGCGACGATAAAAGGAGACGGTCTATCGAGTATGCGACGGTCTGTCGATCCTTACCGTCAGGTTGATTCCAGTGCATCAGTTTTTCAAATAGGTTCGACGATGTCATACGATGGTCCGTCGAGACTCCAAAGATCCGTCAAAAGTACCGTCACTTGCATCTGGTAAATCCAAATCTCTTTGAGGCATTTTGTTGAACACCTTTAGGGAACTTACTAATCAACTATTTTTCATGGTATTTTAACTGATAATTCAACACCACAATTTGTTATTTTAGGTCCATGGGTTACTCAGACATCCCCCAGTACAGTGTATGCTAAGTTTTGACCACCATCATTAACAAACATTACCAACAAAAAATGGAAAAGAAGAACATTTGTGTATTTGTTTGCATGCGTCAATTTGTTTTACCAAACATGTTGAAGAAACAAAGAATATAAAAGAGATACATACCTTGTTGATGCAGTACAAATGTGCTATCGGACTTCACACAATGAACTTCCACACATAATTTATTAGATGTTTGTGGAGAAAGAGATGTGAGTTTGTTTGTGAAGAGGAATTAAAGAGAAGAGTGAGTTTAAATAGATATGAGAAAGAAAAGAAAAAGTTGTGAGGGAAAATGAAAAGGTACAGGTGCTTTTAAATGTTGGAATTTACTTAACCGCTTTAACTTATCATTTTAAAAATGTTTTAAATAGATAGGAATTAAAAATTGGTTATTTAAAGCACTCTGACCCTACCCGCTAAACTAGTATTAAGTGCGATGGTGAAGTCAACGGAACGTCGAACATGCGACAGTCTGTCAAGAACACCATTGCGACTTTCCAGTGAACATACCTAGGACCAACCTACAATGGTAAGGGCGATGATCCATCTCTTGATAGACGGTACGTCAGACCATGCTGTCATGACTTCTACAAAATCTGGTTTTCTGGATATGTTGCGACAATGGACTTCGACGGTCCGTCGATAAAGCGACGGTCTGTCAGTTCCCTCTGTCGGTTTCCTTGAACTTTATTTGCACCAGTTTTTCTTTATCTTAGTACCTTCACACTTACATAAGCCCTTCAAGTTGAAAAATTGAACAAAATACTTAAAGATAATGCTATCCTTCAACAAAAATGTGGGTTGGCTCCCACTAGCTCCTAATTTATTGTCGCGGCACGACTTAGATGTCTTGATTATTCAATTTCCTAAAGATCAATGTTAACAATACTTTTTACCGAGTTATTATGACTGATATACAGTTTAACACATTGGCCATTAACTTTGAAGACATCTTCGTCTTTACTTTCAAGTTCAACTACTCCAGATGAGTAGACTTTATTTACCTTGAATGGACCTGGCCAGTTAGACTTGATTTTACCTGGAAACAATTTGAGTCTTTAGTTTAAAAGCAATACCAAGTCGCCTTTCTGAAAATATCGCTTTGCAATCTAGTGGTCATAGTACTTTTTCATCCGTTCTTTATATAAATCTGCTCTCTCATAGGCCCCAAGATGAAATTCATCCAACTCATTTAATTGTTCCTACCGTAGTTTCGCAGCTTCACTCCAGTTCAAGTTCAGCCTCTTTAACGCCCATAGTGCCTTATGTTCCATTTCCACCGGCAAATGACAAGCCTTGACTTAGACCAATTGGTATGGAGACATGCCAATTGGAGTCTTAAAAGTTGTACGGTAAGCCCATACTGCATCTTCTAGTTTCCTAGACCAATCTTTTCTGTTGGCGTTCACTATTTTGGCAAGGATACCTTTGATTTCTCTATTAGAAACATCCACTTGCCCACTAGTTTGAGGATGGTACGTGGTGGCTACTTTAGGCTGCTTAACACCATACTTTGCCAAAGAAGCCTTAAACATTTTGTTATAGAAGTGAGATCCTCCATCACTTATTTTGGTACGTGGAACCCTAAAGCATGAGAAGATATTCCTTCATAAAAATGCAACCACCCTTTTACCTTCGTTATCTTTCGAGGTTGTTGCTTCAACCCACTTTGACACATAGTCAACAATGACTAATATTTACTTCATTCCAAACGAGATTACGAAAGGCCCCATGAAATCAATGCCCCAAATATTGAATAATTCTACTTCAAGCATCGTAGTTATTGGCACTTCATGGTATTTTGAAATGGACCCTTGACTTTAGCATTGATCACATCTTTTCACAAACTCATAGGAGTCTTTGAACAAAGTGGGCCAATAGTAGCCACCCTGAAGAACTTTTCGCGCGGTGCGATCACCCGCGTGATGACCTCCTACTGGGGAAGCATGCGTTGCTTCCATTATGCTCAATATTTTTGCTTCTGGAATGCATCGACTTATAATACCATCTACACATTTCCAAAATAAATATGGCACATCCCAGAAGTAATCCTTTACATCATGAAGAAACTTTTTCTTTTGTTCATATAAAATTTTCTCCGGCAGTATTTCACTTACCATAAAATTTGTGAAATATGCATACCAAGGTATTTTCTCAAGAACTGCCGCCAATATTTTTTTGTCTGGAAAAGAATTGTCAAAATCAAGATCATCCTTTGTAAATGTCTCTCCTTCGTGTCTAGAGAGGTGGTCTGCTACTTGGTTCTAGTATCCCTTTCGATCTTTGACTTCAAAGTCAAATTTTTGTAGTTGTAACACCTATCGAATCAACCTTGGTTTAGCGTCTTTCTTTGCCATTAGATATCTCAGTGTTGCATGGTCGGTATGAACCACCACCTTTGTTCTCAACAGGTAAGCACAGAACTTCTAAAATGTGTAAACAACTACGAGAAGCTCATGTTCAGTAACTGAATAATTTTTTTATGCCACATTCAAAGCTTTGCTTGCATAGTAGATAGAGTGAATTATCTTTCCTTTCTTTTGTCCAAGCACGGACCCTAGTGCTACCCCTCTAGCGTCACATATAATTTCAAAAGGCATGGACCAATCTGGCACAACAACCACAGGAGCAGCCATAAGTTTCTCTGTAAGACACTCGAATGCCTTCTTGTAATCTTCATCAAATACGAACTTGGCTTCCTTCTAAAACAACTTGCACAATGGATTTGCGATTTTGGAGAAATATATAATGAATCTTCGATAGAAACCTACATAGCCAAGGAAACTGTGCACACCTTTTACTGAGATAGGGGTGGCAGCTTCGTAATACCTTTAACATTGGATCTATCAACCTCAATTCCCTTAACTGAAATTTGGTGCCCCAAAATGATGCCTTCTTTTACCATGAAATGGCATTTCTCACAATTTAGCACTAGATTGAACTCCTTGCATCGCTGCAATACCTTGCTCAGATTTATAAGACATTACTCAAATGATTCTCCAACCACAGAAAAATCATCCATGAACACTTCCAAAGTGTCCTCAACCATGTCAGAGAAAATTGACATCATGTACCACTGAAAAATGGTAGGTGCATTACACAAACCAAATGGCATCCGCTTGAATACAAATGTACCATATGGGCATGTAAACATTGTCTTCTCCTGATCTTTGGGGGCGATTGAAATCTGGTTGTATCCCGAGTATCCATTAAGAAAATAGTAACAACCCCTTCCTTCTAGGTGATAAAGTATTTGATCCATGAAAGGCATTGGAAAGAGATCTTTCAACGCCCACGAGTTTAACTTTCAGTAGTCCATAAAAACTCTCCACCCGGTGACTGGTCTAAGTGGGATTAATTCATTTTTCTCATTGGAAAATACTGTCATGCCCCCTTTCTTGGGCACACACTACATGGAACTCACCCACTTACTTAAATATATAGGATACAACACTTCTACATCAAGCCATTTAATAATCTCTTTTTTACAACTTCTTACATTGGTGGGTTCAGTCTCCGTTGATGTTCAATGGTTGGTTTGAAATTTTCCTCAAGCATAATCTTATGCATGCAAATACCCGGATGAATTCTAATAATGTCTGCAATGGTCCAAGCAATTGCCCTTTTATATCGCTGAAGAACTGAAATGAGTGCTTCCAGCTGCTGCTCGAACAGATCGGCTGCAATTATAATCGGTAATGTGTTTCCACTGCCTCAAAACACATACTTCAAGTGGCTCGGTAGCTCTTTCAATTCCAACACCATTGGCTCTTCAATGGATGGTTTAGTCGGTGGTGTTGGTTGATTTTTCAGATCTAAATCTAAATTTTTTGGTGCACTTGAATATGACTTCATTCCATTCAATGCACATACAGTCTCTTCATAATTATCAATGTCATCACTATGGAAATGCCTCAAAACTGCTGCTAGAGGTACGACATCTACCTTCTCCGGTATTGAGACTTACTTTTCATCTTCATAGTAAACATCCACAATAGATAGCACGCTTATTTCTTTAGGCTATTTTATGGATTGACAAACATCAAAATGAACTACTTCATTATTCAGCCTGAATAAAAGTTTGTTATCCCTCAAATCAATGAGCACACTACCAGTGGCAAGGAAAGGTCGACCCAAGATTATGGGCACCTCAAAGTCTACTTCACAATCCAGTATGACAAAGTCTGCGGGGAAGATAAAATTTGCCTCTTTGAGTAGCACGTAATACAATATCCCTTCTGGCCGTTTCATGGATCTGTCAGCCATCACTAATCGCATATTTATGGGTGTAGAATTTCCCAACCCCAACTTCTTGTGCACATCTAATGGAATCAGATTAATGCTAGCCCAAAAATCACACAGTTCCTTAGAAAAATTAAGTGGCCCGATCGTGCATGGAATACTGAATGCGCTTGGATCTACTTTATTTTGCACCAAAGACCTTGTGGCTATAGCTCCACAATGATGGAGTTTATCTTCTACCTCAAAGCTAACTGCCTAATTTTCGGTAACAATATCTTTCATAAATTTTGCATATTTGGGCATCTGTTCCAATGCCTCCACCAATGGCAAATTTATCATTAATTGTTTGAGCATTGCCATTAATTTGCCAAACTTATTATCGTTGGCCTTCTTCTTTAATATGTAAAAAAAAGGTGGTGCTGGTCTTGTGAGAGTAGTGACCACCATTTTCTTTTTCTTTTTTTTCTTCTCGCAACCATCACCCCGCCTATGATTAGGTAGAGTATTATCATTATCCATAGTTTCTTCCTCAGTTGGCCGGCTCTCGCCATCATTATGATCTTTTTCATTACTTCATCACCAATATTTTTGCCCACGGAAGGGCTTGGTAATGTTTTACAACTCCGTGTGGTAATGGCCATACAAGTACCATTATTACAAGGATTTTGAACTGTATCACTTGGTAAAGTCCCACTCTTTCACAGGTTTGTTGAGACAGACAATTGGTTCAATTGTTGCTCCATTTGTTTTATCGAAGATGAATGTGACCCAACCATTTGGGTCAAAGATTATATGTCCCTTCTTATCTCATCGTGGCTCTTTATGAATTGCACAAACATGTCCTCCATAGATGTCTTCCCTGAATTAGATGTAGTGGCTTCTCTGTTCCCAGGAGGAATATATAACTCACTTCTATCATTTTTGCTCTTCCAATTGCCTCGGTCACGGTCCTTGTAACTAGATTTTTCATAATTGTTCTGACGTTGATTTCGTTTGCCACCACCTCGGAAACCCCCTGATTATAGAGATAATTAGCTTCTTCCTCTTCTTCAGATTCATCGCGCCCTTGCGCACCGACTGTTTTTACTCTCTCCGTCTTACCAGATAGTAGATGCTTGGTCAGGAAATCCATTTGTCTAATCAAGTGAGCCATATCTTGCTCAAGTTCTTCTTTTTTCCTCCTTTGTTCGGCAGTCATCCCCATAGACATAGTACGGATTGTTACCACTAAATTTCTGGTTTGCCAAGCTCTACTTTGTTTTGTTATCTTGTCGAGGATTTGTGAGGATTCCTGAAAGGTAAGATCAATAAATGATCCACCGACTGCATTGTCCTTGACCAGCCGTGTGATAGAGTTGAATGCCCTATATAGTGTCTCCATTAAATGTATATCTGTCATGTTATGATTCGGACACTACATCAATTTTTTCTTGAATATCTCCCATGATTCGTAGAGAGCTTTGGTTTGGTGCTGCCTAGTTTCTAATTTTGTCTCTCAGTTGTACCCTCCTGGAGGGTGAAAAGAACCTCTCTAGGAAGGCATATCTCAATTACCTCTAGTTGGTGATAGAATCAGGTGTTAGTTCAGTTAGCCATAATGTTGTGTCCCCTGATAGAGAAAATGGGAATAATCGGAGGCGTATTGCATTTTGTCCAACTCCCAAAATTTTAAAAGACTTGCATATGGTGACAAAATTCACCAAATATATGATGGGATCATCTCCCAAAAGTCAACCAAATAATCCCTTTAGATGAAGGGGCTGAATCATTGTACTTGTAATGTTGAATATAGCATCTGGTACTAATGGTGGAGGGACGATGTTTCCCATTCATCTAGCTCCATCTAACTCATCATCATCTTCAAATTGATCATACTCTATCAGTTGACGATCTTGTCTTTCTTGATAAGGACGATTTTGGTACACATTCCTATTTACTGGAGCGGCAACATCTTCTGCACGCCTTTGGTCTCTTGGCATTAATAATTTCTCATCACCTAGGTCCTCATCATCGGGTTAGGTGCATGACCTGGGTTATCTGTGTTTTGTTGATGAATTAAAAAGTAGCCAAAGCGGTTAATCTGTCCACTTCTTTTTGAGTATCCATTCTACCAATCAATTGCGGATTAGGATTAAGTGGTAATAATAGTTCTCTCGGGCTTTTTGTTCATGGCATCAACCACAATAAGCCTATAAATAACAAAAACAACAAGCACCATAAATTTCAGAAACTTAATTAATCAGTTATTAACCACAAATAAACCTAATTAACAATCATATTCCCCAGCAATGGCGCCAAAATTTAATACGCCCAAATTACACCTCTCTTTCAAGAATGAAAGCGGTCGCTTTCAAATATAGAACCTAACTAGGTTGGGGTCTAATCCCATAGAAAATATGGTGTCAGTCCAAGTTATTTATGATATAATCAGCTGATAGTTAATAATTTCCTGTAAATGGGGGGTTTGGAGAGTAAGTAAAAAATATGAAATACTTTAAGTAAACAATTTTCTATTTTTTTAGTGATTCAAATATAATATGACGGGCAACCAGGGTTATGGTGCTTAAACAGATCGGGTTGTAAATCACTTTAGGGTTCCAATTGACATTTCAATTGCAAGAGTAGTTGAATCCTATTATTTACCCATTTATCTCTCGACCTCAATGGGTAGTACATCCATTAATTCTCTCAAACTTAAAGGATGTGTTCATTATTTAACTATTTTCTCAACATACACTTTTCACTCGGACAAGCGATGTTCGTAGGATCACCTTTTAGGTTACAATCAAGAGAAATCGTTACATTGCTCGACAAGAACTTCCCTCTCGGGCAAGTGATTGCTTCATCGAAGTAACCCAACAACACCTTCCTCTCAAACAAGTGATGTTCTAGTGCTAACTCTTCTAGTTCACAACCATGGGTTTACAGTTTCAAGGGTACAGTCAAGAGAATTCGTTACATTTCTCAACAAGCACTTCCCTCTCGGGAAAGTGATTTCTTCATCGAAGTAACCTAAAAACACTTTTCTCTCAGACAAGTGATGTTGTAGTGCTGACTCTACTAAATAACAGTCAAGAAAGATCATTAAAGTACAGAAAGGTTTATACAATGTCAAGTACTCATGGAACTTTAGTAGATTCACAACCCTAACTAGTTATTTACATCAAGGCTCCCATAACCCCAGCTATGGGAGATTATCCAAACATTTCCATAGAAGAACTAGAAAACATCATTGTATTTTTCATAAGAAAATCCAAGTTTACTTACAATGGGTACAAGAATATATTCTTGAGTCTTTAATAAAAATGAAATGATTGAAACCAAAAGCTAATGCTCACTTTCCACAATATGATATGTTACAATGAACTAGAAAACAAGCTAAAATAATACAATATAGATATAGAACTAGATCTAGAAAATGTAGATCTCAGATCTAGTCTACCAAAGAAAAGTCAAAGAGTAGGTGAGAATATAAAGAAAAACTCTAAGCTAAGATAGAGGCTAAGAAAAAAAGGGAGATAATAATGCAGCCCCCAAATAAACCCTAGAACTTGGTATTCATAGAACTTTAGAGCTCAGGACTTCAAAAATTTCAAACTTGCGCTTGTTGCGTCAAGTGTGATGGTGAAAGTCGATGGTCCGTCGCATATCCGATGGTCCGTCGCATGCGATCATCGCTTGGTTCCAGTGTTGATGAATTCTTCTTAGCAGCGATGGTGTATTACGATGGTTCATCGTATCTATGATGGTACATTGCATGCGACCATCGTATGATTCCAGTGGCATAGTCTTCTCCTTCTAGTCGATGAGGGAAACCGATGGTCCGTCGCATGAGCAACGTTCTGTCGATTCCATCGTCTCAAGTGATTTTCTCTTAGTTTTGCCCATTTTCTTACATAATTCATCCCACTTAGCTTTTTTACTGAAAATACAAAAGTACAATGTCAAATACAACACTAGTTACTTGAAAACATACAATTACTATAAGAAAAAGGTCTACAATGTTTCGTCAAAAGCCAAAACATGAAAAAGCCCTTGATTTTCGAATTGGGATTTAAAATTATGATTCCTACATGTTTTTAAGTATCATGTTCATAGATTATGTTCCCCAAGTGCTTGATAAATTGCTCATGTAATTAAATATGAAAATCATGACATACTAGCATATGTGCAAGCTTATATCTTACAATTGTTTAATAGAATACCTCATTGAACAAGTTGTGAGAAAGTGAACATTGTTATGCTTTTCAAGTTTATGCTATGCTTTACTTTTCATGATATCTAGTCCTGGGGGTTATCATTACCCAAAAATCTAGCTTCTTACCAAGAGTTACAGTAGTTACAGAATAGTCTTAGTAGTTACACGATCAATAGTATTCAGTCAGTACAAAAATTAGTATATTCAGACAATCAACAAAACTCAATAAACTCAGTCCAGTTAAGTCAGTTAACATGATCAGTAATAGCATAGTCTAGCCTAGTGTAGTTTAGAAATCAGTTTAGTGTCTATTCAGTTGGGAGTAGGATTCAGCACCGAGTGAACCCAAGGATGGGGAATCACCTTCCAGTAGAGGGTGTGATCCTTAGAAGCATTCATTGCATTCTCAAACTACGTAGCCAGCGTAGGTTGAGACATTAACTTGCTAGTTGAGGGTTGATGAGGTATTCTACCTGCTAGTTGAGGGTTCCACCATTCTCGTACAGAGTACCGTCCAGATGAGGGTAACTCTTCAGCTTGTCTTTACCCTTGGCGTGGTACTAACACCCATCCAGCTGGGGTTATAGGTTGGACCCTAATCAGTTCAGAGAGGGAATGTTTGTTAGATTACTATCTATCACAGTTTCAATTTCAGTCTCAGTATAGAACTCAGTTAAGTTCTACAGAATTAGGACTGTTAGACACAGTCACCCAGCTCAGTATAGAACTCAGTTCAGTTCTATAGAACCAGGACTATCAGAAACAGTCACCCAGCTATCAGTAATATAGTTATTAGTAAACTCAGATATTATTTATTCAGTTATCAGAACTCAATATCCAGTGTGACCAAGATCTCAGACACAGTATATGTAGATATGTGCATAGTATGACAAAATCAGTGTTCCATTTGTTTCATTTATACATGTACTCTCATTCAGTTATATTCATGTTACTCATATGAACCCATGAATTCAGTCTTACATAACTTATCATACCATTACATTCAAAGTAATGACACATACCTTTCTTTTTCACTATGATGTTTTATATTATAGGTTCAGACGTACGGGCTCCTGACCACACTTAGCACCCTTAATTATCAGTAGCAGATTTAATCGTGAGTCCTCCTCTATCGAGGGTATGCTTTTATTTTAGTTATTAGTTTATCAGTAGTTCAGTAATTGGGGTTTCATAAGGGTGTAGCATACATTTGTCATTTAGGTCACAATTTAACCACAATACATGATTTCTAGCCTCTTAGACATTTTATCAAACACCCTACATGCACAACTCAGGCATAGATATAATAACCCAATTACTCATCATGAACAACCAAATTTACATGTTTCCAACTCATATAATATCATAGATTCATACAAACCACATAAATATTCCATCTTGGAGATTGTTCAATATCAACAACAATTACATAATCCATTTACCACACAAATACCACATACTAAGACCAAGGCTTGATAACCTTGTAGACAAACATGAATCACAACTCAATCATAGAAAGAACATTAATTTCAACTCACAAGAATCATTAAAATTCATAAACATAAAATCGTTGATATTTAGAAAAAGGTTACTTGAGCTTCTTGGATAAAAGGGATCCAAGAATCAATATCTGCATACCTTGGGGAAACTCTTTTCTTGAAAGCCTTTGGAGAGATTTATTGATTCCCCTTGATTTCTCTTGATTTTTTCTTGAAGAAGAAAGGAGGATTTGATTTTGTAAACCCTAGTTTTCTTGGTGGAAAAAGAGAAAATGAGGCTAAAATCCCTTAAGTGGGTATTTATAGAGGTTTGGGAAAAGGGGGAAAAGACAAAAAAATCCCTTTGTAAATTTAACTAAAAAATCCTAATTTTTCATGTTGGCGCGACGTGCCATAATCGCATCAGCCCACTGAAATTTGGACAATTGGGAAATGGCACGACGGCGCGACGCGGTGGTAATTATTTTGCCACCTTGGTGCGAAATGGGACTATACCGCGATGCAGACGAATCACAGAGGCTTGATGGAATTTGACAATTGGCATTTTGGCTGGCTCCGCGATGCGCCAGAATGCCAGATGACACACTGTCTCACTAAAATGGCTCTAACTCTTCACCCGAGTGTCCGATTTGGGTGAATTTGGAATCGATGGAAAGCTTATTCAATGATATACATGGATAAAAGTAGAATAGGTAAATTTCACATGATTCAAAGTATTTCATACTTGATAAGATTTTTTTGTAACTTTTAGACTCGAATTTTTGCTTTACCGAATACGCTCTAAGTCTCGGACTAGGAGAGAACTTTTATGGGGTTTTACAAATCTCTTCCAAATTCCTTATTATTTCAGTCATGTTACTTCTCCCTCATTTTTATTTTACTTAAAACATAAGATTTACCTTATGGATTTCATGGTATTGTTATGGTTTTAAAATAAAGGTTGGGGGTTTTTAGTGCTTATTATTGATATATGTTTTCCCATGATTTGATTATGGTTTTCCTTGTTTTAAATATGAATTTGAACATATGGGTGTATGGGTATTGTAGTTGAACATGATAATGATAACTTACTCTTAGTTTGTGACTTTTCATGTGGTTATGACCCCAACCCTATATTATGAAATTGGTCAGTTGTTATGAGTATGGTGGGAAATTAAACTAGGGATATAATGGAATCCCCAAAGTTCTTGGTTTCACTCATCTCTTTAAATTAATACATTGCATAAATGTTTAGATGGTTAAGGATAGTTTTAAAAACCTAGTGAGGTAAACGTGAATCCTCCAAGTGATTGTTAAAATGAAAACCTTGTGGGGTACCTCAGAATCACCCAAGTGATTTAATAATAGAGTTTGAGGGGTACATAGAAATCCCCTAAGTGTTGTATAATTACAATCCTTGAAACCTCTCATCAGTATAATGATACAACTTCATAATCCCTTAACAATTGACTCCATGAAATTGGTGGTTTGGCTATGTTCTAAATATTTTAATTGGGAAAATATGGGGGTTGTGTTTGCTAGTCGGGAAGTTATGAGTACAAAGGACGGACACTGAAAACTCATGTTTGCCAATATTAGGTTTTGTCTTAGTGTCGTTATGATTATGGGGTACATGGGAATCCCTAATGTCTATACTTGTATCTATCTATCATGGAGGGAAAAGGGTATAAGGGAATTCTCGACCATCTATGATATCTCTGATTAGTGTGGATACATGCAATAGGGCCCCTTCAGTGGGTAATATTGGACCCATATAGCCCATGGGCAGATTTATAACAGTAAGGCTAGATAATCCAGGTTAAGGTTTTAAATGCATGCTAAACCTTATTCCTAATCATGGCATGGTACATACATATATAAATTTTTATGTGGCTATTTGCATTCACTTATTTGGTTTTATTTAATGGAATTATTTTATATTTATCCTTGAGTTACAAGATAGAATTCACCCTAAAACTGTCTTAGGGTACTGTATCCCCATGCGATGTAGGAACCGACATACTTGCACTCCTCTTATTTACAGACTTAGTGATTTGGGGACAACTATTGAGTAAGTCTTTAGAGGTGAGTGTACATACTCCGAAAGACTCTTTTTCATGCTATGGACTTATTTATGTTATTATTGCTTCCTTGGTTTTAGTTTTGGCTATGGTCAGGGTTATGTCCCAACTGTACATTTGTTGGTTCAAACTAGAGGCATTGTTGGACTACTATGGGAATGGGCAATATAAGTATTAGTTTTAGCATTGGTATTGGTATTGGAATTAGGATATGTATTGGATGGTTAATTTTTTGTGACTTTAGGTTTCGATTTTATATTTACTATCATATCTTTAATTTAATATTACCTTATCTTGCTATATGTTAAGAATTCAACCGACATGGGGTGTAGGGCGGTTAATGGTTGGGTATTGGGGGTGTTCTTCCACCCTAGTTGGACTGCAGATAACTGACACGACTAGTCCCTGGTTCGATTCATATCATTTAGAATATGGGTATCACTCTAGATGAGAGCACATAATATCCAAATATTTATTTATTTAAGGAATGCCAAGGTTTAGAAATTATACAATCTGAAGTAGGGTAACTTTACCATGAAGGAGTATTATATAAAGTTTACTTAGCTTTCCTAGAATGATCCAGTGATAGTGGATGATTCAAGGGACCATGTGACTAACTTCATTTCCCCTACCTCTGAGACAGTGTTCAAGGAGTTTAGGACTGCTATAATAGAAAAAGAGATGGACATCTCTTGATGATGACTCATTCTTAATAGATTGAGAAATATATGATTAAGGAGGATGAAACGGAGACTTAGATTAATAGAAAAGGAAATTATGACTATTCTCAATAAAAATAAAGTGGTGTTAATTGCTCTCAGTTTTTTCAAAGGTCTTTATCTCTAGCCCCATCATTTACTAGTGCCCTGGTACCTTATTTTATATAGGTCTATCGGGTTAAGAAACAAGGCTTTAAATCCTAGAACAAAATACTAGCAAGTAGTATAGTAAAAATCACCAAGACAAGTGTATGGTCGACAATCATTGTTGTTTTGGGTGTGATAAACAAGGACACAGATCAAGGGAGTTCCCATTGGCCATATAGTGGGAAAAGATGTTCGCCAGTTAAGCCAGTCAACTTATTTAGCAGCTCCAATAGATCATCCAACTCAGTAGGGCCCTCATCTAGTGAATATGGCAGACAATGTCAGATTATGTACTATGACTTGAAGACTTGATAGGATTAAAATGATTTTCCTGTCAATAGTGCGTTATGAGTTTTCCATATTAATGTTTAAACCATTTTAGGCCTAGATCCATACTTTCTATTAGGATACCTTGTATAGTATTGTACTTTAGTGTAAATCTTGAAACAATATCAAAAACATTCTCAATCTCTACAACATTTGGTGAATCACTCCTAACCCGATGGGTAGAAAAAAATGTCCTTGTCATAATGTTAAAGATAATGACCTTAATTGATCTTTTAGAGTTATATTTGACTGATTTTGAGGTCATTGTTAGAATGGATTGGCTGCATTGCTATTATGTATCAATTGATTATAGAAATAAAGTCGATAAATTTTAGTTCCTAATTGATCCTATCACCGAATGAAAAGGTTGTACTTTGGTGCCTATAAGAATATTTATCTCTAACCTTAAGTCTAGATGAAAATTTCAAAAGGGTGTATCTGTCATCTTCAATTAGTTCAAGAGGTTAATGAGTTTCTAGAAGTATTTCCCAAAGATCTGCCTGGAGATCCACCCGAGTAAGAAATTAACTTTTGAATAGATATCCTTCTATGTACCCAGCTAATTTTTTTCACAACCCGAGGCTATCCCTTAGTGGTTATACGGTGCTTAGAGTCACAAGAAATCCCAAGCCAACCCATAGACTTACATAAGAAATAAATACTGGATATATGTAATCAAATATTAAGAAGAAGTTAAATAAAGTAAAATTATAAGAAATAATCATATAATCAAGATAAATATTATCTGAAGATACTTAATGAAACTTAAAAGAAACATGTCTAACTGTATGACTGTCTGAAAGCCTCTTAATCTATTTAGATGTTGGGACAGGCCTCCAACTACTTGTTACTAACTGAAATAAGATAAAGTACTAAAATGAATTGATGATAAGGTAACTGGTCATCAGCTGATGAGGACTCACCAAGACTACAGCTGAGTGGCGTGTTAATGCACTAAGGTTGGTCTGAGTACTCAACATCTAAACCTATAATATGAGAAATATAGGGTAAAGAAGTTTGCAATCAGTACTTTGAATGTATTGAGTATAAGACATGAAAAGATATCTAATAGACATATATACTGAGCATGAATACATGAACATGAAAATCAAATGCAAGACTAAGTAAAAACATATGTTGGGTTTCTGAATAACTGAGTGACTGAATATTGTACAATTGGTCATGCAAACCTAAATGTAAAAAATTTTGAATATGAACTGAGGACTTTGGGAGCTAACAATAACCGATATACCCCAATCTAAGCTAATCAGGATCTAACTTGTAACGTTAGTTGGAAGGGTACTAGTACCTAGCCAAGGGTACCAACACTAGTAGGCGTGGATCCAATATAGTCATGTCATAAAGGACTAGAGTGTGAAGCCTAAAATGACATTTTACCCCTTATAACCTATCCTATCACCATAGTTGTTGAACTTAGGCACTGCTACTAATAGTCTCTGCTAAACTGACGTGGGAGCTGGCATCGTTGTATTCACTCGGTGCTAAGTATCACTCCCAACTTAATGAGTAATGTATAACTAAAACATGATTTATACTAATATTCTCAAACCATGGCACACGAAAAATAACCATGCTTGCTTAATCTGACATGTAAACTGATGCATTTTAAGATCCTAAGTATCAGGTGTTCAAAACCCATTAAGAATGACTAATGCAACAAAACATGATTGCCTAAAAATATGATCATGGTAGACAATGCCATGAATAAGGCTTAATATTTCAATAACTAATTGTGTTATGGAAGTTCATAATTATGGGAGACATAGAGACACAAATATTAATGGGAAACGTGTATTCATCATTCGTACACAAAAAAAAAATTGAAGTGTTGAACAAAACTCATATGTCAACTAGTAATGGACATGATGGCTTATGGTTAGAGTCGACTTTATTTAAATGATGGATTGCGGTTAGTATACACTTACCCAATAAAATATTTTGAGATTAGAGTCCACTTGCTTCATAAGACGGCTTATGGATAGAGTACACTTGTGTAATGAGAAGGCTTGAGGATACAGTCCTCTTGAATGATAAGACCGGGAAGTTCAAACTTTCTAATCTACGTGAGTGGAAGGTTAATGTACTCCACTTCATATATCATAATTGGGTGCTTTGAAATGCATGCTAGATCTTCTTTCATTTTTGGAACTTTATGTATCAATACATATCAACATATATAAGTAAGTGTATAGATGTATTTTCTTATGACGGTTTGACTTGGTTTTAACTAATGACCTTATTTTGTCCTTACCCTTGAGTTACATACTAGCGCTCCAACCACTAACTATCTTAGAACTTTATGTACCCACACGACACAGGGGTTAGAGCTTCTCTTCCCTTCCTACGCAGTGACCAGGTGTTTGAGAGGTTTGTGTGTTTACTTTGAAGTGTTGAGATTCCATACTTCGGAAGACATACATTTCATGGTCTTTCTATCTTATGTCCTAGACTTGTTTTAGAGTTAGTTTTTGCCTATTGTTGGGGGCATATTCTGACATATTATAAATATTGGATTGGTACAGACTTTGTGGATGAATGTGGACTTGAGTATGTTGTTTAGTATATTGATATTAATGGAATGATTAGACACATCTTAAGTGATGATTGCTAGTCTTGTTTCTGCTATCTTGTTATATGTTCGGAATTCATCTGACACTTGTGGATTGATGTGATAGTTAGGTTAGGTTATTGGGGTGATCTCCAGTCCCTTTTGGGCTCTAGATTCTCATACAACAAGGCCCAATTTTGGGTCATCTCACTGGTGTGGCTATGATTCCACACAGATACTCATAATGTTTGATAACGAGTTATGTGTTGGACTCATTATGACTGAGTATGATCCCCATCTGACTTTCTGACATTATAATGTGTCAAGGGTATAATAGGTAATGATTCGTTGCCTTAATCATTACTACTAGCAGCCTTACAGAGCCTTGGGGAAAATTTCACTAACTTCTTTCCACGACATCTAATTAAGGAGAGGCTTGTGGCATTGGAATAACTAATTTAATGGCCTATCCTTTGAAGGGCTTAGATCTTGAAATCTTGGGGTTTTACAATATCTTCCCTTTGGGATCATTCATCCTTTAATAAAACTGACTAAGATGAGAGGCTAGGAAAACTAAGATCTCGCACTGAATTTTTACGAGTTATGTCACAAACTAAGATTGGAACTTATGACTAACGCATAAATTGAACTCATGAATGCATGCTATTACATAAAGATGGATGGATGGCTGAGATAAAAATGAAAGAATTAATTAATTAATAAATCTATTACCTCAAGCTAGGAATGGGTTCAATGAGAAAAGATAGGGTACTTGGTAAACATATCCACTTCTTCCTCCTAAGTAGCTTCCTGGACTGAATGGTTTCTCCAAAAAACCATCACTAAAGCGACCTCTTTGTTCCTTGGCCTACGAATCTAGTGATCATGGATCTCAATAGGGACCTCTTCATATAGGATACTTCCTTCCATGCAAATCATTTCTAAACGTACTACTGATGTTGGGTCACCAAGTCATTTCTTCAACAAGGAGATATAGAATACTGGGTGCACTGATGCCAACACTCTAGGAAACTCTAACTCAAAGACTACCCTCCCATACCAGCTCAAAATTTTGTAGTGAATGACATAACGAAGAATGAGTTTCCCTTTCTTACCAAACCACTTCACCTCTTTTATGGGTTAAATTTTAAAATGGACAAGATCAAACTCAAACTCCCTTCTTCGCACATTTGCATAGGATTTTTAATGTCTTTGGGTTGTTTTCAAACTCTCCTTAATAAATTGAAACTTATTCATCACCTGATGTACTAAATCTTTCCCTATTAAATAAGCTTCACCAACACCAAACTAACCAATGAGAGATCTACACCTCCTACCATAGAGCACCTCAAACAGAGCCATCTAAATACTTTATTGATAATTGTTATTGTTGGGAAACCCAATCAAAGGTTAGTGATCATCTCTATTATCCTTGAAATAGATTAAATGCGCTCTCAACATGTCCTCTAAAGTTTGAATGGTGTTTTGGTCTAAACATCAATCTATGGGCAAAAAGTTGTACTGAAGTGAACTTAGGTACCAAGAACCTTCTGTAAAGTCTTTCAAAAATAAGAGAAATACTGGAGACCATTGTCTGAAATAATGGTCAAAGGGACTCCATGAATCTTCACCAACTCCCTAAGATAGAGTCTATCATAATCTTTGGAAGAGTCTGACATATTAACTGGAAAGAAATGTGTTGACTAAGTTATTCGATCTAGGATAACTCAAATTCAATCATATTGGTAATAAGTAAGAGCTAACCACGTGATGAAGTCCACATTTACCACATACAAATTCCTGGTGAAAATGATGAATTCTTTAAGAGTACCACAAGTACTGCAGTGCTCAACCTTAAACTACTGGAATTTGGACTCTTTCCCATGAATTCCATAGTATATTTTTTCCTAACGCTCCAATAGTAGACTTCTCGAAAATCCTGGTACATATTAATAGATCCAGGATGAATCTAATATTGCAAACCATGAGCTTCTTCTAACATCCACTTCCTCAAATAACCCATATTCGGAACACATTACCTACCTTGACAATGAAGAACACCATATGGTCCCGGGAGAAAACTTTGACCTTCTGATTCCAAACTATCTCCTTCAACCTAAGCAAAATAGGATCACTATGTTGCTTTTCCATTGAATTGCAACTAATGAAGATTCCTAACCATTCTTAACCCAAACACTAACTTTGGTCAAATCAACCACCCAAACTCCTAATCAAGCAAGCTGGTGAACTTTAATAATCATATCACATATTTTAATAGTCTAACCACCTTCTCTGAAAAAGGTTCAGATACTTCTGAGTGAACATATTCAGAAGACTTTTGTGATTACTGAACACATCCACATGAACCTCATAAGGTTAATACCTCTAAATATTTAAGGCAAAGATAACTGATGAAAAATTAAGGTCATGAGTAAGATAATTCCTCTCATGAGGTTTTAGATGCTATGACATTGCCCCGCTGCATAAACGCACAACCAAGACAAACTCTAGAAGCATCACAATACACAACGACACCATATGAACCCTTTGGTAGAGTCAAAACTTGTGTGGAGATGAGTTGAGTCTTTAATTTCAAATAACTCTTCTCATATGAATCAAACCAATGAAATTTGACTTTCTTCTGAGTCAGCCTAAACATGGGGCGAAAAGAATCCTCTTGTACAAACCGATGAGACCCAATAAACTCCTAATGTTTGAGGGATAAATACTTCTAGGCCAGTTCCTTACTACCTCAGTCTTTTGGGGATCAACTCAAAATCTTTTCCTGAAATAACTTGACCAAGGAAATCTACTGATTTCAGGAAGAATTAATACTTATTAAACTTATCTAATAACTGATGATCCTTAAGAGTTTGAAAATAATATTTAAATGGTCTGCAAGATCACCCTCACTAGGAGAATAAACGAGAATGTCATATCTGAATACTATGATAAACATGTCCAAGTGTTGCTTAAACACCCTATTCTTCAAGTCCACAAAAACTACAGAAGCATTCATTATTCCAAAATACATAAATAAAAATTAGAAGTGGCCATCCCGAGTTTGGAAGTTCGTCTTTAAAAATCACATTCTCTGACTCCGAGGCTGATGATAGCCAAATCTGAGGTCTATTTTAGAGAAATAATTTGCACGGTGAAGTTTTTCGAATAATTCATCAATCTTGGGGAGAGGATAAATATTCTATATTGTGAAGTTGATAAAGTGACCATAATCAATGCACATTCTTAGATGGCTATATTTGTTTGCGCACAAAGAGAACTAGAGTACCCAATAGAGAGACACTAGGACTGATGAAACACTTATCGATGTGATATCTCAGGTGTTATTTCAATTTCTTAAGTTTCTTTCACGACATAATTTCTCAAATCATGATGTAGCTAACAATAACCCATTAGTAGGCAAGCCAAACCCGTTTATCGGAACAGCTAGTAACTGATACACAAACAAAGTATGGAATCAAAAATTAAACTACGATACGAATATGAAATTTAAAGATAGATAGAGAAGCAATAAGATAGACACAATTCAAGGAATTGAAAGCAAATAAAGGGTGTATCAAAACCTAAACCCTCATTCAATTAGACCAAAAAAAGAACCTAAATATTATGTAGAACTCAAGGGAATCGATTTCCAAGCAACCCACATTTCTAAATAAAAGATCAACATAAGTGAATTCACATTTGCCTCACACTCACACAAATGTTCAAATTCATAATTCAACATAAACTACTTACTAAAGTGAAATAAAGTCTTAATTATAGTCTAGGCTAGGTCATTACATCATATGGGCCCAAAAGTTATCCATTTAGGAAAGACAAACACATAAAATCCCATTAGGCACTTGCTTGACCATATGGGGCGCACATGGGTTGTTTTGACCCACTCTAACGGATCTAGAGCGGGTTGGGCACACCTCCAAAGCGTATGGGGTGCATCTCCTCTTTTGGGGGATTTATAGACCCATTTGGTTTACCATTGGCCTCTCTAACATCCCTTGAGTATCCTTGGTCATCATAATCATCCAATGGACGTATTTTGATAGCCCTCAAGAATTATTCGTGTCATTTGACCCGTTAGAATCTTCTTTAAAAATACAAAGGCCATTTGGCTTGTATTATCCTCTCCTTCTTGAAAAGGATTCAACCTCAAATCTAAACCTTGCAACACAAAAGGAACGACAAACAAACCCAATATCCTTATAGCATGAGGGTTAGAATTAGCATATTCAATCATACAATCATGCCAAGGTTGCACATAATTAAGATATAACAAACCTTCATAATGATCAACAAGGGATTATTACCCCACAAAGTAAGAGCTACTTGGTCATTCAAGAGATTTGGAAAAAGGGGTATGCTAGAGGAACCATGGTAATCATTGAACCACTCATGAAGGCTCATATGGATTCCAAGTCTCAATAAGCTCATAACTCCACTATAGTACTCAAATTTTTTGGAGATCATTCCCTCACATAACTTTGACCTCTCAAGTAGATTAGAAATCTCTAAGAAAGACTTTCGTCATAGGGATGAGTTCCAACACCCTAACTCATGGTTGGTCTGTCTTCTTGCCCAAGAACCAAGTGGTGTGGAGAAGAACCTCCATATTTTAAATGATCACCGGGATCAAATAGTTATAGTATCCATGGATATGGGTTTAGGAAACACTTCTTTCCCCCAAGATTACAACCAATACAATCATTTGTACCCTCTATACTAGCATTATAATAAACAAAGAAAATAAGAGGATCATTCCCATTCAATCGACCAACAATATCAACATCACTATTTACTTGAGGTCCTTTAAACACTTCACAAACATTACCAAGTTATGGGCTAGGTTCACTCAAAAGCCGGTCCTTATGACTTCAACAAGACAATGTACTATCAATTATCTCAGTGACTTCAACACTAGGTGGTCACAAATCACTCTTACTATAATAGTTAATTTTTTCATCATAAGGATCAACTAGTGTTTCAACACTTTCAATTAGTATATTATCATCATAAAATAAGGAGACATTAGGTTCACTTAAAGATAAACAACATTTCACACTTAGTTGTCTACTAGCCTCATTTACTAGAGTGTAAGAGTTAGTTTGATTACCTTGAAGTTAATTTAGAGCATGTACACTCAAAGAAACTCAGGAATTTTGTGGACTGGATAGGATAAAGTTAGGGGAGTGTAGGAGATCTATTATTTTATCTATCCTTCTTTAGAGTGAACTTTCTATGCTTTCCACTCTTTGATTTATATCTTGTTTTAAACTCATTATGGCCACCATTAAAGTTTCCATGTTTATCTCTCCTGAAGTACTTGGGCTACCTTCTCCATATGCCATTGTACCTATATTAAAGTAATACTACAACAAACCAAAAAAAAACAAACACGTTACTGGTTAAGAACTCAACCTCAATGGCTCTCAAAGTTTCCACCTTTAGTTCATCTCTCAATTGGTGTCGCAAGTGTTGATAGATCATTTATACTCCAATGATGTTGCTTTATACCAATTGTTTATTGAGGTTGGAATAGATCCTTGTTTTAAATTGAAAATAAAAAACACAAAATCAACTAACGTACTTGAATTAAGAAGGTTCAATGAAAATAAAAGAGAAAAGTACACAAGAACAAATAACAAGGAATCAGACTCTAGAACCAATTAATCAACTAATAGAACAATTATTAGTTATTAATTAGTGTTTAAGAGATAAAATTTGAATTTAAGAATCAAGAAATGAAGATAGATTGATGGAACCTTGCAGAAAAAGTGTTTAAAAGGGTGATCTACGTTTGGAACAAGATGAAGCTGATTGGGAGCAGTCCTAGAGCGTATGGGGGGCATCCCCAATGCATAAGCTACAGTTTTGGGGTTCCCTAGACCTGTTTTATCAGGTTGGATGCAATTCCAAGGCACCTCAAAGGCAGATCAGCCGGAATGTTTGCATCAGGGGCCAAAATAAATGTACTTGTTATGGTCCATTTTTGTCCTCTTCTCTTGGAATTTCTTTGGATCTTCAAAGGTGCTCTTGTACTAACAGTTTTGTACACTTTTTCTTAATCCTTTTTGGATAAAACAAAAAAAATTTGATAAATATTCAACTTGAATATGTGAATCTTCTCAAGAACAATCTTGAAAATTCAAAATGTACATCTTCATCGTTTTGGCTCAAAATTCCTCTAAATTTTAACCATAGGATCTCGCCAAAATAAGGAACACATTACATGCATCATTAGCCTTCAAAAAGTCTCCAAATTTCTGGATTTTCAAACCCACTTGTATTTTATTCAACCTTCAAAATAGTAAAAATGGTGGATTTTTCAAACATCTCCAAATGACCACATCTTTTAACCCTAAGACTCTTTCAACATTGGAAACACTTTTTTGACTTCTTCAACTTCAAATTCCAATAAAAAATTTGCAGATCTAAGAACCCATTTCTTCAAATTTCAAGACAATAATGGTGTGTTCTTCAAAATGCACTTCCAAATACACTAACTGACCAAGTTCCAACCTAAATATCACTAGATGAAACAACAAAAAGGACTCAAGAAGACAAATATTTTTTTGAGGGGTTTTCTTAAAACCATTTTTGCCAAACTTTTTTTTTATTGTTGCGATAACAAAAATAAAAACTAGAATCGTGGGAATAATTCTAAGCTTGGATCTAATACAATATTATACACGAACAAAGTAGGGAATCGAAAATAAACTATGATACGAATAAAAAACTAAATATAGATACAGAAGCTATAAGATAGACACAATGCAAGGAATTGAAAGCAAATAAATAGGGTATCAAACCCTAAACCATCAACCAATTAAATGAAAAAAACACCTAAATCTTATGTGGACCTCAAGGGAATCATTCCTAAGCAACACACATTTCTAAATAAAAGATCAACACAAGCAAATCCACCTTTTTCTCACACTCTCACAACTGTTCAAATTCATAAATCAACATAAACTACTTACTAAAATTAAAATAAGTCTTATTTATAGTATAGGCTAGGTTATTACATCATATGGGCCCAAGAGTTACCCATTTAGGAAAGACAAACACATAAAAGCCCATTAGGCACTTGCTTGAGCTTATGTGGCGCACATGGGGCACATTACAAGGGTGAAGTGGGTTGTTTTGACCCAATCTAGCAATTCTAGAGCGGGTTAGGAACACCTTCAAAGTGTATGGGGTGCATCTCCCCTTTTGGGGGATTTCTAGCCCCATTTGGTCTTCCAATGGCCTCTCTAACATCCCTTGATTCTCCTTGGTCATCATAATTATCTAATGAATTCATTTTGATAGCCTACAAGAAGTCTTCAAGTGTCATTTGACCCATAAGCATCATATCTAGAAACCCAGAGGTTATCTGGCTTGTATCAGTAATGGATTACCCAAAGCAATAAGGCATATAATGCGAAAAAGATGTAATAACAGATCAAAGACATAATATAGTTCAAAAACTTTATGGTATCACTACAAAAGCTTCTACAAAATAAGATTTCAAAGTGAAATACAAATGAATAAACCGATACAACCCATCACTAAATAAAATATAGAGACTCGTCTAGTACATAAGAGGGAGGTAAGTAATACTACAAACGTCAGAAGCTCACTCGAAGTTTTCGAACCATGGTACTTAAGCAGAAGTGTAGTATGAGTACCAAACATGTTGTACTCAGTGGTAAATGGAAGAATGAGTTCAAAATACAATGAAGATATATATAACATATAAATAGAATGAAAACTATAATAAAATGTCCAGCAACCACACAAGGCAGCCACTGAGAGAATGATAAACTATCTTATTCATGTCCAAAAGACTAATATATTAATGCCAAGAGATTAGTAAGAATGCACTATCATGTTATATCTATACTTATGAATCTCAACCTGATACAAGCACAAGGAGCACCAAGCGTACAAGCTATTATCCAAGGCTTAAGCATCGGAATTGGCAACCAATTGAAAACCTTTTTGGAGCATTTTGAAGCCTTGGTCAAGAGAAGAGAAGAGGATGGACTTATACACTCAATAGGAACCTCAAGTGTAGGGAAAATTTGACTTTATACCCTACATTAGAGGCGCCCCTTTGCCTAGCCCTCATTAAGGGCATTTTTGACATTTGTTAAGTAATAGTATAAATAGACAAGTAGCCTTCTATTTTCATTATTTTTGAGATAATGAACTGATTAACATTTTAGATTTTTATATTAGGGTTATATTGTAGTCTTCTCTTCTCCTTAAGATAGGGAATCCAAAACTTGAACCTTGAATGAATTTGAATTGGTTTTCACTTGTATTGGGTAATTTGGCAAGAAAGGTGTGATTAAGAATGTGTGAGTCCTTTGGTCCACCTAAGAGGAAGGTTTAAGATTCTATTGGTGAGTTGTGTTTGAAGGTTTGAGACACCTTATTGTGTTATTTATTTGATAGAAGTAAGGGTCTTTCTACCTATCTTTACTTTTTATGCAATCTTTTTCTTCATCCCCTTTCTAGTGTGTTGTTTTCTCTTGTGTGCTTGCTGATTTTTGCATCTTAGTTTCAATTTGCATGTGTTTGATAGTCTTAAGCTATCATTTGGTATCAAATCCTTGTTTAGGTTTGTTCTAACATCCCTAAATCATGGTTTTAGTGTTCTTATTAAGAAAATCTCAACAAAAAAGTGTAAAAAAATCTGAAAATACAAAAAAAAAGTATTCTCTTGTGTGTTTGTTGTAGATTCAAAATTTTCAATTTAGATCTACAAGTTTTTTTTGTGTTTTGAAGGTTTCTAGTTCTAGATCCTTTCTCTCTAGCACATAGTGAGTCTAGATCTATGTTTTGAGCAAGATTCGGTTGTGTCTGTGCATTCCACCATTGTTGAAACCGTGTTTGAAGCTTTTTGCGGGTGGATTTTGTGTGGATTGTGGTATTTGTGACTTTTTGTTGATAATTAAGCTTGTCTTAGCAAATAGAACCTAGATCCAAAAGAAAAATTGAATTTAGGGTTAATTTGCCTTGGGGTCAAACTTTGGTCAACTCTTGAATATTCATGTTGTTACTCTTCATCTTCATAGATTGTTGAAGAAGAATATTCAAGGAGGTTGTTTGATCTTAAAAAGGGAGGAAAGAGAGTGTAGTACTTGTTTAAGGAAATTTCCTAGCACCTTCCTAGTCATCCAAAAGAAAGAAAACAACAAAAAAGAAAGGAATAATCAAGTACAAAGGCAAGTACAATTTAAGTACAAGGGGTGGACTAATCCATTTCAAATTCAAATTGAAGCTCAAAAAGGCTCCAAACTTGCATTTTCCCCCTCAAAACCTAAATCCTTCTTGTCCTTAAGTGTTGTTTAGCCGAGACAAGAATTTGGTAATAGAAAATTTTTAAAGCCATGTCCAACCACAAGTTGCCACATCATCACTTTGGTGACCAATCGAATTGAATTCAAATTTAGATTTCCTAGTTTCTAATTGTTGTTTATAGTTTTAATTTTGTTAGTTCTATCACTAATTAGCAAACTCGTAAGTACCTACTAGGTTGGTAATTAGTCTTGAGTCCGTTTATTCGTGTCTCTACTTTTTGTGTACTTTTCTCTTTTTAAAGTCGTAGTATTTTGTTGGTTCAAGTTCGTGCATCACTTTATCTTAGTCGTTTCAAACAAAGATCGATTTGGGACCAAAGCTTCTCACCTCTCAATTAAATTGCCAAGTATTTCCGATTTCCAAACACTTGTGAGGCCAAGTGTGAGGTGAGGATAAGTTTGAGTGAAGTGAGTCTTTTGAACTAACTTGTTTGCTCATTTTGTAGGTTGTTTTGCTTGCTGTTTTTTTCTCTTTTTAGGTACATTTGCCACGAAATCCAAAGGTACTACTTCCCAAACTTTGTGAAATGATTCTATTGGAGCCTTGATGACTCGGCTTAAGGCCTTGGTCCAAAAAATAGATGATAATCACGATGCTATAATGGGTGATATGGATTCTTTGATGAGTGAAATGGAATCCTTGACTGGTGGTGTGATTAGAATGAAAGCGAGGGTTGATAAATTATATCCACCAAAGCCTCCACAAAATTCAAACCTCCAAGTCCCAAATCCACTTTACCAAGGACACCACACTCCATAAAATTCCATGCCACAAATCCAAATACATCACCAATGTAATCCAATGCCTTCTCTCCAATATCCACAAAGCCGAAATCACCCTATACAACTAAGAGAAGAGATGGTGATAGAATTTGAGGGTGATGAGGTCTATTTTCCAGATGAAGAGAACTTGATATTGAGGTATAATAAAAATGTGAAGAAAAGAAGGAAAGGGAAAGAGAAACCGTGGGTAGTGAAGTAGTAAAGAAAAAAATTGCTTGATTGTGGATCTTGTCCACAAATAACCTTCATCGCTTCTTAATCCAATATCTAGCATTTTGCCTAGCCTTGATTCTTCTTATGTACAGGTACTAGATAAAATGATAATCAAGAAGGATCCAAAAGGAGTTACACTTGAAATCATGAGAAATGAACTAGATACTCGTTTGACCAAGAAAGCTAAAAAAAGTGGACTGTCCAAGCCTTACCCGAGGTGACTTCACTACTCTCTACACTCCCTTGAATTCAAAATGGTTCAATTTAGTGTCTTGTGAAGTAGTTTCGGGTTTATAAGTGCATACACCTTTCCTTAGTAGCTCAGTTGTTATGAACAATGATCAATTTACTCTTAAAGCTACTCATTACCCTTTTTTGAGCTTGAAATGTTCTGATGTACCCTCTAGTGTGTTGGTCTTGGGTTTGCTTGACATAGGGGTGCATGCTTCTTCTCTTAATAGCTCTCTTAATTTATACCATGATCAATGTGCTCCTCCGTATAGTCCACTACTTGAATATGTGAATTGTGGAATTGAAAGCCTTCAAGTTTGTACTTATTCTTGTAATTTTCATGATATGAAACTTGACCCCTTGAGCTTGTGTGATGAAAACCATGCCACTAGTCTTGTTCATGATAATTATTTGTTTTGAAAACTAGTGAATAAAGGTGTGCTTGCTCCTAGGAGGGAATTTTTAGACCACAACCCTTTAGTATTGAATGATATCTTTCTCTTAAGGGTGATTGTTTTTTATAATTGTAAAAATGATTGTCTAGTAAAAGGAATGGCTAACCTCAACCTAGACCCTTGTTTACTACTTCCTTTTGACCCCGGAATACCTTTGAGATATGGGAGGTGTGGTTTCAGTTCATGGTCATTACCTTTTAATGTTTATTCCATTTATTTCATGTGTATCCTCTATGACAAGTTTTTCATGCCAAATACCAAGGATGCATGGATGTATGTTAAATGCGAACCACTTTCGAGTGATGATGTAATTATGGTACTAATGCTAACCCTCCTACCAAAAGGATTGTGTTCTTTTTTTCTTCTCTCTTTGATTTTGGAAGATCTTAATTTTAGGACAAATTCCTTTCAAGATGGAGAGGATGGTACAAGCACAAGGAGAACCAAGAGTACAAGCTATTGTCCAAGGTTCAAGCATCGAAATTGGCAAGCAATTAAAGAAATTTTTGGAGCATTTTGAAGCCTTGTTAAAGAGAAGAAAAGAGGAGGGACTTATACACTCAAGATGTGACTCAAGTTATGGGAAAAGTTGACTTTATACCCTACATTTCAACACTCAAGAGGCTCCTCTTTGCCTAGCCCTTATTAAGGGCATTTTTGACATTTGTTATGTAATAGTATAAATAGACAAGTAGCCTTCTATTTTCATTAGTTTTGAGATAATGAATTGAGTGACTTTTTAGATTTTATTCTTAGTGTTAGATTGTAGTCTTATCTTCTCCTTGAAAGAGGGAATCCGAAACTTGAACCTTGAATGCATTTGAATTGGTTTTGGGATATTTGGCAAGAAAGGTGTGATTGAGGAAGTGTGAGTCCTTTGGTCCACCTAATAGGAAGGTTTGAGCTTCCATTTCTGAGGTGTATTTGAAGGTTTGAGACACCTTCTTGTTCTATTCATTTGATAGAAGTAAGGGTCTTTCTACCTATCTTTACTTTTTATGCAATCTTCTTCTTCATCCCCTTTCTAGTGTGTTGTTTTCTCTTGTGTGCTTGCTGATTTTTTCATTCTAGTGTCAATTTTCGTGTGTTTGATAGTATTTAGGCTATCATAACCCTATACCTTATATCATTGGCTAATATGCAAGTAAGAGCAAAAAGAATATACAGATAAATATATAAGGCCAAGGAATGAGTATATAATACTAGTAAATAAAGGATGGATATATGGTAACACAATAGCTACATGTAAATAAAGATGCACACACACACATATATATAAGTATGTTACCAAGGTCTACTAGTAGTACAACCTAGATCGTAATACTAGATATTAAAGACCTCATAACTATAATAGAGCTAGTGCTAGAATACTTAGGAAATTAATGCATATATCAAATTTTCAAATGATCATGCATATTCTTGAACTAGAAAGATAGAAGAGCCAGAATCATACCTCGAATATCAATACCAAACCAATAACTAATCTACCATAAACTATCTATAACAATGATAATAACAATATAAATAACAGCAAGAGTAACCGGCTAGTCCGGACAACCAAATACCTAATTGAGCCTATCACGTACCCCCACCGCCCCTAGCTTTAAAGGTTCAATCAGAATACAATATACTATAAGGAATAGTAATCACCCATACGTATGTAACCCCCAAATGTGCCGATAGATATAGGTGCATATTGGTGATAGGTAATGCGCATGTAAGAATGAATGTTGAGTATATAATCATTATCATAATCATCCCCCGTAATTTAATCGGTCATAATGAATAATCAATACACAAAGTGAACTGGTGATAATATATAATCAATACCAAAAATTGAACATTTCATAATATATAATCAATACCTGAAATTGAACCGGTCATAATATATAATCAATACCCAGAGTTGAATCGATCATAATATATAATCGATGTCCTCAATATCATAAATCATAATCAATATCTTTAATACACATACATATAATATCAATCTTAAAATCTATCATCGATTTTACCCAAAATTAATATCATCAATACAACATCTTACTTCATCCCATAATGGAGAGATGTGTATGTGGATATGATAGATGCACAGTCTCAAGACATAGCTAAAACAGTTTATATCCATAAATATGCTGCCCGGTGTGAACATCAGGACTAAATCATTATAAAAGTGTAGAAAATGTTGAAATTTCTCATGACCAGAGTAATTAGTAATATTTAATTATCGATCGGGATTTGTCTAAATAACATCTATTCAAACATCATTAATAATATCTTTTACATAAAGTTATTCATTAAGACAATAGTTATTATTATATCTAAATATGCATATATATGTACATATAATTATATAACCAAGGTCTACATATAGTACAACATAGATCATCAGACTATCTATTTAAGATCTCAAAACCATAAAAGGAGCGAGTGCTAAATACTTAGGGTTCAAATCTATTTATCAAATCATCAAATGATCATGCATAATAATGAAACTAAAATATAGAAGATCCAAAATCTTACCTCGAATATAGATACCACATCAATAATAGATCTGCTACAAATTAGCCATAATAATTATAATAACAATATAAAAAATAGCGCGAGTAATCAGCTAGTTCAGAAAAAATAATACCTAATCGAGCCTATCATGTACCCCCACCACCCTAGTCTCAAAAGGTTCAATCAGCATACATCACGCCACAAGGCACAGTAATACCCATACATTTGCAACCCCCTCACCATATATGGGCTGATAGATATAGGATCATATTGGTGAAAGGCAACGTACATACAAGAATGAATGTAAAGTATATAATAAATATTACAGTCATCCCCCAAAATTGAACCTGTCATAACATATAATCAATTCCCAGAATTAAATCGGTAATAATATATAATCAATACCCGAAATTGAACCGACCATTAGATATAACTGATACCCAGAATTGAATCGATCATAATGTATTATCAGTACCTAAAATTAAACTGATCATAATATATAATTAATGTCCTCAATATTATCAACCATCAAAAATATTATAAATACATATATATATATATATATATATAAATACTATTAAACTTTGTCATCGATTTTGTATAGAAGTTATATCATCAATCCGTGATTACCCTCTTTCCCATACAAATATGTATTTGGATATGATAGGTGCATAGACTCAAGCCATGGATAAAAGTGTATAAATCCTTAAGCATGTTTCTCAGAGTAAACTTCGAGACTAAATCATTATAATAGTGTAGAAAGGGTCAGAATCCCTCACGATAAGACAAAATATTATTTTTCTTATGAAATCCATTTTAAGGTAGAAAGTGGGTTTTAACCCTTATTTAGTGACAACAATAATAAGATCATAATCTAATTGGAATTGTATCAATCATCAATGCAATGATCATGAATGTATCGAATATATATATTCCATCACCAATATTCAAACAATAGAACCATAAGCATTAATATATCAATAAACTACATTCATATTCTTTATAGGGATAAACACCTCCCAGATGATCAACTGATATCATAACACGGCCTTTTGCCCAATAATGTGTACGAACCAATTATAACATCATAATCACAACCTGTGGCCCACATATAGATCTAGAAAGCTTGTCAATAATAATATTTAAAAATAATCTCATTTAATATAAGCCATAACATATAGATAAGCATCTCATGTCAAAGGCCACATATCATATTCTGGGGGAAACCATCACCATTCATCATGTCATTAAAATACATTATACTAAAGTTCCAATAGTCTCAACCACTCCTAATATCCATAACTAACTCCACAAGGGGTAACACAGGTTCTAGCCTATGGTTGGCTGAAAGAACCCACATTTAATCCTCAATTTCTATAGTTAGGCAATTTATACCCCAAATAAGGCTAAGGTATCTAGTTTAACTTTTAGATGTCAATTACCTCATAACCAATTCTAAGATAGTAATTTTTCCTAGAAACATGGGCATTTAACTTAATAAAGGTTTCACCTAAATAAAGGTTTCAAGATAAACACAATAGTCGAAATAGGGTAAAATACACAAACCAAGATTTCAATGGTTAGACCATATACCAATCCTACCATAATATCATATACATACTATAAATTTGTTTATTCTAAGAAGAAGGAAATACGATTCTAAAAGTACAATAAGAATTTTCCCTTAAGGGTTGAAAACCCTCATCTAATCCCCTAATCTTAAATAATCAAGACTAGATATCTATCCATAATAGATCTTAACATTCACATTCGCATGCACTATATAAGATGCATCATCTTATGAAGAAGAGTAGATAGAAGCCAACCTCAAAGCCAAACTGTAAATCCTTAAATCATTCACAAAACGTTAATCTTCATTTCAAATTACCAAACTGGCATCATGCTATCAAAGTCATAATCTACATATCAATGCAGGAATAACGATATTTATATTGCACCATTGCGCTTGCATTCCATAAACAAAACTAAAAACTCCAAATGGGTCATACTTATGGGGATCACATTTTCGAGGTCAACCCAATATTCATACATGATCAAGGAACCATAAACCTCAAAAATAGGTGATAACCAAGCTAATTTTAGGATAAAATCAAGCACTCATGCTAATTGGGGTTTTTTTGTGAAGAATCGAGAATTTCACTAAGAAAGAGATGAAATCTATCTTAAATCCAAAGAAATTTATGATAATAAATGTAAATAAAACTCCCAAGTCACCCCCAAGACACAATTTATGATAAGCGGTTATTTTATGCCTATACCAGGTAATCAAGTATGGAAATCGCACACTAAGGTGTGCAATATCAATACTTGGCTGCTCGAGCAGGCATGGCAATTACCATCCTGCCTTGTGCAATCGCAGTACTTGTTGTTAGCATAGTTTACAACTAAACATAGAATATTTAAAAGTTTTCATCAATGCCTCAAGATTCATTTGAAATTCAAAATATGAAAATAAGCTAAGTAATCATACTAAATACAATGTTCTTATCGAAATGGCATAGTAATATTTTCCATACGAGGTCGTTATGACCAAATGTGGGTCTCGCACATAAATTTTCTATTTTCCATCTTTTAATCAATAGGTCAAAATGAGTTTGGGTCCATGAAGACCAAAACCAAAGGTCATGATAGCCTCAAATAAATATTTTGGAGATGTTGGCATAGTCAGAATGTGCATACGAGATCATTTTACTAATTTTTTTCCTAGTGGCCATTTAGAACCAATGAAGAGATCAAAATATGTAATTGTCTCTAAAACCAAATGAACTACCCAATAAACCAACTGTCAATCATAGTAAGTCATGACTTGCGGCAGCTATGGGAAAGCTATATTGTCAAAAATAAGTAAAAATATCAAAAATAACCTGAAGTGTCATTATATCTCAACTTGAGTCATTCTGTAGTGTGGAACTGAAATAGTTAGATATATAGAAGAAGATCTATTTTGAAGCTGATTTCCCTCTTTGGAAAGATTCTTCATAAATCTTCAAGAAACACTTCTGGAAAATCATTCAAAATCAATACTAACTCAAGACTCGAAGTTTCGTACCTTGATCCCTTCACTCGAATACAATGATAGATGCACACTTTAAAAATCTTTTTTCTCACCTTGAGAAAAGAGACAAACCGTCCTATAGGCACTAAGATACTACCCTTTTCTCTAGGACTGGCTCATTAGGAAACCAAAATTGGACTACTCTATTTCTATAATAAACTATGGCGTAACAAGAGTTGATCCAATCCATGCAAAGGATGACACCAATATCGGCAATCTCTAACTCTATTAGATCTGCTGAAGTGACATTCTGGGATACTGTGACTGGGAAATTTCAATATACCCATCTGTATATAATAGAACTACCAACTAGAGTAGAAACTGAGAAGGGTTCTACTAAGATTTTGAGACTTATGCAAAACTCAACTGCAATATAGGAAGTCACAAAGGAAAGTGTGTATTTAGAGTCTAATAATAAATATGCATAAGGATGAAGGACTTGTAATGTACCAGTAACCATATCAGGAGAACCCTCTTACTCCTACAGAGTTTGAAGGAAATAAAGTCGATTCTGACACTATCCACTAGTTGTTCTATAAATGGAACCTTGCAGAGTTGGGCGACCTACTGTAACTACTGAAGAGTTATTCTGGCTCAACTGATGATCTTTCAAACATTTATGCACAACCACTGGGAACTTCCTCATTTGGTAGACTGACTTGCCATACAAAAAATTCTCTATCTACCATGAACTAACCTTTGTGGCTCTTACCATATATCCTAATAAATAGGAAGGTATTACCACTATTTATGCTACCCTGGGACTTAGATCCTGGTCCTTTATCACGAGAATCCTACCAAAATATATGTACTGGGTCACTAGTAGATGATAGGGATGGGTTTGAAGATCTCTAGAGAAACTAAGAGTAAATCCTACTATCTGATCTTTGCTGAGAGAATTAGAAACTATTGTTTTGAGCCCTCTTATTTTCTCTTTCCTTCTCCTTAATATTCTCTTTATAAATCAGCTGAGCATGAATAATCTATCTGAAAAGGTCTATCTCCTAAATTAACATACTAATCCTACACTCCTTACTACATTCTTAGAAATACCAGATATATTTTCTCATTTGGGCCTTAAAATATGCTACCATATTCGGAGCATACCTAACCAACAGAATAAACTTAAGAGAATAAACCCTTACGCTAATGTTACCCTACTTCAAGTTGATGAAGTCTTGCACTTTTGTCTTTCTCAACTTGAGTGGGAAGAACTTGTCTAGAAAAGCAATAGAAAAATCATCCCACTCTATAGTCCCTGCTTCGACACCCCTATCCTTCTTCCACTACTTAATCCAAGTATGGACCACTCCCTTTATTTATAGGCAAATAAATCAACACTCTCACTCAAAGTGACACCCATTATCTTTATTAATTTCTAAACATTCTCTATGAACTCTTGTGGATCCTCCCCAGACATTGATTAAAAGAATGTTAGAGGATGCATCCGTGTAAATTCCTATATTCTGGATGATATCATATGCACCACTTGGTTGGCAGGGAAAATGGCCAGCTAGTTATACTAAGAAGAAATGGATTGGGCTAATTCTATTAAAGCAACCCTAAATTCACATGAGAGACCTACTCATTTAGTGTGTCTTCAAGAATATGCGGTGGTGCTAGCTAGTCTCTATTCCTTCTTCCATTAGCCTTCTAGAAGGCATTTTTCTGTAAATGGGTAGAGGATGATTTAGAATAAGAATTTTAACAAAGGTTGCACTCCATTGCATGACATAAATAATGAAAGAAATAAGACTTTCCTAAAATATTTTGTAGCCTCTTGCCCATACGTATGGTGCATTTCACACCTATTAACAAGACCTTATTTAATGTGGCTTTAAAACACCCTAGTACACTTTAAACATTGTGCTTAGATACAAAGTTTTTTATGACCCTAGAATACACCCTTGTCATAACATGGTGCTTAGAGTCACAAGACACCGCAAGAAAACCCATGTCCTGGCATAAGAAATAAATACTTGAGGTATATAACAAAATACTAAGTGGTAACTTACTAAAGTAAACAATTAAGGAATAATCATAAAATAAATATAAAACTATCTAAAGATACATAATCAAACTAAAAATAAACATGTCTAACTGTATAACTGTCTGATTGTTTGAAACCCTCTTAATCTAATAAGTTGTTGGTATAGGCCCACAACTAACTCTGACTAACTAAAATAAGATATACTACTAAAATGAATAGCTGATAAGATAACTAGTCCTCATCTAATTAGGATTCAACAAGACTGCAGCTGAGTGGTGTGTAAATGTAAATGGTCAATCCAGGTGCTAATCATCTAAACCTATATCATGAGACAATATAGTGCAAAAAAATATGAGATCAGTACTTTGATTATAGAAAGTATGAATGATGAAAAGCTAGCTAATATACATATATACTGAGAATAAATGTATGAACATGAAAATCAAATGCATAAAAAAGTAAAAAAATATCTTGGGTGTCTGAATAACTGAATTAATAATTATTGTACACTTGGTCATGCAAAACTGAACTAAATAATATCTGAGTACTGAACTGAGGATTGTGGGAGATAATAATAACTGACATGCCCCAATATGAGCTAGTTAGGGTCAAACTTGTAATCCTAGTTTGAAGGGTTCTACTACCTTGCAATGGGTACTAACAATGGTTGACATGGATCAACTACACTTATGTCCCAAAATACTAAGGTGTGAAGTCTAATAGATGGTTGAACCCTTAAAACCTATGGTTATGCCATAGTTATGGAGCTTAGCAAATAATACTAATGGTCTCTATATAACTAATTAAGGATTCTTTATCCCTTCGTTCACTCAGTTCCAAGTATTACTCCCAACTGAATGACACAAGAGTATAACTAAAACATAACATATAAATATATGCTCAAACCATGGAATTATTAAATCAACATTGCATGCATTATCTAAAGTACTCATGAATATGTAATTTGATGTATGTTTAAGCTCCTAAGTATTGGATATTCATAACCCACCAGTAATGACTAATGCAAAAGAACATGATAATATTAAAGGCTTATCGTGGTAGATAATGTAATGAGTAATGCATAATATATCAATAATTAATCATGTTATGCATGTTCATAATTCATAAAAACATGGAGATATAGATCTTATAGTGAAAAATATATTCATCATTCATACACGAAACAAATTGAAAGAGCTGAACAAAACTCATATTTGACTTGGAACCAAAAAACAAATTGAAAGGAAATTTTACTTGAAAATGGAGGAATTTTTGGAACTCAATGCGTGGAAGGGAACCAATGATAAAACCCTAAAAAACTGAAAGCAAACCCCTTACAAAAATCTTATTAAATCTTAAACTTTAATTATGAACCCTAGTTTAGCTTTTGAGAGAAGAAATTGCTTCTTTGTTGCGCACTAAATGATTTTTGAGTCATAAGAGGTTAGGGTAATGTAACACCCCAACTTAGGAAGGAGTCCCATATTGGTAAAATATGAAAGGGATGCTGGGTATATAAGTAAGAAATCCTTACTCCCTAGTGATGGGTTTTAAAGTCGCGCGGGCTAGGGCCCAAAGCGGAAAATATCACTAGTGAGTTGGTGAGTGACAGGGGTATCTTGGGCCTGTGTGGTTTGGGATGCCCGTTGCGGCCAGGGCCTCGGGTTGGGTCATGACAGAATGGTATCAGAGTCGCTCCTGTGTCACCCTAGTCGATGTGGGCTAGAGTTTAAAATAATTGTAGGAAACTCTCGGTAAGGCGGGGAAAACCTCAGTCCTGAGTGTAGGCAAACCCATTTGGTGGGGTAAACCTCAGCGAGGACTCTGAGTCCATAAGGGTGGTGTATGTAATACTCTAACTTAGGAAGGAGTCCCACATCAGTAAAACATCAGAGGGATGCTGGGTATATAAGTAAGAAAGCCTTACTCCCTAGTGATGCATTTTAAAGCTATGCGGGCCTAGGCCCAGAAAAGACAATATCACTAGTGGGTTGGGGAGTGATAGAGGTATGTCGGGCATGTATGGTTTGGGATGCCCATCCCGACCAGGGCCTCGGGTCGGGTCGTGATAGGTAATGTCTTCCCTTTGTAACTAATGTTTTGAAGGCTTAAACGTCATGGGTTTTTGATTAAAAGGGTAGAATTTACCAAGAATCCCTTATTAAAAAGGTGCAAGAATTTTGTCTCAATCATCATGGATTACCGAATAACTCATACCCTCTTGTCATTAGTTAAGGTCTGAGTCGTTACTTAGGTCCTAGGTTCTAAGCCTTCACTATTAAGGTAATAACTCTTTTTCTTAATGACTCATTAGGTATGGCCATGAGTTGTTAGGAGTAGTCGCGGTCTAAGTCTCACTGTATGGGTTCCTTTTTATTAAGGTAACATTCTACCTTATGACTCATTATCATTGATAAAGTTGTTAGGTAGAATCTTTACCCCTAGATAGTAATTTAGGGGTTTATACTGGTGTGTCTATGAGTCCACATGGAGACTCCTTACGTATGATAATCATTCATTCCCTGGACTTTTTACCACTGAGTATAATGTCAGGTCACTCACTGTCATGGTAATAAGTCATTATGACTTGTAATGGAAATCATTCCTTAAATTGTTAGCACTAGAAGCCTGACATACTTATGGAGAAAATTTCTCTAACTTTTATTTCACAAGATGAGATTAGGTTTAGACTTGTGGCATTGGAAAAAACTAATTTAATTGCCCATCCTTTGATAGGCTTAGAGCTTAAAATCATAGGGCATTACAGTTTAAATTCCACCTTATTGAATGGCTCTAGTTGACCCTATGAATTTAAAGGAATATCTCAAAGATTTTTTAGAGACTGATTTTATAGTGCCAAAATCTCTACATGGGGTGCTACAGTTCATCACTTGCATAAGATTTATGCTTACCATATAATGTGCATCAATTACAGTCAAATAAACAAAATAAAAAAAAAGAATAAGTATCCTATTCCTAGAATTCATTGCTTGTTCAACCATCTTTAGGGTGACAACTTTTTATCAAAGTTAGATCTCAGATCTGACTATAATTAACTCATTATCAAAGAATTTGACATTCCAAAGATAGCCTTTTTGGGCTAACAAATGCTTTTGCAGCTTTCATAGACATAATGAGTAAAGTGTTAAAGTGGTACTTGGATATGTTTTTCATTGTGATTATAGATTAAATCAACATTTATCACCAAAAAGAAGATCAAAACACAGACTATTTTGGATTGTCTTGTAGAAACTTAAAAGTTTATAGTTATTCGCTAATTTCAATAGTTGTGAATCTAGTTGAAATAAGTGGCATTCATTAGTAATATTATTTTTGGTGAGGGTATTCAGGTTGATTCGTAAGATATTAAAGTAGTTGGGAATTGAACTAGACCCATATCATCATATAAATTTGAAATTTCTTGTGTTTAGCCTGTTACTATAAATTATTTTATGGAAGGATTTTTGTCTAATTCTTTTTCTATGTCCATATTAACTTAGAAAAATATCAAATATCAGTGGATTGAAGCTTGTAAGAGGCATTTTTAGTTTTTTAATACTTAACTTACCTCTATTCCTATTTTAAATCTACTAAAGGGTTTAGATGGGTTTGTAGTTTATTTGGATGCTTTAGCACTTGGACTCTGATTTATGTTGTTGTAGCATGGTAAGTTTATAGTGTATCGCTCTAGATAACTTATGCCTCATGTGAAGAATTACACAACTCATGATCTTAAGATGGAAACAATTATTTTTGACCCATTGAATTAGAGGAATTTCCTTTATAGGGTTTATATTGATGTTTTCATGGATCACAAGAGCCTTCAATATGTGTTAAGTCATCAAGACTTCAATCTTCCACAAAGGAAATTGTTAGAGTTTTTAAATATTATGATATGAAGGTAATATCTAATGTAGGTAAGGAAAATATAATGGTTGATGATCACAGCAGATTGACCGTGGGTAGTGTTTCTCAAGTTTAGGGTAAGAGGAAATAAATAGTTTATGATGTCCATAGGGTTGGTAGATTGAGAATTTAGATTTCTGATTCATCCAATAGTAGAGCATTGTTTAGAATTATATAAAATCTACATTAGTATAGGACTTTAAGGAAAAGAAAGATAGTGATCCTATTTTGCTTAGTTGAAAATAGTAGTCTAAAGTCAGAAGGTTGAGATCTTTTCCTTATAGGAAAATGGTGTTCTTCATTATCAAGGAATACTATGTATTCTAGATCTGGATAAAATGAGCAGATGTGAGTAAAATCTCACAGTTCATGATATTTTATTTACCCAGGACCCTCCTCAGATGTATGGTGATCTTCTTGTACAATTGTTCCTAGGGGGAGATATTGTAACAACCCATAAGTTCCTATGGAACAATTATATACTTAACACAGATAACCAGCTAAATCCACAAGAAAACCCTATTGAATAACTCTTACAATGAGTCCTTGTCAAGTTTGTTGGATCATCTCATCACTCGTTTTGAGTATATTTTAAAAGTCTTCAAGGACTATTTTTTACTCCAGTGAAAATAACTACTAAAAATGAGTTATTGTCAAATATCATGAATCATCTGAGCACTCATTCTAGGTATTATTTTAAAAATCCCTAAGGATTGAAATTCTACCACAGTGGTGACGATGTGTCATTGTTACCTAGGATAATTGATATCTTAAGCCATCATGTGCGATAAATCCAAAGGTCCTGGAAATTGAAAATCCTTCTCTTCAATGATAACCCATGACAATGAGTCATTGTATGTCCTAATGAGCCACTGTGACCACCTATCATTAAGAGGCCCCAAAATAGTCCCCTAATAGAGACTCAAATGATGAGTCATCGCAGTGACAATGGGTCTTCCTTAGACTTGACCACAACGTCCGCTAATATTGGAGGCTTGATTTCTTAGTAATTTTGTGAAGAATGAATTCTTTGGATAATCCATATGGTATATCTCTCTTTACTTTCTTCATGAGTAGCTAAGTAATTTAGTCTTGGTATTATGTTGAACTAAAGTGTAATTGTGTTTGGGTGTTTTTGTTTTTTCATGAGTTTTATTTGTTGAGTATAGATTCCACTATTGCTTGAATTTATGAGTTGGAATTTGTGGGTAAAAATCCCAAATCTCCAACGAGTTTGATCGGTGAAAACCCCAAACTCTAGAAACCCTACATCATCCTTGAAAGAGGGTGAAGGTGAACATATGGTGACCCATAACCTCCTCAAAATATGTTTATAGGGAGAGAAGGCCATGGTGGACAATTAAGCCTATGGTTTACTACCTTTTGTACTTTTAGTAATAAGTTTAATTGGAGTGTAAATCATGTCAAGAGAATCATCATAGAAATAGGGATGCTTGATTGTGGTTTTTGGTGATTAGAAATTGTGCACTTTCTAGGTGCTCGAAATAGCCAATGGGTGAAATAGTTGTGGTTTTATTGACAAATTGACCACAATGACCTTTGACCTAGCCTATTCTTTAGTTAACAACTAATCTTCATGTTAAATCATCATCAACCCACATGATTTTACCTTTAGGTATACATTATCCTAAGAACTCCTCAAATCTTTATTTTAAATCAAAAGTGTAATAGTCATGCATTGTTAATAAATAATTGTTACAAACCAATCTCAAAATAATTCCCCCCATTTTATTTTGTATGTCATGTTTATTAACATTCTGGGTAACTTTTTAGTAATTAGAGATCCTATAGGATATGAAATAGATAATTCTCTCCTTGTTGATTTTACCCCAAATCGATTTGGATTATTGACAACGGCCGCCTCACTCCTCAAACATGAGAGTGAGTTGTGTTGTATTATTTTTACTTGGGTATATTTGGGGTGTTATAGTACACTTTCACTCTTGTTTTAGATTTTTTTAGGTGATCATAGCGTGAATGGAACTATAAGTGAAGGCATTAATCATGTGGAGTCATTTGATGTTCACCTTTATGGATAAGTCTAACTAAATGATGCAGGTCAAATGGTTGGAATCCGTATCCCACAACTCATGGGAAGGGGACCTTCCATGTGACTAGCATCATGCTACACTTATTTCAAATGAAAGGTCTATACATGGGTTATGTAAGACCCTACAAAATTCTATGCTTAACTCAGTCCGTTAAAGCTTAAAAAGAGGTCCCAGACATAGGGGGAGGGGGGGAGGGGGGGAATTCAGCTAAGCATTTATACTTAGGAGTATTTTAGCCTTGGTAAGTTGGCGATCATATTTTGCGACCCTTATGACCTTAAAGTATCAATTTTTAGGTTTATCCATGATCAGGAATGTAAGTAGGTCACTTTGGGTGAGTTTCAAATTTTCTTAACATTGTTTGAGGTGTGTTTGGATATCTAAAATAGTGGATCAACACGAACTTGACGTGCCGCGTTGCCTATCACGTCAATAAATATTTTTCTCAGCTCCCAGTGCCAAATTTTAGTAAGTCAATGCGAACTTAATGCGTCGCATTGCCCATCGCATCGACGGTTAATTTTTCCCTAGATTTCAGTGCAATTCCAGTGAACCAACGGAAACTAGATGCGGCTCCTTGGTCATCGTGTTGATGCCAACTATGCGGCATGTCATTCTACGCGTCACTAGACATGTTTTTAGTAATTAAAACGACACATCCATAGGGGTATTTGGGTCATTATTCCACTCATTTTCACCCCCAAAACATTAAATCAAATGACCCTAGAGGCAAAATTGCTCACTTTCTTCCAAATTCTCTCAAAGCTACTCAAGAAAAAACCCTAGGGCTTCTAATTTCATGAGCAAATCATCAAGAATAACCCATCAATCTTCATGAATTCAAGCATCCAGGTATGTGAGTGTTCATCAAAGGGTTTTCTTCCACCCTTGGAGTTCAAGAAACTCTTTTAAACTACAAGTTAATTGATTTCATGAATTGCATGTGGGATTTGAGTGTATTCATGATTATGATGTTAATTGTGTTCTAATCCATGGTTTATCCCAAGTTTCATGTGAAATTATTTATCATGTGTGTAGTATCATGTGAATTCGTGTTAAAAGAACTTGATTTTTGAATTGGGCTTTGAAATTATGATGCCTACATGTTGTTTAGTATCAATTTCATAGATAATGTTCCCCAAGTTCTTGATAAATTGCTCATGTGAATTAAATGTGAAAATTATGACATACTAGCATAATGCAAGCTTATATCTTACAAGTGTTTGAAATAATTCCTTTATGAACGAGTTATGATCAAGTGAACATTTTTAAGCTTTTAAACTTTATGATATGCTTTACTTTTCATGCTATCAAGTCCTGGGTGTATTCAATACCCTGAAATATAGATGCTTAGCTAAAGTTGTAGTAGTCACAGAACAGTCTCAGTAGTGTCACGATCAGTAGTATTCAATTAGTATAGAACTCAGTATATTCAACCAGACAACAAAACTCAATCCAGTTCAGTCAGTTAAAATGATCAGTAATAGTTCAGTCCAACCTAGTACAATTTAGAAATTAGTTCAGTGTCTATTTAGTTAGGAGTAGGATTCAGCACCGAGTGAACCCAAGGATTGGGACTTACCTACCAGTAGAGGGTGTGATCCTTAGAAACAATCCTTGCATTCCCGTACTATGTAGCCAGTGTAGGTTGAGACATTAACCTGCCAGTTGAGGGTTGATGAGGTGTTCTACCTGCCAGTTATGGGTACCATCGTTCTCGTACAGAGCACCTTCTATATGAGGATGACTCTTCATCTTGTCTTTACCCTTGGCATGGTACTGACACCCTTTTTGCTGGGGTTACAAGTTGCAACCCAATTAGTTCAGGGAGGGGCATGTTGGTTAGATAATTAATCTCCCACAGTGTCAGTTTCTGTCATAGTATAGAACTCAATTTAGTTCTACAGAATCAGGACTGTCAAACACAGTCACCCAGCTCAGTATCTAACTCAGTTTAGTTCTATAGAATTAAGACCATCAGAAATAGTAACCCAGCTATCAGTAATATAGTTATCAGTAAAAACAGATATAAGTTATTTAGTTATCAAAACTCATTATCCAATGTGACTATGATCTCAGACACAGTATATGTAGATAGGCACACAGTATTGCATAATAAGTTTTCCATTACTTTCAATTATACATGTACTCTCATTCAGTTATATTCATGTTACTCAGCCAGTTATTATTCATGCATATAAACCCATGTATTCAACCTTACCTCACTTAGCATACGAATACATTCAAAGTACTAACGCATACCTTTCTTTTATACTATGATGTTTTATATCATAGGTTTAGATGAACGGGCTCCGGGGCATTACAAACTTGGTATCAGAGGCTAAGGTTCAACAAAGTCCTAGGAAGTCTGAAGCCACATCAAGTATAGTCTTGTGCATGGATCTCTAGCGCTCCACACTTATGGACAAGAGGTTATGAGGCATTTTTAGGATAATTTTCCCTTCTTTTAGTATTCATATTATTTGAGTGAGCATGATCTCAAGTTACAGTCTCTCATCCCATTTAGGAAGATCCTCTAGACGAGCATATCTCCCATGAAAAATATAGGGCTGTATTTACTACCCTAGCCAATTTAGTGGCAGCCCAGAATGAACATCCAACTGCCACTCCGACCAACCCAGTGGCCAATACTTTATCTATAATTAGGGACTTCACTCGAATGAACTCTTCAGCTTTTACCAGGTCTAGGTTAGAGGAAGACCTACAAGAATTTCTTGATCAGGTGAAGAAAGTCACAGATATTATTGGGGTGACAGCTAGTGAGAGTACTGAGTTGGGCGCATATCATTTGCAGGATGTAGCACACTCATGGTTTAAGTAGTGGAAGGAAGAGAGGGTCGATGATGCAAGGCCTGTAGAATGGAAGGAGTTTGCCACTGCTTTTTTGGATAGTTTTTTCCCACTGGAGTTAAGGAAAGCGAAGGTGTGGGAGTTTATTTATCTGAAGTAGGGTAACTTGATAGTGAAATAGTATTCTCTCAAGTTTATTCAATTAGCCACATATGCTCCTCATGAGGTAGTCAATAGCAAATCCAAGATGTGTAAGTTTGTGTTGGGTGTATTTAACTGTGTGGTCAAGGATTGAAGGACCGCGATGCTAATTAAGGAGATGGACATATCAAGGTTCATGGTCCATGATCAATAGGTTGAGGAGGCTAAGAATAGGGAGAAGAAGAGGGAGAACAAGAGAGATAGAATAGGTAGTTTCAACTTTACCCAACCTAAGTCAGAAGGTGGAAATCATTCTCAGTTCTGCCCAAAATCCTTAGTTCCATCCCCTTCCCCAGCCAGTGCTCCAGTACTAAAATTTAGAGAAGGCAATAAAAATAAGGCACGAGCTCCTAAACCTCAGGGTAGTTTTAGCAGTACCCGAACAAACCCTCTTTGCCAAAAATATGGTAGAAACCACCAAGGTGTCTGAAGGGCTGGCAGTGATGTATGTTTTGGATGTGGCAATCCAGGCCACAGTGTTAGCGATTGTCCTCAATCAGGTTCTCAGGTTCAGTATCATTGTCCTTCTGCTCAGTCTGGTTGCCCAAATCAGCAGGCTGCCGCTTCCAATGCCACCAGTGGGGAGCGCCTAAATAGACTCTATGCTCTTCAGTCCCGATAGGATTAGGAAAGTTCTCCATATGTAGTCACTGGTACGTTACAAGTTTATCATTTTTATATTTATGGTTTGCTAGATCCAGAAGCTTTCTTGTTCTTTGTAACTCCTTATATAGCTGTTAACTTCGGAGTCAGTCCCAAAATCCTAGCAGAGCCTTTCTCAGTCTCTACCCCAGTAGGTAAATCTATCATAGCCCAGCAAGTATACAGGAACTATTTTATTAGGGTATCTCAGAAATTTACTTCAACAGACTTAGTAGAATTAGAGATGACAGATTTTGATGTCATTCTCGGCAAGGATTGGTTTTATTCATGTTGTGCATCAGTTGATTACAGAATTAGAATTTTCCACTTTTAGTTTCCGAATGAACCTATCCTTGAGTGGAGCGGTATTACTTCAGCACTTAGGGGTCAGCTTATTTCTTATCTTAGGGAAAGAAAAACTATATCTAAGGGATGTGTCTATTATCTCATTCTAGTTCAAGACTCTAATTCAGAGACCCCTAATCTTGAATCAGTATATATAGCATGTGAATTTCCTGATGTGTTTCCCAAAGAACTTCCCGAAGTTTCTCCCGAAAGGGAAATTGACTTTGAAATCGACCTTCTTCCAAATACTTAGTCCATCTCTATCCCTCCATATAGAATGCCACCTGTAGAACTCAAAGAGTTAAAAGAACAGCTAAAGGACCTCCTAGATAAGGGATTCATCAGACCTAGCATTTTCTCCTGGGGTGCACCAGTTCTATTCATACGTAAGAAAGATGGTTCTCTCAGGATGTGTATATACTACCGTCAGCTAAATAAAATCATGGTCAAGAAAAAATATCCACTTTCCAGAATCAATGACTTATTCGACCAACTTCAGGGTGCCAGCCACTTTTCTAAGAATATGATATTCCAAGACAGCTGTCAGAAAGCGATATGGTCACTTCGAATTCCTAGCCACATCATTTGGTCTTCATGGACTTGATCAACAGGGTGCTCAAGCAGTACTTTGACTTCATCACAGTCTTTATTGATGACATTCTTGTTTACTCCCACAGTGAATATGATCATGCAGAAAATCTCTGAATAGTGTTACAGACCTTTAGAGCCCATTAGTTGTTCGCCAAATTTAGTAAATGCAAATTTTAGCTAAGGTCAGTAGCTTTCCTTGGACATATAGTTTCTGGTGTTGGCATTAGTATGGATCCTCAAAAGACCAAAGTAGTAAGAAACTGGTCCAAACTTATCTCTCCATTAAATATTAGGAGTTTCTTGGATTTGGATGGTTATTACTGACGGTTTGTCGAGGGATTCTCATCTATTGCATCTCCCGTGTCCATATTGACTCAGAATAAAGTTAAATTCAAGTGGTCAGATTCTTGTGAGAAGAGTTTTCCGGAGTTAAATACTCGACTCACTATAGCCTCAGTTTTGACTCTACCAAATGGTTTGGACGGGTTTGTGGTATATTACGATGCTTCCCGAGTTAATTTGGGGTGTGTTTTAATGCATAGAGGTAAGATCATAGCCTATGCCTCTAGAAAGATTAAGCCCCATGAAAAGAATTACCCAACTCATGATCTTAAGTTTGCAGTTGTGGTATTTGTCTTAAATATTTTGAGTCATTATTTGTATGGGGTACATATGGATGTGTTCACGGACCTCAAGAACCTACAGTATGTATTTTCTCAAAAAAAACTAAACCTGTATCAAAGAAGGTAGTTGGAGTTGTTGAAACACTACGACATGAGCGTCCTGTACCATCCAATCAAGGCCAATGCAATAGATGATGTTCTCAGTAGGATGTCTTTGGGTAGTGTTGCTCACGTGGAGGATAATAAAAAGAAGTTAGTTCAGGAAGTTCAACAGCTTGCCTGCCTAGGTGTCCTGTAAGTTTATTTATCAGAAGGAAGTGTATGGGTACCGAGCAGTTCAGAATCATCTTGGGTTTACAAAGTGAAGGCAAAGTAGGACAGAGATCCCAGTTTAGTCATGTTAAAAGAGTCAGTCAAAGAATAGAAAGTAGAGGTTTTATTCCAAGAGGGAGATAGTGTGTTGCATTGCCAGGGTCGATTATGTGTGTTAGGTGTAGATGGATTGAGGTATCAAATTCTTGCAGAAGTGCATGGTGCACGTTACTTTATTCATCCAGGGACCATTAAGATCTACCGCGACTTGCGGGAGATCTATTGGTGGAATGGGATGAAAAAAGACATTGCAGAGTTTTTAGCTAAGTGCTCAACATATTAGCAGGTTAAGATTGAGCACCAAAAACCTAGTGGTTCAATGCAAGAGTTCAGTATTCTCATATAGAAGTGGGAGGAAGTAAACATGGACTTTGTGACGGGTTTGCCCCATACTCATCATCAGCATTATTGAATTTGGGTCATTGTGGACAGGATGACCAAATCAACTTATTTTCTACCAATTCATACCTCTTATTCAGCTAAGGATTATACCAAGCTCTATGTCAGAGAGTTGGTTAGATTGCACGGAGTTTCGTTGTCCATCATCACAAATAGAGGTATGCAATTTACCTCTCATTTTCGAAAATCCTTCAAAAAGTGTCTAGGTACCCAAGTTCACCTCAGTACAGCCTTTCACCCTCAAACAGATGGTCAAGCAGAGAGGATCATTTAGACTTTGGAAGATATATGATGGTTATGTACCTTTGACTTTAATGGTAGTTGGGATGACCACTTGTCCTTGATTGAGTTTATGTATAACAATAATTAGAAGTAAAGCATCCAGATAGCTCCATTTGAGGTGCTCTATGACAGGAGATATAGAAAAAGTTCAGTTGATCAGGGAAAGTCTTAAGACAGCTCAGAGGTGAAAAAAATCGTATGCAGATATGTGAAGAAAGGATCTTGAGTTTGAGATTGGCGACTATGTGTATTTGAAAATCTCTCTTATAAAGGGGGTGAAGATATTTGGCATAAAGGGGAAGCTCAGTCCCCGATATTTTGGTTCTTTTCGAATTCTCAACCATTTTGGAAAGGTAGCTTACGAGCTTGAGTTGACTTATGATTTAGCTTCAGTCTATCCAGTGTCTTATGTCTCCTTGCTAAAGAAAAACATAGGTGACCCAGCAGGTGTAGTCCCTATAGAGGGTGTAGATGTTCAAAACACTCTCTCTTACGAAGAGGTTCCTGTTGAAATCCTTGATTATCAGATTCGTAGACTGAGGAACAAAGAAGTTTCGCTAGTCAAAGTTCTTTGGTTTAATCAGTCTATTAAGAGAACTACTTGGGAAGCTGAAGAAGATATGCGGACCAAGTACCCTTGCCTCTTCTCCGCAAACTTAGACTCATCTTAAGGTACCAATTTTCCTTTAATTTACTCAGTTTCATGCTCAGATTACCTTTACACCTCTATATCGGTTCAGCTGCATAGAATTCTCATATCATGTATACCTTCATGAAGAAGCTCAGTCATGTGTCATGTTTTCAAAACTCAGTCATGCTTCAGTTATGCATGTCAATATGATAACTCAGTATATAAGTACTTTCAGTCACGTAATCATGCTTCAGTTATGGGTGTTTAGTATATATAAATTCAATCTATCAGCATTCTCAGCTTAGTCAGTCTCATTCGAGGACGAATGTTCTTAAGGGGGAGATATTGTAAGACCATGAAAAATTCTAAGATTAACTCAGTCCGTTAAAGCTTGAAAAGAGGTCCCAAACTTAGGAAAAAAAATTCAGCCAAGTGTTTATAGTTAGGAGTATTTTAGCCTTCGTAAGTTGGAGATCCTATTTCATGACCTTTATGACCTTAAAGTATTGATTTTTAGGTTTATTCATGATCAGGAATTTCAGTAGGTCACTTCGGGTGAGTTTTGGATTTTTCGAACATCGTTTGAGGCACGTTTAGAAATCCAAAATAGTGTATCGACACAATCTCAATGCGCCTCATCGCCTATTGCATCGATAAAAAATTTCCTCATCTTCCACTACCAAATTCTAGTGAGTCGATGCAAACTCGACGCATCGCGTCGACAATTAATTTCCCCCAGCTTTCAGTGCAATTCCTGTGAACCAATGCGAACTCGATGCGGCGTGTTTATCATCGCATTGATGGCATCGACACGGCACGTCATTTTATGCATCACTGGACACGTTTTTAGTCATTAAAAAGCCGCATCCAGAGGGCTTTTAGGGTCATTTTCCACCCATTTTCAACCCCAAAACATAAAATCAAATGACCCTAGAGGCTAAATTTCTCACTTTCTTCCAAATTCTCTAAAAGCTACTAATAACAAACCCCAGTTCTTTTAATTTCTAGAGAAAATCTTCAAGAACAAGCCATCAGTCTTTACGAATTCAAGCATCCAGGTATGTCAAGTGTTCATCTAAGGTTTCCTTCCACCCTTGTAGTTCAAGAAACTCTTTTAAACTCAAGTTAATTGATTTCATGAATTCCATGTGGGATTTGAGTGTCTTCATGATTATGATATTAATTGTGTTCTAATCCATGGTTTATTCCAATTTTCATGTCAAATTATTTATCATGTATGTAGTATCATGTGAATTTATGTTAAGAGCCCTTGATTTTTGAATTGGGATTTGAAATTATGATGTCTATATGTTGTTTAGTATCATGTGCATAGATTATGTTGCCAAAGTTCTTTATAAGCTACTCATGTGAATTAAATGTGAAAATCATGACATACTAAGATATGTGCAAGCTTATATCTTACAAGTGTTTGATAGAATGCCTCTATGAACGAGTTGTGAGCAAGTAAACATTGTTATGTTTTTAAAGTTTATGCTATGCTTGAATTTTCATGCTATCGAGTCTTGAGGGTATTCAATACACAAAAACATATACACTTACCTAGAGTTACAGTAGTCACAAAACAGTCTAAGTAGTGACACGATCAATAGTATTCTGTTTGTACAGAACTCGTATATTCATCTAGACAACAGAACTCAGTAAACTCAGTCCAGTTCAGTCAGTTAACATGACTACTAACAGTTCAGTCCAGCCTAGTACAATTTAGAAATCAGTTCAGTGTCTATTCGGTTGGGAGTAGGATTCAGCACCGAGTGAACCCAAGGATGGGGACTCACCTGCTAGTAGAGGGTGTGACCCTTAGAAGCAGTCTTTCCATTCCCAATCTACGTCACCAGTATAGGTTGACACATTAACCTGCTAGTTGAGGTTTGGTGAGGTATTCTACCTACCCTCCATTCTCGTACAGAGAACCGGCAAGATGAGGGTGACTTTTCATCTTGTCTTTACCCTTGGCATGGTACTAACACCCTTCCAGCTGGGGTTATAGGTTGGACCCCAATCAGTTCAGAGAGGGGCATGTCGGTTAGATGTTCTCTCCTGCTGTTTTAGTTACAGTCTCAATATAAAACTAAGTTAGTTCTTCCAAATTAGGACTATCATACACAGTCACCCAGCTCAGTATAGAACTCAGTTAAGTTCTACAGAATCAGGACTGTAAAAAACTATCACTTAGTTATCAGTAATACAATTATCAGTAAACTTAGATATCATTTATTTAGTTATCAGAACTCAGTATCCATTGTGACCAAGATATCAGGCACATTATATGTAGATATGTTCACAGTATTTCATAATCACTATTCCATCAATTTCAGTTATACATGTACTCTCAATCAGTTATATTTATGTTACTCATATGAACCCATGCATTCAGCCTTACCTCACTTAGCATACCACTACATTCAAAGTACTGACGCATACCTTTATTTTGCGTTATGATGTTTTATATCATAGGTTCAGATGCATGGGCTCCTGACCACACTTAGCATCCCGGATTATCAGCAGCAGATTTGGTCGTGAGTTCTCATCTATCGAGGGTATGCTTTAATTTCAGTTATTAGTTTATCATTAGTTCAGTAATTGGAGTTAGTTTAGGTCTTGTCCCATCAACTCTACATTCAGACAATTCAGTTAGAGGCTTTTCAGACTAGAGTATTTCAGATAGATATTTAGTTTTCAGTATTCAATACTATGTTTTCTGTTGTGAACCTTATGACGACTTGAGCTTAATTTCTATATTTATCTCAGAATTATTATTACTATTATTAGTGTGTGATTATTCAGTGCTCACAGCATATATGAATCATAAGTTAGCCTGTGGTCCTTCAGGGTCGTAAGCAACATGTACTATCTGAGGTGCAGACTCGGGGGGTTACAGGTCAAGCCTTAAAGGACCCGCATTTTCACTTAAGAATTTTTAGAGGTGTGTGCACCATTCAACATTTTAGACACACTCACAAATCCTTTCAGCTTCATCTATTTTTGTTCTCACTATTGGGCAAGGTAATGTTGTGGCTCCGTTCACTTCCTACAGATTCAATCACTTTGTGGAACAAGCTTCCAATAATCAATACTTCCCTCCCTTCAATATGCGTCACATGAGATATAAGATCATAAAATCTAGACAAAGGTGTCGGGATCTGCTTTATGAAGTATGAGAGAGATTTACCAAAAAGCAATCCAATTACCAAAACCACGAGATTCTGGGGAAGATACTTATCTAAGTATCTAGCGGGCACTAGATCCTTTGAACCAAACCATGGTAAATAATATGGAAGAAACTTCTTTCTTGAGCTTGCACTTCTACGTGGAAACAAAATTATTGAGAGCGTTCTAAGTACAACTGGGAATGGCATACCCGAGATATCAAAGTAACCAATAGATCTCCCTTTACATCCATGGATAGTAAGTAACAAAGGAAGCGGGATGAAGAATAAGAGGAGACTATGGCAAAGATTTTGACCCAACTTAAGCTCCTAACCTAGTATGTTATGGGCGCACCCGCGAAAATGGTAAATGTCATAGAGTCAAAAGCCTATGATGAAGATGAGAAAGCTATGACATTGGATGAAGAGATCCAATATTTGGAAAACTATTCGGGGGGTTCTCACCCAGCCTATCGAAGGTAAAGTGAAAATAAAGGTTTGATAAATAGAGATGGTGGTTGAGTTTGGAGATATCGGGAACATAATCTTTGACACTTTGTGTGTCACCATGATCGAACTTACGAAAAAGAGTCAACCTCTATTAACTCTGAAAAATTACAGAGGATGTCCTTGTAAGAATCTTAAATAGTGTGGAAGGTATGCACAAAATGGTATGTGACTTAAAAGGTGACTTATCCCAACTCTTTCTAATTTTTGTATCTTACTACGCCTCTCTCAAGAAATAGGATACACAAATTGAGCAAATCTTCACACGATTAAATACTAAACCTAGAGGTGATCTCCCTAGTGACAAAATTGCCAACTCAAATAATATCGCTCAAGTCTCTATAATAGTTACTAGGAGTGGAGAGACAATGTAATAGTACTTTAAAGAGGACTTGGGTGGAATGATGCCCAAAACTCAGCCAACGGGGGAGTTATCACGAAGTCAAGAAGAAGAGGATAAAAAAATTATGAAAGAAGTTGCCACGAAATTGATAGATACTAAAGAGGTTAATAAGAGGATACTTGTGACCCCCCTTGAGAATTTAAGAAGGAAGTTGTCATTCTACAATGATAACTAAGGCACTATGTGGGAGGAAACCCACAAATGCCTCGAAAGTGGCTCATACCCTTTTTATTATGTGTTTGCACCATAGATGTTAGTTTTTGCATATGAATAACTCATATATTTATGAAACTAAGGAGTGCATTGGATGAGCTTGAAAAGGGGGAAGTGTACAAAAATTTGCAGTAAAAATTGAACAGGGGTGAAATCTGTGTAAATTGAGAAAAAAGCTGAACATGGGAAAATAAGGGAGTAGAAATGATCTCAGTTACTACGATTGCAGTCCCTAAGCATGCTTACGGTCATCTATGTGTACGCAATCTTGGTCACTTGAATTCAACTATGGTGACTTCATCCATTTAAATAACTATTTCCCCGTAGTTTTCCTCACACTCCAGTTTAAGTTTTTGCAAGAAGAAATGGTCTGATCTTGAAAAGAATATTGATGATGAAGAATCAGAGATTTATAAATGCCTTTGATTAAGTTTTAGGGATCACTATTATGTATTTTATCCTTGCCTATCTATGTAGTGGGGACACTGCTATCTTTTCAATTGGGGGTGTCTCCTTATTTATTTGTTTTGGGCCTGTATTAGTGATATTTTTGCATACTTTTCTGCCCTTTTGGTAGATTGTTATTATAATTTGGGTTGCAATGTTCGGGAACTATGATGGTGTCCACACTTGAATGGATTAGTCACTTTGTTAATAGAGAGTTATCTTATTATACTTCTGTTGAACTAGTTTTTCCCTATGATAGACTGAGTGATGACATTCTTAAAGGGAAAACATCATAATTGGGTTTTTAATCAGAGATGCAGGGGAAGTCTGAGTACCCTTTGCATTATTTTCAATGCAAGGAAAGTCTTAGTACCTATGGAATTAATGATTTAGGATAGCATTCATGCCCATTGGTGAAGTCTAAGTATCCATGTAGGTGGTTTTCTCACATTAGATCCATAATGTGAGACAATAGCTTGTGTTGTTTCCATGATTAGAAAATTATACGTGGTGCGGATGCAAATCAAACACCCTATCCATTAGAAAATTTTGGCAAAATTTAAGGGTATGGACGTGAGCAACCTTGTAACAAAACTTTGGCTCTTTTTATGACTCCAAAAAGTGAATTTGAAAAATAGTTGGTAGTCCATTTTTTTTCTCAAGTATGTGGAAAAGTTGAACCCTCTTTATGAGATTTGCACATGTTTGTGAGCTTACTTGTCTACAACTCATGTGTACTTGTACCATCTAGAACTTTCACCATTAGTCTTTAAAGGTTAAATCTTAATTGTGCTTGGTAGGTAAAATTATCATAGGCTATTTTGTGAAATTAAAAGCTCGTTTTAGCCTAAAATGCCTACCAATACATAGGAATTACCAATAGTCACTCTCTCGAAGCCTATGGACTTTTCTTTGTCAAACACATCACAAGCCATGACCCTTCTATTTTTCCTCTTTTTAACCCTATCGTTCTTGAACTTAGGAATACAATTTAAGGATAAAAGCCTAAGTTGAGGGTGGTGGAAATTGAAGAGGTATAGTTGGGCCATGAAATCATGTGAAAGTTCCTACAAGCTTAAGCTAATGAAGCAAAATGATTAGAAGAATGAAAAGATACAACAAAGAAAAGAAATAAATGCCTTATGCACAAATAAAAGGGAGGGAAAGAGAAAAGTGGAAAAACTAACAAAAAGGCATAGTAGGCAAAATAGTAAGGGAAAAGAAGTGGCCAAATAGAAAAAAACTAAAAAGAGTGTGATATAGAAGTTCAAGGAGGGTTTAACCTTATTGTCCTAAGTTGATATCATATTGTAACATCCCATATTTTCGAGCTAGAAATCGAATCATTGTTTCTACATTCGTAAGCTCTAATTTCATTGTTTATGCATAGATTCATGTGTCATGATCTTTATCCTAGTAGATGAAGTTATTATGAGGTGAAAAATGTTCCTAGAAATGGCCTAAAGCAAAGTTGAACATAGAGTCTTTCATTCATCCAAAATTGAATATTCGATTCTACAAGGGTCTACTTTGAACATGGATAACTCTTGATACACACAGAACTTTTAATCTCAAGACCCACCAAATTTTAGATAATTGAATTATCTTTCCAACGATACCAATTTTGCCAAAATCCGATAATCGAGCGAAAAGTTATGGCTTTTTTCGTGTGAAGAAGTAAGCCAACGCGATCATGATGCATCGTGTCAAGATCGCGTCGATATGAAACCAGACGTGAATATAAGGCTGTTTTACAAATTATTTCAGTTTGTAATGGGTCTAGGGAAACCGTGGTCATTTCCCCTCACCCAAAATCCGTCTATAACATTGAATTTCAGCCCCAAGAAGCCAAAATTGCTTATTTTACTATAATCCTCTCAAAATACAAACCCTAATCCTTTCCCTCAAGATCAAGAATCAAGATCTTAAGTTCAAGATTTCAAGAAACGGATCAAGATCCGGGTTCCGCTCTTTCTCCTAAATAATCTAAGGTACGTGGTGTTCATCCTAAAAACTACATAGGCTGTTGAAACGCTTGAACATGATTTAAAGTTTATCAAGCATGAATTTTAAAAAGGTGTTTTGGAGTCTATGTTTTAAATTATACATTCTGAATGTTTCAATCCTATTATTGTTTTTTCCTTGAGGCCTTTTCCCCTTAAATTGATTTATACTTATACGTATATGTATGAAAATTAGACTGAAGATTTTTTGAGAGCACAAATTATGAAATCCCTCTCTTATGATGAATTTAAGTTTACGATATTATTGTAAATGATTTGAAATGCATGATTAATGGTTTGAAAATAGTTTTCTCAATATCATAGTATTTGAACATGATTTAGAGATGATGAGAGAGAGTTTTTTGATATAATTATGTTCTTGTGTTAAAGAAAAAGAATTGCTTGTGATTGAGAACATTGACATGACCACCTTATGTATGTGAAATGTTGAAATGAAAGAGAGTGTTTCTTTCTTGTGTTTACATGAGTTTTAAAAAAAGAGTTCTTTGAAGTGATTTATTGATATGGTGGTCCCAAACCTCATGTTTTGAAAAATGAGATTATAATATGTTACTAATGGCTCAGAGATGTGACTTGCAAGTCAATGGTATGACGATACCATATATATGTATTCAATAACAGAGTTCGAGTTTTCAGAGTTTGATTTTAGAGAATATATGTTTTAAAGAGTTTAAAATAGGCACAAAAAGGGTTAGGTGATTGCCCGAGAAGGCTTGAGTTCTAGTGACTCTTAGCCCAAAATCGTTTTTTGTTGATACGGGTTCATTATTTCTCCATGAGGGATTTTACGCTGGCCTAGTGCCCTTTGGCATATAGAGAAAGAGACTCCAACCCTTGTGGCAAACTCGGGTTGGGGGCTTGGCTACCGAGTTAAGGGAAAATTCCATATAGCTCGTGGAATTTAAGAGTTGTAGGTATACCATCTAGCACAGAAGTAAAACAAAGAGTATGTCATAGAGTTCAGATAATTTTTCAGAGTCTTTTTAAATATGCCTATGTGTTTTCTAATCATATTTATATGTATGAACTATTTTTAAATTGCTCCCACCTATGTTGAAAAAAATTATTATTTTGGATTTGCTCGGTATACCAGTACAATTGTATTGACCCTCTACCTCTCAGGGTCTGAGGTCCAGCTAAGCAGTAGAGTTTTCAGACAGAAGCAGACTGTGTAGTGGTGAGCCTTCTTTATTCCAGATGGCCTGTTTATTTTAGACTATGTTATTTATTTTGTTTTGGGTCCACTGGGGGCCTTGTCCCAGATTTAGATAGTTTGTTCATTTCGTATATATTAGAGATTTCACAGACAGAAACAGATAATAATTTGACATTGATGGGTCTTCTTTAGTACTGATATCCTTATTTCAGTGTATGACCATAATTCCGTATTCTTTGATATTTCCCCATTTTTCTTTCATATTATATGAAAGTGTGTATGATTACCAGATAGAGATGGGTGCTCGATCCTTCATGGTTTGAGATGCTTGTCACGGCTAGGTCCCTGGTTTGGGTCATAACAAATTAGTTTCAGAGCATAGTTCATGGTCCCAGGGTGTCAGCAAAATCGTGTCTAGTAGAGTCTTTCGTATGGTTGTGTTGTGCACCACACTTATAATCAAGAGTCTATCGGGTATTTAAGAGTTGTTTCCTATTCTTTCATACTCTAGTTCGTGCTATAGAGTCATCCATAAGAAATTTATCCCAATTCTCTCCCTACCTTGATATTTTTAGATATGTCTCATTGTGGAGGTGATTCAAGTGCAGAAGCTTAGAGTCTAAATGATATGGTCCTTTCTGATGTAGTCATGAATTATTACAAATTTTCACAAGGACTTGAGAGGAGTCCATGAATGCTTTAAAGAGTATTGATTTGAGCTTATACCTCTATCTACATCGATCATGCGTTTGATCCTGAGGTATGAAGTATATTCATCCCCCTTTCAAAATTCTTAATGCAGATTTCTTGTATAAAGGTAAAGATATATATCAAAATGTTGGAACTATATTTCCACCTGAGTAGTAGTGTATGTTAAAGAGTCATGACCTATTGGTAGTGAGATGGTCTATAAGATGGTGACCTAAAGTCACAAGGTTAGCAGTCAGAGTAAGGGTGACATTTGCATAAACAAATAGTTTTAGTTGTATAATCATAGACTGAGAAGTGGGTTTCCATTGTATAGTGATAAATTAATACGGTAGCAATATTTATGGGTTGCATGGTAGTATGTGAAGGAAGTAGCTAGCTTTGATTATTATTTATTCAAAATACGTAAGGAGCTCAAAGTGGATAGTTATGGTGGTTGTAGAAATTATTCATCGGTTGTGAATGGAAAAGGGTAGGTTAGTCAATAAGTTATGGGTAGAAATTTATTTCTATACGTTGAATCTTGAAAGTAGTAGTGATGTATGCTTGGGTAAGTACGTATGATGTAGGAATTAGAATATGTTGATAAGATTTAGATGGGTTATATTATAAGATTAAGATCGACTAATCCTATCATGTGACTTTACCCCTTTTGATTGTATTTTTCTTTAAGTAGTAGTAAACTAGTACTTTATTTGAGAAGGTACGTAGTGGGTTTTGAATTGTAATAGCGAGGTTATGGCAGAGTTGTGATTGTAGGTAGTAGTGCAGTGAAGTAAAGTATTTGGGTTGTTTTCCCAATTTGATGTACTAGTATAGTATGTGGCATGCTTTACCGGTGGTATATAATTAAGGATAGATGACATACTTAAAATTTAGATGTGGAGTTTAGGTTTGGAGTGTAATGGTGAGAATAATATCTTAAGATTAATGATGTGTTCTTTGTGGAGTAATTAGCAGGATTGATATGATGTGCGAAGTGGCCTAGGTTGATGATTTATGAAAATCTTAAGTGGTAATCATGAGGGATATATATACATGAGGACTAGTATTAAAATGATGAATTGTGGTTGAATCATTAAGTGGATAAGAACATGAGTATATAGGAATAAGTTGAACCCCTGGTAGCAGGTTGCTAAATAAGGTTTTATATGTACAAGTGTTTTGGGTACCTTGATTTAATTCTTTAATCTTGTAGTTTGGAGAAGTCCGGTAGGTTGCTGCATGGTGCTCTTTAGAGTTGAATTGAGGAAAAATAAGTAGGCATTATGCGTACTTGGTATAGTCTTACAGATTTTGTGAAGTTGTAGGTTTTGTCATTAGAGGTGTAAGAATAGCATTCTAAGAAATTGAAGATGGAGCATTAAATATTTAGAAACGTGGGTGTCTATGCCCATGAAAATATTAGTCATAAGTTGATGACTTTGAGAGTTAGAAGAAATTACGATTAGTGTCCCTGAAAGAGGATGTCCTAGAAAATAATTTAGTTTCTTCGTATTAGAGATTAGTGAGAGGAATTTGTGTTTTTGTATATGTTGATACCTCCCTCTTTTTGTGATGAGAAATGTGGATGCATACACCCATGAGAGTGGGAGTTGTAGAGTGATGGCTATAAAGGATAGCAAAAGTTAAGAGAAGGCTTTACGGAGAAGCAAGGCCTTCAGAGTATAGTTATTTAGGGAGAGTTTAGAGTTTAAGTATATAGTGATGTTTTGTTTACGTTGAGAGTTGTGGCTATAGATTTGATAATGGGATGTGTCCATAAGTCTAGGATTGTGACTTTGATCTAAGGGGGAGATACTGAATGAAGATAGTTCCCGAATGTTCTCAGCGTGTCAAGTTGCGGGAAAAAACCATGATGAACCCAATTCTACTCAAGCATAATCCTCCTACTTCAATTTAGGAGAGTATCCTGCTAATGTCTTATGTCATCTGTTTAATTCATGCCTATGATTCGAGTTTCATATGGACTTATGTTTATTATCTGACCTCCAAACTAGAAGCAATTATGTCTCTCAGTAATCCAGTCTTTCATGTATTCAGGCCATATGTTATGTTGTTTGTGATCCATGAAAATCTGTCTCTCAGCATGCTTGGTCCTAAGAAAATATGTTTCTATATGTCACCAATTCATCCTATGTCAGGTTTATCCAAGTTGATAAAGTTTATGCAAACCCATGGCAAAATCTCAGTTCCCTAAATAAGGAGCAATCGCTTCAAGCAGAAATCTTTGTCTTAGTTGTAATGTAACAACTCGTAGCATTCTCGACTCAATACCACTCTTAGTTGTACGTATGGAGAGCTTACAAACTGAAAACTTTTATAGTTGTTAAAAGACTTAGTCATATTTATGATCTCTTAACTTCCATGATTTTGAAATTGATCTTCTCGACCCCGAGGCGTAGACTTTTTAGTTGATTCATGTTCAGGAGTGTAAAGGGGTTATTTTAGGAAAGTTTCAGATTTTTTTAGACCACGTTTAAGATATGTTTGGGTATGCAAACTAGTGGCTCAACACGATATTAGTGCACCGCATCGGTAATCACGTTGGCCAAACCAGTGTCTCGACGCGATCTCGATGCATCACATCACCAATTGCGTCAAGTTCCCAGTTCCTCTTACTGATTTTCGAGTCCAGGAGGATAATTCAATCTCTTTCCCTTATTTTGTCTTGATATGTGCACCAATGTTTCTTACTATGCCCAGTCCTAAGAATTTATGTTTTATTGTGTCTTTCGAATGACTCTCTACTTTTGATCCAAACACTTAATATATGGAGTGCTCGTATTTATTTTATCGTATCTTTATTTCATATCCCTGCTTGAGTAGTGTAATAGGTATAAGTCTAATAGTGTTACTTCCATTTATGACATTTATGTTAGGGTCCCTTAATGACCCTCTGTATGATAGTATGATGGTGGCTGTAGAAGCATGGTGATGTGTTAGGTAGAGGAGTAGATGTTCTTGAAGGTAAAAAAAAATTGATGTGATTCTTGAGCTGAGGTTATAGGTGAAAAGGAGTAAAAAAAAGATGAACTTTGGTTGTGTGAAATAGCTAAGGATGAATGTGGAGAAAATATTTATTAGAGTAATTGAAATTGTTGGTCTTAGTGGGGGAATCCATGTACTGGGTATAGTAATGATTAGGCTTGAATATGGTGGTTGCTTAAAATATAAACCTATGTGCTATGTGGTTAGTACCCTCGTAATTAAAACCCAAGGGTGTTTAATGATATTGATAAGGTGAAGAAATTTCTTAAAGAGATGTATAGTACAAGGTCCTGTAGCTTTAGTTACCACCTTGTTACTCCGAGTTAGGCTTCAACATAAAGAGTGCTTTGCATTAAGACTCAAACTCTTGTGGTTAGATGTGTGATGGGAGAATTGTATGTTGGAAATGATGAAGTGTGTTGTTTTTTGTTTGGGCATAGATTAATAGTGTTTCTAAGTGTAATATCTATTTTGTTGTATCATGAGAGATGGAGAATGATTATATTCCTTTCTTCCATGAAATCTTCTTTCAATATTAGTACCAATATAAATCGGTCTATGATCATCAAATAAACTGTTGCCTTATGTTGTTATGATTATGGTGCATAGAGCTCATGTGCAAGATCATCCCTATGTAAAGTCTCATTATCTCATATTTCGTGGTTACACGTTCTTCTAGGGTTTGTCATAAAGCTTATTTTCTGGCATTACATATATTGTTGAGACTACATTCCTTATTCTACACTTTTAGAGCTTCAAAAGGCCTCTATCCATCATTCCGGGACGAATGATCCCAAAGGGGAGATAATGTAATACCCCGTATTTTTGAGATAGAAATCAAACCATCGTTCCTATGTGCGTAAGCTCTAATTCCATGGTTTATTCTTAGATTCATGTGTCATGATCTTTAGCCTAGTATATGAAGTGATTATGAAGTGAAAAATATTCATAGAAATGGCCTAAAGCAAAGTTGAGCAAAGAACCTTTCATTCAACAAAAATTGGATATTCGATTCTACAAGGGTCTACTTTGAACGTGGATAACTCTTGATACACATAGAATTTTTCAGCTCAAGATCCACCAATTTATAGATAATTGAATTAGCGTTCCAACGATAACAACTTCACCAAAATCCGATAACGGAGCAAAAAGTTATGTCTTTTTCCGTGGCCAAAATTTCTTATTTTACTCTAATCCTCTCAAAATTCAAACCCTAGTCCTTTCCCTCAAGATCAAGAATCAAGATCTTAAGTTCAAGATTTCAAGAAACGGATCAAGATTTGGGTTCTGCTCTTTCTCCTAAATAATCTAAGGTACATGGGGTTCATCCTAAAAACTACATGGGCTAATAAAACGCTTGAACATGATTTAAAGTTTATCAAGCATGAATTTTAAAAAGGTATTTTGGAGTCTATGTTTTAAATTATGCATTTTGAATGTTTCAATGCTATTATTGTTTTGTCCTTGAGACCTTTTCCCCTTAAATTGATTTATACGTATACGTATATGTATGAAAATTAGACTGAAGATTCTTTAAGAGCACAAATTATGAAATCCCTCTCTAGTGATGAATTTAAGTTTACGATCTTATTGTGAATGGTTTGAAATGCATGATTTATGGTTTGAAAATAGTTTTCTGAATATCATAGTGTTTGAACATGATTTAGATATGATGAGAGGGAGTTTCTTAATATAATTATGTTCTTGTGTTAAGGAGAAAGAATTGAATATGATTGAGAACTTTGACATGACCACCTTGTGTATGTGAAATATTGAAAAAGAGAGTTTCTTGCATATGTTTACACGAATTTTAAGAAAGAGTTCTTTGAATTGATTTATTGATATGGTGGTCCCAAACATCATGTTTTGAAAACAAAGATTATAATATGATATTAATGGCTCTGAGATGCGACTTGAAAGTCAATGGTATGGCGATACTACATAAATATATGCTATAACAGAGTTAGAGTTTTCATAATTTGGTATTAGAGAATACATGTTTTAAAGAGTTAAAAATAGGCACAAAGAGGGTTAGGTGGTTGCTCGAAGAAGGCTTGATTTCAAGTGACTCTTAGCTCAAAATCACGTTTGGCCGATACAGGTTCATTATTTCCTCACGAGGGATTTTACGCTGGCCTAGTGCCCCGTGGCATACAAAGACAGAGATTCCAACCCTTGAAGCAAACTCTGGTTGGGGGCTTGGCTGTCGAGTTAAGGGCAGATTCTATATAGCCCATGGAATTTTAGAGTTATAGGGTATGCCACCTAGCGCAGAAGTAAAACTAAGAGTATGTCGCAGAGTTCAGATAATTGTTCAGAGTCTTTTTAAATATGCCCATATGTTTTCTAATCATATTTATATCTATGAACTGTTTTAAATTGCTCTCACCTATGTTGAATAAAATTATTATTTTGTATTTGCTCTGCGTACCAGTATAATTGTATTGACCCCCTATCTCTCAGGGTCTGAGGCTCAGTCTAGAGGTCCGGCTAAGCAGTAGAGTTTTCAAAGAGAAGCGGATAGTGCAGTGGTGAGCCTTCTTTATTCCAGAAGTCCTGTTTATTTTAGACTATGTTATTTATTTTGTTTTGGGTCCATTGGAGGCCATGTCCCAGATTCAGACAGTTTGTTCATTTCGTATGTATTAGAGATTTTGCAGACAGAAACAGATATTGTTTAGATGTTGATGGGTCTTCTTTAGTATTGATTTCCATATTTCAGAGCATAACCATGACTCCGTATTCTTGTATATTTTTGCATTTTTCCTTCATATTATATGAAAGTGTGTATGATTACCAGATAGAGAAGAGTGCTCGAGCCTTCATGGTTTTGGATGCTCGTCACGGCAAGGGCCCCGATTCAGGTCGTGACACCTACCCTAGCCTAAACCTAAATTACAAGCTCAAAAAGTCCTTTGTGATTCCCAACCAAGTGTGGTCATTGTAGTGGCCATTGAAAATTGGGGTAAGCCTATGGCATGGTACTTTTTAACATTGAGAATTTCTTAAGAGAGAGAGAGTGTTTGCACTTAAACTCCTTATTGTAGTGTTGGTAACTAGATGTATGAAATTTTCTTTCTTGTGAGAAGGCATGTGAACAAGTTGGGGTGGGTAACATTTTCATCTACCGCACAATAAGATAAAAGGAAGGACATTATGGTTTAGTTCAACAAGTGAGTCATTTCTAGAGTGTGTAGTAATTTTCATATTGTTGCTCCTCAATGTCTGTTGCATCCTCCATTATCTAATTTTATGTTGAGGGGCATCGTTAAAAAACATTTTTCCTTTATGTAAAGAACTTTTTATCATTATAATAGAGTTTGAGTCATCATGATCATTGGTTAATAAAGTGTGAGCATACATGTAAAGTTGTCTCATAGAAAAGGGTAGTGTTCCTTAAGGACAAACAAGGTTTTAAGTTGAGGGTGTTGATGAGTGGTGATGTTACCACTCATTTGCACCAAACATGCGTGCACAATACCATGTTTTGTATAACAAAATGAGGTATCTTCATGATTTAAATGCACTAATATCCATATTTAATAGGAATATAGTTGAGAAGGTGAAAAGATATTTATTGGAGCTAAAAAGGGATCAAATGGAAGCAAAAGGTGTGTAGCTAGAGACTTGGAGCATTTCAGCCTTAGTTACCGTGACCACTGTCCTATAGTCGCGGTCGCGGTCACGATCAGTCAAGATGGTCAGCATAATGCGATCGCAGAGCACAACCGCGGTCGCATAGCTGCGGTCGCGGTCAAACCTGCGCGATCGAGGTTCAGCGGGAATATGTCCAAAGGCAATTTTGTAAAACTGAATAGACGAATCCCAACCCTCATATAGGCAAAAACCTTTTCTTCTTTGGGTATTTCTTACTTCATTGACATATTTGAATTCAACGCAAGAAACTCTAATTGGGCAAGTGTGTAATTAATTTTGGAGGCTTGATTTCCTAGTAATTTTGTGAACAATGAATGCTTTAGATAATCATTATGATATATCTCTCTTTACTTTCTTAATGAGTAGCTAAGTAGTTTAGTCTTGGTATTATATTGAACTAAAGTGCAATTGTGTGTGGGTGATGTTGTGTTTGCATGAGTTTTAGTTGTTGAGTATGGATTTCACTATTGCTTGAATTTATGTGTTGGAATTTGTAGGTGAAAACCCCAAATCTCCAAATGGGTTTGATGGGTGAAAACCCCAAACTCTAGAAAATCTTCATCATCCTTGAAAGAGAGATGAAGGTGAATATATGGTAACCAATAACATCCTTTAAAGTGGGTTATAGGGAGATAAGGCCATGGTGGACAATTAAGCATATGGTTTACTATCTCTTGCAATCTTAGAAATAAGTGTAACTATAGTGTAAATCATGTTAAGAGCATTATCCTAGATATAGGGATGCTTGATTGAGGATTTGGGTGATTACGAATGAATGGGTGAAATCCAGGTGGTTTTATTGAAAGATTGACAACAATGACCTTCGACCTAGCCTATATTTAGTTAAAAACTAAGCTTCATGTTAAACCATCATCAACCAACATGCTTTTAACTTAAGGTAGACATAATCCCAATATCTCCTTAAATCTTGATTTTATATCAAAAGTGTCATATCCATGCATTGTTAATAAAAAATCGTTACAAACCAATCCCAAACTAATTCCCCCCATTTTATTTTACTTGTCGTGTTTATTAGTATTCCGAGTAATCTTTTAGTAATTTGAGCACACATAGGACTTGGAATTTATAATTCGCTCATTGTGGATTTCATCCCAACTCAAGTTGGGTTATTGACAACGACCTCCTCACCCCTCAAACATGAGAGTGAGTTGAACGTTATCACTCATCTCAATAGTAGAGTATGGTGATTCCTCATCCTAGAAGGATGATGCTTGTGGTTATTTCCTTGTTTACTCTTTTGAGTTTCAACTAGTTTGAGTCTGTTTGAGCCTCGTCATAGCAACTCATCATTAGTAGAGGATTTGAAACAGATAATTAGATTTTTCGATTTATATTTGTTAGGTAATTCCCTTATTGACTTCATCATTAGGTTTTGTTTGATTAATATATCACTTAGATTTTAGCTTCTGCATTGTATAGTTCATTTCTATCAAGTTTTATTGTTGTCATTCCAAACTATGGGTTAGCATGGGATCACTTGGGCTTCTATGCTCCGTATTGCGAGTAAGAGGTAATCATGGGTCGTGACAACGTTGGAGTGGGATGATATTTTGTCTAACTATGCAGGTAATGAAATTAGAGAGAGAGGAAGCTAACTAATTAGAGGTGACAACATAGTGAATGACTCATCAAGTAGAAACTTTGTTTCCTTCTCATAATTTAATTCCTATCATTTAGTATAAGAGCCAAGCATAGATTCATTCCTACGATTGTAGTCACCATTCCTACGATCCTAGTCTTAGGCATATTCTAGTTCATACAATAAGAAGTTTAAAATTATTTTTTGGTGAAACAACAAATTTTATTTCACCAAAAACACTAATTAAAATACCAAACAGAGTTTACCTATTATTTCTAAAATTAAAGAACCATCAGAGACAGGACCCATACTATTAGCTTAAGGACTCGCTATCTATCAAGAAACAACTTCAAAATTGTCTAATAACAACTCGTCTTAGAAGTACATCTTCTAAAACCGCTCATACAAAACTAAGTCATGCTACAGAGTTTAGTTGTTGCTACTTAGGTACACATTTCTTTTGATCTTCGCCCTTGATATGAACATTAATAATATCCTTACATATATTATTAGCTTAAAAGAGACATTATTAAAACCTTATGAGATTTCTTTCTCTCTATATAATAGTGATGACCATGTCATACAAACAACAGATGACAGCTACCTCCCAAGTTTTTCCTCTAGCCTATCTAATGACACAATCTAGCTCATATTGCCAATCTCCAATTTGTCTGCTGATTTCAAACCAGTGTAAAAATATATTCCAGAGGTTCCTAATGATTTTGTATTCAAAGAAAAAATTATGTAGTCTCTATTGCAAGATCCCAAAAACACAGGATCACTTCACCTTGATTCCAAACTTTTCAAGTCTATCCACTATTGCTAGCTTTTTTATCATATCCAAGCAAAGAATTAAATAATGGTTGGGGTGGACACTATGATGAAGTGTAATGCATTTTTGAGGTACGTGAGGACATTGTGCTATCATAGCATTGGAGAGCCTTTTTATGGAAAATATGGTCCCAATTGTCCACTAATCCAACCTATGCTGTAAGTCATCCATACATCCAGGAGCATATGCCTTCTTGCATGAAAGATCTTCCAAATTGACCAGGTTGCATTCCCATCTATAATACAGTATTTGGAAACCCCAAAAATATTTTGAATCTTGTTTGAAGTTTTTATTACTAGATTTTTTCCCTCTAGTATTGTTTGGGTCCGGATATGAGAATTTAGAGCGACCGGAAAAGTTTCGAAGAAACATCATTGTTGGGTTTTTGATGTTTTAAGAAAAATTCAATAATGTTCTTAGATCATGATTTTTTGGCTTGGATTAAGGGTTCAACATCTTTGGCGATTGTTTCCTATAACAAGAGGAGCGTAGATTCGAAATTTCATGGAATGTTGAGTCAAGATGCGTTAGTTATGAAATTCGAAAGTTCATGTTAGTTGTGAAATTTAAAAGTTCATAAAGTTTTGAAGGCCTTTAAAATCTTTGAGGGAACGAATCTTTAAACAGATTGTGTTTTATACCAAAAAAATAAAAGTAAAAGGTGTTTGATAGTTGGTACAAAAGGAAAATTACCAAAAGGTGTAAAGGATGAGGAAATGAGTACATGTGGAAAAGAACAAAATTCAAAAGATATTGGTGCACGTAGTGACGCATTGTGTGAGCAAATGTGGAAAATGCACAAACCTTGTGCTGCATGCGCAAGTGCAGTTAATACCAATTGTAGAGAGTGCGGATAATTTGTGTGGTAAAATAAATCTATTATAAATACAATGAATTTATTTTTATTTATGCGTGGATATTTCTTAACTTCTCTAAATATTTTTATTTTTATTTTTATTTTTATTTTGAGTTTATTTATATTAGTTTTATCGATATTCATATCTTGGGGGTGATTATATGGTAATTGGTTAAATGCTTTACTATAGAATTCTTTATTTTTTTTTCCTTAGTTTTTGTAATTCTTCTATATTATTGTGAAGGTATTCTAAATATTCTATATCTTTTGTTTCAAAATATCCAATTAGATTATCTTTCATAAGTTTTTCTAATATTATTATTTCTTCCATATTTTGTCACCAATATTTTAAATATTCATAGTCTATCATTTTATCCTGTAGTAATTGCAGAGCTACAAATTTCTGTATAATAATTTATCCTAATTGTACTGTAATGTATATCTAATTCTAGATTTTCAATGCTATTTATTATCTTGTGTTGTTCTTCTCGTAGCGAGTTTTTTAAATTATATAAACTATCACATGTACTTTTTCCTAAATTTTCTAGGGTTTCTTCTATCCATATTAATTTTTCTTTTAGATTCTCCATTATTTTTCTAATTCGGTTTCTATAATTAATTTCTTCATTTAGATTATCTTGATTTTCTCTAGTTTTTCTAATATATTCTAACATTTCTTAATCTGAATAATATCTATCTGGGTAATCATCCAGGTATAACTGTTCTATCCAATTTATAGTTTCAATTTCATAGTCTAATAGTTTTTCTAATATTATTCTCTTAATATCTATAATTTCTATATCTCTAAGTATATATAAGATTAAGATTTTAAGATTATCTATCATTTAAAATTTGTTAAATACTTTATTATAATATTTTTTAGTTGTTTGTTTTAATCTCATTAATTCTTCTATATTTTCACTAAGAAATTATATATATATTAAATCTATTTTCCAAAATTCTAAATATACATAATTTATCATAGTTAGTGTGTGGGTTTGGTATGTAAGTATTTATAAGAGTAGTTCGGTAGGTGTGGTATATAATTAATTCTAGTCATAAAATATCTATCAAATATTTTTTTCACTATGATTTTTCTTATATCTACTATTTCTATATCCTTAAGTACATATAAAACGAGTATTTTAAATTTATCTACCATTTTGTCAGATAAATAATTATCCATTTTTCATAAAATTGTTATTTTCAAAATATTCCCTTCAATCATGAACATAACAAAATATGATCATTTTAGATTGCTATATACTAGATTATTCTTAAATAACATATTCTTCGGTCATTATTAGCATGGTAATCTGGATACTTTTCCCTTAAACAACGCCTCTACTCCGGTTACTCTCGTATCACGGTTTTCTTGCCTTACTGGTTTCACCTTTAGGATGGCATAGTTCTTAGGGATTTTTCTCCTTTTCCACTTTGCTAATAAACTTCTTAACATGCTATTTTTTGAATAATTCTACTATAAAGCAACTAACATGAACTTATTTTATCATATTATGATTGTTAGGAATTTATGAATTTAGCTATTCATAATAGTAAATGAATATACCTGTTTTGGTAGGTTTGGTAATTCTAAGTTTTTTTCCTCCATAGATTTTTCTATTAAAATATACCTGTTTTTTAATAAATAAGCAAAATATTTATTGTGGACAAGAGAGATTTTGTGCTTCAACGCATGAAGGCTTGCCTTCATCTGAGCGAATGCTCTTCCATTTATAATACTGAAATCGAATATTTTACACTGTTCTAAGTTTACACGTATCTACATACTATTCCTAAAAGATTAATCTTAAAGTCTTAAAAACTTAAAAAGGTCAAAAAGCCTATAGTAGGCTAATAATGGTACCTAACCTAGTAAACACTAACTATACAATGTCTTTTACGTAAAAGAAATCAAAAGCTATGATAATTCACATGTTGAAAACTATAAGTCATATGTCCTTTTCATATCTTTAATGACTTTTTGATAACTTTGTCTTCTTTTCTTTATTCGTGGTTGATTTTCCTTTGTTGTTGTATCTATCTTTTTTATATTGCTCTGTATCTCCATTATTGCTTCATAGTTTGCATCTTCCAGCTGTCGCTTTTATTTTCTTCTATTCTAGTTGAACTTCTGGGACAATATTATCTTCTCCATTAATTTTTGAATATTGATGGTCTGGATATTTATGTCCAATTAACTTGCAATATCTGGTTAATAATTCTTCCGAAATAAATTTTTCTCTAATGGCTCTGGCGATAGTTTTTTTCTCTGGATTGAGTAACGTCAAGATCCATTGCCTAACGTCTTCCATATCTGCTTCTCGTAGTTCCTTTGAATTTGAGTATACTATTACATTACCTCTTGAATAATAACTCCATATAGGATTTCTGTTGCGATAAGTGTTTGCTAACTCTTGAAGAATGTGGATAGTCCAATAATTCTCTTATTTGCATAAAAATTTGGTATCTCAATTCTAGGTATTTCTGGTTGTTGAGTAATATCTTCTGTTATAATCATATCTCGGGTCATTCCTATTTTTACAACTTGTATAGGTGATTTAACTTCATCATACAATATCTCTGCTGGTGCTGTGTAAAATTTTATAAAAAATAGGTTACCTTTGGTTATTCTTTTAAAAATATTAAATGACTCATATATTTCTGGTATAGTGGATATTTCATTTCCGTCTTGGGTATATATGGTACTAAGTAGTCCATATTCGTAATAGGTTTTAACTAGACTTGGTTTGGTTTTGGGTAAAGTAATTAGCTTATTGTATCCGGTTAGCTTCTGGGTTATGTAATTCGTATGTGGTTCTTAGATGTTTATAGCTCTGGGGTTGGTATTTAAGAAGGTTTGTATTTTGTAAATATTTTCTATGTATGTTCGGGTTGTATAGTTGTAGGTCTTTTTGTCTTGGTTTAAACTATCTCGGTATGTGGTAATTTGTGGGGGTATGAACATAGGATCTTTTGGTGTATTTGGAATAAATGGTTTATCAAATAGCCTGTTTAGGTTCAGATTTGTGTTTTTCCTAACTCCTTTGCTTGTACCTGCAGAAGTAGATTGATAAACGTTATGGGTTTTATGGAGTATCCCAACGTCTCCTTCTAGCTCTGGAATTCTAATGTCTTCCGATCGACATAGCTCTGCACACTGCTGAGTTAGCTGATTTGTAGCTTAAGACTTCAGTTTAACTTCATTAGTCTTTAGTTTTTCTATTTCACTACCCATACTGTCCACTTTCATTGAAAGCGTAGTTAGGGTGTTGAATATCTTTTCTAGAGTATCCTCTTCTATTATATCAGTCTGTGTAGCTTTGTCTTGATATGTAATCTGCAATAACATTTTTGTTAGTACTAATTACTTCAATTGTAAATGTGAAATTTAATATATTCAAGACTAGTCTCCGAATCTCTTTTGTTGTAACTGAATTTTGTATTTTCTTTGTTAGCCACCAACGTACCTATGTATTATCTGTTCGTACAATAAAATTGTTATATACAATATATGGCTCAAATACTAATAAACATTTATATAATGAACATAATTCTTTTCTATTTATTTCCCATTTTATTTCTGTTTCATTAAACGTACCTGAGTAGTATCTACAATGGTGTTCTATATTTTCTTCTTCATATCTATATTTAAGTACTCCTCCATAACTACATTCACTAGCATCTGCTTCTACTATATATATAAATTTTCTATTTTCGTCTGGAAATTGTAATTTTGGTAATTCTTTACAAAGTATTTTTATTTTTTGAACTTGTTTTTTATCTTCTTCATTGTAATTATATTCTACATCCTTTTTTAATTTTTTCTGTAAAGGCTTTAGGTTTTCTGCTAATTTTGGTATATATTCTCTTACTTGGTTTACAAATCCTAAAAATGATTGTAATTTCTGTTTTGTATCTAATTCTTCTTTTGAATTTATTATTTTTTTGTACTATATGCTGTTGCATTTTTACTCCACTTTTATCTATTTGTATTCCTAAAAATTCTATCTGATTTTTCATAATTTCATCTTTCTTTTCACTTAAACTTATTCCCGATTTTTCTATTATATCCATAAATTGTTCTAATAATTTTAAATGTTCTTCTTTGTTTTTTTTATATAATAGTATATCATCTATATATACTATACAATTAGGCAATTGTTTAAAATAACTATCCATAAAATGTTGATATCTACCTGGTGCATTTTTATATCCAAATGGTAGTACATTCCATTCATAAAATCCTTGTGGTACCGTAAATGCGGTTAATTCCTTAGATTCTTCTTCTAACTTTAAATGGTAAAATCCTGATTTACAATCAAATTTACTAAAGTAATTATATCCTTGTATTTGTCTTATTTTTAATATCTTATTTGGTATTGGGTAATTATTTTTCATAGTTTTTGCATTTATATTTCTATAATCAATAACCATTCTACTTTTTCCTCTTTTTTGTTCACTATGTTTATTTACTATAAATGCTGGACTATTATGTTTACTATTACTTTTTTGTATTTATTTTTTTTCTAATAATTCTTCTATGTGCATTTTAAATTCTTTTAAATCGTCAAAATTATATGTCAATGGCTTTTGAGTTATTATGTTATTTTTATCTATTAATTTAATTTTTATAGTGGTTTTATGTTTTTTCCATCCTTTTAATGGGTCTTCACTATATAATTGTTCTAATTTTTTCTTAATTATTTCTATCTTAATTATTGAAAATATAGTTATTTCCTTTTTATTTATTGAAAATACGACCAATTCTATTGTATCTTCAGTATTTTTTATATTTTTTAATTTTTGTGTAATTTTTTCACTTCCTTCTATCCAATGAGTTTTCTTTCTTATTTTATTAGTAACTCTTTTTGCTCTTACTTTTTGTTTACATGGTGTTGTAAACCACCAATCCGTTCTAGTTATTATATGTGGGTATAATTTATATAAAAACGGCATTCCTAAAAGTATATGTTTTAATGTTAGCTCATAATTATAGATTTTTCTATTGTTAATATTTTATCCCATACTTTTGTTTTTACATTCTTAGCTTTATAAGTAATTAAGCTTCCTTCGTTATTAAATCCTTTAACTATTATTGGTGTCTTTAATTTATCTCATTTACTTTTTGGTAAACAATTATATCTACATAAATTAGCTTCTGCTCCAGTATCTATCATAAGCGTATAATATCTACTGTAATACCCTTCTACTACTATCTTCATTAATACATATATTTTCATATCACGTTAAAGCTCTTCTTAAGAATAATTTCTCTCTGTTATATGTTATAGATAATTGTGTATGCTCTATATTATATGGTTTTACTTGTTCTAGCCATTTTATTCCTAATATTATGTCTGCGTTTTGCATTTCTTCCTTTATTTCAAATTCTATTTTTATTTTTCTAACTCCTATTGTTATTTCTTTTTTCTGCTATATTTTTAGTGTTTATTAAGCTTCTTGGTAGATCTGGGCATATATTATTGTCAGATTTTATTTCCTCATTTTTTATTAGATATCTTGCTATATAATTTTCTTCTTGTCCTGTATTTAAGAGTATTAAATATTCTTTTTTATTTATTGTTCCTGTTATGTAATATTGGTTTAAATTAGTTGTTGAACTTGTTTCATAACTTGTTCTTTTTTATTAACTTGATGATTCTATTTTTTCATAAGCTATTCTTTTTGTTGTGCTTATTCTATCATTTATTATTTCTAAATTTTCTTCTATATCTATGTCTCTATAACTATAATCATTATTATCAATTATTTTTACAAATTGTTCGAAAGGACTTTCTATTTGCATTTTGTTAATTTTATTTTTCCCGTTATTTTATGTTTTGTTGTCAATACATATAGATTTTTACATCTTGCTGTAAATATTTTACTTCCTGGGGTTAGTTCTATTCCTGATATTTTCCAATATAATACTAATGATTTATCTATATTTTTATCCGTTATTGCTACTGAATAATTCGCACTTATTATAAATTTAAATTTTTGGTATATTAAATTTCCTTTTATGACAGTTATTATACTTTTTTCTATAGGTTTTATAATTCTATCATCTACTAGGTATAATTCTATCGGTGTATCTATTCCTTCTCTGAAACATGTTTTTATTAATATCTCTGTACCTCCTAGGTGTACGTATTTTATTGGGTCTCTAATTTTTATATCGTTTATTTCTTTATTAATTATCTTTTTTGTTACTAGTGGTCTACTAGCTTTACCTTTTGCATATCTGCAGTCTATTACATGTTCTTTTTGGCTTACTACGTAGTATTCTTCTTTTCTTTTACTAAATATATTTTTTATTGTTGGTATTTTAAATATTTTTTCTACTCTTAAATCTAATTCTTTTCCTTTTATTTCATCAAATATGTGACTATCAAATATTATTTTTTGATCTGTTCCTTCTTCATTTAAATATTCTTCCTTTGTTATTATTTTTATATCTTCTTCAGTCATTTAATTCATCTAATTCACTATCTATTTCATTATCTGTTTCATTCTCTGAAATTTCATATATACTATCTTCACTTTCTAATTTGTAATCTATATAATCAATCTGCATATATTCTATATTTTCTATTTTTATTTCTGATATTTGTTTATTTTTTGGGTTTTTAGGTAATTTACAATTTCTAGCTAAATGTCCTAATTTTCCGCAATTATAACAAGTACATTCTTTTATAGATTTCTTTTTCCTATATGGTCTTTTATGTTTATAATTTTTTACATAATATCTTTTTCTTGGTTTCTTATATTTATATTTTGATTTTTTGTATTTCTTATATTTCTTATGTCTTTTTATTTTCTTATAATATCTTTCTTCGCATTCAAATTGAGGTGCTATTTTATCTTTGCAACATGCTAAATTTCTTATTAATGTTTTATCCATTTCTATTTCTTCTCTACATTTTTCACATAGTTTTCTATACCATTGTTGTAAAAAATTTATTCTTGCTCCTAAAGTATCTACTATTTTTGCTTCATCCCAATTTTTTATTATTTTTTAACTAAATGGTTCAGGTAATTTATTAAAATATAATTTTCTTATTTCTTTACTTTCTTCTGTATTATATGTTCCTTTATAATAATATTCTTTAAATGCGCAAGTATACTCATCTATGTAACACATATTACATATTGCTAATTTTAACATTAAATTCCTATTTGTATCTTTCTCTTCATTTTGTTCTTCTTCTGTTGTTGTCATGCTGCTAAATTCGTCTTTTATAGCTATTTCATATCTTTTTAATAATTCTATAGGTGTTAATTTAGTTGTAGTTGTTGATGATGTTCCTTCTGTAGGTTTATCAGTTCTTAATACCTTCTTGCTATTTTCAGTTAAATTTGAAAATCATAATTTCACTGTTCCTATTAGTGTTCTTTCTATATATTCTGGTGCATCTGTTACGTTTATATTATTATCTAATAATTATTTTGTCATATATCCTATCCATAATTGTATTATTTTTTTTGTATCTATTACACAATCTAAGTCTAAAAAATTATAATTTTTATTAACTATTTGTTTTGGTGTCCAGTTGTCATATTCATCTTTTAGATTATATCTTTTAAACTTATTCTTATAATATGTAGGTTTCTTATTTCTGATGTTCTAGGTATTATATTTTCATCTTCTTTTTTATCAAGAGTATTTATTTCTATGTTTCTATTTTCTAAGTTTTCTTCATTAATTACTTCTTGTTTTTCATTGATTTCTAGATTTTTTATATTTGTTAAGATTTCTGTATATGTTTCACTATCTTCTGAATCATAATTATCTGTTTCTTCAATTCTATTGTATTTATTTCTAATTTTTCTTTAAATTGATTTATCTCGTTTAATAATTTTTGTTCTATATCTTTTTCTTTTTTTTCTTTCTGTCTTTTTTCATACAAATCTTTTAGCATTTCTAGTTCTTTTTCTAATTCAGCAATTATTTTTAGTTTCTTCTATTTTTCGTATTTCTTCTGTAGTTTGTTGTTTTATTTTTTCTATTTTCTTTTTTATATCTATTTCTACTTTTTTTTTTCTATTCTTACCATAGCTATCAATTTATCTTCTAATTTTAATTCTTCTTTTTCTAACATTAAATATAAATGTTCACCTATTTTCTTATACCTCCTTCCTAGATTAGAAAATACAATTTTTATTTTTAATCATTCATGGTTTTCATATATTTTTTCATCTATTATAAATTCTTCTTTGTTCATTTTTATTTAATTGTTAATAGATCATGCTGGTATGTATATTCTAGACTATCTATTGTTGATTTTAAATTTGATATTTCTTCTTTTTGTGCATTTATCGAGTTTTTACTAACTTCAGCAATTATGTTATATTGTAGTTTTTCTATCCTTATTTTTAATTCTTTACGTTTTTTAGATATTATTTGCTTTAATTCTTTATATTTTGGTAATTTTTGTACTTTATTCATCTAAATAATATTTTGCAGAATATCTAAATTTAGTTTTATCAAATAAGTCAGTCATAATTAATAAATTAATCAAATAAATCCAAATATTTTTTTCTCTGGATTGAGTAACGTCAAGATCCATTGCCTAGGAACTACGAGAAGCAGATATGGAAGACGTTAGGCATAAAGCATCATGCAACCCTTGTGTTATATCAACAAGTGAAGTATAATGCACAAAAATATTGGGAAACTTTCTGTCACATTATGCGTTATTCCTTAGCATCACACAACCGTTGTGCGATACACAACACATTTGTGCACTTATCAAAGGCTTTCTAAGCTGTGTTACTTCACTCTCTTTTATTATCTAGGGTTCTAAATTCTTAGTTCCTATTTTTAATTCTAAATTCACCTTTCTTGACACCTAAATATATTTATCAACAAGTATTTTATCTACTTGGTTGATTATTAGTTTCATGAATCTGTTTTGTTTATAAACCCTATTTTTATTGAGATTTTCTTGTTTTATTTTGTTGTTAACTTCCTTCATTCACGTCTTTTACTTTAATAGAGTCTTTAGTCGTTTCATAAACAAAAATCAATTATGACTAAATGAAGTAATAGAAAACCTTGTATACCATCAAACTATAAACAAGCTTTTAACGCTAGCGGATCCAATTTGTGAAGCAATCAAATGGTGTCGTAAACATGAATAATTTTTGAGGTTTTATTATTTGACTTTAATATGTGTTGTTTTTGTCGAATGTCTTACTATTAGGTATAATCGCTTCATAAAGTGAAACACCAAATCACATCGACAGAAATACTTTGAAGACTATCTTAGTAGTGCTTAATGGTATGAATTGTACTATTGTAGTATGGAATCAAGGGAAGGGTGAATGTCCACCCTTAAAGGTAGTGTGTGTCAACCATGGATGGGAAGTTGATCAACATGGAGGGACGTTTAAACTACACCAATTCCACCCAAGAATCTACCATGCTTCCATAAATGGACACACCCAAAACATTTTCTCAACTATTACACCCAAAACCATGCCAAATGTGTAATGATGCTTTACATGAAATTGTTACCTATCCCTGAACCAATACCTACCAAAATAACTGAAACCCTGTTTGACCATTATACCCAAATTTAATCAAGAATCCCCATAAAACAAATAGCTATCATACCAAAAGCCAAAAAGTGAAGATCCACCCTGTCCAGTACCACCAAACTAAAATCCACTCGTCTAAGTAATTGAGTTAAGGGAATGTAATCATCAATAAAACACATGTTGGGGAAGGTGAAGAAACTATAAGGAATGTTGATAAAAAAAATAGGACAAGAAGTCAAGTTGAGCATAGAGGGAGAGGATGAATGTTTGGCTCATTTCCACATTGAAGGGGAAACTATGGTAACCAACTGAAATGATATGGACAAGGGGATTCTTATGTGAACGAAGGTCAAGGTCAAGGTATAGGGAAATTTATGGTGAAAAAGATCAAAAAGAAGTCCAAAGATGTTACTATAACAATAAAGAAAGAGGTTTCAAAGGAAGCTCCATAGGGAACAATGAGGAAATGAATGCCGAGATTTTGGAATCAATACTTTCAATAAATCTTTCCCAATTTTCAAAGGAGTGTGTGATCCCTAAGGATATCATAAGCGAGTTGCTTTGTGATAGGATCTTCCTAGTCAATGATCTGCCCAAGGTCAAGAAGAGTTAATATGCCACGGCACAATTTGAAGGGTTTGCCATAACATGGTGAGATTATGCATAGAAGAATCAATAAGCTCCACGTAAGGGAAAACCAACGAAATGGTTCGTGATGAAATTCCTTATAAGAGCTAAGTATAAGCTGGAATGATATCGACAAGAGCTACTTTCTATGTTGTACAACTTGAGCAAAGAATAAAAGGTGTTGGGTATACTATGATGACTTCCAAAACTTGATCTTGATGATGGGAATACTTAGAATATTGGAGGAAAGATATGAAACAAATAAGATTAATTGAAATACTTATGAAAAAAAATCTACTTGACTACATAAAAACTAGAAATATGGAGCATATAGTATACCTTAAAAATAATATAGAAAAATTAATAAGGTTAAAACAAATAACTAAGAAATGTTATGACATAACATTTCAACAAATATGATAAATCTAGTACTACAAGTACCCCCAAACTTTGGTATCAGAGCTATGTTCTTTAAAAATAGACAAGTTGTATGTATTTATTTAAGGAATGCATATTATGATAGAACTAAATTTAGAAATCTACCAAAATATTGAAATACTAATGAATAAAATAGACCAATCCCAAAAATATAAGGAACTAAAACAAATTTTATCTGAGAAACGAAGAGAATTAAAAATAAAAAAAGAAAGCCTACAATATAATTTAATTGCTGGAGTATGTCAAAAATCAATAAAAGCACAAAAAGAAGAAATATCATATTTAGAAGCTCTAAAAGATAACCTAGAATACATACATCAACATGACTTATATATAATCAAATAGATAAAATGAATAAAGAAGAATTCATAATAGATGGAAAAACATATGAAAATCACGAAAGGTTAGAAATAAGAATAGTATTTTCTAATTTAGGAAGAAGATATAAGAAAATAGGTGAATATTTATATTTAATGTTAGAAAAAGAAGAATTAAAATTAGAAGATAAACTAACAGCTATGGTAAGAATAGCAAAAGAAAATGAAGAAATAGACAGGAAAAAAGAAATAGAAAAAATAAAACAACAAACTAAGGATGATATACGAAAATAGAAGAAACAAAAAATAATAGGATTACTGAGTTAGAAAAAGAATTGAAAATACTAAAAGATCTAAATGAAAAAAGAGAAAGAGAAAAGACGAAAAGGATAAAGAACAGAAACTACTAGATGAAAAAAACCAAATTAAAGAAAAATTACAAACAAAAAATGAAGAATTAATGACCAATGAATTAGAAATAAATACAATAGATACTGAAAAAATAAATGATTATGATTCAGAAGATAGTGAAACATATACAGAAATTTTTGAAAGAATAGAAGATCTAGAAATTAAGGAAAAAGAAGAAGCAGTTAATAAAGAAAATATAGAAGAAATAAATACTCTTGATAAAAAAAATGACGAAAACATAATACCTATTACATCAGAAATAAGAAAGCCAAAATATAATTACAAAAATAAGTACAACCCAAAAAATGAATATAGATGGACACCAAAACAAATAGTTAATAAAAATTACAACTTCTTAGATTTAGACTGTGTAATAGACACAAATAAGACGATACAATTATGGGTAGGATATATATCAAAACAATTACTAGATAATAGCATAGACACAACACGTACACCAGAATATATAGAAAGAACACTAATAGGAACAGTAAAATTATGGCTATCAAATTTAACTGAAGAAAGTAAAAAGGTACTAAGATCTGCCAAAAATACAGAAGGAACAACTAAATAAGGAACAACTAAAGCATCACCCATAGAAATATTAAAAAAATATGAAACGGCTACAGTAAATGAATTTAGTAGTATAGAAAGAGAAGAAGAAGAACAAAATATAGAAAAAGGATACAAGTAGGAATTTAATGTTGAAATTAACAATATATAATATGTGCTACATAGATGAATATAAATGTGCATTCAAAGAATATTATTATAAGGAAAAATATAATGTAGAAGAAAATAAGTAAATAAGGAGATTATATTTTAGCAAACTACCTGAATCATTTAGTTCAAAAATAATAAAAAATTGAGATGAAGCAAAAATAGTAGACACTTTACGAGCAAGGATAAATTTTTTACAACAATGGTATAGGAATATATGTGAAAAATATAGGGAAGAATTAAAAATGAAAAAAAACATTAATAAAGAATTTAGCATGTTGCAAAGATAAAATAGCACCACAATTTGGACGTGAAGAAAAATACTACAAGAATAGAAAAAGACATAAGAAATATAATAAATATAAGGAATCCCAATATAAATATAAAAAATCAAGAAAAAAATATTACGTAAAAGACTATAAACATTAAAGACCATATAGAAAGAAGAAATCTATAAAAGAATGTAAATGTTATAATTGTGGAAAATTAGGACACCTAGCTAAAGATTATAAAGTACGCAAAGATCCAAAAAAGAAATAAATATCAGAAATAAAGATAGAAAATACAGAATATATGCAAATAGATTATATAGATTATGAATTAGAAAGTGAAGATTGTATATATGAAATCTTGAAAAATGAAACAGCTAACAAAATAGATAGCGAATTAGATGAATAAAATGATTGAAGAAAGTATACAAATAATAAAAAAGGAAGAATATTTAAATGAAGAAGAAATAGACCAAAAAATTATATTTGATAGTAATATATTTGAAGAAATAAAAGAAAAAGAATTAGACTTAAGTGTAGAAAAAATATTTAAAATACCAACAATAAGGAATATATTTAATAGACGGAAAGAAGAATACTACATAGTAAGCCAAAAATAACATATAATAGATTGTAGATACGCGAAAGGAAAAGTTAGTATACCACTGGTAACAAAAAGAATAGTTAATAAAGAAATACAAGATATAAAAAGTAAAGACCCAATAAAATATGTACACCTTGGAGGAACAGAAATATTAATAAAAGCATAATTTAGAGAAGGAATAGATACACCAATAGAACTATATTTAGCAGATGATAGGATCGTAAAACCTATAAAAAAAAAGCATAATAAGTGCTATAAAAGGGAATCTAATATACCAAAAATTTAAATTTATAATAAGTGTAAATTATTTAGTTCCAATAATAGATAAAAATAGAGATAAGTCATTAGTACTATATTGAAAAATATCAGGAGTAGAATTAACCCCAGGAAGTAAAATATTTACAGCAAGATGTAAAAATTTATATGTATTAACAACAATGCATAAAATAACTGGAAAAAATAAAATAAATAAAATACAAATAGAAAGTTTTTTTGAACAATTTGTAAAAATCATAGATAATAATGATTATAGCTACCAAAATATAGATATAGAAGTAGATTTGGAAATAGTAAATGAAAGAATAAGAACACCAAGAAGAATATCTTGTGAAAAAATAGAACCACAAAAAAGAATAGCATATGAGATAACTCCAAAGCCTAACCTAACTCAATATTATATAATAGGAACAATAGATGAAAAAAATATTTAATACTAATAAACACAAGACAGGAAGATAATTATATAATGAAATACTTAGTAAAAACTGAAGAAATTAAAACAAATAATGATAAATGTCCAGGTTTGCCAAGAAACCTAATAATTATTAAACATATGACTGAAAAAAATTATAATAGGAGTCAGAAAGATAAAAATTGAATTTGAAGTAAAAGAAGAAACACAAAAAGCAGATATAATATTAGGAATAAAATGGTTGGAACAAGTAAAACCATACAATATAGAGCATACCCAATTAACCATAACGTATAACAAAGAAAAATTGTTAATAAAAAGAGCTTTAATATGAAAATATGCGTATTCATGAAGATAATAGTAGAAGGATATTATAATAGATATTATACGTCAATGATAGATACAGGAGCAGAAGCCAATTTATGTAGATATAACTGTTTACCAGAAAGTAAATGGGATAAGTTAAGAATACCAATAGTAGTTAAAGAATTTAATAATGAAGGGAGTCTAATTACAATTATAAAGCTAGAAATATAAAAATACAAATATGGGATAAAATATTAATAATAGAAGAAATTTATAATTACGAACTAACATCAAAAGATATGCTTTTAGGAATGTCATTTTTAGATAACCTATATCCACACATAATAACTAAAACACACTGGTAGTTTACAACACCATGAAAACAAAAGGTAAGAGCAAAAAGAGTTACTAATAAAATAAGAAAGAAAACAGATTGAATAAAAGGAAGTGAAAAAATTATACAAAAATTAGAAAATATAAAAACTACTGAAGACACGATAGAATTAATTATATTCTCTATAAATAAGGAAAAAAATGACCATATTTTCAATAGATAAAGTAGAAATAATAAAAAATAAATTAAAACAACTATATAGTGAAGATCTATTAAGAGGATGGGAAAAACATAAAACTACTGTAAAAATTGAACTAATAAATAAAGATAGTATAATAACTCAAAAACCACTAACATACAATTTTGACGATCTAAAAGAATTTGAAATGCATATAAATGAACTATTAGAAAAACAATATATACAAAAAAGTAAAAGTAAACACACTAGCCCAACAGTTATAGTAAATAAACATAGTGAACAAAAAAGCGGATAAAGTAGAATGGTTATTGACTATAGAAACCTAAATGCAAAAACTATGACATATCATTACCCAATACCAAACAAAATATTAAAAATAAGACAAATACAAGGATATAATTATTTCTGTAAATTTGATTGTAAATCAAGATTTTACCATTTAAAATTAGAAGAAAAATCTAAAAAATTAACTGCATTAACAGTACCACAAGGATTTTATGAATGAAATGTACTACCATTTGAATATAAAAATACACCAGGTAGATATCAATATTTTACGGATAATTATTTCAAACAATTACCTAATTGTGTAGTATACATAGACGATATATTGCTATATTAAAAAACTAAAGAAGAACACCTAAAATTATTAGAACAATTTATAAATATAATAGAAAACTCAGGAATAAGCTTAAGTGAAAAGAAGACATAAATAATGAAAAACCAGATAGAATTTTTAGGAATACAAATAGATAAAAATGGAGTAAAAATGCAGCAGCACATAGTACCAAAAATAATAAATTCAAAAGAAGAATTAGATACAAAAAAGAAATTACAATCATTTTTAGGATTAATAAATCAAGTGAGAGAATACATACCAAAATTAGCAGAAAATTTAAAACCATTATAGAAAAAATTGAAAAAGGATGTAGAATATAATTATAGTGAAAAAGATAAAAAAAACAAGTGCAAAAAATAAAGATACTTTGTAAAAACCTGCCAAAATTATAATTTCCAGATGAAAATAAAATTTTTACATACATAGTAGAAGAAGATGCGGGTGAGCACAACTACAGAGGATTACTGAAATACAGATATGAAAACAAAAAATTAGAACATCATTGTAGATATTACTCAGGAACGTTTAACGAAACAGAAATAAAATGAAAAGAATTATGTTCATTATATAAGTGTTTATTAACATTTAAACCATATATTGTATATAACAAATTTATTGTACGAACAGATAATACACAGGTATGATGGTGGCTAACTAAGAAAATACAAAATTCAGTAACAACAAAAGAAATACAGAGATTTGTATTAAATATATTGAATTTTACATTTACAGTTGAAATAATCAGTACTAACAAGAATGTTATTGCAGATTACATATCAAGACAAAGCTACACAGACTGATATAACAGAAAATGATACATTAGAAGAGATACTGAAAACCCTAACTATGCTTTCACTGAAAGTGGACAGTATGGGCAATGAGGTAGAAAAGCTAAAGACTAATGAAGGTAAACTGAAGTCTAAAGCTACAAGTCAGTCGCATGACTATAAAAATGTTGAGCTATGTCGATCGGAAGACATCAAAATTCCAGAGCTAAATGGAGACGTTGGGACACTCCATAAAACCCATAATCTTTATCAATCTATGTCTGCAGGTACAAGAAAAGGAGTTAATAGACAAGGATTAAATCTGAATAAGATATTTGAAAAACCATTTATACCAAAAATACCAAAAGACCCTCTATTTATACCCCCACAAACTACCACATATCTAGAAAGTTTGAACCAAGACAAAAAACATATAACCATATAACTAGATTATACATAGAAAATATCCACAAAATACAAACTTACTTGAATCTTAAACCCAGAGCTACAAATATCCAAGAATCAAACACAACCTATATAACCCAAAAACTACAAGGATACAACAAGTTAATCGCACTACCAAAAACCAATCCAAACCTAGTTAGAACTTGTTTCAGTTATAGACTACAAGGACTACTGAATACCGTATATACTCAAGACGGAAATGAACTAAAAACTATACCAGAAATGTACAAAGAATTCACTACTTACAAAAAATAACCAAAGGAAACCTATTTTTTATAAAGTTTTATACCGCACCAGCTGAGATATTATATGATGAAATAAAACCAGTTATACAAGTTGTGAAAATTTGATTAACCAGAGATATGATTATACCAGAAGACATTGGGCAACAACCAGAGATACCAAAAGTTGAGATACCTAATTTTTACGCAAATAAATGAATCATTGGAATATCTACAATTATCCAAGAGCTAGCACATAACTATCTTAATAGAGACCCGATTTGGAGTTACTATTCGTGAGACCAACTAATGATCTATTCAAATTCAAGGGAACTACGACAGTCAGATATGGAAGAAGTCCAAAGATGGAGTTTGACATTACTCAATCCAGAAAAACAACCAACCACAAGAGCAATTAAGAAGGAATTTCTTTCAGAAGAGTTACTGACAAGATATTGTAAATTAATAGGACATAAATATTCAGACCACCTATGCTCAAAATGCAATGGAGAAAATAATGTGATCCCGGAAGTTCAACTAGAATAAAGAAAGATAAGAACGCAAGTTGGAAGACAGACAAAAGATAGAAAACAACGAAGCAATGAAGAGATAAACAAGGAGACAAGATATTAAAAGCTATGAAAGTGACATGTGAATAGCCTTTTTGACTAAAATCGTAAATTATTGTATAAGCCTTTATTAGTTTTGACTTTGTTGGCAAGTGCTATTATTAGTTTTATCTTTTTGACAAATGTAGAATAGGAATAAGCTTTAGGATTTTCATTACTTCTGTAAAAAGTAGATAGGTGTAAAGTTAGAAATAGTATTTTACGCGTTTTTTTTTAATCTTTTAGAGATTATAAATAGAAGAGCCATTGGCAGATCTAAGGAAAGACTTTCTACACGGAAAGCAAGCCTCCTGTACATAACCAAAAATCTCTTAAAATATTTAATAAGATATTCAATTTTATACTCAACTATGGAAAATCAAAACTCAGAATCATCAAACCTACAAGAACAGGTGTTTCCATTTATAAATATGAACAGCTAAATTCATAAATTCCTGACAATCACGATATAATAAAATAAGTTCATGTTAGTTACTATATAGTAGAATCATTCGAAGGATAATATATTCTGAAGTTTATTAGTAAAGAGGAAAAAGAGAAAAATTCCCAGAACTATGCCATCCTAAAGGTAAAACCAGTAAGGCAGAGAAGCCGTGATAGGGTAGTAACCAGAGTTGAGGCGCTGTTTAGGAAAGAAATATCCAAACGTACCATGCTAATAGTGACAGAGGAGCATAATTATCTAAGGATAATCTAGTACATAGTAATCTAAGATGACCATATTTTGTTATGTATATGATTGAAGAGAATATTTTGAAATAAGCATCATATAAAATAAAATGACTAACTACTTATCTGATGAAATGATAGATAGGGTCAAGATACTTATTTTGTATATACTTAAGGATATAGAAATAATAGATATAAGAAAACTCATATGGGAAAAGATATTTGATTTTGAAGATGAGTTACTAAATACTGAATGGATAGAACAAGAGTTAGAAAATATAGATTTTGATGATAGATATTATTATTCAGATTGGTATTACTTAGACTAAAATGAAAAATTACGAATACTTAGAATATTGGAGAAAAGATATGGAGAAAATAAGATTAATAGAAATACTTATGAAAAAGATTCTACTCGACTACATAAAAACTAGAAATATGGAGCATATAGTATACCTTAAAAATAATATAGAAGTATTAATAAGGTTAAAACAAATAACTAAGGAATCCTATGACATAGCATTTCAACAAATATGATAAATCTTGTACTACAAGTACCCCCCTCAAGAGATTTCTCTAAATTGACTATCCAAAAGTTTACAACTATGGAGGAAGTATTGCAAGAGAGTATAAAAGTTTAGAGGGAAATCAAAGAAGGTATAACCAACTATTCCAAATATTACTCATCATCAAATTATTTGGAAAATAATAATGAGGAAGTTCAAGTGTCCCCGAGTTAGAACAAGAACAACGACATCAAAAATCCTTTTCAAAATAATACCCAAAAGTATCCATTAAAGGATGAATGTAACAAATATTAATTGACTAATTCCAAGGATATCTAATTCTTCAAGTGTAAAGGGTGGGGTCATAAGATGAATAATTGTGTTAATTGACAGAATATCATCATTAAGGGGGACAAACATTAGGATCATGGTGAAGAGTAAGAGTAAGAAAAAGGTAGTTAGGTGAAAGCCCAAGAAGATGATTACTTTTGGAATATGACTTTGGGAAAGAACCGTGTGATAGGGAATCTTGGATATCCCGTAAGATGATGCGGGATGGATTAATTAAAGATGCATTATCTCAAAAAGGAGAGCTTATGATTACAAACAATCTGGTAAGGTGGGTGATTCTTAGTAAAGTCTTGGATTATCCAAGCCAAAGAGAGAATATCTTCCATTACAAGTGTCTAATCAAAAATAATATTTGTTCTTTGATCATAGATAGTGGGAGTTGTTCCAGTGTTGCTTATGCCACTATTGTGTATTTCTTCATGCTAGCAATATCAAAGTATTACACCCCTTACAAGCTCTAATGGTTTAGCAAATGTGAAGAATTGAAGGTATGTAGAGGTCACAAACTAATTTACGAATCATGATGGCACCTACTCTATCCCGCCAGTATGTAAGACGAACCATTGCCCGAAGATACGTGCAATGGGATACTTGGTGGAAAATGTTCCCAAAAGGTGAAATAGACAATGAAATTTATAAATAAGCAAGGCAATAGAAATAGTCAAAAAGGTATCCATAACATAGAAAACCATCCCACGGCCTAGTAGGGTCAGTAAAAGAGCTACTATAACACATCATAAATCCTAAAATATTCAATACAATTGTTGAATCAAAGATCTCCAAAAGCTCACCCTATCGGTGAAATCCATTAATACACAATAATTTAATCAGTGGTGGCAACTAGTACTCGAATTTGAACTATAAAGGTACAGAAGTGTAGTATTAGTACCAAACCATAGGTACTCAGTAGGCATCATCGACCGAATGAGATAAATAATGATATAAATATGATAAGATGGAAAATAACAAAACCAAGTAAAAAAAATGCCAAACCTGAGCATAACTCTTATATTGTTGTACATAATAAAATAAATAAACCAAAAAAATAGCATTAGAAACATGCAATTATAACTATGACATTGGCCCCCATAAGCCAATAAGTGCGATAGTAAATAACTTATCATTGCCTCCGTAATCCTCAAGGGTAAAGTTAAGGAAATATATAACACATACAACCGAAGAACCATAATTTCCCAACCTTTATGATATTACTGGGAACCCCTCTATATTATGTCACACTAGGAACCAATCCCCCTAATAGACTTGAATCGATACTCATATCATCCATTTCAAATAAATTACCTCACTCAACAAGATATTTATATCATCATCATAATAAATCATTCAAGTCAAACCGGTACATTTATTATAAATATCGTATTCAATTTTCAGATTTGAATCGTTAAATATATAATCAGTATCATAACCACCGGGTTTTACCATAATTAACATCAAGTACTAATAACAAAACATCATGCAAATAAGTACTTAACCTCATCAAGCCTCATAATAAGCATTTCTAAATATATATGACTGTATAGAGATCTAATAAAACTAGATTATGTCTTGGCCTAAGGCGGGATGGAGGGGGCCCACTTCTAATCCCCGAAATGCTTTAAAAGTCTAACTCTACCCTAGACTAGGAAAACGTATCTAGATCCACTATTAGATGTTAAACAAGTAATCTTAATTAGCACTACAATAGAAATTCTACAAAGGACTTAAGCAACTAAGCCAACTACACCTACATTATGGTGTTTGGATAACCTAAATTGTCTGACTAACCAAAGTATTATTAATCTTATCACTAATACCTTCGCTCATCCCAAATCTAACATAATATCATAAAAATACAAGGAAATATCTCAATCTATAAATGAGAAAAATCTAGCTTGCCTAGACGCCGATGAAAGCACGAGAAATCTGCTAAATCATCAATTTTCTATTTCGAGAAGCTTCCAAAAGGTGCCACGCTACCATAATCACAATCTACATATCAAAATGAGAACAATGATACTCATATTGCACTATTGTGATTTGGGTCCAAAGTTATGCAAAAATCTCTAGTGCTGCCCATTTACGGAAACCACATTTTTTAAACTAACCCAATTCTCCCCCATGCTGAAGGAGTATTTAACCTTTAAAGTTGGGTGAAATTCAGGCTATATTGATTCTAGAATCAAGTCACTAGATTTTAGGGATTTATGGTAAAAAAGGAGAATCAGCCATGAAAATGAAGGAATCTTACCTCAAACTTGATGTAGAATTGCGTAACTAATCTTTATCAAAGATCCCAAAATCACCCACAAATATTATTCCTAAGATTTCCCAATTTTCTTATTTTAAATACTTGGGAATGGATGAGAAATAGTGAAAAATGGGTTAAAGGAGGCATTTATACCCTTCCTAGGTATACGGGTATTCTATACATAATCTAGTATTCACATACTATATACTGGCAAAATACGTGGAAGTTGCTTATGAAACATTATTATTGTGAACACGATACCTAGCCTTCTACTAGGGATGTTACCTGTGCGACTACAAATGTCGCTTGCGCGACACTTACTAGTGTCTGCCAGATTATGTATGAGTTCAGTAGGTCACGAATGCAGGTGCACCAGCACCAACAACGACTTGTAAATTTCCACGTCTTTGCCAACCCCTCGAGATTCATTTGGAATCCTATATATTCAAACTAACTATGCTACACTATAAAATACTAAATTTCAGACTCAATGGCGTAGGCAAAATTTCCATCCAAGGTAGTTTTGATTAAAAGTAGTTCTCACACCTAATTTACCACTTTCTTAATTTTTGACCAATTTCTCAAAATAAGCCCAGGTGTCTCGGGACCCGACCAAAAGGTCTACTTTGCCTAAAATCAAAATTCCAAAGTTGCTTGAATAGTCAGATTCAGTATACAATATCATTTGATTAATGTTTTTGACAAGTTGCTATTTTGATCCAATAAAGACTTCAAACCAAGGAATTGGCTCTAACAACCAAACGAACTACCTAGTAATCGAATAGTCCCAGCAAGTCATTAATGACCTTGGGCAGCTATAGGAAAGATCTAACGTTGAAAATAAGATGAAATATAGAAAATGACCTGAATGTTTATTACAATATCCACTACTAAAAGTACTTTTGTCTGCGAAAGTAAAGGATTAGGATGTACCTGATGCCTCGAATAGGGGAGGATACTACGCCTGATCGTGCTTTAGATCCCCCAAGTAGCCTCCTCTACTAGGCAGTCAATCCACTTAACCTTAACTACATGAATCTCCCTAGTACGCAACCGCCTAACATCACTAGAAAAAATAAGCACAGGATCCTCCACGAAGTTCAACCGCTAATCCAATTGTACTAAATTCCATCTAAGAACATAACATAGATCAAGAATGTATTACCGCAACATAGAAACATGAAAAATCAAATGGACAACAACAAAATCTAGGGGTAAGGCTACATCATAAGCCACCACAACCATTGTTCAAAGAATCTCAAAGGTTCCAATATATTTGGGGCTGAGCTTTCCCTTCCAAGGAAAACTTATCACACCCTTCATAGGCTACACAAAAAGGAATACCCGGTCACCAACATCAAATATAAAGGCAAAAAGTCTATGTTCTACATAAGCCTTCTTCCTACTCTGCCTTTAACCTATCTTTAATAACCCTGACTCCACAAGGTCTAACATTAGAAGTCTCAAACAATTCGATCGGGGAATGACATTGCCTACAATATAAAGCTTCGAAAGGCATCAACTTAATACTTAAATGATAATTTTTATAATAATTGAACTCTACCAAGGCTAAGTGTGTGCTCCTAGTAACCTCTAAAATCTATAACAAAGGCTCAGAATATATCCTCAAGAATATAAATAATATCGATCTAAGGATTTAAGGTTTTACTAAGGTCAACCTGAGTACCCAACTCTTCCTGGAAATCTCTTGAACACGGAGACTTGATTTGAAATGATATATATAGGTATACTATGCAAATAAACTATCTATATATATAGGTATGCTATGCAAATAAACTATCTATATATAGGTATACTATGCAAATAAATTATCTCACAAACATAGATATAGGATAACCTCTCGGTACTAAAGGATATCTAAATTGGAATAAAATTTGACAACTTGGTCAACCTATCAACAATGACCTAAATAACATAAGAATCAAAGGAAGTAAAAGGTAAACCATTAACAAAATCAATAGTAATTTGCTCTCATTTCCACTCGATAATAGGCAACCTTTAAACCAATCGCCAAGTTGTTAATGCTCGCCCTTCACCTACTGATAACATAGGCAACGAGCTATAAAGTCCTCCAATCTCGCTTTATGCAAATCCGTCAATAATGTTGTGTCAAGTATCTATACATCTTTGTTGTACCCAAATGGATAGAATACCTATAGTAGTGAGCTTCATGCAAAATCAACTTAATTAAGTCATTGATCCTTGGAACTCAAATGAACCTCTAAAATCTCAAGACACCCTTAGAATATATGGTTGCTCTCTTAGACTGACCACTAAACAACTGATCACAAAGGATGCAAAGTCTCTTATCTTCAAATCCACAGTCTAAAGTTTGCTCAAATAGCGAGGATCTCGCCTCAGCACTAGCAAGAATCCCCCGATGGTATGAACTATCAAGTAGACCTACCTAGTTGATTAAAGACTTAATTTCCTATGCCAACATCTTCTAAGAAACTGAAATACAATCAAAGCTACCCTTATTTATTATCTTCTACCTTAAGGAGTGTACTACCATATTCGCCTAGCCCGGATTATACAAGAGGGAGATATCATAATACTTAAGCAACTCAATAAATCTATATTTCCTAGAATTTAGCTCTCTTACGGTTATAAGATACTGAATACTTAGATGATTTATGAAAATATCATAATGCATACCATAAAGATAATTTTGCCAAATCCTCAGTGTAAAAACTATTATTTGCGCTCGTGCACCTTACACTACCTCAAAGCATAAGCAATAACATGACCCTACTACATTAATACACATCTCAAACCTACTCCAGAAGAATCACAATACACAGTGAATCCCTCACCCTCAATAAGATTATCCAAAATAGGTTCCAAAGTAAGGAACTCTTTGAGCTTCCAAAAGGTTGAGTCACACACCTCGAACAATTAGAAAGGAACCGCCATCTGAGTCAATTTGGTCACAAGTGCTGAAATAGTAGAAAAACCCTCAATGACTAGTTGATTATAACTGATACTTAGAGACTTGGCAAAAAGCATATGATCTCTCAAATTGTGGAGAACTACCTTCCTATGCTACACGTACCTCTCTACTTTGTGAATACACAAAGATGTCATTACAATCATGAAGGAAAACAAATAAGGTTTGAACACTCAATTAATCAAATACATAAGCGCAGCTAAGGCGTTAGTCAACTCAAAGGACAAAACCAAGAGCTCATAATGACTATAATGAGTCCTAAAGGCTATCTTCAGGATATCCTCGATTTGAATCCTCAACTGATTGTAACCAAGTCACAAATCAATCTTATAGAACATGGATACTCCAGTAACCTAATCAAATAAATCATCCGTGCGAGGCATAGGGTAATGGTTATACAACGTCATCTTATTAAGCTGTCTATAATCAATACAAATCCAACATGATCCATCTTTATTCTTCACAAACAACATAGGAACTCCTAAGATTACACACTTGGTCTAATAAAACCCTTTCCAAGAATATCCTAAAGTTGAGAATTCAACTTTCTAAGCTCGGCAAGATCCATATGGTAAGGTGCCATTGAAATAGATCAGATGCTAGGCTCAAGATCAATTACAAACTCAATCTTATGGGAAGGAGAAATAATAGGTAGAACAGTAGGGTAAGGATAAGTAAACTCATAGACTATAGGGAAAGAATCAAGAGGCAAACTCTCTATATTAACATCATGAATATAATCAAGCTATGACTTAAAACCTCTGGAGATAAATCTCCTACAATAATCATAAGAAATAATCCCATCAACTTACAGCTAACAACTCCCTGCCACACGATAGGGGGTATGTTGGGTATGTTAAGGTAAGGTCTTACCAAAACAGCCCATGGCCACATAAATATGGAATAACCAGTCCATGCCCAGAATCATATAAAAATGTACCATTTCTAATATAATGAGATCAACATGAGTATTAACATCTCTAATAGTCACAGCACATGATCTGAAAACCTAATCCACAACAAAAGAATCAATCATAGAAGTAGATACATATAAAAATCACAAATGATGAATCCCAAGATAACTCTAACCACAGGGCATAATAAGAAGACACATAAAAGATAGTGTAATGACCCTTCAGTTTATTTTCTATATTTCCACTTGTTATCTCTAAGAGCTTTTCTATTTCTTTCCCAAGTCATTTTTTAATTTCTAGAACTAATAGCTCAATTATCAGGCAGTGCATTTGTTTTATAGAGTCAATTCACTGTTTAGAAGTCTTCGTTGGTTCTAAATGGCTGTCGGGGAAAAAGTTATAAAATGATCTCGGATGTGAATTTTAACTTACCCAGGAGCTCTGAAATATCAATTTTAGGCTAGGTAGACCTTTCCTTCGGGTACCAATGTACCTAAGATCATTTCAACCTATTGATCAGAAAGTTTGAAAATGGGAAGTTTACGTGTGGGTCCCATATTTGGTGGAAACGACCTCGGATGGAAAATATGAGTTTGCCAATGCATTCAAAGCATCAAATTTAGTGTTGTTACACAGTTCATTTGCATTTATAAGATTCAAAATAATTTCTGAGGCATTGCTGGAAACTTGGAAAATTTTCCCAAGTTTGCTATGCTGAGGCTCGTGTGATAGCAGAAATAGTATCACTATCATCATATTATCATTTTATCAAAGCACTACTATAGTCTTTGAGCAATGTCCATCACTGGGTGGTGATAGCCACACCTGAGTAACTGAGATGTGTATTTAAAGGCCCCTTAGGCCATATCTTTGGCACTTTTCATTTATCCTGGTGACCCAAAAACCCCCAATAAACTGTGCTAAAGTCAAATTGAGTTCTGCAGAGTGTCTGGAGAGCTTGATTATACATATTTTTAGGATTAACATCGGATTTGAGGTAAAAATGCTTCATTTCATGCTTGAATTTCTTTGAATCTTGATTGAAAACCCAAATAGCTAGTGTTACGACCCAAACCTGGACCTTTCCATGATGGGTATCTAAAGTCTATCATGGATCAGACACCACCACCTTCGCCAAGTCATACAGAACATAATTTAGTAGAATATGAATTCCAAACATACAATAATATAGAATACACAACGACAATAATGTGTTAAGAGTCCATAATCCCAATCGTAATCTTAATCTACTGTAATTTCCAAAGCCTCTAAAAAGACCAAAACCAATCTAAGTCGGGACATGCCCTTGACGATAGCAAAAGAAAACCAAATAAAGTAATTTAAGACATAAATAAAACAAGACATCAAAATGATAGTCCTTCCAGAGAATGGAAGCTCAATACTTTATAGTTGAGTTCTAACAATCTAGAAATCTTATCACTACGCAGGAAAAGTTGAAGTGTCTCCGTTTTTAAAATCGCATAGGGAAACAACATCATGAGACAGTTAGCAGGGCGAGCGCTAGCATGTAACTCAAGAAGGGATAAAGTAATGACATAATCAATAATTTTAAATTATCAAAAGCCAATGCACACAATAATATGCATAAATATAATTTGCTGGGATAGAGAACAATGCTTAGTATGGACTTTAAACTATTAGCCTAGACTGTGTATCTCAATTATCATAAAAAAGAACCTAAAGGCTATATAGGTTTAGCTCCCCTAATAGAATGACCCTAGTGTGTGTTAACTACACAAATATGAGAATAATCATATGTACATATGCATAGACGGGACTCAAACACCTGTACATATATTAAGGGTGACATGAATATCTGGTCTCTTAATAAGGGTGACTCGAATACCTGGTCATAAAACAAGGGTGACTCAAACAATAACTCATTTCGACCCCTGCACTGTCAAATACAGTTTCTAGTACTGGTCCATTGGGACCCCTACTTCATGGCCCAACTACACAACACCATTTATGCCTAATTAAAATAGTCACTCATTCTCATTCATTGAACCAATGATACACATCAGGCACACAGTGATGGTATCACTATACCTGCTAAACTTGCAACGTATCTTTATGATGCCATTATAATTCCATTAACTTGGGGGAATGAATCGAACCCCTTTGTTCATTTAATCATATTTGGTTATTTAGCCTTTTTATGTTATGCAACAGTACAAAAAGTAGTTCAATGTGCAAACCTTCATGTTTAAAACAAGGTTAAAACTATTAGGTTGTGGTTATACCAATTACAATATTCAAAACCATTAATTTAGGGAAATTCATAACCACTACTCCATTTAACCACACCTACGCAACCCAAATAGTTTAAAACTATCAATTAAAACCATGAATTATTCATAAAAGCCATGGGAAAAAGAATTCATCCATTAAGGCTCAATAACACTCAAACCACATACATAAACCAAAATTAAACCATATGAATAAAAATTATAAATACATTATTTAAACAAAATGAATTTTAGGGAAGAGTAATATTTCTGCTATATCAAGAATTATAGAGTGAAATCAACCCTTGGAAGATCTAATTTCCAATTCTTTTGAAACCTTAGGTGTTCTTAACTTAGGGATTTGAGAGAGTTGTAGAGAGTGTATTTGATGGTTAAGCATTCAGAATGGGGTCCCCAATATGTTTTTAAGTTATGGGTCTTAAGTGGGGAAAGAAGGAAATATCTAAAGTGACCTTAATTAAAACACTGAAAATTATCGCAAGTGACCATGGATCTCTTTACCACTCGTGAAGACACAAAATGACTTGTAGTGACCAAATCATACCCTGCGCAGAAGCTTGGACCATCACAATGGCTTGGTCATGAGTCACACACCCTACGTCTCTTGTCCTCACCATATGACCTATTAAGTCTAGTCATGATCAAGATTGAGAGTTTGGTACAAACAGTGGTTTGCCGATGAATCGTACTTTATGACTCGTAATTAGTCCTTACCACTTGTTAAGTTCAAAACTTAACCAAGGCTGAAACCAAGACAACCTTCACTGGTCAACCTACGAATCAATCCCAATGACCCATATGGGGACCTTATAACTCGTTTGTTGAGTCGTAGTCTGAGTAGTGAGTTCAAAACTCATAGATTTTTCAGGGCTAAAATCTAAGGTTTTATATTTCCCCCCCGAGGATCATTCATCCTAAAATAATGAGTTAAGGAATTAATTAAAATCATTTAATATAGAAATGCAACAACAATTTCCTTTAACAAAGAAAAAAACGAATGATATTAAGAAAAACACATACCATAAGCATGATTGCCCAAAATGGGGAATGAAAATGGATATTTGAACTTCATGTCCTCTACAGCTTCACAAATAGCTTCTTATACCTTATGATTACTCCTTAGAAAATTTACCAAAGCTATATACTTAATCCTCAAATAATAGATTTTCCTATCTAAAATCTCAGTGGGGACTTCCTCATAAGACAAGGAACCACAAAAGAAGGATCACCCACACACTTTTTCAACTTCGAAATGTGGAACAGTGGATGAATAAAACCCAAACTTGAAGGCAACTCCAACTCTTTTTACATATTTCCCACTCTCCTCAAGATTAAAAATAGGTGCACATAATAGGGACTAAGCATCCGCTTCTTTCCAAACATCATCACCCCTTTCATGATAGATTCTATTAAGAATACCAAGTCACAAACATGAGACTCCAATTCCTTACGAATCACATCCACATAGGATTTTGGTAACTTTAGGCATCCTTGATCCTACCAAAATCACCTTCACCTTCTATATGGACTGATGAACTACGTCAGGACCAAACAATATAGTCTCAACAATTTTGAGCCACCCGATAGTAGAACGACATCTCCTAATTACAAAGGCTCTAACGGGGCCATCAAAATACTAGAATGACATCTTAGACTATACACAAACTCAATGACAGGCAAACGATCAACCAAATTTCTAGCAAAGTCAATCAAGCAGTTCGTATGAATATATTCAAAAGTCTGAATAAACCTATCTTTATTTCAATTCGTCTGAGGGTCAACAACGTTGCTAAGGTTCATCTTATTTTTCAAACCTCTCTAAAATGACCTTCTAAAGTGAGAAGAGAACTGTATACCTCAATTATATATAATAGAAAAAGTCTCACCATACAAGTTCATGATATCCCGAATGAAAATCTTAGCATAATCTTTTGCTGAATAATTAGTTCTCATGGGCGAGAAATGAATAGACTTGGTCATCCTATCCACGATGACCCAAATCAAATCAAATTAACTATGATACTATGAAAGACCAGTAATGAAATCCATATTAATCACTTCCAATTTCCACACAGACAATTCAATCTCTTGAGACAAACCATCAGGCTTTAAGTGATCCACTTTTATTTTTTGACAAACCATGCACTTAGCCAAAATATTGGCCCACGTCTTCTCTTTATGTTGTTTCACCAATAGATCACTTTCAAATCATGGAACATCTTTATTGAACCTTATTAAACCATGTACCCCGACTCAATAGACTCAACAAAGATCCTTTCCCACAACCCATCAACATCACAAAAACAAAATCTACCTTGGTACTTCAAGATACCATTGCCACCAATCTCAAAATCCATAGCTTTATGTAGACCCACATCATCCTTAATCTGCATAAAGATATGATCCAAAACCTTCTTTTATTTCACCTCAAAAATAAGAGAAGACTTCATAACCTCTTGAACAATCACCTGACCATTCTCAAAATACAAAAGACGAACTTCGTGATTAGACAAATAGTGAATATCCTTCACCTAACATTGTCTCTCATCATACACATAAGATAAGCTTCCAATAGATAACCTAATAAGAGCATCAACAACAACATTAGTTTTATCTAGATGATAACAGAGACCCATATCATAATCCTTGAGTAACTTAAGACATCTTAGCCTAAGATTAAACTCTTTATGGGTGAACACGTACTCCAACCTCTTGTGATTATAATATATACCAACATGAACCCCATATAATAAATGGATAAATCTTCAAAGCAAAGACCACAACTAAATATACCAAATCATGAGTCAAATAATTCTTCTCATGTACCATAAGATGCCTAGAAATATATACCACAACCTTATCATGCTAGATCAAAACACAACCCAGTCCCATATGGAATGTATCACAACATACAACAAATCCATCATTACCCTAGGGTAGGTTCAAATTTAGAGATGAAGTCTACTTATCCTTAAACTTCTCAAAACTACCCTCACAAGCCTCGAACTACAGTAACTTCACCTTTTTCTGAGTCAACTTAGTCAAAGGAGAAACAATCAAAGAGAAATTATCTACAAACCTCTTATAATACCCAGCTAAACCCAAGAAGCCCTGGCTATTGGTTGGAGTCATGGGTTGATCACTCTTACCTATACCATTATTTTTTCGTAGATAATGATTGTTAATAATATAACCCAACATGAGTTGGGGTCGAATCCATGAGAAGCATAGCTAGTATTTAAATCCTATATTTATTGAAAACTACTAAGTATTTACCCATAATGTAAACATAAAGTAATACGTGAATTAAAATAAGGAGGTATAGTTTGAAAAGTTATTTATACTAAATTCACTTAAAATACCAAATTAGAGATTTTTTTTTTAGATAAAATTATAATAGGAGAATAGTTATGGGATTATGCTTTTCTAAGGGCAAATAGTGTATGGGTACATGAAGGTGTAATAATCGTGCTTATTCCTGACTAGAAATCATCTCAAGGATGTTAGTACTTGCTTTGAAATACAAATTTACTTTTGTACCTGCGGTATTTTTGAGATTTCTACTTTCTATCACGTGGGAAATTGAGTTATCTTTCTAACGATACCAATTTTTTCCAAATCCGACACCAGACGAGGAAGTTATGGATGTTTTACTCAGACCCTTGAGTTAGGTATGCGTAGTGTTCATCTATGGATCCATTTCATTCATAGATCTCAAGAACCATGTTTTAAAATGGCAGGCATGGGAACTCACCTGCTAGTTTAGGGTATGATTCTTAGCAATCATCCTTGTGTTCCTGAACTACGTAGCCAGCGTAGGTTGAGACATCTTCACCTGTCAGATTAGGGTTGATGAGGTTGCTTAATCCGTCAGTTTAGGGTTCCTACCGTTCTTATTTTGGGTACCTGCCAGCTAAGGGTCACTCACAGTTGTCCATACTAGTGGCGCTGTATTAAGACCCTTCCAGTCGGGGCAGAGATTGGACCCTAACTTAGCTGTATGCGTTATTGGGGCATGTCGGTCAAAGAACTACCTCCCACAGTTTCAGTCCCATTCTTAGTAAAAGAACTCAGATAGTTCTTTAATTTTCAGTATATCAGGACTATCATATACAGTCAATTCAATTATAGAACAAAACATAGATAGTTCCACTAGATTCAGGACTGTCAGACACAGTCATCTATGCTATTAGAATTTTATTATTTTTCATGCTAGATATCAGTAGATCATGTATTAGTGTCCAGATCTAGATATCACGTAATCACGATCTCCGTTACTATGTATGCATGTTTGCACTCTTACGTTTATATCAGTCATTCAGTTAGCATCGTTTATGCATGTAAACCCTTTTGCATTTAGCCTACCTCATTCGTATACTCAGTACTCCCAGTTGTACTATGCATTTGCGCTATGGTGATTTCTTTCACGTTACACCATAGGTTCATAGATATAAGCTCCAGATCAGCAGTAGAAGTAGTATTCCAGTCGCAGAGTTCAGTGAGTCTCCATCCATTCGAGGATAATATTATTTATTTTATTTATTAATTCAGTTTAGTTTTGCTAGACGGAGTTAGTTGGAGACATGTTCCTTCAACTCCTTAATCAGACAATATTTAGAGGCTTTCAGATTTAGCTTAGATTTGATTCAAATTTCAGTTGTTTTGGGTATTCGTTACCCCTTATGGATGTTATGATTTGTCAGATATTCTATGCAGTTGAACCTTATGGCCTATTGTTCATGTTTTCTGCATTATTACATCATATATTGCAGTATACAGGTACAAATATCAGTCATGGGTTAGCTTGTGGTCCCTCGGGATCATGGGCACCGTGTAGCGATCCAGTTTAGAAAACTGGGGCTTTACAGAAAGTAACAATAAAATTCTAGTCAATGAATATATGGGTAGGGTATGTTAGGGGTTTTCGTTTAGTCTTACAAGCAAAAACAAAAAATACTACCCATGGATACTTTCGAATACCTCATGGGTATGGCACACAAATCAGCCCAAAACCTCGATTGGGAATAACTATAGCTATTTCTAGGAAGATGCCAAAGACATAAAATTCTCCATCCATTCTTAATTCTAAGACAATGTAAAGGAATAATCTAACATCTAATTTATTTTTTGCAAATACTTGTCACAAATATCCCTCTTTCAAGGATTATATGGGATCTTAAAGCTTACCCATATTCCTCTTTCAAGGATTATGTGGGATTTTAGGAAATTGGGGCTTTCACCCATAAATTCTAATTTAACAATCAAGTATTTCTTAAACCCAACAACTTTAATCCAGAAATCTTGCCCCACATACATTTGCACCGAATTAAAATATAACTCAAGATAAAAATTTAGCTACTCATGAGATTAGAGGAAGGAAATATACCAAAGTGAATACCCAATGATTCTATTGATAACAAACAAGAATAATTCTCAAACTTAAATCTCAATTCACAACCAAAATCTCTTGGAAAAGTGGCTACAATTGTCTTTCCAAAAGTTGTAAGGTTTTTTTCTCTTTACAAAAATTGAATTCTAGTTAGAAGATATCTAAAAATTGAAAGAATTTTGTCCTTTAGAGAATTTGGGTTCAACGGCTTGAAATTATTAAACTGCCCCTAGGCATTTGGACACGCCATCGTGATCACTATTGATTGATCGCAATCGCAACTCCCATGATCGAGATGAGCCCATTATTGTTGCAAACTTTAACTGGCTATGATTGGTCGCGATTGTGTCCCTCAGACCGCGATTGCAGCAACTAATGGTTAGTCCGTTCTTTGATTTTCCAGCTTTTCCACTAACTTTTCCCTTTTTGTTCTCTTTTCAGCTGACTTTACTTATTTTCTTCCATTTACCTATAATTCTGCAAACCATGGGAGTTAATGCATGCAAATTGAAAATTCACCTCATTTACACTATTTAATCCTAGTAGTATGCACAAATTAGATGTAAATGAATGGTAAGTTTACCACTCATCATGGGTCTATGCCACTTCTTAACAATTACAACTTTCTGTGGATCCACCATGATCCCTCACTTTAAGCAACATGACCCAAAAAGGTAATAGCATTCAACCAAAACTTACACTTTTAAAAGTTAGCATACAAACATTTATCTTTAAGAGTCTACAAAACTATAAGGTGGTGATTTGCATGGTCCTCCTCACTCATAGAATACACTAATATGTCATAAATAAACATAATGATGAATAAGTCCAGAAACTGACAAAATACCCTGTACATAAGATCAATAAATACCGTTGGGGCATTATTCAATCAAAAAGACATGACCAATAACTCATATTTGCCATCCTAGGTCGGAAAGAAGTCTTAGGGATATCTAAATCCCCAATGATCAAGTGACGATAACCCTATTGAAGATTAATATTAGAGAATAATCTAGAACCCTGAAGCTTGTAAAAAGAGATTATCTATCCTAGGAAGAGGATACTTATTTTTCACTGTCACCTTATTCAGCTGGAGATAATCTATACACATTCAAAGGGACCCATCCTTTTACGTACGAAAAGCACAGGAGAATCCCATAGAGAAACACTAGGGCGAACAAGACCCATATCAAGAAAATCTTTCAATTACTCCTTAAGCTCTTTCAACTCTACTAAAGCCATTCTATAAGGAGAGATAGAGATAGGATGGGTATTCAGAAGAAGATCAATCCCAAAATCTATTTCCCTATTGAGAGGAATACCGAGAAGATTTTTAGGAGATACTTTGAGATCTTAAACTGAACCAGAACCAGAATCCTTAAACAAAACTAGATGATAAATACACCCTTTTAAAATTAATTTGTAGGCTCTTAGGTATGAAATAAACCTCCCTTTAGGGGATAAAGAACTACCTTCCCACTCAACCACCCATTTTTTCGTAATTGGAAATTAACCCTTCTAGTTATACAATCAAGAGACGCATAGCATGAATGAAGCCAAACCATCCTCAAAATAACATCTAAGTATAACATATAAAACTTAATTAGATCCACTAATGTCTACCTACCATATATAGATAGCACATAACACCTATAGGATTTTTTAGCTTGAAAAGAGTCACCCACTTGGGTAGACATAGAAAAAGGATCATAACTACATTCAGGAGCAAAACCATAATGGATAGGCATATAAAAGGTCACATATCAAAGTGTATACCTAGGATCAAGTAACTAATACACATCATGAAAGAAGAGTTCTAACATACCAGTGACAACATCCGCAGGAGCCTCAAATTCCTGACTAGTGGCAAGAGCATACAAATGATTCAGACCAGTGTCGGTACTAAACTTTGGTACTAGAGCTAAAGATGTAGAACTAGAACTTTATTTTCCTAGAATAAAACTTTGAAGGACAATCACGCTACATGTTATAAAGCTGACCACACTTAAACAACTTATTCCTCCACTCAACACATACTACATGATGAAGCTGCAAATAATAATGAAAAAAAGGATAATAAAGGGTTGACTAGGCTCCACTAGCCTCCATTTAGGTACATTATAAATTAAACCCACTGTCAGTCTAAAAGAGGTGATCACCAAAGGGATTAGAATATGGTGCACTACCTATAGAATAGGAACTAAAATTTCCCCATTTTTCTTGCTCCACTACCTGCCATCTCTATAACTTTTCTGCTGGCCTCCACCTTGCTTAGAATAGCTGAATTTCTTACACTATCTTTCCTCTATTTTATCTTGTTTCTTATTTTCCTACTCAACTTGTTGTATATACACCACAAGACTATAGATTACCATGTCCTTGTTCAATAAGGCGACCTTGCACTTCAACACAAATTCCTTAGAAAAAAAGCAAATTTTCTCATTCCAGCCCTCATAAAATATACAAACTATCAAGCGTAACAGGATAAATGATGAAATTTGATGGCATGTACTCTTTCACAGTCATTTTTCCATTTCTAAAATTGACAAACTCCTCAGCTTTTGCCTTCCTTAATTCCTGAGAAAAGAAGCGATAAAGAAAGGCACTAGAGAAGGCATCCCGCATTGTTGGATCAGCATCATCCCCTCTCAAGTTTTCCCACTCCTCATACCACCGTTATGTCACATCCTTCAGCTAATATATAGTGAATGCCACATCCTTCTTCTCAAAAGTATGCATCACTAAAAAAATCTTTTCCATCTTATCTATGAGAGCTTGAGGATCCTATTGAACATTAGAACCAGTGAAGGTTTGAGAACTCAACCTCATGAATTGGCAAACACTTATAGCCTCAGAAAAAGAAGCGATAAGAGTAACATGCTAAGACAAGCGCCACTAAGAGGCCACTAGCTATGTAAGAAAATGAATCAAGTATTAGAATACAATATTATACACATCACTCTGAGGAGTTCAAGGAGGACTAGAGGGAACTAGTAGAGATCCATGGGGGTAATAAAAAGCAAGGACCCTAGACCGTGCCTGTAACCATAATCTGGATAAGATCCATATATATTGTCCTTAGTTAGGATAGAAAAGATTCCATGAGCATCGAATCTTCTATAAGGCATGATGTAAAAGGCAAAAAATGTTAATTAGAGTAGATTTCAACATCCTAGACTCTACATCCTGAATGTTGAGCACAAGGATAGGAGACATTCCTAAATGCCTCATTTTCTCTCCTTTATAAGTGTGGTGAGCTATACACCCATAATAGAGACTCTAATTCACAAGAAATTGTATACACCCAATTGACCATAAACCTATGCTCTGATACAAAGATTGTCATGAACCAAAGTAGGGCCAGTCTGTGATTGAAATCTCATGTCTTCCATGAACCGGAGACCACCCCTTAGCCTAGTCAAATAAAACATAATTTACTAGAAGTGGATGAATTTGAAAGATATAACAAGATAGAATATACTACAGTAAGAATGTACAAAGAATCCAAAATACTAATCCCAATTACAATAATCCAAAAATCCTCTAAATAGACCAAAACCAATCTCTGTTGGGACATGCCCCTGTTGATAGACAAGAAAATACAAAAAAAGTAATCTAAGGCAAAAATGAAACAATATTTAAAATTTATAGCCCTTCATGAGAATGAAAGCTCACTACTTCAAAGTAGACTGTTGATAACCCAAAAATCTTATCACTACACAGGAAAAGTAGAAGTATTTCTAGTTCATGCATTGCATGAGTATACGACAACTGGAGTAGTAAGCAGGGTGATCGCTACTATGTAACTCAGAGAAGGGATAAAATAATGCCATGATCAATAATTTAAAATCATGAAAAAACAATGCACATAATAATATGCATATACATATAAATAATTATAACATGTCGAGATAGGGAACAAGGCTGAGCATGAACTTTACAACATTATCTTGGATTGTGTAGCTCAAACATCATAAAAAATCACCCATGGGCTATATGGGTTCAGCTCCCCATGCTAAAAGGGCCCCAATGCGTGTTAGCTGCATAAACTAGAGAATAATCATATGTACATATGCACTGAGTAGACTTGAACGCCTGGGAACATATCAAGGATGACAAGAACACCCGGTGTTTACCAAGGGTGACTCAAACACCCTATCATAAAGCAAGGGTAACTTGAACACCCGACCATTTTGACCCTCGTGCTAGAAAATATGGTTTCCAGTAGTGGTCCCTTGGGATTTCATGGCCTAGCTACATAATCCCCTTTTATCCCAATAAAAATAATTACACATTCCCATTCATTGAACCAATGGTACATATCAGGAATACACTATTGGTATCGTCATACCAACTACCCTGGCAAGGTATTATCATCATACCATTAAAATTTCATTAACTTGGGGGAAAGCCTCGACCCCCTTATTCATTTAATAAAATTTTTTTCGTTATCCTTTTTATGTTATGCAATAGTACCAAAAGTTGTTCAATTTGTATGCCTATATGTTCAAAACAAGTTTCAGAAGATTGGGTTGAGGTTATGACTATTACAATATTCAAATCATAAATTAAGAGAAATCCACCCCATTCCAATTAACCACACCCATTATCACCAAATAGTTTAAAACCATCAATTCAAACCCTTAATCGTCATAAAATCCATGGAAAAAATAATTCATTCATTGAGGATTAAAAGCCCTTAACCCACATTCATAAATCACATGAATAACAATTTTAAATAATATTTTACAAAAATAAACTTTGGGGAAGAGTAAACTAACTGATATATATGAAGAACTGTGGACACAAATCAACCCTCGAAAGCTCTAATTTCCAATTCTCTAAAAACCCTAGGTGTTCTTAACATAGGGATTTTAGAGAGTTTAAGAGAGTATATTTGATTGTTAAGAAATGAGAATATGGTCCACAATATGCTTTTAAAAGTTTGTATTATGTGAGGAAAGATGGAACTGTCTAAAGTTCCCTTAGTTAAAATACTAGAAATTATTGCCAGTGAGTACCGACAACCTTATGACTTGTGAGGACATGGTATGACTCGTAGGGTCATAATTTTACCTTGAGAAAAACCTTGGACCATCACAATGGTTTGCTCATGAGTCAGACCCATGACTCGTGACCTCACCTCAAGACTCATGGAGTCTAGTCGTGATCAAGACAAAGTTTGCCACCGATACTGGTTTTCCTATGAGTCTTACCTTACAACTCATAATGAGTCCTTATGACTTGTTAAGTTCAAATCATAATAAATGAAAAAACCAAGACAACCTTCACTGGACGACCTATGATTTGATCCCATCAATCGGTTAGGTAACCTTACGACTTATTTGGTAAGTTGTAGTCAGAGTAGTAAGCTCAAAACTCAGATATTTTTTTACCTCTAAAATCTAGGTTGTTAAAGCATAAGGGTTTTATTTTAGAAGAAAAAGGTTTTTTTCACCTATTTATTTAGGTTTATGATTTCTTAATGGTGTATCAACTCTGGTTTGACCTCATAATGTGTTTTCTAGAAGTGCGGACCATTTGGGGTTTTTCGTGTCATTTTGTGACCCAAAGTAGAATGGTGCAATATTGGTATATATATTATCATAATGATGTATTTAATGTATTTTTGATAGCTTGACACCTTGAAGAAGCTTCTCGGTAGGAAAAAGTGAAGGTTTATAAATTCATGAGTTTTTTTAGATTTTAGGTAGGTTAGAGTGAATTCATTTTAGATTGAGCTATGTTATAGTACAATTATGTTATTTTGTTAGATTGGGAGTGGTTTTAGGTGTTGGATTGGTAAATGACAAGTCTTGGGATTAGTTGCATCAGTTTGGTCACTTGGATTCACATATTTGAATGCTTTAATTGTGGGGTTGAACCTTGGAAATTGGACTCCATGTCTCATGGTTAGCACGAGGATGCCTTAGTTTCTCTAGTTGGATGTGAGTGACCTTGTCACTCATGTTGTGGGTAATATGACACCAGTTGATTATATTAACGGAAGTTCCTTAGACACTATGGTTGAGTAAGTGAAGTTCTTGAAAAGACCTTTACCTTAGGACTATTGAGGCTTTGCATACATCTAAGAGTCTATTTAGATACCTTAGCCTAGTCTTGATAAGAAGTTGGACTTAGAATATATTTGGGGAATTAGAAGTGGGTTCTTGACCCACCTTAAACTTTGATTAATTTATTTTTGTTAAAGACAATAGACACTTACTAAAGGAATTAGAAATTCTCCCTTGGATGAATTTTGGTTTATTTATGTCTCCAAAAACTAACTTCCAAAGAACTATGTTGCAGTCAGTGCCAAATATAGTAACCCAACTCAGGTTGGGGTTGAACCCGCAGGGAAAATGTTAAACAATATCTCAAACTTTGAAAAATCCATGAGCATTGCGTAAAGGTAAATGTGGGGAATTTAAAGTCAAAAGTAACATGTAACTGAACTTGAATGCTGGAAATTATAATCAAAAGAAGATGAACACTAGGACTGCGTTCCCCCTTCTTTAAAACTACATAATATTCTCTTACTCAATCTACCTAACCTTCTATTTTGCATACAAAGTTGACAAGATATGTATTATCAACCATCTTGTGAACGCATTGATAGATTTCACCCTTTACCTGGTGATTCTTAGGGTGTTGCCTTGCTTTCCTTTTTCAATAACTTGGTGCAACTCTCACCTTTTGAGACTCAAATCTATTAGAGGATGGTTGGTAGACTCAAATCACTATTGCAATCTTCTTTTCCTAATTATAAACTACCTTGTGAGGATGTTATAGAATACAAACAATCACCAAGATCTATTTCATCTTGGGTTCAATAACTATGAAAAATGTTGTCAAGGAAATTAGCCACTTATTTTCATGAAAAAAATCCATGATAATAAATAAAGAACACATGTAATTAATTTCACAATAATGAAAGAATAAAATTCCTGTCAAGGAAATTAGCCACTCATCTACTTACCTTACTTAGCTAATCTGCCGGGGTTCCCACAACCCTTGTCAAGGAAATTAGACACTCATCTTCATTAAAAAATCCATGATAATCAATAAAGAACACATGTAATTAATTTCACAATATTGAAAGAATAAAATCCAAAATCTCTAATTGAAGACTAAGAAAAAATCCATAACAATTGTATCCAAAATTATGATAGTGTATGTTAAAAGTTCATAACGTAATGAAGGAATAACCCTAAGTTATTTATATTATCCCAAAATAATAAGGACATCCTAATAAAAATGGAATAGAAAAAGTACGTCGGCAATCATTACGACTCTTAAGGTCTCCTTATGAGTCGTGTGCTGTTAGTTATAGGCTTTCTCATGAATACTCATCTTCCAGACCCCCAAGCTTTTGTTCTCATTACAATTTATCACCACGAACCGTAGTGAGTTCTTACGACTCGTGGCCTTCTCTCGTTATCAATTTTGCCTTAAATTTCAGTGCTTTGAACACTTGTTTATCTACTGTTTTACACTACATCTTAGTCAGACCTTACGACTCATAGTCTTCTATGACTTCACCTCTATACTTTGTCTTTACTTATACTTACTTTACGATTGTTCTCAATGACTCGTAGCTACTTCTTATGAGTTGTAGTCACTATTCGTGGTCACTCTTTACTTGTTTTCTCAGCTTTACTCTTTCTTTTGGTATTCTAATGAGTATGGCTACAAGTTGTATAGTGTCTATAAGACTTGTAGCCTGACTAGTTCATCATATTTTTCAGGCTTTTCTACCATCTTTCAGGACAACACTAATGTTAACCCGTTTCACCTGTAACAACATACAAAACCATATCATATCCAACAAGATAACATATTTCAAAGAATAAATTACTTATTTTAAGAATCGAATGTTCCATGTTTACACGACACATCAACAACATCAACTTTGAATGTTTGCATGTCCTCAGGAAAAATAGTTATAAAAACCTACAAAAATATGATGCTTAACTTCGAAGTGTCTACAACAAAGTTGGCAGTCGATTTATCAGCTAGTTCAAGAACACTTTTTACCCGCTCCCCCTTAATTTCAGTGTTTAAAAATGCGACTGTGTATATATATTGACTTTTTACACCAATGTGACAGAAAAGAATCCAGTTATGCCATTACATTAGCTATGTGCAACTAGACATAGATAGAAATTACACTACTAGAATAATCTAGTAATCTAACACGCAACCCATGTACCCTCACAGACAAAAATATACTATTCACTCAGATAGATTGACATCTTTTTTAGGGACAGTCAAGAGACACTCGCACTCACAAAGAAGTTCTAGTCTGTGCACACAAAATGCCATAGGCTTGCCCTTCTATTCTTTTCTTGAGTTTTTGAACAGTCGGCTTAGGTTCACTATAGGACTTTGTGAAGCTTGTAATGTAGGTTTTGGGGCTTGTATGGTACCTTTTGGAATTTTTCAGTGACTAAGCCTCCTTGACACTACGATACTTTGGGTTTCACTTATTTCTAAACTTTTCTTTCACTCCACCCTTATTTCTTCCTTTTAATTCTTTTCTATTTGTTCAGACTGGGTGTGGTTTCTTATTCTTTTATTTTGCTTGTTTTTCAAAATTTTCTTTTTCTTGATCTTTTTCTACTCTTTTTCTATTTTTATACCATACCCACCCTTTTTCTATTCTTAAGCTTTCTTCATACCTTCTCTATACAATGCACCCCTATAAAAACCACCCTAAACCTAGTCGATTTGCTTGTGTTGAGGTGCATCTAAGAAGGACCAGGTCCAACATTGGTTCATTGCAGTCAAAATAGTAAGGTGAATTGGTGTAAAAAGTTATAGGTTTATTATGGCTCAAACATTTGGATAAAGGGACATATATATCATTTGGTTGGGCAATTTGGGTTAAAGTGGTCTAATAACAAAAAATGGCCTATGAGCATCTCTTAACCGACAATCCTAGAACCTAGGCAAGAGAAACTGGGAAAGTTCTGGACTTCATACATACCGGGACCTGGGTAATGCCTCATACATATCGTTCGGGGTCACATTGCTAGTTACTACTTATGTAGTTATTCATTTTTTTTACCACAATTGTTCCACCTCTAATTCTAATGTCATTATCAGATTTAGGGTTGTCCCTAAAGTATACACATATGACACAATTTGCCACAGTCAAATTTTTTAGGAGTGGTACAATTTTCAACCAGAATCACTATAACTTATCACAACATTATCTACTATATATGCCCATCATTATACTCACTTAAGAATCACAAACCTAGACACATATACACACGCCATTTCATCATTTATACTATTGCCTACAGGTTTTAAAACACAGCAACAATAACTCGCGGCGACTATGGTACACCCCCAACCACAACTAAAGCCTATGCACTATCCAATGTATCTAGAAATTTAAAACTAGAATCGAGGAAATACTTGGGAACCCTATCTACCATCTCAAATTGGGTTATCATGAGGACCCTAAGATGAGGATCCTCTCTTCTAAATAATTATCCCATCAGCTGTTGAGACTATCTTTGCAGTAGTGGCACGAAATGTGGCTGGTGTGCTTAATAGTATATCAGGTATCGAGGCTGTGTCACTAAATGTATAAAAATTCATGGATGGTATCAAACTACTAGCACCAACAACAAACTCCTGGATCCTCACGTGTTGGTCTTTGCACTTTGTACACTTATTTTTTTCTGCATCAACGTTTTCTTCATTTGTGCTTTAACTTTTACATTTGATGTCCTTCTTTCTCTTTCTTACTTCTTGGTCAATCTCGATATCCTAATATTTTGGACCTCTTCTTCTTAGTGTATCTCTTCAAAATCTGTCATGGGGAAAACTTGCTACTCATATAACTCATTCTCCAACTTTCCTAATTCAACTATTTCAACCTTAATTTTTTCATACATCACGAGCTTTAACACCTTTAATCTGGTGAGTGTGACTCAACTCAAAAGCATCCAACCTCCTCTGTACCCTAGTGTTTTCATCATCCAAACTTTTATCAACCCCGAGTTTTACTCCCAATTTCATCAACCATACTTTTTTCTCTTAGGTGCATAATTTTTTCATGACCTCATTCTACAAACCCTGTGTAATGACCACATATACTTTTGGAACTTATTTGTATGTGGTAAGACATGGTAACACCGCCTATGAAGTAGTTGGAGTACTAGATATACCTGCTACATTAGAAAGTTGGGTCTAAGATGGCTCACCCTCAGCCTGAGAGTCATTTACCTCAGTTAATCTAGTAGTAGTGGTACCCTAGGCATCTCTGTTCTGCAGTATCTAAGCTAGCATTTCTACTCCTTATTTTTCCTACATAGTCATGATATTTGTCGTATCCTGAATTAGCCCTAAGTCCATGTTATTCTTTTATTTAATAATTTGATCAAGGTCTGGAAGTACTAGCTCACCGCTTCCAAGAATATCTAAGTCAATAAACATAGGAATTCCAGAATCACAAAAGTACTTATAGCTCGATCACACATCTCTCTGACTATGAATTTTGCAATTTTAAACTCATACCATGTGATTAATGCAGCTATCAATGCTGCTCAAATTTGACTTAGAACATTGTCCCCGGATATAGACATAACCTATTTCAGGCCAGTAACCACAATGCCTTTTCTCTTGAAGTTCAGGTGTTTGTAGCAATCTGATGAGAGTTCACTATAGGACCACCAATAACCCAACTCGCTTTCTCTCCATTTATAGCAATATGACATGCTGTCCACTAGAAATGCATCATCTTATCTATCGCACCCAGTTATTTCATTATTATTTTGCGCATTTCCTTCTTGCAGTACTCTATTTTAGTCGTATTTATTGGTGGTTGGAAATTAGGTTAGTGCATGAATCAGGAGATAGTCCACGGGAAGGTGTTCACCAAAACTCCACGAACAATTAAGAATAACAAACTAATAGATGAATCTTTACAGGATAAAGGATACAAATACTGGAAGATTGCTAATGGTCAAAGAATAAATGATCAAGAAAATATCTTATAGCATGGCAAGAAAATCAAATCAAACATCATAAAAATTAAAGGGGAATGATCATTCCAGAAATTACTATACATTAGATAAAATAGATTGTCAGTCAGGATCTAAAACAAAGGAAGGAAGGCCACAACAATTAAGACAAAAAAAATAGATCGTGGACAAATAATATATGGACGTGAACCTAGGTTGTATACAGACATATCAAACGACTAGTAGTCTCAATCAAGGAATCAATTTAAATCCTTGATTGAAAAGAAATATCTTAGGTTTCCTTGTAAAGAGCAGAAACCAAAGATTATAAATAACTAAGACTGAAGACAGGCACAAGTCACGCAACATCAAGAAGAAAATTAAAAGTCACTAATTTTTAGTATTACATAGCTCTATAACTTTAGTTTACAATTGTTATATAAAGAGTAGGATTGAGTACTGTAAAACCCCACAAAATCCTAAGCTTAAATCAGTCCTTTAGAGCTTGTTAAGGGGTCCCTAGACTTAGAAAACTTTAGCTAGTTATTCAGATTTAGTGTTATTTTAGCCTTCGTGGGATGGTGACTCTATTACACAACCCGCATGACCTTAAAGTAATGATTTTTATGTTGAATCATGATCAGGAATGTCAATAGGTTTTCTCAGACAAGTTTTGGATTTTTTGGACTTCGTTTGAAACACATTTGAAAGCTAAAACCAGTGGATAAACGTGATATTAATGTGCCGCATCACCCATCGCTCGATGAGTATTTTTCCCCAGCTTCTAGTGCAAATTTATATGAATCGATGTAGACTCGAGGCGGATTGTTGGCTATCACATCGGAGCCAACGATGTGGCGCGTCGGTCTGTGCATTGCTAAATTAGTTTTCAGTCATTAAAAAGCCGCGTCCTCAGGGGTAATTGGGTTTTTACCCACCATATGTCAGCCCCCAAAACACAAAATTAACCCCCTTTAGAGGAAAAATCCATTAATTTTTCTTAGAATTTCTCAAAAAGCAAACCCTAGGATCTCTAATTCATTATTCAGCCTTCAAGAACACTCCATCATTCTTCACAAATTTGAATACCAAGGTATGTGAAGTGTTCATCCAAGGGTTTTCTTCTACCCTTGGAGTTCAAGAAACTCTTTTTAAACACAAGTTAATTGATTTCATGGATTTCATGTTGGATCTTGAATGTATTAACGATTATGATTTTCATGGTGATGTAATTCCATGATTTGTCCCAAGTTTAATGCAATCTAGTTTAATTGTGCGTTGAATGTTGTGAACTACATATCAAACTCTTGAATTGCAAGTTAAATGTAGAATCCATGATATTACGACTTGTTTATTGATATGTAAAATACCCATGCTCCCCAAGTGTTTGTCAAAATTATTATATGACTAGACTAGTTCAAGCATAACATGTTATTCTGTAATTTCAATCATGCACAAGCTCATGTATAATATGTGGTTGACAAAAATGTCTCACCAATGTATTATTAGAAAGCTAGTACCATTATGCTACTAAAGTCATGCAATGATTTATTTTTCATGCTATCGAGTCATGGGGGTATTTAATACCCGACAATTTAGCTATTTACCTAGAGCTAGTGTTAGTTATGGAATAATCTCATTCATTCCACGATTAGTAGTACTCTCAGTCAGTTACAAAACTCAGGAAAAACTCAGTAGACTCAGTATCAGTCCTGTCCAGTTCAGTATTCAGTTCAGACCTCAGTAAATTCAGTCAATTCACATAATTAAGTGGTATTCCATCAGTCAAAGAAACTCAGTGAACTCAGTTCAGTTCAGTTAGTTAGTATAATCAATAATAGTTCAGTCAATCCTAGTATGAACTTGGAATCAGTTCTGTGTTTATTTAATTTGAAGTAGGATTCAGCACTGAGGGAACCCAGGGATGGGGGCATTCCTTCCAGCAGAGGGTTTGACCCTTAGTAGCAATCCCTGCATTACAGAACTACATAGCCAGCATAGGTTGAGATATCTTCCTACCAGACTGGGGTTAATACATCTCACATGAGTTTTCCTACCAGCGATGGTTGACGAAAGAGGTTCTTATTAGAGAGGGTAAACTCACAGTTGTCTTTAGCCATAATACGGTACTAACACCGTTCAAACTAGGGTTATAGGTTGGACCCTAATCTATTTAGAATGGGGTATGTAGATTAGATGATTACCTCCCACAATATCATTTTTAGTCTTTAGAATAGAATTAGTTGAGTTCTATAGAAATCAAGACTGTTAGACACAGTCACTTAGTCCGATAGAAAATTCAAAATAGTTCCATAGAATCAAAACTGTCAGACATAGTCACTCAGTTAACAGTGATACAATATCTATAAACTCAGGTATCAGTAAGTTTGTAATTCAAAACTCAGTATCTAGTGTTATCATGACCTCAGTTACAACTTAAGTATTTCATATATGTACTATTATTCAGTTATACACATGTTATCCATTCAGTATTGTTCATGCATATGAACCCATGCATCTCAGCCTACCTCACTTAGCAAACCAGCATATTCAAAGTACTGACGCATACCTTTATTTTGTGCTATGATGTGTTTTATCATAGGTTCATATGCACGATCTCCCAATCATAATTAGCAGCCCGATCCATCAGTAGTAGACTAGTGGTGAGTCCTTTTTGTTCAAGGATAGATTTATCATTAAAGTATTTCAGTACTCAATTTAATTCAGTAGTCTGTGTTAGTTGGGGACTTGTCCCATGAACAACTTGTTCAGACTGTAGAGGCTTTTTAGACTAGAGTATTTATAGACAAATATTTAGTTTTGGTATTGATGTACCGTACTCAAAATTTATTTACAGTTTTGAACCTTATGGAAAGTTTTTGCCAAATTTTTGCATAATAAAGTATTATTATTCAGTTATTATAGAAAGTACCAGTCAAGAGTTAGCTTGTGGTCCCTTGAGATTATGAGCGTAGTGTAGTGTCTGAGGTACAGACCTGGGGCATTAAAAACTTGGTATAAAAGCCTAACGTTCAACAGAGTCCTAGGATGTCTAAAATCCATATCTTTTAGAGTCTTGTGTATGGGCGTGTAGAATGCCATACTTATGGACAAGAGGCTACGAGATGTTTTAGGAAAAGTATCCCTTCTTTCAGTATTCATGTCGTGCGAGTGAGAATGAGCTCATGCTAAACTCTCAGTATAATTCATATCATCCTTATACTTACAGAACATGTCTTCCAAAGAATCTAATGAAATAAGTAATGACAACCAATCATTTCCTCCACACGTTTGGGCAGATTCCCTGAATGAGCATGTTTCTCATGCTGAGTTTAGAGATGCTTTCACCGCCTTAGATCATTCAATAGTTTCTCAAAAAATTAGCAAGTTTTTATATTATCTAGTATTATAGCTCATACTCCACAAAGTAAGGAGGAGAGGAGTAGGAAAAAGGGGAGAAAGAATAAAAGGGCCTGAACATCTAGGCTAAAGAGTGGCTGAACCAATACCCTTTATCTGAAATATAGCAGAAACCACTAGGGTTTCTACAGTGCTGGAAGTGATGTATGTTTTGGGTGTGGCAAGCCAAGTCATAGAGTCAGAGATAGTCCCCAGTCAGGTTCCCAAGGTCACCAAAATCATTCCCTAGCTCAGTGCGATCGCCCAAATCAACAGGGTGCCACTTCCTGTTCCACCAGTGGGCAACGTACAAACAGGATTTATGCACTTCAGTCCCGACAGGATCAGGAAAGTTCTCTTGATGTGTTCACTGGTACGTTAAAAGTTTATCATTTGCATCTTTATGCTTTGCTAGATGACGAAGATTCTTTGTCTATTGTAACTCCTAATATAGTTGTTCACTTAGGAGTAAGTCCCAAAATTCTAGCAGAGCCTTTATCAATCTCTACCCCAGTTGGTAAATCTATCATAGCCCGGTGGTATATAGGAATTGTCCGATTATGGTATCTCAGAAATTCAGTTTAGCATACTTGGTTGAATTAGACATGACCGATTTTGATGCCATTCTCGGCATGGATTGGATTCATTACTGCTATGCCTCAGTTGACTGCAAAAAAAGAATTGTCTAGATTCTGTTCCCAAATAAGCCCGTCAAAAAGTGGAGGGGTACTACTTCAGCACTTAGGGGTCAACTTATTTCCTACCTTAGGGAAAGGAAAATGATATCTAAGGGATGAGTCTACCATCTCGTTAGAGTACAGGACTCTAGATCAGAAATGCCTACTTTGAGTCAGTATGAGTACCATGTGAATTCTCAGATGTGTTTCCCAAAGATCTTCTCGGACTTTCTCCCAAATGGGAAATCGACTTCAAAATAAACCTTTTTCCAGATACTCAACCCAAATTAATTCCGCTATACAGAATGGATCCAATAGAACTCAAAGAATTAAAAGAACAATTAAAGTATCTCCTAGATAAGGGATTCATCAAACACAGTATGTCCCCGTGGGGTGCACCAGTTCTATTTGTTTGTAAGAAAGATGGTTCTCTCAGAATGTGTATAGACTATCGTTATCTAAATAAAGTCACGGTAAAGAAACAAGTATCCACTTCCCAAAACAATGAATTGTTTGACCAACTTTAGGGTGCCAGTTACTTCTCTAAGATAGACCTCAGATCAGGCTATCAGCAGCTCATAGTCAGGGAATGGGACATTCTAAAAATAGTTTTCAGAACTCGGTATGGACACTTTGAATTCTTAGTCATGTCATTTGGTCTTACTAATGCCCCAACAACTTTCATGGACTTGATGAACCGTGTGTTCAAGCAGTACTTGGACATGTTCATTATAGTATTCGTAGATGACATTCTTGTCTATTCCCGTAGCGAGAATGATCACACAAATTATCTCAAAATCATATTCAAGACTCTCAAAACCAATCAGTAATCATGATATATATTCATGTATTGCATGTTAACTCTATGATCATAGACCATCCTCGTGCATGTTAGCAAATCATGCACACTTACAGTTCCTAGAAAAAGGAGTTCCAGTTCACTCAGTGTTACTAATCATGTTCCATGAATACAAAAACCCCACAATCAGGTCATAAAGATAATGAATCAGGTACCCATGTCATGCTTTACAGTATGCTCAGTTGCCATGACCCATTTTACTCTCCTAGTAATCGGTTAAATTCATATTTTGTCATGATTATCCTTAGTTTTGATCTTTTGATAAATCCATGATATTGATGTTCTATTCCTCAGACCTCAGTTAGGTGTCGAGTTTGGTATAGTATTCATGCATACATCAGGTCCTCATATTATAACCCTTCAGTGGACTCTCCTTACAAAAATGATGTAGTGATGAGCAGTTTCTTTGAAGGGAGAGAGTAAATGTTTCATGTTTAGAAAATATTATTGCATGCTAGTTTTACACCAGGTTGTAGTTATAAAGATAGGCTTGAATGTCATGTTGATGTGTAAGTGTCTAAATATATTTCATAGATTTGAGTAGGCTTGTTCATAGTTGGAGAATTCAGTCCAGATCCGACCTCAGTAGGTAGAGTTATCAGAACACAGTAGTCAGATCCAGTACAGTCTCAATTGCAATCTTAGTTATCATCTTAGTCACAGTCCCAGTCCAGTAATCAGATCAGTAACTCAGTTCAATTTTAGATTTGGTTGACCATAGCATACATTTATTAGTTATTCAGTTATCAGTATTTCAGTACCTCAGTTTATAGACTATTTCGGAGTCATGATATACGCTTGGTTTTGCCTTCTCAAATAATACAGTTTTCATGAATTCATGCTAAGTTATCTCATGTTACCCAGTCAGTCCTTACCTCTTATGCATGGTACTATATAGTTCAAGTGCAATTATTCAGACTAAGTACAGTTCAATATTACAAGAACAAGTATTCAACTATAAGCCATTCAGATAATCAGATATGTTAGTAAGTTTATGCACTCCTGCTTAACACCTATGTGAATATTTTCAGTAGTCTCAGGTGATGTGTTGTACTAAGATGGAGAGTATAGTCGAGAAAGTATTCAAGGGATAATTTTAACCTTGAAAATTTGTAGTCGCAGTGCATAAGGCTTAGTTACTTCATCTTAGATGATTTTTCATAGGCCCCGACTCATATTATAGAATTTTAGCCATGATGTGATTTTCTTATTTAGGTGTTTTATTCAGCTATGCCAAGAATCCTTGCTCCCTAAATCAACTAGAACTCTATTGAAAGAGTGTCAATGAAAGTCTCTAGTCAAATATAAGTTGTTAGCATAAGTTAGTTCGCAAAACCAACAATTCTGTTTAGCAGTTAGGCGGATAATGTTTTCATGGTTGGGTTTCCCATCCTTCCATCTAGTTACAGTATCTAAAGACTCATGAATGTAACTATTCCAAGATCGAGCAACCATGTAGTTGCGAGTTCAGCTCAGTTAAGGTGTCATGCCTCGATTTTAGAACCTTGATATATAGTTATAATTCAATTCGTAGGTGCCCTGTGCATCATTTTAGATTTTCCTTAGTATCTCAGCCAAGTCAGCATTCTTCTGGGGACATAATATCCCAAGGGTGAGATGTACTATAATCCTCGAGCTTTCATGACCTAAACCTTCCATCTTCTCATTATGTAACGAATCCAGTTTGGAGTGTCGGGTACTCATAAGTTGACCCTCAAGTTCCAATCTCAGTTGTAAGCCATGTATTTAGGGGCTATGTTTCGTTCATGATATTCAGTTCCTGTATCATGTTTTAGGCTTAGTTATGTTCTCAAGTTTCTGTTCATGTGTATTCAGTAAATTATCTCAAGTTGGAGATCGGTGATTTTGTATTCTTGAAAATATCTCCTATTAAAGGAGTGAAGAGGTTTGGCAAGAAGGGGAAGTTCAGTCCCTGATATGTCAGTCCTTACCGAATTCTTAGCCGTTTCGAAAATGTAGCTTACGAGCTTAAGTTACCTTCAGACTTATCTTCACTACATCCAGTGTTTCACGTCCCCTTGCTAAAAAAGTGCATAGGTGATCCCGCAGTTGTAGTCCCTATAGAGGGCATAGACGTTCAGAACAGTCTCTCTTACGAAGAGGTCCCAGTTGAAATCCTTGACTATCAGATTCACAGACTGAGGAAAAAAGAAGTCCCTCTAGTCTATGTTCTTTGGCGGAATCAGTCTATTGAGGGAGCTACTTGGGAAGTAAAAGCAGATATGCGAACCCTGTATCCTCACCTCTTCTACGCAAACTCAGACTCAACCCAAGGTAACAGTTTTTCCTTGAACTTACTCAGTTACATGCGCAAATTTTTCTTTATAGGCTTGGTTCCAGTTACCATTGCATATTCAGTTGTGACTTCATGCATCATATTATCATGTTTAGCATGACAAACATAGCTTATTAGTAATCCCAGTCATGCATTCATGAATTATGTTCAACTATGTACTCATGCATCAAATATGTATGTTTAATACGAAATTTCACTATATCAGTAATGTCAGTTATGAAATCATGTTACAATTGTGCATATCCAGTATCTAAGTTCAGTCTATCAGTATTCCTAGCTTAGTCAGTCTCATTTGAGGATGAATGTTCCCAAGGGGGAGATATTGTAAGACCCCACAAAATCCTAAGCTGAATTCAGTCCTTTAAAGCTTGTTAAGGGGTCCCCAGACTTAGAAAACTTTAGATGAGTATCCATACTTAGTGTTATTTAGCCTTCGTAGGTTGGTGACTCTATTTCATGACCCTCATGACCTTAAAGTAATGATTTTTAGGTTGAATCATGATCAGGAATGTTAGTAGGTGTTCTCGGACAGGTTTTCGATTTTTCAAACTTTGTTTGAAACATATTTGAAAGCTCAAACTAGTGGATCAATGCGATCTAGATGCTACGCATCATCCATTACGTCGATGAGTATTTTTCCTAAGATCCCAGTGAATATTCTACTGAACCGATATGGACTCGATGTGACACTTTGGCTTTCGTGACGATGTCAACGATGCAGTGTGTCGGTCTGAGTGTCGTTAAATAAGTTTTTAGTCATTAAAAATTTGCATCCTCAGGGGTAATTGGGTCTTTTCCCACCTTATGTCAGCCCCCAAAGAATGAAATTAGGCCCCTTTAGAGGCAAAATCCATTCATCTTTCTAAGAATTTCTCAAGAAAACCCTAGGATCTCTAATTGAAGATTCAGCCTTTAAGAATACTCCATCATTCTTCGTAAATTTGAATACCAAGGTTTGTGAAGTGTTCATCCAAGGGTTTTCTTCCACCCTTGGAGTTCAAGAAATTCTTTCATAATACATGTTAATTGATTTCATGGATTTTATGTTGGATCTTGAATGTATTACTGATTATGATATTAATGGTGATTCCATGATTTGTCACAAGTTTCATGCTAACTAGTTTAATTGTGAATTGAATTTTGTGAACTACATGCCAAACTCTTGAATTGCAAGTTGAATGTAGAATCCATAATATTACTACATGTTTATTGATATGTGAAATACCCATGCTCCCCAAGTGTTAGTCAAAATTCTTATGTGATTAGAGTAGTCCACGCATAACATGTTATTGTGTGATTTCAATTATACACACACTTATGTTTAATAAGTGTTTGATAAAAATGTCTAAGTGAATGTATTATTAGCAAGCTAGTACCATTATGCTACTTAAGTCATGCAATGATTTACTTTTCATGCTATCAAGTCTAGGGGATATTTAATACTCAACAATTGAGCTATTTTCCTAGAGCCAGTGTAAGTTACAAGATAATCTCAGTCATGTCACGATTAGTAGTACTCTCAGTCAGTTATAGAACTCAGAAAAAACTCAGTAGAATCAATATCGATCAAGTCCAATTTTGCATTTAGTTCAAACCTCAGTAAATTTAGTCTGTTAAAAGAATTCAGTAGTATTCCGTCAGTCAACAGAACTCAGTTCAGTTCACTTAAATAGTATAATCAGTAACAGTTCAGTCAAGCCTAGTATGAACTAGGAATTAGTTAAGTGTATATTCAGTTGGGAGTAGGAATCAGCCCCGAGCGAACCCAGGGATGCGGGCATTCCTGCCAGTAAAAGGTTTGACCCTTAGTAGCAATTCCTGAAATACAGAACTACGTAGACAACATAGGTTGATATATCTTCCTGCTAGACTAGGGTTGATACATCTCAAATGAGGTTTCCTGCCAGTGAGGGTTGACAAAAATGCTTTCTTTCATAGAGGGTTAAATCACAATTGTCTTTACCCATGGCATGGTACTGACACCCTTCTAACTAAGGTTACAAGTTGGACCCCAATCTATTCAGAAAGTGGCATGTCGGTTAGATGATTACCTCCCACAGTCTCAGTTTCAGTCCTCAGAATAGAACTTAATTTAGTATTACAAAAATAAGGACTGTCAGACACAGTCACTCAGGTCAGTATGGAACTCAGAATAGTTCGACCAAATCAAGACTATCAGGCACAGTCATTTAGTCAACAGTAATACAATATCATAAACTCATGTATCAGTAAGTCAGTCATTCAAAACTCAGTATCAAGTGTTATCATGACCTCAGTTACAACTTACGTATTTCATTCATATACTATCATTAAGTTATACTTATTTATTTAGTTAGCATCGTTCATGCATATAAACCCATGCATCTCAGCCAACCTTACTTAGCATACTAGTACTTCAAAGTACTGACGTATACCTTTTTTTGCATTGTGATGTGTTATATCATAGGTTTAGATGCACGGGATCCTGATCATACTTAGAAGCCTGATCCATTAGCAACAGACTAGTGGTGAGTCCTCATTGTTCGAGGAAAGATTTATCATTACAGTATTTCAATACTCAGTTTATTTCAGTAGTCAGAGTTAGCTGGGGACTTGTACCACCAACTCCTTATTCAGATAGTAGAGGCTTTTCAGACTAGAGTATTTATAGACAGATATTCAGTGTTGGTATTGATGTACCACACTCATAATTTATTTACAATTTTGAACCTTATGGCAAGTTTCTGCCTAATTTTTGCATAATGCAGTATTATTATTCAGTTATTGCAGTAGGTACCAGCCATGGGTTAGCTTGTGGACCCTCGAGATTATGAGAACCTTGTAGCATTTAGGGTACAGAATCGGGGCATTACAAGTACATTTCATAACATCAACTGAAGCTGTGTCGCAAGATCTGAAGAGCGAAATAAAAACTTGTTTCCTATCACTATACTTGAGCTAATATTTATACCACCTAATGAAACTTTGAAACCCCAGGGGACTAGACACAGGCACTACATTATTGTGCCAAACCAAGATAAATCTTTGTGTCATTACTTTACTTTTTGTTACTTTATTTCTTAACTATTTTGAATTTAATCTATTGTGAAGTGTTGCGATCTACAGGTGAGTCGACAATGAACGGTCAATAGTCAACTAACAAAAGAAAATTTCAATTACCACCCTCTTGAATTTGAATTGATATCAGAGCAGGTCTCACAGATAGCATTGCTTAATTACAAGTAAGGAATGTTCAAATGACAAATTATCAGATTCCCGATGCTCCTCATCAGGATGGTCACTTCCCCATAGACCACCATACTTTAATGAACAACATTACTCTTTCTGGAAGAATAGGTTCAGGATCTTTGTCCAATCAAACGATTTCCAATCCTGGGTTGTCATCAATAAAGGCCCAAACCCAATTACAGGACTAGAGGACAAGTCAAAGGACAAGGATGAAAAACAATTAGTTCTTACATAGAGCACCTTTAAAGCTTCAAGGTCACCAATGAACAACAAGATGTATTTCAAACAAATGCACGTGCTATAAGTTTGATTTTTTGTACAGTTAGCATAGAAGAATATGATAAGTTTTCAGCGTGTGAAATAGCAAAAGAAATGTTGGACAAAATAGAGGTAATCTATGAAGGAACCACTAGATTCACTTGTGTCCCCAAATTTCTCTGAAAAGACTTCCAAAAATTTGCAGTAAATTGAGCTCCTCGATCCGATATAATAGAGATTGGAACTCCATGTAGTCAAACTATCTCCTTAATATATAACTTGGCATATTCTTCAACTGTGTAAGTGGTCCTAACCGGTAGAAAGTGTGCTGATTTGGTAAGCCTATCAACTATCACCCATATGGAATCAAACCTTCGAAATGTACAAGGCAAACCAGTGACGAAATCCATGTTGATCATGTCCCACTTCCAGATTGGAAGATCCATACATTGCATATAACCCCCGGGCTTTTGGTGCTCTACTTTAACTCTTTGACAATTTGGACATTCGGCTACAAACTTTGCAATGTTCTTCTTCATGTCACCCCACCAATACATCCCTCTCAAATCATGGTACATTTTTATTGACCCTGGATGGATAGAATACCTTGAATGATGTGCTTCTGTCATAATCCTCTTTCTTAGCCCGTCTACATCAGGTACACACAATCTGTTTTGGCACCGCAGTACCCCTTTTTGCGTAAGCTCAAATGCCTTTGTCATACCACATTGCACATTTTCCTTAAGCCGTAATAAAATAGGATCTGCATATTGCTTCTCTTTTACTTCAGTTATTAGTGAAGATTCTGCTGTATTATGCACAATAAACCCTTCATCTGGAGTTTCAAGAAGACGAACCCCCAAATTGGCTAATTGGTGTAGATCCTTAGTCATCCCTTGTCTTTCTATAGATGGCTCCATAGCTTTGCGACTTAACGCATCTGCCACCACATTTGCTTTTCCCGGATGATATAAGATATCAACATCATAGTCTTTTAATAATTCAAGCCATCTTCGATGCCTCAAATTCAAGTCCTTAATAGTCACCTTGTTCAGTTGTCTATAGTCAATACACATTCTTAACGAGCCATCCTTCTTACGCACAAATAACACTGGTGCGCCCCAAGGGGAGACACTAGGCCTTATGAATCCTTTTTCTAGCAAGTCTTTCTATTGCTCTTTCAACTCCCGTAATTCTTCCGGGGCCATTCTATATGGAGGAATTGAGATTGGTTGAGTACCTGGGATCACATCAATACCAAACTCCACTTCTCGTTCTGGAGGCAAACCCGGAAGATCTTCAGGAAATACATCGGGAAATTCACTTACCACTGGAATAGTTGGAAGAGTTGGTGTCTCCGCATTTGTATCCTTCACTCTAACCAGATGACATATATAACCCTTGGAAATCATCTTTTTCGCCTTAAAATAAGAAATACATTTGCCTCTTGGTGCACCAATATTACCTCTCCATTCTAGGACTGCCTCACTTGGGAAATGTAAACACACCCTCTTAGTTCGGCAATCTAATGTGGCATAACAAGAAGCCAACCAATCCATACCCATTATAGCATCAAAATCTACCATTTCTAACTCAACTAGGTCAGCCATTGTATCACGACCGCAAATAGTTATTATACAATTTCGATACACTTTCTTAGCTATAACAGATTCACCAATTGGCGTAGATACTTCAAATGGCTTAACTAGCAGTTCTGGTGTTCTTTTGAACTTTTCAGCAACCAATGGAGTGACATATGATATTGTAGAACCTGGATCAACTAATGCATAAACATCATGTGAAAAGATGGACAATGTACCTGTAACCACATCTGGAGAAGCCTCTGAATTTTGTCGATCTGCTAAAGCGTATGTACGATTCTGAACTCCACTAGAGCTAGCTGTTCCTTTAGCACCTCTACCACGACCCATAGGTTGTACACCCCTACCTGAATAAGGCACCGATGATGATGATGCAACGGCTAATCCAGTAGGTCATGCCACACCACCTCTGCCCCTTTGAGGGCATTCTCTCATTATATGTCCTGACATACCACACCAAAAGCAAGCATTTGTTCCGAACCGACATGCACCTAAATGAAGCTTTCCACATTGTCTACATGGCTATCGAGGAGGCCTTAATTGGCTCATAATCCCTTGCTCTTGATACCCTGTTGTTCGCAAACTCTGACTCTCATTTCTTTGACCAAACTGGTTACCTTTAGACCCTTGAAATTGTGATGGAGCACTAGCTGCAGAATAAGAAGATAATGTCCTAGGTGGTCTATTAGAAAACCGAGGCCTAAACTCTCCTTGGGATGCCATAAACTGCCCCGTAGATCTAGACCTCTTCGAATACCCCCTTTCTAACTCTTGTGTTCTTCTTCTTTGCCTCTGATTCTCCATTTTTTGTGCGAATGCTTGTATCCTTGCTATGTCTATGTCCTTGTTCAAAGCAGCAATGGTACAATCTCTAACCAGATATGGATCCAATCTATCCACATATCGATGAACTCTATCATCCATTGTAGCCACAATATTAGGAGCATACCTAGCCAAAGAGTTAAACCGAAGGCTGTACTCCCTCACACTCATATTTCCTTGGCGAAGATTTAGGAACTGATCTGCACGGGCTTCTCGAATCTCATATGGAAGGTAATGATCAAGAAATGCCTCTTTGAACTCTTTCCAAGTAGCTGAAAGTGCATCGATACCCCTAGATCATTTCCAGTCTTCATACCACAATATAGCCTCCCCTTTGAATCTATATGCTGCTAGCTCAACTGTCTCTTTACCCGACACAAGCATAACATCTAGAGCCCTTTGGATTTGATCAATAAAGTCCTGTGGGTCTTCATTAAGATCTGATCCGGTGAAGGTAGGAGGATCCAATTTGAGAAAATCCTGCGTTCGTAGGCTAGCTGCCCTATCTGTACCACTAGAACCTGTAGTTGGAATGGCTTGTCCTTGAGCTTGTCCAGAAACTATACGAGCCAACAATTGTACTGCACTCCTTAATCTTGATCTGCAGCATTGGTAGGTAGTTCTGAGGATGTGGTTCTTCTCCTTCTTAGCTCTTCTGGAGATGTAAGGGTAGGAGAAGTTTGGGACACAAACTCAGCTTGAGCCTCACTTTGATTAGCTCGTCTAGGTGGAGATTTGCTGGTCCCCTCCCCAGCAGCCTCGTCTATCCGCCTACCTGTATTCTTACTCCTTCTTGTAACCGGCATCATTACTATAATAAGAGGAAAAAAAATAGGTTTAATGGTTAAATATGACTTAACCTACAACATAGGCTCTATTGCACGATCTAAGATATGAAGAAAAAGAGAAAACCCCTAAATGTCACATAGCCTCCTATTTATAGATGTGGTGCACAACACGCCCATAAACAGGACTCTATATAGACATGGCTTTGTAGACACCCTAGGACGACCGCTCTGATACCACTTTTGTCACGCCTCAAATCCTATTGGGGCAGACAGGCACCCGTAGCCGTAAAGGCCCAAGAGAACCAATTCATAACCTTATACTTCCCATGCATGTAACTGTAACAACCAAATATTCTGACAAAATAATATTATGCATCGATGAAATTAACTACACGTACACTCCCAAAACTGATATGTACAGCACTTGGCCGGTGGGGCCACCATGTCTAAAATCAGGACACTACCATAACTTTACATTAGTCTACAAAGCCTCTAGAAGATACATAGACTTAGTCAGGGTCGGGACAAACCCCCGCCCTAATCTTGACTTACTGTTCAATACCAAAATATATGGAGTAGACTCGGAAAGCCCCGAATCAACCTGGATCTCACCAATAGTCCTTGAACAACCTGCGCTCCTACTAGTGAGTTGTATGAGCTGAAGTGCCTCTGCCTGCAGCATGAAATGCAGGTCCCCCGTGAGGGACGTCAGTACGAAAATATGTACTAAATATGTAAGGCAGAAAGTAGCAACACACTTGATACAAAAGCTCAATAGAAATCTGATACAAGTGTATAAGTAGTACTAGTAGACCACCTTTATAAATACTTGTGGGACAATGTACATTACATTCTTTCTTCGTTTTACCTTCTTACTTCATAATCTTTGTAAGCCATATAATGAAAACGACCAGCTGATCAGTGGTAAATAGATAAATTAGGATCGGCCCATGCTAGGCTTACGCCCCTGAGCTGCCACCTACATATAAAGATTGGGATCGGCCCATGCTAGGTTTATGCCCCTGAGCTGCCACCCACAAATAAGGTATCGAGATCGGCCCATGCTAGGCAAATGCCCCTGAGCTACCACTCATCATTTTACAGATTTGCATTACTTAGTTTATTTAGCCTTTGAGATTGTTACTTTGGTGGTCATCACATTATGGTACCTTGAACCAGTAATACGCTAATAAGAGACATGTAAATAGACACTTAATGCAACAACAATGAGGTAGGGAGCTGTTGGCACACAAATAAAGTGTTTAGGAGCTGAAATAACACATGGGTCTTATTTGAACAAACGGAGAACTCCTAAAATTTTCTAGTGAAGATAGACGCGCAATTTAATAATAAGCACGTATTGAGGTGTTCTAATGCGTTAGAGAGTGGGAACAAGGTCATTGGATATATGGAGTTTAATATGCTACCATTATGTATCACTTTGTTATAGGATAACCTCAGAAACTTGCTTGAGGGAACAATGGTACGACTTCATGCCAAAGAGTGTGAAATAAGTATGCCTTACATACCTGGTTATTTGACTCCGAAACTAGCCCGACTTGACTTCTCGCCTCTTAGATTACTTATCTACAATAGAATATATGGTAAACTAGTATCAGTAACCAATAAACACATTTGAGGTACTTAATTTCACCCAAAACAGTAACCGGGCAGCAACTATTACTCTATCAAACGAGGGTGTTATTTTAACCCTTTTTCTTTCCTCCAATTACACCCACATACCATATAGGTTCTTATAAGGTTCACCAAAACCACCTCGACTTCATTACACATTCCAAACAATACGCAAAATAGATTGGGCAGCAAGCATTAGTTCGGTGGTGTATCACCACATCTTTCTTCTATAATTCATTACAAACTCATCACACCTTTATCCAACTTCAACCTGGCAGCCCATAACATATACATACAAAACAGTCCACAAAACATTCCCAAACCCCTTTTATTGTAGCAATCAATTATTGAACTCATCATCTCTTGAGTTCTCAATAACAAGACATCCATAATCCCCTCTCAACTTCATATATAAGAAAAACAAAATGGGGCAGTCACCTTACCTCAATTCAGCAACTTATTCTTTTAATTGAACTCTTCAAGAGCTTGAACTTTCCTTCACACTTAAACAAAAGAAGAAGAAAAAAAGTTCCTCAATAACAAGGAAAAATGAACAACCAACTTGTTCTATAATCAGCCATATACTTATAGTCAAACACTTATAACTTGTTTCCCTAATCTCCCATGAGATAATTAAACAAAAACTTAGGTGTTTTTCACTTACCTTGGGCTGCAAAGGGGAGGGTTTCTTCAAGAACCCTAGAAGGAAAAATAGGGCTGCTGCTCTTGTTGTTTTTGAGAGAGTAGAGAGATTAGCTGAAATATACTCTATTTTTGTAACTTAAAAGTGAAGTAAAATGACAAGCAACTTGGCCTTTTAAAGGCCCTATCTTGTCCACCTCCTTAGCTGCATTTTGGACCATAAAATTGGTCAAATTGGTCCAAGTAGGTGATGCACCTACTTAAGGGTCCAAGCTGCTGAAACTTCAAAGTAGGTGATGCACCTACTTGCATAATTTCTTGTTGGGCTTAATTATATTTGGGCCTTGGCAGATTAGTGTGTTGGGTCACTTATCCATTTTCTTTCTTTTTTTGTTTAATTTGGCCCAAATGAGTATATTAGCATAGACCCAAATCTGATCCATAGCCATGGGTCCATTAATTTGGTTCAAACAACTTAAGTAGGTGACTCACCTACTAGCTTAAATAAGTCAAGAAAGCACCTCAATATTTTGCTCCATTTTCAGCTTCTAATCCCTTTAGTCTAACCTTCAACTTATACACACTTGGTCACTTTAAGCTTTAGATTCAAATACTAGCTTACGATTCCAAGTTTAAATAGTTATCTTAACGTTAACTTAGTCGCATCACACTAAACTATACGGGCAGCCTCTATAATTCCATCTACACCATTAATAATTGCATAACAAATCTCATCTGTTACCTATACCATATGACCATACCAGGTTCCATATAATTAGAATAAGTACAAGCAAGATACGGGATGTTACACCTCTCTAATGGATGATTCTAAAATCTACTATCAATGATAAGAAAAGATTATATCTGAGATCAAGCCTATCTAGCGGGTGATCTCTGGATCTAATAATGAGAATAATCACTTAATCTAAGAATGAGATCAAGCCTATCTGACAGGTGATCTTTGGATTTGATAACAAGGATACTCAATTGAATCTGAGACTGAGATCAAGATTACCTAGCGGATGATCTCTGGATCTAATAATGAGATTACGTAACTAAATCTGAGACTGAGATCAAGCCTATCTAGCGGGTGATATCTAGATCTGATAATAAGATTACTCAACTGAATCTGAGAGTGAGATCAAGCCTATATAGCGGGTGATATCTGGATCTGATAATGAGATTACTCAACTTAATCTAAGACTGAGATCAAGTCTATCTAGTGAGTGATCTCTGGATCTGATAATAAGATTACTCAACTGAATCTAAAACTAAGATCAAGCCTATCTAGCGGGTGATCTCTCGATCTGATAATGAGATTACTCAATAACTTTATATAGGACCATGCCTATATAGAAGGTGGCCCATGAATCAATGGAACTATCTGAGTTCCTCACTAAGATAGATGACTGTATCAGACAGTCCTGATTTCTGAGTTCTACTCTGAAGATTGATACTGAAACTGTAACTGTGGAAGTACTAACCTAATCGAAATTCCCCGAATCTGAACCGGTGGGGTCCAACCTGTAACCCCAGATGTATGGGTGTTAATACCATTCTACGGGTAAAGACCTCTTTGGTTAAGCCTCTTTAACGGGAAACCCTTGCAGGAAATCAAGCCTAAGGCATATAATAGTCAAGCATATCTAGAGGGTGATGAGCCTTTTCTAATGGGTGACTCCTTCATCTTGTGCTGGCTATGCAGTTTTGGAGTTCTGGGATTGCTCCTAACGACTCTGCCTCTCTAACAGAGAACCTCCATCACTGCACTTACTCAGTGCTAGCTCTTACTCCAAACTGAATCTTAACTGAACATAAACTGAGTTGAATCTGATACTGATCATGTTTCTCAAATGATCTGACTATGTTAATCTGAATTCACTTGGTTCCATATCTGATGGAATACTACTGAATCTCGTTATCTGACTGAATGATATTGAGCTCAGGATATATTACTCGAATACTACTAAGGACTAAACTGAACACTAAAATACTACTAGATCTGAGTTGAGTATAGAACAGAGGCTAGATTACTAGCAATACTGATATTACTGAGATTACTGAGATTTCTTAAGTTCTATATTTGTCTGAGAGTACAGAGTTCTATAACTCACTGAGTTCTGAGAATCATGGCTTAACTTAGATTATCGGGAAAACTGACACTGGCTCTAGACTGTCGCTAAATTGTCGAGTAAAAATACCCCTAGGACTCGATAACATAAAAATAAAGCATAACCATTCTTGAATAATCAAGACCATGGGCATTCATTCACCATCGCAATCACTAAAGCATCTTTTCAAGTATTTAGAAATCATAAACATATGATAGTATAGGGAGACATGCTATTGGCTCTTACTCCATTGAACAAGGTCTTACATCAAACACTCAGCATGTATTAAAGTATTAGTATGTATCAAAGATCACATAATTGGGGAATTTCATGCTATCATGTCACAATTCATTCACTAAGGCTTTTCAACAAAAACTTGGCATTCATGGGCTTGCACACAATTGGGGATTTCTACTCAACATGCTATAATGGCTCTAATTTCTTTACATAGGCATTTTATCAAACATATGAGGAGCATACTTTGCTTATTCAACAATTTCTACACCTAATTGACATGAACACATCACTTAACAAGAAACTTGGGGAGGTTTTATCATGAACATCATATGAATATCACATACTAGGGTCAAATCTTGAAAACCTTGCAAACAATCATGAATCAAAACTCAATAATAGCATGAAAATCAATTTCAACCCACATAAATCATGAAAAATCATAAAAATAAAAGCTTTGAAGGTTAGAAAAGGGTTCTTGAGCTTCTTAGATGAAAGGGACCCAAGAATCAACATCTGCTTACCTTAGTTTCTTGATTCTTGAAAAGTTAGTGTAGGAATCTTGATGATTGAGGTCTTGATTTAGGAACCCTATCACTTATTCTTGAACAACTTTCAAAGAAAAATAGTATTTCTAGGTTAAAATGAGACCAAATCTCGTGTCAAAGAGTATATGTAGGGGTAGCAAAATGACCATTTTTGCCCTTTGAATTAAAATAAAAAATCCCAATTTTACATTCTGGCGCGACACACCATAATCGCTCCAGCTTACTGGAAATTGGAAAATTGGGAAACTGGTTGATGGCGCGACACAGTGAAAATTGCGTTGCCACCTTGGTTGCAAACTGGAAAGGGACCGCAACTCAATGGAATTGCGTTGGTGCACTGAAAATTAACAATTCTGAAATTAAGCCTTGGCGCGACGCGCCATAATTTGGGAGGCTCACTGGATTTTGATGATTGACATTTTGGCTAGCTACGTGTCGCGCTAAAGTACTAGGTGGTACACTGCCTTACTAAAATGGCTCCAACTCTTCGCCCGAGTGTTGGATTTGGGAGAATTTGGTATAGACGAAAAACTTAGGGAAATTATACATGGTTAAAAATTCTTCTCACTTGGGAAGACACTTCTCAACCTTTTAGGACCGGATTAACACTTTACTGAACACGCTCTAAGTCTCAGACTACGAGAGGATTTTGCGGGGTCTTACAGTCATAAACATGTCGATCATTCTTAATATTAGGGATAATTTAGTATAAGGTTTACTATTTGACTTGGTGGATTGGATTATGTTTTCCCTAGATTATAATATTATAATTATGCTGGCCTTATGTATTTTCTCCTGGGGCTGTGGTTACGATACCATCTAGTCTCCAAGTTAATGTTCTACCCTTTTTAAATAGCGTAATACAAGCATATGGATGCTGAGGTAATTGTTGTTGTATTATTGTGATACTAATGATGTTATGCATATACTTTGATACATCCATGCTCACTAAGTGGTACGATTCAAATTAAAATCATGATTCTACTATTATTTTCTTAAAAGGGATTTATTCCTACTTTTCACTTTTAAAATAGATTCTTTTAAAATAGGAATCACAAAACCTTATTTGGTGATTTATCAAATTTTAGAACTTAAGGTGATTTTTTGAATATTTGGTTGAGATTGATTTTGATCAATGGCCTATCCACGGCTTTACCACTACTATTTACTTTTGTCGAGAGAGACTCTTACCTTTTTACTCTTTGATACTGATTTAGTCATAGTGTTGATCTCATGTAATTGGTTTATAGACTTTCACTCTTTTTGCAATGGTTAGATTTTGTCCACTCATTATGTATATATATCTCCAATAATATATGGAGTAAATTGATGATGATGATGATTTGAAATCCTAGATCTTAAATACGAAAGTGTATAAAGATATTCTCAAATTCCTAAGAGGCCTTTCATCCTTTAGTCATTGTGTAGTAGAGGAAAGGTTTTCATAGATCCTATATTTATGAACTGTTGAGCTACATAATGTGTATACACTTGGTATATTATGGAACTTAGATTGTTTTTCTACTATCTATTTACTTTTCTTTCATTAATTCATATACATTACCTATTACTAGTATGTTGTTTTATGCTTATATCTAATAAGACTTAAGGGGGTTGTATTTGAATAGGACTGTGATTATTTTTTGTTAAGATTGATTGGAATAGGGAGATATTGTTCATTGGTCTAAAGAGTGCCCCAGATGCGAGTTGGTTGTTTAGACATGGTAAACATGTGCTCCTTGCCAACCTAAAGCTCCTGAGGTATGTTATAATTTTAAGGAGGATAGTTGTTTTAGTAGGATTTGTCCTAGCATCAGTTAGATAATAAATTGGAGTTATCTCATGTTTGTCAAAAGCTTAGGTCTTTAGAGGCTTTTTATAATTAAAAAGAGATCGATCATTTATCTAAAGAGTGTCCAAGTGTGGGATAATTAGTCATTCAGTTAAGACTCATACAGATGTGGCACCTTCGATTAGAGGTAATGCACTTAGTGCCTCAGTTGGTTATTCAAATGCTCAGTCTAAGTTTGGGACCACTTAGATTCATACTCTCTCGGGCACATCATGCATGTCACTTTAATTTTTACCGTTATAGGTGCTCTTTTTATTTTCTACCATTACCATTTCATTTGAATGTATTAGTATTTTCATACCCATATACGATTATGTTCCATGATAGGTTTATATTGATTGTGTTGTTCCTTTTTGTAGAGTTCATGATTATGTGAATACCCTCAAATATGATATTTTTACTAGTGGATAGTGTGGCTCTGTACTGATATTTTTCTAGATGTGTAGCCTTTAGGTTCGAGTCTCATTTACTTTGGCTTATTATCCTCTTTATGCCCCTAGAGTGCTACTTATCTTTGACTTTTATTTTCGTGCCACCTACAGTTTTTATTAATTTTGATATTACTATAGTTATTATTTTCATTTTTTTACTTGATTCCTTCTTACTTTATTGGCGGCAAGACTAGCATTATCTAACTAGAATTTTCATTCTTGCAGTTTTTATTTTTTTCCCTGGGTGGCTAGCTCATTTAGATGGTTCTCTCTCTTTTGGTAAAGTGAGGTTAGTTGTTTTCCTCTTTTGTTGCTGATGTTAGATGGGTTGTTGAGTGGGAAACAAAAATGAAATTAGTTTGGTCTTGTATAGATCAGTTATGGTTCTAGACATAGAAATTTAGTTATATTGCCCATTTCTGAGTTTAGGATTCTAGGACTCACCTTTGGGTTTTTTGAGATATTAACATTAGATATCCTTCTATAGATATCCCATTTCCATGATTGACCAAGATGGGATCTATTCTTCCACTTTTGTTAGTTCATCAATTGATAGAGGTCTTGATATTGATTTTGAGAGGCTTTGGTCTTGCCTTTAAGGTATGCCGTGTCCATCTTGTGGTGATATATTGATCCTGCTATCAATGTGGATTTGGATACTCAGTTCTTGTTGTGATATAGTTCTTTTTCTAGCATAGTTAAGATAGGTGGAGATTGGGGATCATTTTCTGTCATCGCTTCTTAATTTCGAAAATTGGGAATTCCTTATATTGATTAGGTCGGTTCATTTTCCATTAGTGGTCTTTACCTTAGCTTTGCTACAGTGATTGGTGCTCTATTCTTCTATAATGTTATTCAAAGTTTAATTTTTTAAGATTGTATTCATGGTTGGACTCAAGAAATCTCCACTTCAATATTTGTTTGGCCTAATAAGGAATTGTAGGGTGTTTCTCCTATGTGATATGTTCATACAAGTGTTTATTGTTGAAACGGAGTATTAGATTGACCAGCTTCATCAAAGATTACAATTCTCTAAGTTTCTAGTGGGTTGGTATTCCCCAGTATGATTGGTAGCTTTATTGAGTTATTGGGTATGCTTTGGTGATTTATGCCTTTGGTAAATTTGGAGATGACTTCTTGTGTCTTCTATCCTTGGTGTTCATAAGTTATTATTATGTTTAGAAATATTTAAGTTTCAGTTCTTGTTGGCACAGTTAGAGGGTATTCTTTATTTTTGATAGTGAGGTTGAATTACGTATTTTTCCATATTTCATACTTCTCAGCTTCAATTTTGGATTTGATTTTAGGTAATAGTGGATATAAGGTTATGATAAATTTTGATTATGGATGCTTACCTATTTGCGGGGTTGGTTGGGATAGTTAAAATCGAGCGGTTCAGCCTTGGTATTGTGATTTTAGATGAAAGTTGTATAGCTTGGGTATAGCCAGCATTTTAAGATTTATGTCTGTTGGTGCTTCACCTATAGGATGGATAAGCCTACTCTTTTGATACCTATTTGATCTTCTTCAGTTCAGATAAATTATGGTTGATTGATGATTGGATAATAGCCAATTTACACTTGATAATGCTTTCTTCTACTTTTGGCCTTTGTTTTTAGTTTTTTGTAAGACTTTGGAATGTCGTCTCTGTAGAAAGACTGTGCCTGAGTTTTACATAGCATTTTTTTTATCCCTAGTTGCTAGGATAACTTGGAGTAGATCGTCTAGTAGTGAGTAGTTTTTCTTTGGAATCCCGACCATCAATTTTTTGGGTCTACTAAACTAGTTGTGTTTGTAGCAAAAAAGTAAGTTAGTTTATCAAAATCAAAGTAAATAAGATAATTGTAAATAAGATAATAATAGCTCTTTCTTTGGGTATAGAAAATCTAATTTTAGAATGAATCAAAACTAAAGTTGAGGATAACTCTTTTTGACCTATATTCCTGATTAAGGATAAAAAACCCTTTATCACCAAGAGTGACTGTAGCCTTGGCAGGAGGTTACAGGCATTGGTCATCTATATTTTTGAGTGCTAGTAGCAATAAATAGGTATATTATCATGTTTGTTGTTATGGATTTTTGGTAGATCATCATTAGTTCTTTGAGGTCAGTGTGATGAGTTATATGGATAGGACTCAAATGATTTTTTGGGTGGTTCGGAGTAAATTTTAGGTTTAGAAAGTAAAAATAAGGTTATATTTAGATATTGGAGTTGGTCGTATGCTTCATGCCTTGGATTTTCTTTGGCATTGAAGAGTTTTCATTTGGTTGTGTTGGTATTAAATTGGTACTAGTGTGTTGTGGTTTGGATTTGTGTGCATCAGCCATCCTTTGTTCAGTAGGAGGATAGTCGGTTGTTAAGGTCGAGTAACAGCGATTTGGAAAGTAAAGTAAGAAATTGGTTGAAAAGTTGATACCTATATAATTATCCGTTGAAAGTGTTGTCTCATCATTGAGGTTATCAGAGGAGTTGTGCTATTAACATGCAGGGCCAATACCTCATCCCTATGATCACTCGTGCTCTTCTTATCCGTTGACTTTCTTAGACAAAATTCTTTTTAGTAGTGGATATTGAAATAACCCTCCAGGTTATTTCATTAATTTGCATGAGTTTTTGTCATTTTAAGCAACTCCACAATAACTATAAGTCAAATAAGACTAGCCAGAAATGCTCGTTCAGTTATTGGATAGTTTATTGTGGTTTTAGGCTAATTTTTCTTTATTGGAGATAAAACTTTTAAGGAATTGGTATCATATCAAAAGTCCTAGTATACAATCTCAAGAGAGAAATCCAATAGCACCATCATCTCTAAAACATTGATCTTTGGCTGGGGGGATGTTTTGTTTAGGTACCAAGGTTTCCAAACTTATTTTGGTGTATTAGGTTGATTGCATGAAAAATAGAACAATTGGTGTGGGCCCCATATTTAGTCAAAACAATCTCAGATGAAAGTTTTGGTTGTCTCATTGAGTCTACAAAGTCGAATTGGTATGGTAGCATAGTTCATTTTCACGCATGAGGTTCTGAACAAATCCTGAAAACCTAGTAGGAGTCAATTTTTGAATTCAAAAATCTCGTGCCTCGGGTTGCTGGTTCAACAGCTAATGGGGCCATTAGACCACTTAAGCGGTAGTTATTTTAGTGAAATTAGATTGCTTTAATGGCCTAGGACAAATAACCAAGGACTGCTAAAGCTATCAATGTATGCTTTTGAAGACATTAGTTTAGAAGATAGTAGACCGCTTTGGTGATGCTTGTGACCACGTGCCTGACTCCTTTAGCATTCAATGAGCCTCTTTAGTGGTAGTCGCTGAAGCGGCTGGGTGATCGCTTTAGAAGTTAGGGATTTTTAATTCCCTTTCTTCACCTAAAACTATCATTCAATTCTCAACCAATTTCAATAATTTTAAGAGCATGAAGAGAGGTAAAGTGTGGGGAATCATCCATTGAATCTAAGGTAAGTTATCCTAGTACCCCTTTGTCATTTTCCATTATTTTCCCCATCAATTTCAATCCCATTTCATTGTAAATTCATAGAAATTTTGTCTTTAAATCCCTAGACCTTCATTTTGATGTGCCCCAATGTGAGTTTCATTTGACCTAAACTTTTAAGCATACATTCCAGGTCCTTCAATGGACCTTGTGACAGATTCAATTAGGATTTCATCCATGGGTCCATTCTTAACCGAAATTTAGGCCTAGCCTTTTATATAGGAATGTGGGTCTTGTTTTACTCCTAATGAAGCATAGACATCTTTTTTTGTAGTGTGATGGTGTTTTGGTATCTTGGTGCATACATGGGTAATTGATGGATGTTTCAAGGATTGTGGTTCAACATCGAGGTAGGATTTGCTCTACTTTCCATCATTAGATGATGTTTAGTGTATACTGCATGCTATATGGGTGTTATAGGACATGTTTATGATTAGAATATAATGACTTAGCCTAATCTTGGTGTTTAAGGATAGAATGGTGAACCGATCCTTAAGATGAAATATTGGTTATAGTTATAAAATCCTATGACTCTTTGTCATTAGAATGTCGATCATAGAATATATTAAGGATCCTTTAGTATAAGGTTTACTATTTTACACGGTGGACTAGATTATGTGTTCCACAGATTAGAGTATTATCATTATACTAGTTTTATACTATTAGGTCGAGGTTGTGGTTAAGATACCAGCTGTACAAGTAAATATTCTACCCATAGAAAAAGGTGTGATTCTAGAAAATGGATGCTTAGGCAATTGTTGCTTTATTTGATGAATATTGGTTATGGTATCCATAGACATTGGTACATTCATGCACACTTAGTGGTATAATTTCAACTAAAATCATTAATTTACTACTATTTTTATAAAAAGGACTTATTCATACTATCAACTTTAAAATAAATTATTTCACAATGGGATTGTAACATCTAAACTTATTATTTTATATGCTTGTGGAACTAAATACGATGTATGGTATACTTGAACAAGATAGATTTGGTTCCATGGTTTATCTACTCCTTTACAACTACTATTTACTTTACTAGAGAGAGATTTTGACCCTTTCTACTCTTTGATACTTAATTAGTCTCGGAGTTGATCTCGGTCGAAGGATTTACATACTTTGACTATTTTAGTCACGGTTCTAGTTTGTGCACTTATTATATATACATCTCTCTATAATACTGGACGTACTATATTAATGTCAATGTTTGAATCCATGCATATATTACATATGCATCACTCGAGTACTACACAGACCAGATGATTATGATGATTGGAAATCCTAGATTTGGACAAGGTAAGGATATATGGGTATTCCCAAATCCACCAGGAGACTCTTTATCTGTGAGTCATCATGACAGAGAAGAGAGGTCACAATAAGTCCTACATTTGTGAGCTGTTGGGATGGAGGAAGTTCATACACTTGGTATATTAGGAAACATAGATCGGTTATAGTAGTATGGATTTACTTTGCATTCATTCATTCATATGCATTTCCTATCACTATTATGTTTAATTAGTGCTTATATCTATCATTCTTATAGGGGTATTGCATAGGTATATGCTATGATTGTTATTTGTTGAGTGTTGATTGAACCTTCTGATTTTATGGGGCCCTGATTTGGTATTGTTTATCTCAATCATCCATTTACTTTATTTCATTATCATATTTTGTTCATGAAAAATCTATTATGGAACGTTGTTGAGTTTTGAAGTATGATGCTGATCCTTTCCTTTTTACGGTAAATATATTATGGATAGGTATCTCATGGTTACATATTATTATAGGCCTAGATCATGCTAGTATTAACTTTACTACTTTGTTAGGATTTCTTGGAGATTTTAGGTTGGCAACCTTAGGTAGCTACATTTTTGTTAGTCATGTATATAAATATGCATGTACATATATCTAGTTATGGTATCACCATATTATCCTCTCTTCCCTTGTTTATTCATTTTGTTTATGTATTCCTTGATTTGTATACAACTATATATCATTCTTCAACCCATTATTTTAATATTGGCTTGTGATATACAATATAGTACTTTAGCTCCTGAATACTACTAGAATAATATAGTTTATCCTTATTTCTTCTCTAGCTTTATTATGTTAGCTTACTGGATAATTTCATGTAGCCTACATTCCTTTTTTAATGTTATCTATATCCATTTTCATTATCTTTGGAGCTCAGTCGGTTGTTGCCTACTGAGTACCATATGTTCGGTACTCATACTAAACTTTTACATCCTACATATCATAGTACGGTTTGCTTCGTTGGTGTGTGAATCATGTGGAGAAGCTATGTATAATAGTTTTAGGGTGAGCTCTTAGGTTCAGAGCATTAATACTCTCCCTCTTCTGAATTAGACTTATCTCTATGTTATATTCAAAGATAGGTTGTACATTTATATTTATTTTTTTACTTATGTTCTGATTTTATTAGAAGCTCTTTTATTTAGTAGTCTTTCCTACTTTTGTTCAATTGCTAGAGCAATTTATCGACTATTTAGTGGACTTAGCCAATTTTTTTTAATTCTTCTTTAGCAACCAATGGGTCACTTTAGCACCTTATTCTTTACCATACATGTCACCACATTAGTAGTATAGGAGTAATCTCAAACCTGGACTAATTCTGTTATTTATGGCAATGTCTAGGCCAACTTCTGCAATACGTATCTAATTTTGGTGATCTAAACTCTCCAAAAAGTGTTCAAACTACCATTTTCAAGGTGTTATAACTTTGAATTCCATCACAACTCTAAGTTTGAATCAAAAAATGTTCATACACTACTAAAAATGCAAAATTTTATTGAGTAGTCAAAGATAAAATCCTAAGGTATTCTATATATTAAAATTTCAAATGTGGCTGCAAAATTTTTTGAAGATGTGTTGCCTCTCCTCAAGCACCTCATTCTACATCATCGATCGATGCAAGAAACATACCATTTATGCCGCTCTTTGTGAATTTAAATCTTTGGTGATATTTAAGACAAGGATTTTAATGAAGCTCATAGGAAAATGTAAGTAAGTGTTGTATCTTGTTTTGATAATGAGCAACTGACTTTAAGGAACTAGGTCCTTTGATATTTAGAGGCTACAGTACATCTGGCACATGTCTGCACAATTTTTTCCTCTCACGTAACAAACTATTCATTTGGTGTTTGTACTTTTTGAGAAAACTAGTCCAATAGCATTTCATTCCTAATCATCAGACATCTATAAAAGGAAAAGGATGTTTTTTATCAAGTTGCTTTTGCAGAATTCAGAATTAAAGAGTGAAAATTGATAGAGGCAAAAACTCAATCCAGTTGATCAAGTATAGCTCAGGGTCTTATTTTTTGTATTCACAAAAGAGTGAGTGTTCTTGAGTGAGTATTGAATTGTAATTAAATTACTCAAGTTATAAGAGTAATGCTCTTTTAGTTTAGCTTTAAGAGATATTAATTAGAGTTGCCTAAGTCTAAAACTTGTTAGAGTTAGCCGGTGTTGAGGGTGTTCTTATCATACTATCTAAGATAGGCTTGTAGTAGAGTTGTTACAAGCAGGTGGAACCTAGAGTTAGGTTCATTAAAGTCTGTAATCAGGAGTTTTATTATAGTGATGTTTTGGCTGCTTATCAGGTCAAATCATGGTTTTTCATCCTTTGAGCAATGGGGTGCCATGTTAAATAATTTGTTATTTACATTTCCTACACTTTTTTTGTTCCTGGTTAGTTTACTGTGTTTTTTTCTATGATTGATTTTGAGGAACCTGGTCCGATATAATGTGGTGCAACCCCTAAGGTTTTATCAATCGCTATCAGAGCCAGAACACTCTAAAAGGTTCACACCTAGAGTTATTTTGTTAGAATGGTTGCTCTACCTAACCTGGAAGTAGATCAATCTACCACTAGGCCACCATGATTTAATGGGCAGTACTATAAGTGGTGCAAAAGCAGGATCATTAACTTCATTATGACTGAGGATAGTGAACTTATGGACATAATTATTAGTGGTCCTTGTGTTCCTGTTAGAGGTGTCAAAGAAGAAGAAGTGACAAGAATGGTTGTCAAAAGCAGGAGGGATTTCAGTGATGAAGATAAAAAGAAAGTTGAAAAGAATTACATGGTCAAGAAATTGCTACTTTGTCATATAGGGCCTGTTGAATACAACAGGATTTGTACATCTAAAAATGCTAAAGAAATTTTGGACTGCTTGAAAATTACTCATGAGGGAACTACAAATGTGAATGAGTACAATATTGACAAGCTAACTACCTAGTATGAAACCTTCACCATAAAGGAAGGAGAGACAATACAGAAAATGCATACAAGATTTATATCCATCACAAATGAGCTTCACTACATAAGAGAAGTGATTCCACTGTATAAGAAAGTGAGAAAGATTCTTGGGTTCTGCCAAAATCATAGGAAAGAAAAGTAGATGTTATTATTGAGACGGGGATCCTGAAAACTCTAACAATGGATGATCTTATTGGAAATTTAATGACTCATGAACTCAAGAAGTAGGAAGAAAAAAAGAAGAAGGAAGGAAAAAGAATCTCTAGAACCGAGGGTACTAAAATATGACTTTAATGAAGAAGACACTAATGTGGCTTATTTTGGAAAAAAAATTATGAGATCTTTTAAGAAAAGAGGTCAGTTTCAAAGAAGTTGAAGTTCAAGAAAAAGGGGAGGCAATGTGGAGCTTTGTAACAAATGTGGATATCCTGAGCATATCTTTAAGGATTGTTCAATGCACAAATTGGACTATAATGAAAATCTTAATATGGTGGTGACAAAGGAAAGAATAGGGACCAGGTCCCTGTAAAATTAAACTAAATGGTTGTTGCTAATTAAGTAGTAAGGCATGCTCATACTATGTGTGGATATTTCTCTATTGAATCTGAGAAAGCTGAGAAGTAGGAATACGTTTCCATTCTGGCAGTAGAGGATGAGAAATTGTCCTTTGATTCCATATTTCCTTTTATGGTAAACACTTAAAATGAAGAAGTAAATAAGGTAACACTTTCTGATATTAAGTAAAACATTGAGAATTACTCAGCTAGTAAAATAAAAAAGCTTGCAAGTGTGTTGAATTATTCCATGTGTGAAATGACTAATGAAAAAAATTCTCTAGAATAAAAAATAAAAAGTCAAGAGCTTGAGTTGATAGCTTTAACCATCCAGATATATGAATCCGAGGAATAGGTTGCAAAGTTGAAATATGAAAATCTAAGCTTAGTAAATCAACTAGATAAAGATAATAATGTCTGTGATAAAGAGAAAAATAATGCTCTAGAATAAAAGATAGAATATTAGGAGCTTGAATTTAAATTTTTGACTCAAAAGATATCTGAAAAAGAGAAGAAAGTTACGAAGATCAAATTTGAAAATCTGAGCCTGGTGAGTCAACTAGAGAAAGTAGATGCTTCTGAGATTAAAGGAAAGAAAGAAGCATCGAAGTTTCAGGTTTAGCTAGAAAAAAATTGGAGGATTTAAAAAAGAATCTTATGTCTGCACTCTAGAAGAATGTGGAGTTGGAGAGGGACCTGGTCTATCTAAGGGAAGAACATAAAATATTATTACAATTAACTACATCCTCTGAGATCCTTTTTAAACTTAACTAGTGAAGGCGATAATAATAGGAAAGGTCTTTCTTATCAAGAAGGAACCCAAGTTCGTAGGTATTAAGGGAAGGTTTCTCATGATGCTAAGAACAAGGTCCCCAAGCATCTATGTACTCATTATAGATAAGATGGGAACTTAAAGAAAAATTTACAAAGATAGATTAGAGATAGAATGAATTGTTCCTGGTATATTTATCAAAGAAATACTTATTATAAGGTTTTCAGGCCTAAAAAAATAATGAATAGGAACTCTATACCTAGATTGACAAAAAGGTATTTGATAACACCATTTTCCTCTTACTTGGAGATCAAACTCAAGAGGGTTTCTAAATTTAACTTATAATCTGGGTTCCAGGTATGAATAAGGGGATTGCAGTCAGAAATGGCTCATTGATAAGTGCTCAAAGTTGAACTCTGGAAGGTCTGACTATTATCTCTCTCTTAAGACACTTCAGGTAGAAGTGTCTCATTTTGAATGGTTGATTTCAAAAGGACATGATCCCCTATAAAATAGAGCTGAAATTCTATATGTAAGAAATGCATGGAGCTACTGATTTGTCAGAAAACCTAGTGATCCAAAGTAGAATTAAAGTCATAGAAATTGATGAATTCATTCATGATGATGATGGTGAAAGGCTGAAAGGAGAAGATGAGAATGATGTTAATTCATAATGCCATTCACTTATCCTAGCTCAAGTAGAAGTCCAACAAGAAATGGTCATGTAAGAATTCTCTGGGACATGGTCCAAAGAAGTTCAGCCCAAAAGAAGGAGCTTAAGATAGTGTGAATGAAGCAAAGACTTGAACCTAGCTCTCAGAACTAACGGTTGATCTCATAATAGTTCAAAAATCAAAGTGTGTTGTTGATAATAAGATAAAGCAAGATTTTACTTGATTGAATTGACCTAACATATGAATCAGTGTATCTCATCAAAATTTGTTTATGTTTAGGAGGAAGGTATCCTTGATAGAATAGGTGCATGTTGTCTAAGTCAGTATTATAATCTTGAAGGTATATACCAATGGGAACAACTTGGGATGAGGAAAATATGGCATTCAAAAAAATAAAGATTCACTCAATGAAAGATAGGGACCTATTCCTTTCTCATAGGTTAGTGTCATGAATATGTATTTTTTTGTTTGTTCTAAGCATATAAAGTTGTGTCATCTCTCTCTACATACGATAGAAAAATTATCTTATTAAAAAAAGGATTAGTCATCCCAAAATTAAAAATAATCACTTAAAATTCTATAAAAAATCCTTTCTATGTTTGCTCATTTTTCCATATTAAGGGACACCCATTCCTTCTCTTTCTTTTAAAAAGAGAGGGGGGGGGGAGAAAAGTCTAGTCACAAACACTGTGCCTGTGAAAAGGACATGCAAATAACTACCAATTCCTTTTTTCATGTCTTCTTAAGCAAATTGAATGTAGCATTATTAAAAGTCCTTCCTCTAATACTCTTGGAAAATATCCCTTGTTTATAACTCATCCAAATCCAAAAACCTCCTCACTAAGTTGTTGGTGAAGAATCACCCCTGAGCCATCAAAACTTTTCTGATAAGACATTGATGGATGTGCCTGTGTGGTTGAAAACCTCATTTTTTTTTTCAAATAACCCAAAAAAGAATATATTTTCTCCTAAAAGCAAAATTGTTAGTAAGACACCAAAAAATTATTGAGAAAAGTCTAAAAGTTTTTCTGAAAAGGAGACTTCTTAGGACCAAGTTCCAGGAAAAGGAAAGTAGTTGAAAGAGAATCAGTGGTCACCTATGCTAGGAGGAAAAATAGGGAGATAAGTGAGGTTGTATCTAAATAAGTGAGAAATAGGTTATTTAAGAATCAAAAGGTATTAACTGGAAAGATTTTGGAAAAAAATGTGTTAAGAGAACCTAGAATGTTGGTGTTAGTTGAGATGGTAAAACATTAAGGTTGTGCATCTCATGGAAAGACCTATTCCCTCCCTTTTTTGATGAGATAGTCTGGGAATTCTATTCCACATAGGATTTCTCAGAAGATGGGATGAATATTATTGCACAAGTCCAAGGAAAAAAATAAAATTGAATAAAGAAATTTGGGGAAGAATTCTGGAAGTTCTTATATGTGATGTGAGGATTGTCTCAATGTTGTTGCCCACAATAGAGTTTTTAGCAAATACATCAAAGGTTAAACGGAAATTTGTTAAAGTTAATTGGTCTTTGACTATGTTAACATGGTGATTCTGCTCAGATAATAAAAAGAAACACTACTTCATCTGATGACCTGTATGTCATGGAATGCCTTAGAAATTTTTAATTGAATAGTCTACCTGCATTGATGATGAAACACATAAACAAAGTACTTCTTGGAAAGAATGGAAAATAGGTATACCTTATGGTTACTTGTTAAATAATGTGTTTAATCACTTTGGTATGTTATGTGAGAAAGAAATTCCTAGCAGTGGATTTTAAATACATTGAATGAAGTCACTGATCAAAACTAACTGTGTCTAGACGAACTCAAGCAAGAACTACCAAATGGAATTCAGCAAAGAGGGAGAGAATTTATGGCTTAATATATCTTTTAAGGATGCAGAGATCAGCAAACTGAATTTGACAATTCATCATCTAACTGTTGAAGGACCAAATGTCACTGATGAGCTTAAAACTAAGAATGCTGATCTAAAGAAAAAAGTCACCTACTTAACAGATGAGGTTCTTAACTTGAATGCAAATATAAGACATTTAATAAAGGAATTTTTTCACTATCATTCTACAGATCATAATAACCTTGATCTACTCTATCAAACCATCCTTCTAAGTACCTCCCCTATTTAACCTCTCTTGATTCTAGTGGGTTTTTCTTTAGAACATCTAAGTTGTGAACTGCAATAAGACTTGTCCTCTATATATGAATAAATCCTTCATTGTGTGTTGCATGTATTTCCTCTTATTATTAAAGTTGTTCTTTATGTTAGTGTTACCCCACTGGCCATGAATTAACTCAATTGTGCTTACCATTACTCTTGCGTTTACTATTATTTCTTTTCAATGATTCAAAATGGGGGAACAATGATTTCTTGTGCTAAGGACCTAAGGTGTGTGTGTTTAAGGTGATGATTTTAAGGACCAGCTATGTGTTAAGGACAAGATGCATGTTTTTTTAACCTGATGATATTAGGTACCAGGTACCAAGTGCAGTACCCGTGTGATGATGTGTTTAAGTCTTGAGGCATAGTGACAAGGTGAAGTATACAAATGTACTTAATGATCAATACTGCATGATGACAGTGGGATGAGATTGAAGTTTGATATCAATTGACAACAAGGGACCAGGTCCCTAAGTTGTATGATGATGGAATCATGGTGTTGCAAGATAGGGTGGATATTCATCTTCAGTAGTGGTAATCACACTTATTAAATATGATGAATAGGTATTGATGCTTTAAATTCTATGGCTGGTTTCATCATTAAAACAGGGGGAAATTGTTTTTTTTTTTTTTTATGATGAGGAACTGACTTCACGGGACCAAGTCCCTGGATATTCAAAGGCAAGAGTACAACTAGCATACATCTACATAGTTTTGTCCTCTTGTGTAACAAACTATGCAGGTGGTGTTTTTACTATTTGAGACACCTAGTCCAACAACTTCTTAACCATAATCATCACTCATTTATAAATGGAAAAGGATGCTTCTTTATTAAGTGATTTTTATAGAATTCATAATTAAAGAGTGAAAATTGAGAAAGGCAAAACTTAGTCTAGTTGCTCCAGTATAGCTCAGGTTATTATTTCTTATATGCACAAAAGAGTGAGTGGTCTTGAGTGAGCCCTAAATTATAATTTAGTTACTCATGTTAAAAGAGTAATGATCTTTTACTTTTTCCTTGATAGATCTTATGTATAGGTTCCTAAGACTATAATTATTAGAGTTAACCGGTGCTGAGGGTGTTTTTAGATGAGTTGCTAAGGTAGGGTTGTAGTAAAGTTATTACAAGTAGGAGGATCCTAGAGTTAGGTTCATTGTAGACAGTAATTAGGAGTTTTATTATTGTTAAGTTTTGGGTTCTTGTGATGGCAAGCGGTGGTTTTTCCTCCCTTTAGCAAGAGGGTTTCCATGTTAAAACTTGTATTATTTGCCTTTTCTGCACTATTTTGTGTTCTTGGTTGGTTTACTATATTATTTCCCGTGATTGATTTTGAGGGACTTGGTCCCTTACAGTGTGGTGCAACCCCCAAGGTTTCATTAGTAAGAAACAAGACCATCCTTGTCTCTCTATTTTGAAGATTTAATCTTTTACCAAACTTTACATCATCGATTAGTTTATGCTCGTTGGACAATGGTGAGAACATCAATATCAGTAGTGACACACCTCATTTTTCACTTCTTCGACATCAAGTGAGCAATGAAATCTCTAAAATATAGGGGATTTCATCCTCGTCTAAAAAATTCTCCATTTTCTCAATTGGTTTGATTTTTTTCACATCCACCAACAATAACATTGAAAATTGTTATAGTGAGGTTCCATTTCCAAATTGCATCCTTCTTGACTGTCTTACCCAAAAATGAACTAGAGTCATCACAAAGGATTTGATTGTCTTTTTCTTTCAACTCTAGTATCATTTCATCATTTTTTTTATCTTAGATCATTTTCGGCTCGATTGTTTTATAATAACAAGAAATTCATCAAAATAAATCTCATCCACATGTTCATTTGAAACCACCTCATTATAACTATTCATGATTGATTGGAATTGAGCATTTCATGCCACAATTTTTGCATTCGATTCAGCTCCTAATTCTCTGGTAGCCATTTCCCTTTGAATCAACACTTGGCATTGCTCAGCATGCTTTTTAAGGGATTCATCTATCATTAGCAAAATTCTATCAAGTAGACCCTCATGGACTTCATGTTGTTGGTCTTGATTCAATAGCAAATATTTTCTAACAATTTTTTCATTTTCAGGTATTTCATCATTTTGGGACTCGTGCATTGGTTACAGAAACCCACCAATGGAAAATTTTATGTTTTGGACAACTTTATCATCACCATTTTGGATTAGATCCCACCATTTAAACAAGACTTTTCCATATTTTTCATTCTTCTCCATTGTGCCTTTCAATATACCCTCTATTTTTTACTTGGGGAGTCTGAGATTTTATAATCATAACTTCATTCTTCTTATTTAATAACTTATTTTGAATATTAGGCAATGGGTTTTTAGAGATTATTATTTCAAAAAGGGTCTTCTTTTTTTCACATTCATTTTCAAATGACGCAATGGATTGGTGAATGTTATGCATGTGGGCCTATTTTGGTCACTGTATAAAAGATAGTTTGAAGCATTGCTTCAATATATTTGAGATAATTACATTATTCTTCCTTTTCCACATAATGAAACCTATCAAACTCAAAAGAACATCCAATATTTTCCTTTAGCATAACTCAGGCAGGACACAATAATTTGGACAATCATTATAATGTCCATCTCGATAACCACACACGTAACAGTCATTCTCCGCATTGAATTAGGATAGTGCACACACCGCTCTACTGGGTGAATTTCTTCAATCTTTCTAAAAGTGGGGTCCTCCAAAATATTGACATGATTCATCAACATAAGGTTTTGAACAACCAAACACCTTTTTATTTCATGATGCCATAGTAATAAGTATCATAAAACAAAACTCTAAATAACAAAAGAAATAAAAGAAACCTCACAAATACATATTCTCAAATACGAATCGAACCAAGTAAGAAAAAACTCAATCTAACACAATACAACAAAATATTTCCCGCAACAACGCCAATTTTTAATCAAAACACATTCAAAACATACGTATGTCATTATCTCTAACTAAAAATACTCAAACATCTAATTTAGCCTCACCAAATATTCTATACATAGCAAGAAGAAGAAAGGTTTGAGAATTTACCAATACAAAGCTTCCAATCTTCAAATTCAAGGGTGTTTGGTCGAGAACCTTAGCCTCCAAGATTGTGAAATACACCAAAGATGGTATTGCAATGGCTTGGGATTGAGTTTACTTGATTTGGCATAAAAAATATTGAAATTTTAAATGTTACTATAAGAAGTACTCAATGGCTGCTAAAGCGGTCAAAACAACCGCTTAATCAATACCCTTGAGTTTGATTGGACTACTAAAACGGTTAGAATGGCTGCCTAAGCAGACTTTGTGATGATTTGAATAGATCGAGAAATCAATCTAGACTGGCACTGAAGCACTCATTATCTATTTTTAAACAATTACTTAAACGGTCCTCGGGCTTCTTTAGAGGTACATGAGGACAATTTTTGCCTTGGGTTTTTCCCACTCTTCCTCTTTAGATACTTTTTCTCATTTTCACTTCTTTCAATTAAAACTCCTGTTATTAGCCTCATATTATGAATAAATGGTACCAAATAATATGAAAGAGATAAAATTAAGTGGAAAAATTGCCACTCATTATTGGGAAAGTGGAAAAAATTCTTTTAAAGAAGGCTATGGTTTGGGTGAATATTCTATGTTTGAATATTTTTATTTGATTTAATGTTATTCTAATGCCTTCATTCGAACATGTCACAATTTGAACCCATCGTGAATGGAAACCATATTAATACTTCAGTGGGAGAACCATTTAAACTCAATCACTTAACAAAATTTAAAATAAACTAATCATTTCATTCAATAAGATATCTTCCCATATGTTCTATCAATATCGAATGTAGAATCAAAAAAGACAATAAAAAGCCTATAATCTAAAAGTCATTATACCAAAATCACTACAAATATAAATTAAATGATTCAACTCAAAATCAACTAAAATATCCATGTCCAAAGTAATGGACCCATAACTATGTAGATTACTCACCGCTGCCCAGAAGAGGTAGCTCACCCTTTTGTTGGAATGCAATATGCTCTAAAGCAAAGGTCTGAATGAAGTCCATGGAAACTGCTTTACACTTAACAAAAAGAAGAGCATGTGCAGTATCCATATAGAAGAAATAACGGTGTACTGATATGGACATCGGCGAACCCAAAAGAAGTTATATGACCTAGGAACTAAAACTTAATTTATAAGAACAACCATGAACACCTACCATATTATTGTACTTCAATTATATGACACTTAGCCTTTCAAATAACACCATAGTGTTCAGTCATGTACAAGTCAATATGGATAATAAACTCAAGTCAAAACTTTAACTACTAACATTCAATCTCAATCAACAAACCATGACTTATCAAAAATATACTAAACCATGTCTCCATTACAAATATAAATAAATAATTAAAGAGATAAGCCAATCATTTCAATTTATTCTTGACCACTTAAGGATCCAATTTAACAACAACAATGACCATAATCATAAATATCGATTTTCATAAGGAACAAAATAATCATGTAAACATATAAACCTGGTAACCTCATGTAACTATCACACTCACCAATACCTTGTACACATATGCTAAGGATCTTATGGCACCCATTAGGCGTGACTTGCAGGGGGTGAGCTCTTGTCTATGTACGAAAATCCTATACATCTAGTTCCTGCCAACCTTATATCACCAATCCCATAAAGATGTCTAAATATAGATATATCCCCTAATAATCAACAGATATCAGTACAATCACAATCACAATAAAATAATAATCACACTTATAAAACAAACAAGTATTCAATATAACCTCATTGCATATGATAAACTCTTAGGATATCATTAAATCATTTACTTTCTTTGAACATGAATTGTAATGAGTATACAAAGAAATAGTTAATATGCACACATAAATCAAGTTGGCTTCCAATTACATAAAATCATCACATATCTCAATCCAATATTGTACCACTATGTTGAACTTGAGCCTTCTCTTTTAGTGAAATTTCGACTTGGCTATGGTCTTTAAACTAATAACATGATCACAATTCAGTCGATGACCTAGTAAAAGCATTAGTTACAACCTCAACGCCTAACTTCATGCTTATATTCAAGATTATTCCTCCCATTATTGGGTTTTCTATCATCATTCCATATTATATGTTAAAACTCCATGGATTTAATGGTGAATTCAAATCACACATTTGTAAATTAATTGGATTTACAAATGTGTTAAAGTTACGGAAGTAGTATATAATTGGATTTATTTGATTAATTTATTAGTTATGATAAAATTAGATTTAGATATCCACCAAAATATTATAAATATTGTTTAAATGAATAACGTACAAAAACCACAACAATATAAAGAATTAAAACAAATAATATCTGAAAAACGTAAAGAACTAAAAATAAGGATAGAAAGACTACAGTATAACATAATTGCCGGAGTTAGTAAAAACTCAATAAATGCACCAAAAAAAAGAAATATTAAATTTAAAATCAACAATAGATAGTCTAGAATATATATATCAACATAACCTATATACATTTAAATAAAATGATCAAAGAAAATTTATAATAGATGAAAAAACATATGAAAATCATGAAGGATTAAAAATAAAAATAGTATTCTCTAATTTGGGAAGAAAATATAAGAAAATAGGTGAGCATTTATATTTAATGTTAGAAAAAGAAGAATTAAAATTAGAAGATAAGTTGGCAGCCATGGTAAGAATAGAAAGAGAAAATGAAGAGATAGACAGAAAAAAGGAAATAGATAAAATAAAACAACAAACCACAGAAGAAATACAAAAAATAGAAGAAACTAAAAATAGCAGGATTGTTGAATTAGAAAAAGAACTACAAATACTAAAAGATTTATATGAAAAGAGACAGAAAGAAAAAAAAGAAAAAGATAAAGAACAAAAATTATTAAAAGAGATAAATCAATTTAAAGAAAAATTACAAATAAAAAATAAAGAACCAGAAACCAGTGAATTAGAAATAAATACAATAGATGCTGAAGAAACAAATAATTATGATTCGGAAGATAGTGAAACATATACAAAAATTCTAGAAAACATAGGAAAACTAGAAATTAATGAAAAACAAGAAGTAATTAATAAAGAAAATCTAGAACTAATAAATACAGAAGTAAATACTCTAGATAAAAATATAATACCTAGTACATCAGAAATAAGAAAACCAACCTATAATTACAAAAATAAGTTTAAAAGATATAATCCAATGAATAAATATAATAAATAGACACCAAAACAAATAATTAATTACAACTTTTTCGATTTAGACTGTGTAATAGACACAAATAAAACAATACAACTATGGGTAGGCTACATGTCAAAATAATTATTAGATAATAAAATAGATACAACAAACACACCAGAATATATAGAAAAGACATTAATAGGAATAGTAAAATTATGGTTTTTAAACCTAGCCGAAGCAAGTAAAAAAGTACTAAGATCTGATAATAAAACAGAAGGAACATCAATACCTACTAAAATACTACTAACAAAAATATTAAAAAAATATGAAATAGCTATAAGAGAAGAATTTAGTAGTATAACAACAGAAGAAGAAAAGCAAAATAAAGAGAAAGATACGAATAGGAATTTAATGTTAAAATTAACTATATGTAATTTGTGCTATATATATGAGTATATGTGCGCATTTAAAGAATATTATTATAAAGGAACATATAATGTAGAAGAAAGTAAAGAAATAAGAAAATTATATTTTAGTAAATTACCTGAACCATTTAGTTAAAAAATAATAAAGAATTGGGATGAAACAAAAATAGTAGATACCCTAGGAGCAAGAATAAAATTTTTACAACAATGGTCTAGAAATCTATGTGAAAAATATAGAGAAGAAATAAAAATGGAAAAAACCTTAATAAAAAATTTAGCATGTTGCAAAGATAAAATAACACCTCAATTTGGATGTGAAGAAAGGTATTATAAGAAAAGAAAAAGACATAAGAAATATAAAAAATTAAAATATAAATATATGAAACCAAGAAAAAAATATTATGTAATAAATTATAAACATAAAAGACCATATAGAAAAAAGAAATTTATAAAAGAATGTAGTTGTTATAATTGTGGAAAACTAGGACATTTAGCTAGAGATTGTAAATTACCAAAAAACCCAAAAAATAAACAAATATCAGAAATAAAAATAGAAAATACAGAATATATGCAGATAGATTATATAGATTATGAATAAGAAAGTGAAGATAGCATATATGAAATTTGGGAAAATGAAACAGATAATGAAATAGATAGTGAATAAAATGAATCAAATGACTGAAGAAGATATAAAAATGAACCAAATAACTGAAGAAGATATAAAAATAATAACAAAGGAAGAATATTTAAATGAAGAAGGAACATATCAAAAAATAATATTTGACAGTAATATATTTGACAAAATAAAAGGAAAAGAGTTAGACTTAAGTGTAGGAAAAATATTTAAAATACCAACAATAAAAAATATATTTAGTAGAAAAAAGGAAGAATGCTACGTAGTAAACCAAAAAGAACATGTAATAGATTGTAGATATGCAAAAGGAAGAGCTAGTATACCACTAGTAACAAAAAGAATAATTAATAAAGAAATAAACGATATAAAAAGTAAAGACCTAATAAAATATGTACACCTTGGAGGAACAAAGATATTAATAAAAGGATGTTTTAGAGAAAGAATAGATACATCAATAGAATTATATTTAGCAGATGATAGAATTATAAAACCTATAGAAAAAAGTATAATAACAACCATAAAATGAAATTTAATATACCAAAAATTTAAATTTATAATAAGTGCGAATTATTCAGTAGCAATTACAGATAAAAATATAGATGAATCATTAGTATTATATTGGAAAATATCTAACCCCAAGAAGTAAAATATTTACAGCAAGATGTAAAAATCTATATGTATTAACAACAAAACATAAAATAACAGGATTTTTTTTTTAATATAATACAAATAGAAAGTCGTTCTGAACAATTTGTAAAACAAATTGATAATAATGATTATAGTTACAAAGACATAGATATAGAAGAAGATTTAGAAATAATAAATGATAGAATAAGCACAACAAAAAGAATAGCTCATGAAAAAAATCAGAATCATCAACCTCATAAAAAAGAACAAGTTATGAAACAACTTCAACAGTTAATTTAAATCAATATTATATAACATGAATAATAAATGAAAAAGAATATTTAATACTCTTAAACAGAAGACAAGAAGAAAATTATATAGCAAAATATCTAGTAAAAAGTGAAGAAATGAAATCTAATAGTGATATATGCCCAGATCTACCAAGGAGTCTAATAAACATTAAAGATCGACAGAAAAATAATAATAATAGGAGTCAGAAAAATAAAAATAGAATTTGAAATAAAGGAAGAAATGTAAAAAGCAGACATAATATAGAACAAGTAAAACCATACAATATAGAATATACACAATTATCTATAACATATAATAAAGAAAGATTATTCATAAAAAGAACTTTAACATGATATGAAAATATATGTACTTGTAAAAATAATAGTAAAAGGATATTCTAATAGGTGTTATATATCTATGATAGATACAGGAGCAGAAGCAAACTTATGTAGATACAACTGTTTACCAGAAAGTAAATGGGATAAATTAAAAACACTAATAGTAGTCAAAGGATTTAATAATGAAGGAAACTTAGTTACATATAAAGCTAAAAATTTAAAAATATAGATATGGGATAAAATAATAAATATAGAAGAAATCTATAATTATGAACTAACATCAAAAGATATGCTTTTAGGAATGTCATTTTTAGATAAATTATACCCACATATAATAACTAAAACAGATTGGTGGTTTACAACACCATGTAAACAAAAAGTAAGAGCAAAAAGAGTTATTAATAAAATAAGAAAGAAAACTGATTGGATAGAAGAAAGTGAAAAAATTACAGAAAAGTTAAAAAATATAAAAAATACAGAAGACACAGTAGAACTAGTTGTATTTTCGATAAATAAAAAAGAAATAACTATATTTTCAATAGATAAGGTAGAAATAATATAGAAAAAATTAAGACAATTATATAGTGAAGATCCATTAAGAGGATGGGAAAAACATAAAACTACTATAAAAATTGAATTAATAGATAAAAATAGCATAATAACTCAAAAACCATTACCATATTATTTTAACGATTTAATAGAATTTAAAATGCATATAGATGAATTATTAGAAAAATAGTATATACAAAAAAGTAATAGTAAACACAATAGTCTAGAATTTATAGTAAATAAACATAGTGAACAAAAAAGAGGTAAAAGTAGAATGGTTATTGATTATAGAAATTTAAATGCAAAAACTATGACGTATAATTATCCAATATCAAATAAGATATTAAAAATAAGACAAATATAAGGATATAACTATTTTAGTGAATTTGACTATAAATCAGGATTTTACCACTTAAAGTTAGAAGAAGAATCTAAGGAACTAACCACAAGGATTTTATGAATGGAACGTATTACCATGTGGATATAAAAATGCACCAGGTAGATATCAACATTTTATGGATAGTTATTTTAAACAATTACCTAATTCTATAGTATACATAGATGATATACTACTATATACAAAAACTAAAGAGGAATATTTAAAATTATTAGAACAATTTACAGATATAATAGAAAAATCGGGAATAAGTTTAAGTGAAAAGAAAGACGAAATTATGAAAACCAGATAGAGTTTTTAGGAATACAAATAGATAAAAGTGGAGTAAAAATGCAACAACATATAATACAAAAAATAATAAATTCAAAAGAAGAATTAGATACAAAAAAAGAAATTACAATCATTTTTAGGATTAGTAAACAAAGTAAGAGAATATATACCAAAATTAGAAGAAAACCTAAAGCCTTTACTGAAAAAATTAAAAAAGGATGTAGAATATAATTACAACGAAGAAGATAAAAAACAAGTCCAGAAAATAAAAATACTTTGTAAAGAATTACTAAAATTACAATTCCCAAACAAAAATAAAAAATTTATATATATAGTAGAAGAAGATGCTAGTGAATATAGTTATGGAGGAGTACTTAAATGTAGGTACGAAAATGAAAAATTAGAACATCATTGCAGATACTACTCAGGTATGTTTAATGAAACAAAAATAAAATAGGAAATAAATAGAAAAGAATTATGTTCATTATATAAATGTTTATTAGCATTTGAACCATATATTGTATATAACAAATTTATTGTGAGAAAAGATAGTACCCAGGTTCGGTGGTGGCTAACAAAGAAAATACAAAATTCAGTTACAACAAAAAGGATTCAGAGACTAGAATTGAATATATTAAATTTTACATTTACAATTGAAGTAATTAGTACCAACAAAAATGTTGTTGCAGATTACATATCAAGACAAAGCTACACAGACTGATATAATAGAAGATGATGCTTCAGAAAAGATACTCAAAATCCTAACTATGCTTTCAATGAAAGTGGACAGTATAGGTAATGAAATAGAAAAGCTAAAGACTAATGAAGTTAAACTAAAGTCTGAAGCTACTAATCAGCTAACTCAGCAGTGTGCAGAGCTATGTCGATCGGAAGACATTAAAATTCCAGAGCTAAAAGGAGACGTTGGGACACTCCATAAAACCCATAACGTTTATCAATCTACAATTGCAGGTACAAGCAAAGGAGTTAGTGGACAAAGATACCAGAACATGAACATGAATAAGATATTTGAAAAACCATTTATACCAAAAGCACAAAAAGACCCCTTGTACATACCCCCACAAATTACCACATATCGAGATAGTTTGAACCAAGATAAAAAAGCTTATAACCATATAGCCCGAGGATATATAGAAAATATCTACAAAGTACAAACTTTTCTAAACCTTAACCCCAGAGCTACAAATATCAAAGAACCAAACACAAACTACATAACACAAAAATTGTAAGGTTACAACAAGCTAATTGCACTACCTAAAACCAACCCAAGCTTAATAAAAACTTATTTCGACTATGGATTATTTAATACCGTATATACCCAAGATGGAGAAGAACTAACAACTATAGAAGAATTACATAAAGTATTCACCACCTAGAAAAGAGTAACCAAAGGAAATCTATTTTATATAATTTTTTATACTGCACCAGCAGAGATATTATACGACGAGATCAAACCAGTTATACAAATTGTAAAAATAGGATTAACCAGAGGTATGACTATACCGGAAGATATTGTGCATTAACCAGAGATACCCAAGATCGAGATACCTGATTTTTATGCAAATTAATGACTTATTGGATTAGCCACAATTGTTCAAGAATTAGCAAATAATTACATCAATGGAAACCCAATATGGAGCTATTATTCAAGAGACCATAAAATGATTTATTCAAATTCAAGAGAACTACGACAAACAGATATGGAAGATGTCAGACAATGGATAATGACGTTACTTAACCCAAAAAAATAATCTACTGCAAGAGCAATTAGGAAATGATTTATTTCAGACGGATTATTAACAAGATACTGCAAGATAATTGGACACAAATATCCAGACCATCAATGTTTGATATATAATGGAGGAGATAATATTATCTCAGAAGTCCATCTAGAATAAAAGAAAAAATCAACCAAGAAGATAAGGACGCCAGCTAGAAGATAACAACGGAGAAATAATGGAAAAAATAAAAGACAAGCTATTAAATCATGAAAGCGACATGTAGATAGCTTTCTTTATTCCTTTACGTAAATAATGTATAGGAACTATTGGCTTTTTAGACTTTTTGGCACTTGCCATAATTGCTTTTTTTTGTCTTTGTAAGACTTTTTGTAAAAGATGTAATTATTAAGTAGGAGACGTGTAAAGATATATTAGGACAGGTGTAAAGTAAAATAGTATACACGCTTTCATTCTTAGTTTATAAATAGACGAGCATTTTGCTCAGTTAGAGGCAAGTCTTCATGTGTTGAAGCAAACCTCCTTCTTTGTAAACAAAAAACTTTTGAATAATTAATAAAAAACAGATATATTTCTAAGCAAAAGCTATGGATGAACAAAGCCCAGAATTATCAAACCTACTAGAACAGACATATTTATTTATGATTATGAATAGCTAAATTCATAAATTCCTAACAATCATGATATGATGAAATAGGTTCATGTTAGTTACTTTATAGTAGAATTATTTGAAAAATAGCATGTTAAGAAGTATATTAGCAAAGTGGAAAAGGAGAAAAATACCTAAGAACTATGCCATCCTAAAGGTGCAACCGGTGAGGCAAGAAAGCCGGGATATGGGAGTAGCCAGAGTAGAGGCGCTGTTTAAGGGAAAAGTATCAAGATTACCATACTAATAGTGACTGAAGAATATGTTATTTAAGAATAATCTAGTATATAGTAATCTAAAATGATCATACTTTGTTATGTAAGATTGAAGGGAATATTTTGAAAATGCATCATATGAAAAATGAATACTTATTTATCTGACGAAATGATAGATAAATTTAAAATACTTGTTTTGTATGTACTTAAGGATATAGGAATTGTAGATATAAGAAAAATCATATTGGAAAAAATATTTGATAAATATTTTATGACTAGAATAAATTACATACCTCACCTACCTAACTACTCTTATAAATACTTACATACCAAACCTACACATCAACCATGATAAATTACTAATATTGGAAAATGGATATGAAAAATTACAATTAATAGAAAAACTAATGAAAACAAATTTAGAAGAATATTTGAGAACCAAAGATATAAAATATATAGAATACCTTAATGAAAATGTAGAGGAATTAATAAGATTAAAACAAACAACTAAAGAAAATTATGAAAAAGCATTTAATTAACCCACCTAAATGACAGATAATTTTGAAGTACTAGTTTTATACATACTTAGAGATATAGAAATTATAGAAGTAAAGAAAATAATATGGGAAAAAATATTTAACATTGAAGATGAAGAGTTAGATATAAATAAAATAGAAGACGAGTTAAGAGAAATATACTTAAGTGATGACAATCACTATTACTACCTAGATAATTATTCAGATGGATATTATACAGATTAAGAAATCTTAGAATATATTCAAAGAGTTAGAGAAAAACAAAGTTGGCTATACGAAGAAATTAATTATAGAAACTAGCTTAGAAAAGGAAAAGAACAATTAAAAGAAAGATTAATTTGGATAAATAAAACCATAAAACAACTAGAATTAAAAGATAATTTAGAATATGATTTAGACATAGAATTATTCATAGACGAAAAAAACAAGATAATTAACGAAATAGATAACCTATAATTTAATATCAGATATAGTACAATTAGAATAAATTATTACAAAGAAATTTGCAGTATCACAACTACTTTAGGATAAAATGATAGACTTTGAGTATTTAAAATATTGGAGACAAGATATGGAAGAAATATGATTGACAGAAATACTTATGAAAGAAAATTTTAATTGAATATTTTAGAACAAAAGATATAGAATATTTAGAATACCTCTAAAATAATATACAAGAATTACAAAGGCTAAGAGAAAAAATTAAAGAATATTACAGTAAAGCATTTAATCAAATACCATTTAATTATCCCCCAAAATAAGAACATTAATAAAATTAAAATAAATACACTCAAATAAATAAATACGTTGAAAGTAATAACATAACCACTCAAATACTGAAATGTCTGAAGATAGGTCCTCGAACCATGAGGACTCACCACTGGAGAAATGTAGACAAAGGTACTCGGAAATCACTGAAGAGGATGGGACTAGGCACCTGAACCTACATTAGAAGACAATGTAGCACATAGACGTATATGTGGATAAGCACTTGGGAATGTACTGAGTATATGGGGGTGAATGCATTTACATAAAACAATATCAATGCTCTTAAATCAAATAATATGCACGCAATTAGGAATGACTCACAATGCTTGAATAAGTCAAAATGTAAAGCTCATAAATCATGTAGAATGAAGTATGTAACACAAATCTGGTGAGTCATTATACTTTAGCTTTAAAATCTAAACTCTTCTCTTCTTTTCATTACTCAAGGTTGAAGGAAACTTTAGGCAATACTTTCAACTCATTGATATATCTCATAGAGAGTAAAACGTCTTTAATGCACAATAACTTATAACCCTTTTAAACTCAAACACTTGGAACTCGGGATCATATAACTTTGGTTTAAAAACTGGTGATCAACTCGTATTAGTAGAGAAAACTACTTCCTTCTTTGGAAAATAGTCAAAAGAAATTCATTTATTTTAGAAAATATCTCATCTCAAAGATTTAGGGAAAATATTCTATCTCAATGGAAAATACATTTTTTTTAGGGAGGTTCTCTTAACTGACATAAACCATGCAAGCTACTTGGAGTCCAACGTGTTGTCCTCCTAAGGAAGAAACCTCACACTGAGGAGAGGCGTCATACTCTTACCAAGGGTTATAACCTCAATTTAGTGATCACTTGTCTTGGCCTCGAGCCCAATCATCTCGGACTCAGGCCCAAAATCTCAAACCTACGGTGGCATGTAGTTTTGGTGTAAGAAACCATAGTAACTTACCTAACTCGGTGATAAATACTACTCCTTTTGTTTTATCTCGCTCATCTCATGGAAATCCACTTTGAAAATAACCTTACGATTCAATAAGAACCCAACAATCAAATCTGTAATCTAATGTAGTGAAGTGGATTTCAAGCTCTATGACCATTAGGTTAAAACATTTCTCAATAATCTCAGAATACTCAAATCATGGGTGTTTATAGCACAAGAGTTCATAAAATTGTAAGTCTCAAGTAGGGATTAAAGACCCATAATTCAATCTTAAGTTAAAACTCATCATGATGCATATTAGATAACATATAGATTCATAAATCATATAGAAATCTGGAATTTACAGCAATTTAGCTCAAAATCTCAACATACTCCTATACTTCCATATCTTAAACATTGCAACTATTAACTTCTCAGGGAATAAAATCATAGGGTATAAGCTCAGCTTCAATTTCTCAAGCAAACATGAAAAAATCATGCCATTAGAATCTCAATTCATGTGAAACATCAAAAGCTTGCAACCAATAATAGTGGGTGAAAACCCCCAATACATTTTCATATAAAATCTCATAAATTACAAAAAATTGTAGTTTAAGTAAGACTTTGGGCACAAGGGTGAAAGAATTACCCTTGTTAAACCCCCACATACCTTAGATTATGAAATTTGATGAACAAGCTTGCTCTAAACTCTTCTTATTACTCTTGAGGGAGGGTTCTTCCAACCTTTGAACTTTGGGAACTCAAATCTCAAGTTAATTTGTAGAATCAATGGTGAGTTCTTGGATTTCTTTGAGAAGAGTTTTAGATTTTCTCTTAAGGGAGAATCCTTAGTCGTTGAAAATTTTGGTAGATAATAAGGCTATCAGGTTCGTTTGGAATATATCTGATAGTCAAAAGGGAAAAGACCCCAAAACCCCTTTTTAAAATAACTTAAAAATACTGAACGGGGGTTGCGACGGTCGAAACGATGGTCTGTCGCAAGCCTGACAGTCCGTCGGATCGTCCATCGTACATTGGTCAGAAAAAGAACACACTTTCTCGATATGACAGTCGAAGCGACGGTCCGTTGCAAACTCGACGGTCCGTCGGATCGTCTGATGCACTTGGGCCAGAAAAGGGAGTTACTGCCTTGGTTGCAATGGTTTAGACGATGGTCCATCGGACACTCGATAGTCTGTCAACCTGTTCGTCGCACCTGGGCTATTCCGACAACCCTCGGTAAAATGGCCATGACTTCTTTCCCCGATACCGGATTTAGATGAAATTGGTATTGTTTGAAAGCTAATTCAATTTTCTACATGAAAAGAAGTCAATTTTAATAAAACTCTATATGGTTTAAACACCAATAACTTGGGAAGTAACTTCTCAATCTTTTAGGGCCGGAATTACACTTCACTTGACACGCTCTAAGGCTCAGACTACGAGGGAACTTTGCGGGGTCTTAAAATATCTCCCCCTTGGAAACATTCGTCCTCCAATTTCACTAGTTAGACTAGGAACACAGGAAAAATAAAGTACACATAGTTGAAGCAATTTGCTAAATGTCTCAAAATCTTTTCTAAACTCTTGAATACTTTGGAAATTGCAAGAACTCATGCAAGAATAGATACCTAGCTAAACTTTAGATTAGGAAGACTGAATTAAGGAAGAATAATACCTTTGGATTGATCTAAACTCATGGAAAAGAGGTGCAGGTACTTGGCCCGCATGTATGTTTCTGCCTCCCAAGTAGTGCCCTCAACTGACTGGTTCCTCCACAAAACTTTGACCAAGGGAACCTCTTTGTTCCTCAGTCTACGGATTTGAAAATCTAGAATCTCAATAAGAATCTCATCAAAGAAAAGACTATTCTAAATATCAACACTCTCTGATGGATCTACCACAATGAAATCACCAATATGCTTCTTAAGCATGGAGACATTAAAAATAGGATGAATGGCTTACAACTCCGCAGGAAACTCAACCTCATTGGCTACTTTACAAACACAACTCAAGACTCTATACGGCCCAACATAATGGGGACTAAGCTTTTACTTCTTACCAAACCTCTTCACCCCTTTCATGGGTGAAAACTTCAAGTACACTAAATCACCCACCTCAAACCCAAGATCTCTTCTCCTCACATCGGCATATGACTTTTGACGACTCTAAGCTATCTTCAACCTTTCTCTAATCAACTTAACTTTCTCCATAACTTTAAATACTGCATCACGCCCAATCACGACAGCTTTACCCACTTCAAACCAACCTATGGGTGATCTACACCTCCTACCATACAAGGCCTCAAATGGTGCCATCTCGATGCTAGCATGGTGACTATTGTTATAGGCAAACAATATCAATGGAAAATGCTCATCCCACCTATATTTGAAATCAAGAGCACACGCCCTCAACCTATCTTATAGAGTTTGAATGGTCCTCTCATCTTGACCCTCTGTCTACAAATGAAAAGAAAAACTTAAAAGAACTTGGGTACCAAGACCCTGCTGAAACGCCCTCCAAAATTGAGAAGTAAATTGAGTACCCCTATCTGAATTGGTGGACAAGGAAACTCCGTGTAGCCTGAATAACTCCTGGATGTAGAACCTAGCATAATCATCATCTAAATAAGATGTATGCACAGGCAAAAAATGCACGGACTTAGTCAGCCTGTCTACAACAACCCAAATGGAATCATGATGATGATGTAAAAGAGGTAACCCAGTCACAAAGTCCATATTCACCACCTCTTACTTCCAAGTAGGTATACCAGATTCTTGCATCACACCGCCAGGCTTTTGTTGCTTCACCTTAACCTGTTGGTACGTTGGACATGCTGCTATAATCTCAACTATATCCTTCTTCATACCATTCTATCAATAGATTTCCCGCAAGTCACGGTACATCTTGGTACTGTCGGGATGAATAGAATACTGTGCGCTATTCACTTCAGCCATAATCCTCTACCTCAAATCATCAGCACATGGAACACACAATCTACCCTGCAATCTCAACACACCATCTCCCACTTGAGAGAAAACCTCTACCTTTTGGTCTTTAACTGACTCCTTCAGTCTGATCAAACTAGGATCTCTTTCTTTCTTCTCCTTCACTTCCAAAACTAAAAAGGATTCAGAACTACTCTGCCCCAAAGTATTTCCCTTAGCTGAATAAAGCAACCTAACACCCAATCTAGCCAAACGATGCACATCACGAGCTAACTTTTTCTTACCTTCCTCTACATGAGCAACACTACCCATAGACAATATACTAAGGGCATCTTCGACTACATTTGCCTTGCCCGGGTGATACAACACACTCATATCATAGTCTTTTAACAACTCTAACCACCTTATTTTCCTAAGATTCAACTCCGTTTGAGTAAACACATATTGTAGGCTCTTATGGTCAGTAAACACATCAACATGGACACCATAAAGATAGTTTCTCCAGATTTTCAAAGCAAAGACCACAACAACTAACTCAAGATCATGGGTTGGGTAATTCTTCTCATGCGACTTTAACTGTCTAGAGGCATAGGCTATAACCTTCCCTCTTTGCATAACACACTACCCAAACCAACTTTAGAGGCATCACAATATACCGCAAAAGTATCTGTAGCATCAAGCAAAGTCAATACAGGGGATGAAGTAAGTTGAGTCTTCAACTCCTGAAAACTCTTCTCACAGGAATCTGACCACTGGAACTTAACTTTTTTTTGGGTTAACCAGGTCATGGGAGACGCAATAGAAGATAAACCTCAACAAAATGACAATAATAGACGGATAGACCCAAGAAACTTCTAATGTCAGATGGACAGATAGGTCTAGTCCAATTTCTTACAGCTTCTATCTTTTGTGGATCAACTCTAATACCTTCAGCTAAAATAATATGACCCAGAAAGACTACAGACCTTAGCCAAACTTCATACTTGTTGAATTTGGTGAACAACTGGTTATCTCTAAGAGTTTGTAAGACAGTTCTAAGGTGATTCGCATGGTCATTCTCATTACGGGAGTACACAAGGATATCATTTATTACAACAATGACAAATATATTAAGATGTTGCATAATTACTCGATTCATGAGGTCCATAAAGGATGTTGGGGCATTGGTTAACCCTAAATACATGACTAGAACTCAAAGTGACCATAGCGGGTTCGAAAGGCTGTCTCTGGGATATCACATTTCCTCACTTTAAGTTGATGATAGCCGGATCTAGGGTCTATCTTGGAGAAATAACTTGCACCTTACAACTGATCAAATAGGTCATCAATTCTCAGAAGAGGATACTTATTTTTTACTTTGACCTTGTTAAGATGACGATAGTCAATGCACGTATGCAAGATACTATCTTTCTTTTGCGTGAATAGAATAGGTGCGACCCAAGGAGAAATACTGGGCCTTATGAAACCTTTGTCTAAAAGATCCTTGAGTTGATCTTTAAACTTCTTAAGCTCAGCAGGTGCCATACGGTATGACGGGATACAAATAGGGCGAGTGTGGGGAAGAAGGTCAATCCCGAATTCTATCTCTCTATCGGGAGGTTGTAACAGCCCAAGCTCACTGGCGCATGTGAAATTGTCTGCTTTGGAGCCTCGGACCCTCACGGTTTTTAAAACGCGTCACATACGTGGAAGGTATCCATGCACCTATAAGGCACACTTCGTTCCCCTTCACTACCGATGTGGGATTTGCCTAAGTGAATGCAGGCGTTACGTATCGCCGTCCCTACACTCACCCCCCGTAGGGACTCAGCGTCCTCGCTGAGGTTTGCCCCACCACCGGCACCGGCGCTGGCTCTGATACCATCTGTAACAGCCCAAGCTCACCGGCGCATGTGAAATTGTCCGCTTTGGAGCCTCGGCCCCTCACGGTTTTAAAACACGTCACATACGTGGAAGGTATCCATGCACCTATAAGGCACACTTCATTCCCCTTCACTACCGATGTGGGATTTGCCTAAGTGAATGCAGGCATTACGTATCGCCGTCCCTACACTTATATTGTGGTATGAAAATTGGAAACGATCTAGGGGTATCGATGCACCTTCAGCTACTTGGAAAGAGTTCAAAGAGGCATTTCTTGATCATTACCTTCCATATGAGATTCGAGAAGCCTGTGCAGATCAGTTCCTAAATCTTTGCCAAGGAAATATGAGTGTGAGGGAGTACAGCCTTCGGTTTAACTCTTTGGCTAGGTATGCTCCTAATGTTATGGCTACAATGGATGATAGAGTTCATCGATATGTGGATAGATTGGATCCATATCTGGTTAGAGATTGTACCATTGCTGCTTTGAACAAGGACATGGACATAGCAAGGATACAAGCATTCGCACAAAAAATAGAGGATCAGAGGCAAAGAAGAAGAACACAAGAGTTAGAAAGGAGGTATTCCAAGAGGTCTAGATCTACGGGGCAGTTTATGGCATCCCAAGGAGAGTTTAGGCCTCGGTTTTCTAATAGACCACCTAGGACATTATCTTCTTATTCTGCAGCTAGTGCTCCATCACAATTTCAAGGGTCTAAAGGTAACCAGTTTGGTCAAAGAAATGAGAGTCAGAGTTCGCGAACAACAGGGTATCAAGAGCAAGGGATTATGAGCCAATTAAGGCCTCCTCGACAGCCATGTAGACAATGTGGAAAGCTTCATTTAGGTGCATGTCGGTTCGGAACAAATGCTTGCTTTTGGTGTGGTATGTCAGGACATATGATGAGAGAATGCCCTCAAAGGGGCATAGGTAGTGTGGCACGACCTACTGGATCAGTCGTTGCATCTTCATCATCGGTGCCTTATTCAGGTAGGGGTGTACAACCTATGGATCGTGGTAGAGGTGCTAAAGGAACAGCTAGCTCTAGTGGAGTTCAGAATCTTACATACGCTTTAGCAGATCGACAAAATTCAGAGGCTTCTCCAGATGTGGTTACAAGTACATTGTCCATCTTTTCACATGATGTTTATGCATTAGTTGATCCAGGTTCTACAATATCATATGTCACTCCACTGGTTGCTGAAAAGTTCAAAAGAACACCAGAACTGCTAGTTAAGCCATTTGAAGTATCTATGCCAATTGGTGAATCTGTTATAGCTAAGAGAGTGTATCAAAATTGTATAATAACTATTTGTGGTCGTGATACAATGGCTGACCTAGTTGAGTTAGAAATGGTAGATTTTGATGCTATAATGGGTATGGATTGGTTGGTTTCTTGTTATGCCACATTAGATTGCCGAACTAAGAGGGTGTGTTTCCATTTCCCAAGGGAGGCAGTCCTAGAATGGAGAGGTAATATTGGTGCGCCAAGATGCAAATTTATTTCTTATTTTAAGGCGAAAAAGATGATTTCCAAGGGTTATATATGTCACCTGGTTAGAGTGAAGGATACAAATGCGGAGACACCAACTCTTCCAACTATTCCAGTGGTAAGTGAATTTCCCGATGTATTTCCTGAAGATCTTCCGGGTTTGCCTCCAGAACGAGAAGTGGAGTTTGGTATTGATGTGATCCCAGGTACTCAACCAATCTCAATTCCTCCGTATAGAATGGCCCCGGCAGAATTACGGGAGTTGAAAGAGCAATTGAAAGACTTGCTAGAAAAAGCATTCATAAGGCCTAGTGTCTCCCCTTGGGGCGCACCAGTGTTATTTGTGCGTAAGAAGGATGGCTCGTTAAGAATGTGTATTGACTATATACAACTGAACAAGGTGACTATTAAGAACAAATATCCCCTTCCGAGAATTGATGACTTATTTGATCAGTTGCAAGGCGCCAAGTGGTTTTCAAAGATTGATTTAAGATCTGGTTACCACCAAATGAGGGTCAAAGAGAATGACATACCCAAGACAGCTTTTCAAACACGATACAGTCATTACGAGTTCCTAGTCATGTCCTTTGGGCTAACTAATGCACCTGCAGCTTTTATGGATTTGATGAATAGGGTGTTCAAGCCATACTTGGATGTGTTTGTGATAGTTTTTATAGATGATATTATGGTTTATTTGAGATCAAATGAGGACCATGCCAATCACTTACGACAGGTGTTGCAGATTCTTCGTGATCGTAAGCTATTTGCAAAGTTCTCTAAATGTGAGTTTTGGTTAAAATCTATAGCATTCTTAGGTCATATTGTATCTGATGAAGGAATAAAGGTTGATACTCAAAAGATAGAAGCCGTGAAGAACTGGCCAAGACCTATAACGCCTACAGAGGTTCGTAGTTTCCTTGGGTTGGCAGGTTATTATAGAAGGTTTGTGGAAGGATTTTCTTCAATTTCTGCACCTTTAACAAAGCTAACACACAAAGCATCCAAGTTTCAATGGAATAATGCAACATAGCTTCAATGCCTTGCTTTTCGGTGCTTCATTCTTCCTTTTCTTGACCATAAGTCCTATCAAACTCATAAGAAGAACTAGAATTTGAGTTAGCGCAATAGGGGGAGGGGGCATTTGGGCAATCACTCCAATGTCCATCTTGACCACCACATAAAGAACAATCATACTCTCGGTAGGATGGAGGTGGTACACTTATCTCTCTCCGGGGAGCATATCTACAATCTTGCCAAAAGTGAGGTCCATCATAATATGGACATGGATCATCGAGATAAGATTTCCAACCACCAAGCTCATGTTCATTCCATAATGCCATAGTAATAAGTAAACTAAAATAAAAATCTACCTAACACAATAACTAAAAGAAAACTAAAAACAAATATTTACAAGTTAGAATTCAAGTAAGTAGGCTAAAATTCCAAACCAACTCAACACGCCAAATTTTTCCCCGGCAACAGAGCCATTTTTGATAACGTTCAAATTATACTTTTGAATGGGTGTAAGCGATCGTTGTCAATATAATAACCCAACTTTGGAGTCGGGGTAGAATCCATGAGGAATAATGTGAGTGACGATTAAACTAATTTAAAACTATAGATACAAGTTAAATTTGAACAAATGATATAAAAAGATAAAATAGGGGGTTTTAAATGATTGAACAAAAGTTATTAACACTTTGATTCGCCTTAGAACTAAAACTGTAACATTTTAAATCAATGATATGGATAAACTAGAGTTGTGATCACTATGATTAGTAATCCTCCATTGAATAATAGTGTCAGTACTGGATTCTCATAACTTGTGGAAAACACCAAATTATCAGTTTTGTCAGTCCATCTAAGTGTTTCTCAACCTAACTAGAAGTTGAACTCCCTAATTCTCTCGAACTTAGGAAAACTTTCTATTCATACTAATTTTATTTTGAATTTATTAATCTTTTTACAACATTGATCATTAGATGGGAACATAACCTTCCCAAAACCTTATTGATAATTCACTACCTTTAGCTTATTTCTAAGTTTGAGAAAATAAACATAAGGCAAGATCTATTGTTTGCAACCAACAAAAAATAATTAATACAAAAGAATTATCAAGATGTTCCCACAATCACTAAAACCCTAATCAACTATTAAGACAATACAGGAGTAATCATAGATCCCACAACCCTAGTTGTGTGTTTTAGTTCCACATAAAAGAGAAAGCGATAACAATAACTGAATTCATAATTCAAAGTGACTAAACTTACAAAAGATGTAGTCAAAAATTGATTCTCTTTCCAAATTCAAGAAGAATATCCCACAACTAAATCAAAGAATTGAAAATTGAAATCAAAGTTTTGAGACCAAAGAGAAGTAAAGTAGTCTTTCAAAATAAGTTCAAGATGTTCCGCCCCTTAATGAAACCCTAAAAGCTGCTATTTATATCCGTAACATAAGAAAAATTCAAAATTAAAAATTTAGATTTTTCTCATTAGCTGATGACATGTCTGATGGCTTATCAGAGACCTGATAGCTTATAAGACCATGTCGCCAGACATGGTTTTCATTTATTGCCTTCTGCTTATGTGTGACGACATGAATGATGGCTTATCAGAGTTCTGATAGCTTATTAGAACATGTCGTCAGGCATGCTTCAAATTTTTTCCTTCTACTTCTGAGTGACAGCATTCTTGATGGCTTATTAGACACTTAACGGCTTATCAAGTGAAGTCGTCACACTTCCTTACACTGTCTATAGCTGACGATGACTCTGATAACTTATCACAAATTTGATGACTTATCGGACAAGTCATCAGCTACACTTTCAGGACCACTTGTTCCAAATTCACCTCTTTTGCTCTTATTGTCTTTGGTTTTCTTTTATCTTGATTTTTTACAATTATTTCTAGTTAAAATCCTCAAATGTGTTAGCATTAGCTCACATATCAAGCACCTCCCTAATAATAAAACCTATTTATCTTACCTTGTCTACCTCCAAACTCTATCTTACTCATCTTTTCATCCACCACTTATTGCATATTAACTGATATGAGTCTAAGGGGTATCTTAGATTTTAAGGAAATGATTGGAGCAAATACATAGAACTTTATCATGGGGCTTCTCATCCAAGAGAAAAAGCTTTGAAGTGTGAAGAGTCCATCAAGTACTCTAGATTCCCTACAAGGCTACACTCCAAGGTCGCCCCTTTTGTTTATCTCATTAAGGGCCTTTTGATAATTTATTATGTAATCAGTTTAGCCAAGACTATAGGTAGTTTCTACTAGGTTATTTATCTTAAACATTAATTATATTTGGAGATAAATCTATTAGAGAGTTTTTATACAAGCGTGCATTCACTTGTGATATGAGTGGATTCACTTGTGGCAGAACGTGGATCTGTTTAGTGTTGGTTACCCATTTTGAAACAAGTGTTTCTTTGGGATTCCGGTTCTTTTGATGTCTTCGTAAGAGTGTGGTGTTGTTATTGTGAGTATTTAGGGGTTTTAGAGTTTGATAGACACTTTAGTGCCTATTTCTTATAATAATCTATGTCTCACTATCTTTCTTTATGTTATTGTTGTTGTTATATTGTATTCTTGGTTTAGTTTTGTTGATTTCATCGTGTTTCTTGTGTTTTTTTGGCTAGTTTTGTATCATTTTGTATCAAGATAAAGTCTTGATTTTGTTCCAATAAAATTATTCTCGGGATTGTTCCCTAGAAAATTCGAAAAGCTCACAAAAATAGATTGTTCTTGTGTTGTGTCTTGGCCAAAATTATACATGTTCTTGTTGTTGTGTCTTGGCCAAAAGTTTAAACTTAGATCTAGGAGTCTTTGGGTGTTTTGATTGTTTCTTGTGTTATGTTCTTGACTAACACTATTTCAGTCTAGAACTAAATCTTACGCTTACAAAAAAAGTGTTGTTGTTTGTTGTTGAGGATTGGTGGCTTGAAAAACATGTTGTTGATATTTATTATTGAAGATTTGTGCTTGAACATGTGTTTTTGATGTTTGGGGTTCTAGCATGAACTTTATAACTCCAACATTCAAAGGTTGTGTTCTTGGTGTTCTTCACCATTATCGTTTCTTGTTGGAAAGAAAGTGGTTTGATTGATCTAAAATCAAAGAAGAAAGAATGTGTGGTCTTATTATTCTTGACACATATTCCAAGACTATTACAAAATAAGAAAGGGGTCCAAGAGACTTTCAAAAAGTCTTATTACTAAAAGAGAGAAAGGGATCTTCCCAAGACCTACAAAAGAGGAAAGGAGGACAAAGGCTTCAAAAGGTGTTTTGCCAAAAAGGTGAAAGAAAAGTCAAGACTTTTTGAACATTGAAAAGCCTCCAAGTCTTACTATTTCCCTCCCAAAACTGAAAATACAATCTTCTAACTTGAAAATTGAAGAATTTTTTTTAAAATAATTTCAACCAACCAAAGGATGCCACGCCACTAAATCTGTACAACTCGCGTCATAGGACAAAAAATTTTGGATTCTTCATTTTGTTTCTTTGTTTCTTTGGTTGCATTCCTTGATTCTAATAATAATTAGAAACTAATAATCATCTACTAGGGTCTGAATTAGTTGTTTGAGTCATTTCTTTCGTGTTACCTTCCTTTGTGTGCTTTTATCTTTTGTAATTCGTTGTAGTTTCTTGATTCAAGTCTGTACGTATTTTATTTGAGTGATTTCAAAACAAGAATCTATTCCAACCTTAAGCCAAAATTGTAACCAAGTAACTTCATTTGAGTATAAACGAGATACCAATACTTACAACTCCAATTGAATGACATTTCAAAGGTGGAGCTTGAGAGTTTCTGAGGCTGATTTTTTTCTAACATTAACTTGTTGTTGTTTGAGTTTTTTTTAGCAATTCTTGTTAGGTACAATGGCATCGGGTGAAGGCATCCCAACAACTTCGGGAGAGGTAAACATGGATATTTTGTTCACGGCCATAATGGGTTTTAGTGGCCAAATGGAGAGAATGGAAGGGGAAATCGAGAAAATTCAAGGGATGGAAGGTTCTTTCTCAAGGAGAATGGATACCTTGAATGTTCGTCTAGACTCAACCCAATCGTCTCCTAAAAACTACCATGCCTGATCTAGTGGACATGCTCCCCATACCTCCCGTACTATAACTCTTGATACACTTCACCAAATGTTCAATTCGCCTAGGAAAGTACATGAAACCATAAACCAAAACCCTACTTATCCAAATAACAAAAATCAAATACACCAAGAATCTCCATAATACAAATAAATGCCGAGAGCCCTACTTAACCTAAACCAATAAATCCAAATTGATGATATGGACATTTAGGGTAATTATGGAGATGAGGAGTTAGATGAAGTGTCTCTGTTTGTGGAATTTTTGAGAAATAGAAGAGGAGATCTTGAAGGAGGTGATTCAAGTCTAAACCTATAAACCAAAGATCAGCAACTAAATAGAAGGGAGATGAAGTAGAAGACACAGATTCAAAGAAAAACAAAAGGAAATTGGATTAAAAGTAAAGATGGATAGTGAGACATATACCTACACCAATAAATAGCACCAAGGTGTGTATAAAACAACAAGACAAACAACACCAATGGAGAATAACACCACACTCTTAGGTGGACACAATGGTATCAACTCCTAAAGCACCCACCTTTCTCACCAAAATGTCAACTCAAATGAATCAACACTCAAGATAACCCTAGTTTCAATGTCTTTTCCAAGACCTACACTACAATAGCTTTTCCAAGACCTAAAACAAAGAAAGAAAATACAATTTAAGTATCACTCAAGTAATTCATCAAAACTAATGAAAAGTAAAGGACTAATTTTCCATTTATACTTATTACAAACAAAGACTAAAATACCCTTAATGAAGGGTTCTCCTTTGAAGTGTAAAAGAGAGACATCAAATGACAATATTTTCCTTAATGAAAGACCTTGAATTAGAAACCTATGGAGTGTTGTTTTGGAGTGTAAGAAGTCCATTATTCCCTTAGGAGAAGAGGCACCCATTGAGTGTAAGAACTCTCTTCCTCTTTTCACGTGGACAAGGCTTTGAAAAGGATCCAAAAGGTCTTCAATCTCTTACAAATACAAAGATTTAACCTTTGACAAGTCCTTGTAATCCTTGTGATCTTTACACTTGTATCATCCTATCCATCTATAAAGAAATTTTTCCTCAAATTCACACTTTGCAAAACCAAAGAGAGAGGAAAGCAAGAACACAAACCACATGGTAGGAGGGTTAGGGTTAGTGTAACAATTGATATAAGCACGACACGAGGGGTACACTTTTGATATACAACCAGAAATCCTTTATTTTGACAATGAAACATTTAGTATGAGGATTCCAAAGGATAGGTATAAGACAGACATCAAGGGGGAATGAGCACAAACAGAGACAATTCCTTTCCTACCCCACAACTGTACCGTGATCAAATGGATGAAGAATCCAAGTGTATAATCTGAGACTAATCATCCCTTTTACTGGAGGATCCAACTCACAATCATCGAAGATATTACACATAACTATGCCATACACAAGGTCACTATGAACAAGGCTGATATCATGGTTTTCAACACACAAGATCAAAGGAACACTCTAAGAGGGTACACATTTGAAATACAATCAACAATCTTTTGTTATAATCATTAAACACTTATTACAAACCTCACAAATGACATCTCTAATATAGAAATTTAGTAAAGAGGAATGCAACCCAAGACTATCGCTTTCCCACTCCTATAGTTTACAGGATCAAATGGAAGTAATAGATAAGGATCTAAGAAGAGGTTACCCATTACTTTTACTAGTATATAACACTCACAATCACCCAAATTATTTTATTTTTAGGGAAGACTAATATTCAAGAATAATGATCTATGGCATAGATGACTTCCCTTAACAAGATACATTCCATCCTTCACATCTTCACTAGTTATTGACAACTCACAAACTAACATAGACTCACCTTGGTTTTCACAAGGTTCAAATAGTGTGTTAATACTCTTGTCACTTGGTAATGGAACCTTATTGAAGTTATAAGTGATAGCACTAGATGGACACAAATCATTCTTACAAAAAGAATTGATTTTGTCATATAAAGATAAACTAGTGCTTGCGTACTTACAATAAGAGTTTGGTCCTTATGCAACCTAACAACACCAAGAGTATCACAAAATAAATATTAATACACTTATACACTAATAAAATCCTAAACAATGCCAATTTGGCCACTTCGAGTCACATCACAACAATTCAAGTTTTTAGGAGTGTAGAAGATAGCTTTGTTACCTTGTAGATCATGGGAAGTTTGTTCTTCACATGGTTTTGAACCATGGAATCCCTCATTTTCCACATCACAATGGAATATGTCATGATTTTCCCTTACATTCATTTCTTCATCAATTTTCCCAAAATTGGAACTTTCGGCCAAGGGTTCCATTAACTCATCAACCATGGGTGCGTGTGGAACTCCTTTTGGATTATTTTTTGAGAATATATGATCTTGAACCTGAACATAAGAAGAATCAATGCTAGGAAAATTGATAGCACTTGAGCTAGTGAGTAACAAGGGTTCTTTGTTTAAAGGACCTACAATCAAGCATTTCTTTCCCTTTCCAACATTACTATCCCCAACTTCCCTTTCCCTTTCCCTTTTTTCTTCACATTATTCTCGTACCTAACCATCAAATTTCTATCCATCTTGAGGATAGACCCCATTCTCCTTAGATTCTAACTCTTCCTCTCATTCTACTTGGATGGGGTGATTTTGGTTTAGTGGATCTTGGGGAGGAGGTAATAGATTTGGTTAATAATGGGTTTGGATTTGTGGCATGGGATTTTGTGGAGTGTAGGGTCTTTAGTCAAGTGGATTTGGGACTTGGTTGTTTGAATTTTTTGGAGGTTTTGGTGGACATAACATATCAACACTTTCTTTCATTCTAATTATGTCACCCTTCATTGATCCCAAATCACCCTTCATTGAACCCAAATCACCCTTCATTGAACCCAAATCAACTTCATTGATTCCATATTGGATTGTATCATCTTCATTTCATGTTCAAGGAAGTCAAGTTGAGCCAAAATTTCATTAACAACACTCTTTCCCAAAGTTTGGGAGGTAGTATCCTCGGATTCCATTGCTCAAATACCTAAAATCAGCAAAGAACAAAATCCTACAAAACAAACAAATAGGTTAGTTCAAAAGCCTCACCAACTCTCTCTCACTCTCGGATACATACCTCACTCGGCAAGTGAGTGAGGGATGATTCTACTTTGGCCTGGAATAAATTTTCTTTTGATATGACTTAAAGAAAATTGCTTACGAACTTGAACCAACAAGTAACAACGAAATACAAAAGATAAAATCACAAAAAGAAATGTAGACACAAAAAAAAGAACTCTAGACTAATTATCAACCTAGTAGGTAGTTACTAGTTTGCAAATTAGTTGTAGAATATTTGCTAAAGAAACAAGAAACAACAAATAGAAACTTTGAAATCTAGTTAAGAACTCAATTTGGTTGTTATATTAGTGATGATGTGGCATAATTTGGTTGGGCGTCACTTTTTCAAAAATTTCAATTCACCAAATTTCTAGTTTCGGCCAAATAACACTTTAGTTGAATAGAATTTCGATTTTGAGGGGGAAATATGCATGTTTGGAGCCTTTTTGAGCTTCAAATGGAATTTGAAATGGATTGGTCCCCTCAAGTGTACTTTCAATTGTACTTTCTTGTCCCCTCTTCATTTTTGGAAGTCTTAGAATATGCTAGGGAATATTCTTGTACAAACACTTAGTACACTCTCTTTCTTCCCCCTTTTTTGATAAAACAAGCTACTTGAATATTCTTGTTCAACAAGATTTGAAGATGCTGGATGAACAAGATGGATATTCAAGAGTTGATCAAGGTTTGACCACTAGGCAAATGAACCCTAAATTCTATTTTTCTTTTAGATGTAGGTTCCCTTTGCCAAGCCAAGCACAAAAAAAAATGAATCAGCCACAACGTCCAAATAACATAAAACCACATGTTACAACCTTCACATAAGCTTCAAAAATGCCACAACAATGGTGGATCTAGCTAAGAAACAACCAAATCTAGTTCCAAACTTAGATCTAGACTCTTTATGTTCTAGGGAACAAGGATCTAGCACTAGAAACCAACAAAACAACACAAAATTTAGTAGATCTAGGATTCTAAATTTGGATCTATCACAAGACACAAGATACTACTTTTTTTATTCTTCTTGACTATAGACTTCTTTTTGTAGAAATTTTCTTATATCCAAGACTAATAGTCGTTGGAACAAATCTAATACATAGTGTTGATACCAATGGATAGTTAGTGAGACATACACCTACACTAACAAATAGAACTAAGGTGTGTATCAAACACCAAAACATGCAGTACCAATGGAGGATAACACCACACTTTTATGTGGACACAAAGGGATCAACTCCTTAAGAACCCACCTTTCTTACAAAAATGTCAACTCAAGTGAATCCACACTCAAGATAACCCTAGTTACATTGTGTTTTCCAAGACCTACACTACGATAGGTTTTCCAAGCTACACTAAGGAAAGAAAATACAATTTGAGTATCAGTCAATCAATTCATCAAAACTAATGAAAAGTAAATGCCTAATTTTCTACTTATACTTATTAGAAATAAAGACTAAAATACCCTAGATGAAGGGTTCTCCTTTGGAGGGTAAAAGAGAGCCATCAAAAAACAATATTGCCCTTAATGAAATCCCTTGAATTAGGAACCTATGAAGTGTTTTTTTGGAGTGTAAGAAGTCCATAATGCCTTTTGGAGAAGAGGCACTCCTTGAGTGTAAGAACCCTCTTCCCCTCTTCACGTGGACAAGGCTTTGAAAATACTCCAAAAGGTATTCAATCACTTGGAAATCTGACACTTGAACCTTTGACAAGTTCTTGTAATCCTTGTACTCTTTACGCTTGTATCAGGAGGGCATAGGGGCCAAAAGAGAAGGTTTTGTCCAATTTCTCTTAGTAGAGGCAACTTGGGAGAATGTCCTCATGTTCAAAATGGTTATCAAGTGGACCAAGTAAGAAATTTAGGTAGAGACACGGGTCTCAAATAAATCAAGATAACTCTTCCTACCTTCAAAAAAACCAGTAATCTATCTATCTACCTTGAATGGGAACTACAATGCAATAAAATTTTCAAACTCAATGAGTTAAGTCCCTATAAGAAAGCCGCATATGCCATTGCTCAACTTGAATGATATGCATCCACTGTGTTGAAAAAAAATTAAAAGCAGCAAGAAATGGAAATCTTGACCTTCTGAATGGGGATGAATTTAAAGAACTAATGAGAGAGAGAGATATGTCACGACAATGTTCAAGCAAGAGAAACTAACAAGACACTACAATTTGAGGAAAAAAGCTAGAAGTGTGAAATAATACTATGAGGAGTTTAAAAACTTGATTCTTTGTCTTGATATTGTTGAACCTCCAAACCATTTCATAGATCCGTTCAAAGGTGGTTTAGATTGTGAAGTTGTTTCTCAACTATTTTTCCATATCTTTTACTGAATAGAGGATCTTGTTGTAGCAGCCATTGAGGTTTAAAGGAATAATCATGCTAAGAAGAACTTCAGATAGAAAAATAAAAAGTACTCCTAAAAGTCCTTAGAGAAGAAGCCCATTGATAGAGCAAACCAAAGGTATCCACCACGGCTTGAAGGTAATCCCTCTTCTACTCCCAATCCTAAAGGTATTATTTGCTTTAAATTTGAAGGTTGGGGTCATAAGGCTAGTGAATGCCCTAATAAAAGGAACATTGTGTTGGTTGAGGGTGATCCTTACTTTGTCGGGGGTAAGGTGACCCTATATAATAGTAGTGAGAAAATTTCTCATGAGGATGATCACAATGATGGTGAAGCCAAATTTGTAGAGGAAGAGTGAAATATCTTTTTACCTTATGGGTTGATGATGAATGTTGCTAATAAATATGTTTGTCCCAAAGAAGGAGAAGTCTTGAAATTTAATCTCATGATGAGGAAGGACCCGAATGGTGAAGGTGAGACATTTTTGGTTCAAGAAGAAGAACTTGGTGAAAAAACCAAGCACTTGTTATTCACCACATTTGGCACTAGCATTGTTCAAACTTCCTAGTTGAGGTCTAGGGAGATGAATTCCCATGGTGCAAGTTTAGAAGAAAAGAGAGAAGCTAAAGTCTTTGCTCTAATGGTATGTACCTATTTACTCCTATTTCAAACTTTTCTTGGAATCCTGATGACATTTACCATATAGTAGACAATGCTATGAAGATATTTTATTTAACGTTCTACTTAGATGGTATTAATGTCTTTTGGAATGGCTTGAATGTGCATGGAATGCATGGCCTTACTATTTCGGTTTGCAAGTCTATTTGTTGTTGCAAGAACAGTCTATGGAATATACTTGATAAACATCTCTTCTCTCTTGTTTTTTGTCACACTTATGTGGATAGACAAGTTGTTACTTCCTTAGAAGGGTGTTCAGGTTAGGGTGATTGGAATGGTAATGGTATAATTGATTTTGCTAACCCTAACCCTCAAACATTAAGGAAAGTTTGTTTTCTTGTGTCTCCTATTGTTTTGCAAGGTTTAGATTTGAGGTCGAATCCTTTTCAAGAAGGGGAGGATAATAAGAGTCTAAGGGGCATCTTATCTTATGGGGACATGATTGGATTCCAATACATAAAGACTCGATCTTGGGGGTTGCCTAACAAAAAGAACAAGCTTTGAAGTGAGAATAAGGCATTAAAACACTCCAAATCTACCCTAAGGATACACTCCAAGACCTCCCCTTTTGATGGTTTCATTAAGGGACTTTTGGTCATTTTCTAGGTAATAAGTTTAGCCAAGACTATAAGTAGCTTCTATTAGGTAATTTATCTTTGAATTTGATTATATTTTGAGAGACATCTCTTAGAGAGTGTTTATAGAAGTGTAGATTCATTTGTGACATGTGTGGATTCACTTATGGCCGAATGTGGATTCGTTTGGTGTTGGTTACCCATTTAGAAATGAGGGTTTCTTGGGGATTCCAGTTCCCTTGAGGTCTTCATAAGAGTATAGTGTTGTTATTGTGAGTATTTAGGGGTTTTAGAGTTTGATACACACTTTAGTTCATATTTCTTATGATAATATGTGTCTCACTATCCATCTTTATGTTATTGTTGTTGTTATCCTATGTTCTTCATTTAGTGTTGTTGTTTTCATCTTATTTCATTTGTTTTGTTTGCTGGTTTTTTATCATGAACAGTCAACCTAGAGATGTCCATATCTTTAATCAGCAAAGTAGTATTGCTCTCCAAATCAAATCCTAATTCAACTTCGAAGCGAACTTCCTCATTCTTGTCCGTATGTCATCCACCAAATCAGGATCATACCTTTACAGCTAATGGAATTTCAAGGCATATTCTTTGACAGTCATTCTCCCCTGCTTAAGATTCACACACTTCTCCATCTTTTCTTACCTCAGCTCTTGAGGAAAGAAATGATCAAGTAAATCACTAGAAAAAGTATCGTATAAGGATGACTCCTCTAGCCCTATCCCACTTTTCGTACCTTTGGTCCACAAAATCCTTGAACTGATAAACTACAAAGTTCACAACTTCCATTTTAGTAACCTGCATTACCCTTAGTATCTTTTCCATTTCATCAAATAAAGCATGAGGATCCTCTTCCACCTTCACACCATAAAAAATAGGAGGATTCAATTTTATAAACTCAGCAACCCTTGTTGCATCAACAGATAACAAACCAAAAATATCCTTCTCAACAGGAGAAGCAACCAAAGAAGAAATAGAATGAATAGACCTATGAAATTCTTCATTAGTCACCTCACCCTAAGAAGTACAAGTAGCAATCAGAGGAACTACAAAATTGTCAGGAATAGGACACATGGAGCGAAGATGAACCCCAGATGTAGGATGTACCGGATCAACACTGTCCTCAAATGGGACCAAAGAATTTCCTTATATTTCTGATTGTCGAGTTATGGATTTAAAATTGCACAACCAATGATTAGAGAAGAATTCCATATTTAAACTCCCAGTTTGAAAGAGAATACCAAGAAAGTTAAGCATTTCTAAATGCCTAGTTGCCTCTACCTTATAAGCCTGGCATGCTACACACCCCTGAAAGAGACTCTACTAGACAAGGCTTTATGGACTCCTAATTGAACATAAACCTGGGCTCATATACCAACTTGACACGACACACCGCAGGCCCTGGTTGTAATAGGCAACCCATGTTCGACAGGGACCGGATACCACCCCCGTTATCTAACCCACCCTTCAGTCGCCATCCCTGAGTTGGCTGATTTCCAAATGTATAACAAGATAGAGTTATTGTTAATATCAATACTATAGGATAAGATCACAACACTGACCAACCCAATCAAGTCCAACCATCCCAAACCAACCGTCCAACCATATCAAACCAAACAATTACCAAACAAAGGCCATAAACCATGCCATAACCAAATAAGTTCCAAAACATAATATGATTTAATCCCAAAATGAAACATGATAGAACATTGAGAAATTATGTTCGATGATGGTAGCCTCAATACCAATACTAATGTTAAGGATAACACCCACACCTATCAAACCCATTTCAGTACCACAAAGCCTCTAACCAAAAGAGTTAGAATATCTAGTTTGGACATGCCCCCAACCATAGAAAAAATCAATATAAAAAAATAAATCAAAATGTCATAAAAGTATCCATAACATGAAATGCATCCTTCCAGGAAGATGAAAGTTCACCAGTTCAATCCTAATGTTTTCCTCGAGTTAATCACGATGTTGGAGGAGTAGAATGGTCTGTTCCTTCATAGAATGGGTAAACATCCGCCAGTAGATGCATTTGCGGGTGAATGTTAGCATGATCTCAGGGTAAGGATAAAATAATGCCATTTATAAAGTCAAGTAAAACCATCCATATGCACACAACCATATATATAAAAATATAACAACGCTGGGAAAGGGAACTATGTTTATCATGCCATTAAAACCTTTACCTGGCTGTTGTAGCTTTGTCATCCTAAACCACCCACGGGGAATATGGATTCAGCTCCCCAAGTTGAATAGGCCCCAGTGCGTGTTAGCGATCGGAGAAGATACCCTAGGATGAATAGAACAACCCCCGAAATAAAGTGTGACACTATGCATACGGTCCCAAAGATTAAACCTCATATCGGCAAATATGAGTTTCCAATTTTGGTCCCCCCATAACCTACACCTTCCACGGAATTGCAATACATCCTACCATTACTGCCCAATTAAAACCATTTTCCAAATAACCAAACCATTAACCATTTAATTAACCAAGTCTATTTATGTTTGTATAATCATACCAACCCTTACTTTCAAGTACTATCCATAGCAAACCATATGTAGGTTTAAGGGTACTTTCTAGTGCCATTAATTTACAATATTAAATCACTTGGAAAATTTCCATATATCCCACAAGCATAACTAATTAAACAAAACCTTGACCACGAAGTCCTTTCCAATGCATTTAAACCATTCCAAAACCATTTAACCATTAAGAGTTCCATTACAAATTTTAAAACAAGAAAGTGTTCCATTAAAATGATTTAATGCAATGAAAATATTCTTATAGGCAATTCGTAAAACACCATGGGGCATAATATAACCAAATTTAATTCCAATTACCAATAAACCATTCTTATGCAATCCAATTATAAAAAAACAACCATTGATGCACATAATGCATAATTAAAACAATGGAAAACCATAACCAACCATTTAATATCAAAACCCCACAATTCATATTTGATAACCAAAATTATACGATCCATGAAGTCATGAAAAACATTCATAAAAACCATGCTTCTAGTTAGAATTAAAAATGAGGGAAGAGAACATGACTTAAATTAAGATGATGATGGAAAGAAACCACCAAGACAAGCCCCAAAATAATCCTCTAGTTGAATCCCTAGCTTTCTTATCCAAAATCTCTAGAGAGAATTATAAAGTGTTTAAGAAGAGTTTCTAAGTGTTAATAAATAGAATATTAGGGTAAATAACCTTCCAAGTGCCATATAAGTCATGGGACCTTATTAGGATAAGTGGGAAAATGTCTAGAATGGCCTCACTTAAATTCCCCAAAATCCCATCATAGGAATACGACTGACCCTTACGAGTCGTATCATCCCTATACACGTAGCCACAACTCATACCCTAAGACTCAACCCCCGTACCCAACAGTGTCCAGTATGTGACTAATCCTAACTAAGTTATATGCAAATATACAATCTTTGACCATCACACGTATCCCTCACAGAATCAAATCCTTAAAGGATTGAATACTGTCCGCCATACGAGTCTTGGGTATGACTCGTACCCTAGATTACGGATCATGGTGAGCCACTTTACTAAGATCCAACCTATATTACCAAAGTGAAGAAACAAAATGATCTATATAAAACCATATGACTCGTATACCTAAGTTGTACGTATTCTAGTGACAAAAATCCATCCACCAACCAACACTAGTGAGCATACGAATGGACCTTATCATTCGTACCCCAACATAGGGATATTACACTTTAGTTATATTGTATCCATAGACAAGAATTCCAGGAAATTTTCTAAGGTACAGAAACTATGGTGATTTAGAAAACTCCACATCAAATAAAATAAAGGCAAAAAGAAGGAATTAAAGCACACATATCATAGGGGTACGAAGTCATAAACTTTATGTGCTTTAAGTAGTATGAATATGAGCGAGTCCAAACATGAATTGAGCATCTATATCACCAACTTAGGAATAAATGCACTAGCTCTAACTGAAGGTGTCATATTTCAACGAGATGAGTCTGGATGAGTTGAAAGGCTAGTAATCCTATGTTTGGATTATTCGAATGACCAATGACAAATTTTTCTACCATCGTATCAAACCTCTTAAGCCCTAACCTAAAAAACACGATTTTCCACAATGGCTAAGTAACTAATGTCAGGGATGCTCCCTACTATTTCAACCATCTTTCCTATAATCATAACATACCTCAAGTGATCTAGGTTGGCAAAAAACATATGTTTTGACTTAGAATATAGTTTTTATTAAACCATATAGTAAATAATTTCCTATAATAAAAAAAACATAACAAAGTTAAAACCTTTGACAATCCCTAGAATTCACAAAAGTAAATCAAACACAACTTATATAGGCATCAACATTGTCCGATATAAGCAAAAAATCAAAACATCAAAAGCTACCAATAACACACAAATATTCCTACTCAAATTACTTTACAGACCATAAAATTCACAAATAATTTGCAATCTTACCTATAAGGGTAAAATATAACCAAAATCTTACAGTCATAATCACATCTTATATTATACAAAAAAGTTACAACCTATAAATTTTATCATACTTAATAGGAAAATCAAAATTTCTCGCTCCGTAGATATATACCAATTTAAAAAATCTACATTCTAATTGTAAAGACTTCAAGAAACCTATTGGAATTGACTTAATTCCAATTATAATTATAGATATACAAATTAAAATATAGAGATACTAATTAAATTGAAACTATACAAACAACTATACCAATCACAAAAGAGGAAAGAAAAAAATATAATAATTTGCTATAATGCCCTATAACTTCCCAAGATTAGATGTGGACATCAACACACTAATCCACATGACTCTACTTGACATATGCTCTTCTACTAGAAGACCAATAACCCAGGATCTGATACCTACTTGTCACAATCCAAATTATTGGATCATGAGGAAACCTAATCAAATCCACCTATATAGGAGAACCATTTACTACCTAATTAGAAAACATACAAAAGTCATCAAGTAAAACAATAAGCCTTTCATTTATTATAATAGTTTTAAAAAACATTAAATACAAAATAAATAATCTCTCTAAGGACCTAGTTTAAATAGGTACAAGAGCTACTACGAGAAGACATAGAATTGATACATAGATCCCACGATACGAATGATATAAGTAGAAGTTATTAGAGATTACTATGTATGTTACTTGAGAAACATCAATTGATCCTGCAACTTAACTATACCCAAAAAGGGAATATGTAATACAGCAGGTTTTAGACTCTGAAAAATACTTAAATTTTACCCTCATTACCCAGGTAATGACTCAGGTGATAAGTTATACCCACTCATCATGAGTCGTAGGGCCCCTTTACATAGTCAAACTAGCAAGGTAGTCTAGAGTTTCTACAGTGGTCATACTTTGACCCACGAGGCATCAGGTGAGGTCATGAGTCATAGGGTGGGACTCGTGACATAAATAATGTTAAGGACTAGGGTTATTCTTAGGCTACGAGTCTAGGGGGATGACTCACAACCAGTCACTAAGAGTCATTACTAGACCTGTAGGGACTGGGCTTTATATTTTCTTCCCATTTTCATTAAGGGCATTATGTCATTTTCTTTTATCCTATTCTTTTCCACAAATTAAAAAACCCTAATGGTCCCTGTTTTATAAATTAACATAACATAAAAACTACTTTTCCTATGTAAAGCCCTAATTAAGAACATGGTAGGGTTTCTAAGGATTAAGTATGTAAGGTTTAAATTTTGATTTCTTCTCCATAATTATTGGTATTCTCAAGCATGTATCTCATCTATAACTTTGTTTTATCTAAAAGTATGTGCTTAATCATGGTTTATGTGAATTCAATTGCAGGGGTTCGAATAATGGGTTGAGGGCTTTGAATAATTATTGCCTGGTTGGTTTTCCTATGGTTTTTGAATTATTATTTGTGTTTTATCTCATATTCTTTAAATTAAAATTATGCATGGGTAGGAAGGATAGGAAAGGGTCGTGGCATTCCCCCAAAATTATGGTTTTTAGTTTTGAATTGGTGTTACCTCAACCTACTTATATAATTGGTTTGGAATATGGATAATTACATGGTTTTGCTTACTTTTCTAGACTATTACATTGCATTAATGGCTAAACAAATAAATATTGTTTTGGAAGGCCTAGGTAGATATGGTATGGCTTTAAATGGTTTCAAAAGGCCTTGTTATCCATGATTTGGTTTCAAACTGGAACTAGGGAGTCAAATTCTTTAAATGGTTTTGATATGGAATAATGGATTTACCTGTCAAAAATAATTACTTTAGTATAACGATACCAATGATAATGTATAATTAAAAGACTCCTTGGTTAGTGGATGGAAATGTGTAAATGGTTTTAATTTGGACTTAATGAGGGTTGTGTAGCTCGCCATGAAAGGTGGAGGTACAAGAGAGACCGATCATGGAAACCACATTTATCGGTGTGGGGGTCCGTGTACATAGTTCACATATTATTTATATAAATTTAAATAGTTAGATCATTAGTGGCTTTGGCCCTTCCTTGGAGTTTCATTGATTGTGCAGCTAACATACGTTGGGACCCTTTCAACAGGAGGATCTTAACCCATATAGACCATGGGTGGCCATAAGATGACTAGAGCTACAAAGTCCAGGTTAATGGTTTTAAATCTCATACTAAAACTTTTCCCTATCTCAAGATTTTATATATGTATATGAATGTGCGTATATGGCTTTTAGACTGATTTGTACCTGGAATTATATTATCCCTTCTTTGAGTTATATGCTAGCACTCACCTTGCTAACTACACTAAAACACTACATTATTTCATAATATAGGGTCTGAAGACACCTCTTTTACCTGTGTACAGTGTTAGGTGGTTTACAATGTTTGTTAAGTTGCGTTAAAGTAGTGAGACTCCATCTTTTGGAAGTCCAGACATTTCATTGCTTGTTTACGAGTACCAAAATCTTTTTAGTTTCTTTTCATGTTTTGGATTCCCTTTTATTCAATGGTTAGGGCATGTCCTGGCCTAGCTTTATATTAGGTTTAGAGGATTTTGTGGACAAAATATGGTTTGTTATTATTATTTATTCTTAGTCCCTTGTGGTTATATTATTTACGTTGCTTATATATATGGTTAGATTTCTCTGTTATTAATATTGAGTTTTGGTATATTAGTCTAAGGGGCTGGTCTTTGATCCTCAGTAGTCTTAACATAGCTATCACAACTAGGCCTAGGGTTAGGTAATGACACGCTTGGCATCAAAGCATAGGTTGAAGATCGTTGAGTGTCCAGAAAGTTGTGTCAATTAGAGTCCCTTTTATCGGTGTCTAAGGCGCCACACTTATAAAGGGAAGGCACACTTATAAAGGGAAGGCTACAAGTCATTTAGGAATGTTTCCATTCCTCGTGTCTATTTTGGGATATAGACTTTATGTTAGCCGCCGAGGTCTATGTTTTATTAATGACAAACTAACAAGTGGATCTTTGTATGATATTGAAGACTACTGATAAAGAAATCCAACTCTGGGAATTGAAAGTTATCCAATCATAAAAAGAAGGATCACGACACTAAAATAGCATGGCAAGAAAAATAGTATGGCAAGAAAATCAATCAAATATCTCAAAAATGGAAGGAGAATCGCTATTAAAGAATTACAATCACTATCCTAGAATCATTGAAAACTAGATAAATTAGGATATCAATTAGGACAAAATTAGCAAAAGGAACTAAGGACATAATCGTCCCATGCAAATCAATCTATAAAAGACTAAAAGAAAAATATTTCACGGACATGTCTGATATGGACGTGATCCAAAGCGGCATATGGACATATTAAACGGATACATTCCTCAATGAAGGAATCAATATAAATCCTTGATTGAGAAAAAATCTCTTGGTTTCCTTATGAAGAGTAGCAGCCGAAGAAAATAAAAGATGAAGACGGAACACAGACACGGGTTACACAACTTCAAGGAGAAAATTCAAAGTGTCTTATTCTTAGTCTCACAAGGCTTTTAAACTTTTAGTTTACAGTTGTTATATAAAGAGTAGGATCGAGTAAACAATATAACATAAACTAAAGATGTGTCACAATATTTGAAGAGAAAAATAATTCTTCAGAACCTATTTTCTATTATTGTACTCGAGCCCAACATTCAATGATCTAAGGAAACTTTGAAACATAAGGGGACTGGAAGTAGGAACTACGTTGGTGTTCTAAACTAGGATAAAAATTTGTGTTATTACATTATGTTCTATTGTTTAAGTGCTTAACTATTCTAAATCTAATATGTTTTTGAAGTGCAATGATGTATAGGCGAGCCGACTGTGAAGTATTAGTAGTCGACTCACAGAAAAAATTCAACTCACCCCCCTATTGAATTTCAATTGGTATTAGAGTAGGTCTCACCAACTTCATTGCTTAATTGTTAGTGAGGAAAGATCAGATGTCCAATTATCAAATTCCCGAGTGCTCTTCTGCAGGATGGTCACTGCTCCACAAGAACATCATACTTTAATGGGCAACATTATTTTTATTGGAAAAATAGGTTTTAAATTTTTGTCCAATCAAATGATTTCCAAGCCTGCGTTGTCATCATGAAGGGTCCAAAGCCTATTTCGGGACTTAAAGAGAAGTCATAGGAGAAACACAAGGAATCTAGCAGTATTGACATAGAAGACCTTGAAAGCATCAAGGTCACTAAAGAACAACAAGGGGTAATCCAAACTGTCGCACGTGCTATAAGTTTACTTATGTGCGCAGTTAGCGAAGAAGAATAAGACAAGATATCAACTTATGAGACCGTAAAAGAAATATGGGACAAATTGGAGGTAACCTATAAAGGAACCACTAAGGTCAAGAAGTCAAAGATTACTACTCTGGTCAATGAATATGTGTTGTTCTAAATGGAAAAAAATGAGAACATTAAAAACATGTTGGCCAGATATAGTAAAATCTTGTTTGAACTAAAATCACTAGGGGTGAGTATGCACACCGCATGTAAGTCTAGAAGATGGCCCAAAGTCTCCCTATGATTTGGGAAACCTAGGCTGGAATTTTGGAAGATGAAATCTTCATAACATGAAGTATGATGAACTGTGAGGTAGCCTTATTCCATATGAAAAATATTTTTTAACAAGTACCACAAGGAGGAGTAAAAGAAACTAGTATCCTTCCATGCTCCTCCTACCGAAGAAGTGGACATTCTTGAAGATTCCAATAGTGAAGGAATGTCTCTCATAAATTTTGGAGTAAGGCAAATCATGAGAGAAAAACATTAAAGATCCCAAGGAATTAAAAATGATGATTCCACCAAAAATGATGAACGTTGTTATTATTATAGAAAGCCTGGCCACTTCAAACAGAATTGTCCAAAATTAAAAAGAAGAACATTTAGGAAGAATAAAAATTTCAAAGCCTGGACTGATAAGGATACAATTGAAAAAGAAATAGAGGCTGCCAATATATGTTTCATGGCAACAGGTGGACCTAGCGAGGTAAGACAACACGATTGTCGTAACTGTAATACTCTTGTATCCAACTTGGATATAATATCCGATGATGTTCAAAAAGTCATAAATGAATATAATAAACAAGCTCAAGATAAGAAAAGTTATGATGCTCGATTTAAAAAAAAACATGAAGAAGAAGGTAGAAACTAGGAAATAGAAATAGAAGCATGTCCAATTTAAATTGACCTGCTTCATAAAGAGCTTGAAGATGTAAAAATAAACTAAATAGTTTTAGGACATCAACAATCTATAGTCTCATGAGATCAAATTATTTCAAAAACTATTCTAGTTCCTTATCAAGGACGTTTAAATCAGCTAAAACATCTTTCTCCTCTCGAGGACCTATTTATTTTATCTGTGGACATAGAAGACTCAAATCCTATAGTTGTAGGACTAAAAGTGTCTGGATATGGAATCCCAAAGATAACATATCTAACACTCAAGTACCCAAGATCAGTTGGGTACCTAAGTAGAATTAAGCTTTTTATTTTACAGGAACATGTCTGTAAAATCTATAAATAAGAAGGATGGATAGAAGATGTTCTAGGATTATAGACAAAGAGAAAGGGATCTCTTATATTTTAAAAAGTGTAGATGAAAAAGTAGTCATATTCAGTGGCAACTTCAGAGGCAATTTCCCTAGAGTCGACTCTTGCATTTGAAACAATGTATAAAAATGAAGACAGGTTCCCTCCAAAAGGGCACTAACCTCAATAAAATCTCTGATAAGGTCATATTTATTATGGATTATCTTTATCAGTTGTACCCTTAAATGTTTTAAGCTTCCTCATATGGTTTTATTCATGAAGAAATTTCCAACCTAAACCATGCTTTTTGAAATTGAGTATCTTTTAAAAAGGGGGGGGTCAATTTTTATAAAAGTCTAAGTCTTTAAATAATTCTTTTTATCTTTTGATATTATTATTGATAATTTTAACATTTTGTTTATAAATGCTTTACTAATGAAAGTTGTCGTCACAAGAGTAATACACAAAATCATGACTTATCAAATAACAATCTTTAGTTGACTCGCCAACAACTGGAGTAGTATGCACAACCTTTTGGTAGTTGCTACACTAAAATTCTATGAATATGTGTCAACTATGTTATTCTATTTTTTTTAATATGTGATAATTCTGTGTTGTTAGCCTATCTGTGCATCCAGGGTAAATCATATTGACATTAAGCATCATTCTATTTGTGATCTTGTAGAAAGTTGAATTTTTTTCCATCTTTCATTGCTAGAAGAACGATCTTGACTTTCCAGAAAAAGATTTAGCATTAATGATTTATGAGTCATATTCTTGGACACGAATTGTTTTACTTAATTCAATTTTATTGTTACAAAACTATTTCTAGAATATAGATCTTGACTTCTCAGAAAAAGATTTTGCATTAATGTTTTATGAGTCATATTTTTGGACACAAATCCTTTTAATTAGTCCAATTTTTACCCCTTTACCAAAAAAGTTTTCTCTTAAAAGGAAGTCATCATTAATTCACCATTTTCCACGCCACCTTTGTCGGCCTTTTCTTTACCCCGTCTAGTTTTCTTTCTCCTCCATCAGTTGCCTTTTACTTCACGCCCCTTCACTTCTCCAATATTATCCTTTCTAAATAGTCGCCTCCCTAGGCTCTCTTAACCATTTTTCCTTCTCCCTTTCTTTTCTTTTAAATCTCCCCTTCTCTCACTCTATCATGACAAAAACCAACTCCATGGCTAATATTTCTAGAATCTCCTCTGATTGTCCAATTCTTCTCCCATTAATACTCTTATGAATCCTCATCTCATTACATTCACCTCAATAGATGACGACCCTCTTAAATCCCTATTTTCTTCCCGAAGAAACCTCGTCCAAATCCCTTCAATTTCATTTCTCCCAAAGAGATGCACCAATTTTGTACAAACCCTCAGAGATAGAAATTCCACTCTATTAAAAATTAATCCATCTTTCTTGTTTGCATCGTCAACCTTAGTCAACTAAAAGATTTCTCTTGCAATATTAGTCAATTTTTACAGTTTCAAATTGGTCCTTGCTTTTTCACCTCTATGTCCTTCAAGTGTATGAAGACCCTGTTCATATGTTTTAAGCAAATCTACGACTCTCCCCATACTTTGGTGAATTCAATACTCTTTTTCTAGGCACAAGAATCATCTTGAACAACTTTTTGTTTGAAAAGTTTTTTAATACTAAGTTTTCTGGTGTAATCCCTTTCAGGAAAAATAACTAGCCCGAGGACTTTGAAGTGGGAGTTGCTGAAGCCAAGAAATTTTTGTCTGACCCTGACTATATATCAACCAACTTGGTTCCCTTGTCTTTATGCTTCAAATTACATAGCATGTCCCATATTATTTCTACCACTCTAATTCTGCAAAAAGGCCCGAAGTAACATCACCTGTCATGATGTATTTGTGTTGTATTGATTGGTCAAAAAGATCAAAATAATTGGGAAACTTGGATACGCAGGTACATGCTTGAGAGTACAGCGGAAGTCAATGCATCTGTCAGTTTTCCATATGTACTACTTATCACTTGGATCCTCCTGTTCTACTCCATCGACCTCTCTGCTTATACCTCTATAGAAGTTGATGCAACATACAATTCATGAACCTTTAGCTACATGGGATATGTCCTAGTAGAAGTTGAATGGTGCAGGAAGGATTTTTCTTGTGGTAAGGCTTAACCTCCAAAGGTAAGTAAATATGTCTCTAACCCCTTTGTCTCTTTGATAAAGGAACTAGAGGAACTTAAGAAGCCATTCAAAGACATTAAAGAACATATCATGCAACTCCAGGAGTCTAGTACCAATATCCTGGACCTTGGAAAAGTACAAGATCTGACATAAGCGTGGTCCCGCTGGGACTCAAATGGATCAACCAATAAGGAGTCAAGTTATTCTCTTGATTTCTCTTATGCATATACTCCTTGAAATCTTAAGTCTTTTTATCGAATGATGATCTCGTTATCTCTGCTCAATACTCCTACTCTCCACTGTCAGGAATGTAAAAAATCTTATGGCATATTTTTTCAAAACATGCATAACACCCTAACACTTCTTGGTGAAACGTTGAACTGTGAACTTTTTTATTCAAAATTGGGGTCCTATCCCTTATGTTGATGGGTTGTAAGACAATCTTTATTACTATCTGACACTTTTTTTGCTCTGCCTAGTTAATAGACTAGGACTGTCCATGATTATCTACTAATTTTTATATGCTGCTCTATCCATATGCTTTGCTTTGCTGCTATTCTTTTTTATTATACCAAAAGGGGATGAAAGACATGAACATCAAGAAAATTAGGAAGCACAAGTCAACTATCGAACAACAAAGGTCGATTAATATCCAAGATACTAGGCACAACAGAAATGCTCATAAGTCAGGGGGAGAAATTTGACTTTTGATGCACGAAGGCTAACTAATACCCAATAAATCTGGGACACTAAAGATGCCTACAAGTTAGGGGGAAAGCAGAAAGACTGGGAAGTCAACTGATGTTTACTCGTGTTTGTAAATATCAAAAGGGGGAGATTTTTAGCCTCCGAAGTCTATGTTTTAATAAGGACAAACTAATAAGTGGATCTTTGTGGGATATTAAAGACTAATGATATAGGAAGCCGACTCTAGGTATGGAAAGATATCCAATAATAAAAAGAAGGATCACGACACTCAAACTGGATGGCAATAAAATTAATCAAATATGAAAGAAATAGAATAAGAATCACTATTCCAGAATCACCATCACTATCCTTAAATCATGACAAACTAGATAAATTAGGATATCAATCAGGAAAAAATAATCAAAAGAAAATATGGCCACAATCATCACATGGACAACAATATATAGAAGACTAAAAGGAAAATATATCATGGACATATCTTATATAGATGTGATCCAAATCTACATATGGACATATCTGATATGGACATATCAAATGGTTACATTCCTCAATTAAGGAAAAAATCCAAATCCTTGATTGAGAAGAAATCCCTTTGGTTTCCTTATGAAGAGTAGTTGCCAAAGACTATAATTGATGAAGACTGAAGATAGACACGGGTTATGGAACTTCAAGGAGAAAATTCAAAGTGTCTCATTCTTAGTCTCACAAGGCTTTGTAAGTTTTAGTTTACAATTGTTATATAACGAGTAAGATGTAGTCAATTTTGAAACATTAACTAAATCTACATCACAAGATCTGAAGAGCAAAATAAATCTTACATGTTTTCTATAATTGTACTCGAGCCCAATATTCAATGGTCTAACAAAGCATTTAAACCCAAGGAAACTGGAAGTAGGTACCACATTAGTATTATGAACCAGGATAAACTTCTTTTTTATCACTTTATGTTTTGTTATTTTTGTGTTTAGTTGTTTAAAATCTAATTTGTTTTTGAAGTGCACTGATCTGCAAATGAATCGACTATGAGAATTCAGTAGTCGACTTATGGAAAAGTTTCAATTCACCCTTCCCCCTCTTATATTTCACTTTAGGTATGGAATTTCTCTATCTCCTAGATTGATCATGCCTCCTTGTAGAACTTATAGTTGTTGAAACTATTCAAGAAACTTTATTCCACCTAGGAAAATATGTAGTGTACTTGTATTATTTATGAAGTATAGATCTGGTCGAGGTCCCTGATCCTGAATTATGCTGCTATATCTAGGGTTCCACTAGTCATCACTAGCCATTCTCCGACTAGTGACACCCATGCTCAGTCACCTTAGCGAGATATATCTAATGTAAAGATCAGTTTGTCTATTCATCTACTTACTCAATTAGTGGCCTCTCATTCTCGCCAGTCCGGTCGTGTTGGTTCTGCGGTGGTTCTATATTAGGTTACTCGGATTGGTTATTTTATGAAGTTAAATACCCCATCTTTTATATGCCTAAGGGTTAAGGAGGATCCTCATGATTTTGTTGATGAGAGGGTTAAAATTTTTAGGATGATGTATGCTACTGATATAAAGGGTATGGATTTTGCTGCTTATCAGTTGAAAAATATTGCTTATTAGTGGTGTGAGGAGTGGGAGCCGTTAAGGGGTAATGATGTAGAGCGATCAATATGGGATGAGGTTTTGGGTACTTTTCTTAATTGTTTCTTTGCTCAGTAGTTAAGGGAGGATAAGGCCCAAGAGTTTGTGAACTTGAGGAAAGGTAGATAAGGGTGAAGTAATATGCCCCGACGTTCCATAAGTTATCTCGTTATGCTCTAGACTTAGTGTCTAGCATGATGTCTTGGATGAGGAAGTTTGCTTTTGTTTTATCTAGTGACTTGGAATTCGAATGTAAGTCTATAATGTTGAACAATGATATATTTATCTCTAGGCTTGTAGTCTATATTCAACCAGTAGAGAATGAAAAGAAGAAGTGGGTGGAAATATGGGAGAGGAAAAATAAGAAGTACAGATATTCAGAGCAGGGTAGGAATCCGCTAAATAGTGGGAAAGATTGTAAGAAGTGGATTGACAAGAAGAATTAGAGAAATTCTTGTTCATATTCGGCGGCTAGTTCTCCATATTCTAAGCCATCTGGTGATCACCAATTTCAGTCTAATAGAGGTCCTAAGGCACAAGGTGTCTAGTCTCGGGCTAGTGAATCTCTGTCAGCCCCACCTTATACTTGTTTTAGATTTTGTGGTCAGCTTCATGGGGTTATTATGAAGAGGGGAGAAACCAGTGCTTTATTTCTGTTCATCTTTGTCATATGTAGCGAGACTATCCTATGGCTAAGGTACCCATAGTCTAATAATGTTTTGATCACCACTTTTTCAGCTCCTGCACCAAAGGGTTCCACTTTTGGTATCGGTACTAGCTGAAATCATCTCTAAGCTCTAGCAACCTATCAAGAATCTTAGGCATCTCTTCATGCTGTCACTGGTACATGACAATTCTTCTTTCGGGATGTGTATTGTTTACTTGATCCAGAGTCTACCTAACCCCTAATGTCACTGTACACTTTGGTTTTGGTCCCTAAAGTATTTTTGACCCCTTCCTATGTAAACTTTAGTGGGTTATTCATTAATTTCTAGAAGGATCTATAATGGTTGTGTTGTGTGTATCTTTCATAGTCAGACATTGGTAGATTTGGTAGAACTTCATATGGTAGATTTAGATCCATACTTGGGGATTGATTGGTTTCATTTGTGCTATGCTTCTTTGGGTTGTAGGATCCAAAACTTTAGCTTCCAATTCCATAATGAACTGGTAATAGAATGTAAAAGGAGTTCCTTAGAGCATAAAGAGAGGTTCATCTCTTATCTTAGAGACCAAAAAATTGATCTCTTAAGCATGTTTGTATCACCTGGTTTGGGTTAAGAATTCTAGTTTCAAGGGCCTCTCTTGGAAATCTATCCCTGTTGTTAATGAGTTTCCTGAAGTCATTCTTGAGGATCTTCTTAGAATTCCTCCCAATAGGTAAATAGACTTTGGGATGGATTATCTATAGAATACCCATCTTATCTCTATTCCTCTTTGATAATGGGTTTATTCAACCTAATATTTCACTATAGGTTACTTCTATTCATTTCATGTGAAGGAAGGATGGGTCTCTTTGGATGTGTATAGATTATCATCTGTTGAATAAGGTTACATTAATGAATAAGAACTCCCTTCCTAGGATAGATGATTTTTTTCACTAGCTTCAGGGTGTTTTATGCTTCTCTAATATTGATATCTATTTGGTCTATCAGCAGTTGAAAATTAGGGATGATGATATTCCCAAGACTATTTTTCGAACATAGTATGGCCATTGTGCTTGTTGGGTTATATCATTTGGACTGACTAATGCTCTAGATGTTTTTATGGATGTTATTAACCGGGTGCTTAGAAAGTTTCTACATCTATTTTTGATTTTCTTCATTGATGATATTTTGGTATATTCTAAGAGTGAGAGTATCATGACAGTCACCTTCGAATTTTATTGCAGACTTTTAAGGATTAGTATTGTATGCTAAATTTTCTAAGTGTGAGTTTTGGCTTAATGCTATGACTTTTCTTAGGCACGTTGTTTCTAGTAAAGAGATCAAGATAGATCCATAGAGGGTTGAGGCGGTTAGGAAGTGGCCTAGAACCGCAACTCCAATCAACATTCAGACCTTCTTGGGCTTTGTTAGATACTATAGATGGTTTGTGGAGAGATTTTGGTCTATTTTTTCTCCGTTGAAGAAGTTTTCTAGAGAAAGTTAAAGTTCTTGTGGCTTGATTTTTGTAAGGGTAACTTTGAGAAGTTGAATAATAAGTTAAACTCTGTGACAGTTCTGATCCTCCCTAAGGGTAATGATGGATTTGTGGTATATTTTGATGTGTCCCGCGTGGTATTAGGTTTTGTATTAATGCAACATGGTAAGGTTGGGACCCATGCTTCAAGGAATCTTATGGTTTATGAAAGGAACTATGTTACTCAAGATCTAGAGTTTGCAGTTGTGTTTTTTTCTTTGATGATTTGTCCCCATTATTTTTATTGGGTGCATGTGTACATTTATTCCTATCATAAGAGGTTGCAGTATGTGTTTACTCAAAAGGATTTGAAGCTTAGGCAAATGTAGTGGCTTGAATTGCTTAAGGACTGTGATATGATTCTTCACTACTATGTAGGTAAAGTTAATTTTGTTATTTATACTTATAGAAGGATGTCCATGGGGTGATTACCTCGTGTGGATAAAGAGAATAGAGGATTGGGGAAGGATATTCAGCTATTATCCAATTGGAGTTTGTCGTTTGGACTCTGAGAATAGAGGGGCGATTATTTAGAAAGTAATCAAATCAATCCTCTTGTGCTGAGGTAATTGAGAAGCAGGCTTTGGATCTCATTCTTAAGTAGATTAAGGATGATGTGGGATAGTAAAATATTATGGCCTTTGAAATTGGTGGTGATAGTATCTTAAACTATCAAGGTAGGTTGTGTGTGATGTTGATGGGTTGTGTGAGAGGACCTTGAAAGAGGTTCATAAGTCAAAGGATATAGTTCATCCAAGTTCGGCAAAGATGTATAATTATTTAAAGGAGATTTACTGGTGGTATAATATATAGAATGATGTGGCAAGTTTTTTTCCTAGTGTATGGTCTGCCAGCAAGTGAATGTTAAACGCTTGAGGCTGGTCAGATGTCTAAAGAGATAAGATTTGCTTATGCGTAAATAGGAGATTATTAATATGTATTTCATTACAAGTCTTCCACAGTCTCTTAATCAGTTTGATTTGGTTTGGGTCATTGTGGATAGGATAACTAAGTCTATTCACTTCTTGTTGTGAGGACTACCTACTCAGGAGAGGATTATACTAAGTTATTCATTGAGGAGATAGTTAAATTGCATGGAGCACCGATTTCCAATATTCCAGACCGAGTTACGGAATTCACTTCTCATTTTTTCGCATTAATTTCAGAAAGGTTTGGGGACTAAGTTGAACCTTAGCACCGCATTCCACCCTCAAACATGGACAAGTGGAATGGGCTATTCGGACTTTGAGGGATATTCTACGGTCTTGTGTGATTGATTTTGGAGGAAGTTGGGTGGATCACTTGCCTCTTATTGAGTTTGCATATAATAATAGTTTTTACTCGAGAATTTTGATGTATCCTTTTGAGGCTCGTTACAGTAGGAGGTAAAGGTTTCCTATTGAGTTGTTTGAGGTTTTTGAGAATAGGTTATTTTTTCCTTACTTGGTTCACCAGGCTACGGAGAAGGTGAAGGTGATTAGGGAAAGACTCAAGACTACCCAAAGTCGCTAATAGTCTTATTCAGATATGAGGCAAAGGGAGTTGGAGTTTGATATAGCTTATTGGGTATTCTTTAAAATGTCTCCTATGATAGGAGTGTCACGACCCAAACCAGGGACTATCCGTGACGGTTATCCCAAGTACACCGTGGACCAGAGACTACCCCTTTAACTTAACCTAAGTACCACACACTGCCCAGCAATGGCTGAATTCCAAACATAAAACAAAATAGTATTAAATAAATTCAAAGAATAAAAGGCATATCTATCACCAATAACTGGTAACCATCCTCTAAACAAATAACCAAAACGACCCATGTCTTCAGTAATCCAACAAAGTCTCTACACAAAGAAAACCAAATCCAGTCTTGGTCAGCACATGTCCCTAACTCTTATAATGACAATGATAATTTTAATGATAATGTAAGCTCTCAATTCATGTCTCTATGAAAGGAACTAATGAAATATTTAAGTCTTATGGAGAATGGAATCTCACTACTTCACCACAACAAATCGATGAACTGAGTCAATCCACTGAACTCTACACAGGAAAATTAGCAGTATCTCCGGTGCCTACATCACATGGGGATACAACGTCTAAGATGGTTAGTAGGATGAACACTAGCATGTAACTCGAGGATAAGGGACAAAATAATGTCAAATCAAACCATTTCAAATACCAAATGAACCACATTATAATACATATGTATATATAATATGCCGAGATAGGGAACAAGGTTTAGCATGAAGTAAAACTTTATCCTTGACTATGTATCTTAACTGTCATAATAGGCACCCACGGGCTATATGGGTTCAGCCCCCCCTACAAAAAATGCCTCGGTGTGTGTTAGTCGCATGAACCAAAAAAAATCTGAGGGAAATCTAAAGAAATCAATACAACTAGCCATCCCAAAATATATATCAAGTGTGCTTATGGTCATCAAGACTAAACCTCATGTCAGTAAACATGAGTTTCTAGTACAAGTTATCCAAGACCCACATCTTCACGACTTGACTACATAACCCCAACTAAGGCAAATTTAAATAAAGTTTCACATAACCCATTTATTAATCAATGAACAAACTGTTAAGATACACTGTGAGTATCGTTATACCCAAAAAATTGTAAGCCTATCTCTATGTCATAACAATCACATTAAAACTTGGGGGAATGCCTCTCCCCCTTGGTTCATTAATATCAAAATATTGGGGGAACGCCTTGCCCCCTTTGTTCATTAATATTCTAGCGAACAAGACTTTTAAACATCCATGTTCATTGGTTTACCAATTATGAAATGCAATAACATAGGTGAGAAAGTCAAACCATTGGACAGATAATATATGTGAGCAAGTCAAACCAAGAGACAATTTTTACAATTCAAAACTATTTTCATGGGTAGGTTAAGGGAACATCATTATTCAAAACAAATTTCAAATTTAAAAACATTAATTTGGTGAAAACCATGAACCCTTAGTTTATTCACCATTCCCATGCACCCCAAAAGTTCCAAACCATTAAATAATCATAAGCAATGTATAATAATTCATAGGAAAACAATTCAAGGAGCAACCATGTCAAAACCCTCAACCATGTTGGGAACCCATATTCAAAACCATTCAATTAAACCATGTAATGAATTCATGCCTTTCACAAAATAATAATTAGGGAAGATTAATATGTCTGAAATACTATGTTTTATGAGAAGAACTCAACCCTTTAACCCTTGGATAATTTACTTTGTGGAAACACTAAGTATATTTACTTTGAAGTTTAGAGAGAGTTTTGAGTGTGTTTAATTACATTATGAAGAAGAAATAACCCCAGTTTGTGTTTTATAAATGTGGTGTTTTAATTGGATAAGAAGGGAATCATCCAAAGTGTCCATAAATTCAAAGTTGAATTTAGTCATTAGTGACTAGTGGTCACTATACGACTCATAGGGATTCGTTACGACTCATCACCAAGAGACATAGACAAGTCACACACACACTGTTGACCCTATGATTCACCTAATATGACTTATAATGGGAGCCAACAACTCGTAAGCTCCAGTCATAGTTAACATTGAAATGACTTGGGAATATACTAGACAACCTATGATTTGCACCCAATGACCCGTAATGAGTCCTCACGACTCTTGGTGTGCCACTTGTACTCAGAGCAGAATACTTAGCCACACATATTGGTCATGCTCCGATTTGGGTCCAACAACTCGTGAAGGACCCCTACGACTCATAGGGTAAGTCGTATTTAAGATAATGAGGATAAAATTTAAGAAATTTTCTAGGACAAATAATCCAGGGTGTTATAATATCTCCCATTAGGATCATACGTACTCGAATGATGAGACAAGGTATCCCCTAGCAAGATTTAACAAAAAAACATACCCACACTTAGCTTTAACGAAAATAAAAAACAAAGAGATCAAGAAATTCACAATTTACTTTAAGAAAGTTAGAAAACAAAGATGCTAAGGAATGCACATACCTCTCGAATGATTTTACAGAGAAAGATATGGGAATAGGTATATGGACTTCGTGTCCTCTTTGGCTTATCGAGTAGCTTCTTCATGCTTTTGGTTCATCCATGGAACCTTTACCGAATCCACATCCTTAGTCTGCATCCCACGGACTTGTCGATCAAAAATCCCCTTCGAGACTTCCTCGTATGAAAAGGAATCCAAAACACCATCACCCTCCAAATGAACGACGAAGGAAGGATCACCCATGCACTTATTCAAAATTGACACATGAAAGGCAGGATGAATAGAATTCAAACTAGAAGGAAACTCCAACTCGCAAGCAACCTTCAATAATTTCTTCAAAACATGATATAGGCCAACAATATGGGGACTAAGCTTACCCTTCTTTAAAACCCACATCACTCCCTTCATGGGAGACCCCATAAAAATACCAAATCATTCACATCAAACTTTAATTTTTTTCACCTTACATCCTCATCGGACTTTTAACGAGTTTGGGCGGTCGCAATCCTATGTCGAATTACTTTCACCTTCTGCAAAAGATTGGTGAACCAAGTCCGATCCAAACAATCTATTTTTCCTAACCTGAAACCACTTAATAGTAGACCTATATCTCCTACCATACAATGCTTTGAATAGATCTATCCCAATACTAGAATGATATCTATTATTATATGCAAACCCTATAAGTGGCAAATCATCGACCCAACTGCGACAAAAATCAATCACACAAGACCTTAGCATATCCTCCAAAGGTTAAATGGTCCTTTCTGTTTGTCCATCCATCTAAGGGTGGAAAGAGGTGCTAAGGTTCACATTATTCCCCAAACTTCTCTGAAAAGAATGGCAAAATTGAGATGAGAATTAAGTAGCTTAATAAAAAATAATGGAAACTAGAGCACCATACAGCTTAAGTATCTCCTCAATGAACAACTTGCATAATTCTCTATAGAGAAATTAGTCCTCACCTATAAGAAATGAGTTGACTTAGTTATCCTATCCATGAGGACCCTAATGGAATCCAACTGGCAATGAGACTGTGGAGAGACGTTAACAAAATCTATGCTAACCACTTTGCATATCCACATGAGCAACTTAATCTCATGAGAGAAATCACCAAGCCTCAAATGCTCAACCTTTACTTGTTTGCACACCATACACTTGGCCAAAATTGGCCACATCCCTGTTCATGTTATTCCACTAGTATATATACTTCAAGTCGTGATATATCTGTCTAGAACCAGGTTGGATAGTGTACCTCAACGAATTATATTCATTAAAGATCCTCTCTAATATCCTATAAATGTCAAGAAAACACAACATACCTTGGTACCTCAAGATGCCATCACCACCAATGTCAAAAGCCATAACTTTTTGGTGACCTACACCATTCTTGATCTTCCTCAAGATAGGGTCCATAATCTATTTCTCCTTCACCTTAGGATGTAGAGATGACTTTGTCACTTCTTTAACAATCACACCACCATCTTCGAAATCCAAGAGACGAACCCCAAGATTAGCTAAACAGTGAATATCTTTCACTAATTCTCATTTCTCCTCATCAACTTGTGAAAAACTTTCCATGGACAGTATTCTAAGAGCATTAACAACCATTTTAGATTTACCTAGATGATAATATAGACTCATGCCATCCTTGATAAACATAAGCAATATTCTTTTAATACAAGAATAATCACGGATATGGGCTTATGAGAGTACGCATTGGACCCGAGACTTGGTGTGTGCAATTGAAGAGACAAAGAGGACTTAATTATGCACCAAAAACTGTCCATACTTGGACTACACTCCATAGGCGCCTTTTGTCTTCCCTTCATTAAGGGCTTTTTGGACATTTCACTTATGTTGTAATAAGTCTATAAATAGGCTAGTATTAGGTCTTTAGTTCTTTAATTTTTTATTGATATTGAAAGTTGTAACACTTGAAACAAACTCTCTCTAGTGTGAGGAGTGTAAAACCTTAATTTAGGGCTTAGAAAAGCAACTAAATCTGAAATGAGGGTGATGCTAGGGTGGAATCGCTAGTATTGCCAAACATTGTTAGAAACCTTGGCGCTTGAGTGGTTCACGCCCTCTTGTGTCATTGTAAGAGTGTTGGTGTTGCCAATTACAAGTATTACTGGTCTTAGTGTGTGACATACACTTAGATTCTTAGTTCTTGTGAGAGTTGATGTCTCACTTCCTATCCTTACACTTCTTGTAATTGTGTTTGTGTTCTTCTTCTAGTAAAGTGGTGTATTTTTGTTATCTTGTTGTTGTTGTCTTATAATCTCATGTTAATCTTATTTTTGGATTATTTTGGTGTAAAGTACACCTTGTATCATCTCGTTCTTGTGGTATTATTGTTGACCGAGACTTGTTCCCCTTTTGGTCCTATATTTGTCTTGTGTTTTGTGTCTTGTTTCCATATTGTGGGTTAATTCTGTTATCATTTGGTATCATATATAAGTATGGTTGTGTTCCTACACTACCAATATTGGGCTCTCTAATTCGAAGAATCAAAAAAATAAAAGTTGAAAAACTGAAAATTCCAAAAAGAAGCAAATCTGTCCATTCTTGTTGTCTTGGCCGAAATTGTGTCTTGTTGTTGTTTTGGTCTGAGATTTGTGTCTATATTTCGGTGTTTTTTTGTTCGTCTTAGTATTTTATCGTGTTATTTTCTTGTTCACTAAAAATTGCTGAGTCAAAGTCCAAGATTTGAGCTCTTGACAAGATTGTTGTTGAAGGTTGTGGCCGACTAGAGTTGTTGAAGTTCTTATTGTCCTTGGAAGTGTGATGTGTTGTTGGTTCAAGGTTTGAACGTGTATTGTGGATATTGTTCTGTGGTTTTAAGAATGAAAAGGTGTTGTTGTTGTTGGTAGGTCCAACTGAACCTTAGGACTCCAAGATTCAAAAGTGTGTTCTTGGTGTTCTTCACCTTCTTCATGTTTTGTTGAAGAAAAAGTCTTCAGAGTTGTTTGTTTGATCTAAGTGAGTGAAGAAAGAGAGTGTGGTATTGTTAGTCTTAAAACTTATTCCAATAATCTTAAAAGAATGGAAAGGTACCAAAACACTTTCAAAAAGTCTTGTTACCAAAAGGGAGATAGGGCACTTTCCAAGACTATCAAAAGAGGAAAGAGCCAAAAAGCTTTCAAAAAGGTGTTTTGCCAAAAGGGTGAAAGGAAAGTCAAAGCCCTTTTGAATTTGAAAAGGCTCCAAATATTCTTGTTTTCCTCCAAAAATAGAAACTCCTCTCTTCCAAAGTGAATTGACAAATCCAAATTGAAGACAAGAAAAAAAAATCAGATTTCAACAATATTCCACAATCATTCCAAGGCTGCGACATCACTATCCGCAACCAGTCAAAGGCTTCCACATCACCCCTTTGAACAAATAACTTATTTTTATTTTGTAGGTAAATTCTTGGCCATAATGGAATCCATTTTGGCCCACCTTGATGATATTACCCTAGACATGGCTAAGGCGAATGCGGGCCTTGAAAAAATTAGCTCGGATATGTCTACAATACTTGAGATGATGGAACGAGTGGAGAGTCGAAGGAACTCTCGTATTTCTACTCCAAAAAACTTACCTCAAACGATCAATCCTCCAAGACCACCACCAAGTGACATATACATAAGCCAAGCTACCAAATGCCCTCCAACCCGAGACCTAAATAGGTCACTTCCCTCTCAATTTGATCAAGTCCAACAAGAGGGAATTGGAAGACAATTTCCTCGCATCCAATCTCTACAACCAAAGCTACAAATTACCAAAACAATCCTCTCAACCAAAACTCCACTTCCCCAAAACTGATATGTCCATATAAAAGAGTATGGTAAAAAGGAACATGAGGGACATAGAGTCTACAATGATGCTTATATGATGGAAGTGAAATTGAGGGAAGACGTAGGGAACCACAAGGAACCGGCCACCAAGAAAGAATTTGGGATGTTCATTGGATGAGATTGAAGACAAGGCTCAATATGGAGAGGAAGCCGAGGTTCAAAATGAAGATGTTGTCCGAGACTTGTGTTATTGAGCCCTCGCCTTCCTCATGTGTTTTGCGGATTATTTTGTACCATCTTCATTTTTTGTGGACTGTTTTGAGTGATTTCCTTAAAGTGGCCAATTACATGAAGTGTAGCCGTGAATTTGTGGGCAAATTCCTCTCCAGATGGAGAGGATGATATAAGAATAATCATGGATATGGACTTATGAGAGTACGCGTTGGACCCGAGACTTGGTGTGTGCAATTGAAGAGACAAATAGGACTTAATTATGCACCAAAAACCGTCCATACACTACACTTGGACTACACTCCATAGGCGCCTTTTGTTTTCCCTTCATTAAGGGCTTTTTGGATATTTCACTTATGTCGTAATAAGTCTATAAATAGGCTAGTATTAGGTCTTTAGTTCTTTAGTTTTTTATTAATATTGAAAGTTGTAAAACTTGAACCAAACTTTCTATAGTGTGAGTAGTGTACCACCTTAGTTTAGGTCTTGGAAAAGAAACCAAATCCGAAATGAGGTTGATGCTACGGTGGAATCGCTAGTATTGACAAACATTGTTAGAAACCTTGGCGCTTGAGTGGTTCACGCCCTCTTGTGTCATTGTAAGAGTGTTGGTGTTGCCAATTACAAGTATTAAGGGTCTTAGTGTGTGAAATACACTTAGGTTCTTAGTTCTTGTGAGACTTGATGTCTCACTTCCTATCCTTACACTTCTTGTAATCGTGTTTGTGTTCTTCTTCTAGTAAAGCCGTGTATTTTTGTTATCTTGTTGTTGTTGTCTTATCATCTCATGTTCATCTTGTTGTTGTCTGTTTTTGGTGTAAAGTACACCATGTATCATCTCGTTCTTGTGGTATTATTATTGGCCAAGACTTGTTCCCCTTTTGGTCCTCGGTTTGTCTTGTGTTTTTTGTCTTGTTTCCATATTGTGGGTTAATTCCGTTATCATCTTTGCTTGAGACTCAACTCTTTCTTGGTGAAAAAATATTGTAAGATCTTATTGTCTGAGAAAATATCAATATGAACTCCATAAAAGTAATGGCGCCAGATCTTTAGAGAGAAAACCACAACTAACAACTCCAAATCATGCATCGGATAGTTCTTCTCATGAACTTTCAACTGCCTAGAACCATATGCAACCACCTTGTCATGTTTCATCAGCACACAACCTAATCCCACGCGGGATGCATCACAATAAACCATAAAAGCATTGGTTCCCTCGAGTAGAGTCAAAATTGAAGTCGAAGTCATCTTATTCTTAAACTTCTAAAACTACCCTTGCAAGAATTCGACCATAAGAACTTTGCCTTTTTCTGAGTCAACATAGTCAATGAGGAAACAATACAAGAAAAGCTTTCCACAAACCTTCTATAATAATTAGCTAAACCAAAGAAGCTCCAAATACTGGTTGGATTCATTGGTGTAGGATTCACAACTTAACCACCACAACCTTTTGTGGATCAACCATGATCCATTCGGTAGAAATAACATGACCCAGAGTCACAGACTTTAAGTGGAACTCACACTCAGATAATTTAGCATATAATCATTGCGCCTTACTATTCTAGTAAATTAAATAGAGGTGATCTTCATAATCCACCTCGCTCTTCGAATGTATTAAAGTATAATCAATAAACACAATGACAAACAAGTTGAAGAACTAATAGAAAACCTGATTCATAAGATCTATGAATTCCATTAGAGTATTAGTAAAACCAAAGGATATCACCAAATACTCAAAGTGACCATACTGGGTTCTAATGGCAGTCTTGAGACATCCACCTCCCTAATATTTAATTAATGGTAACCAAACCGAAGGAAGATCTTCGAAAATAACTTAGCACCCAGAAGATGATTAAATAGATAATCAATCCTTTGAAAAGAATACTTATTATTCACAGTCACCTTATTAAATTATTGGTAATCTATGCTCATTCGAAGAGACTCATCTTTCTTATGCATGTAAAGCATGGGAGAACCCCACAAATACACAATACAACAAACAAAACCCTTATCAAGAAGATCACTAAACTGCTCCTTGAGTTCTTTCAACTCATTCAGACCCATTATATAAGGAGGGTAGACATAGGACGAGTGTCCAGAAAAAGATCAAACCAAAAATAGATTTCCTTATCAAGAGGGACAGCAGGAAGATCATAAGGAAACACTTCAGGGAAATCACGGACCATAGGGACGGATAGAAATGAAGGACCATCAAATCTAGAATCCTTAACATGCACTAAATAGCATAGACACCTCCCAAAAAATAATTTCAAGGCACTAAGATAAGATATAAACCTCCCCTTGGCACTAGGGAACTAACTTCCCATTTAATCACTGACTCCTTTGGGAAATGGAAAATAACCCTTCGATTCAACAATTATGGGAAACATAGAAAGAGTGCAACCTATCCATCCCTAAAATCACATCAAAGTCGAGCATATCCAACTCTATCAACGTCGATAATGTCCCCCTACCATAAATAGATACCACACAACCCCTATAGACTCTCAAGTCCATAATAGGGTCTCCAATTAGGGTGGACACAAAAAAAGTATCCAAAATACACTCAGGACCAATACAAAAATACCTGGCCATATAACGGGTCACATAATAAAGAGTAGACTCGGGATCAAGAAGATAATACATATTACAAGAGAGAAGTTGTAGAGTACTACTAACAATATCTAGAGATGCCTCAGAATATTGATTTATAGCAAGATCTTACAGATAATTTAGACCAGTGTCGAAGCAAAAAATAGCAATGTTTGGTGCGGGAGCAGAAGAAACATCAATTGGGACCTTATTCGTACATGTAGCAACATAGCCTGAAGGACAGTACCTCTGAAAGTTGATAGGATGGACACACCAAAAACATATATTTCTCCCCTCATCATATAAACTATGGTGCAACTATCCATAAAATTTACAAGAAAGATAGAATGGAGCTGACTAGGCCCTACTAGTCTGAGATTGGGCACCTTGTGACTGGGGACCAACACTGTTCTAAAGACGAAGTTCACCCGAAGGCTTTAGATAAGGAGTGCTAGCTGTAGAGTAGGAATCAGAATTGCCCTACTTCTTTTTAGAACATTTTACACAGTCCCTAATACTCTTCTGCTGACCTCTACCCTGATCCAAATATCAAAACTTCTTATTCTACCTTTCGCTCGTCCCAATATTCTTTTTCTTTTCCTCCTCAACCTTTTGAAAATACACCACTAGCCTAGAGATATCTATGTATTTATTCAATAGAGCATCTTTGCATTCCAATACTAAATAATTGCACAATCCTGAAGAAAATTTCCTCATTCAATCTCTGAGACAGGACACCAACTCCGGAGCATAACAAGACAGCTGGTGAAACTTCAAAGCATAGTCCCTAACTGTCATCCTGCCTTACCTTAGGTTCATGAACTCCTAGGCCTTCGCCTTACTCAACTTCTGAGGATAAAAAGATAAAGAAAAGCACTAGAAAAGTTATCCCACAATGCCATCTATGTCTCATCATCCCTCGATTGGTCCCACTACTCATACCACTGATAGACCACATGTTTTAACTAATATGCAGTAAATTCCACACCCTCCATGCTAGAGACGTGCATCACATGAAATATCTTTTCTGTCTGATCGATAAAGACCTTAGGATCTTCCTCCACCTTAGAACTAATGAAAACTCAAGGTTTGAGCCTCATGAACTACCCAACTTTAGTGATGTCACAAGAAGAGGTAACATCACTCTCACACTCAAACTAGAGAGATTAAGAGGCCACAAACTGAGCAACCAAATATATTAAATAATGGAACTAAGCATTAGTCACATCACCTTGAGAAGACCAAAAAGGACTAGTGGAATTCATAGGAACTCCTAGAGAGCCAACAGAAATAGGATCCCTCGCCTTTGTCTAAAACCCTTAAGTGGGATGAGTTATATTAATGTTGTCCTCGAGAGGGAGAAAAGAGTTTTCTTGAGCATTAGATCATCGGGGAGGTATGGTATAAAAATTGATCATATCAGAATTAGAGAAGATTCAAGACCTTAGACTAGATACCAAAAATATAGATCACAAGAAAAGGGGAAACATTCCTAAATGCCTCGTTAACTTACCCTTATAATTATGGCGCACTTCACACCCATAAAAGAGGCTCTACTTGCTATGGCTTTTTTACACCCAATGACACCAAAACTAGGTTCTGATTCCAACATTGTCATGACCCAAATAAGGGACTAGTCGTGACAGGTATCCCAAGTCCACCATGGACTAGAGACCACCACCTAAACTTGACCCAATCACCATGCATTACCTAATAACGGCTAAATTTAAAATATATAACATGATAAGATGAAATAAACTCAAATAATAAAAGGCATATCTATCACTGATAATTGGCAGGCAGCCTCAAAACAACTAACAAATAGTACCCAAGTCCACAATATTTGAACAAAGCCTCTACGTAAAGAAAACCAAAACAAGTCTTGGTTGGGACATGTCCCCGACTCTGATAATTACAATGATAATGTATACTTTCATTTAAGTCTATGAAAAAAATTGATGAAATGTCTAGGTCTTTTAAAGAATGGAAGCTCACCACTTTGCCACAACAAACCAATGATCCAAGTCGATCAACCTAACACTATGTAGGAAAAGTAGCAGTATCTCCAGTGCCTACATCGCATTACGATACAACATTTGGAGATGGTTAGTGGGGTGAACACTAGCATGTAACTTGGGGATAGAGGACAAAATAATGCCAACTCAGACCATTACAAATTCCAAATAACCCACATCATAATACATATGTAGATAATATGTCAAGATATTGAAAAAGGTTTAGAATGAAGTAAAACTTTATCCTGGACTATGTAGCTCGATCATCATAATAGGCACCCACGGGTTATATGGGTTCATCTCCCCTTTCTAAAAGGGCCTCAGTAAGTGTTTGTCCCATGAACCAGAGAAAATCCAAGGGAAAGCTAAAGAAATCAAGGAAACTATATATCCCAAAATATATATCAAGTTTTACTTATGCCAAAGGTCATCAATACCAAACCTCATGCCGATAAACATGAGTTTCCCGTACAAGTCATCTAAGACCTACATCTTCACGGCTTTGCTACATACCCCCCATATTAATCCCAATTTAAAGCAAGTTTCACATAACCCGTTTATTAATCAACGGACCAAATAATAAGGAACACCACGAGTATCATCATAGACAAACACTTTCGAGCTTATCTCTATACCATAATAATAATTTTAAAACTCGGGGGAATGTCTCACCCCCTTTGTTCATTAATATAACAATCTTGGGGGAACGCTTCATCCCCTTTGTTCATTAATATGCTACACAAAAAGGCCTTTAAAAATCCAATTTGATTTGTTTACACATTATGCAATGCAATAAAAAAGGTGAGCAATTCAAACCAAGTGAGAATTCTTACAATTCAAAACTATTTGCACATGTGGGTTGAGGAAAAACCATTATTCAAAACCAATTACAAATTTCAAAACCTCAATTTAGGGAAAACCATGACGCTTTAGTTTCTTAGCCATTCCCATACACCCCACAAGTTCCATAACATTTAATAAGAATAAGTAATGTATGATAATTTAGGGGAAAACAATTAAAGGAGTAACTATGTCAAAACCCTCAACCTTGATGGAAATCCACATTCAAAATAATTCAATTAAACTATGTAATGAGATCATGCCTCTTACAAAGTAATAATTATGAAAGAGTAATATGCCTGAAATACCATGTTTTGTGAGAATAATCCAATCCTTGAATCCATGGTTGATCTACTTCTTGGAAACCTTAAGATCTTGACCTTAAAGTTTTTAGAATGTTTAATTACATTATGAAGGATAAATAACCCCCTTTGAGTGCTTTATGAATGTGGGATTTTAATTTGGTAAAAAGAGAATTGTCCAAAGTATCCTCAAATTAAAAGTTTATATATAGTCGTTAGTGACTACGGGTCACTATATGACTCGTAGGGATTCATTATGACTCATCACCACGAGTCATATCCAAGACTTTTCTAGGACACACACACATTGTTGACATTATGACTTACCTAATACGACTCATAATAGGACACTATGAATCTTATGGTCCACTTGATGTCAACAAAAAAACCATTTGGGTATATACTGCACATCAAATGATTTTCACCCAACGACCCATAATGAGTCCTCGCAACTCATTTTGAGACAATAGTAATCAGAGTAGAATACATAACTACACACTATGGTCAGGCTACAATTCGTGTCCATTGACTTATAAAGTCCCCCTATGATGATAGGCGAATTTACACGCCTATAGCACTATATTTTGCCCATATTTTAGCCTAGTTTTGAGAACAAATTATATATTTCATGCACTTTTAGTCCATTTTCCAGTAAGTGAGCTAACGAACATGATTAGCAAAGTTTCAGGTATAAATGATGCAGAATTCAGCATTTCATGGATAACTTGATGCCAAAGAAAGCTTCACGAAAGGAGGAAAGCCAATCTTGGACGCCAAGGACTAAAGATGGCGCATGGAAATTCTGTCCCGGGCTAAAACAACATTTCTGAAGACTTTGGGGACTAGCAGTAACTTATTAGGATAAGGATAATGATACATTAACCTAGTACAATTGGGTTAAGTATTACATTAGCTTGATAGGATTAGGATAATGATACATTAACCTAGTACAATTGGGTTAAGTATTTCATAAGCTTAGTAGGATTTGGTTAAGCATTTCATTAGCTTAGTAGGAATAGGATATGGGTATTATAAATACCCTATCTTGCTAGAGATTTTAGAACATCTTCTCACATCTTCTTACATTCAATTCTATTACTCTACAACTCTTCTTCTAATTCTTCCATTAATTCTATTTTTCTTTTTCTACTCATCTATTCAATTCTTAAATTCCGCAACAAGAGAAACGTTACCTTGCTAAGGAATTCACGCCTAACGCCTACCACACCATTACAAATGTGAAATCTTTATTGTGGTATAACAACAATGTCAATTGTGATTTCCTTCGCACTCATGGGTAACTAAACTTCTCTGTTGGGGTTATGGAAGCCGAATGAGATACTATCTATTGCTGTGAGTTTGTGAGTTCGTGACACGTATGTTGCTTATATCATTATTCTCTTCATCTTAATCTAAATTCTTTGTGGTTGCAAACGCAAGAATACGCCAGTATAACATTTAACTTGTTCGAAAGAAAGGTTATCTATATGGAAAAGAGATAATGTCAAGGTAGTAGGGTCCCATCCCCTATTAAAAAGTTAGTGCCGTAACTGGATTAACCTCTTGGAGAATTTGTACCGTTAGACACGCTTTAAGCTCGAAAGAGTTAAAGTGAAATAATCCTCGAATAGGTCGAAAGACGCCTGGATTTACCATCGAATACAATTCTCTATAAGCACATGCATGTCTGAATTCCGCACACTTATAGCCAATAGAGACGTATAACTCAGAAGGTGGACATAACCCCAACTCCTCAATTCTCATTGTTTACATCTCACTAAAACATTCTTTCTCTTTTTACTTTGCTATTGCCGTTTTTCTCTACTATTTGGTTACATTACTTGCACAACAAGACTCCCCCCTTTTACGAGACTTGCACTAAAAGTATAGTAATCTTTACTTACTTGTTGACCAAGCTATTCCCTGTGGGATCGATACCCAACCCAGTTGGGTTCTATATTTGCTAACGACCGCTTTACACTCCTACGAGAGCTGTAGATTGAGCGTTATCAAAAAATTGGCGCCGTTTCCGGGGAATACAAGTGTCAATTAAGTTCCTAATAATTACTAGACCCTTTGGTCAAAGATTCTCGTACTTTTACTTTTAGTTTTTGTTTTTGTTTACCGCAGGTTTTTTTTTAGTGCATGCCCTATACCCGAAGTTCTGGTCATCCGTTATTACCTATCAATCCTGAACCACAACGTATTCGCAGAATAGGAGGCACAACATGAAATTGAAAGGATGGCTGCTCAACAGGAACAGGTGAGACTAGCTGCGCTAGCCGCCGCTCAAGTGCATCAACAGAATATTAATAACCCTGGGCGAGCAACAAATCCTGACGATGAGGATTTAGGTGATGATGAGTTACTAAACCCAAGGCATGATGCTGAAATCACAACACCTGCCAACAGAAAAGGTCGACAAGCTCGGTTTAGGTATGATTGCCAACCCATGCAACCAGCTTTCGACGATGATGATGATGATCTTGATGGAGCCGGAGCCACAGGAGCTATTATCCCCCCACCATTAGCGCTCGGAGCCAAGTTCAACATTACAAGCACCATGATTCAGTTTTTGCAACTCAAGGGATTATTTGGTGGACTAGCAGGCGATGATCCGAATATGCATTTCATCAACTTTATTTCTACATGGAAGTCATTTGACAATCCTGGTGTTGGTCAGAATGCAATTTGATTACGTCTATTTCCATTGTCTCTGTCTGGGGAGGCAACTCTATGGTTGAATGGGCTGACTCCTGATTCTATTAGAAATTGGAGGCAATTGAGAGACGCTTTCCTAGAAAGATTCTTTCCGCCATCCAAAAGAGCACAATTGAGAGATGAAATCAGCAACTTTTGTCAGCTTCCCACTGAAGCCCTTCATGAAACATGGGAGAGGTTCAAGACAAAGCTAGCGAGGTGCCCAAACCATCATATGACTAATGTTCACCTAATGGAGATATTATATAGAGCCCTGAATTCAATAACTAAACCAGTGGTGGATAATGCGGCTGGAGGATCCTTTATGGATCTCACCTTTGGTCAAGCAAGCAATATGCTAGATCGTATGACGAAACAAAGTAGAGCTTGGCATACCAGGGATTCTGAGGTAGCAAGCCCCACTTTATCTATTGGCATGACTGCAGACCAAAGAAGAAGACAAGAAGAACGTGATCAAGATATGGCGCACATGAAAACACAAGTGGATCTTCTTACAAAGCATTTATTATCAGGGAAGACCGAAAAAGTGAAATCTATTGCGTCAAAAGGAAGAGACGAATCTGATTCGGAAGAGGAAGCCAACTACTTGAACAATCAGGGGGGTTTCCGAGGTAATACCCAAGGAAACCAAGGTCGGAACTATTGTGATAAATATAGAAATAAGGACCAAGATAGTTGGAAGAACAAGAATGACAAAAGTGGTTTGTATGTTCCCCCTGGAAGATGTGATGCCACCACATCTAGTTCTGGAAGTATGGAAGACATGATGGCTAAACTACTGAAAGGAGTGGAAGCAAGTAGCGCAGGAGTAACGGAAGTAATAAATGATTTGTCCTCTATGAAACAATTAGTTGATTCACATTCCACTTCAATCAAGAAAATAGAGCAGCAATTGAGCCAACTTTCAGCAACACTAAATCAAAGAAAGACTGGCACCTGACGTAGCGACACTGTGCAAAACCCAAGGAATGATGGGTCATGCATGGCTATTACTACCTGAAGCGGTAAGGTGCTAAAAACTTCATTAAAAGGCAAGCAAGTGGGTGACGAAGTAGCAGACATTGATGACAAGGCAAAAGGAGAAGCTGTCGTAGAATCCACCCACGACGTCCATGACGGTACGTCAAGTTTGTTGCAGCCTGAAAAGGCTGAAAAATGAAGGAAAGAGGAGAAGAAAGCCGTGGAGAGAACAATTCCATACCCACCACCACCTTTTCCTCAAAGATTGAAGAAGGTGGCGGATGATACAAAGTTCAGCAAATTCATGAATATGTTAAAGCAGCTGACCATTAATGTTCCGTTGGTGGAGGCACTAGAACAAATGCCTGGGTATGCAAAATTTATGAAGGATCTTTTGACAAAGAAGCGGGCAGCAAGCTATGAGTTGAAAGATACTGTTCATCATTGCGGTGCTATTGCCACCCGATCACTAGTTCAGAAAAAGGCCGACCCCAGAGCTTTCACTATTCCTTGCACCGTTGGATCTTTGAATTTTGCCAAAGCATTATGTGATTTAGGAGCCAGCATCAATTTGATGCCATTATCTATCTATAAAAGTTGGGGTTGGGTGATCCTACTCCAACCAATATGAGGCTCATCATGGCGGATAGGTCAGTAAAACGACCTGTTGGTATCCTATGTGATGTCTTGGTAAAGGTTTCTTCATTCATCATTCCAGCAGACTTTGTTATTTTGGATTGTGAAGCGGACTCAGAGGTTCCCATAATCTTGGGACGCCCTTTCCTTGCTACAGAAAGTGTGCTCATTGATTTGAGAGCTAATGAGCTTTCATTCCGAATAAATGACGAAGTGGTTCGCTTTGATGTTTGCAAATCAATGAAGCAACCCAAAGATCCGAGTGTATTTTCGGTGGATGATGTTTTCTTTGATGATCCGCAAGAATTACTTAAAGAAGAGCAAATTATTGTTGACCCTTTGGCGGTTGTGCTCATGAATGAAGAGAGTAAGGATGCTGAAAATTGCAAAGAAGCTATTTATTCTCTATCAGGATTAGGGACATATTGCTATGCTCCCAAGAAGCTGGACCTTGATCTCAAAAATTGACCCACACCTCCAGCTAAGCCATCTATTGAAGAGCCACCCACGTTAGAATTGAAGGAGCTGCCAAGACATTTAAAGTATGCATTCTTAGGAAGCGGAAGCACACTTCCAGTCATTGTGGCAGCAGATTTGGGTGAGCAACAAGTTGAAGCTCTTATTGCTATTCTACGGAAGTATATTAGAGCCATTGGATGGACCATTGCGGATATTATTGGTATTCCACCTGGGATTTGTACTCACAAGATTCAGCTTGAAGAAAATTGCAAACCAACCATTGAGCATCAAAGACGTCTAAACCCACCTATGCAAGAAGTGGTGAAGAAAGAAATTATCAAGTGGTTAGACGTAGGGGTTGTGTATCCAATCTCTGATAGTACATGGGTAAGCCCGGTACAATGTGTTCCCAAGAAAGGAGGCATGACGGTGGTCGCGAATGAGAAAAATGAACTTATTCCACTCAGACCCGTCACTGGATGGAGAGTATGCATGGACTACCGGAAGCTGAATTCTTGGACGCTCAAAGATCACTTTCCAATGCCATTTATGGACCAAATGCTAGATCGATTAGCGGGGAAAGGATGGTTTTGTTTCTTAGACGGTTATTCAGGCTATAATCAGATTTGTTTTGTTCCCGAAGACCAAGAGAAGACAATGTTTACATGCCCATATGGTACGTCTGCCTTCAAGCGTATGCCATTCGGGATATGTAACGCACCAGCCACCTTTCAACGCTGCATGATGTCCATTTTTTCTGATATGGTTGAAGACAGTTTGGAGGTATTCATGGATGATTTCTCAGTTGTTGGTGAGACTTTTGAAGCGTTCTTGACAAACCTAAGTATGGCGTTGCAAAGATGTGTAGAATTCAACCTAGTGCTGAATTGGGAAAAGTGCCACTTCATGGTAAAAGAAGGTATTGTTCTTGGGCACAAAATCTCCGAAAGAGGAATTGAGGTTGATCGAGAAAAAATTGAAGTCATTGAGAAGCTACCGCCTCCAATTTCAGTGAAGGGTGTTCGTAGTTTTCTCGGCCATGCAGGTTTCTATCGGCGATTCATCAAAGACTTCTCCAAAATTGCTAGTCCATTGTGCAAACTCTTGGAGAAAGATGCGAATTTTGACTTCAATGACGATTTCTTGAAGGCATTCGAATTCCTCAAAGGAGAACTCATTGAAGCCCCTATTATGGTAGCACCAGATTGGTCTTTCCCGTTCGAAGTCATGTGTGATGCTAGTGGTGTAGCCGTTGGTGCTGTACTTGGTCAGAGAAAGGAGAAGCTATTTCATCCTATCTATTATGCGATTAAGGTCCTAAATGAAGCCCAAAGGAAGTACACTGTTACTGAACAAGAGCTCCTAGCGGTTGTGTATGCGTTTGAGAAGTTTCGTGCCTACCTATTGGGTACTAAGGTGATCGTTCATACAGACCATGCAGCTCTTAGGTATCTAATGACAAAGAATGATGCAAAACCAGGACTAATTCGATGGGTATTGCTGCTGCAAGAGTTTGATTTCGAAGTTAAAGATAGAAGAGGTTGCGAGAACCAAGTGGCCGACCATCTCTCTAGACTCGAGAACGAGCATGTGGCGCAACCTGAAATCGAGATTGATGATGCATTCCCTGATGAGGAGATCTTAGCCACGATAATAGAAGAGTTACCATGGTATGCCTACTTTGCAAACTTTGTGGTGAGTAATATGATACCTGCAAATTTATCTTACCATCAAAAGAGGAAGTTTATGCATGATGTACAACACTACTTTTGGGATGAGCCATATTTGTTTCGACGATGCGCGGATGGTGTTATCCGACGATGTATATCCCATGAAGAGGTGCCAAATATATTGGAAGCATGCCACACTTCCCAAGTTAGGGGACATCACGCAGGTAATCGGACAGCAAGAAAGGTATTGCAAAGCGGATACTATTGGCCTTCAATATTTAGAGATGCCTACGACTTTGTTAGAAGATGCGACCAATGTCAGCGGCAAGGTACTATTTCAAAACACCATGAGATGCCCATGTCAAAAATCCTTGAAGTAGAGCTCTTTGACGTATGGGGTATTGATTTCATGGGTCCATTCATAAATTCATTCGGAATGAAGTACATCTTAGTTGCTGTGGATTATGTCTCGAAATGGGTTGAAGCTGTAGCGTTGGCCGACAATGAGGGAAAGCGTGTTGTAGCGTTCTTGAAGAGGAATATCTTCTCTTGCTTTGGAGTACCACGTACTATCATAAGCGATGGAGGATCTCACTTTTGCAACAAGCTATTCAAGTCCGTGTTGGCAAAATATGGTTTCAAGCAACATAAGGTAGCCACTCCTTATCACCCACAAACTAGTGGACAGGTAGAGGTTTCCAATCGAGAGATCAAGCAAATCCTTGCGAAGACGGTAAATGCTAATAGGAAGGATTGGTCTCGGAAGCTGGAAGATGCACTATGGGCGTACAGGACTGCATTCAAAATGCCAATTGGCATGTCTCCTTATCAACTAGTTTATGGGAAGGCTTGTCACTTACCCATCGAGCTCGAGCACAAGGCATTGTGGGCGCTGAAGCGATTGAATTTGAATTGGGATGATGCAATGAAGCTGAGGATGGAGCAACTGAACGAGATGGATGAATTCCGTCTACATGCTTATGAAAGATTAGACCTATACAAAGAGCGGATGAAAAAGTATCATGATCAGCGTATTGTTCGTCGAAACTTTCAAAAGGATGATATGGTACTTCTCTTCAACTCCATATTGAAGCTCTTCCCAGGTAAGTTAAAATCCAAGTGGTATGGTCCATACAAAGTTATCCAAGTCTACTCGTCTGGAGTAGTTGAATTGGAAGATAATAATGGTGTTATCTTCAAATTGAATGGCCAACGTGTGAAACTTATATCGGTCCTCTTGATTCGATGAACTTCATGGCCATCACTTATCTCGACGAAGTCTAAGTACTTGAGGTAACTATGTCGTGCCGCAACAATAAATCAAGCACTAGATGGGAGGCAACCCATCGTTTATCATTTATCGCTTTTCATTTTTCATTTCGTTCTAGTATGTGTTTTGCTTTTGATAAATAAAAATCCAAAAATAAGAGTCGTGCCACGACCAAAACTAAGGCGCTTGATGGGAGGCAACCCATCGTTCTAATCGTTTTTATTGTTTTTGAGAAAATGTAGGTGCAAGAGGTGTAAAACGAGGAGATTGGTTTCAAAGTTCGATTTGGACGTATTGCATGGTAAAGGTGGTAAGTTAGGAATTAAGATGCATAAGGCTATGGATTGAGCATTGCTCATGAAAAAATAGGCATCGAGCAAGGCTAGGCCTAGGTAAAACTAGGCCACGAACAAGGCATGGCCTATACTATAGCCCAAGGTCTCGGAATCTAGTGTGTTATAGCATAGGCGCCGCCCATGCTCAAGTATGCCATAGCATAGGCGCCACCTATGCTAAAGCATTTGGTCTCTGAATCTCATATGCCATGCTAAAGGCGCCGCCTATGGTCACTAAAGGCATTCCACTAGGCGCCGCCTATGCTCACTATAGGCTTTGCATTAGGCGCCGCCTATGCCAAGCATAGGCAAAGCTAAAGGCGCCGCCTATGGTCACTTTTTGTCTCCAAAACCGATTTTAAATGGGTCAAGACCCGACCCATTCTTTTCCTATATAAAGGAGACTTAGTCTTGAAACATAAACACATTGAAAACTTGACCTAGGCGCCGCACATACTCTCCAAATCATCTCAAAACTTTTCTTTTTGCTCTCCCACTTCACAAGAACATCTCCAAAGGCTTCAATCACGTAAGTACTCTTTTTGTTCTTCATCTATTTTTCGTAAGTGCTACGTTGCTATGTCTATTATGAATTGCTACATCTTGAAGAAATATTGGTGATGTTAATGTGTTTGAATTGTTGATACAAAACCAAGTGAGTGAACATGATCGTTAGGATACTCTTAACTTGTTTCCGACTTGAATTTGATTTTGATGCATTGTTATGCTACTTGCGGAATTTCTATAGTCATGAACATTGCATACTCTTGTCACTTGAATACTTACATGTTAGAATGTCCCGTTCATCGGAATAAGAATTATAGTTGCCTACCGACATAGGAGGTCGTGATTATTGATAGAAACAATACCATGAGGTAATCCCTATGTAGTAGTCTTGATATATCTAACATGAAAATATTGCAAAGGTTGCAAGAAGTGATACATCTCTGATTTTCTTGTTGGAATATAGCTCCTAAAACGTATGTCGATGAAGTCTAAGTAATCGACCACTTTTACTTCACTAATTCGTATCAACAAACTAAGTGTGGGGTGGTACCCCTAATGCTTATGAATAGATTGTATCCATTGAGATTTTGCTAACGTGAACTCTATTTCAAGACTCAGGTACAATGGCACCCAAAGCGAGACAAGGCAAGGAGAAGGCTACCACTTCCCAAAAGGGCAAGAAAAGAGGCCGCAAGGAGCAAGGAGAATCATCCTCAATGAAATTACCACACCGTATGTTTGGAATAAAATGGGTTCTTGAGGAGGAAGCCAAAAAATGGTATAGGAACGACAAGGAAAGAAAATATGTTCATGTCGACTTGATAAATAAGGAAAGCCTAGCGAAGAAGGAGCCGCGCATGTTGGCGAAGATCATGGCATTAAATCTGGATTTCATCTTCCGCGACATGGGAGAATGCAATCTTGATTTGACAAGAGAATTTTATGCCAACTGGTCGCCGAAAACCACAGGCAGCGAAGTCAAGATTCGGGGCCAAGTGTTACAACTCAATGCGGATTTCTTCAACTCCTTTCTTGGCTTGCCTTCAGTCGATCCAGCACCATTCAAAGAGCTGTACAACAAACCTCCTTATAGAGCAATTCGACACACACTCTGTGGAACAAGATCCATGGCACGCTAGAGTAGACACAAGGACACTGGTCGACACAACACTTTCCCATATGCTTCTTTGAATAGGGAAGCAAGGATATGGTTGCACATGGTCAACTCTTGCCTCATTCCAGGGATGCAATACAGAAAAATAACAAGAGATAGAGTGTGCTTGGTATACGCATTGATGACGAATGTCCCTATCAACATTGGGGTAATCATCCGATCTACAATGCGGAAGGCTAGGCTACACAAGCGATCCCATTTCAGCTTCGGAAATCTGTTGACTGCAATCTTGAGGAAGGAATACATCGAAGAGGAACTAGCTGACCATAAACTCCTACACAATCCGAAGAAGGTTGACCTCACAAAGGTCAAAGATGCTGAATCAACACATGGCACCAACCTTACTACGGCAGAGAGACATGCTCGGGATGAGAGTTTCTCCCGCCATATGTACGGCATGATAAGGTTTACAATGATGAGTGGAGGTCGTGTTCCCACTGCTGCAGAGCTCCAACAGCTGGACCATGACTATCCAATGAATATTCATGCACGGGAGATGTGTGGAGTAGGTACATACTTTGAGGAACCTCTCGATGACGACGTGCCGACCGATGATGATCGACGAATGCCAGACTCTGACATGGAGGAGAATTCTGATGACGACGACTCCGACGAAGGGGTATGACCCCCGACATTGAGGACGAGTCCGACTGACCAGGTTCTTCGTATTTATTTTCCACTGAGGACAGTGTCCCGACTAAGTATGGGGTAGTGGTATTGCATGCTATACTTCTCTACTCGCATCTATGTTTGTTTGCTTTGTTTTTGTTTCATTTTTTTCATTTTTTTTTTAAAGTTTTTTTAGTAGTAAATTTTTTTTTTAGCTTCACATGAAATTATTTTGATAGGAAGCATGAAATTATGACAAGAGTTTGTACTAAAATCATGACTATTGAGACATTTAGGCTCTAATTGTGACTCACTATGTGATATTGTGTGGTTCAATTCCTTCACATATTTGGACAAGAGTCTATACTACTCTCAATAAAGTCGATCATGTGCCTTGTGTGTGTGAGCTAATAGTATATTTTGTGCTTGTGACTGATGCTAGAACTTGCCTGGTATGTATGTAAAGCGAAAATAAGGAGTGTAAGTTTAGGAGATGATTTAGGCATTTCTTTGGCAACCTATGATTATTTACCTTCTTTTTACCTACCCATGGACATCATCCTAGTTAAACCCTTTTGAGCCTTTAGCCTATTTTCTTTGACAAACCTCGTATGTAAGCCTAATCCATTTTTTTCAAGACCATAATTTGATCCAAATTCCTAAGTGCTTTAAAGTGAAAAAGTCATGTGACAAAATAAGAGGAAATTGGGTGAGTATGATGCTTTAGAATGCATTGGTGCTTGAATGAGTTATGAAAAAGAAAGTGCTATCATAAGAGGTATGTTATTAAAAGAAAAAGGAAAGGAAAACTGAAAAGTTAGTTATGTTTAAAATTGAAAAACAAAAGAGGAGAAAAAGAGTGGTAGAATAAAAGAAAGTAGAAAGGTTGTTTGAAAGAAAAGTGTTAATGATACAATGTGATGTATTAAAGCGCTTAGGAACATAGTCACTATTTCTGGCCAAAATAGTCACACCTGTCCCTTAGCCTACATTACAACCATCAAAAGACCTAGTTGATCCTAAGCTTGGCATTCTGACATTTAGTGGAGCATTACACTAAGGGCAAGCCTATGGTCATCAGTTGCTGCATATAAATTCTTTGTGAGAGTGAGAGCAAGGATATTTTGATACCCATGTTTGAAAAATATGCTATACTTGTGAGTGATTATGGGTAATACATTGTGAGACACACATGGTTAATGAGTTTTGGGTGGTCGTGTATGATTCTTTGCGCCTTAACTTTTGAATATGAGTTGACCACCATCACGAGTCTATGTTGGAGGCTGAATTGTTTCTACTAATGATCGGAAAACTATTCTTTGTTGATAATTGTTGTGCTTGTCTTGACGAATATTTTGTGTTGTTGCTGTGAAACCCTAAGTTTTAGAGAGACATGATATTTTGTTCGAGGACGCACAAAGCTTCAAGTGTGGCGTGTTGATGATAGGCAAATTTACACGCCTATAGCACTATATTTTGCCCATATTTTAGCCTAGTTTTGAAAACAAATTATATATTTCATGCACTTTTAGTCCATTTTCCTGTAAGTGAGATAACGAACATGATTAGCAAAGTTTCAGGTATAAATGATGCAGAATTCAGCATTTCATGGATAACTTGACGCCAAAGAAAGCTTCACGAAAGGAGAAAAGCCAATCTTGGACGCCAAGGACTAAAGATGGCGGATGGAAATTCTGTCTCGGGCTAAAACAACATTTCTGAAGACTTTGAGGACTAGCAGTAACTTATTAGGATTAGGATAATGATACATTAACCTAGTACAATTGGGTTAAGTATTACATTAGCTTGACAGGATTAGGATAATGATACATTAACCTAGTACAATTGGGTTAAGTATTTCATTAGCTTAGTAGGATTTGGTTAAGCATTTCATTAGCTTAGTAGGAATAGGATATGGGTATTATAAATACCCTATCTTGCTAGAGATTTTAGAACATCTTCTCACATCTTCTTACATTCAATTCTATTACTCTACAACTCTTCTTCTAATTCTTCCATTAGTTCTATTTTTCTTCTTCTACTCATCTATTCAATTCTTAAATTCCGCAACAAGAGAAACGTTACCTTGCAAAGGAATTCACGCCTAACGCCTACCACACCATTACAAACGTGAAATCTTTATTGTGGTATAACAACAATGTCAATTGTGATTTCCTTCGCACTCATGGGTAACTAAACTTCTCTGTTGGGGTTATGGAAGCCGAATGAGATACTATCTATTGCTGTGAGTTTGTGAGTTCGTGACACGTATGTTGGTTATATCATTATTCTCTTCATCTTAATCTAAATTCTTTGTGGTTGCAAACGCAAGAATACGCCAGTATAACATTTAACTTGTTCGAAAGAAAGGTTATCTGTCTGGAAAAGAGATAATGTCAAGGTAGTAGGGTCCCATCCCCTATTAAAAAGTTAGTGCCGTAACTGGATTAACCTCTTGGAGAATTCGTACCGTTAGACACACTTTAAGCTCGAAAGAGTTAAAGTGAAATAATCCTCGAATAGGTCGAAAGACGCCTGGATTTACCATCGAATACAATTCTCTATAAGCACATGCATGTCTGAATTCCGCACACTCATAGCCAATAGAGACGTATAACTCAGAAGGTGGACATAACCCCAACTCCTCAATTCTCATTGTTTACATCTCACTAAAACATTCTTTCTCTTTATACTTTGCTATTGCCGTTTTTCTCTACTATTTGGTTACATTACTTGCACAACAAGACTCCCCCCTTTTACGAGACTTGCACTAAAAGTTTAGTAATCTTTACTTACTTGTTGACCAAGCTATTCCCTGTGGGATCGATACCCAACCCAGTTGGGTTCTATATTTGCTAACGACCGCTTTACACTCTTACGAGAGCTGTAGATTGAGCGTTATCAAAAAATTGGCACCGTTGCCGGGGAATACAAGTGTCAATTAAGTTCGTAATAATTACTAGACCCTTTGGTCAAAGATTCTCGTACTTTTACTTTTAGTTTTTGTTTTTGTTTACTGCAGGTTTTTTTTAAGTGCATGCCCTATACCCGAAGTTCTGGTCAACCGTTATTACCTATCAATCCTGAACCACAACGTATTTGTAGAATAGGAGGAAAAACACGAAATTGAAAGGATGGCTGCTCAACAGGAACAGGCGAGACTAGCTGCGCTAGCCGCCGCTCAAGTGCATCAACAGAATATTGATAACCCTGGGCGAGCAACAAATCCTGACGATGAGGATTTAGGTGATGATGAGTTACTAAACCCAAGGCATGATGCTGAAATCACAACACCTGCCAACAGAAGAGGTCGACAAGCTCGGTTTAGGTATGATCGCCAACCCATGCAACCAGCTTTCGATGATGATGATGATGATCTTGATGGAGCCGGAGCCACAAGAGCTATTATTCCCCCACCATTAGTGCCCAGAGCCAAGTTCAACATTACAAGCACCATGATTCAGTTATTGCAACTCAAGGTATTATTTGGTGGACTAGAAGGCGATGATCCGAATATGCATCTCATCAACTTTATTTCTACATGCAAGTCATTTGACAATCCTGGTGTTGGTCAGAATGCAATTCGATTACGTCTATTTCCATTGTCTCTGTCTGGGGAGGCAACTCTATGGTTGAATGGGCTGACTCCTGATTCTATTACAAATTGGAGGCAATTGAGAGACACTTTCCTAGAAAGATTCTTTCCGCCATCCAAAAGAGCACAATTGAGAGATGAAATCAGCAACTTTCGTCAACTTCCCACTGAAGCCCTTTATGAAACATGGGAGAGGTTCAAGACAAAGCTAGCGAGGTGCCCAAACCATCATATGACTAATATTCACCTAATGGAGATATTATATAGAGCCCTGAATTCAATAACTAAACCAGTGGTGGATAATGCGGCTGGAGGATCCTTTATGGATCTCACCTTTGGTCAAGCAAGCAATATGCTAGATCGTATGACGAAACAAAGTAGAGCTTGGCATACCAGGGATTCTGAGGTAGCAAGCCCCACTTTATCTATTGGCATAACTGCAGACCAAAGAAGAAGACAAGAAGAACGTGATCAAGATATGGCGCACATGAAAACACAAGTGGATCTTCTTACAAAACATTTATTATCAGGGAAGATCGAAAAAGTGAAAGCTATTGCGTCAAAAGGAAGAGACGAATCTGATTCGGAAGAGGAAGCCAACTACTTGAACAATCAGGGGGTTTCCGAGGTAATACCCAAGGAAACCAAGGTCGGAACTATTATGATAAATATGGAAACAAGGACCAAGATAGTTGGAAGAACAAGAATGACAAAAGTGGTTTGTATGTTCCCCCTGGAAGACGTGATGCCACCACATCTAGTTCTGGAAGTATGGAAGACATGATGGCTAAACTACTGAAAGGAGTGGAAGCAACTAGCGCAGGAGTAACGGAAGTAATAAATGATTTGTCCTCTATGAATAAATTAGTTGATTCACATTCCACTTCAATCAAGCAAATAGAGCAGCAATTGAGCCAACTTTCAGCAGTACTAAATCAAAGAAAGACTGGCACCTTACCTAGCGACACTGTGCAAAACCCAAGGAATGATGGGTCATGCATGGCTATTACTACCCAAAGCGGTAAGGTGCTGAAAACTTCATCAAAAGGCAAGCAAGTAGGTGATGAAGTAGCAAACATTGATGACAAGGCAAAAGGAGAAGCTGCCGTAGAATCCACCCACGACGTCCATGACGGTACATCGAGTTTGTTGTAGCCTGAAAAGGCTGAAAAACGAAGGCAAGAGGAGAAGAAAGTCGTGGAGAGAACAATTCCATACCCACCACCACCTTTTCCTCAAAGATTGAAGAAGGTGGCGGATGATACAAAGTTCAGCAAATTCATGAATATGTTAAAGCAGCTGACCATTAATGTTCCGTTGGTGGAGGCACTAGAACAAATGCCTGGGTATGCAAAATTTATGAACGATCTTTTGAAAAAGAAGCGGGCAGCAAGCTATGAGTTGAAAGATACTGTTCATCGTTGTGGTGCTATTGCCACCCGATCACTAGTTCAGAAAAAGGCCGACCCCGGAGCTTTCACTATTCCTTGCACCGTTGGATCTTTGAATTTTGCCAAAGCATTATGTGATTTAGGAGCCAGCATCAATTTGATGCCATTATCTATCTATAAAAAGTTGGGGTTGGGTTATCCTACTCCAACCAATATGAGGCTCATCATGGAGAATAGGTCAGTAAAACGACCTGTTGGTATCCTTTGTGATGTCTTGGTAAAGGTTTCTTCATTCATCTTTCCAGCAGACTTTGTTATTTTGGATTGTGAAGCGGACTCAGAGGTTCCCATAATCTTGGGACGCCCTTTCCTTGCTACAGGAAGTGTGCTCATTGATTTGGGAGCTAATGAGCTTTCATTCCGAATAAATGACGAAGTGGTTCGCTTTGATGTTTGCAAATCAATGAAGCAACCCAAAGATCCGAGTGTATTTTCGGTGGATGATGTTTTCTTTGATGATCCGAAATAATTACTTAAAGAAGAGCAAATTATTGCTGACCCTTTGGCGGTTGTGCTCATGAATGAAGAGAGTAAGGATGCTGAAAATTGCAAAGAAGCTATTTGTGCTCTATCAGGATTAGGGACATATTGCTATGCTACCAAGAAGCTGGACCTTGATCTCAAAAATCGACCCACACCACCAGCTAAGCCATCTATTGAAGAGCCACCCACGTTAGAATTGAAGGAGCTGCCAAGACATTTAAAGTATGCATTCTTAGGAAGCGGAAGCACACTTCCAGTCATTGTGGCAGCAGATTTGGGTGAGCAACAAGTTGCAGCTCTTATTGCTATTCTACGGAAGTATATAGAGCTATTGGATGGACCATTGCAGATATTATTGGTATTCCACCTGGGATTTGTACTCACAAGATTCAGCTTGAAGAAAATTGCAAACCAACCATTGAGCATCAAAGACGTCTAAACCCACCTATGCAAGAAGTGGTGAAGAAAGAAATTATCAAGTGGTTAGACGCAGGGGTTGTGTATCCAATCTCTGATAGTACATGGGTAAGCCCGGTACAATGTGTTCCCAAGAAAGGAGGCATGATGGTGGTCGCGAATGAGAAAAATGAACTTATTCCACTCATACCCGTCACTGGATGGAGAGTATGCATGGACTACCGGAAGCTGAATTCTTGGACGCTCAAAGATCACTTTCCAATGCCATTTATGGACCAAATGCTAGATCGATTAGCGGGGAAAGGATGGAGAATTCAGCATTTCATGGATAACTTGACGCTAAAGAAAGCTTCACGAAAGGAGAAAAGCCAATCTTGGACGCCAAGGACTAAAGATGGCGCATGGAAATTCTATCCCGGGCTAAAACAACATTTCTGAAGACTTTGGGGACTAGCAGTAACTTATTAGTATTAGGATAATGATACATTAACCTAGTACAATTGGGTTAAGTATTACATTAGCTTGATAGGATTAGGATAATGATACATTAACCTAGTACAATTGGGTTAAGTATTTCATTAGCTTAGTAGGATTTGGTTAAGCATTTCATTAGCTTAGTAGGAATAGGATATGGGTATTATAAATACCCTATCTTGCTAGAGATTTTAGAACATCTTCTCACATCTTCTTACATTCAATTCTATTACTCTACAACTCTTCTTCTAATTCTTCCATTAATTCTATTTTTCTTCTTCTACTCATCTATTCAATTCTTAAATTCCGTAACAAGAGAAACGTTACCTTGCTAAGGAATTCACGCCTAACTCCTACCACACCATTACAAACGTGAAATCTTTATTGTGGTATAACAACAATGTCAATTGTGATTTCCTTCGCACTCATGGGTAACTAAACTTCTCTGTTGGGGTTATGGAAGCTGAATGAGATACTATCTATTGCTGTGAGTTTGTGAGTTCGTGACACGTATGTTGCTTATATCATTATTCTCTTCATCTTAATCTAAATTCTTTGTGGTTGCAAATGCAAGAATACGCCAATATAACATTTAACTTGTTCGAAAGAAAGGTTATCTGTCTGGAAAAGAGATAATTTCAAGGTAGTAGGGTCCCATCCCCTATTAAAAAGTTAGTGCCGTAACTAGATTAACCTCTTGGAGAATTCGTACCGTTAGACACGCTTTAAGCTATAAAGAGTTAAAGTGAAATAATCCTCGAATAGGTCGAAAAACGCCTGGATTTACCATCAAATACAATTCTCTATAAGCACATGCATGTCTGAATTCCGCACACTCATAGCTAATAGAGACGTATAACTCAGAAGGTGGACATAACCCCAACTCCTCAATTCTCATTGTTTACATCTCACTAAAACATTCTTTCTCTTTTTACTTTGCTATTGCCGTTTTTCTCTACTATTTGGTTACATTACTTGAACAACAAGACTCCCCCCTTTTACGAGACTTTTACTAAAAGTTTAGTAATCTTTACTTACTTGTTGACCAAGCTATTCCCTGTGGGATCGATACCCAACCCAGTTGGGTTCTATATTTGCTAACGACCGCTTTACACTCCTACGAGAGCTGTAGATTGAGCGTTATCACCCTACGACTCATAGGGTAAGTTGTATTAAATATAGTGTGGATAAAATTTTAGAAATTTTCAAGGAATAAAAATCCAGGGTGTTCCAAGGAGTCATGAGATTTGGGAAGAAAGGGAAGCTCAGTCCCTAGTATGTTAGTTTGTATCATACTCTTGTGAGAGTCATGATTGTTACTTACGAATTCGAGTTGCATAAGAATTTGGGTTTTATTCATCCAGTTTTTCATGTATCGATATTGCAGAAGTATATGGGTGATCCTTATTTGAATGTCTCTTTGGAGGATATTGGTATTTTGGATTCCTTGTTTTATGAGGATGTCAAATTGAGATTTTTGATAGACAAGTCCATAGATTGGGGAATAAGGATATAGCTTCAATTATCGTCCTTTGGAGGAATCAAAAGGTGGAAGAAGCTACTTAGGAAGCTGAGGAGAAAATGATGTCCAAATATCCATCACTATTTTGTGTATTTTATGAAAATGCCTGAGGTAAGATTTTTGTTGTATTTCTTGTGGCCTTTCGAATTTGTCATTTGGGTGCATAAGATTCTTTCTTTTTATCACGATAATGGGTGTCTGGACTCCTCATTTAGGGATGAATGATCCTAGGGGTAATGAATACCCCATGTTCTGGACTCTAAAAATTTATTGAATTTTACCCTCACTGCAAAGGTAACAATTAAGGTGACGAGTAGTACCTACACATCATGAGTCGCAGGGCCCTTTTTCATTGTCCAACCAGTAAGGGTGTCCAGATTTTTGGTGGTGGTCACGATATGGCACCACAAGTCATAGGGTGGGAGTCATGACCCAACCAGTGTGAAGGCCCAAGGTTCTGCTCAGGCTACGAGTCCAGTGTGAAGGCCAAGGTTCTGCTCAACTAACGTCTCTTATAAAGAAGTCCCAGTTGAGTTCCTTAATTATTAAGTTTTTAGGTTCAGGAAAAAAGAGGTCGCTTTAGTTAAGGTTCTACGGAGAAATCAGTTAGTTGAGGGAGCTACATAGGAAGAAGAAGATATATTGATAAAGCACCCCTATCTCTTCTCTTCAATCCCAGTCCTAGTTTGAGGTAATAATTTTCTTAAGTAATCAATTCTTTTATTTCTATATGACACATCTAGTCATCTTCATGTCACAGCATGCATTCATGACTTCAGTTCATTACATGCATCAGTCATAGATTCAGATATTATCTCATGGTTCAGCTCATAAACATTCATTACAAAAATATTAGCTTCTCCCAAGTATTTTAGCCTAGATAGTTTCATACGAGGATGAATGATCCCAAGTGGGATATATTGTAATAACCCATAATTCTCAAGATCTATACCCATCATAACATGGGCCATTAATTTAGTTTTCCAATGCCATAAGTCTCTCCTAAAGCCGATATTGTGGAAAAAAGTAATGCAAAATTTTCATTAAATATCAGTAAGCTGCCAGTGGCTACGACTCATGCGATGATCCATAACAAAATTTAACAAGTTATTATGAGGAGTTGTAATTACAATAGGAAGTATCCTCATTTTTTATCCCATTGATAACGACCCCACCCTACGACTCATCACCAGTGACAATGAGTCATTAGGAGGGACTCGTAATGACAATAGTGTATAGAAAAAAACTCAGCCTCAGAATATGAATTTACCTAACAACTCATGATCAGTTATGGTGAGTCATTAGGAGGAGAGTTTTAATTATAACATAAAGGACCCAAGACATCAGTATACCAAGTTACGACTCAGACCGTGACTCATGATCAATCGTAACGAGTTATGAGGTGAGTCATAACGACTAGGAGCGGAATTTTCTGTACGATATCTCAAGGACTTTTAAGTCTTTCTCCACACTTTTAAAATCCAAACTCATGTTTTTGGGCTACCCAAAGAGTGGTATAAAGGACCCAAAATCACCAAATTCAAGATTAAGTCATAATTCCACCCACAGAAAGAAAAGATTTTCACTTCTCTCCAAGGAAACAAGTGTTCTTTATGTTCAACCTCAACTTCAAAGAAATTCACTAAGAAATTTTTCTTCAGGTATGTTGGATTTCAACTGTGGGTCCCTTCCAGCCATAGATTCTAAAGAACTCTCCAAATTTACAAGTACAATGCCTTTTTCTTTAGTTGGGTTCCAGTTCAAATATGAATCTTGTAACTATCCTGAATTTAAGTGTATGACCATGATTATGTATTTTCCATGACATTGATGATCTGACATGTACGAGAACATGATTTTCCATATTATTTCAAGTTGTTGAGTTGTTGGCTTTTAATTGAGAAATTATCTTTTCATGCTCAGTAAATTCTATCAAGTTCAATTGTATTAATCAGAGTTGGTTGGTTGTGAACACCTGATACCTAAGAAGTTAACATTAATAAGTTTAACTGTTTATGAGTTTCTTCAGATTATGAATGCTTTACATTTACAGAATACTATAATTGAAAATATTTGTTACAAGTTTATATTTCACTATGTAATTCAGTGTCAGTTTAGTTTGGAGTAATACTTAGCACCTAGTGAACGTAGGGATGAACGCTCACCCTCCAGTTGAGGACTGAGACCTTTAGTAGAAGTCCCTAAGTTCTAAGACTACGGCGTAATCATAGGTTATGAGGGGTTACCCTCCAATAGAGGAATGACACCCTAGTCATTCAGGACATTAGTTTATGGATTTACGCTAGCTTGTGTCGGTACCCTTGGTAAGGTACTCACACTCTTCTAACTGGGTTACAAGTTAAACCCTGATTAGCTCAGAATGGGGCATATTAATTAAATGTCAGCTCCCATAATCCACAGTTCAGTATTAATATTATATTAAGTTTAGGTTTGCATAAACAAGTGTTAATTAATTAGTCATTCAGTTACTTAGATACACAACATATGTTTATATTTTGTCTTTCACTCGATTTTCATTTTCATGCATTCATGCTCAGTATATATGTATATAAACTAGTTTTCATCTTGCATACTCAGTACAGGCAAGAAGTGAGTGGACTTAGTTATCCTATCCACAATGACAAAAATTGAATCATACCTATTCTTATAATGCGAAAGACCTGTAATGAAATCCAAATTTGTCATATCCTGCATCCACATGGGAAAATCTATCTCTTAGGACATACTACCCTACCTCAAGTGCTCAACCTTAACTTGATGGAAAATTATGCACTTAGCTAAGAAATTTGCCAGAACTCTCTTTATATTGCCCACCAATAGATCCCCTGCAAGTCATGGAACATCTTAGTAGAGCTCGGATGAACTGTAGATCTGGACTCATGAGCCTTAATAAAAATCCTTTCATGCAGTCCATCTATATTAGAAAAGCACAATCTTCCTTGATACCTCAAATTACCATCTCCCAAAAATCTTGGAAACCATAACCTTTTACTCACCCACATCATCCTTAATCTGTATAAGTAAGGGATTCAAAGCCTTTTTATCCTTTACCTCATCACCAAGATATGATTTGACCACCTCTTGTACAATCACTTCCCCATTTTCAGAGTCCAAAAGATAAAATTCTAAGTTAGACAATCTACGAATATCCTTCACTAATCCTCTCTTCTTCTGATCAACATAGGTAAGCTCCCCATAGATAACCTGCTAAAAGAATCAACAATAACATTAGCTTTACCTTGATGGTAGTGAAGACTCAGGTCATAATTCTTAAGAAATACGATCCACTACCTTTGCCTGAGATTTAAATCCTTCTTAGTGAATGCATTTTGCAATCTCTTATAATATGAATAGTTATCCACATGCAACCCATATGATAAGGGAGTAAAATATTTAAAGAAAAAACCACAGCCACTAACTCCAAGTTGTGAGTCAGATAGTTCCTCTCATGAACCTTACGCTGCCTAGAACCATAGGTCATAACCTTAACATTCTAAATCAGAAGACAACCCAGTCCCACATGGGACGCATCACAAAACACCAAAAATGATTAGTACCCTTGGGAAAGGTCAAAACAAGAGCAAAAGTATTTTTATTTAAACTAATTAAAGCAACCCTCACAAGCTTCGTACCACAAGAATTTTATCATTTTCTAAGTCAACCTCATTAAAGGAGAAATAATACAAGCGAAGCTCTCTACAAACCTCCATAATACCCAGTAAAACCTACGATGCTCCTAGTGCCGATTGGAGTCGTGGGTCTAATCCATATCTTATCTACCTCAACCTTCTGTGCATCCACCTTGATCCCCTCACTAGATATGACATGCCTAAGAAGAGTCACAACAGCCATCCAAAACTCACACTTAGAAAATTTAGAATACAACTTCTAATCCTTAAGTATCTTCAACATAATTCGATGGTGATTGGCATGAGCCTCCTCACTCTTATTATACACCAAGATGTCATCAATGAACACTATTAAAAACAAATATAGAAACTGCCTGAAATTCCAATTCATAAAGTCCTTACAAGTAGACGGAGCATTTGTCAACACAAATGACATCACAAAAAACTTATAATGACCATACCAAGTTTAGAAAGCAGTCTTGGGAATATCAACCTCCTGAATTTTAAACTGATCTGACTAATGAGATTGAAATGTCACAAACTGACCAAGAAACTAAATAGACCGGAAAAACTCTACATTAGAGATGTCCTTCTGAGGTCACTAATTATAAGCATCATCACCCCAGGAAGCCTAAGGAGGACAAGTAGTGACAGGTAGAAGATGGCACAATTAGAAGCAGGGACCCTAGATCGGGTTTCACTACATACACATGTTGAGTTCCCTCCATATTATCCTAAGGTAGGACAGAGTTCCCAACAGAGTTTCTATGAACATCAGATCTTTGGGGAGTCATGGTCTAAAATGCGAGGAATCCAGGAATTAAAAAAGTTTCAAAACACTAGGCTCTATAACCCAAAATAGAACACAAGAAAGGGAAACATTCCTAATTTCCTTGTAGCCTCCTATTTATAAATGTGGCATGCTACATAAGCATAAAAAGGGCTCTTCTTGACACAGCTTTGTAGACTCCCAACAACTCTAAATCTTGCTCTGATACCAAGTTTTCCATAACCCAGGCCAGGGCCTGGCTGTGACGGTTATCTTAAGTCTTTTATGGATCAAAGACCACCCCCTTAACCTAACCTCAAGATTAAAAATAATAACCATTCCACATCTGTCCACAAAAGCCTATAAAATTGAAAATACTAAATAAGTCTGGACATTCCTTCGACTATGACCAAAAGAATCTAAATTACAATGAAAGTAAAGATAGAATAATGAAAAAGACTTCATAAATATAGAGGCTCACCACTTTATAAAAACTCGACGAATGTGATAATCTACTTAATGTTGCTTAGGATAAATAGATGTATTTTTAAACCCTACATCATGAAACTATGTAGCATCTTGGGATGGTTAGTGGGATAAACACTGGCATGTAACTCAGGAAAAGTAATAAAATAATATCATGTCAAAAATTAGTCAAAACCGCATGCACACAGTAAAATATACATATATATATATAAAAGATGTCAGGATAGGGTAAGGGTCATGAACACGAGAGTTTTTAAAATCATTAACCTGGATTGTGTATCTTGAGTTATCCTAAAGTCATCCATGGAATATATGGGTTCAGCTCCCCCTGATGAAAGGGACCCAATGTGTGTTATCCACATAAACCGAAGAAAATCAAAAGGAAAGCTAAAGACACCATGGGAAATAGCCACCCAAATTTATATACACTAAGTGTGTCCATCACATGGCCATATAGACCCTGATGCTGACAGATGTGGCTTCTAGTGTTCGTCCCTCTAGGACTTATATCTTCACGCTATGCTACACAACCCCCTTTAAGCCCATGTTAAAACAATGTACAGATGAATCCAACCAGTCACCCAGGAGTAAATCATTAAGGAATTTACCACTTGGTATTGTCATACCAATATTCTTGCAAGATAAATTAAATATGTCTAACGAATCCACATAATCCACATTGACTCCCAAGTTCTATTAGAATCTAGTCCATGGCCACCAAATCCATCCAAATCCATTTTTATATCCATTTATCCATTAATACAATGCATTAACCTTAAACCAAGTTAAATTATCCAATTTTCCATAGTAAAAATCAAATTCACAAAGTGGGTTGAGGTTCATGAAATTTCAAGCGAAAATTCATCATGTTTTAGATACCCATGTCCCTCATTCCAACTATTTTAATAAGTCTTAAGTCATCAATAAGTCCTTAAACTTATTTTCAAAATTCGCTTCGACACCACAACTAGGACTTGTATTTATTGAACACCTAAACCATTCAAAGTGTGTACCTATTAAACAAAAAATGTCGAGGTAGCAAAGAACGTGTTCCTCACTTTCTTGGAGCGCATGATTAAACCCCAAAATAATATTTTTCTTTTTTCTTTTCATGAAAAAGTTATATTTGGCATTTAAATAATTAAAAACATTTTTATTTATTTTTAAATGTATCTATTTTTTAATTTGCAAAGAAAACTCAATGCACCCACCCACCCCAACCCTTTCCCCTATCCCATCGTCTTCATCGCTTATCTATATTAAATAATTTTCTCCATCATGATTTTTTCTTCTTCCTTCTATGTTATTGCTTTGTTTCTTTCTTGTTCCCTCTACCCTTTTAACGCCACAAAATTTGAGTCCTGAGACGTCACACGGTGCTTAGGGGAACAAGTGAACCCAAGCTAACCCTCCTACTGGCTTAATTCATAAAAAACTGGATAAAATGCTTAAATCTATATAAAATCAATGAAAATATAGAACTTCTCTGAACTTGATCAATATAAATTGAAACTAAATACATCAACTTCTACTGACTGTCTATGAATCCTCTACTGGTACTGACTTTAGATAGCCGGGTCATGACTACCAACTATCTAAGCACAATACGACTAAAATAAGAAAAATACAATACTTCTCAAACTGTATAACCAACTCAAGCCCTCAAATTAAGAGGACTCGTCACCTGCTGAATAGGAGCGGTGGACTGACTGAATGCGGTATCTGTGCTACAACTTGCACCTACATTATAAGACACTGTATCATATAGATAACAACTTTCTTCGTTTGAATTAACTGAAATATATTCCTTGTAAATCATTAATAATAGTACACGCATTATAAATCTCATAAATCATTATACTCAACTCAAACTCCTTAAATCATGACTTAGAGTAACTCGGTAACTCATGAAAATCTGTACTATTATGAACTTGGGAGTTTCTTATAACCAAAATAACTACACCATGTGAGCCACATGGAGTCCAACGTTTTGTCCTCCTAAGGAAAGAACCCCATATTGGCGGGGGTGTCGTACTCTTGCCAAGGAGTACAACCACAATTTCACAATCACAATCCCATACTCGGACTCTGGCCCACAATCATCAATATCATTCCTATGGTGGCACGTAATTTTGGGAAAATACCACATTTCCCGTTCGGTGCTAAATACTCCTCCCAGACTCAGCTCAGAACGCGTTAGGAAATCCACCTTAATCAATATCAATTCACGGGTCTATCATGAAGATCAAAACAATAATATATTTCATCAGTAAATCATATACAACTGTGGATTCCTAACTCAACTCAAAATCAAACAATCTTTCTCAACATCAAGATGTATCAATTCATTTAGTCATGGCAACATCAATAAATTAGAGGAAATATCAAGACTCATTATAATAACTCAATCTCATGAATCAATATACTCAATAATCCAATTTGCCATAAGGAAGCTTAAAGAATGACACATGTCTTGAAAGCACTTGAAATACCAACTCATGGTAGAACATGAAATTCACAATATTAAATATCAAGTCATAATTTGGAAATTATAAAATAGTCATGTATCAAAAACTTCAAGAAAACATCATAGAACTCATTCTTGACTCTACAGCTCAAATATTAATATATATATTCAATAATCAAACTTCTCGTAGAAAAGCTTAAATTATGACTCTTATCTCAAATCATTCGGAAATCATCAACTCATAATAATAATATTCAACTCATGGCATAAGTTCTCAATTTAAGAAATAAAATGATGAAATAGTCATGTGTATCAATCTTGAATAGCTCAACTATAATAAATCATTAACAAAGTAATTTGGGTGTAAACTCACTTTGCAAAATCATGGATTTCAATAGTAGAAATTGAATTTTTGGGCACAAGAATGAAAGAAGTGTTCTTGTTCAAACCCCGCATACCTTGGATTATGGATTTAAGATGAACAAGCTTGATTGGGAACTCTTCTTCACACTTTTGAGCTAAGTTTCTTGATGCCTTTGACTTGAAAAATTTGATTCTTGGACAGCTTGGTGAAATCTTTGGAAGATTCTTAAATTTCTTGGAGAAGATTTGATTTAGGATTTTAGAAGAAAATCCAAGTTTCTTGATCTTTTCCTTGGAAGATAATGAGAGATAATGAAGGTTTTCTCCACTACTAGTATATATATAGAAACTAAAAATGAGTGGAAAAGACCAAAATACCCTTTTTAAAATGTCCTTGAGTTGCTGGAAAAATATACTTGACGCCATCCGTGATAGGCAGTCAGGTCCGTGATAGGTTGTCACGAATGTTCGTCACAAAAAGGGGTCCAATTCTAGATTTTCTGCCCAGGGCTGGCGACGTAGTCAGAAATGTCGTCAGAATGTGACGATGTCGTCAAAAATGGCGTCAGAAACGTGACAGCCCATCAGAACCGTCGTCACCGTTTTCCAGCTTGACATGCTGGAGTAAAATGGGCATAACTCTTTGCTCCGATATCGGATTTTGGCGAAATTGGTATCGTTGGAAAGCTAATTAAATTATATATCTTTTGATAGGTTATGAGATCAAAAATTCCAAGTATAATGATATATATGGTCGTTTGAAGTTGAATATACCAATATCCTTCCCAAGAATTCAATCGGTAAGGAATGTTTTGATTCGCGCAATCGTTAGGACATCTTTAAGGCCTTAATACACACCATACTTGATTAGAAAACAACCAAAGTATTATAATTTATTTCTCAAAATCTTGATTCATGGTTGCACTATTGGTTAGAGCCTCGGGGAATTATAAAAGGGCTCTAACTTCCTCAGCGGGTGTCCAATTAGGGTGAATCTTATGTCGATGGAATGCTTATCCAATTATCCACGTGATAGAAAGTATAATTTATTAAAATACAACATGATATAAACAACAATGAATTTTGAAGTCATCCATATTCACTAAAAAGATGGATTTAGGCTTAAGAAACGATCGGGGTATTACAATATCTCCCCCTTGGAAACATTCATCCTCGAATGTTGCTTTTTGGCCAAGAATATAGAGAAAACTGAAGACACACAACTAAAACAACTTGCTAATCTGAATCTATATCTTTCTAAATTTTGAAGTACTTCGCTGAATGTTAACTTATGATGAGAGTATCTATACATCTAGATCCGAGAGTAGAAAAGAATAGATAGAGGACAACTGTAATTCTCGACTGAATCTGAGTTGATTTGCCTTCTTCCTATATTAAAGAGTGGGCTCATACTGAGAGTTTAGAATTCACTTGATGTTACAAGGGTGCAATCGTACTCATAGACGGCGAAGAGATAATTTATGCAGGCATAGGTCATGAGAAATAAGGATAAGACTACAGAATGGGTATTACATTGTCTGGACTAGAATACTTGGAAAACTAAGATTGTTAAATGAATGCTGACTGAATCACAATTATATATCCGAATCTGAAACAGATGCCTGATACACATACTGAACTGAATTCGTAGATTTTTGGGTACGAGCAACTACTTACCAGATTTCCCGTACTTATGAAACTTTGAGTGGTAAGACCAGACTAGTTCAAAAAAATGAAAGGTCGTAGAAATCTATCTGCCAAATTTTAAAAACTGGGTTGCTAGCTATGCAAACTGAATCGTACTAGATACTCATACTTAAGTAGAGGATTTCTTCCACACCCTCCCAAGGAATTCTAATGGTCTGAAGGAGCAAAGAACTTTAGGAAAGATCTAAACAAGACATCCGAATCAGAGATCATAAAATTACCATAATCCCATAACTTGAAACCTAAACCTATAAATCATAAGTCAGGATAAAAGTACTAAGATTCAAGCAAGGAAAATCCTTACACTCAAACTCAACCACACTTCTCAAACACTCTCTCGACTATACTATACCCTTCTGATACTATACTTGATCGATTTAACTTACAATCCTCACATGACACTGATACTTCCATCTTCTCATATCCTCTCGAACCAAACCCCCTCATCATCTTCATGCCTAACCTAGAACCACAAGATTCGCCACATAACCCCATTATGAATCATGAGCTCCCACAAATCTACATTGTTACAGCCTCTCACTTCAAAAGTAATTCTCATTTCCACTTCGACCACTCCAATCTACCTAGTACTAGCCATTTATTGATGCGCAAGGCACCCATCCGCATGCACACAAACACGACATTTAAGCCTATCTTCATACCCTACATACCTCTTATCAAGAAAGATTTCCATGCACTCACCTCAAGCACAGCAGACATACTCCTAGATAATCAAGTCCTACACAAATGCTTCACTCCAATATTCCTTCCAACTCATGGAATTACACAAAATGAATACACCACAATCTTCCCAATCATAACAACTTAAAATTCAACTAACCAGAACATGTATAAAAGACTTAGCCTCAATCTTACTTCACCTTACAGTCTAGCTAAAGTAAGCATGCCACCCTCTATCTTTGATAAGGAAATGTCTCCTCTCTTTCGACTAAACAACTATTCACCACCACTATCTTGGGTAAGGAAAGATAACTAAAAGATTAGAGCATGAGGATCTGACACATGATTAGATGCTATGAATAACTTGACACTCAACTGAGGCTTGAGGAATAGAGGATTTAACATCATAAACCCATTAATGAAATATGGCCCGGGGACATGCACGATATAAATCTGAATTCTGATCATTAAAAATAGCACTTGAACATTGGAACTGAACATATCACAAAGCTCGAGTACATAAGTCATGCATTGCATGATCTAAATTGGGAATTCGTAACTATGAAATGTGATTTTAACCGGTGAAAAGTCTGAGACTCCGCATTTTGGTAACTAAGTGAGGACAGGATTCTTTATGGCATGCCTGGACATGAATCATGATCATGGAATCAAAATGCAAAGCATGAATAAATATAGGAATGACTGAATATACTAAAATAAGAATAGGTCGAGCAGTATCCCTTCTCACAGCTGTTCCACAACTTATTGGCATACCCACTAGAACCTGACAACCTAACCTAGTCACTTGTTCTACTATCTCCCCCTTAGACTAAAGCCATCACGCTCTTTGACTCAATTATTAGGAACATCGTTCATTACCTAACTAGTCTTCCTCTACCTAGCAACTCCACGACACTCACTAATTACACCACATATAATGACCCTAGAAAAAAATAAAAAATAAAAAAATAAAGCAGCCCCATAGCACCTTGGGCAAAATTACTCACCAAGAACACAAAATCAAACTTAATTACAAGTCAACCAGACTCAAGCTCTTGCCTACACTGTCCAAGCCTATTAGATCACTTCCCTGTAACTAGCACCTTTAACCAAGAAATCATCACATCCACGTTCATAGCCACCAATCATCCAAGCTTAAGGCCTAGAGCTCAACATAACTTACAACTCCACCTCACACACACAATTCTCACTTGGAAACTATAAAACAAAATATTAATAAACACTAGTCCACTTAAACCCCCTAATAACAATAATTGGTCATAATCATATGATCTCTCTCATTTATAATCCATCAATGCACCCTCCTTCTACTCATCATTACTATCTATCCTTCATACACAGCTTAACTTAGTTCATAACTCTCTAAGCCTCAACTTAACTTTCCTTTGCAATATCAGGAGAACCTAAGTTAACAACACTCATCCGCTAAGTATCCTCGTCCATAACCTATACTTGTCTTGTGAAACATACCGTTAACAACTCTTTTCATACCTTAAGCAAACTATTATTTACCTCCACCAATAACTTCTTCTCTTTTTCTTCTATGAGCTGACACACAAGAACAATATCACTTCATCACTAACTCGATCAAATGCAAAAGGCTCGGCTATACATACTTCCAATAAATCACACCTTCCACCTTTATTGCCACTACACCTCTAAACCCAGTTCCAACCAGCACGAGGAAATAGGATACACAAAGAGTCACTAGTGAATCAAAATAGGCCTCACCCGGCTTCACTAGTCTTTGATTTCCAACATCATTATGATAACAAGAGTACGAGAGGTAGAAACTCTCCATACAATATTCGATAATCTAAGAATACACATCTTACTCTATCTCAAATGAAAGAATCATAAGGGAGAGGGCATAACATTAAACTTAGGAAACTCATAACACGTTGGTAACATCTTCTCAGGCCGCTTTGTGAAACTCCTGAAATTTCTCTCTTGTAATTCTAAGGGCATTGTCAGGGAAGGAAATTAAAACTTACAGATCATGTTACCTCAAGAATAGTACATAGATAAAGGAGTATAGATTATCATTATAGATTCTGAGAGGGAATATGGAAGCGCAACTAACTTGTGATTATTGCACGATTCATAAGAAATGCATGATAAGATACTAATAGGATACATTCTAGCTCATTTAAAACTCTGTAACTATCTGTGGAGACTGTTTAAGAAAGTACTATCTGCAAAGAGTTGAGCTTGACTGTCTCTAATACCTCGAAAATAAGGCAGGGTTGCCTTGAATAGAGGAAGATAAGAATCTGCATAAGTTTCTCAAAGAACCTTTCGATAGCATGATCTAAGATTTGAAGGAATGGAGACCTTTTATAAATGTCTTATAGCCTCTCGAAGAAAAGTACAGAAGTCTCCCTACCGTTCCGCAAGACTCTATTAGACATTGCTTCATAGACACCCTAGGACACTTGAACTCTGGGTTCTGATACCAAGTTTGTAATGCCTCAAAATATGGGTCCCGAGGCATCACATGGTGCTTAGGGGCACAAGTGATCCCAAGCTAACCCTCCTACTGGCTTAATTCATAAACAACTGGATAAAATGCTTAAATCTATATAAAGTCAGCAAAATATAGAACTTCTCTTAAGTTGATCAATGTAAAGATGAACTTTACAAGATTACAACTCTACTTTTACCAAACGAAACTAAAACTGAATACATCAACTTCTACTGACTGTCTATGAAGCCTCTAATGGTACTGACTTTAGATAGATGGGTCATGAATATCAACTATCTAAGATCAATATGACTAAAATAAGAAAAATACAATACTTCTCAAATAGTATAACCAACTCAAGCCCTCAAATCAAAAGGACTCGTCACCTGCTGAATGGGAGAGGCGGACTGACTGAATGCGGTATCTGCGCTATAACTTGCACCTACATTATAAGACATTGTAACATATCGAAATATATGGGGGTCAGTACTTTAAGGAATGTACTGAGTATGTGGGGGTGCAATGCAACGTTATAAATAATATCATAAATGATTATGAAAATCATGCATGCTGACGAGAACAACTTTCTTCCCTTGAATTAATTGAAATATATTCCTTGTAAATCATTAATAATAGTACACGCATTATAAATTTCATAAATCATTATACTCAAATCAAACTCTTTAAATCATGACTTAGAGTGACTCGGTAACTCATGAAAACTTGGACTATTATGGACTTGGGAGTTTCTTATAACCTATATAACTATACCATGTGAGCCGCATGGAGTCCAACGTTTTGCCCTCCTAAGGAGAAAACCCCACATTAGCGAAGGTGTCGTACTCTTGCAAAGGAGTACAACCTCAATTTATCAATCACAATCCCATACTCGTCCTCTGGCCCATAATCATCAATATCAATCCTACGGTGGCACGTAGTTTTGGGGAGATACAACATTTCCCACTCGGTGCTAAATACTCCTCCCAGACTCAGCTTAGAACGCGTTAGAAAATCCACCTTAATCAATATCAATTCATAGGTCTATCATGAAGACCAAAATAATAATATATCTCATCGGTAAATCATATACAACTGTGGATTCCTAACTCGACTCAAAATAAAACAATTTTTCTCAACATCAAGATGTATCAATTCATTTAGTCATGGCAACATCAATAACTTTAAGGAAATATCAAGACTCATTATAACAACTCAATCTTATGAATCAATATACTCAATAATCCAATTTTTCATAAGGAAGCTTAAAGCTTTACACATGTCTTGAAAGCACTTGAAATACCAACTCATTGTACAATATGAAATTCACAATATTAAATATCAAGTCATAATTTGGAAATTGAAAATATTCATGTATCAAAAACTTCAAGAAAACATCATAGAACTCATTCTTGACTCTCAAGCTCAAATATTAATATATATTTTCAATAATCAAACTTCTTGTAGAAAAGCTTAAATCATGACTCTTATCTCAAATCATTCGGAAATCATCAACTCATAATAACAATATTCAACTCATGGCATAAGTTCTCAATTTGAGAAATAAAATGATGAAATAGTCATGTGTATCAATCTTGAATAGCTCAACTATCATAAATCATTAATAAAGTAATTTGGGTGTAAACCCACTTTGCAAAATCATGGATTTCAATAGTAGAAATTGAATCTTTGGGCACAAGAACGAAAGAAGTGTTCTTGTTCAAACCCCACATACCTTGGATTATGGATTTAAGATGAACAAGCTTGATTGGGAACTCTTCTTCACACTTTTGAGATAAGTTTCTTGATGCCTTTGACTAGAAAAATTTGATTCTTGGACAACTTGGTGAAATCTTTGGAAGATTCTTAAATTTCTTGGAGAAGATTTGATTTAGGATTTTAGAAGAAAATCCTAGTTTCTTGATCTTTTCCTTGGAAAAGAATGAGAGATAATGATGGTTTTATGCACTACTAGTATATATATAGAGGCTAAAAATGAGTGAAAAATACCAAAATACCCTTTTAAAAACGTCCTTGAGTTGCTGGAAAAATATACTTGACGCCATCCGTGACAGGCCGTCAGGTCCGTGATAGGCCATAACGAATGACCGTCATAAAAAAGGGTCCAATTCTTAATTGTCTGCCCATGGCTGACGACGTCATTAGAAATGTCTTCAGAATGTGATGACGTCGTCAAAAATGGCGTCAGAAATGTGACAGCCCGTCAGAACCGTCGTCACCATTTTTCATCTTGACATGCTGGAGTAAAATGGGCATAACTCTTTGCTCCGATATCAGATTTTGGAAAAATTAGTATCGTTGGAAAGATAATTAAATTATCTATCTTTTTATAGGTCATGACCTAAAAAATTTCAAGTATAATGAGAGATATTCTTGTTTGAAGTTAACTATACCAATATCCTTCCCAAGAATTCAATCGGTACGGAATGTTTTGATTCGCCCAATCGTTAAGACATATTTAAGGCCTTAATACGCACCATACTTGATTATAAAAAAAAAAATCACTATAATTTATTTCTCAAGATATTGATTCATGGTTTCACTATTGGTTAGAGTCTCGGGGAATTACAAACGGGCTCTAACTTCCTCAGCGGGTGTCCGATTCGGGTGAATCTTATGTCGATGGAAAGCTTATCCAATTCTCCACATGATAGAAAGTAGAATTTAGGGAAATACAACATGAGATAAAAAAAAATTGTAAGTCATCCGTATTCACTCAAAAGACGGATTTAGGCTTAAGAAACGATCGGGGTATGACAACCCTCCCCCCTCCTCATCTCCCCTCTCTAATTTAATTGTGAACCTTAATTGATATTGGATAAAATATTATTAAATATTGAAACCTTCAATTCCAAATTCACTATCCAAACTTAAAATCCTGTTAAATCTTGTAAAATTATTAATATAAGTGGCTGAAATAATCTCTTGAAATCTCAACGGTATTTGACAATTGAAGAGTCGATTTAACTTTTAATCTGTTGTGTTTGCATGTTTGGAGAAAATGGATTTGCCCTTATCATTTTACCTCTCTCTCCCTTCTTGATATTTTATACCAGATCAAATAAAAAAGTAAATCAAATTTATAATTATGAAAAAATGAAAGGAGTTGTAAGTTTGAAAAGAAAAATGGGGATGAAAAAGGAAGAAGGGCAAATTAATTTAGAGTTTTCTATTTTTATTTTTTTTAAAATTTATTATTTAATAATTATTTTGTGACCTCATTGCCACATGTCATATTTAAATCAGTTGTTTTTCCATAACACCGCCACATTACCGTGAGTATACCACACACTTCACTTTTTTTTCTGATATTCAAAAGTGCCTAATAGGAATAATTTTTTACATAGTAAAGGTGTTCAATAGGTACTTGTCCTAGTTAAGGGGTCGAAGATAAATCTCAAAACAAGTTTAAGGTACTTTATATGAGTTAAGCCTTTAAACTGTATACCAATTCAGTCCTAAAATATCAATTGAAAGCATGAATTTTCAATTAAAAACATGACACAAGTAATTCAACCATTATCAGCCAAAACCCCTCAACCCAATTTCAAAACTCACAATTTAAATAACATGGAAAACCAATCCATTTATAAAATAATGGAAAATTAAAGTTTAGGAAAGAGAAACATGACTAAAACACACAAGAATTCAAAGTCAATTTGAAATTTGGAGCCAGGATAATGAATGCACAATGAAACCTGTAAAATTTCTTTATTGGAGAGTTAAAGATGAATAACGTAGAGTTTGACCATTGAAAACAAAAAGAAAAGGGTCCCTTTTATATTTATAAGTTATGGAAAAGGATAAAAGACCAAAAGCCCCTCACCCTTAAGTGAAAAAAATAAAACATGAATGAAATTTAACCCTTAGCATGGCCCGGCCTTACTGTAGATATTATCCTCCATTCCACGCCATTATCGCGGAGGGTAACCTCTATGACACGGTGATATCATGGAGGCACAATACCTTAAAGTTTAAAAATATCCCCAAACCCTTTTTGAAAATTATGAAACCTTTTCAAATTACCCTTTCAACATCTGTAAATACACTTCAATTCAAAAATAGATATTACGAATACGGGAAGGCCGAAAATAAAACGATTAAACTTTTAAGGGTCTTAGAATGGATCTCTCTAATTTCTCTAGAGTTGGGGTCATTTCAATGTTTGAGAAGTGAAACACATTGTTATGGTAATCCCAAGCATCAATCAATGCATCAAATACATATCTTCTGGGATTAATCTCCATCATATGCACAAGATGCCCTAAATAATCTTTCACTATCCTCAAAACATGCTCCCCCATTTCATTCTACCATTACCTCAAAAGTAATGGTGTCTGATCGATAATCATTAATTTTGGTATTCCCTCGACCCTAGGACTTTTCTCACATGTTCCTCGAGAAGGTTGATTTATATTACTACTTTTGAGACAGAATAAAGACAAAAAGAAAAATGTTTACACCAACCTAGACATAAATTATTGAAAGTAAGAAGAGATACATGAAAGCAAAGGGTTTGAAAGAGAGAGGAAAATTTTTTTGGTCATGAATAGATCCCACAAGACTATTTTTAGTATAAAATATACTTTTATAAATATTTATAAAGGTAGAGACGAACCCAAAAAGTTTTCCTACATATCACACTAAATGGTGAGCAACCAGACTCGCATAATTGATGAAGTTAAAAGAAGCAATTTGACTTTTATTTACAAATTCCAAAAAAACACAATAAGAAAATTAAAGGATTTTTAATATTTTGCATCAAATGGATTTTTTTAAAAAAAGAAAAATCCTATCTCTTTTCCTTTACAAATTGATCATCTTAAAGATAGTCAAAATTCAAAATTCTTCTAAATAAATGCATTTCAAATAGCACATAAGGATTAAAATGATGGTCTTTATAATGTTTATGTCTCTTACACAGACTCGACCCCTATGATGAGTTTTGCTAGGTCAAATGCACCTGATGAAAATAAAGCAGAGCCTAATAGGAATAGCCCCTCTGAGTTTCAATTATACTAGGTTTACCCTTATGGAGATAGGTTTTGTAGAGGTTAGTTGCACATACAATAAATAGTTGTAGGTCAATTTTTCATGAGAGAAGATAGTTTGTATTACGATTCAAATAATATCAAAGCAGTAAGAAAATAGACAAATAGAACATTTATGTAATAAATGTGATATCCAAAGATTGAATAAAGCCAAACAAGTCAATATAAAAGCACTAATTGTGGTTTTTTCCAGTGAGGTCTCCATCTGTCACACTCCTATTATTTTCCCAACCCCCGCTAAGAGTTGGTTTTAGAGAAAAAAATGTTTTCTTAATTAAAGTGACGTTTTGAAAAGAGATTATTTATTTTATAGAGCAGCCACTTGGAATTGAATTTGGTGTTCGAAGTCACCCTATTGAATTCCTACTCAAAAGAAAATGACTCTTTATTTTTAGTCGGGGAAATAAAAATTTGGATAAGGAATTCTACATATTGAGAAGAAGGTGAGAGACATCTCTCAATTCTGTGGTGCTATCACGATTGCTTAATTGCTTACTTCTAGATGATATTAATTCTTAAATAAATTATATTTGACTAGTTGTTTTATTTACCTAAGGATTATGAGAGAAATTGTGACTTATGTTTTTGACTGAGGAGCTTAACAACACACGTAACCTTGTATTAACAAAATTTAACCAAGGAACGTAACCACACACATGATCAACCTAAAACTCTTAAAAAAAATAATTCATTCAATAATTACTCTCTCAATTCCTAAAGAAGCGATGGTATAGTTTGAATTTTATAAAAATAATTCATAGACACATATATATTAATTATTTGAGGCTACAAATTTGAAATGACTATTTCTAGAAAGTGAGATATATTTTTTACTAATTATTCTTGACAAAAATCTAGAAGGAAAAAAATAATTTAGTAGTTTCTTTATTATGTAAAACTTTCTTTTATTTTTTGATTTTTAAAATTGGATAAAAAATATTATTATCTTTTCCATTATATGAAAATGTATTTATTTTTAAATAAAGTAAAAATATAAATACCACTCATTTCAAAACAATTAAGATAAATTGTTCCTATGTACACGTGTAAATCCATGTGTCTATTTACCATAAAACAAGGTAAATTTATGCTACAAATTAAGGTCACGACCGCACTTATCACGGCAAAGCCTTGACAACTAAGTAAGTCACCTAAACTAATATGTAATAAGAAAATATAACACAATTCCCAAGGCAAGACTTTTAAAGAAAAGTCGGACTACACATATACAATAATAGCAAAAGTCTGAATCACAAAGATGCCTTAAGCAATTCCAAAACCTGGTATCACAGTGTAAGAACAATCTAAATACAACTCAAAATAAGAAAATACAACTAGAATCTGAGAACTGCAAGTCTATCTCTGAATACAAAGTAAAGACATCATTTGAATAAGAGGAGGTCTAAGGTCGTCTTTGAAAGCATAGAGCTGCCGAATACCTCGATGTGTCGACGATCAACCATATGATTTAAGCTTCTGCGTGATGCATCATACATGGATCTACACCGATAGGACACAGTAGAAATAAGTATGGTCTATTTATACTCAAAAGTTATCATATACTGACTGAGCAAAGTATAAAATATGATACATAAACACATACTATGATCAAGTCACTTACTATAAATAATTCTCAAATGGTAGCTCAGACCATCTCCAGTAATAGTTCTAAATGTAGCACATAAGAAGGTAGATAGGTTTGTAAAAGAAAAAGAATAAGTATACACTAAATTAGTCACAAAATCACAATAGTAAAGATGCATAATGTATGAAATAAAATGATGATGATAATGATTATATAATGTAACTCAGGTCATTTCATAACCTCTGTATACATCAATCGAGCCTCAACTCTTCTTTTGAGGTGACATAACCCAAACAAGGGCCGAGTTGTGTCGGGTGACTCAAGCCTAACGGGGATCAGAGACCACCCCTATTACCCAGCCATAACCACCCTACAACATATGTCGATTAAATTCTGAATTTATATAACATAAAAAGATAGAAATATCATAAATCAAATACAGTCAAATAGTATCAACCCCAATACCAACGCCAAGGCTAATACTAATACTGATACCACCCATGCTAATCTAAAGTAGTCTCACAAATCCACTAACCAAAATCAAAACAACAAATAGTCGGGACATGCCCCCGACCATATCTAAAACAAAAGTTTGAGAAATAACAAAAGTATATTGAGAAGACTAGGCTATGAAATGGATCCTTTCGGAGTATGAAAGCTCACCACGTTAATCCAACACCAAGCTGTCCCTGAATCCAATCACTAAGCAGGAGGAGGAGTATGGTCAGTTCCTACATCGTGTGGAGATACGGCGCCCGAAGACGGGTTAGCGGGTAATAGCTATCATGTACTAAGGAATAAGGTCAAAATAATTCCAATATTTAAAACCAAGTAAATAACCATATGGAATCACACTCATATAAACATATATACCATGCTGGGAAAGGGACTAAGGTTTAGCATGAATTTAAAACATTAACCTAGGTTTGTGTAGATTAACCAGCCTAGAACTACTTGTAGGCTATATGGGTCCAGTGTTACCCCTGAATGGGCCCAGTAGATGTAGCTATTTGAATCGGAGATATCATAGGGGTTGGGGATTCCCTTGTACCCTTCACTCTCCATGATACATATATACAAGTATAGATTAGGGGATTCTCGTGTACCCCACAGTTATATGGTTACCATGACCTTCTCTTATGTTGGCAAACATGAGTTTCTAGTGTCCGTCAATTAGATTCAAACCTTCACGGTTAGCTATCACATCCCACCATTATTTCCCATTCAAAACCTTTAGCACAAAACCAAACCACAAACTGTAGATTTAATTACCAAGGCATTATGTAGTGGTATCACCATACCGACTATAGCTTGCATGCAATGTCATTAGCCAACACTCAAGGGATCCCATGTACCCCATAGGATTTCCAATCAATTAAAATAATGGCCACGAAGGCCTTTCCAAATCATTTAATTCAATCAAACTATTTAGGGTTCCATTACCATATTATGCAATGCAAGGTTTTAAATAAAAGTAAAACTATGTGACATAAAGATTCTCATATTGACGGCGTATAGTTTCCAAAACCAAAACCAAGAACCAATTAACTATGACCAATCAACCACATGTTCAAACCAATATTTACATGAAAAACCATAAATAGAACATGGGAAAACATCATCCAACTATTAGTTATGAAAACCCCCAACATATATTTCAAAACTAACACAAACCCATAATTATACTATGTAAATCATTAAGTAAAACATACTTTTAGTTGAAATAACAATTAGGGAGAAGTGACATACCCTAGATACAAAAGAAGACAAAGATAAACCACCCTTGAACCCCCTAATTGACCACCTTGAAGAAAACCCTAGCCTTTTTTGAACCAAGAGCTTGAGAGAGATTTGAGATTGTTTAAAGTATTTTTAATTGAGAATAATCGGGTAAATGAAGTTCTAATAATGTTTTAAGTTGTGGGGTAAAAAGAAATTAAGAGGGAAAATGTCCAGAATACCCCCCCAACTTAAGTTGTAAAAATTTTCGCAGGGGGGTATGACTACCCCACCCCCAAACCATACCCACAACATACGAGTGATACCATTCACTCATACCAAAGATAGAAAGTTGGACTCCATATTTAATCCAACATACGAATCCCTTTGCACAGATCATACCATCACCTTACAAAAAGTACCCACCGAGTCGTACCCTAAGCAGAATATCAAGGCTAGACAACGATCAACATACAATTTTGACTTACAACTCGTATCATCTACATACGTCATTTATGATGTCAACTCGTGCCTTAGATAGAAACCCACCAAAACCACAATGAGTAACATATGACTAAGACCCTCAAGTTATACCAATATCATACGACAAGTACCCTTAATTATTATGATGTCCAGAAGGCTAGAATTCAAAAAAAAAAATCTAAGGACTTGACCCTAGGGTTTTTCAATTCTCCCCCACTTGGATCATTCATCCTAGTATGATGGAACAAGGTAGTATAAGAACGATTTACACCCCAACACCTCGATTCTTACCTTTAACTAAGTTAGAAAACAAAGATACAATGAATTAATATTTCCTTTAACAAATCTTGAAAACATAGACATTATGAAGAACGCATACCTTTTGCACAAATTTCTGGAGATGAAAATAGCAATGGATACTTGGACATCTTGTCCTCTTCCTCTTCCCAAGTAGCCTCTTCAATCTTGTGGTTCCTCTATAGAACTTTAACTGAAGCTACATAATTGGTCCACAATCGATGAACTTGCCGATCCAAGATCTCAATTGGGACCTCCTCATTAGACAGAATCTAAAATACCAATATCTTTAATAGGCACAACTTGTAATGGATCACCAATAGACTTTCTCAACATAGACACATGGAATACCGTGTGAATGGAGCTAAATATAGAAGGAAACTCTAACTCATATGCAACACTAATAACCCTTCTTGAAATCACATATGTACCAACATACAAGAGATTGAGCTTCCCTTTTTTCCCAAAATGCATTACTCCTTTCATGATAGACGCCTTCAATAACACTTTATCCCCAACCTCAAACTTTAAATCTCTTTTCCTCACTTCTACATAGAACTTTTGGCAACTTTGGGCAGCCTTAAGCCTATCTGGAATCATCTTCACCTTCTCCATAGCTTGGTAAACCAAATTCGAGCCAAAAATATCCTCTTCACTATGCTCGAACTACCCTATAGGAGATCTACACCTCCTACTATACAATGCTTCAAATGAAGAAATCCTAATGCTAGAGTGGTAGCTATTGGTGTAAGAAAACACCACAAGAGGTAAGCTCTCAACCCAACTACCACAATAATCAATCACGCAAGCACGAAATATGTCCTCCAATGTCTTAATAGTCCTTTTTTCTTGCCCATCCAAATGTTGTTGAAAAATTATACTCAGACACACCTTGATCCCTAAACCTTTCTGTAATGACAAAAAAAGAGATTAAAACTATGTACTATGATCTGAGATGATAAAAACAAGTACCCCATGCTACTTCATAACATCATGGAGATACAACCTCGCATAATCCTTAGCAAAGAAGTTAGTCCTTACTGGCAAGAAATGAGCAGAATTTGTCATCCTATCAAAGATTACCCAAACTGAATCAAACTGATTCCGAGATCGAGGTAGACTGATAATAAAATACATATTGATTACTTCCCACTTCCATTAAGGAAACTAAATCTCTTTATATAATTCTAAGAGCCTCATGTTATCAACTTTCACTTATTGACACACCATGCACTTGGCCACAAAATTGGCCATATCTCTCTTTATATTGTTCCTCTAATACATCACCTTAAGATCATCATATATTTTTGTCGAACCGATATGAACAACATAGCATGACTCATGCACCTCAGTGAAGATCCTCTTATGCAAACCATCGACATCAGGAACACATTACCTCCCATGGTACCGTAAGGTACCATCATCACTAATCTCAAAATCCATCACCTTCTGCTCACCTACATCACCCTTGATCCTCATCCAGAGAGGATATAACATTTGATTCTCCTTGAGTTTAGCACCAAGAGATAACCGCAACACTTCCTGCACCAACACAACACTATTATCGAAGTCTAATAGACGAACCGCAAGGTTAGCCAAACCATGAATGTCCTTCATCAACTTGCTCTTCTCCTTATCCACATGAGCTAGACTCCACATGGAAAACCTAATAAGAGCATCAACAACCATATTAGCTTTACCTGGGTGGTAGTAAAGACTTATGTCATAATCCTTGAGGAGCTCAAGGCATCTCTTTTCCCTGAGGTTAAGCTCTTTCTGACTAAACACATACTACAGGCTATTATAATAAAAAAAACATATCCACATGCATTACATACAAATAATGACGTTGGATTTTCAACGCAAATACCACCCCTTATAATTTCAAGTCATGGGTTTGTTAATTCCTCTCATGCACCTTCAAATATCTAAAGTCATAAGCTATTACCTTTCCATGTTGTATCAGAACACAACCAAGTCCTATGCGAGATGCATCACAGTAGAACACAAACCCTTCAATGCCTTCAGGAAGATTTAAGACTGGAGATGAAGTTAGATTATCTGTTAACATTTAATAATTACCCTATCAAGCATCAGACCATAGGAAATTTACATTCTTCTGAGTAAACTTAGTCAACGGGATAGTGATAGTCAAAAAAATCTCCACAATTCTCGTATAGTAGCTAGCTAAACTCAAGAAGCTCAGAATATTCATTGGAGTTGTGGGTTTAGGCTAGTTATTCAACACTACAACCTTCTACGGATTCACCATGATCCCTTAACTAAAAATGAGTGACCCAGAAAAGTTACAACAATTTACTAGAATTCATATTTTTGAAAACTTTGCATACAACTACTACTCTTTCAGAGTTTTCAACATAATACGGAGGTAGTTTGCATGATCCACCATGCTCTTAGAGTAAACAAAAATTTCATCTATGAAAACAACGACAAATAAATCCAGAAACTAACAAAAGACCTTATTCATCAAATTAATGAATGTCGAAGGGGCATTGGTCAAATCAAATGATATCACAAAGAACTCAAAATGCCTATATCATGTATGAAAGGCATTCTTAAGGATATCTTCCTCCCTAATATTTAACTGATAATACCAAGATAAAAGATCAATCTTGGAGAAAAACATAGCACCCTCCAATTGATCAGACAAATTATCTATCCTTAGTAAAGGATGCTTATTCTTTATTGTCACCTTATTCAAGTTCCAATAATCAATACACATTCAAAGAGAACTATCCTTTTTATGCAAGAATTACTTAGTGCATTCCACGGGTACACACTAGGATGGATGAAACCCTTATCTAAAAGATCCTTGAGTTTCTCCTTAATCTTCTTCAATTTAGCTGGAAACCATTGTATATGGAAGAATAGAAATTGGACGAGTGTCCGAAATAAGATTGATCCAAAACTCAACACCTGGAAAGGGATCAGGAAATACCTCAGGAAATTAATTCAACATCGAATTAGAATGCAAGGAAACACTATCTGAGTTAGAATCCTTAACCCAAACTAGATGATAGAGCCATATCTAGGAGAATAATCTCCGAGATCTTAAATAAGATATGAACTTCCCCTTAGGAGATAGGTAACCACCCGTTTACTTAATAATCGGCTTGTTAGAGAATTTAAAAACAACCTTATGGGTCCGATACTAGAGAAGCATAGCATGACTGCAATCAATCCATCCCTAGTATGATATCAAAATTCACTATATCTAATTCAAACATATTTAATCAAAGTGTATTTACTACCAACAGATACCACACACTCCCTATAAAATCTTCTAGCAATCACATTGTCACCTACTGGGGTAAAAATATAAAAAGGGTCTAAAACACACTGTGGACTAAAACCAAAATGTGCATCGACAAATATAGTCATACAAGAGAGATTGGACCCCTAATCAATTATATAATAAAATTCATGGGAAAAGAGTTTCAACATAGCAGTAACGATATCAGGTAATGCCTCGGACTCCTGTTGGGTAGTGAGATCATAGAGACAGTTTCGACCAGTGCCATAACTAGATAGAGCACCCTTTGGTTCCGAAGATGATGATCATAAAACTAGAACCTTGTTCGCTCCCAAAGAAAATTTACCAATTAGACACTTCTTAAGTATATGTCATGGCTGACCATAGTTGAAGTACCTATACCTCATCTCATCACAGTAACCCCGATACAATCTACCATAAAACCTGTATAGAGGATATGATAGAGCTGGCTAGGCCTCACTACCTTGATATTAGGCACCCTATGCCCTGATTTTTCTCTACCTTAGAATTATCTATCACCCGATGACTATAGGTATATAGCACTAGCCGTCGAGTAAGACCCAGAATTGCCCCATATTTTCGTGGGCCAATTTCAACCATACTTTAAACTCTTCTATTTCTACCTACCTTGCTTAGAGAACCTAAACTTCTTGACCTTCTTCTCGTCTATGTCACACTATTTTTTTTCTCTTCCTCAACCTATTGCATATACATAACAAACATAGAGATATCAATGTCAATGATTAACAAGGAAGTCTTACTCTCCAATATCAACTCTTCAGGCAACCTTAAATCAAAATTCCTCATTCTATCCCTCATGCTAGAAACCATCTTTGGAGCATATCGAGATAATTGGTTAAACTTCAAGGTATAATCCTTGACAAACATCTTGCCTCAATTTAAAAAAGTTTTGCATCTTTGCATCCCTCAAATCATGTGGAAAAAAGCAGTCCATAAATGCATTAGAAAAATCCTCCCACAACGATGAATCATCAGTGTCACCCCTTGCCTGATCCCATTCCCCGTACTAATAAAACACCACATCCTTTAACTTATAGGTAGAAAACTTCACACCTTCACATCCGTGGCATACATTACAAGAATGATATTTTCTATCAAATCTAGAAAACCTTGAGGATCCTACTCCATTTAACACTAGTGAAGGCTGGAGGAAGCAAACTCATGAATTGGACTACCCTTGTGGCCTCAAAGGATATATTAACAGGAGCACCACACTTAGACTAAGTAACTACAAACTGTGCCAACATATGAATGGACTGACAAAACTCAGTGTTTGTCACTTCAGCATGAGGAGTCTAAGATGGACTAGCGGGAACCGCTGGAACTCCAAACCAATTTGGAAATGGACCTCTAGAATGAGTATGGATCCCATGAGTAGAGCATGTCCCATTAACATTGTCACCAGTTAGAACGTGTATGCTTTACCATCTCGACAGAAGCAGGAGAACTCTCCAGACATTGTTACGGGTATGCTTCGTGTCTTTTATTTTGATGTATATGTGTTGTTAGACCCCGAGTCAAATTTCTCTTATGTGACATTATTAGTTGATATGAATTTTGGGATAGATCCTTAAAACTTGCTAAGCCCCTCTTCATTTCCACTGCAGTAGTTGAGTAAATTATTGCTAAACGGATATATAAAAAGTGTCATGTCACTATCCTTTATAGGGTCATGTTAGTAGATTTGATAGAATTAGACATGGTTTAATTTAACCTTATTATTCATATGGATTTTCTCCATACCTATTATGCATCCATAGATTTTTGCACCTGAGTGATAAAGTTTTAGTTTCCTAATGAGTCAGTCTTTGAGTGGGAAGGTAATTCAGTATCTCACTAGATTCATTTCATATCTTATATTAGGGATAGAAAGTTTATATCTAATGGGTTTATCTATAATCTAGTTGAAGTCAAAGAGCTAAGTCTTAGACACCAACCGTTCAGTCAGTTCGGGTAGTAAATGAGTTCTCGGAAGTCTTTCCTGAAGAGTTGCCATGGGTCCCTCCTGAAAGGGAAATAGAATTTTTCAAGACACCAAGAAATACTAAGCTCAACTCAGTATTTTAAACTTGCTAAAGGGTCCCAAGATTAGAAAATTCTAGCTAAGTATTCAGACATAGTATTCAGACATAGAAATCCTAAGCTCAACTCAGTATTATGTGCATATACAATGCCTTCCAACTATTTGATGAGTTATTCATTAGAATTAAATAATGAAATTTTATCATGATACCATGTATCCAAGTTCATGTCATAAAAGTGTTTACTAGAATATCCCGATGAATGATTGATGATCAAGTAGTTATTTATCATGTTTCGAGATTGTGCCATGTCTTATAATTTATACTATCAAGTCCTGGTGGTATTTTAATACCCTATAATTTAGCCGATTACCTAGATCCATGGCTAGTCTGAGGATAGTATCAGTCATGTCATGATCAGTAGTACTCTCAGTCAGTTACAAAACTCTAGAAAAACTTAGTAGACTTAGTATCAGTCCAGTCTAGTTCAGTTTTCAGTTTAGGCCTTAGTAAATTCATCTAGTTAACAAAATTCACTAGTATTTTGTCTGTCATCAGAACTCGGTGAACTCAGTCTAGCTCAGTTAGACAGTATACTCAGTAATAGTTTAGTCAAGCCTAGTATGAACCAGAAATCAGTTCAGTGTCTATTCAGTTAGGAGTAGGATTCAGCATTGAATTAACCCAGGGACAGGGGCATTTCTACCAGCAGAGGGTTTAAGTCTTAGTAGCAATCCCAGTATTAAAGAACTATGTATCCAGCGTAGGTTGAGATATCTTCATGCCAGATATTTTGAGGGTTGATACATCTCATTTACCCGTGGCACGGTATTGGCACCTTACCAACTGGGGTTACAGGTTGGACCCCAAATTATTTAGAAAGGGGTATGTCAGTTAGATTCATTCTTATCACATAACTTAGTTAAGTTATACAGATTTAAGACTATCATACACAGTCAATGTATTTAGTACGAAACATAGTATAGTTCTACAGAATCAAGACTATCAGATACAGTCACTCAGTTGTCATCTACACTGTATCAGTAAGCTTAGACATCAGTAAATCAGTAATTCAAAAACTCTGTATCTAATTTTATCATTATCTCAGTTACAGTTTGCGTATTAACCTATGTACACTTATTCAGTTATATTCATGTCATTCAGTCACTGTTGTTCATGCATATGAACCCATGCATTTCAGCCTACCTCACTTTAAATACTAGTACATTCAAAGTATTAATGCATACCTTTTTTTTATGCTATGATATTTTATACCTTAGGTTCAGACGCGTGGGCTTCCGATCATACTTAGCAGTTTAGATAATTATCCGACAGAGTTAGTAATGAGTCCTCTTAGTTTGAGGACATAATAATTATTTTGGTAGTTTAGCTTATTTCAATAATTTGAAGTTAGTGGGGGACTTGTCCCATCAACTCCATATTTCAGATAGTTTAGAGGCTTTTTCAAAGTATAGTATTTTCAGATAGATGTTTTAGTTTTTGTATTGTTATACCATATTTAGTTTTATTTCAGTATTGAACCTTATGGCATGTTTTCCACCTAATTTTTGTGTATTAGAGTATTATCATTCAATTAATGTAGCAGGTACCAGTCATGGCTTAGCTTGTGGTCCTTCAGGATTATGAGCACCAAGTAGTGTCTGGGTTACAGACTCGGGGCATTACAAAACTTGGTATCAGAGCCTAAGGTTCAAAAGAGTCCTAGAAAGAAAGAAAAATGCATCTAGTAGAGTCTTGTACATAGGTGTGTAGCGCTCTATACTTATGGATAGGAGGATGGGAGGTGTTATAGCTGAAGTTTCACTTCTTTCAGTATTCATGTCATGTGAGTGAGCATGATCTCTAGTTAAACTCTCTGTCTAATTCAAGTTTCTCTTCCATTTACTGAATAAGCCCCAAAGAGGACTAAGTAAAGAGGAACGAGATACCATCCAGAACCCCAGCCCATCCATCCAAATCTATTGGACAAACATGTCTCCCACACTAAATTCAGAGAAGCTTTCACCACCCTAGATCATTTTGTGGCAGCCAGAATGAATGCCTAACTGCTATTTTGGCCAACCCAGTGGCCAATACTACTGCTGCCAGGATTTGGGATTTCACTCGAATGAACCTTCCATCTTTTACAAGGTCTAAGTCAGATGATAACCCACAGGAATTTCTTGATTAGGTGCAGAAAGTTACAAATATTATGGGGGTGATAGCTAGTGAGCGTGTTGAGTTAGCCACATATCAGTTACAGGATATGGCATACTCAGTATTTAAATAGTGGAAAGCAGAAAGGGCCGCAGATGCAGCGTCTATAGAATATGAGGAGTTTTCTATTACTTTTCTAGATAGGTTCTTCCACTAGAGTTAAGGAAATCAAAGGTTTTGGAGTTTTAAATGTAAAGCAGAGAAACATGACGGTGCAAGAGTATTCTCTTAAGTGTACTGAATTTGATAGATACACTCCTCATGTGGTATCAGATAGCAGATCTAAGATGAGTAAGTTTATGTCTGGCATGTCTAATAGTGTGGTTAAGGAGTGTAGGACTACAATGTTGATTAAGGAGAAAGTCATATCCAGGCTCATGTCTATGCTCAATAGATAGAAGAGGCTAAGAATAGGAACAAGGAGAGGGAGAACAAGAGAGCGAGAATAGGTAGTTTCAACTTCACTAAGCCTAAGTAAGAGGGTGGAAATCATTCTTAGTTCCACCCTAATTCCTCAGCCAGTGCTCGTGTGCTGAAATTCAGAGACGACAACAAAGATAGGGCGTCAGGCCCTAAACCCCAGGGTAGTGTTAGTAGTGCCCAAAACAATCCCCTTTGTCAGAAGTGTGGCAAAAACCATCAGGGTATCTGTAGAGCTGGCAGTGATATGTGTTTTGAATGTGGAAAGCCAGTCCATAGGATCAGGAAGTGTCCTTAGGTGGGTTCTTAGAGTCATTATAACCATCCCCAGCTCAGTTCAGTCGCCTGAATCAGCAGGGTGCCATATCTAGTGCCACTAGTGGGCAATGTCCAAAGAGATTATATGCACTTCAATCTCGACAGGATTAGGAGATTTCTCCTAATGTGGTCACTGGTACATTACAATTTTATCATTTACATGTTTATGCTTTGCTAGACCCAGGAGATTTTTTGTCCTTTGTTACTCCTTATATACTTGTTGACTTTGGAGTCAATCCCGAAATCCTAGCAGAGCCTTTCTCAGTCTCCACCATAGTGGGTAAATCTATCAAAACTCGACGGGTATGTAGGAACTGTCCGATTATGATATCTCACAAATTCAATTTAGCAGACTTAGTCGAATTAGAGATGATCAATTTTGATGTCATTCCCGGCATGGATTGGCTTCATTCCTGCTATGCCTCAGTCGATTGGCAAAATAAATTGTCCAGTTTTAGATTCCAAATGAACCAATCCTTGAGTGGAGGGGTAGTACTTCAGCACTTAGGGGTCAACTTATTTCTTACCTTCCGGTGAGAAAAATGATATCTAATGGATGTCTCTACCATCTCATTCGAGTCCAGGACTCTAGTTCAGAACCCCCTAATCTTGAATCAGTGTCAGTAGCATGTGAATTCCCAGGTATGTTTCCCAAAGATCTCCCCGAAGTTCCTCCCAAAAGGGAAATCGATTTCAAAATAGACCTTCTTCTAGATACTCATCCCATATCTATTCCACCATAAGGAATGACACCTACAGAACTCAGAGAATTAAAAGAACAGTTGAAGGATCTCCTAGATAAGGGATTTATCAAACCTAGTGTGTCCCCGTGGGATGCACCAGTTTTATTCGTGCATAAGAAAGATGATTCTCTCAAAATATGTATTGATTACCATCAGCTAAATAAAGTCACAATTAAAACCAAGTATCCACTTCCCAAAATCAATGACTTATTTGACCAACTCCAGGGTGCCATCTACTTCTCAAAGATAGATCTCAGATCGAGCTATCATCAGCTGAGAGAGAGAGAATGTGACATCCTAAAAATAGCCTTCACAACTTGGTATGGTCACTTTGAATTCTTAGTCATGTCCTTTGGTCTTATCAATGCCCCTACAACTTTCATGGACTTGATGAATCATGTGTTTAAGCAGTACTTGGACATATTCTTCATAGTCTTCATAAATCACATTCTTTTCTACTGTTGTGAGCATGATCATGCAGACCATCTCAGAATAGTATTGCGGACTCTTAGAAACCATCAGCTATTCGCCAAATTCATCAAGTTTGAATTTTGGATAAGGTCCGTAGCCTTTCTTAGCCATATTATTTCCACTGATGGCATTAGAGTTGATCCCCAAAAGATAGAAGAAGTGAGAAACTGGCCTAGAAATATCTCTCCATTAGATATCAGGAGTTTCTTGGGCTTAGCTGGCTATTACCGACAATTTTTTAAGGTGTTTTCATCTATTGCATCACCTTTGTCCAGATTGACTCAGAAGAAAGTCAAATTCCAGTGGTCAGATTCTTAGGAGAAGAGTTTTTAGGAGTTAAAGATTCGACTTACTACAGCTCTAGTTCTGACTTTTCCAGATGGTTTGGACCGGTTTGTGGTATATTGTGAAGCCTCTAGAGTTAGTTTGGGGTGTGTTTTGATGTAAAGAGGTAAGGTCATAGCCTACTCCTCTAGACAGCTTATGCCCCATGAATTGAACTATCCTACACATGATCTTGAGTTGGCAGAAGTAGTGCTTGCCTTAAAGATTTCGAGGAACTATTTGAATGGGGTGCATGTTGATGTGTTTACTGACCATAAAAGTTTGCAGTATGTGTTCTCTCAGAAAGATTTAAAACTTCGTCAGACACTCATCTTATTCATCGAAAGTTTGATTTTTAGTCATTAAAAAGTTGTATCCTCAGGGGTATTAGGGTGTTTTTCCACCACTATTCTGACCTAAAACACTAGATTCAGTCCTCATTGAGCAAAATATACTTAGCAAAATATACTTACTTTCTCTCAAATTGCTCAAGAACAAGAACCCTTGGTGATTTAATTTGAAAGATAAGGCTCAAAGTTTCATCGTTAATCTTCAAGAATTCAGCAACCAAGGTATATCAGGTGTTCATCCAAGGGTACCTTCCACCCTTGGAGTCCAAGAAGATCTTTTAAACTTCAAGAAGCTTGATTTCATGCTTTTCATAATTTGGATTCAAGTGTATTCATGATTATAATGTTAATTAGATTTCTATTCCATGATTAAGTGCAAGATTTAGGTAAAAACAACTATCATGTATGTAGTATCATGAGAATTTATATGAAAGCCTTGAAATTGTGATGCTCATGTGTTGATTAGTACTATATGCATATTATGCCTTCCAAGTGTTTGATGAGTTGTTATGAGAATTAATAATGAAATTATATCATGGTACTATGTATTCAAGTTCATGTCATGCAAGTGTTTACTAGAATGTGCCAATGAATGAATGATGATCAAGAAGATATTTATCATATTTCGAGATTATGCCATGTCTTAGAATTTATGCTATCGAGTCCTGGGGAAATTTAATACCCAATAATTTAGCTGATTAACTAGAGACATAGTCAGTCTTAAGATAGTATCAGTCATGCCACAATCAGTAGTACTCTCAGTCAGTTACAGAACTCTGGTAAAACTCAGTAGACTCAGTATCAGTCCAGTCCAGTTCAGTATTCAGTTCAGGCCTCAGTAAATTTAGTGAATGAAACTCAGTAAACTCTGTCTAGTTCAGTTACATAGTATAATCAGTAACAGTTCAGTCAAGCCTAGTATGAACTATAAATTGGTTCAGTGTCTACTCAGTTGGGAGTTGGATTCAGTATCGAGTTAACCTAGGGATGGGTGAATTCCTGACAATAAAGGGTTTGACCCTTAGTAGTAATCCCTGCATTACATAACTATGTAGCCAGTGTAGGTTGAGATATTTCCTGCCAAATATTATGAGGGTTGATACATCTTATTTGAGTTTTCCTGACACTAAGGGTTGACGTTAGAGAGGGTTAACTCACTGATTGTATCTACCCATGGCACGGTATTGGAACCCTTCTAACTGGGGTTACAGCTTGGATCCTAATTTATTTAGAAAGGGGTATGTCGGTTAGATGATTACCTTTCATAGTCTCAATTTCAGATTCAGTTTCAGTACAAAACTCAGTTCAGTTCTACAAATTCAGGACTGTCACACACAGTCACTCCATTTAGTACAAAACTCTGTACTGTTCTACAGAATCAAGTTTACCAGATACAGTCACTCAATTATCATCTACACAGTATCAGTAAACTCAGATATCAGTAAATTAGTAATTCAGAAACTCAGTATCCAATGTTATTATTATCTCAGTTAAAGTTTACGTATTAACGCATGTACTCTTATTCAGTTATATTCATGCCATTCAGTCATTGTTGTTCAGGAATATGAACCCATGCATTTCAACCTACCTCACTTTTCATACCAGTTCATTCAAAGTACTGACAGATACCTTTCTTTCGCACATTGATATTTTATATCATAGTTTTTGACTTACGGTCTCCCGATCATCCTTAGCAGTTCAGATATTCAGCTAATAGAGTTAGTGGTGATTCCTCTTAGTTTGAGGACATGATGATTATTTTAGTAGTTTTGCTTATTTCAGTTGTTCGGAGTTAGTTGGGGACTTGTCCCATCAACTCCATATTTCAGACAGTTTAGAGGCTTTTTCAGACTAGAGTATTTTTAGACAGATGTTTTAGTTTTTGTATTGTGATACCATATTCAGTTTTATTTCATTATTGAGCCTTATGGCATATTTTTCACCTAATTTTTGCATATTACAGTATTATCATTCAGTTAAGTAGCAAATACTATTCATGGGTTAGCTTGTGGTCCTTTAGGATTACGATCATCGTGTAGCATCTAGGGTAGAGACTCGGGGCATTACAAATTTGGAATTGACCTTCTTCCTGATTCTCAGCACATCTTCATTCCCCCATATTGTATGGTCTCTGCCGAGCTTAAAGAGTTGAAATAGCAACTCAAAAATCTCTTATATAAGGGTTTCATAAGGCCTAGTGTTTCTCTATGGGGCGCTCATATCCTTTTCATACTTAAGAAAGATGGTTCTCTACAAATGTGCTTTGACTATTGTCAGCTAAATAAAGTTATAGTTAAAAATTGATATCCTCTACCCAGAATTGATGACTTATTTGATCAACTCCAAGGTGCAAGTTATTTCACCAAGATAAACCTTAGGTCCGTCTATAATTAGCTTAGAGTAAGGGAATGTGATATCTCAAAGACGGCTTTCAAAACCCTTTATGGTAATTTCAAGTTTTTGTCCATGTCATTTGGTCTAACCAATGCCCCAGCAACCTTCATGGACTTCATAAACTGAGTATTAAAATAGTACCTAGATATGTTTTTCACAATCCTATTTGATTATATCCTTGTCTATTATGATAGAGAGGATGATCATGCAAACCATAATAGAATTGTGTTTCAAACTCTTAGAGATCATCAGTTGTTCGCCAAATTCAACAAGTGTGAATTTTGGCTTAGGTCAGTAGCTTTCATTGGTCATATTGTGTCAAGTGATGGCATTTAAGTTGATCCCTAAAAAATAGAAGAAGTAAGAAACTAGACTAGACCTATTTCTCCATCTTACATCAGAAGTTTCTTAGGTTTAGTTGGCTATTATAAACGGTTTGTTGAGGGATTTTTTCCAGTGCATCTCCCATGACCAAATTGACTTAGAAGAAATTTATGTTTCAGTGGTCAGATTCTTGTGAGAAGAGTTTTCGAGAGTTGAAGACTCGACTCACTTCAGCCCCAGTCCTAGCATTACCCAATGGTATAGATGGATTAGTTGTTTATTATGATGCCTCTAGAGTTCGGTTGGGATATATTTTAATGCAGAGAGGTAAGGTGATAGCCTATGCCTCTAGATAGCTTAAGCCTCATGAAAAGAACTATCCTACTCATAATCTTAAATTAGTTGTTCTTGTGTTTTCTTTTAAAATATGGAGGAACTATCTTTATGGGGTGCATGTTGATGTGTTTACGGACCATAAAATTTTACAGCCTGTGTTTATGAAAAGAGAGTTGAATCTCCATTAGAGAATGTGGTTAGAATTATTGAAAGATTATGATATTAGTATTTTGTATCATTCGAGCAAGGACAATGTTATGGAAGACGCCCTTAGTAGACTTTCTATGGGTAGTGTTGCTCATGTAGAGAGTGATAAGAAGAAGATAGTTTGGGAATTTCATAAATTAGACAGATTGGGTGCCCGTTTAGTTGATTCAGCTGAAGGTGGAGTTTAGGTGCAAAGTAGTGTTGAATCTTCCTTTTTTTCCAAGGTAAAGGAGAAACAAGATCAGGATCCCATCCTAGTTAAATTGAAAGAGACGCTTAGAGATCAGAAGATGGAGGTTTTCTCCTAAGGGGGAGGTGGCATGTTGAGATACCAGAGTAGATTGTGTGTGTCGTGCGTTGATGGTTTCAGACAGTGTATTATGATACCAGTCAAACAACCCTCATAGCTTTTGATGACGTCCTTGGAGCCCAACACATAAATACTCAAGCTATGGTCACCTTGAGGACATAAGAGCATACATGTATAGACCATTTTTGGCACTTGATGGAGCAATGCCAAGTGTGGAAGATTGATTAGAGAATTGAATCTTGAGGACACATGGCCTTGGATATTACTAATGGATCACGGCTTTGGACACCTTTATTAAAGGCAATTTTATCTCTTAACTTTGTCCTAATTCACTCTATGGCTGCCCCTCCTCATTAAGGGCATTGTTATCATTTTGTCTTGTCTTGTAATAGAATAAATTGAACATGTTAGGGTTATTTTCACTTAGTTTTTTATTGATGATGAAAATTTTAAAACTTGAAACAAACTCTCTCTAGTCTGACGAGTGTAACTCCTTTAGGTGTAGGGCTTGGAATATCCACCAAACCAAAATGAGGAAAACAAGTGTGGATTTCACTTGTGTTGCAATGTTTCCTTGATACGTTGGTCCTTAGAGGAGGTAAAGTTTCACTTGTGTAAATGCAGAAGTTAGGTGTTTTTTATGTGTAGTGTTTAGGGTCCAAGAGACCACAAAATTTTTGGGTTCTTAAGATTATACCATACTTGTCTAACTATCTATCCTTTTTTTTGTTGTAATCATTTGTTTGTTATTCTTGTACTCTAACTCGTGAGTGTTGTTATTGTTCATCTTGTTATTTTTCATTTCGTTTTCTTCATTTCATGTTGTTAATCTAGTTTGTGGTTGGATAAAAATAGGTGTTAAACACCTTGTTATCTTCGCATTCTTGTCTTGTTGTTTGAATCCAAGAGTGGTCACCAAAGAGGTCCTCGGTTTCTTTAACTTGTGAATTGATTTTGGTGTGTGTTTAGTGTCTTCCTTGTTGTTCTTGTATCATTTGCTATCGAAGCCATCATTGATTTTGTTCCCACGAGATCAATCTTACGCTTGGTAACTTGAAAATAAAAAATGGTGTTAGAATACTGAAGAATCAAAAAAAAGGTGTAATTTGTCCATTTTTGTGTCTTGGCCGAAATTGTGTTGTTGTTGTTTTGTCCGAGATTTGTGTCTATATCTAGGTGTCTTTTGCTTCTATTAGTTGTTTCTAGTGTTGTTTTTCTTTCTCTTTAACACATATTGAGTCTAAAACCAAGTTCTTATGGTAAGTTCATATTGTGTTGTTGATGTTTGTGGACGGTTTGGTTGTTGTTCTTCATGTGTTTTTGTGTTGTGGTGAAGTAGAAACTTCAAGAATAGATTTGTTTGATCCAAATTCAAAGGAAAGAGAGTGTGTGTTCTTGTTTGTCTTTAAAACAATTTCAAGACATCACCAAAGGTGTAAAGAAACAAAAGACTCCCTAAAAGTCTAATTACTAAAACGGAGTAATACACTTTTTAGAGATTGTCCGAAAGGGGAAAAGGGACAAGACATCCAAAAAGATTGTCTTTCCAAATTAGTGCAAGTAGGTGAAAGACTTTTCGAATCTTGAAAGTGGAGTCTAAGAGCTTTTTTCCTATACCCTAGCTGAAATCCCTTCTTCCAATTAGTAAATTGAACATCTAACTTCTTGAAACAAAAAAAAATTCAACTTCAACGACATTCCAACAACCAATAGATTAGTACCACATCATCATAAGCTCAAGAATTGGAATTCATGGTTTCCTTTATATTGTTTCCATCGTTTCATGTCTTGATTCAAGAATTAATTAACAACTAGTAATCCCCTACTTAGTTTTAGATTAATTGTTGAATACGTTTCTTCGTGTTAGCATTATTTTTTTGCTTTTCTAGTTCTTGAATCGTAGTATTTATTGGTTCAAGTTTGGATATTACTTTTTTGAGTCTTCAAGAAAAGAATCCATTCTGACCAAGGAGTAGACTCACCCCTCGAATAATCATGAACTATAACCCGACCTACAACACTTGTGAAACCAAGTGTGAGACGAACAATGGTGTAAGAGTGAGAAGAGGTCATTTCTTAACTAACTTGTGTTTTTTCTTGTAATTTTGTTTTGTTTTTTTTGTACAATTGCAATGGAAATAGTGGCTTCAACCTCTCTAACCTTGGGCAATGATATTACAAGTTCCATTTTGGCCCACCTTGACATTATTTCTCGATACATGTCTATGGAAAATGAAAGGTTAGATCGTATGGTAGGTCAAAGGGAGCAAGTGGGCTGCCCGGACACACGTCAAGATGAAGGTCGTAGCTCGTATAAGATACAAGTTAAAAGAACTACTTCTTATACTACCATAAATGTCAATTATTGTGATGTGGCTAGTAATTGCCAAAGGTATATAGTTGCGGCTTTACCACTTAGAGAGGATATTGAAACATCTTTAAAACTTGTTAGTAAACTTATAGAGAGTTAGATCGCTTATCCCAAATCTGTCTGTGGGGTAGATATTTCTCTTTTTAGGTACAATGTCTTGTTTGAAGATAGTTTAATTACTCCTAAGGAACCTAGTGGTGTAAGAGAAGTTGACGCATAGCTTGCCTTGGAGTCTATAGACTATATACCAACCCACTATGGAGTGACAACATTTCTCCTCAAAATGGAAATCTTTTCTTGGAAGATGAGAGTATTCTTAAGAGCAATGAATGTGTAGTTTCAGAAATGACTTTTTTTCCTTGTTTGTGTGGCTTTCCTTAGGAAACCATAGTAGAAGTAGACTTGAGTGCCACCTTTATCTACTCTCTCTTTGTTTGTGATGATATGTATGCCAATTTAGAGAGTAGGCCATGTAGTTGTGGCAAAGACTACGGTAAAGGGAAGTGTTGTCTAGACCCGTGTCTATTGCCGTCTTTCCCATTTTTTCTCGGTTCCATCTTAGGGTAAGAAAAAATTACTCTCGGATTAGGTGCATTCTTTGTTGATGTTTGTCATAACCAAGTCCTTGGTGTATTTTTCAATGGCTTCCTAATGTGTAACGCGAAGAACTCTTTGATATATGTCAAGTATGAACCGCCTTGGCATGTTGATGTTGCTTATTTTGCTAACTCTAACCCTTATGTCGTGAGGCTGTGGTGCTTGTTTGTCTTTTTTTTTATTCTTGCAAAGTTTGGATTCGAGGTTGAATCCTTTTCAAGAAGGGAAGGATGATACGAGTCAAACGACCCTCATAGTTTTTTATGACGTCCTTCAAGCCCAACACATAAAGAATCAAACTATGGTCTCCTTGAGGACTCAAGATCATACATGTAGAGACCATTTTGTGAACTTGATGGAGCAATGCCGAGTGTGGAAGATTTATTGGAGCATTGAATACATGATTACTCACGGCCTTGGAAAACATTTAATAGCTCACGACTTTGGACACCTTCATTAAGGGAATATTGGTCACTTCACTTTGTCCAACTGCCATCCATGGATGCCCCTCCTCATTAAGGGCATTGTTGTTATTTTGTCTTGTATTGTAGTAGAATAAATAGAACATGTTAGGGTTATTTCACTTAGGTGATTATTAATGATGAAAGTTGTAACACTTGAAATAAACTCTCTCTAGTGTGAGGAGTGTATCACCTTTAGTTGTAGGGATTTGAATAGCCACGTAACCGAAATGAGGGCAACAAGTGTGGATATCACTTATGTTCCAATATTGGCTTTCTTCATTGGTGTTTAGAGGAGGTAAAGTTCATCTCGTGTCAATGAATGAGTTAGATGTTTGTTGTGTGTAGTGTTAAGGATCCAAGAGAAAACCAAATTCTTGGGTTCTTAAGATTATATCATCACTTGTCTAACTATCTATCCTTTGTTTTGTCGTAATCATTTGTTTGTTATTCTTGTACTCCAACCCGTGAGTGTTGTTATTGTTCATCTTGTTGTTGTTCATCTCGTGTTCTTCATTTCATGTTGTTAATCTAGTTTGTGGTTTGCTGAAAATAGGTGTTAAACACCGTGTTATCTTCTCATTCTTGTCTTGTTGTTTGAATCCGAAAGTGGTCCCCAAAGAGGTCCTCGATTTCTTAAACTTGTGGACTAATTTCGGTATGTGTTTAGTGTCTTCCTTGTTTTTCTTGTATTAGATTATAGCCGAAGTGCATGGTGTGCATTACTCTATTCATCCTGGGGCTACTAAGATATATCGAGATTAGCAGGAAATATATTATTGGAGTGGTATAAAGAAAGATATTGTGGAGTTCGTAGCTAAGTGTTCATTTTGTCAACAGGTTAAGGTAGAGCACCAAAGGCCTTGTGTAACTTTGCAAGAGTTGAGAATTCCTAGTTAGAAGTGGGAAAAGGTGAAAAAGGATTTTGTGATAGGGTTACCTCATTCGCATCGCGGGCATGATTAGATTTGGGTTATTATAGACACGTTGACTAAATCAGCCCAATTCCTGCTAGTTCATACATCCTAATCAGCTAAAGATTATGCTAAGTTGTATACTAGAGTGTTGGTTAGATTGCATAGAGTTCCTTATTCTATCATTTTAGATATGGGTACTTAGTTTACCTCTCACTTTTAGAAAGCCTTTCAGAAGGGTCTTGGTACCTAAGTCCATCTTAGTTCACCTTTTCATCCTTAGACAGATGGTCAGACAGAGAGGATAATTCATACCTTAGATAATATGTTGAGGGCATGTGTGCTTGATTTCAGGGGTAGTTGGGATAAGCATTTGCCATTGATTAAGTTCACCTATAATAACAGTTACCTTGCAAGCATTCATATAGACCCATTTGAGACCCTTTATAGGAGGAGATGTAAGTCACCAATCAGTTGGTTCGAAGTGGGTGAGGTCACATTGATATGGATAGATGTGGTGTTAGAAGCTATGAAGAAAGTGCAGTTGTTTTGAGAGAGGTTGAAAATAGCTCAAACTCGTCAGAAATCGTATGCAGTTCTGAGGAGAAGAGATATTGAGTTTGAAGTCGATGACTTAATTTATTTGAATGTGTCACCCATGAAGGGGGGTAAAGATATTTGGCAAAAAGGGGAAGCTTAGTCCCCGCTATGTTGGCCCCTACAGGATATTGAGCCGTGTTGGAAATGTGGCATATGAGCATGAGTTGCCTATAGATTTTTCCTCTATTCATCTAGTGTTCTATGTGTCCTTGTTAAAGAAGTGTATTAGTGATCTAGCGGTTGTAGTACCCTTAGAAAGCATAGAAGTTCATGATAACCTTTCTTATAAAGAGATTCTAGTTGAGATCCTTGATCACCACATTCGTAAACTAAGGAACAAAGAAGTTGTATTTGTCAGAGTTCTTTGGAGAAATCAATCCATTGAGGGAGCCACTTGGGAAGCAGAAGCAGATATGCGAACCAAGTGCGCTTATCTTTTCTCCACAGATTTAGATTCTGCTCAAGGTAACAAGTTTCCTCAGGTTGTCTATTTTCATTCCAAGTTTAAGATTTATATCTCCATTCATTCGATAGTTATTGCATTTGCAAATCAGTTTAGTTATGCTTCAATTGTCAATAATCGGTTTATAGACTCAGTTCGTCAGTATCTTTTTCTTAACTAGTCTTATTCGAGGAAGAATGTTCCCAAGGGGTAGATATTGTAATACCTCATACTTTCCTCTCTCAATTTAGCTCCTAGTGTGTCAAGGGTTAGCTGAAAGAATGAATAGCTCTTTAGTCGTGTGGAATTTTCCAGGTGTAGACCCACCATTGTGTTGATAATTGAATTAGATTTCCAATGATATCAATTTTTCCATAATATGATACTCAATTGAGAAGTTATGATGTTTTTAGTGAGAAATAACAAATCACCCCATCGAGGTGAAGTTGCAGTTCCTAATTGTTTGATTTCCAGTGGGGCACCGCGATTAGCCCGCGTCGAGGTGAATCCCAAATTCCCATTCATCCCTTATCCAGTAGCTCAATGTGATTTTCCTGTATCGCATTAAAATTCTAAAAGGGACAGCCACCGCGTCTAGGTGAAGTGTAAAATGGGACTCATCCCTTATCTAGTGAGTCCAACGCGATTTCACTTCAACCCGCCGTAGTGCAAAATGGCATTCATCCCTTATCCTAAATGGCACCACGATTACCATCGCGTCGCTCAAAAAATGAAAATCGGGATCGTCCCTGGTATGCCATTGAGATAAGCACCACATCGTGGTGTGTCCCAAAATCGGGATTTATAGTTTTCTGAAGTCGATTTTAAATGGGTAGTTTGGTCTTTTCCCAAGCCCAATTCATGAAAAACACAAGATTTAACCTATTCTAAGAACTATGTGCTTACTTTTCATCAATTCTCTCTCAAAGAAACCCTGGAAACCCCAAAACTAAATCCCAAAAAAATCTAAATTCCCCCATTCATTTTCCAAATTAACCCATGATTCAAGATTCCCAATTCAAGACATTCAAGAAATCATCTTCAAAGGCACAAATAGGAATTCAAGTTTAAAGATTATTTATCAATTTCATCAATTAAGGTATGTGGGGTTTTAAACAAGGATAAATCTTTCATCCTTGTGCCTAAAACTAATTTTGATTACATATTTACATGATTTTACATAAATTTCAATTTAGGGTTCATACTCGTTTATTGTTAATTGAAGATTTTGAGATTTCAAGTGCTTTGGCTATTGAATTACATGTCTACTTTTGTAATTCATGCGTGTGACTATATTTTTTTTTCTCAGATTTTGAGTTTAATTATAAATATTTTCATTTTTCAAAGATGAACTCTATGATGATGTGACATGAAATTGATGCATGGGTTATCAAGCCCCAATTGAATATTGCTATTTCAAGAATGATCATGCTTTTTAGAATATCATGATATGTTTATAAATAGCTTTGAATAAAGATTTGATCTTTTAATCTTTAGCTAAGATATGTAATCCACTTTAAAGCTTTAAATTCAGTTTTGAATGAACAGATGCACAGTGAGCTTTCAGTATGAAACATTATGACTTTTAAAAGTGGACTTACTACAGAATAAGTATACGGATTAAAGGGAGTAGTATTATCACCAAGATGAAAGTGTAGGTTTATCACATCCTAGTTTCCTAGAACCACAAGCCAACGTAGGTATAGATTCAGTAGTCCCATTTCTATATGGATGACAGTTATAGATATGATCACTTAGCTCAGGTTATACTCCCTAACAAGAGTATGACACCTCTTCCCAATGCGAGGTTTTCCCCTTAGGGGATCAAGTTGTTAGAATCCATGATAGCTCACATAATTTATGTCGGTTAAAAGAACCTCCCAGCTAGTAAAAATAATAGAACCGCTTTCAAAAGAATTCCCTAATAGAAAACCTTTTACTAGAATTTCCTAACGTCTAAAAGAAAAGAATGTCAGATAACAATTCAGTTTTTAGACTTGAAGTGTGATGGCTCACAAGTTTTATACAGTATTTTTTATTTCTCATGATCTATGATTTTCAGTTTTCAGTTATTCCAGCCATGGGATTCATTACATACATCATGCATATTATATGAATTTTGATAACATTGAGATATTATTTTTACTTATACATTCACCCCCGCATGCTCAGTACATACCCAAAGTACTGATCCACATATACGTCTATGTGCTACATTGTTTAATAATGTAGGTTCAGGTGCTCAGTCTCAGCAGTGTGAGTAATTTTGGGCATATCTATCTACATCCCGATAGTTGTGAGTCCTCATGGTTCGAGGGCCCATTCATTCAAATTTCCAGTTTTTAAAGTATTTGATGAGTTTCTTTCAGTTTCGTTTGAATCAGTTAGGGGTTTGTCCCCATGGCTCTCTAGTTTCTTAGTAGTAGAGGCTTATCAGACTATGATCTATTACTTAAACATTCAGTATTATTTATTCAGATAGTACATTCAGTTCATTTCGATTCAGTTTTTACATAATTTAGTATTATTGTTTGAGTAATTCACTTTAATAGGAATTCCAGACTTAGTAGAAGTCCTACAGGGTTAGCTTGCGACTATTCTTAGTCTTGAGCACCGTGTGACATCTTGATACACGATTTTGGGGCATTACACTGCATTTTTAGGGCTAGAGATGGTGTTAGAATCTATGGAGAAAGTCGAGTTTATTCGAGAGAGGTTGAAAACAGATCAGAGTCATCAGAAATCTTATGTGGATGTGAGGAGAATATATATTCAGTTAGAGGTCGATTAATTAGTTTATTTAAAGGTGTCACCCATGAAGGAGGTGAAGAGATTTTTCAAAAAAGGGAAACTTAGTCCCTGCTATGTTGGCCCCTACAAGATATTGAGTTGTGTTATAAAGGTAGATTACAAGCTTGAGATTCCTGCAGATTTGTCATCTGTTCACCCTGTGTTCTATGTATCCTTGTTAAAGAAGTGTATTGGTGATCTAGCTATTGTAGTACCCTTAGAAAGCACAGATATTTATGATTGCCTCTCTTATGAAGAGATTCCAGTTGAGAACCTTAATCGCCAGATTCCTAGACTAAGGAACAAAGAAGTTCCCTTGGTAAAAGTTCTTTGGCGGAACTAGTCCATTGAGGGCACCACATGGGAAGAAGAAGAAGATATGCAAACCAAGAACCCTCACCTTTTCACAGCAAATTTAGATTCAGTTCAAGGTAACAAGTTTCCTTAGATCATCTCTTTTTCATTCCAAGTTCCAACTTTATATGGTCATTATCTTTATAATTCTTGCATTTACAAATCTGTTTAGTTATGCTTTAGTTGTGTATGCTAGTTTAGAGTCTCAGTTCCTCAGTATCCTTAGATTAATTAGTCTCATTCAAGGACGAATGTTCCCAAGGGGGAGATATTATAATACCCTGAGAATTCAAATCACTATTAGAACCATGCTTCAAGCTTATGAGATACAAATTATAGTGTTTTGGTAGTTTTATAAGAGTGTTTTATGTATATTAAGGCCTCAAGTAAATTCTATCTATTGGAAGAATAGAAACACCTCTTATTGATTGAGTTGTTGAGAAGGATGTTGCTATAATAAACATCAAATGAGCATATCTTTCATTTTACAAATAATTTTTGAGCTCATTAGAAATTGAATTAGCTTTCCAACGATACCAATTTCTCTTTAATCTGATACCAGGTGAGAAGTTATGGCACTTAGTGAGAGAAAGTAGCTCAACGCGATCTTGTCGCGTCACGGTGATCCCCAAAATCACGATTGTCACTTTCCAGTAGCTCACCACGATTGGCTAGTGTCGCCCAAGGAATTACGGGTGGAACTGGTACCATATCGCGATGCAGTGTAAATTCACACTCATCCTTTTCTAGTGAAGCAACGCAATTGCATCGTGTCACGGAGTAGTGCGAAATTCCACTCGTCCTTTTGCCAGTAGCCCAACATGATAGCACCGAATCACAGTGATGAGAAAATTTAGGCTCGTCCTTTTTCAGTGGCGCACCGAAAAAAGCACTGCATCGCGTAAAGGGGCAAAATCGTGTTCCCAGATTTTGAACTTAATTTTTATAGACAATTTAGTCTTTTTCCCAAGCTTCACATCGTGAAAAACTAAGTATTAACCCTATTATAAGCATAATGTACTCTCTTTTCACCAAATTACTCTCAAAGAAACCCTAGAGCTTCAAATTATAAACCTCCTAAAATCCAAATTTCACCATTCTTATTCAAAGATAACCCAAAATTCAAGGTTCCCAATTCAAGATCACAAATAGGAATTCAATTCAATTGTATTCATCAATTAAGGTATGTGGTATTTATGAACAAGGATAATTCTTTCATCCTTGTGCCCAAAACTAGTTTTTAATTATAAATCACAAGATTTTAAATGGGTTTATATGAATTTTAAATTAGGGTTCACACCTAAATATTGTTATTTGAATTGCATGTCAATTTTAAACATTTATGCTTGTGAAGTGATTTTAGACGTTTATTGAGGATTTAATTTCACTATTTTAATTAGAATTGTGAAAGAACCTCATGATTTTGACTAATGAGTAAGATTGATAATGAATTTGATATAATTTAAAGCATGGGTTTTTAAGCCCCTAGTTTGAATACTGATATTTCAATGAGATTATGCTTTTAAGCACCCTATGATATGTTATAATCAATTTTTGAATTAATATTTGATCTTTTGATCTTCAGACAAGATATGGAATCCACCTTACAGTATTGATTACAGTGTTAAATAGATAAATGCATAATTAGTTTTCATTACAAACCCTTATGCTAGTTTTAAAGTGCATTTCCTACAGAATAGGCATACAGATTAAAGGGAGTAGTATTTAGCATCGAGTTGGGTATGTTCACATGCCCCAAACTACCAGCCATCGTACGCACAGATTAAGATTATTCCCAATTTTATATGGATGAAGTTACAGATGTGATCACTTAGCTCAGGTTATACTCCCTGGCAAAAGTATGACACCTCTCCCTAACATGAGATTTTTCGCTTAGGGGAAATAGATGTTGGATTCCATCATAGGACACATGGTTTATGTCGGTTAGAAGAACCTCCCTAAATCCTACTAGAGAAGAATAATAGAAAAGTTTCTAAAGAATTTCCTACAGAAAAGCCCTAAAACAGAATAACGGTTCAACTTTAGAAATAAATGTGATGTCTCACAAAATTTATAAAGTATGCTTTGTTATTTATGATTGATGATTTTCAGCTTTCAATTATTCAAGATAATATAAGTCATTACACTTAGCATTCATTCATTTATAAATTTTGATGAATATTGAGACACAATTTTATTTATGTATTCAACCCACATGTTCAATACATTCTCAAAGTACTGATCCGCATATACGTCTATGTGCTACATTTTTTAATAATGTAGGTTCAGGTGCTTAGTTTCAGAAGCTTGAGTGATTTCAGGTATCTCCATCTATATCCCGATAGTTGGTGAGTCCTCATAGTTCAGGGAGCCAATATTCAGATTTTCAGTTTATTTCAATAGCTTGATTAGCTAATTTCAGTTGGGGGTCTGTCCTAGTGGCTCTCTAGTTCTTAGTAGTAGAGGCTTATCATATTGCTAGCTATAACTCAGATTTTTAGTATTGCTTGTTCAGACTCTCTAGTTTTAAATGATCTTAGATATTACATTTAGTTAATTCCAATTTAGCATAGACAGAATTCAGTATTTCAGTATTGTTGCTTGTTTAAGTTACTTTAATATGAGTTCTAATTTTAGACAAAGGCTTACAGGGTTAGCTTGAGACAACTCGTAGTATTGAGCACCGTGTGACATCTCGGGACCCATTTTCGAGGCGTTACATATGTGTAATGAAAAATTAGTTTGAATTTCATAATTTAGTGGTAACAAATAGGATAGAATATGTTGATGTATGCATTTACTCGGTCTTGATTTTGCAAATTTTCTTGCAAGATTGATTGGATATTGATTAGTTTTTTCTAATATTTTTGGTCCACCATGATCAATGAACTTTAACTAGAGTGTAAATATGGTGAGTTTTTGGCTGCGTAAAATGATGGAGCAAATAATGCATGGAACAAAGTAAAATTATAAAAGTAAAATAAATGTACAAAGCAATCTAGCTGATCTAATTTAGATACTACCACAGTCACGGAGATTTTAAGTCACTTTCACACCACGGTCATAGCAGACTACTTTGGGCACAAACAAATCAAAAGCATCCAAAATTTTAAAAGCTATACTAAATAAGGCTACTCCAATCAAATAATATGTGACACAAGGTCACTTAAGATAAAAATGTAGAAAATAAATTCACACATTACACACAATAAAGTTGCAAAAATAATTTGAACTCACAAGGTAATCTAGCTTTTAAAACTTACTATCTTATTTTGAAGGTAATCCAGCAAATACCAATTTTTAACTCCATATCATTGACCTAACAACCTTCCGGTCATGTATATTTTTTTATGAATTGCAAAGCATGAAAAGATTTTCACCTTTTGTAGTGTTGAAAGATCATCTAGGAAGAACTATACAGAAATTGGCCACTAAAGAATCTAAACTCTAATTATATATATCCACTATTCTAATGTAATTAAGATACACAGTTGAATTGCTAAAGCAAGGTAAATTTACACAACAACTTATCTCATAAATTTAGGCACAACTGTGTTCTAAACGAACATTAAATAAATTCACACTATAAATTTTCTATTACAGTAGACTACCACAAATCATGATTGCATTTGATTCCTCAGTTGATTCTATCAAATGATGTGAAAATCTAATTGGGAACGCAAAATGTACAGAAAAAGGGAGTAAATACAACTTAATTTATTTTTTTGTTTTGCGTAAAGAAAAAAGTTGTACATTGAAATAAAATTAACAACCACAAAAAGCCACTTTTATTTTTTATTTTTCCCAAAGAAGAAAGCAATAAGATATGAAAACTAGAAAGCAGAATTAATGGTGTACTGACCTTTGATACGTTATAATAAAATCTTGAATTTTTGATCCATTTGCAGTATATGTTGGTGGCCCGAAGTTTAGTACATTGACAAGAACATCTTAGAAGAAAGAGTCATTGTAAATGAATCAAGAAAAGCAAATTTTACTATAACAACTGCCGGACAAAAGTGATAAAGTAATTTTTGTAATACAAAATTCATGTCCATCAGTCTGATAGATAAATTTCTCAAATAACGTAAGAGCAAGTCATGTTGGTTGCGGTAGTGGATTTTCTATCAAATTTTGTTCTTCAATTGGTTCAATAATAGTGTTTCTCTCAATTAGCCAGATGAAGTCACTAATTGGTTTGCGATAGGCATTATTTAATTCCTTAACACATGTGATGGACAACAGGTAGGCATGAAAAAAATACAACAGATCTGCATAATGTGCTATATTTATTTCAAATATAATGCACTGAACTTTTTAATACTGCAAAATAATATATGATTTTATTTTTTCTTACATTTGCTCAAAACTGTAGGTGTTGTTAGTGTAAGCATTATAATAGTGAAAATATAATTGAGTTTAAAGTAATATATTCTATTCAAACATTTTCATAATTTTATATGATCTGTTATTTTTTTTTGGAAATCTTCAATTGCATTTTCAATTTGAAGTACCTCTTCATCCTGCAGAATCAGAAGTTGGTATTTTTTACTTCCGAGTTGATTGTCTCGTGGTTGGCCCTTCTCAATCACTTGAACTTTACAAGTCCAGTCATTTGTTGCTAGAGTTATTTAATTTATAGTAAATGGTTGTGCCATTATGAACTTTTTTGATGGTATCTTATATTAATAAATAATATAGGTAACAAAACAAAATAAATTCAATAGTGCAATTAAAGTGGAAAAATGTATACTATTAACTGTAAAATTATTATCTTACTAAAAAGATTTTACAATAATATAATCGTATACTATATTAGATGTGCAGCAACCATCATGATTATTGACTTTAGGGGGCTTATCAATACTTTGACATTATTAGAACTTTTGGCTCTTTATAAAGTAAAATATAATTGGCCACGATAAAAAATGGGTTCTCTTAAATAAACACCTACGAAATCTAATTTTGTCATTGAGTTTCGTTAATTGTCGTGGAAAAATATAATCTCATTGGATACTGTGTTCTTTTAAATTGTAATGACACTTTTTCATCTGCTGAAGTTAATAATAGTATTTGTGGAATGAAGACATGAGTATTTTTAAAATCACCACAAAATATTGTAGCACTAATAATATGAATTTTAAAGTCGTCGCATATAAGTCGTGATGCATTACACAAACCTTATGAAGGATTCAGGTTTATTAATAATATGATAGGTTAATTTTTTTTAGAGATAATTTATAAGGAGGCAATCCAGAAAGGTTTAAAATATGCATAAAATCCTCATATCCACTATGATATTTCGGATCTAAGTTTCATCAATAGCCACATACACCTTTACGTTAGCTGGAAATTAAGTAATCAATATTTTATTTATTTAATCAACAAAATCATTTTTTATTGTCAAAATATCTCGAAAATTAAAAAAAATATTTGAATGAGATCTATATAAATTAGGGTAACTTTGAACAGTACATTGAACGAATCTTTCTAGGTAGTGAAGGAAAAATTAGAGATAGCAATATTTCAACATTTTCTTGAGAATTTTTTTTTTATTTTCATTACCAATTCTTATTAGATAGTAAAAAAAAGTAGGATTTGTTCTCACATTCACATTTTCTGATAATTGTAGTTTTTGAAGTTGTTTTCAAACGTTAGAACATAATAAACTCTCATGAACAAAATTATCACTTTTGGTACTACGGATAATTGGCAAGGTTTGTCTAAAATCGCCACTAAATACAATAACTTTTACACCAAAGAGAACATTTTTCCATTAAATCATTAAGAAGAAAATCTAAGGCTTCGATCATTTGTTTTTTATCATTGAGATTTCATTTCATACTATTAATTTTGCATGAAGGATGAAAGATATTAATGTACTTTGTTTTCTTATATTACAACTAAAATTTCAATCAATATTTAAAGGAGATTCACAGCTGGAATGAGCAGTGCGACATCCTGGAGAGTGAGGCTGCCACACCCGAACTTGTCGTTGCTAAAGCTATAAATTCTTTATGTCTTACAGTAGCTAACGCAGCACGATATAGAAAACTTTTATCTGTTCCACCGGGTCCATCAATAAAAAATATCTAATTTATTTAGGAATACTCTATTAGGATTTATATTGTAGGAAATTTTTTCTCGTTGTTTAATTTATTTTACAATAATAGATCTTAATTACTAACTGTAATATTTCATTCAAAATGTACATTTTTAACATCTTTTACCATTGGAAATGCTTTGATTTTTTCTCGGATGAAATAAAATTCTTTAATATCATGACCCATGGAGTAAAGAATATTGTTAATATGATTTAATATCTTATAACAAATTGTGTTATTAAAGACAGATTCTCTTCGCTTATAATCTCTTGATAATGGGCCTTCAAATTTTTTTCATAGTTTTTAAGGTTATTTGAATTGTAATAAGTTAATAGAACGACAAATAAGTGTCTTAGACTGTATGGCATTTGATAATCAGCAGCTTCAGACAAATATTCTATCAAGTTATTTTCACATAGTAATAATCATCATTTTTCAATAGATTCTTTGAATGTAGTGAAATATTTACCATTTACGATTAGTAAATCTGTATATTACTTAGGTCCTCTCACGTTCATAAGAAGCAATCAGAAATAATATCTTACTCCTTAAGTTGTATGGCATGTTACAAAGTGACCAATTGCATTTCCTTTTTGATGACATGTCCACATTTTATATATTGTTGACCAGATAAAATGTTCAGAAAATTCTCGATATAATAAATTGAGATCTTTAGCTTCTTTAATTATTATATTCATTGTGAAAAAGTTCAGTTAGAAAGTTTTTTTTTAATCATTGTGTTGTTTATAAGTTAAGTAATATTATAGGTATAATTGAAAAAAATATGTTTTCTATTAAGATGGAGTTGTAAATGAAAAACAGAAGGATGCATTTCTCTAATGGAAAAGACAAAGATGTGCCATATAGCTTCATATGGTGAAACCCATATAGCTGACTGATACTCTTTTATTTCATCCATTTCTACAGTTATGGTATCGTTATATAGATGGAATGTAATTTAATCATGTCATTTACATTATATTTAACAATATTGATATCAGAACATATTTCTACAATGATGCGACAGTTGAACTTACAAAGTAAAAATGGATCGTAAGGGACAACCCATGAATTATTAAAGAGGTGATTTTCAATTTGTATATAATTTTCTGTATTTTGCCTTTTATAAATTGGGTAAGAATTTTAACCTTTACATATTTGATCAGAAAAATCTTTTGGGTAATAAAAATTGCAATAACCTTTCTTTTTCAAGCATGGATTTGTTGAATTTAACTCACCACAAGGACTGTTTATCATATGTAAAGTAACAAACTCAAATAAATTCTGATTTGTTTTAGAATCTGGTGATCAACACAAATGAATTGTTCATATGATTTGGTTGTCAATATCTTATATTTCTCTTCAAGTATAATAAGAAAATAAGCATGAGGAAGTCCTTATCTATGAAATTCTATTGCATACATAAATACGGCAACCTTACAAAATATATGCTTGTGAAGTTTATCTTTTTTTAGTTCTTCTAGTTTTTCTTAAAATATTTGACAGACTAAATAAGGTCTATTTTAAACTTCATCAGTTGGGATCAAATTTGGTTTGATTTCAGGACACGAAGTGTTGCAATACATTTTCAAAAATATATCAGGTTCCCCAAAGCGCTGAACCAAATCCATAGAATCCATATATCAGCGTCGTATATCTCTAGGACCTCCTGTGAAACTAAGGAGAATCATCCTAAACTTACCTACTTGGGAAGCTTCCCTTCACCGCGACATAACACATCCAAAAGTACTCGCAGCACATCAATTCTAAATAAATTTTGATTTAAAGAATCAATATCCAGTCTCTGGGTTTCAATTTTTATCCATTTATCAATAATGTATTGTTGAAGTAATCCACCAGAATGCAATAGCATATCTGCATTATTTCTTATTTATAATTTGTAAAATAATATTCACGATAGAGACAATGATTTTTTCAGTTTACCTTTGTGTATAATTTCATCTTCTATGCCAAAAATTCATCAATTGAAGACATATTTTTTACATCCTATAGTTGATCGTGTTCACAGTATCATTCTAATATATTAGAGCCAGTTGTAGCATTAACCTTTTCAATACCACAATGCTAGCCATTTTGTTCATAAGGAAATAATAAAAGATATTGTAATGGATCATAATAACTGTAGAAATAATTTTTTCATCGACAGTTATGAATTATAGTGTATATTCATATATGAGGAGTAGAGATATAATTGGTAACATCTTGTTCAACCCATATTCCAGCAACTTCTGATGTGGTCGATAAATTATATGTTCGTTGATTTGGACCAGCGTCACATTTAAGCGCGATGTAGAAATTAAAAAGTTATGGAATATTTATTATAGATTTTAAAAATAAGTATGGATTGATTTGTAATATGTCCATCAGTTTTTTTTTACAGTATATTCATCTAATTTTGTAGAAAAGGTCATTCAATTTTTCAGCTCATTTTTGCTATCAAAATAGTATAACTGCAAATTTCTTTCTTTCTCACTAGCTAGAATCAAGTAATTTAAGAAATGATATATCTTTTCTTGAACACGAAGAGTATAAATACCTTTATTTCTTTGTGATAACTCTTTATCATAAGTCACTCCAAGTGATGTGAATGCCAACATATTATTATATGTTCTTATGAAAATTTAAAAATGTTTTAACTCTTTAATATTTTTCAGATAAAGTTTTTTTTTTAATTTTACGGAAATTTCATGGGATATTAGTTTAATATCACCTTTGCTACAACAAAAAGCAGGTGTCTCATATTCAAATCTTTTTGCACCATAGAATGTACACATTGAAATAGATTTCTAAAGAACATAACTTGTGGATGATTGTATTATTGTTGAGTAGTTAATGTATTGTTCTGCATTATTTGATGTTGAGCCTTGTTAAAATTGAGGTAATGAATTTGTTAAAATAAGATATTGTTGATAATTTAAATTAATGGAGGTGGTACTAAATTGTCAGATTCTTAAGGCAACTTTATTACTTAGCTAATAAAGCCTCTTTCTTATCTACCTGCATTGTTTTGTATTGTTCATGATGTCTATTTTTTTTTATCTTCATGTATTTTTTCAAAACAAGGATGTATTTGTTTGTTCTTATTTGATATTGTAATATTTATTTCTCAACACTATGGTGTATGAATTAAAATATAAATAAGTAAAATATAAGAAAGCACACAAACAAATATAAATATGGTGATAAAAATAATACATAATAAGCAAAAAACTGTACAATGACACAAATAAAGAGCTAGCACAGCAAGGTTGAATGCACAAAAAGGAAAACGCGAAAAAAAGTTGCAGATCAATCATAGTAAAAGTTCAACCACAAATAGTAAATTATAAATACAATAGATATTCATGAAATGAGTTGAAGTAGGCCGGGAAAAATTCAAGCACAATCGACTGAAAATAAAAAATGTGAGATAGGAAAATAATATTTTTTGGTACGGCTATTAGCATGAGGAGCCATTTTGACCCAAGCAATGAATCTAGAATGATCAAGTTTTATCCCCTAACAAAACAAGTTCATTTTATTAATTTATGTTAAACAAATAGATGTATATAATATGTTGGGTAATAAGTTGCTTTTACTAAAATTACACAAGTACAATTACAAACACCAATCGTAAGAGCCACCATGTTCATGAAAACCAAATAATTTCCAGAGACCACCAGCATGGTGACGATAAATTAAGAATAGAAAACTTAACAATACAAAACTAAAACATCGATAAGTTACAAATTTTCCATAGAATGTAAGTGTGTACAAATTAAATCAAAGACTGCTATCAGGAAGAGATTATATGAAAGTCACCTAACATTATTAAAGTGATAACCTTAAATTCAGTTACTATGAGGTTAATCAGTCATTTTACATGCTCATTTGCATAATATTATTATAAACCCACTAAATATTGACAAATTTGAATATGACATTTCACTGGAAAATATTTTGACTCACGCTAATACATATTAAGAAAATATATTACTTTTGAAGAACCAACAAGAAAATAGAAGAAGCTGGAGGAGTCAACATACTTCTATAAATTTTATTTATCTAAGTTTAAATAGGTTATGTGGGAAACGATAAATGCGGCTTGCTCAAGGGTTGAGCATAAAAAGCCAGTGAGGAAACTATTGATCTTCCAACCAAAATGTAGAGGGAAAAGGATAGTTCAAATTTTCCCGTATTCCCCCTTGGACATCCTAAATTGCTTTATTAAAATCTTTTTTAAATAACCTATACAAGTTTCCAAGAACTCAAAATACAACCAAATCGACAAACATATTATTTTTCTTAATACATAAGTACACAACATAAAATGTATGAACAAAAAGAAAAATTTCTATTTTTGTCATGAATATTCTTTCCACAGAATGAAAAACGAAGCGTAAAACATAACTGCAAGTAAATACGTAAACAACAAAAATAAGAAAGAATCATGAAAGCTTTCATCTTTGAAGCAAAGTACTACTAATGAACATTATAAGAAAACTAACTAAATTAAACACACAATTTAAAGTGAATGCATAGACCGTAGAAATCAAAAGAAACACATTGAATCTCTCATCAGTGAAATAAAATATCATTAATAAACATGATAAAAAACTATTAACTTTGAAGTACAATAAATGACTTTACGAAAATATATAAATTATGGAGTTTAAAAACAAATTAAAGTAGTCATATTTGAAGCAACACGCAAACCTCAATCAAGTAAATTAAATCATAAAAGCTAATAAGTATTGTAAAAGGATAACCCATGATTAACTGCAAAGCACAACCAGAATTCCATAACAGATAAATTTTTCATAGCACAAATTGTAATTTCAGTAATATGGAAAAACTCCAATTAATAAAAATAGCACTAGCCCTAATTTAACTAACTCAATACCTAAAATATGAGGCACAACTCAAAATTCTCATGCAGAACGAATTTTTACAACACGAATGGTAATTTCACTAATGCGGAGGAACCCCAATTCCTTGAAATAAGGTAAAAAAACCTCCCAAACTAATAAGAGAAGGATCAAATAGTAGCCCTAATATCACTAAGCCAGTACCTAAACTACGATGAACAACTTAAAATTCACAGATTAAATTTTTCACCTGACAAATCATAATTTCACCAACACAGAAAAACCCCAATTTTTTAAAATAAACAAGCTTCATCACAACAAAAAACTTTGGATAGAAAAAATCTCCAAAACAAAATAAAATTTTCCTAATCAAAAACTCGAACAGGAAGATACCTTGTAGAAAGCAGGCACACCACCGATAAATCTGTTTCTTCTTTGTTAATTTCTTATTAATGAAACTAATGCAGAAGACAAAACAATTGTGAGAAAAAGAGAGAGAATGACACGTATTCTACGGTACACGCATAATAAAGCGGCAGAAGCTCATCAGCACAGCACGTGAAATCACAAAACTACCCTCAGACAAATTTCATTTGACAACAACCACATATGTCATAAATCTCTCTTATATAATGTTCTAATGTTTATATATATATATATATATATATATATATATATATATATATAAAATTAAATGGACAAATAAAACTAGTAACTTTCTTGAATAAGTTTTATACGGTTAATCATTAGATTGTTTAGCAATATAACTAATAAAGTTTTAATCTTATGAAATATTTAATATATGATCCTTAACTTCTTTAAATTTAATAAATAACAAAATATGAAAATCTATTTTGCTGGCAAGAATAGACATTAGTAAATAACAGACAATAATAAAAGAAACTTTACATACTAAATAATGCTTGAAATCGCTTAAACTAGTTTATTGATAGTTTGATTCACCATAAAATTTATTCAATAAATAGTATTGGATCCGATAAATATCTTATGAATTAAACCAAATTTAGAAGCAAGAACATAGTAACCTAAATCTCAAAATAGAGATACAACTTCACTCACTCCTCTTATTTCCTTTGTTTTTAGTCACTTGCTATAGAGTATTTCTTTATTTTTTTTGACCTTCTGCGTGTCTATTTTGTTCCTTATGCTACTATTTCTTTGTTTTTTCTATTTTTCTTACTTGTTTAATTGTTTCACTCTTGTCTGCTTTTTCTTTGAGTTTTTCTCTAACTTTTTACTTTATGTTTTTGTTGCCTTTTGCTTCATCTGTTCTTATTTTTTCTCCTTTTTTCTTTTCTTTTTTCTAATCTGTGTTGCACTTCCTATTTTTTTTCCTTGTTACATGTGTATACGTGTTATATAGTATATATTTGTGCATTGTGTTTGGAAGTTGCAGAATGGTGGAGTTACTTGAATATGGAGTTAGTTGAATATAGATGTGTGGGTTGGAGGAAAGAGGAATTAATGGGTAGTTTAAAATTTGACTTTATCCTTTATTTTTTAAAATATATATTTAAGATTTGACTTTATCCATATATATATATATATATATATATATATATACATATATGTTGTAAATTTATTTCTTTAAAATAAAAATGGAAGCATAAACTAAAAATAGAAAATCAGACTTATCCTAAACTATGACTCAATTTTTGTAGTTTTCTATTTTTTAAAGAATTACATACTAAAACTATATAAAAATTAAAATAGTTAATTTAAGTCTACAAGAAATATTTAAATATTGCAAAATATAAAACTTTAAATTTTGTAAAAAATTAGGTGTTCACACATATAAATGCTCCGGATCCAAGGTTAGGCGAAAAACTACTTGTGGGACTCACTTAGCGAATCACAACTTTGACACCGTCAAAACGTCCCTCTAAGATCAAGGGTCATTTACCCTAAAAATGAATAAATTCTGACATAAATGAATGTCAAAATCAGCTCACAAAGAGTGCAGGAATTAGAATTTTAAATCGAGAATTAACTAAATGATACAAGAACTAACCTAGAACTTGAACAAAAGCGTGAAAACACACTAAGAAACAAAGAATCAAAAACTAAAGAAGAGTAGATGAAGAAGAGAAACATGGATTCAAACAAAACAAAAGGGAAAATTGCATTAAGTAAAGGGATAGATAGTAAGGCATACACCAACACCAATGAATAGCACCAAGGTGTGCATGAAACACCAAGACACACAACACCAATGGAGGATAACACCAGACTCTTAGGTTGACACAAAGGGATCAACTCCTCAAGAACCTACCTTTATTGCCAAAATGTCAACTCAAGTGAATGCACACTCAAGATAACCCTAATTCAATGTCTTTTCCAAGACATACACTATAATAGCTTTTCCAAACCCTACACTAAGGAAAGAAAATACATTTAGAGTATCACTCAATCAATTCATCAAAAGCTAATAAAATGTAAAGGCCTAATTGTCTATTTATAGTTATTACACAAAAAAAAACTAAATTACCCTTAATGAAGGGTGCTCCTTTGGAGTGTAAAAGAAAAATCTCAAAAGACCATAATACCCCTAAGTTGAGGTTCCTTTGTAGTGTATCTAAGGTACCTTGGAGTATATGAAATGTCCCTCTTCACATATTAGCAAGTACACTCCCTTGGATGAATGAATAATACTTTCACAAGCCTCCATCTTCATCAATAGTGCCTTGTGTGTTTGAACTTGACGAATGGTGCCTCTTCAATTCTCTCAAAACCGAGGATGGTTCATTATTAAAGGCTTATGGTTCTCAGGTTAGCATCAAGGAAAGCATCCAAGCAACCTTTCACACACGGGATTGCGTTATGTCTTGCTTAAACGGGCCTTTTTGGCATATTCTTATTCCCTCGGGGTGACCAAGTCTATAGATTTAGGTGCCGGCCTCCAAATATGTCATCAAAATCTAAGGAGGCCATTTGACTTGTATCATCCTCCCTTTATTGAATAGGATTCGACCTCGAATCCAAACTTTACAAAACTGATAAGAGGATAAACAAATACAAACTCCTCATGGAACGAGGGTTATGGTTAGTACAAAAAATCATCTCAACATGCCAAGGTTGCACATATTTGCAATATATCCAAAGATCCTTTGAATTAAATATTAAAAGTTCAATGAAAGATGCACAAAAGATTTGGTTATGGGATCACCAAGAGTGATACTTTTCTTGTCATGTAGACCAAGCAACAAGTTGGGTGCACCAACATCATCAATTCTATATTAGGCACATGGGTCAAATTAGAAGAGTTGCCATAGAAACAGGTTTAGACAACACTCCCCTTTCCCGTGGTAAAATTTATACCCAAACTAAATGGTATACTCTGTACAATAGCATACATATCATCAAAGGCAAATAGAGAGTGGAGATAGGTGTCACTTAAGTCAACTTTTACTAAGGTGCCCTCATGTGTGTACTCACTACAAGTTTCCCAATCTTCACCACGAGTACTTAAACAATAAAGTCATACAAAGTAGATAAATGAGTAGCTTCCAAGACTACACATTCCTTACCCTTAAGAGTACTTTCATCTTCTATGAAGATATTTCCCTCTTTAGGAGGAATGTTGTCACACCATAGTGGGTTAGCTTATAGGCTATAGCCTCAAAGGTAAGCTACACCACCCTTTTCACCAATAGTCCCATTAGGAGTGTTCATATTATCTTCAAGAAAGAAATTATACCTAAAGAGTACATAATCTAATTCACGGGAAGATTTGGAACACGTGAGTTCATCACTCTCGAAAAGACAATTGTCAAGTTTCAATGAACATTCAAGTACAAGATTATCCCAAGAATAGCTCTCGGGTTCACACCCATTTTTTTGACCAAAATCTTCAAGTATTTCACTCACTTGAGTTCTATTAAGCACATCATATACATAATCAAGTGCTGGGAAATTTTTACAAACAAGTTGATCAACACCAATTACACAAAACGATGTACTTCCGTTCAACATATAGGCTTCAACACTAGGTGGACATAAATTTATCTTACAAGAAGAGTCAATTTGGTCATAAATAGGACAACTAGTGTTTCCACACTCACAACACGTACATCATCATCAAGAGGCAAAGAAACAATAGGCTCACAAATAGATAAGCTACTACTTACACTCAAAGGGTTACTAGCCACAAAATTATCATTCACATGCACAAACGTGTAAGAGTTAGCTATATTACCTTGAAGTCCTTTAGAACATTCTTATTTACCTTGTTTCGGATCATGAAAGCCCACTTTCTCCTTTGGGAAGCTCTAATCCCAAGGTGTTTGGACAAGAAGAATTGGATTTTGTGGGAAAATTTTAGATAGCAATTGGCGTAGCCTTTCAATGTGCCATTTTATATCTTCAAGATTGTCATTGATGCTATCACAATGGTCATTGAGGCGATCAAATGTGGAATTGAAATTTTTGGAAGCCATGGTACCTAAAATAAAGAAACAAACCTTCAAAATGAACAAACATGTTAGTTCAAATAGCCTCACCAACTCTCTGACTTGATTCTCACCTCACACTTGGTTTTACAATTGTTGATTCTTTGGCATGTACTTGGCAATTGAATGACGAATGATTCTACTTTGGCTCAGAATGGATTTTCATTTGATATGACTGAAAGAAAATTGCTTACGGACGTGAACCAATAAATTACAATGAATTATAACGATAAAAACACATAAACAACAAAGACACGTAACAAAAGGACTCTAAACTAATTATCAACCTAGTAGGTACTTACTAGTTTGGTAATTAGTGGTAGAATCAACACAAAAGCAACTATAAATAACAAATGGAAACTTAGAAATCTAATTTAGGACTCAATTTGGTTGTTTATATAGGTGCTGATGTGCAGCTTGTGATTGGACGTCACTTTTTCAAATTTTTTAATTTTCAAATTTTTATCTCGGCCAAACAACACTTAGGTAAGGAAGAGAATTTGTTTGGATGAAAAATATACAATTTTGGAGTCTTTTTAAGCTTCAAAATGGATTTGAAATGAATTGGTTCCCCCTTGTACTTGCAATTGTACTTGAAGATTCCTTTTGTCTTTGTTGTTTTCTTATTTTGGCAAGACTAGGAATCTTCGTGGAAATTGCCTTTAACAACTAGTACACTCTCTTTACTCCCTTTGAAGATCAAAGAAGAACTTTTGAATATTCTTCTCCAATAAGATATGAAGATTGGGGAAGAACAATATGAATATTCAATAGTTGACCACTAGGTAAATGAACCCTAAATTCTACTTTTGTTTTAGATCTAGGTTCCCTTTACCAAGAAAACCTCAACCAACAACAAATCAAGCACAAATCATCCAACCAACACAATAATCACACGTTACCACATCCAAAAAGCCTTAATCAAGGCACAACAATGGTGGATCTAGCTAAAAAACAACCAAATCTTGTTCTAAACTTAGATCTAGACTCTTTAAGTTCTAGAGAACAAGAATCTAACACTTGAAACCAAAAAAACAAAACAAAAAGTAGTAGATTTAAGTTTGAAATTTGGATCTACTAACAAACACACAAGACTCAACACTTTTTGTATTTTTTTTTGACTCGATACTCTTTTTTGTGTGATTTTCTTAGATCCGAGGCTTAGAGTCGTGGGAACAACTCTAATACATCTCTCTTGATATCAAATGATACAACAACTAACCTAGAACTTGAACAAAAATGTGAAAACACACTAAGAAACAAAAAATCAGCAACTAAAGAAGAGTATATGAAGAAGAGAAACACGGATTCAAACAAAACAAAAGGAAAAATTGCATTAAGTAAAGGGATAGATAGTGAGACATACACCAACACCAATGAATAGCACCAAGTTGTGCATGAAAAACCAAGACACACAACACCAATAGATGATAACACCACACTCTTAGGTGGATACAAAGGGATCAACTCCTCAAGCACCCACATTTCTTGCCAAAATGTCAACTTAAGTGAATCCACACTCAATCTAGCCCTAATTTCAATGTAATTTCCAAGACCTACACTATAATAGCTTTCCAAGCGCTACATTAAGGAAAGAAAATATAATTTGAGTATCACTCAATAAATTCATCAAAAGCTAATGAAAAGTAAAGGCTTAATTGTCTATTTATAGTTATTACACACAAAGACTAAAATACCCTTAATGAAGGGTGCTCCTTTGGAGTGTAAAAGAGGAGTTTCAAAAGACCATAATACCCCTAAATTGAGGCTCCTTTGGAGTGTATCCAATGCTTCCTTGGAGTATATTCAAGGTCACTCTTCACATTTTAGCAAGTACACTCCCTTGGATGAATGCATAATACTCTCACAAGCCTCCATATTCATAAATAGCGCCTTGTATGTTTGGACTTGATTAATGGAACCTCTTCAATTCTATCAAAACCGAGGATGGTTCATTATTCAAGGCTTATAGTTCTCGGGTTAGCATCAAGGCAAGCATCTAAGCAACCTTCCATATGTCACGCCCCAAATCCCATTGGAGCGGACTGGCACCCGTAGCCGAGGAGGCCCGGGAGAACCCGTTCATAACCTATACTTTCACATTTACATTACTTATGAAAATTAGAAATTTGGGCAGCACTTCGTTGTAAATAGAAGAAAACAGTACCTGTATCAGCCCAGCAGACACGCACACATATATATATATAAACAGTAATTGGCCGTCAGAGACATCACGTCTATCGACCAAACACTCCTATGGCTGTACAATATGTCTACAAAAGACTCTACATAGATACACAACTGGGTTAGGGTCGGGACGAACTCCCGCCCACAAAAGACTTTTATACAAATACCAAAAATACATATAGAAATGACTTGGGATGCCCCGAAACAACTGGAGCTCACCACTATCAATAGAATGTCCTGGCTCTTACTGCGGAGGTGTACGACCTGAAGTACCTGTTCCTGCAGGCACACCACCGATAAATCTGTTTCTTCTTTGTTAATTTCTTATTAATGAAACTAATGCAGAAGACAAAACAATTGTGAGAAAAAGAGAGAGAATGACACGTATTCTACGGTACACGCATAATAAAGCGGCAGAAGCTCATCAGCACAGCACGTGAAATCACAAAACTACCCTCAGACAAATTTCATTTGACAACAACCACATATGTCATAAATCTCTCTTATATAATGTTCTAATGTGTTTATATATATATATATATATATATATATATATATATATATATATATATATATATATATAAAATTAAATGGACAAATAAAACTAGTAACTTTCTTGAATAAGTTTTATACGGTTAATCATTAGATTGTTTAGCAATATAACTAATAAAGTTTTAATCTTATGAAATATTTAATATATGATCCTTAACTTCTTTAAATTTAATAAATAACAAAATATGAAAATCTATTTTGCTGGCAAGAATAGACATTAGTAAATAACAGACAATAATAAAAGAAACTTTACATACTAAATAATGCTTGAAATCGCTTAAACTAGTTTATTGATAGTTTGATTCACCATAAAATTTATTCAATAAATAGTATTGGATCCGATAAATATCTTATGAATTAAACCAAATTTAGAAGCAAGAACATAGTAACCTAAATCTCAAAATAGAGATACAACTTCACTCACTCCTCTTATTTCCTTTGTTTTTAGTCACTTGCTATAGAGTATTTCTTTATTTTTTTTGACCTTCTGCGTGTCTATTTTGTTCCTTATGCTACTATTTCTTTGTTTTTTCTATTTTTCTTACTTGTTTAATTGTTTCACTCTTGTCTGCTTTTTCTTTGAGTTTTTCTCTAACTTTTTACTTTATGTTTTTGTTGCCTTTTGCTTCATCTGTTCTTATTTTTTCTCCTTTTTTCTTTCATTTTTTCTAATCTGTGTTGCACTTCCTATTTTTTTTCCTTGTTACATGTGTATACGTGTTATATAGTATATATTTGTGCATTGTGTTTGGAAGTTGCAGAATGGTGGAGTTACTTGAATATGGAGTTAGTTGAATATAGATGTGTGGGTTGGAGGAAAGAGGAATTAATGGGTAGTTTAAAATTTGACTTTATCCTTTATTTTTAAAATATATATTTAAGATTTGACTTTATCCATATATATATATATATATATATATATATATATATATATATATATATATGTTGTAAATTTATTTCTTTAAAATAAAAATGGAAGCATAAACTAAAAATAGAAAATCAGACTTATCCTAAACTATGACTCAATTTTTGTAGTTTTCTATTTTTTAAAGAATTACATACTAAAACTATATAAAAATTAAAATAGTTAATTTAAGTCTACAAGAAATATTTAAATATTGCAAAATATAAAACTTTAAATTTTGTAAAAAATTAGGTGTTCACACATATAAATGCTCCGGATCCAAGGTTAGGCGAAAAACTACTTGTGGGACTCACTTAGCGAATCACAACTTTGACACCGTCAAAACGTCCCTCTAAGATCAAGGGTCATTTACCCTAAAAATGAATAAATTCTGACATAAATGAATGTCAAAATCAGCTCACAAAGAGTGCAGGAATTAGAATTTTAAATCGAGAATTAACTAAATGATACAAGAACTAACCTAGAACTTGAACAAAAGCGTGAAAACACACTAAGAAACAAAGAATCAAAAACTAAAGAAGAGTAGATGAAGAAGAGAAACATGGATTCAAACAAAACAAAAGGAAAAATTGCATTAAGTAAAGGGATAGATAGTAAGGCATACACCAACACCAATGAATAGCACCAAGGTGTGCATGAAACACCAAGACACACAACACCAATGGAGGATAACACCAGACTCTTAGGTTGACACAAAGGGATCAACTCCTCAAGAACCTACCTTTATTGCCAAAATGTCAACTCAAGTGAATGCACACTCAAGATAACCCTAATTCAATGTCTTTTCCAAGACATACACTATAATAGCTTTTCCAAACCCTACACTAAGGAAAGAAAATACATTTAGAGTATCACTCAATCAATTCATCAAAAGCTAATAAAATGTAAAGGCCTAATTGTCTATTTATAGTTATTACACAAAAAAAAACTAAATTACCCTTAATGAAGGGTGCTCCTTTGGAGTGTAAAAGAAAAATCTCAAAAGACCATAATACCCCTAAGTTGAGGTTCCTTTGTAGTGTATCTAAGGTACCTTGGAGTATATGAAATGTCCCTCTTCACATATTAGCAAGTACACTCCCTTGGATGAATGAATAATACTTTCACAAGCCTCCATCTTCATCAATAGTGCCTTGTGTGTTTGAACTTGACGAATGGTGCCTCTTCAATTCTCTCAAAACCGAGGATGGTTCATTATTAAAGGCTTATGGTTCTCAGGTTAGCATCAAGGAAAGCATCCAAGCAACCTTTCACACACGGGATTGCGTTATGTCTTGCTTAAACGGGCCTTTTTTGCATATTCTTATTCCCTCGGGGTGACCAAGTCTATAGATTTAGGTATTATAGAAAATGACTATTTTGCCCTAAAAATTTTAAATAAATCCGAATCTCTCCCCAGTGGACAGTTTTGACAGGCTGAAGTAAATCGATCATAACTCTTTGCTCCGGTATTGGATTTGGGTGAAACCAATTGAATTGGAAAGATAATTCAAAGTTATTTCATTTTCATATAAAGTATACCACCCAGTTCTTCCTGTACAAGGAGTTATGGTTGTTTAAAGTTGACCCAAAAATCTGTCCCAAAATTCTGTTTTTTTTTTGATAGGCTGTAGTAAAACGGGTATAGATCCTTACTCAGACATTGGATTTGGATGAAACTAATTTCATCGGAAAGAATAATCTCGGAGATTTTCATCGATTCTCATTGCCAAACCTCATCACTCCTTTCATTGGTGATACTTTCAAGAATACCCAATCGTCGATAGAAAACTCAAGTCCTCTTCTTCTAACATCCGCATAAGATTTGTGTCGACTTTGAGCTGTTTCAAGCCGTTGTTGGATCACTTTAACCTTCTCCATTTCTTGATAAACAAGATCCGGTCCAAACAAGACCGCATCACCTGCTTCAAACCATCCTATTGGCGATCTACACTTTGTTCCATACAATGCTTCATATGGTGCCATTTTGATACTTGAATGATAGCTATTATTGTAGGCAAACTCGATAAGAGGTAGGTGATCATCCCAGTTGCCTTTGAAATCTAATACACATGCTCGTAGCATATCTTCAAGTGTCTGGATGGTACGTTCCGCTTGTCCGTCCGTCTGAGGATGAAAAGCCGTACTTAGATTTACTTGTGTCCCCAAACTCCTTTGAAAAGACTTCCAGAAATTCGCGGTAAATTGGGCTCCTCGATCGGATATAATGGAAATTGGAACTCCATGTAATCGAACGATCTCCTTAATATACAACTTTGCATACTCTTCCGCCGTATAAGTTGTCTTAACTGGTAAGAAGTGCGCGGATTTGGTAAGCCTATCAATGATCACCCATATGGAATCAAACTTACGAAATGTACGAGGCAAACCCGTGATGAAATCCATATTGATCTTGTCCCACTTCCAGACGGGAAGATCTATACATTGCATGTAACCACCGGGTTTCTGGTGTTCTACTTTGACTCTTTGACAATTCGTACATTCAGCTACAAATTCGGCAATATTCTTCTTCATGTCATTCCACCAATATATTGCTTTCAAATCTTGATACATCTTAGTCGACCCTGGATGGATAGAATACCTTGAACAGTGTGCTTCTGTCATAATTCTCTTTCTTAGCTCAACTACATCAGGTACACATAAACGACTCTGACACTGAAGCACTCCTTCTTGCGTAAGCTCAAATGCCTTTGTCGTGCCACTCTGGACATCCTCCTTAAGCTATAATAAAATTGGATCTGCATACTGCTTCTCTTTCACTTCAGCTATCAATGAAGATTCCGCTGCATTACGTACAATAACCTCTTCATCTGGAGTTTCGAGAAGTCGAACTCCCAAATTAGCTAGTTGGTGAAGATCCTTAATCATCCCCTGCTTTTCTATAGATACCATTTTAGACTTACGACTCAGTGCATCCGCTACCACATTCGCTTTCCCTGGATGATATAAGATATCAACATCGTAATCTTTCAACAATTCAAGCCATCTTCGCTGCCTCAAGTTTAGATCTTTCTGACTGAAGATATATTGCAGGCTCTTATGATCGGTATATATGTCAACATGAACCCCATATAAGTTAGTGGCGCCATATCTTCAAAGCAAATACAACTGCAGCTAGCTCAAGATCATGCGTGGGATAATTCCTCTCATGTGGTCACAACTGTATAGAGCCATAGGCTATTACTCTACCATGTTGCATTAATACGCATCCTAAGCCAATTCTCGAAGCATCACAGTACACTGCATACCCTTCTGTGCCTTCAGGAAGTACCAATACCGGTGTAGAAGTCAACTTGCTCTTCAGATCTTGGAAACTCTTTTCACAGGCTTCATTCCATTGAAACTTAGAGGCTTTATGCGTCAACTTAGTCAAGGGTGCAGAAATAGAAGAAAAACCTTCAACAAACCTTCTATAATAACCTGCCAACCCGAGGAAACTACGAATCTCCGTAGGCGTCGTGGGTCTTGGCCAATTCTTCACAGCCTCAATCTTCTGAGTGTCAACTTTTATGCCTTCACTGGATACAATATGGCCCAAAAATGCCCCTGACTTGAGCCAAAACTCACATTTAGAAAACTTCGCATACAGCTTACGATCACGAAGAATCTGCAACGCCTGCCTTAAGTGATTAACATGATCCTCTTCTGATCTAGAGTAGACCAGAATATCATCTATGAAAACTATCACGAACACATCTAGAAACGGCTTAAACAGCCTATTCATCAGATCCATAAAAACTGCGGGTGCATTTGTCAGCCCGAATGACATAACCAGGAATTCATAATGACCATACCATGTTCGGAAAGCTGTCTTGGGTATATATTTATCCTTGACTCTCACTTGATGATAGCCTGATCTCAAGTCAATCTTGGAAAAACACTGGGCACCCTGCAACTGGTCAAATAAATCATCAATTTGGGGAAGAGGGTATTTATTCTTGATAGTCACCTTATTCAATTGCCGATAATCAATACACATCCTCAGCGAACCATCTTTCTTACGCACAAACAATACTGGTTCTCCCCAAGGGGACATACTAGGCCTGATGAATCCCTTCTCTAGCAAGTCTTTCAGTTGCTCTTTTAATTCTCGCAACTCTGCTGGTGCCATTCTATTAGGAGGAATTGAGATTGGCTGTGTGTCTGGCAACATATCAATACCAAACTCCACTTCTCGTTCAGGAGGTAAACCTGGTAGTTCTTCAGGAAATACATCAAGAAATTCATTCACAACCGAAACGGTCTGAAAAGTTGGCGGCTCTGCCTCTGTATCCCTTACTCTAACCAAATGGTATATGTACCCCTTGGAAATCATTTTTCTTTCCCTAAAGTAAGAAATAAATCTACCTCTCGGCGCGCCAACATTACCCTTCCATTCAAGGACTGCCTCATTTGGGAAATGGAAATATACCTTCTTAGAACGGCAATCTACTGTAGCATAACAAGACGCTAACCAGTCCATGCCCATAATAACATCAAAATCTACCATTTCTAACTCAACAAGATCGGCCATCGTATCACGACCACAAATATTCACAACACAATTTCGATAAACATTCCTAGCTATAAGAGATTCCCCCACTGGCGTTGATACTTCAAATGGCTTGGCTAATAATTCGGGTGTTCTTTCGAACCTTCCCGCAACCAAAGGAGTAGCATACGATAATGTAGAACCAGGATCAATTAAGGCATACACATCAAATGCAAAGATGAACAACGTACCTGTAACCACGTCTGGAGAAGCTTCTAAATTCTGCCGATCTGCTAGGGCATACACACGGTTTTGAGCTCCGCTAGAACTAGTTGCTCCTCTATCACCTCTACCGTGACCCATAGGTTGTGTACCCCTACTCAAAGGAGGCACCGATGATGATACAACAGCTGATCCGGTAGGTCGTGTTATACCACCTGTGGTCCTGCGTGGGCAATCTCTAGCCATATGCCCCAGCTTACCGCACCAAAAGCAATTGTTCGTTCTAAGCCGACATTTGCCAAAGTGAAATCTTCTACATATGGGGCACGGGTGTCGTGGAGGTCTCAATTGACTAATACTCCCTTGCCCTTGATACCCCACTGTTCGCGAACTCTGATTTTCACTGCTTTGCCCGAACTGATTACCTCTGAACCTTTGAAATTGCGGTGGAGCACTAATTGCAGGATAAGAAGATAACGGGCTAGGCAATCTATAAGAGAACGAAGGCCTAAAACCTCCCTGAGATGCCGTAAACTGCCCTATAGCTCTGGCCCGCTTAGAATATCCTTTTTTTGATTCCTGGGTTCTTCTTCTTTGCCTCTGATCTTCCATTTTCTGAGCGAAAGCTTGTATCCTCGCTATATCCATGTCCTTGTTCAAAGCAGCAATGGTACAATCTCTAACCAAGTATGGTTCCAATCTATCCACATAGTGATGAACTCTGTCATCCATAGTAGCTACCACATTAGAAGCATATCGAGACAAGGAGTTAAATCGAAGACTATACTCCCTTACACTCATATTACCCTGACGAAGATTTAAGAATTAATTTGTACGGGCCTGACGAGTCTCAAATGGAAGATAATGATCAATAAATGCATTTTTGAACTCTCCCCACGTAGTTGGAGGTGCATCAATACCCCTAGATCGTTTCCAATTCTCGTACCACAATATAGCCTCTACTTTCAGTCTATATACTGCTAGCTCAACCATCTCTTTACCGGATATGTGCATAACATCTAGAGCCATTTGGGTTTGATCGACAATGTCCTGCGGGTCTTCGTTAATATCTGATCCGGTAAAAGTAGGAGGATCCAGTTTCAAAAAATCCTGTGTCCGAAGGCTAGCTGCTCTATCCGTACCACTAGAACCCGTGGTAGGAATAGCTTGCCCTTGAACTTGACCGGCAACTATACGCGTCACAAGTTGTACTGCATCCCTCAAATCTCGATCAACAGCATTAATAGATGGACCTTCCGGAGGAGAAGAAGCTCCCGATATATGCTCAGCTTGAGACTCACTTTGTTCAGCTTGTGCCGGTGGTGACTTACTAGTACCTTCTCCGGCCACTACATCTACTCGCTTCCACTTATTATTTCTCCTTGTAACCAGCATCGTTACTATAATAAATAAATAAAAAAAAACAATTGGATTAAGCGATCGATTATGACTTTATCTCTAATATGGGCTCTATTGCACGATCTAAGAAATGGAGAATGGAAACAATCCCTAAATGTCCAATAGCCTCCTGTTTATAGATGTGGTGCACAACACACCGATAAACGAGATTCTACGTAGACACGGCTTTGTAGACTCACTAGGACGAACTTCTCTGATACCACTTCTGTCACGCCCCAAATCCCATTGGAGCAGACTGGCACTCGTAGCCGAGGAGGCCCGGGAGAACCCGTTCATAACCTATACTTTCACATTTACATTACTTATGAAAATTAGAAATTTGGGCAACACTTTTTTGTAAATAGAAGAAAACAGTACCTGTATCAGCCCAACAGACACGTACATATATATATATATATAAACAGTAATTGGCCGTCAGAGCCATCACGTCTATCAACCAAACACTCCTATGGCTGTACAATATGTCTACAAAAGCCTCTACATAGATACACAACTGGGTTAGGGTCGGGACGAACTCCCACCCACAAAAGACTTTTATACAAATACCAAAAATACATTTAGAAACGACTTGGGATGCCCCGAAACAACTGGAGCTCACCACTATCAACAGAATGTCCTGGCTCTTACTGCGGAGGTGTACGACCTGAAGTACCTATTCCTGCAGGCATGAATACAGGTCCCCCGTGAGGGACGTCAGTACGGAAATATGTACTGAGTATGTAAGGCAGTGAGTACCAAGATGAGATACAAAAGATCAACAGAACCCAGATACCAGTGAATAAACAGTATGAGTAGACCACACCTAAAAGAGCTGATGGGATACCTGCATATTACTTTCATATCACTACTTCCCGTATTCCTTATCAATACATAACATATGTCATACAATGGCCAACTGATCAGTGGTACTAATACAATACATCAGGGACCACCCCTGGAATAGCATATATACATAATCTTTATAATACAATGGCCAACTGATCAGTGGTACTAATACAATACAGCATATCATCAATTTAAAATAAAGACATTCCATTTCTTAATTCAATTAATCTTTGAGATTGGTTACTTTGTGGTCACACCTTATGGAACTTGAAACCATGATACCTCAATAGGAAAAACATGTAAATAGGTAATCAATATCATGAAAATGAAGTAGAGAATCATGGATACCTCATTAAACCATTTCGGAGTCAACAATAGTATATGGACATTTTTTTGTCTAGCCGGACATCTTAAAAGTGAAAACAAGTTCAATTGGTAGTGTCGAAGATCATATGATGTTATTATGTGTTATGTATCGTAGGACAATGTTGGAAGCTTACTTGAGAGTGCCATGGGTCATTATTCCTGCCAAAGATTAGATAGAGTATGTCTTACATACCTTGATATAACCACTTCAATACAAGTCCAACTTGACTTCCCGTACTCTTCGAACACTTATCTACAATAAGTCATTTGTGGAAAACTAGTATTAGCAACCAAACCTTACCATTTAGGTATTAACTTCACCACATAATGTCTAGGAAGTAATCCTTTAACTCATCAATAAGAGTGCTACATACATCCTCTTATACTCTTATTACATTCACATATCATGCATTTTCATGCAATATCCCTCAACATCACTCTTAGCCTTTATTTCCCCTCTTAATCACCATCCAATACCAACATGATCACTAGGCATACATAACCACTAATATAATGATATATCACCACAATTCATCCTCCATAATCCAATACAACAACTTCCATAATTTACTACTAATAATTTATACAAAACAATTCATAACTATGTTTCTAGTTATCTTCCAACATCAAGACAATACTCATAATCCTTTATCAATACTTATTCCTGGATAAGAATCAAGAATAAACAATATTCATACCTTAACAATGAACTCTTGTATTTAGAATCCTCCTTACATAACCATGGGGTGCTTCTCGAAGCTTTCGAGATGGTGAACACAACTATGGAACCAATTCGAATTTTCTATGGTTGAATCACAAAATATTTGAAGTTGAAATTAGGCTAGGGTTTCACCTTCTCTTAATAATTGAATTATATATGATATATATGAGGCTAAGTGTATGTTTATAAAGGCCAATTTTCGTCCAAGAGGTAATAGAAAATGACTATTTTGCCCTAAAAAATTTAAATAAATCCGAATCTGTCCCCAGTGGACAGTTTTGACAGGCTGAAGTAAATCGATCATAACTCTTTGCTCCGGTATCGGATTTGGGTGAAACCAATTGAATTGGAAATAATATTAAAAGGGATTTCATTTTCATATAAAGTATACCACCCATTTCTTCCTGTACAAGGAGTTATGGTCGTTTAAAGTTGACCCAAAAATCTGTCCCAAAATTCTGTTTTTTTTTGTTGGTAGGCTGTAGTAAAACGGGTATAGCTCCTTACTCAGACATTGGATTTGGATGAAACTAATTTCATCGGAAAGAAGACTCTCGGATATTTTCGTCGATATATAGCATCTCACACAGTTCTTTTTGTACAAGGAGTTATGATCGTCTAAAGTTGATCCAAAAAAAAAATTGCCTAGCTGCAGTAATTTTCCTGCAGATTTACTGTTCACAGGCTTCCCGGCCACCGTTTTGAAATTTCGAATGTGCTTGCTTATATGAAATACTCCTCTGTTTTGGGCAAATTTTATATCGTTGGAAATCTTATTCCAATACCTACACATACAACTATTGACGGGATACTTCCGAACACCATAAACTTAATTTAACCCATACGCAAGCCTTTAGGACTCCATAATATCGCGATAAGTGTATGAAAAAATTTACGGGGTGTTACACCACACACGAGATTGCTTTATGTCTTTCTCAAAATTTCACTTTCTTGCATATTATTGTGCCCTCGGGGTGACCTAGTTTTGAGCTTCTAGGTATTGGCCTCCAAAGATGTCATCAAAAGCTAAGGCGGTCATTTGACTTATATCACTAAGGAATTAATGAAAACTAACATCAATGAGCAAATGACCAAAATAACGTCTCCAACTCACCACGAGCACCAAATGATCAACCTGCACTCTCCACATTCTCACTAGGGTTCTATGAAATTGGGAATTGAAAATAAATTAGGGAAATTGGGTTCCACAATAATAAACATTTCTAGGGATCCCTTCATAACGATTGTAGGACCCCATTGCAGATGTGACCCTCAGCCTTGTCTATACTTCATAAATGGGATGCCCAATAATCTTAGCCTTCGTGAATTGTCATGAACAAAACCAGGGCCTGATATATATCACTGTCCGTCGTGGACCAAAGACCACCCCCTTTGCATAGTTAACAAAATACTATACGCTAATTGTAGCTTAATTCTTAACATATAAAAAGATAGATGAAGAAAAGTTCAAGTAGTTTGAGATACTTAAACAAACAATACCTAATCCACAGTAATCCACAACCTTCAAAACTGAACGGAACAGAAAATCAATCTAAGTCAAAACATGCAACCAATGATAGCTAAAATAAGTCCAAAGAAAAGTCTATGACTAAAGGAAACAAAACCATGAAATAAAGATCTTTCGTTAAATAAAAGCTTACTATTTCAAGTTGAATGTCGATAATCCTTAAATCCTATCACTACACAAAAAGTAGAGAGTCAGTGTGACCTGCATCACTTCGGGATACAGTATTCAGAGATGGTAAGCGGGTTAAGTGCTAGCATTTAAATAAGGGTAAGGATAAAGTAATGCCATGATCAGTAGTTCAAAATCATTCAAAACCATGTCATGCAATCATATGCATATATATATATAAATATACCACATACCAGGATAGGGAACAAGGCTTATCATGATAGTAAAATATTAGCCTGGACTTTGTAGCTTAACCGTCTTAATAGTACCTACAGTCTATATCGGCCCCAGTTCTCACACCCTGGTCGGGCCTCAATGCGTGTAGCCATATGAACCAGACAATAATGATAATATATATACATGGGGGACTTAAACCTCCTAATCATATACTAAGGGTGACTTGAACACCCAATCATGAAATAAGGGGGACTCAAATAACCAGGTCATTTAGACCCTACGCCGGCAAATGCAATTTCTAATATTGGTCCCTTGAGACCCCATGTCACAACTCGAGGTACCCCCTAGTCACTACAATGGTGCTTATGGCCACAAGTGACTACAAGCTAACCCGTTAGTTGGTACCTGTTACAAGCACTAAGTAAAATAGTAATATAACATATGAACGGAAGATAACTAATAAGATAATGAAATCTAAATGCCAAAATACGTGTCAACAACATATATGAAACATCTTAGAAAATACTGAACCAAATTATTTTTCAGAAGCAACTCATATTACTGAAAGAAATGACTAACTGTCTAAAATCCTCTAAATATTATGAGGAGTCTATGGGACAAGCCCCCAACTGATTCCTACTGACTGAACATAAAAAAGTACTAAAATAACTTAAAACAACATATCATGTCCCCCAAGGACAAGGACTCACCACTACTGCTACTGAGTAATGATGAGTTGTCTAAGAATGGTCGAAAAAACAAAATGTTCGAACCTATGTTATAAGACAACATAGCACAAAGAAAAGTATGCGGTCAGTACTTTTAATATATTCGTATATGAGATAAGGACTTTCTGAAATACATGAGATAACTGAGAATGAATGCATGAACATGTAATATCAGAGAATGCAAGACCAAGAATAAACATGTTTCTGAGATAAATCTATAATCTGAAAAACTGAATTCTATGTAATTGAATAACTAAAAATATGTGTGCTTTGGTCAAACAAACCTGAGCTAAGTCATACTGAGTACTGACTGAAACTGTGGGAGGTATTATGTAACAGACATGCCCCAATCTGAACTAATCAGGGTCCAACCTGTAACCCTAGTTGGAATGGTGACATTACCACACCACAAGCACTAACACATGTCTGACGGTATGGATCCACAAGGCTAATGTCCCAAAAGACTAAGGAGTCAATCCTAAATCGGCAAGTGGACCCTAAAAGAGTATCTGTCCTAATACGGTAGGTGAAATCTCATAATTCTATGCTAGCTATGTAGTTTTGGAAATTAGGGACTGATACTAAGGACCTAGTCCTAACTGGAAGGTGAACCCCCTCCATAGGTTCACTCGATGCTAAATCCTACTCTTAACTGAATTGACACTAATATTGTACTAAACTAAAATCAACTAAACATAACAACTAACATTGCTCATCATGATCATAACAACTAAGTAAATTGTAATATGCAAGATTTAACTAAAATCATTTTTTCAAAGATCTGAAATGTAAATTAACATGTAGGTATCGGATTTTCATAACCTTCCAACACTGAATAATCATAAATACAGTATCAAATCTCAAAACTTTAGTATGGTATCATGGTTCAAAGACTCATAACATAGACACCCCACTAATTAAGTAAAAATCATGGGCTTGAACATGCGGATTTCTTAAAAGATGAGAAAACAATATGACTTCATGTCTAAATTCATAATTCGATATTATGACATGAAATTCAATTGAATATTAGATGGGAAATCAAAACTTGAAGCATGAGATAACTTAACTTTCCATAGAATCATACTATGACATGAATTGAGTCAAAGTATTAGGGAAAAACATGAATTAAACTCATCTTGAAAATATAAAATTCCATAGTAAAGGAAAAACTCCATATTTTAATTAAAAGAAGGTTTTTGGGCTTAATGGGTGAAAGGTACCCTTTGATGAATACCCTACAAACCTTAATAGCTAGTTACTTGAAGATTTATTTAGAGTTTCTTGAACTTAGTAGCTTGAACTCTTGTTTTCTTGAGAAAAAGCTTGGGTTTTGTTCTTGGGAAGAGAGGAGGTTTTCTTGAGAGCTGATGAGCAGTGAATTTACCACTCATTTATGATCGACATTCATGCACATTACCATTTTCGAATAAATAAAAGAGACCCGCATAGGATTAAATACACTAATATCCATATTTTGGAGGCATACAAGTTATGAGATGGAAAGATGTGGACTTGAGCTAAAAAGATCATGGAAAGATAAAGAAAGTGCAAAAATAAGACCTAGAGTAGAAACAAGCCTTAGTTACCGTGGTCGCGATGTGAGGGCCGCAATCGCGGCCACTCAAGATGGTTAGCAAATGCGATCACGTTTATCTACATACGGTCGTTATAGCCGCTACCTCAATAAATCTAGTGTGATCGTATTCACGCAAGATTTAGTTAGGGGCAGTTTCATAATTTTTAGCAGTCGATCCCAAATTCTTTAAAAGCTTGAAACCCTTTCCCATTTTGGACATTATAGAGACTAGAATTACTTTGAATTTGAAATTAAAACCCTAAATTGCTCAAGAATTGTAAAGTTAATTTGGAGACTTTGATTTTAATATTTGTGAAGAATGGATGCTTTGAAAAAATCCATTTTGTATATGTTTCTCTCTTTTCTTCATGAGTATCTAAATCTTTCAGTCTTGGGATTATGTTGAACTAAGGTGCAAATTAGTAGTGGGTTGCGATGTATTTGTGTACATATTAGTTAGATAATAATGTGTTATAATACTACTTTATTAAATTAGTTGGGATTTGTGTGTGAAAACCCCAAATACCTAAATGGGTGTGTGAGTGAAAAATCCATGTTCTTAAAAGCCTAAACCATCCTTGAAAATGGGGTTTGGGTGAACTATAGGAACCTTCATCATCTTTGAAAGAGAGATGTGGAAACCAAGGCAATATTATACAATTATTAGGTTTAATTTACTTATTTTGACTATCTTAGGTATAAGGGTGAATTTGTGGTTGATTCTTGCCTTGGGTCTCAGCCTAGAAATTGGGATGCCCTAATTGAGGTAGTGGGTGATATGATTGTCACACCTGTTAGGTATGCAAATGGGTAAAAAATTGAAATCCTTGAGGTTTTATTGATAAATTAGCCTTATGGGCCATAGACCTAGCTTACCACATTAGAAGTTTACTACCATGTACGTCAAATCTCACATACCCTTACCTACTTTTCCCTTAGGTAGAAATGATCCAAGAATTATTCAAATATCGAATTTATATCAAAGATTGTTTCTTAGTTTTTGAAATCAAGTTTCTATCTATATAAACTCTTCCGTAACGAAGAAATGCCCTCCACTCCCCCCAAAAAACAAAATTCAATTATGTTGTTTACCTTACTAACACTTCAGGTATTATCTTAGTAGGAATTAATTACCCACATTACTAAAACTCTACCTTTCACCCCTTGTGGATTCGACCTTAATGCGAGTTATGATATTGACAACAACCATCCTCTACCACTTTACATGGTATAGGTGAGCAGTATCAAAATAGCATCATTGTCAGGGAGTGAAATTTAGTTTTCATTTGTGCGGTGTTGGCTCTTACTTAGGGTATACCCGTAGTGGTGTGTATTTATTTTGGTTGTTGTTTTTGATTTTTGCTTTAGGTGATATACGTAGTTTACACGAAACCATGAGTGATAATGCTAGTCAAGATGAGTCTTCTGATGGCTCTCTTGATGATAAAGGGCAACTCAATGACGTTGGGTGTTCAAGTGTCATATGGATCCCACCCACTTATGGGAAGAGTATCTTTTATGTTACAAGTGTCATGTTGTACATGTTGCAAATGAAGGGACTTTCGGGGGGCAAGCTTATGAGGACCCCAACCTTTATTCGATGAATTTTGTAGAGGTGTGTGGACCATTTGATATCGCACACATAACCCAAGAGTCCATTTGGCCTCTCCTTTTCCTTTTTTCTCTAATGGGAGAGGCAGTGTTATGGCTCCAACCTCTTCAGGCGTGCCTATCACTACATGGTAGGAACTCACCATAGCCTTTCTAGATTGGTATTCCCACCATCATAAATTCTTCAATTGAGGGATGAAGTCATCAAATTTAAGAAATTTAATGGATAGCCTTTGTATGAAGTATGTTAGAGATTCAACGGAAAACTAATGCAATGTCGAAATCATGAGGTCCCGGAGAAGATGCTTCTCCAAACTTTGTATCGTGCTCTTGACCCACTCAATAAAACTGTGGTGGACAATGCGATGAGAAGCTCTCTTGTGAAGTTTCATTATCATGACACAATGAATTTTCTTGAGTAGGTTACTAAGAAAAACCACGGATGGCATACCTGAGATGCTGAGGTTCATAAAAGTTCTTACACTATATCCTTGGATAAAAAAAACAAAGAAAATGATATAAAGAGAGAGAATAAAACATGGCTAAGATGATGATTCAACTCGAGATTTTGACAAAACACGTTATGGGCACACCCATAAAAGTGGTGAATGTTGTGGCATCAAAATCCTCTGAAGATGATGAAGAGGCCAAAAAACTTGATGAGGAGATTCGATACTTGGAAAACTATCTAGTCCCACCAATCAAAGCCAAGGCAGGAATCAAGGTTTGACAGACTATGAATATAATCGTTATTAGAGGGATAATGACCATGAATATGATCACTATGTACTCCACATGATCGCGCAAAGAACAAAGATCCAAGTTCCATGGACCTCAATAAGTACAAATCCAAAGATGTTTTGGCAAAAATTTTGATGAAGGGGGAAGGAACGGACAAGATGGTACACAAAATGAAATGATATTTCTCACAACTCTACCAAACCATTATTTCTCACTCTTCCTCCATCAAACAATTGGAAAGCCAAATTGGGAAAATTTCTACTCAAATAAATTCTAGGCCAAGGGGCGGTCTTCCTAGTGACAATATTGTAAACTCAAAAAATGAAGATCAAGTTTTTTCAATAGTCACTAGATGTGTAAGGACAATGGATGATCATTGTATAGAATATTTGGGTGAAAAAATTCCTAAGGTGAATCCAAAAGATGTACCACCACAATCTCATTAGGAATAAGACAATGAAAATGAATCAATGGAAGTTGATTATGAGGTGGTTGAGAATGAGAAGCCATAAAATGCTGTGAGGCCCATAGTCTAAGTCCCTCCCCTATTTTTACAAAGGTCGCATAGAAAAGAAGAGGATGACAAACTCAAGTAATTTATGACCAAGCTTAGCAATCTTTCCATAAGTATCACATTTCTTGAAGTGATCCAAGAGATTTTGGGATATGCTAAGCTCGTGAAAAAGTTGATGTCAAAAAGAAGCTCATCAAAGGTGACACAATTGAAGTCACCCATGGTTGTAGTGTTATTGTGAGTAGCAAGGTTGCAGAAAAAAAAAGGAAGACCCCAGAGCTTTCACCATCCCTTATACCATTGGAACGCATGTGTTTGCGAAAGATCTATGCGACCTTGGTGTAAGTATCAACCTTATGCATTTTGCCATCTATCAGAAGCTTGGATTGGATTCCCTAAGCTCAACATCTATGAGACTCTCAGTGGCGGATTGGTCAATTAAGAGACCGATCAGAATTATGTTTGATGTTCTAGTCAAGGTGGAAAAATTTATACTTCCAGTGGACTTTGTGGTTATAGATTATGAAATGGACCAAGAGGTACCCATCATCCTTGGGCGATCTCTCTTAGCCACTGGAAGAGCCATTGTTGACTTAGAAATCGGGGAGATGAAGTTTAGATTGCATGAGGATGAGGTTTCCTTTAAGGTTTGCTAGACAAGGAAACAACCTGCAGAACTTCAAGTGATATCCATGTTTGATGTTTAAATTGATGAGGAAAATAAAGGGGGATTTGAGGACCCACCTTTTGAAAGAAAGAAGGAAGTTGTCATTCCTTGATGATAACTAAGGCGCTATGTGTGAGGAAACCCATCAATACCATGAAAGTGGCTCGAATCCTTTGATTTTGAATTCGCAGTAAAGACATTAATTTTTAAAATTGAATAACCCATGCATTTGTGGCACTATTGAATGCATTGCAGGAGCTTAAAAGGGGGAAATTGTGAAATTTTTGCACTATAAACTGAATAGGGTAAAATATGTCAAATTGTGAAATAAGTTGAACAGTGGAAAATAGAGATGCAAAAATGCCCCAAGTTACCGCATTCAGGGACCCTAGGATGCGATTGCATTCACCCACATATCTATGATTGAAATAAATTTACTGTGATCATGGTCATCTCAGCTGTATAGCCACCTGATTCCCTTATTTCCCTCACACTCTCTTTCCAACTTTAATCTCTTAATGGACCTATTTCTGACCAAGATTGTGAACACTCTGACAACTCCCTTGCATCCCTTTTTAATCATATACTCGATAGGTGTCATGAATCCATGCTTTAATTATTTTAAATAGGTCGTAGAGTGCATATTGTAGAGAAGGCTTGAATATTTGATTTTCATGCTTATTTGTTTCATAAATTGTGCTTGTGTGGTGTTTAGCTTCTGGATTATGGTGAGTACATAAGCAGGGAAGTTTTAAGTACCTAAAATATGTTTGTAAAAAGAGACAAATAAAGAGTGCAAACCAAGTGCTCGATATAATTCTCAAATGAATGCTCACTAATGGTTTTACATTTTAAGGTCATAAAAGAGTACCTAGTAGGCCTGGTCCACGCTGCTAATGTGGATTCTTCTTGTAGAACATGATTTTGGCCTTAAATTTGAAAATTTGGAAAATAGAAAATGGGACTTAAACTGGTCTCAGTTAATGCAATTGTTATAACCGAGTATAATTTGTTGCATTGCAAAAAAATCCTGCACTTCAAATTTGAACCGTTCTAATAGGCTTTGGTGAGAAACATAGCATACTTGTGCATAAAAATGGTAATGATGGTTATGTGCGTTGTATTCTTCTTCTCAGTATAATCTAATGGAAAAATACCACCACATCCAATTCATGGCATCTGAGTGCCATACTTATAATATAGTGACCTTCTGAGGACAAAAATGCTCCCAGAGAGAGGAATATTTTGGATAATGTGCAAGAAAAGCTTTCGGAATTTAATGACAGGATTGAGGCTATAGGGTGGTGGTGTTTTGCCCCAGATCTGTGAAAAGAAAATGAGCATTGGGTCCGTGAATTTTAGGTGAACCTTAGTGTTGTATGTTTCTCAGATCCATCCAACATGACTCTCAAGATCCGGGGGAAAATGTGAACTTTGAGATGGAGAAAATTAATGATATCTAAGGGGTCCTACAGGCAAACATGAGTGAGTTCGAAGAAAAGGGGTGTGAGCAGGGAAGCTAGTTGGATTAATATTGTGTCCCAGAAAGGAGGTCTCATATGTGAAAACCAGGAGTAAAATGCACACGAATTACTTCACTTATGAGGCATCAATTTGATTGAACATAATATGTATTCGAGTCTCGCCTTCCACTTATATGACCTCAGTCCTCATTTTATGGTCCCAGATGGTCACTTGTATTCTATACGTCATTTCTTTAAATATTGGTCAGCTTGTGGTTTCTCATATGAAGTTTTTTAAGAACCAAGGTGTTATGTATATTTTCTTCCCTACTTTGATTAGTGAGCTTTGTAGAAGATCTAGGGTTGAAGAATACTCTGGAGACACTTGGGTGAACCCTGGTACCCCTATTTATCCTTTGAGAATTTGAAGGGAGGGTACACCAAGCAAAAGAAAAAGAGAAAGATTGACTTAGGAAAATCAATATACGAGGTGACTTAGTCTAGTAGGCCATCCACCCCTAGGCCTCTTGAGTACATTGGAGTTGATATTTCGACCATAAAGGAGATCATTTTAGGTTTACCCCAGGGTCCAGGATATCCCTCTACCACTCAACATTCATATGTGTCACAGGACCACTATGCTAAGTATCAAGAGGAATAGAAGAAATAGAAAGCTACCATTACTAGGATTGGGAAAGCCTACTCATAATTAGGGGCGTCACATCATGATCTCTGGGTTGCAAATGAAAAGATGTTCATAAGTGAGTAGAATAGATATGTGTTCTTTAACAAGATGTGGAAGGGGGTGAGGAGCCTTTGGAATCTCCTAAAACCCCATGATCGACTTCTTTCATCCCTAGTGGAGAGTGATGATGAGTCCCCAACTGGGTGGTCCGGTCCTGAGGATGATGATGATGATGTAGAGTCTGAGAGTGGAAGCAACTCTTGATGGAGTTTTAGGGAGCACTCTTATCTCTCATTAATCTTGATTATTTATGCAGTAAGGACACTGCCACCTCTTTAGGTTGGGGTTCCTGTCTCCATATTCATTTGATTTGGGCCTATATTATTTATATATTTTGATATTTTGTTGTTTTTTCTTTTTGACGTCTTGGGTTGTAATATTCACTGAAACTAATGGTGCCCACAATTGCATGGATTAGTTATTTTGTTCTTTGATTTCTACTTTCTTCTTTGGTTTACTTATGGAAATATTGGATGAGCTTAGATTTTCCCTATGATAGATTGAGTGAAGACATTCTTAAGGGGAAAGCGTCGTGTTTTTTTAGAGCCGTAGATACAGGGGAAGTATGAGTACCCGCGACATCAAAATCACAAATGCAAGGGAAGTCTGAGTACCTGTAGCATTTCAGAATTTGGGATCGCATTTTTACCTAAGGCGAATATCGAATAACCATATGGTTTGTTGGCCCGTATGAAAACCACAATGTGATATTAATTCTTAGGTTAGTGCCATAATTAGAAAATCTAGCATGGTGCCCATGCAAAGTGAACACCCCCTTCCATCTAAAATTTTTCAAAAAATCGAGGGCATGGACGTGAGCATCCTTGTAACTAATCTTTTTCTTTTTTTGTGATTCCAAAATTTTGACTTGTGAAAATTAGGAAATACTCAACCTTTTGTCTCTAGTTGAAGGGGAAATCGAACATCCTTGGCGAATTTTACATGTCGTGTGTGTTGAGCTTATTTGTCCAAATCTCATGTGTACATGTACCATCTAGAACTTTCCCCATTAGTATCTCAAGGCTAATTTTGATTCCACTTGGTTGGGGAGATGATCTTAGGTTATGTTTACGACATTAGAAGTCCACCTTAGCCTAAAATTCTTACCCTTGAATAGTTGTTATCCCTAGTCACCCAATTTGAGCCTTTAGACCTTTCTTTGGCAAACACATTACAAGTCGTAAGCATTTCAATCTTTGTCCTTTCTTTCAACCTTACCCTTCTTGAACTTAAACTTATAAATTTAGGCTAAAAGCCTATGTTGGGGGTGATGATAATTCAAAGAGGTGACTTTGGACCACGAAGTTGTAAGTAAGTACCTATGAGTTTAAGTATTAAGAACAATTAAAAAAAAAGGGGACCCTACAAGGAAAACAGAAGCACTAAGGGTGAAAGAAAAACAAATGAAAAAGCAAATAGGTGAACCATAAAAATAAAAAATTGGCATATGTGAAAAGAATGAAAACCAAAGAAATGGCCCATTACCAAAAGTTTGATGAAATAGTGTGATGTAGATGTTCAAGGAGGGTTTAGCCATATTTTTCCTGAAAGATATAATACCCTACCCCAAACCTACATTACAAGCCCAAAAATCCCTTCGTGATTCCAAACCTAATATTTTCATTGTAGTGGCGATTAAAAATAGGGGCAAGCCTATAGCATGGTACATGTTAGAATTGAGAGTTCTTGGGAGAGAGAGAGTTCTAACTTAAATTCCTTGTTGCATAATTGATGTCTTGGTGTGTGGAATTTCTTTCTTATTAGGAGGCATGGAATTAAGTCAAGGTGGGTAACTTTTTCATCTCCCGAAAAATGGGGCAAAATGAGTATAATCTAGTTAGGGTAACAAAAAAGTCAATTTTAGAGTATTATTAATTATTGTATAGTTTCTCTTTAAAGTCTCTTGCATCCTTGAAAAAATCACATTTTATGTTGAGCGGTGTTGTGTAAATAGTTTTGCCCATGTTTGAAGAGCTAAATTGTGGTATCAACTAAGATTGAAGTCATTATGATCATTTGGGTCATTCAATGTGGGCATAAGTGTGCATAATCTCATGGAAAGGGGTAGTGTTGCTTGAGGAAAAGCAAAGCTTTAAGTTGGGGGTGTTAATGAGTGGTGAATTTATCGCTCAATTACACTCGACATTCATCGACATTACCATGTTTTTGAATGAATAAAAGAGACCTATGTACGATTAATTGCACTAATATCTTTTGCAGGCCTACAGGTTATGAGATGGAAAGATGTGGACTTGAGCTAAAAAGGATCAAAGAAAGAGAAAGGAAGTGTAGCTGGAAGACCTGGAAAGGAAATATCCCTCAGTTACCAGGTTCATAGCGTGAGGGTTGTGATCATAGCTAGTTAAGACTGTCAGCAGTCGTGATCATGTTGATCAACACACATTTGTGGTAGCTGCAATCATGACAAATCTGGTGTGCTTGCGGTCACACGGGATTCAGCTCAGGGGTAGTTTCATAATTTTCAGTAGCCGACCCCAAATCCTTTAAAATCTTAAAACCCTTTCCCATTTTGGGCATTATGGAGACAAACAATACTTTGAATTTGAAATTGAAACCCTAAATATGGCAAGAATTGTAAAGTTTATTTGGAGACTTTGATTTTGATATTTGTGAAGAATGAATGTTTGAAAAACCCATTTGTATATGCTTCTCTCTTTTATTCATGAGTAGATAATCTTTTGGTGTTGGGATTATGTTGAACTAAGGTACAAATTAGTGGTGGGTTGTGATGTATTTGTGTACATACTGGGTAGATAATAATGGGTTATACTATTGCTTCATTAAATTGATTGGGATTTGTGGGTGAAAACCCCAAATACCCACATGGGTTTATGAGTGAAAACTCCATTCTCTTGAAATCCCAAACCATCCTTGCAATGGGGGTTTGGGAAAACTATAAGAACCCTCATCATCCTTGAAAGAGATCTACGGGAACCAAGGCAATACTATATAATTATTGGGTTTAATCTACTCATTTTAAGTATCTTTGACATATAGGTGATTTTGTGGTTGATTTTTGCCTTGGTGTGATTCTAGAAATAGGGATGCTCTAATTGAGGTAGAGGGTGAATATGACTGTCAAACTTGTTAGGTAATCAAAAGGGTGATAAATTGAAATCCTTGAGGTTTTATTGAGAAATTATCCTCAAGGGCCTTAGACTAAGCCTACCACAGTAGAAGTTTACTAGCATGTGCGTCAAATCTCTCTCACACACACCTAAGTTTCCCTTAGGTTGACATGATCCCAAGATACTTCAAATATCGAATTTAAATCAAAGTTAGTTTCTTAGTTAGTGAAATAAAGTTGCTAGCGATATACTCTCTCCCTTAATTAAGAAACGCCTCCCCCAAATTTTATATTATGTCATTTACATTACTAACACTACGGGTATTATCTTAGTAGTACTTATTACCCACAATACTAGAACTCTATCTTTCACTCCTTATGGATTTGATGTCAATGCCAGTTGGGATATTGCCAACGACCGTCCTCTACAACTTTACATGGTATAGGTGAGCGTTATCAAGAGCAATTTGGAGTAAAAGGGCAAATAATGCACTTTTGGAAGTCCCAAAATGTGTTAAGGATGAATTGGGATGAGCAAAAATTACTCAACTGTCCCTTGGACACATAAATCAATAAGATGGGTAGGATATCCTTGGCGCGCCGCGACCCTTGCTTGGGATAATCAGACATCGCGCAACGAAACCCCTCTCTTGTGGATCCACCCTCGTGTTGCGGGGCTATCGTGAGGATTCACTCTTTCAGCCATCCAAAAATGCCCCAAACCTCGTCCAAAAGTCCCAAAACTTTCTCAATACATATTTTTAACCACTCCAAACATGAACTAATTTGAAAACAAACATTATGGGGTCGGGAAGGCCAAAAAAAATCATAATTTTTAGGGGTCTTAAAAATTACTAAGTCTTCAACTTTTAGTGAAATTTTCAGGCCTTGGACCCCTTAAGCATGCCACAAAGAGCTCAACCATCATAATAAAGCCCCCCCGAGCTATATGGGTTCAGCTCCTCCTGTTAAAAGGGTTCTAACACATGTTAGCCACACGAACTTGGGGTATCAAGGAAGACCATGGAATTCCCCAAACCCACGTCAGTCAAAGATACAAATATATCAATAGTGTGAACCATGCACAAAGGTCATAAAGAACAAACCTCACATTGGAAAACATGAGTTTCTAGTACAAGTCATCAAAGACCCATATCTTCATGGCTTCTCAACATAACCCCATTCAACCCAATTTAAAGAAAGTTTAACATAACCCATTTATTAACCAATGAACCAACCGTTAAGGTACACCATGTGTATCATCATATCCTTACACTTGCAAGCTTATCTTTATGCCATAAAAATCACATTAAATTGGCGGAATGCCTCAAACCACTTTATTTATTAAATCAAATCATAACCAATAGGCCTTTTGAAATCCATGTTCATTGATGAATTATTTATGCAATCCACTAACATAGGTGAGTAAGTCAAGCCAATTGATAATTTCACAATTCAAATCCAATTACACAGGTGGGTTGAGGGAATACAATTATTTAAAACCAATTCCAATTTCAAATTACCAAATTGTGGGAAACCATAACCCCATTGTTCATTCACCATACCCGTGCACCCCGAAAGTTTGAAACCATTAATAAAGCATAAATGATGCATAATAAATCATGGGAAAACAATTTAGGAAACAACCATGTCAAAACCCTTAACCTTGACAAAACTCACATTAAAATCCATACAATTTAAACCATTTAAGAACTTGCTTTTCATAAATTAAGAATTGGGGAGGAGTAACATGCTTGAAATACAAAAAATTATGGAGAAAACTTAACCCTTGAGACCTTAGATGACCAACTTCTTGGAAACCTTAAGTGTCTTGACCTTGGAGAGTTTAGTGAGAAGAGAGTGTGTTATGAGTGTGTTAAGAGTGAGAAATAACCCCTTGAGTATTTTATGGTCGTGAGGTTCAAGTAAGGAAAAAAGGAAATTGACAAGAATGTGGTTTACAAGGAGACTGAAAAATTAACCACCTAGTCAATATGTGTGACCTTACGACTCGTAAGGTCACCTTGCAACTCTTGAGGTCTCACTCATAGTATGGACAACATACATGATCACCAACACTATCTTGGCTATGAGTTATACCATGTGACTTATACTCAGTCATTATGAGTTACATGATTTAGTCGTTGTTAAAGTAGAAATTATTAGGCATCACACTGGTTAGGCTACAAAAGACATTGTACGACTTATTTTTAGTCTTTACGACTTGTTACGATCCACTTGTACTCAGGAAAGAAAACTTTACCACACACACCAGCTAGGCTACATTTAGGTTCATAAGACCCGCCAGGACTCGCTACGACTCGTAAGGAGAGTTGTAGTCTATAAAGTGAGGATAAAATTCTAGAAATTTTCAAGGACCAAAAATATGTGGTGTTACATTCTCCTCTCCTAGGATCATTCTTCCCTGAATTATTAGACAAGGTATGACTTAGCACAAGTTAACAGAGAAACACACCTAGTTTTACCTTTAACAAAGATAGAAAACAAAGATGCTAATAAATATACATACCTCTAGCACGATTATCCAAAGCAGGAAACAACAATGGGTATTTGGACTTCATATCCTCTTCGGTTTCCCAAGTAGCTTCTCCACTCTTTTGGTTCCTCCATAGAACCTTTACCGAAGCCACGTATTTCATGACAACCGACAAACTTGCCGATCCAAGATATCAATCAAGACATATTTATAAGCCAAGGAGTACGAAAAACCAATACTCTCCATAGGAACTACCAAGGGAGGATCACCTACACACTTTGTCAAGATCAAAATATGAAAGACCGGGTGAATGGAACTCAAACTCTAAGGCAATTCCAAATCATAATCCATATTGCCCACTCGACTCAAAATATGATATGGACTAACATAATAAGGATGAGATTCTGCTTGTTTCCTAACCACACTTCCTTCATGGGAGACAACTTCAAGAACACCAAAGCACCCTCATCAAAACTCTAAGTCCCTTTGACTTACGTCCGCATAGGACTATTGGAGACTTTGGGTAGTATTTGGACTATTACAAATCTCATTCACCTTATCCATAGCTTGGTGAACCAAGTCAGGACCATACATCCTATCTTCTCAAACCTTAAACCATCCAATAGGGGAACTGCATCTCCTACCATACAAATCCTCAAACGGAGCCATCCAAATATTTGAGTGATAACTATTATTATAAGCAAACTCAATGATGGGAAAATGGTCAACCTAACTACCACAAAAATTGATCAGAAAGGACCTTAGAATATCCTCAAAAGTTTGTATTATCCTTTCTTCTTGTCAATCCATCTACGGGTGGAAAGCGGTGCTAAGGTTCACCTTAGTCCTCAAACCTTTCTGAATGGAACATCAAATGTAGAAGGAGAAATGAGTACCTCGATCAGATATGATAGAAACTAGAGCACCATTAAACTTCATGACCTTCTCAATAAAGAGATTATGTAATTTTCCTCCAAATAGTAAATCTTCACTGGTAATAATTTAGCAAAATTTATCATCCTATCCACGATGACCCAAATTTAATCAAACGGATGGCAGGACCACTAAAGACCAGTAACGAAATCCATATTAATCACTTCCTATTTCCACATGGGAAATTCAATCTCATGAGACAACCCACCAGGCCTCAAGTAATCCACCTTCACTTACTGACAAACCAAAAACTTAGCCACAAAGTTTGCCACATCCCTCTTCAGGTTATTCCACCAATAAATTTCTCTCAAATAATGGCACATCTTCGTTGAACCAGGATGAAAAGTGTACCTCAACACATGATCCCCAGCCAAGATCCTCTCACGTAGCCCATCAACATCAGCAACATATAATCTACATTGATACCTCAAGATACCGTCACCACCAATCTCAAACACCTTCTGGTAACCAACATCATCTTTGATTTCCATTTAGATAGGATCCATGCATTGTTTTTTCTTTACCTCAACACCAAGAGATGACTTCACTACCTCTTGCACAATTACACCACTATCTTCAGAGTCCAAGATATGAATTCCAAGATTAGACAATTGGTGGATATCCTTCACTATGCCTTACTTATCCTCATCAACATGAGACAAACTTACCATAGATAACCTGCTAAGAGCATCAACAATCACATTAGCCTTAGCTAGATGATAATGAAAACTCATGTCGTTTTCCTTGAGAAACTTAAGACATCTACTCTTTCTGAGGTTTAACTCTTTTTGAGAAAATACATATTGTAAACTCTTATGGTCTGAGAAGATGTGAACATGAACTCTATACAAATAGTGATGCCAAATCATCAATGAAAAAACCATAGCCAATAATTCCAATACATATGTCGGATAGTTCTTCTCGTGAAGTTTTAATTTCCTAGAAGAATATGCAACCACCTTGACATGCTACATCAATATGAAACCCAGCCCCACACAGGATGCATAACAATAAACAACAAAGACTTCGGTACCATCGGGCTTCTTCAAAACTGGAGTCGAAGTTAACTTATCTTTTGACTTCTCAAAACATCCTTCACAAGAATCGTACTATATGAAATTCACCTTCTTATGAGTCAACTTAGTCAATGGGGTAGCAATAAAAGAGAAAGTTTCAACAAAAATTCTATAATAGTTGGCTAAATCCAAGAAGCTCTAACTATCAGTTGGAGTCATGCGTCTAGGCAATTTCTTAACCACCGTCACTTTTTACGGATCCACCATGATCCCTTCATTAGAAATGACATGACCTAGATAGCTCACAATATTTAACCAAACTCATATTTAGAGAATTTTTCATACAACCATTGATCTTTCAAGGTTTGCAACACAATGCAAAGGTGATCATCATGATCTTCCTTATTTTTGCAATACAGTAGAATATCATTAATAAACATAATTATGAACAAATCTAAGAACTGATAAAATACCCAATTCATAAGATCCATAAATGCCATCGGGGCATTATTCAAACCAAATGCATTATCAAAAATCCAAAGTGACCATACCGGGTTGGGAAAATAGTTTCAGGGATATCCACTTCCCTAATCTTCAACTGATGGTAGCCCAATCGAAGATCAATCTTAGAAAAATACTTAGCCCCCTGAAATTAGTCAAACAGATCCCCAATCCTAGGAAGTGGGTAATTATTCTTCATGGTCACCCTATTTAACTGGCGGTAGTCTATTCATATACAAAAGGACCCATCTTTCTTATCCACGAAAAAAATTAAAGCACCATACAGAGAAAAAATGGAGAGGATAAAACCCTTATCTAGAAGATCCTTCAACTTCTATTTAAGTTCATTCAACTCAGCCAGAGCCATTTTGTATAGAGGGATGGAGATAGGATAAGTGTCCGAAAGAATATCAATCATAAAATTAATTTCCCTATTGGGAGAAACACTGGGAAGATCTTCAGGAAAAACCTTAAAAAACTCACAAACCACATGGATCGATTGCAAAGAAGGACCTTTGGATATAGAATCCTGAACATGCACTAAATTATAGAGACACGCCTTGAAAACCAATTTTCGAGCTTGAAGATAAGAAATAAACCTTTCCTTGGGCACCAGGGAACTACATTCCCACTCAACCACTGGCTCATTTGAGAATTGGAAATTGACCTTTTGGGTTCGACAATCAAGAAAAGCATTGCACTAGTGCAACCAATCCATCCCGAAAATCACATCAAGATCTAATATGTCTAATTCAATCCGGTCCACTAACATCTCCCTACCATAAAAATATGCCACACAAACCCCCTAGACTCTTCTAGCTATAATAGAGTCACCCACAGGGGTAGACATAAAAATAGGATCAGGAATACACTCGGGATCAAAACCAAAATAAATAGACACATAAGGCATCCCAAAAGAGAGAGCAAACCTGGGATAAAGTATATAATAAACATTTCAAGAGAAAAGTTTTAGCATACCAGTGACAACATCCTGAGATGGCTTTGAATCTCGACCAGTGGTAAGAGCATATAGATGATTCCAACCAATGTAGGAGCTAGAAGTAGCACCTTTTGGTGTAGGAGATGATGAACCATCAATCGACACCTTATTAGGCCCCTAGAAAAATCCCCTGAAGGATAGTTTCTCTGAATTTGGCCAAGTTGACAATATCTGAATTACCTACTCCTCCCCTTATCACAAAATCTATGATGCACCTGACCACAAAACTACAACTGGATAACATAGAGCCAATTGTACCCCACTAGCCTAAAATTGGGCACCTTGTTCCTTAAATCCACCGTTTCTCTAAAAACAATAATCACCAAACAACTTATGATATGGAGCACTATCCATAGAATAGAAACCAGAAATTCCCCACTTCTTCTTAGACCACTGTCTGCCAACCTTGCCATTATTTTGCTGGCCACCACCCTGCTATTTTGGGATCTATTATTCTTCCTTTCCCTACTATCTTCCTGCTCTTTTTTCTCATCCTTCACTTGTTGCATATTCACCACAAACCTAGATATATCCATACGCCTAGGGTCTTTCATTTCAAAAGATTATGGATTTGGCATTCTTATTTTCACATTGATCTCAACCATGCTCGGGAAATCCTTTTCAAGTCTTATCCAGAAAGATTGATTCAACTATTTAGCAAAGAGGCCTTATACTCCAACACTAAGTATCGAGAAAATACCAAAGAAAGTTTCATTATCTTAGCCTTTATACTAGGTACTAGCTAAAGAGCATAAGAGAACAGGTGATGAAACTTCAATGCATACTCCTTTAAAGTCATCTGGACTTACTTTAAATTCACAAACTCCTCAGCCTTTTGTCTTCCTCAATTCTTAAGGAATGAAGCAGTCAAGAAAAGTACTAGAGAAATTCTCTAATAATGCCAACTATGCATTATCTCCTGTAGACTGATCCCACTTCTCAAACAACTGATATGCCATATCTTTTAGCTAGTATACAACGAATTCCACACCCTCAGAATTACAAGTATGCATCAAATGAAAAATCTTCTCCATCTCATCTATAAAACCTTGAGGATCTTTCTCAACCTTAGAACCAATAATGGTAATATATTCAAACTCAAAAATTTTACAACCCTAATGGCCTTAGATAAACTTACAGCCGCACTAAAAGGATCCAAATGACATGACTAAGATGTCACCAACTAGGTCAATAGATGAATGGGACAACGAAACTCAACATTGGTAATATATCCTAGAGATGATCAAGAAGGAGTGTTAGCAGTGGGAAAAGCATGATAATGTTTAAGATACACCTCCTCGTAGAATATAATACATTCGTTATAGAATATAGTAACCCAATAAAGAATGGGGTCGAGTCCCAAAGGAATACATAGGCTTATGGATTTTAGAAGTTGTAATCAACAGACAAAAATTGGAAAAGTAAATGAGGGGATTTGAATTTCGGTATCTATCAAGAAGCAAATATCAACTTCGGTGGTGATTGGTGAACACTAGGATTATGTAGCCCCGGATTCTAAACTTCATAAGCTTATCATGCTTTGTTGAACCAACCTGATACCTTACATGCAGAATCTATAAGTTATGTATCTCATACATTCTTTTACAAAAGCATAAGGATCTCACCATTATCCTTTTGAGTCTCAAAATGTTGCTTTACTAGCCCTTATCTTGATCCCAGTTATCTATTATTATTTGAGTCTCTAGTTATTAGATGAAATCTAACACCCTTACTAAAATAAACCCTAGAAGCATGGATCGACAGTTCAAATCTAAATTACCATGGTTTTTATCTTTTCCTAGTCACTACTCCTCCTTTTGAGTATGTACCAATAATCTAGGCGGGATCCTAACATTAGCCACCCATTAAGAAAACTATTATATTAAAGATAAAGCAATACATACATGGGTATCAATTCAGAACAACAATAGTGCTTCCCCTACTTCATCAATCTTCTAGGGTTTCCACAACACTAGCTATGGGTTTCTAGCCCCTCATGCTTCCAAAGAAATCAAAAACATTCATAATCGAAAGCATAGATGAAATCATATTAATAAAAAGTAGAAAACCTACTGGTGTAATGGATTAATCTCCCAAAGTCAATACAAGAGAACCCCAAGATCAAAATCGATTCTTAGAGTCAAAATATATTTATGAATATCAAAAGTGTGTTATTCCTACTAAAAACACATAAAAGGTATTTATAGTATGTGAGGAAATCATAAAATCAAAGCACAAAAAAATTGGAGAAAATAGGATTAGTGGCCACATGTGGTTTGTACCTGCTCCATGACCGTGGCAGCAGGTAGCTTATGCGGTCTACACTTATGACCTTGACCCTACGTGCAGGAAGTACCTGCGGTCAGCAGAGTGAGCACCGGTATAGGGTGCGGGTACTGGATGGAATAAGTCCTACAACTCAACTCTCGGGATTTTGGACTTCATGCACATTCTTTGCCTTCTTGTGGTCTATAAGTCCTACTTGTGGTCGACATATTGACTTAGCAAGTACTAGGAGTCATCTTTTCAGCTGTTCATTTATTCTGGAACATGTTTTGATCACATCAAGCCGAAAAGTATACATTACAACAAAAATTACTCAAAAAAGTAGCCAAAAACACCTTTTTCACATTTTTCATGAACTTAGCATCCAAAACATGATTTCCTACAAAACATACCTAAAACGCATCATATCTAGTAAAATAACCTCAGAAACATACATATTTTCCTCATTTTATGCATCGAAAGTGTTGTATTTCTATAGCATATCAACACCCTCAACGTGGAATGTTTGTATGTCCTGATGCAATAAAATCTTTACAAAACAAAAATAACACTTAACTAGGATAATCTAAGATATTAAAGGCAATCAATCAGCATTTTAAGCTCAAAACATAACACCACCTTCAATCTTATTTTTCAAGACCAGCTGTGTATGAACATGAAGCACAATAATGTGTCACGATGGGATCAAGGTATGTCAATTACATTAGCAATATACAACCATTTATAAATATAAGTTACACTACCTAAAACTAGCAAATAGCTAGCAACATGATGAAAGTTCACTCACAATAAAGATGTCCCACTCACTCATATGAGATAATGTATGTCAATACAGGGACAATCAAGAGACACTCAAACTCAGAAGAGAAGTTCCAATCACTATGTAACAAATACCTTAGTCTTGCCCTTATTTTATTTACCTTTGTATTTAGATAGTTAAGTTAGGATAACTATAGGGATTTTCTAGGCTTGTAATGTAGGCTTGGGGTCTGGTATGGTACATATGTACATATCAAGTGACTAAGACTCCTTGGCACTACACTAACTTTGGGGTCTCGCTTACTAGTCAGTTTCATTTTTATTCCACCCTTATTTTTCCCTTCTTTTCTTTATTGAACATTCCTGTTGGGTGTGGTATTTTGTTCTTTCTTTTTTGATATTTCACTATTTTTTTTTATTTTACTTATCTTTTTTTTTCTTGTCCTTTTCTACCACACAGAACACTAATAACTTTTTCTTTTATTTTACCCTTCTTCATACCCATTTTACAACACACACCCCTATGATAGCCATCATCAACTTAGGTATTTTTCCTGAGTTGAGGTGCAAAATATCCAAGGAGAACAACAACCAAAATAGGTTAATTGTAACATAAATGGTAAGGTGAATGGCGAAATAAGAAAAATAGTCTTATAAGGCTCAAATTTGGGATTAAGGGATATAATTCATACATGGAAGGTCATGTAGGCTAAAAGTGGACTAATATCAAAAATGGCCTATGATACTTTCCTAATCAACTATCCTAAAACCTAGGCAAGACTAACCAGGCAAGTTCTGAATTCAACACACAAAGGGAACTAGGTAGTATCTCTCACACACATAGAACAGAGTCAATATTACCAACTACTACCTATCTGGTTCATGAAATTATCAGTAAGTACTTATCATATCCCTAATTCTAATGCCATAACAAGATCCATAATGTTCACACACATATATATATATATATATTCACACAGTTCTAAAACACAAAATGTTTTAGGGGTATCATTTTTTCTCAAAAATTAATGAAAAACATTACTGCTCTAAATACTTAAAAATATCAAAATTACACAAAAACAAAACACAATACGACACAAATTAACCTAGGCATGTCGGTTCTATCATCATACCGTGGCTAATAGCAAAAGAAGCATAACAATAAAAAACCATGATAGCTATGGTACATCCCACCTCTAACTAAAAAATGCACTATCCTCAATATACAAAAAATAAAGTAAAATGGAGGGAAGTTAGATCGTACCTGGGATGCACTAAGTATATGTGTCATGATCGTCCCCAAATGGGGATATATCCACTAGCGGAGGCCATAGTGATGGTAGTGTACTATAAGTAGATGCAACCGCAGTTAGCTGAGCATGCCTCTGCCTATTCACAAATGCAGTCTTTATTGAATCATGGGTGGACCTTTTAAGGGCTTGCTCATATGGCCTGTTTGCATTCTGAAATTCCCCTACTCAGCCTCTCTTGGTCCTAACTATAGGGACCATGACATCATCCTTTGAGAATAAATCAAAGTATTTGGGACCACGTGAAGGTGATGGCTTAATAATTTGGATACAATTGGAGGAATGGAAAATTGTGGATTACAGTAATAGAACACACATCTAGTTGCAAGATATCCACCTCATCTCTCATATATCCGAGATTTGGTGTCTCAATTTCAGCAAATTAGTCTACTACATGTCTATCATCAACTCCTGGTGCAGTTGGTACACTAGCTTATGTAGCAATATTCTTATCAATAATGTCAATTACAGTCACCATTCGCATATCATCTGGCTGTTACACTGTCATACACATATCAAACCTACTTTCTTAAGATTCAATTTAAAGGTGATCTCCCTCAATTCCATATCAGTCAATATCCTACTAGTGGATAGAAAGGGTATACCCAATATAATGGGGGCTTGACAATTCACCTCACAATCAAGAACTATGAAATCAATAGGGAACATAAAATATGCCACCCTTAATTCTATGTCACACAACACACCCAGCGGTTTCTTCATTTATGAGTCAGCAATCAAGAGCTTTACGGGTGTAGGTTTGAGTTCCCCAATCCTTAACATCTTGTACACACCCAGTGGCAACACATTTACGTATGATCCCAAGTCACATAATGCCTGCTTGACATTGAAAGGCCCAATAGAACACGGAATGGTGACTTCTTTGGGATCCTCCTTCTTTTCTACTAACAATAAGAAAGGGGTCTCACTATAAGGGTGCACATGATCATTGGTCTCAACGGTCCAATCCTCACCAAAATCATAGTCAAAATCATCATCACTGCATGTCGACTTCTCAAGCTCTACCTTAGATACCTCATCGCTCTCAGTGTTATCAATATTTAACTCCTCAATAGAAGGTACATGAGTATCATCAGTAGTGGAACCATAACTAGTGGTGATAGCTGGACAGTGACTTATAGCTGGTTGACTCTGAACTTTTTCACTCGAAAGAGTAACAAGCTATTTCTATTTGATCATGGTAGAAATTTTCCCACACTGGTGCTCCAACTGCTTGATGGGAGTGGCATGAGATTCCACCTTCTAGGTTAACCCTAAAATGTCAGCTTAAACTCCTTAAGGCTATTCTACTAATTTTTTTGACCCTTCACTAGTTTAGAAAACATTTTTTCCATTCTTGATTCTTTATCTCATTTGCCAAGAGGAATGTACCTTTCTCCCTTCTTTTTGCAATCATCTCTCTATCTCCAATTACCGTCTCTGCCTTATTATGATCTCTATATCTATCATAATAGTTCCTACCTTGGTTCGCTTGTCTTAGGTTTGAAAACACTCTAAATAATGATCTGGATACCTATGCTCCTCTTCTAATTCAGACTCATAAGCTCTGGAAGTTGTACCCCTTGCTCCTACTATATGAACTTTTTCAAAATTCACGATAGAAAACTACTTTTCCACAACACCAATATTATTCCTCAGTAGCACAATCTTTTGTGCTACCTACAAAATCATTATCTACACTCTGGTCACCAACAGATCCAATGGAATAAGTTCAAGAATCTCTCTACGTCTCGAGTTTTACACCCTGATTAGTGAGTGAGATTTAGTTTAGAAAATCAAAATCTATCTCCCAACGTAATATCATAAATGCCCCTCTAGAGACAGGGTCTACCATAACTCTGGAACTAATGGTCAGGGCTCTATAGAATAACTCTAATAAGTTCATCCTTAAAATCTCATTGTTGGGCATCATACTAAACTTATTCTTGAACCTGAACAATGCCTCATACATGGACTCAGACTGAAACTGCCAAAAATTAAAGATATCATCCTTAGTCAGCAACATCTTTGATGGAGGAAAGAAGCATTTCAAGAATTGTCTGTACAACTCATTCCTTGTATTAATAGAACCTATTAGGAGTTCTCCCAACCATAAAGATTTTTCTCCTGTAAGCAAGAAATGGAACAACCTCAATCTAAGTGACTCTTAATTCACCCCTTGATATGTATATGAAGTGAAAATTCCAGTAAAATTTTCTAAATGGATGTGTACGTCATTAGTAGGCAACCCCACAAACACATCTTCATGTATAAAGAAGGATAACAACACTCGATATATTAAACTTAATGCCTAGATCAACACAACCTAGATCCTCTTCATCATCTTCATATGGGTACAAGTATTGGAATGCTGAGATCACATGGGATCAATCACCTCAAACTCTATTCTTATTCCATCGAGTACTACTTGATGCTCTTCTTCCTGTCTCTGCACAACTAACTCTGCCTCTCGAGCTATCCACTGAGCATCTTCTGCTACCCTCTTCTCATTAGAGGCTCGTTCTAAAAGAACCCTTATTTGTCAATCAACAATATCCAGAACTCCTTTCAGATGAGGGGGAGGTAAATCATCACGAACTCCATCAGGAAGAATAACTATCTTTGGCTTCATTATCCTACTAGGTGTTTGTAGGATCCTCTCATTATTAAAATTCAGTGGGAGAAACTGATTGGTTATACTCCATGTGCTAGGTATACACCAGCGTATACCACACTAAAAACATAAACAAAATGACCTAAATAATGGAACAACCTCATTTCCCAACCCGACACCATATTCCCCAGCAATGGTGCAAATAATTGATATCATACAAGCTACACCTCCCCCCAGAATATAATACGGTGGCTATCAAATATTGTAACCAAATAAAGGTTGGGGTCGAATCTAAAAGGAATACGTGGACTCATTGATTTCAAATGTTGTAATCAAAAGGGAAAAACTTGAAAAGTAAATAGGCGAATTTGAATGGAAGTATCAAACAAGGAGTAAATATCAACTTTGGTAGTGATCAGTATTAGTGAACACTAGGATTTTATTTCCCATGTCTTCTCAACACCGTAGGATTATTGTGCTTTCTTTAACCAACCCGATACATTGCATGCAAATCGATAAGTTATGTATCTTTTACAATCCTTTGGACGAGAAAAAGGATTTTACCCTTTATCTTTTAAGTCTCATGATGTCACTTTACTAACCCTTATCTTGATCCTTGCTAACCATTACCTTTTGAATCTCTAGTTATTTGATGAAATCTAACCATCTTACTAAGATAAACCCTAGAAGCGTGGATCGATAGTTAAACTCCAAATTACCGTTGTCTTTATCTTTTCCAAGTCACTACTCCTCTTTTGGAGTAAGCACTAATAATCTAGGTGGGATCCTACCACTGGCCACCTATTAAGAAAAATATTATATTCAAGATAAAGCAATACATGCATGGATATCGGTTCAGAATAACAATAGCAATTCCCCTACTTTGTAAATCTGCTAGGGTTTCCACAACTCTAGCTATGTGTTTTTAGCTGCTCATGCTTGTGAAGAAATCAATAACATTCATAATCGAAAGCATAGATGAAATCACAATAATAAGAAGTAGAAAACCCACCATCGTAACTAGATTAATCACCCAAAGTCAATACAAGAGAACCCCAAGATCAAAATTGGATCTTGGAGTTAAAATCTTTTTGTGAATACAAAAGTGTCTTATTCCTAAAAAAAACACATAAATGGTGTTACCGTGAATCAGTAAATCCTAAAACCAAAGACCGAGAAAAATAAATCAAAACATGGTCGGTGACCACATGTGGTATGTACCTAATCCCTGACCCTAGGAGCAGGTTGTACTTGAGGTCTACACATATGCCTGCCCAGGGCATCGATAGTACCTGCGGTCAGTAGAGTGAGCGCAGCTACAGGGCATAGGATTTTGGACTTCTGGCACCTCTTGGGAATTTTTACTTTTGGCACTTGATTTGCCTACATGCGGTATATAGGTCCTACTTGCAGTCCACATGTTGACTTAATAAGTATCGATAGTCATATTGTCATCTCTTCTTCGATTCTTGACCATGATTTGATCACTATCAAGATGGAAAGTGTCCCAAACTCCCATAATAGCTCAAAAAAGTATCAAAAAACACCTTTTTCACCCTTTTCACAAACTTAGCATCCAAAACATGATTTTCTACAAAACATACCAAAAATGCATCATAACTAACAAAATAACCTCAGAAACCTACATATTTCCCAATTTTAAGGTTCAAAGTGCTATATTTCTATAGCATATTAAAGAATCAATAGGCACTGGTGGAACTCCACTGGGCAATCAGAGGAAACGACCCTAGACCTGGTCTAAACTCCTTGAGAATTACGATACCCATCAACATTGTCCTCAAGCAGGATAGATAATTCTCCACGAACATCAGATATTCTGGGAGGCATGATATGAAAAGAGAACAAATGGGATTAAAGTAGATTTGAAGACCTTAGACTCAACAGCCAAATAGTAGATAACAAGAAAATAAATCATTCCTAAATTCCTCATACCCTCTCCCTTATAAGTATAGGGAACAATATACCCATAAAAGGGACTCTACTAGACACATACTTGTGGATATCTAATGGCACCAAACTTTACTCTTATACTAAATTTTTCATGATCCAAACCAGGGCCTGGCCATGATGTACCTCAAGTCCAACAAGGACCAGAGATCATTCCCTTGTAACAAACCAAAATCTCTTCCCGAGATGTCGCAAAGTGCTTAAAGCTACCAGTAGCCCCAAGCTAACTCTTTGAGCCTGCTACTACCTATAATAACTCATTTCGAGATGAAATAAATAAAACACTGGCACGTTCATATGAATGATAGAAAATACGAAGAAAATAATCTGTCCAAATGACCACAATACTGGAAATCTCAACATACTAACAATCTAATAATAAGTCTGACAAAGCCTCTACTACTCCATGAACTAGAGAGACATTGGGACAGGTCCCCAACTGACTCAAACTAAACTAAAAGCAATAATATATCTACTAAAATACTGAAATGTCTGAAGATAGGTCCTCGAACCATGTATACTCACCACTGTGGACATGTAGGCAAAGGTAGATAAAAATCACTGACGAGGCAGGGATTGAGCACCTGAACCAACATTATAAGACAATGTAGCACATACACATATATGTGGATCAACACTTGGGAATATACTGAGTATATGGGGGTGTATGAATTTACATAAAAAAATATCAATAATCTTTAATAGAATCATGCATGCAATTAGGAATAACTCACATAGCTTGAATAAGTTTGAAATGTAAAGCTCATAAATCATGTACAATGAAGCATGTAACATAGATCTCGTGAGTCATGATACTTTAGCTTTAAAATATGTACTCTCCTCTTATTCTCAATGCTCAAAACCAAAGGAATATTTAGACAATACTGTCAAACACATATTCTTATCACATGGAGAGTAAAACTTCTTTAAAACTCAAGAACTCAGAACTCTTTTAGACTCGGACACTTAGAACTCGAAGTTATATAACTTTTGTTTAAAAATGATTATTTACTCTTGCTAGTAGAGAAAACTACATTCTTCTTGGGAAAATTTTACTTCAAGAAACTATTCTAAAAATCTTACTATTATGGAAAAATACTCAAAAAGTTGTTTATTTACTATTTACTAGCAGGGAGTTTCTCTTAACCGACTTAAACCATGTGAGCTACATAGAGTCCAATGTCTTGTAATACTAAGGAAGAAACCTCACATTGGGGAGAGGCGTTATACTCTTGACAGGGAGTATAACCTCAACTCAGTGATCACTTATCTCTGCCTCGGGCCCATAAATCTCAATCCTATGATGGCACGTAGTTCTAGGGTATGAAACTATAGTAACTTACCTAACTCGGTGCTAAGTACTACTCCCTTTAGTTAGTAACACTCATCTCATGGAAATCCACTTTAAAATAATCTCATGGTTCATGAAGAACCCAACTATAATACTACTCCCTTTAGTTAGTAACGCTCATCTCATGGAAATCCACTTTAAAATAATCTCATGGTTCATGAAGAACCCAACTATAAAATCAAAAATCTCATCTAGTAAAGTGGATTTCAAAGCTACTATGACAATTAAGGTCAAAACTTTCTCAATGATCTCAAAATACTCAAATCAGGGGTGCTCATAGCACAAAATTTCTTAAAAACTGAAATCTCAAGTAGGGCTTAGTGACCCATAATTCAATCTCTAGTGAAGACTCATCAAAATGCATACTAGATATCATATGGATTCATAAATCATATAGAAATCTGGAATTTTCAGCAATTTGTCTTAAAATCTCAACATACTCATGTATCTCAATTTCTAAAACATGGAAATTATCATATTCTAAAGAACAACACCAAAGGGTACAAACCCATACTTCAATTTTTAGAAGAAAATATGTGAAACCATATATTCTAGAAATTTAAAACAACTTTTGGGCACAACGACGAAAGAAGTGTACTTGTTTAAGCCCCACATACCTTAGATTGTGACATAGATGAATAAACTTGCTTGAGACTCTTTTTCTTACTCTTTAGAGAGGTTTCTTGAAGTCTTTGACTTGGGGAACTTGAATCTTAACTCAATTTGTAAAATCTATGGAAAACTATTGGATTTTTTGGAGAAGAATTTTGGGTTTGTTCTTGAGGAAGAAACCCTAACCTTTGGATGTTTTTGGAGATAATGGAGTTATCTGGTTCGTTTTGAAATATATCTGAATGTTAAAAGTATGGAAAAAGACTAAAAAGCCCTTTTTGAAATGACTTAAAATTACTAGTCGAGATGTGTGATGGTGGGGTATGATGGTTCATCGTTGGGTCGATGGTCCGTCGGTCTTGACCGTCGCACCTGGACCAGATTTGGACATTCTGCCTCGACTGCAACGCTGGGGTACAACGGTCCATCGCTAGCCCAACGGTCCATCGGCTCCCTCCATCGCACTTGGATAGTGAGTCGATCTTATGCCTTATTGCAACGGTATAGGCGATGGTCCGTCGCTTGTCCTACGGTCCGTCGGCCCCTTCCGTTGCACCTAGGCAGTTCAGACTGCCTTTTCTAATTTGACCTTATATTCTCACTCCGACATCAGATTTTGACGAAATGGGTATCGTTGGAAAGATAATCCACATGATAATAAGTCATTTTTAGGAAAATTCAACAAGGTTTAAATACTAATCACTCGTGAAGTCACTTCTCAATCTTTTAGGGCTGAAAATACACTTCACTTGACCCGCTCTAAGGCTCAGACTATGAGGGAACTTTGCGGGGTCTTACAATATCTCTCCCTTGGAAACATTTGTCCTTGAATGTATCTAGTTAGACTAAGAATACAGGAAAAATAGAGTACACATAGTTGAAGCAATTTGCTAAGCGGTCTCAAAATCTTTCTAAACTCTTGAATACTTCGGAAATTGCAAGAACTTATGTAAGAATAGATACATAGCTTAACTTTAGATTAGAAGGGAAGAATTAAGGAATAATAATACGTTCGACTTGATTTGAACTCGCGGAGAAGAGGTGCGGGTACTTGGCTTGCATGTCTGCTTCTACCTCCCTAGTAGCGCCCTCAACTGACTGGTTCCGCCAAAAAACTTTGACCAAGGAAACCTCTTTGTTCTTCAGTCTGATCTGGAAATCTAGGATCTCAGTAGGAATCTCATCGAATGAAAGATAGTTCTGAATAACAACACTCTCTAAAAGATCTACTACAACGGAATCACCAATATGCTTTTTAAGCATGCAGACATGAAAAATAGGATGAATGGATGACAACTCTGCGGGAAACTCAATTTCATAGGCTACCTTACCAACACGGCTCAAGAATCTATATGGTCTAACGTAACGGGGACTAAGCTTCCCATATTTACCAAACCTCTTCATCCCTTTAATGGGTGAAATCTTTAAGTACATCAAATCACCCACCTTAAACTCAAGATCTCTTCTCCTCGCATCGATATATGACTTTTGATGACTCTGAGCTGTCTTCAACCTTTCTCTAATCAACTTAACTTTCTCCATAGCCTCAAACACTTCATCAGGCCCAATCACAACAGCTTCACCCACTTCAAACCAACCTATGGGAGATCTACACCTTCTACCATTCAAGCCCTCAAAGGGTGCCATCTCGATGCTAGCATGGTAACTATTGTTATTTGCAAACTCTATCAATGGAAAATGCTCATCCCAACTACCTTTGAAATCAAGAGCACATGCCCTCAACATATTCTCTAGAGTTTGAATGGTCCTTTCAGCCTGACCATCTGTCTGTGGATGAAAAGAGAAACTTAAATGAACTTGGGTACCAAGACCCTTCTGAAATGCTCTCTAAAACAGAGAAGTGAATCGTGTAACCCTATCCGAAATGTTAGACAAGGGAACTCCATGCAGCCTGACTAACTCCCGGATATACAATCTAGCATAATCCTCAGCTGAATCAGATGTATTCATAGGGAAGAAATGTGCGGACTTAGTCAGCCTATCTACAGCAACCCAAATAGAATCATGATGACGACGCGAAAGAGATATGCCAGTCATGAAATCCATATTCACCTCTTCCCACTTCTAAGTGGGTATACCAAACTCTTGCATCACACCACCAATAGATTTCCTGCAAGTCGCGGTACATCTTAGTAGTGCTAGGATGAATAGAATACCACATGTCATGTGCTTCATCCATAATCCTCTGCCTCAGATCATCAACAGAAGAAACACATAATCTACCCTATAATCTCAAAACGTCATCTTCCCCTTGTGAGAAAACCTCTACATTTTGGTCCTTAACTGACTTTTTCAGCCTGGCTAAACTAGGATATCTGTCTTGCATCTCCTTCACTTCCGAAACTAAAGACGATTCAAAAATACTTTGCACCAACATTCTTCCCTCAGCTGAATCAAGCAACCTAATACCCAGTCTATCAAAACGATGTACATCATGAGCCAACTCTTTCTTACCTTCCTCTATATGATTAACACAACCCATAGACAATCTGCTAAGGGTATTTTCCACTATATTGGCCTTGCTCGAGTAATACAACATACTCATTTCATAGTCTTTTAACAACTCTAACCACCTCATCTATTTAAGATTAAACTCCCTCTGAGTAAACACATACTGCAAACTCTTATGATTCATAAACACATCAATATGAACCCCATAAAGATAGTGTCTCCATATTTTAAAACCAAAGACCACAACAACTAATTCCAGATTATGGGTTGGGTAGTTCTTTTCATGCAACTTCAACTGTCTATAGGCATAGCCTATAACCTTACCTCTTTCCATCACAACACACCCCAAACAAACTCTAGAGGCATCACAATACACCCCGAAACCATCGGTACCATCAGGCAAAGTCAACACAGGGGTTGAAGTAAGTCGAGTCTTCAACTCCTGAAAACTCTTCTCATAGGAATCTGACCACTAGAACTTAACTTTATTTTGGGTCAACCGGGTCATGGGAGCACAATAGAAGAGATACCTTCAACAAAATAGCGGTAGTAGCCAGCTAGACCTAAGAAAATCCTAATGTCAGATAGAGAGATAGGTTTAGGACAATTTTATACAGCTTTTGTCTTTTGGGGATCAACTCTAATGCCTTCGACTGAAATGATATGACCCAGAAAGGCTACTGTTCTTACCCAAAATTTACACTTGATGAATTTGGAAAACAACTGGTGATCTCTAACAGTTTGCAAGACAATTCTAAAATGATTTGTATGGTCATTCTCAGTACAGGAGTACACAAGGATATCATCTATGAAAATAATGAAAAACATATTAAGGTACGGCTTGAACACTCAATTTATGAGGTCCATAAAGGGTGTTGGAGCATTGGTTAGCCCGAAAGACATGACTAGAAACTCAAAGGGACCATAGCGAGTTCGAAAGGTTGTTTTTGTAATGTTAGACTCCCTTACATTAAGCTAGTGATAGCCGGATCTAAGGTCTATCTTGGAGAAATAACGTGCAACTGATCAAATAGGTCATCAATTCTCAAAAGAGGATACTTATTTTTTACTGTGACCATGTTAAACTGATGATAGTTAATGCACATATGCAAAGAACCTTCTTTCTTTTGCACGAATAGGACAGGTGTGCCCCTAGGAGAGACATTATGCCTTATGAAACATTTATCTAAAGAATCCTTGAGTTTCTCTTTCAACTGCTTAAGATCTATAGGTTCCATACGGTATAGAAGAATAGAAATAGGCTAAGTGTCGGGATAAAGGTCAATCCCGAATTCTATCTCTTTATCGGGAGGTACCCCTAGGAGATCTTCCATAAAAACATCAGGAAACTCATTAGCAATGTTGACTGATGAAATAGTTGGATCCTCAAACTTGGTGTATTGAACTCTAACTAGGTGATAGATGTAACCTTTGGATATTAGCTTTTTGGCTTTGAGATAGGAGATAAAATGACTATTAGGAGATACTGAATTTCCAGACCACTCAAAAACTGGTTCATCAGGAAACTGAAACTTGACCACACGGGTATGACAGTCTATAGATGCATAACAAAACTGAAGCCAATCCATACCCAGAATATGGTCAAAATCCACCATGTCCAACTCTATCAAATCAGCAAATATAACTCTATGAAGAATAGTAACAGGATAATTTCTATACACTTACTTAGAAACAACTGACTCCCCTACTGGAGTAAAAACTAGGAAAGGCTCAGGATTCTTTTCGGGACTCATTTCAAAATTTAGTACTACAAGTGGGGTCACATAAGAGAAACTTGAACCGGGTTCCAACAACACATAAACATCCAAGAAATAGACGTAAAGCATACCAGTAACAACATTGGGAGAATCCTCCTGCTCCTGAAAGGATGGTAAGGCATAGAATCTATTCTGGCACTGACTGCCAGCAGTACTAGATGAAGTGCCATGAACAAGGGTGGGACGGGCTATAAGAGCTGGTGTACTAGTAGTCTGTGTCTGAGGTCGGGCATCTCTGTTCCCTTGCCTAGCATGCGGGCAATCTCTAATTCTGTGACCCAACTATCCATAACCAAAACAACCCCTCTGATATACCAAGCACTCATCGGGATGATCCCTACCACACTTAGCATAAGGAGGATAGTGGGGTATGTTACTTACACTATTCTGGGATCGGGACATAGAAAACTTGTTCCCTTGCTCTTGCCTGCCTCTAAGAGAGGGAGAACTAGCTTATAAAGGTGTTGGCATAGACGAACGATTCTGGAACTATGGGCGGTTCCCTTCATAGGACCTAGCCTGACTATACTCATTCTTCTCAGATCTAGCCCTCTTGTTACCCCTCACTCTATCTCTCTCCCTTATCTTATCCACCTCTATCTGTTATGTATGTATCATTAATCTAGACAGATCCATATCCCTATTCAATATCGCAGTCCTACACTCTTTCAGTATAAAACCAAAAATACCTGTTACAATCTTGCTCATACTATCTCAGGTGTCAGCAATCAAATCAGAAGCATACTTGGCTAACTGGTTGAACTTCAAGCAGTACTCCTTAACAGTCATGGAGCCCTAACTTAAGTTCATAAACTCCTTATTCTTTGCTTCCCCATCTCAAGCGGAAAGAACTTGTCCAAGAATGCATCTTAGAACACCTTCCAAGTCATAGGAGCAACACCCTCACCTCTACCCTTCTTTCATTCTACAACCCAGTCATAAGCAATGTCTTTCAACCTATAAAATACCATCTCAACACTTTCTTTCTCAGAAACATGCATCATCCGCATGATCTTCCTCACCTCCTCAAGGTATAAATATGGGTCCTCACCTGCCTTAGACCCATATAACTGTGGTGGATTCATCCACATGAAAACATGAATCCTAGAAGTAGCTAAATCATCTCCCTGCTTATTTGAAACTATGACCTGGTTATTGTCCGGAGCATTAGCGGTGACTTCTTGGGATAATACCTGAAAGGCCACACAAAACTCAGCATGAGACACAGTCTAATTCGAGAGATCAATAGGCTGGGGTTGCTCATTATTATTTTCGCGGGCATTCGCTCTTCGGGGAGGCATTTTCTGAAATAGGAGAGCATGAATTATTAGATGAGTGGGACAACTGTAGGCACGATAGAATCTGAAAGAAAGAAATAACTTTTTCATAAAACATCTTGTATCCTCTTGCTCATAAATGTGGTGCGCTACACACTGATGATAAAGACTCTACTTAACATGGTTTGTCAGACTCCCTAGGAATCCTTAAACCTTAGGCTCTGATACTAAGTTTGTAACGACCAAAAATCTCCTCCCGGGATGTCACACGGTGCTTAAGGCTACCAGTAGCCCTAAGCTAACCCTTTGAGCGTATTACTACCTATAATAACTCATTTTGAGATAAAATAAACAAAACACTAGCACATTCATATCAATGATAGGAAATACGACAAAAATACTCTATCCAAAAGACCAGAATACTAGAAATCTCAAAATACAAACAATCTGATAACTAGTCTGACAAAGCCTCTACTACTCCATGAACTAGAGAGACATTGGGATAGGTCCCCAACTAACTCAAACTAAACTGAAAGCAATAATATATCTACTAAAATACTAAAATTTCTGAAGATAGGTCCTCAAACCATGAGGACTCACCACTGTGGAGATGTAGACAAAGGTACTCAAAAATCATTGACGAGGCTGGGACTGAGCACCTGAACCTACATTATGAGACAATGTACCACATAGACATATATGTGGATCAGCACTTGGGAATGTATTGAGTATATGGGGGTGTATGCATTTACATAAAACAATATCAATACTCTTTAATAGAATCATGCATGCAATTAGGAATGACTCACATAGCTTGAATAAGTCTGAAATGTAAAGCTCATAAATCATGTATAATGAAGCATGCATAACAGATCTGGTTATTCATGATAATTTAGCTTTAAAATTTGTACTCTCCTCTTATTATCAATGCTCAAGACAAAGTAAGCATTAGACAATATTGTCAAACTCATATTCTTATCACATGGAGAGCAAAACTTCTTTAAAACTCAAGAACTTGAAACTCTTTTAGACTCGGGACACTTAGAACTCGGAGTTATATAACTTTGGTTTAAAAACTGATTATTTACTCTTGCTAGTAGAGAAAACTACATTGTTCTTGGGAAAATTTTACTTCAAGAAACTATTCTAAAAATCTTACTGTTAGGGAATAATACTCAAAAGATCTTTAGTTACTGTTTACTAGCAGGGAGTTTCTCTTAATCGACATAAACCATGCGAGCTACATGGAGTCCAATGTCTTGTCCTTCTTAGGAACAACTCTCACGTTGGGGAGAGGCATCATACTCTTGCCAGGGAGTATAACCTCAACTCAGTGATCACTTATCTCGTCCTTGGGCCCATAAATCTTAATCCTATGATGGCACGTAGTTCTGGCGTATGAAACCATAGTAACTTACCCAAATTTGTGCTAAATACTATTCCCTTTAGTTAGCTACGCTTAACTCATGGAAATGCACTTTAAAATAATCTCATGGTTCATGAAGAACCCAACTATATAATCAAAAATCTCATTTAGAAAAGTGGATTTCAAAGCTACTATGACCATTAAGGTCAAAATTTACTCAATGCTCTCAAAATACTCAAATCGAGGGTGCTCATAGCACAAAAGTTCATAAAAACTGAAATCTCAAGTAGGACTTAGTGACCCATAATTCAATCTCCAGTTAATACACATCAAAATGCATACTAGATATCATATGAATTCATAAATCATATAGAAATCTGGAATTTTCAGCAATTTGTTTTAAAATCTCAACATACTCATGTATCTTAATTTCTAAAACATGGAAATTACCATAATCGGTAGAAAAACAACAAAGGGTACAAGCCCATACTTCAATTTTAATAAGAAAACATGTGAAACCATATATTCTTGTAATTTAAAACAACTTTTGGGCACAAAAATGAAAGGAGTGTCCTTGTTTAAACCCCACATACCTTAGATTGTGACTTAGATAAATAAACTTGCTTGAGACTCTTCTCCTTACTCTTGACAGAGGGTTCTTGAAGCCTTTGAATTGGGAAACTTAAATCTCAACTCAATTTGTAAAATCTATGGTAAACTTTTGGATTTCTTGGAGAAGAATTTTGGGTTTGTTCTTGAGGAAGAAACCCTAACCTTTGAATGTTTTGGGAGATAATGGAGTTATCTAGTTTATTTTGGAATATATCTGAATGTTAAAAGGGTGGAAAAAGACCGAAAATCCCTTTTTAAAATGACTTAAAATTACTGATCGGGATGTTCGATGGTGGGGTACGACGGTCCGTCGGTCCTGACCGTCGCACCTGGGCCAGATTTGGTCATTCTACCTCAACTGCGACGGTGGGGTGTGATGATCTGTCGCTAGCCCGATGGTCCATCGGCCTCCTCCATCACACTTGGCCAGTGAGTTGGTCTTCTGCCTCATTACAATAGTCTGGGAAACGGTTTGTCACTTGTTCGATAGTCCGTCGGCCCCTTTCGTCGCATTTGGGTGGTTCAGACTGCCTTCTATAATTTTGCCATATCTTCTCACTCTGGTATCATATTTTGACAAAACGGGTATCGTTAGAAAGATAATTCAATTTCCCACACGATAAAAAGTCATTTCTAGGAAAATTCAACAATGTGTAAATACTAATAACTTTGGAAGTAATTTCTCAATCTTTTAGGGCCAGAAATACACTTCACTTGACACGCTCTAAGGCTCAGACTATGAGGGAACTTTGCGTGGTCTTACAACCATGCACCTAGAAAAATTGAACACAATACCCCCAACAGAAGATAAATTTTGAACATATAACAAGATAGCATAAGATAAGCTCAAAGAATTTAAGATGTGTCTATAACTGCTAAACAAACCAACAACAACAAACAAACACCACCACCCAATTCCACAGTATTCTACAAAACCTTCTAGCAACTTTAATTGGTAAAGTATCGGGACATGCCCCCGACTCTAACAAAAAAAAATAATATTATTATAAACTCTTTGTTTCTAGTTTATAACCAAGTATTTCAAAGAATGGAAGTTCACCACTTCACCACAAACGACTGATGAACCATACCAATCCATCAACACTATGAAGGAAAAGTTGAAGTATCTCTGGTGCTTGCATCACATTGGGATACAACGTCCAGAGATGGTTAGTGGGTTGACCACTAGAATATAACTCAAGGGTAGGGCTTAAAATAATGCCAAGATCCACATATTAAAATTCATTCAAGCCAACGCACAAAATCTTATATAAAAAAAATGTCATGCTAGGAAAGGGAGCAAGGCTTTGCATGAAGTAAAATTTATCCTAGAATATATCGCTCAACCATCATAAACAGACACCCATGGTCTATATGGGTTCAATTCCCCTAATAAAATGGCCCAATTGTGTGTTAGCCGCGTGAACTGGTGATATCAAGGAAGACTAGATGCCCTGGCCCCATGTTATTCAATGATACAAATATATCATTAGTGTGAACCATGCACACAGGTTATCAAGACCAAACCTCACATTGGTAAACATGAGTTTCCAGTACAAGTCATCCAAGACCCACACCTTCGTGGCTTTGCTACATAACCCCATTATGCCCAATATAAAGCAAGTTTCACATAAACCATTTATTACGTAATGAACCAACCATTATGGAACATTATTGGTATCGTCATAACCTTACACTTGCAAGCTTATCTCTATGCTATAATAATCACATTAACTTGGGGGAATGTCTCGAACCCATTTATTTATTAAATCAAATCATAGCCAACAAGACTTTCAAAATCCATGTTCATTAGTTAATGATTTATGCATTACAATAACATAGGAGAGTAAGTCAAGACAATTGACAATTTCACAATTAAAACCCAATTACACAAATGGGTTGATGGAACACAATTATTAAAAACCAATTCCAATTTCAACACACCAAATTGTTGGGAACCATGACCCCATTATTCATTCACCATACCCATACACCCCATAAGTTCAACAACAGTAATAAAGAATAAACAATGCATAATAAGTCATGGGAAAAATATTTAGGAATAAACCATGTCAAAACCCTTAACCTTGATAAAAATCCACATTCAAATCCGTAAAATTTGAACTATTTAAAAAACATGTTTTTCATAAATTAAGAATCGAGGAAGAGTAACTTTCCTGAAATACAAATCGTTATGGAGAGAAATCAACCCTTGAGTCCTTAGATGACCAACTTCTTAGAAACCCTAATTATCTTGACATTGGAGAGGTTAGACAGAAAAGAGTAGGTTCTTATTGTGTTATCAGTGAGAAATAACCCCCTTGAGTGCTTTATAGTCGTGGGTTTCAAGTAAGAGAAAAAAGGAATTAACCAGAATACCTTTAATGAAAAGACTATAACTTGATGACCTATACACTATGGGTGACCTTACTATTCATTGGGTCACCTTATGACTCGTGAGGTCTCATTCGTAGTCTGGAAAGTGTCCATGATCACCAACATTGGATTGTCTATGAGTCGTACCATATGAATCATACTCAGTCATTATGACTCGTATGGTTCAATCATTATCAAAGCAGAAATAATTAGGTATCACAATGGTTACGCTACGGAAGATACCGTATGACTTATTTTGAGTCTTTATGATTTTTTAGGAGCTACTCATACTCAGGATATATAACTTAGACATACATACTGGTTTGGATACGATGGGTCCATAAGATCTATCAGGAGTCGCTACGACTCATAAGGAGAGTCATAGTCTGGGCAGCACGAATAAAATTACACAAATTTTCAAGGACCAAAAATTTGAGGTGTTATACTTAGTCAGTTGGGACTCAAACCCATTTAGTCAATTGAGGATTAAACCCATTTTTGTTTCAATAGGCCTCTAATGAAATGCAATAGTTCAAGAATAGTTCAATGAGCATAATTTCTTGTTAAAAACCAATTTCATAAAAGTGGGTTGGGTTATAATCAGTTCAATAGTCAAAGTTCTCTAAATTGAAAAATTCATAATCCCCCTAGTTTATTCACCATGCACCCTACCATCTATAAAAATGAACAAGTATGTATAAACCATGGGAATATCATTTAAGAAGACAATCTTTCAAAACCCTCAACCAATGTTCCAAAACCAAAATTGAAACCACATAAATGACAATTTTAAAATACATTCTTTAACAAAATAATACTTGGGGAGAGTAACATGCCTGAGATATCAAGAATTACAAAGAGAAATCAACCCTTGGAAGCTCTAGATGCCAATTTCTTGAAACCCTAGCTTGTTCTTGGTTTAAGGATTTGAGAGATTTAGAGAGAGTATTTATGATTGATAAGTGTTGAAAATAATTCCCCAAAGGTGTTTTATGGATTGGGTTCTATGTGGGGAAAGAGGGAAATGTCCAAAGTTCCCTTCATTAAAAGCTGAAAAATTGTCGCTGGTGATTACGGGTCACTATGCAACTCATCAAGTGACCTTACAACTCGTAGGGTCAAAAAATTTGGGAACACAATGGTCACCCAATGATTGGTACCTTAGGATCATATAGAGACATTAAGTCTCATTGATTCTAGTCATGATCAAGGCAGCAACTTAGGCAAACTTTACTGGTTAGGCTACAGTTTGGGACTATACGACTCGTATAGTCTTTATGACTCATGACCGCTAGTCATAGTCACAATAGAAACTTTAGGGTCAGCCTACAATTGGGGTTTTTAACACCCGAAGAGATACCTTATGACTTCTATAGTGTGTTGTAGGCTTGGCAGTGAGCTCAAAGCTCAGGGATTTCTCAAAGACAAAAATCTGAGGTGTTACATTCTCCCCCCCCCCAGGATCATTTTTTTCTCGAATGATAAGACACAATATTCATTAGAATGATTTAAAAAACACACAACTACACATTCATTTAACAAAGACAAAAAACAAAGATATTAAGGAATATACATAATTTAAGTACAATTATATAGAACCGGGAACAAAAATAGGTATTTGGACTTCATGTACTCTTCAGCGTCCCAAGTAGCTTCTTCAAACTTATGATTCCTCCATAGGACCTTTACCAAAGCCAAGTCCTTGGTCCAAAACCGACGGACTTACCAATCCAAAATCTCCAACAAGACTTCCTTATAAGATAAGGAATTCTACTCGCTAGCATTCTTCAAAGAAAAAACCAAGGTAGGGTCACCCACACACTTCTTTAACATCGACACATTAAACACTGGATGAATGGAACCCAAACTGGTAGGCAACTCCAAATCATAAAGTCTATTGCCCACTCACCTCAAAATCAAGTAAGGGCCAACATAACGGGGATTAGGTTTACCCTGCTTTCAAAACCTTATCACTCCATTTATGGTAAACACCTTCTAGAACACCCAATTTCCAATATCAAACTCCAACTCCTATTACCTCACCCAATTGCCAACATCAAACTCTAACTCCCATCGCCTCACATCCGCATAGGACTTCTGGAGAGTTTGGGAGGAGTTAATCCTACCCCTAATTACCTTCACCTTATCCATGGCCTGATGAACCAGATATGAACCATATAATCTAGCCTCATTAACTTTGAGCCGCCTAATAGGAAAATGACATCTCCTACAATACAATACAATGCCTTGAATGGAGCCATCTGAATGCTGGAATAATAACTATTATACTATTCAAACTCTATGAGAGGCAAATGATCATCCCAACTACTACCAAAGTCAATCACACAAGCCCTTAGAATATCTACCAAGGCTTCAATGGTCCTCTTCGTTTGTCCATCCATCTAAGGGTGGAAAGCGGTGCTAAGGTTCACCTTAGTCTTCCAAACTCTTTGAAATGAATGAAAAAAGTGAGATCAGACCTCTGTACCACAATTTGAGATCATAGAAACTGGAGCACTGTGCAACTTGATGATATACTAAAAGAGCAACCTCGCATAATCCTCTACAGCATAATTAGTTTTCACAGTCAAAAAATGAGAAGACTTAGTTGATAGGGCCCAAGCACACACGTAAGTGTATGTGGTGTATCAAGTAGTAAAGTTGCCTCTAAGAAATCCAATTATCGATCCCATAGGGACTTGGTTAAACAATCATTTAAATCTAGTTCACAGTTTAGATTGATTTAGTGAACGAGTTACAAAAAAAGTTTGGAAATTGTAAATTAAAACTATAGTAAACAATCCAAGAATTAATGTCCTAAAACAATCAATGGAGTAAAACCCAGGGTTAAAGCACTTCGAACAATCATACTATGTTATTGAATTTGATTCGTGAAGCTATTTATCATGGTTGTTGATTCGTAGGGTTAATTGCATGATCATGGTCTCCCGACCTCTAAGCTTTTACCTAATTTGGACATTACAACTACAACATTGAGCGGGGATGTAATAATCCAATTAAGTGTTTTAAAGATATCATACTATGTTTGAATTAAGTAAGGCATCTAAGTACATCCTGGTCCCAGAGACTAATTTAAATTCCTTGTTTTATAAAAGAATACAAATCCTACTTTTTTTATTCTCACGTTCTACCTTTCTACTCCCTCTCCCGAGATCAAAAGGTCAACAATATATGTATTTTACTGGTGATCAATTCATAAAATAATTAAAACAAGAATAAATAAATAACCAATAGTGATAAGCAAAATAAAATAAAAATAATTCAAAATAATAGTACTCATGTTCTTGGCTTTAACATTAGAAAGAGGGCGTTTAGACACGTATAGTCATAATTGTAATCACAAGATTGTAATTAACGACTAAAAACATGAATGAACTAAATTAAAATAATAAAAACCTATAGATGAAGTTGTAAAAGCCCCTCAATACCAAAAATATATCCAAAGATGTGTAAAAAGGGGATACAACGATGTATTTATATCACTAGGGTAAGCCCAAGCTGTGTTGGACAAGAATTCAGCGTGAAAGTGAAAACCTAAAATGGAGCATGCGATGCATAATTCATTCCACCAAAATGGAACATGAAACCCACGCTATGTTCCATAGGAATAGAGCATGCAATGCGCGCTTGGCTGCCCTTAAATAGAGCATGTCACACATGTTATTCGTACGGTGTTACAAGAATTCCACTTATCAAATTATTCTAAGTAGAGCAATCATGCTATGGACCAAGCGATGCATGTATATCATATGGTGCTACTGGAATTCATCTTCATGAATTTTGTTAAGTGTTGATCGTCCTATCTTTCATCCCTTGTATTATCGTGTATTTCCCATAGATTTACAGAATTTATATAATCAATATATAACCATATTCAGCTCACAAAGATTCGTACGAAAGCACACACAATGAATTTGATACAATCAAAAGACAATATCTATGACGATGAATCAAAAACATAAGCTAAGACTAGGCTAAGTCGCATTGATCTTTAACTTTATGTTCCGACTCATAACTTAATCAAATTGAACCTTGCACATTACCAACAAGTTATTCCACTCACAATTATAAATTAAAACCATTTGGAACACTTTAAACATAATAAAATCCAATGAAACCAACTAGATACACAATTAGCTCAAGCTAGTAAAACTTGTTTTCTTGATTGAACTCTAAATGACTCAATTAAGTACAAACTTGTTGGAAAACACTTTGAACACTGTAATCACATCCTTTGACATTTAAATGCTTATTTATATCAATATTAACACATTAAGAGCATGAATTATCCTCAAAACATGGCTAAATAAGCGAGAATAATGACACCAAATTGTATAAAACCACCTCAGATCATCACCCCACACTTAAACCATTGTTCTTTCTCGAACAACTCTTTACACTAAGCCTCAAAAGCTGAGATGAAGCTACACTTCAACTAAAACAAAGACACTCAAGCTAGTACTACAATAACTACATGGAATGCAAGTTTTTATACTAAGCATGTTATGTGCACAATTGAAAGCTCAAGAATACTATTTTAAAACATCCTAGCCTTAAGAATTAACTCACCTAGTTGGAAAACTCATTCTTATTGCTCAATAAAGGACATCACACAAATCATCCACATTCATCAAACATGTGCCCCTCACAACATGAGAGTTTTACATAATTACTCATATAAATGCAATGTATCACATAATAGGTACAAGAAACAAATTATGTCACTCTCACAAGGAGTTCAAAAGTTACCCATAATGAACCATAAGCTTGAGCTTAGTGTAGTGCTCCACTAATATCAGAATGTCAAATATAGAATCAATTAGGCCTTTTTCAGGTTTAAATGTAAGCTAAGGGATGGATAGGAACTCTTTTGAAATAGTGACTAACCTCTCTAAGAACTTTAATATACTACATCATACATTTAAAACCAATCTCTTTTAAGCATTTTCACAAACACATGGTGGAAGTATTACCACATGAATTAATTTTTTTCAATTTTTTTTATTTTTCACAACCATGATAATATTTTTAGCATAATGTATGGCACACCCATCCACCACACCTCAATTATTAATACCAATAACTATTACCTTGGGGCATCAAATTCACCTTTTCCTCTTATTTCTCAAACTCCTTACTCAATTAATTTTTCATTAAAGTGCCTAGGAGCTTTTGGATCAAATCAAGGTTTATCAAAGAAGGTATTAGGCTACATATGCATCTACAAAACAAAAAGATAAAGGCTCAATAGAGATTACTAGAATTATGCACAAGGGTAGGTCAAAAAAAGGTAAAATAACAAGGCTATTAAAGAAATGCCTATATCATCTCCTAAACCCACACTCTTTATTTTGCTTTACACACACAAGGCAAGTTCTAGACATCACATGGAACAAGGAATATACAAAAACCTCACATCACACATGGCTCATGCTTGACTTACATAGGATCATCATAGACTCTTAACCAAATAATAGTATAAATTCAACATTAAGCCAACAAGTACAAGAGTCAAAATCAAGAGCCTAGGGGTCTCAAAAGTAGTAATTCATTCAATCAACATGCTTTTATCAAAAAAAACACTTGCACCATGTAATAAAAAATAGCACCAACAAGACTATCTTACATAAAAAGAATTTAAATTGAGATAAAATTTGGGAATTTCCCCACCCCACACTTAAAAATCTACTTTGTCCCCAAAGTAAACTTTTAAAGTAAGAGATAGAAATACTCCCTGAGTCCTCTAGGCCTAGCTAGTAGCATCTTTACACATAAAAAAGGTCTATGGAACCCCAAACTTAGTCTTTTCCATGCTCTTTAGCTTAGGTTTCTGGTACTCAGACTTTCCATCACCCTGTGACTCAACAAAAAAAACTACGTGAAGTAAGAACTAAAAAAACAAAAAAAAATTGCTAATTAACTTGGGTTGCCTCCCAAGCAGCGCCTGATTTAGTGTCGCTACACGACCCAATTTAACTCAACCAAATTACTTCACCCTTTTACACCCTTTTGGGAGACATTTTCTCATTCGTTTCTGACCTCTTGGCTTTGTACTCTGAAGGTCAACATCTCTCTTAACTTCAACCTTTGTCACGTTGGGATTAGTTGGTAGGATCTTAGGTTGCGCAATGACAGTGTCCAAAGAGGTCTTTAGCAAACTAATCACCTCACACTTGTCCCCTTTAATAATATTGATCATACATAAATATTTATTATGGGATGTTATATTGGGTTTTTTTAAACATAAAATACCACCTCTTCGTCCTCCACCCTAATTTTGAGTGTTCCTTCTGTAACATTAATCAAAGCTCCTCTAATTGCTAAGAATGGATGCCCCAAGATGATTGGTACCTATTCGTCTACCTCAGTCTCCCATAAAATCAAGAACAATAAAGTCAACAGGACTAATGAATTTACCAACCTTTATGAGGACATCCTCTATTATTCCTTCTGGATATGCCATGAACCCATTTGCGGGTTGCAAAACCATGGTGGTATGAGTAGGCTTTCCCAATCCCAATGTTTCAAATAGAGATAGGGGCATCAAATTTATACTTGCCCCTAAGTCACTCAGTGTGTGGACCACTCTACTCTCAATTTGGATAAACGTCCCCAGATCTTTCATTTTTGGGGGGATTTTTTATGTTATTACAGTGCTACACTCTTCAGTGAGTGTTATTGCCCCCACATCCTAAAATATTACCTTATTAGCAACCACATCCCTCAAGTACTAAGTGTAATTAGGCATACCCTACAAAATATCTAACAAAGTTATGTTAATGTGAAGCTCTTTGAAAGTGTCAAATAACTTCTTAAACATGGCATCCTCCTTCACTTTTATTTGCCTCTGAGGAAAGGGTAGTGGTTGCATCTTCTTCACTTCTTCTGCAACAACTTTTTCTTTCAAGTACTCAGGCTTCCTTGATCTTTCAACAACTTTTTAATTTACCTATTGGTGAGTTAAATCTAAATCTACCTCCTTAGTTGCCTTGGAAGGTTCTCCTTGAAGCTCTTTACCACTCCTTAAGATGATTGCTATAACTTCTTTTGGATTTTTTGTATCTGCTGGCAAACCATCTTATGGAATGGTATTTAATGTTTGTGATAACTTCCCCAACTGCAACTCTAAACTTCATGTGGCCACTTGCTAATTTTTTAAGTCTGCAGCGAATTATGTTTGACTAGCTAGAACCTGCTTCATCATCTCTTCCAAATTGCTAGTTGACTAATTTATTTGGCTTTTGGTTGTGGAGCGTTTCATGGCTGAGTCCTCCACTTCATGTTGTAGGCATTACCTTAATTTGTACTTTGAGAATTGCCTACATACATCACCGATTTTGGATTTAAAGTACATATGGTCGTAGAATGACCACTATTTCCATATATCTCACACCAACCACTAGTTTGCTGAACTGCATTAACTGCTATGGTAGGCTGTGAAGCTCTAAATTTTAGGTTGTTTAACAAAGTATTTATCATATTTTGCAATCCCGCAACCTAAGCTGATAAGGAAATGAATTTCTCCACCTCCAATACTCTTGTAATTCTTTTTGTAGCGCTTCTAGCATCTGAATTTCACTCGATATTTCCATGTGCTATGCAGTTCTATAAGGTTTATAGATCATTATAAGTCAATTCCAGCGCTTGACCACCGGCGGTTGAATCTAGAAAAATATTTGTATTGTGTCAAGTGTTTCTATAAAAGCATGAGAAAGTACCTCATTAGACTATTGGTGATGTGGACAGTCCTGAAGAATAACCTTAGCGTGTTCCTGTACATGAAAAAAAACTCATCCGGCTTGCTTATAACTCACTATCTCACTATAAAGTCTCGCAGTCTTGTCAGATGGGAAGAATATGAGAATGAACTTTCTAGCTAAGCCATCCTATGATGTGATTAAATAGGCTGGCTCCACATTCAACCACCTTTTTTCTTCCCTCAATAGTTAATGGGAAAAAGTGTCAGCCTCACATAATTTGTATTAACCCCAGTCGGAATGAATGTGTAAGATCCCGCAAAATTCTCTCCTAGTCTGAGCCTTAGAGCATGTTTAGTGGAGCATAAATCTGGTACAAAAAGTTTGAGAAGTTCCTTACCAAGTTTTAAATATGTAGAACATTTAATAAGTTTTCCATCGATTCCAATTTCATCAAAATCCGACATCGGACGAGGAAGTTATGACCGTTTTACTGATAGCAGTCGAAAACGCCCAAGTGCGAAGGCTGTTGATGGACTGTCGAGTTTGCAATGGAACGTCACCCAGACCATCGCAACCAAGGAATTAACTCCATTTTTTTGCCCAAGTACGGTGGCCAAAATGACGCACCATCAAGTCTACGATGGATCATCGCTGGGATCGTCGCGCTCAGGCAATGTGGACTCATCCTGGCCAACGTGCGATGGATGATCCGACGGACTCTTGAGTATGCGAAGGACCATCGCTGAGACTGTTGCATCGAGGTCGTGTGTTCATTTTCTAGTCAACGTACGACGGAAGATCCAACAGACCGTTAGACTTGCGACGGACCATCGCTTCGATCATCGCAGCCCCCGCTCAGCATTTTTAACTTGATTTTTAAAGGGCTTTTTGGTCTTTTCCTACTCTTTTTTAGCCCCTATTTATGACCGACAAAGTATCTAAGCCTCATTTCTCATCTTCAACATCAAAAACTAGGGTTTCTACAAAATCAAAACCCTTATTTCTTCTTCAAAAAAAATAAAGAGAGATCAAGAGACATCAAGAAATCAAGAATCTCTCCAAGAGCCTTCAAGAAAGAAGTTTCCCCAAGGTATGTTAATGTTGATTCATGGGTGCCTATCATCCAAGAAGCTCAAGAACCCTTTTCTAAAATTCAAAGATCTTGTGTTTATGGGTTTTCATGTTTCATGTGAGTTGAAATTGATGTTCCTACTATGATTGAGTTGTGATTTATATTTTTTTACTAGGTTATCAAGCCTTGAACCTTGTATGTGATATTCATGTGATGTTCATGATAAATCCTCTTCAAGTTGCTTGTTAGATGATGTATACATGTCAATTAAGTGTAGAAATAGTTGAATAAGCAAAGCATGCTCCCCATATGTTTGATAAAATGCTTATGTGAAGGAATTAGAGCCATTATAGCATGTTGACTAGAAAACCCCCAATTGTGTGCAAGCCCATGCATGCCAAGTGTTTGTTGAAAAGCCTCAGTGAATGATTTGTGACATGATAGTATGAAATTCCCTAATTATGTGATCTTTGATACATGTTAAGCCTTTAATACATGCTAAGTGCTTGATGAGTAAATTGTGACATGATAGTATGAAGTCCCCCAATTATGTATTCTTTGATCCATGCCAAGACTTACAAACGTATGAAGTGCTTGATTTAAGACCTTGTTTAACAGAGTATGATATAATAGAATGTTCCCCCTATGCTATTACGTGTTTATGATTCCTAAATGCTTGAAGTGATGCCTTAGTGATTGTGATGGTGAATCAATGGTCATGGTTATGATTAGTCAAGGATGGTTGTGTTTACTTGTATGCTATCGAGTCCTGGTAGTATTTATACATGACAATTTAGCTGCTATCTAAAGCCCATGTCAATTTTCATGATAATCCCAGTCAAGCCATGATTCTACGAACTTAGTGAGTTATTGAACTCTGTATTCTCAGACAGATACAGAACATAAGAAATCTCAGTAATCTCTGTAATCTTTGTATCGCTAGTAATCTAGCCTCAGTGTTGTACTCAGCTCAGATCTAGTAGTGTTTAAGTTTTTAGTTTTGATCTCTGTAGTAACCGAGTAATCTATTCAAAGATCTATGTCGTTCAGTCGGCTAACGAGATTTAGTAGTATTCCGTTAATTACGGATCCAAGTGAATTCATCTTAACTCAGTAAGATCATTTGAGAAACATGATCAGTATAGCTTCAGCTCAGTTGTGGTCAATTGTGAATCAGTTCAGAGTCTTTCAGTTGGGAGTAGGATCTAGCACCGAGCGAGGAAAGAGATGGAGGATCCCCATCAGAAAGGCAGAGTCATTAGGAGCAATCCCTGAACTCAAGAAATACATAGCTAGCGCAGGATGTAAGAGTCACCCATCATAAGAGGCTGTCACCCGTAGAGAGAGGCTTGACTATTGTATTGCCTTAGGAAGACTTCCTGGGAAGGTCACCCATCAGAGAGGCTTGACCGTAGAGGTATTTACCCATGGCATGGTATTGACACCCTTCCAGCTGGGGTTACAGGTTGGATCCCACCAGTTGAGATTCGGAGCATATCGGTTAAGTGACTACTTTCTACAGTTGTAGTTTTAGTATCAATCTTCAGAAATTAGGACTATCAGATACAGTCATCTATCTCAGTGAGGAACTCATATAGATTCATTCATTCATGGACCACCCATGAGATAGGATTGGTCTCATAAATAGTTATTCAGTATCAAATCTGGAGATCACCCGTTAGATAGGCTTGATCTCAGTCTCAGATTCAGTTGATTATCTTTGTTATCAGATCTAGAGATCACCCATTGGATTGGCTTGATCTCCAACTCAAATTCAATTGAGTATTCTTGTTATCAGATCTAGAGAACACCCGTTAGATAGGCTTGATCTCAGTCTCAGATTCTGTTGAGTAATCTTGTTATCAGATTCGAAAATGGCCTTTCCTTATCATCGATAGTAGATTCCGGGATCATCTGTTAGAGAGGTTTGATCTCCTCTTCAGTCAATCAAGAGTAGTAAGCTCAGAATGCAATCATTGATGTGAGTAGATTCAGTTAATCAGTGTCAGTACCATCAAATTCTGAGAACACTCTCTAGTTAAGACTGATCTCACTTCAGTGCTCAGTTGTTAGTATTAGATGATTCAGTTGTTCAGTATCTCAGTATTAGTAGTGAGTTCAGATGACAGTAAAGCAGTATCCGAATTTCAGTATACAGAGTCGTGATGATTGTGATGATGGTTTGTGCATTCATGCATGCTTTCTCATTCAGTACTCTCATGATTATTAAGTTAAGTAATTGTTCATGCATAAACCCTTGCATTTATCCTTACCTCATCTACATTCTCGGTACATTCCCATACTGATGCATTTGTGCTATGGTGTTTTATTTGATACCATAGGTTCAGAGGCACGAGATCCAGAGCACCCTCAGTAGTTCAGTCCCAGTCAGCAGCAGTAGATGTAGCAGTGAGTTATCTTTATTCAAGGATTATCCTTAATTTATTAATATTGTATTAGATTTTTTTTATATTCAGTAGGCGGAGTTAGTTGGTGACATGTCCCATCAACTCCATAGTTCAGACAGTTTAGAGCCTTTTCGGACAGATGTATTAGTATTCAGTTTTCAGTTTTGAGTATTTTTAGATGTTTTGAACCTTATGGCTAGTTTTCGCATTTATTTCAGATATTTTGCAGTGTTCAGGTACAGTTATCAGTAGCGGGTTATCTTGTGGCCATTCAGGGTTGCAATCACTATATGACGTTTTGATTTCAGAAATTGGGTCATTACAGTATGTATCAGTAATCTCAGTGAAATTCTGCAAGTGGACTTATGGATACTCCTTTTAAAGCCCTGCAAACTACCTACTTCTAATGAGGATCTACACCATATTGTTCTTTAAGTCAAAATTCCCCCTAGAATCTGGTCTTTGAATGCTAGAAGTCACGTTCGTCGGAAGTAGGACTACCTCTTACCTAACTGTCCTTTGGGTTGCTTGTTATTCATCCATTCGGGCAGGATTCACTTGGTCTTCTTAGATTTGAGGAATTCTAGGGAGAAGGATTGCTTCTCTCCTCCTTTGATGGAAATTTTGTTTAAGTTCGGGACTTGGTTCAACCAATTCCTGAGCCATTGCAAGATTCCTACTTTTAAAACAAGTTTTCTGCAAAGACAAAACCAAGACCAAGCGTAAAAACACCACATAAATCTAAAAGCAAAACTAAAATAAACAGTTGCTAAATTTCAAGTCCCCGGCAACGGCGCAAAAACATGAAAGCACTAAATTGCACATGCAAGTGTATGTGGTCTATCAAGTAGTAAAGTGGCCTTTAAGAAAGCCAAGAATCGATCCCACGGGGAATTGGTTAAACAATGATTTAATTCTAGTTCATAGTTTAGATTGATTTAGTGCACGAGTAACCAAAAACAGAGTTTGGAAATTGTAAATTAAAACTAAAGTAGAAAATGCAAAAATTAAAGTATTGAAACAATCAATAGAGTAAAACCCAGGGTTAAAGAACTTCAAACAATCATATTATTTTATTGAATTTCATGTGTTAACTTTCTTATCTTGGTTGTTGATTCATAGGGTTAATTGTGTGATCATGGTCTCCAGACCTCTAATCTTTTACCTAATTTAGACATTACAACTACACCGTTGAGCGGGGATGTAATAATCCAATTAAGTGTCTTACATCTATGATCCTACGTCTGAATTATGTAAGGCATCTAAATATATCCTTCTCCTAGACACTAATAGAATTTCTTATTTTATAAAAAAAAATACAAACCCTACTTTGTTTATTTCCACGTTCTATCTCCCTATTCCCTCACCTGAGATCAAAATATCACAATATATGTAATTTATGGGTGATAAATCTATTAAATAATTAAAAAAGGAATAAACAAACAACCAATAATGATAAGAAAAATTAAACAAAATTAATTCAAAACAATAGTACTCATGCTCTTTGCTTTAACCCCGGAAAGAGGGTGTTTAGCCATGCATAGTCATAATCATAATCACAAGATTGTAATTAATGACTAAAAACATGAATGAACTAAATGAAAGTAATAAAAACCTAAACATGAATTTGTAGCAGCCCCTCAATCTTCAAAATATTAAAAACAATATGAGTAAAACGTAATACAACGGTGTATTTATATCAATAGGGTAAGCCCAAGCTGTGTAGGACAAGAAATCAGCGTGAAAGTGAGCCCTAAAATGGAGCTTGTGATGCAAAATTTATTCCACCAAAATGGATCATGCGACACACGTTTCATCCACCGAAATGGAGCATGCGGCGCACGCTATCCTGCGTAGGAATGGAGTATGCGATGCACACAGCTTATGATGCACTCTATTCACACGGTGCTACTAGAATTTAACTTATCAAATTATTCTTAAGAAAGAAATCATGTTATGGACCAAGCTTCGCAAGCATAAGGCATGTTACTACTGGAATTCATCTTCACGATTTTTGTTAAGTGTTGATCGTCCCATCTTTCATCCCTTGTATTATGGTGTATTTCCCATGGATTTCCACACTTTATATCATCAATATATCACCATATTTAGATAATAATTCTTTCTACATAATCACACACCATGAATTAGACACAATCAAAACACAATATCCATGACGATGAATCAAAAACACAAGCTAAGACTAGGCCAAGTCGCATTGTTCTTTAACTTTATGTTCCAACTCTTAAATTTATGAAATTGAACCTTGAACACTACCAAAAAGTTATTCCACCCATAATTATACATTAATACCATTTGTAAAAATTTAAACACAATAGAATCCAATGAAACCAACCAGACACACAACTAGCTCAAACTAGTCAAACTAGTTTTCTCAATTGAACTCTAAATGACTCAATTAAGTATAGAACTTGTTGGAAAACACTAGGAACATTGTAATCACGTCCTTTGACATTTAAATATTTATTTATATCAATACTAACATGTTAAGCACACGAATTATCCTTAAAGCAACCTCAGATCATTAATCATCCTATCCATGATGACCCAAATCGAATCGAAATAACTACGAGACTGCAGAAGACCGGCAATAAGATACTTATTAATTACTTCCTATTTCCACACAGGCAACTCAATATCTTGAGAAAATCCACCAGGACTCAAGTGCTCAACCTTCACTTGCTGACAAACAATGCACTTAGCCCTAAAAATGGCAACATATCTCTTTATGTTTTCCACTAATAAATCTTCTTCAAGTCATGGCACATCTTTGTCAAACAAAGATGAACAGTATACCATGACTCATTAGCCTTGACAAAATCCTTTCTCAAAGACCATCAACATCAGAAACACACAACCTACCTTGGTATTTCAATATACCATCACAAGAAATCTCAAAAGCCATCACTTTTTATTAACCCACATCATCTTTAATCAGCATCAAGATGGGGTCCAGAATTTGCTTCTCCTTCACTCAACACCAAGAGATAATTTCACCACCTCTTGAACAATCACACCACCATCCTCAAAATCTAAAAGACAAACTCAGAGATTACCAACCGGTTAATATGCTTCACCAAACCTTGCTTCTTGTCATCCACATGAGTAAATCTTTCCATGGACAAACTGCTAAGAGCATCATCAACCACATTAGCTTTACCTCTATAGTAATGGAGACTCATATCATAATCCTTGAGAAACTCAATCCACCTCATTTACCTAAGATTCAACTCCATCTGGGTGATCAAAAATTGCAGGCTATTATGATTTGAGAAGATGTCAACATGTACCCATACAAAGAGTGATACAATATTTTCAAGGCAAACACCACAACTAACAACTCCAAAACACAAGTCGGATAATTTCTCTCATAAACTTTCAACTACCTAGAAGAATACGCCACCAACTTGCCATGTTATATCAAAACAAAACCAAGTCACATACGAGATATATCATAATAGACTTCAAAACCATCAGTACCTTCGGTACGGTTCAAAACAGAGGTAAAAGTCAACTGATCCTTCATTTTCTCAAAGCTACCCTCACAATAATCCGACCACAAAAACTTTACCTTTTTTTAGTTGATTTAATCAATGGAGCAGCGATAGATGAGAAGCTCTCCACAAACCTCCTCTAATAACTGGCTAAATCGAAGAAGCTCTGAATATCGATCCGAGTCATAGTTCTAGACCACTTCTTAACCACTATAACTTTTTATGGATCCACCAGGATCCCTTCACTAGAAAACAATATGACCTAGAAAACTAACTTAACACTTTGAAAATTTAGCATCCAAACACTTAGATTTAAGTGTCTTCAATACTATATGAAGGTAATTGGAATGATCCTCCTCACTTTTTGAATATACCATAATATCATCAATGAACACAATGGTGAACAAGACAAGAAAATAATAGAATACCCAATTAATAAGATCAATGAATACCACCAAGGCATTACTTAACCCAAAAGAAATGATCAAAAACTCATAATGACCATACCAAGTTTGGAAAGAAATTTTAAGAATATCCACCTCCCAAATCTTTAACTGGTGATAGATCGACCGAAGATCAATCTTATAAAAGTACTTTACACCCTGAAGTTGGTCAAAGATATCATCAATCCTAGGTAGAGGGTACTTATTCTTCATAGTTACTTTATTCAAGAAGTGGTAGTTTATGCACATTCAAAGGGAACCATCCTTCTTACGCATAAATAGAATAAGAGCACCCCACGGAGACACACTAGGATGGAAAAGACCCTTGTCAAGAAGATATTTCAATTGCTTCTTGAGTTCTTTCAACTAAGCCATAGCCATTTGTAAGGAAGGATAGAGCTTGGACGAGTATCCGACAGAAGGTCAATCTTAAATTATATTTCCCTATTGAGAAGATCATCATAAAACAATTTAGGAAACTCATGACCAGAGGGATAGATTACATTAAGGGAACCTCAAAACCAGAATCTTTTACCCAAACTAGATGATATGGACACCACTTAGGAATCAGTTTTCAGGCTCTAAGATATTAAATAAACCTTCTATTAGGCAATAGGGAACTACCTTCTTACTCAATCACAGGTTCATTTGAGATATGAAAACTGACCTTTTGGGTACTACAATCAAGAGAGGCTTAGAACGAGTGAAGCCATTCCATCCCCAAGATCACATCAAAATCTAACATGTCCAACTCTAGAAAATCCACCAAAGTCTCCCAACCATATATAGATACCAGACAACCCCTATAGAATCTTCTTGGCCCAATAGAATCACCCACTGGGATAGACACAAAAAAGAGATCAGATATACACTCGGGACCGAAACCAAAATGAATAGCCATAGAAAGGGTTATATAAGAAATAGTAGTCCCTAGATCAAGTAAATAATAAACATCACCAGAGAAAAATTTTAGCATTCCAGAGACAACATCAAGAGAAGACTTGGATTCTTGACAATTGGAAAGAGTATTCAGATGATTTAGGCTAGTGTTGGTGCTAGAAGTATCACTCTTTGGTGTCGGAAATGAAGAACTAGTAATAGGGACCTTATTAGCCTAGTAGAAACCTTAGATGAAGAATAATCACACTATAGGTGACCAAGCTGACCACACCTAAAACACTGATTCCTCTCCTCGTTACAAATTCCACGGTGTGCCTGCCCAAACACACGACATAGAGAATAAGATGGAGCTAACTGAACCCTACTATCCTGATACTGGGAACCTAGTGCTCTATATCTAGTATCATTTTGGAAACATCAATCACCCAATGTAATGCCCCAAAATTTGATTTCCAAGATGCCACAAGATGCTCCAAACTACAAGTAGTCCTGAGCTAACCCTGGCTGCTTTTCTACTAAATCTGAATATGAACATAGTGGAAATATGAATATGAAAACATAATAAATGTGTAAATCTTATCTAAAATATACTAATCTCAAAAGTCTTGGTAAAACAATACTGAAAAACCTGAAAACTCAATCAAAAGTCTAAAACTGAATCTAGTAGTCTGATAAGCCTCCACTGACTGAATCTAGTGAGTAAGTGGGACAGGACCCCAACTGACTCAAACTATCTAAAATAAATAATGAAATATCTACTAATAAACTGAAAAGCTGAATAACTAAGTCCCCAAACTATGAGGACTCACCAACTGTAGGGATGTAGATGAGATACTCGAAAATAACTCACGCTGCTGAGACTAAGCACCTGAACCTACATTATGAGATAATGTAACACATAGACGTATATGTGGATCAATACTTTGATGATGTACTGAGTAGATGAGGTGAATGCAATAAGTAAGAAATATCATTACAATTTATAAAATCTAGTATGCTAAATATAAATGACTCACATATGCTTGAGTAATCTAAAATATGAAGATCATAAATCATGCATAGTAAAGCACATAATAAAAATCTTGTGAGCCATTACACTTAGTTCTGAAATCTGTATTATGTTCTTATTCTCAAATCATATAGGCTAAGTGAAATCTGAAAACTTATTCTGCATGGAAAAATACTTTATCTGGAGAGAATTCTTTCAAAGCTTTTCTTTACTAGTAGAGAGGTTTTTCTAACCGACATAAACCATGTGAGCATTCATAGAGTCCAAAGTTCTTGTCCCCCTAATAAGGAAACCTCATGTTGGGGAGAGGGGTTATACTCTTGCCAGGGAGTATAACCTATCTAAGTGATCACATATCAATCAACCACGTAGAAGTGGGAAAAATCTAATTCCCATATTTGAACATAGTTCTGGTGTATGAAACTGTGGTAACATACCCATCTCGATGCTAAATACTACTCCCATTAAATTTGTATGCTCATTCTAATGGAAATCCACTTTTAAAATAATCTAATGGTTTTTAATGAAAACCAACCATATATCTGTAAAGCTAAATCTGTAAAGTGGATTTCATATCTATTTTGAGACCAAAAGGTCAAATGTTTACCAATAAAATGAAAGGAATCTAGTCATAGGGTGCTTATAGAACAACAATTCTTGAAATAGTAATCTTTAATTAGGTCTTAGCGACCCCTGTATCAATCTCACATTAAAACATCAAAATGTTCATGCTTGATAATGTAAACATTCATAATTCAATTCAAAATCTAGAAAATTTTTGTAATATGCATGAAAATATGAACATAATCATATAATTCAACTTCTAAATCATTGGAAATTTCATAATATTGTAAATAACATTAATGGGTATAAACATTAACTTCAATTTCATGGGAAATCACATAAAATTCAGTAAATTCGTAATTAAAATAAGTTTTGGGAACAAGGATGAAAGAAGTATCCTTATTCATAACCCCACATACCTCAATTGATGAACTAGATGCTAAAACTTGAATCTTGGATCTCTATTGGTGCTTTGAAAATGAATTCATAGAGTTCTTGTATTGGGAATCCTTAATCTTGATTTTCCTTAGAGAATTAATGGAAGAATTAGGTTTTTTGGAGAAGGATCTTTGATGATCTAGGGTTTTCTTTTGAGAGAAAAGTGATGAAATAAGAATAAAATGTTTCGGTATATGCTTAATGGTGTGTTTCTGGATGAATTGGGACCCTGGGGATTGACCAAAATGCCCCTATTAAAATTAAATTGGAACTGGGAATCGACCATAAATCCCGATTTACTGGGCCACCGCGACATGCCACTATTGTGGTGGATCTATGGAAAGGAACGAGCGGGAACTGGGCGTTCACCGCGACGTGCCAAAATCACGGTGCCCCTTGGATTGCCATTTTAGGCCTTGGCACGATGCGCCAAAATCGCAGAATCTCACTGGAATGGGACAATTGGAAAAATGGGCTTCTCTAAGATGCGGAGCTATCATGGAGGGCCACTGGAATTTGACAATTGTGGATTTCTCCTTCTCCGCGAAGCGCAAAGTTCCCAGGTGGCACACTGTCAACTTAAAAATGCCATAACTTCTTCACCGAGTGTCGGATTTGGGCGTCCCTAGAAAATTCCACACGAAATAATTATTATTTATTTTGGAAACTATCCCTTAATATTCTAGGGACGAATTTCAGCTAAAAAAGGTATAGGGTATTACAATATCTCCCCCTTAAGAACATTCATCCTCTTATGTGGATAGATAAGTTGAGAGTGCTGAGGAATCTGAGGCTTTAAGCTATCATGCATAACTGAAATAAATTGAACAACTGAATCTAAATTATTCTGAGCTTCTGAGTAATTTTGTGAGTGAATGAACTTACATGAGGATAGCTATATAGCTGAATATATGATTAGAAAGGAAATGAATCAAGGAAGAGTATTACCTTTGGCTAAATTTGAGTTTGTGGAGAAAAGGTAAGGTACTTGGCTTGCATATCTGCTTCGGCTTCCTAAGTGGCACCCTCAGCAAAATGATTCTGCCAAAGAACTTTGACCAAGGGAACTTCTTTGTTCCTTAGTCTATGGATCTGATGATCTTAAATCTCGACTGGAATTTCTTCGTATGAAAGGTTGTTCTGAATATCTGAGTTATATAAAGGAACTACAATAGTAGAGTCACCGATGAACTTCTAAAGCATAGAGACGTGGAATACAGGATGAACGACTACCAAGTATGCGGGTAAATCAAGCTCATAAGCTACTCTCCTAACACAACTCGGAATTCTATAAGGGGCAACGTATCGGGGACTAAGCTTCCCCTTTTTGCCTAATCTCTTGAACCCTTTCATGAGTGAAATTTTCAAATACGCTAAATCACTAATCTCAATCTCGAGGTCCCTTTTTCTCACGTCTGCATAGGATTTTGGATGACTATGGGCTATTTTCAATCTTTCTCTAATCAAATTAACTTTCTTCATAGCTTCAAACACTGCATCGATCCTACGCAAAGCGGCCTCACCCACTTCTAACCAATGTATAGGTGATCTACATCTCCTCCCATAGAGAGACTCAAATGGGGCCATTTGAATGCTAGAATAATAACTATTATTATAAGAGAACTCAATTTGCAGCAAATTCTCATCCCAACAACCTTTGAAATCAAGAGAACATGCCCTCAACATATCGTCTAGAATTTGGATAGTCCTCTCTGGTTGACTATTTATTTGAGGGTGGAAAGATGATTTAAGGTGGACTTGGGTACCAAGACCCTTATGAAAGGCTCTCCAAAACTGAGACATGAACTGAATACCCCTATCTGAAATGATAGACAAAAGCACTCCATGTAATCTGACTAACTCTCGGATATACTACTTAGCATAACCCTCAGTTGTATAGGACATATGAACTAGCAAGAAATGTGCTGACTTAGTCAATATGACTACAATAACCCAAATTGAATCATGCTGATGACGCAAATGGGGTAAACCAGTCACAAAATCCATATTCACCTCTTCCAACTTCCAAGTGGGGATACAAACTATTGCAATGTACCACAAGGTATTTGGTGCTCTACCTTCACCTATTGACAAGTTTCACACTTGGCTACAAAATCTGCTATATCTCTCTTCATACCACTCCACCAATAGATTTCTCGCAAGTCGCGGTACATCTCGTTAGCTCCTTGATGAATGGAATAATGCACACCATGCACTTCTGCAATAATCCCCTGTCTCAAATCATCAAAACATGGCACACACAATCTACTCTAGTATCTCAATATGCCATCTCCCCCTTGGGAGAAAAACTCTACCTTTTGGTCTTTAACTGACTCCTTCAGTTTGACCAAACTAGAATCCATATATTGTTTATGCTTTACTTCAAAAACTAGGGAAGATTCGACACTACTCTAAACCCAAACATTCCCTTCAGCTTAATCAACCAACCTAACACCCAATATATCCATACGATGAACTTCTCGAGCTAACTCTTTCTTGTTATTCTCCACATGAGCAATACTACCCATGGATAATCTACTAAGGGCGTTTGCCACTATATTGGCCTTGCTCGGATGATACAACACACTCATATCATAATCCTTCAATAATTTTAACCATCTTCTCTGATGAAGATTCAACTCCCTCTGGGTAAACCCATACTGCAAGCTTTTATGGTTCGTGAACACATCAACATGTACACCATACACACAATGTCTCAAGATTGTAAGAGCAAACACCAGAGCAGGTAACTCAAAATCATGGGTTGAGAAAATCTTTTCGTGAGGCTTCAACTATCTAGAGGCAAAGGCTATGACCTTACTTCTCTGCATCAACACACAACCCAAGACAGCTCTAGAGGCATCATAATACACCATAAAACCGTTTGTACCATCGAGTAATAGTAGAACTGGGGATGAAGTAAGTTGAGTTTTCAACTCCTGAAAAATATCTTCTCGCAGGAATCCGACCACAGGAACTTAACTTTCTTATGGGTCAATCTAGACATAAGAGATGCAATAGACGAGAAACTTTAAAAAAAATAGTGGTAATATCCAGCTAGACCCAAGAAACTTTTAATGTTCGATGGAGAAATGGGTCTAAGCCAATTTCTTATGGCTTTTGTCTTTTGGGTATCGACTCTAATACCATCGGCGGAAACAATATGACAAAGAAAGGCCACTGATCTTAGCAAAAATTCATACTTGTTGAATTTGGCAAAAAATTGATGATCCCTAAGTGTTTGAAAGACAATTCTAAGATGTCTACATGGTCATCCTCACTACGGGAGTACACAAGGATATCATCTCTGAATACTATGACAAACATGTCAAGATACTGTTTGAACACTCGATTCATGAGGTCCATGAAAGCTGTTGGGGCATTGGTTAGCCCGAAAGACATGACTAGAAACTCAAAATGACCATAACAGGTTCTAAAGGTTGTCTTTGGAATATCATACTCCCTTACTTTAAGATGGTGATAGCCGGATCTAAGGTCTATCTTTGAGAAATAACTTGCACCTTGGAGTTGATAAAATAAGTCATCAATTCTAGGAAGAGGATATTTGTTCTTGACTGTGACCTTATTTAGCTAACGATAGTCAATGCGCATTCTCAAAGAACCATCTTTCTTTCACAGGAATAAGATGGGAGCACCCCATGGAGAAACAATAGGCCTTATAAAACCTTTATCTAAAATATCTTTGAGTTGCACTTTCAAATCTTTAAGATCGGTGGGAGCCATACGATAAGGAGGGATTGAAATAGGCGGAGTATCTGGGAAAAGGTCAATACCAACTTTTATCTCTCTATTTGGAGACACCCCTAGGAGATCTTCCAAAAAAACATCAGGAAACCCATTGACCACTCGGATAGACTGAATTGTTAAAGTCTCAAACTTACTATCCTTGACTCAAACTAGATGATAAATACAACCTTTTGATATCAACTTTCTGTCTTTAAGGTAAGATATGAAATGACTCTTGGAAGACACTGAATTGCCTGACCACTCAAAGACTAGCGTATCTAGGAATTGAAACTTCACCACTCGGGTGCGACAATCTATAGAAGCATAACAGGAATGGAGCCAATCCATACCAAGAATAAGATCAAAGTCAACCATATCTAACTATATTAGGTATGCTTACATGACCTTATAAAGGATAGTGATAGGACACTTTTTTATAGATTTGCTTAGAAACAACTGACTCACCTACTGGAGTAGAAACAAAGAAGGGATCAGGGATCTTTTCAGAATTTATCTCAAAATTTACTGCAACTAATGGGGTCATATAAGAGAAACTTGACCCAGGATCCAACTGCACATAAACATCAAAATGAAAGACACGAAGCATACCAGTAACAACATCGGGTGAATCCTCCTGCTCCTAACAGGATGGTAAAGCATAAAACCAATTTTGGCGTTGACATCCACCGGTACTAAATGAAATGCCATGAGGATAGGCTAGGAAACCTAGAGTAGCTGGTGCACAATTAGCCTAAGTCTGGGGACGAACATCTCTGCTTCCTTGTCTAGCATGCAGTCACTCTATGATTCCGTGACCCATCTGGCCACAACCATAACAAGCTTTTTTACCCCACAAAAATTGACCCGCATAATTCTTGCCACACTTAACATGGGGGGTGATTGGGCTTCCTACTCACACTATTTTGAGATCTGGCCATAGAAGACTTAACAAACTGTTCCTACCTGTTTTTGGGGGTGGGAGCACTATCTGAAGAAGGTGCGGAGATAGATGACCGATTCTAAAACTACAAACGATTTCCCCCTCCAGACCTATTCTGACCATAATGAAACTGCCCTATTCTAACTTTCTTATTTACTCTCTCTCTTTTCTTCAACTTCTCTGACTTCATCTACTGAGCATGCATCATCAACCTAGCAAGATCCATGTTCCCAATGAGCATAGAAGTCCTATAGTCCTTAACTACCAACCCAGACACACCATTACAAACTTACTCATGCTTGGCCTAGGGTCAGCCATCTGATCAGGGGCATACTTAGACAACTGGTTGAACTTGAAGCAATTCTCCTTCACTATCACTGATCCTTGCCTCAGGTTCATGAACTCTTCTATCTTAGCTTCCCTCATGTCATGTGGGAAGAACTTTTCTAAGAACACATCTTAAAACATCTTCCAAGTCATGGGAGTTTCATTCTTCCCTCTAGTTTTCTTCCACATTACTACCCAATTATAAGCAATATCCTTCAGCCTATAGGATACCAACTCTACACTCCTCTTCAAAAATATACATAATTTAGGAGATCTTCTTCACCTCATCTAGATACAATGATGGGTCCTCACCTGCCTTTGACCCAAAGAATTCTGGCGGTTCATTCTCATAAAATCTCAAATTTTGGCTTTGGCTAAGTCCACATCTTACTGAAATGGGACTATATCCTGATGGTTTCCCTGAACATTAGCTATCACATCTTAGGCTAGCACCTGGAAAGTAGCCCAAAACTCTATATGTGACATATTCTCATTCAAAGAAATGCGGACTGAGGTGGCTGGTTATCATTTTTGCATGCCCGATGAGGAGGCATTTTCTGCCACATGAAAGCATGAGTTAGAAGCAGATAAAGACACTAAATACATGATAGATCATAAAAAAAGAGATGATTTCCTAAAATTCTTCATAGCCTCTTTCTCATAGATGTGGCACGCTTCACACCAATGATCAAGACTATACGTAACGCGGCTTGTCTGAATCCCTAGGTTTATCTAAACCTTAGGCTCTGATAATAGTTTGTAACACCCCAAAATCTGATTTTTTGGATGCCACATGGTGCTCTGAACTACAAGTAGTCCTGAGCTAACCCTGGATGCTTTTCTACTAAATTTGAATGTTAACATAGGGTAAATATGAATATGAAAACATAATAAATGCGGAAATCTTATCTGAAATATACTAATCTCTCAAGTCTTGGTTAAACAATACTAAAAAATCTGAATACTGAATCAAAAGTCTAAAACTGAATCTTGTAGTACGACAAGCCTCTACTAATTGAATCTAAAGAGTCGCTGGGACAGGGCCCCAACTGACTCAAGCTGACTAAAATGAATAATGAAGCATCTACTAATAAACAGGAAATCTGAATAGCTAAGTCCCCGAAATATGAGGGTTCACCAACTACAGGGATGTAGATGAGATGCTCGAAAATGACTCAAGCTGATAGGACTAAGCACCTGAACCTACATTATAAGACAATGTAGCATATAGATGTATATGTGGATCAATACTTTGATGATGTACTGAGTATATGGGGTGAATGCAATAAGTAAGCAATATCATCACAATTTATAAAATCATGAATGCTAAATGTAAATAACACACATAGGCTTGAGTAATCTGAAATCTGAAGATCATAAATCATGAATAGTAAAGCACATAATATAAATCTTGTGAGTCATTACATTTAGTTTAGAAATCTATATTCTATTCTTATTCTCAAATCATATAGGCTAAGTTAAATCTTCAAACTCATTCTGCATGGAAAAATATATTATCTGAAGAGAATTCTTTGAAAACTTTTCTTTACTAGTAGGAAGGTTCTTCTTACTAACATGAACCATGTGAGCATTCACGGAGTCCAATGTTCTTTTCCCCCTAAGGAGGAATCCTCACATAGGGGAGAGGAGTCATACTCTTTCCAGGGAGTATAACCTATCTAAGTGATCACATATCTATCATCCACGTAGAATTGGGAACAATCTAAATCCTATGTTGGCACGTAGTTCTAGGTATGAAACCATGGTAACATACCCATCTCGGTGCTAAATACTACTCCCATTAAATCTGTATGCTTATTCTGATGGAAATTCACTTTTAAAATAATCTAATGGTTTATAATGAAAACCAACCGTATATTTGTAAAGCTAAATCTGTAATCTGAATCTGTAAAGTGGATTTCATGTCTATTCTAAGACAAAAAGGTCAAATCTTTATCAATAATAAGAAGGGAATCTAGTCATAGGGTGCTTATAGCACAACAATTCTTGAAATAGTAATCTTTAATAAGGGCTTAATGACCCATGTATCAATCTCATATTAAAACATCAAAATGTTCATGCTTGATAATGTAATCATTGATAATTCAATTCAAAATCTGGAAATTATTGCAATATGCATGAAAATATTAACATAATCATGTAATTCAACTTTTAAATCATTGAAAATCTCATAATCTTGTAAATAACATTAATGGGTATAAACCATAACTTCAATTTCATGGGAAATCACATAAAATTCAGTAAATTTATAATTAAAATAAGTTTTGGGCACAAGGATGAAAGGAGTATCCTTGTTCATAACTCCACATACATCAATTGATGAACTGAATGCAAAAACTTGAATCTTGGATCTCTATTGATGCTTTGAAGATGAATTCTTAGAGTTCGTGTATTGGGGATCCTTAATATTGAATTTTCTTGGAGAATTAATGGAAGAATTGGGTTCTTGGAGAAGGAGATTTGAATATCTAGGTTTTTCTTTTGAGAGAAAAATGCTGAAATAAACATAAAGTGCTTTGGTATACGCTTAATGATGTGTTTTGGATGGATTGGGGCCCTGGGTGTTGACCAAAATGCCCCTCAAAAACTTTAAATTGAAACTGGAAATCGATCAAAAATCCCGATTTACTGAGCCACCGCAACGTGCCACTATCGCGGTGGCTCTCTAGAAAAGGACGAGTTGGAACTGGGCATTCACCGCAATGCACCACAATCATGGTGCCCCTTGTATTGCTATTTTAGCCCCTGTCCCGATGCGCCAAAATCATAGAATCTCACTAGAATTGGACAATTGGGAAAACGGCCTTCTCCGTGATGCAGGGCTATCACAAAAGGCCACTAGAATTTGATAATTGCAGATTTTTCCTTCTCCGCGACGCGCTAAGTGCCCAGGTGGCACACTGTCAACTTAAAAATACCATAACTCCTTTTTCGAGAGTCGGATTTTGGTGAATCTTATATCGTTGGAAAGCTTATTAAATTTCCCAAACAATGAAAGGTCTAAATCTAGAAAGTTCCACACGAAATCTTCATTTTGGAAGCTATCCCTTAATATTCTAGGGATGAATTTTAGCTAGAAAAGGTATGGGGTATTACACCCGACAACTTCAGATAAGAAGCACTAGCTATAGAGTAGGAACCAAAATTTCTCACTTCTTCTTAAACCACTACCTTCCATCCCTACTATTACTCTAATTGCCTCCTTCCTACTCAGAATACGTGAATTTCTTACTTTGTTTTTCTCCAATTTTAGCTTGTTTCTTCTTCTCGTCTTTAACCTACTAAATGTACACAACCAACCAAAAGATATCCATATCCTTGTTTAATAAGGTGGCCTTGCACTACAACACCAAATCCTAAGACAAGCCAAATGTAAACTTTCTCATCCTCACCCTCATTGATGATACCAACTCCAGAGCATAAAAAGATAATTAATAAAACTTCAAGGCATATTCTATCACAGTCATTCTGGTTTGTTTAAAATTTATGAACTTCTCGGCATTCGCATCCCTCTATTCTGAGGAAAAAAGTGATCCAAAAAAGCACTAAAAAGTCATCCCACATAGTAATCTTAGCACATCTCCCCTCATATGGTCCCATTCCTTATACCATTGATATGCCACATTCTTCAGGTAGTATGCAACAAACTCCAATCCCTCATAGTCAGAAGCATGATTCACATATAAAATCTTCTTTATCTTATCAATGAAATTTTATGGATCCTCTTTAACCTCTAAACGGGTGAAAGACAGAGGACTCAACCTCATAAACTGTCCAACTCTATTGACCTCAAAAGATGGAGTAACACGCTCAGTTTGAGAGGCCACTAATTAGGTAAGAAAATAGATCAACTGGTAGAACTCAACTTGGACAAATTTCCTTAAGGTGTGTGAGGAGGGCTAGAGGGAACCGTCAGAACTCTATAAGGGTAATCAGGAGCTGCACCCCTAGACTAGGTCTGGACTCTATATATGGGATGAGCTCCATCCTATTGTCCTCAAGCAGGACTAAAGAGTTTCCATGAGCATCGGATCTTCTAAGAGGCATGATCGAAAATGCGAACAAATGGGAATTAGAGGAGTTCGAGACCTTAGACTCTATAGCCCAAAATAGAATAATAAGAAAGGAAAATATTTTTAAATGTCTGATAACCTCTCTCTTATAAGTGTGGTGTGCTATACACCCATAATAGAGACTCTACTTTACACAGCTTTGTGGATACCTAATTGACCTTTAATCTATTATTTAATACTAAATTTGTCACAACACAAACTAGGACCTGGCCGTTACAGGTATCTCAAGTCTATTATGGACCAGAGACCACCACCTTTGCCTAGTTAACAGAACAGAATACACTAATAGTGGTTGAATTCTGAACATATAACAAGATAGATAAATATAAGGTTAAGAAGTCTAAGATACATCAACAACCAATACCCAATCCACCATAATCCACAAGCCTCTACACCAAACCAAATAAAAAGTCAATCCAAGTTGGATATGCATCGGAAGATAGCCAAAACAAGTCTAAAGAAAAGTCTATGACCAATGAAAACAAAACCATAAAATAATGCTCTTTCAAATAATGTAAGCTCACCACTTCAAGTTGACTATTAATAATCCTAAAATTCTATCATTCCGTAGAAAAAGTAGAAGTGTCTCCATGTTCTACATTATGTAGGGATATAGCATCTAGAGACAGTTAGAGAGTTAAGCACTGCCATGTAACTCAATGTAGGGATAAAGTAATACCATGATCAATAGTTCAAAATCATTCAAAACCAATATGTAAATACATATATATACAACATGCCAAGATAGGGAACAAAGCTTAGCATTAGAATAAAACATTGGCCTAGACTGTGTAGCTTAACCGTCATAATAGTACCCATCATCTATATGGGACCTAGTTCTCACTCCTTGGTTAAGCCCTAGTGCATGTAGCCACATGAACTAGAGAATAATCAAAATATATATTCAAATGGGGACTCGAACCTCCCAATAATATACTAAGTGTGATTTAAACACCCAATCATATAGTAAGAGGGACTCGAACCACCCGATTATCTTGGCCCCGCACCGACAAATGTGATTTCCAATATTGGTCCCTCGAGACCTCTTTCTTTACAACTTTGATATACAATCCCCTTTATACAAAATTTAAATATTAACAAAAATTCCTATCCATAAGCAAGGAGTCATTCGTTTAGGCATAGCATAGGTATCATCATACCTTTACACTTTCAAGCTTAACATTTTGCTAAACTAAACCACTTACACAATATGGACTCTAACCCGTCAGCCCATGCGACTCCTACTTATTTAGCCATTTGGGAATCTAACCCAACAACCAACAAGACTGCAACCCACTTAGCCAAATTGGACTCTAACCTATTGGCCACTAGGACTTCAAAATATTTAACCAAGTAGGACTGAAACCAGCTTAGTCAATTAGGAATCAAACCCATTTAGTCAATTAGAACTCATAGTTATTTAATCAATCGAGACTTAAACCTATTTGTGTTTCAATAGTCCTCTTATTTAATAAAATAGTTCAAGAATAGTTCATCATGCTTAATTTTATGTTCAAATAATAATTTCACAAGACTGGGTTGGGGTTATCATCAATTCAATTATCAAAGATCACAAAATTAGGAGAATTCACAATCACCCTAGTTAATGCACCATGCCCATACAACCACAAGTTCTAAATAATCAATAGAACATGAACAAGTATGTATAAACCATGGGAACATAATTTAAGAAGATAGTCATTCAAAACCCTCAATCCATGTTCCAAAACAAACATTAAAACCATATGACTAACAATTTAAAAACACATGCTTTAACATAATAATACTTGGGCGAGAGAAAAATGGCGGAGATATCAAAATTTGTTGAGAGAAATCAACTCTTGGAAGCTCTAGATGCCAATTTCTTGAAACCTTAGCTTGTTCTTGCCTTAGGGATTTGAGAGAGTATTTATGATTGATAAGTGCTAAAAGAATTACATAAATGTGTTTTATGTATATGGGGTCTAAGTGGGTTAGAGGGAAATATCTAAAGTGTCATGCATTAAAAGCTGAAAAATTGTCTCTAGTGACTACGGGTCAATAAATGACTCATTAATTGACACTAGGACTAAGGTTCTAGTCATAATTAACAAAGAAACTTTTTGGTGCGCATTTGTCACCCTACGATTGGTACCGCCTGACTCGTATTGAGATATTATGACTAGTTGAGTCTAGTCATGATCAAGGCAACAACTTAGGCAAACTTGTTAGGCTACGATTTAGAACTATACGACTCGTGTAGAGTCTTTACGAATCATGACCTCAAGTCACAGTCACAACAAAAACTTTAAGCTAGCATATTGGTGAGACTATGATTGAGGTTTTTATGACCTATATAGATACCTTATGACTCGTATAGTGAGTCATAGGTTGGGCAGTAAGCTCAAAGCTTATGGAATTTTCAAGGACAAAAATATGGGGTGTTAAATGAATACAGTTATGGTCTTCCAATCATGATAGGATTTTTACTTGTCCTTTGTAAATGCAACCAATGCCTCAAACACATGAAGTCTATTTTTGGACTGCACCAACTAAAGCTGCACTAGCAGTTTCATCCAAGTGACAAAACTCCAATTGAATCCTTGGGATTTGCTTGGAATCCTATGAATGCCAACGAACCTTTCTACCCTATAAAATTTTACATATTGTACTCAACAGAACCATCAAAATTTTCATTCGAGATTGTTTGGTGAAATTTGAATCCCACACCTAATGATCATTTTAACCAATATCCTCCCAATTACCCAAAATGAGATTATAAGCCTTGGGACCCAGACCAAGGGTCTCCCTAGACTAAAATCAACATTTTAGTCCTAAAAATGATCATAATTGGCATACGAGATTGTTTACCTAATGTTTAGGCCTGATACAAAAATTTAAACAACAAAAATCTTAAAATAGTAAATTGTCTCTAAAAACAAAATAACTTGTCAAGAGTAAGTCATAAAAAACTTAGGCAGCTATGGAAAAGCACTAATTGCCCAAATAGTGCTAAAATGATGAAAATGACCTGGTGGGTCATTACAAATATTTAGTTAATTTACATATGAAGAAAATAAGATACATATTAAATTAAGATAATCTCTTTCTAATCAATCCCAAGGATACACAAAACTTATCTAACTACAACTCTTCTACCTTTTAAATGTCCATCTAAATAATAAGTCATCTTTAAAACACACAATCAGTCCAACTAAGTAGCAGTTATCATTTCACAGAAATTCTATTAGCATTAAACCGAATTAACTATATCTCTCTAGCATAAACACTCTCATTCCCACTAAATCAATTCGCATACACAAAAATAACAATACAACATTAATAAAATAATAAACATTACCACAACTTTAAGAATACTAAATTTATTAATATAAACTCTTTTTTCCTTGTTTATCCACCACTTCACCTTGCATACATTCTTATGCATGGAATATCTCGTCAATCTATATTATGCATAAATTTTCTAATACAGGTCTTCTACACAATTTTGCCTAGTCGTCCTACAGGCCAAACAACTACTATGAAGGCATGAAGTTTAAATTGTTGCTCTATTCTAGTGATTATTAGTGTGAATACCTTAAGAAAACATTAGGTTTTACCCTCTTCTAAGAATACCCATTCTTCTCCGTTCTCCAGAGCCTTGAGGCAACCTTAAGGGGTTTTTAGAATGAAGCCTCATTCTTGTTTATAGTTAAAAATAAACATCATTTATAAAACTCAAATAAACTATTTTGTGTTCCTTGCTATAGAAGCTTGCATATCGCTACCATGGAGCTGCTATTGTAGGAAATATCTTATTATAGCGGTATAACATTAGTCCACCATAAATAAACTTTTGCTAATCCAAATTTATTTAACTACATCTGTTATGAACCTTTTTCAAAGATTTTAAAGGAATTCCCATACCACATTCCCTTCGACTGCAATGATTTTAGTATTGATAAAATGGTCTATCACAAAAGATATTAATTTATCCATCGTTCATCTCCAACTGATCGCGGTAGGAAAAAATAGGATGAAAACATTCTTGGGTCAATAATACTCACATATCGATTATAAATTCCAAGTTTAAAATATCACCCATTAAATTATAAAGTAGAGTTGGCCCAAATTATACAATGCCTATTTAATTCAACACCCTTATATAATTTATTAGAATTAGTTTATACCTTATACAAGAGATTAAGAGTACCACAAGATAATCGGATGGTCTTGCCAATGCATCTATAATTTAATAAATAAATTCAAAGGGAAGGACAAAAACCTCTTTCCCTCGAATGTATACTGAGTCTACAATAGTGGGCTACAGGTTACTATAGTAGGAAAGGGGTGGATTAATGGTTGAAAAATTGGTTTCTCGCCTATTTATTCCTTTTTCCAACACAAATCTCTCATTCCCTCTCTGATTAACTTGCTCTAAATTCTAAAAATAAGGTAAATAACATTATAATTTTTTCTATTTACTTTATTACATGTAATGTCATAGTTTAGGAACTTAAAACTGCAGAAAACAAGAGAGTTTTGTGGTTGATTTTTGAAATAAAGAATTTTCTTGTAGTTCAATGAATTTCCGAAGCATGGTTGCTTCTCTTATGTTTACAATGCTCCTATGGAAGTCTAGGTATAAGATTTATCAAGTTCATGATGTTTTGGAGCTTGAAAGAGGGTAGAATATGAAGCTGTCATTCTCAAGAAAATCTTTATAATTTAGGCTTGTAAAGGGGTTTCAACACTCTAATTTTTGTATAGAATAGTCTCATGGTTCTTTAAAAATCTTGATCTCTATTAAAAAGTCAAAAACATTAATTATTTTGCAAAAAGATATCATTGAAGCATCGTTTCTAGAATATTGTGCATATATATATAAACATACATTCTTTTGCAAAAATATGCCATTGAAGCATCGTTTCTAGAATGTTATGCATATATATAGATATATGGTTTATGGAAATACAATTAGTTTATCACTTTCACTGAGTTAAATGTCAGTGCTTACCCCATTAACCCTCCCTAGATGCTACATTATTTCATAATATAAGGTTTGAAGAGTTTTCTGTTGCTCCTATGCAGTGTTGGGTTATTTGGTATTCCGGTGGATATAATGGGAAGTGGTGAGCCTCCTTCCTTTGGAAATCCTGGACATCACATTATTACAATACTTTAATGGTATTTCTTTTTTGTATTATTTTTTTCATAGTTGGGGGCATGTCCTGACTTAGTTGGTATTTATGGTTTTAGAGGCTCTTGTGGACAAGTGTAGCATTAGTGTTTTGTTTTGATTCTTGGAGTTTACATTTGTCTTATCTATACTTTTCATTGTTATTTTTTTTTACTTTTACTATTTATTCTTTTGTTCTCTTGAAGGAAGGCTAAGAGGGTGGTCATCGGGCCACGGTGGGCTTGAGATACTCATCACAGCCAGTCCCTGATTCGGGTCATGATAGAAGCCTCCCTCAAACTTTTATACTTAGACTTTTTCTGAAACTTTGCAATTTACTGAACACATTTTTGGATCCTAAACTATTTTCATACAATTATTACAGGACTACAAATCCTCATGGTTGAAAATCAAGTTAACAACTCTCATTCGTTTCCAAAGATTTCCTAGCTAGAATTGTTAGGATAGATTTTGGACCATCGGAGGATGGGCTTTTATTTTGAGAGGATTCATAATTAACAACATGGAAAAGGAGGCACAAGATTTCTATAATTAGTTCCAAGAGTTTGGATGGATGTCCTCGATCTCGAGTTGAGTCCATAAGTTCTATGCCATCCTCCCTACCATGCTCTGGGATGACCCTCACCCCATTTTCATTTGGGGATTTTCGATCCCCATGGATATGTCTACTATTAATGATGTTTTCTAGTTCTAAATGTTCCCAACACTAAGTACGAGGCCAAATCCCAGGAGATAGATATTCAATGTCTAAGGAATACCATGATTGCAAAGGATTACTTAGGTTAATCTTACTAGACTATTGTTGTGGGAATTTGAAGCACCCAATTTGATGCAAATTCTTGGAGGTAGCTAATCTTGTTACTTGGAGGATCTATTCTTTAGGTAACACTTTCGTTGTGACATACCCTCAAGCCATAGTGATAATTTCTACTTTGTAGGGGATTCCACTAAATATGGGGGTACAGATCATGTCAGAGTGGAAGTATTTATTTTGTGGCAATAAGAAGTCACCCTATATTTCGAGACTAATTTTGAGTTAAGCATGCGTGCAAGGTACGTAGAGAGGATGCTTACAGAGACCTATAGAGTGACACACCCTTCCATCCTCTTTAGGTAAAGGGTGCATCATCCCAGAACAAGAAGAAATAAATAGTGGGAATAAAGAAAGAGAGAAGAAGAGTAATGGTTGATGTTGATGATGATGATGTTCCTCCTACACAATCCTTGATCTTCTACAAGCCTCTTGAGGAAGAAATAGTTTTCATGAGGATCTTTCTGAAGATGACCCACTTACCTGCCTATAGTTTAGCACCATATAGAACCACAACCCTACCCAGTACCTCTCAATACTATATTGATCTTTGGAGAGACGTATGAGGAGAAGGAGAAGAGGCTCTCTCAAGATTGTATGCTAGCCCGGATGTGGAAGACCATTAAGGTCAAGTTTAAATGTGTTATTCCTAACCAGTCACTTCCTAAGATGAAGAAAGAGTATATGGAGGAGTTATCCTTCCTTACTTTCATGGAAAATAAGGACTCCGGCTCTTGGATCCTTAAAGATGATGGGGCCTTTCACTAGATCCCCAGGTGGATATCTGTCTACCTTCATCCCCCTATGTTATTATTGAATTTTAGTCTTTGGGTTGCCCCATTTGGGTTATGTAAATAACAACCTCTATTAATTGGTCACATATTTGGATGTTTGTTCTTATATAATAAGTAATGAATGCACTATTATTATCTTAAATCTCGAATTTTACACCAACTATTTTATAGCTAGCAACATCTAACTAGGTATGGACAAGTTAGGACAGGGGAGAGATTCTGCCCAAGCCCATCCCTCTATAGTGGCTTGCATACTTCTACTAGGGCAGTGCTTTAATAGAAAAAGCACACTGTAATAGGGTCACAGTAGTAGGAAATTGCCTGCTATAGCCCCCACTAGTATTGTCCAGAAAAATTTATTAGATCATGTAGTTTCCTTACCCCCATTCCTTTTGCAACTTACTAATACTAATTTGTACAATTGTTACATCATAATTCTAAGACTGAACAAGTAGATTTGAAAGGTTAAAATTATTTAAAGCACAATTTTTATATTTTGGTGCCAGATTACGAATTCAAAATCACTAGACATATTAGGTTTTCCCCAAACACTTACGACTAATCACACTTAGGCATTTCACATAACTACCACTCAAAAACCAGGATGATCTTAATAATATTGCAATTTTATCTGTCACTTTTACATGATTTATACTTAGTAGCTAGCACTCAAGCATCAAAACTTCATTTGAATCAAAAATCATTTAGTTTTACAAATAACAATATGCAATAACTAATAACCACTTCAGTTTTTATAATTTCTCAAGACCATCAACTTAGTTGGAACTTTCATAGAATAACACACAGAGAACTATTCTGGCAGTTCACAAAACCTGACATTCTTATTTTATTAGACACATTATAAACACTATGAATCTAATGATCACTAGTTAATCATCTAGTTTATTAATCTCAGCCCTTTCTGTCAGATATTAATTAGAACATTCTAAATTTTGATTCAATTGCTTGAATTATCCCAAATGGAGTCTATTGAGCTCCAATTGTCTTGATTAAGATTGCAATTTGAATCAAGAGATACCAATTAGACCCAACCTATATAAGCAATTATCTTGGACAAAACGAGAGGAAGAAAGAAGGAAAATAATTCCTAAAATGCCCTTATAGCTTCTTGAAGATTCGATGTGGACATTAACACATCAATCGACAGGTCTCTACTTGATATTTTCTCTTGTACTTCTAACACTGGTAATATAGGCCCTAGTGCCAACTATCATGACCTAACTAACTGGATCGTTTGGGTTCCTACTCTAATACACCTAGAAAGGAGAACCCTTAGAACTTATTTATAAAACATGCAGAATTCATAATAGAATATCATAAAACTCTTAAACTCATTATTAAAAAACACTTTACAAATATTCAAACTACATTAAAGGAAATTATTTACCCCAAACATCCGTTCTATAATAGGTACAAGAGCTACTAAGATATAAGGACTTATACAAGCCTCATCTTCCACCATATGAATCAAGAAGACAAAAGTTGTTGAAGATCTCTATCCACATCGAGTAATTATACGTCCACTAATCCTACAACAGGCTATAGCCCAAAGATTGTATAACAAAAGTAGTATCAGTACCACCATACATACTTATAAGCATCATTGACCAAACCAAGTTAAATCATATAAACACAATGTAAATATCTAAAATTAAACATGAACTTATAAAATAACATATCAACTTATATCTCCTGTCCACATTCCAGTCACCACTCTCCTCCATACTTCCCAGTCTTAACTACACATCTATCACCTACTTAATCTCTAATCAAATATCATAAATTTATTAGGGAATACCAAGGTAATTAATAAAACATTCAATTCTTAACTCATTCATAACAATGTCTGAACACTACCTAAATCAAGACTACCGTGAGTCTATTATACAATATTCGTTATACAAACCAATGTCTCCCATTGCCACTTAACTCATAAGAACAACCCAAGAACATCACTTTATAACAACATTCAACAAATAATTTTTTCACAGGGAGCAACCATTTAACATTAACAATCACCTATTCTTTCAAACTTCCCTTCACAGATTTCCTTAAGTAAGCAATCAGTTTAACAAGGGAATAAATTTATGAGTATAAACATTCAACTCAAGTTAGCAACCAAGACTTAAATAATGGACAACTCAACTCATCACAAATACCTCCTTAATGAACCTCAATAACATTAACATTGTTCAACTACTACAAGAATAGCCCAGACCACTTAATGAGCCGCAAGTATCAACCACAAAATACCTAGTTCACTCAAAGAATTAAATAACAACCCTAATATAACTAGGTTCACTCATGGAATCCAAATAAAAACAACAATATAACTTGATTTACTTGTGGAACCATCAAACTGTCTAATACAATGTACAATCATTCTAAGGGACTTATAAAAGTGACTAGCCATGACATGTAAAAAGTAAGATCAGTCCATGTACCAAATAACACAAGCAACTTGTGTCTACCACACTTCTCCAAAATCAAGTGTTATACCACCCTTATTCCAATATCTACTCCCTTATACTACCTAAATCCAGCAATTTCATGATGATCAACCTTTATCAGTTCATCTCATTATATCAAATAATACCACTACATATGCAATCATATAATTACATAATTCAACCACACTTGCATATCAAATAATATGTTTTTAGAATTATCTAATTTAGGTAATTTAACAACATGTAAAATTTTCTAGCAAGTCAACAATCAATGTCACATATAGCAATAAGTAGACAAATGGTAGTTAACATGCACACAAGAACCAAATTGAATCTTTAACTCCAATTTAATTATCACCTACGGTGACACCATAATATCAATCAATTAACACATGAAAACAAGTAGGCTCATCTTAGGTTAAGATAACCTCTTTTCTAATAATTGTAAAGATACATACAACTTCCCTAACTATAATTCTGTTAACTTCCAAATATTCATCATAACCCTAAGTCATTGTCAAAACACCCAATTAGTCTAACTAAGTAGGAGTTAAGATTTTACACCAATCCTATTTGCACTCCAACTGCTTAACAACATTACTCAAGCATAACCAATCGCATTCCCATTAGTTATTCGATTCACATGCATAACAATAAAAAATCTAAAATTAACAAAAAATAAACATTGCCACCTTAATTCAAAAATACAGAATTTATTAAAATAAATTCTTATTTTTACTTGTTTATCCACCCAATCACCTCGCTCATAATCTTGCACATGGATTTAGTCAATCTATGTCATGCATATATTTTGAAACACATGTCTACTACTAAGTTAAATCTAGACTACTTGTGCAACCAAAAAATGCTACGGAGACATAAACATGTAATCTTAGCTCTGTTCTAGTGATTTTGTGGTGAATATCTTAAAAAAACATTATGTTTTACCATCCTATAAGTGTTTCTTATTAAATATTTCTCCTAAGCCTTGGGGAAACTCTATGGGATTTTATAATGAATCCATATTCTTTTTTATAATTGAAAAGCAAATGGGGTTTTAAAACATGGATGAAATATTTTCAGCGCCTTGCAATAACATCCTACATGTTACTACCACTTTACCTCTTTAGGGGGATGGGGTCAGTCTAATCCAAATAAAATTTTTCCAAGCTAAATTTACTTAACAAAATCTTTTATGAACCATTTTCAAAGATTTTAAGGGAATTCTCGTACCCCATGCCCTTCGGACACTGTGATTTTAGTAATAATAGGATTGGTCATTATAATTTACCCTTTTCATATTATAATTTCCCTTTCTATTTCATTATTAAATAATGAAGTATACCTTTCTATTTTTATCATGGGTGATAGGACACCCCAAATATAAGAAAAGGAACTTCCCTTGGTAAAAGACAATAACTTCTTTTACCTTTTTAAATAAAGTAGCTACATCCTTCCTACACATATAGAAAGAACTATTGAATATATTTATCAACATACTCGTTACTCCTTAAGCATTGTCTTGACCAAATATAAGGAATACTTATCAATAGAGGATAATATGATAGTGTCGTCATCATATGCAATATGATTAAGGTTCCTAATCAATTAAGGCAACCTATACTCCATCATCAAATAGAAAACATAGAGCACAATACAATACCTTAATAGTGAGAATAAATAATGTAGGTGATAAAAGATCATCATGTTTTATTCCTTTTGTGGAGTAAAACAAATCATAAGATTGTTCATTAATAATGATAGAATACCAATTGTTAGCAATTAAACTCCATATCATATCAATAAACACTTTAGTAAATCCTATTTTTCTTATAACCTTTGTCAAAAATAGCTAGAAAACCTCTCATAAGATTTAGACATATCCCACTTAATGATGACACTAGATGGTTTGTTGTTCAACCTGATATTAAACTTAATCTCTCGAGTAAGAAACACATTCATAAAAATGCTTCTCCCTTCACAAAGCATGATTAAATTTTGGAAATCAGTTTTGGAAGAAAAACTCAAAACTTTCATGAATCACTCTCGATATAACTTTGTTAATAAAGTTACTCAAACCCGTAAGACTAAGATCAATGAAATCCTCAATTACCTCTTTCTTAGGGATCAACATCAAGTAGGTATGACTTATACTCTTAGGAAGGTATTACCTTCACGAAATTCCTTCACCATACAAAATGAATCATGTCCTACTATATCCTAATAGTCTTGATAGAACAATATTTTAAACTCCATCAGGCCCATATATTGTAATACCCCGTATATTTCTAAGCTAGAAAATGAACTGTTGCTCCTACACATGAAACCTCCTATCCTATAATTCATATTTGAGTACATGAATTAGGATGAGTATACTAGTGATAATAGATCTTATTATGTGTTAATCATGTTTATAAGAGTCACTTAGAGTAAGTCAAGCTAAGAACTTTTGAATCCACCAAGTTTTCATGTGTGATTTTATATAGCTCATATTTGAACGAGATAACTTGGTTTATAGGTGGTATTTTGGAATATTTATACCCTCCAAATTGTACATAATTGATTAAGATTTCGGTCGATACCAAATTTGCCTAAAACAGACTCCCGGTGAAGAAGTTATGGCGATTTAAAATTTCAGCAGCGTCATTCCAGTCAGTGGCGCATCGCGCCATAAGACAAAATGACGTTCATCAATTTCCAGTGTCTCTCTATGATTCCAGCGCATCGCAGTGAGTTTCCAGGTCACAAATGGGTGAAAACGCGATGTCTCTGTGTCACGTCGGGGGACCAAATCGGGTAATTTTCACAGAAATTAAATGACGTATCTAGAGGGGTATTTAGGTCATCTTTCCCCCCTATATAAGTCCCAAACACGATATTGAGGCCCCAAATCAGCTATTTACATTATTTTTTATCAAAATTCACTCAAGAACAACCAAGAACAAGTCTAGGGTTCAATTGGGGGTTTCAAATTCCAAGCTTATTTCACTACTATCTTCACGGATTATTAATCTAAGGTATGCATAGTGTTCATCTATGGATTCAATCCATTCATAGAGCTCAAGAACCATGTTTTAAATACATTTTGTGAACTTTTTGTGGTGATATGAGCATGTACATATTGATGATTGTTGTTTAAGTTTTAAGATAATATCTAAAGGTGTTTTCATGGAATATACGTGGTTATTAGTTGAAAACTATGAACTTTAGGTGGTGTAATATGGTGCTAGTTATGAAACACACCCATGCCTTAAAGAATGCATGCTAGGTGTTTGATAAAATACTTGGGATGTTGGGAATTTATGTTTACATGGTTCCATGATATCTAAATAACAAGTCTTTGCTAGTTATATACTTAAATATGAATTCACATGCTATTGATGTGTTGCTATTGTTGTGGTATGAAGCATGTATGATAATGGATATGTATAATATGTACACGAAATATATCTATGCAATCCCTACAATGTTTAAGATATTGAATAACTACATGAAGTATAAGATCCCCTACTTATGGTATTATGAATTGTGGACTCCAACATTATGATCAAGTCATGTCATGTGCGTCAGTTTCCTACTATCGATCCTGGGGGTATTCGTACCCGAAAAATATAGTCGTGTGCCTAGATCCATGTTATGTTGTTTCAATAATCTTAGTCAAGCTATAATCTATAGAACTCAGTCAGTCATGTGACTCAGAAAACCTCAAAAATCTTATGATCTCAGTTAACTCTCAGATAGTAGTACTATTCCGTCAGTCAATGGAAGTCAGTTAATCAGTCCATGTACAATGAGTTGAATCATGTTCAGTCTCTTCATATGGGAGTAGAAGTTAGCACCGAGTGAACCCAAGGATAGGAACTCACCTACCAGTTTAGGGTGTGATTCTTAGCAGTCATCCTTGCATTCCAGAACTATGTAGCCAGCATAGGTTGAGACATCTTAACCTGTTAGATTAGGGTTGATGAGGTGGATTAACCTGTCAGTTCAGGGTTCCCACCGCTTTTATTTCGAGTACCTTCCAGCTAAGGGTCACTCACAACTATCCTTACCAGTGGTGTGGTATTGACACCTCTTCAGTGGGGGTAGAGATTGGACCCCAGCTTAGCCATAATGGCACAATGGGTCATGTCAGTTAAACAACTACCTCCCACAGTTTCATACTCAGTCTCAGTAAAAGAACTCAGATAGTTCTTCAGAAATCAGTATACCAGGACTGTTAGATACAGTCAAATTCAGTTATAGCACGAGACTCAGAAAGTTCCATCAGATTCAAGACTGTCAGACACAGTCGCCCATGCTATCAGAACTATAGTTTCAGCCATGTCAGTTATCAGTAAACCATGTATTAAGATACAGATTTAGCTATCACGTACTCACGATCTTAGTTACTATATATGTATGTTTGTACTCTTGCGGTCATATCAGTCAGTCAGTTAGCATTATTTATGCATGTAAACCCTTTGCATTATCCTACCTCACTCTTATACTTAGTACTCCAGTTGTACTAACACATTTGTGCTATGGTTATTTCTTTTCATGTTACACCATAGGTTCAGAGACACGAGTTCCAAAACAGCAGTAGCAGCTGCATTCGAGTAGATAGAGTTGCAGTGAGTCCTCTTCATTCGAGGATGATACGATATTATTTTATTTCATTTTTTATTTCCGCTCAATTTTGCTAGACGGAATTAGTTGGAGACATGTTCTTTCAACTCCTTATTCAGACAGTATTTAGAGGCTTTCAGATTTAGTTCAGATTTGATTCAGTTTTCAGTTGTTTTGGGTATCTTTCACCCATATGGATGTTATTATTTTACAGATTCTTTATTCAGTTGAACCTTATGTCCTACATGTTCATGTTTTCCACATTATTACATTATATATTGCAGTGCACAGGTACAAATATTAGTCATGGGTTGGCTTGTGATCCTTCGGGGTTATAAGCACCGTGTAGCATCCCAGTTCAGAAAATTGGGGTGTTACATATATACTACTTTATTTTAAGCCTAGGACAACCTTATGAACTTTTTCCATTGTAATAGCTTTTAATAATATATTATTGTATTCATTAGTGACCATCTCTGCTAATTGGTTAAGTAGCTTAGAATTTGTATCCCCCCCTGCGTAAACTATTTCTTAAAGTATTGTATTGCTTCTTCTACCAGTAATTTTTTATCATTAATCTAGTGTTTATTTAAACATCTAATAATGTTAAGATACAACCTTTTTCTTCTCCCTTTAACCAGTTTATGAAAATCTTTTATATTTTCCCCTCTAAAACCATGTAATTTTAACCTTTTTCCTCCAAAATTATTCCCAATAATGAAGATATTTCTTACTTTCTTCTTAGGCTTGTTGCATAAGTATTTTGTTCTCCTTAAAAGGGTCTTCTTCAAGAACTTGTTTTTTTATCCTCATAATTTCATACCTAATATCTAGTTGTTGAAAAATATCTATTAACTTGCCCTTGATCTATTTTCTTAAAGCATTTTTCAAATTCATACTTTTTATAGTTAAAATTTAGAAACTATTTCCTATTTCACCTATAAAATAGTGCTCTTTCACCACCTCTTTCGAATACTTATCTTTAACCTAGAAAGACAAGCATTTAAAAGGTCCTGCTCTACCACCTCTATAGAACTGCATATTCCAGCACCCTATCTAGCCTTTTTAATATGCAATCAGTTCCTGCTTTTCCATTCAATCTAGTGAATGGAATACCATAAAATAGGACATCTTCAAGTTTACGTAAATGCATGCAAAAGAAAATTCTTCCATTTCTTTTTATGTGATAGGTAATGCTTATTTTTTCTTCTTAAGAATAACATTAAAATCATCACCAATAATCCATGATAAATCATTAGAGGATGACCTGCTACAAATGCTATTCAATACTCTCTTGTTTAGTACATTTTGCATATACCATTGTAACAGACATGTATTTTTCCTTCTATATAAACAAAACCTTAATGATAAGAAGTTGTTTTATATCACTAACAATTTCCACTTCACATTATCTTTTATCTTCAACGATAAATTCATATTCATATCTGCTCCTGCTTTATGCATGTGTTATCTTATTTTGTAGTTCAACAAGTGTTTCACATTCTTAAAAGGGTCCATAGATAAACAAAAAACTTATGATGATTGTTTAAAATTTGTAGCCCATTGAAAGCCTGTGGAGTTTGACAAAATCTAAATTCAAAACAATAGTTTTCTTCATCATTTAAGAATCTTGTTTAGAGCCTCTCTTTTTGGCATTACCTTCTTAGGTAGATGATTATTTGTACTATTCTGCTTTTTGTCTATTTTTCTACTAATTCTAGTAATCCTAGGACATATTTCTACTTGTTTTCTTATATTGAAACATCCAGTTTTGATACTTCAAATATTTTTTGAGTTGAGCTTCATGACATTATACGACTTGAGGGTACTTATCGTATGATGTGCGAATAGTTTAGGGTTCTCAAATTTTATTATAATCAGTATGGTTTGGTTATTTAATATCCCAGGTACAAGAAGTCATCATACTAGTCATATGTTAGCATACGAGAAGTATAGTGCCTAGCCAAATGATGTCCTATGTCTAGCCTCCCTAATATGAGTTGGCCCTTGTGGTTGTTGTGACGGGCTCCAAGTTGATACCTAGTTTATGACTGGTGGGTACAACTCATATACTGTGGGTACGGTTTGGCTGATGTGGTCATACCCTTCTGCACACCATTTTTTCGTTGTTAAGCTGGGGGCATCTCAAATATTTCCCACACTACAACCCTTAAGTCCACACATCTTATAACACTTAGTGGCCTCTTATAACACACTTTGAAAGATCAAAACACTCCTAAAACTCTCTCATAATGATGGGCTAAGGTTTCTACAAGGTGTTCATCACGAGGCTCAAGAGTCAAGTCCTTTTCGTGAATCTTCATGAATAATACATACGACTCTTCCCTCATTGTTATTTCTCAAATACCATGTGTTTTAAACATCATTTATGATTCATTAATGGTGGATTTGAAAACTAATATTGAGGGTTTTTTTGCATATTGTTAAGTATTGGTTACCCTTGGTTTTAGTTATGTTAATACATATTTTAATGATGATTTTTCACATATCAGTTCTTGGTAATTGTGGTTTAACAATAGTGTCATGGTTCACCTTTATCTTACTTTCAGTCTTGATAATGATATGCCCTCGACATGTTTGTGAAAATGTCTAAGAGAATAAATTAGTCACGTGTCAAATGGTGTTTTGAACTAAGGCATTAGACTAATGAATATGAATGGTTGGTAAATGATTATGTGGAGGTCTTGTTGTCTATTTAATGATTTAAATGGTAACCTTAGTGGTTTAATTATCTAAAAGAGTTTGAGTCCCTAAACTAAATTGATTTATGTCTTTACTAGATAATGGGTTCGAGCCCCTAAATTTTGAATTTAATTAGTGTCTTTGTTAGACAATGGGTTCGAGTACCAAAGTCAAATGAATGATTAGTTGATTGATAATGGTAATTGCATGTTGTATTCTTGTAAGTAGTGTTAGTATGATGATTCCAATGAAGTTCCTTGGTAAGTATTTGGAATAATAGTTGTGTATATAAAATGATGGATTTAAATTTGGCTCTAAAGAGGGTTGTGTAGCCGAGTTGTGAAGTTGTGGGTCTCGAGAGGATCAAAACTGGGAATCGTGTTTGCCAACGCGGGGGTCAAAATTACCTGAGGTTTGAGTCCTCTTACTTACTATGACCGGGAGGTTTAGGTCTCCCATAACATATGATATGGGATGTTTGAGTCCCACATATCATACTCTACGATGGGGTGACCAAGTTACCTTAGTTTATGAGTGGGTGGTTTGAGTCCCCTATAAGAATATGTAAGATTATTCTCCGGTTTATGCAGCTACATGAACTGGGGCCCGATCAGGGGTGAAAACGAGCCCATATAGCCCATTGGTGTAAATAATATGACAGCTAAGCTACATAACCCAGGATAAGATTTCAAAGGTCCATGTTAAAACCTTGTTCCCTACCCTTGCATTGTGTATATATATATATATATTTATTGCATTGGTTATATGCATTAATTTATTGGTTTTGAATTGTTAGCATTATATTATTATTATCCTTAAGTTACATGCTAGCGCTCCAATGGCTAACCGTCTTTGGATGTTGTATCCCTACGTAATACAGGTGTTGGTCATACTATCACATGTCCTTCTCAGTGACTTGGGTTCAAGGACAACTTGTATTGACTTGAAGTGGTGAACTTCCATACTTCTAAAGGCTCCATTTCTTTCTTTGAGTTTCTTTATGTTTTTATTGGTTTAGACTTGGATATTGATGTTTTGGATATGGTCGGGGCATGTCCCAACCGGATATTCTTGGTTCATTTTAGAGGCTTTGTATGGACAAACTGTGGACTTGGGTATATTATAGAATGGATATAGCTTTTGTTATGCCATAGTTTTTAGTTGGTATTGGTTGGTTTGACTTTTTTGGGTTGTTCATGGTCATGTTCCTATCCTAAGGTCCTTGAGTTTTAAATTACTCCATCTTTTTATAATGTCAAAATTCATTTGACTAAAGGTATATGTTGGTTTGTTGGAGTGGTTATTAAGGGTGGTCTTTTGTCCTTATTGGACTTAAGATGCCCATTAAGACAAGGCACTAGTTTGGGTCGTGTCAAGTTGGTATCAGAGCCTAGGTTTTGGTGTCATGGGTTGTCCACAAAGCCGTGTCAAGTAGAGTTTTGCTTATGAATATGTTGTGCACCACACTTATAATTAGGAGGCAGCGGGGAATTTAGGAATGTTTCCCTTCCTTATTGTTCTATTTCGAGCTATAGAGTCAAAAGTCTCAAATCTCTCTAATTTTTATTTGTTCGCCTTTCAGATCATGCCTTCAAAGAAATCTGAAGCTTGTGGGAACACTTCTGTACCTACTGAGGAAAATATGAACGGAGCTCATCCTACCCATAGGGTACCAACCCAATCTAGAGTCACTACTTTTAATGTCCCTCATAGAGTACCCCTGGTCCCTCTTTCTCCAGATGGTGGCATCCCGGCTCAGTCATCTTAAGGAGAAATTTTTAATATAGAGTTCCGTCATTTTATTAAGATATTGACCCAGATAGTGGTATCTCTATCACAACAGTCAGGTCTAGTGGGTTAGAGGATGATAACGGAATGATCACGAAAAAAAAAGCCAACAACACAAAGACAACCGAGAACAAGATGAAAATTCACTCTCGGAAACAACACATAAATTCGTGAATAAGAACAAGAAACAAACACAAATATTGCAAGAAAAGTAAAGGATAGGCAAGATGACATAAGAACTTGTGAAGAACAAGAACCCAAACGTGTATTAAACGTAAATACCCTTAAAATCCAAAAGTGCAAACACCAATATTCTTACGGTGACCGCTAAGGGAATCAACTTCACCTGACAACCACCGTTTCTAAGCAACGTACAATATCGGCTTTTCCAAGCCCTACACTAAAGACGGCTTATCCAAGCCCTACACTAAGGGTGTTACACTCTCAAAGAGATAAGAAGTCTTTAACATATTTATCCTTCCAAAACTAAAGAGCAAATGACTTAATAAAAGACTATATAGTGGCTAGCTTATTACATAACAAAAATAACCACAATACTATTAATGAAAGGGGTGGCCATGAAGTGTCTTTCTAACAAAGTGTGATCCCCAAAACACCCTTAATGAAGGGTTCTTCTTCAATGATCCACAATCGTGGGGTAATTCTTCAACACTTGTAGTCTTAGGTTGGCATGAACGGTAATCCCCCACGCAATCTTCTACACACGGGTTTGCCTTATGTCATGCTCAAAACGGGTCCTCCATGCATGTTCTTGTGTCCTCGAGGTGACCAAGTCTTGATTTTTTATGTGTTGGCATCCAATGACGTCTTCAAAAGTATATATGGTCATTTGGGTCGTATCATTCTCCCCTTCTTGAAAAGTATTCGTCCTAGAATCCATACCTTGCAAAACTAAAGAAAGGACAAACAAGCACAACTTTCTCATGGCATAAGGGTTAGGGTTACTACAATAAATAACATCATTATGCCAAGGTGGTACATACTTGAGATATAACCATGAATCCTTTGTATTATTCATGAAAAGTTTAGTAAGAATGTTACAAAGGAAATGGCTATGACAAGTATCAAGAGATAAAGAAACTACAAAGGTCGTAATGGTATCACTAAGTCCAAAAAGTAAGGCTACCTTTGTCTTAGGAACCATAAAGCACAATTGTTTCATTACCTCTTCAAGTGGCCTCATCAAACATGGTTCCACTATTGGTATCAAAGTCCACCAATCCCACACAACTTTGTCATTAAAATAAGTGGACCAACCAACAAGACCTATACCTCTACTTAATGCAAACCCAAAACTAGCATGGATGTCATCATAGGCAAAGAGGTAGTATAGGAAAGAATCAAGTGTAAATACATGCATGGGTAAAGACAAAGAATTTAAGCACATACACTCTCCTTTCTTCAAACAAATAGACAACTTGGCATCCACAATTTGGGATTCATGCAATTTAAGTAAAAGTGTGTCAAGTAAGTATGCACATTTAGAAACATTACCCCAAGGAATCAATGACACCTTTGCCCTCGGGTTGTCAAGAAGGACTATACATTCCTTACCTTTAAGAGTACTCTTATCTTGTAAAAAGAGATTTTCATATTTAGGAGGAATATTGTCACACTATAGTGGGTTAGCATATAGGCTATAGCCTTCAAGACAAGCTATACCATCATTCTCACCACTAGGTTCATTGGGAGTGATTATACCATCTTCAAACAAGTCATTATACCTAAAGAGAGCATGATATATCCCTCGGGAAGATTTGGAACAAGTAAGTTCACTCTCTAAAAGTTCATTATTAAGTTTTAAAGATGTTTCAAGCACATAATTATCCCTATGAGCCAAGCAAATATTAGAATCAAAGGGAAAGCTCACGGGTTCACTCCTATTATTTTGATAAACATTTTCAACATCATCACACACTTGAGATTCATTAATCACATCACACACATCCTCGAGTGGTGAGAAATTTTCACACAAAAGTTTATCAACATAAATTTCACAAGATGATGTACTTTCATTCAACACAATGGTTTCAACACTAAGTGGACATAAATCGATCTTACATGAAGGTTCAATTTGGTCATCAATAGGATCAACTAGTGTATCCACACTCACAACAAGTACATATCATCAAGTGGCAAAGAAACAATAGACTCACATATAGGCAAGCTACAACTCACACTCAATGGGATACTAGCCGCACAATTATCATTCGCATGTACAAACGTGTAAGAGTTAGCTATTTTACCTTGACGTTCATGAGTATGTTTGTATTTACCTCGGTGTAAAAGTCCATCAGAAGCTTGGGTAGCAACTTCCGTCGGGAAGCTCTCATCGCAAGTTGTTTGGATAATTGGATTTTGAGGGAAAAATTTGGGTAATAATTGGCGTATAATTTCAATGTGCCGTTGCATATCTTCAAGATCGTCATGGATGCGATTACATGTGGCCTTAAAATTATGGGAATCCATGGTACCTAAATAAATAAAGACAACAACAAACAAGATTAGTAGTAAAAGCTCCTTACTAACACTCGATACACTCACCTTTGTGATTCTTACAATTGGAGCAGTGAATATTGAAAGTTTCTTATACTCCGGTAGTCAATAAGATGCCAATCCTACTTGGCAGCCAAAATGGATTCTTGTTTTGATTGACTCAAGATACAAAACAAAATTCACTTACGAACTTGAAATAAAGAAGTTACTACGAGTTACAAATGAGAAAAGCACACAAATAGCGAAGACACGAAAGAAACGTATTCAAAAACTAATTAACAACCTAATAGATGATTACTAGTTTGTCTATTAGTACTAGGATCAAGAAAATTAAAACTAAAGAAACAAGAAATGAAACTTAGAAATTTGAAATTTTGAGCCTAAGGGTCATTTTTTAAGGTGATGACGTGGCAACCTCCTATTGGATATTAAAATTGTTGAAAGTTTGAGAAATTTTCTTGTCTTCAAATTGTATTGATCAAATTCCAAGTGGGGAATGATGAAATTTCGCCTATAGGAGGGTAACAAAAAGACTTTGGAGCCCTTTTTTCAAGTTCAAAAAGTGTTTGACTTTTTTGCACCTTTTTGGCTAAACACCTTTTTGAAAGACTTTTGGCTCTTTCCCTTTTTATAAGTCTTGGTAGGTGGACTTTCTCCCTTTTGCCAAGACAACTTTTGAAACCCTTTTGTCCCCTTTTACCTTTGGATGTATTAGAGTTGTGTCTTTCAAGACTAATAACAAGAAACACTCTCTTTCTTCAATTTCTAAGATCAAACAACCATTTTCTCTTCGACAAATTATGAAGATGGTGAAGAACACCAAGAACACAATTTTTGAATCTTGAGGTTCTATGGTTCAAGTTGGATCCTACACATCAAAAACACATTTTTCAAGATCCAACCCTCAATAACAACATCAACAAAATGTTTTTAAGCCACAATCTCAACAACAAACTTCAACAACACTCTTTCAAGACACCAATCCTCAAAAAACAGCAACCTTCAAAGTTCAAAAACAACTCAAAAATGACTCAAAATTTAGATCTAGACTCTATAAGTGTTAGTGAAGAAGGGACTAACACTAGAAACAACAAAACACACAAAATATACAAGAAAACTAAGCCTCAAATCTCGGCCCAAACACAAAAATGGGACAGATTACTTTTTTTTTAGTTTTTCAGCTTTTCAACACTTTTTTTTTATTTTTGAGTGAACAAACCCAAGATTGATCTCATAGGAACGAAATCAATGATGTCTCTAATACCAAATGATAATGGAACAATCACGAAACAAAAAAAATAGCCAACAACACAAAGACAACTGAGAACAAGATGGAAATTCACTCTCGGCAACAACACACAAATCCGTGAATAAGAAAAAGAAACAAACACAAACATTGCAAGAAAAGTAAAGGATAAGCAAGATTACATAAGAACTTGTGAAGAACAAGAACCCAAATGAGTATTAAACGTAAAGACCCTTAAAATCCATAAGTACAAACACCAATCTTCTTACGGTGACCGCTAAGAGAATCAACTTCACCTCACAACCAGCGTTTCTAAGCAACGTACAATATCAGCTTTTCCAAGCCCTACACTAAAGATGGCTTATCCAATCCCTAAACTAAGGGTGTTACACTCTCAAAGAGATAAGAAGTCTTTCACATATTTATCCTTTCAAAACTAAAGAGCAAATGACTTAATAGAAGACTATATAGAGGCTAGCTTATTACATAACAATAATGACCACAATACCCTTAATGAAAGGGGTGGCCATGAAGTGTATTTCTAACAAAGTGTGATACCCAAAACACCCTTAATGAAGGGTTCTTCTTTAATGCTCCACAACCGTGGGGTCATTCTTCAACACTTGTAGTCTCGGGTTGGCATGAAAGGTAATCCCCTACGCAATCTTTCACACACGGGTTTGCCTTATGTCATACTCAAAATGGGTCCTCCATGCATGTTCTTGTGTCTTCGAGGTGACCAACTCTTGAGTTTTTATGCATTGGCATCCAATGAAGTCTTCAAAAGCATAGATGGCCATTTGGCTTGTATCAGAGGAGAAGTTAGACGATGATAAGGAAAGGAAGAATAAGAAGTTTAGATATTCATAATAGGGTAAGATTCATCACAATAACGGTAGTCATGGGAGATAATGGACTAAGGAAGGGAGTTGGGAAAAATTTGGTTCTTACCTATCGGCTAGAGCCCCTTACTATAGGCCATTCGATGAACACCAATTTCAAACAATAGTGTTACTGGGGAATGAAGTGCCCAATACTAATCAAATGTAGCCCAATTATTTCCATCCTATCCTTCTTACTGGTTCTGTGGCCAGTTACATCATGGGTTTTGTTGTGAGGGGATAAATCAATGCTTTACTTATGGTCAGATTGGTCATATATAATGAAATTATCCTTCTAGAGTCACTCCTGGGTTTAATAGGATTCCCATTTCCTCTCCATCAACTCCTAAACTAGATGGTTCTATTTTTGGCTCCAGTTCTGGTTAGAACTGCCTTGATGCTATAACTAATCACCATGAGTCTGAAGCATCTCCTAATGTTAAAGCTGGTATATTAAAACTCTTTATTTATAATGAGTACTATTTACTTGTATGGGGTTCACTCTATCTTATGTGACCTCATTTGTGTCTATGCATTTTGGCTTTCGTCCTGAGTTTATTTCTGATCATTTTCCTATATCTATCACGGTAGGTGACTTTGTGATTACGAGGCGAGTCTATAGGGAGTGTGTGGTATCTTTAGGTATTAAGGAAACTTAGGTGGTTCTATTTGAAATAGATATAGAAGATTTTAATATTATATTGGGGATAAATTGGTTCCACTCATATTATGCATCACTAAGTTTAACTTTTAATGCCAAGGGTGGTAATAAAAATGTTAACTCGAAGATAGTAATGCAAGGTTTATGAGGGTAAATTTGTAAGGTAATATAATATGTGAGCGAATTTGGGTAATGCCTTATGAAATAGTGGAATCAGTAATTTTGATATAGGTATGAGGCCTGAGTGTTGAAGTAGGAGTTGTGTCTAAATCATTAGAAGGATAAGAATCTTGGGTTACAAGAGTATACTCGGTTCCAAGCTATGGGTTTTGTGTATACCTAGCTTATGTCCTTAAGATTTCTTATCATGGGGAAATCTAAGGAGTTGTTACGTGGTGTTATGTAGAGCCAAACTGGGGGAGAAGTAAATGGCCTATGTGCACTCTTTTTATAGTATTAAACTTGTTGAGGTATAAAGATATAATATTAGAGGGGTAATGCTGGTATTCTATGGAATTGAAAATGGAGAGTTCAGTCTTTAGCAGCATAGATGTCTATACCCCTAAAAGTGGTTGCAAGGCAATGATTTTAGAGGTTATTGTATCTTTGGTTAGGTAGACCATACAACAGTTATAATAAATGTAGCCTTGAACATTGTAATTCATAGATATACCAATCATGGTGTTAGGTAGTTAGGAATCATGATGGGATGGGATATTTGACTGCAGTAATGGGCAGAGTAGTATTTTGGAGGAATGTAAGAAATAAAGCCACATGGCCTAAGTTAACCTCTTTTAGCTTTTAATAGGCTTAAGCATGAGAGCAATGTATAGACTCTAGCTCTCTTAGTGATGTTTCTATGGGAAATTGTAAGGTTGAATTAGTGAGGTATGGTCTTTATAACTGATTTTATAGGTTGAGGATGGAAGGTGGAGGTGATTTAGAATAGGCTTAAGATTGACCAAAGTCATCAAAAGCCCTATGCAAAGATGAGGCAAAAGGACTTTGAGTTGGATGTTGGATATTGGGCGTTCTTGAAGGTTTCTCTCATGAAGGGATTAATGAGATTGGGTATGAAAGGAAAGCTAAGTCCTCGTTATATTATCCCAAACTTAATTTTGGAAAGGGCTGGTAATATTGCCTATGATATGGAGTTGCATTCTAGTTTGAGCTTCATTCATCCAGTTTTTCATGTCTCTATATTGAGAAAGTGTGTAGGTGATCCTTCATCTGGTATTCCTTTGGAAGGGTTGGGTATTTTGGATTCTTCATCTTATAAGTTAGTCCAAGTTGAGATCTTGGATCGGCAAGTTCGCCGCTTATAAAGGAAAGATGTGGCTTCGGTGAAGGTTCTATGGTAGAACCAAAAGTCTGAGGAAGTTACTTATGAAGCGGAAGAGGACATGAAGTCCAGGTATCCATATTTGTTCCCCGTTCTGGAAATTCGTGCTTGAGGTATGTGATATTCTCAATATCTTTATTTTATGTCTTTATTTTCTAACTTGGTATAAGGTAAGTTTGATGGGTAATTTGTGTTAAATCATTCTTGTGCTTATCTTTACCCGTCATTCGAGGACGAATGATCCAAGTGGGTGAGAATTGAAACACCCTAGGTTTGAGCCTTAGAAAATTTCTTGAGTTGAGATTCTGGATATATACGACTTGAGGTTTGTCATATGATGTCGTTATGGTTGAGGGTCCTCAACTTGTATGATAATGAGTATGGTTTAGTTGGTTACTAAACAAGGTACGAGAAGGCATCATACTAGTCATATGTTTGGGTATAAGAAGTATAGTGCCGAACCGTATGGTGTCCTATGTCTATCCTAGATGATTATTCCTAGGGTACATTTTAAGGGTACCAATCGTATGTTATGGATACGAGTTAGCCGTTATGGTAGTATGTTGGATAGTGTTGGGTTCCAAACTGCTGCCTAGGGTACGAGCGGTGGGTACCACTCGTATGTTGTGGGTACAGTTTGGGTGGTGTGGTCAACCATCTACGCACCATTTTTCAAATTTTAAGCTGAGGGTATTTCGGATATTTCCCACCCTAAAATCCTTAAGTCCCCATGTCTTATAACACTTTTTGGCCTCTCATACCACACTTTGAATGATCAAAACACTCCTAAAACTCTCTCTAAACTCTCACTTAAAGATTGGTCTAGGGTTTCTATTAGGTGATCTTCTAGAGGCTCAAGAGTCAAGTCCTTTCTATGAATCTTCATGAATAAGTCATGTGACTCTTCTCTCATCGTTAGTTCTCAAACATCATGTATTTTAAACATCGTTTACAATTCTTAAAATTCATAAATGGTAGTTTTGAAAATCAATGTTGAGGGTTTATTTCATATTGTCGAGTAATGGTTACCCTTTGTTTTAATTATGTTTATACATGTTTCAATGATGGTTTTTCATATGTGGTTGCTTGGTTATTATGATTTAACGATTGGGTCATTGTTCACCCTAAACTTGATGGTTTTTACCTTTGGTTTGGTCTTGATAATGGTATGCCCTCAAAATGTTTGTGAAAATATCTTAGAGAATAAACTAGTCATATTTTAAATGGTGTTTTTAACTAAGGCATTGGTCTAATGAATATGAACGGTTGGTAAATGGTTTTGGGAAGGCCTTGTTGGCCATGTAATGATTTAAATGTTAACCTTGTGGTTTAATTATCTTTCACCAGGCTGCTTGCTCCATGATTTAATATATCATCCCTAATTGATTATTATAAATTTTTTATATATTAAAAATATAATAATATTTAGAAGAGAGGGCTTCGACATGTCTACTTCAGCTGATTGCTTGTTTTGTGATTTTACTATAAAGGGTTTGAGTCCCTAAACATTAAAATAATTTATGTCTTTACTAGATAATGAGTTCGAGTCCCTAATTTTTTAATTGAATTAGTGTCTTTATTAGATAATGGGTTCGAGACCAAAAGTCAAATGAATGATTGATTCATTGATAATAGTAATGGCATGTTGTACGCTTTCAAGTGGTGTTGGTATGATGATTCCAACGGAGTGCCTTGGTAAGTATTTGACTTAGTGGTTGTGTATATGAAATGATGATTTTAAATTTATCTTTAAAGAGGTTTGTGTAGCCGAGTTGTGAAGGTGGGGGTTCCGAGGGGATAAACACCAGAAATTATGTTTGCCGACACGGGGGTAAAAATAGCTTGAGGTTCGAGTCCTCTTGCTAACTATTGTCGAGAGGTTCAAGTCTCCTATAACATATGATGTGGGAGGTTTGAGTCCCTCATATTATACTACATGATTGGTGACCAAGTCACCTTAGTATGTGAGTGGGAGATTTGAGTCCTCCATGAGTATATGTAAGATTATTCTCCGATTAGTGCGGCTACACAAACTGGGGCCAGGCCAGGGGGTAAAAACTAGAGCCCATATAGCCTGTGGGTGTAACTAATATGACAGCTAAGCTACACAACCCAGGTTAATATCTCAAAGGTCCATGTTAAAACCTTGTTCCCTACCCCAGCATGATGTATTTGTATGTGTATGTGTATGTGTGTGTTTATATATATATGTATGTATGTATTTCATTGGTTATATGCATTGATTGATGGTTTTGAATTGTTGGCATTGTATTATCCTTATTCTTGAGTTACATGCTAGCGCTCCAACTGCTAACCGTCTTCGAACGTTGTATCCCCATGCGATGCAGGTGTTTATCATACTATCACACCTTCTTCTCAGTGACTTGGATTCGGGGACAGCTTGTGTTAACTTGGAGTGGTGAGCTTTCATACTTTGGAAGACTTTATTTCTTTCTTTGAGTTTCTTTATGTCTTTATTTGTTTAGACTTGGATGTTAGTTTTTTGGCTATGGTAGGGGGGCATGTCCCGACCGAATATTATTGGTTCATTTTAGAGGCTTTGTATGGAAAAACTGTGGACTTGGGTATGTTATGGAATGGATATAGATTTGGTTATGCTATGGTTGTTAGTTGGTATTGGTTGGTTTGACTTGTTTGGGTTGGTCATGGTCATGGACCAATTTCAAGGTCCTTGAGTTATAAATTACTCTATATTGTTATAATGTCAGAATTCAACTGACTCGGGGTATATGTTGGTTGGTTGGATTAGGTATCAGGGGTATTCTCCGGTCCTTGTTAGACTTGAGATGCTCATTACGACAAGGCCCTGGTTTGGATCATGTCATATATGTTCCCAAACACTATAATTATCTTCTTTGTAATCAACTACCACCCTCTACTCTAAATTACAAAATATTACTGAGCTATCTTTCACTTGATAGGTCACCTATTCATGGATATTTCTTGTTGGACAAGTCTATTATCCCGATATCTATTTAACTAAATTTGGTCCTCTTCTTTAACAGGTTCTATCATCTATATTTTTCCTTTCTATACACTTCCAACCTCCAAATTTTACTGACTTGTATAGTTATTCTCCATGATTAAAGGTACACTGGTGGAACCTATAATATTATCAGTTACATCTACCTCAAAAGCACGCCCATTTCTATTCTTCTACTCCTCAAAAGCTAATTCATATTTGCTAAAAGGCATGAAACCATGATAATGGACTGAGACTAGTTCTCCTGAGCAATGATAAAAATTTGTTTCCCCTTCTTTCAGGTCAGTTTTATTCTCCTTATCTACTATATATCCCAACTTTGTACTTATTCATTTTTGCGGGTGTCTATTGCTTTTTCCTAGGTAGGTATTAGCACCACAATTAGGCTATATTGTGATGGAGTGGAATATCTGTGATTTTTTTTTCTATTCAAAAGCATTTTCAACCCGATTCCTTGTAGTATCTACATTTTGTACTTATGTCTATATTGTTAATGAAATATTCTCTTTATGAAATATTATCTTTCTCTCAAATATATTCATCCTTAATTAAAATATCAAAGAGTTTTTGGCTGTAAAATTGTCATTTGTTGGAATGGCTATATCACAAGTGAACTTCTCAACATCTTTAGACAATGTAATTATCCTTCCTGTTGGTTTCCTTTGATCTCTTCTCCCTATACCTATCCCTTTTTTACATATCCTCTATTGGTTTATTTGCACTTGCGAAGATTCCTCTCTAGGCTTATATTTCTCCGTCCTTGCTTTCTTTGTTGGCTTTATTCACTATACCCATCTGCATACACTGATGCCACTCTGCTAATAGGTCTAACTAAACTTTAACCCTCATGCAACTTAGCCTTGTCTTATTTAAAGTGGCAATATCTAGATACAAAGGCTTTCCCACTGCTGATTCTAAGAAAATAATGGACTCTCTGATAAAGAAAGTTAGGAAGAGATTGGGAAAAGATATCTAAACAATGGCCTAGGTATTTTCTTCCACCATTTTCATATTAGTATCTTAAATTAAGGCCTCATCTGATATAAGTCACCATCTATTACACATAGTGATAAGCAATCTTACACATGAAATTAATGAAATCTTCCACTAGTAATACCTTATCAGTATATCCCTATAATGAAGTAGGACAATCCTGCAATCACATTTCAAACCCAACTACTTTTGTATTAGTTCTTTTAGTTCAGCCAATTTCAGCCGATCATTAAAGAATTTACCTAGAGCAACACATTATAGGGTTTCAATCATATTCATTCTATTAACTCCTTGCTCATTCTATCTAAGTACCATAATACCATCAATAAAATCAGCTTTCTTAATTTGGATAGGTCTATTATTCATCTTGCTTTGTTGTGGCTTATTTATTATTCTTGGATTCATAAGAGACATAGTTTGAAGTAGGGGCAGTGGGTTCTTTAGTGGATTTATGGGCTTTCAAGGGGAAATTTAGAGGAGGGAATTAAGATTCAAAGGTTATGGAAGGGATATGGCTAGAAATGCGCGATGCTTGGCCGCCGACTATGGCTATTTAGGATTGAGAAGTAGGATTAGGTTCGCATGGGTAGGAGAGAATAGAGAGTTGTTCAACAGGTACATAATCCTTCTTTTCCAAGCGAGTGTATATCCTACTTTTCACTGGGTACTCTCTCAATTAGGCACTAACCCTCCGTTTGGAAGGTGGTTTCTCATAGTATGGTATGGTATATTTATTACGAGATCCATGTTTGTTTTGCTTGTCTCTTACAAGGACAAACCCATCGATGACCCCCTAAACTTGGCCCGATCTTTCACTTTGGCACCTCAAGTGGACGTTGTTCACTTTTGCCACCTCAAGTAGCCATAAAGTGTGTTATTTTGACACCTTTTGACATCAACATTGTTGAGTGTATCTCATTCGCTGCCAACGTGGATAAAATAGCCAATTGATTTGTGTCAACTCATTTAAATTGACACATCATTATTTATATTCACAATTAATTTTAAAAAAATTCTCCACCATCACTCATCCCCCCCCAACAAACCCCACCCCAAGTCCTCTTATCTATTTGGCAGCCCCTCACTCCCCCTTCCCCCGTCCCCCATTCATCTTCCCCATTTTTCCTCCCCCTCCCCCATCCTTCCAAACCCCACGATACAGAAGATAATTACAAGAAATGATATTGTACAAATGGCAATTCTTCCTGCAAAACCAAAGGATTCAATATATTTAAAATTTGAACATAAGACAGCTGGGGAAGGCCTAAAGTTTGGTGTTGTAGAAGAATCAAGAATGGTGGATAGGTCGAATAAGGTGGGGTTCTTGTATTTTTCTTTTTCAACTGGGGGTTTAATCAATTTCTTTTACTGGCTTAATGTTTGAATCTTTCCTAGTTTTGGTTTTATCGGATTTACATAAATTATGTGAGAAAGAATAAAAATTGTACCATTGAATTAGTGACAAATGAAAAATTCTAAGTGCAAGTAGATGGGTGCGAAATCAAAGTTTCACCTTTACCATCCCTTGGACTAAACATATGGTGGTGATGAATTCGTGGAGTTGTTGCTGTGAAGAAGAAGTATTTGTTAATTGTTGTTAGTGTGCTAGTGTCTTCGTTAGATTCTTGAAAAATTCAACCTCCATTAATGGAGGTTGAGGTTGTGTGGAGAAGACAATGTGAGGGAGAAGACAATAGAAATTTTCAATAATTTTAAAAAAATTTAAAGATGAAAAATTACGAAAATATCCCTAAAAGATTATGAAAATACCCCAAATGCGCTTAAAAGCGAGTGTATACACTCTCTTTGCCGATTTGGCAAAAGGTGTCAAAATGACACACTTTACGACTACTATAGGTGCCAAAAGTGAACGTCCACTTGAGGTGCCAAAGTGAAAGATCGTGCCAAGTTTAAGGGGTCGTCGATGGGTTTGGCCTTCTTAAACTGTATGGTATGGTATGGTATGATTTAATTTAATGATTTGATAATCATGAAAACCCCCATTTTATGAAACCACCGATTTGGCGGTATCCCATGATTTACTTATTTTTTTTCAATTATGTCCTTAATTTATATTATATAATCTTATTTTTCCCTTCACCTTATATTATTTAACTCCATCTTCTACGCCGACCCCCCACCCCGCCAGCCTCGCCCCTTACCTCAGCCCGACCTCACCCCCACCAAACCCCCACCAATATTTTTAAATTTTTTTAAAAAAAATATTTTAAAAACTAGTTCTTACTCGACCCTCATCCCCAATCCAACCCCCCAACCTACTAACCCCCATCCCCCACCAATTTATTTTTTATTTTTAAAATTTATTTAGAAAATTTCATCACACCACTCCCACCCCCTACCATCTCCCCCTCCCCCAACCCACACCTCTACCTCCACAAATAAAAACAAAAAAAAAGAACATATTATTTTAAATAATTTTTTAAACAAAAATTAAAACTTTTTTCTTACGCCCACCCCTACCCCTACTCCACTACCCCAACCCTCAAATATTCCTTTATCATAGTTGTTTTTATTATTTTGTGTTAAATATATACAAATGCTTTTTTAAAAAAATTTACTTGTGTTACGAACACAAGAAAATAAGTAAGAAATAATTTATTTTCTTATAAAATGTTTCTTTTATAGATTCCATACCGAACGCACCCATAGCATACACAAAAAATGCATTCAAACTGTGTATTTGTCGTCAGTGTTATGTCTAAGAACACCAAAAAGAAATGAAATTTGCGTCTGTTTTACAAATTTAAAATTAAAGTAAATATGTCTGCGTTGGCACAACTTCATTGGTCCTTTCCCTTGCTTTCATTTTTTTCATCAATTTTAATTTATTTGTCTAATTTTGTTTATCTGGTATATATTTCAAAAAATAAATATAAAAAATTCTTATAATTCATAATAATTAATAACTTAAAAAATTTAAAAGATATAAAATATTTGGCTGACTCTCAAAATTATATTAGTATTATTTAAATTGAAATAGAAGAAAGAGTATATAAATCACAGTAATTAAATAATTAAATTATTTTTAAAATATTATTGACTATCAATGCTACAAAAGTTTGGACAAAGAAAGTAACATATATCATTTGAAAAGTACATAAAAAGTATTATCAATTACAATATTTAACAACTTAAAATATCTAAAAAAATTAATCTGTTATATTTTAAAAAATATTATAGATCACAATGATAAACAACTTACAAAATTTAAAAAATCTAATATTTAGTTGACTCTCGAAATTATATCAGTGCCACTTAAATTGGAATAACTAAAAAAATAATTGACTATCAATGCCACAAAAGTTTGAACAAGGAGAGTAACATGTATTATTTGAAAATTACATAAAAAGTACTATAATTACAATAGTTAAAAGCTTAAAATATCTTTTAAAAAAGTACTTTGTTATATATTTCAAAAACAAATAAATAAAAAAGAATACTATAAATCACAACAATTAACAACTTAAATTTTTTTAAATATATAAAATATTTGATTGACTTTCAAAATTATACCAGTGCCACTTAAATAGGAGTAGAGAAGAGGTATTATAAATCTTAATAGTAAAAAAATTAAATTATTCTAAGAATATAATTGACTATCGACATCACAAAAGTTTGAACAAGTAGAGAAACATGTCTTATTTGTAAATTAAATAAAAATCTTATAAATTACGATAATTAATAACTTAAAATAACTAAAGCATATTAAAAATATAATTACTTATCTAAATTCTATTTGTGTCACATAAATTGAGATTAAAAAATAACATAAGCACGGGCCTTCAACATTTAGTAGAGTGAATAGAAAGGAAGAAATTTTCATCCTAGAAAGAATATATTATATGAATATTCCCAAATAATAGAACATATTGTATATAATAAATAATAATTATTCATAAAAAAATAAATGATAATCTTGTCTAGAGTTAAATGAAGAATAAAACTTTTAATCAATATTTTTATATATCTTCTTACTATAATAATATATATGTATATAAGTATATATATATATATATATAATATGTATGTATATATATATATATATATATATAATATGTATGTATATATATAATATGTATGTATGTATTAAAAGTGTGAAGACCTTTAGAAAAGTGATTTGAACTTTTTGTCCTTCATTAAAAGACCCTACTTTGGACAAACTGTATTTTCACTATTTTTTTAATTTATTATTTAATTATGATTATTATATTAATTAGACTCCTAAAATATTTGGGACTCCTAAAATATATGGAAGGAAAATTAATTAATATTTTTCTTTGTGCCGATTAATTATAAAAATACTCCTAAAATAAGATAGAAAACTACTCCTAAAATAAAACTATATTAAGGGAAATACTTTTATAAATATTGAGATGCACGTTAAACTAGAGAAGAAACTGATTTACTTATTGAAAAAGATATGGTTGATGCTCATCTGACTTGATTTAGTTAAATGTCTAGATTGGTGAATACTCAATTTTCTAACCCTCAACTTCATGTTTTTGTTTACATAATAGAATTCAACTTGTGTGTGTGTATATATCTTCTTTGTAATCATTCAAATCAGTCTTTAGGTTCAAAATTTTTGGTCACACATGAATGTCGGTCGACTTTGAAGAATTTTTTAGATAAAGGTTAGGTTTAATTGTATTGTATATATATCTCTATTTTGAATTATTTTTTTTTGTAAAGGTTAAGTTTAGTTGTATTATTTTAATATCTCTATTATCGTATTATTTTTTATAGTTTACAGGTGGTAGATAAGATTCAGACGGCTTTGAGGAAATTTTCATGTAAAGGTCAGATTTAATTATATTATTTTGATGTCTCTATTATTGTATTATTTTGTTGTAGTTTACAGGTGGTAGATTAATGTCGATTGGCTTTGACAAATTTTTTTGGTAAAGGTTAGGTTTAATTAAATAAATTCTTCAAAATATGTTGAATTTAACTATTGTATTCATCTTTATGATTTAAACAAATATCCTATTTAGTGTAACGTTTGAACTCAATAAAGTGAGGTACACGCGCGATACACATACATCTAAACTAGTATATATATATATATATATATATATATATATATATATATATATATATATATATATATTATTACTATCTAGTAAGAGGGAAAGACCAAACAGGAGTTTGTTTACATGCCTTCTTGTCGGACTGTTCAACTTCTTCCTTCATGATTTTTCTGTATCACTCCTAATTAATTATTATACGTTATTTTCGTATTATAAAATTAATAATGTTTAATAAAAAAAGTAAACCAGACATTTATGACATATCTATTTCAGTTGTTTCAGCCGTAATTTACTATATTATAAGTCATCTAAATATTTAAAAATTATTATAAAGTTATCTAAAGATTATAAAAGTAAGGGAAAAGAGCCAAATATGCCCCTAAACTTTGCAAAAATATTCAGATATACCCTGCATTTAAAGTTTAGCTCACTGATGCCCTTGTCGTCCAAGTCTTAGGCCATATATACCCTTGTTGCCAAGTTTTTGGTCATATATACCACTGTTGCCAAGTTTTGGGTCATATATACACATGTTACCGTTAATTGCTTTACTACAATTTTCCTATCCCTTTTTTTCTTTTTTGGTTAATAAATCATATTTTCCACATTACTTTTTAATTGCCACATCACATATAATTAATCTTACCCCTTATTGTACACATGAACCATCCATCATATGCTCTCATCTACCTCACAATCTCTTTGGTTTTTCTCTAATTTGTCAAAATTTCTTTTTTATTTTTTTCGATTCTTCCATAAGCCCAAGATTCATCAAGTAAAAATGAAAAGGTCAATAACACCTCATAAAAATTCAATGCGCAATTGCGATAAAATAAAGACTTAAAGTATTTATCAACTGCAAATTATTTAAGTATCATCAACCAACTCCATCTTTTGCACTACCGTCAATTCCAACATCAAGAATAAGAAGAATAAGGAAAACTCAAGTGAAAATTGGGATGTAGAAGTGTAAAAGAGGCAATCTATAAAGAGCCAACAAAAGCAAGTGTTCAGTTAAGAGGATGTCTTCTATACATATATGTATGTATGTATGTATGTATGTATGAGATGAGTGGTTACGCAAGAATCTGAAAATACAACAAAGGAGTTTCGTCAAATTAGAGAAAATCCAAAGAGATTGTGAGGTGGATGGGAGAATTTGACGATTTTTTAATGTATAGAAGAAGGGGTGGATGTCATTTTATGTGATGTGGCAAAAAAAATAATATGACAATTATAATTTCTTAAGGAAAAGGGGCCTGGGAAATTCCAGTAAAGCAATTAAAGGCGATAGGAGTATATATGGCCCAAAACATAGCAACAGGTGTATATATGGCTCGAAACATGGCAACAAGGGGATATATATCATCCAAAACTTGGATGACAAAGGCATTGATGAGCTAAACTTTTTACGAAGTGTATATCTGAACATTTTCGCAAAGTTTAGAGGCATATTTGACCCTTTTCCCTAAAATAATAATATTTAATGTTAAATTAACTTGACGACTTATGAGGCCCACTTAATTTTTTAACAAGTATTTTTTATAGTAACTTTTCTATATCACTTCTAATTAATTATTGTGAGTCATTTAAGGTGTATCAGCTTCTCTCAATCAAACAAGATTTTACTATATCACCCTTTTATTAATTGTTATGGTCATCTAATCATTACGCCACTTGAATTGGAATAAAAGAAAAAGTATTATAAAATAAAATAATTAAAAACTTAAATTATTTAAAAATATAATTTATTATCAATGCCATAAAAGTTTGAACAAGCAGATTAAAATATAAATGTATTATAAAATACAATAGTTAATAACTTTAAATATCTAAAAAAAATAATTTTCTATATATTTTGAAAAAAAATACATAAAAAATAATATAAAGAACAATAATTAACAACTTAAAAATTTTAAAAGATATAAAATATTTGGTTGACTTTTTAAATTATATCAATGTCACTTAAATTGAAATAGAAGAAAAGTATTATAAATCACAATAATTAAAACTTAAATTATCTTTAAAATATAATTGATTATCAATGTCACAAATGTTTGGACAGTGAAAGTAACGTGTCTTTTTTCAAAATCACATAAAAATATTATAAATTATAATATTTGACATCTTAATTATCTAAATACATATTAAAAGTATGATTGATTTACTAAATTCTATTTGTATAATATAAATTGAGACAAAAAAATAACATATAATGAGCCTGTATTATAGAAAAACAGTAATATAGGCCCATCAAATTTTGTTTCTCACACTCTTTATTAGTTTATACATTTGTAGAGTTTAATTTTGATCGTGAATTAAATTTTTGAAACAAAATTATATATTTAAATAATAAATAACAATAATTAATAATTTAAAATATTTTAAGAATATTTTAAAAAAATACTTTGAAAAATAAATTTATTTAAATTTTAAAATTCAAAAGATATCAGATTAGTTGATACGCTTATTATTATATTATTAATTTAGAATAAATGTTGGTCCTGTGCTACACGAGCTTCTCCTAAGTAATATATATATAAAAGTATGAAGAACTTTAGAAAAGTGATTTGAACTTTTTGTCCTTCATTAAAAGACACTCTTTAGACAAAACTGTCTTTTCACTATTTTTTAATTATTATTTAATTATTTTTATTATATTAACTAGACTCCTAAAATATATGGGACTCCTAAAATATATGAAAGGATAATAAATTAATACTTTTCTTGTACTGATCAATTAGAAAAATACTCCTAAAATAGGATAAAAGAATACTCCTAAAATAAGACTCTATTAAGGAAATACTTCTATAAATATTGAGATTCACTTTAAACTACCAAATAAATCATTTACTTATTGGAAAAATATGATTGATATTGATCTAACTTAATTCGGTTGTATGTCTAGATTGGTGAATGCTTAATTTTCTAACCCTCAACTTCTTCACTATTTTTGTAAACATAATAAAATTCAATTTGTGTGTAAATATATCTTCTTTGTTTTTATTTAAGTCACTCTTGAGGGACAAAATTTTCTCTCACACAAGAATTATTTTCATCAAAATTAAAGCTTTATAATCTTTATTGTATTATTTTATTGTAGTTTATAGGTCGTAGATGAATTTACAGGTGGTAGATGAATGTCGGTTAGCTTTGAGGATTTTTCTTAGGTAAGGGTTAGATTTAATTGTATTATTTTTATATCTTTGTTTTGAGAAATTTTTATGTGTAAAGGTTAAGTTTAGTTTTATTATTTTGATATCTCTATTATAGTATTATTTTGTTATAGTTTACAGATGGTAGATGAGTCTCAGATGTCTTTGAGAAAATTTTTGTGTAATTATATTGTTTTGATGTTTGATTTATCATCGCATTATTTTGTTACAGTTTACAGGAGGTAGATGAATGTCGACCAGCTTTGACAAATTTTTTTGGTAAAGGTTAGGCTTAATTTAATAAATTCTCCAAAATATGTTGAATTTATTTATTGTATTTATCTTTGTTATTTAGACAAATATCCTATTTAGTGTAACGTTTGAACTCAATAAAGTGAGGGACACACGCGAGGATAGATAGAAGTGTAGAGCCGCCATTAAGGAGGATAGGTCCAAAGTTGGTTGTTCCAGCACAAAGCTTTTGACCACTATCATGTTTATGATTAAATTATTTAAGTATTGCAATATATTGTGTTACTATGTTAATGGATGATGGATATGCAAATCAACCAATTTCTAAATCCTCTAAACCTCACGCTCTCTAAAGAAAAATCCTAGCTTCCAAAACCCTTGATGTTGTGTATATTTAAGCACTTTAGTATTGTTATCATAGTTTATTTAGACTTATTTTGAGGACTTCTCGTGTGATTTATGTGCTAATAATGATATAAATAAGCATCTAAGTGTTTATGTACATGATTACAATGTTTAAAGGTGTTTTCAAACAAATTTGGCTTCAAATTGATCACATAGAGTTCAACCCGGAAACTAGTGTTACTAACTTGAGTTAGGTGTTTGTCTAGTCTATCGCGATGGATTCTAATGTGTGTAATGAGATCCTAATGATATGATTGGGTAATTACATGCAGAAAAACTTGTTTATATTATTTAAAGTGCAATTGAATCATGCCAAAAGTCAAGACTAAGTTAAAGATCAAAAGGGGCAAAACTAGTATTCTTAGCTTAAGTTTCTAGTTTGTTGTCTTGGATGTTGTGTTGTTTTGAGCTCTAATTTGTTGTGTTTAATGCTATATTATTCTTGATGAGTTGATTATTATGATATATGAAGGATATACAAGCTTCAAATCAAGTGAAAATAACACAAAAAACTTGGAATGGATTAGCGAAAGCACAAGACACAATTTGACGTGAAATGGACCTCTTGGAAGTCCATGGCACGTCGCGAACCAAATCTAAGGACAAATGGTGTGTGACATATACCAGGAGGTTTCTAAGGGACCCAAAATAGTATATTTCTGCAATAAGGGCTCGACATGGAGCTAGACATGGAAAGTTAACCTCACGACGTGGCTTAGTGTAAAAATTCAGAATTTTTGTCCTCCTATAAATAGGACGCTTGTACTTGATGTTATAAACCTTGGACGACTTTGAAACTTAGAGAGGGGAATGGAAACACTTCAAATAGGGTTTTTATTCTTTTACTTTAGATTTTAAATAGATTTAATCATGTTTTTATTCATCTTGATGACGACTATGTCCATTACCGGATAAACGCCCCCTTTCCGGAGTTAAGACCAAGAACATGTTTACTTTCGCTTTGAATTTAGTCTTTTGGATTGCTTATCATATTTGGTTGTTTGTTTATCTAACTATTTTAATGATTATTAACCCTTAGAATACATATATTTTTGACCTTGTGATCTCAAGAGGGGGAATAGGAAGATAAAACGTAGGGATAAATAGAGTAGGGATCTTATTCTCTTATAAAAAAAGGACTTTGAATTAGCATCTAGGATAGAGATATACCTAGAATCCTTAATTAATTCACTACGGGATGGAACATAAATGCATTTATCTTAGTTATTACATCCCCACACAAAGATGTTGTGGGGTTAAGTTAGATAGGTGATTAGAGGATCGAGAGACCATGATAATAAAATCAACCCCGTGAATAGACAACCAAGATAAGTAATCTAACGAATGAGGTTCAATAGTGTAGTATGATTGTTCGTAGTGCTTTAACCCAGGGATTTATTCCAGTGATTGTCCAAAGTCTTTACTTTCCCGCATTACTTTAGTTTACTTTTAATTAAAAACTTTCAAAATTCTTTTGGCTACGCTGCACTAGTTAATCTTAATAGTGAACTAGGATTGAATAGTTGCTAGAAAAAGTCTCTGAGGAATCTATATTTGGCATTTTTTAAGGACACTATATTACTTGGTACACCAAGTACACTTGCGTGTCCGAAGTCAAGTTGTTATCACCATTGCCAGGGACTTGTAATTTGGAAACTATTTTAATTTAAGTTTTACTTTTTAAATTTCTTTGGTGATTTATGATTGGTCTTGGTTTTGTATTTACGGGAAATAGGTTTGAAGACTAGTAAGATGACAAGGGAAAGGGAATTGGTTGAACCAATCCCAGAGCATGAGTAATACTTCCCTCAATAAAGGAGTGAAACAACCCTTCTCCCCTATATCCTACAGATTTAATAAGACCAAGACAACCCTTCTCTTATGACTGAAGATAAACTAGCCCGAAGGACAGTTCGAGAAGTGGCAATCCCACTTTTGATAAATTTGACCTCCCCTTAATAAAAACCATTTGCTGGAGATAACTTTTAGATGAAACAGAACATGGTGCATATTTTGATCAGCAGTGGAAAGTTTATGGGGCTTTCACATAAAGATCCACAAATCCACCTGCAGAACTGTCTAGAGATTAGTGACACATTCATCCCTATGGGTGTGTCAACTGATTATGTTAGGGTGATACTATTCCCCTTTTCACTATTGGGGGAAGTAAAGAAGTGATTGAAAACTGAGCCAACAAGTTCAATCACAACATGGGATGACTTAGCCTGAAAATTTCTCATTCGATTCTTTCCATCTGGCAAGACTGTGAGACTGCGTAGTGAGATTGTGTGCTTTAAATAGAAGCCAGATGAGAATTTATATTATGCATGGGAAAAGTTCAAATCTCTTCTTTGGGACAGTCCACAGCATCAATAGTCTAATAAGGTATTAGCTCTCACTTTTGTTGAGGCACTTGACCATAACATAAAATTTTTTGCTAGATTTAGCTGAACATGGTTAAAATTTAGAGTTGAAGTATGATAAGCTATATACATTGTTGAACTGGATTGCTCAAGGGAATCCTGAGTGGCATTATGACTTAAGAAATACTACAAAGAAGGTTCCAGGTGTGTTGGAGGTGCACCAATTTACTTCTATATCCTCCCAGATTGTTGATCTATAAAATCGAATAAGAAATTTGAAATTGAGGGTTACGCATCTTGTAACCAAAGTTAATACAATTCAACAAACTGCAGGTTGGTGTGAGGTTTATGGTAACAGTGGGCATTCGGTGGCTATGTTCTGCAAATCCTAGTTCCGTGATTTTTGTGGGAGATATTTAAAGGAAAAATTATTGGAACACCTAGAATTTAAAGTGGCTGCCTCTGTAACACCCCGCAAAAATTCCTCGTAGTTCGAGCCTTAGAGCGTGTCAAGTGAAGTATAATTCGGCCCTAAAAGATTGTGAAGTGACTTACTGAGTGAATTGTGATTGATTATTATTGAATTTTCCTGAGAATGACTTCTTGTAGTATAGGAAATTGAGTTAGCTTTATAACGATATCAATTTCATCCAAATCCAGTATCGGGGTAAGAAGTTATGGCCATTTTACTGAGAGTTATCTAAACTGCCCAGGTGTGACGGACGATTCGACGGACCTTCGAGTCTACGATGGACCGTCGCTCAGACCATCGAAATCAAGGAAGAAACTCTATTTTTCTGGTCTAAGTGTGATGGCCAGGACAACGGACCGTTGTGCTCAGGCAGTGTGGCCTCATCCTGGCCAACGTGCGATGGATGATCCAGCAAACCATCGGGTATGCGATGGACCATCACTGAGACCGTCGCATCGAGACAGTGTGTTCATTTTCTAGCCAACGTATGACGGACAATCCGATGGACTGTCAGACATGCGACGGGCCATCGCTTCGACCATCGCAGTCCCCGTTCAGTATTTTTAAGTCATTTTTAAAAGGGGCTATTGGGTCATGTCCCTTTTAACCCTTAGATATATTCCAAACAAACCTGATAGCCTCATTATCTCCCAAACCATCCAAAAGATAGGGTTTCTCCCTCAAGAGCAAATCTAAAACCTTTCTCTAAGAAATCCAAGAACTCACCATAGATTCTACAAATTTAAGTTGAGATTTGAGTTCCCCAAGTTAAAAGGTTGCAAGAACCCTATCTCAAGAGTAAGAAGTAGAGTTTAGAGCAAACTTGTTCATCCAATTTCATAATCTAAAGTATGTGGGGTTTTGAACAAGGGTAATCCTTTCACTCTTGTGCCCAAAGGTTTTTTTTAAACTATGATTTTCTGCAATCCATGAGATTTTAAATCAATTTGAATTAGGATTTTTTACCCATTATTATTGATTGCAATATTTTGATGCTTTCCATGAATTGAGAGTCTAATGGCATGATTTTCACATGTTTTCTTGAGAAGTTGCAGCTGGGTCTATACCCCATGATTTTAATCCTTGAGAAGTTAATAGTTAAAATGTTTGAGCTATTGAAGTATATGAGTATGATTGAGATTTTGAGACAAATTATTGTAACTTCCAGATTTCAACATGAGTTATGAATCTATATGCTATCTATTATGCTTTGATGAGTTTTAACTTGAGATTGAATTATGGGTTATTAAGCTCTACTTAAGATTTGTAATTTTATTAACTCCTGTGGCATAAGAACCCATGATTTGAGTATTCTGAGATTATTGAGAAATGTTTTGACCTAATGGTCATTGAGTTTTGAAATCCACTTCATTACATGAGATTACATATTTTACAATTAGGTTTTTATTGAACCATGAGATTATTTTAAAGTGAATTTTCATGAGATGAGTGACATAAACTAAAGGGAGTAGTATTTACCATCAAGTTGGGTAAGTTACTATGGTTTCTTACCCCAGAAATACGTACCACCATAGGTTTGAAATTTTTGGGCCTGAGGCTGAGATGATTTTGGGCCTGAGGCCGAGATAATTTTGGGCCTGAGGCCAAGATGATTTTGGGCCTGAGGCCTAGTTGATATTGGGCCCGAGGCCAAGATAAGTGATCACTAAATTGAGGTTATACTCCCTTGAAAGAGTATAACGCTCCTCCCCAACGTGGGGTCTCATCCTTAGGAGGATAAAACATTGGACTCCATGTAGCTCGCATGGTTTATGTTGATTAAGAGAACCTCCCTTGATATAAGTATTTTTCCTAAAGCTTTGAGATAAGTTATTTCCCTAAAACTAGAGTATTTTCCATTGAGATAGAGTTTTTTTCCTAAAGCTTGAAATGATATATTTTCCTAAAGTGAATTAAATTCCTTCAAGTATGTTCCAAAGTTGTATGATTCCAAATTCCAAATAATTGAGTTCAAAAGAGTTATGACTTCTTGAGTATTAAAGAAGTTTTACCCTCCATGAGACTTATGAATGAGTGGAAAGCATTGCTTAAAGTTTTCTTTAACCTATGAGTGATGAGAATAAGAGAAGATTACCGATTTCAAAGTTAAAGTATGATGACTCACGAGATTTGTGTTACATGGTCCATTCTACATGATTTATGAGCTATACAATTTATACTTATTCAAGCCATGTAAGTCATTCCTTATTGCATGCATGATTTGATTGAAGAGCATTAATTCTGTTTTATATAAATGCATGCACCCCCATATACTCAGTACATTCCCAAGTGCTGATCCACATATACGTTTATGTGCTACATTGTCTTATAATGTAGGTTCAGACACTCAGTCCTAGCAATGTCTGTGATTTTCGAGTACCTTGCATACGTTTCTACAGTGTGAGTCCTCATGGTTCGAGGACCGATCTTCAGATATTTTAGTATTTGAGAGACTATGTTATTGGTTTTAGTTCTTTTTGAGTTAGTTGGGGACCTGTCCTAATGGCTCTCTAGTTTATGGATTAGTAGAGGCTTTGTCAGACTAGTTATTGGATTGTTGCTATGTTTAGATTTCAAGTATTGTTGTCATTTGAACCAAGTATTTTTTTCATATTTCCTATCATTTGATATATCAATACCTATGTTTGGTTTATTTCATTCTTGAAATAAGTATTGTAAGTAGAAATAGTTTCAAAGGGTTAGCTTGGGGCTACTTGTAGCCTTAAGCACCGTGTGACGTCCTGTCAGGTAATTTCAGGTCATTACAAACTTGGTATCAGAGCCTAAGATTTTTTGTAGGTGTCTTAGGGAGTCTGACAAGCCGCGTTTAGTAGAGTCTTGATCATAGGTGTGTAGTGCGCCACATCTATGAGCAAGAGGCTACAAGACGTTTTAGGAAAAAGTTTTTTTCTTCTATCAGATTCTATCATGCCTACAATTATCCCTCTTATCTAATAATTTGTGTTCTTCTATTTCAGAAAATGCCTCTCCGAAGAGCGAATGACCACAGAAATGATGATGAGAAACCCCCACCTATTGATCCTTTGAATTAGATGGTATCCCATGCTGAGTTTCGGGTGGCCTTTCAGGCGTTAGCTCTTGTATTCACCACTAATGTTTAGGTGAATAACCAGGCCTCAGTTACTAATCTACAGGGAGGTGATATATTGGTTTCTAGGATCCGTGACTTCATGTGGATGAATCCACCAGAGTTTGATGGGTCTAAGGCAGATGAGGACCCACAGTTGTACCTTGAAGAGGTGAGAAAGATCACACAGGTGATGCACATTTCCGAGGACGAGAGTGTTGAGTTAGTATCTTACAGATTGAAAGACATTGCTTATGCTTGGGTTGTATCATGGAGGAAAGGTAGAGGTAAGGATATTGCTCCTATGACTTGGCAAGTGTTACAAGATGCATTCTTAGACAAGTTGTTACTGGTATGACTAGGCAGAGGACTAGAGATGCCCGACCTCAGGCACCGACTATTATTGCACCAGCTCCTGTACCCAGTTCTTCCCCTTACTATCCCATCAGGAGCAGGAGGACTCTCCTGATGTTGTTACTGGTATGCTCCGTGTCTTTTTCCTTGATGTTTATGTGTAGTTGGACCCTGTATCAAATCTCTCTTATGTGACCCCACGTGTAATTGTGAACTTCAAAATGAGTTTCAAAAAGATTTATGAGCCTTTCCTAGTCTCTACACCTGTAGGGGAGTCAGTTGTTGCAAAAAAAGTGTATAGAGATTATCCTGTTACTATCCTTCACAGAGTCATACTTGCGGATTTGATAGAGTTAGACATGGTGGATTTTGACCTTATTCTGGGTATGGATTAGCTTCATTCTTATTATGTATCTATAAACTGTCGTACCCGTGTGGTCAAATATCAGTTTCTTAATGAACCAATTTTTGAGTGGTCCAGGAGTTTGGTATCTCCCAAGAGTCATTTTATCTCCTATCTAAAAGCCAAAAAGCAAATATCCAAGGGTTGCATCTATCACTTAGTTAGAGTCAAAGACACTAAGTTCGAGGATCCAACTATTCAGTTAGTCATTATTGTTAATGAGTTTCCTGATGTTTTTTTCGGAAGATCTCCCAGGGGTACCTCCCGATCGAGACACAGAATTTGGGATTGACCTTCTTCTCAACACTCAACCTATTTCTATTCCGCCATACCGTATGGAACCTGTAAAGCTTAAGGAGTTGAAAGAGCAACTCAAAGATCTTTTAGAAAAAGGTTTCATAAGGCCCTGTATTTCTCCTTGGGGCGCATTTGTTCTATTCGTACGTAAGAAGTATGGTTTTTTGCGTATGTGCATTGAATATTGTCAGCTTAACAAGGTCACAGTAAAAAGTAAGTATCCTCTCCCGAGAATTGATGATCTGTTTGATCAGTTGCAAGGTGTAAGTTATTTCTCCAAGATAGACCTTAGATTAGGATATCACCAGCTTAATATGAGGAAATGTGATATTCCAAAGACAGCCTTCCGAACCCGCTATGCTCACTTTGAGTTTCTAGTCATGTCTTCCGGGTTAACTAATGCCCAAAAGCATTTATGGACCATATGAATCAAGTGTTCAAGTAATATCTCGGTATGTTTGTCATTGTTTTCATAGATGATATCCTTGTGTACTCCCGTGATGAGAATGACCATGCGAATTACCTAAGAATTGTCTTGCAAACTCTTATAGATCACCAGTTATTCGCCAAATTCAGTAAGTGTGAATTTTGTCTAAAGTTCGTAGCCTTTTTGGGTCATATTGTTTCAGCCGAGGGTATTAGAGTTGACCCCTAAAAGACCGAAGCTGTAAGAAATTAGCCTAGACCTATCTGTTCGTCTGACATTAGAAGTTTCTTGGGTCTCGCGGGCTATTAACGCTATTTTGTTGAGGTTTTCTCTTCTATTGCGTCTCCCATGACCCGGTTGAGACAAAAGAAAGTTAATTCGCAGTGGTCAAATTCCTATGAGAAAACTTATTAGGATTTGAAGACTCGACTTACTTCAACCCCTGTGTTGACCTTTATTGATGGTACAAATAGTTTTGTGGTGTAATGTGATGCCTCTAGAGTTGGTTTGGGTTGTGTGTTAAAGCAAAAAGGTAAGGTTATAGCCTACGCCTCTAGACAGTTGAAGCCGTATGAAAAGAATTACCCAACCCATGATCTTGAATTAGCTGTTGTGGTCTTTGCCTTGAAAATCTGGAGACATTATCTTTATGGTGTCCATGTTGATATGTTTTCTGATCATCAGAGCCTGCAGTATGTGTTTACTCAGAGGGAGTTGAATCTTAGGTATAGGAGGTGGTTAAAGTTTTTAAAAGACTATGATATGAGTGTGTTGTATCACCCGAGCAAGGCAAAAGTAGCGGTGGATGCCCTTAGCAGATTATCTATGGGTAGTGTTGCTCATGTAGAGGATGGTAAGAAATATTTAGCTCGCGATGTGCATTGTCTAGCTAGATTGGTTGTTAGGTTGCTTGATTTAGCCGAGGTAAGTACGTTGGTGCAGAGTAGTTCCGAATCCTCTTTAGTTTCATAAGTGAAGGAGAAGCAAGACAGAGATTCTAGTTTGGTCATACTAAAGGAGTTAGTTAAAGACCAAAAGGTAGAGGTTTTCTCCCAAGGGGAAGATGACGTGTTAAGATCGCAGGGTAGGTTGTGTGTTCCATGTGTTGATGATCTGAGGCAGAAGATTATGGATGAAGTGCATGGAGAGCGGTATTCCATTCATCCTGGCACTACCAAGATGTATCGCTACTTGCGGAAAATCTATTGGTGGAATAGTATGAAGAAGGATATAGCTGAGTTTGTAGCAAAGTGTGCGACGTGCCAACAGGTTAAGGTAGAGAACCAAAGACCTGGTGGTGTGATGTAAGAGTTTGGTATACCCACTTGGAAGTAGGAGGTGGTGAATATGGACTTCGTGACTGGATTGCCTCTTTCGCGTCATCATCATGATTCTATTTGGGTTCTTGTTGATAGTCTGACTATGTATGTGTATTCTTTGCCCATGCATACATCTTATACAAGTGAAGATTGTGCTAGATTGTATATCCGGGAGTTAGTCAGGCTGCACGGAGTTCCCTTGTCTATCATTTTGGATAGGGGTACTCAATTTACTTCTCAGTTTTGGAGGGCGTTTAGTAGGGTATTGGTACCCAAGTCCTTTTGACTTTCGCTTTTTATCTGCAGATAGATAATCAAGCTGAAAGGAACATTCAGACACTGGAAGATATATTGAGGGCATGTGCTGTCAATTTCAAAGGTAGTTGGGATGAGCATTTGCCTTTGATAGAGTTTGCCTATAACAAAAGTTACAAGGCTAGTATCGAGATGGCACCATTTGAGGCCTTGTATGGTAGAAGATGTAGATCACCCATAGGTTGATTTGAAGTGGGTGAAGCCACCATTATTGGGCCTGATGCAATGTTTGAAGCTATGGATAAAGTTAAGTTGATTAGAGAGAGGTTGAAGACAGCTCAGAGTCATCAAAAGTCTTATGCTGATGTGAGGAGGAGAGTTTGGTGTACTTGAAGATTTCACCCATGAAAGGGGTGAAGAGGTTTGGTAAAAAGGAAAAGCTTAGTCCCCTTTATGTTGGCCCGTATAGAGTCTTGAGCCGTGTTGGTAAAGTAGCCTACAAGGTTGAATTTCCCACAGAGTTGTCAGTCGTTCATCCTATTTTCCATGTCTCCATGCTTAAGAAGCATATTAGTTATTCCATTGTGGTAGATCCTTCAGAGAGTGTTGATATTTAGAATGGTCTTCCCTTTGATGAGATTCCCGTTGAGATCCAACATTTTCAGATCCGTAGACTGAGGAACAAAGAAGTTCCCTTGGTCAAAGTTTTATGGCGGAACCAGTCTGTTAAAGGCGTTACTTGGGAAGCAGAAGAAGACATACGATCCAAGTACCCGCACCTCTTTTCCGTGAGTTCAGATCAATCTGAAGGTATTATTTTTCCTTAATTCTGCCCTTCTAATCTAAAGTTCAGATATATATCTATACTTGCATGAGTTTTTGCAATTCCCAGAGTATTCATGAGTTTAGAAAGATCTTGAGCCCGTTTAGCAAATTGCTTAATCTATGTGTACTCTGTTTTTCTTGTGTTCCTAGTTTAACTAGCGACATTCAAGGATGAATGTTTCCATGGGTGAGATATTGCAAGACCCCTCAAAGTTCCCTCGTAGTCCGAGCCTTAGAGCGTGTCAAGTGAAGTCTAACTTTGACCCTAAAATGTTGGAAAGTGAATTCCTGAGTGAATTATGATTGATTATTGTTGAATTTTCCAGAGAATGGTTTCTTATAGTATGGAAAATTTAGTTATCTTTCCAATGATACCAATAAATTCGGTATAGGGGTGATAAGTTATGATCGTTTTACTGAGAGTTGTCGAAATTGCCCAGGTGCGATGGATGATCCGACGGACCGTCGAGTCTGTGATGGACCATCGCAACCAAGGCAGAAACTCCCTTTTCTGGCCCAAGTGCGATGGCCAGGACGATGTACTATTGAGGCTTCGACGGACCATCGCTGGGACCGTCGCGCTCAGGCTATGTGGCCTTATCCTGACCAATATGTGACGAATAATCCGACGGACCATCGGGTATGCGATGGACCATCGGTGAGACCATAACATCGAGGAAGTATGTTTATTTTCTAGACACCGTACGATGGACGATCCGACAGACCGTCAGACATGCGACGGGCCATCGCTTCGACCGTCACAGCCCCCGTTTAGTATTTTTAAGTCGTTTTTAAAAGGGCTTTTGGGTCTTTTCCCTTTTAACCCTCAGATATATTCCAAACGAATATGATAGCCTCATTATCTCCTAAAATATTCGAAATATAGGGTTTCTCCCTCAAGAGAAAATCTATAACCCTTTTCCAAGAAATCCAAGAACTCACCATAGATTCTACAAATTGAGTTGAGATTTGAGTTCCCCAAGTTCAAAGATTGCAAGAACCCTCTCTCAAGAGTAATAAGAAGAGTTTAGAGCAAGCTTTTTCATACAATTTCATAATCTAAGGTATGTGGAGTTTTGAACAAGGGTAATCCTTTCACTCTTGTGCCCAAAGGCTTTTTTTTAAACTATGATTTTCTGCAATCCATGAAATTTTACATCAATTTGAATGAGCATTTTTCACCCATTATTATTGATTACAATATTTTGATGTTTCCCATGAATTGAGATTCTAATGGGATGATTTTATTTTGTTTTCTTGAGAAGTTGCAGCTGGGTCTATACCCCATGATTTTAATCCTTTAGAAGTTAATAGTTGAAATGTTTGAGCTATTGAAGTATATGAGTATGATTGAAATTTTGAGACAAATTGCTATAACTTCCAGATTTTAACATGAGTTATGAATCTATAGGTTATCTATTATGATTTTGATGAGTTTTAACTTGAGATTGAATTATGGGTTATTAAACCCTACTTGATATTTGCAATTTTATGAACTCTTATGCCATAAGCACCCACGATTTGAGTATTCTGAGATTATTGAGAAATGTTTTGACCTAATGGTCATTGACTTTTAAAATCCACTTCATTACATGAGATTACAGATTTTACAATTGGGTTCTTATTGAACCATGTGATTATTTTAAAGTGGATTTTCATAAGATGAGCAAGATAAACTAAAGGGAGTAGTATCTAGCGCCGAGTTGGTTAAGTTACTATGGTTTCTAACTCTAGAACTACGTGCCACCATAGGTTTGAGATTTTGGGCCTAAGGCCAAGATAATTTTGGGGAAGAGGCAGAGATAATTTTGGGCCTGAGGCCGAGTTGATATTGGGCCCGAGGCCGAGATAAGTGATCACTGAATTGAGGTTATACTCCTTGGAAAGAGTATGCCGCTCCTCCCCAACGTGGTGTCTCCTCCTTAGGAGGACAAAACGTTGGACACCTTGTAGCTCGCATGTTTTTTGTCGGTTAAGAGAACCTCCCTTGATATAAGTATTTTCCCTAAATCTTTGAGATAAGTTATTTCCCTAAAACTAGAGTATTTTCCATTGAGATAGAATGTTTTCCCTAAAGCTTGAAATGAGATATTTTCCTTAAGTGAATTAAATGCCTTCAAGTATGTTCCAAAGTTGTATGATTCGGAATTCCAAGTAATTGAGTTCAAAAGAGTTATGAGTTCTTGAGTATTAAAGAATTTTTACTCTCCATGAGACTTATGAATGAGTTGAAAGCATTGCATAAATATTCCTTTAACCTATGATTGATGAGAATTAGAGAATATTACCGATTTCATAGTTAAAGTATGATGACTCATGAGATGTGTTACATGGTCCATTCTACATAATTTATGATCTTACACTTTATACTTATTCAAGCCATGTTAGTCATTCCTTATTGCATGCATGATTTTATTGAAGAGCATTGATATTTTTTTATATAAATGCATACACCCCCATATACTCAATACATTCCCAAGTGATAATCCATATATACGTTTACGTGCTACATTATCCTATAATGTAGGTTCAGGAGCTCAGTCCCAGCCTCGTCAGTGATTTCTTAGTAGCGTTCCTACATTTCTACAGTGGTGAGTCCTCATGGTTCGAGGACCGATCTTCATATATTTCAGTATTTGAGAAACTATATTTCAGTATTTGAGAAACTAAGTTATTTCTTTCTATTCTTTTCGAGTCAGTTGGGGACCTGTTCCAACGGCTCTCTAGTTCATGGATTTGTAGAGTCTTTGTCAGACTAGTTGTTGGATTGTTTCTATGTTGAGATTTCCAGTATTGTGGTTTTTTCAACCGAGTATTTTCTATGTATTTCCTATCATTTGATATGTCAATGCCCGTGTTTGGTTTATTTCATTCTTGAAATGAGTATTGTAAGTAGAAACAGGCTCAAAGGGTTAGCTTGGGGCTACTTGTAGCCTTAAGCACCGTGTGACGTCCCGGGAGGTGATTTCTGGCCGTTACAGATTCAGCCACCAAATCCATCATGGAACAACCAACAAAAACAGTTTTAGCAACAACAAATTCAAGGGAATCAGTTCATAACACATACTAGCAATGTGGAAGAGATGTTGAGATAACTTATAGTTGATCAAGTGTAGTTGGCAGCAAATATGAAGAGTCAACAGGCAAAAATAAAGAGCCACCAAGCGACTCAAGGATCTTGGAGTTGTAGATAGGTCAGATAGAGACAATACTGAATACCAGGCCTCAAGATGGTTTTCCAAGTGATACTGAGAATCCTAAGCAAGTAATGGAAATCACTTTGAAGGGTGATGAAGAGCTTAGTGAAGATCCTCCAAAGAAAATGAAAGAGGTAGATACTGATTTGGTTCCTGAATGGGTAGATCATCAAGCTACTAAAAATTTGAGAAATTCTGAGTACTCAAAAATAAAAATTGTTGAACAGGTGAAAAAGATCCTACCGCTGCCTTTCACACAGAGGCTGATATCAAAGAAGGATGAATGCTTTAAGAAGTTCTTCGACATGTTCATAGAGCTTCATGTTGACCTTCCTCTTTTAGATGTTTTGCAGGGAATGCCCAAGTATGCAAAGCACTTGAAGAAAGTGGTAACTAATAAGGTTAATCTGCAATATCTTGAGACAGTAGCACTCGTTGAGGAGTGTTGCTCTGTGGTGATGCAGAAGATGCCCAAAAAGCTTAAAGACCCTGGGAAGTTGACTCTCCCCATTTAAATTAGGAATAGTGAGGTGGTTCACACATTTAGTGACTTAGGGAAAAGCATCAATTTGATTCCACTATCTTGTTTAACACTTTGGGTTTGGGGAAGCCTACATCGAAATCTGTGTTACTGTAATTGGAAAATGTGATATAAGACCCCATAAAATCCTAGTCATTTCAGTCCTATATAGCATGCCAAAAGAGGTCCTAGACTTAGAAAATTTCAACTAAGTGTTAAGACTAAGAATCATTTTTAGACTTTAAAATATGATGACCTTATTTTTGATCATTCCAACCTTAGTATGTCAATTTTCAATTTGATTCATGAACAGGGTCACTTGTAAGTCATCTCAGGTGAGTTTCAAATTTTTTAAACAAGCTTAAGGGTGAGTTTGGATGTCCAAATTAGTAAGGGGTCGCAATAAGGTCGCGCCGCGAGGGCCAGTTGAACCAGGCTCAGGGTTGCGCCATGAGGGCTGCTTGACCCGAGAAGGGGTCGCATCGCGAGGGATGCTTGACCCAAGCAGGTGACGTAGCATAATGAGGTCTTTGTCCAATAAATTTTATCCAATTTTGTAGGGGCAAATGGGTTATTTTCCCTTATATTATTCTGCCTTAACATGAAGTTTAATATCCTAAAGGGCCTAATTCATTCTTTATTCACAAAATCCTCTCAAGAAAGAAACCCTAGTTCATCAAGCTCAAGATCAAGTTCCAAAAAATCCCAAAAAACCTTCACGAATTTCGTCACTCAGGTATGTTAGGTGTTCATCCTTGGGTTTCCTTCCACCCTTGGAGTTCAAGAACCCTTTTCAAAACTTGAATTATGATTCCCATGCTATAAATTGGATTATGCTCATATTTGTGTTGTTGTATGGGTTTTAAGTTAAGATCATTTATGAGTTTCCTTTAAATTTTGTTAGCATGTGTGTTGAACTATGAATCTATCATGATAAAACCTGTGAATTTGCAATAATACATGTTAAAGTCATGATGCCCTATATGTTATTCTTCATATATCGCAATCAGGCTCCCCAAGTGTTTGAGAGAATGTCCATGTGAATTGAATAGTGAAATCATGATATGTTAGCATATGTTCCCAATCATGTACAAGTTCATGACCTCAAAATATTTGACTAAATGCCTCAATGAATGAATTGTGAACAATTGACTATTGCTATACTTTCAAGATTTGTCATGCTTTATTATTGATGCTATCGAGTCCTAGGGGTACTTATTATCTGAAATCTAGCTATTTACTTAGTCGTAGTAGTTATAGAATAGTCCCAGTAAAGGTCAAGAACAGTTGTACTTAGTCAATAACAGAACTCAGTGAACTCAGTCTAGTTCAATCAGTTAACACAATTAGTATCAGCTTTGTCAAGCCTAGTACAGTCTAGTAATCAGTTCAGTGTCAATCCAGTTAGGAGTAGGATTCATCACTGAGCGAACCCAAGGATGAGGTCATTCCTGCTAGAAGAGCGTTTGACCCTTACTAAGAGTCCCTATGTTATAGAACTGCGTATCCAGCTTAGGGTAAGTCATCCTCTTTCCAGATGAGGGATGATGCAATTATATATATATTTCATGAGTCTTCCTGCCAGATTAGGGTTGACACAACCTTGTTAGTATCCATTGGCAAGGTTCTAACACCCTTCCAACTGGGGTCATAGGTTGGGACCCAACTCAGTTAATAATTGGGTATGTCGGTTCGATAATAACTCCTACGGTTATAATTTTAGTCTTAGTATTTAGTAAAGAGCTCAAACAGTTCGACAGAAACAGGGCTATCAGATATAAGTTACATAACCATCAAAACTCAGTACTTTAGTTTTATTCTAATTCAGAAAGCTATTATATGTGCAGTATTGCATATTCAGCGCGCTCAGTAGTTACAATTTTGCATGTACTCTCATCCAGTTACTTCATGATGTTCATTCAGTCAGTCATCATCTCATTCATGTGAAACCATGTATATCAACCGACCTCACTTAGCATACCAGTACATTCCATGTACTAACGCATACTCTTTCTTTGCACTACGATGTATCATATCATAGGTTCAGACACTTAGGGTCCCGACCGTACTTAGAAGCTCAGGCTATCAGTAGTAGATTTAGTGGTCAGTCCTTATATTTAGAGGACAGTAGTTATTTCAGTCGGGGTTAGTTAGGGGTTTCTCCCATCAACTCCATATTCAGACGTTAGAGGCTTTCGGGCTAGCTCAGTCAGTTATTTAGTTTTCATATGTTATTATCAGTATATTAAGTTATTATTTTAGTATTTTCGAAACCTTATGGCATATTCAGTTATACTTCTGAGTATATTTTCAGTAATCTTATTCAGTGCTGACAGCAGGTACCTGCTATGGGTTAACTTGTGTTCCTTCGGGGCCGTAAGCATCGTGTGATGTCCAGGGTGTAGACTCGGGGGCTTACAAACTTGGTAACAGAGCCTAAGTTTCTAAAGAGTCCTCGGTAGTCTGAAAGCCGTGTCTAGTAGAGTTTTGTGCATGGGTGTGTATCGCGTAACACTTATGGACAGGGGGCTATGAGGAAATTTTAGGAAAAGTTTGCCTTCTTTCAGTATCCATGTCATGAGAGTGATCATCACCTCAAGTTAAACTCTCTGTATAATCTAATTTTCCCTTTAATTTATTGAACATGCCTCCCAAAATGACCAACAGAAGAAGAACTGGGAACCAGCCAACACCTCTGCCTGTTCAGGAAGATCTTCTGAATGAGCAGGTCTCACGCAAAATTCAGAGCAGCTTTCACCCCTCTAGCTCATTCAATAGCAGCACAACATAAATTCCCATCTTCCGTTCAGGCCAACCCAGTGTCCAATACTATTATAGCTAGAATTCGGGACTTCACCCGAATGAACCCTCTTTTATTTTCAGGGTCTAAGTATGAAGAGGATCGATAGGAATTTCTTGACATGCTGCAGAAGGTAACATACATTATGGGGGTAACCTCTAGTGAGAGTGCTGAGTTAGCTTCCTATTAGATATAGGATGTGGCTCATACATAGTTTAAGCAGTGGAACGCAGATAGGGCCACGGATGCAGGGACTATAGAATGGGAAAAGTTTTCTACTACCTTTCTAGATAGGTTCTTTTGGTTGGAGTTGACGGAAGCCAAGGTTTTAGAGTTTATTAACCTGAAGTAGGGAAGCATGACAGTTAAGGAGTATTCTCTCAAGTTTACTCAGTTAGCTAGATATGCTCTTTATGTGGTAGCTGATAGCAGATCTGAGATGAGTAAGTTAATATCTGGTGTATCCGATAGTGTGGTCCAGTAGTATAGGACCAGAATACTGATTAAAGAGATAGAATTAGCTAGGTTGATAGTCTATTCTTATCGGATAGAGGAACAGAAGACTAAGGAGAATGAGAGGGCGAACAAAAGGGCTAGAAAAAGTAGTTTCAACTTCACTCAGCCTAAGTCAAAGACTGGTAATTGTCCTCAGTTCTTCCCAAAATCTTCGGTTCTAGATCCATCCTCAGCAAGTTCTCCAGTGCCTAAATTCAAAAATGGTAATAAGGATAGAGAGCCAGGCTCTAAATCTCAGGGTAGTGTTAGCAGTGCCCGAACAAATCCTCTTTGTTAGAAATATAGAAGAACTATCAAGGTATCTGCAGGGCTGGCAGTTATGTATGTTTTGGGTCTGGTAAACCAAGTCATAGTATCAGAGAGTTTCCTCATGTAGGTTCACAAAGTTAGCATAATCGTTCCCCATCTCAGTTCGGTCACCCATCTCAGCAGGGTACCGCTTCCAGTTCCACCAGTGGGCAACGTCTAAATAGGATCTATGCACTTCAGTCCCGATAGGATCAGGAAAGTTCTCCTGATGTTGTCACTGGTATATTACAAGTTTACCATTTACATGTTTATGCTTTGCTAGATCCAGGAACTTCTTTGTCCTTTGTAACTCCTTATATAGCTGTTGACTTCAGAGTTAGCCCCAAAATCCTAGAAGATCACTTCTCAGTCTCTACCCTAGTAGGTAAGTCTATCATAGCCCGGCGAGTATATAGGAACTGTCCGATTATGGTGTCTTAGAAAATTACTTCATCAGACTTAGTAGAGTTAGAGATGACATATTTTGACGTCATTCTTGGCATGAATTGACTCCATTTAAGCTATGCCTTAATTGATTGTAGAGATAGAGTTGTCCATTTTTAGTTCCCAAATGAACCTGTCCTAAAATAGAGGGGTAGTACTTCAGCACTTAGCGGTCAGCTTGTTTCATACCTTAAAGCGAGAAAAATGATATCCAAGGGGTGTGTCTATCATCTCATTTGAGTTAAATATTCTAGTTTTGAGACTCCTAATCTTGAGTCAGTTCCAGTAGCAAGTGAATTTCCAAATATTTTCTCGAAGATCTTTTCAGAGTCCCCCCCAAAAGGGAAATTTGACTTCAGAATAGACCTTCTTCCAGACACTCAGCCCATCTCTATTCCACCATACAGAATGGCTCTAGCTGAACTTAAAGAATTAAATGATCAGTTGAAAGACCTCCTAGATAAGGGAGTTATCAGACCCAATATCTCTCCATAGGGCATACCAGTACAATTCATGCACAAGAAAGACGGTTCTCTCAAAACGTGTATTAACTACTGTTAGTTGAACAAAGTCTCAGTTAAGAATAAGTATATGCTTCGTAGAATCAATGACTTGTTTTACCAATTTTAGGGTGCCAGTTACTTTTCTAAGATAGACCTTAGATCAGACTATCATCATCTTAGGGTTAGAGAATGTGGCATTCCAAAAACAACTTTCAAAACTCAGTATGGTCACTTCAAATTTCTAGCATGTCATTTGGTCTTACCAATGCCCCAACAACTTTCATGGTCTTAATGAACGTGTGTTCAAGCAGTACTTGGACATGTTCATCATAGTCTTCATATATGACATTCTTGTCTACTCTTGTAGTGAAAATGATCTCACAGACATGTCAGAATAGTATTACAGACTCTCAGAGCCCATCAGTTGTTTACCAAATTTAGTAAGTGCAAATTTCGGCTATGATCAGTAGTTTTATTTGGTCATATAGTTTCCGGTGATGGAATTAGAGTTGATCCTTAAAAGACCGAAGTAGTGAGAAACTGGCCTAGACCTATCTCTCCATCAGCCATCATGAGTTTCTTGGGTTTGACTGGCTTCATCTATTACGTCCCCCATTTCCAGATTGCCTCAGAAGAAAGTCAAGTTCAAGTGGTCAGATTCTTGTGAGAAAAATTTTTAGGAGTTGAAGACTCCACTCACTACAACCCCAGTTTTGACTTTGCCCAATGGCTCAGATGGATTTATTGTGTATTGTGATACTTCAAGAGTTGGTTTAGGGTGTGTTTTGATTCATAAGGGTAAAGTTGTGTCCTATGCCTCTAGATAACCTAAGCCCCATGAAAATAATTACCCCACCCATGATCTTGAGTTGGAAGTTGTTGTGTTTTCCTTAAAGATTTGGTGGCACTATTTGTATGGGGTACATGTTGATGTGTTCACAGACCATAAAAGCCTGCAGTATATTTTTCTTAGAAAGACTTGAACTTGCATCAGAGAAGGTGGTTAGAGTTGTTGAAAGACTATGACATGAGTGTTTTGCATCATCCAGTCAAGGACAATGTAGTAGCAGATGGCCTCAGTAGATTGTCCATGGTTAGTGTTGCTCACATTGAGTATGGTAAGAAAAAGTTAGTTCAGGAAGTTCATCATCTAGCAAGACTAGGTGTCCGGTTGGTTGATTCAGCGAGGGTAGTATTTGGGTGCAGAATAGTTCAAAATCATCTTTGGTTTCTGAAGAAGAAGAAAAGCAGGATAGAGATCCCAATTTAGTTAAGATGAAAGAGTCATTCATAGACTAGAAGGTAGAAATTTTCTCCCAAAAGGGAGATGGTGTGTTGCGTTGTCAGGTAATGCCCCAAGACTGTACCCTGGATGCTACACAGTGCTCGTAATCCCAAAAGAACACAAGCTAACCCATGACTGGTACCTGCTGCAATAACTGAGTAATAATACTGTGATAATGCAAAAATTTGGCAAAAACTTGCCATAAGGTTAAAAAACTGAAAATAAATACGAAATATTTAATACTGAAATATCTGTCTGAAATACTCTAGTCTAAAAAGCCTCTACTGTCTGAATCCTGGAGTTGATGGGACAACTCCCAAACTAACTCTGACTACTAAAATAAATTGCAATACTGAAATAATAATCATGTCCTCAGACTATGAGAACTCTCTACTAACTCAAATTACTAAAAATATGGGACTGCTAAGTATAATCAGGAGTCCGTGCATCTGAACCTATGATATAAAACAGCATAGTGCAAATAAAAGTATGTGTTAGTACATTGAATGTACTGGTATGCTAAGTGAGGTAGGATGAACTGTTTGGGTTCATATGCATGAACAATACTGACTAAATGACATGAGTATAACTGAACAAGAGTACATGCATGAGTACATAAACAATAAATGAGGTCGTGATAACACTGGATACTGAGTTTTAAATACTGAATAACCGATATCTGGGTTTACTGGTACTATATTACTGATAACTGAATGACTGTATCTAACAGTCATGATTCTGTAAAACTATGCTGAGTTTCATACTGCGTTGAGAGACTGTGTCTGACAGTCCTAAATCTGTAGAGATAAACTGAGTTCTATACTGAGACTGAATCTGAAACTGAGACTGTAGGAGGTAATCATCTAATCGACATGCCTCTCTCTGAACTGATTGGGGTCCAACATATAAAACCCAGTTGGAAGGGTGTCAGTACCGTACCACGGGTAAAGACAACTAACTGTGGGGTCAGTCCTAGTATAGCGGGTGACCCCTGAGATCAGTCCTAAACTAGCGGGTGATCCCTGAGTATGTCAGTCCTATCTAATGGGTGATATCTCATAACCTACGCTGTCTACGTAGTTCTGGAACTTAGGGACTGCTTTTAGGGAACCAGTCCTAGCTGACGGGTGAGCCCCCATCTCTAGGCTCACTCTGTACTGAATCCTACTCCCAACTAAAAGACACTAAACTGATTTCTAAACTCTACTAGGCTTGACTAAACTGTTACTGATCATATTTTTTAACTGAACTGAACTGAGTTCACTGAGTTCCGTTGACTGATGAAATACTACTGGATTCTATTAACTGACTGAATTCTACCAAGTTCTGTTAGAGGACCGAGTTTACTGAGGTTGGAACTAAATACTGAACCGGACTGGACTGATTTTTTAGTTCTCTGAGTACTGAACTAATTACTGACTGAATTTTTTGAACTGACTACATTTACTGAGTTCTGAACTGAGTACTACTGTGTTCTGAACTAAATACTGAACTGAGACTGATTACTAAATAATACTGAATTTTCCTAAGTCCTATAAGTGACTGAGAGTACTACTGATCATGACATGACTGAGATTATTCTGTAATTGACACTGACTCTAGGTAAACAACTAAACTATTGGGTATAAATACCCCCATGACTAGATAGCATGAAAAGTAAAGCTTCACATGATCTTGCATAACATAGCATAAAAATGCACACCTTTTCATAATACATCTATAGAGGCATTTTATCAAACACTTGCATGGCATAAAACAGTATACATACTAGCATGATATAAGGTTATCATTACATTCACTTGAGCAATTCATCAAACACTTGGATAGAATAATCAATGTACATGACACTAAAACAATATGTGAGCATCATGATTTAATTTCAAATTCACAATTCCATGGGTTTCAGCATGAATTCACATTATAAACCACACATGTCAATTAATTCTACATCAATATTGTAATAAATCATGAAAAAGTAACCCAATTATAGCAACAATCATGAATACACTTTGGTTTCAAGTCATGGAAAGCATGAAATCAAGCTACTTGAAGTTTAAAAGAGTTTCTTGGACTCCAAGGGTGGAAGGAACCCTTGGATGAATACTTTACATACCTTGGATAGTTAATTCTTGAAGAAAAATGGCAAAATCTTGAGCCTTGGCTTTGAAATTAAATCACCTAGGGTTATTGTTCTTGAGAAATTTGAGAGAACATGAGTGTATGTTGCTTAATAAAGGCTAAATCTCGTGTTTTAGGTCTTAATAGGGGTGGGAAAAAAGTCCCAAATACCCTATAGATGCGGCTTTTTAATTTCTAAAAATTAAACTATCGATGCACAGGCCGAAGCGCCACATCATTAGCATCGACGCGATGGCTAACATACTGCGTCGAGTCTACATCGGTTCACTAGAATTTGGTACTGGGAGCCATAAAATATTATTCGACGTTATGGATGATGTACCGCATCGAGATCATGTGGATACACTATTTTTGATTACCAGACATGTGTTAAACGACGTCTAAAAATCTAAAACTAGTTCGAGAACACCTACTGACATTCCTGATCATGATTCAACCTAAAGATTGGTACTTTAAGATCATAAAAGTCGTGAAATAGAGTTTCCAACTTACGAAGGAAAAAATAATGCTAAGTCTGAATACTTAGCTAGAACTTTCTAAGTCTGGGACACCTTAGCAAGCTTAAAATACTGAGTTAAGCTTAGGATTTTGCGGGGTCTTACAATATCTCCCCTTGGGAACATTCATCCTCTAATGAGACTGACTAAGCTTAAAAACACTGATTTACTGAGCTTACACACTGAACATGCATATCTGATGCATGGAACACATGACTGAAACTACTAATAAGCTGCATTTTCATACTGAACATGAATATCTGATGCATGAGTACAAGGATGAACATGATTCATAAATGCATGACTAGGATTACTGATAAGCTGAATTTATTTTTGTGCTAAATGTGCATATCTGATGCATGAAAACATGACTAAACTGATTCATGAATGCATGATTGAATATGCAACGGTAATGGATACCAAGTTTATAACTGTAATAGAACTTGGAACTAAGCCAATCTAAGAAAGACCATTACCTTAAGCTGAGAATACTGATGAACTTGAGATCATTTACTAAACATGTATGAACATGTATGAATGGGAGCATGAGGACATAACTGAGCCTGAAACGTGATACATGAACTGAATATCATGAACTGAACTAAGACCCTGAATACATGGCTTACGGATAAGATTAGAACTAGAGGGTACACCTATGAGTACCCACTACTCAAAACTGTATTCATTACGTGAAGGGAAAATGGAAGGTTTAGGTCATGAAAACTCGGGGGATTATAGTGACTTCTCCCCCTTGGGATATTATGTCCCCTAAAGAATGCTGACTTGGCTGAGATACTAAGGAAAACCTGAGATGATGCACAGGTCACCTACAAACTAAATCGTGACCGCATATCGGGGATCTGAAATTGAGGCATGATACCTGAACTGAGCTGTACTCGCAACCACATGGTTTTTCGACCTTGGAATAGTTACATTCATGAGACTTTGGATAGTGTGACTAAATTGAAAGATAGAAAACCAAACCACATGAACATTGTCTTCCTAACTGCTAAACTAAATTGCTGGCTTTGATCACTAACTTATGCTGAAAACTTATATTCAACTGGAGCCTTTCTTTGACACTCTTTCTATACAGATCTAGTGGCTTTAGGGAGAAAGAAATCTTGACATGGGCTGAATAAAATAGATGAATAAGAAAATCAAATCCCGACTAAAATTCTTTAATATGAGTCAAGGCCTACGAAACATCATCTAAGATGGAGTGACTAAGCCTTATGCACTGCAACTACAATTTTCAAGCTTAGACATATACCTTGAATACTCTCTCAACTATACTCTCCACCTTAGTACAACACATCATCTGAGACTACTAAAAATATTCACATGGGTGTTGAGCATGAATGCACAAATATCACATAGAGCTGGAACTGAAGATTTTGGATGAAACTAAGAATGGTTACAGCCCCCTGATCTAGGCTGATTGAAATTGAAACTACCTGTTCTCTCTCTCCTTCTTATTAAGCTTCTACTTCTCAATCTGTTGAGACTGGATATGTCCATCTCTTTAATCAACATTATTGTTCTGCACTTTTTAACCACACTATCTGACACCCCATCCACGAACTTGCTTATTCTGGACCTATTGTCTTCTACTACATGGAGAGAATACCTGGCTAATTGAATAAACTTAAGGAAATACTCTTTCACATTCATACTTCCTTACCTGAGATTGATGAACTCTAACATCTTGGCTTCACTCAGATATAAGGGAAAGAATCTATCTAGAAAAGTAGTATCAAACTCTTTCTATTCTATGGGCACTGCATTTATACCCTTATCTACCTTCCACTTCTTAAACCACGTATGAGATACATTTTGTAGTTAATAGGCAGATAACTCAGCACTTTCACTAGAAGTTACTCCCATGATATCTGTGACTTTCTGAACTTGACCGAGGAACTCATGTGGATCTTCTTCTGACTTAGATCCTGAGAATAGGGAAGGCTTCATTCGGGTGAAGTCCCGAATCCTGTCTGCAGCAGTATTGGACACTGGGTTGGCCTGAACAATAGATGGTTGTTTGTTTTGAGCTGCAACTGAATTGGCTAGAGTAGTGAATGCAGCTATGAATTCTGCATGAGAGACATGCTCATCCATGGGATCTTCCTGAATGGGCTAAGGTGCTAACTGATTTCTGGTTCTTCTTCCATTAGTCTTTTTAGGAGGCATGTTCTGTAATCGGAAGGAAGAAAAGGATTAGACAGAGAATTTAGCTAAAAGAATGGAAACTTTTCCTAAAACATCTCATAGACTCTTGTCCTTAAGTGTCGCGTGCTACAGGCCCATGCACAAGACTCTACTAGATACAACTTTTAGAATTCCTAGGACTCTATTGAATCTTAGGCTCTGATACCATATTTGTAATGCCCTGAGTTTGTACCCTGGACGCTACATGGTGCTCATAATCCCAAAGCACCACAAGCTAATCCATGACTAGTACCTACTTTAATAACTGAGTAATAATACTGTGATAATGTAAAAATTTGGCGGAAACTTTCCATAAGATTCAAAAACTAAAATAAATACTGAATACTGAAAAATAAATACTAAAATATCTATCTGAAATACTCTAGTCTAAAAAGCCTGTACTATCTAAATCCTGGAGTTGATGGGACAAGTCACCAACTAACTTCGACTACTAAAATAATAATCATGTCCTCGAACTATGAGGACTCACCACTAACTCTGACTGCTAAAAATCTGAGACTGCTAAGTATGATTGGGAGTTCGTGCGTCTGAACCTATGATATAAAACATCATAGCACAAAGAAAAGTATGTGTCAGTACTTTGAATATACTAGTATTCCAAGTGAGGTAGGTTGAATGCATCGGTTCAAATGAATGAACAATACTGATTGAATGACATAAGTATAACTGAATGAGAGTACATGCATGAGTACGTAAACTATAAAAAGGGTCGTGATAACACTAGATACTGAGTTTTGAATACTGATTAATTGATATCTGGGTTTGCTGATACTGTATTACTGATAACTGAATGACTGTATCTGACAGTATTGATTCAGTGGAACTATGCTGAGTTCTGTACTGAGATGAGCGATTGTGTTTGACAGTCCTTAATCTATAGAGCTGAACTGAGTTATATACTGAGACTGAATCTGAAACTGAGACTGTGGGAGGTAATATCTAACCGATATGCCCCTCTTTGAACTGATTAGGGTCCAACCTATAACCCCAACTAGAAGAGAGTTAGTACCGTGCCACGGGAAAAGACAACTGGCTGTGGTGTCAGTCTTAGTCTAGTGGGTGACCCCTGAGATCTGTCCTAAACTAGCAGGTGATCCCTGAGTATGTCACTTCTACATAATGGGTGACATCTTATAACCTACGTGGTTATATTTTTCTGGAACTTAGGGATTGCTTTAGGGACCCAGTCCTAGCTGACAGGTGAACCCCTATCCCTAGGCTCACTCAGTGCTGAATTATACTCCCAAATGAAAGACACTGAACTAATTCCTAGAATGTACTAGGATTGTCTGAACTTTTACTGATCGTATTGTTTAACTGAACTAAACTGAGTTCACTGAGTTCCATTGACTGACGGAATACTATAGGATTTTATTAATTGACTGAATACTATTGATTTTCATTAGCTGACCGAGTTTACTGAGGTTGGAACTGAATAATGAATCAGGATGGACTGATTTTGAGTTCTCTGAGTACTGAACTGATTACTGACTGAATTCTGTGAACTGACTGATTTACTGATTTCTGAGATGAATACTACTATGTTCTGAGCTGAATATTGAAGTGGAACTGATTACTGAATACTACTGAATTTTCCTGAGTCCTGTAACTGACTGAGAGTACTACTGATCATTACATGACTGATATTATTATATAACTGACACTGGCTATAGATAAACAACTATATGTCGGGTATAAATACCCCCAGGACTCGATAGCATGAAAAGTAAAGCTTCACATGATCTTGTATAGCATTGCATAAAAATGCACACTTGTTCATAATGCATCTATAGAGGAATTTTATCAAAAACTTGCATGGCATGAAACAGTATACATACTAGCATGATATAATATTATCATTTCATTTACATGAGCAATTTATCAAACACTTCGATAGCATACTCTATGCACATGACACTAAAACAATATGTGAGCATCATGACTCAATTCAAAATTCACAATTCCATGGGTTTCAACATGAATTCACATGATAAATTAAACATGTCAATTAATTCTATATCAATATTGTAATAAATCATGAAAAAAAAATCCAATTATAGCAACAATCATGAATACAAAAAAATCCAATTATAGCAACAATCATGAATACACTTTGGTTTCAAGTCATGGAAAGCATGAAATCAAGCTACTTGAAGTTTAAAAGAGTTTCTTGGACTCCAAGGGAGGAAGGAACCCTTGGATGAACACTTCACATACCTTGGTTGTTTAATTCTATAATAAAAATGGCAAAATCTTTAGCCTTGGCTTTGAAATTAAATCACCTAGGGTTCTTGTTCTTGAGAAATTTGAGAGAAAGTAAGTGTATTATTCTTAATGAGGGTTGAATGTCGTGTTTTAGGGATGAATAGGGTTGGGGAAAAAAATACCCAAATACCCCTATGTACGCGGCTTTTCAATGACTGAAAACTAAACTGTCGACGCGCAGGCCGTTTCTTCATGTTATTTGCATCGACACAATGGCCAATGTGCCGCGTCGAGTCCGCATCGGTTCATTGGAATTTTCCACTGGGAGACAACAAAATATTAATCTATGTTCCACGTTGAGATCGCATTGATACACTATTTTGGGTTCCTAGACGTGTCAAACGAAGTCCAAAAAATCCAAAACTCATTCGGGAAAACCTACTGACATTCTTATTCATGATTCAACCTAAATATTGATACTTTAAGGTCATAAGAGTTGTGAAATAGAGTTTCCCACTTACAAAGAACAATATAATATTAAGTCTGAATACTTATCTAGAATTTTCTAAGTCTTGGACCCCTTAGCAAGCTTAAAAGAATGAGTTGAGCTTAGGATTTTGCAGGGTCTTACACCAGGGTAGGTTATGTGTGCCATTTATGGATTGTGTAAGACAGCGGATTCTTGCAGAAGTACATGGTATGCCTTACTCTATTCATCCAGGGGCCACAAATATGTACCGTGACTTGTGAGAAGTCTATTGATGGAGTGGGATGAAGAGAGACATTATAGAGTTTGTATCTAAGTGCTCCATGTGTTAGCAGGTTAAGATTGACCATCAAAAGACTAGTGGTTCCATGCAAGAGTTCAGTATACCTACTTGGAAGTGGGAAAAAGTAAACATGGACTTCGTGATGGGTTTGCCTCATACTCGTTATTAGCACGATTTGATTTGGGTCATTGTAGATAGGATGACCAAGTCAGCCTATTTTTTGCCAGTTCATACCTCATATTCAGCTGAGGATTATGCCAAGCTCTATGTTTGAGAGTTGATCAGATTACACGGTGTCCCATTGTCCATCATTTCAGAGAGAGGTACGCAGTTCTCCTCTTATTTTTGGAAAGCCTTCCAAAAGTGTCTTGGTACCCAAGTTCATCTCAGTACAACCTTTTACCCTCAGACATATAGTCAATAAGAAAGGACCATTCAGACTTTAGAATACATGTTGAGAGAGTGTGTTGTTGACTTTAAAGGCATTTGGGATGACCTTTACCTTTGATTGAGTTTGCATATAATAATAGCTATTATTTTAGTATTCAGATGGCCCTATTTGAGGCACTTTTTGGGAGGCGATACATATCTCCCATTTGTTGGTTTGAAGCAGCTGAGGCCATAGTAGTAGGGCCCAACTTGATGTTTGATGCCATAGATAAAGTGCAGTTAATCGGGGAGGGGCTTAAGACAACTTAGAGCCGATAGAAATCATACGCATATATAAGAAGAAAAGATCTCGAGTTTGAGATTGGAAACTTTATGTATTTGAGAATCTCTCCCATGAAGAGAGTGAAGAGATTTGGAAAGAAAGGGAAGATTAGTCCCCGATATATTGGTCCTTATAGGATTTTCAGTCATTTTGGTAAGGTATCTTATGAGCTTCAGTTACCTGCAGACTTAGAATCAGTGCACCTAGTGTTTAACGTCTCCTTTCTAATGAAATGCATAGGTAACCCATCAGTTGTAGTCCCTATAGAGAGTATAGGTCTTTAGAGAAGTCTCTCTTATTAGAAAATTCCATCCGAAATCCTTGATCATACGATTTGCAGACTAAGGAACAAAGAAGTTCCTGTGGTCAAAATATTTTGGCAGAATTAGTCTATTGGGGGAGCTACTTGGGAAGAGAAAGTATACATGCAAACCAAGTATCCTCACATTTTCTCCGAAAACTCAGATTCATCCTAAGGTAATAATCTTCCTTAGATTTACTCTATTCCATGTTTAGTTACAGCTGCATAACATTCTCATATCATTTATGCATTCATGAAATAGTTCAGTTATGTGCCATGTCTTTAGAATTCAGTCATGCTTCAGTTATGCATGTCAGTATAAGTACAGTTCCTCATTTACTCTCAGTCCAGTCAGTCTCATTCAAGGACGAATGTTCCTAAGGGGGAGATATTGTATGACTCCATAAAATCCTAGTCATTTCAGTGCTATATAGCTTGCGAAAAGAGGTCCTAAACTTAGAAAATTTTAGCTAAGTGTTAAGACATAGAATCATTTTTATCCTTTGAAATTGGATGATCTTATTTTTTATCTTTTCGACCTTAGTATGTCAATTTGCAAGTTGATTCATGATCAGGGTTATTTGTAGTTCAGCTCAAGCGAGTTTTGGATTTTTTGGACTAGCATAAAGGTGAGTTTGGATGTCTAAATAGCAATGGGTCACGATAGATCTGCGCCGCAAGGGCCAGTTGACACAGGCTCAGGGTCACGTCGCGAGGGATGCTTGACACGAGCAGGGGTTGCATCGTAAAGGCTGATTGACCCAAGCAGGGGTTGCGGCAGGATGGGGACCCCTTCCAGCAAATTTTATCCGAGTTTATGGGGGAAAATAGGTCATTTTCCCCTTACATTATTCAGCCTTAACACAAAATTTAATATCCTAAAGGGAAAATTCATTCTTTATTCACAAAATCCTCTAAAGAAAGAAAACCTAGTTCATCAAGATCAAGATCAACTTCCAAGAAATCCCCAACAACTTTCATGAATTCCGTCACTCAGGTATGTTAGGTGTTCATCCTTGAGTTTCCTTAAGCCTTTGGAGTTCAAGAACCCTTTTTAAAACTTGAATTATGATTCCCATGCTATGAATTAAATTATGCTCATGTTTGTGTTGTACGAGTTTCAAGTTAAGATATTTTATGATTTTTAATAAATTATGTTAGCATGTGTGTTGAATTATGAATCTCTCATGATAAAACCGTTTAATTTTCAAGATAACATATTGAAGTAATGATGCCCTATATGTTATTCTTCATGTATCACAATCTCGATCCCCAAGAGTTTGATTGAATGTCCATGTGAATTGAATAGTGAAATCATGACATGTTAGCATATGTTCCCAGTCATGTACAGTTCCATGACCTCTAAATGTTTGACTAAATGTCTCAATGAATGAATTTTGAATAATTGACTATTGTTATGCTTTCAATATTTGTCATGCTTTATTATTGATGCTATCGAGTCCTAGGGGTATTTACTACCCAAAATCTAGCTATTTACTTAGTTGTAGTAGTTACAGAATTGTCCCAGTAAAGGTCAAGAATAGTAGTACTCAGTCACTAATAAAACTTAGTGAACTCAGTCCAGTTTAGTCAGTAAACATGATCAGTGTTAGCTCTGTCAAGCCTCGTATAGTTTAGTGATCAGTTCAGTGTCGATTCACTTAGGAGTGGGATTCAGCACCAAGCGAACCCAAGGATGGGGACATTCCTTCCAGCAGAGGGTTTGACCCTTAGTAGCAGTCCCTGCATTATAGAACTACTTATCCAGCATAGGGTAAGTCATTCTCCTTCTAGATTAGGGTTGATGCAATTATATATATATTCATGAGTCTTCCTACCATATTAGGGTTGACACAACCTTGTTAGTATCCCTTGGTAAGGTGCTAACACCCTTCAAACTAGGGTCACAGGTTGGACCCCAACTCAGTTTATAATTAGGGTATGTCGGTTAGATGATAACTCCTACAATTATTATTTTAGTCTCAGTATTAAGTAAAGAACTCAGACAGTTTGACAGAACTAGGGCTATCAGCTATCTATTACATAGCTATCAGAACTCAGTACTTTAGTTTAAGTCTAATTCAGAAAGACATTATATGTGTAGTATTGCATATTCTGCTCCTTCAGTAGTTACAATTTTGTATGTACTCTCATCCAGTTACTTCATCATCATTCGGTCAGTTATCATCTCATGCATGTCAACCCATGTATATCATCCTACCTTACTTAGCATACCAGTAAATTTCACATACTGACAAATACTATTTATTTTTGCTATGATGTCTCATATCATAGGTTTGGATGCTTAGGTTCCCGACCGTACTTAGAGGCTCATGCTATCAGCAACAGATTCAGTGGTGATTCCTCAAATTTTAAGGACAGAGTTTATCTATATTAGTCTTTCAGTTAGCTCAGTAGTTATTTCAGTTGGAGTTGGTTGGGAGTTTGTCCCATCAACTCCATATTCAGACAGTTAGAGGCATTTGGACTAGCTTAGTCAGTCATTTAGTTTTCAACTATTATTATTAGTATATTCATTTATTATTTTAGTATTTTGAGAACCTTATGGCATATTTAGTTATACTTCTGTATATATTTTCATTATTCTTATTCAGTGCTAATAGCAGGTACCAGTCATGAGTTAGTTTGTGATCCTTTGGGGTCATTAGCCTCGTCTGACGTCCAGGGTGTAGACTAAGGGTGTTACACGGGACCATAGCCTATCCTGAAAGAGTCATAGAGAATGTTCTCATAAAGATTGCTAAGTTTATTATTCTTGTTGGCTTTATTATTTTAGATTTTTGGACGGGTAAAAAAGTACCAGTCATGATAGTGATCCTATTTGGCATAGGTTAAAAGAAACAATCAAGAATCAAAAGGTTGATGTTTTCTACAAAGGAGGGGATAGTGTTCTTTTCTATCAAGGAAGATTGTGTGTTCTAGATATGGATAACTTGAGGTAGTGACTATTAGCTGAAGCTTATGATTCTTGATATTCCATTCACCCAGGAGACACTAAGATGTACCGTGATTTCCAAAAAAATCTGTTGGTGGAATGACATGAAAGGGGATATTGTAAATTTTTTGACTAAGTGTCTAAATTGCCAGCAATTTAAGCTTAAGCACCAGAGACCCAATGGTATTCTTTAGTAAATTAGTACTCCTACTTGGAAGTGGAAATTAGTGAATATGGACTTCATTACAGGGTTGTCCCATACTAGTCGGCAACATGATTCTATTTGGGTTATCGTGGACTGAATGACTATGTAATCCCACTTCTTGCCAATTAACACATCATATTCAATTGAATATTATGCTAAAGTCCATCTTAGGAGTTGGTAAAACTATGTGGATTCCATTAGAATATTATTTCAGATAGAGGTACTTAGTTTATCTGTCGATTTTGGAAGATGTTTTAAAAGGGTCTTGGTACCCAAGTTTATCTTAGTGTAGATTTTCGCCTGTAGATAGATGGTCACACAGAGGATACCATTCATACCTTAGAGAACATATTGAGGCGTGATTAATTGATTTCTAGGTTAGTTGGGATTATCATTTGGCCGTGATTTAGTTCGCTTATAATAACAACTACAACTCCAGTATTGAGTTGGCCCCATTTGAAGCACTTTATGGTAGGAGGTATAGATCTCATATTTTTTTGTTTGAGGCTAGTAAAGCTTCTTTAATAAGGCTTGATTTAGTACTTGATGCAATGAAAAAAATTCAGATAATAATAGAAAAGTTGAAAAATGGCCAAAGTAATTAGAAATCCTATGCAGATGTGAAGAAAAGGTAGCTCAAGTTTGATATTGGTAATTTTTTATAATTGAAGGTTTGTCTCATGAAAGGGGTAAAGAGATTTGGTAAAAATGAAAGATCAACCCTCACTATGTTGGTCCTTATAGTATCTTGAGTTGATATTGTAATGTAGCTTATGAGTTGGAGTTCCGAACAAAATTAGCATGAGTACATCCAGTCTTCTATTTTTCCTTGTTAAAGAAATGCATTAATGACCGAGCATCAATCGTTTCTTTAGAGAGTGTTGGCATGAAATATAGTCTCTCTTATGAGAGTTCTCAGTTGAAATCCTTGATCTTCAGATTCGTAAGCTGAGAAACAAAATGGTCGCTTTAGTAAAGGTTTTATGGAGAAATCAATCAGTTGATGGAAATACATAGGAACCAGCGGAAGATATGATGGTCAAGTACCCCTACCTTTGACTTCGAACTCAGTCCCAACTTGAGGTAGTAGTTCCCTTTATCAATAATTATTTCTACTCTATCTCAGGCCACCCAACTATTTTCATGTCATAAAATACATTCATGAGTTTGGTTTAGTCCATGTAACAGTTATAGATTCAATTATCAACTCATTGTTAAACTCATAGGAGTTCAGTTTTAATTTTCTTGTTTTCCCTTAGTGCTTAAGCTAAGTCAGTTTCATTCAGGAACTAATGATCCAAAGAGGAGATCTTGTAATACTCCAAGTTTGTAAGATATATAACACCATCATATAAGCAATTGAATTACATTTCCAATGGCACTAGTCTCACCTTAATTCATTATCGGGGTAAAAAGTTATGGACAAGTTATAAAGGAACTATTAAGCTGCTAGTGACAATGCCTCTGAAAATGGATTATTGTCAAATTAAATGAGTCATCAAGTGGATTTTTTGTCATAATTATAGGAAAATAAAGTTCTGATCCCTTGGACTATGACCATTGGTGATGACTCATTATCAGACTACACAAGTCATCAGAAGGAGCCATCATAATAGTGAGGAGCCAAGATTTTGGTCCTCTGGTCATGACTCCAGGACATGACTCATGGTCAGACCTTACGAGTCGTTGCCCAAGCCAACACAATGGCTTCAAGAAATTTGCTGAACATTTTAAAAAAGGGCTTTTGGTCTTTTCCCATTCCCTTAACATATAATCCACGACGTTTTGGGTATCCCGAGGTAAAATATTAGGAGTTAAGATTACCCTAATCCCTCATTAACTAAAATTCATCCAAAACTCAAGTTTAAATAAAAAAAGATGTGACTTTCCTCTCGAAAGTGCAATTAGGGTTCTTCAACTTCCAAATCTAATTCCAAATAATTCTTCCTGAATTTTATCTCCTGGGATTTCATCAATGGGTTCCTTCCATCAATTGAGTCCCAAAGATTTCTCTGATACTCAAGTTACATTCACCCTTCAAGTTTAGGGTTCCATGGAAAGAATGAGTTTCATAATTCTTCAGTTTATTAGTTGAATTAAACTTGAATATGTGTTTCCCATAATTCTAAGGATCTTGCCATACTTAAAAACATGAAATCTAATTATATTTATAAAATTGTTAATTCTTGTGTTTAATATATGAAATTTTCTATCATGCTTATATATTGATATTTTCATGTTTAGTGCATTCTTTAGAGCTGGTGGTTTGGGAACACCCGATACCTAGGAATTCATGCATACATTAGTTTACATATTCTTGAGTACTTTCGATTATGCATACATATTGTTATTTTCAGAATACTATTATATTGAGCAGTGTCTTTCTATATGGAGTAGTACTTAGCACTAAGCGAATGCACGGATCAGTTAAGGACTAACACCTTTAGTAAAAGTCCCTATGTTCCAGAACTGTAATGCCATGGTAGGTTATAAGGGGTCACCCACCAGATTAGGACTGACACCCTAGTCACTTTGGACATCGGTTTAGTGGATCCACGCCATCTAGTGTTCATACCCTTGGGAAGGTACTCAACACCCATCCAACTAGGCTTAAATGCTGGACTTTGGTTAGCTCAGATTGGGGTATGTCGATTAATGTTAGCTTCAATAGTCCAAAGTTTATGTTTCAGTCTCAGATTTTACATGACATTGTATTCTTATCATTCAATTCCTGTTTATACTTTGTCTTGCATCAGTTCACCATGTTTCATGCATTATGTTTAAATAATGTTAGTTATTTTCCATCATACATACTTAGTACTTTCAAAGTACTAATCGCATACTTTTTCTGCGACATATTGCTTATAATATGGTTTCTGACACTCAATAGCCAAATCAAGTTTAGTATGCTTCCGTACAATTAGTTGTAGTACTTGGTGAGTCCTCATCATTTGAGGACCATTTATTAGTATTATTTTTAATTATTTATGTAGTTTTAGAAATTTAGAGTTAGTTGGGGCTTGTCCCATCAACTTATATGAGTTAGAGGATTTCAGACAAATGTTTTGGTTTTTAGCATGTTAGGTATTCTCACACAGTCGTATTTCTGATATTCAATATTTGATTTTATTACTATTTATTATCAATTCATTCAGTTTATCTCCTGCTCAGTGTATTACTTCTTCAGTATTTTTAGTGTTATGTCAAGCCATGGCTTAGCTTAGTATCACTCGTGACTCTGAGCACCGTGTTACTACTAGTGGGTAGTCTAGGATTGTGACACTATGCAAAAGTGAATATTGAGGTTAATTTAGTTTCTAAATTACTATAAAGTGTAAGAATAGATGATATGGATGATATCATTGGAGAAGTCAAATCAAAATGGATTTAAATTTAGTATGCTTACTTGACAAAGTAATGCAAGGAATGTTCTTTGTAGGAACATGATGAAGAAAACTATTGGACAATTCACCCCAAATTATTTGAAGGTGAAGAAGAAGAGGTGAACAAGGATCAATTAGAAACAACAAAGGCAACAACTGGAACACCTGCAAATCAAATAAGAGTTCTAACAAGTGGAAAGGTATTTAGTAATAAATATAATAATCTAGAATGGTTGGAGGAGGGAATAAATACAAGAGGGAAGGATATGGTAAAATTGAAGGGGAGGCTGATATTCAAAATGAGTATTTTTGATGCCCTAAAGGATAGAAAGGAGATTAATGCAGGCGAAGAGGACCAGAGTAAGAAAGAAACAATTAAAGAAAGCAACATTGAAAATACTAAGGATTAGGTGAATAAAAACTTCCATTAAAATAATTCAACAATCAAGGAAATAAACAATAACTCAAAGGAAAAAGAGGAAAATACAAAAAAGTAGCAAGATGACAATTCCATAAAAGGAAAACAACTTGACTAATAAAAAAAGAAATAGATTAATCAGAAATAGGGTCATTTGTGATCTGTGAAGTTGCTAATGAAGAAATCCTACCATTAGCAGTGAAGTGTGATAATTTATAATTTGCAGGGGATGATCATACAAAAGAAGACATGCATATAGATAATTTGGATAATAATATAAATTATATAGTTAGAAAAGGAGATTTATCTCCAACATAGATTGACAAAATAAAGGGGAGTCTTATCAAGCAAAAAAAGAATGGGTTGAGATAAAAAGTCATATCAGGCTTTATTATGGATTACAAGGAGTTCGGCAACTAAAAGTAACTCTAATAAATGCCTTGATTTGGAACATTAGATAAGTGAATACTCAAATGGAATTCATTAGATTAGTCAACATGTAATAGAAGAATCACTTTTATGCTATTATATTAATTGAACTCTTTCAATATAGTAGGGAATTGAAAGTCTACAGAAGGAAGCTTGGTTTACAACATGTTTTTTTCCAATATTAATGAGATCATCCAGGCTCTTCTGAACTCATTGAATTTGAAGTAATGAGGGATAAAGATCAATAATTTAGTTTGAAATTTATAATCCAAGTGAAAGAAGTTAAAGTTGAAATTACTTTGGTTTATGAAAAATGCACACAAGAAGAAACGGTTGCACTTTTGGGACTCTATGGATGATATAGCACATACCATGCAGACATCATGAATGGTAAGTGAAGATTTCTATAAGAAACTAGAAGGTTTACCTTTCATAAATACGAAGTTAGGGATTACAATAACTGAATAAATGTATGCAACCTTGAAGACATTGGATTCAAGGGAAGTAAGTATACAAAGTGGAATGAGAGCATTGACGAGGACTTAATTTTTAAAAACTATACAAGGTTCTTTATAATGATTTGATGCAGAACACATTCCCAGTGGTCGAGGTTGAGTAGTTGGCCAGAAGTGGATTTGATCATGCACCACTGTTACTTACTTTGAAAAACAACTCTGAAAGTGTAGTGAAAGATTTCAACTTTCTAAATTTTTGGTTAAAAGAAGATTCATTCAATGAGGTGGAATAGAAACATTAATGGGTTAATTTTTAGGGGTATCCTTTTACCTTATTTCATTATAAGATAATGAAGGTAAAGAAAGAACTCATCTTGTGGCGTAAAGAGACCTTTGGAAATATATTTCAAGAAATTACAACTCTTGAAGATATGATAAAGGTGATGAAAATACAATTTTAAGAGGATCTTCTTAGTCTAATAGAGAAAAAAAATCCATAGGGCACAAGCATAGCTGAACAAATATCTGTATCTGGAGAATGAATATGAAAACCTAAAAGAAGGAATGGAGTGGTTTAAGGATGGGAAAAGAAATACAAAATTCCTCCATACAGTGGTCAACACAAGGAGAAATAAAATTAAGGTAAGAGGAATTCAAAACTAGTGAAGGAGATTGGCTAGTTGATCATAATGCAATAGTAGAAGCATCAAATAATTTCTATAGGGAAATTTACTAGGCAAGAGGAAAATATTGAATTTAAAATCTTAGAAGAGTTTCCATCTTTGGTTACTAATCAACAAAATATGAATCTACAAAAAATTCCAAATATGAAAGAAGTAAAGGATATTGTTATAGGATTACATAAAAGTAGTGTAAGGGGACGTAATTGTATGACCGAGGCTTTCTATAAGGAATATTAGAACATAGTTGGAGATGACATTCAGCAAAATGGTCAAGGCTTTCTCTTGTGGGGCGGAATTACCAATATTTGTCACTCACACAAATTTTGACCTTTTTCCCAAGAAAACCAATGTATGCCCTTTTTTCAAATCTAAGGCCCATATACCTAAGTAAATTTGTCAACAAAATCTTATCAAGAATTATTCATGAGCGAATCAAGAAAGTGTTACCAAGTATAATTTCTTCTTCACAAGAAGGTTTTCTCCATAGAAAGAGCATAATTTAAAATGTCTTACTTGTATAAGAGATTATCACTAAAATTAGGAAAAGAGGTAAGCCACCCAATCTTGTTATTAAGTTGGATAAGTGAAGGTTATGATAGGGTGGAATGTATTTTTAAGCTATTGAGGAAGATTAGATTTAGATAAAGAATTATAGACATGGTGTACAGTTTGATAGGTAATAATTGGTATCCTAATACTGACTGGAGAACATAAAGGCTTTTTAAAATTAGGGGTAAAGTGAAGAGATCCACTATCTCCTACCTTACTCATAATTGTAGCTGAGGTTACTTCAAGGGATCTACATAAATTGATATTTAAAAAGGTGTTTAAGAGATTTGGAATGCCTAGGGTAAGCCCTATGATCAATCATCTTACCTTTGCTGATGATATAATTATAATGTGCAAGGCAGAGGTATGGACTATGAAAATGATAGCTACAACCGTGGAGAAATATAAGAAGGTGTCAGGGTAGAAGGTGAATAAGGAGAAAACTACTATATATTTTACCATAGTATGACAAGAGCAGTGTAGTTCTGGATGAAGTAAAAACTTTAAACATAATTAAGGATTTTCCCTTCACTTATCTAAGATGTCCTATTATCTACAAAAGAAAGCAAAAAATATAATATCAACAGATAATCCAAAGAATTGGGGCTAAATTACATGCCTAGAAAGAAAAGCTATTATCTTATGGAGGAAGGATTATCCTAATTAAGCGTATGCTACAAAGTATTCCAATTCATTACATATCAGTCATAAAGCCAGCTCTAAATATGTTGAACAATATTCAAAAGATGATAGTCTTTTTTTTTGGAGTAATTTCATTGAAGGTCAAGGAAGACACTGGACAAGATGAAAGAATTTATGCCTCTCTAAAATTAAAGGGAGTATTGGGTTTAAGTCTTTACATGATGTATGAATGGCATTGTTTTGCAAAATTTTGTGGAACTTCAAGACCGAGACATTAATATGGAGTGTGTGTGTACATGAGCGATAAGTATTATAGAAAGATAAGTCATAATTTGATTGTATGGAAGACTAAGTTCAATGGATCCCAGGTGTGGAAGAAGATATTAGAGGCTAGAGACTTAATTAAATATTAAATTTAATGGTAAACTAAGAAAAGATCTGCAATGCTTTGGCATGATAACTGGATAGTACAGGGAGATCTTTACACTCTCGCGGGAGATTATTTTGAATGGGATGATAAGTATTAGAATGTCAGAAACTTGGCCAAAAATGAGAATGTGATGAAATATTATTGACAGAAGTACTTTCTAAAGAGTTTGTGGACCATATATTGATGTATATTGAACCTCTAAAAGAAAATGAATTGATGCATGAGCCAAAATTGATGTTGTATGTGAGGGGTTAATCTTCATGGGAGTACACTATATGTAAAGGCCAACCTAACTCTGTATACAAGATGATTTTTGTAAAAGTTTTGCCTTTCAAAATAGTTTTTGTTATGTGGAGGCTTTGGAAAATAATTTTTTTTTTGGAGTATAGGGTGAGAAGATGGGGTTATGAACGTCCATCGAGGTGTGTGAAATACCTAATCAGGATACTATGGCACATATTTTTTTGATATTCTTTATTGCTAATTGGACATGGTACTTTATCAACATGATTATTATTTCCCATGCAGGATCCATATATATACAGATTTTAGTTGCATGAAATCAACAAGAAGAAGATTCATCAACAGTGACAAACTACAACGCCCATATTTAAGATTATCACCAAATAAAGTGTCATTGGGATGGGAAGGCTAAGCATTTTATTCTTCACTATATTATATAAAAACTCCCTTAAGGTAATCAAAATAAGTGAAGTACTAAACAGACTATGTCCTTCAACTAATAAAAACAGCTCAACAAAATGAAAGGGTGTTTGTTTAGATCAAATTTATGGAACCTAGTGCCTCATTTCTTATTAGATGGGGTAGAGTATTTAAGATACCCCTGCACTGCATTCTAGCTCTACTCGTATGAATAAATGATTTAGTGTCACGACCAAAGGCTACCCCTAGTCGCGACAATGGTACTTATTTCCCCAAAAGGCCACAAGCTAATCCATGAATTGGTACCCGCTGTGAGTAATGAATAATTACTAAAAATTAAGACATACGCGAAAAATCAACTGATAATGCCATATGGTTTTAGAAATTGAAAACATCACTGAATCATAGTTCTGAACGTCAGGAAACATACTAAAAGTACTGATAAAAACAACTGATAAACTAACTATTTATCTAAATGTCTGAAAGCCTCTAAAACTAACTGACTGTAGAGTTGATGGGACAAACCCTCAACTAACTCTGACTGACTAACTATCTAAACTGCAGACATAACTGAATATAAGATAAAATCGTCCTCGAAGGATGAGGACTCACTACTGTTGCTACTGTTAAAAAGCTGATCTGCCTAATCACGATTAGGAAACTGAGCGTCCGAACCTATGATATCAAACATCATAGCATAATAAAAGGGTATGCAATTAGTACATTGAATGTACTGGTATGATAGATGATGTTAGGATGATATGCATGGGTCCATGTGCATGAATAATAACTGACTGAATAAATAGCATAAGGTAGCTGAATATAAATGCATGAAAATTGTGAAATTTGTGAATGCATGACTGAGCATATAATATGATTTTGAAATAATTGATAAACTGAAGTACTGATAAATAAATAACTGATAACTGAATGCTATGGTCAAACAAGCAAGAAACTGAATTCTATACTGAATACTGAATTGAGACTGTGGGAGGTATTATCTAACCAACATGCCCTAATCTGAGCTAGTTGGGGTACAACCTATAACCCTAGTTTGAAGGGTGTCAGTATCATGCCATGGGTACTAACACTGGATGTGTGGATCAAATAAAGTAAAGTCTCAAAAGACTAAAGAGTCAGCATCTACTAGCAGGTGCCCTGGTGAGATATGTGTTAACCCTCAACTGGCAGGTTAACATCTCAAACCTATGCTAGATATGTAGTTCTAGAATGTTGGGATTGCTACTGAGAGTCACACCCTCTACTGGTAGGTGAGTCCCCATCCCTGGGTTCACTCGGTGCTAACTCCTACTCCTAACTGAACTAACTCAAATTACTAAACTGATCTAAGTTTAACTGATTATGATAACTAACTAGATGGATAATGCTCATACATATCTGAAACCATTCTGTAAATACTGTAAACTATGTAAATAGCTAAGTTTCGGGTATCCATAATCCCCAATACTGAATGGAATTAACAATATGGACACATGAAAGTTTTGAAGAACATAATAGATGGTCATAGTTCAAAATTCATCTCTTAGGCACTTCATTAAACACTTGAAATTCATGGACTTAAGCATGGGAATGATTGACACATGTGAAAATAACATAATTATAACACTAAAACCATAAATTAGGGATTTAACAGGGAATTTTATTTATTTAAACATGTAAGGGCTACTTTCAATGAAAATCACTTGTAAACATCATGTATAATTTAAATTCATAAAAGCTTTATAAAGATAACTCATTGTAAACATGTAAATTTATGAATTAAAACATAAAAATAGGTTCTTAGACCCCATTGGTGAAAAGGTCCCATAGATGAACACCAAATATACCTTAAAGCTTTAAACTTTAAAGATAATTAACTTTCTTGAAATTTCTTGGTTGGTAAAGCTTGAATTCTTGAGTTTTCTTGAAGGGATAATGATTGAAATTGATGAATTTGGGTGAAGGTTAGTGTTTATTTTAGAGAGGAATTAAGGAAATTGGGCATATAATGCCCCAAATGACGACATAATCTCGTGTTTTCATGAATTGGGGTGGTGAGAAAAGACAAGACTGCCCCTATAGAATTTAAATTCATACTGGGATGCTGGTTGACCCATCACCCCGATGCGGCAAGGACGCCATCACTAAAATCGGTGTAATGCGATGCAATCATGTTGAGCTGTTGGAATTGAAATCCAATCATGACCCTATCCTCGCCCAAAAAATCTGAAACTTCCTCGAGATATGTTCCTTACACCCATGAACATGAATTAACTTAAAAACTTACGTCTTTGGGTCGGGAAGGTCAATTTAAAAATCATTGAAGTTAAGAGGCCAAAAATAAAACTAAGTCCCCAACACTAGCTAAATTTTTAGGTTCTAAGTCTCTTGTGCATACACTATAGGCTTACCTAAGCTAAGACTAATATGGGGTATTAAAATATCTCCCCCTTGGGTACATTCATCCTCGAATGAGGCTAATTAAGTTGAGAATACTAAGGGAACTAAAATCACATACAGGACATGCATGACTGAAAATATGGTTACATGACTGAGTCTAAAATATGATACATGACTGAACTGATTCGTGAATTCATACAATGATAGGAAGATGATTATATCACGAGAACTGAGAACTGAAAAGAGATAATCTAAGGAAACTGTTACCTTAAACTGAGTCTGAGTTTGTGGAGAAAAGATAAGGGTACTTCGTACACATTTCTGCTTCTGTTTCCCAAGTATCTCCCTCAATGGACTAATTCCGCTAAAGAACTTTGAGCAAGTAAACTTCTTTGTTACTTAGTCTACGAATCCAAAGATCAAGGTTCAACTGGCATTTCTCGTGAGAAAAGCTGTCCTGAACACCCATACTTTATAAAGGGCCTACTTCAACTGGTTTGCCAATACACTTATTTATCAACGAGACATGGAACACTGGATGCACTGATGCCAAATCTGTATGCAACTCAATATCATAAGATACTTTTCCAAAAGCGGCTAAGATCTGGTAATAGCCAACATGTCAGGGACTGATTTTCCCCTTCTTTCCAAACCTCTTCACTCCTTTCATGAGATAGATTTTCAAATAGACTAAGTCACCAAACTCAAACTAAAGATCTCTCTTTCTCATGTCTGCATAGGATTTTTGTTGGCTTTGGGCTATATTAACCTCTCCCTGATTAACTAAACGTTCTCCATCACATCAAATACTGAATATGGCTTTATTAATGTAGTTTTACCTACCTCAAACCAACCAATAGAAGAACTATATCTCCTCCCATAAAGATCCTCAAATGGATCCCTTTGAGTACTAAAATGATAACTATTATTGTAGGCAAACTTAATCAAAGGCAAGTGATTATCCTAACTACCCTTAAAGTCGATAACACGTGCTCTCAACATATCGTCTAAGGTTTGAAGGGTCATTTATTTTTGACCATTTATCTGAGTGTGAAAGAATATACTGAGATGAACTTGGGTACCAAGACCCTTCTGAAAAGCTTTCCAAAAGTGAGGGGTAAACTGAGTACCTCTATCTGAAATAATAGACAATGGGACTTCGTGAAATTTAACCAAATTTCTAAGATCAGATGTCATTCTTTAGGGGGAAATAAAGATAGGCTGGGTATCTAGAAGACGGTCTATTCCGAAGTCAATTTCCCTTTTGGGAGGAACTCAAGGAAGATCTTCAGGGAACACATATGGAAATTCACTTACTACTAAAATGGACTCGAGACTGGGAGTCTCTAAATTAGAATCTTTGACTTGAACAAGATGGTAAACACATCCCTTGGATATCATTTTTCTCGCTCTAAGGTATGAAATAAGCTGACTCGTAAACACTAAAGTACTACCCCTTCTATTTAAGGACTGGTTCATTCAGAATCTAAAAATGAAAAACTCTGTATCTACAATCAACTGAAGAATAGCATGAGTGGCTCCAATCTATGCCAAGAATGACATCAAAATTAGTCATCTCTAACTCCACAAGGTCTACTGAAGTGACTTTCTGAGATACTATAATCGGACAGTTTCTGTATACCCTGCTGGCGATAATGGATTTACCCATAGGGGTAGATACTGAGAAAGGCTCTACTAAAGTTTCAGAACTGACATAAAAATTAACAACTATGCAAGGGGTTACAAAAAAAAATGAAGCTCCGGGATCTAACAAAGCATAAACATGTAAATGAAAAACCTTTAACATACCCAAACAATATCAGGAGAACTTTCCTAATATTTTCGGGACTGAAGCGCATAAAGTCTGTTCAGGTGCTTACCACTGGTTGCGTTGGAAGCGGCACCCTGTTGAGTTACGCAACTGGATGGAACTGGGGGACAGTTGGACTGACCCTGTTGACCACCCTTTGGGAAATCCCTGACTCTATAGACTAGATTGCCACACCCAAATCATACATCACTATCGGCACCACACACACTCGGACGATTTCTACCAATTTCTTGCAAAGAGGATTAGTGCAACCACTATTTACATTTTCCTATAACTTAGATCCTGGTGCTTTATCTCGATTATCATTTTTGATCTTTGGAACTAGAGCACTAGCTGAATACGGAGCTGGGGTTGAAGATTTCTGATAAAATTGAGGACGGTTACCACCCTCCAAACTCGACTGAGCAAAGATAAAGCTACTTGTCTTATCTCTCTTATTCTCTCTTTGGTTCCCCTTAACCTTCTCCTTCTTAATTTGTTGAGCATGGACCATAACTTATAAAAGTCCATCTTCTTAATTAACATTGTGGTCATACACTCCTTGACCACACTATCAGCTATTCTAGAGACAAACTTACTCATCCTAGACCTGTTATTAGCCACTATTGAAGGAGCATACCTGGCCAACTGAGTAAACTTAAGCGAATACTCCCTCACACTTATGTTGCCCTATTTTATATTTATGAACTCCGACACCTTATATTCCCTCAACTCTAAAGGAAAGAACCTATCTAAAATAGTTATGGCAAACTCCTCTAACTCTAAAGGCCCTGCATCTGTGCCTCTATCCCTCTTTACTACTTATACCAGGTGTGAGATACATCATGCAACTGGAAAGCAACAAACTCTACACTCTCACTATATATGACACCCATAGTGTCAGTCACCTTCTGAACCATGTCAATAAACTCTTACGAATCCTCATTAAAATTAGATCTTATGAACAAGGAATGGTTCACTCGGGGAAAGACACGAAACCTAGATGCGGTGGTATTAGCCACTGGATTTTGATGGGATAGCAGCCTGTTGATTGTTCTGAGCTGCTAATATAGTGAATACAGTTCAGAAATTGTCTTGAGAAACAAGCTCATTCAGGGGATCTTCCTGAATGGGCTGAGGTCCAAGTTGATTCCTGTTTCTTCTTCTATTATTCTTTTTTGGAGGCATGTTCTGTAAATGGAAGGAAGATTAAATTAGAAAGAGAGTTTAACTAGTGCTTGTGCTCATTTGTCCGACATGAATACTGAAAGAAGAGAAACTTTTCCTAAAACTTATTGTAGCCTACTATCCATAAGTGTGGTGCGCTTCACACCTATGCACAAAACTCTACTCAATGCGGCTTTCAGACTCCCTAGGACACTTTATAACCTTAGGCTATGATACAAAGTTTTTCATGGCCCGATTCTTCCCCTTAGTCGTGAAAACAATGCTTACGATCATGAAAGACCATAATCTAGCCTATTAACTGGTACCTGCTATGAGTACTAAATAATATACTGATAATAAAGACATATATGGAAAATTAACTGATAATGCCATAAGGTTTTAGAAACTTAAACATTAATAAATCATAGTTCTGAACGTCTGGAAACATACTAAAAATACTGATAAAAATAACTGATAAATTGACTATCTGTCTAAATGTGTGAAAACCTATAAAATTAACTGAATGTGGCGTTGATGGGACAAATACTCAACTAACTCCAACTGACTAACTAACTTAAATACTGACATAACTGAATATAAGATAAACCTTTCCTCAAGGATGAGGACTCACCACTGCTGCTAATATTGATAAGCTGATCTGCCTAAGCACGATCAGGAAACTGAGGGTCCGAACCAATGATATTAAACATCATAGCGCAAGAAAAGAGTATGCGATCAATACTTTTAATATACTGGTATGAGAGATAAAGTTAGGCTGATATGCATGGGTTTATGTGCATGAATAATAACCGACTGAATGAATGACATGATGTAGGTGAATATAAATGCATGAAAACTGTGAAATTTGCGAATGCATGACCGAGCATGTAGTATGATTCTAGAATGATCGGTAAACTAAAATACTGAAATATTGATAACTGAATAACTGATAACTATATAATATGGTCAAACAAGCCTGAAATTGAATTCTATACCAAGTACTTAACTGAGATTGTGTGAGATATCATCTAACCAACATGGCCTAACTTGAGCTAATTGGGGTCCAACCTATAACATTAGTTGGATGGGTATCAGTACCATTCCACAGGAACTAACAATGGCTATGTGGATCCACTAAAGTGAAGTCCCAAAGGACTAAAAAGTCACCCTCAACTAGTAGGTGCCCTGGGGAGATATGTGTCAACCCTCTACTAGCAAGTTAACATCTCAAACCAACATTGGCTACGTAGTTCTGGAACACGGGGATTGCTACTAAGATTCACACCCTCTACTGGCAGGTGAGCCCCAATACCTGTGTTCGCTCGATGATAAATCCTACTCCCAACTAAACTGACTCGGATTACTAAACTGATCTAAGTTTAACTGATTATGATAACTGACTGGATGGATAATGCTCATATATATCCGAAACCATTCTTAAAATACTGTAAACTATGTAAACAACTAAATTTTTGGTATTTATAACCCCCAGCACTGAATGGAAATAACAATATGGACATATGAAAATTTAGAAGAACATAATAGAGGATCATAGTTCAAAATTCATCTCGTAGGTATTTCATCAAACACTTGAAATTCATGGACTTATGCATGGGAATGATTGAAACATGTGAGAATAACATAATTATAACACTAAAATCATAAATTGGGGATTTAACATGAATTTTCTTCTCTCAAACGTGTAAGGGCTACTTTCAACGAAAATCACTTATAAACGTCATGTATAATTTAAATTCATAAAAGTTTCATGAAGATAACCCATTGTAAACATGTAAATTCATGAATTAAAAATATAAAAATAGGTTCTTGGAATCCATGGGTGAAAAGGGCCCATGGACGAACATCAAACATACCTTAAAGCTTTAACCTTGAAAGAGAATTAACTTTCTTGAAAGTTCTTGGGTGGTGAATCTTGAATTCTTGAGTTTTGTTTAAGGAATAATGATTGAACTTGATAAATTTGGGTGATGGTTAGGGTTTATTTTTTAGATTAATTGAGGAAATTGGGCATATAATACCCCAAATTACGACTTAATCTCGTGTTTTCAAGAATTGGGGTGGTGGAAAATAACAAGACTGGCCCTATGAAATTTAAATTCAAAACTGGAACAGCGATTGACCCATCACCCCAATGCAGCAAGTGCCCCATCGCAATAAGCAGAGCGACACGATGCAATCACGTTGAGCTGTTGGAATCAAATCCAAATACGACCCAATCCTCGTTCGAAAAATTCAAAACTTTTCCGAGACATGCTCCTTACACTCCTAAATATGAATTAACTAAAAAACTTACATCTCAGGGTCGGTAAGGTCACTTTAACTTCATCAAAGTTAAGAGAACAAAAATAAAACTAAGCCTTCAATATTTTAACTAAATTTTCAGGTTCTAAGCCTCTTGTGCATGTACTATAGGGTTGAACTGAGCTAAGACTAATACGGGATATTACATTTAGATTGGGAAAGAAGACAAGAATAATTTTTGGAAATGATCATCTAATGAATAGAAAGACAATAGTAGACAATATCCCTCGAGAAGTTACAATGAGCTTATACCATCCTCTAGAGATTGCAACTAGAAAGAAAAAGGAGCGAACAAGGGAAATAAAGGGACACAATGGGAAATAATTAACAATACTCACTCTTGAAATTTTATATAGAAGCAACACGATGATCAAAATCAATGGTGTTGATGATCCACAATAGTAGAAAACGATGCTTAGTGTTAGGTATACAAGTGTAACAAGGGAGGGATGGGCTAGGGTTTCCAAGGCGAGCTTCGTACTATTTTTTGTTTGTTTTATAATTTTTTTGTATAAATAACATAAATACCAACTCTTTTGGAAGTAATTACACTCTCTCCAACTTTTTTAATTACTTTACTCTCTCTCCCTATTAATAGACATAACATAGCCGACAAATACATAGCATTCTGTGTATATGTTGAGATTTTTGTAATATGTTTAGGGAGTTGGGATTTTTGGTAATATTGAAAACATAAGTTGAGTATTTGTGAAATTTTTATAAAAAAAATTCTTTATGGATCAATAAGGTCACTTGGCCCATTGTAATTTTCCTTACACGTGATTAATAATAAAAGTCCAAAATTTTAACAAAAAAAGGATGAAGGATATACAAAAAGTAAATCCTTAGATTGCTAATAAATAAATTTAAGAAAATAAAAATAAAAATAAAATTTATAATAATTAGGTTTATTCATTATTAGTTTTGGTCTCATTTAAGTAGTGATTTCACAGCTACACTACATAAATGACCTCCATAGTGGATGGTTTTGCTATTTTGGTCCACTATAAGAAACGTTCTAAAGATAGCCTTCATTCTTTTTTATCTATAAGACTTCTACTTATTTGTCCCTCTATACCTCAAATAACTTTACATGGCTCCACATGCTTATTTATATTTTGACTTCAAATTTTATTCTCTTCTTTTAGTTTACTTTGATTTTTTTTCCTTTTCTAAGCTTTTCTCAACCTTTAAGTTTTTTTTCTTTTCTCCTCTCAATTTCTATTTTATTCTTTTTATTCTTTTTAATTTTTTTTCACTTTTTTCTTTTTAAATTTTTTCACAGCTATTATTTTTATTTTATTTTTTGTTTTGTCTTTTTTGGTCATTTTTTTCTTTTTTCTCAACTTATTTTACTTTTATTTTTTTTCCTTTCACCTCAACTTCTATTTTTTATTTGATTATTCTTTATTCTTTTTTTTTGAAAAATATTTTTTTTCAATTATTTCTTTTTCCTGAACTAGTATTATTTTACTTTTTCTTTTTTACTCATTCCAAAAAATAAGTTACGCTCATAAAAAAAATTGATACTATCATATTGTGTCTTGATTTATGAGATTTTCTATAAATCTAGCGTTTGATGCAGGACTTAGCAAAAAGACTTTCAAACAACAAGTTATGTCTCATGGGCAAGGCTTGACACTACTACATTGTGTTTTCATTTATGAGATAATTTATAACTATTGTCTTAAAGTAAAGACTTAGACTTAGAACTTTCAAACAATAACTTAAACCCCATCGGCAAAAGTTGATACTACCACATTGTATGTTGATTTATGAGATGATCTATAACTCTTGCTTGAAAGACAAAATTTAACCTAAGAACCATCAAACAATAACTTATGCCCTATGGGAAAGAGTTGACACTATCATATTGTGTATTAATTTATTAGATGTTCTATAACTCTTGCCTTAGAGGTAGAACTTCGACCAAGGGCTTTCAAACAATAATTTACGATCCATGGGCAAGAATTGACATCACCACATTGTGTTTTTATTTTTCAGATGCTCTATAATTCTTGCCATATAGGAAAGAATTAGTTTGTAACACCCCGATTCGTTGAACCGGAATGCTACACGGTGCTCATGACCCCGAGGGACTACAAGCTAACCCATGACTGATATTTGTACCTATATACTGCAAATCATGATATAATAATGCGGAATACATAAAACTGTAAGGCCATAAGGTTCAACTAAATAAAACCATGTGGGTGAAAATACCCAAAACAACTCAATCTGAAAGCTAAGTCTGAACGTAAATCTGAACATAAATCTGAAAGCCTCTAAACAATCTGAATAAGGAGTTGAAGGAACATGTCTCCAACTAACTCCATAAAACTGAACTGAAAAAATAAATAAATGTATCAAATCATATTGTCCTCGAATCAATGAGGACTCACTGTGTCTCTGCGACTGGAATGCTACCGCTACTGCTGGGCTGGAGCTCGTATCTCGGAACCTATGGTGTAACATGAAAAGAAAGCACCATAGCGCAAATGCGTTAGCACAACTGGCGTACTGAGTATACGAGGAAGGTATGCTGAATATAAAGGGTTTCATGCATGAACAACACTGACTGACTAATATGAACGTGGGAGTGCAAACACACATATATAGAAATTGGGACCATGAATACGTGATAGCATGACCTGTAAGCTAATATATGGTTTACTGATAACTATCATGACTGATACTGTAACTAATAACATGGACGACTGCATCTGACAGTCCTGTATATACTGAAATCTGAAGAACGCCCTGAGTTCTTTTACTGAGACTAATACTGAAACTGTGGGAGGTAGTGTTTAACCAACATGCCCCATGTATGCCGTTTGGCTAAGCTGGGGTCCAATCTCTGCCCCGACTGGAGGGATGTTACTACCGTGCCATAGGTAAGGACAGCCTGTGAGTGACCCGTATCTGGAAGGTACTCAATGAGAACGGTGGGAACCCTAAACTGACGGGTTAAGCCACCTCATCAACCCTAATCTAAAGGGTTAAGATGTCTTAACCTACGCTGGCTACGTAGTTCTAGAACACAAGGATGACTACTAAGAATCACACCCTGAACTAGAGGGTGAGTTCCCATCCTTGGGTTCACTTGGTGCTAACCTCTACTTCCATCTGGAGGGACTGGACATGAATAACTGACTATACATGACTTAATCTTACTGAATTCCGTTGACTGGCGGAATGTTACTAATATATGACAACTGACTGAGATCATGAGGTTTTCCTGAGTCACATGACTGACTGAAGTCTATGGAATCATAGCTTGAGTTCGGATATCGTGAAACATGACATGGCTCTAGGCACACAGCTATAGTTTTTGGGTACGAATACCTCCAGGACTCGATAGGAGGAAACTGACACACATGACATGACTTGATCACAAGATTTAAGTCCATAATTCACAATATCATAAGTAAGGATTTCATAATAAGAATGATTCTCAACAAACTATCACATGATCGGGAATGCCCACAACATGTATATACTTGCATGGCTTCAATAACATGGTCGTTCCTTATCAAAAAAATATCATGAGCATCTCATATAACATCTTCAATTCAAGACAATAGCATGGGGATCACGTTAAACATAAAATTAGAACATGGAATAGTCATTTAGGGCTTATTATGTCATAAAAGCATGATTTCTAATCCCTTAGGTATTTCCACAAACACCTTTCATGCACATCTTAGGCATAGATGTATTCATCAAGATTTCAAACATTCAACCACCAATTTCACATGCTTATATGTTAAATACCACCATATCCTCACACAAAACATACAAAGTTCCCATCTTAGGCATCATCAAACTCCAACCACATGAACATCAACCACCAACAAAATAAACATCATAATTCATAATTTAGAAGATGGTTCTTGATCTTTATGAATGAAAGGAGTCCATGAATCAACTCACGCATACCTTAGAAGGAAGATTCTTGATGATTGATGGAGGAATTTCTTTGAAATCGGATCTTCAAGCTTAATTATGAAACCCTAGTTGTTTTTCTCTTTTAGTGCTCTTGGATGATGAGCTTTGAGATGATTATAGGGTTATAATATGTTTAGAAGCTATATATTTCGTAGGGTTAAGTTTAGGGACGTGTAATGAGTGTTAAAAGACTTAATTAACCTTAAAATAACTCAAAATAGAGTATTTTTGGCACCTGGAACTGACTTAGGCGGCGCCCAAGTAATTGCCCAAGCTAGTTTGGGCGGCGCCTAACCAATCGCCTATGTTTGGTTGGGTGACGCCTAACCAATCGCCTATCCTTACTGTCTCTCACTAAAATGGGCATAACTTTTCGCTCGGGTATTGGATTAAGGCATAATTTGTATCGTTGGAAAGCTAATTCGATTCTCTACAATTTGGTGGGTCTAAATCTACCAAAATAACACATTAACATCGATTTATACTCGTTCAAATATGACCCTTACAAAATCAAACACTAAAACTTAATGGATTCAAAAACTCTTAGTTTGCATCACTCTAAGCGACTCATATGAGCATGCTTAAGACATCGCAAGCTATCTTATCGCTAGGATATTCATTGTAAGTCATGCACTAAAATTCTACTCATAATATAGGAGGTTTCATACATAGGAAAACTTATTCACTTCCTAGCTTAGAAACATGCGGGGTATTACAATATCTCCCCCTTGGGAACATTCATCCTCAAATTAGAATTTACTGAGAAGGGATACAAGACAATAGAACCTGAACTGAACATGAAGAACTGAAACTTGATATCATGACTGACATGCTAAACATGCTGAACTCGTGCATATCTGATGCACGGATAACTTGATACATAAATGCATGACTGAGTATGAAATGGTTAATAGATACCAAGTTTATACTGGAAATATCAACATGAAATTGAATAAGCTTAAGGAGAACTGTTACCTTGAGCTTGATCTGAATTGGCGGGGAAGAGGTGAGGATACTTGGTACGCATATCTGCTTCTGCTTCCCAAGTAGCTCCCTCATGAGATTGATTTCGCCAAAAAAACTTGACTAGAGGGACGTCTTTGCTCCTCAATCTACGAGTCTGATAATCTAATATTTCGACTGGAATCTCTTCATAAGAGAGGCTGTTCTGAATGTCAATGCTCTGAATAGGGACAATAACTGTTGGGTCACCTATGCACTTCTTGAGCCAAGAGACATGGAAGACTGGATGGACTGAGGCTAGATCTGAAGGCAACTCAGGATCATAAGCTACCTTGCTAAAGTGACAGGGAATTCTGAAGGGACCGACATACCGGGGACTGAGTTTCCCTTTCTTGCCAAACCTCTTCACTCCCTTCATGGGAGATATCTTAAGATAGACATAGTCATTGACCTCGAACTCGAGATCCTTTCTACGAACATCTGCATAGGACTTCTGTCGGCTCTAAGCAGCCCGAAGTCTCTCTCTGATCAACTGAATTTTCTCTAAGGCGTCGAATACTAAGTCAGGACCTATGAATGAGGCCTCACTAACTTCGAACAAACCAATCGGAGATCTACATCTCCTACCATAGAGAGCTTTGAATGGAGCCATCTGAATACTAGAAAGATAGCTATTGTTGTATGCAAACTCAATCAAAGGCAAGTGGTCATCCTAAATTCCCTTGAAGTCAATTGCACACGCCCTTAAAATATCTTCAAGAGTCTGAATGGTCCTCTCTGCTTGATCATCTATCTGAGGATGAAACGCTGTGCTGAGATGGACTTGGGTACCGAGACCCTTTTGGAATGCTTTCCAAAAGTGAGAGGTGAACTATGTACCTCTGTCTGAGATGATAGATAGTGGAACACCGTGTAACCTAACTAACTCCTTGATATAGAGTTTGGCATAATCCTCAGCGGAATAAGAAGTACGAATAGGAAGGAAATGAACTGACTTGGTCATTCTATATATAATGACCCAGACTGAATCATGCTGATGACGAGTTCTAGGCAAACCCGTTATGAAGTCTATGTTCACTTCTTCCCACTTCCAAGTAGGAATGGTGAACTCTTGCATGGAACCACTAGGTTTCTGATGTTCTATCTTAACCTGCTGACATGTAGAGCACTTAGCCATAAACTCTTCAACATCTCTCTTCATCCCACTCCACCAATAGATCTCCCGTATGTCGCAGTACATCTTAGTGGCCCCTGGATGAATAGAGTATCACGCACTATGCGCTTCTGCAAGAATTCGCTGCCTCAATTCATTTACACCTAGAACACATAGACGACCCTGACAACGAAGAACAACATCTCCCCTTTGGGAGAAAACCTCGACTTTATAATTCTGAATTGAATCCTTGAGCTTGACAAGTCTAGGATCCCTGTCTTGTTTCTACTTTACCTTGGAAACTAGAGATGACTTTAAACTTCTATGAACACATACACCACCCTCTGAAGAATCGACTAAGCGAACGCCTATTCTGGAAAGCTGATGGATCTCCTGAGCCATCTTTTTCTTGCTACCCTCAACGTGAGAAATACTACCCATAGAGAGTCTACTGAGAGCGTCGTCCACAACATTTTCCTTGCCCGGATGATAAAGAACACTCATGTCGTAATCTTTCAAGAGCTTTAACCACCTTCTCTGGTGAAAATTGGGATATTTCTGGGAAAAGACATACTGGAGGCTTTTATGGTCTGTGAAGACATCTACATGAACTCCATAGAGATAATGCCTCCAAATTTTCAAGGCAAAAACTACCGCTTCTAACTCAAGATCATGAGTAGGATAATTCTTCTCATGTGGCTTTAACTGTCTGGAGGCGTAGGCTATGACCTTACCATGCTGCATGAGGACACAACCTAAACCCACTCTGGATGCATCAAAATAGACTACAAAACCGTCTAAACCATCTGCAACAGCTAGAACTGGAGCTGAGATGAGTCGAGTCTTCAACTCTTGAAAGCTCTTCTCGCATGAATCTGACCACTGAAACTTAATCTTCTTCTGAGTTAATCTGGACATGGGGGATGAAATAAAAGAAAATCCCTCGACAAACCATCTGTAATAGCCAGCCAAACCCAAGAAACTCCTGATATCTGATGGAGATACGAGTCTGGTACAGTTTCTTACTGCCTCAGTTTTCTGAGGATCTACTCTAATGCCATCACCGGAAACAATATGGCCAAGGAATGCTACTGATCTTAGCCAAAATTCACACTTGATGAACTTAGAGAATAACTTGTGATCCCTGAGAGTCTGAAGAACAATCCTAAGATGGTCTGCGTGATCACACTCTGTACGAGAATAGACCAGAATGTCATCTATAAAGACTATGACAAATATGTCCAATTACTGCTTAAACACATGGTTCATCAAATCTATGAAAGCTGCAGGGGCATTGGTAAGACCAAATGACATGACTAAAAATTTGAAGTGCCCATACCGAGTACGGAAAACTATCTTCGGAATGTCACATTCTCTAACTCTGAGCTGATGATAGCCTGATCTGAGGTCTATCTTGGAGAAGTAACTGGCACCCTGAAGTTGGTCGAATAGATCATCAATCCTGGGAAGATGATATCTATTCTTGATTGTGACCTTGTTGAGTTGACAATAATCAATACACATCCTTAGAGAACCGTATTTCTTGCGCACGAATAATACTGGTGCACCTCATGGGGAAACGTTGGGTCTGATGAATCCCTTATCTAAGAGATCCTTCAACTGATCTTTCAGTTCCTTGAGTTCTGCTGGTGCCATTCTGTATGGAGGAATAGAAATAGGTTGAGTATTCAGAAGAAGGTCTATGCCGAAGTCTATTTCCCTTTCGGGAGGAATACCTGGAAAATATTCGGAAAAGACATCTGAGTATTCATTAACAACAGGGATTATTTCGAGGCTGGGAGATTCAGAACTGGAATCTTTAACATGCACGAGATGATACACACACCCCTTAGAAATCATTTTTCTTGCCCGAAGGTAGGAAATAAGTTGACCCCTGAACGCTGAAATGCTATCCTTCCACTCTAGGATGGGCTCATTCGGGAACTGAAACTGAACTATCCTATTTCTGCAGTCGACTGTGGCATAGCAGGACTGAAGCCAATCCATACCGAGAATGACATTAAAATCAGTCATTTCTAACTCCACTAAATCTGCTGGCGTGGATTTCTGAGATATCATAACCGGGCAGTTCTTGTATACCCGCTGAGCTATGATAGTTTTACCCACTGGGGTAAAGATTGAAAAGGGCTCTGCTAGAATTTTGGGACTGATTCCAAAATCGCCTGCTATGTATGGAGTAACAAAAGACAAGGATGCACCTGGGTCTAGCAAAGCATAAACATGAATATGGAAAATTTGTAACGTACCAGTAACGACATCAGGAGAATTTTTCTGATCCTGCCGGGACTGAAGAGCATAGAGTCTGTTTGGGCGTTGCCCACTGGTAGCACTGGAAATGATACCCTGCTGGTTCAGGCGATCGGACTGAGATGCAGAATGATTTTTCTGACCATGAAGACGACTGCAGACACTCCCTAATCCTGTGGCCTATATTTCCACAACTAAAACAGACATCACTACCGGCTCTGCAAATGCCCTTGTGGTTCTTACCACAAGTCTGACAAAGGGTATACGTTCGGGCACTGCTAACACTTCCCTTAGATTTAGAGCCTGGCGCTTTGTCTCTATTGCCATCTCTGAACTTTGGCACTAGAGCGCTGGCAGAGGAAGGAGATGGAACGGCTGACTTGGAGCGAAACTGTGAACGGTTTCCTCCATCTGACTTGGGGTGAGCAAAGTTGAAATTACCTGACCTTGTTCTCTTGTTCTTCCTCTCCCTAGTCTTAAAATTCTGCTCTTCTACTTGTTGGGCATGGGTCATGAGTCTGGCTAAGGTCATATCACCGATCAGCATCGCATACCTACACTCATTTACCACGCTATCGTTGACCCCTGACACGAACTTTCTCATCTTAGCCCTATTGTCTGCAACCACATGAGGAGCATACCTGGCTAGCTGAGTAAATCTGAGAGAATACTCCCTAACCATCATATTCCCCTACCTGAGGTTGATGAACTCAAGAACTTTGGCTTCCCTCAGTTCTTGGGGAAAGAATCTGTCTAAGAAGGTCGTGACAAATTCCTCCCACTCGATAGGTACTGCATCATCTAACCTCTCAGACTTCCACTATTTGTACCAATCATGAGCAACATCCTATAACTGGTAGGTGGCTAACTCGTCACTCTCAATAGAAGTAACACCCATGATGTCAATGACCTTCTGGACTTGGTCAATGAATTCCTGAGGGTCCTCATCAAACTTAGACCCATGGAAAGATGGAGGGTTCATCCGGGTGAAGTTCGAACCCTAGATGCTTTGGGATTAGCCACTGGATTGGCCGGAATGACTGGTGGCCGTTCATTCTGTGCAGCCACGGACTGAGCTAGTATGGTAAATGCGTCTCTAAACTCCGCATGGGAAACATGTTCGCCCAAATGATCTTCAGGCTGAGGAGACGGCTTTTTTCTTCTCTTTGGGGCCATGGTCTGGAATAAGAGAAGAATGGATTAGACTGAGATTTTAACTTGTGATTATGCTCACTAACATGACATGAATACTGAAGAAAGGGGACTGTTCCTAAAACATCTTATAGCCTCCTGTACATAAATGTGGCGCGCAACACACCCATGTACAAGACTTTATTAGATGCGGCTTTCAGACTTCCTAGGACTCTATTGAACCTTAGGCTCTGATACCAAGTTTGAAACACCCCGATTTACTGAACGAGAATGCTACACGATGCTTATGACCCCGAGGGACCACAAGCTAACCCATGACTGATATCTGTACCTATATACTACAAATCATGATATAATAATGCGGAATACATAAAACTGTAAGGCCATAAGGTTCAACTAAATAAAACCATGTGGGTGAAAATACCCAAAACAACTCAATTTGAAAACTAAGTCTGAACGTAAATCTGAACCTAAATCTGAAAGCCTCTAAACTATCTGAATAAGGATTTGAAGGAACATGTCTCCAACTAACTCCGTAAAACTGAACTGAAGAAATAAATAAATGTATCAAATCATATTTTCCTCGAATCAATGAGGACTCACTGTGTCTCTGTCACTGGAATGCTACCGCTACTGCTGGGCTGGAGCTCGTGTCTCGGAACCTATGGTGTAATATGAAAAGAAAGCACCATAGCTCAAATGTGTCAGCACAACTGGAGTACTGAGTATACGAGGAAGGTAGGCTGAATATAAAGGGTTTCATGCATGAACAACACTGACTGACTAATATGAACGTGGGAGTGGAAACACACATATATAGAAACTAGGACCGTGAATACGTGATAGCATGACTTGTAAGCTAATATATGGTTTACTGATAACTGTCATGACTGATACTGCAACTGATAACATAGACGATTGTATCTGACAGTCCTGTATATACTGAAATCTGAAGAACGCCCTGAGTTCTTTTACTGAGACTAATACTGAAACTGTGGGAGGTAGTGTTTAACCGACATGCCCCATGTATGCCGTTATGGCTATGCTGGGGTCCAATCACTGCCCCGACTGGAGTGGTGTCAATACCATGCCACAGGTAAGGACAACCTGTGAGTGACCCTTATCTGGCAGTTACTCAATGAAAATGGTGGGAACCCTAAACTGACGGGTTAAGCCACCTCATCAACCCTAATCTAAAGGGTTAAGATTTCTCAACCTACGTTGGCTACGTAGTTCTAGAACATAAGGATGACTACTAAGAATCACACCCTGAACTAGAGGGTGAGGTCCCATCCTTGGGTTCACTTGGTGCTAACCTCTACTCTCATCTGGAGGGACTGGACATGAATAACTGACTATACATGACTTAATCTTACTGAATTTCGTTGACTGGCGGAATGTTACTGATATCTGACAACTGACTGAGATCATGAGGTTTTCCTGAGTCACATGACTGACTGAAGTCTATGAAATCATAGCTTGAGTTCGGATATCGAGAAACATGACATGGCTCTAGGCACATAACTATAGTTTTGGGTACGAATACCCCAGGACTCAATAGGAGGAAATTGACACACATGACATGACTTGATCACAAGATTTGAGTCCACAATTCACAATATCATAAGTAAGGATTTCATAATAAGAATGATTCTCAACAAACTATCACATGATCAGGAATGCACACAACATGTATATACTTGCATGGCTTCAATAACATGGTCGGTCCATATCAAAACAATATCATGAGAATCTCATATAACATCTTCAATTCAAGAAAATAGCATGGGGATCACGTTGAACATAAACTTAGAACATGGAATAGTCATTTAGTGCTTATTATGTCATAAAAGCATGATTTATATTTCCTTAGGTATTTCCACAAACACCTTACATGCACATCTTAGGCATAGGTGGATTCATCATGATTTCAAACATTCAACCACCAATTTCACTTGTTTATACGTTAAATACCACCATATCCTCACACAAAACATACAAAGATCCCATCTTAGGCATCATCAAACTCCAACCACATGAACATCAACCACAAATAATATAAACATCATAATACATAATTTAGAAGATGGTTCTTGAGCTTCATGGACGAAAGGAGTCCATCAATCAACTCACGCATACCTTAGAAGGAAGATTCTTGATGATTGATGAAGGAATTTCCTTGAAATCGGATCTTCAAGCTTAATTATGCAACCCTAGTTGTTTTTCTCTTTTAGTTCTCTTGGATGATGAGCTTTGAGATGATAATAGGGTTGTAATATGTTTAGAAGCTATATATTTCGTAGGGTTAAGTTTAGGGACGTGTAAGGAGTGTTAAAAGACTTAATTACCCTTAAAATAACTCAAAACGGAGTGTTTTTGGCACCTGGAACTGACTTAGGCGGCGCCCAAGTAATTGCCCAAGCTAGGTTTGGAGGCACCTAACCAATCGCCTATGTTTGGTTGGGCGGTGCCTAACCAATCGCCTATCTTTACTGTCTCTCACGAAAATGGGCATAACTTTTCGCTCGAGTATTGGATTAAAGTGAAATTGGTATCGTTGGAAAGATAATTCAATTTTATACAATTTGGTGGTTCTAAATCAGCCAAAATACAACATTAACATCGATTTATACTCGTTCAAATATGACCCTTACAAAATCGAACACTAAAACTTGATGGATTCAAAAACTCTTAGCTTGCATCACTCTAAGTGACTCATATGAGCATGCTTAAGACATCGCAAGCTATCTTATCGATAGGATATTCATTGTAAGTCATGCACTAAAATGCTACTCACAAGATAGGAGGTTTCATACGTAGGAAAACTTATTCACTTTCTAGCTTAGAAACATGCGGGGTATTACATAGTCCAAGGACTTTTAAACAACAAGTTATGCCTCAATCAACAAGTTAAGCCTCATTAGCAAGAGTCAATACTACCACATTTTGCCTTTATTTATGAGATGTTCCATAAGTAAAGAACTTTTAAACTACAAGTTATGCCCCACGAGAAATATTTGGCACTACAATATTGTGTCTTGATTTATGAAATATTCTATAATTCTTTCATTACAGGAAACGCCAATAGGCAAGAGTTCACGCTACTATATTTTGGCTTGATTTATGAGATGTTCTAAAACTCTTACCTTAGAGGCAAGAATTATCCTATGAACTTTTATACTACATGTTACACCCTATGGATAAGAGTTGACACTACAACATTATGTCTTGATTTATGTGATGCTCTATAAATCATGTCTTAGAGACAAGACTTAGCTCAAGAACTTTCAAACAATAAGTTAGGCCATGGACAAGAGTTGACGCTACCACATTGTGTATTGATTTATGAGATACTCTATAACTCATGGCTTAGAGGCTTATCCCAAATGACTTCAAAACAACAAGTCACACCCTAATTTACTTTGATGTCAAAAATAGAAGATCCTCTTTGTAGATTATCAAACTTTCTATTCATTAGCAAAATATAATATAAGTTAATAAAAAAAAAGAGAATAAATAGAAAGAAAAAAAGAAAGATTGAGAAAAAAGAAACAAAAAGAGAAGAAAAAAAATAAAGGTTAGAAAAATAAAAAGGTGAAGAATGGAAAAAAAAAATGAAAAAAACACAAAGATTGAGAAAACTAAAATGAGAAGAGAAAATAAAAATAATGTTTGAGAAAAATAAAAAGAAAAAAGAAAAAAAAAAGAGAAATAAAAAAAACAGAAATAAAAGAAAAATAAAGGTTTGGACAAATGAATTAAAACAAATAAAAAAACAAATAATGTTTGAGAAATAAAGATTGAGATGAATGAACTAAAACAAGAGAAAAAAAGGAAGCGAAAAGAAAAAGCAAAAATCAAGGTAAAATAAAAAAGGGAAAAGAGAAGAAGAGAGCAAAATAGAAGTTGAGCACAAATGAGCATTAAAAAATGTAAAAATATTCAATGTGTAGAGGGATAAAAATATATTTGTTCTATATATAAAATGTAAGAAATACAACAAATTAAAAACTTTTCTTATGGAGAACAAAAATACAAAATGACTTAGAGTATCCCATGTAATTTCTTGTGACTTCACGGGCCTTTTGATAGTTTTTATTACTTTATGTGAAACGAAATATACTGCACTATATAACCCTCAAAACCACAAATGTGCATGTTCGACGGACAGTTAGTTATGATGTTGAAATCCAATATAAAGGAGGTAATGAACAAATTTTAAACGTGATAAAAAAATTGTTATTACACAAAATATTTTTGAAGTGCAAGGTAAATTACTTTTGAAGAATTCAAGATGACGAATGAAAAATTGAAAAAAATGCCTGAAGATGTTGTAATTTGTATATTTTTCAGGCTCCCAGTGAAATCTCTTTCACGATTCAAATGTGTTACTAAAAGATGGTACAATCTCATACAATCACTCAATTTCATCAATCTTCATCTCAAACAAACCACTACGACAAAAGATGAATTTATTTTCTTCAAGAGATCCTTCAAAGAACCCAAAGGATTTAAAAATATTTTGTCTTTTCTCCTCATGAGCGCGGATGCTGAAAATGATATTAATCCGATTTTTCCTGATTTAAATGTGCCATATCTGTCCTCCAGTTATGGTAGTCTATTTCATCAACTCACTGGTCCATGCCATGGTTTAATTATTTTGACCGACTGCGTAAAGTTTGTGTTATTAAATCCAACTACTAGAAATTACAGGCTGCTCCCAACCAGCCCTTTTGTTTGCCCTCGGGGTTTCTATCGTGCAATTGGTGGTGTTGGATTCGGCTTTGACTCATTTCAAACGACTTACAAGGTTGTTCAAATTTTTGAAGTTTCTGGGGAACCTCCATTCAACGATCCTAGTGTGGTTGAATGGAAGGGTGAGGTTTATGATTCCAGCACTGATTCTTGGAGAGAACTATTTTACGTGGATGAAGAGTTACCATGGCCTTATACGTTCCCTTTTTCTGAAATGTTTTACAATGGAGCATTTCATTGGTATGCCCACAGAAATATGGTGGTAATTCTTTGCTTTGATATTTGCACTGAAACTTTCCGTACTATGCATGTACCTGAAACTTGTGCTTCGTACGACGAAAAGTGTCATAGCCTAGCAGTCCTAGAAGAGTCTTTGACATTTATTTGCTACCCTGATCCAAGGAGGGAAAGTAGTCCAATACAAGAAACGACTGAAATTTGGATAATGGAGGAGTACAATGTGAATGACTCTTGGATTAAGAAATATACAATTAGATCTCCTCCTATTGAATCCCCATTGGCAATTTGCAAAGATCGCCTATTGTTTCTTCAAGACAAAAGTGGACTTCTGATTTCATATAATCTTAATAGTGATAAAGTTAGGGAATACAAATTAGACGGTTATCCTGGAAGTTTGAGAATAATAATTTACAAGGAAAACATGACTCCAATTCCTACAGGTAGTACACAAGTTCAAAAGTTTTGAAGAAAATGTATCTCCTTGACTTAAAAAATAGCATCTGCTTTTGATAAACATTGATCTTCACTAATCATGAAACATTAAATATTTCTGCAGCTTTCAACTCTTATTCTATTATTTTTTATTGGAAATTCCTTACCGCATCTCTCTCTCTCTATGTATATATACACACAAACAAACTAGTTAAGGATATGTATTTTGCATGCCTATCTCCTGTCAAATAAAATTATTAAAAAGTTGTCACTCATGTTAAAAAATCTATATATATTTAAATCATATAAATAAATATTGCATCTCAAATACTTGGACATCTAATTTAGACCAGGGACATTCTTCACGAAGTAAATGGAACATAACGAAAACATGTCAGTACATGTGTGCATATATATATATATATATATATATATATATATATATTAGTTACGGGTATGTGCTTTACACGCTTGTCTCGCGTCAAACAAAATTATTAAACAGTTGTCTCTCATGTTAAAATTTTTATATCTATTTAAATCATATAAACAAAGATTGAATCTCAAATAATTGGACATCTCATTTGGACCAGGGACATTCATCACGAAGTAAATGAAACATAAAGAAAACATGTCACTTAATTATAGGAAGGCAATATAGAGCATTCTAATAAAAGACACAATAACAACATCAAAATAATGTTGACAAAATAGTCTATAAATGGTAATAGATATCAAAAGCAAGAAAATTCGTGTATAAGTATCATACTACGACATACGTTGCTCCTAGTTAGACTCTCACTAAGCCTAAATCCATTAAAAAGTGAGTCAAAACTCAACTAACTACTAATCATTTACTCTAATATAATCCATAACATCTCTTCCAAACACTTCACTGGTCAACCTCTAATTCTCCTCATTCCCGCTATATCTAATCTATCAAAACCTCCTTACTGGGACATCTATATACCTCCTCTTCACATGTTAAACTATGCCAACTCCGCTTACCTCATCTTGCCGAATCATATCAAACTTGAATATTAAATAAGACATAAGCAACTAAAAATGTGTTAGAGTATCCTTATGTTTTTCCTAGACTCCATAATGAATTAATATTTGTTACAAATCACACATAAACAAACCAAATTGTAAGGAATTTTTTAAAGTCTCCAAGTTTACTTGGACTGTCTTATACATAGAACTTTTACATGTCTCGAAATTTGGAATGAAATTGAAGAGAACAAGGCTTACTTTAACAAACTGTAACACCCCAAAAATTCAAGCAAATATTAGAACCATGCTTCAAGTACATGCAAAATCAAACATCATATTTTGGTAGTTTTATAAGTTGTTTAAATATCTGTTATGACCACAAATAATTCCTAGCTTATAGACAAGTCAAAATATCCCTTACCTATTCAATTCTTAAGAAAAATATTTCTTTAGTCAACCACATACGAGCATAACTAGATTACTAAGAGTTTTTGAGCTCAAGATTCCACCAACAGATGGATAAATTTAATTATATTTACAACATATCCAGTTCTGCCTTAATCCAACATTGAAGTAAAAAGTTATGGCCAATTTACTGAAGCACTATCGAAGATGTTAGTGACGATGACTCAAACACTATGAGTAGTTGTTAGACCCTACGGATCATTGTGAGACACTAGAGTCATAAGATGACTCGTAGTGATAGTAGTATGGACCAAAAATTTGAGTCCTTTCGCTATGACTCATAGAAAAACCGTACAAGTAGTCACATGAGCTATTGGAACTGCTTTTAGGAGTTTCTCAAATAATTTTTAAGAGGTTGTTTGGTCTTTTCCCATACTTTTAAAAATAAAACTATGTCGTTTAAGATTCCCAAAAGCTAAATAATTAATATAAAACACCCCTAAGTCCCCCATTCCTCAAAATTCACTCAACACTTAGAAAATTTTGAGAGAAAGGCACAATTTTCTTCTATAAGCAAGAACTAGGGATTTTCATCTTCTGGCATCAGATCTAAGGATTTTAACATGCCCAAAACCGGGCCATGTCGTGTGGGTATCTTAAGCCCAACTTGGATCGGAGATTTCCCCGTCAACCCAAACTAACCATCTATTCAATTCATAAGTGTCAGATGAACTACGACCAAATATCAAAGCAGTAGAAAGTAAAACTAATAGCCAATACTTAGAAAATATCTAGCATTTCATTAATGTCATCAATCTAGCCAAAATATCCAAGTCCACAATCATCTGCAAAAGCCTCTACGAATCTGATGTCTAAACATGTCGGGACATGCCTCCAACAATATCCAACACTAAGTAAAAATAAATCAAGTCTCTGAATTAAAGTAAAAGACTATTAAATTTATGACTTCCCGGGAATGAAAGCTCACCACTTCAATGTCGACATACAATCTACTCGAACACTTAGTCACTTCATAGAAGAAGAAGCTCTGGTCCCTCTGTCGCGTGGGGACATAGCATTAGAAGATGATTAGTGGTTGGAGAGCTAGCATGTACTTCAAGGATATGGATAAAATAGTGCATATATTCAATCCATGTCAACAATCATATCAATCACATTTACTTTAGTATAGGTAGATATGAAAATACATATACTTCTATTTATATAGTATGTCAAATCATGGAAGAAGTCATAACTATCATTCTTAAAGCATTCATTCATGATACATAGAGTGAAGAACCTTCAACCTTCCACCTTACAACTTCTTAGAACCTTGAAATTTGTTATATTAGACAAAGGGGCCTGAGCATCAAACCTTCACATCTCATGTTTAAGGATAATATAGAGTTATTATTCAAATCATTGTCAAAACATCATATTCAATCACACTTATACACATAATCATACATGTAGGTACATAACATGTTCATAGCGTAACACAAAGGGAACAAGGCTTAACAACCATTCTTATTTCACTCATTCATCTATCAAGAAGGGGAGAAATTTGACCTTCCACCCTTATAAATTCAAATATTTCTTATAGGGCAAAAGAATCGAACCACAAACCATTTCATTAGGAGAGGGGCTCAAATCACAATCCATTTCAATGAGCTAGGGACTTAAACCTCATGATGATTCATGGGGAAAAGGACTTGAACCATAAGACATTTCATTGGATGAGGGACTCTAACCACATGGCATTTCATTGGGCGATGGACTCAAACCACAAACTGTTTCATTAGGCGAGGGACTCAAACCACAAGCTATTTCATTAGATGAGGGACTCTAACCACAAGCCATTTCATTGAGCAAGGTACTCTAACCACAATACATTTTATTGGGCGAGGGACTCTAACCACAAGACATTTTATTAGGCAAGGGACTTTAACCACAAGCCATTTCATCAGGCGAGGGACTCTAACCACAAGCAGTTTAGACTAGGGACTTCAACCATTAGTTATATTATCACCCTTATTAGTTGACATTTGAACTCTTAACCCTCTTTAGTTCATGCATTAACATTCGTACAATTAATTTCAATATTTAAATATTTGAACCATTTACACACATCAATACCACACTAGACCATAAGGTCTTCATAGAAGTATTTATTGATTAACCTATTTATTAGGCCAATGCCTTAATTCAAACCATCATTCAATTCAATCGGTGGTCATCAAGACTCTTACGAACCCATTCATACTTCACTAACATATCTATACCACACTTAAGCTCCATACATAATTTTAAGTTTATATTTAGGGAATTGAACCCCTTTCTTAGCCATCAGACCATCATGGTCGCAATTTACGTAATTACATGGCTAGTTATATAATTAAAATATCATTTATCAACCATTCATAATTATTGGGTCATCACACCATCTAAATTTTTAAACTAATATATTACCTCATTAACAATGTTCTTACGAACCATTTACCAAGCATTCACATTCGTCATGACTCAATACATGGTAAACAAGGACTTTACCTATAATTTACTAAGTATTCACATATATCTTATCTTATTCATATTCACTAGACCAATACCATAGTTCAAAACACCATTAACATGTGAATAGATAATTTATTTAGACATTTTCACAAACACCTTATATGCATACCTTTATCAAGACCAAATTCATGGAGGAATTAATCATTATTAGGGTTATTCAAGACCCATATGTTGGACCACATACAAAAAGTACCTACACATGTAAGACATCACCAATAACATGTATAATCACAAGCTATAGAAAGAACAAACATTATTATTCATTGACAATAAAGACCCTTTTCATTTCATTTCAAAACCACCATTTATACTTACTAATACAAGTTTAAAATACATGGTTTTTGTGTTATTTAGCAATGGATAAGGTTACATTCCTCAAAAAAGATGATTCACCGAAGAAGACTTGACTCCTATTGACCCAAGATAAACACCCTTAAAACCCTAGCCTACAATTCTCCAAATGTTCTTGAGAAAGTATTTAGGATATTTTATCCATAAAAAAATGTGTCTTAGAAGGACACACACACTCATAAAGTGAGTGTAATTATTTTTTTGATGGTAGGAAATGACCATAAGTTCCTTAGTTAAAAGCTTGAAAATAACCACGATGTTGGGTACGACTTACATGAGTCAACCGTACCCTAGGGTACGAGTGATACCCTAAATCGTACCCTAGGCTCCTCCTAGGTCATCTATACTGGTTAAGGTATGAATACATACCCTTGAGTCTTATCCAAAGGGTAAAACTCATGCCCTAAATCATACATACCACACGTACAAAAAATAGTCCACTTCAAGTTCAAGATACCACTCTATACGACCATCTTGGGAAAATTTCATACCTTAGTGTATGATTGGGTGGGGGAGGGATAACTCATACCTAGGATAGTGAGTAACCCTCACCACAGTGCCTAGGATACGAGAGGGGGTCTATAACTTGTATCAAAGGGGTACAACTCTTGCCCTTAGTCGTTCCTAGTCCAGTGACATCAAATAAATAATTTTTTCTCATGGTTCCAAGACTAGGTGTTTTAATTCTCCACCACTTTGATCATTCATCCATGAATTATGGGTAAGTAAAGCATGAACACATGTTAACACATTATCACACATCAAACCAACCTTTAAACAAGTTATGAACAAGCATACAATAAGTATACAACACATATCATGACCATTATCGATTAACCCTTAATTTCATTAGACTTAGGGATCATACCTATCATTTACCAAATACACATGCTCAATTTAAAGCTTGGAGACTTAGACCCATCGCCTACTAAACTGTAATGATCCTTTGGGTTATTTTCCATATTTATGTTTACCTTCACCATTTAAGCTTCCCCATAGCTACCCCAAGTCATTATATATTACTGGGACCGAAGATTTAGTTTTTGGGCAATTCGTTTGGTTGTTAGAGACAATTCTCTATTTTGAAGACTTCGATGATTCCAAATGGCCATGGGCAAAAACTTATGTGAAATAATCTCTGATGTAAATTTTGACTGTGCCAATAGATTTGAAATATCTATATTAGTCTATGTAGACCTTTTGCTTGGGTTCCAATGCACCTAAGCTCATTTCAACCTATTGGTCGGAAAGTTAAAATTGGAAAGAATGGGTATGGGACAACATTTGTTCATATGACCTCGAATTGAAAATCCAACTTTGCCATAATATCTGGAATGTCAATTTTAGGACAAGGAGACCCTGTTCAGGTCCTAAGGCTCTGAGACTTATTTTGGGCTATTGAGCGGATTTTATGAAAAGTGATAAAACTATAGGTGTGGGCCCAATTTTTTGCGTTAATATTCTTTGATAAAAGTTTTGATAATTTCAATGGATTTGAAATGTGGTTTACACTCAAAAGTAACTATTGGGTCATGATTTTTGTATTCCAAATAAGTTCTGAGGGTCAAAAACTTATTTTTGAGTTATTTGTCATCTGGTCCAACCACGATTGCAGCCAAGAGTGTGCGATCGTGAGTAGCTCGATCACAACTTGTAGGACTAGATTATGACATTTGAGTACCTATACGGGCTATATAAATGCCCCAAGGCTCGTTTGGGGGCATTTACCCTTTACTATTTAGACATAAAAACCCCAAAATGAGTATAATTACTCAAAATTGGTCATGGGGGTGACTTGGGAGCTTAATTATCATCTTGTATCATGATTATCTTCAATATTAAGGTAATAATTTCTCGAATTCATGCTTGAATTTCTTAGTTTGGACCCAAAACCCCAATTTAGCTTAAGGCTTGATTTTAGACTAAAGTATGCATGGGTTTTGGTGCCATTTTGGATACGTAGCACAACAATGCAATACGGTTATCATTAGACTAGTATTGATGAGTATATTATGGTTTTGATAGTGTGATGGAATTTTGAGGATTATAAAGTGAAGATGAGCGTGTGGTGCATGAAGTAAGGTTTTACGGTTTATCCTTGAGGTAGGCTTCTATCTACTTTTCTTCATAGATGATGTGTGATATATGTTGCGTGTGAATATGGATGTTAGGCTTGATTATGAGTAGGATAACTTATCCTTGATACACTGATGTTTGGGGATTAGATGAGGGTTTTGGACCCGTTAGATGGCATGATTATGACCCTTTTGTATCGTATTGCCTTCCCTCTTTAGTTAAGATTAGTTATAACATAGGTATGATATAATGCTATATTTGGAATATGGTTTTATCTTTTGAAGCATGATTTGTATATTTAGACTTATTGGGCTAGTGTGGTAGTCTTGAGACAGCAAGTTGGGTAGAGTTGACTTGAGTACCCTTATTTCTAGTTAAAGTTTCTATGATAGGCTTAAATATGACTTACTTGACTTCTAGAAGATGATCTAGATATCTTAGCCTAGTTTTGGGCATAGTATGCCTAATTATGGAAATTATTGATTAGAAATAGGATCGTTTGACCTACTTAGGCCTAATTTTTTGTTATCTTGTGGACATAGTGTGGATGTTATACATACATGGGGCTAGTGTATGGGTGTAGAGTAGTTCAGAATCATCTCTGGTTTATGAGATAAAGGAAAAACAGGATAGGGATCCCAGTCTAGTGAAGTTGAAAGAATAAGTCAGAGATCAGAAGACAGAGGTTTTCTCCAAAGGGGGAGATGGTGTATTGCGTTGTTAGGGTCAGATATATTTGATAGATGTAGATGACTTGACACAATGGATTCTCTCCAAAGTGAATCGTGTGTACTCCTCGATTTATCTAGGAGACACCAAGATGTACCACAACTTGCGGGAAGTCTATTGGTGGAGTGGTATGAAGAGAGACATTGTAGAGTTTGTAGACAAGTGCACAACATATCATTAGGTTAAGATTAAGCACTAGAAACCAAGTGGGTCCATGCAGGAGTTTAGTATTCCGACAAGGAAATGGGAAGAAGTGAACATGGACTTTATGACGGGTTTGCCTTGTTCTCGTCGTCAGGATGATTCCATATGGGTTATCATAGACAAGATGACCAAGTCAGCTCATTTCTTATTAGTTCATAACTCTTATTAGGCCGAGGATTATACCAAGCTCTATGTTAGAGAATTGGTCATATTTCACAGAGTTCTATTACCCATCATTTCAGATAGAGGTGCACAGTTCACCTTTTATTTCTGGAAAGCCTTAAAAATGGGTCTTGGTACCCAAGTCCACCTCAGTACAACTTTTCATCCTCCGACAGATGGGAAAGAAGAAAGGAAAATTCAGACCTTGGAAGATATGCTAAAGGAGTGCCATTGAATTTATGGGTAGTTGGGATGACCACTTGCCCTTGATTGAGTTTGTGTATAATAATAGTTACCATTCCAACATTCAGATGGCTCCATTTGAGGCACTCTATGGGAGGTGATGTAGATCTCCAATTAGTTGGTTTGAGGTGGATAAGGATATAGTGGTAGGGCTTGACTTGGTATTTGATACCTTAGAGAAACATAAGTTGATCAGGCAAAGGTTTAATACAGCTCAAAGATGACAAAAATCGTATGCCAATGTGCGCAGAAATGATCTCAAGTTTGAGATTAGGGATTTTGTTTATTTGAAAATCTCTCCTATGAATGGAGTTAAAAGTTTTTCCAAGAACGGGAAGCTCAGTCCCCGATATGTAAGTCCTTACCGAATTCTTAGCCGTTATGGAAATATAGCCTACGAACTTGAGTTACCTTCAGACTTAACTTCAGTCCATCCAGTGTTTCATGTCTCATTACTAAAGAAATACATAGGTGACCCAGCAGTTGTAGTCCCTATAAAGGGTATAGATGTTTAGAATAGTCTCTCTTACGAAGAGGTTTTAGTCGAAATCCTTGATTATCAGATTCGCAGACTGAGGAACAAAGAAGTCCCTCTAGTCCAAGTTGTTTGGCGGAATTAGTCCGTTGAGGGAGATACTTGGGAAAAAAATTAGATATGTGGACCAAGTATCCTCACCTCTTCTTCGCAAACTCAGACTCAGCTCAAGGTAACAATCTTTTCTTGAACTTACTTAGTTCCATGTTCAGATCTCCCTTGTGAGTTTGATATAAATCCAGTTGTATAGCATCCTCATATCATGCATATCTTTATGAAATAGATCAGTCATGTGTCACATATCTAGAATTTAGTCATGCTTCAGTTATGCATGTTTAGTGTAAAACATCAGTGTATCAGTAATCTCAGTCACAAAATTATGCTTCAGTTGTGCATGTCCTATACGTAAATTCAATTTATAAGTATTCCCCACTCAGTCAGTCTCATTCAAGGACGAATGTTCCCAAGGGGTAGATATTGTAAGACCCCGCAAAATCCTAATCTTAATTCATTCCGTTAATGCTCGAAAAAGGGGTCCTAGACTTAGAAATTTCAGTTAAATGTTTGCACTTAGAACTTATTTAGACTTAATAAGTTGGCGATCCTATTTTATAATCCATACGACTTTTAAATGTCGATTACTAGGTTGGTTTATGATCAGGAATGTCAATAGGTTTTATCGGACGTGTTTTGGAATTTTTAAACATTGTTTGAGGCACATTTGGAAATCCAAAATAGTGGATCGATGTGATCTGGATGCACTGCATTGCATATCGCATCGATAAATATTTTCCCAGCTCCTAGTGCCAAATACTAGTGAGCCGACGTGAACTCAAGGCATTGCACCGACTATCGCGTCAACTCCATCAACATTGTGCGTTGGTCTGCGCGTTGCTAGGTACGTTTTTTAGTAATTAAAAAGCTCTTTCCTCAGGGGTAATTGGGTCATTTTTTCACCTTATTCAGCCCTAAAAACACAAAATTAAGTCATTCCTAGGGAAAAATTCATTCATTCATCATAAATTTCTCTCAAGAACAAACCCTAGGTCTATTGATTTCAAATTGAAGACTCAAGAACTCACCATCAACCTTCATTAATTCAAGTACAAAGGTATGTGAAGTGTCCATCCAAGGATTTCCTTCCACCCTTGGAGTTCAAGAAACTCTTTTAAACTACAAGGTAATTGATTTCATAGATTTCATGTTGGATTTGAATGTAATCTTGATTATGATGTCAAATGGGTTTTCAATTCCATGAATTGTCACAAGTTTCATGAAAACTAGTTAGTATGGACTGAATTATGTGAATTTAATGTTGAACTCTCGAATTGCAAGTTGAATGCAGTATCCATGATAGTATTACATGTTTATTGATATCTGGAAAGCCCACGGTCCCTAAGTGTTTGTCAAAATACTTATGTGAATTGACTAGTGCAAGCATTATGTGATTTCATTCATGCACAAACCCATGTATATCAAGTGTTTGACAAAAATGTCTAAATGAATGCATTATTGGTAATCAAGTACTATTATGCTATTAAAGTCATGTAGTGTTTTACTTTTTATGCTATCGTTTCCTGGGGGTATTCTTTACCCGACAAATCTAGCTATTTACCTAGAACTACAATAGTTACAGAACAGTCCCAGTAGTGTCACAAATAGTAGTAATCAGTATTCTGTCCTAATTTTAGTTAAGAACTCAAGTAAACCCTGTTAGTTAACAAAATTCAGTAGTATTCCGTCAATCAATGGAACCTAGTGAACTCAGTTCAGTTAGACAACACGATCAGTAACAGTTCAGTCAAGCCTAGTGCAGTCTAGAAATTAGTTCAGTGTCTATTCAGTTAGGAGTAGGATTCAGCACCGAGTGTGTGCAGGGATGACGGCTTCCACTTCACATATGCAGAGTCATTAGTAGCAGTCCCTGTACTCCAGAACAATGTAGCCAGCATAGGACATGAGAAGTCACTCGTCAGTTTAGGCTTGAATTTCTCGCAGGGGTCACTAGTCAGTTTAAGATTGACAACCTTAGTCCTTCGGGACAATATAATACATCTGTATAGTGGAATCACACAGCCAGAGTCAGTACCCGTGGAACGAAATTGACACCCTTCTAACTGGGGTTATAGGTTGGACACCAATCCATTCAAAGAGGGGCATGTTGGTTAGATGACTACCTCCCATAATTTCAGTTTCAGTTTCAGCCTCAATAAAGAACTCAGTTCTGTTCTACAGATTCAGGACTATCAGACACAATCATCCAGCTCAGTGTAGAACTCAGATAAGTTTTTCAGAGTTAGGACTGTCAGAAATAGTCATTCGTCTATTAGTAATACAGTATCAGTAAACTCAGATATCAGTTAATCAGTATTCCAAACTAAGTATCCAGTGTTATCATGACCTCAGTTACAATTTATGTATTCATGCATGTACTCTTATTTAGTTATGTTCAGGTTTCTCAGCCAGTTATTGTTCATGTATATGAACCCATGCATATCATCCTACCTCACTTAGCATACCAGTACATTAAAAGTACTGACACATACTTTTCTTTTGCATTGTGATGCCTTATATCATAGGTTCAGATGCACGGGCTCCTGACCATATTTAGCAGCCATCCTATCAGTAACAAACTTAAGGGTGAGTCCTCTTAGTTCGAGGACAAAGTTATTATTTTAGTTTATCAGCGGTTCAGTAGTCGGGGTTAGTTGGGGGCTTGTCCCATCAACTCTATATTCAAACAGTTAGAGGCTTTCAGACTAGAGTACTTCAAATAGATATTTTTAGTTTTTCAGAATTCATTTATTAGTAGTTGTTTTCAGTTGTGAACATTATGTCGAGTTTAGCCTAACTTCTGCATTTATTTCAGATATATATATATATATTACTACTACTACTACAGAATTCTTATTATTCAGTGCTCACAACAGGTACCGGTCATGGGTTAGCTAGTGGTCCTTCAGGGTTGCTAGCACCGTGTAGCATCTGGGGTACATACTCGGGGTGTTACAGCTCATACCCATAATTTACCAAAGACACATGCTGAATTTAAATCTTGGACCCATTGCCTACCAGAGACACAAATCAAATTAAGAAGATTCACATATACCTAAATCACAAGGTTTTTGGAAAAGAATAAAATTCAGAGTACTTGGACTTCATTCCTCGTTCGCCTCCCAAGTAGCTTCCTCATACTTTTGGTTTCTCCATAGAACATTCACCAAAGTCACCTCTTTCGTTCACAATTAGTGAACTTGTCGATCCAAGATCCTCAATGAAATTTCCCCATTGGACAAAGAGTACGAAAGGCCAACATCCTCCAAGGGAACAACCATGGAAGGGTCACCCATACATTTTTGCAACATAGAGACATATGAAAACCGGGTAAATGGAGTTCAAACTAGAAGGGAACCCCAATTCATAAGCGACATTGCCAACCCTTTTAAAAATAAAATAGGGACAAACATAATGGGTACTAAGTTTCCCTTTTTTTCCTAATCGCATCACTTTCTTTATGGGAGACACCTTCATGAATACCCAATCGCCAGCACTAAACCCTAAATCCCTATGCCTGACATCCATAAAGTATTGTTGATGACTTAGCGGTTTTCAACGTTTGATGAATTACCTTCACCTTTTCTAAGGCTTGGTGAACTAAATTAGGGTCGAGCAACTTACCGTCACCTAATTCATACCGTCCACTAGGAGAACGACATCTCCTACCATACAATGCCTTAAAAGGCACCATGACAATTCTAGAGAGAATGTACGATTCGACTTACAGCTTCCCGAAAATGCATCACTCTAAGAGCCTGAGTCTAGCCATTCACTACACCTATATTCAATCTTACCCAAACTAATGGGAGGTAACTTTAGCCACCGAGCTTCATCCCCTACATCCTTCAAGAGATACTACCCTCCTCCATCACCATTATGATATAAAAATTGCAAGTAGATGACATGGGAAGCTATAACAAGCCATAGTAGGCAAAAAAAACAAGATATCTTGGAAAACCCAAGACCACAACATAATTTTGCAATAAAAAATTCATAAACATGCCTCCCAAACCTCTCTAGTTCCCAACAAAACTATTTGTATATCTATCAACCAGAACACTAAAACCTACCACTTATATACCTGTGGTATGATCTATCCTTCCTAAGATCTAGCACCCTCTATTATTTTCATGAAGGTTTTCACCATCTACTCCTTTCCAAATTATTTCTCATGATAATAACTTTACCTCTCCTTCCTAAAACTTTAGATCTAAAAGTCACCCTAGAACCTCCCCCACTTACGGACTCCTACACTTCTTGCTTTAAAACACCGTCATGCTCCCCAATTCACTACCATCCTAATACAAAAATGGTTATCAAGGAACTTAAGAATAGGAACCACTTATGCAACTCAAGGCAAGACCCCAAAAGAGACACGACACTATAGGTACCAAGTACTTCATAGCAACCACCTAGATCATAAATAAGACTCGTCCTGACACATGTACCATGGGAGGAATCCTTAGGACTAGACACCAAAAGACACCATCACATACACCGTACATAATGTAGTGAAAGGTCAAGACACATATCCGGGGAACAATACCTATGCATGATACGAACCTATGGTCTAAGTGCTAATAGAATGCACACAACTCTAGTAGAGTAACCTCATAACCCAGATAGGAGAAAATCACTAGAGCAGATATAAAACTTATATGAGAGACCTATTTATTTATCCTTAGGCTCTCCTAACCTAACCAAAACCATTCTATAAACAAGTAATAGAAGTTGACAAAATTTCTAAAACAAGAACAATCCCACACTTAATTTCCCTATCAGGGGGGATACCAGAAGGATCATTGGAAAACATATTGACCACAGTAATAGATTCTGGGGAAGAACCTTCTGAGTTAAAACCTTTAACTTGGACCAAATGACATAAACTCCCTTTAGAAAATAACTTAAGGGCTTTAAGATACAAAATAAATCTCCCCTTTAGCGCCAAAGAACCACATTCCCATATAATGACCGACTCATTAGGAAATATGAACATGACTTTACGAGTCTGATAATCCAAGGAAGCATTACACAAATGTAACAGATCCATCCCAGGACAACATCAAAATCAACCATGCCAAACTCTATCAAGTCTACAAGAACTTTTATATCTCTAATAGTTGCCACAACCCCCTGTAGACCCTCTTAAAAATAACAAAGTCTCCTACTGGGGTAGAAATAAAAAAAAAGGATTGAGTGACTCTCAAGACCAAAAACAAAGATCCACAGCCACATACGGGGTCACATAAAATGGAATTGAGCCTGGGTCGAGCAAACAATACACATCATTAGAGAAAAGTATCGACGCTCCCACGTCAGCATCCGAAGGTGCCTCGGGATCCCAAGGAATAGTAAGAGAAATGAGAAAGTCCCAATCAGAGATAGAAGTGGCACCCCATGGTACAAGAGTTAAAGAAAAGAAAATCGACACCCTTATTGCCTAAACAACAATTATTATAGGGCACTCCCATTGCATGTTTCCCAATTGACCATATTTAAAACACTAATTATTTCCTTCCTCGATACCACCACGGTATGACCGACTACAAAATTGATAAGGAGGATAGGTGGGTGCAGATTAGGGCTCACTGACCTAAAGTTGGGCACCTTGTTCCCTAGAAGCATTACTATTTTAAAAATACCCACCTCATAATAGGTTTGGGTAGGGAGTACTAGCTGTGGAAAGGAAGCTAGGAACCATCGAACACTTTGTCTTAGACCACATTCTACCAACCTTAGTCAACAGAGAAATGAAGCGATGTCACTAAGCATCTTGAGGCAACTTAGGAGAAGTGTCACCCCTAAAAGTAAGGTTAGTAGAAACAAGTGGAACTCCTCAAGGATAGTCATATGTCATGACCCTTATCCAGGTCCAAATCCTACAAATTAGATAAGTTTTTCCCATACTGACCTCAGTCAAGACAGAAGAACTTGCTTGAACACCATATCTTCTTAGATACATGATCAAAAAGAGAAGAAATCAGGAATCAGAGGAATTTAAAACCTTAGACTCTATATAGCTTGAGATTGGAAAACATGAAAGGGAAAGATTCCTAATTTTCTCATAGCCCCTCTCTTATAAGTGTGGTGCTCTTCACACTGATAAAAGAGACTCTACTTGACATGGTTTTGTAGAATCCTAACTAACCATGAACCAAGTCTCTGATAACAACTTTATATGCCCCAAAATTGAGCAATGTCGTGTAGGCATCTCAAGCCCAACATGAATCAAAGATCACCCCATTAAACCAACCTGCTCATCTATTAAATTCATATGTATCGTATGAACTCTGACCACATATTAAATTATCATAAAGTAAAGCTAACATAAAATACTTTAACAATATCTAGAATTTTAGTTATGTCATTAATCTATCCAAAATAACCAAGTCCACAGTCATCCATAAAAGCCTCTTTGAATCTGATGTCTAAATATGTCAGGATATGCCCCCCCCCCGACAATATCCAACACTAAGTCAAAATAAATAAAGTCTATGACTTAAAGTAAAAGACTGTGAAATATATGCCTTCTATGTAATGAAAGTTCACTATTTCAATGTCGAAACACGTTCTTCCCAAACACTTTGTCACTGCATAGTAAAAGAAGAAGCCCTGGTCCCAATGTTGCATCAGGACATAGTGTCTAGAGACGGTTAGAGGTTGGAGAGCTAGTATGTATCTCAAGGATAAGGAAAAAATATTGCATTTGTTCAATTCAAGTCAACCACATATGCAATCACATTTACATTAGTATAGGAAGAAATAAAGATACATATACTTATATTTATATAGCATGTCAAATTATGGAAGAATTCATAACAATCATTCTTAAAGCATTCATTCATGAGACATGGAGTGAAGAACTTTCAACCTTCCTCCTTACCAATTTGTAGAAACTTAAACTTCTCTATTAAATTAGACAAGGGGCCTGAGCCTCCAACCTTCACATCGCATATATAAGGATAAAATAGAGTTATTATACAAATCATTATCAAAACATCATATTCAATAACACTTATACACATAATCATACATGTAAGTACATAACGTGTTCATAGCATACAACCAAGGGAACAAGGCTTAACAAACATTCTTATTGCACTCATTCAGTTATTATGAAAGGGATAACACCAAACTTCCACCCTTATAAATTGAAAATTTTCATATTGGTTAAGGGATTCAAACCACAAGTCATTTCATTAGGTAAGGGACTCGAACCTCAAGTTATTTTGTCAGGCGAGGGACTCAAACTAAAAGCCATTTTATTAAGCAAGGGACGCGAACCACAAGACATTTTATTAGGTGAAGAACTCTAACCATAAGCCATTTCATTAGGAACGGGACTCGAACCAAAAGTTGTTTAATTGGGACAGGGAGTCGAACCATAGTCCATTTTATAGGGCAGGGACTCAAACCATAAGTCATTTCATTAGCCGAGGGACTAGAAGCACAAGACATTTCATTGGGTAAGGGACTCGAACCACACGCCATTTTATTGGGCAAGGGAATATAACCCCAATATATTTTATTAGGGGAGGGACACTAACCACAAGCCATTTCTTTGTGCGAGGGACTCTAACCACAAGCCATTTCATTAGGCGAGGGACTCTAACCATAAGCTATTTCATCGATTAATAACTTTATTTGGCCAACGACATAATTCAAATCATCATTAAATTCAATCGATGGTCATCAAGACCCTAACTAACCCATTCATTCTTCATTAACATTTCTACACCACACTTAAGTTACACACTTATTTTCATGTTCATGTTTAGGGAATTGAGACCCTTTCATAGCCATCAAACCATCATGGTCATAATTTACCTAATTACATGTCTAATAATATCATTACAATACCATTTATCAACAATTCATAATTATAGGGCCATCACACCATCTAAAGTCATAAACCAATCAATTAACTGATTAAAACGATTCTTACCAACTATTTACAAAGCATTCACATTCATCATGATTCAATAAATGGTCAACAAGGCCTTTACCAATCATTTACTAAGCACTCACATGCATTACAACAATATCTTATCTCATTCATGGTCACTAGAGAAATAATACCATAGTTCAACACACCATTATTATGTGACTAGACAATTCATTTTTGTCATTTTTACAAACACCGATATGCGTACCTTTATCAATACAAAATGCATGGAGAAATTAATCATTATTAGTGTTATTCAAGACCCATATGTTATACCACATACAAAAAGTAGCGATACATGAAGGACATCACCAGTAACTAGTATAATCACAAGCTCAAGAAAGAACAAACATTATTCATCATTGACAACAAAGACCCTTTTTCATTTGAATTCAAAACCACCATGTACACTTACTGATACAATTGTGAAATACATGGTTTTTGAGTTATTTAACAAGGGATAGAGTTACATGCCTCAAACAAGATGATTTACCATATAAGACTAGACTCCTCTTGCTCAAAGATGAACACCCTTGAAACCCTAGCCTCTAATCCTTCAAAATATGCTTAAGAGAGTATTTAGGACATTTAATACACTAAAAATGTGTCTTAGGAGGTCACACACACTTATATAGTGATGTGACTTAGGATTTTGAGGGTATAAAATGACCATAAGGCCCTTAGTTAAAATCTAGAAAATAACCACAATGGGGGTACGACTAACTTGAGTCAACCTTACCCTAGTGTATGAGTTGTAACCTAAATCATACCGTAGGCTTCCCCTACGTCATCTATACTAGTTAGGGTACGACTAGTTACCCTTGAGTTTTATCCAAATGGTACGACTCATGCCCTAAACCATACACACCACTCATACAAAAATAGTCCACTTTAAGTTCAAGAAAACTATCTATACGACTATGTTGGGTACGATTTGTACCTTAGTCGATGATTGGGGGGCTAACTCATACGTAGGAAATGAGTAACCCTCACCACACTTCTTAGGAAATGAGAGGGGGTTTAGAAATCATATCCATATGATTCATTCCCTTAGTCGTACCTTGCCAGTGACATCAAATAAAGAAATTTTTCTAAAGGTACCAAGCCTCGGTGTTTCTTGTGGGGTCCCTGAACCATCTTGATGTTAAATCATGATGTTATCTTGGCCTAGAGGACCAGGGAGTATTTCTATCTCTAAGTTAATATTTACTTTAGATACAAAGTAAGTTTTAAGTATAGGGTGGGTAAATTTTCATGGTTTTAGGTGAAGTGATGTTGTCGGGACTTAGTTTTAGTTGTCTTCTTAGTTTTTTTGGGTTAAATATGAAATATTAAAAATCACTAAAAGATTTTTCTTTTTAGTTTTTGGTTTTAGTTGGGTTAGTCTAGTAGGTGCATACCTCACCCACCATGTGGTTGTTCTTTTAAGTTCTTTTCCATGGATGCTCCCTTTGAACCCAATATCATTTTTATTTGTAGGAGTAAATTTTAAATTTTTTGTATTAGGTAAGTCAGATATTCTTTTTGGTACTATGTATGATTGAATGATGCAAGTTGTTTTGGTCGTTAAAGCATATTATTTGTTGTGACTTACTACTTCTGAGACGCCTAAGTTCTTTTTCAAAACTCTTGTACATTGTTGGCTTAATTTTGAATTCATGTGATTATTTGGTTTAGAGTCTGTTATGATCCTATTTGACTTGAGTATGTGTCTTGTGTATGTGAGGTTTTTTTCTATATTTCTTATTGCATGTGATGTCTATAACTTTCCTGGTGTGTGTGTAAATCAAAATAAAGAGTGTAGGTTTATGTGATGATATAGGTATAGCCTTATTTTATAACCTCTTTTACCTATCCTTGTGTATAATCCTAGTTAGCCCCTATGAGCCTTTAGATTATTGTGTTGGTTGCCATATATGTAAAATGTTCCCCTTCATTGTTGACCTTAATTTGATCTAAATCTCCTGAGTGCTTTCGTTTAAAATTAACAAGGTGAAGGATCGTGAAAAAATGAAGAAATGAGGTGAAAGTAAGGCCTAACAAAATAGCTATTGGTTTTGTAAAATTTATGTGTTATGATTGGGAGTGGTGTAATGAAAAGATTTACTAGTTTAAGCTAAATTTTTTTCCTAAATTCATGAATACTCCTCTCTCCATATTATTTTGTGACTACATTAATGAGATGGGGTAAAACAGAAGAGATTTTGTATATAAATATGGTGAAAATTGATTGCTCAGAGTTTGTTCTTAAATGTATGAGTGATGTATTAAAGCGCGTATAGAAAATAGTCATGATTTTTTGCCAAATAGTTCTTACCTATCCCTTAGCTTATGTTACAACCCATAAAGACCTATTTGATCTTGAGCCTTAACATTGTAATATTAGTGGAGTACTATATTAAAGGGTGATTTGTATGATCTGTTTGATTGAGTAATATGCATGAGTTTTACAGCTTAGTGAGTCAATTCTTGAGGTTAGGATGTTCTAGAGTAGTGTTCATGAGTTTTCAATGGTGTGTATAACATGCTTAGTGTGAAAACTTGCATTCTGTGTAGTCATTATAGTACTAGGTCGATTTTACTGCTTGTTGTAGAAGCAAACTCTTCCCTGATTATAATTTTTAGAGAAAAGAGTTGTTCGAGGACAAATAAGTCTTAAGTGTGAGGTGATGATCTAAGGTGGATTTATGCACCTCAGTATTGTTATCCAGGCTTATTTAGCTTAGTTTAGTGAACTTTTGTTGTGTTTAATGAGTATTTGATGATATAATTGAGCATCCAAGTGTTAAAATACTTGGTTATAATGATTAATATATGTTTTAAACAAATATTGAATCAATTTGGTCACCTAGAGTTTAGACGAGAAAACTAGTGTTACTAGCTTGAACTATATGTTGTTCTAGTTGATCTCGATGGATTTGTAAAACCCGTGCTTTTTCTTAGCTCAAAAATCATCTCAAGGATGTTAGAACGTGATTTGAAATAATAATTCATTCTTATACATATGGTATTTCCATAATTTTCACTTCCTATAACGTGGGAAATTGAATAAGTTTTCCATCGATATATAATTCGCCCAAATCTGACACCCGGGCGAAGAGTTAGAGCCTTTTTAGTTAGACAGTGTTTGACTTAAGACTTCAGCACATTGTGGAGATATCTCAAATGGAAATTGTCAATTTCCAGTGTTGCTCCGTGATACTGGCACGTCACGCCAAACTTCCAGGTCGTAGACAAGGTGGCAACGTGATAGCTTCGCGTCGCGCCACCGTGCAGTTTCGCAATTGTCAATTTCCACTGAAATGGCGTGATAGTGCCGCGACACACCATGGTCCCAACTCGGTAAAGTTTACTGAAAATTTAATGACGTGTTCAGGGTGAAAAGGGTCAACTTCCTACCCCTATATAATCCCTTTAACACGTGATTCAGCCACTTTTCAGCCAAAACATATTAATTTCTCTCAAGTTTATCTCAAGAACAAACTAGGGTTTCTATTGGGGATTTAAATTCAGGAAGCTTACACCATCAATCTTCACAAAATCACGATCTAAGGTATGCATAGTGGTCATTCATGGACCCCTTTCGTCCATGAAGTATAAGAATTCTTTTCTAAAACTTAAGTAATGGATTTCCTTCATGTTTTCATGATTTGGCTGCTCATGTTCATATGGATAAATGTGAAATTGGATTCTACTCCATGATTGTTGATAATTTCTATATGGGTTTATTTACTATAGCCATAGATTTATGCAACCCTATGACTAAGCCCTTGAATGATGAAATTAGATTGAAGCATGATGTTTAATTGTTGTATAATGTGCTTTAAATGTACTATGCCTACAATATGTTTGATTAAATGCCTAGATGAAGAAAAATTATCTAGCTAGCATGATATCATGAAATCCCCATGTATGTACAAGCTTATGCCTATTATATGTTTGATGAAAGGCTTCTATGAATGTGGTATGTATTATGATGTTCGTGAAGTTTTCAAGTAAATCATGCTATGTTAGTTTCCTTCCATCGAGTCCTGGGGGTACTTGTACCCGAAACATTAGTTGTATGCCTAGATCCATGTCATGTTTTCACGATACTTTCAGTCAAGCAATGAACTCTTAGACTTCAGTTAGTCTTATGACTCAGGAAAAATCTCCATGATCTCATGACTCAGTCAGTTTTCAGATACCAGTAGTGTTCCATCAGCCACAAAAATTTAGTAACTCAGTCCATGCCCAGTTTAGTTCAGTAAATCATGTTTAGTATCTATTCATATGGGAGTAGGAATTAGCACCGAGTGAACCCAAGGATGGGAACTCACCTGTTATATGAGGGTGTGATTCTTAGAAGCAATTTTTGCATTCCAGAACTATGTAGCCAGCATAGGTTAATACATCGTATCCTGTTATATGAGGGTAGATAAGGTAGCTTAACCTGTTATGTGAGGGTTCCCACCATTTTCTCTAAAGTTACCTGTTATATGAGGGTTACTAACATGTTGTCCTTACCAGTGGCGCGGTATTGACACCCTTCCAATCAGAGCATAGATTGGACCCCAGCTCAGCTATTATAGAACTTTTGGGGGAATGTCGGTTAGATACTACTTCCCACAGTTTCATGTTACAGAATCAGGACTTTCAAATATAATCAATCAGTCTCAGTAATAGAACTCAGTTAGTTCTTCAGATTTCAGGGCTGTCAGATACAGTCAACTCAGTTATAGTATGAAACTCAGATAGTTCCATCAGATTCAAGACTGTCAACTACATCACCCATGTTATCAGTTATACTCAGATACAGTCATTCATGTTATTAATCATATCATATTATCAATATTCAGATTCAGTAATCACGATATCACGTTGTCAGTTATAGTTACGTAATTATGTATTCTTTCTCACGTTCATGTTAGACAGTCAGCTAGCATTAGCATGCATATGAACCCTTGCATTTAGTATACCTCACATGTATACTCGATACATATGTACTAACGCATTTGCGCTATGGTTCTTTCCTTTATGTTACACCATAGGTTCAGAGACACGAGTTCCAGATCAGCTGTAGATTCTAGATTCAGCAGTCCGAGTAGAAGTGAGTCCTCATTCTTCGAGGACATGATGATTTTCTAGTATCTCATTGATTAGCTTATTAGTTGGAGTTAGTTGGGGACTTGTCCCATCAACTCCTTATTCAAATTCTTCATACAGTAGAGGCTTTCAGACTAGATACAGAATAGATACATGCTATCATGTTTTAGACTTTAGTTTTGTTTTTGGTATTCTATTACCCCACATAGATTTTACGTTCTTCAGTTATGTTACATTATTAAGTTATCCTATGCAGTATACATGTAAAGATATCAGTCATGGGTTATCTTGTGGTCCCTTGGGGTAATAAGCACCGTGTAGCATTCCGGTTCAACAAATTGGGTCATTACAAACTTGGTATCAGAGTCTAAGGTTCAATAGAGTCCTAGGAAGTCTGAAAGCTATATCTAGTAGAGTCTTGTGCATGGGTGTGATGCGCGCCACATTTATGTTCTACAGGATCTGAGATATTTTAAGAACAGTTTCCCTTCTTTCATTATTCATGTCATGCCAGTGAGCATAATCACAAGTCAGTCTCTCAGTCTAATCCACTTCTTCTCTTTATTTCAAAACATGCCTCATAAGAGAAGAAATCAGTCAGCCTCTCAGCCCTAAGAACCTTTGGGCGATCATGTTTCTCATATGGAGTTCATAACCACATTTACCACTCTTGCTCAATCATTTGCTTCTCATAATGAATGACCAACAATCATTCCGTCCAACCCAGTGGCCAACTCAGACGCAGCTAGAATTTGGGACTTCACCCGAATGAATCCTCAAACCTTCCTCAGGTTTAAGGAAGATAAAGACCCTCAGGAATTCTTAGATCAAGATCAGAAAGTGACTGACACCATGGGGGTGACTACTGTTAAAAGTGCTCAGCTAGCTGCATACCAGTTGCAGGATGTGGCTCATGCTTCGTTCCAACAGTGGAAGTCCGAAAGATTAGATGATGCAGGTCCTATAGAGTGGGGGGAGTTTGTCACCTCTTTCTTAGACAAATTCTTTACCCAAGAGCTAAGAGAAGCCAAGATTCTAGAGTTCATCAACCTCAGGCAGGGCAATATGACAATCAAAGAGTATTCTTTTAAGTTTACTCAATTAGCCAGGTATGCCCCTAATGTAGTTGCAGACGGTAGAGCCAAAATGAGTAAGTTTGCTTCAGGGGTGAACGACAGCATTGTTAATGAGTAGTGACATGACCTTAGCCAGGATTATGACTCATGCTCAGAAGATAGAGGAGCATAAGATTAAGCAAAGGGAGAAACAGAATAAGAGAGCAAAAACAGGTAGTTTCAACTTTGGTCAGCCTAAATCAGAAGGAGGAAACCGTTCTCATTTTTGTCCTAAGTCATCAGTTCCAGCTCCCTCTACAACTAGTGTTCCAGTTCCTAAGTTTAGAGAGGGTAACAAAGATAGAGCGCCAGGCTTTAAGACCCAGGGCAGTGTTAGCAGTGACCGCACCTATCTTCTTTGCCAAACTTATGGTAAGCACCATCAGAGTGTTTGTAGATCGGGTAGTGGAATTTGTTTTTGTTGTGGAAAGACAAGCCATAGAGTTAGAGACTTTCTGCAGCCAGGTCCTCAGGGTCAACAGAATCACTCTTCAGCTCAGTCCGGTCGCCCAAATCAGGAGGGTGCCACTTCCTGTGCTACTAGAGGGCAACACCCAAATCGTCTTTAGGCTCTTCAGACTCGAAACAATCAAGAAAGTTCTTCTAAAGTAGTTACTGGTACGTTACAGATCTTTCATGTGCATGTTTACACTTTCTAGATCTAGGAGCTTCCTTATCTTTTGTTACTCCTTATATAGAAGTTGATTTCAGAATCAGTCCCAAAATTTTGGAAGAGTCCTTTTCAGTCTCTACCCCAGTAGGTAAAACCATCATAGATCGACGGGTATACAGGAACTGTCTGGTTATGATATTTCAGAAAGTCACTTCAACAGACTTAGTCAAAATAGAGATGACTGATTTTGATGTCATTCTCGACATGGATTGGCTTTATTCCTGCTATGCCACAGTCGACTGCAGAAATAGAATAGTTTAGTTTCAGTTCCCGATTGAACCCATCCGAGAGTTGAAGGGTAGTGTATCTATTTTTAGTGGTCAGCTTGTTTCCTACCTTCAAGCAGGGAAATTGATATCTAAGGGATGTGTTTATCATCTAGTTCATGTTAGAGATTCCAGTTCTAAGACTCCTAGTCTTGAATCAGTTCCAGTAGTGAATGAATATTCAGATGTCTTTCCGAAGATCTTCCAGGAATACCTCCCGAAAGGGAAATAGACTTCGATATCTTCTTTCAGACACTCAGCCTATCTCTATTCTGCCATACAGAATGGCACCAGCATAACATAAGGAACTAAAAGAACAGTTAAAGGATCTCTTAGATAAGGGATTCATCTGACCCAGCATTTCCCCGTGGGGCGCACCAGTCTTATTCATGCGCAAGAAAGATAGTTCTCTCAGAATGTGCATTGATTACCGTCAACTCAATAAGGTTACGGTTAAGAACAAGTTTTATCTTCCCAGAATCGATGACTTGTTTGAACATCTTCAGGGTGCCAGTTATTTCTCTAAGATAGACCTCAAATCCGGCTATCATCAGCTCAGAGTTAGAGAATGTGACTTCCCAAAGACAATTTTTCGTACGCAGTATGGTCACTTTGAATTTCTAGTCATGTTATTTGGTCTTATCAATGCCCCAATAGCTTTCATGGACTTGATGAACCACGTGTTCAAGCACTACTTGGACATGTTCGTTATAGTCTTCATAGATGATATTCTGGTTTATTCCCGCACTGAGCGATATCATGCAAACCATCTTAGAATAACACTTTAGACTCTCAGAAATCATCAGTTATTTGCCAAATTTAGTAAGTGCGAATTTTCGCTAAGATCAGTAGTATTCCTTGGCCATATTATTTTCGGTGATGGAATTAGAGTAGATCCTCAAAAGATCGAAGTGGTAAGGAACTGGCTAGCTATTACAGACGGTTTGTTGAGGGATTTTCTTCTATTGCATCCCCTATGTATAGATTGACTCAGAAGAAAGTCAAGTTTCAGTGGTCAGATCCATGCAAGAAGAGTTTTCAAGAATTAAAGACTCGACTCACCTCAGCTCCAGTTCTAGCATTACCAGATGGCTTAGACGATTTCATACTATATTGTGATGTATCTAGATTGGGTTTAGGTTGTGTCCTCATGCAGCATGGTAAGGTCATAGCCTACACCTCCAGACAGCTTAAACCCCATGAGAGGAATTATCCTACTCATGACCTTGAGTTAGCTGCCGTAGTATTTGCCTTAAAGATTTGGAGGCATTATCTCTATGGAGTTCATGTAGACGTCTTCACAGATTATAAAATCCTTTAGTATGTATTTTCTCAAAAATATATCAATCTTCATCAGAGAAGGTGGTTAGAGATCTTAAAATATTATGACATGAGTGTCCTCTATCATTCAGGCAAGGCCAACGTAGTGGTCGACGCTCTCAGTAGACTGTCCATGGGCAGTATTTATCATGTTGATGATAGTAAGAAGAAGTTAGTCAAGGAAGTCCACCATCTTGCTAGACTAGGTGTTCTCTTAGTCGACTCTTTAGAGGGCGGTGTATGTATTCAGAGTAGTTCAGAATCATCTCTAGTTTCCGAGGTGAAAGAAAAGAAAGATAAGGATCCTAGCCTTTTCAAGCTAAAAGAGTCAGTTCAGAATAAAAAATAGAGGTTTTATCCCAAGAGGGAGATGGTGTTCTTCGTTGTCAGGGTCGTTTCTGTGTTCCATACATAGATGAGTTAAGGCAGTAAATTTTTGCAGAAGAGCATGATGCGCGTTACTCTATTCATCTAGGGGCCACAAAGATGTACCGCAATTTGCGGGAAATCTATTGGTGGATTGGGATGAAAAGAGATGTTGTAGAGTTTGTGGCTAAGTGCTCTACATGTCAGCAAGTTAAGATAGAGCATCAAAAGCCTAGTGTTTCTATGCAGGATTTCAGTATTCCTACTTGGAAGTGGGAAGTTGTGAACATAGAATTCATGACAGGTTTGCCTCAAACTTGTCATCAGCAAGATTCAGTCTGGGTCATTATAGACAGAACGACCAAATCAGCTCTTTTCTTTTCAGTCCATACCTCTTATTCAGCCAAGGATTATGCCAAGATCTACATCAAGGAGATCATCAAATTACACGGTGTTCTATTTTCTATGTCTACCTCAAGCTCTATCCTATGAAAGGAGTGAAGAGATTCGGCAAGAAGGGAAAGCTCAGTCCCTGATATGTCGGTCCCTTCAAGATTCTCAGTCATTTCAGCAAGGTAGCTTATGAGCTCAAATTGCCTTCAGATCTAGCCTCATTTTATCCAGTCTTTCATGTATCTTTAGTCAAAGAGTGCATAGGTGACCCATCAGTCATAGTCCCTATTCAGAGCATCGATGTTCAGAACAACCTCTCTTATTAAGAGATTCCAGTTAAAATCCTAGACTATCAAACCCATAGATTGAGGAACAAAGAAGTTCCTTTAGTTAAAGTTCTTTGGAAAAATCAGTCCGTAGAGGGAGCTACTTGGGAAGCAGAAGTATATATGCATACCAAGTACCCTCACCTTTTCCTCTCCGACTCAGATCAAGATCAAGGTAATAGTTCTCCTTAAGCTTACTCAGTTTCATGATTAGTGTACATCACTAACTTAGTATTCAGTCTCATGTTCATGTTCCCATGATAAACTTGGTATCAAGTACCACCGCATCTACAGTCATCCATCATGTATCATATCAGTTATACAGTTATGCATCAGACAAGCATTCTCATTGTGAGAAAACTTAGTTCTTCAGAACTTTTAGTTATGCATTTATGAATCAGTTACGCATGCATCAAATATGCATGTTCAGTATGTTATGTTCATCTTGTCAGTCACGTCCGTCATGAGATCATGTTCCAGATATTCATGTTCAGCTCATTGTTTTCCCTCTTAGTCAGTCTCATTAGAGGACGAATGTTCTCAAGGGGGAGATATTGTAATACCCGTTCTTTTTCTTAGCTCGAAAATCATCTCAAATATGTTAGAACTTGCTTTGAAATAAGAATTAATTCTTATACATATGGTACTTCCATAATTTTCACTTCCTATCACGTGGTAAATTGAATAAGCTTTCCATCGATATATAATTCGACCAAATTCGACACCCGGGCAAAGAGTTAGAGCATTTTTACTGAGACAGTGTTTGACCAGAGCCTTCAGCACGTCGCGGAGATAGCTCAAATGTAAATTGTCAATTTCTAGTGTTGCTCCACGATACTGGCCCATCGCGTGAAACTTCTAGGTTGTATACAAAGTGGTAACGTGATAGCTCTGCATCGCGCCACCGTGCAATTTCCCAATTGTCAATTTCCAATAACACGGCGCGATAGCACCGTGTTGTGCCAAGGGCCCAACTTGGGAAATTTTACTAAAAAATTAATGACGTTTCCAGGGTTAAAAGGGTCAAATTACTACCCCAATATAATCCCTTTAACATGTGATTGAACCACTTTTTACCCAAAACATATTAGTTTCTCTGAAGTTTATCTCAAGAACAAACTAGGGTTTCAATTGGGGATTCAAATTTAGGAAGGTTTCACCATCAATCTTCATGAAATCATGATCTAAGGTATGCATAGTGTTCATTCCATGCCTCTTTCATCCGTGAAGTCTAAGAATCCTTTTCTAAAACTTTAGTTATGGATTTCCCTTATGTTTTCATGATTTGGATGCTCATGTTCATGTGGATAAATGTGAAATTTGATTCTACTCCATGATTGTTGATAATTTCTATGTGGGTTTAATTACTATAGCCATAGATTCATGCAACCCTATGACTAAGCCCTTGAATGATGAAATTAGATTGAAGCATGTTGTTTAATTGTTGTATAATGTGTTTTACATGTACGATGGCTACAATATGCTTGATTAAATTCCTAGATGAAGGAAAATTGTCTAACTAGCATGATATCATGAAATACCCATGTATGTACAAGTTTATGCCTATTACATATTTGATGAAACTCTCCTATAAATGTAGTATGCATTATGATGTTAGTAAAGTCTTCAAATAAATCATGCTATGTTGTTTCCTTCCATCGAGTCCTGGGGGTACTTGTATCCAAAACATTAGATGTATGCCTAGAGCCATGTCAGGTTTTCACCATACTCTCAGTCAATCTTTGAATTCTAAGACTTCAGATAGTCTTATGACTCAGTAAAAATCTCCATGATCTCATGACTCAGTTAGTTGTCAGATATCAGTAGTGTTCCGCCAGCCACGGAAATTCAGTAACTCAGTCCATGCTAAGTTTAGCTCAGTAAATCATGTTCAGTGTCTATTCAGATGGGAGTAGGAATTAGCACCGAGTGAACCCAAGGATGGGAACTCACCTGTTATATGAGGGTGTGATTCTTAGAAGCAATCCTTACATTCCAGAACTATGTAGCCAGCATAGGTTGAGACATCGTATCCTGTTATATAAGGGTAGATAAGGTGGATTAACCTGTTATGTGAGGGTTCCCACCGTTCTCGCTAGAGTTACCTATTATATGAGGGTTACTCATATGTTGTCCTTACCAGTGGCATGGTATTGACACCCTTCCAATCAAGGAATTATTTAGACCCCAACTCAGCTATTATAGCACCTTTGGGGCATGTCGGTTAGATACTACTTCCCACAGTTTCATTCTACTAAATCAGGACTGTTAGATACAGTTAATCAGTCTTTGTAATATAACTCAGATAGTTCTTTTGATTTAAGGACTGTCAGATACAGTCAACTCAGTTACAGTATGAAACTCAGATAGTTCCATCAGATTTAGGACTGTCAGCTAAAGTCACTCATGTTATCAATTATACTCAGATACATTCATTTATGTTATCATTCATGTAATGTTATCAGTAATCAGATTCAATAATCACGATATCATGTTGTCAGTTACAGTTACATAATTATGTATGCTTTCTCACGTTCATGTTAGACAGTTAGCTAGCATTAGCATGCATGTGAACCCTTGCATTTAGCCTACCTCACATGTATACTCGGTACATATGTAGTGACGTATTCGCGCTATGGTGATTTTTTTTATATTACGCCATAGGTTCAGAGACACGAGTTCCAGATCAGGAGTAGATTTCAGATTCAGCAGTCAGAGTAGAAGTGAGTCCTCATCCTTCGAGGACATAATGATTTTCTTGTATCTCATTGATTAGCTTATTAGTTGGAGTTATTTGGGGACATTTCCCATCAACTCCTTATTCAGATTATTCAGACAGTAGAGGCTTTCAGACTAGATGCAGACTAGATACAGGCTATCATGTTTTAGACTTCAGTTTTGATTTGGGTATTCTATTACCCCACACAGATGTTACGTTATTCAGTTATTTCATGATCGAACATTATGGCCTTTCAGTTCATGTTTCTGCATTATTAAGTTATCTTATGCAGTATATAGGTACAGATATCAGTCATGGGTTAGCTTGTGATCCCTCGGGTCCATGAGCATCGTATAGCGTTCCAGTTCAGCAAATCGGGGCATTACAGGATTCTAGTGTGCGTAAATGGTTACTAAACGTAATTATTTGTGGAATAAATTTTTTATATTTTTTAATATTCAATTGAATCAATCCAATAGGTAGAAAACCAAATTAAAGAGCTAAAGGACAAAACTAGTACTCTTAGATTATGTTACTAGTTCATCATCTTGCATTGTATGTTGTTTTGAGATCTAAATCATGGTGTTTGTTTCTTTAGGATACTTGGTGAGCTGATAATTATGATATATGTATGATTCCCAAGCTGTAAATAAATTATAAACATCACCACGAATCTTGGAATGGATGGACAAAAGCATGGGACAAGACTTGACCAAAAATGGACGTTTTGGAGTCATTGGTGTGCCATGGACATTAGGCATGACGTTAGGTCCGCGACATGCCAATGGGAGAATACTAAATTTATGATTACAGTATATTACTTCTATTAGGGCATTCCATATACCTAGGCACCACAATAAGGGTGTGGCACACCCCTATGTCAAAATTGACATCTTATGTCAAAGGATGTCAAAGGATAAATAGGATACTTAATTGTTATGTTTCACACCTTGGACGACCTTGGGGATTGAATGGAGGCTGGAAAACACTTAAACTAGTTTTTTCATCCATTTTTTTGTTTTTTATGGATTTTAACATGAATTCATGCATTGTGATTAAGGTTATGTCTATTATCCACAAAACAATTATTTTTGGGGTTAACTCCAAGAACATGAGTATTGTAGTTATGAATTGACTTGGTTGTGGTTGTTTATAATTATTGGTTGTTTATTTATCCTATTATCACTATTTTAAGAATTCCCAGCCTTTAGAATACATCTGTAATTATGTCGTTAACCCAGGAGGGGGAACAAGAGGATACAACGTGGGATAGATACAATAAAAATGTAATCTTCTAATTGAATGGAGTTATAATTTGCATTTAGGATAGGAATATACCTATGATCTCTATTTAATTCAAGTAAGGTATGAAATAAGAAAGTATTTGACTTAGTTCTTACATCCCTACTAAATGATGTAGTTGTGGGGCTATGTTAGATAATTTATTAAAGGTTCAGAAGGCCATAGTCATAGTATAGACCCCATGAACCACCAACCAAGATAATTAACCTAACTAATGAAGTTCAAGTACATAGTATGATTGTTCTAATGTCTTAATCCTGGTTTATAACTATTTTTGTTCAAAAACATTTAATTTACCGCATTGTTAAGTTTACTCTTAGTTTACTCGAAAAAAATATTTTGGTTACGTTAGCACTGAGTTAATCTTAATAGTTGGACTAGTCTGGGATAGTTGTTAACACAAGTCTCTGAAGGATCGATACTGGGTTGCTAAAGCCCACTATATAACTTGGTTAGACCACGTACACTTGTGTGTGTGTTTTGGAGTAACACACACCCTCATTAGGTAAAGTCAAGATAGGAGATAATGTCAACAAATCCTTCATCTTTTGAAAGCTCACCTCACAAGCATCAGACTACTGAAAGAAAATCTTCTTCTAAGTCAACCTAGTCAAAGTATATTGCTAAACCCACAAAACCCTGAATCTTGGTAGGAAAGGTAGGCCAAGCCCAATCATGAACAACTATAACAGTCACAGGGTAAACCATAATATCATCCTTGGTCACCACATAACCCAAGAGAATAGACTCTAACACAAACTCACACTTGGAGAACTAGGCATACAACTTCTCATCTATTAACCTTTGAAGTACAATTTGCAAATGCTCCTCATGGTTGGTCTCACTCTTGGAGTAAAATAAGATATCATCTATAAATACAATGACAAAAAAGTTAAGAGATGATCGAAACACCTGATTCATCAACTCTATGAATGTGGTTGGGGAATTGGTCAACCTCAAAGACATGACCAAGAACTCATAATGACTGTATTGAGTCTGAAAAGTTATCTTCGGAATATCTGAAGCTCTGATCCTCAAGTAGTTCTACTAGAATCTCAAACCAATCTTTAAAAACACCAAAGCACCCTGAAGCTAATCAAACAAATCATCAATAAGAGGAAGCGGATACTTATTCTTAATTGTCACCTTATTTAACTGTTTATAATCAATACAGATACATATAGACCCATCCATTTTCTTCAAAAATAAATAGGTGAACTGCAAGGTGACCCAATATGTCAGATAATTCCATTAACCATCAACTCCAGCATCTGATCTTTCAATTTCTTTAACTCTACTAGGTCCATTTTATAAGAAGGAATCGAGGTGGTCTTGGTGCCAGAGTCAGCGTCAATACCAAAGAAATATCATGATCCGAACGAATACAAGGAAAATCCATAGGTAAAACATCCATGAATTCACCGATAATATGAACATAATTCAAAAAAGGCTGTGAAACAACACCAATAACACAAATATGGAAGAAATAAGATAAACACCCCTCTCTACTAAACAACGAGCCTAAAGATAATATAGAACTCTCATGGAACCCAAATGAAGTAAACCCTTCGAAGTTAGCACTGGTACACCCAGCAGAGCTAACGTCATGGTCTTAGCATAACGGTCTTGGATAGAATGATAAGGAGCTAACCAATCTTTACCTAATATAATGTAAAATCTATTTTATCTATGATAATTAGATATATCTAAGTCTCACGGCCTACAAAAGTCACAACACAGGATTGGTGCACCCGATCCACCAATAAAGTATCTCCTACGGGGGTACATTTATAGATATACACATAAGGCTCACTTGTAGAATCAAAACTAGAAGAAAAATATAGAGTCAGATAGGAGAAATTGACCCCATATCAAATAATACATAAGAAAATCTGACACAAACAAGGGTGATAGCTCTGATAATAGCATCTGAAGCCTCTACCTCTGGTCTAGAGATTAAAGAATAGAACTATCCTTGTCCACTACCTGATTGAGTAGACCCACTACCATCACAACAGAAACCCTTACCTCTATATCACACACATCTATTAGTACCTCTACAACTCTGAGGGTCACCTCCTTTTCAATAGGGGAGTAAATCTTAAAACACGTCTAGGACAATTCTTGGCCAAATAGATAAAATTATCACACATAGTAAACTCTGTAGCCTGACTCATTAGGGGAGGTACAACTGAGCTAGAACGCCCATCTAAAGTTGTTGAACTAGAATATCCACTACTTGAACCCTCTAAGGATACCTACAAGGGACTTCCATGAGACCCACAAAAGCCCCTAGTATATTTGCCTCGTGGAGCATTACTACTGAACTCACCCTAAATATGAATCCTTTTGGTACCTCCCAGAGATACTCAAAGAATAGACTTATTCATCTTTGCATAATCCACTACACTCTAAAATAATGCCGTAATAATACCATCTGGGCAGTAGCTAGCTAAACTGAAGAATTAAATCACTTTACAAACATTTGAATCTTCTCAAACTCTGTGTTAATACTGGCAAAAGAATATCTATTCAAGGCATCGAAACGTGCCTTATACTCCACAAAAGTCATGGAGCTCTGCTCCAAGAGATCAAACTAATCTTTAATTTGATCTCATAGACTGAAGGGCACAAACCTCTCCAAAAAGGCTTCAGTAAATTGATGCCAAGTCATCTCTGGTGAACTCAGAGTCTTAGAACTTATAGGTGACCTCCACTAATCCTTGGCTATATCTCTCAAAGGGTAACTAGTGTATGAAACGCTATGTAACTCAAGAAATCCAAGGTTATGCAACTACTGCCAATAATAAATCAAGAACTCATAGGCATTCTCACTCACAACACCACAGAACTAGCCTGGATCAAAGTGAGTAAAGCTCACAAATATCTTCTAATCCTAAAGAAGACATAACCATAATGGCAATAATAAGAGGCATAGTGAATTGGCTAATAGATATCCCACCTCAAGGTGTAACACAGATGAAGACTGGATACTATACTCTAATATCAACACAAAAGGAGAATCAATTGTTGAAGCTTGTGGGTTACCATAGAAAGATATTGATACCATTAAATGATCCATACTCAGAGCCAGATAAAATTATATACAAGCTCTAACACAACTAGTAGTACAATAATCTAAGGTAGAGGAACACCAGGTGCACTAAAAGGAACACTCTCTAGATGACCCATCAAATGAACCAATAATCCCTTAAAGATTGGTGTAGAAGAACTCTGTAGAGTCTAAGTAAGTCTTATATCTATAGAATGGTCAACTTGATCCTTAAGTAAGATCTTTACAGTACCACCTCTAGAAGAGAAATATCATTATGCTTGTGACCAACCTCGGTTATATCCACGTCTCACAGTTCACCTCTTAGAATAGGCTCTCTCCATAAATAATGGATCAACATTCCTAAAATTATAGGATCTAGTCCTCACCATCAGTTCATAAAAGAGTGGAACTCAATTTAAAATAAAATGTATGGAAAAAACTATATTCTAAAGGAAAAACTTGGGGAAGTTTCCTAAAGATATCTTATAGGCTCTAAAAGATATATATAGTCATCTATGTACTAATCCGTGAGAATCTACTAGACATCTTATTCTTATACTGGTGAGACCAATTAACCTAGATGCTCTAATGCCAATTTGTCATGACCCAAAAACCAAGGGTCATGATGACATTGTTATGGCAAGCCTTGACAATTAAGCCAATCATCCAAACTGATATAGGATGAGAAAACAACACAAAAAGCCTAAGGAAAGACTTCTAAAATGAATTCAAATAACACATATACAATAATAGCAGAAATATACATAAGAATAATTCCATAAATCACCCCAAAATTCATTGTATAGTATAAGAACAACTAAGTACATTTCAAAATCAAAAGCAATACAACTGATTATCCCAAAAACATAATAGTTTCTCTAAAAACATAATTAGACATAAACAAAATAAAATGAGATTAGAGGTTGACTCTAAAAGCATATGGCTTCCACCACCTCGAGAATACTCCTTGCACTACTCAAAATCAGCTATCGTGTGGTGCACACCTACTTAGATCTGCACCAAAATGACGTAGTAGAGATTATTATAGTCTACTTGAACTCAATATGTATCATAGTTTGACTAAGTAAAGTAGAAAATAAAATATATAAATATACACTATGGACTCATTACCTGTAATAAAAAATGTCCCAAATACTAAAATAATCATAAAATAGATAACATCGAATAAATTGTGAAAGTACAATAAAAGAAAATGTATAGTGGAAGAACTGCAGTGACAATTATAATAATGATAATGATGATATAATATGTTCGAGGTTATCTAACAACCTCCGTATACACCTACCAAGCACTTCACTTTACATAGTATCCATGGGGGGTTTTGTATATATAATACAATAGACAATACCAATACAAATACCAATGCAATATCTATAACTTCTCTCAAGCTTGTAAATTTTTGCAGGGTGTTTTTAAAGACATCATGTTTCTATCAGAAAAAATTGTATTTCAAAAACAGTACAAATGTCTCATAAATGCATATATGATATGAGGATATAATCCTTACAACCAAACCAGAATGCGAATTTCAAATCCAACCAATACTCAAGTAAGTGATCTTGACTCCAATCAATAAACCAATAACCCATTATTCAGTATAACCCATTTACTATTTGTGTGAGATAGGCAAGTAATATGTCATTGATACCACATAAACCCCAACTTGGATATGTCTAATAACACTCATCTCACATGTCAATTAAGTGCATGGAAATCATTGTCAATATAATACCAAACATTTAGCTAGGGGAAAATCCATGAGGAACAATATGAATGGTGATCGAGTAAGTTTAAAATAAAAGTTACTTGATAAATTCAAACCTAGGCTACAAATATTCTGGGGGTTGTGAAGGTTTTTGAAAATATCACTAATTTGGGCTTCTAGAAAATTAACTTGAGTCTAAGAATAATTAGACTATAATCAATTAGGAACATATGTTGAGGTCATACCATTCTAGGTGCGAACTCATACATGTCTAACTGAGAATTTATCCAAATTTAGCTAGAGTCATGGCTTGGCTAGATTTATTGGTATTAGTGTCAATCTACAATTAAACACTAAATTTCATTTGTTGGTTCATTTGAACACTTCATGAATGTGGCTAAACAAACAATCCAATACCTCAATTAGCACCCTTATTTCAAAGATAACACTATAAAACAAGTTAACTCAAACAATATCCTTATTTATAAGATGATTCCATCCCACAAGCTAACACAAGTTTATTTTCAAAGACCCCTTACCCAATACCCCTCTTTCATAGATTGTATGGGGACCTAAAATAATTGAGGTTTTAACCCATAATTCTTAGTTTAAATATGGGGTAAAATCAAAACCCAAAACAAATAGCTAATTAGATGGATGAATAAACAATACTCATACACTAATACAACCTATTCAAGCATAACTCCAAGAGGAAGAATTAACTACTCATAATGATTAAAAGTAAAGATATACCAAAATTACCACCAAATTGATCAATGTAAGTTAGAGAGAATGTGAATCCACACATTAAATTTCAACAAATCTTCAATAAAAATTGCAAATCCTTAATTTAGGAATTACTCAAATGTATTCTTCTCCCAAGAGTAGTATAAAAGTATTTCCCAAAAATTAAAATTAAGATAGATGATGGGTGGATAGATGGTAGCTTCTTGTTAAAGGTTTTTTTTTTCTTTTCTAGACATAGTATAAGCTCTATGAATGTATAAAACTTCCCCTGAGACTTTTTCCGCTCCACCACTATCGGACGATATGGATCGCGATTGCACTTTCACAATTGTGTGACATCTGATTGGGATCAATATTGGTGAACCTGGTTGACTTACCGCGATCATAGTGACTTGGAGCTTCCTGATCTCTAGTTCTTGATCCTTTTACTCCATTTTCCTTTCCTTTTATCTTGATTTCAACTCATTTTCATCATAAGACCCGCATGATCACAAAACTAGAAATTAACGCATTCCAATGGATAATTAGCCTCATTTATACAATTTAATCATAATAATATGCAAGAATCTGAGTATAAATGAGTGGTAAATTTGCCACTCATCAACACCCCAACTTAATTCTTTGTTTGTCCTAAAGCAACACTTCATTTTACTCATTGAGACCATGTAATTATAAGCCCATTCATACGACCAAATGATAATAATGACTCCGAACTCAATTAGCACCAACAATTAGCCCTCAAGCATGGGAATAATTATTCTCACAACTCCCCTCAAAATAAATCACACTTTTAAGAATGTAAATACTTTAAAGAAAAACTAAGCAACAACCACTAACTCTCAAAGGACTTTTCAAGCATGTAATGTTGGATTAGGAAAGAGTAGTATAAACATTTGTGATTAAAGTGACTACACCCTTCTTGAACCCTACATAGCACACTATTTAATTAAACTTTCATCCATGGGCCACTTCATTTCTTTCCAACTCACACATGTGCCTACTTTTACTAACTTGATTTACCCATCTTTTGGAATCATTTTCTTCTCATCTCTTTTCTTTGTAAACTTCATGCATTTTTTTTCCTTTGTTAGATCCTCTATTTTTCCTATTCATTTATTCTCATTGGTTAGCTCTTAGGCACCCACTTAAATTTCGTGGCCCAAAGTTACTTCTTTCAAGATTCACCACCCCCAACTTAGGCTTTTAGCCTCAAGTTGCATTTTCAATTTCAAGGAGGGTAGGGTTCAAAAGAGGGATTAAAGTCAAACTGCTCATGGCTTGTAATGTGGTTGCCAAATAATTATTCAAAGGCTCAAAGTTGGTTACTGGGGATAACATCTATGCATGAGTAGGTTTATTAGACTCTATCGGATTTCCATGTTCCCAAAGAAGACCTAAGATCATTTCCCCAACAACACATAACAAAAATTATCTTTGAAATACCACCAGGGCAAGTTCTAGATAACACAAGCAGGCGTGAGAAATAATCAATTGAGCTTACCACACATGGCATGCAAACTATACAACAAGGCTTAATTGCATTTCCTACTATAGAAAAAAGTATGTATTTACAACACACTACCTACTAAAGAACTCCATCTACTAAAAAAAATGAAGTACTGTAAATAATAATCATGTCCTCGAACTATGAGGACTCACAGAGCCCGTGTGTCTGAACCTATGATATAAGGCATCTTGGCGCAAAGAAAAGCATGCGTCAGTACTTTAAACGTACTGGTATGCTCAGTGAGGTAAGCTGAAATAAATGGGTTCATATGCATACACAATAATAACTAAATAACATGAGTATCACTGAGTAAGAGTATATGCATGAATACATAGACTGTAACTGAGATCATGCTAATACTGGATACTGATTCTGGATATTGATAACCAATATCTGAGTTTACAAATACTGTATTACTGATTATCTGAATGATTGTATCTGAAAGTTCTAAATACTATGGAACTATACTGAGTTTCATACTGAGCCGAGTGACTATGTCTGATAGTCCTAAATCTGTAGAACTAAACTGAGTTCTATTCTGAGACTAAGACTGGAACTAAAACTATGAGAGGTAATCATCTAACCGACATGCCCCTTATCTAAATGATTTAGGGTCCAACCTGTAACCCCAGTTGGAAGGGTGTCAATACCGTGCCATGGGTAAGGACAAACTGTGAGTTAACCCTCTCTGATAGAAAAATCTTTCATGAACCCTCACTGGAAGGATAACTCAGATGAGAAATATCAACCCTTATAATATCTGGAAGGAAGATACCTCAACCTACGTTGGCTACGTAGTTCTATAACGTAGGGATTCCTACTAAGGGCCAAACCCTTTAATGGCAGAAATTCCCCCATCCCTGGGTTAACTCGATACTGAATCCTACTCCTAAATGAATAGACACTGAACTGATTTCTAGTCTGTACTAGGCTGGACTAAATGATTACTGAGATTATTATTTAGCTGAACTGAACTGAGTTCACTGAGTTTCAATAACTGATAGAAAACTACTGAATTCTATTAGCTGACTGAGTTTACCGAGGTCTGATCTGGATACTAAATTACACTGGACTAATATGGATTTTACTGAGTTTTCCTAAGTTCTGTAACTGATTAAGTATACTATTGATCATGTCGTGACTGATACTTTTCTATGACTGACCATGGCTCTAGGTAATTGGCTAAATTGTTGGGTACAAGTACACCCAGGACTCGTTAGAATAAATTAAGAGACATGGGATAGCATGAAATATGTAAACTATGAACTTGATCATCATTCATTCATTGGGGTATTTTGAAAAACACTTTCATGATAGAACTTGAGCATAAGATAACTTGACATGATTTCATTCTCTTAATAGTTCACATAGACAATTTATTAAGCACTTGGAGAGCATAGTATATGCACATAGTATTGAACAACAAGTGAGCATCATAATTCATCTCTAATTTCACAAGTCAAGGGTTTATCATGGATACACATGAATCTACATATATAATGATCAATTTCACATGAGATATATGTATATAATCACGAATTAGGAATTTAATCCAAATAGCAATCAAGGATACACTTGAATTCAAACCATGTAAATAATAAAATCAATTACTTGAAGGTCAAAAAAGATTCTTGGACTCCACGGGTGGAAGGAACCCTTGGATGAACACTTTCTATACTTTTGTTGAAGAATTTCTGAAAGCTTATGGTTGAATCTTGAGTTCTTGATTTGAAATTGGATCTTCTAGGGCTTTGTTCTTGAGCAAATTTGAGAAAAAATGGCTATATTTTCTCTATAGGGAGTTTAATTTCATGTTTTAGGGGCTGAGAGTGGAGGGAAAATACCTAAATACCCCCAAGAATGTGGTCTTTCAATGACTGAAAAATGGGTTACTGAAGCGCAGGTCGACGCGGCGCATAGATGGCATCGATGCGATAGCCAACGCGTCGCGCCATGCTCACATCAATTCACTAGAATTGGATGCTGGTAGCTGGGAAAAATACAAATCAACGTTATAGTCGATGAGGCATACCAAGATCACATTGATTCACTATTTTGGGGTTCTAAAGGTGCCTCAAACAAAGTCCAAAAAATCAGAAACTTGTCTGGAAATACCTAGGGACGTTTTTTATCATGAATCAACCTAGAAATCAATATTTAATGGATGTAAAGGTCACAAAATAAAACTGCCAACCTTCGTAGGTTAAAATGACTCTAAGTCTGAGTACTTAGCTAAAATATTTTAAGTCTGGGACCCCTTGACAAGCCTAAAAGACTGAATTAAGCTTAGGATTTTATGGGGCTTACATTATCTCCCCCTTGGGAACATTCGTCCTTGAATGAGACTGTTGAGAATGAAAATACTTAGAGACTGACTTACTTATTGGACATGAACATCTGGAACATGATATGACTGATATTACTGGTATTCTTAATTATCATACTGAAGATGCATATCTTATGCATGGATACATGACTGAACTAGATCATGAACGTATAACTGAACATGTAATGGTAACTAATACCAAGTTTGTAACCAAAACTGAACATGAAACTGATTAAGCTTAAGGGAACTATTACCTTAATCTTAGTCTGGATTAGCGGCGAATAGATGAGGATACTTGGTTTGCATGTTTGCTTATGGTTCCCAAGTAGCACCCTCAACGGACTGATTCCGCCAAAGAACTTTGACTTGAGGAACTTCTCTGTTCCTTAGTTTGCGAATCTGATAGTCAAGGATTTCGACTGGGATCTCTTCATAAGAGAGGCTATTCTAAATATCTATGTCCTCAATAGGGACTACGACTGATGGGTCACCTATGCATTTCTTTAGCAAGGAGACAGAAAACACTGGATGAACTGAAGATAAATCTAAAGGTAACTCAAGATCGTAAGCTACCTTTCCAAAACGACTGAGAATTCAATAAGGACTGATATATCGGGGACTGAGATTCCCTTTTTTCAAATACACATAGTCACCAATATCGAACTCGAGATCCTTTATGCGCACATCAGGGTATGATTTTTGTCAGCTCTGAGCTATCTTAAGCCTTTTCTTGATCAACTGGACCTTCTTTAAGGTATAAAACACCAAGTAACGCCATAATACTATGGCCTCACCCACTTTAAACCAACCAATAGGAGATCTACACCTCCTCTCATAAAGCTCATCAAACGGAGCCATCTGAATACTAGAGTGATAGTTGTTGTTATATGCGAACTCAACCAAAGGAAAGTGGTCATCCCAACTACCTTTAAAGTATATCGCATATGCTCATAACATATCTTCCGAGGTCTGAATGGTCCTTTCTGCTTGACCATCTGTCTGAGGATGAAGGCTATACTGAGATGAACTCAGGTACCATGACCCTTTTGGAATGCTTTCCTGAAATAAGAGATGAACTGGGTACCTCTATCTGAGATAATGGACAATGGAACACCATGCATGTTCCATTCCAATCTTACCCACTCCATGATATAGAGTTTGGCATAATCTTTGGCTGAATAGAAAATATAAACTGGAAGGAAATGAGCTGATTTGGTCATTCTGTCTATAATTACCCAAATTGAATTATGTTGATGAAGAGTATGAGGAAAGCCCATCACAAATTCCATGTTCACTTCCTCCCATTTCCAGGTAGGAATACTAAACTCCTGCATGTACCCACTAGGTTTCTGATGCTCAATCTTAACCTGCTGATGTGTTGTGTAGTTAGGCATAAACTATGTAATGTCTCTTTTCATCTAACTCCACCAATAGATCTCCCACAAATCGCGGTATATCTTAATGGCCCCTGGATGAATAGAGTAACGCAAACTATGCACTTCTGCAAGAATTCGGTGCCTTATGTCATCTACACCTGGCACACATTGAAGACCCTGACAATGTAAAACACCATCTCCCCCTTGGGAGAAAACCTCTACCTTCTGATTTCTGATTGATTCCTTCAACTGGACTAGACTGGGATCTCTATCTACTTTTCCTTCACTTCTGAAACTAGGGATGATTCTGAGCTACATTGTACCTACACGCTACTTTCTTCTAAATCGACTAAGCGAACACCTAGTCGGGCTAGCTGAAGAACTTCTGGGCTAACTTCTTCTTACTATTCTTAACATAGGCAACACTACCCATTGACATTCTACTGAGAGCGTTAACCACTACATCAGCATTTCTGAGATAATACAGAACACTCATGTAATAGTCTTTAAACAATTCCAACCATTTTCTCTAATGGAGGTTGAGGTCTTTCTGAGAGAACACATACTGCATGCTCTTATGATCAGTGAACACATCAACATGCACACCATAAAATTAATTCCTCTAAATCTTTAAGGCAAAAACTACTGCTTCTAACTCAAGATCATGAGTAGGATAGTTCTTCTCATGGTGCTTAAGCTGTCTAGAGGCATAGGCTATGATCTTACTTCTCTGCATCAGAACACAACCCAATCCAACTCTAGAAGCATCATAGTACACAATAAAACCATCGAAACTATCTGGTAGGGTCAACACTAGAGTTGTGGTGAGTTAAGTCTTCAATTCCTAAAAACTCTTCTCACAAGAATCTGACCACTTGAACTTGACTTTCTTCTGAGTAAATATGGACATAGGGGATGCAATAGACAAAAATCCCTCAACAAACCATCGGTAATGGACAACCAAACCCAAGAAACTCCTGATATCTGATGGAGAGATGGGACTCGGCCAATTTCTCACCACTTCGGTCTTTTGGGGATCAACTCTAATTCCATCACCAGAAATTATATGTCCACGGAATGCTACTGACTTTAGCCAAAATTCGCACGCACTTAATTTGGTGAATAGCTGATGGTTTCTAAGAGTCTGAAATACTATTTTGTGATGGTCTGCATGATTGTGTTCACTATGGAAGTAAACAAGAATGTCATCTATAAAGACTATGACGAAAATGTCCAAGTACTGTTTGAACACACGGTTTATCAAGTCCATGAAGGATGCTAGGGAATTGGTAAGACCAAAAGACATGACTAAATGTTTGAAGTGACCATACTGAGTTCGGAAAGCTATTTTTGGGATGTCAATTTCCCTGCTCTAAGCTGTGATAGCCTGATCTGAGGTCTATCTTAGAGAAATAACTGGCACCCTGAAGTTGGTCAAACAAGTCATCAATCATGGGGATAGGATACTTGTTCTTAATTTTAACTTTGTTTAACTGATGGTAATCTATGCACATTCTGAGAGAACCATCTTTTTTGCACACGAATAAAACTGGTGTGCCCCTCGGGGACACACTGGGTCTGATGAATCCCTTATCTAAGAGATCCTTTAACTATTTCTTAAATTCCTTGAGTTCAACTGGAGCCATCCTATATGGTGGGATAGAGATGGGATTAGTATCTGGGAGAAGATCAATTTTGAAATCAATTTCCCTTTCGGGAGGAACTCTAGGAAGGTCTTCGAGGAACACATCTGGGAATTCATATGCTACTGACACTAATTCAAGAATAGGGGTTTCTGAACTAGAGTCCTGGACTCAAATGAGATGGTAGACACATCCCTTAGATATCATCTTTATATCCCGAAGGTAAGAAATAAGTTGACCCCTAAGTGCTGAAGTACTACCCTTCCACTCTAGGATGAGTTCATTCAGAAAATAAAATTAGAAATTCTATTTCTGCTGTCGACAAAGGTATAACAAGAATAAATCAAATCCATGCCGAGAATAACATCAAAACCAGTCATCTCTAATTTGACTAAATCTATTGAAATGACTTTCTTAGATACCATAATCGGATAGTTCCTATATACCCACCGGGCCACGATAGATTTACCCACTAGGGTAGAGACTGAGAAGGGCTCTGCTAGAATTTTAGGACTGGATCCAAAATCAACTGCTATATATATAGTAACAAAAGACAAAGAAGATCCTGAATCTAGCAAAGCGTAAACATGAAAATGGAAAGATTGTAACGTGCCAGTGACCAAATCAGGAGAACTTTACTAATCTTGTTGGGACTAAAGAGCATAGAGTCTGTTCAGGCGCTACCCACTGGTGGCACTAGAAGAGGTACCCTGCTAATTTGGACGACCGAACTGAGCTAGGGGACGGTTATGCTGACTCTGCAAACCCACCTGAGGAAACTATCTGACTCTGTGGCTTGGCTTGCCACATCCGAAACATATATATGTCCTAGCTATACAAATACCCTGGTGGTTTCTGTCGCACTTGTGGCTAAAGGGATTGGTTCGGGCACTACTAACACTACCCTAGGGTTTAGGGCCTGATGCCCTATCTCGATTGCTATCTCTAAATTTCGGCACAAGAGCACTGGATGAGGAAGGAGCTCGAACTGAGGATATCGGGAAGAATTGAGAATGGTTCCCACTCTCTGACTTAGGCTGAGCGAAATTTAAACTTCCTATTCTCGCCCTCTTATTCTCTCTCTCCTTTTCTTTATTTTTGGCCTCCTATATTAGTTGAGCATGGACCATATCTCATTAATAAGCATTGCGGTCCTACACTCCTTGACCATGCTGCTGAAAACTCCTGACATGAACTTACTCATCTTTGCTCTTCTATCTGTTGCAACATGCGGGGCATATCTAGCTAACTGAGTAAACTTGAGAGAATACACATACATTCTCATATTTTCCTACTTCAGGTTTATAAACTCCAAAACCTTGGCTTCCCTTAACTCTAGCGGGAAGAACCTATCAAGAAAAACAACTACAAGCTCCTCCTATTCTATGGACCCTGCATCTGCGTCCCTATCTGCCTTTCACTGTTTGAACCATGAGTAAGCCACATTATGTAACTGATATGCGGCCAAGTCATTTCTCTCAACTGTAGCCATCCCCATGATATCTATAACCTCTTGAACCTAATCGATAAATTCCTAAGGGTCTATATCTGACTTAGACCGGGTAAATGATGGAGGGTTCCTTCAGGTGGTCTTGAATCCTGGTAGCAGAAGTATTGGCCACTGGGTTGGCTAGAAACACATCTGGACGTTTATTTTGGGATGCCAAAAAATGATCTAGGGTGGTGAAGGCTGCTATGAACTCAACGTGGAAGACATGCTCTCGATCTGGATGAACGGGCTGAGGGGCTGACTGATTTCCCATTCTTCTTCCCTAAGTCCTATTTGGAGGCATATTTTGTAAAGAAAAAGAAGCTTGGATTAGAAATAGAGTGTAACTGGAGCTCATTCTCACTTGCACGATATGAATACTGAAAAGGGGAAACTTTTCCTAAAACATCTCGTAGCCTCTTATCCATAAGTGTGGCGCGTAACACATCCATGCACAAGACTCTACTAGATGTGACTTTCAGACTTCCTAGGACTCTGTTGAACCATAGGATCTGATACCAAATTTATAATGCCTCGAGTCTATACCGCAGACTCTACATGGTGCTTACAATCCCGAAGGACCACAAGCTAACCCATGACTGGTACCTGCTGCAAAAACTGTGTAATAAATACTATAATGATTTCAGAAATAGGAGAAAACATATGCCATAAGGTTCACATCTGTAAATAAATCTAAATATAAGTACTGAAAAATTGATTAACTATTTGAAAATACTTTAGTCTAAAAGCCTCTAACAGTCTGAACCGTGGAGTTTATGGGACAAGCCCCCAACTAACTCCATCTACTAAAATAAAACTAAAGTACTATAAATAATAAGCATGTCCTCAAACTATGAGGACTCACCACTACCCTGAAAGCTGAGAATATGAACTGCTAAGGGTGCTTTGGAGACCGTGCGTATGAACCTATGATATAAGACATTATAGCGTATAGAAAAGCATTCATCAGTACTTTAAATGTACTGGTATGCTCAGTGAGGTAGGATGAAATGCATGGGTTCATATGCATGCACAATATTAATTGAATAACATGAGTATGACTGAGTAGGAGTACATGCATGAATACATAGACTGTAACTGTACATAGACTGTAACTGATATCATGCTAATACTGAATACTGAATTTGGATCCTGATAACTGATATATGCATTTACAAATACTATATTACTAATTATATGAATGACTGTGTCTGACAATTTTGAATACTATGGAACCATATTGAGTTTTGTACTGAACTGAGTGAATATGTCTGATAGTCCTAAATCTGTAGAACTGAACTGAGTTTTATTATGAGACTGAGACTCGAACTGAAATTGTGGGATGTAATTTAATCGACATGCCCCTTCTCTTACTGAGTTGGGGTCCAACCTGTAACCCCAATTAGAAGGGTGTTAATATCATGCCACGCATAAGGACAAACTATAAGTTAACACTCTCTGACAGGATGTTCTTTCATCAACCCTCGCTGGCAGTATTACTCAGATGAGAAGTATCAACCCTCATAATGTCTTGAAGGAAGATACCTCAGCCTATGGTGTCTACTTAATTCTATAACGTAGCGATTGCTGCTAAGGGTCAAACCCTCTACTGATAGGAATGACCCCATCCCTGGGTTAACTTGGTGCTGAATCTTACGCCCAACTGAATAGACACTGAACTAATTTCTAGTCTATTCTAGGCTAGACTAAACGGTTACTAAGAATACTATTTAGCAAAACTGAATTGAGTTCACTGAGTTCTGTTGACTGACAAAATACTACTGAATTATGTTAGATGACTGAGTTTACCAAGGTCTGAATTAGATACTTAATTAGAATGGACTAATATGGATTCTACAGAGTTTTCCTGAGTTCTATTATTGACTGAGAGTACTACTTATTGTTTCATGACTGATATTGTTCTATGACTGACCATGTCTCTAGGTAATTAGCTAAATTGTTGGGTACAAGTACCCCGAGGACTCGATATCACAAATTAAGAGACATGTCATAACATGAAACATGTAAACTATGAACTTGATCATCATTCATTAATTAGGGCATTTTGACAAACACTTCCATGATATAACTTGCACAAAAGCTAACTTGACAAGATTTTATTCTCTTAATAGTTCACATGGACAATTTATCAAGCACTTTGTGAGCATAGTATATGCACATAATATTGAACAACAAGTGAGCATCATAATTAATCTCTAATTTCACAAGTCAAGGGTTTATCATGGATTCACATGAATCTACACATGTAATGCTCAATTTAACATAAGATATATATATATATATATATATATATAATCATGAATTAGGAACTTAATCCAAATAGCAATCATGGATACACTTTAATTCCAACCATTGAAATCATAAAATCAATAACTTGAAGTTCAAAATAGATTCTTGGACTCCAAGGGTGGAAGGAACCCTTGGATGAACACTTCCTATACCATTGTTGAAGAATTTCTAAAAGCTTATGGTTGAATCTTGAGTTCTTGATTTGAAATTGGATCTTCTAGGGTTTCGTTCTTGAGAAAATTGATGAAAGAATGACTATGTTTGCTCTTTAGGGAGTTTAATTTTGTGTTTTAGGGGCTGAGAGTTGAGGGAAAAAGACCTAAATATCCCCAAGAATGCGGTTTTTTAATGACTGAAAACTGGGTTACCAACAAGCAGGACGACGTGGCGCATCAATGTCATCGATGCGATAGCCAACGCGTAGCTGGGGAAAATAGAAATCAATGCAATAGTTGATGAGGTGCGCCAAGATCATGTTGATTCACTGTCTTGGGATTCCAAAGTATCCTTAAACAAAGTCCAAAAAATCCAAAACTTGTCCGGAAACACCTACTGATATTCTGATAATGAATCAACCTAGACATCAGCATTTAATGGACGTACAGGTCACAAAATAAGACTACCAACCTTTGTAGGTTAAAATGACACTAAGTCTGAGTACTTAGATAAAAATTCTATGTCTGGGACCCCTTGACAAGCCTAAAGGACTGAATTAAGCTTAGGATTTTGCAGGGCCTTACAGTGACTCACGAACGTGATTGTGTATTGAGACTAATTTGTCCCCTGTTTGGCGTTGCTTTCCTGCACTGCTGCCATCCTTCTAAACTCGATTTTTCCCTGCTCCTTTGGTCTTTCATTCTGTCCAACATAGGCAAAAAACTATAACTAAGTGAATTTATTAAAGATAAATGTAAGAAACATATAACCAGTGGGTTTCCTCCCATAAAATGCCTTAGGTAAAGTCGCGGTACGATATCTTTTAACTGTCATTTATGTCTCCACTTAGAATATTTGAATCGTCAGCCCAACTTTTTATCCATATATCTTTGCGGTAATTTTTGCAAAGGAAAGGGCACAATGATACATATTATATCTTGCCACTTTGATGTCTTGAATCTTTTACTCAACTTCACATCAAACTTCTAAATAGGCGTGTTGGTTACCAGTGAAAACATTTAGAGACTACTTGTTATACATTGGATTTTAAAATTCTTGGCCTTCAAGTGAGGGACTTCATTTCACTCTTATTGAATGAAAAACTCCAAAAAATAAGGATGGTGTACCTCCTCTCCAAAATTCATCATTTCCTTGGGTGGTTTGACTTTCATAACATCCACCAATATTATGTAGAAAAGTGGTCAAAATAAGGACGTCCTCCTAATTCCAGAGTTACATTCTTCTTAACATTCTCACCCCAAAATGAACTAGGGCCTTCACGAACGATTTGCTTTTCTTGTTCTTTCGACTCTAGTTCTATTTTCTCAATTTTGGCATCCTTCATTAGTGTTGGTTTGATTGGTTGGTAAATCACTAAGGATTCTTCAATATCAAGATCACCATCAATCACATGACTTGATATCTTTCCTTTATCATAATCATATTAATGATTCGGTATATTCATTATACTTGAAAGATTGGCCTCTCACCCACTTCTTTTTTCTTTCCAAATGCCGCCATGGATTGATACAAGAGATTCATATTCTCCCACTTTGTAGTCACCCGATCCAAGATCTTTAGAAGAATTTCTTTAGCACCATTGTATCTGACACGTTGTTCATTATTTACCACATCATGAGACCTATCAAAATTTTAAGCTGAACTAGCATTTTTATTACCATAACTAGGGGAGGGGAATTTGGACAGCACTCCAATGTCCATCTCAACCACCACATAAAGAGCAATTATACTCCCAATAGGATCGAGATGGTGCATATACCTCTTTTCGGGAAGCATATTTACAATTTTTCCAAAAGTGTGGCCCACTATAATATGGACATGTATAATCAAGATAAGATTTGCAACCACCAAATGCACATTTATTCTAAGATTCTATAGTGACAAGTAAACAAAAAGAAAAATCTACCTAACAAAAAAAACAAAAAATTCACAAATAAATATTTACAAGTTTGAATCCAAGCAAGTTAAATTCCAAACTAACTCAATATGCCAAGTTGTTCCCCAGAAATGGCACCATTTTTGATAAACGCTCATCTCACACGTCAATTAAGTACAAGGCGATCATTGTTAATATAATACCCAACTTTGAGTTGGTGTAGAATGCATGAGGAACACTGTGAATGGTGATCTAATAAGTTTGAGATAAAAGTTACTTGCAAAATTCAGACCTAGGCTCCATATATTTAGGGGATTTGGAACATTTTTTAAAATATCACAATTTTGGGATTTAAGAAAACTAACACGAGGCTAAGAATTAATAGAGTATAATAAATTAGGAATGGATCTTCGGGTCATACCATTCTAGGTGAAAACTCATAAATGGGTTATTGAGAATTTATCCTAATTTATCTAGAGTCATGGATAGGCTAAATTTATATGTATTAGTGTCAATCTTTCAATAAAACACTAAACTTCAATCGTAGGTTCTATTGAACACCTCACAAATGTCACAAAAAAAACAATCTGATACGTCTACATAGCACTCTTATTTCTAAGATAGCACTATCAAATGAGTTAACTCAAACAACACCCTTATTTCTAATATGATGCCATCCTATAAGCTAACTCAAGTTATAGTTTGCAAATACCTCTCACCAAATACCCCTCTTTCAAGGATAGTATGGGATCCAAAACAATTGGGGTTTTCACCCATAATTCTTATGGTCTCCTAAATAATTGGGGGTTTCACCCACAATTCTTTGTTTAAATATGGGGTAAAAGTAAAACCCACAACAAATATCTAATTAGATATATAAATAAACAACATTCATAAACTAATCACAACCTATTAAAGCATAACCCCAAGAGGAAAAATTAGCTACTCATAAAGATAAAAAGTAAAGGTATACAAAAAATTCCACCAAATTGATCCATGAAAGTTAAAGAGAATGCAAATCAAAACTTTAAATTTCAACAAATCTTCAATGGAAATTGCCTTCACTTAGGAATTATGCTAATGTATTCTTCGCCCAAGAGTAGTACAATAGTGCTTCCCAAAACTCGGAAGGAAGGGGTGGATATATGATAGCCTCTTGTGAAAGGGGTTTTAGCTTTTTGAGACTTAGGGATTAGCTCTGAATTTATGAAACTTCCCTAGGGCCTTTTTCTGATCCATCGCGATGGCATGATATGGATTGCGATCACGCTTTCTCGATAGCATGACTTTTGATTGCGATCTCTATTGGCGACCCTAGTTGACTGACCTTGATTACAGTAACTAAGGGCTACCTGATCTTCCTGATTTCCATCTCCTGCTTTATTTCATCTATTTTCCTTTACTTTCTGATTGAGTTCAGTGCATTTTCATCAGAGGACCTATATGATCCTAAAAATTGGAAATTAATGATTCCCAATTGAAAATTAGCCTAATTTATACAATTTAATCATAGTAATTTGCAAAAAATTGGGTATAAATAATCGGTAAAAAATTTCACTCATCAATGTCCCAGGAAAAAACAATAAGATATATATATATACCCCTTCCCTGATAACACATAACAAATAATGTCTCAAAATAGAAATAGCAATAACAATAACATAGTCCCCCATACGGACACATAAAAATAATAACACCATTTTCATGATTAGCACCTACATCCATAACATGCTTTTATATTGGTGTCAATTTCCCAGCTTAGTCTAGAAAAAGTTAAGCCATTACCCTAGCTCTAATGAAAAATATGCAAACCAAAAGCCTTTAATATAGAGCCTTAGCCTCATGAATGACAATGAAACCAACTAAAATGTACAATTATAGCATCTAAGCATCAAAAGGAAGTAAATAATGCCCATTTTCCCTATTTCTAGGTCGGGGTCAAAGTGGACCCTCAAAATTGGTTTTTAAAAAAAGAAGGGTAAAATTAGAATCTTAGTGCATAAATAAATTACCCGTGATTCAAGAAAGACATAGATTATAACCCAATTGAAATTGTTCAAAATGAGGTTCAAATTTTATGAAAACCATCTTAGGCCTTTCGTTCAAAAATTAAAAAATTTCACTCTTGAAATTGTGTTTTAAAAAGTTTTTATAATGAGAACTGAAGTAAAATAATAAAATTAGAGATTTGGATCGTACCCAAGGAGTAAAGAAATCACTAAAAAGCTCTAAAACTTAAAGATCTAAGTCTCAAAATGGTGAAAATTTGAGAAAAAGAAATCTATATGTTGCACAAGCACTTACCGCTAAAACAGTCATTTATCTGATTTAGCGGTACTGTATGAGCATCCTAGTCCACAAAAGTGGAAAAAGGACATATTTAGAGGCCTATTATAAAGAAGACAAGGCACCACAAAAGTTCCCCTTTCCCATATGGGAATCGATCATTAAAGTGGCTAAAATGGTGCATTAGTGCCTACTGCCAAAGCATACAAAATGGTGCTTTAGCCGTTGCACCAACTAAACTTGGACAATATCAAAGTATCTACGGGATCCTAGGGATTCATCTAGAATGTTAACAATGAAAATGAACTATTCTACCCTACAAAATTTGATGGATTAGTCTCATTAGCGACATTAATTTTTTTAAAAAAAGACTATTTTCATACAATTGACTCCCAAGACCTAATTACAAAACTTTTTGAATCGAGGGTCAAAATTAGATATAAAAACTATAAAATTATGCCAAACATGTTACAAACTATAAATCAAGTTTCCAAAACTATTGACATAGTCTGTTTTGCCATTCAATAAATAAAATAATAAATGTTGACCAAAGTCAACTGTAAAACCTTTTCAACATCAAAAAACTACTAACACGCATAAATCACATCGTAATGCATAGGGATATATGCCAAACATCCCCATATCTAAGAGAAATCAGATAGAAACCACGTGAAGTGGTAAAATAGTCAAATCACATAGAAATAAATAATTCATAAACATCTAGTAATTACATCAAAATATGTAGTACGACTATGATGGTTAAGAATATGGACCTCTCCAAATTGATGTTTCATGATCAACACATTAAAAAAGGGAAAGTAAAGGAGAAGGAAAAGGAGAGTAAGATGACCAAAACTTATACCTTTAATTTCTCTAAAAATAGTTCAGATGGTGTTAATCTTTCTCAGTTTTGATAAAAATCTTTATATCAAGCCTCGTCTTGTACTAGTGTTTTAGTACCCTAGTTCAGGTAGGATATATGAGATAGACCATCAAGATCTAAGTCCTAGGTACTATGAATAGTGTTTACAGTAACCCAATTTGCAAAAAATATTAAAGTAGCCATAAGGATGAGTGTATGATGGGTAGTAATGGTTGTTTAGGGTATGTCAAGTCAATCCACATATTGAAGGAATGCCTAATGGATTCATAACTAGGTATCAATGCTTATCAGTAAAGTCAATCTAACACTTTAGCAGCTATAGTAGGTTACCCAACTCAGTAAGATGCCTCATCTAGTGTAGCTGGTGGAAAATGTTAGAATAGGTTCTATGCTCTTCAGAATTAACAAAATCAAGAGGGTTCACTTAGTTTGATCAATGGTACATTACAAGTCTTTTATATTTATATTTATGCATTGTTAGATTTCAGAGCCACACCATCCTTTGTCACTTCTTATATAGCAGTAGACTTTTATGTCAACCCTGAAATCCTCTCCTAACCCTTAGTAATTTCTACTATAGTCAATAATTCAATTATATCTAGACGGGTATACAACAATTTATAAGTAATGATATTTTATAAAGTTACCTCAATCGATCTTGTTGAGTTATACATGACAGACTTTGATATTATTTTTGGGATGCATTTTCTCATATCTTGATATTCCTCAATTGATTGTTGAAATAGGTTAGTCTAGTTTTAGTTTCTAAATAATCTAGTATAGAGTGGAAGGGTCATAACTCAGTGCCTATAGGTTAGTTGGTCTCTTTCCTTAAGCTAAGGAAAATGATTTCGTAAGGTTGCATCTATCATCTTTTTTAGGTTAAGGATTCAAACTCCAAAACCCCGAGTATTGAGTCAGTTTTTGTGGTAAATGAATTTCTAGAAGTTTTCCTTAAGATTATCTCGGAGTTCCTCCTAAATAGGAAATTGACTTTGGAAAAATATCCTTCAAGATTCCCAGCCTATTTCAATTTCACTCTATAGAAGGGCTCCAACCTAGTTTAATAAATCAAAGGAAAAATTGAAAAATCTCCTATATAAGGGTTTTATTAGTCATATTATTTTTTCTTTGGGTGCTCTAGCTTTTTTTGTGTGCAAGAAACACAATTTTCTTAGAACATGTATCAACTACCATCAGTTTAACAAGGTCACAGTTAAGAATAACTATCTCACTACTACGATTGATGAATCGTTCAACCAACTTTAGGATCCTAATTTTTTCTTTAAGATAGACCTCAGATTCAGCTATCATCATCCCAGAGTCAGAAAATATGAAATTCTAAAGACAACCTTCAAAACTCGGTCTGGTCACTTTTATTTTTTTGATATGTATTTTGGAATAAAGTCTACTTCTGTAATTTTTATGGACTTTATAATAGGGCGTTCAAGCATTACATGGATATGTTTGTTATAGTCTTCATAAATGATATCCCATTTATTCTCGGAGTAAGAATGAATATGGAGACTATTTGAGGATTGTATTTTAGACTCCTAAAGACCGATTATTTGTTTATTTTAGCAAGTGTTAATTCAAGTTGAAATTAGTAGCATTCCTTAGTCATGTCATTTTTTATGAAGGCATTTGAGTTGATCCTTAAAAGACTGAACGAGTGAGGAACTAGCCTTGACTATCCTTTCCATAAAATATTAGAAGCTTCTTGGTTTTAGAAGTTACTAAAAATTGTTTGTTAAAGGACATTCCACTATTGCTTCTCTCCAGTCTGACTAAGATGAAAGTTAAATTCTAATTGTTCGATTCTTGGGAGAAGAGTTTTAAGAAGTTGAAGTCTCAACTTACCTTCACTCTAGTTTTGACTCTACTAGAGAGTTCATATGGATTTAAAGTTTACTAAGATATTTCATGAGTCTGACTTGATTTTGTGTAATTTAAATGGGAAAGGTTATAGCATATGCCTTTAGACAACTTAAACCTCACGAGAAAAACTACTCGACTCACAATCATTAGTTGGCAACAGTTATTTTTGCCTTAAATATTTAGAGGCATTATCTTTATGGGGTTCATGTTGACGTGTAAGCTAATAACAAGAGTCTTCATAATTTATTCAACTAGAATGATCTAAATCTTCATCCGATAAGGTGGATATAGTAGTTAAAGGATTATGAGATAAGTATTTTGTACCATTTGGGTATAGCCAATGTTGTGGTTGACGCACTTATTAAATTATATATGGGCAGTGTTGGTCACATTAAGTAGAAGAAAGAGTTAGTTCATGAGGTTACCATCCTTCTTGGTTGGGATTTTGGTTGATTAATTCTGCCAAAGTTAAAATCATGGTTCAGAATAGTTTGAAAACTTTATTGATAGATGAGGATAATGAAAAACTTTATCATGATCTTATATTTCTTAGCTTGAAAAAAGTAGTTTAGAGTTAAAAGGTTGAGGTTTACTCCTAATATAAAAAAATTTGTTTATTCTTCGGGCATACTTTGTGTTCTGGATATACATGAATTGAGGCAGCAAATACTGGCAGAAGCTCATGGTTCTTGGTATTCTATTCACGAGTAGCTACTTAGATGTAACATTAGTTAGGGGATGTCCATTGTTAGAATGGCATGAAAAAGGATATTGGAGAATTTTTGGCAAAGCGTCCTAATTTCCAACAAGTTAACGTTGAGCAACAGATACCTAGTCGTATGCTTCAAGATATCAACATTCCTACTTGGAAGTGAAAAGTGGTGAATATGGACTTCATTATAGTTTTTTCTCGTACTCATCAACAACGTGATTCATTTTGGGTTATTGTAGAATGAATGACTAAGTTAACCCTATTCTTGCAAGTAACACTTTATATTCTATTGAATATTATATTAAACTATATCTTAGGGAATTCGTGAAATTACGTAGAGTCCCTTTTACTATAATTTCAAATAGAGGTACCCAATTTAACTCTCATTTTTGTAAGATGTGTCAGAAACATCTTGGTAATATTAGTATGAATTTTACCCACAGATAGATGGTAAGTCACAAAGGACCATTCATACCTTAGAGGATATGTTGAGAATGATCCTGATTTATGGTTAGTTGGGATGATCATTTGCCTTTGATTTAGTTTGCTTAAAATAAAAGATATACCCTATCATTCAAATAACTTTTTAAAGAACTTTATGGTAGGAAGTGTATCTCTTATAGGTTGGTTTGAGGTTGGTGAAGCTATATTTATGGGGCCAGATTTCGTACATGTGGCTATGGAAAAGTTACTTATTAGAGTAAGATGGAAAGTTTCCCAGGGTCAATAAAAATCCCATAGAGATATATGTAAAAGAGAGCTTAAGGTTTCTAATTGTAATCTTGTTGGGGAGAAGTGATTTGGTAAGAAGGGAAAGCTCAGTCCCTACTATGTTGGTCCTTATAAAATTTTTGGTCGCTATGGCAATATACCCTATGAGTTTGAATTGCCTGCAGATTTAGCATTAGTGCATCTAGTCTTTAATGTTTCCTTGTTAAGAAATTTATTGGTGCTCTAGCATCGGTTATTCCTTTAGAGAGTGTGGTCATAAAAAATAGTCCCTCTTACGAAGACGTCCTAATTGAGATCCTTAACCATTAGATTTGTAAGCTGAGAAATTGGGATGCCGCTTTGGTAAAGGTTATGTGGAGAAATATTCAGTTGGGGGAGCTACTTGGGAAATAGAATTAGATATGATAACCATGTACCCTTATTTTGTATCTTCAAATCAGTCCTAGCTTGAGATAATATCTTTCCCTTAATTAATTCTTTTCTATCCCAGTCCAACCAACAACTTTCAAGACATAGCATGCATTCATGAGTTTGGTTTAGTTCATAGTTAAGTTACAGACTCATTAATCAATGTAATATCCGACTTAGAGGAATTTAGTGTGGGAGTTCCAGCTCTTTCCCCTAACACTTTAACTTAGTTTTCATTTGGGTTTGAATGACCCTGAGGGTGATATATTATAACATCCCAAAACCGAAGCCAATATTAGAACTATGCTTCAAGTACATGACAAATAAAAAATCATGGTTTGGTAGTTTTATAAGTGACTTATAGATATATTAAGGCTACAAATGTAATGACCTTTTAGGTCATTTTTCATATTTTTGCTTATTTTTACCGTTAGATCTTCTTTATATCTGGCACAAGTAATTTATGACTTGTTGGAACTGATATTTTGATTACCGGGCAGTTTTTTTGGTTTTTAGAGCCATTTTGCTATTTTGAAGTCTTTACCAATTCCAAATAGCCACCAAGTGAAAACTTTAGAAAAATTACCTCGAATGTAATTTTGTCTATTCTGGCAGCTCTCAAATGTCTATTTTAGTTTAGGTAGACCTTTGGCCCTGGTCTTAAGGCACCCAGGATTATTTCATCCTATTAGTTATAATGTTACAAAAATTAGGTGGGGGACCCAAATTTTGCTTAAATGACTTTGGATGGAAATATTCATTGTGCCATTGAGTCTGGAATGTTGAATTTGTTATGGTACATAGTTCGTTTGCATATATAAAATTCCATATGAATGTCAAGGGGTTGGTTGAGATATGGAAAAATAACAAATCTCAGTTTTGATCTGGTGCACCCGCAATTACAGGCCTTGGATTGCGATCACGATCTGGCAGCACTAGTAAGTGTCACGATCACGACACTTCAAGTTTCGAATGCAACTCCCTTTCTAATCGTCCAGTTCTACAATTGCCAAAGAGAAATGTCACAATTTTGATCATTTGTCTGACACCCTATACCACAATCATGAATGTTAGGTTACAATTGCGGGACCGGAGAACCTAGTGTGGGTCTAAATAACCTATTTTGGCCTATTTTACTCATTCTTCACCGATTATCTTAAGACTAAATCATAGGGAGATGTATTGAAATTGATTCTTGTAGGTAGATTAGGAGCTTGTCTAAAACTTGTTTCCATGATTATCTACCAATTTAAGGTAAGATTTCACCCTTTTCTTGGTTTATTTTCTTGATTTCTTATTCAAAAACCCCAAAACCTTAAGGGTTTGAATTTAACACCAATTTTCCTTACATTTCACCAATTTTTTTAGGGTAATGATTCCTTCATCATGAGAGAAGGTTGGGTTGGTTTTGGAAATGCGATTTTTGTGAGGATGGCCCACATGAGTTTTGATGTAATTTTTGGACCCAAAGCACAATAGTGAAATATAGGTATCATTATTCTCATATTGATGAGTAGTGTGATTTTTGAAAGCTTGGCATATTGCAGAAGCTTCATGGAACAAAAAACATTGATTTAGCGGATCTTGTAAGCTTTCCTCGGCATCCACGTAGGCTAGGTTTTACCCCTTGTTATATTGTGCTAAATCTTAGTTTGTTTATTATACTGTGATAGATTTTGGATGGATTTTAGTTGTTGGTGCGATAAATTGAAATACTTTGAATTAGTTGGATCATTTATTCTATTTTGGATATTGTTTTGGGCATAATTAACCCATTTATTCCTATCTTAGGTAAAATTTACCTTAGCAGTGTCCTGCGGAACGGAACAGTGATGTCCGTTTCTTATCTTTGGGAGGCTATGGGACATTCTTACTTATTTAACTCATATCGTCCTAAAAGTATGAGATTGTTTATAGAACATCTCTTTTATTTCTCTCTTTCATAAATGGCTAGGACACGTGCTACCACTAGACGTGATGAGTGTCCTAAGACTTAGACTAGGTATCTATCTCCTATTCATGGATGACTCAGGTATCATGGACAGCCTAGAGATGTATCCTAATTGAGGGTACAGGATAGAGGTCCTCCACAAAACCTTATTCCCATTCCTAAGCCAGAGATTCTTCTGCCCTAGCCAACAGTGGGCTAGGGACCTGCCCAAGCTTTACCAGGGTTTATTTCTTCTTCACTGCTCAGAGATGCTTTAGTTCATCTTTTGGATTAAGACGGGGATGCATCATCTAATGGTGCAGAGTCTACATATCAGAGTGGTACAGAGGCAAGGGCAGAGTCTGTAGCTATGGCTCTCAGAGTTAAGGTACCTCTTATGTCGGTGATTGCTCAATCGATAGTTACTCAGCCAGTAGTTGCCCAACCTGTTATATATACTGAGGAGCAGAAGATGTTTGTTAGATTCTTGAGGTTGGCTCTGCCAATGTTTTATAATGATACAGGTAAGAAGGAATATAAGTTTTTGATTGCTTGTGAGTACAAGCTCTATATTTTAGGCCTTATTAAGACTCGTGATGTAGATTAAACCACCTTTATGTTGGAATTGGCTTCTCAACATTGGCGGAGAGGTTATAAGGATTCTAGACCAGCTGGATCTTCTCCTGTAACATGGGTTCAATTCTTCGAGATGTTCTTGGAGTAGTATATTTCTCGCAGCCTTAGAAATCCCTGAGGGATTAGTTCTCTTGAGTTCGGTAGGGCTCCATACCAATTGTGGAGTATGAGGATCATTTTCACGAGTTTCCTAGGCATGCTTGTCATGACCCAAGGCTACCCCCTAGTCGCGACAATGGTGCATACGGTCTCAAGTGACCACAAGCTAACCCATGAATTGTTACCTGTTGCGAGCATTAAGTAATATAGTAATAATAGACATGCGTGGAAATAACTAAATAATCCCATAAACTTGAATTACTTAAAAAATACATCTAAATCCACAAGTATGAAACATATGTGAAAATACTAAAATTTGATTGATAAGACTGACAACTATCTAACTGTCTGAAATATCTGAAAGCCTCTAACTGACTGACTATGAAGTTGATGAGACAAACCAACAACTAACTCCAAATGAAAAAGAAGAAAATTACTAAAATGATTGAAAGAACATAACATGTCCTTAAAAATGAGGACTCACCACTGCTGCTGGTGCTAACTAGCTGTACTGTCTAAGCACAGTTGGGAAACTCAGCATCTGAACATATGATATTAAACATCATAGCGCAAAGAAAAGTATGCGATCAATACATTGAATGTACTGGTATATGAGATTATTTAAGGATGAAATCCATGAGTTTATGTGCGTGAAGTAAATACTGACAAAATAGCATGTGATTAGTCAATATAAATACATGAAATCTATAAAATATAAGAATGCATGACCAAGCATATAACATGATTCTGAAATATTCCATAAACTGAAATACTAAAATCTAATAACTGAATAGCTGAAAGACTGTATACTTTTGTTAATAAAACCTAAACTAAATTCTATATTGAATACTAAATTAATACTATGGGAGCTAGCTATAACTGACAGGCTGATCCAACATGTATCCCCAGTTTGAAGGGTGTTGGTACCTTGCCAAGGGTACAAGCAACTGATTGTTGATGTGAACCTCACAAGGCTGAGCTAATGTCCAAAAGGACCGAGGGTGTCACACTAAGACCCCTCAAAATGTACTGTGGCACGACAGGTCTAGAACTTAGGGACTGCCACTAGTTCCACGTCCCTAACTGACTGGGGGAGACACCATCCCTTGGTTTGATCGATACTAAGGGTTACTCTAAACTAAATAACACTGAAATGTTGACTGGTGTATTTACTAAAGCTGGTAAGTTCAGCTCAAGGTATTTTGAAAACAACATTGATTGCAAATTTTGAAAAATACTAAAATTATGTAAACAACTAGGTATCGGGTGTTCATAACCCACCAACACTAAATGGAAATAACAATGTTGACAGATGAAAGCTTTAAAAACCATTATTGAGGATCATTGCTCAAAACCCAGCATTTAGACACTTCATCAAACACTTGGGAGTCATGAATTTAAGTAGGGGAATGGGTATAACATGTGATAATAACATAATTACAATACTAACACCATGAATTAGGGATTTTAACATGAAAATTCCATCTTTGAAATGTGTAAAGACTCACTCATCAAAAAACACATGTAACCCTAGTTTTTAATCAAAATTCTTAAGAGTTTTATGGAGATAATCCATCATAAACATGTAGAATTCATAATTTATAAAATAAAAATGGATTCTTGGACTCCATGGGTGAAAATTTCCCATGGATGAACATCACACATACCTTAGACCCTTAAACTTGAAAGGGAAACACAATATTGAAAACTTTCTAGAATGTTCTTGGATTTGGAAACACAAATTCTTGCTTTTCTTGGAAGAAAGGGGATTGAATTTGACAAACTTGGGGAAGGAGAGGGTTTGTATTTGGGAGAAATTTGGAAAATTAGGGCACATAATTCCCTAATTGAAGTTTACTCCAGTGTTTTTACGAAATGGGTTGGTAGGGAAAGACATGATTTCCCCTCAAGGATTAAATTCGTAATTGGAATGCCGATTGAAGGATCATGGGGATGCATTTTAGGCCTCATCGCTATATCACCACGATGCGCCACGTAGAGTTAAGCTGCTAGGATTAAAATTCTAACATGACCCAATCATCGTCCGAAAAATTTGAAACATACTCGAGACATGATCCTTACACCTCTAAACATGAATTAACTCAAAAACTTATGTAAAGGGGTTGGGAAGGCCACTTTAAAAATCCTCAAAGTTAAGAGGCAAAAAATAAGACTATGTCCCCAACACTTTGTTCAAATTTTAGGTTCTAAGCCTCTTATGCATGCATTATGAGCTGAACTAAACTACGGAAAAGTATGGGGTATTACAATATATCTGCATGGGAAATTCATCCAGGACTGAATAAGCTAAGAATACTGAGGAACTGAGATTACATAGGGAACATGCATAAATAGAAACATGAATACATGACTGAGTCTGAAACATGATGCATGGATGAACTGGTTCGTGAATTTGGGCAATGACATAAAGATGATTAAATGGCTGGATTTGAGAATTAAAAAAAGATAATCTACTGAAAACAGTTACCTAAAGCTGAGTCTGAGTTTGATGATAAATGATGAGGCTACTTGATACGCAAAACTGCTTCTGCTTCCCAAGTGGCTCCCTCAACGGACTGATTACGCCAAAGAACTTTAACCAAGGGAACTTCTTAGTTCCTCAATCTACCAATCTGAATATCTAGGATCATGAATGGGAGTTCATCGTAAGAAAGGCTATCCTAAACATCTGTTCTTTCTAAAGGAACAACTACAACTAGACCATCAATACTCTTCTTAAACAAGGAAACATGGAACACGAGATGTACTGATGCCAAATCTGCAGGCAACTCAAGCTCATACGCTATATTTCCATAATGACTCAATATCCTGTAAGAGCTAACATATAAGGGAATGAGCTTCCCCTTCTTTCCAAACCTCTTCACTCCCTTCATGTGAGAGATTTTCAAATACACCAAATCCCTAATTGCAAACTCAAGATCCCTCTTATGCACATTAGCAAAGGATTTCTGTCGGCTTTAGGCTTTCTTAAGCCTCTCCTTGATTAACTAAACAATCTCCATCGCATCAAATACTGAATCTGGCCCTATCAAAGCTGTATCACCTATCTCAAACCAAGAAATAGGAGATCTACATCTCCTCCCATAGAGAGCTTCAAATGGATCCATCTAAATACTAGAGTGATAACTATTATTGTAGGAAAAATCAATCAATGACAAGTGATCATACCAACTATAATTTAAGTCAATAACACAAGATCTTAACATGTCATCTAGGGTCTAAATGGTCTTTTATGCCTAACCATCTGTCTGAGAATGAAAAGTTATACTAAGATGAACTTGGGTCCCTTCCGAAAAGCCTTCTAAAAGTGAGAGATAAACTGAGTACCTCTATCTTAAATGATGGACAATGAGAATCAATGAAATATAACAAACTCCGTAAGGTAAAGCTTGGCATAATCCTCTGCTGAGTAAAAAGTATGAACTGGCAAGAAATGAATTGATTTTTTCATTCTAGCTAGAATGACCTATATTAAATCATGTTGATGACACATACGAGGCAAACCCATAACAAAATCCATGTTCACCACTTCTCACTTCCAAGTAGGAATGCTAAACTACTACATTACACCACTAGGCCTCTGGTGTTCAACTTTAACCTGCTGACATTTAGAATACTTAGATACAAACTCTACCATATCTTTCTTCATACCACTCCACCTATAGATTCCCTTGCAAATTAGATTACATCTTAGTGGCTCCTAGGTGAATAGTATATTGTGCACCATACGCTTATACCAGATTATGCTGCCTCAAACCATCAACACACGACACACATAGCCTACCCTGACATTGGATCACACCGTCTTTCTCTGGCAAAAAACCTCAACTTTCTAATCTCTTACTATTTTTTTCAACTAAACCAAACTGGGATACCTATCCCGTTTCTCCTTTACTTTGGAAACTGAGGAATATTCTAAACTATTCTCAACCCAAACATTACCTTCATCTAAATCCACCAATCGAACACCTAATCTATCAAGATGATAAACCTGCCAAAGTAGCTTCTTCTTATCATCCTCAACATTAGCAACACTACCCATAGACAATCTATTAAGGGCATGTGCCGCTACATTATCCTTTCCTAGATGATACAACACACTCATATCATAATTTTTCAAAAATTCTAACCACCTTCTCTGATAGAGATTTAAATTATTCAACAAAAATACATAGTGAAAACTTTTGTGATCTGTGAACACATCAACATGCACCCTAGAGAGTTAATGCTTCCAAATTTTCAAGGTAAAACCAATGACTTCTAACTCAAGATCATGGGTAGGATAATTCTTTTTATGGGGTTTAAGTTGTCTAGAGGCATAGACTATGACCTTGCCTCTCAAAATCAACACACAATAAAGACCAACTATGAATGCATTACAGTAAACAACAAATCCATCTGGCAAAGTCAAAATTGGCGCTGAGGTAAGTCAAGTCTTCAACTCCTGAAAAACTCTTTTCACAAGAATATAACAAATGAAACTTGACTTTATTCTAAGTTAATCAAGTCATGGGGGGTGTTATAGACAAGAACCCTTCACCAAACTATGTGTAATAGCTAGCCAAACCCAAGAAACTCCTAATATCTGATGAAGAGATGGGTCTAGGCCAGTTCCCAATGCTTTATTCTTTTGAATGTTAACTTTAATGCCATCACTAGAAATAATATGGCCAAGGAAAGCTACTTATCTTATACAAAACTCACACTTACTAAATTTGGCGAATAATTAATAGGCTCTAAGAGTTTGCAATACAATTTTGAGGTGGTCTGTATGATCATTTTCACTACGGGAATAGACAATATTATCATCACTAAAAACTATGATCAACATTTCAAAGTACTTCTTGAACACTCTATTTATCAAGTCCATGAAGGCTACTGGGTTAGTCCAAAAGTGTAACACCCCATATTTTCGTGCTAGAATTTTAACCGTCATTCCTATGTGTGTAAACTGTATTCCAAATAATTTCCATACATAAGTTTCATTGTCATTATCCTATTGTTTTAGGTGCTTTTGAGGTTAAAGGTTTTATAGGAATCACTTAGAATGAAGTTGAGCTAAGAGCCCTTGATTCATCCAAAGTTTGGTATTCAATTCTACAAGAGTCTAATTTGAATATGTATAACTTTTTATATACATATAACTTTGCAGATCAATACCCATTAAATTGTAGATAATTGAATTAGCTTTCCAACAATACCAATTTAGCCTTAATTTGATATTCGAGCAAAAAGTTATGGTATTTTCCATGTGAGGCAGTAAGTTGATGCGATTGGGATGCGGTACGATGGTCCTCGACATGTTGAGCAACTTAACATGATGGACAACATGATACAAAGATTTTTCTCACACTATTTCAGTTTCTAAAGTTTCAAGGGGAATTTTGGCCACTTCCCCTCACCCAAATCTATCCATAACACTTAATTTCAGCCCCAAAAGCATTAGATATATTATAATTCATCTTTTTCTCTCCAATTAAACCCCAGCATCCCCTCAAGACTACCAAGAACTTCATAAAATTTACTTCAAGAAAAGCAAAAACCCAAGCTTCCTAATTCAAGATCATCAAGAAGAATTATCAATAACACCATTAGAGATTCAAAGTTCAAGCTTTTACATCCAATCATTCAAATAAGGTATGTGGGGTTTATAAACAAGGATAATTCTTTCATACTTGTGCCCAAAATTAGTTTTTAAATTTTAAATTATATACATTTACATGAATTTCCAATTAGTGTTCATAGCCAATTATCATTATTTGAAGAATATGAGGTCACAAGTGTTTTAAATATTAAATTGCATGTCTACTTTCACATCTTTATGCGTGTGACTTCATTTTATAGACTGAGAATTGAATTTCATTATCTTTACTTGAATTATAAAAGTATTTCAAGATTATTATTGTGAAGCATGATCTTTGTGATGATTTGACATGAGTTTAAAGCATGGGTTTTAAAGCCCTAAGGTTGAAGTATTGATATCTCAACAAGATTATGATTTTGAGCCTCTCTTATGAATTGTTTACCAAGATTTAAGGAAAGAAACTTGATGTTTTGATCCTAAGATAAGATAAGGAATCTACATTGTTCATACCTTTTGATATTTAAAGAAGATAAGCATAATTCATTTTTATTACAAACGCTTATGCAACTTTAAGGTTGTTTTTTCTAAAGTTTTGAGCAAAAAAATAGGATCAGCATTTAGCATTGAGTTGGGTATGATTCCAAGGTCTCATGCCCCAGAACTATATGCCCACTGTATAATTTAGATTAATATCCTATAGTGGGCTAAGATAGTATTCACTTAAGATAAGGCTATACTCCTAGGAAAGATTATGACACTTATCCCCAATGTGATGTTTTCCCCTTAGGGAAACATGACGTTGCACATCATGAAATCTTAAATAGTGTATGTCAGTTAGAAGAACCTCTCAAAGTCCCTAATTCTTGAATCAAAATGTCAGAACAGTTTTGAGAAAACTAATTGTAAAGGCTAACAAATATACACAGAGATTGTTTTGCTTAAGACTACGGTTATCAGATTTCATCTTTAAGTTTTAAGATTGATAATAGTGAGCCCTTTTAACTTAGCCTGCAAGATTTGAGGGACCAAATAAGAGTCCAGATTATTAGAACTAAGTGTGCTGGCTCACTAGAATTTCTTTACTTGTTATTACTCATGACTTATGATTTCTCAGTTTTGATTATTCAAGCCAAGGTGAGTCACTCACATTTAGCATGCAATTTTTAAAGTTTTTCTGAATTATTGCATTATTGTTTTACTTATGCATTAACCATATCATGCTTACTACATTGCAAAAGTACTGATCCATATATATATATATATATATATATATATATATATATGTTACATTGTCTCATAATGTCGGTACGAGTTGTAGCACCTCCTCATATTCAGATAGCTTGCAGTTTTTAGTCAACAGGTGATGAGTCCTTCTGATTCAATGAGTCAGTCATATAGTTTGAGTAGTATTTTATTTTTCTTTATTCCGTCGTATTGATTTGGGATAGCTGTGGGTCATGTCCCGGCTACCTATAGTCAATACTAGTAGAGGCTTCATAGATAGTTAGTAGAAGTTGATGTATTTGGTTCCAGTTTATTTTTTATAATCAGAGTTGTAATCATTTTAATATAGTTTGGTAAGATCATATTCAGAAAATATGTATCTTTCACTTATTTCTTTCAGACTTATGAATTTTATTTTGTTGTTCACGAGCTATGCCAGTATAAGGGTTAGCTTGAGATCACTTTGGTCCTAAGCACCATGTGAAAACTAAGAGGTAGTCTCAGGTCTTTACAAAAATACATACCTATAAATTCAAAGTGACCATATCGGATTCTGAAAGTTGTTTTCATAATGTCGCATTATCTAACTTTGAGCTTATGATAGCCAGATTTGAGGTCTATCTTAGATAAATAACAAGCACCCTAAAGTTGGTCAAATAAATCATCAATTTTGGTCAATGGGTACTTATTATTGATGGTGAAATTTTTCAACTGACGATAATCAATTCATATTCTAGAGAACCATCTCTCTTACGCACATAAAGGACTAGAGCGCCCCTTAGGGAGACAGTGGGCCTGATGAATCCCATATGTAGGAGATCTTTCAACTATTCTTTTAACTCCCTAAGCTTAGATGGATCCATTATGTAGGGTGGAATAGATATAAGTTGGGTATCTTGAAGAAGGTCTATTCCGAAGTCAATTTCCCTTTTGAGAGGAACTCTAGGAAGATCTTCTAGGAACACATTTGGAAATTCCCTTACTACTTAAACTTACTCGAGAGTGGGAGTCTCATAATCAGAGTCTTTTAATAGAACATGATGGTACACACATCCCTTAGAAATCATTTTTCTCGCCCTAAGATATGAAATAATTTGACCCCTAAGTGCTGAAGTACTACCCCTCCATTTAAGAACTGGTTTATTCAGAAACATAAAATGAAAGACTCTATTTCTACAATCAACTAAAGCATAACATAAGTGGAGCCAATCCATGTCTAGAATGACATCAAAATCACTCATTTCTAACTCTACAAGATCTACTAAAGTAAATTTTTGTGATACCATAGTCGAGCAATTTCTGTACACCCATCATGCTATGATAGACTTACCCACTGGGTAGACGCTGAGAAAAGTTCTACTAATGATTCTGGGCTGACACCAAAATCAACAGCTATATAGGGGGTTACAAAATAAAGTGAGGCTTCGGGGTCTAGTAAAACATGCACATGAAGGTGAAAGACCTGTAACATACCTATAATCACATCAGGAGAACTTTTCTATTCTTGTCGGGACTAAACTGTATATATCCTATTTTGGCGTTGTCCATCGGTGGCTCTAGATGTGGCTCCCTGCTGAGTTGGATGAACTATTGGTACTGCTAGAGAATTGTTCTGACCCTATTAGACATCATTATTACCTTTCCTCATACCCATCGAGCACTGCTTAATTTTGTGGCCTTGTTTGCCATAGCCAAAACACACATCTCTACGAGTCTGCATTCACCTTGATGATTCTTACTACATCTCTAACAAAGTGGGTTAGTACCACCACTGTTCACACTACCCTGTGACATAGATCCTGGCTTCCTATCCCAAATTTCATTCCTGAACTTTGGCACTGGCACACTAGTTGAAGACGGAGCTGGGGTTGAGAAGTTTTGACGGAACATAGAATGGTTACCCCTTTTGACCTCAATTGAGAAAAGTTAATAATATATGTTATGGCCCTCTTATTCTCTCTCTCTCTGTCATTAAGCTTTTGTTCCTTATTCTGTTGAGCATGGACCATATGTCAAGATATGTCCATCTCCTTAATCAACATTTTGGTCCTACATTCCTTTACCACACTATCAGCTGCACTAAAAACAAACCTACTTATTCTAGACCTATTATCAGCCACCATTGAAGGAGCATACCTCGCCAACTAAGTAAACATAAGTTAGTACTCCTTCACACTCATATTACCCAGCTTTAAATTGATAAAAACCATCACCTTAGCTTTCCTCAACTCTAAAAGATAGAACCTATCTAAAAAGGTTGTAGCAAATCTCTTCCCACTCTATAAGCCCTGCATCTGCGCCCGTATCCTCTTTCCACTTATTATACCAGCTAGGAGCTACATCCCACAACTGGTAAGCAGCAAACTCTTCACTCTCACTTGAGGTAACACCCATTATATTTGTCACCTTCTAAACTATATCAATAAACTCTTATGGATCTTCTTCAGATATTGATCCTAAAAATTGAGGAGGCTTTATTCAGAAGAAGTCCCAAATCCTAGCTGCAGTTGTATTAGCCATAGGATTGGATAGGACAACTTCCTGTTTGTTGTTATGAGTTGCTACTAAGTGAGATGAAGTAGTGAAGAAAGTTCTATGTTCAGCGTGAGAGGCATACTCATTCAAAGGATCTTCCTGAACAAGAGGAGGTGCAGATTGATTTTTGTTTCTTCTTCCGTTGTTCTTTTATAGAGGCATTTTCTCTAAATGAAAGGAAGAATTAATTATAAATGGAGTTTAACTAGAGCCCATTCTCTTTTGAATTACATGAACTTTGAAAGAAAGGAAACATTTTTCTAAAATGTCTCATAGCCTCTTGTCCATAAGTGTCGCACGCTTCACACCCATGAACATGACTCTACTCAACAAGCTTTCAGACTCCCTAGGACACTGTAAGACCTTAGGCTCTGATACCAAGTTTTTTCACGACCCGAGGCTACCCCCTAGTTGCAACAATGGTTCTTATGGTTACAAGTAACCATAAGTTAACCCAAAAACTGGTACCTATTGTGAGCACTGAGTAATATTGTAATAATAGACATGTGCAGAAAAAACTGAATAATGCCATAAGTTTTATATACTAAAAAAATACATTTTAATCCATAATTCTAAAAGATATGTGAAAATATTAAAATTGAACTGATAAGACTAACAACTAACTGACTATGAAGCTGATGGGACAAACCCCCAGCTAACTCCAAATGACTATGAAAAGAAATTACTGAAATAACTTAAAGAAAATAACAACTTCTCAAAATTCAAGAATTTACTATTGCTGCTACTTCTGACTAGCTGTGCTATCTAAGCGTTGTTGGGAAACTGAACATCCGAACCTATGATATTAAACATCATATCACTAAGAAAAGTATGCGATTAGTAGTTTGAATGTACTAGTAAATGAGATGAGGTTAGGCTGAAATACATAATTTTATGTGCATAAAGTAAAGAATGACTGAATAGTATGGGATTATAGAATATAATTACATGACAGCTACAAAATCTGAGAATGCATGACCTAGTATATAACACGATTCTTAAATAGTCTATAAACTAAAATACTAAAATTTGATATCTGAATAACTTATAGACTGTATACTATGGTTAAGCAAACTTGAATTGAATTTTGTACTAAATACTAAATTGAGACTGTGGGAGCTAGCTATAACCGATAGGTTGATCTATCATATAACCCCAATTGGAAGGATGCTAATACTTTTCCAAGGGTACAAGCAACTGACTAATGATGTGGACTCCACAAGGCTGATCCGATGTCCTGAAGGACGAGGGTGTCATATTGGGACCCTCAAAATCTACAGTGGCATCTCAGGTCTAGAACTTAGGGACTGTCACTAGTTCCACGTCCCTAACTGATGGGGAAAGACACCAACCCTGGGTTCGCTTTGTGCTGATGGTTACTACTAACTAAATGACAATGAAATAAGACTCGTGTATACACTAAAGCTGGCATGCTCAGGTCATGGTATTTTGAAAATCATAGGCCTCACAAATTCTGAAAAATAATGAAATTATTGAAACAACTAGGTATTGGGTGTTCATACCTCAGTACTAAATAGAAATAACAATGATGACATATGAAATCTTAAAACCATAATAGAGGATCATTACTCAAAACCCAACATTTAGACATTTCATCGAACACTTAGGAGTCATGAATTTAAGCATGGGAATGGGTATAACATGTGATAATAACATAATTACAATACTAACACCATGAATTAGGGATTTTAACATGAAAATTCCATCTTTCAAATATGTAAAGACTCACTAATCGTGAAACACATGTAACCCAAGTTTATAATCAGAATTCATAAGAGTTTCATGGAGATAATCCATCATAAACATGTAAAATTCATAGTTTAAAACATAAAAATAGATTCTTGGACTCCATGCGTAAAAAGGGCCCATGGATGAACATTACACATGCCTTAGACCCTTAAACTTGAAAGGGAAAAACAATCTTGAAAGCTTTCTTGAATGTTCTTTAATCCGAAAACACAAATTCTTAGTTTTGTTAGAAGGAAGGGGATTGAATTTGATGAACCTAAGGAACTAAAGGGTTTGTATTTTAGAGTAATTTTGAGAATTAGGTCACATAATACCTTAACTGAAGTTTAATCTAGTGTTTTTATGAATTGGGTCAGTGGGGAAAAGACATGATTTCCCCTTAGGGATTAAATTCGTAACTAGAATGCCAATTAAAGGATCACCACAACACAGTATAGGCCTTATCGTGATACCACCGCAATGCACCACAAGCGTGTTGAGCAGCTAGAATCGAAATCCAAACACGACCTAATCATTATCTAAAAAATCTAAAACTTACATAAGACATGTTCCTTACACACCTTTAATTAACTCAAAAACATAAATCTCGAGGTTGGGAAGGCCACTTTAAAAATCCTTGAAGTTAAGAGGCCAAAAATAAGACTAAGTACCCAACACTTAGTTAAATTTTTAGGTTCTAAGTCTCTTATGCATGCACTATTAGCTGAAATGAACTAGGAAAAAGTATTGGGGTATTATAATTCCACTTCTATTCTAGATAATAAGCATAGAAAAGTTTGTTGCTTTATCAGAGGGTTGAGACTTCCCCATCGTGTCTACTCAAATTTTTGTTGCTATAAGTAGGTCTTTTATTGAGGTTTCGAATCATGCTCAACTTACAGAGAAAATGCATTATGAGGCTAGTGGGGGTAGTGATAAGAGGCTAGACATCAAGGCAGTTTTAGTAGGAGTCATAGTATTTCCCAGTTAAGAGGTAGCCACTTTCATGGTAAATATCCTTCGTGTCCATCTTATAAACCTTAGAGTCAGCCTAGTTGACCTATTCAGGACGCACTTTAGATTACTAAAAGAGGTCATTCTAGTGTTAGTGATCGCTTGGTAATGGCAGTGGATAATCTTTGAGAGGTTCATCATCTGGTAATTTTAGACGTAGTGGTCATTTCGAGTCAGTTAGATCTGTTGGTTTTGGTTCAGCTTAGGTGTCATGTTATATTTGTGGAGCTCCTAGTCACTTTTTATGAGATTGCCCTAGTCATGGGGTAATTTTTTCTTCAACTAGAGTGGTCCCCCTTTTAGAGTAGTTCATCTCATAATTAGAGGTGATTTTTAGGGTCGTAGGGGTTTTTTCTAGGATACTCTAAGAGCTTCTCAAGAAGGTAAAATAAGAGGTCATCAATATTGTGATAACGCTCAAACTACAGCTTTCGTAAGAGTGTAAGCGGTCGTCGTCAAATATAGAACCCAACTGGGTTGGGTGTCGAATCCCACAGGGAATACTCGGTCACTAAGTATGCAACTATTAGTAGACTGTTGGTCAAAAATTCTACAAAAAGGGGGGGATTTTATGCGTGAAGCAAAAGTATCAAAATAGCAAAGTAAAAACGAAATGCTTGGTAGGTTTTAATCAATGAGAATTGTAAGTTAGGGTTATGTCCACCTTATGAGTTCTACGTATCTATTGGCTATGAGTTATGCGGAATTCAGACATGCATGTGCTTACAGAGATTCGTATTCTATGGTAAATCCTAGCGTCTTTCGACCATCAAGGATTATATCACTTTAACTCTTTCGAGCTTAAAGCGTATACTAATGGTATGAATTCTCCAAAAGGTTAATCCAGTTACGGCACTAACTTTTAAACAGGGTTTAGTAGCCCTATTTCCTTGTCATTCTCTCTTTTCTAGACATGTAACTTTTCTTTCGAACAAGTTAATGATATACTGGCGTATTCTATATGTTTGCAACCACAAGAATGCTATTAAGATGAAGAGAGTAATGATATAAGCAGCATACGTATCAGGAATTCACAAACTCATAGCAACAGATAGTATCTCATAAGGCTTCTATAACCCTAACAGAGAAGTTTAGCTACTCATGAGTGCCACGGAGATCACAATCAACATCATTATCATGCCAAAGCTCAAAGAAAATCTCACGTTGAATATGGGGATGGCGTCAAACTAGGTTGACGTTTTTCCGTAGAGTGTCGTGTTTCTCTGTAAACTTACAGAATCTGTAAATTGAATAATACTAAAAGTCGAATAGAAAAACTTGAATTAATTGAAAAGCCTGAATTGAATTGTAAGAGTTGAATGAATTCTAAAAAGCTTCAGCAAAATAGGGTATTTATAACACCCATATCCTATTCCTACTAGGCTACTGCGTACTTATCCTAATCCTACTAGGTTACTGCATCCTTGTCCTAATCCTACTAAGTTACTGCTGATCCCCAAAGTCTTTAGGAATGCTGTTTTTGCCCGGGACAAGTTATCCATGCATCACTTTCAGTCCATAGGCGTCCAAACGCTGCTTTCCTTCTTTCGTGAAGCTTCCTTGGGCGTCAAGTTATCCATAAAGTGCTGGAATCTTCATCATTTATACTTGAAAACTTGCTAATCACGTTTGCTAGCTCACTTACAGGAAAAAGGACTAAAAGTGCATGAATTATATATTTTGTCCTCAAAACTTAGCTAAAATATGGGTAAATTAAGGTGCTTTAGGCGTGTAAATACGCCTATCATCAACACCCCACACTTAAAGCTTTGTTCGTCCTCGAACAATATATCATGTCCATATAAACATCTACTTAGGGTTTCACAGTAACAGCACAAAATATTCATCAAGACAGGCACAACAATTATTAACCAAGAGTAGTTTTCTAATCACTACTAGAAACAATTCACCCTCCAACATAGACTCGTGATGATGGTTAATTCGTATTTAAAAGTTAAGGCGTAAAGAATCATACAAGACTACCCAAAACTCATCAACCATGTGTGTCTCACAATATATCACCCATAATTACTCACAAGTATTTCATTTTTCAAAACATGGGTATAAGATTATCCTTGCTCTCACTCTCACAAAGAATTCATAAGTTGCAACTGATGACCATAGGCTTGCCCTTAGTGTAATGTTCCACTAATATCAGAATGCTAAGCTTAGGATCAAATAGGTCTTTACATGGTTGTAATGTAGGCTAAGGGACGAGTAGGACTATTTTGGCCAGAAATAGTGACTATGTTCCTAAGCGCTTTAATACATCACATTATGTCATTAACACTCTCTTTTAATCAACCTTGCTACCTTCCTTTTATCTCTCACCCCTTTTCACCTATTTTTCCATTCAAACATAACTATCTTTTTATTTAATCATAAACACAATTTATCTTTTTATTTTTATGTTTCTTTTTCTTCTCTATAGCACACCTCTTATGATAACCACTCTTTTTCATAACAAATTCAAGCACCAATACACTTTAAGGCATCACTCTCACCCAATTTCCTCTTATTTTGTCACATGACTTTACAATTTAAAGCACTTAGAAATTTGGATCAAATTATGATCTTGAAAAAAAATGGATTAGGCTTACATATGAGGCTGTCAAAGAAAATAGCTAAAGGCTCAAAGGGGTTGACTAGGATAATATCCACGGGTAGGTAAAACGAAGGTAAACAAGTATAGGTTGCCAAAGAAATGCCTAAATCATCTCCTAAACTCACATTCTCTATTTTGCTTCACACACACACCAGGCAAGTTCTAGCATCAGCCACAAACACAGAATATGCTATAACCTCACACACACAAGGCACATGGTCAACTTTATTGGGAGCAGTGTAGACTCTTGACCTCACATATGAATGACTTAAACCGCACAATTATCACACAGTGAGTCATACTTAGAGCCTAAATGTCTCAATAGTAATGATTCTAGCACAAACTCTTGTCATAATACCATGCCGTCTATCAGAACAATTTCATGCAAAATCAAAAATCGAAAAAAAAAAATCTAGAATTTAAACTAACTAATTACGACTAATTAAAACACACAAGAACTAGAATAAATGCAAATGCAGACAAAGAAGTATAGCATACAAATACCAGCACCCCACCTTAGACGGGACACACTGCCCTCAGTGGAAAATAAATACGGAAAACCTGATTAGCCGGACTCCTCTTCTATGTCTGGGTCATACCCCCTGCGTCGGAATCATCATCAGAGTCGTCATCCTCAGAGTTTCCTCAAATTGTACCCCACTTGATCCAAAAGTGCGTTGAGGTATTTGTAGCGAGGAGGATTCAGCTTGCTCTTTTCGTCCCCTTTTTTGGCCTTTCTGTGAAGTGGTTGCTTTGTATTTTCCTTGGCGTGCTTTTGGTGCCATTATACCTGAGATCCTAATAGAGTCATGTTAGCTTCATCTCAGAAGATTCAATTGATAAATAAACAGTAATGTCACCACCCCACACTTAAGTTGTTGGCACAGACTAATTAAGTGAGTGATATCGACTACTCAGACTTCATCGTCATACATTGGGCGATATGTTCCAACAATATGTTCAGCACAGTCATACTTTCATGTCGTCATAACTATCCTTTCCAACTCTATTTCATGTAATCTTGATCATACTTTCATGTTTGGATTAATGCACTTTTTGAACAAGACTACTACATAGAGATCGTATCAAGTTATGGCATAGAAATAATCACAACATCTCATGCTTGTATTCAATCAAGATCTTTATCTCGATGAACGAGTCATTTAAACATTCAAGCATTCAATTTTGAAGATTATGCAATTAACTTCACCATGTCGACTCCGCAAAAGTATGACAGTGTATAACAATCAAATACAAGTCGGAACATAATCAAGAACACCCACACGTATTCTTTCACTCACTTAGTTGTATCATAACAAATCAACCATATTCAAATCACCAACACTACTTCAAGATTCGACAATTTATTATAGGCGTAGTGGTGTAGTACTTTACGGAATATAAAAGAAGAACAAAGAAGTACTTACTTGGTTGATGGCCTCGGAAGATGTTCTTGCAAAGTAAAAGAGCAAAAGGAAAATTTTTGAGAGATTTTGGAGAGGTAGGCGGCGCCTAGGTTGAAGTTGCAATGCATTTTTGTTCTAAGACTAAGGTTCTATTTATAGGACAAGCTTGGGTCGGGTTTTGACCCATTTGGAATCGGATTTGGAGACCAAAAGTGACCATAGGCGGCGCCTAATGCTTTGCCTATGCTTGGCATAGGCGGCGCCTTTTGCAAAGCCTTGTTGAGCATAGGCGGAGCCTATGATATGGCATTGTTAGGAATAGGCGGCGCCTATGCCATGGCATACTAGATTCAGAGACAAAAGGTTTTTGCATAGGCGGTGCCTATGCTATGGCATTGTTGAGCATAGGCGGCGCCTATGCTATGGCACTCTAGAATCCGAGAGCTTAGGCCATAGCATAGGCCTTGCCTTGTTCGTGGCCTAGATTTACATAGGCCTTGCCTTGTTCTTTGCCTATATTTTCATAGGCAATGCCTAACCCATAGCTTTTTGCTTCTTCATTCCTAACTTACCACCTCCAACATGCAATACTTCTAAATCAAAATTTGAACCCAATCTCCTTCTTTACACCTCTTGCACCTACATTTACTCAAAAACAACAAAAACGATTAGAACGATGGGTTGCCTCCTATCAAGCGCTTTAGTTTTGGTCGTGGCTCGACAAAATCTTAAGAAAACAAAACAATTAAAAACGATGGGTTGCCTCCCACCAAGCGCTTAATTTATTGTCGCGGCACGACATAGCTATCTCGATTACTTAGACTTCATCGAGATAGATGGGGCATCGTTTTCTGAATGGATTCAGACGACGCTGATGCTTACTTGTAGGCATGCAATCTCCTTCGAGATGAATCTTGTGCGTACATATCCCAAGAGGGATACCAATTATATCATCAATAGACCATTCAATGGCTCTCTTGTACCTCTTTAGAGCAGAGATGAGAGCCTCTACGTGTTGTTCACCTAAATCAGCTGCAACAGTCACCGGAAGTGTATTTCCACTTCCCAAGAACGCATACCTTAGGTGACTGGGGAGCTCTTTCGATTCTAGCATTGGTGGCTCTTCAATGGAAGTCTTTCCTGTTGGTGAAGATTGATTCTTAAGATCAAGGTCCAACTGCTTAGGAGTATGAGAATATGACCCTATTTTTGTTAGAGCACACATAGTTTCTTCATAGTCTTCATCATCCTCATGCTCAACATTCAACAGTGCAGCAGACAATGGCTCAACAGTAAGCTGTTTCTCTAAAGATAATGCTTTCTTATCTTCATAATGAACATTAGCTACAGAGAACATATCCATATCTCTTGGCTGTTTCATCGATTTGCACAAATCAAAACGAATCACTTCGTCATTCATTCGAAATAAAAGCTCATTATCTCTCATGTCAATAAGCACACTTCCAGTTGCGAGGAAGGGCTGTCCCAAGATTATGGGAACTTCCGAATCTACCTCACAATCCAAAATCATAAAGTCTGCAGGAAAAATGAAGGTGGACACCTTCACCAACACATCATTTAAGATACCAACAGGTCATTTTACCGACCTATCTTCCATCACGAGCCTCATATTGGTTGGTGTCGGATCTCCTAACCCCAACATCCTGTAGACGGATAGTGGCATCAAATTGATGCTAGAACCCAGATCGCACAATGCCTTGGCAAAATCCAATGATCCAATCGTGCAAGGGATAGTGAAAGCACCAGGATCTACCTTCTTCTAAACTATTAATCTTGTGGCAATCGCACTGCAATGATGAACATCATCTGCCAGCTCATAACTTACTGCCCGCTTCTTTGTCAACAGGTCCTTCATAATTTAGCATACCCAGGCATTTGTTCCAGCGCCTCGACCAAAGGAACATTAATAGTTAGCTGCTTCAACATAGTCATAAACTTATTGAACTTGGTATCATCAGCTTTCTTCTTTAATCTTTGAGGAAAAGGTGGTGGTGGAAGAGGAATAGTTTTCTCCACGACTTTCTTTTCCTCTTGCTTCAGATTGGCGCTCTTTTCAGGCTGTGGACGTTTCGGGGTGACGTCATTAACGCCTTCTGTAGCTTCATCGGCGTCTTCAGGTTCTGCATTGATCACATGCTTGCCTTTGGATGAGGTTTCCAGCTCCTTACCGCTCCTGGTAGTAATAGCCATGCATGATCCGTCATTCCTTGGATTTTGCACAGTGTCGCTAGGTAGGGTGCGGGCTTTTCTTTGATTAAATACCGCTGAAAGTTGACTCAATTGCTGCTCTAGTTTTCTTATTGCAGTGGAATGTGAGTCAACCAACTAATTTTTTGAAGACAAGTCGTTCTTCACCTCATTCACTCCCGTATTGGTTGCCTCTACTCCTTTCAACAGTTTCGCCATCATATCTTCCATTGACATCTTCCCCGATCCAGATGTCGCGGCCTCACGATTTCCAGGAGGAATATACAAACCACTCCTGTCAGTCTTATTCTTCCAACCACCCTGATCGCGGTCCTTGTATCCAGATTTATCATAATAGTTCCGACCTTGGTTTCCTTGGGCATTGCCTCGGAAACCCAACTGATTATTCAAGTAGTTCGGTTCTTCCTCAGAGTCAGATTCATCTCTTTCTTTTGACGCAACCGCTTTGACTTTTTCGGTCTTCCCTGCTCATAGATGCTTTGTAAGAAGATCCATCTGTGTTTTCATATGCGCCATATCTTGATCGTGTTCCTCCTCTCTTCGCCTTTGTTCTGCAGTCATGCCAATTGATGTGGTAGATCTTGCTACCTCTGAATCCCTGGTATGCCAAGCTCTACTTTGCTTTGTCATCCGGTCTAGCATATCGCTTGCCTGAACAAAGGTGAGGTCCATAAATGATCCTCCAGCCGCATTTTCCACCACTGGTTTAGTTATTGAATTCAAGGATCTGTATAGTATCTCCATTAAGTGGACATTGGTCATGTGATGGTTTGGGCATCTCATAAGCTTCTTCTTGAATCTCTCCCATGTTTCGTGGAGAGCTTCAGTTGGAAGCTGTCTAAAGTTGCTGATTTCATCTCTCAATTGTGCTCTCTTGGATGGCGGAAAGAATCTTTCTAGGAAAGCATCTTTCAATTGCCTTCAATTTGTGATAGAATCAGGAGTCAGCCCATTCAACCATAGAGTTGCCTCCCCAGACAGAGACAATGGAAATAAGCGCAGTCGAATTGCATTCTGCCCAACTCCTGGATTGTCGAATGACTTGCATGTAGAGATGAAGTTGATCAGATGCATATTCGGATCATCATCTGCAAGTCCACCAAATAATCCCTTGAGCTACAATAGTTGAATCATGGTACTGGTGATATTGAACTTTGCTCCAGGTGCCAAGGGTGGAGGAATAATAGCTTCTGTAGCACCAGCTCCATCCAGATCGTCATCATCATCATCAAAAGGAATCTTCATAGCTCGGCGATCAGGCCTCAGTCTAGCTTGCCGATATTTCCTCTGCATGGGTGCTGCTTCTTCATCAGTACGCCTAGGATTCAGTAGCTCCTCATCACCCAGGTCCTCATCATCAGGATTTGTTGCACGCCCTGGGTTATCAATGTTCTATTGATGCACTTGAGCAGCTGCCAGTGCAGCTAGTCTAGCCTGCTCCTATTGAGCCGCCCTTCTGTTAATGTCACGTTGTGCATCCATTCTGCCAAAAAGTTGTGGTTCAGGATTGATAGGTAATAACGGTTGACCTGAACTCCGCGTGTTTGGCATGCACTCAAGCAAACCTGAATGAAACAAAAACAACAACTAAAAGTAAAATACGAGAATCTTTGACCAAAGGGTCTAGTAACTATCACAAACTTAGTTGACAACCGTATTCCCCGGCAACGGCGCCAAAATTTGATAACGCTCAAACTACAGCTCTCGTAAGAGTGTAAGCGGTCGTCGTCAAATATAGAACCCAACTGGGTTGGGTGTCGAATCCCATAGGGAATACTCGGTCACTAAGTATGCAACTATTAGTAGACTGTTGGTCGAAAATTCTACAAAAAAGGGGGGATTTTATGTGTGAAGCAAAAGTATCAAAATAGCAAAGTAAAAACGGAATGCTTGGTAGGTTTTAATCAATGAGAATTGTAAGTTAGGGTTATGTCCACCTTATGAGTTCTACGTATCTATTGGCTATGAGTTATGCGGAATTCAGACATGCATGCGCTTACAGAGATTCGTATTCTATGGTAAATCCTAGCGTCTTTCGACCATCAAGGATTATATCACTTTAACTCTTTCGAGCTTAAAGCGTATACTAATGGTACGAATTCTCCAAGAGGTTAATCCAGTTATGGCACTAACTTTTAAACAGGGTTTAGTAGCCCTATTTCCTTGTCATTCTCTCTTTTCCAGACATGTAACTTTTCTTTCGAACAAGTTAATGCTATACTGGCGTATTCTATATGTTTGCAACCACAAGAATAAAATTAAGATGAAGAGAGTAATGATATAAGCAGCATACGTATCAGGAATTCACAAACTCATAGCAACAGATAGTATCTCATAAGGCTTCCATAACCCTAACAAAGAAGTTTAGCTACTCATGAGTGCCACGGAGATCACAATCAACATCATTATCATGCCAAAGCTCAAAGAAAATCTCACGTTGAATATGGGGATGGCGTCAAACTAGGTTGACGTTTTTCCCTAGAGTGCCGTGTTTCTCTGTAAACTTACAGAATCTGTAAATTGAATAATACTAAAAGTCGAATAGAAAAACTTGAATTAATTGAAAAGCCTGAATTGAATTGTAAGAGTTGAATGAATTCTAAAAAGCTTCAGCAAAATAGGGTATTTATAACACCCATATCCTATTCCTACTAGGCTACTGCGTACTTATCCTAATCCTACTAGGTTACTGCATCCTTGTCCTAATCCTACTAAGTTACTGCTGATCCCCCAAAGTCTTTAGGAATGCTATTTTTGCCTGGGACAAGTTATCCATGCATCACTTTCAGTCCATAGGCGTCCAAACGCTGCTTTCCTTCTTTCGTAAAGCTTCCTTGGGCGTCAAGTTATCCATAAAGTGCTGGAATCTTCATCATTTATACCTGAAAACTTGCTAATCACGTTTGTTAGCTCACTTACAGGAAAAAGGACTAAAAGTGCATGAATTATATATTTTGTCCTCAAAACTTAGCTAAAATATGGGTAAATTAAGGTGCTTTAGGCGTGTAAATACGCCTATCATCATATTGCTGCCATGTCACGAGCGTGGTCAGTTGTATATAGTACTTGCAAGACCTAAGGTTGAGTCTTCAGATAATGTTGGTAAAGGTATAATTTTGGTATGCCATCTATCATCCCCACTTTATTTGATCTACGATCTAGTTATTCTTATGTTTATGCTTATTATTCTCTATGGTAAAAGTTATCTTGGAATCTATTATCTATGTCCATACATGTATCTACTCCTATGGGTAATTCTTTAAAAGTGGATCGGGTTTTCAGAATATGTGTTATGACTGTTAGAGATGTTGATACTCATACTAATCTTATTGTTCTGATACACTGGGTTCTTATATGATTTTAGGCATGGACTGGTTATCCCACTATCATGCGGTCATTGATTATTTATCCAACACTGTTACCTTTTCCATTCCCGATATGCTCCCTATCGTGTGGTAGGGATTTATTAGCTATGAGATAATGGAATTATTTTTTATATGTGTGCTAAGAGACTTATTTTGAGGTGTTGCAAGTCTTATCTTGCTTTTATTTGTTATACTAGTATGGAGAGTTCGTCGCTTCACTCTGTTCCTATAGTTTGTTAGTTTCCTGATGTATTGCCTAATGACTTACCTAGTATTCCCCCTACCATAAGATTACCTAGTATTCCCCCTACCATAAGATGATGAAGAGTTGTTATCCTACACCTAGTTATCATGACCAGAGACGAACACCCCAAACTTTGACCCTTGCAAAATTTCTTGAGTTTTGAACATTATGATCATCATATAACTCACACCATACTAGATGTAAGATGTGGATACAATTTAAAGACCATCATAGTATGTTGGTCAGTGTGATATTAGCCAAGTTCTAACCAAAATATGAGAAAACTCCATTTGAGTCTTATGTTCAAGTTATGAGAGGTAGGGTTAGAATCATATATTATCCAGTGTCTAGCATTTGATGTTCTTTATAGGTTATGACTCACACCATACTAGTCATATGGTGATGATACGAGTTACGTAAGAAAGTCATAGATTGCACAGAATATGGTGTCCAACTTTCTAATAAAGTGATAATTTGAAGGACCACTCGTATGATGTGGTTTAGAGTTGAAGGGTCCAATTGTACCTACCTGCATTTTTTTAACATCTTTTAAGATGAGGGTATTTTAGATAATTCCCACCCAATACCTTAAGACCCCACGTTTGTAACATTTATTTGTCTTTCATTCTACACTTTAGAATATTGAAACACTTTGTAAAAACCTCTTAAGAATATTGGGCTAGGGTTTCTTCAAGGTGGTCATCTAAAGGATTAAGGATTGAAATATCTCCTTGAATCTTCGTAACTAAGGCATATGACTCTTCCTTCATTGTTAGTTCAAAAAAATTATATGTTTTAAACAATGTTCATTAATCATTAATGGTTGTTTTAAAACCCACGGTTGAGGATTTGAATGCATAATGTTGAGTATTATTTTCTCATGGTTTAAATTATGATTATACATATTTTGATAATGGTTTTTCACATGTGGGTGCTTGGGAATTATTATTCAAACTAAGGGGTCATAGTGAACCCTAACTTGATGATTTTAGGCTTGAATAATTTTTTGACAATGGTATGCCCTCAACCTGTTTGTGAAAGTGTCAATGAGCAGAATCTTATCACATATGAATTGTATTTTAAACTAAGGCATTGATTATGAATGTTGATTATTTGTAAATTGTTTCATGAAGGCCTTGTTGGCAATAAATTGATTTGAATTATAACATTCGGGGGTTAATTGGCTAAATGGGTTTGAGTCCCTAAATGTTGAATTGATTTTATATCTATGTTTAGATTGGGTTCGAGTCCCAAAGTGGTTTGATAATGGTTATGGCATGTTTTACACTTGCAAGTGGGATTGATAGGACGATACCAATAGGATTCCTTTGGTAAGTAATTATATTAATGGTTGTGTATATGTGTAATGAATTTTTTAATTGGGCTTTAAAGTACGATGTGTAGCAGGGTCGTGAAAGTAGAGTCCAAAGGACTAACACTAGAAATTGTGCTAGCCTTTGTAGGTATGTATATAACTAAGAGGTTTTAGTACCCTAAATAGATATACAAATGGGAGTTTTGAGTCACCAATATTGTATACATTGGTGCTTATGTCATATTGATTATGCTGGGAGGTTTGAGTCTACCATAAAAGAATATAAGGATGTGGATATTCAGTAGTTCGTGCGGCTACACGCACTGGGGTCCTTCCTTCTAAGGGAGAGTTGGGACAATATAGCCTGTGGAAGCTTTGTTTTATGGCGGTTATGCTATATATCCTAGATTAAGGTTTTGAAAGTTCATGTTAAACCTTATTCCCTTTCCCGACATAATATATATGTATTTATATGATTGCATATGGTTATTTGTCTTGATTTTGTATGATGGAATTATCTTATTCTTCTGTCCCTGAGTTACATGCTAGTGCTCCAACTATTAATCGTATCCGTACATTGTATCCCCATGTGATTTACGTATTGTAACTTTATCTACTTTACCTATGCAGCGATCATGTGTTTGAGAGGTTTGTGAGTTGACATTAAACTGATGAGCATCCATACTTCAAAAGGATTTATTTAATAGTCTTTCTATTCTATGTATTAGACTTGTTAAGAATTTGGTTTTGGCTATTATCGGGGGCATGTCCTGAGATTTTATTAACTTTGGATTTGTAAAGGCTTTATTTGATTACTGTGGACTAAGGAGTATTGTTTTGGCCTATTGATTTAGACATTTCATGAGGTATGATTAGTCTTACTTTGCACTAAATTGTTATAGGTTTAGAATTCCTCCAACACTTGAAGTTGTGGGGTTTACTAGGTTAGGTTAAAAGGGCTATATCCGATCCAGATTGCACTTGAGATACCTATCACGGCCAAGCCCCAATTTAAGTCATGAAAAAATTAGTATCAGAGCCTAGGTTCATGGTCAATTGGGTCTCCACAATGCCATGTCAAGTAGAGTATCTTTTAAGGGTGTGTAGTATTCCAAAATTATAAGAAAGAGGTTAAAAGACATTTCGGAGTGTTTTCTTTCTTTTTCTCTTAGTTTGAGCTATAAAGGCTAAGGTCTTGGATTTCTCTAATTCCCATTTGCTCACTTTTTCAGATCATTCCTCCTAGACGATCTTTAACTTATGGAAACTTCATTGTTTAACTTAGGGACACTGTTGATATGACAAACCCAACTTACAAGGTCCAAACTTCATCTAGGGTTCTAGTTCCTGATTGCTCTACTTGAGCTCCACCAGTTCCCTCTATGCCTCTTTGAGATTCTCTAGTATTATGACAAACATTGATTTTTATTAGTCTATTCATTTGTTTGCTCAATTAGTAGCTTCTCAGTCTGAGCATGGTTCTTCTGTTACTCCATCTTTTGAGGACACAATGGTTGGACAATTCATGTGGTTGAACCTTTCTCTATTCACTAGTGTTAAAATTGAGGAGTATCCTTAAGATTTTATTATTAAGATAGAGATGATCTTCCAGATTATGCATCATTTTGATATTAAAGGTATGGAGTTGGCTGCCTACTATTAGAAGGATATGGCATACCAGTGGTATGAAGATAGGGAACTATCTATGGGAGATGATGCTGACTCTGCATCATAGGGTGACTTTTCTAGTGCCTTTTTGGATCGCTTCTTCTATCAGGAGTTGAGGAAGGTTAAAATAGAGGAATTTATTGACTTGAAGTAGGAAAGAATGTCGGTCAAGGAGTATCCCTTGAAATTCCATCAGTTGTCCTGGTACGCTGTTGTGTTGGGGTCTAGCATGACAGATAGAATGCATAAATTTGTTTCAAGGTTGTCCCATGAGTTTATTCTAGAGAGTAAGGTTGCCTTGTTGAATAAAGATATGGATATTTCGTTACTTATGGTTTATATGAAATAGGTTGAGGAAGAGAAGAAGAAGCAGGTCGAGATTGGTGAGAGATAGGGTAAGAAGCTCAAATTTTTTTATCAGGGTGGAGGCCATTAGAAGAATAGTAGTGATGAGGAAAAGTCTCCTAAGAAGAAGTGGGGGATACTCTATGGCAAGTATTGCTTACCCGAAGTTATCGGGTGATTTTTTCTCTCAACATGGTAGAGGGTATAGGGTATAGGTTTCCCAATCTCAGGATAGTGGGTCTCAGTTCAATCCATCATACGTCTTTGCAGATTCTATGGTTAGAAATACAGTGGTTAATGTGCGATGGGGAGAAATCGATGTTTTAGTTGTGGTCAGATTATCAATATTCAGCATGTTTGTCCTTCTAAGGTTGCTTCTAGGGCCAATAAGGTTTTGTTTCCTTTTCACCAGCTTTTGTACCAAAGGGTCCTACTTTTGCTTTTGGTATGTTGAAACTCTTCTCACATAATGTGTACTATTTACTTGATCTAGGGTCTACTATTTTTTATGTGTCCCCATTTATGGCTATGAATTTTGGTTTTAGTTCCGAGTGTATTTTAGGCCATTTTTTAGTGTCTACCCTAGTTGGTGACTATGTGGTTACTAGAAGAGTTTATTAGGGTTGTGTGGTATCTGGTTGTGGTCGGGAGACTTTGGTGGATCTTTTTGAATTAGACATGGTTGATTTTGATGTTATCTTGGGAATAGACTGGTTGAATTCATTCTATGCTTTTTTAGACTATCGGGCCTATAAGGTCATTCTTAAATTCCCTAATGAGCTAGTTATTGAGTGGAAGGGTGGTTCCCTAGCTCCTTAGGGGAGGTTCATATCATATCTTAGAGATTGGTGATTGATCTCTAAGGGGTGTATTTATTATTTGGTCTGAATTAACTATTCTAACTCAAACGGTCCTTTTTTATATTCTGTCCCAGTGGTGGATGAATTTCCTGAGGCTTTCCTTGATGACCTTCCTAGTATTCCTCCCTCTAGGGAGATTGATTTTGGGATAGACCTTGGTTTTTACACTCGTCCTATCTCTATTCCCCCATACAAGATGGTTCCAGCTGAGTTGAAGGTGATTAAGGAGAAATTAAGGGTTCTTTTATAAAAGGGTTTCATCTATTCTAGTGTTTCCCCATTGGGTGCACCTGTCTTGTTCGTGTTTAAGAAGGATGGTTCCCTTCAAATGTGTATTGACTACTGACAATTGAAAAAAGTCATGGTAAAGAATAAGTACCCTCTTTCAAGGATAGATGATTTTTTGTCCAGCTCCCGGGTGCTAAGTTTTTCTCTAAGATCGATCTTCATTCCAGTTATCATCAGTTAAAGATTAGGGAGGTTGATATCCCTAATACAGATTTTTGTACGCGGTATGGGCTTTTTGACTTCTTTGTTATGTTATTTGGTTAGAATAATGCCCCTGTGGTGTTCATGGACTTGATGAATACGGTCTTTCATCAATTTTTAGATTTATTCATGATTGTTTTCATTGATTTTATTTTTGTATACTCTAAGAGTAAGGAGGATTATGCCAGTCACCTATGTATTTTGTTGCAGACCTTAAGAGATCAGTAGTTGTATCCTATCTCTAAATGTGAATTTTTGTTGAACACCGTTACATTTCTGACCTATGTTGTGTCTAGTGAAGGGATCATATTGGATCCTAGAAAGTTGTTTTAGTTAAGAAGTGGCCTAGACCCATGACTCCAACCAATATTCAGAGCTTCTTGGGTTAGGCAGTTATTATAGGAGGTTTGTGGAGATTTTTTGTTCTATTGCTGCTCCATTGACCAAGCTGACTCAGAAGAAGGTGAAGTTCTAGTGGTCTAAAGCTTGTGAGGGTAGCTTTGAGAAGCTGAAAGATAAGTTGACTTCTACTTTAGTCATGACTCTACCTGAAGGTATAGAGGGATTTGTGTTCTATTATGATGCATCTCAGGTTTGTTTCCAGTCGTGTGTTGATGCAGCATGGTAAGGTAGTTGCTTATGACTCTAGACAATAAAAGTTTGATAAGAGGAACTATCCGACTTATGACTTAGAGTTGTTAGCCGTGATGTTGGCATTGAAAATTTTACATCTCTATCTGTATGGGGTGCATGTTGATATCTTTTCTGATCATATGAGTCGCTGAAGGACTATGACATGAGTCTTCACTACAATCCAGGTAAACCTAACATAGTTGTTGATGCTCTTAGCAGGTTAGCCATGGGGAGTCTAAATTATGTGGAAGAGGATAAATTAGAATTAATGAATGATATTGATCGTTTGGCTAACATTGGAGTTTGTCTCTTGAACTCTAAAGATGGTGGTCTGGTTGTGCAAGAAGTGGTACACTTCTTTCTTGTTATGGAAATAAAGGAGAAATGGGTATTAGATCCTCTCTTGATGAAAAAGATGATGTGGGTAAGTGGAAGATGACGTCTTTTGAGATAGGTGGTGATGTTATATTAAGGTACCAAGAGAGGTTGTGTGTTCTCTACGTTGATGGGTTGTGAGGTAGGATTTTGGTTGAGTCCTATGAGTCACAGTCTGCAGTTCATATCGGTTTGATAAAGATGTATCATGATCTCAAGGATGTTTATTGGTGGAATAATATTAAATAGGAAGTTACCAACTTTGTGGTTAAGTGTATGGTGTGTCAGCAGTTGAAGGTGGAGCACATGAGGCCCAGTGGGATGCTGTAAGAGATTTAATTTCTGGTGTGGAAATAGGAGATGATTATTATGGATTTCATTACTAGCCATCCCCGATCGCATAATCAGTGTGACTCTATTTAGGTCATCGTGGATTGGATGAATAAGTACGCTCATATCTTTCAAATGAGGACTACTTATTCTATCAAGGATTATGCAAAGTTTTCCTTTAGGAATTTGTAAAGTTTCATAGTATGCCTGTGTCAAATATTTTGGATCGTGGTACTCAATTTTCATTACATTTCAGGCGGTCGTTCCAGCATGGTTTGGGGACTAAAGCAAAGTCTTAGTACGAATTTTCCCCCGCAGTCGTATGGGAAAGAGAAAAGGACAATTTAGACTTTGGAGTATGTGCAATGACTTTATGTGATTGACTATGGTTGTAGTAGGTTCGACCATTTGCCTTTGATTTAATTTGCTTATAAAAATAGTTACCATTCTAGTATTAGTATGACCCTGTTTGAGGCATTGAATAGTAGGAGGTGTAGATCTCCTATTTGGTTGTTTGAGGCTCGTGAAGAAGAAATGTTTGGCCCGAATTTGGTTCACCATGCTATGGAAAAGGTGAAAGTAATTCAAGATAGGCTTACGACCACCAAAAGTCGCCAAAAGACCTATGCAAACGTGAGGCAAAGGGATTTGGAATTTGAGGTTAGTCATTGGGTGTTCTTAAAGGTATCTCCCATGAAGGGAGTAATAAAGTTTTGGAAGAAGGGTAATCTCAGTCCCCGGTATATTGGCCCAAACTTGGTGATGATAAGGGTTGGTAGTGTTTTATATGAGTTGTATTATCCCTATAGCATTAGTTCCATTCATCCAGTATTCCATATGTCCATATTGCGGAAATACATGGGTGATCCTTTGTTTCTTATTCCCTTGGAGAACATTGGTATTTTGGATTCCTTGTCCTATAAAGAGGTCCCATTGAGGATCTTAGATCAACAAGTTTGTTTGTTGTGAATGAAAGACATGTCTTCAGTAAAGGTTCTATGGTGGAACAAAAGACTAAGGAAGCTACTTGAGAAACTGAGGAGGATATGAAGTCAAAGTATTTGTTCCTATTTCTGATTTTGAAAAATCATGCTTAAGGTATTTGTTGCTTCCGGACATAGTTGTTTTCTATCTTTGTTAATGGTGTATTATGAATTCCTTTTCATGTTGTTTTCTATTTTAAACAAAAGAGTAGAGAGGTTGGACGGTTTAATAATGATAGTATTGCCTTGTCCCATCATTCGAGGATGAAACATCCTGGGGGGGGAGACTGAAACACCCCAAACTTTTACCCTTGAAAATTTTTTAAGTCTTTAACCTTCTGATCATCATACGACTCATACCATACTAGTCATATTATGTGGTTACGATTGTAGGACCCTAGTTGTATGTTGGTCAGTGTGATATTGGCCAAGTTTTGACCTATATACTAGAAGACTCCATACGAGTCATTTATTTAAGTGATGAGAGGTAGGGACCAAACCATATGTTGTCCTGTGTCTAGCCTTTGATGTTCTGCCTAGGGTATGACTCACATCATACTAGTCATATAGTGCTGATACATATTGGGTAAGAAAGTTTTTTGTTTTATAGAATGTGGTGTCCAAATTTATGACAAGTGATGATTTGAGGGTACCACTCATATGATGTGGTTATGAGTTGAAGGGTCCAATTGTAACTCAGGCATGTGACTCTTTCTTCATTGTTAGTTCACAAAAATCATATGTTTAAACATTGTTCATGAATCAATATGGTGGTTTTAAAATCCATGGTTGAGGGTTTGAATGTGTAATGTTTATAGTTTTCTCATGGTTTGAATTGTGATTGTACATGTTTTGATAATGGTTTTGGACATGTGCATGCTTGGGAATTGTGATTTAAACTAAGAGGTCATAGTAAACCCTAACTTGATGGATTTTGGATTGAATAATGGCCTGACAATGGTATGCCCTCAACCTTTGTTTTAAAATATCAATGAGAAGAATCTTGTCACATATGAATTATGGTACGAACTAAGGCCTTAGTCTATGGATATTGATGATTCGTAAATGGTTTCACGAAGTCCTTGTTGCCCATAAATTGATTTGAATTAGAACCTTGGTGGTTTAATTGGCTAAACTGGTTCGAGTCTCTAAATGTTGAAGTGAATTGATCTCTTGGTTTAGATAAGGTGTCGAGTCCTAAAATTGTTCGATAATGGTAATAGCATGTTGTTTGCTTGCACGTGGGTTTGGTATGACAATAAAAATGGATGTATTTGGTAAGTAATTGGATTAATGGTTGTGTATATGTGTAATGAATTTTTTAGTTGTGCTTTAAAGTGCGATGTGTAAGTGGGCTGTGAAAGTGGAGTCCGAAGGAAAAACACTGTACACCATGCTTTCCGGTGCAGGTGTCTATATGACCAAGAGCTTTAAGTACCCCAAATAGATATATTAATGGGAGGTTTGAGTCCCCCATATTGTATACATTGGTTCTTAAGTCACCTTAATTATGCCAGGAGGTTCGAGTCCCCCATAAAGGCATATATGGATATTCTTTGATTTGTATGGCTACATTCACTGGGGCCCTTCCAGAGAGGGGAGAGCTAGGACCATATTGCCCACGGGTTCCTTATTTTATGACGGTTGTTCTACACATCCTAGATTAAGGATTTCAATGTTCATGATAAACCTTGTTCCCTATCACGGCACTATATGTATATATATGTATTTATGTCATTGCATAAGCTTATTTGACTTTGTTTTGAATGATTTCATTATCTTATTCCTCTATCCCTGGGTTACATGCTAGCGCTCCAACCTCTAAGTGTCTCTGTATGCTGTATCCCCATGCGATGCAGGTACCAAAATTCTTCTACTTTACCCGCGCAGTGATTACGTTTTTGAGAGGTTCGTGAGTTAACATTGAAGTGGTGGGCTTAAATACTTTGGAAGGCTTCATTCATAGTCTATATATTCAATGTGTTAGACTTGTTTGGACTTTGGTTTTGGCTATTGTCAGGTATTGACTTTGGATTTGTAGAGGATTTTTTGTATTATTGTGGACTTGACTGTATTGTTTAAGCAAATTGGTGTAAACATTTCTTGAGTTATGATTAGACTTATCTTGAACTACGGTTTTATAAATTTACTTCATCCAACACTTGATGTTTTGATGCTGACTAGGTTAGGTGAAAGGGATGATCTCCGACCCACGTGGGACTTGAGATACTCGTTACGACAAGGCCCCAGTTCCAGTCTTGACATAACACTACCCCGTATTCATAACATGGTGCTTTGAACCAGAAATGATCCCAAGCTAACCCATGTCCTAACATGATACATGAGCAACTAATTTAATATATATATATATATGTATTTATTTATATATATATATACATATATAAATGCTAAATAACTGAGTGCAAGCATGAGATAAGCTATTTCAATAAATAACTGATCAATGTTTATAATACTTCAATCTGAGAGAGAGAAACTTAAATTACAAATACTGATTATGACTAACCATATTTGAAGCCTCTACTATACTCAATATAGGTATCTAGGACATGCCTCCAACTAACCAAAATAAACACATACGAATAAGAAAAAATACAACATAAGAACTGCAACTGACTTGAGTCCTCGAAATAAGAGAACTCATCACCTACTGGATGAATACTACGAACCGTCCGACCCTGATGTGTGGGATACCTCTGGTACCTACATTATGAAGAAATGTAGCCACAAATGGATATATGTGGTATGTACTTTTTAATGTACTAAGTATGTGATACATGTTCAAAATCATGGAAATACTTAATGTATGCTTTAAAACTGTGGACATAAGCTATTTACTAAAATATGCATTTAAATCATGGTTGTATGTGAAAGTTGTAAGACTTATGAAAATTTTTATAGAATTATCTAAATCATTTCTATAAGATAGAAAGCAGTAGAAACATGAGTATCAAATGTAAATCTCAAGTTAAAACTTAATAGGCTATAAAACCCTATTGAGTATTATGTACGAATACCGAGCATGAGTGCATGAATATATATAACAAGTGTAATACCAAGTAAAGCATGTGCTGAAATATAAACTAAACAACCAATTAACTTATAAACTAAACACTTGGTCATGCAAACCTAAGTTGTTATAATCTAAATACTGAACTGAAACTTTGGGAGCTAACAATTAACAAACATGCCCCAATCTAAGCTAATCGGGGTCCAGCTTGTGACCCAGTTTGAAGGGTGTCAGTACCTCTCCATGGGTACTGACACTGTTGTGTGGATCCCCTAATCTGATGTCCCTACAGATGAGGGTGTCAGTCCTAAATTGGTAGGTGACCCCTAAGAGAGTGTAAGTGCTGAACAGGTGGGTGACCACTCATAACCTATGTGGTCTACATAGTTTTAGAACTTAGGGAATTCTACTAAAGGTCTTGGTTATATATTGAGGATGATCCCTAATCCCTAGGTTCGCTCGATGCTAAGTACTATTCAAAACTAAATGACATAGGAGCATAAACTAGTACATGCCCTGATAACTGATTTTCTCAAATATGGGATTCTGGAAATAAAGTGCATGCATAATCTGAAGTAATCATGAACATGTTAACTAATGTATTTAGCATGATATAATACTGGTGAGTGCTCATTAAAAAAATGTCAGAAATTTCATGGTACAAACATGGTATGAATGAGTAGTTACTTGAAAATATAAAATATGCATAACTATCTACGTATTTGGTGTTCATAACCCACCATTATAGAAAAATTCAATTAAATACAATAATTTCAAGGTAATGACATGATAAGAATTTTCATGACTTAAACTCATGAATTCAACAATTTCATCAATGTAACAATTTATCATGATTAGGCTGCGGAAGATTACTATAAATTATGATGAAATACTTTTGCAGGGTTGAATTAAAGAATTACATGAGAAATCATAGAGTTTATGCTTTTCATAGAATCCTTGTTTATGGAATACATAAAATTCATTAAAAAAACATGAATTTGGGCATGAGGATGAAATAAGATCCTCATTGAATTCCCACATTCCTGATTTTATTCACTTCATGAAAGGGAGCTTGGATTTGGACCCTTTGGAAATGTGGGATTTATAATATCTGAACGTGGGTCCATACCACGGCAAAATCGCGGACTCCCACTGGTTCCTCACAAAAATACTCATAACTTTTTTCTTGTGTATCGGATTAAGGCAAAATTGGATGAATGGGAAAGTGGACACTTTTATATATAATTTAGTCGATCTTGAGATCCAAAATTCTATATATTCCAAAATTTATACACATTCAAATTTTGCCCTTGTAGGATCGAATATCAAAATTTGGTTGAATCAAAAGCTCTTTACTTTTCTCTAAGTGTTTCCTATGAACATTTTCACCTCAAAATCACTCTTGCACTAGTCTAATGAACATGATACTTACATTTGCATAGGGATGATTCATTTTTAGTTTATACACATAGGAACAACAATTTGAATTCTAGCCTAAAAATATAGGGTGTTACATTATCTCCCCCTTGGAATAATTTATTCTCGGATGATGGATAAGAACCTTTTGAAACTTTGTAATTATAGAATAAAGTATGTAACTTAATATTAGGAATTTTTGCTCAACAAAACATATTTTGGAATCAAAAGAAAGGACTTCATGGCATCACCAAGCACAATATGTAAGCATGAATCATGATAACAAGACTAAGCTCGTACAAAGGGTAAAATATCCAAAGACCCTCACTCCAAGTGAGAATATAAAAAACTGGATAAAATTCAAGCACTGATGTGGCATGGTGCTTATCGTCGAGATTATCCACAGTGCCACACCGATATTGTGGAGACTATCCTCTGTAATGCGATAATATTGAAGAGGTGTACTATCCCAAAATTTAAAAATGACCCCGAACCTTATCAAAAAATTCTAAAACTCTTCTGAGACACCCTATTAACATAACTGAACACATTTTAAGTAAAAAAATTGATGTTTTGAACATGGAAAGGACAAACATAAAACTCTTGATATTTGTAATGTGTCACAGTGAATGGTCTTGACATTTATCTACGGTTGACAGAATCTCTTAGGGGCCTTTAAACATGTGATGAATAGATGGAAACATATGTAGGTACTTGTACAATGTCTGAGCTGGAATACTAGGAAAACTGAGATCATACACTGAACACTTTTGGATTATCTCATGACTAAATATCTAAATCAGAGACATTATGCATAGACTGAAGCTAATTCATAATTTTCATGGATGGGAATAAATTACATTATGTAATATCTGTAATGCCCCAAGTCTGTATGCCGGACGTTCACGATGCTCATAATCTCGAAGAACCATAATCTAACCCATGACTGGTACCTACTGTAATAACTAAATAATAATACTGTAAAATGCAGAAATTAGGTAGAAACTGGCCATAAGGTTCAATACTGTAAATAAATACTGAATACAATATATCAATAAAAAAACTAAATATATGTCTAAAAAATACTATAATCTGAATAAGCCTCTAACTTTTTGAATAAGGAGTTGATGGGACAAGTCCCCAACTAACTCCAAACTACTAAAATAAGTTGAAATGCTGAAGTATTAACCACATCCTCAGACTATGAGGACTCACCACTAACTTGGACTTCTGAATATTTAAACAGCTAAATATGATCGGGAGCCCGTGCATCTGAACCTATGATATAAGACATCATAGTGCAAAAGAAAAGTTTGTGTCGTTACTTTGAATGTACTGGTATGCAAAATGAAGTAGGTTGTAATGCATGGTTTCATATGCATGAACAATACTGACTGAATGAATTAAGTATAACTGAGTGAGAATACATACATGAACACATAAAATGTAACTGAGGTCATGATAATAATGGATACTGAGTTCTGAATCACTGGTTTGCTGATATCTTAGTTTACTGATAATATAATACTATTAACAGAATGACTATATCTAGCAGTCCTAATTTGTGGAACTATGCTGAGTTTCATACTTAACTGAGTGACTATATCTGACAGCCCTGATTCCGTAGAGCTGAACTGAGTTCTATTTTGAAGACTGAAACTGAAACTGTGGGGGGTAATCATGTTACCGACATACCCCTCTCTAAACTGATTGGGATCTAACCTGAAACCCCAGTTGGAAGGGTGTCAGTACCATCCCACGAGTAAAGATAAATTGAGTCTCCCTTATCTGGAAAGTGCTCTGAGTGAGAATGGTGGTACCCTCAACTGGCAGGTTAAAAACCTAATCAACTCTCAATTGGCAGGTTGATGTCTCAACCTATGCTAGCTACACAATTCAAGAATGTTAGGACTGATTCTAAGGATCACACCCTCTAATGGAAGGTGAATCCCCATCCTTGGGTTTACTTGGTGCTGAATCCTACTCCTAACAGAATAGACACTAGACTGAATTCAAAATCATTCTAGGATGGACTGAACTTTTACTGATCATACTGTATAACTGAACTAAACTGAGTTCACTGGGTTCCATGGATTGATGGAATACTACTAAATTCTGCTAACTGAATGAGTACTACTGATCTTTCCTGAGTTCTGTAACTGACTGAATTCTATTGATCGTGACATGACTGATACTATTCCATCTCTAACCATGGCTCTAGGTAAAAAGCTAAATTATCGCCTATTGAATACCCCCAGGACTCGATAGAATAAATTATATGACATAGCACAATCTTGAAACATGAAAGTTGATTACTTGATCATCATTCCTTTATTGGGACATTCTAGCAAACACTTGCATGACATAAAATTGAATACATGCTAACGTGATATAATTTCACTATTCAACTCACATGATCAATTCAACAAACTCTTGGAGGACATAGTATGTGTACATAATACTAAACAACATGTAAGCATCATAGTTTCAAATACCAAATTGACAATTTGGAGGGTTTTAGTTTGAATTAACATAGTACAACACATATAACAAATAATTTTGTATGCATCTCGCAATTGAATAAAGAACTAGAAACACCATTAACATGGTAGTCATGAATACATTAAAATTCAACCTTTAAATCCATCAAGATCATTAACTTGTAGTAAAAAAAAGGGTGTGTGAACTCCATGGGTGGAAGGAAACCTTTGGATGAACACTTGACATACCTTGGTTGCTAAATTCTTGAAGTATGATGGTGAAATCTTAATCCTTGAGTTTTAAATTTGATCTCCTAGAGTTTTTGTTTCTTGAGTAATTTCTGAATAGAGAATGAATTTTGCCTCTAAAGGGGCTTAATTTTGTGTTTTGGAGATGATAACCATAGGTAAAAGACCCAAATACACCAGAAGAATGTGTCTTTTAATTACTAAAAAATGAATTAGCAATGCACAGACTAGCGCATCACATCGATGGGGTCGATGCTATGGCCAACGCAACGCATCGAGTCTGCGTCGGTTCACTGGAATTTGCATTGGGGAGTTGGAGGAAAATATTCATCGACGCGATAGACAATGCGGCGCGTCGAGATTACGTCGATCCTCTGGTTTGTACTTCCAAACGTGCCTCAAATAATGTCCAAAAAATCCAAAACTTATCCGAGGACACCTACTGACTCTCCTGATCATGATTCAATCTAAAGATTGACATTTTAAGGCCGTAGAGGTTGTAAAATAGAGTTGCCAACTTATGAAGGATAAAATGACACTAAGTCTGAGTACTTAGCTAAAATTTTCTTAGTCTAGGACCCCTTAACAAACTTTAAAGGATTGAGTTAAGTTAGGATTTTGCGGGGTCTTACAATATCTCCCCCTTGGGAACATTCATCCTCGAATAAGGCTGACTAAGCTGAGAATACTAATAGATTTAATTTAGATATGAGAAATGTACAACTGAAGCATAATTTAATGATAGAAATTACTTATAAACTGAAATTTCATACTGAACATGCATATCTGATGCATAAGTACATAGTTGAACCTAATTCATGAATCCATGAATGGGATTCCTAATAAGGGGAGTTTCTCATGCTGACATACATATCTGATGTATGAATTCACTACTGAATATGCAATGGTAACTGGTACCAAATATATAATGGGAAATCTGAGCATGGAACTGAGTAAGTTCAAGGAAAATTGTTACCTTGGGTTGATTCTGAGTTTGCGAAGAAGAGGTGAGGATACTTGGTCCGCATGTCTGCTTCAGCTTCCCAAGTAGCTCCCTCAATGGACTAATTTAGCCAAAGATCTTTGATTAGAGGGACTTCTTTGTTCCTCAGTCTGCAGATCTTAAAATCAAGGAATTCAACTAGAATCTCTTTGTAAGAGAGTCTGTTCTGAATATCTTTTCCCTCTATAGGGACTACGGATGTTGTGTCACCTATGCATTTCTTAAGCAAGGAGATATGAAACTCTAGATTCACTGAAGCTAAATCTGAAGGTAACTTAAACTCATTAGCTACCCTTTTTAAATGGCTGAGAATTTGATAAGGACCGACATATCGGGGACTGAGCTTTCCCTTCTTGCAAAACCTGTTCACTCCTTTCATAGGAGAGATTTTCAAATACACATAATCACTAATCTCGAACTCAAGATCCTTTCTCTGCACATCTACATATGATTTCTATCAGCGCTGAGCTGTCTTAAGCCTTTCCTGATCAACTGAACCTTCTCTAAGGTGTCAAACATCAAGTCAGGCCCTACCACTGTGGCCTCACCCACTTCAAACTAACCAATGGGAGATCTACATCTCTTCCCATAGAGCTTCTAAACTGGAGCCATCTGAATGCTGGAATGATAGTTGTTGTTGTATGTGAACTGAATCAAAGGAAAGTGGTCATCCCAACTACCTTTAGGGTCTACCACACATGCTCACAGCGTATCCTCTAAAGTTTGAATGGTCCTTTCTTCTTGACGATCTATCTGAGGGTGAAAAGCTATGCTGAGGTGGACTTAGGTACCAAGACCCTTTTGGAAGGCTTTCCAGAAATGTGAGATAAATTGGATACCTCTATTTGAGATTATAGATAATGGAACATCGTGCAATCTGACCAACTCTCTGACATAGATCTTGGCATAGTCCTCGGCTAAATATGAGGTTTGGACTGGTAGACAATAAGATGATTTGATCATCCTGTCTACAATGACCCAAACTGAATCATGCTGACCACAAGTACGATGTAAAACCATCACAAAATCCATATTCACCTCTTCCCACTTCCAAGTGAGAAAACTGAACTTCTACATAGACCAACTGGGCTTCTGATGCTAAATTTTAACCTGCTGACATGATGAACACTTAGCCATAAATTTTGCAATATCTCTCTTCATCCTACTCCATAAATAAATCTCCCGTAAATCATGGTACATCTTAGTGGCCCCTGGATGAATAGAGTAGATCGCACCATGAGCTTCTTCTAGAATTTGCAGCCTCAAGTCATCTACACCTGGTATACATAGCCGACCCTGGCAACGCAACACACCATCTCTTCCTTGGGAGAAAACCTCTATCTTCTGATCTCTTACTAATTCTTTCAACTTGACTAGACTGAGATCCCTATCCTTTTTTTCCTTTACCTCAAAAACTAGGGATGATTCTAAACTACTTTGTACCCACACACTACCTTATGACGAATCGACTAAGTGGAAACCTAGTTGGGCGAGCTGATGAACCTCCTGAGCTAACATTTTCTTACCATCATCCACATGATCAACACTCCCCATACACATACTACTAAGAGCATCACCCACTACATTCGATTTACCCGGATGATATAGGACGCTCATTTCGTAGTCCTTTAACAACTCCAACCACCTTCTCTGATAGATGTTTAGATCTTTCTGAGAGAATACATACTACAGGATCTTATGGTCTGTGAACACATCAATGTGCACTCCATTCAAATAGTACCTCCAAATCTTTAAGGCAAATACTACTGCCGCTAACTCAAGATCATGAGTTGGATAGTTCTTTTCATGGGGCTTAAGCTGCCTACAGGCATAGGATATAACATTACCTCTCTGCATAAGGACATAAACCAAACCTACTCTTGATGCATCACAATACACAAAAAAAATATTTGACCCATCTAGCAAGGTAAGAACTAGGGCTGAGGTGAGTCGAGTCTTCAACTCCTAAAATCTCTTCTCGCAAGAATCTGATCACTGAAACTTGACTTTCTTTTGAGTTAATCTGGACATAAGGATGCAATAGAAGAAAATCCCTCAAAAAACCATCAGTAATAGACGGCCAAGCCCAAGAAACTCTGGATATCTGATGGAGAGATGGGTTTGGGCCAGTTTCTCACTGCTTTGGTCTTTTGGGGATCAAATTTGATGCCATCATCAGAAATGATATGGCCAAGAAAAGCTATTGACCTTAGCTAAAATTCACATTTATTGAATTTAGTGAATAGCTGATGGTTTATAAGAGTCCACAATACTACTCTAAGATGGTCTGCATGATCATGCTCACTACGGGAGTAAATAAGGATATCATCAATGAAGACTATGACAAATAGGTCTAAGTACTGCTTGAACACGCGGTTCATCAAGTCTATGAAATTTTTTAGGTAATTGGTAAGAAAAAAGGACATGACTAGGAATTTGAAGTCACCATATCGAGTTCTAAAAGCTGTCTTTGGAAAGTTACATTCTGTGACTCTGAGCTGATGATAGCCTAATCTGAGGTCTATCTTAGAAAAGTAACTAGCACCCTGAAGTTGGTCAAACAAGTCATCGATTTTGGGAAGTGGATGCTTGTTCTGGATCGTGACTTTATTTAACTGACGATAGTCAATACACATGCATAAGTTTTATTTAACTTACGCATGAATAAAACTGGTGCACCCCATGGGGACACTCTAGGTCTGATAAATCCCTTAACTAGGAGATCTTTCAACTGTTCTTTTAATTCTTTGAGTTCTTCTGTAGCCATTCTGTATGGCGGAATAGAGATAGGCTGAGTATCTGGAAGAAGGTCTATTCCAAAGTCGATTTCCCTTTTCGGAGGAATTCCGAGAAGATCTTCGAGAAAAATGTTTGAGAATTCACATGCCACTAATACTTAATCAAGAGTAGGGGTTTCTGATCTACAGTCCTGGACTCGAATAAGATGGTAGACACATCCCTTAGATATCATTTTCCTTGCCCTAAGTTACAAAACAAACTGACCCCTAAATGTTGAAGTACTACTGCTCTACTCTAGGATGGGCTCACTCGGGAACTGAAACTGGACAATTCTGTTTCAGCAGTCAACTGAGGCTTAGAAGGAATAAAGCCAATCTATGTTGAGAATGACATCAAAATCAGTCATCTCTAATTCGACTAAGTCTGCTGAAGTGACTTTCTGAGATATCATAATTGGATAGTTCCTGTATACCCGCCAGGCTATGATAGATTTATGCACTGGGGTAAAGAATGAGAAAGGCTATGCTAGAATTTCAGGACTAACTCCGAAGTAAACATCTATATAGGGAGTAACAAAGGACAAAGAAGATCCTGAATCTGGCAAAGCATAAACATGTAACTGATAAACCTATAACAAACCAGTGACCACATCAGGAGAAATTTTCTAATCCTGTCGTAACTGAAGAGCATAGAGTCTATTTGGGTGTTTCCCACTAGTGGCACTGGATGCGGCATCCTCCTAATTCGGGCTATCGAACTGAGATGGGGGATGGTTATGCTGGCCCTGGAAACCTTACTGGGGACAATATCTAACTCTATGACCTTCCTTTCCACACCTTAAACACATATCACATCCAGCCCTCTAGATACCCTGGTAGTTTTGGCCATATTTCTAGCAAAGGGGATTGGTTCGGGCACTGCTGACACTACCCTTAGGCTTAGGGTCTGGCGCTCTGTCTTCGTTGCCATAACTGAATTTTGGCACTAGAGCACTGGCTGAGGATGGAGCTAGAACTGAGGATTTTGGGTAGAACTAAGAACGATTCCCACCCTCTAACTTAGGCTGAGCAAAGTTGAAACTACCTGTTCTCCCGCTCCTTCTCCCTATTCTTAGCCTCCTTTAACTGCTGAGCATGGACCATGAGTCTTGATAGGTCCATATAATTAATCAACATTATTGTTCTACACACCTTGACCACACTGCTATAAATCCTAGACACGTACTTACTCATCCTAGACCTGCTATCTACCACCACATAAGGAGAATATCTAGCTAATTGAGTAAACTTGAGAGAATACTCTTTCACTGTCATATTTCCCTACTTCAGGTTAATAAATTCTAGAAACTTTGCTTCTTTGAACTCCAACAGGAAGAACCTGTCCATAAAAGCAGTGACAAACTCCTTCTATTCTATAGGCCCTGCATTTGCGGCTCTTTCTGCTTTCGACTATTTAAACCATGAGTGAGCCATATCCTGCAACTGATATGCAGCTAACTCGGCACTCTCACTAGCTTTCACCCCCATAATATCTATAACTTTGTGCACCTGATCAAGAAATTACTGATGGTCCTCATCTGACTTAGGCCTAGTAAAAGATGGAGGGTACATTCGGGAGTAATCTCGAATACTGGCTGCAGTAGTATTGGCCACTAGGTTGGCTGGAATAGCATCTGGGTATTTATTCTGGTCTGCCACCGAATGATCTAGGGTGGTGAAAGCTACTCTGAATTCAGTATGGGAGACATGTTCGTCCAGGGGATCCAGCTGGATGGGCTGGGGTGCTGGCTGGTCTCCCATTCCTCTTCCCTTAATCCTCTTTAGAGGCATATTCTGTAAAAGGAAGAGAAACTTTGATTAGACAGGGAGTTTAACTTGAGCTCATGCTCACTTTCATGACATGAATACTTAAAGAATGGAAACTTTTCCTAAAACATCTCATAGTCTTCTGTCCATAAGTGCGGCGCGCTACATAACTATGTACAAGACACTACTAGATGTGGTTTTCGTACTTCCTAGGACTCTGTTGAACCTTAGGCTCTAATACCAAGTTTGTAACACCCCGAGTCTATACCCAAGACACTACATGATACTCATAATCTCAAAGGACCACAAGCTAACCCATGACTGGTACCTGCTATAATAACTGAATAATAATTCTGTAAAATTGTTAAAACTAGGCGGGAACTGGTCATAAGGTTCAAAACTATAAATAAATACTGAATACGGTATATCAATACCAAAAATAAATATTTTTCTGAAAAATACTCTAGTCTGAATAAGCCTTTAAGTGTTTTAATAAGGAGTTGATGGGACAAGTCCCCAACTAACTCCGAACTACTGAAATAAACTGAAATGCTGAAGTAATAACCACGTACATGGACTATGAGGAATCACCACTAACTCTGACTGTTGAATATCTAAATAACTAAATATGATCGGGAGCCCGTGCATCTGAACCTATGATATATGATATCACAGCACAAAAGAAAAGTATGTGTCAGTACTTTGAATGTACTGGTATGCAAAGTGAGGTAGGTTGAAATGCATGGGTTTATATGCATGAACAATACTGACCGAATGAAATGAGTATAACTAAATGAGAGTACATGCATGATCACGTAAACTATAACTGAGGTCGTGATAACAATAGATAATGAGTTCTGAATTACTGCTTTATTGATATCTGAGTTTACTAATACTGTAATACTTTTAACTAAATAACTGTATCTGGCAGTCTAGATTTTGTGGAACTGTGCTGAGTTCCATACTTAACTAAGTGACTGTATCTGACAGTCCTGATTTCATAGAACTAAACTGAGTTCTATTCTGAAGACTTACAATAAGACTGTGGGAGGTAATAATCTAACCGATATGCCCCTCTCTAAACTTATTGGGGTCCAACCTATAACCCCGGCTAGAAGGGTGTTAGTATCGTGCCATGGGTAAAGACAAACCGAGTCACCCTTATCTAGAAGGTGCTCTAAGTGAGAATGGTGGTACCCCTAACTGGCATGTGAAAACACCTCATCAACCCTCAACTGGCATGTTGATGTATCAACCTGCACTGTCTACGTAGTTGTGGAATGTAAGGACTTCTTATAAGAATCACACCCTCTACCAGCAGGTAAGTCCCCATCCTTGGGTTCACTTGGTGTTAAATCCTACTCCCAACTTAATAGACACTGGAATGAATTCTAAACCATTCTAGGATGGGCTGAACTATTACTTATCGTACTGTATAACTGAACTGAACTGAGTTCGCTGGGTTCTGTGGATTGATGGAATACTACTAAATTCTTCTAATGAAATAAGTACCACTGAGCTTTCCTAAATTTTGTAACTGACTGAATTCTACTGATTGTGATATGACTGATACTATTCCGTGGCTGACCATGGCTCTAGGTAAATAACTAAATTGTGGGGTACTGAATACCCCCAGAACTCGATAGCATAAATTATAAGCCATAGCACAATCTTGAAACATGATAGCTAATTACTTGATCATCATTCCTTCATTGGGACATTCTAGCTAACACTTGCATGACATGAAATTAAATACATGCTAACATGATATAATTTCACTATTCAACTCACATGAGCAATTCAACAAACACTTGGAGGACATAGTACGTGCACATAATACTAAACAACATGTGAGCATTATAGTTTAAAATACCAAATTCACAATTTGGAGGGTTTTAGCATGAATTAGCATAGTATAAAACATATAACAAATAATTTCATATGCATCTCACAATTGAATCATGAACTAGAAACCCCATTAACATGGTAGTCATGAACACATTCAAATTCTACCATGAAATCCACCAAACTCATTAACTTGTAGTAAAAAAATGGTGCTTGAACTCTAAGGGTGGAAGGAAACCCTTACATAAACACTTGACATACCTTGGTTGCTAAATTCTTGAAGAATGATGGTGAAGTCTTAAGCCTTAAGTTTGAAATTTGATCTCCTAGGGTTTTTTTTCTTGAGAAATTTCTGAATAGAGAATCAATTTTGCCTCTAAAGGATCTTAATTTCGTGTTTTGGGGCTTATAACCATAGGTAAAATACCCAAATAACTCTAAGGAATGCAGTTTTTAATTACTAAAAACTAAATTAGCGATGCATAGAACGACGAATTATGTCATTGGGGTCACTGCTATGCCAATGCGCCACGTCGAGTCCTCATCGATTTAATAGAATTTGCACTAGGAGCTGGAGGAAAATATTCATCAATGCGATAGACGATGCGGTGCATCGAAATCATGTCGATCATCTGGTTTGGACTTCCAAACGTGCCTCAAACGGAAAAATACAAAACTTAGTCGAGGACACCTACTGATACTCTTGATCATGATTCAACCTAAATATTGACATTTTAAGGTGATAGAGGTCGTGAAATAGAGATGCCAACTTACGAAGGCTACAGTGGTACTAAGTCTGTGGCACTAAGTCTGAGTACTTAACTAAAGTTTTCTAAGTCTGGGACCTCTTAACAAGCTTTAAAGGAATGAGTTAAGGTTAGGATTTTGTGGGGTCTTACAATATCCATACTCATGAAATGTCATATAGTAAGTCTAGATGGAATGATGTAAAATTATAGAAGCTTATCTATCTAATTGTTAAATTGAATTGTTGTCTATACAAACTGACTCATACTAACAGTTTATACTCAATTGGAGTATTTCTTCAACACTCTTTCTATCAAGATCTAATAACATTAGGGAGAAATGAATTTAGGGCATCATCTGAATAAGATATCTGAATAATGAACTGGAACATGGGTACAACTCTATAATATGAACTCTAGGCTAATAAAACATAAGCTAGGATAGAATTGCAATGTCTTAGGAAATGCAACTGCTAACTTTCATGCTTAAGCATACTTCTCAAATACTCCATTAACAATGTTTTTTCTATTAAATACTACCCTTCAATTGATGTCACTTCTAATCTTCATATCGGCATTGATAACTCCTTACCACTTCAACAACTAACTACAACCTCTTAGTAGGAATTCAGTAGCACACAATACATTCATCCATATATATACCAACATGATATTCAAGCCTATCATTATAAGAATATATGAATTTCTAAGCAACCAACCAACCTAGGAATTTTCTTATGCTTCCTAATACCTCTATCAATAACCACTTTTATTCACTATCCTTAAGAAGACATACATGGAATTCTCAACTAACCATGACGTATACCAAAAATTTTCCTTAATCTTCCATTACACTTATAGACTTAGATAAAATAGGAATACAACAATATTTCCCTAATAAAGAACATTTACTCTCTCCCATCTAACCCATTGTAAATCCATTTTTATCACCACTATCTTTACATAAGGAAAGGTCACTAAAAGATTAAAACGTGAGAACCTTAAGCATGAAAGTATACTATACATATCTTTGGCACTAAACTGAGTCCTGAGGAATAGAGTACCAAGAAATGGATTCATTAAAGATATCTAAATTGAGGATACACATGACATAATGTGAAATTGCATTGGTCATTAAGGGTGCACCATGACTAATGGGAACGGATCATACTGTAAAGCATGAGTACGTCAGTCATGATCTGCACGACCTAAGTTTTGGGGTTCATAAATTCATGGAATATGATTTGTACTTCTAAGTGAATAGGAGCCCCTTATACAAAGAACAAGGAGCGTACACGATTATGAATATGAGCTATGATCATAGAGTTGACTAGTAAGGCATGAGTAGATGTCGTAATGAATGAAGTGCCAAAAAAATTTACCAATAAAGGAATGAGTTGAGTACCTTCCTCCCCTACTATTGTTCTAGAACTCACTAGCATCACTAATAGAATTTGAAAACCTAACTTGGTTCTTTGTTCTATCATCTCCCTCGTAGATTTAAGCCATCATTTTAAGCTTTCAGACCCCTTTAGTAAACTCTCAACTAAACTGCAACCACTCTACTCTAGAGTCTGAGATATAAAAATACACATAAATAATAAACTCAACCTGAAAGACTATATCTTAAAGTATAAAACCCTCTACTTGTACTTCTTTTTTAAATAGAGCTCATAACTTTCTATATCCTCAATAGTCATCATATAATAACTTAAACACTTACTATGTTAGAATCTTCAAGAGTATCGCCATACCCAAAGTTCGCACCATCTAGAATTTATAACTTTTTTTTCTAATTGATTAATTATCCATAATTTAAACTTAGATTATATCACACTTAACATGAATAGGCCCAATCTTTTAATGAACTATACTAATTTTGTACTACTGTATAGGAATCATGAAACACTAATCCATATAAAATTTTATGATTATACACAACCTTATCAAGCTCTTCTATCATTGTGGTCACTGCATAATCTCTATCTCAAAAAAAGCATTAACATATGCTAAGTCTCCCTTAGCTAAGAATTCTCTCTAAAAGATCTATTAAAAAAAATACACAATACCTTTCTAGCTCTATGGATATAGAATCTACTAAATTCAGATAAACATTATCCCTACTTTACTTCTGCTAAAATTCAAGGTTCATGCTTCTAACTCTAGATCATATATTGTTAGAGGATTTTAAGAAAAGATCTTAGATCACACTTGAGTATGGATTAGTGAACGATTATCATGAACATAAATGAAATATTTACAAATTTTTAACATAAAGGCACTGATGGGATCCTTTCAAGACTGCATGCAATCTCATAACTGTCTGCGGAGATTATCTTAGAAAACTCAATTAGTAGAAATTTAATCTTGACTATTTCTATTACCTCAAATATAATGTAAAGTTGGCATGAATGGAACAATTTAAGAATTGGTATATATTTGTTGGAGAATATTTCTACTACACGATCTGATATATGAAAGTAGGGAAACATTTCTAAAATGCCATGTAGACTCTCTAGGAAAAGTACAAACTTCTCCATACCGTTCCATAAGATAAAAGACATGGTTTCATAGATCCCTAGGACACTTGAACCTTGTGATCTTATATCATGTGTGTAATTACTCGAGACTACCCCTATTCATAACACATTGCTTAGAACCACAAGTGATCCCAAGCTAACTTATGTACTATCATAATACTTGAGCAAATGATTTAGTAAATATATATATAGATGCTAAGTATCTAAGCAGAAGAATAATAAACATGAGATATATTGTTTCAATACATAACTGATCAAAGATTACAACACTTCAATCTCAAAGAGAGAGAGAGAGAGAGACATAAATTACTAATATAGACTCTTATTAACCATCTATGAAGCCTCTACTATGTTGACTATAGGTAGATGAGACGTGCCTATAAATAAACCAAATCAATACATACGAATAAGAAATAAATACAATATAAGAATTACAACTAACTTGAGTCCTTAAAATAAGATAACTCAACACCTGCTGGCTAAATACTACGAACAGTCTGACCTTTATGTGTGGGATACCTCTTGTAACAATATTATGAAAAAGTGTAGCAATAAATGCATAAATATGGTTAGTACTTTGGAATGTACTGAGTCAGTGATACATGCACAAAATCTTGGAAATACTTAATGTATGCTTTAAAACTGCGGACACAAGCTATTTGTTGAAACATGCTTTTAATCATGGTTGTATGTAAAAGTTTTAAGACTTATTAAAACTCCTATAAAATGAGCTAAATTATTTTTGTAAGCTGGAAAACGGTAGAAACATAAGTACCATATGCAAATCTTAAGTTAAATCTTAATAGCCAGTAAAACCATATTAAGGATCATGTATGAATATGATATGAATGCATGAATATATATATATATATAATGGAAGTCAAATTAAAGCATGCATTTAAATGATCTGTAAAACTGAATAATTGATTAACTAATAAATTGAACACTTGGTCAAGTAAACCTGAGCTGATGTAATCTAAATAGTAAACTAAAACTATGGGAGCTAACATTTAACTGACATGCGTCAATCTAAGATAATCGGGGTCCAACCTTAAACCCTAGTTGGAAGGGTGTCAATCCCTTGCAATGGGTAGTAACACAGGCTGTGTGGATCCACTAATTTGATGTTCATAAGGATGGGGGTCAGTCTTAAACTGGCGGGTGATCCCGATGGGTGTGTCAATCCTGAACTAGCGAGTGACCTCTCATAACCTACGTCGGCTTCATAGTTTTAGAACTTAGGGACTTTTACTAAAGCTATTAGTCCTATACTGGAGGTTAATCCTCCATCCCTAGATTTACTCGGTCCTAAGTATTACTCCCAACTAAATGACATAGAATCATAAACAAGTGCATGTAGTCATAACCGATTTGCTCAAATATGGTAATATAAAAATAATAGTGCCGGCATAATCTAAAGTAATCATGAACATGTTAACTAATATATTTAGCCTTATATAATACCAGTGAGTGCCATAATGAAAATGTTATAAATTTCATGGTACAAATATAGTATGAATGACTACTAACTTTAAAATTTGAAACATGCATGACTATCTAGGTATAGGGTGTTCATAACCTATCAATATTGAAAAATAATGTTAAATACGATAATTTTAAGGTAACGGCATGATAAGAATTTTCATGATTCAAACTCAAGAATCCAACAATTTCATCAATGTAACAAATTATCATGATTATGGTGTGGAAGAATACTTGCAATTATGAAGAAACATTTGTTCATGGTTAAATTTAAGAATTGCATGGAGAAATCGTGGAATTTATGCTTTTCATGGAATCCTAGATTATGGAATACATAAAATTCATGAATAAAAAATATAATTTTGTGTATGATAATGAAAGGAGATACTCAATACCCACATACCTAATTTTCTAGAATTATTGGAAGGGGGATTTGATTTGGAGTCTTTGGAGGTTAATTCTTTGGGGAAACCCTTTCTTTGTGTTCTTGAAAATTTAGGAGGGAAAGGATCATGTATTTGATATATTAGGGGTTATAGGAAGATAAAATCACATTTATATCAGTTGTAGGATAGTTTAGTACATAAAAGACATGTTTTCCCTAGAAAAACTAAAGTGAAATGTGGGTTTTAGCATTTCTGAAGATGGGTCCGTGCCACATTAAAATTGCGGACCCTCACTGGTGCCTCACTAAAATGCTCATAACTAATTGCTCGGGTATCAAATTAAAGAAAAAATAGATGTGTTGGAAAGAGGACATATTTATCTATAATTTGGTGGATCTTAAGATAAAAAATTCTATATATTCCATAAGTTATACACATTCAAAGTTTACCATTATAGGATCGAATACCAAAATTTAGTCAAATAAATAGCTCTTAACTCAACTTTGCTCTAAGTGTTTCCTCTAAAAAAATTTCACCTAAATATCACTCTTAATACTAGGCTAATGATCATGAAACTTATATTTTCATAGGGATCATTGGTTTCAAATTTATACAGATATGAAAAATGGTTTGAATTATAGCAAGAAAATGCAGGGTATTACACCGGCATTGATGATTTGTTCAACTAGCTTCAAGGAGTGCAGATGTTTTCTATTATTTATTTGTGATCTAGTTTCTATTAGTTGAGGATTCAGGCTAAGGATATCTAGAAGACAGCTTTTTGGACCCATTATGGTCATTATGAGTTCCTTGTGATTCATTTAGGTTGACTAGTGCCCTAGCCACATTTATGGATTTGATGAACTGATTATTCATACCTTATTTATATTATTTTTTGAAAGTGTTCTCAATGATATCATTGTGTATTTGAGTAGTAGTGAGAAGCGCATGTAACATTTAAGGATGGTGCTCCAGACTTTGCGAGATCATGTGCTTTTTGCCAAGTTCTCTAAGTGTGAGTTTTGGCTTCAGTCGATGACATTCCTTATAAATGTGGTATTTAAGAATGGTATTACGGTAGAACAAGCAAAGAATGAGGCAATTTATGATTGGGATAGACCTACATCTCTGATAAAGGTTCGTAGCTTAATCATTTTGGCCAATTAATATAGATGATTCATTGAGGGTTTTTCTACTATTTTAGAACTTATGAAACGATTGACTCAAAAGGAGGTTTCTTTCTAATGTTTTAAGAAATATGAGTTGAGCATTGGAATGTCAAGGAGTTTCTTACATTATCTCATATTCTAGCTCTTCCTGTTTGGGGTAAGAAATTCACCGTATATTATGATGTTTTTGGTTTTTATCTAGGTTGTGCTCTTATACAGTAGGGTCTTGTTATCTCTTATGATTTAAGATAGCTTAAGATTCACAAGTGCAACTGCTACACTTATGATTTGGAGTTGGTGACAATAGTGTTTGCGTTTAATATTTAAAGGCATTATCTCTATGGTGTGTAGTGTGATATTTTCACCGGTCATTGTAGTCTTCAGCATCTTATGACCCAAGGAGATCATAATACTAGGTAGCATATATGAATAGAGTTACTTAAGGATTATGACAGCTTTATCTTGTATTATCCAGACAAGGATAATATGGTAGCTAAAGCATTCAATTAGAAGATAGTGAGTATGTGTATCATGGCATGTATTTTAGTTTCTCAGGTATTGTTTGCATGGGACATTCAGTCATTAGCCAACATGATGGATTTCTTTTTATATTTCAGACCCTAGAAGGATTCTTGGTTGTATTAAGGCGAGGTCTTTTCTTTTGAGAAGATTTAAGATCGTCTGTTTGAGGATGGTAATCTTCACTTTCTTCATGATCAGGTGTTGAAAGGTGAGTCCATGAGGATCACTATATATTTTAAGGGAGATTTGAGATTTGATGGCTGTATTTGTGTTTTGAGGATTGATGACTTGATCTAGTTAATTCTGCATGAGGCCTATAACTGTAGATATTCTATTTACTGGGCACAACTAAGATGTATAGGGATGCAAGGAAATAATATTAGTGGAAGGGTACGAAGAGAGATATGGTAGATTTTATAGCTCTTTTCCTTTTTTTAGCAAGTGAAGGTCGAGCATCAGCATCCAGGTAGTATAATTAAGATATTGACAATTCTCGAGTGGAAATACGAGTGGATTATCCTGGACTTTACTAGTAACTTACCCCATACTTCTCGTTGTTTTGATGGTATTTGGGTTATCATTGATTTATTAGCCAATTTAGTACATTTTATTATTTTTCAAATATCCTTAGTGCTGAGAAGTTATCCTGCATCATGTGCTCGGGATAGTCCATTTGCATTATTTGTCCATAGCTATTATTTAAGATCGAGGATCCATGTTTACTTCTTTATTTTGGAGATATTTTTATAAAGATTTAGGTAATCAAGTGGATCTTAGTATATTATTTCATCCGCAGATCGATGGCCTGTTTGAGTGGACTATTCAGGTACTTGAGTATATGCTCTAATCCTGTGTTGTGGATTGTGGAGGCCTGTTAGAGAATAACTTAGCCTTGGCAGAGTTTTCTTATAACAACAATTAGCATTAGAGTATTGAGATGGCTCCTTTTGAGGCTTTGTATGGTAGAAGATGTTTTTGTCCAATTGGATGGTTTAAGACTTCTGAGATTCAACCCCGTGGTACTTATTTTCTTTAGGAGTCATTTAGATAAAGTAATAGTGATTTAGTATAGGTTGAGAGATGCTCAGAGTAGGGTTACGTTCCTTGAGATTTTGAGTTGGTGATTGAGTATTCCTCTGAGTATCTTTCATAATGGGTGTCATGAGGTTTAGGAGGAAGGGAAATCTCATCCCTAGGTATATTTTACCATTTGGTATTCTTATCACAATTGGTGAGGTGGCTTATGACTTAGCTTTACCTCCTAATTTTGCAACTGTCCATCCATTTTTCCATGTTTCCATATTGCGGCAATATATTCTTGATTTATCTCATGTGCTTAGATGGGACACAGTCCAGTTGGACGAGAGTTTGTACTTCATGGAGGAGCCTGTGCTTATTTTCACTAGTGATATTAGGCGTTTACCTACTAGGGAGATTCCTAAAGTTAAAGTTCAGTTGAGGTACCGCTTAGTAGAAAAGGCCACTTGGGAGATCAAGAGCAAGATAAAGACCCAGTATCCTCACTTATTTGAGACTTCAGGTATATCCTAATCTTAAACTTCTATAAAAGAAAGTTCCTTCGTTAGTGGATATTGTAATGACCCTTAGGTCATTTTTCATATTTTCGTCGTTAGAGATTCTATATAGATGCCCCATGTCATTTATGATTTACTTGAACTGACAGTTCAGTTACCGAGTAATTTATTTGTTTTTTTAGAGCCATTTCCCTATTTTGAAGTCTTAGTTAGCTCAAGATGGTCACTAGGCAAAAACATTAGTGAAACGACATTAAATGGAAATTTTGATTGTTCTAGTAGCTTCAAAACATCTATTTTAGTCTATGTGGACCTTTGGTATGGGTCCTGAGGCACCTTATCTCATTTTCGACCTATTAGTCAAAAAGTTAAGAAAAGAGAAATTACGTGTGGGGCTCATATTTTGTCAAAATAACTATTGATGGAAATTTTGACTACTCCATTGAGTCCGAAATATTGACTTTTGTATAGTTACATAGTTTTTTTGCATATACAGGATTCCGAATGGATTTTGTGGGGTTTGTCAAGACTTTGAAAAAATCCATGTCTCAATTGTGATCTGGTGCATCTGCAATTATGGGCCTTGGATCATGTAGAGATCTGGAAGAACCAGTAAATACCGCGATCATGACACTTCAAGTCATGAACACGACTCCCTTTCCAGTCGACCAATTTTGCGATCAACATAGGGAAATGTAATAATCGGGAATTCTCTATCTGACAACAATACCGTGATTGCAAATATTGGTTCGCGATTACGGGACCCAAGAACCTATTATGGGTATAAATACCTCATTTTAGCTATATTTTGCTCATTCTTCACCTATTATCTTGAGTCTAAAACCCTAAAAAAGGAGATATCATAAAATTAATACTTGTGGGTGGATTGGGATCTTGTCTAACACTTATTTTCGCAATTGTCTACCAATTTGAGGTAAGAGTCACCCTTTTCATGGTATATTTTCCTTATTTCTTGTTCAAAAGCTCGCAAAACTTGAGGGCTTTATTTTAGCCCTAATTTATCTTTGATTTCAGATATTTTTTATGGTAATGATTTATTAGCATGTGAGAAGGTTCTGTTGGATTTGGAAATTCAATTTTTTAAAGTGGGACCCAATGGAGTTTTGATTTGATTTTTGGACCCGAAGCACAATAGTGTAATATGGGTATCATTATTCTCGTATTGATGAGTAGAATGTTGTTTTTCATAGGTTGGCATATTGTGGAAGATTCTCAAAAGGGAAAATGGTGATTTAGTGCGTGTTTTGAGCTTTCTTCGGCGTCCAAGTAGGCTAAGTTTTACCCCTTGTTAGATTGGGATAAATCATAGTTTGTTTATGATAATGCGTAAGATTTGGGATGGGTTTTATGTGTTGGTGTGATAAATTGTAATACTTTGGATTAGTTTGATCACTTAGGCAATTTAGGATATTGTTTTGGGTATGATTAGCCTAGTTATTCCTATCTTAGGAAAAATTGACCTTGTAGGATCTTGTTAGTATGGAAATACCTTAGTTACTCAAATAATAAGAAGATGTCCTTGGTCACGCATGTTTGGGATGAAACTTACCCAAATTTCCTTACTTTAGGTGAGATTGACTTATGTCATGACCCGAACCAGGGCCTGGCCATAAAGGGTATCTCTTATCTAAAAAGGACCGAAGATCACCCCCTGCACCAAGCACAATGGAACATAATACCCCCATCAGGGGATGAATTTTGAATGTACATAGATAGAAAAAGATAAGATCAAAGAATTTAAGATGGGTCTATAACCGCTCACCAACCAAAAACAACCAATCAATGCCACCACTGAAGTCCACAGTAATCCACAAATCCTTCTAACAAACTAAAATCAATAATGTGACGAGACATACCCCCGACTATGATAAATACAATGACAATGTTAATGTAATCTAAGTTTATGAAAGGAAACCTATGAAATAACCAAGTCTTCTATAGAATGAAAGCACACCACTTTACCACCAACGATCGACTAATCGAGCTGATCCACCTAACACTGTGCAGGAAAAGTAAAAGTACCTCCGGTGCCTGCATCACCTTAGGATACAACGTATGAAGATGTGTAGTATGTTGAGCACTAGCATATAACTCATGGGTACGAGATACAATGATTCCATGATCCATATCTTCAATATCATTCAAGCCAACATACATAATCATATATATACATATAAGCATTTCATCTCAGGAAAAGGAGCAAGGCTTAGAGTGAAGTAAAAATTTATCATGTACTATGTATCTTAACCATCATAAATAGGCACCCACGGTATATATGGGTTTAGATTATTCTATTGAAAGGACCACAATGCGTGTTAGCCGCACAAACCAGAGGTATCAAGAAGGACCAGGGAATGCCCCAAACCTATGTTTGTCTAAGATACAAATATATTAATAGTGTGAACCATGCACACAGGTCATCAGGACCAAACCTCATGTCAGAAAACAGGAGTTTCCACTACAAGTCATCCAAGACCCACACCTTCATGGCTTTGCTACATAACCCCAATTAAGCCCAATTTAAAGCAAGGTTCAAAAAAACTATTTTTTTACCAATGAACCAACCGTGAAGTCACACCATGGGTGTCATCATACACATACACTTGTAAGATTATCTCTATGCCATAACAATCATATTAACTTGGGAGAATTCCTCGACCCCCTTTATCCATTCAATAAAATCATAGCCAATAAGGCTTTAAAAATCCATGTTAATTGTGTAATCATTTCTGCAATACAATAACATAGTTGAGTGATAAACCTCAAATTACACTCTTGAAAGGGTGTAAGCGATCGTTGTCAATATAAAACCCAACTAGGTTGGGGTCGAATCCCACAGGGAACAATATGAGTGTCGATTAAACTATTTTAAAACTAAACCTACAAGTTAAATTCAAACAAACGATATAAAAAGATATAATGGGGGTTTTGGAGATTAGCAAATAATTTTTGGTCACTTTAATTTCAGTGTTTGTCAATCAAGAGTTTATGAAATAACCAAAATTATGTTCACTAGGGCTTACGGTACATGACAGATGCTAAAGGTGACTCAAGATTCTCACGGTGGTTAGGATGACAAGCTATCTTTATCAATGATATGCTCAAATATCTCTCGACCTATAATCCTCTCGGACTTAGGTAATCGCTACTCACCGTCCAGATTTTACCTCAGGTTAATCAACCTTGTTACAGCGCTAATTATTAAATGATGTCTTTCTGAGTCACTTTTGATAATTCACTTCCTACTGTTTATGATTTCTTTCTCAAGCAAATCAAAGTAGGTACGCCTACTGTTTGCAACCAGCAGACTTTAATTATAATCTCAGAATTACCAAGAAATCCTAACACCTCTTAAATCTTGAGAATTTAACACCTTATCATGACCTAACCCTAGATCCCATAATCCATATTAAAGGTGTTTAGCCACTCATCATACAAGAAACAAGTATACAAATTGAATTCATAACTTAAAGGATTAACTTACAATGATGAAGAAAATCAAAAGTATACTTTGAATTGAATCACAAGATAAAACTCCAAAATATTGGTTTTTGAGAGAGAGAGAGAGAGAGAAATATCATATATTGTATCTTGTAGGATATGTCCAATCCTTAATGATTGAATGAAAAACAAAAACTAAAACAAGGCTTTAAATAGCTAACCCTAAATAGGGAAATAAAATTAAAGTTCATATTTTCTTCGAAATAGATAACAGCGCTCGTGACGGCCTATCAAGAGTTTGACGGCCTATCACGGATGTCATCAGCTTCTCTACAAGTTTAGCTTCTACTTCCTAAGGTTGACGCCGATGGTGACGCCTTATCATCATCTTGATGGTGTTTCATGAATGTCGTCACAAAACTTCCTGCAACTTCCATCTTCTGTTTAAGGTTGACGGCATCCTTGACAGCCTATCACTAGGCTGACGACGTGTCATGGATGTCGTCAGCCACACTTTGTTCTTTCTTTGCTTCCGATTTCATGCTTTTTGCTTTCTTTATTTGTGGTTCCCCTTCTTCTCTACTTATACTACAAAATCAAAGTAAACTAATCAAAAATGACTAAAGTTGCTCAAGACTTTGCAATTATTTAGAGTTAAAAGCTGTAAAGGTGTTAGCATGGGATCACACATCAACACCCTCAACTTAAACAATTGCTTGTCCTCAAGCAACCAAAACATAACCAAGAGTATACAAAGTACAAGTTGGCAGCTAACTACTCATATCAGTTCAGAATACATGCACCATCTCCAAGGTCAGTTAAATTAAGAGCAACTGTGTCTATTATTGAAATCACCCATGCAACTCACGAGGATCAAGATATGGTAAGAATTTTAGCAATAACAACCCAGCACATACCAAAATCACACTATCCAAATAAGGCAGTGATTAGCGACATACCTAGTGTGCCCTCACAACAAAGAAATCCTTTTTTCACTCATGTCAGAATTTACATACATAAACACAGGGATAAACACAAAACTCACTCTCAGAATGAAGTTCCAACATTACGCATCAAATGCCATAGGCTTGCCCTTATAGTAAGTACCCAATTCGTCAGATAGTTCAGTTAGGATCACTATAGGTCTTTTCTTAAGCTTGAAACGTAGGCTAGGGGCTGGTATGATATTCATGGATATTTCAGAGTGACTATGCCTCCTTGACACTATACTCAACTCTTGGGGTTTCAACTCCCAACCTTCTTTTCTTTCTCTCTTTTACTGATCACACATGCTCAAGATGGATGCGGTATTTTCAATTATCACATTATCTTTTTATCATCTTTTACACAACTTTCTCATTTCTTATTCCTTTTTCACCGTACCCAACTTTTTATTCTTTTCTTTTATTCTTCCTCTCTTCATACTCATTTTGTATCACGCACCCCTATGATAGCCTCCCTCAACTTAGGTTGTTTACCTAAGTCAAGGTGCACAGTGTCCAAGGAGGACCAGGGCCAAAATAGGTTCATTGTGATATAAATGGGAAGGTGAAAGGTGTCGTAGAAAGAAATAGGCTAATTAGGCTCAAAACAGGGATCAAGAGATATTATGCACATAGGGAAGATCATTTTTGCTAAAGTTGGCTAAAATAAAAAATGGCCTATGATCCTTTCCCAACTCCTATCCTATGACCATGGCAAAACTAACAGGTCAAGTTATAGATTCAATACAAATGGGAACTGAGTAAGACCTTACATACACAAGGCACACAAGTATCTCTCATATCACTACTTATCCAGTTCATACACTTGTTTAACAAAGGTTATTCAGTTACCAGACTAATGCTACAAAAAGATACACCGTGGTCATAAATGGATACAATTCATATAGTAATATATCAGACCAATGGAGAGGTGCTCAAAAATCACAAAAACAAGTTAACTTTCCTAGTTACTTGTATTTTTCCTAGTCAACTACAACACATCACAAAACAAGCACAATACGCCTAAACGTGCCGGCTCTACTAGGAACAAGACTCCGGGGAAAAGTGGAACGACAACAAAAACTCCAGGAGGACATCAACACCCACAAGTAGCCCCAACACCCTCAACTTAAAATCATGCAATGTCCCCAATGCGTCAAACTAAAATAATAGAGTTAGAAATATACCTGTAGCACCATGGGTATGAAGATCTGATGTCAATCACATAATCGAATACAAACAATAAAATACCTTGGGTTGCCTCCCAAGAAGCGCCTAATTTAGTGTCGCGGTACGACAACATCCAGTCATCCTTTATCCCTCCACTTTGATTATTTAAATTGTCATCCCATCTTTTGATCTTTACATCTTTTAGGTCCGTTGGGTAAATGTGAGGTCATGATAAGGAATGTTCTATCACGCCACTTCGAAGACTTGAACCGCTTGCCCAATTTTACATCGAACTTTTGTATGGGTTCATTGGTCAACGATGAGGTATCGATCTTTAAGCTTCTTGTCCTTCAATACTGGGGTTGTAGTATACCCTTTTGGAAAGATAAACTCCAAAATGTAAGAATTTTCCTCCTCATTTGCTTGGGTGGTTTGACTTTCATCATATCCACCAAGCATAATGTTGAAAATTGGTTTGAATGAGGACTGACTCTCACTTCTGGATTAGCGTCTCTATTAGTATATTTACCCTGAAATGGACTAGAGTCTTCACAAGGATTGTTCTTGATTTCTTCTTTCAATTCTAGTACAATTTCCTCATCTTTGGCATCTTCATTCATGAATGGTTCGGTTGGTTGCAAAATCTCTAATGGAAGATCAACATCAAGCTCATCATCAGTATAGGATTCTTACTCCTCATCTTCACACTCTTCCATTATGTTAAATGATTCCACAGATAAGATATCATCTAAACATAATATAGAAGAATGCTTTGAATAATTGACTTGTATATCCATCTCCTCATGAATGATCGTCTTTATGTCTTGATGCATATCACATACGATATCATATGTTTCTTTCTGGAGATCCAATATTTGTTGAAACATAGCTTTAATTCAACTCTTGCCGGTGCTTCATTCTTTCTTTTCTTGACCATAAGACCTATCAAACTCATAAGAAGAACTAGAATTTGGGTTAGCGCAATAAGGGGAGGGGGCATTTGGGCAATCACTCCAATATCCATCTCGACCACCACAAAAAGAACAAACATACTCCCGGTAGGATGGAGATGGTGAACACATCTATCTCCAGAGAGCATATCTACAATCTTGCCAAAAGTGAGGTCCATCACAATATGGACATGGATCATCAAGATAAGATTTCCAACAACCAAGCTCATGTTCATTCTACGATGCCATAGTAATAAGTAAACTAAAATAAAAATCTACCTAACACAAGAAATAAAAGAAAACTAAAAACAAATATTTACAAGTTTGAATTCAAGCTAGTAGGCTAAAATTCCAAACCAACTCAATACGTCAAATTGTTCCCCGGCAACGGCGCCAATTTTGATAATGCTCAAATTACACTCTTGAATGGGGTGTAAGCGATCGTTGCTAATATAAAACCCAACTAAGTTGGGGTCAAATCCCACAGGGAACAATGTGAGTGGCGATTGAACTAGTTTGAAACTAAAGCTACAAGTTAAATTCAAACAAATGATATAAAAATATAAAATGGGGGTTTTGGAGACTAGCAAATAATATTTGGTCACTTTAATTTCAGTGTTTGTCAATCAAGAGTTTATGAAATAACCAGAATTATGTTTACTAGGGCTTACGGTACATGATAGATGCTAAAGGTGACTCAAGATTCTCACAGTGGTTAGGATGACAAGCTATCTTTATTGATGATATGATCGAATGTCTCTCGACCTATTCAAGTAGCTAATTTCCTAATCCTCTCGAACTTAGGGAATCGCTACTCAATGTCCAGATTTTACCTCAGGTTAATCAACCTTATTACAGCACTGATTATTAAAGGAAGTCTTTTCGAGTCCCTCTTTATAATTCACTTCCTACTATTTATGATTTATTTCTCAAGAAAATCAAAGTAGGTACGCCTACTATTTGCAACCAGTAAACTTTAATTATAATCTCAGAATTACCAATAAATCCTAACACCTCTGAAATCTTGAGCATTTAACACCTAATCATGACCTAACCCTAGATCCCATAATCTAGATTAAAGGTGTTTAGCCACTCATGATGCAAGAAACAAGTATACAAATTGAATTTATAACTAAAAGGATTAACTTACAATGATGAAGAAAAGCAAAAGTATACTTTGAGTTGAATCACAAGACAAAACTCCAAAATATTGGTTTTTGAGAGAGAGAGAGAGAGAGAGAAATATCATATATTGTATTTTGTAGGATATGTCCAATCCTTAATGATTGAATGAAAAAAAAAACTAAAACAAGGCTTTAAATAGTTAACCCTGAATAAGAAAATAAAATTAAAGTTTAAATTTTCTTCAGAATAGATGACGGTGCTCGTGATGTCTTATCAGGAGTTTGACGGCCTATCACGGACGTCGTCAGCTTCTCTACAAGTTTAGCTTCTGCTGTCTAAGGTTGACGATGATGGTGATGCCTTATCATCATCTTGACGGTGTGTCATTGGAATACCCTAAAAAAAAATCCAAACCAATATTAGACCCATGTACCAAGATCATGCATAGTTCTTTATGGTTCTTTTATAGTTTTATGATTAATTTAGATGTATATTAAGGCTTCAAATAACTCCCAGCTATTAGACGAATCAAAACATTCCTTACCGATTGAATTCTTGAAAGGATATTGGTATAGTCTACTTCGAAAGTGAATATCTCTCGTTATACTTGGAATTTTTTATCTCATGACCTATCAACAGATATATAATGGAATTACATTTCCAACGATACCAATTTTTCCTAAATCCGATATCGGAGCAAAGAGTTATTCCTATTTTACTCCAGCATGTCATGCTGGAAACAGTATGACGACATTCGTGGTAGCTTACCACATTTGTGATGCCCTATCATGAAGGTCGTCATCCTCAGGAAGAAATGAGCTCTTAAGTGACAAAATTCATGGTAGCTTACCACATTTGTGATGCCCTATCACGAAGGTCGTCAGACTCAGGCAGAAACCATCTCCTAAGTGACGACATTCGTGGTAGCTTACCATATTTGTGATGCCTTGTTACAAATGTCGTCAGCCTTAGGAATAAACTAGCTCCTAAGTGACGACATTTGTGGTAGCTTACCATATTTGTGATGCCTTGTCACAAATGTCGTCAGACTTAGGCAGAAACCATCAATTCCAGCTCCTGTGTGATGACATTTTTTACGGCATACCATATTTTTTACGCCTTGTCACAAATGTCATCAGCTATGATTTTTAGCAACTGGGAATTTATTTCATAAGGGTATTTTGGTATTTTCCTACACCTTCCATGAATTATAACCCTAAAGAGGCATAATTTTTCCAATTTTTTTCTTTAGTTAAGCATCTTAAAAACCCTCTCTTACACTCTCAACCACAAGATTAGGGTTTTTTCTCAAGATCATCTCCTTAAGAGAAAGCCTAAGGAATTCTTCAAGAACCTTCAGAAACATTAGATCTCTTTCAAGATTCAATCACTAAGGTATGCGTAGTGTTCATCTATGGATCCAATCCGTTCATAGAGCTGAAGAACCATGTTTTAAATATTATTTTGTAAACTTTTTGTGGTGATATGAGTATGTACATGTTGACGATTGTTGTTTAAGTTTCAATGTGATGTCTAAAGGTATTTTCATGGAATATATGTGTTTATTAATTGAAAACCATGAACTTTAGGTGGTTTAATATGGTGCAAGTATGAAACTCGCATATGCCTTAAAGAATGCATGCAGGGTGTTTGATAAAATGCTTAGGATGCTAGAAATTCATGTTTGTATGGTTCTATGATGTCTAAATGACAAGTTCATGTTAGCTATATACTTCAATATGAATTCCATGCTTTTCATGTGTTGCTATTGTGGTGGTATGAAGCAAGCAAGATAATGGAGATATACAATATGTACACGAAATATATCCATGCATTCCCTATAATATTTAAGATATTGAATAACTATATGAAATATGCTACCCCTACTTATGATATTATGAATTGTGGACTCAAATCTTGTAATCAAGTCATGTCATGTGTGTCAGTTTCTTTCTATCGAAGCCTGGGGGTATTCGTACCCAAAAAACATAGTTGTGTGCCTAGAGCCATGTCATGTTCTCACTATAATCTCAATCAAGCTATAATCTATAGAAATCAGTCAGTCATGTGACTCAGGAAACCTAAAAAATCTCATGCTCTCAGTTAACTCTCAGATAATAGTACTACTCTGTCAGTCAACGGAAGTCAGTTAATCTGTCCCAGTATAGTTATTTGAATCATGTTTAGTCTCTTATGATAGGGGTAGAAGTTAGCACCGAGTGAACCCAAGGATGGGGAATCACCTACCAGTTTAGGGTGTGTTTCTTAGCAGTCATCCTTGTGTTCCAGAATTACGTAGCCAGTGTAGTTTGAGACATCTTAGCCTGTCAGATTAGGGTTGATGAGGTGGCTTAACCTATCAGTTTAGGGTCCACTATTCTCACTTTGAGTACCTTCCAGATAAGGGTTACTCACAACTATCCTTACCAGTGGCGCGGTACTGACACCCCTCCAGTCGGGGCAGAGATTGGACCCCAGCTTAGCCGTAATGGTATACATGGGGCATGTCGGTTAAAAAACTACCTCCCATAATTTTTGTATTAGTATCAGTAAATAACTCAAACAATTCCTCAGATATCAGTAGACCAGGACTGTTAGATACGATCAAATTCAGTTATGGCATAGAACTCAGAGAGTTCAACCAGGTTCAGGGCTGTTAGATATAGTCATCAATTTTATCAGAACTACGGTTCCATCCATGTATTAGCCTACAGATTTATCCATTATGTACTCACGATCTTAGTTACTATGTATGTATGTTTGCACTCTTACGTTCGTATCAGTCAGTCAGTTAGCATTGTTCATGCATGCAAACCTGATTTCTATTTAGCCTACCTTACTCGTATACTCAGTACATCCCCTTGTACTGACGCATTTGTGCTATGGTGCTTTATTTTCATGTTACACCATAGGTTCAGAGACACGAGCTCCAGATCGGCAGTAGCCGTAGCATTTCCAGTCGCAGAGATTCAGTGAGTCCTCTTCATTCGAGGACAATATGATTGGATTTATTCATTATTATTTTAGCCAGTTATCAGTTTACAGAGTTAGTTGGAGACACGTTCCTTTAACTCTTTCTTTCAGAAAGTACTTAGAGGCTTTTAGATTTACGCTCAGATTTAGCTTTCAGATTCAGTTTTCAGTTGTTTTGGGTATTTTTCGCCCATATGGATGTTATATTATTTCAGTTGAACCTTATGGCCTATTGTGCATGTTTTCCGCATTATTATGTCATGAATTGCAGTATACAGGTACAGATATTAGTCATGGGTTAGCTTGTGGTCCCTCGGGGTCATAAGCACCATGTAGCGTTCCGGTTCAGAAAATCAGGGCATTACAAACTTGGTATCAGAGCTTAAGGTTCAATAGAGTCCTAGGAAGTTTATAAGCCGCATATAGTAGAGTCTTGTACATGGGTGTGTTGCGTGCCATATTTATGTACAGGAGTCTATAAGATGTTTTAGGAACAGTTCCCTTTCTTCAGTATAATTTCAAGTTAGTCTCTCAATCTAATCCACGTCAGCAGATTTAGTCTAGTTAGAGATGATTGATTTTGACGTCATTCTCGGCCTGGATTTTCTTCATTCCTAATATTCCATAGTCGACTGCAGAAATAGGATAGTTTAGTTTTAGCTCCCGAATGAGCCCGTCCTAGAGTGAAAGGGTAGCACTTCGTCTTTCAGGGGTTAGCTTGTTTCCTACCTTAAGGCAAGGAAAATGATTTCTAAGGGGTGTGTGTATCGTCTCGTGCATGTTAAGGATTCCAGTTCGAAATCTCCCAGTCTTGAATCAGTCCCAGTGGTTAATGAATATTAAGATGACTTTCCCGAAGATCTTCCAGGCATTCCTCCCAAAAGGAAAATAGACTTCGGCATAGACCTTATCCCAGATACTCATCCTATTTCTATTCCTCCATACAGAATGGCACCAGCAGAACTCAAGGAACTAAAATATCAGTTGAAAGATCTCTTCGATAAGGGATTCATCAGGCCCAGTGTATCCCCATGGGGTGTGCCAGTCTTATTCGTGCACAAGAAAGACGGTTCTCTCAGAATGTGTATTGATTACCGTCATCTCAACAAAGTCACGGTCAAGAATAGGTATCCGCTTCCTAGGATAGACGACTTGTTTTACCAACTTCAGGGTGCCAGTTATTTCTCCAAGATAGACCTCAGATCAGGCTATCATCAGCTCAGAGTTAGAGAATGTGACATTCTGAAGACAGTTTTTCATACTCGGTATGGTCACTTTGAATTTCTAGTCATGTCTTTTGGTCTTACCAATGCCCCTGCATCTTTCAAGGACTTGATGAACCGGGTGTTCAAGTAGTACTTGGACTATTTCGTCATAGTCTTCATAGATGATATTCTGGTCTATTCTCGCACAGAGAGTGATCATTCAGACCATCTAATAATTGTTCTTCAGACTCTCAGGGATCACCAGTTGTTCTCCAAGTTCAGTAAGTGCGAATTTTGGCTAAGATCAGTAGCATTCCTTGGCTACATTATTTTCAGTGATGGCATTAGAGTAGATCCTCAGAAAACCAAAGAGGTAAGAAAATGGCCTCGCCCTGTCTCTCCATCAGATATCAGGAGTTTCTTGGGTTTGGCTGGCTATTACCGATGGTTTTTCAAGGGATTTTATTCTATTGCATCTCCTATGTCCAGATTGACTCAGAAGAAGGTCAAGTTTCAGTGGTCAGATTCTTGCGAGAAGAGTTTTCAGGAGTTGAAGACTCGACTTACCTCAGCTCCAGTTTTAGCACTTCCCAACAGTTTCAATGGATTCGTAGTATATTGTGATGCATCTAGAGTAGGTTTAGGTTGTGTCCTCATGAAGCATGGTAGAGTCATAGCCTACGTCTCCAGATAGTTAAAGCCCCATGAGAAGAATTATCCTACTCATGACCTTGAGTTAGCAGCAGTTGTCTTTGCCTTAAACATATGGCGGCATTATCTATACAGTGTTTATGTAGACGTCTTCACAGATCATAAGATCCTTCAGTATGTTTTTTCCCAGAAATATCTTAGTCTTCGTCAAAGAAGGTGGATAGAGCTCTTGAAGGATTATGACATGAGCGTCCTTTATCATCCTGGCAAGGACAATGTAGTGACCGACGCACTCAGTAGACTGTCCATGGGTAGTGTTTCCCTTGTTGAGGATAGTAAGAAGAAATTAGCTCAGGAGATTCATCATCTTGCCAGACTAGGCGTTCACTTAGTCGACTCTTTAGAGGGTGGTGTATGTGTTCAGAGTAGTTCAGAGTCATCTATAGTTTCCGAGGTAAAAGAGAAGCAAGACAGGGATCCTAGCCTTGTCAAGCTAAAAGATTCAGTTCAGAGTCAGGAAGTAGAGGTTTTCTCCCAAGGGAGAGATGGTGTTATTCATTGTTAGGGTCGTCTGTGTGTTCCCGGTGTAGATGACTTGAGGCAGTGAATTCTTGCAGAAGTGCATGGTGCGCGATACTCTATTCATCTAGGTGACACTAAGATGTACCGCGACTTGTGGGAGATCTATTGGTGGAGTGGGATGAAGAGGGACGTTGCAGAGTTTGTGGCTAAGTGCTCTACATGTCAGCAAGTTAAGATAGAGCATCAGAAACCTAGTGGTTCCATGCAGGAGTTCACTATTCCTACTTGGATGTGGGAAGAAGTGAACATGGACTTCGTGATGGGTTTGCCTAGAACACGTCATCCGCATGATTTAGTTTGGGTCATTGTAGACAGAAAGACCAAGTCAGCTCATTTTATTCCAGTTCGTACCTCTTACTCAGCCCAGGATTATGCCAAACTCTATATTAGGGAGTTTGTCATATTACACAATGTTCCACTATCTATTATCTCAGACAGAGGTACCTAGTTCACCTCTCACTTCTGGAAAGCGTTCCAAAAGGGTCTTGGTACCCAAGTTCATCTCAGTACAGCGTTTCATCCTCAGACAAATGGTCAAGCAGGAAGGACCATTCAGACTCTATAAGATATGCTAAGGGCGTGTGCAATTTATTTTAAGGGAATCTGGGATGACCACTTGCCTTTGATTGAGTTCGCATACAACAACAGCTATCACTCCAGTATTCATATGGCTTCATTCGAAGCTCTCTATGGTAGGATATGTAGGTATCCGATTGGTTGGTTCAAAGTTAGTAAGATCATAGTAATAGGGCCTGACTTAGTATTCGATTCCTTAGAGAAAGTTTAGTTGATCAGAGAAAGACTCTGGACTGCTCAGAGCTGACAGAAATCTTATACGGATGTTCGTAGAAATGATCTCGAATTCGAGGTCCATAACTATGTCTATCTCAAGATCACTCCCATGAAGGGAGTGTAGAGATTGGGCAAGAAGGGAAAACTCAATCCTCGGTATGTCGGTCCTTTCAGGATTCTCAGTCTCTTCGGCAAGGAAGCCTATGAGATTGAATTGCCTTCAGATCTAGCCTCAGTTCATCCAGTCTTCTATGTCTCTTTGCTCAAGAAGTGCATAGGTGACCCAGCAGTTGTAGTCCCTATTCAGAGCATTGATATTCAGAATAGCCTCTCTTATGAAGAGATTCCAGTCGAAATCCTCGACTATCAGACTCGTAGACTGAGGAACAAAGAAGTCCCTCTAGTCAAGGTTCTTTAGCAAAATCAGTCCATGGAGGGAGCTACTTGGGAAGCAGAAGCAGACATGCGAACCAAGTACCCTCATCTTTTCTTCGATAATTCAGATTTAGCTCGAGGTAACCATTTTCCTTAATCTTATTTAGTTACATGCTCAAAATTCTAGTATAAAATTGGTATCAAGTATCAGTGCATAGCTTATCATGCATTCATGAGTTCAGTTATCAGTCATGCATCAGATATGCATGTTCAGTTGGGCTATATTCAGTTTAGAATTCAATTCAGTCCTAAATCATGTGCCAGTTATGCATGATCAGTGTATGTGTTATTTATCTTTTCTCCCCTCTCAAGCAGTCATCATTCAAGGACGAATGTTTCCAAGGGGGAGCTATTGTAATACACCAAAAAAAATCCAAACCAATATTAGAGCCATGTACCAAGCTATGAATAGTACATCGTGGTTCTTTTATAGTTTTATGAGTAATTTACATGTATATTAAGGCTTCAAATAACTCACAGCTATCAGACGAATCAAAACATTCCTTAACGATTGAATTATTGAGAAGGATATTGGTATAGTCAACTTCAAATGAGCACATCTCTCGTTATACTTTGCTTTTTTAATCTCATAACCTATCAATAGATATATAATTGAATTATCTTTCCAGTGATACCAATTTCGCCTAAATCCAATATCGGAACAAATAGTTATTCCTATTTTACTCCAGCATGTCAGGCTGGAAACAGAGTGACAACATTCGTGGTAGCTTACCACATTTGTGACGCCCTATCACGAAGGTCATCAGCCTCAGGTAGAAACCAGCTCCTAAGTGACGATATTCGTGGTAGCTTACCACATGTGTGATGCCCTATCACGAAGGTCGTCAGCCTCAGGCAGAAACCAGCTCATAAGTGATGACATTCGTGGTAGCTTACCACATTTGTGACGCCTTGTCACAAATGTCATCATCCTTAGGTAGAAACCAGCTCCTAAGTGACAAAATTCATGGTAGCTTAACACACTTGTTATGCCTTGTCACAAATGTCATCAGACTTAGGCAGAAACCATCAATTCCAGCTCCTGTGTGACGACATTTTTGACGGCTTACCACATTTTTGACGCCTTGTCACAAATGTCGTCAGCTATGATTTTCAGCAACTGGGAATTTATTTTATAAGGGTATTTTGGTCTTTTCCTTCACCTTCCACCACTTATAACCCTAAAGAGGCGTAATTTTTCCCATTTTTTTTTTAGTTATGCACCTTGAAATCCCTCTCTTACACTCTCAACCACAAGATTAGGGTTTTCTCTCAAGATCATCTCCTCAAGAGCAAGCCTAAGGAATTCTTCAAGAACCTACAGAAACATTAGATCTCTTTCAAGATTCAATCACTAAGGTATGCATATTGTTCATCTATGGATCCAATCCGTTCATAGAGCTCAAGAACCATGTTTTAAATATTAATTTAGAAACTTTTTGTGGTGATATGAGTATGTACATGTTGACGATTGTTGTTTAAGTTTCAATGTGATGTCTAAAGGTGTTTTCATGGAACATATATATTTGTTAATTGAAAACCATAAACTTTAGGTAGTCTAATATGGTGCAAGTATGAAACCCACCTATGCCTTAAAGAATGCATGCAAGGTGTTTGATAAAATGCTTAGGATGCTAGAAATTCATGTTTGTATGGTTCTATGATGTCTAAATGACAAGTTCATGTTAGCTATATACTTCAATATGAATTATATGCTTTTCATGTATTGCTATTATGGTGGTATGAAGAAAGCAAGATAATAGAGATATACAATATGTACACGAAATATATCCATGCATTCCCTACAATGTTTAAGATGTTGAATAACTATATGAAATATGACACCCCCTACTTATGATGTTATAAATTATGGACTCAAATCTTGTGATCAAGTCATGTCATGTGTGTCAGTTTCCTTCTATCGAGTCCTGGGGGTATTCGTACCCTAAAAACATAGTTGTGTGCCTAGATCCATGGAATGTTGTCACGATACTCTCAGTCAAGCTATAATCTATAGAACTCAGTCAGTCATGTGACTCAGGAAACCTCAGAAATCTTATGATCTCAGTTAACTCTCAGATAATAGTACTACTCCGTTAGTTAATGAAAGTCATTTAATCTGTCTAAGTACAGTCAGTTGAATCCTATTTAGTCTCTTCAGATGAGAGTAGAATTTAGCACCGAGTGAACCCAAGGATGGGGACTCACCTACCAGCTTAGGGTGTGTTTCTTAGCAGTCAGCCTTGTGTTCCAGAACTACGTAGGCAGCGTAGGTTGAGTCATCTTAGCCTATCATATTAGGGTTGATGAGGTGGCTTAACCTATCAGTTTAGGGTCCAACCGTTCTCACTTTGAGTACTTGCCAGATAAGGGTCACTCACAACTGTCCTTACCAGTGGCGCGGTATTGACACCCCTCCAGTCGGGGTAGAGATTGGTCCCCAGCTTAGCCATAATGGTATACATGGGGCATGTTGGTTAAACAACTACCTCCCACAATTTCAGTATCATTCTCAGTAAAGAGCTCAGACAATTCTTTAAATATCAATATACCAGGACTGTTAGATACGGTCAAATTCAGTTATAATACAGAACTCAGAGAGTTCAACCAAATTTAGGGCTGTCAGATACAGTCATTCATGTTATCAGAACTACGGTTCCAGCCATGTATTAGCATACAGATTTATCTATTATGTACTCACGATCTTAGTTACTATGTATGTATATTTGTACTTTTACGTTCATATCAGTCTGTCAGTTAGCATTGTTCATGCATGCAAACCCTATTTATATTTAGCCTACCTCACTCGTATACTCAGTACATCTCCTTGTACTGACGCATTTATGCTATGGTGCTTTCTTTTCAAATTACACCATAGGTTCAAAAACACGAGCTCCAGATCGGCAGTAGCCGTAATATTTCCAGTCGCAGAGATTTAGTGAGTCCTCTTCATTCGAGGGAAATATTATTGGATTTATTCATTATTATTTTAGCCAGTTATTAGTTTACGGAGTTAGTTGGAGATAAGTTTCTTCAACTCCTTATTTTAGACAGTACTTAGAGGCTTTTGGATTTACACTCAGATTTAGCTTTCAGATTCAGTTTTCAGTTGTTTTGGGTATTTTTTGCCCATATGAATGTTATATTATTTTAGTTGAACCTTATGGACTATTGTGCATGTTTTCTGCATTATTATGTCATGAATTGCAGTATACAGGTACAGATGTCAGTCATGGGTTAGCTTGTCGTCCCTCGGGGTCATAAGCACCGTGTAGCGTTCCGGTTCAAAAAATCGGGGAGTTACAGTCATGAATGTCGTCGCAAAACTTCCTGCAACTTCCATCCTTTGTTTAAGGTTGGCAGAATCCTTGATAGCCTATCACCACGCTGACGATGTGTCATGGATGTCGTCAGCCATACTTAGTTCTTTATTTGTTTCTGATTTTATGCTTTTTGCTTCCTTTATTTGTGTTTCCCTTTCTTCTCTGCTTATACTGCAAAATCGAAGTAAACTAATCAAAAACAACTAATGTTTCTCAAGACTTTGCAATTATTTAGAGTTAAAAGCTGTAAATGTGTTAGCATGGGCTCACACATCAGTAACTAAGTCAAGACAATTGATAATTTAACAAATAAAAGTCAATTACACAAGTGGGTTGAGGGAACACAATTATTCAAAATCAATACAATTTAAAAACCCCAATTTGGGGGAAAACATGACCCCTTTATTCATTTACTATACCCATGCACCCCAAAAGTTCAAACCCACTAATAAAGCATAAACGATGCATAATAAGTAATGGTAAAACAATTTAGGAATCATCCATGTCAAAACCTTCAACATTGACATAACCCACATTCAAATCCGTACAATATAAACCATGTAAAACACATGCTTTTATAAATTAAGAATTGGGAAGAGTAACATCCTTGAAATAACTAAATTTATGGATCAAAATCAACCCTTGATCCCTTAGATGACTAACTTCTTTGAAATGCTAAGTATCTTGACCTTGGAGAGTTTAGAGAGAAGATAGTGCATTTTGACTGTGTTATGAGTGAGAAATAACTCCCTTGAGTGTTTTATGGTCGTAGGGTTCAAGTAGGGAAAAGGAAAAATGACCAAAATGACTTAATTAAAAGGTAGAGAATTGACTGCCCAGTCATTGCATTTGACCTTACAACTGTAGTGTCACCTTACGACTCGTGAGGTCACTGTAATAGTAAACATAGTGTTCATGATCACCAATACTAGTTTGGATATAAGTTATACCATATGACTCATACTTTATGATTATGACTCACATGCTTAAGTCATTGTCAAAGCACAAATAATTTATAACACCTCAAAAAAATTTTCCTTAAAATTCTTGATCTTTAGGCTCACTGCATTGATTACGACTGGACCTTAGGAGGCGTAGGTTGTTTTGACAACTCGTTGGGATGATTCATAACAAAACAAGCTGGTTTGTGTCTTGGTTCTGTTCTGAGTAAAAGTGGCTCACTATGAGCCGTGAGGATACATTATAAGTCATAGGTTCAAATCATAGGATATCCAGTGTTCAAACCATTCGGGTGTTGTGTTGGTCACGACTAGACATTATAAGTCATAAGACGTCATTATGAGTTGATTGGTGGAGTTTTAATGTGGGGAGTGTATGAGGTCTTAGTCTCTTTCTTTATTACGACTCGTGGTCACAAATCGTATGGCGTGGATACGATTCAAGGGGTTGACTCGTAACCAAAGGAGGCTTTTTTTATATTTTAAGTTAAGGGCATTTTGGATATTCCCTCTCTTTTCCAACTTAAAATCCACGTCTTATATCTTCCTTAGGGCATCATTAGCTATCAAAAACATATCAAATAACCTCTCAGAACAATCCTAAATTCTCAAGGTAAAGAAGACTTAGGGTTTTAATCAAGCACCTCAACTAGGCTCTCAATGGTGATTTCTCTTCGTATTTCTTTGTGTTTAAGTCATGTTACTATTCCCTCATTCTCAACTTTGTAAAAGCATATGAATTGAAGTATTATTCATGGAATATAGATGTTGGGTTTTTAACTATGGGTTGAGGATTTTTAAAATGAATAGTTTAAATAATTCTTCCATGTTAACTATGAAACTATTGTGTTTAAATTTATGATTGTTGTAAATGCATTGGGGTTCATGGGAATGGTGGATGGAAATAACGGTACAATGGAATCTCCAAAGTCAATGTTTTGGTATGATAATTGGTAATAAACTCAACCCATTTGTATAATTGATTTTGGTTTATACATTATACATTGGCTTGGCTTGTTTCTGGAAACTAGTGCATCATATAAATGGTTAAATGATTAAGGATGGTTTTGAAAACCTTGTAGGATACATAGGAAACTCCCAAATAATTTTAATAATGAAGTCAGCGGGGTACAGTGGAATCCCCTAAGACCTGGCTTAATAATATTGCTTGCAAGCTATAGTCGGTATGATGATACCACTAATTAAATTCTTAATAATTAACTCCAGGAACTGGTGAGTTTTTCTACGTGTTAAATGTTTTAATTTGGCAATAATGTGGATTTTGATAGTTACTCATGAAGGTGTGAGTCCAAAGCTTAAACACTGGAAACTCGTGTTTGCCTAAATGAGGTTTGGTCTTGATGACCATGTGCTTGTGAAGTAAAATGGAATCCCCCAAGACTATAAATGTATATATGTATCATGGAAGGTGAAGGGTACAAGGAAATTCCAGACATCTATGATATCTCTAATTTATGTCGTGATATGCACTAGTGACCCATTCAGGGAGTGACACTGGATCCATATATCCCATCGATTGACCTGTGATGGTAAAGCTACACAACCTAGGTTAAACATTTTAAAGTTCATGCTAATTCTTGTTCCTTGTCTTTACATGTCTATATATATATATGTATTAGCATATGGTTATATGTATTGGTTTAACTTGGCTTTGGATTGATGACATTACTTTATTTGTATCACTAATTTACATATTATCGTTCACCTCGCTAACCATATTTGGACATGTTATTCCCACACAATGTAGAAATCGGCCATACTTCAACTCATCCTGCTCAGTGATATGGTGATTCGGGGACAACTTCTAAGTAAAAATGAATTGCTGACCTTCTATACTCCAATAGACCCCATTTCATGCGATGTATTTCTATGTCTTTATTAGTTCTGCTGGTTTTAGTTTTGCAAATTTAGGGGGTATGTGTTTACTGTATATTATTTGATTTTGATTAGATGCTTTATTGGACTACTATGGGCATGGGCGATGTCGGTACCGATTGTAATACCCCGTATTTCTCAAGCCTAATTTAGCTCTAAGTATGTGAGTATTCCGACCTAAAATTTTTAAAATATTCAGTATTTTTTAGTTTAGAGCTTACCAATGCGTAGGAAATTTAGTCAACTTTCTAATGATATAAAGTTCGCCCAAATTTGATACTCGGGTGAAGAGTTAGAGCCATTTCTGTAAGTCAGTGTACCAAATTCGCACCCAGCGCATCGCGGAAAGCAGCCAAATGGCAATGGTCATTTTCCAGTAAGTCAACGCGATAACACAATGTCGCGTCACCAGCCATTTTCCTAATTTTCACTTTCCAGTGTGACTCCGTGATTATAGCGGTTGCGCCAAGGGTTAAATTCACATACAGTGGGGTACTGCAATTGTACCTCATCGCGCCAAGCTTCCAGTTCCCACTTGTCCAGTTTCTAGTAGCTGGCGTGATTTCACCGCATCGCTCCAGCATACAAAATTGGTATTTTTAGTCAGTTCCAAGTTTTAATCTTGAGGGCATTAAAGTCTTTTTAACCTTATCCTAGTCAGCCTAAACACGTAATTAAGCCCTAAAAGAGCACTAATTTCTCATTATTTCATTACTTACTCAAGAAATAAATTATTCTCTCTCAAAGGGCAAAACCCTAGCTTCAAGAAATCAAGAACAAACTTAGAAACTCCTCCAAGAACCTCCAAGACCTCTTCTTCTCAGGTATGTTAGGTGTTCATCTATGGGTTCCTTTCATCTATAGAGTCCAAGAATCCTTTTTTAAAACCACGAGATTGTTGATTTATGATTTACATGCATGAAATTTGATTTTATTCATGTTTATGACATTAATTGAGTTTTAATACATGATTAATTGTGGTTTCCATGAAATTAAAATAGTATGTATATTGAATTATGTAATTTCCATGTTATAATCCTTGAATTTGAAAGTTTGGGCATTGTAGTTGCTATATTTATATGATATCCGTGATTATGTGCATCAATTTGTGCTCCCCGACTGTTTGATAGAATGTCCATGTGAATTAAATGGTGAAATCATGACATGCTAGTATATGTACAAGCTTATGCTCTACATGTGTTTGATAAAATGTATCTATGAATGAATTATGGACAAGTGTATATTCTTATGTTTCTCATGATCATGATATGCTCTACTTTTCATTTTATCGAGTCTTGGGGTATTTAATACCCAAAAATCTAGCTATTTACCTAGAGCTACACTAGTTACAGAATAGTATCAGTCATTGCACGATCAATAAACTCAGTTAGTTATAGAACTCAGTATAAGTCTAGTTCAGCTCAGTATAATCAGGTCAGTGTCTATTCAGTTTGGAGTAAGATTCAGCATTGAGTGAACCCAAGGATGGGGGCTCAACTGCCAGTAAAGGGTGTGATCCTTAGAATTAGTCTTTGCATTTTAGAACTACTTAGCAATCGTAGGTTGAGACATCAACCTATTAGTTAAGGGTTGATGAGGTGTTTTAACCTGCCAGTTGAGGGTACCACAATCCTCATTAGAGTACCTGCCAGATAAGGGTAAATCTTCAGCTTTCTTTTAGCCGTAGCACGGTACTGACACCCTTCCAACTGGGATTACAGGTTCGACCCCAGTTATCTGATTTAGGGCATGTCGATTAGATGATTACCTTGCACAGTTTCAGTCTCAATATAGAACTAAGCTCGGTTCTAAGAATCAAGACTGTTAGATAAAGTCAATTAGTTTTAGTAACTCAATTATCAGTAATCTCAGATATCATTACTCAATTATAGACCTCAGAACTCAGCTTCAGTAAAAGCTCAGTTACAGTATACATGTATATGCACAGTATTGTATACTCAGTATTTTCAGTAGTTTTATTTATACATGTATTCTCATACTCAGTTACTTTATATCATTCAGTAAGTTATTGTTCATGCATATGAACCCTTGAATGTATCCTTACCTCATCTATCATACCAGTACATTCCACATACTAACGCATACTTTTCTCATTTCTCTATGATGTCTCATATCATAAGTTTAGACGCTCAAATTCTTGACCGCACATAGACAGATTCAGATTCAGCCTGCAGTTTCAGACTTAGTAGTGAGTCCTCATCTATTGAGGATATTCTATTATTTCAGTTTTTCAATAGATGCAGTATTTTAGTAAATGGAGTTTGTTGGGGGATTGTCCCATCAACTCCACTTTTAGACAGTTCAGTTAGAGGCTTTTCATACTAGACTTTCAGACAATATTCAATTTTATAGATTATTATTACAGTTGATAATCTTTATTAGTATTTTAGATTTTGAACCTTATGGCATTTTAGCCTATTTTTTGTATTTATTACATTATTTTTTAGTACTCACAGCCGATATCAGTCATGGGTTAGCTTGTGGTCCTTCGGGGTCGTAAACACCGTGTAGCATATGGGGTACACACTTAGGGAATTACAAACTAGTATTAGATCCAAAGGTTCAACTGATTCCTAGGTAGTTTGAAAGCCACATCAAGTAGAGTCTTGTGCATGGATATATAGCGCGCCATACTTATGGATAGGAGGCTATGATATGTATTAGGAAAAGTTTCCCTTCTTTCAGTATTAATGTCGTGCGAGTGAGCATGAGCTCAAGTTAAACTCTCAATCTAATTCATTCTTCCTTTAGTTTACAGAATGTGTCTCCTAAAAAGACTAACAAATAAGAACCATAAATAAGTCAGCACCTCAACCCATTCAGGCAGATCCTCTGGACGAGCATGTCTCTCACGCAGAATTCAGAGTTGCATTCACTACTCTAGCTAGTTCCATAGTAGCTTACAATGAGTGGCCAGCTGATGTTCAGGCCAACCCAGTGGTCAATACTGCTGCATCCAGAATTTGGGACTTCACCCAAATGAATCTTCCCCTATTCTCAGGATTAAAGTCAGAAGAGGATCCACAGGAGTTCCTCGATGAATTTTAGAAAGTCATAGATACTATGGGAGTGACTTCCAGTGAAAGTGTAGAGTTATCTGCCTATCAGCTACAAGATATGTCTCATACATGGTTTAAGCAGTGGAAAGAAAACAGGAGCACAAATGCAGAGCCCATAGGGTGGGAAGAGTTTGCTACTACTTTTCTAGATAGATTATTTCCCTTACAGTTGAGAGAAGCCAAGGTATTAAAGTTCATCTATCTTAGAAAAGGAAATATGAGTGTGAAAGAGTATTCCCTTAAGTTTACTCAACTATCCAGATATGCTCCCCATGTAGTTGATAAATTCTCAGATGCATTTCTCAAAGATCTTCCCGGAGTTTCTCCTGAAAGGGAAATTGACTTTGGAATAGACCTTCTTCAAGACACTCAGCCTATATCTATTCCACCATATAGAATGGCTCCAGAAAAACTCAAAGAGTTAAAAGAATAGTTAAAGGACCTATTAGACAAGGGGTTCATCAGACCCAGTATTTCCCCGTGGGGCGCACCAGTCTTATTAGTGCATAGGAAAGATAGTTCCCTCAGAATGTGTATAGACTACCATCAGTTAAACAAAGTTGCATTCAAGAATAAATACCCACTTCCCAGAATTGATGACTTGTTTGACCAACTTCAGGGTTCTAGTTACATTTCTAAGATAGACCTTAGATCAGGCTATCATTAGCTCAGTGTCAGGGAATGTGACATTCTGAAAATAGTTTTTCCAACTTGGTATGGTCACTTCAAATTCCTAGTCATGTCCTTCGGTCTTACAAATTCCCCAGCAGCTTTAATGGACTTAATGAATTGTGTGTTGATTCAATACTTGGACATGTTCATTATAGTCTTCATCGATGACATTTTTGTCTATTCCCGTAGCGAGAATGATCATGCAGATCCCCTCAGAATTGTACTTTGGACTGTAAGACTCATTAGTTGTTCACCAAATTCAATAAGTGCAAATTTTGGCTAAGTTCAATAGCATTCCTTGGTAATATTATTTTTAGTGATAGTATTAGAGTTGACCCTCAAAAGACTGAAGCGGTGAGAAAATGGCCTAGACCCATTTCTCCATCAGATGGCAGGAGTTTCTTAGGTTTAGTTGGCTATTACCATTGGTTTTTTGAAGGGTTCTCATCTATTTCATCCCCTATGTCCATATTGACTCAGAAAAAAGTCAAGTTTCAGTGTTCAGATTCCTACGAGAAGAATTTTCAGGAGTTGAAGACTCGACTCACCTCAGTCATAGTTTTGACTCTACCAGATGGTTCAGATGGGTTTGTTGTGTACTGTGATGTATTTAGAGTAGGTTTGGGTTATGTCCTCATGAAGAAAGGTAAGGTCATAGCCTACACCTCTAGACAACTTAAGTCTCATGAAAAGGATTACCCTACCCATGATCTTGAGTTAGCAGCTGTAGTGTTTGTCTTACAGATTGGGAGGCATTACTTGTATGGGGTATATGTTGATGTGTTCATAGATCACAAAAGCTTGTAGTATGTCTTTTCTCAAAAATATTTGAATTTCTGTCTGAGAAGATGGTTATAGTTATTGAAAGATTATGACATGAGTGTTCGGTACCATCTAGGCAAGGCTAATATAGTGGCTGATGCTCTCAGTGGATTTCTATGGGTAGTGTTTCTCATGTTGAGAATGGTAAGAAGATGTTAGTTCAGAAAGTTCATCAGCTTGCCCGACTAGGTATCCGCTTAGTCAATTATTTAGAGGGTAGTGTGTGGGTGCAGAATAGTTCAGAATCATCTCTTGCTTCCAAGGTGAAGAAAAGCAGGACATCGATCCCAGTCTACTTAAGCTGAAAGAGTCATTTAGAAATCAGAAAGTAGAAGTTTTATCCTAAGGGGGAGATGGTGTGTTGCATTTCCAGGGTCATTTATGTGTGCCAGGTGTAGATGACTTGAGGCTACGAATTCTTGCAAAAGCACATGGTGCGTGATACTCTATTCATCCAGGGGACACTAAGATGTACCGCGATTTGTGGGAGATCTATTGGTAGAGTGGGATAAATAGGGATATTGTAAAGTTTGTACCTAAGTGCTCTATGTGTAAGACGGTTAAGATTAAGCACCAGAAGCCTAGTGGGTCCATGCAGGAGTTCAGTATTCCCATATGGAAATGGGAAGAATTAAACATGGACTTTGTGACGGGTTTACCTCGTACTCATTGTCAGCATGATTCTATTTGGGTTATCATAGATAGGATGACCAAATCAGCTCATTTCTTGCCAGTTCATACCTTTTATTCAGCCGAGGACTATGCCAAACTCTATATCAGAGAGTTGATCAGGTTACACGGAGTCCCACTATCTATCATCTAAGATATGGGTACCCAGTTTACCACTCACTTTTGGAAATCATTTTAAAAGGGTCTTCGTACCCAAGTTCACCTCAATATAACCTTCCACCCTCATACAGATGGTCAAGCAGAAAGGACCATTCAGACTCTAGAAGATATGTTAAGATCTTGCGCTATTGATTTTAAAGGTAGTTGTGATGAACTCTTGCCTTTGATCGAATTTGCATGTAATAAAAGTTACCATTCTAGTATTTAGATGGCTTTGTTTGAGGCTCTTTATTGTAGGAGATGCGGATATCTAATTGGTTGGTTTGAGGTGTATGAGGCCACAGTAGTAGGGCCTGACTTAGTGTTTGATGCCTTAGAGAAGGTTTAGTTGATCAGGGAAAGGCTTAGGGCAGCCCATAGCCGACAGAAATCGTAAGCAGATGTGAGAAGAAAGGATCTCGAGATTGAGATCGATGATTTTTTGTTCTTGAAAATCTTTCCCATGAAGGGGGTGAAGAGGTTTGGCAAGAAGGGAAAGCTCAGTCTACGATATGTCGATCCTTACAAAATTCTCAGTCATTTTGAAAAGGTAGCTTACGAGATTGAGTTGCCTTCAGATCTTGCTTCAAAACACCCAATATTCCACATCACCTTTCTAAGGAAATATATTGGTGACCTAGAATACATAGATCCCTTAAAGGGTGTAGATATTCAGAATAATCTCACTTTTGAAGAAGTTCCAGTCCAGATTTTCAATCATCAGATTCGCAGACTGAGGAACAAAGAAGTTTCCTTGGTCAAAATCCTTTGGCAAAATTAGTTTGTTGAGGGAGCTACTAGGGAAGCAGAAGCATATATGCAGACCAAGTATACTAACCTCTTCTCTGCAAACTCAGAATCAGCTTAAGGTAATAGTCTTCCTTAGCTCTACTAAGTTTTATGTTTAGTTATAGTTATAAAAATGGTATTCTTTATTGTTACCAATACATTCATGCATTCATGAATTAGTTCATTCATGTACCCATGCATCAGCTATGCATGTTCAGTGGGTAAGCTCAGTCTATCAGTGTTTCTCAGCTTAATCAATCTCATTCGAGGACGAATTTTCCCAAGGGGAAGATATTGTAATACCCCATATTTCTCAAGTTTAATTTAGCTCTATGTACATGAGTATTCCTACCTAATATATTTAAAATACTCAGTATTTTTTAGTTTAAAGCTTACCAATGCGTACGAAATTCAGTCAGCTTTCAAACGATATAAAGTTCACCCAAATCCGATACTCGGGTGAAAAGTTAGAGCTATTTTTGTAAGACAGTGTACCAAATTGGCACCTAGCGCATTGCAGAGACCAGCCAAATGGCAATGGTCATTTTCCAGTAAGCCAACGCTATACCACAACAACATGCCACCAGTTATTTTCCCAATTGTCACTTTCTAGTGTGACTCTGCGATCATGGCACGTCGCGCCAAGGGTTAAATTCACATACATCGGGGTACTGCGGTTGTACCACATCGCACCAAGATTCTAGTTCACAGTTGTCCAATTTTTAGTGTGCTGGCGTCATTTCACCGCATTGCACCAGCGTATAAAATTAGGATTTTTAGTCAGTTCTGAGTTTTAATCTGAGGGCATTTAAGTCCTTTTCTCCTCACCCCAATCAACATAAATACGTAATTAATCCATAAAAGAGCAATAATTGCTCATTATTTCATTAATAACCTAAGAAATAAATCATTCTCTCTCAAAGGGCAAAACCCTAGCTTCGAGAAATCAATAACAAATTCAGGAATGCCTCCAAGAACCTTAAAGAACTCTTCTTCTCAGGTATGTTAGGTGTTTATCTATGGGTTCCTTTCACCCATAGAGTCCAATAATCCATTTTTAAAACCACAAGATTGTTGATTTTTAATTTAAATGCTTGAAATTGGATTGTATTCATGTTCATGACGTTAATTGAGTTTCAATTCATGATTAATTGTGGTTTCCACTAAATTAATATAGCATGTATATTTAATTTTGTAATTTCCATGATATTACCCTTGAATTTACAAGTTTGGGCATTGTACTTATAATGTTTATAAGATATCCATGATTATGTGCATCAAGTTGTGCTACATAAGTGTTTAATAGAATGTCCATGTGAATTAAATGGTTAAATCATAACATGCTAGTATATGTACAAGATTATGCTCTACATGTGTTTGATAAAATATCTCTATGAATGAATTATGGACAAGTGTACATTGTTATGTTTCTCAAGATTATGCTATGCTCTACTTTTCATGCTATCGATTCTTGGGGTTATTTAATACCCAAAAATCTAGATGTTTACCTAGAGCTACAGCAGTTACATAATATTATCAGTAATGTCCCAATCAGTAAACTCAATCTGTTACAAAACTCAATATCAGTCTAGTTCATCTCAATATAATCAGTCCAGTGTCTATTCAGTTGGGAGTATGATTCAGCACCGAGTGAACCCAAGGATGGGGGCTCACCTGCCCGTAGAGGGTATGATCCTTAGAAGCAGTCCTTGTATTCCAGAACTATGTAGCTAGGGTAGATTGAGAAATTAACCTACCAGTTGAGGGTTGATGAGATGTTTTAACCTACCAGTTAAGGGTATCACCGTTCTCATTAAACCTCCTTCCAGATGAGGGTAACTCTTTAGCTTGTCTTTACCCATGGCATGGTATTGACACCATTCCGATTGGGGTTATAAGTTGGACCCTAGTTATCTGATTTGGGGCATGTCGGTTAAATGATTACCTCTCATAGTTTCAGTTTCAGTCTCAGTATAGAACTCAATTAAATTCTACAGAATCTGGACTGTTAGATATAGTCAATCAGTTTCAATAACTCAGTTATCAGAAATCTCAGATATCAGTTACATTATTATCAGAACTCATCTTCAGTAAAAGCTCAATTACAATATACACGTATATGCACAGTATTACATACTCAATAATTTCAATAGTTTAAGTTATTCATGTATTTTCATACTTAGTTACTCTATATCATTCAGTCAATTATTGTTCATGCATATGTATCCTTGCATTCAGCCTTACCTCATCTAGTATAATAGTACATTCCATGTACTGATGTATACTTTTCTCTGTGCACTATCATATCATAGGTTCGGATGCTCAGGTTTCCGACTACGCATACATAGATCAGAATCACCCAGCAGTGTCAGACTTAGAAGTGAGTTCTCATCTATCAAGGATATTCTATTATTTTAGTTTTTCAGTAGACTCTAGATTTCATTAGATGGAGTCAGTTGGGTGATTTTCCCATCAACTCCACTTACAGACAGTTTAGTTAGAGGCTTTCCAGACTAGACTTTCAGATTGTATTCAGTTTTATATATTATTATTACAGTGAATATTCTTTATCAGTATTTTAGATTTTGAGCCTTATGGCATTTCGGCCTATTTTCTTTATTTATTATATTATTATTCAGTCCCCACGAAAGATATCAGTCATGGGTTAGCTTATGGTCCTTCTGGGTCGTTTGCATCGTGTAGTCTCCGGGGTACAGAATCAGGGTATTACACTGGTATTATCATTGCATAGGATAGTTAGTTGGTTGTGTATTTTTATTTTGGTTATAGACTCATTGCAATGTCTTTAATTTAATTTATCTTATTTTTTATATGTTTGGAATTCACCCGACATCGGGTGAAGGATGGCCAACGTTTTTGGTATTGGCATGGTCTCTAGTCTTGGATGAACTTGAGATACACGACATGGCCATGCCCTGGTTTGGGTGGTGTCAGATTGGTATCATATCCCTAGGTTCATGGTCAATTGAGTGTCCTCAAATCCATGTCATGTCTAGTAGGGTCACTTTTAAGAGTGTGTAGCATGCCACACTCATAAGGAAGAGGCTAAATTTCTGAAATTTCCTTTAATTCCCATTTGTTCGCATTTCAAATCATGCCTCCAAAATGATTTGAAGCTCCTAGAAACTCCTGTGTCCCACTCAGGGACAATTCTTATCGGAAACAGCATGTTTATAGGCTCCATACATAGTCTAGGGGTCAAATTCCTTATTGCCCTTATAGATTTTAATCGATCCCCTCTAGTCCTTCTCGAGTTCCTTAGGCTGATGTGAAGAGTGTTAAGTTTTGACAATCTTTTCATATGTTGGCTTGTCTTGTAACTTCTCAGACTGAGTGTGGTGTTTCTGTTAATCCATCTTTTGTGTCCAGAAAGGTAAAATAGTTTATGAGGTTGAGCCTTCCTGTGTTCACTAGTGTTAAGGTTGAGGAGGATCCTCAAGGTTTTATTACGAGATGGTGAAAATCTTCTGGGTTATGCATACTTCTAATATAGAGGGGGTAGAATTCACATCCTATCAGTTAAAGGATATAGCATACCTATGGTATGAGGAATGAAAGAAGTGTAGGGGGGATGATGATGACTCTACATTGTGGGATAATTTCTTGAGTGCCTTCCTAGATCACTTCTTTCCTAAAGAGTTGAGGGAGGCGAAAAGAGAGGAGTTTGTCAACTTAAAGCAAGGCAAGATGTCAGTCAAGGAGTATACCTTGAAGTTCCATAAGTTATCTTGATATGCTCCAAAGTTAGTGTCTAGCATAAGAGCTAGAATGAGGAAATTTTATTTCAAGTTATCCCTAGGCGTGATCTTAGAGAGTAAGGATACTTTGTTAAGCAAAGACATAGACATCTCCTAGTTGGTTCTGCATATGCAGCAGGTTGAGAAAGAGAAGAAGAAGAAGATGGTAAAAATAGGGGAGAGGCAGAGTACGAAGTATAAATTTTCTTATTAGGGTGGAGGTGAACAACGGAGTGGAAGAGATGGTGGAAAGTGGTCAAAGAAGAAGTGGGGCAATTTTAGGTCCCACTCAATGGCTAGTGCTCCCTACCCAAAGTCATTTGGTGATGGGCATTTTAAGGATAGAAATAGTTCTAGGGCACAGGATGCCCACTCTAAGTCTAGTGTATCCCAATTAGCTCCATTATATCCTCTATGCAAATATAGTGGTTAGTCGCATCGGGGCTTCTTTGATGAGGGAAGGTTCAAGTGCTTCAAGTATGGTCAGCGAGGGAATATGTTTAGAAATCGACCCATAGGTACTGTTGCTTCTTGTTAAAGATTGTGAACAAAGTCCAACATTAGTGGTTAATGAAATGGGTGGTGTCTTTATAAGGCTTTGTCAATCCTCCTCCTAATGAGCTATCTTTTGGGGTTTGAGTTAGGCCCAAGACCAATTTTAAAATGTATTATAGCAGGGCCCATTATCACCCAATGTTGGGCCCCCAATTTAGATTCGGGGAAATTATCCACTCCCAGTTAACTAGGACTGGGCGTGAGGTGGGGTGTTAAAGATTGAGAAGAAAGTCCCATATTAGTGGTTAATGAGATGGGTGGTCTCTTTAAAAGGCTTGGTCAATCCTCCTCCTCATAATCTAGATTTTGGGGTATGAGTTAGGTCCAAGGCCTAATTTTAAGATGGTATCAGAGCAGGTTTCGATCCTAGGACATGTAAGTTATAGGCCCACAACGCTTCCACTACGCCACTCTAATTTAGATTCAGGGAGATTGTCTACGGCTAGTTAACGAGGCCTGGGCATGATGTGGTGTATGAGTTAGGCCTAAAACCCAATTTTAACATAGTATTAGAGTAGGGCCCATTCTCATCCAATATTGGGCCCCTAGTTTAGATTCAGGAGATTGTCCACACCCAGTTAACTAGGCCTGGGTGTGAGGTGGGGTGTTAAAAATTGAGAAGAAAGTCCCACATTGGTGGTTAATGAAACGGGTGGTCTCTTTATAAGGTTTCAGAAATCCTCCTCCTCATGAGCTAGGTTTTGAGGTGTGAGTTAGGCCCAAGACCTAATTTTATCATGGTATCAGAGCAGCGCCCATTCTCACCCAAAATTGGGCCCCAAATTCATATTCTGGAAGATTTTCTATGCCCAGTTAACTTGGCCTGGGCATAAGGTACGGTTTTAAAGATTGATAAAATGTCCCACATTGGTGGTTAATGAGATGGGTGGTCTCTTTATGTAATACCCCGTACTTCTACCTAGCTTGAAATCGTCCAAAGTATGTTAGAAGCTTTCTTTGAAAGATGAATCCACTTTTGGACATGTGGTATTTTTAAGATTTTTACTTTTCATAATGTGGGAAATTGAATTAGCTTTCCAACGATACCAATTTTGTCCAAATCCGGTATCAGAAGAGCAAGTTATGGCCGAAATATAGAAGGCAGTCAAAATCGACCAGGTGTAATAGTGGAGGCAGACGGACCATCGTGCAAGCGATGGACCGTCGCTGACACCGTCGCAGTAAGACAGTGAGACAACCTTCTTCCTAGGAGGTACGGCCCAGGTCGATGGACCATTGGGTTAGCGACAGACCATCGCAAGGGAGACAATGAGCCTCCATTCTTCCCAGGTACGACGGTCAAGACTGACGGACCGTCGACCCAGCGAAAGGACCGTCGCACCCACCATCGCGCATCCTGTTCAATTATTTTTAAGTCATTTTAAAGGGGCGTTTTGGTCTTTTACCACCCATTTATATACCTAGTAATATCTGGCCAAGGATCCTAAATTCATTATTCTTCCACAACATTAAAATTAGGGTTTTTCTCTCAAAGATTAATCCCAAGAACAAGATCCAAATTTTCTTTAAGAAACTAAGAGAATTAAATTCTTTAAGTTCAAGAACTTCAAGACACTCAACCCCGGTATGCATAGTGTTCATTGATGGACTCCTTTAATCCATGAAGCACAAGAATCTCTTTTCAAGTTCAAGTATATGGATTTTTATGAATTCCATGTTGGGTTTTCTTTTGTTCATGTTGATAATGACCAATTGAATTCTATTCCATATTTTTGTGATAAAACTTAAGTTAAATTAATTATGATAGGTGTAGTTTCATGTGAGTCCATGATAAAAACCTTGAATGGGGAAAATTAGAGTTGATTCATGATGTTTACTTATTGTGTGATGTTGTCTACATATACCATGCTCACCATGTGTTTGATTAAATGCCTATGTGAAGGAAAAGTGCCCTACTAGTGTGATAATATGAAATCCCCATTCATGTATAAGTTCATGCATGCCAAGTGTTTGATGAAATTCCTTAGTCAATGAATTATGGATGTATGTGTGGCCATTGTGGTTCTTTATAACTTGTACTTTATTAATTCTCCAATTTATTATATAATGGACTAGTGATGTGATTATGTATTCAAGAAAGTCATGCTTTTTCAGTTTCTTTCCATCGAGTCCTGGGGGTACTTGTACCCAATAATTAGGTTGTGTGACTAGAGCCAGTGTCATGTTTTCACGGTATCCTCAGTCAAGCTATGTTCAGTAGAATTCAGCTAGTCATATGACTCAGGAAATCTCAGAAATCCCAGCAATCTCAAAAAGATCAGTAATACAATAATCTCAGTACTATTCCATCAATCAACGGAACCCAGTTATCTCAGTCCAGTTCAGTTCAGTAATCCATGTTAAATTTCCATTCAGATGGGAGTAGAAATTAGCACTGAGTGAACCCAAGGATGTGAACACACACTGTCAGATGAGGGCGTGATTCTTAGAAGTCATCCTTACATTCCATAACTATGTAGCCAGCATAGGTTGAGATATCAACACTGTCAGATGAGGGTTGATGAGGTGGATAAGCACTGTCAGATGAGGGACCCACTATTCTCTTTTGGGGACACTGTCAGAAGAGGGTCACCTACAACTTGCCTTTACCAGTGGTGTGGTATTGATACCCTTCCAATTGGGGTTACAGATTGGACCCCAATTTAGCCATATTGGCGTATTAAGGGTATGTCGGTTAGATGACTACTTCCCACAGTTTCAGTATCAGTCTCAGTAAAAGAACTCTGATAGTTCTTCAGATTTTAGGACTGCCTGATACAGTTAACTCAGCTACAGTATGGAACTCAGCTAGTTCCTTCAGATTCAGGACTATCAAATACATTCACTCATGATATCAGTTATAACAGTCATTAGAACTCAGTTTTCAGTTATGTTAGTTATCAGTACCTTCATGTTATCACGATCTAAGATATAGTTATCATGTATTCATGCATGCATTCTCACGTTCATGTTATTTAGTCAGTTAGCATAGTACATGCATGTGAACCCTTTGCATTCATCCTACCTCACATACATACCAGTACATTTAAAGTATTAATGCATTTGCGCTATGGTATTTTATACCATAGGTTCAGATACACGAGCTCCCAAGCATCAGTAGTATTCCAGTCTCAGCAGTCAGAGTTAGCAGTGCGTCCTCATCCTTCGAGGACATGATTATTTCTTTATTCTCATTAATTAGTTTATTAGTTGAAGTTAGTTGGGTACATGTCCCATCAACTACTTATTCAGACAGTCATATTTTATCTGATTTTCAAATTATCATGTTCAGACAATTAATTCAGTTGTTTTGGGTATTTCATACCCCACTAGATGTTATATTTTTATCAGATATTATGTTACAGTTTGAACCTTATGGCCTTTTAGTTCATGTTACCTCTTTATATAGTATATTATATAGTATACAGGTATAGATATCAGTCATGGGTTAGCTTGTGGCCCTTTGGTATCATGAGCACTATGTAGCATTCCGGGTACCAAATTTGGGGCGTTACAACCTTGGTATCAGAGCCTAAGGTTCAATAGAGTCCTAGGAAGTCTAAAACCCGCATCCAGTAGAGTCTTGTACATGGGTGTGTTGCATGCCACATTTATGTACAAGAGGCTATGAGATGTTTTAGGAACAGTTTCCCTTATTTTAGTATTCATGTTGTGCCAGTGAGCATAATCTCAAGCTAATCTCTCAGTCTAACCTGTTTCTCCCTTTCTCCTATAGAACATGCCTCCTAAAATAAGAAATGGGAATCAGTCAGCCCCTCAGCCCAAAGAACCTTTGGGCGAACATGTTTCTCATGCAGAGTTTAGAGTTGCATTCACTACTCTTGCTCAGTTAGTTGTTGTTCAAAATGAATGACCAGTTGTCATTCCGGCCAACCCAGTGGCCAATTCAGCTACAGCCAGGATTCGAACTTCACCCGAATGTATTCTCCATCCTTTCTTGGGTCTAATTCAGATGAGGACCCTCAGGAATTCATCGATCAGGTTCAAAAGGTTACTGAGATTATGGGGGTGTCAACTATTGAGAGTACTGAGCTAGTTGCATATCAGTTGCAGGATGTTGCTCATACTTGGTTTAAGTAGTGGAAGTTAGAGAGGCCAGATGATCCATGGCATATTAAGTGGGAGGAGTTTGTCACTGTATTCTTAGAGAGGTTCTTTTCCCTAGAGCTGAGAGAAGCTAAGGTGTTAGAATTCATCAACCTCAAGTAGGGAAACATAACGGTGAAAGAGTATTCTCTTAAGTTTACTAAATTAGCCAGCTATGCTCCTCATGTGGTCGCAGACAGCAGGGCTAAGATGAGTAAGTTTATTTCTAGGGTGAATAATAGTATGGTCAATGAGTGTAGGTCTGTGATGTTGAATAGAGACATGACTTTAGCCAGGCTCATGACTCATGCTCAGCAGATAGAATATCAAAATATAAAGATGAGGGAGAAGCAGAATAAGAGAGCAAGGACAAGTAGTTTAACTTTACTCAACCCAAATCAGAAGGAGGAAATCGTTCTTAGTTTTGTCCTAAGTCATCAGTTCCAGCTCCTTCTTCATCAAGTTATAGCTCCTAAGTTCAGGGATGGTAATAGAGATAGGGCGCCAGGCTCTAAGTCTCAGGGAAGTGTCAGCAATGCCTGAACAAACCCTCTTTGTCAGACTTATGGAAAAAAACATAAGGGTGATTGCAGAGCTGGTAGAGATGTCTGTTTTGGATATGGTAAGCCAGGCCACTGAGTCAGAGATTGTCCCCAGTCAGGCTATCAAGGTCAGCATAACCATTCCTCAGATTATTCCGATTGCCCAAATCAGCAGGGTGCCACCTCCAGTGTTATGAGTGAGCAATGTCCAAATAGACTCTTTGCTCTCCAATCCCCGTAAGATTAGAAAAATTCTCCTGATGTGGTTACTGGTACGTTACAGATCATTCATGTCCATGTTTATGGTTTGTTAGATCCAGGAGCTTCTTTATATTTTGTTACTCCCTATATAGAAGTTAATTTTGGAGTCAATCCCAAAATTCTAGCAAAGCCTTTTTCAGTCTCTACCTAGTGGGTAAAACCATCATAGCCCGGTAGGTATACAGGAACTGCCCGATTTTGATATTTCAAAAAGTCACTTCAGCAGACTTAGTCGAATTAGAGATGACTAATTTTGATGCATTCTCAGCATAGATTGATTTCACTCCATCTATGCCACAGTTGACTGTAGAAATTGAATAGTCCAGTTCCAGTTTCCAAATGAACTTGTCCTAGAGTGGAGGGGTAGTACTTTAGCATTTAGAGGTCAGCCTATTTCCTACCTTTAGGCATGGAAAATGATATCTAAGAGATGTGTCTATCATTTTGTTCATGTCAAGGACTCTAGTTCCTAAACTCCCAGTCTTGATTCAGTCCCATTTGTGAATGAATATTCAGATGTTTTTCCTGAAGATCTTCTAGAGATTCCTTCCAAAAGGGAAATATACTTCGATATTGATCTTTTTCCAAATCCTTAGCCTATATTTATTCCTCTATACACAATGAAACTAGAAAAACTCAGAGAATTGATAAAGCAGCTGAAGGATCTATTAGATAAGGGGTTCATCAAGACAATTTTTCCCTGTGGGGTGCACCAGTCTTATTCGTGTGCAAGAAAGACGGTTCTCTCAGAATATGCATAGATTACCGTCACCTCAACACAGTCACGGTCAAGAACAAGTATCCTCTTCCCATAATAAATGACTTGTTTGAACAACTTCAGGGTGCTAGCTATTTCTCTATGATAGACCTTAGATCAGGCTATCATTAGCTCAGAGTCAGAGAATGTGACATTCTGAAAACAGCTTTCCGTACTTGGTATGGTCACTTCGAATTCTTAGTCGTGTCCTTTGGTCTTACTAATTCCCCAGCAGCTTTCATGGACTTGATGAATAGGATGTTCAAGAAGTACTTGTACATGTTTATCATAGTCATCATAGATGATATTCTGGTCTATTTTCGACGTGAGCATGATCATGAAAACCATCTTAGAATTGTACTTCAGACTCTCAGACGTCACTAGTTATTCGCCAAATTCAGTAAGTGCGAGTTTTGGCTAAGGTCAGTAGCGTTCCTTGGTCATATCATTTCCGGTGATGGCATTAGAGTAGATCCTCAAAAGACCAAAGTAGTAAGAAACTGGCCTCGCCCCGTCTCTCCATCAGACATCAGGAGTTTCTTGGGTTTGGCTGGCTATTACAGATGGTTTGTTAAGGGATTTTATTCTATTGCATCCCCTATGTCCAAATTAACTTAGAAGAAAGTCAAGTTTCAGTGGTTAGATCTTTGCGAGAAGAGTTTTCAGGAGTTGAAGACTCGACTCACCTTAGCTCCAGTCTTAGCTATTCCAGGTGGTCCAGATATTTTTGTAGTGTATTGTGATGTATCCATAGTAGGTTTGGGTTGTGTCCTCATGCAACATGGTAAGGTCATATCCTACGCCTCCAGACAGCTTAAACCCCATGAGAAGAATTATCCTACTCATGATATTGAGTTAGCAGTCGTAGTATTTACCTTAAATATTTTGAGTCATTATCTATATGGTGTTTACGTATATGTGTTCACATATCATAAGAGCCTTTAGTATGTATTTTCTCAGAAAGGTCTTCATCTTCATCAGATAAGGTGGTTAAAGCTCTTAAAGGATTATGACATGAGTATCCTTTATCATCCGGGAAAGGCCAACATTGTGGCTGATGCTCTCAGTAGATTGTCTACAGGTAGTGTTGCTCATGTTGAGGACAATAAGAAGAAACTAGCTCAGGAAGTTCATCAGCTTGCTAGACTAGGCATTCACTTAGTCAATTTAGAGGAGGGTGACGTATGGGTTCATAGTAGCTCAGAATCATCTCTAGTTTCTGAGGTGAAAGAAAAGCAAGATAGAAATCCCAGTCTAGCCAAGTTGAAAAAGTCAGTCAAGGATCAGAAAGTAGAGGTTTTTCCCAAGGGGGAGATGGTGTATTACGTTGGCAGGGTCGTCTATGTGTCCCAGGTGTAGATGACTTAAGGCAGCAAATTCTGGAAAAATGCATGGTGCGCACTACTCTATTCATCTATGGGCCACGAAGATATACCATGACTAATGGGAGATCTATTGGTGGAGTGGGATGAAGAGAGATATTGTAGAATTTATGGCTAAGTGCTTTATATGTCAGCAGGTTAAGATAGAGCATTAGAAGCCTAGTGGGTACATGTAGGAGTTCAATATTCCTACTTTGAAGTGGGAAGATGTGAACATGGACTTCATGATGGGTTTGCCCCATACTTATCATCAGCATGATTCAGTTTGGGTCATTATAGATAGAATGATCAAATTAGCTCACTTTCTTCCAGTCCATACGTCTTTTCAGCCAAGTATTATGCTAAACTCTATATTAGAGAGTTGGTTAGATTGCACGGTGTTCCGTTATCTATTGTCTTATGTAGAGGTACCCAGTTCACCTTTCATTTCTTGAAAACATTCCAAAATGGTCTTGGAACCTAAGTTTATCTCAGTACAGCCTTCTATCCTCAGATAGATGGTCAAGCAGAAAGGATCATTCAGACTTTAGAAGATATTCTAAGGGTGTGTGCAATCGATTTCAAGGGAAGTTGGGTTGACCACTTGCCTTAGATTGAGTTTGGATACAACAACAGCTATCATTCCAGTTTTTGGATGGCTTCATTCAAATCTCTCTATGGTAGGAGAAACAGATCTCCATTCAGTTGGTTCGAAGTTAGTGAGTCCTCAGTTATAGGGACTGACTTAGTATTCGATACCTTAGAGAAAGTCCAGTTGATTAGAGAAAGACTTCGGGCTTCTCAGAGCCGGCAGAAGTCTTAAGCAGATATACATAGAAAGGATCTCGAGTTCAAGATTGGTGATTATGTCTATCTAAAGATCTCTCCCATGAAAAGAGTGAAAATATTCGGCAAGAAGGGTAAGCTCAGTCCCCGATATGTCTGTCCCTTTAAGATTCTTAGTCGATTTGACAAGGTAGCCTATGAGCTTGAATTGACTTTAGATCTAGCCTCAGTTCATCTAGTCTTCCATGTCTCTTTGCTCAAGAAGTGTATAGGTGACCCAGCAGTTGTAGTCCCTATTCAGAGCATAGATGTTCAGAATAGCCTCACTTATGAAGAGATTCCAGTCAAAGTCCTAGACTATCAGACTCCTAGACTGAGGAACAAAGAAGTCCCTCAAGTCAAAGTTCTTTGGTGGAATTATTCCATTGAGGGAGCTACTTGGAAAGAAGAATCATACATGCGTACCAAGTATCCTCACCTTTTTGCCGCTAACTCAGATCTAGCTCAAGGTAACAGTTCTCCTTAAGTTTGTTCAGTTCATGCTCAAAATTCTATTATAAACTTGGTATTAAATACCATTACATATACAGTCATGCAATCATGTATCAGTTTAGTTATATAATTATACATTAGACATGCATTCTCAATGTGAGAAACTTAGTTCCTTAGAACACTCAGTCATGCATTCATGAATCAGTTACACTACGTCAGATTTACAAATTCAGTATGATAAGTTCAGTTATCAGTCAGGTCAATCATGAGATCATGTTCCAGTTATTCTTGTTCAGTATGTGTGTCAATTTATATTCTTTCCCCTTAGTTTTATTTGAGGACGAATGTTCTAAAGGGTGAGATATTGTAATACCCCGTACTTCTACCTAGCTTTAAATAGTCTCAAGTATGTTAGAAGCTTTCTTCGAAAGATAAATCCACTTTTGTAAACGTGGACCATCACTCAATCTATCGCAAGGGAGACAGTGACCCTCCATTATTCTCGGGTACGACGATCAGGACAGATGGATCGTTGATCCAGCGATAAATCATCACACCTACCGTCGCGCATCCCGTTCAGTTATTTTTAAGTCATTTAAAGGGGATTTTTGGTCTTTTACCACCCGTTTATATACCTAGTAATATCCATCCAAGGCTCCTAAATTCATTATTCGTCCACAATATTAAAACTAGGGTTTTTCTCTCTAATATTAATCCCAAGAATAAGATCCAAATCTTCTTCAAGAAACTAAGAAAATCAAATTCTTCAAGTTGAAGAACTTCAAGAAACTCAACCCAGGTATGGATAGTGTTCATTCACGGACTCCTTTCATCCATGAAGCCAAAGAATCACTTTTCAAGTTCAAGTATATGGATTTTTATGAATTACATGTTGGGTTTGCTTTTGTTCATGTTGATAATGACCAATTTAATTCTATTCGATGTTTTTGTGATAAATCTTAAGTGGAATTAATTATTATTGTTGTAGCTTCATGTTAGTCCATGATAAAACCCTTGAATGGGGAAATTAGAGTTGATTCGTGATGTTTACTTGTAGTGTGATGTAGTCTAAATATACCATGCTCACCATGTGTTTGATTAAATGCCTATGTGAAAGAAAAGTGCCCTACAAGTATGATAATATAAAATCCCCGTTCATGTACAAGTTCATGTAAGTCAAGTGTTTGATGAAATGCCTTAGTCAATGAATTATGGATGTATGTGTGGCCATTGTGGTGCTTTATAACTTGTACTTTATGAATCCTCCAATTTATTATATTATGGACTGATGATGTGATTATGTATTCAATAAATTCATGCTTTGTCAGTTTCTTTCCATCGAGTCTTGAGGGTACTTGTACCCGACAATTTAGTTATGTGACTAGAGCCAGTGTCATGTTTTCACGATATCCTCAATCAAGCCATGTTCAGTAGATTTCAACAAGTCACGTGACTTAGGAAAACTCAAAAATCCCATTAATCTTAGAAAGCTTAGTAACAAAGTAATCCCAGTACTATTCCGTCAGTCAACGAAACCTAGTTAGCTCAGTCCAGTTCAGTTTAGTAACCCATGATCAGTATCCATTCAGATGGGAGTTGAACTTAGCACCGAGTGAACCCAAGGATGGGAACACACACTGTCAGATGAGGGTGTGATTCTTAGATGTCATCTTTGCATTCCAGAACTATGTAGCCAGCATAGGTTGAGACATTAACACTGTCAAGTGAGGGTTGATGAGGTGGATAAGCACTATCAAATGAGGGCCACACTGTTCTCTTTTGGGGACACTGTCATATGTGGGTCACCCATATCTTGTCTTTACTAGTGGCATGGTATTGACACCCATCCAATTGGGGTTATAGATTGAACCCCAACTCAGCCATATTGGCGTATTAGGGGCATATCGGTTAGATGACTACTCCCACAGTTTCAGTATCAGTCTCAGTAAAAGTACTCAGAAAGTTCTTCAGATTTTAGGACTGTGAGATACAGTCAACTCATCTACAGTATGTATCTCAGCTAGTTCCTTCAGATTCAAGACTGTCAGATATAGTCACTCATGTTATCAGTTATACCATTCATCAGAACTCAGTTATCAGTCATGTTATTTATCAGTACATTCATGTTATCACGATATCAGATATATTTATAATGTATTCATGCATGCATTCTCATATTTATGTTATTTAGTTAGTTAGTATAGTGCATGCATGTGAACCTTTTGCATTTAGACTACCTCACATGCATACCAGTATATTCAAAGTACTGACGTATTTGCACTATGGGGTTTTATATCATAAGTTCAGAGACACGAGCTCCCAATCATCAGTAGCATTCTAGTTTCAATAGTCAGAGTTAGTAGTGAGTCCTCTTCCTTCGAGGACATAATCATTTTTTTATTATCTCATTAATTATTTTATTAGTTGGAGTTAGTTGCAGACTTGTCCCATCAACTCCTTATTAAGATAGTCATATTTTAGAGGCCTTTCAGACTATCATGTTCAGACAGTTATTTTAGTTATTTTGGATATTTCATACCCCCACCAAATGTTATAGTTTTATTAGATATTATGTTACAGTTTGAACCTTATGGCCTTTCAGTTCATGTTGCCGTATTTTACAATATATTAAATAGTATACAGGTATAGATATCAGTCGTGGGTTAGATTATAGACCTTCGGGGTCATGAGTATCCTGTAGCATTCCGGGTACCAGATTTGGGGCGTTACACTTTATAAGGCATGGGATATCCTCTTCCTAATAAGCTAGCTTTAAGGGTGTGAGTTAGGTCCAAGGCTTGATTTTAAGATGGTATAAGAGAAGAGGGCCCATTCTCACCCAATATTGGGCCCCCAATTTATATTTGGGGATATTGACCATGCCTAGTTAACTATTCTAGGCGTGAGGTGAGGTGTTAAAGATTGAGAAAAAAGTCTCACATTGGTGGTTAATGAGATAGGTGGTTTCTTTATAAGGCTTGGAAAATCCTTCTCCTCATGAGCTAACTTTTTGGGTGTGATTTATGCCCAAGATCAATTTTAAGACTTCTGGGGAAAGTGATGTTCCCATTGCCCCTTCATCAGTTCCAGCACAAAAGAGTGACCCATCTAGTTTTGACACTGGTCAAAACCATCTCTATGACCTCACTATCCGCCAGGAGTATGAGGTATCGCCTGATTTCAATACTGGTTTGTTGAAACTCATTTCCCATGATATGTACTGATTACTTGATCTAGGTTCCACTCTACTTATGTGACCCTATTTTTGGCTGTGCAATTTATTTTTGGTCCCAGGTATATTTTAGACCGTTTCTTTGTATCTACACTAATAGGTGACTCTGTGGTGGCTAGAAGAGTGTATAGGGGATGTGTTATATTTTTTGGTGGTAGAGAAACTGTGGTGGGTTTAATAGAGTTAGACATGATAAATTTTGACATCATATTGGAGATGTACTAGTTGTACTCTTCGTATGCCTCCTTATATTTTTGGACCTGTAAGGTCCTATTTAAATTCCCTAATGAGCCAATCATTATGTGGGAATGGGATCTCTAATGCCTAAGGGAATGTTTGTATCATATCTTAGATCTTGAAAGTTGATTTCCAAGGGGTGTATTTATCATTTGGTCTCTGTTAAAGATTCTAACTCGAAGAGCCCTTATTTATATTCCATCCCGGTAGTAAATAAATTTCCTGAGGTCTTTCTAGATGATCATCCTGGTGTCCCTCCCAATAGGAAGATTGGTGTTGGTACTGATACAGTTCTAAACATTTATCCTATCTTTATTCCCACATATAGAATGGATATAGTTGAGTTAAAAGAGCTTCAGAAGCACCTAAAGGATCTTTTATACAAGGGTTTCATCAATCCTAGTATGTCCCCAAGGGGTGTACCTATTATGTTCATTCGCAAGAAGGATAAATCCCTTTGGATATGTATTGACTATAAAAAATTATATAAGGTGATGGTAAATAATAAGTACCCTCTTCCAAGAATAGATGATTTGTTTGATCTAATGACTCTTCAGGTCATTTCTTGTGATTCCACTTATTTTCACTGTTAGAGCTTTTCCATAGCTTCCACAAGTGAGTTATGAATTTCTGGAACTGATAGTTTGGTTATCGAACAGTCTATTAGGTTTTTAGAATCATTTCCCTATTTAGAGGTCTTCGTTGGTTCCAAATATCCACTGAGTGAAAAGTTCAGCAAAATATTATTGGATGCAATTTCTGACAGCACTAAAAGCTCTAAAAAATCAATTTAGGTTGGGTGGACCATTGGTTTAGGTCACGCTACACCTGAACTCTTTATGACCTATTGGTTGAAAAGTTGCTAAATTTGAAATTTGGATGCAGGGCGCACATGTTGTCGACACAACCTCAGATGGGAAATCTGACTTTGCCAATACATCCAAAGTAACAAAATTAGTGTGGTTAGAAATTTTTTGTTTGCTCATATTAGATTCTTGATGCATCCTAAGAATTATCCCAAACATTAAATTTATTCCAAATTTCTATTGTCAACTGGTACAACAAGGGTACCACGATCGTAGGGGTTGTATTGCAATGGGGATACCATTGTTGCAGCCCGCGGGTCCACGATCATCTAAATTAAGGGTCCGGGAAGGGTTATTTAAAAGAGCTTTTTGGTTAAGAATTTGCCATTTCTATCTTGTCTAGGGTTCCATAAACCTTAATAGTGTATGCAGTCCCCAAATTGAGTTTTGGGTGTTAATTGAGACCTTTAATAACTCATATATTAGTGATTAACATGGAATCTAAGGTTTGAATCCTTCATTTATAGTGTTGAATTCTATATTATTTGACCCAAAACCAAAAATTGATTGAGGCATCATTTAAGCCCAAATATGATTCATTTGTACCATTTTCTTGAGGCATATAACTCCCTAATGTAATTTGTACACTGGGGTAGTTTTAGAAACTCGTCTTCCGTAAGCTGGACCTACTTGGAGGGTTTTGGTGTCATTTTGGTTCTGACGCTCCATAGTACAATATGGGTATTGATAATCTATTAATACTGATAGATTATGTTTTTGATAGCTTAGCTCATTGAAGAAGCTTCGAGGAAAGGAAAAGCGAAGGTTGTTGGTTCGTGAGTTATATTTTGATTCGAGGTAAGTTAGGCTTACTTCTTATTAGATTAAGCTTTATTAAAGTATGACTTTGATATCTTGATAAGATTGCACGGGGTTTTAGGTGTTGAAACTGTAGGTGGTAATGTTGTAGATTAGTTGGCAGCTTAGGCTATTGAACTCATAAAGTGTGATACTTGACTTATAACCTTGAACATTGGTTAGTTGGACTTGTTATATCAAAAATAGCCTGAGAATTATCTAGTTGCTCTAGTTAGACGGGAGTGACCTTGTCATTCATATTAAATAGTAATTTCACCTTAGTTGTATGTAGTTATGGATATTGCTCTATTACCTTTGGATGAATTAAGAGTATTACTTTAGGAAAAGTTGTACCATGCACTAGTGTGAAATGACAACCTCTAAGACATGACTTAAATGGCTTATCTTAGTCCAAGGTAGAAGTTAGAGTCGAAGAGGAATTTGGGTTAGTAAAAGCAAAAATTGACCCGACTTAACTTTGGACTATGAAATATACCTACCTTAAGTTTGGACTATGTAATTTCATTATCAACCTAGATACTTTTTGAACACTTAGAATATGCCTTTGGTAATATGTTGGCTAACCCAGTTAAATGGCTTAATTCATGATGTTGGTATTGGAAATTATATGAATGATTCATTTCTAGATAATCGGTAATGCGTGGATTGCAATGAATTATCTTAAAAATTTAAAACATGACAATACTATAACTTACTTCATTGACTAAATTACCATGTGATCCTTGGATTATGTTATTACTCATATTATGTTCATTTATAGTGACTAAACTAATGTGATGCTAAAAATCCTCTTGTTCTAATAATATGAATCATGCTAAAAATGAGGGGCTCTAGAAGGGGTAACTATGGCTTGTATAAAAAATATTAATGATTATCTTAAGACCATGAAAGTATTGAATGTTCATATCATGTGAATTTACTTGTTCATGGTCCTTGTCATTTATTGTGTTGAGAATGAACAATGAGGTACGATGGCATGTCTTTCTTTACTTCTCTTTTTACCATACCCATCATGGGTCTTGCATTTATTATTGATTGGATTAACTTATATGTATATATTGATGTCATGATGATACCCGCTTATTCCAGAGGATATATTTAAGTTGCGATTATGTCTGGCAAGTTCGTAGGATTTATATATGATATGATGATGCCCAGTGATTCTTGAGGATATATTGATGTTATGATGATGCCCAATAAGTACTGAGGGTATATTGATGATATGATGATGCCGGATGATTTTGGAGGATATATTGATTTATAATAATGCCTGGTAAGTCCGTAGGGTATATTTATGTTATGATGATGTCCGGTATGCCCGGAGGATATATTGATTATATGATAAGTTGAGTTTGTGTAGTGTTTATCTTCTGGAGAAAGGGTGAGCTCTTTGAGCTTTGTGTCACCCGTTTCTCTCTTTCGTTGTCCAGTATTTTGTATTCGGGATGAATGTATTGACTATTTTAGACTAATGAATTGTGTCTCCTAATATAAAACTTAGATGCTTTTGTACTAGTATTACCAGGTCGTGGGATTTGTAGCCATATTATGACTATCTTCTTTTAGTGGGACACTATTGATTGTAATTGTATTCATGTATTTTGGCTCGATTAGGTATTTCTCTTAAAGTAACCCATTTTCTTAGCTCTGAGTTATGGTGATGGTTACATACTGGTGGGTCTTGGTAGGTGCCATCATGACTCATGAATCGGATCATGAAAAATTAGTATCAGATCATAGGTTTACCGACATTGTTGGTACACGTGCAAGTGTCTAATAAAGTTCTACGGATCAGAACATTTACATACATTTCTTATCTTTTGAAGGATTCCTATTCTTTCACTCGTATTGTGCTAAGAGTCTGAGTTGATTTGTAGGATATTTTCTTGACTTTACTCTTTTGCATATTCCCACGACACGTGCTACAGATATACATGAGGAGGGTCTCAATACTGAGCCCAGGGATCTTAATCCTGTTCGACGTCAACCTCATAAAGTGTCCCCAATTAGGGACCAAGATAGGCCGTCTCCCCAATACCTTTTTCCTGCACCCGAGCCAGAGTTTCCTCTGCCATAGCCAGCGGTGGTCCAGGAACTATCCCAGGCCCCAGCAGGTTATATTCCCTATTTATTACTTAGATATGCCTTGGTTCAGCTTTTGGGTATTTTTGATGGTACGCAAACTACTTGGGTAGGACTGCAACCTGCAGTTGCATCTTCTTGATTTGAGGTTCGTCCCTATGCTGGAAGTTGTTCTGCTGATGGCTGCTGAGCTAGCTATAACCCAGCTTGCTATGTCTTGTGAGGAGCAGAACATGCTGGGTAAATTTTGAGATTGGCTCCACCAAGGTTTTTTACTGCTCCTGGAGAGAATGCATTTGAGTTTCTAACTACTTATGCGGATAGGCTCTGTGGATTAGTCCTTGTCGAGAATCGTGGGGTGGATTACACTACATTTCAAGAACACATGCCCTCAACATATCCTCTAGGGTCTGAACGGTCCTCTCTGCCTGGCCATCTATCTGAGGATGAAAAGATGAACTAAGATGAACATAGGTACCAAGACCCTTCTGAAAAGCTTTCCAAAAGTGAGAGGTAAACTGAGTACCCCTATCTGAAAGGCTAGACAAAGGAACTCTGTGCAATCTAACCAACTCTCTAATATACAACTTAGCATAATCTTCAGCTGAGTAGGACATGTGAACTAGTAGGAAATATGCTGATTTGGTCAACCTATCTACAATAACTCAAATCAAATGATGTTGCTGATACGAATGGGGTAACCCTATTACAAAATCCATGTTCACCCCTCTCCACTTCCAAGTGGGAATACCAATCTCGTGCAAGGTGACACCAGGCCTTTAGTGATCCATCATAATCTATTGACAAATAGTACACTTAGCCATAAACTCCGTAATATCCTTCTTCATCCCACTCAACCAATAGACTTCCCTAAAATCTCAGTACATCTTAGTAGTGGCTGGGTGAATGGAGTAATTCGCACCATGCACTTCACCCATAATCCGCTGTCTCAAACCATCAACGCACGACACACATAATTTTCCCTGGTATCTCAACACACCATCTTCCCCTTGGGATAAAACCTCTACCATCTGATCTCTAGCTAACTCCTTCAAAACTATATTGGGATCCTTATCTTGTTCCTCTTTTACCTCAGAAACTAAAGAAGATTCTACACTACTCTGCACCAAAACATTTCCGTAAACTGAATCAACTAACCGTACCTAGTCTATCCAACTGATGAACTTCTCGAATAACATCCTTCTTATCACCCTCTACATGAGCAAAACTACCCATCATATAAGACCCTACAAAATCCTAAGCTTAATTCAGTCCTTTAGGTTTGTCAAGGGGTCTCAGACTTAGAATATTTCAGCTAAGAACTCATACATAGTGTAATTTTAACCTACGAAGGTTGGAAGTTTTATTTCGCGACCTTTACATCCATTAAATATTAATGTTTAGGTTGATACATGATCAGGAATATCTGTAGGTGTATTCAGACAAGTTTTAGATTTTTCATACATCGTTTGAAGCTCGTTTGGAATCCCAAAATAGTGAATCCACGCGATTTTAGCGCGCCGCATCAACTATCACGTTGATTACTATTTTCCCCATCTATCAGTGTCCAATTTTAGTGAATCGATACAAACATGGCGCGACGCATTGGCTATCGCATCGATGTCATCGACGCGCCGCATTGACCTGAGCGTCGGTAACCCAGTTTTCAGTCATTAAAACACCACGTTCTTAGGGGTATTTAGGTCTTTTTCCCTTGACTCTCAGCCCCCAACACACAAAATTAAACTCCCTATAGAACAAATATAGTCATTCTTTCTCAAATTTACTCAAGAACAAAACCCTAGAAGATCCAATTTCAAATCAAGAACTCAAGATTCAACCATAAGCTTTCAGAAATACTTCAACAAAGGTATGTGAAGTGATCATCCAAGGGTTCCTTCCGCCCTTGGAGTCCAAGAATCTCTAGTGAACTTCAAGTAATTGATTTTATGATTTCCATGGTTGAAATCAAAGTGTATCAATGATTGCTATTTGGATTAAGCTCTTAATTCATGATTATATGAATATAGCTCATGTGAAATTGATCATTATATGTGTAGATTCATGGAATCCATGATGAACCCTTCACTTGTGAAATTAGAGATGAATTATGATGCTCACTTGTTGTTCAATACTATGTACATACACTATGCTCACTAAGTGCTTGATAAATTGTCCATGTTAACTATTAAAAGAATGAAATCATGTAAAGTTAGCTTATATGCAAGTTATATCATGCTAGTGTTTATCAAAATTCCCCAATGAATGAATGATAATCAAGTTCATAGTTTACATGTTTCATGTAATGCCTTGTCTCTTAATTTATGCTATCGAGTCCTGGGGTACTTTACCCATCAATTTAGATGATTACCTAGGGCCATGGTCAGTTATAGCACATTATCAATCACGACATAATCTGTAGTACTCTTAGTCATTTACAAAACTAGGAAAACTTAGTAAAATCCATATTAGTCCAGTCTCATTCACAATCCAGTTCAGACCTCGATAATCTCAGTCAACTAACAGAATTCAGTAATATTTAGTCAGTCAACAGAACTCTGTGAACTCAGTTTAGTTCAGCTAAATAGTAATTTCAGTAACCGATCAGTCCAGCCTAATACAAACTAGAAATTAGTTCAATGTCTATTCAGTTGGGAGTAGAATTACACACCAAGTTAACCCAGGAATGGGGGAATTCCTGTCACAGAATTAAACACCGAGTTAACCCAGGAATGGGGAATTCCTGTCAGCAGAGAGTTTGACCCTTAGAAGCAATCCCTGCGTTATAGAACTATGTAGCGCATAGGTTAATGTAGCTTCCTGCCAGACATTATGAGGGTTGATACTTCTTATCTGAGTTAACCTGCCAGTGAGCGTTGATGAAAGACCTTCCTATCAAAGAGGGTTAACTCACAGCTTGTCCTTACCCATGGCATGATATTGACATCCTTCCAAATGGGGTTATAGGTTGGACCCCAAATCCTGTTAGAGAAGGGGCATGTTAGTTAGATGATTACCTCTCACAGTCTCAGTTCCAATCTCAGTCTCAAAATAGAACTCAGTTTAGTTCTACAGATTTAGGACTATCAGACAGTCACTCAGCTCAGTATGGTTACACAGTATTCAGAACTATCAAATACAGTCTTTCAGATAATTAGTAATGCAGTATTCGTAAACTCAGATATCGTTTATCAATATTCTGCTTCAGTACTCAGTATTAGCACGATCTCAGTTATAGTCTATGTATTCATGTATATACTCTTACTCAGTCATACTCATATTATTCAGTAATTAGTGTGCATGCGTATGAACGCATGCATATCAGCCTACCTCACTGAGCATACCAGTACATTCAAAGTACTGACGCATACTTTTTATGCTATGATGTCTTATATCATTGGATTTGACGCATGGTCTCCAGAGCACCCTTAGCAATTCAAATTCTCAGCTTTCAGAGTAGTAGTGAATCTTCATCATTCGATGACATGCTTATTATTTACATTACTTCAGTTTTATTTCAGTAGATAGAGTTAGTTGGAGGCTTGTCCCATCAACTACACAGTTCAGACAATTAGAGGCTTTCTCAGACTAGAGTATTTTTAGACAGTTGTTCAGTTTTTCAGTACTAATATTCAGTTTTTGTATTTTGATATCGCATTCAGATTTATTTACAAATTTGAACCTTATGGCATATGTTTCCACCTATTTCTGTAATTATAACAGTATTTATTACATAGTTATTGCAGCAGGTACCAATCATGAATTAGCTTATGGTCCTTTGGGATTATGAGCATCGTATAGCATCAAGGGTACAGACTCGAGGCATTACAAACATGTATCATATCCTAAGGTTCAACAGTGTCCTAGGAAGTTAGAAAGCCACATCTAGTAGAGTCTTGTGCATGGGTGTGTTGAGCGTCACACTTATGGAGAAGTTGCTTTGAGATATTTTAGGAAAAGTTTCCCTTCTTTCAGTATTTATGTTGTGCGAGTGAGCATGAGCTCTAGTTAAACTCTCTTTTTAATCCTAGATTCTCTTCCGTTAAGAGAATATGCCTTAAAAAAGGACTCAGGGAAGAGGAACGGGAGATCAGTCATCCCCTCATCCAGTCCATTCAGATCCTTTGGGCGAGCATGTCTCCCACCTAGAATTCTGAGCAGCCTTCACCACCCTAGCTCATTTTGTGGTAGCACAGAATAAATGTCTAGTTTTGGTTTCATCCAACCCAGTGGCCAATATTGCTGCTTCCAGGATTTGGGACTTCACCCGAATAAACCCTTCATCGTTTACCAGGTCTATGTCAGATGAGGACCCTTAGGAATTTCTTAATCAGGTACAGAAGGTTACTGATATCATGGGGTGACTGCAGTTGAGAGTGCTGAGTTGGCCACATATCAGTTATAGGATGTGGCTCACTCATGATTCAAAAAGTGGAAGGCAGAGAGGGCCTCAGATACAGGGTTCATAGAATGAGAGAAGTTTGCAGTTGCTTTTATGGATAGGTTCTTACTGCTAGAGTTAAGAGAAGTAAAGGTTTTGGAATTTCTAAACCCAATGCAAGGAAATATGACAGTGCAGGAGTATTCTCTCAAGTCTACTCAGTTAGCCAAATATGCCCCGCATATTGTAGAAGATTGCAAAGCAAAGACGAGTAAGTTTGTGTTAGGGGTGTCTAGCAGTATGGTCAAGGTATGTAGGACCGCAATTCTTATTATGAAGATGGACATATCCAGGCTCATGGTCCTTGCTCAGCAGATAGAGGAGTCAAAGAATAAAGAGAAGGAGAGAGAGACTAAGAGGGTGAGAATAGGTAGTTTTAATATCACTCAACCTAAGTTAGAGGGTGGGAATCGTTCTCAGCTCCGCCTGAAATCCTCAGTTCCAGCTCCTTCCTCATCCAGTGCTCCAGTTCTATAATTCAGAGATGGCAAGCAAGATAGGGCATCAGGCCCTAAACCTAAGGGCAGTATTAGAAGTACCCGAACCAATCCCTTTTTCCAGAAGTGCGGCAGAAACCACCAGGGTATCTGTGTGTTTTGTATGTGGCAAGCCAAGCCATAGAGTCGGACAGTGTCCTCATAGACTTGATGAACTTTGTGTTCAAGTGGTACTTGGACATGTTCATCATAGTTTTCATAGATGACATTCTTGTTTACTCCCGTAGTGAACACGATCATCCAGACCATCTCAAAATAGTATTGCAGACTCTCAGAAACCATCACCTGTTCACAAAATTCTATAAGTGCAAATTTTGGCTAAAGTCAGTAGGATTTCTTGGCCATATAATTTTTGGTGATGGCATTAGATTTGATCCCCAAAGGATCGAATCAATGAAAAATAGGCCCTGGACCATCTCTCCATCATATATCAGGAGTTTCTTGGGTTTGGCTGGCTATTACAGACGGTTTGTTGAGCGATTTTTATCTATTGCACCCCCTATGTCCAGATTGAATCAGAAGAAAGTCAAGTTCTAGTGGTCAGATTCTTGTGAGAAGAGTTTTTAGGAGTTGAAGACTCGACTCACCACAGCTCTAGTGTTTACCCTACCAGATGGTTTTGACGATTTTGTTGTGTACTTTGACTCCTCCAGAGTCGAATTGGGTGGTTTTTTGATACAGAGAGGTAAGGTCATAGCCAATGCCACTAGACAGCTTAAGCCCCATGAGAAGAACTATCCTACTGAACTATCCTACTCATGATCTTGAGTTAGCAGTAGTAGTTTTTGCCTTGAAGATTTGGAGGAATTACTTGTATGGTGTGCACGTTGATGTGTTCACTGATCATAAGAGCCTGCAGTATGTGTTCTCTCATAAAGACCTCAACCACCGTCAGAAGAGGTTATTAGAATTGTTGAAAGACTATGACATGAGTATTCTTTATCATACGAGCAAGGCCAATGTTGTGGCTGACGCTCTTAGTAGAATGTGTATGGGTAGTGTTGCCCATGTTGAGAACAGTAAGAAGAAGTTAGCCCAGGAAGTTCTTCAGCTAGCCCGACTAGGTGTTCGCTTAGTCGATTTAGCAGAAGGTATTGTGATGGTGCAGAGTAGCTCAGAATCATCCCTAATTTTTGAAGTGAAGGAAAAGCATGATAGGGATCCCAGTCTAGTCCAGTTGAATGAATCAGTCTTAAATTAGAAGATAAAGGTTTTCTACCAAGGGGGAGATGGTGTTTTGCGTTGTCATGGTCAACTATGCATGCTAGGCGTAGATGACTTGAGGCAGCGAATTCTTGCAGAAGTGCATAGTGCACGCTACTCGATTCATCCAGAGGCCACTAAGATGTACTATGATCTGCTGGAGATTTATTGGTTGAGTGGTAAGAAAAGAGACATTATAGAGTCTAGCTAAGTGCTCAACATATCATCAGGTTAAGATTGAGCATCAGAAGTTTAGTGGGTCTATATAGGAGTTCAGTATTCCCAGCTGGAAATAGGAAGAAGTTAACATGGATTTTATGATAGGTTTTCCTCGTACTCGTCGTCAGCATGATTTAGTTTGGGTCATCATATATAGGATGATTAAATTAGCTCTTTTTCTTCCAGTTCATACCTTCTATTTAGCCGAGGATTATACCAAACTCTATATCAAGGAGTTGGTCAGATTGGACGGTGTTCTGTTGTCCATTATCTCAGATAGAGGTACCCAGTCTACCTCTCATTTCTGGAAAGAAGTCCAAAAGGGTCTTGGTACCCGAGTTTATCTCAGTATAGCCTTTCATCCTCAAATAAATGGTCAAAAAGAAAGGATCATTCAGACCTTAGAAGATATGCTACGAGCATGTGCAATAGACTTTAAAGGTAGTTGGGATGACCACTTGCCTTTGGTTGAGTTCGCATATAACAATAACTTTCACTCCGGTATTCAGATGGCTTCGTTTGAGGCACTTTATGGGAAGAGGTATAGATCTCCTATTGGTTGGTTTGAAGTTGGTGAGGACACATTGGTAGGGCCTGACATGGTGTTTTATACCTTAGAGAAGGTCCAGTTGATCAGAGAAAGGCTTAAGACAGCTCAGAGCTGACAGAAATCGTACGCAGATGTGCACAAAAAAATCTCAAGTTCGAGATTGGTTACTTTGTGTGCTTAAAGATCTCTCCAATGAAAAGAGTAAAGCATTTTGGAAAGAAAGGGAAACTCAGTCCCCGATATGTCGGTCCTTACCAAATTCTTAGCCATTTCGGAAAGGTAGCTTACGAGCTTGAGTTACCTTTAGATTTATCTTTAGTTCATCCAGTGTTTCATGTCTCCTTGCTAAAGAAATGCATAGGTTACCCATTAGTCGTAGTCCCTATTGAGGGCATAGAAATTAAGAACATCCTCTCTTATGAAGAGATACCAGTCGAAATCCTTGACTATCAGATTCACAGACTAAGGAACAAAGAAGTTCCTCTAGTCAAAGTTCTTTGGCGGAATCAGTCCGTTGAGGGAGATACTTGGGAAGTAAAAGAAGACATGCGAACCAAGTATCCTTATCTATTCTCCGCTAATCTAGACTCAGATCAAGGTAATAGTGTCCCTAAGCTTAATCAGTTTTATGTTCAAATTTCAATTACAAACTTGGTATCAATTACCATTGCATGTTTAGTTATATGTTCATGAGCCAGTTCAGTCATGTATCCATGCATCAGATATGCATGTTCAGTATATATATTCAGTTTATCAGTAATCCCAGTCATGCATTCACGAATCATGTTCAGCTATATCCATGCATCAGATATGCATATTTAGTATGATAGTTCAGAATACCGGTAATATTAATCATATAGTCATGTTCCAGATGTTCATGTACAGTAAGTAAGTCAGTCTCTCAGTATTCTCAGTCTTAACGGACCCATTAGAGGATAAATGTTCCCAAGGGGGAGACAATGTAAGACTCCACAAAATCCTAAGCTTAATTCAGTCCTTTAGGATTGTCAAGGGGTCCCAGACTTAAAATATTTTAGCTAAGTACTCAGACTTAGTGTCATTTTAACCTACAAAGGTTGGAAGTCTCATTTAGCGACCTTTGCATCCATTAAATGTTGATATTTTGGTTGATTCATGATCATATATATCCGTAGGTATTTCTGAACAAGTTTTGGATTTTCGGACATCGTTTGAAGCTCCTTTGGAATCTCAAAACAGTGAATCAACGCGATCTTTGCGCGCCGCATCGACTATAGCATTAATTACTATGTGTTTTCGAACAAGTTTTGGATTTTTTGGACATTGTTTGAAGCTCCTTTGGAATCCCAAAATAGTGAATCAATGCAATCCTGGCATGCCGCATCGACTATAGCGTTAATTACTATTTTCCCCAGTTACCAGCGTCCAATTTTACTGAATCGAAGCAAACATGGAGCGACGCACTGGCTATCGCATTGATGCCATCGATACGCCATGCCGACCTGAGCATCGGTAACCCAGTATTCAGTCATCAAAAGACCATGTTCTTGGGGGTATTTAGGTCTTTTTCCCTCGACTCTCATCCCCCAAAACACAAAATTAAACTCCCTATAGAGCAAATATAGTCATTCTTTCTCAAATTTGCTCAAGAACAAAATCCTAGAAGATCTAATTTCAAATCAAGAACTCAATATTCAACCATAAGCTTTCAGAATTTCTTTAACAAAGGTATTTGAAGTGTTCATCCAAGGGTTCCTTCCACCCTTGGAGTCCAAGAATCTCTTGTGAACTTCAAGTAATTGATTTTATGATTTCCATGATTGGAATTAAAGTGTATCCATGATTGCTATTTGGATTAAGTTCCTAATTCATAATTATATATATATATATATATATCATGTGAAATTTATCATTGTATGTGTAGATTCATGTGAATCCATGATAAACCCTTGACTTGTGAAATTAGAGATGAATTATGATACACACTTGTTATTCAATACTAGGCGCATAAACTATGCTCACTAAGTGCTTGATAAATTGTCCATGTGAACTATTAAGAGAATGAAATCATGTCAACTTATCTTATGTGCAAGTTATATCATACAAGTATTTGTCAAAATTTCCCAATGAATGAATGATGATCTTTACATGTTTCATATAATGCCATGTCTCTTAATTTATGCTATTGAGTCCTGGGGGTACTTGTACCCAATAATTTAGTTGATTACCTAGAGCTATGGTCAGTCATATAACAGCATCAGTCACGACACGATCAGTAGTACTCTCAGTCAGTTACAGAACTCAGGAAAAATCAGTAGAATCCATATTAGTCAGTCTAATTCAGTATCATGTTCAGAGCTCGATAAACTCAGTCAGTTAACAGAATTCAGTAGTATTCCATAAGTCAACGGAACTTAGTGAACTCAGTTCAGTTCAGCCAAATAGTAATCTCAGTAACCATTCAGTCCAGCCTAATATAGACTAGAAATTAGTTCAGTATCTATTCAGTTTGGAGTAGGATTCAACACCGAGTTAACCCACGGATGGGGGCATTCCTGTTAGTAGAGGGTTTGACCCTTAGTAGTAATACCTGCATTATAGAACTATGTAGCCTGCGTAGGTTAAGGTATCTTCATGCCAGAAATTATGAGGGTTGATACTTCTCATCCTAGATAACCTGCCGGCGAGGGTTGAAGAAAGAGCTTCCTGTTAGAGAGGGTTAACTCATAGTTTATCCATACCCATGGCATGGTATTGATACCCATCAAACTAGGGTTACAGGTTGGACCTCAAATCCTATTAGAGAAGGGGCATGTCGGTTATATGATTACCTCCCACAGTCTCAGTTCCAGTCTCAGTCTCAGAATAGAACTCAGTTTAGTTCTACAGATTCAAGACTATTAGATATAATTACTCAGCTCAGTACGGAACCCAGTATGGTTCGATAGTATTCAGAATTCTTTGATACAGTAAATAATCAGTAATATAGTATTTGTAAAATCAAATATCAGTTATCATTATTCTTCTTTAGTACTCAATATTAGCACGATGTCAGTTACAGTCTATGTATTCATGCATGTACTCTTACTCAGTCATACTCATGTCATTCAGTTATTATTATGCATGCATATGAACCCATGCATATCAGCTTACCTCAGTAAGCATAATAGTATATTCGAAGTACTGACGCATGCTTTTTGCGCTATGATGTCTTATATCATTGGTTCAGACGCACGAGCTCAGAGCACCCTTAGCAGTTCAGATTCTTTGCTTTCATAGTAGTGATGAATCTTCATAGTTTGAGGACATACTTATTATTTAAAGTACTTCAGTTTTATCTCAGTAGATGGAGTTAGTTGGGGTCTTGTTCCATCAACTCCATAGTTCAGACAGTTAGAGGATTTTTTAGACTAGAGTATTTTCAGACAGTTGTTCATTTTTGCAGTACTTATATTCAGTTTTGGTATTTTGATACCGAAGTCAAATTTATTTACAGATTTGAACTTTATGGCATATGTTTCTTTCTATTTACGCAATCATTACAGTATCTATTACACAGTTATTGCAGTAGGTACAAGTCATGGGTTAGCTTGTAGTCCTTTGGGATTATGAGCACCGTGTAGCATCCAGGGTACAAACTCGGGGCATTACACATGACAGTCTACTAAAGGCATCTACCATAACATTATCCTTGCTCGGATGATACAAAACACTCATGTAGTAATCTTTCAATAATTCTAACCACCTTCTCAGATGGAGATTTAAATCTCTGTGTAAACACATACTACAAACTTTTGGGGTATGTAAACACATCAACATGCACCCCATAAAGATAATGTCTTCAGATTTTCAAAGCAAACACAACAATAGCTAATTCAAGATCATGAGTATGATAGTTCTTTACATTAGGCTTAAGTTGTCTAGAGTCATAGGCTATAACCTTACCTCTCTGCACCAAAACACAACCCAAACCAACTCTAGAAACACTACAATAAACAATGAATCCATCTATACACTCAAGTAACGCTAAGACTGGGGCTGAAGTGAGTTAAGCCTTCAACTCCTGAAAACTCTTCTCACAAGAATCTGACAACTGAAACTTAACTTTCTTCTAAGTTAATCTTGTCATGGGGGATGCAATAGATGAAAAACCCACAAAAAACCGCCTATAATGGCCATCTAAACCTAAGAAACTCTTAATGTATGATGGAGAAACAGGTCTAGGCCAGTTTCATATAGCTTCGGTCTTTTGGGGATCAACTCTAATGCTATCACCGGAAATAATATGACCGAGGAAAGCTACTATCCATAGCAAAAATTCACACTTGTTGAATTCGGTAAACAACTAATGGTCTCTAAGAGTCTGTAAAACAATTCTAAGATGGTTTGTATGGTCATCCTCACTATGAGAATAGACAAGAATATAATCGATAAAGACAGTGACAAACATGTCTAGGTACTGCTTGAATGCTCGGTTCATCAAGTCCATGAAGGTTCTTGAGCATATGTTAGCCCAAAAGACATGACTAGGAATTCAAAATTACCATAGCAGGTTCTTAAAGCTGTCTTTGGAATATCACATTCCCTCACTTTAAGCTGGTGATAGCCGGATCGAAGGTCTATCTTAGAGAAGTAACTTACACTTTGGAGTTATTCAAATAAATCATCTATTCTGGGAAGAGGATATTTGTTTTTAACTGTGACTTTATTCAGGTGATGATAGTCAATGCTCATTCACAAAGAACCATCTTTCTTTTGCACGAATAGGATGGGAGCACTCTATGGAGAAATACTGGGCCATATAAACCCTTATCTAAGCGGTCTTTGAGTTGCTCCTATTAATCTTTAATCTCGGCAAGAGCTATACGATATGGAGGAAAGGAGATGGGCTGAGTATTAGAAAGAAGATCAACTTCGAATTCTATTTCTTTGTCGGGAGGAACTCCTAATAAATCTTTAGGAAAAATTTGTAGAAAATCATTTACTACCCGGACTGACTGAACTGATGGAGCCTCAGACTTCGTGTCTCTAACTCGAACTAAATTATAAATGCACCCTTTTGAGATCAACTTTCTGGCCTTAATATACGATATGAAATGACTCTTGGGAGATACTAAACTACCTTCCGACTCAAAGACTGGCTAATCAGGAAATTGAAACTTCACCACTCGAGTGCGACAATCTATAGATGAATAGCAGGAATGAACCCAATCTATGCCCAAAACAAGGTCAAAGTCGACCATACCTAACTCTATTAAATATGCTAACATAATAATAGGACACTTTCTATAGATATGTTTGGTAACAACTGACTCACCTACTGGGATAGAAACTAAGAAGGGCTAAGAAATCATTTCAGGATCTACTCTAAATTTTATCGCAACCAATGGAGTCACACAAGAGAAATTTAACCCTGGGTAGCACATAAACATCAACATGAAAGAAACGAAGCATACTAGTGTGAATTATCTGGCTCCTGGTAGGATGGTAAAGCATAGAATTGATTATGGCGCTGACCACCACCGATACTTGATGATGTGCCTTGAGAAGGGGCTAGGCCACCTAGTGGAGTTGGTGCGCTAATAGAATGAGTCTGGGGACGAAAATCCCTTTTTCCTTGCTTAGCATACGGGTACTCTTTGATTACGTAACCCAACTTACTACATCCAAAAAAACCATTTTATCCCAACAAACACCCATCAGGATGATTCTTACCACATCTAGCACATTTAGGATAACTGGGCTTTCCACCCATACTATTTTAAGACATGGACATAGAAGTCTTACCCCACTGCTCATTCTTGGTTCTGGGTGTGGGAGCACTGGCAAAAGATGGTGTCGACAAAGATGGGTGACCCTAAAACTTTAAATAATTTTCCCCTACATATCTTTATTGGCCATACTCAAACTGCCCAGTTTTAGCCTTCTTGTTTCCTCTATCTCCCCCCTTCAACTTTTTTGCCTCAATCTATTATGCATGATTCATCAATCTATCAAGATCTACATCCCCAATAAGCATGGCAGTCCTACACTCCTTGACTACCAAACTAGACACACTGGTAACAAACTTACTCATACTAGATCTAGGGTCAACTATCATATCAGGAGCATAATTAGACAACTGATTGAATTGAAGACAGTATTCCTTTACTGTCATCGAGCTCTGCCTCTAGTTCATCAACTCCTCAATCTTTGTTTCTCATAACTTACGTGGAAAGAACCTATCTAGAAACACATCCTGAAATACCTATAAACTCATAAGAGCTGCATTTTCACTCCTACCTTTCTTCCACATAACCATCCTATCATAAGCAACATTCTTAAACCTGTATGAAGAAAATTCTACACTCCCCTCCTCAGAAACATGCATAACTTGGGTGATCTTTTCACCTGATCAAGATACAACTGTAGGTCTTCACCTACCTTCGATCCAAAGAATTCAGGTGATTTATCCTTATAAAATCTCGAAGTCTTGAGAAAAGACATATTGCAAACTTTTATAGTCTGAGAAGATGTCAACATGAACACCATACAAATAGTGATGCCAAATCTTCAAAGCAAAAGCCATAACCAACAATTCCAAATCATGTGTCAGATAGTTCTTCTCGTGAACTTTCGACTACCTAGAAGCATATGCAACTACCTTACCATGCTGCATCAATACGCTACCCAGCCCCACATGGGATGCATCATAATAAAAAGCAAATCCATCAGTACCCTCAGGCAGAGTCAAAACCGTAATCGAAGTTAACTTATCTTTCAACTTCGCAAAACTTCCTTCATAAGAATCAGACCATATGAACTTCACCTTTTTTTGAGACAACTTAGTCAATGGAGCAACAATAGAAGAGAAACTTTCCACAAACCTTATATAATAAGCGGCTAAACGCAAGAAGCTCTAAATATTGGTTAGAATTGTGGGACTAGGCCATTTCTTAAGGACCACAACTTTTGTATGTATCCACCATGGTCACTTTACTAGAAATAACTTAATCAGATAGGTTACAGTAATTAACCAGAACACACATTTAGAGAGTTTCTTATACAATCGCTCTTTCAAGGTTGGAAACACAAGGCATAGATTATCAGCATGATCTGCCTCACTCATAGAATACACCAAAATATCATAAGTAAACACAATTATATAAAAAACTAGGAACTGATGGAATACCTGATTAATAAGATCAATAAATGTTGTTGGGGCATTAGTCAAACCAAAGCAGATCACCAAAAACTCAAAACGGCCATTCCAGGTTTGGAAAATAGTCTTAGAGATATCCACTTCCCTAATCTTTAATGATGGTAGCACGACCGAATATAAATATTAGGAAAGGACTTAGCTCCCTTAAGTTGGTAAAACAAATCAGCAATCCTACGAAGCGGATACTTATTCTTCACAGTCACCATATTCAACTGGCCATAGTCTACACACATCCGAATGGACCCATCTCTTGTATGCACGAAAAGAATCAGAGCACCCTATGAAGATACACTATGACAGATAAAACACTTATCCAGAATATCTTTCAACTTCTCCTTAAGTTCTTTCAGCTCCGCCAGAGCCATTTTGTAAGTAGGGTGGACATAGGATGAGTTTTTCAAAGAAAATCAATCCCAAAATGAATTTCCCTACCAGGAGAAAAACCATGAAGATTATCAAGAAACACCTCGGGAAATTCACAGACCATAGGGACCAATTACAAAGAAGCACCTTCGGATATGGAATCCTGATAATAAATAAACTTTCTTATATGCGCTAGGGAACTGCCTTCCAACACAACCACCAGCTCATTCGAGAATCAGAAACTGACCATTCAGGTCTGACAATCAAAAGACGCATAGAATGAGTGCAACCAATCCATCCTAAAAATCACATCAAAGTCTAACATGTCTAATTCAATTAGGTCCACTAATGTATCCCTACCACGAATGGATACCACACTACCCTTCTACTCCCACTTAATTACATACCATACCCCAATATATAATAATTCCATTGTATCATCATAATGGTTTAAATCTTTAATATATTCTATTAATTTATATTAATTAACTATAACTACATATTGAAAGTGAAATTTATTTATTTATTTAATTGGCTATCATGTTCAAAACTAATTTGTTACCACAAATCACAATAATTAATAACTTAAAATATTTAAAAGACATATAAAAATTTTATTGACTCTCATTATTTTAGCAATGCCACATAAATTTCTATATAATAGAAGAGGTGGTTTCAACCACCTCTTTATTTACCATATTACCCCAAATCATTTACTATATTACATCTTAATTGCTCCGTAATTTATTATATTATTCCTAATTAATTATTACATGTCATTTATATATTACAATTAATAATATTTTTTATTATATTACCCTTAATTAATTATTATAATTCATTACATATTAGAATTAATAATATTTAATTAAAAAATAGATATTTATAACGTTTGTTTCAGTTGCTTTAACCGTATATTACACCATAATTGCTCTGTGATTTACTATATTATCCCTAATTAATTATTACAAGTCATTTATATATTAGAATTAATAATATTTTTTATTATATTATCCCTAATTAATTATTATAAGTTATTTTTCTATGATATAAAAGAGGTGGTTTCGACCACCTCTTTGTGGATTTACTTTTTTACCCCCATTATTTACTATATTACACCCTAATTGTTCGCTGATTTATTATATTATTCCTAATTAATTATTACAAGTCATTTATATATTAGAATTAATAATATTTTATTATTATATTACCCTAATTAATTATTATAAGTCATTTATAGAAAATTAATAATATTTAATTAAAAAATAGATATTTATAACGTTTGTTTCAGCTGCTTTAATCGTGATTTTACTATATCATCCCTAATTAATTATTATAAGTCATTTATGTATTAAAAAATTAATAATATTTTATTCAAAAAATAAATTACTATATTACCCCCTATCATTTACTATATTACCCCTAATTGCTTCGTGATTTACTATATTATCCCTAATTAATTATTATAAGTCATTTATATATTAGAATTAATAATATTTTTTTATTATATTATCCCTAATTAATTATTATCATTCATTTATATATTAGAATTAATAATATTTAATTAAAAAATAGATATTTATGACGTTTGTTTCAGCTGCTTTAACCGTGATTTTACTATATCATCCCTAATTAATCATTATAAGTCATTTATGCATTAAAAAAATAATAATATTTAATTAAAAAAATAGATGACATGTCTGCCTGCACTGGTTTCGACCAGTGCTTCGTCATTTACTATATTATTCCTAATTGCTCCGTGATTTACTATATTACCCCTAATTAATTATTATAAGTTATTTATATATTAGAATTAATAATTTTTTTACTATATTACCCCTAATTAATCATTATAAGTCATTTATATATTAGAATTAATATATTTAATTAAAAACTAGAAATTTTTGACGTTTGTTTCAACTACTTTAATCGTGATTTTACTATATCATCCCTAATTAATTATTATAAGTCATTTATGTATTAAAAATTAATAATATTTAATTAAAAATAGATGACATGTTTGCCTATATTACCCCTAATTGCTCCGTAATTTACTATATTATCCCTAATTAATTATTATAAATCATTTATATATTAGAATTAATAATATTTTTTTTACTATATTACCCCTAATTAATTATTATAAGTCATTTGGTTTTGACCACTACTTCGTCATTTATTATATTACTCTTAATTGCTCCATGATTTATATATTACCCTTAATTAATTATTATAAGTCATTGATATATTAGAATTAATAATATTTTTTTATTATATTACCCCTAATTAATTATTATAAGTCATTTATATATTAGAATTAATAATATTTAATTAAAAAAATAGATATTTATGACGTTTGTTTCAACTACTTTAACCGTGATTTTACTATATCATCCCTAATTAATTATTATAAGTCATTTATATATTGAAAAATTAATAATATTTAATTAAAAAAATAGATGACATGTCTGCCTATATTACCCCTAATTTCTCCGTGATTACTATATTACCCCTAATTAATTATTATAAGTCATTTATATATTAAAATTAATAATATTTTTTTACTATATTACCCCTAATTAATTATTATAAGTCATTTATATATTAGAATTAATAATATTTAATTTTAAAAATATATATTTATGACGTTTGTTTCAGCTTCTTTAACCGTGATTTTACTATATCATCCCTAATTAATTATTATTAGTCATTTATGTATTAAAAAATTAATAATATTTAATTAAAAAATAGTTGGCATGTCTGCCTATATTACCCTTAATTGCTCCGTGATTTACTATATTACTCCTAATTAATTATTATAAGTCATTTATGCATTAGAATTAATAATATGTAATTAAATCAATGTACATTTATGTTTGTATCTCATCAATATCAAATTTTAGCTATAAAAAATATTTATAGTGTTGGGCCCGTGCTGACACGGGTCATGCACCTCTAGTTGAGATAAAAGAAAAAGTATTACAAATCATAATAATTAACAACTTTAAATATTTAAAAGATATATAAATTTTTAGTTGACTCTCAAAATTGTATCGAAGCCATATAAATTGGGACACAAGGAGTAAATATATTATTTGATAATTACGTAAAAATTATTATAAATCACAATAATTAACAAGTTAAAATACTTTTTAAAAAATAGATAAAAGTTCTATTCAACTGTCAAAATTTTATCGGTGTAGCATAAATCATGACAAAATAAAAAATTATCTTAATTAATTACAACTAAATATTTAAAATAAATTTATTTTATTATTTTAATTGACTTTTATATAGAAAATTAATATTTTTATTTATTTTTTATTTTATTAAATTTAAATTTTAAAATTATTTTTTTCTTATATAGAAATACTAATATTTAAACTTAACTTTAAATTTTTAAAGTACAAAATTAATAAATTTAATTTAATAAAATAAATTTCTAATGAATATTTTCTTAGAATTTGTGTTGGGTCAATATGTATCAAGTTAAAAAGAAATAAAGAAAAATGTATAGTAAAATTTTATTATTGTGAAAGATAAATATAATGCACTATCCAATAATGTTTAATAATATTATATTTTGCATATGCAAATATAGCATCCCGTATTTAATTAATATACTATTTCGGTGAATTATCAATAATTACTATTGGATATGATAAAATTATATTAATTTTTATAGTAATAACATAATCAATCGCTCTTAATTAATTATTATGTGTCATCTAAGTATTAAGAAAATAAATAATATTTAATGAAAAATAAAATAGACATAAAATGCGAAATTAACTCTGAATGTTTTAAATTGAATTTTCGTTTTTCGAATGATGATTTTATTATATCACTCCTTATTATAAGTCATTTATGTATTAGAAAAATAAGAATAACAAAATGATATGTCAACATAAAATATTTGATTAGCTATCAAAATTATATTAGTGCCACATAAATTGAGACGGGACAGAAGAAGATATAAAACAACATATATTATTTGAAAATGAAATAAAAAGTACTGTAAATAATAATAATTAACAAAAATAAAATAAAAAAATTGACTGATTTCTGCTTCATCTGCTTCAATCGTGATTTTAATGTATAGTGATGTTTAAAGAGGGTAAAATGACATAATGAGATTTAAAGAGGATAAAATGTATGTAGTAAAGTGTGAGAAGAATAAATCATAAGTAAATTTTATTACTATATTTTAAAGAAATTAAAGAAAAGAAGTATAAAGATTATTTGTAAAAGATTTTTACCAACTAATTTAAATATAAATAAAGTAAATTTAAGTACAAAAACGGGTATTTATCACAAATTTGTTATCAAACACTTCACACTTTCTTAACATTAACAAATTTTCTATCAAATATGTGTAACTATCTTTCTCAATTTTTTACAGCTCCTCAATATTAATTAACATTTCTCTGTTTTAAAAATAAAATAAAAAAAAGAAAATCTCAACTCTTCTTTCTCTATTAAAAAACAACTCTCTTTTCCTGTGTTAAAATTAATAATTAAACAAAACAATAGCGAATTTAAGGTATGTATTCTCTTTATCGGGTAAGTTTACATGATTCTTAATCTTTGCGATATTGAAAATCAATAATCTGCTAGATATTTGATTTAAGCCATTTCATCAAATTTACGCCTCTTTTTTATTTATATTTTTTATCACAAAATTCAACAAGAAGGTTAAAAAGAGGTTTCAATTGTGATCCCTCAGCTCAATTATATTAATGAAAATATTCTACTGCTCAAACTTTCTAATAAATCTAAAACTTAAAACTTGCAATCCACATGTTTTACTGTTGGGCCCGTGCTGCAAAGGCCTTGCACTTTTATATATATATATATATCCAAAAATTAAGGAAATATAAATTACATATATACATTGTGTGTCCCTCTAGCCTCAAACAACAAATGTTTTGAGGATTTTTCATTGCTTTGCTCCACAAGCTCAAATTGTTATTTCTCCATTTATGTAAAACATCCAATGATTTATCCATTTATGTAAGAATCCCACCATACCACTAGCTCAAATCGATATTTCAAGGCGACCACAAGCTCAATTCGACCACCGCACCACTGCCCCGACCACCATACCACTACAAAAACTGATTTCGAAGCATCTTTGACCACCACTGCTCCGACCACCACTTTAATTTCTGGGTGAATTTGGGATTTTCTTCTAATTTGGTGATTTTAAGGTTAATTTGACCTAATTTTTTGAGTTTATATATTTTGGGGTTTTCTTTTCCTTCACTTTGATTGGTGACCGTATAATTGGGTATGTGTTTAAATTTCGACATGCACTATATAAATTTGTTTGCTAATGTTTGGTTTTTTGTTTGTTTGTTAATGTTTGATGTATCACAGGTCGTTTAGTGAGGATGAAGTACGGAATAATGCTCCGCAAGTGATGACTTGAAATTAATACCAAAGAGAGGTAGTTATTTCAAAGAACATTGTTGGGAAGCACATACATAGGGTTTTTACATTCTATAAGGTAATCACAGTTTTTGGAGGTAGTTAACAAATAGATGTATCCAAGTTTCCAACTTTATTTGTTTAGCCTCCAATAAATATTTTCTATGACTTTCTTTAGCAAGATGAAAATTGTTTTTCTGCTTGGATATTAACTAGTATCGTGAAAGGTGAACAAACTTTACAACAGGAAGAAGTTGATTGCAGAACCATTCACTCCCTGTAGGCTCTTTCCCAAGTTTGAAGCAAACAGAGTGCCTCTTAGACATGTTTAATCAATTCCTCATATAAAATGGGTAGGCTCTTTCCCAATTTTGAAGCAAATAGAGTGCCTCTTAGACATGTCTAATCAAATCCTTATATAAAATGGGAAGAGAACAATTTTATGTTGTGAAAAAGGGAGGGCACATAGTAAGAGATGAAGATTTCTGTATATAAGCCTCTGATATTCTACGTTGGATTCAGATTTATGAGGCTTTTAAGAAATTTCTTTTAATCAGATGTCCCATGAATGGACTGAAACTTTTAAGTACAATTTTGATAGTTGAATAGTCAAATCATTTCTTGAAAGGTGTCATTTTCTTTCCCCGAGCTCCTATTTTCATCTTGATAGTTTAATGCGGGAGTACATTTAACTAGAATTGACAGTATTATATGACTTATGCTTGGAACCCGATGCTAAATCACCCTGCTCTAAAGCTCGCACAACTGTAGGATGGTAAGAGATTCATCATTGGTCAAAATACGAAACTACCTCTCTTATTAATGCTAATATCTAACAAATTTCTTCAATGCTCAACATAATATCAAAATTCTAAGGATTATTATACAACACAACTTGTAATTTCATCACACAAGCTAGAAAAGATGTCAATGTATATAGATATTTGGTATCTATGTTGCTCGAACTCTTTAAAGATGTCAGCAATTGCTTGTTAAATTCTCCAAAAGTGGTGTATTTTTGGAGAATCCGACATGGGTGAGGCATCTAAAGTGAAGAATCCATTCAACTCAGTTTGGTATTATCTGCTACATCACTGCTCCTTATTTAGTGTCTTTGCACTACAAACACATCTGAATCTAGATCCTATTCTTTTTTGCTGTGGTTGATAAATGACGTGAAAAAAGGATATTAGATATAAATGGCCTACTTTATATTAAAAAGCATGCCTTTAAAAGAAAAGTAAAGTTGTCATTTGTTTTTTTTTAGCATTCAAGAATATCAGAACATGCCATATTAGTTCTATTTTCGCATAAAAAGGATTTGATGCATTTTTATCATGTTTGGATCAGTACTCATGTTGTTTGTACATTGCTTCTTTTCCTTATGGTAATATATTTTGTTGTCCTTACTTTTTTGCTCTATTTTGTTGTTTAATCTGATACTTCTTCTGCAAACATATTGTACTTTTTGTATTCAATCCAGCCCTTGTATCCAGCAACTTAGCCAAAACAACCAAATACGAAAGCCTGAAAAAATTATGAGTCCGCATGTCCATTTAATTCACTTAAACCTTTGTGTATGTCTCTCCTATTTACTCGGTTGCTATTGTAGGTGGTTCATGCCTTTCAATATCATCATCACTTTTATTATTGGTTCAATTCTTGGTTGGGTAGTCCTTCAAATTACAAGGCCTTCCGAACATTTACGTGGACTGGCCGTTGGCTATTGTGCTGCAGGTATGTAAAACTAGCAGGAACCTCAATGAAGAAGGTAACTGTAACTCTGGTGATTATGACAATATTATTGATGCCAACTTTCTGCACATTTTATATGACCTATTTTTGTTTATGAGAAACCTGACTAATTTCCAAACCAACGTAGCTCAAGTTGTTCTGAAATAGAATTTGTACTAGAAACCATGTGGAAAACATTATTAACAACCATGTTTTGGGCTAAAACTAATTGAAAAATCAAGAAAGGTCGTGATCAGATAAGCTTGTTGTTGACTCTGTATATTCAATTAGGTTAAACCAAATAGGAAATGCACGCTATTTTACTAGCTAACCTTCCATATTCTACTAAAATAAAATTTTGAGATTTCAAATCCATTCCGAGTTATGAGATTCTATTTTTCACAATTGATATCAATTCCTCATCAAGGTTTGGTAGATATACAACATAGTGTGAATATCCTAATTATTTACTCTAGATGAGATACTATTTTACTTTAGTTTAACAAGAGAAAGGAATTGTGATATCATTCAAATTTGACCAAAAAAGTGCTGGTGATGGAAGGCCAAGCAAATCGATGATTTTTCACGTACTTTTTCCTTTAGGCAAAATAACTTTACCTTGGAATACGACAGTAATGAACCTCTTTACTGTGAAATGTTTAATGTAGTCACCTTATTCCTTTAGGTACAAGTATATTTTGTGTCCTGGAAATAAGAAAAATTCAACAAAAAAATTCCTCTTGACGTCTGGAAAAATGTTCCTGACCACTCTGTTGACCTTTTGGTGCATGTCTACTTTCTTCTAGTCAAATTACATTATGAGTACAACAACAAACCCAGTGTATTCCCACCTAGTGGGGTCTGGGGGGTAAGATGTACGCAGTCCATACCTCTACCTCTAAAGAAGTAGAAAGGCTGTTTCCGATAGACCCCCGGCTCAAGACACGAGATACCACACAAATACATAGTAAAGCACAGAACAAGATTTCATAACATAAATACGGCACCCACAAGTAATAAAAAAACAGAGAAAAGCACCCAGATTCGTAATACAACATGGAACAAGGTATCATAACAAGAATAATACCCCCACCAAGTAATTCCCTACACTAGCGACCCAAACTGACCCTAGCCTTCTGCACTAATTCGCGTCCTCCAGATCTTCCTATCTAGGGTCATGTCCTCGGTGAGCTGTAACTGCTCCATGTCCCGCCTAATCACCTCACCCCAGTACTTCTTCGGCCTATCCCTACCCCGCCTAAAACCATCTAACGCTAGCCTCTCACACCTACGAACCGGGGCGTCCATGCCCCTCCTCATCACGTGTCCGAACCATCTCAATCGGACTTCCCGCATCTTATACTCCACTGGAGTCACACCAACCTTCTCCCTGATAGTCTTATTCCGAACTCTATCCCCTCTAGTCAGCCCACACATCCAACGCAACATCCGCATTTCTGCCACCTTCATTTTTTGGATGTGGGAGTTCTTAACTGGCCAACACTCTGCTCCATACAACATGGCCGGACGGACTACCACCCTGTAGAATTTGCCTTTAAGCTTAGGCGGCACCTTCTTATCACACAACACCCCCGACGCGAGCTTCCACTTCGTCCATCCCGCCCCAATACGGTGTGAGACATCCTCGTCAATCTCACCGTTACCCTGGATCACGGACCCGAGATACTTGAAACTATCCCTCTTACATACCTCCTGTGATTCCAACTTCACTACCACCTCATTCTCCAGCCTCGCGTCATTAAACTTGCATTCCAAATACTCTGTCTTGCTTCTGCTCAACCTGAACCCTTTAGACTCAAGAGTTTGTCTCCACACCTCTAATTTGTCATTCACACCCCCTCGAGTCTCATCAATCAAAACTACATCATCTGCAAAAAGCATACACCAAGGCACCTCCCCTTGAATACGCCGCGTCAACACATCCATCACCAAAGCAAACAAAAAGGGACTAAGAGTAGATCCCTGATGCAATCCTGTCAAGACAGTGAAATGCTCTGAGTCTCCTCCCGCCGTCCTCACCTGAGTTTTCGCTCCATCATACATGTCCTTAATTGCTCTGATATATGCCAGCGGGACTCCACTCACCTCCAAGCATCTCCAAAGCACCTCCCTGGGGACTTTGTCGTATGCCTTCTCCAGGTCGATAAACACCATGTGCAGGTCCTTCTTCCTTTCCCTATACTATTCCACCAGCCTCCGTACCAGGTGAATTGCCTCCGTCGTCGAGCGGCCAGGCATAAATCTAAACTGGTTTTCCGAAATAGACACTATCCGTCTCAGCCTCACCTCGACCACTCTCTCCCAAATTTTCATAGAGTGACTCAATAACTTAATCCCCCTATAGTTATTGCAACTCTGGATGTCACCCTTATTCTTATAGAGAGGGATCATGGTACTCCACCTCCAAGCCTCGGGCATTTTTGCCGCCTTGAAGATTTCGTTAAACAATCCAGTCAACCACCTTACAGCAGCCTCTCCAGCGAACTTCCAAAACTCCACCGGTATCTCATCCGGCCCCGTCGCCCTACCCCTTCGCATCCTGCGAACAGCCTCTCTAACCTCTTCTACCTTAAAACGTCTACAATAACTAAAATCCCGACACTCCTCTGAGTGCTCCAGCTCCCCTAACACAATAGCTCTATCCCCTTCGTCATTCAAGAGCCTATAAAAGTACGACTGCCATCTATTCTTAATGTGACCGTCCTCCACCAACACTGTACCGTCCTCCCCCTTAATGCACCTCACCTGGTCGAGGTCACGACCCTTCCTCTCCCTAGCCTTAGTGAGTCTAAACAACTTTTTCTCCCCTCCTTTCCCCTGTAATCCTGCATACAAGCTCTCAAAAGCGGCCGTCTTGGCCGCCGTAACTGCTAACTTAGCCTCCTTCCTAGCTAGCTTGTACTCTTTCTTGTTTACCCGCTTCTCTTCTTCGTCCTTACTCTCAACCAACTTAGCATACGCCCCTTTCTTGGTCCCCACTTTCTTCTTAACCTCTTCATTCCACCACCAATCCCCCCGATGATGTTCGGCCCGGCCCCTAGAAACACCCAACACCTCACTTGCATTCTCCCTGATGCACCTAGCCGCCCTATCCCACATACTATCCACGTCCCCCCTACACTCCCACACCCCCATTCCCGCCAACTTCTCCCCTATCTCCCACGCATTCACTGGCGTCAAGCCGCCCCACTTAATTCTAGGTCTACACTCCTCACCCCTCCTCTTTCTATTCTTCTTTATACCCAAATCCATAACCAAGAGCCTATGCTGGGTCGAAAGATTCTCACTCGGGATGACCTTACAGTCCTTACACAACACCCTATCCCCTTTCCTAAGCAACAAAAAGTCAATCTGGCTCTTGGCTATCGCGCTTCGAAAGGTGATCAGGTGATCGTCCTTCTTCGGGAAGCCCGAGTTCACCACCACCAGCCCAAAGGACCTCGCAAAATCCAATAGAGTAGCCCCCTCTTCATTTCTTTCCCCAAAACCAAAACCACCATACACATCACCAAAGCCTCCCGGTAGCGCCCCGATGTGCCCGTTGAAATCTCCTGCTACAACAATCTTCTCCGAGCTAGGCACGCCTCTCACCACCTCATCCAAAGCCTCCCAAAACCGCATCTTCTCCTCCCCCTCCGAGCCCACTTGCGGCGGCGCATAAGCACTACACACGTTCAGGGTAAACCCCCGAATGACCAACTTAATAGTCATCAACCTATCGTTGATCCTCTTCACCTCTACTACCTGATCTCTAAGCTCTTCATCTACTAAGATGCCGACTCCATTCCTACGCCTCTCGCTCCCAGAGTACCACAGCTTGTAACCATCCACATCCCTAGCCTTAGACCCTACCCACTTGGTCTCTTGAACACGCAATATTAATCTTCCTCTTTCTAAGAATCTTCACAAGCTCTATGGACTTACCCTGAAGGGTCCCTATATTCCAAGACCCAACCCTCAGCCTACCATCACTATCCATACATCTTCCTCTACCACCCCTGAGGCCAAACCTTGGCCTCCCTCCCACTCCCGCCCTTTCCTCATCCCCCGCCCCCACAACAGCCCCACGCCCCAACCCCCTCGGACATGACCCTATCCAACCATCACCGCCCACAGCCACTACTACAAGAAAATATAAGAAAATATAAATAATGGTAGTAGCAAAGCAGCAGCAAGAAATACAAGGCTCACACAAATTCGAAGAAATAATCAAGAAACAAAACTAAACTCAAATAGAGAGCAAACACCACTGGACTCAACACCCAAAGCCCCAAAAACAGAGCCCCAAGCCGATAACCCAATAAATAGCAGTGCAAGAAACGACAACAGACAATATCAACAAATCAAACGCAAGTCAAGATACAGGAGATAATACTAGCATAATACGAAGAATGAAATAACAAAGGTTAGAAGTCACCGGGTTACGCTTGTAGACCAAGCCGGAAACCAAAACCCAACGTAGATCGGGCTCCGGGGAGTTCCGGTGACAGAGAGACGGCGCTGCTGGAGGCAGAAATTAGAGGGAGCGGCGGCTGCTGGAGACCGAGGGGGCTGGTCGTCGTTTGGGGGAGAGGAGGACGAACAGAGGGAGCCAGCGGCGGTGCTGGGCTGGTTCGTCGCGGTTGGAGATGGAGATGGATGGCAGCGATGGGGTCACCTGGTTGACGTTGGTTGTTCGCCAGAGGTGTTGAGACGGAGGGGTCGCCGGTCGCTTGGGTCTGACCGGAACCGGCCGGCGGAGCGGTTGGGTAGGATCTCGCCGGAGCCGGAGTTGGGGTTTACGGCGGAGGTGGACGGCTGTTTCAGTGGCGGAGGTGGCGGCGTTGTTTCGCCGATGGCGGCGCCGGGCGGGTGCCGTTGGGGTATGAACGGAGGGGGGGGAAGCTGTTCGGAGCCGGAGGTCGGCGAAGGGGGCGGCGGGGAGCGGCGACGGGGGTCGGCGACGAGGGCCGGAGGTCGGAGGTCGGGTCGGAGCCGGAGGTCGGCGACGGGGGCCGGGGATCGGGGATGGTTTTGGTTTAGAGAGAAGGTAGAGAGAGAGAGAGAGAGCCGTTAGAGAGGTTGTGCTAACGATGGTTGTGCTAATCTGAACTATGCTTATTTGCTCTAATTAACAAAAGAATGTTAATTTGTTTACAAAATTTTCAAAAATATATTAGGACACAAGTAGTTGGATGGCCACCAGTGAGATCACAGAGGAAGAAGGAAGTAGTTGAAACAAAGAAGTACTTGAAGGTGGCAGTAGATGGAGTTCCCTACTTGAGAAAAGTTGACTTCAAATTACATTATGAGTATTAAACAAAAAAGGAAACATCCATGGAGGTCTAGGAAATGTTTGTAATGGACTTTTGAGACATGCATAACTAATTTCCAATATCCAAGATATAACATTGAGCCAAAGGAAGAAAAGACCATCTTTTGCTTTTTATACAAAGGTGCCATTTGCGCACACCTCAACTAGTTCACCTCGTACCTGCTACCTTCTAACAGTGTTGGATGTACCTGGTAACTTTATCCACTAATGCTTAGACATTTGGGAACAAATCCACTAGCATATTTCAAGTAATTCATGTAGAAATTTGAGGGCACACGGGAACAATCTTTCGAAGCAAATCAACTGCTTGCACATCTTGTCTCTATAAATTAGAGATAAATTGTATCTGCTTACTAAGTGCTTTATTGTATATAGATTTACATTATTGACTCTTTAGATCGAGAGAGAATCGAAAAGGCAAAATAAGTGTTTCAGGTTCTGGCCTTTGAACTTTTATCTTTTTGTCTTAGGTAAAATGATCTCTTTATTTGTTTAACAATTATTAATCAGGTGCTGCTATATCAATTTTATTGCTCCGCTGTCTATGTTCTGTGTTGTGCGCTATAAATTATTTACCTTATTTTATCTATGTTCTATGTTGCGCGCTATATCTATTTTATTGCTCTGCTATCTATGTTCTGCTATATCTATAATACTGTTGTTTGATATATTATTGAGTATAAGACCTTAAGCATTGACAATAGTGCAATAGATCATAGGAGTAATAATCCCAAGGAAAATCAGCATAATGGTTCGCTATGAGACATTGATATCTTATGGTAAATGTCACGCCCCAAAATTGAGGTTGGACATGATTGATACATGACACCGTCTGTTGAGAGAATTATGAACTAACCAACATGAAAAAAAAATCACTGAATTGTCTAATTTTACTGAAAGGGTCATAGCAATAAACAAGACTGAAATAAATAAGTCTGAACTAAAATCAAGAAACTGAGATTGTCAAACTCATAATTTCCCACTAAATAAGTTACATTCCTCTAGAAGTGCTAAAATATACTGTTCTTGAGGCATTCATGAATATTAAATTAATATGATAAAAGACTGGAATCCTACCGAAATAACTGGCCAAGTGAACATAACTGAAATTTGGACTTATTCGATTGTGCCTGAAGCATGATCGGTAGTATCTGTATATTGAGAAAATGGAAGAAATACCCTCACGGATAGGTTAGTGTTGTGATAATGCACTTAGATTCCTGTTAATGTTATGTTTATCATTATCTTGAGCAGTGGAAAGTGTTCTTTTGCATTGAGTGCATTTACTTGGAGTGATAATCATAGAATTATATAGGGTATTTTCATGAGTGTTGTTACTGCATCAATGGATCATAGTTCTGTGATTTGCTTGATAAATTGATATGTCTAATCACATTTTTCTTTAGTAGGTTTTGACAGATATTTTAATCGGTTGGTGATTGTTTAAACTTGATAAGATATTTTTGGCATGTTCTTTATCGAAAAGAAAATGTTTTTTCATGTTTTTCATGCTAAACTGGAAGTGTAATCTAATATTTTGGTCTCTTTGTGTCCAGTTGATATCTGTTATAAATCAGATGCTTTTCATTCTAAGTGTATTCCACTTGTTTGTGTACGTCGTTACGACTTATGTGCACATTATTTACGTATCATGAGACTAATAGATAAAACAGAGCTATGTAGAGTGGGATGATACACAATAGCCATGGATCTTGTTCGGTGAAACTGTCAAAATGGCGTTAAGTAAAAACACTCGTATATCCAATTACCTTATCACAAAACATTATATGCCTCAGTATATTGTCATTGTTTTCTGTGTGTACAGGAGGAAACCCATGAAAAGTGACTTGCGTTAGTGCTTGCATGTGTTCATAGACTAGGAACCCTCCCTCACATTGTGTCTAATACTGAGAATAATGATATAAGCTTGATCAAGATATTTGATCACCCCATGAACTTCAACTTGCAAAACTGCAATGCAATAGTCTGCTAATATGGTCGGATGAGAGTTTGAAGTTCCTGTTCATGTGTGTGCCTATCTGGTCACTAACTGAGTTTGAGGCCTTAGCAACATTCATCCTCAGCCTGTTGTTTTGATTGGTTGAGTAGTTTATGTTCTAAATAGTTCTACTTCATTTGCTATTCAAATTTTTTATGTTCTTTTTATAGGTGTCCCTCCTATGTTCTAAATAAAAATTATATATATTGTCATTTAAGTGCTAATTGAGATTATTTATTCTCTTTTTATTGGTGTCTAAAATGAAGAAGGAGATGACGAAACAAGTGATGAAGAAATCGACCTTACTTGAATTTTTTTTAATTGTTGATAATAGATGCTTTAGTATCAGATCTTTTTGATATTGAATTTTTTGAAACTTATCCACTCGAACTTGATACTATATATGGGAAACAAATGATCATTTGACTTTAACATTTTGCTTTTGGGTTTAGATTATTAGTTTGCTGCATATTTTAATTGGGATTATTATTAATGAAAGATTTTGTTGTGATGTGTAAATATAATTGTGTGTTAATTTAATTCTCTTTCTCTTCAATTGATATTTGAAGTGGTTGCAATAGGTGAAAAAAGTCATTGCAATAGTTAATTATAAGTGTTGCAATAGGTAGCAAAAAAATATTGCAAAAGACCCGAAAATCGTTGCAATAGGTATCAAAAAGAGTTGCAATAGGTAGTTAAAAACTGTTGCAAAAGACCAATAAGTGATGCAATAGATATCCGAAAATTATTGCAATAGGGTTATTGCAACGCTTTTCTATCGTTGCAATATAGTCTGTTGCAACGGTTCTTAACCGTTGCTATAGACAATATGAAGCATCCCAATAGGATTTCATAAAAATCGTTGCAATAGGTCTATCTATTGTAATGGTTGCTTTAACCATCGCAATAACCGTTGCGATAGACCTATCCCAACACTCACATATGCAATGCATGCCTAATCATTGTGATACATCTATGGAAACGGTTTTTTTTATCTATTGCAATGGTTTTTGAACCTTTGCCATAGGAGTAATTTCTAGTAGTGCCCTCGGGTAATGTTAAAATTGGAGTGGTGATGAGTCGAATCTTCAGCTCATGAAAACTGTTCTCACAAGAATAAGAATATTACAATTTAATTTCTTCTGAGTCAGCCAGGACATGGGATGATTAATAAATAAAAATCTTTCAAAAAGCCATTTGTAGTAACTGGCGAGATGTGTCTAGGCTAATTTCTTAGTGCTTTGGTCTTTTCGGGTTCTACTCAAATACCTTAACTAGAAATAATATGACCAAGGAATATTACCGATCTCAACCAGAATTCACACTTGTTGAACTTGGTGAATAGCTGGTGATCTTTAAGAGTCTACAAGACATTCCTTTGATAATTCATATATTCCTCCTCACTATGAGAATAAATGAAGATGTCATCAATGAGGACTATAATGAACATATCCAAATGCTTCTTGAACACCTTGTTCACCAAGTCCATAAAAGCTGTAGGAGTATTCTTTAGTCCAAAATACATAACAACAAATTCGATGTAGCTAGGAGCATCATGTTGCTAGGAAGAGTGCCTAGTTGATGTTGATTCAATGTAGCCGACATCTACCCAAACTACTGCTCAAGCTACTTAATGGCAATAGCATGAGATTCAACTTTCTATCTCAATCACGATATTTCTTTCTTACTTTTTTGAAGGCAACTCTCTTGGCTCCACTACCTGAAATTGAGCCTATTGCAACAAACTTTTTAGCAACGGTTCATAAACCGTTGATGTAGACCGTCTATAGCGATGGTTACAACCGTTGCCAAAAAGTATGATTCTAATGCCACAATTTAGTAACACAACCGTTGTCACAGATTTATAATCGTTGCAATAGGTGTCCATATAACAACAATTTAACACCCATTTCCATACAATAATCTATGACAACTCCTACTTTTCAATTGCAACAATTCTTAAATCCTTCCATATTCCCCCCTCCCCCTACTAAATTTCATATCCCGCGAAAATAATATTTTTCATAGAACCCTCCAATACCCATAATCCGTGAAAACCCAAAATAGAACCCTAATTTTCTGCTGCTACTTCCATCCGGGAAAACCAAAAATTGGTGACATCCGCAAATCATCCACGAAAACAAATTTCTCTTCCATTTCTTTACTTCTCTCCGCAAACTATCCGCAAAAATTGGTGACTTCTTGGCAACAGAAAGTTGTTGAAGATGAATAGCTGAATATGTTGCCATACGTTGTTAAATAGATGAATAGTCACCATTTTCGGAATTGTAGTAAGATATAAGCTAAATCTTTGGGAATTCTTTCATATTTTGGGGTTTCTTTGATATTTTTGAGAAGATTAAGCATGGTTGGAGCATAATTTTGGGAATTCTCTCATATTTTGAGGTTTCTCTGAATTTGTGATATTTGGGGCCGAAATTCTAGGTTTTTTCTTCAATTTGAGATATTTTAATTGAAGAAATAACTTTTAAGGTTAGTATATTTGATTTCTAATCACATTGATGTTGAATTTCTATTGCATGAACTATTAAATTGGATTTTCTTGTTTCTAGTAACGTGCGACTCAATTTTTGGTTGGGTGTTTGATTTTTATTAATTTTTCTTGATGTTGATGTTCGGTTTTCTATTGTATGAGTGTTCGATTTACTAATTTTCTGTGAATGTACGTGTTTTTTGTTGGGTATAATCTGTGACTAAAATCCTGATTTATTTCAATTAAGCTAGAATAGCATCTAATTAACCTTATCAATTGTGATTTAGTTTTGCTCTTTTTGCGATGGACCTTCATTTTTATACATAAGAAATCTCAAAAGGTCATTTTCTTCTATTCAATTAGAGATGATTTCTACGAGAAAGTCCCAATCTGTTGCGTTAATCTGCTCATTATAATATCGATGGCCTTACAAAGAGAAAGTCCTGCTAACTATTGAACTAGTTGGTAAAGCTAAGTATGCCAATTTCCATCACAGAACAAAACAGTATAGGTAATATTGCACATCAGTCTCCGCGTCTAGTTTGCAAATTTTATCAAAGATTCAAGTGTTAAAGAACCAGCCACCCAGAACCAAATGGCACTCATGTCTTTTGAAAGATATGGATGTGTATCAGCAACTCCCTTTCAAATGCATGTTTTGGGAGTAATTATAAGTTGCATTGTTGTTAAATTAGGTATTCAGGCTCCACGTTCTGTGAGTTAATTGATTGAAGTAGATTGTTAAAATGGTTTTTGGAAAGTCAGAAAGAAACTACTCACTTGGCATAACTAGGGTTGTCATATATATATATGTATATGTATATATATGTATATATATATGTATATATGACAACCCTAGTTATGCCAAGTGAGTAGTTTATATATATATATATATATGTTTGACACTATAGAAGTGCAACAACAACAACACAGATTTTCTGATTTTCTGAACTCATGCAATCTCAGAAGAGACTGAAATTGCAAAACATCCAAATCAGTTGACACACCACTTAAATTGAAAGGCAAATAATCTCATTCTGGTGTGATACAAAGATTAATATGTTCACTAGTATAACGTTGATGGCAATGCAAAGGAAGTCCTGCCAAGTTTACTGAACCTTTCAACTGGTTGGCAAAGGACAATGCCGTTACAGAACAGTGCAGTTATATACATGTGCATTAACAATTCCCTTTTATATGTACTTAAAGAGTTTTATACCCTTCTAGGACATCCGATTAATTTGAAACATACAAAAGGAGATTAGCACATGGCCTCCGCATAAGGATGACCACACACATATCTAGAAATTGTAAGAAGTTTGCGTTGCATTAGGCATTAAACTTAGCTATTCGCATTCCATAATATTTAAGTTTCTTGCTGGAAGATGAATTGTTATATTTGGCATTTAGTGTGTCAGGAAAAGAGCAGCTAAATGAACCTCAAATAATTAACATTAAATATCCATTTGCACTTTCAGTTCTAGTATATGTCAAAATGTGGACAGTGAACTTTTTATCAGTTCATTGTAATTAGCTTTTAGCATCCGTTACATTAAATATCCATTTGCACTTCCAGTTATAGTATATGTCAAAGTATAAAGTAGCATCTTGATGAAGTGGCTAATGTCTTATCATTTTCAACATGAGATGGTATATAACAACCCAACAACAGGTTATCTTGTTTGGTAAAAAATAGTAGCCATTGTACCTTTTTTTTTTTGGAACTGGATTAGCTAGGTGGTTCAACACTAACAGCTTGGCATTTGTCTTGATGTTTGTTTGGATGGGTCATTATTTCCCTCCTAAATCTTTCTATTTTTCTGTCAATTATTTAACAAAATAATACTATTTTCCTCTATTAATAAGCTTTTGTGGGATATGATGGATATTGAGCTTATCAAGATGATGACTTTAGATAAAAGGTTATGAAGATCGTGGAATAAGATTGAATGATAGTAAATAGTAAAGTGTTGTCGTCTTGTTGTCATGCAAGATAGGCTTGGTGGTAGTTTGATGCACCATATATGTTTCTCTATTTATACCGTATTACAAGAATTATTCTCGTAGTTTCCGCATTTCAATTATCGCATTATTTGAATATTGTCCAGTTCTTTGTTTTCTTGATGCTATATAATGGCTTTTTCCTATAATTTGCTATATCCTATTTACTTCTGTATTTGATTTTGACTTGACTTATTTCTGTTACATGCTGCTTTAGTAAGAAGCATAGTCTTCTTGATGGTCTTTATGATCATTTACCCCATTGTTGGTAGGCATTGTGAGTTTGTCCAGTTTTGAGTTGAAGAAGAAATCGACAAGGAGGAAATTTGTAGCTGGATATTTTTGTGGTATGGTCAATTTTTTTATTTAGATTTCTCTTATCTTGATGCATTATTTGATCCTATTGTATTTTGGATGTCTTACTAAGAGGTCACCTTGAACTTTTCTTTGATTCTTATTCATTTGCTCATCCTTTTATTATTTTAGTTCAATATGACAATTGTGTATCTCAAATAAGTTTCATATGTTGCACCTATTTGTAGATTCCAGCAGCATGACTTTGAACTACTTTGTACTTAGCTAAATCGCTTTATGCTCTATATGTACTCTGATTTTGACATGAAATTTAGGACTTGTAATTCAGTAGAGTAGTGTATTTTCATTATAGAATCTTGTTGCTAAAGAGATGTAAATCTGGACTTCATTGAATATGTATGAATCTTTTCTTTATTTTTGTCACATATTGTTAAAGGGATCCAAATAATGGCTTCAAATTTTAGCTTTCCATCTACGTGAATCTCAATATTTGCGCTTTGCTTATGTTAATTGGATTTTAATGGATAATGATGATAGATGTTGGATGAACTACCATAGATGGTCAAATGAGTATGAACGCGGAGTTAAATATTTTCTTGATAAGGCCTTTGAATGAGCTTCTAAAGGAAATGAAATATTATGCCCTTGCGGAAAGTGCATGAATCGCTATTGGCATTATAAAGAAGTGGTGGAAGATCACATATATGATGAAGGGTTTGTTGATGGTTACACCAAATGGATTTTTCATGGAGAAGGAATTTCCTCGACAAATACACCTCACTCAATCAACAATGATAAATGTTCTAATTTGCATGATGATATTGATGGACTACTTCATGATACATTTAGAAATATTGATGCTGAGTTAGGGTATGAAGGAGTGGGAGAGGGATTACCCGAAGATGCAAAGAATTTTTTTAAACTATTGGAGGAAGGGAAGAAACAATTATATCTGGGATGTGAAAATTTCTCTAAACTGAGTTTCACCATTCGGTTGTACTTGTTTAAATCCTTGCATGGATTGAGTAATGTAGCTTTTTCCGACTTGCTAGATTTGTTGAAAGAGGCATTTCCCTTTGCTCAGCTGCCAGAGTCTTTCAAGAAAGCTAGAAAGGTGATAAGAGATTTGGGTCTTCATTATTAAAAAATACATGCTTGCTCTAACGATTGCATATTATTTTGGAAGGAAAATGAGAACATAGATAATTGTACTATCTATGGGTCTTCTAGATGGAAAAATGTTGGTCATGCCTTAACTAATGCAAGTTCAAAAATTCCTGCAAAGGTTTTAAGGTACTTTCCCTTAAAGCCTAGACTCCAAAGGATATTTATGTCTCCTGGAATAGCTGTTGCAATGAGATGGCATGCTACTGAATGACCTAAAGATGGGAATATATAACATCCTGCTAGTGAAGAAGCATAGACGAATTTTGATAGTTTGTACCCACACTTCTTAAGAGATCCTCGTAATATTAGGCTTGGTCTCGCAAGTGATGGTTTCAACCCATTTCGAACCATGAGTATTTTTCATAGCACGTGGCCAGTTATGTTAATAAACTATAATTTATCACCATGGATTTGCTTGAAGTCAGAGTATCTTATCTTGTCAATGACCATTCCAGGTCCATCATCTCCTGGAAAAAAATAGATGTGTACCTTTAACCATTAATTAATGAATTGAATGAACTGTGGGAACATGGAATAGAAACATATGATGTCGAGACCAGGCAAACATTCCGAATGCGTGCAACCTTATTCTGGACAATTAGTGATTTTCCAACATTAACAATGCATTCTGGATGGAGTACTAAGGAAAAATTGGCATGCCCCACTTGTAATTATGACACATGCTCTCAGTATCTCAAACATAGTCGTAAGATGTGTTACTTGGGTCATCGTAGATTTTCGCCTCCTGATCATCTATTTCGAAAAGATAAGAAGTCATTTGATGGTAAGGAGGAACATAGATCTACCCCTACACCTTTGTCAGGTATACAAGTACTTGAAGAGCTATAGGATTTCAACCATACTTTTGGAAAGGGAAAAAAGAAAAGGTCTCGTGATAATTAGGGTTCGTGGAAGAAAAGATCCATTTTTTTGAATTGTCATATTGTCCACATAACAAATTAAGGCACAATCTTGATCCGATGCACATAGAAAAGAATATATGTGATGGTTTGCTAGGGACATCATTGGATATAAATGGGAAGTCAAAGGATCATGTAAATTCTCACTATTACTTACAAGAAATGGGGATACGAAAAGAGCTACAACCAAAAGAAGATGATGCTGGATGTGTAAGTGTACCTGAATCTAGTTTCTTTATGAAACCAGAACAAAAAAAAATTGTTTTGCAGCGTTATGAAAAATGCCAAATTACCAAAAAGGTTTGCTTCAAATATATCGGACCGTGTACATGTGAAGAGATGAAAATATCTAGGTACAAGAGTGATGATGCTCATATTATATTGCATTATTTGCTCCAGGTTGCTGTTAGAAAAGTGTTGCCCAAGAATGTTTTATTGTCTTTGATTAGGTTCGGTAATTTTTTTCGAGCGATCTGTAGTAAGGTTATAAAGAGGAGTGATCTTGAAAAATTGGAGTTTGAAATTGTTGAAATAAATTGTGAACTTGAAATTTTTTTCCATCCTACATATTTTGATATAACGATGCATTTGCCTATTCATTTAGTGAATAAAATTAAGCTTGTGGGTCCAACTCATTGTTGTTCAATGTATCGCATTGAGAGGAAATTATGTAAGTTGAAGGCATTTGTTCGTAATCGATCTTGTCTTGAAGCATCAATAGCAGAGGGGTTTTTGGCGAAAGAATGTTTGATATTTTGTTCAAGATACCTGCATGATCGTGTGAAGACAAGATTCAGAAGGTACGAATCTGAGGATCAACCTGAGGATGATGAATCCATTTAGAATATGTCACCTATATTCCTTAAGATAGGTCATCCGATTGGACATGAGAAGAAAAAAGATTCCACTTTTTGATGGATTCACAATTACGTTATGAAACACATCGGTATGTCCTATTTAACACTGGAGATGGGCAAGTGGCAAAGTTTATTGAGTAAGATGAATTTTAGAATGATTATTTATATTTTAAATATCATTTAATTTGTTATGATAAGTAACGTACATTTAGCTTCATTTATAAAGGCCTTATGATTAAATTCAAAATATCATGGTTGTAGGGAACCTAAGAATTTAATGAGTAATGATACGAGATCAAGCGCTTGGTCAAGAGTAAGGAATCATAGTCAGGAATTCATCAATTGATTTGAAGAGAAAGTTAAAAATGCTGAATTGCCCAATTATTTACTAAGGTTGGCTAAAGGGCCTAATTGGGTGGCCAAGAGATATGTTGAATATTGGTTTAATGGATATCAATTTCATACTAAAGCTCGGGATGCCCCATGAAAGACTCAAAATAGTGGAGTGACTTTATCAACAACAACTGATAATTTTGCTAGTGCTAGGGATCAAAATCCCATTGATGGAGAAATTATCTATTATTGAGTTATTCATGATATTATTGAGATTGATTATTATGGTTGTTTTAGTGTTGTTTTGTTTATATGTGATTGGTTTCATAATGAAGTAGATTAATATGGGTTAACTCGTGTATACTTTAACAGATTATGTAGTACAGGTGACCCTTTTCTATTGGCATCGCAAGTTCATCAAGTTTTCTACCTGGAGGATCCAGTTGAAAAGGGTGTTTACTATTAGATGAATAAAGTTCCTATTGATTTGTATGATTTAGTGGAAGAGAATTTTCCAAATATTGGAGAAACATTTTGTAGTGAGCCTAATGATGAAATTGGTTCCTCAAGTAGATTGTATAATAAAGGCATAAGATGGTCAAGAGAAGATGTACCGGTTAATGTTGTTGATATGCCTTCTAATGAACAAGTTTTACAAGATAAAACTATAGAAATATTGGATGGGGAGGATGAGATTGATGATACTGATTGGGATTGGATGGAGGCAGATGATTAAAGGAGAAATTTTGAATTTTCTTACTATTGTAATATTTTTTTCTAGTGAGTGATAAATATCCTTTTAAAAGAATTTTATGATTATTCTTGTTTATGTCTAGTTAATTATTTTTCATTTTTACTTAGAATCTTATTTGAAGTTGCTTCAAATTTATAGGTTTTTTAGTATTCTGATTTGAACAAAGCTAGTGGAAATAAGAGTAGTAACTTTACTGTTGATATATTTGCGGAGCACACAAGGTCTGTATTGCGCGATTATAAGTTATTGTGTTTATCTCAGTAATATTATTTGTATCCTTGAGAAACTGATACAACCTAGTGGGCATTGGTGTTCTTATCAATGAGAAACTAATACAACCTAGTGACATTATTTGTATCCTATCCTAGTGTTCAATATTGGTGTACTTATCAGTGATTTGCTTTGTCTCTGTAATTTAAAATATTCATCAAAAGCTTGATATTGCCAACCACATTAGTCCTATCAAACTCAGCCCCTGAGTTCCCACTAGTACATTTATTTACCTCCTTAACATCCTTCTTATACTTGTTCAATTAATCTTCTATCTCCACAGCAACCTCTGGAAACTCAAGTGGCCTATACCTTAAATCATGTTGTAGATGCCAACAACAAGAGTAGCCAACACACAAAATAAGCCACTAACAAATTATTCTCAAGCGTGACAAACTCCAAGTACTATTGATGTACTTTTGAGATCCTTTCAATCTAGTCAGAATAAATCATGCCTGGAACAGAAACAAGTCCTACAGTGATTAAATTTTAAATCTTCACCCAACTCCGCAATAGAAAATTGCATGAATTATTAAGTGTTTCTAGTTTACCTGAAAGTTAATAGTATATTTAATGACTTACCTAACAATGTCATCTGAGGATTTTACAAGTTATTGTGCCAACATTTCTCTGCAAAAGTGTATTAAAGAATGCTTGGAGGTGTGTTTCTGCTTAACTGTAGCTATGTGTTTCCACCTTATCTGATTGCTTCCCCTAATCCCTCTTTTAAATTTGGTCCTTTTTATTGCTAAAGAAGAGTTAAGATACAGAAATCTTGTCCAAAATTGCATAATAGAATGCAGCAAACACAGGCATGTCAGCGCAAATTTAAATACTTCAAATCTGTAGTCTTGTGTTGACATTATAAAACTGCAATAGGTTGTTGTCTTGACATGTCCTCATATCTTTGGTCTTTCACATTTTAAGTTCAAAAAACAATGTGAAAAACATAAACTTAAATAAAATAATTATAATAAAAGCTTCCAAAATTGCTAACAGAGACGGCAAGATTCATCTGCTGAAGTGTCCCAAAACAAGCTGAGTTGAACTGGCATTCTAATAAAGGTTCTCTTTTTTCATTTCTCACTACCGCCTATCAGTTTTGACACTTGGATCTTTTTCCAGAAGAGATTTTTGGTTTCAGAGTGGGAATGACTCTATCTTCCTCTCTCCGCTGAGTATCCTTGTTCCTCTTATTAGCAGATTTCTTAAAACATCTTAATAGCCCTTTTCTTCTGGGGTTTGTCCTTGAAGCCCTCCCTTGGAACAAATTCTTTTCGAGGTCGTGACATTGACCTTGATCTTGCCATGGAAAGTGATCTAGACCTACGTTGCTTCTTGCTGTGAGTAATGTCATCTATATCTATTCCATTATTACCAATTTCATCTCCACGTTCAACTGATCTCTCTCACTTATGACCCCTTGACTTGCTTCAGGCTCGCTCGATAGCTGCAGTTAGATCCACTCCCAAAGCAGATATCTTCCCATTCTTTTTAAAGTAAATTCCTTGTCCTTATCAAACTTTCTTGGTACAGTGGGTTGACTTTTTGGTGCTCTTCATTCTATGCTGTTGAATGAGCAAACTTTTCTTTTTTCGGATTTCAGCTAATGCTGCTTGTTCTTCAGAGGTCAACTCTGCACCATACATCTCAAAATCATCATTTCCTTCTTCATCCTGACGTGGACCTTTTTCTCTCTCCAACTCTCCAAGCTTTTGTAAGATATCAGGGTCAACAAAATCATAGACATTGTGCCCATCTAAAATTTCAGTCATTCTATCTTCCTTCCACTCTTCATTTGCTAATAGATAGTGCTTCCTCAAGCTCGCAGAATAAACACCAGTACCTCTATTCTCCTTGTCCAGATCTCTCAAGCTTCCTTTTCTCTTTCTCAGCATCTGCTTCAGCCTGCTTCTCTCTGGCTTCCAACACTACCGCAGGTATGCATGGTGGCCTCTCTTTCTGATCACGTGGTTTTGGGATAGCAACATGGAAGCGGTTCAAACAGTCATTTTACTTTTTTGACTTCATTTTCAATTCAACCCTTTGATTCAGTAACCTCTCACAAGCTGCATTTTTCACTGAAATTATGCCATCTTCAGTCAAAGTGCTCATAGTTAACAGCACACCTGCTTCATCTGTTGGCTCACCACCTTGACCAATCACTGTCTTCATAGCTTCATCTTTCATATCTGCGACTAACTTTTTGTCAGCCTAAAAAAATCCCTACTAATGGATACAAGTCAGTTTTGTTGCAATGATCATCAAAGGTTTGTTCATAAAAGTGATTTGATACTGTGAAAAAGAGCAGCCTGTTGTACAATGCTATAGGCACAAGAACCAGAAATATCAAGGAAAAATAACACAGCGACCCTCATATGTGTTAGGGCTGTAATACTACACATTTCTATGATATTACGATCCTCAAATAGCTTATCCAAGATCCCTGTAGTGTCAATCACTTGATAGAATAATTTGGACTTAATTAGTCACATTCACTGTAAATATAGACAATAGATTTACACTATGAGTGCTATTTTATTTGTTATTAAAGTCCAATTATTATTTTAGTTGCATGAAAATGTCCCTGCTATATTACAGACACTTATATTTTACGAGTGACCTAACACCACTTAGTGATCAGTACTCTGACATGTATGAAATTTAAAAGAAAAAGAAGAAGAAAGGCTATCTATGTTGGGACTTTAATTTGGATCCATATATAAGATGATCATATTGTATGTTGGAAGGCTAGCAGTCACTGAACCATTTATGTTTTTAGGTCGGCAGCATTTGTTATCTTATTTTTTTGCATTTTGGACTAACATCTATTTTGTTTAAGTTGACAGAGTTTTGAATAGTCATGAATAAAGAAAGACGTCCAACAAAAAATAAAAACTTAAAAGCTCAAGATATGTTTCTGCTGGGTTACAGCGTTAAAGAAATCACTGCAAGGAACCAAAAAAACTATTCAGACTGCATGATCAAAATACGAAAAGCAACAATGTCGATCAGAAGGTTCTCAAGTGCGAGAACAAGTGCAGCAAGTGCCATTGTATTCTATCCCTGATCTTGTGCAAGAACTACTAGAACAGTCGAAGCAAGTGCCACTGAATTCTTCCTCTCCCGTGGCACAAGAAGTACAAAAACAAATGCAGCAATTGATTCTTGGTTCTACCTCTACTATAAAAAGAGAAGCACAAAACAAGTGCTAAAAAGGCCACTGTGTTCTACCTCTTCTACAACACAAGCAAATCCACAAAATGGGCAGCAAGAGTCACTGCATTTTACCTATTCTGCAAAAGAAATAACTCTAAAAAATGGGCTAGAACTGTTACTGAATTCAACCTCTTCGGCAACAAAAGCAATTCCAAAAAGTGGGCAGCAAAACACATTGCTTTCTACCTCTTCTGCAGCTCAAGCAGTACCGAAAAATGGGCAAGAAATGTTACTGGATGCTATCACTCATGACACAAATGAACAATCTGAAGAGAAAGACAATAATATATACATTTCATTTAGATATCAAACTAAAATCGGAAAAGGCTCAAAAATACTCCTGAACTATTCAAAATAGCTCAAAAATGCCTTTCGTTAGATTTTTGGCTCAAAAATATCTCTCCGTTAAATATTTGGCTAAAAAATACCCCTCCCTTTAACGGAATTCAGAAAAGGATCAAAAATACCCCTGAACTATTTGAAATGGGTCAAAAATACCTCTCTGTTAAATATTTGGCTAAAAAATATCCCCCTCTTAACGAAATTAAATTATTTCGATTATTTCGTTAATTTATATAAAGTTTATCATTTAATTTATATTTCGTTAATTTCTTTAAGTGAAAATTTATATTTCGTTAATTTCGTTAATTTATATTTCGCTAATTTCTTTAAAGATTAAAAAGATGTAAAGTGAAAATACCTTTTTAGAAAAAATGTATGTTTATTTTCTAAATTAAATTCAACCAATTTATATTATAATTCAAATACTTTTTTTCATTATCTTATTTTTAAAATTAAAAAAATACTTTCATGTAAAAAAATTAAAGTATTAGGGTTAAAAAGTTAAAGTTAGGATTTGATTCAATCGAAATAATTTAATTTCGTTAAGGGGAAGGGTATTTTTGAGCCAAATATTTAATAGAGGGGTATTTAACGAAATTAAATTATTTCGATTATTTCGTTAATTTATATAAAGTTCATCATTTAATTTATATTTCGGTAATTTCTTTAAGTGAAAATTTATATTTCGTTAATTTCTTTAAAGATTAAAAAGATGTAAAGTGAAAATACCTTTTTAGAATAAATGTATGTTTATTTTCTAAATCAAATTCAACCAATTTATACTATAATTCAAATACTTCTTTTCATTATCTTATTTTAAAATTTCAAAAATACTTTTATGTAAAAAAATTAAAGTATTAGGATTAAAAAGTTAAAGTTAGGGTTTAATTCAATCGAAATAATTTAATTTCGTTAAGGGGAGGGGTATTTTTGAGCCAAATATTTAACAGAGGGGTATTTAACGAAATTAAATTATTTCGTTAATTTATATAAAGTTTATCATTTAATTTTTATTTCGTTAATTTCTTTAAGTGAAAATTTATATTTCATTAATTTATATTTCGTTAATTTCTTTAAAGATTAAAAAGATGTAAAATGAAAATACTTTTTTAGAATAAATGTATGTTTATTTTTCAAATCAAATTCAACCAATTTATATTATAATTCAAATACTTTTTTTTCATTATCTTATTTTTAAAATTTTAAAAATACTTTTATGTAAAAAAATTAAAGTATTAGGGTTAAAAAGTTAAAGTTAGGGTTTAATTCAATCGAAATAATTTAATTTCGTTAAGGGGAGGGGTATTTTTGAGCCAAATATTTAACAGAGGGGTATTTTTGACCCATTTCAGATAGTTCAGGGGTATTTTTGATCCTTTTTCGAATTCCGTTAGAGGGAGGGGTATTTTTGAGGCAAATATTTAACAGAGGGGTATTTTGAGCCAAAAATCTAACGAGGGGCATTTTTGAGCTATTTCAGATAGTTCAGGGGTATTTTTGAGTCTTTTCCGAAATAATATTAATGAATTGCTGATTGTCTTTATTTCCTAATTATTATAGGTCCTCCTACTGAAAAGAAAAAAAAAGATAGAACACAGATGCAAAGTGTACATAGGAGGACTGAACGTAAATTGATTGTGTTAAATGAGCACAACCAACCAATTCGTCCCACTATCAGAGTTGTACAAGAGTTGTGTCTTGGCACACTTGCACAAAACTCGACTTTTTGCTCTCTCACTGTTAAGACTTGGAAGAAAGTGAACACAAAAAAGGACATATGGAAATACATCAAGGTTTGAAGTTCCAATTTTTAAATTCTAGTTGAAGATATTTTATATTTTTTATACTAACCATATTGAATCATCTTTTAAGAGAAATATGACATTCCTAATGTCGGGTAGAAATGGGCCTTAAAAATAATTCAAGATGCTTGGAGAACGTATAAGTGTCGGTTGAAGCGTCAACATTATAAACGCTATCCCAATGAAATTCGAATGCAAAAAAGACCTAATTATGTTTCAGAAGTTGAATTTAAAGTTCTCTTTGATTATTGGAACTCCGAGGAAGCTCAAGTAAGATATAAATGTCACTATAGTTTACTGCTTTTCAGAAAAAGTATATTTTTTGCTACTTTTAGAGAGCCATTGTCGCAGATCCTTCTTGCTGGATAGTAGCTTAACTAGTGTTGTTTATATATATATATGATGATGATGATGACATAATATTGAAGAAAACATCCCGTACAATTATGGAGAATCGAAAAAAGTTGAGGTATTCTTACATCGTTGGCAAGAGAAGTTTTGCGTTAATACGCGAGGTTTGATGTTCTCTCTAATTTTTAATTAACTATTAAATCATTTCCTTACTCGAAAAGATTATTAAGTCAAGTTTCTTATAACCAGGAAAAGAAAAAAAAAGATGCTGATGTTGTTTCAAGGAAGGACCTCTTTGTGGCCACATGATCAAGAAAACCAAATCGAATCTACAAGGAATCATATGGCGATATAATTTTAAAAAATGTATGGAATTTCCTAATTAATGTTTGTCGAGATAATTTATTTGATTTTAATTATTGACACAGTTATAATTAATTAAATATTTTCTCCTATCTTTTATTTATAGTCTGAAATGAAGAAAATACAAGCTCAAGAAAGAGAAAATGATACTACGTCAGTTGATGCCTTTGCATCAGTTATGGACCTGAGCATCCAGGTTGTGTAAGATTGTATGGACATGGAGTTACCAAGAAAACATTGAAGGAGAAAGTGAGAGATCCTGCATCCTCTACTGATGATCTGCTGCAACAAAAAATGGAGGAAATAGAAGAGAGGATGAAACAAAGAATGCTAGAAAAATTTAAGGAACAAAAGGATACAATGCAACAACAAATTGCAATTAACATCATCGCAAGACTTCAATGCCTTAACCTTGATTTACAACTTGACCCTGACCTGCTAACATTTTGGGTTCGTTCTTGTACATCAGGAGAAACTAAAGGTTAGTAGTACTACTTCTTATTTTTCTTCTTCTTCTTTTACTTTTTCTCCTACTGCTGCTTCGTTATAATTGAAATTTTGCTTCTGCCGTTTGCTTTTTCACTAGCTTCATTCTAATTCTTTTATTTTCTTATTCGAATGACCATGACATATTTAATATAGGTCATATTTATGTCATTGGGAAAGTGTTCCTATTCTAGGAACATAATTTGAACTATGCAGTGTTTAGCTCTTTGTAGTCTGCTTCTAGTTTTTCTTGTTTCCTCCTAGCACCATGGTAATCTGCTTCTTTACACTTTAATAGGTACTTTTACTCCTTTGACATTTTTACTTGAGTATTTTTGCCTTAGTTGATCTCTGTTGATGTTTTAGCTTTAGTAGACAAATTTCCTATAATAACGACACTATAGTATATATGAATTCAATAATGACACTCTAATTCATCAGTTCGCCCTGTAACTATTTTTTGCACTGGACTGTGTCGGACTGATACACGAATATTTCAATTTTTACACCATGCATGAATATGTACTATGGCTATTATATGCCTATCTACTCGATATTGTATATTGCTATTAATAGTTTAATTTCTTAGGTTAACTCTCCTAGGCACTAAAACAGGAACTCTAATGACATTATTAAACACATTTTTGAGTTGTATATAGATGTTTGATAAATTCAAGTACACATGGTGAATAGATAAGGAGAAGATATTGGAAAGAAAATAACATAGCTAGGGAGAAGAAAAGTATACTGCTGGAGTTTCTGTCAAACCTCTTTTCTGTTAGATTTTGAGAGGAGGAGAAAGGTCTTTGGTTCTTGTAAGAATACATGTCTATATTACCAAAAAAATACATGTGCATAGAAAGAAGCAAATTTTACATTGGGCTTAGCTATTTGTTTCCTAATGGTGTTGCATAATACTGGATGTTATTGATACCAATGTGCACTTCCCATTGAACCCATATAGATCTTTTACAGTATCCAGCAGTGGACCCAGATTTTTTAAAAATAATTTGGGTTCTAGTTTTATTTTATCATGTATTAACCATAGTAAGAAAGGAAAGTTGGAGTGATATGCTGAGGAAAGTTGGAGTGATATGCTGAGTTAAAATGATTTTGGGTTCTAGTTAGAATGATTTTCTGATTACCTTAGGGTTCCACTTTCTCACCATGTTTCTCTTGAATAAAAAAGCTTCTTTCAGTTTTTGAGCTATCCATAACATTGTCTTCATGGTAAATCGAGTTATTATGACACGGTTTCTACTTCTTTCTGTCCATTTGTCAAAAGATAATTGACATGAATTTTTTTTAGGTGGAGAAAATGAAGAAGCGAATGATGAGCACATTGAAGATCGTTAAGCAGATATTAGATGGTTTTTATAATTTGTTCTAGGATATTTTTGATATCAACAACAACACAATGAAACTTAGTCGATTTTCTACTTCTTTTGGATATTAATCACTATGGTTGGCTTATTATTTTGGATATACAATTTTAAAGATGAACATTGATAAATGTTTTGCGATTCTTATTATAGATTTTATCATGTATTTTGAGTTTATTAGTATTTATTAGAACTGATCATTGCAAGACAACATATTTTTGTGGCAAATTAAGCTGTTGCAATATCAACTTTGAACTGTTTCTACAGAAAGTTGTTGCAACAGCTTTTGTAAATTGTGTTAACTCATTTAAATCGTCGTTATAGAGTTTGTATGTGTTAAAAAAGCATAGCATTAATCATAAAACTGTTGCAATAGTATAAAGTTAATTGTAGTAATACACTTATTTTAACTGCTGTAATAAATCAAATATCTATTGCATAACACTCTATGGAAACAACTTTTAAATTGTTGTGTTAGGTCATTTTAACCGTAGCTATAGAATTTATATGTGACAAAAAATCGTAGCATTAATAACAAAATAGTTGCAATAGTATCAAGTTAATCGATGGTACATTTACATAACTATTGCAATAGATATAATAACCATTGCATAAAATCCTTTAGAAATAGTTCATTTCAGTGCAATTGATGTCAAATAAGCGTTGCAGTAGAAATCGTTATAACCGATGTTATAGCCTAGCTATAGCAACTGTTATTAAAACCGTTACAAGAACTGTAGCAGTAGAGCTATTGCCATGCTACTTGGTGAAACAGTTTCATAATCGCCGCAATACATCTATAGCTACGGTTTACTTGGCTATTGCAATGCTTTTGTATGTGTTGCCATAGACCCAGTTTTCAGTAGTGCTCTCTGAACCTTTACAAGCTTAGCATGCAATACTTACATTCTAGAGTCAGTATCATGATTCCCGATAGAACATAATGACTGCTCTTCTCCTAATAATCATTCTTTATTCTCAAGTCACCATCATGCCTTCTGTTTCACTTCCTAGACATGTCTCTACAGTAGTTCCAACCTTGATTCCCTTGCCTCAAGTTCAAAGTGTCTTGAGAAGACCCTTGTTGGCTTAGAAACTTGCATTTCTCTATACAAGTACCTCTCTTCCTCCTCATAACAAATTTGTAATGCCTAGAATGTTTACCTTGTGCACCCACAAGATTCACCTTTTCTTCTCCAATAGCTACAAATTACTTTGTAAGCAACTAATCTCAGTCCTCAGTTGTGCTATCTCTTGAGCCATTAATTTATTTAGGGCTCTTTGTTCACTGAAAACACCAATAGCATAAGTATTAGCGTACCTATCTGCCTATGAAGTATGCCGCCCTTGGTGTATTTTATACACCCGATCTATGATTTTTGCAGTTAACTCCTAAGAAAGACTCATGAAAGTCCCACAAGTGATGGTGTCATCCAAGACCATGGTATTTGTATTCAAGGATCTGTAGAATATCTCTAGTAAGTTCTTCTTTGAAATTCTATGATTTGGAACATTTTTCAGCTTCTTCTTAAACCTCAACCATGTCTCGTACAATGCCTTTGAATAGAATTGTTTGAAATTATAAATCTCATCTTTAATTGTAGTATTCTAGAGGGCAAGAAAATTAGTTCATGAATTGTGACCTTAGCTCATTCAAAGTGGTAATGGACCCACAAGGCAGCTTTTCTAACCACAATGTCTCTTTAACTATTAGAGAGAATGGGAACAACCTGAGTCGTAGAGCTTCCTGACTCACCCTGACAGATTGTATGAAGTGCAAACCCCACAAAGTTGATAATATGCATGTTTGCATCATCAGTAGGCAAACCAAAAAACGCACCCTTAAGATTAAGTAACTAAATCATTGTATTCGTAATGTAAAACTTCATTCCTTAGAGAAACACTGGAGGAATGATTGCTCTTGTCTCAATTGGTTCAACATACTTAAATCTTTTTTTGGATCATCATAAACTGGCAAGTACTTATAAGTGGGTGGTTGAACTTTATCCCTTCTAACTGTATCTCGATCGAGTGCCGCTCGATCAGATTCTTCATGTCTAACTCTTTCCTCCACAATAACTACATGGTAAGAAGCTGCCAACCACGCATTCTTTTCAACTATTAACTAAATAGTAGTTTGCACGATAGATTCTTGAACACCATACATAGGTGGCAAATTCAATCAATTTGGGTCATCTTGAACCCTATCATGTTGAGCTTCGTGCTCAAACTATTTTCCTCTTTCCATCTTATGATTTTGTGTTAAGGTCCATTTAATCTTAGGATAAAATAGAATCAGGGGATTTCTTAACTCCATGTATTGGGCATACACCTGCATATACTCAAGAAATAGTAGAAAACCAAAACCAACAACCTCAACAAACTCACTCACCTAATCCATAACTGTATTCCCTAGAAACGACACAAAAATTTTATATCACACAAATTAAACCTCCTAAAAAGTATAACATGGCCCCTTTTCAAATAGACCAATCAAGGTTGGGGTCAATCCCACAGAGAATAGGACAAAAAATCTATCATGAGCTTGCTGATGTAATCAGAAAGTGCAAAAAGTAAATGGAGGGCTTTGTATAAACAATAGTAATAGTAGAAATTCTTGAGAAGAGGGTTTTCAAAAGTACGAGATGATCACTAGGATTGCGGTCCCCTTGACTTCTTAACTCTACAGACTTCTTGTGCTCGTCAAACTATCTTTGCACTTTGCATACAAACTCTAACAAGTTTTATATCACCTAACAGTCTTAAACTTGGTTTGGGTGAAATTCACTCATCTCCTTTTTTTCTCAGAGTATCACATTACTAACCCTTGTTCTAGATGTCAGATTAAATATCCCCCCTCGGTCTCAAGTTAATCAGATGAATGTTGGTAGCTTCAAACTACTGTTGTGACCTTTTTTTCCCAATCTCTATTTATCTCTTAAGTTAGTATCTCACATAGGTGAGTTCTTAACATTTGAAACCATTAAAAAGCAATCAAAGAAAACAAAACCACAATACATACAGGAACACTAATTTTGAATGACTTTGCACTTCCTCTATTTTTTTAATCCATCAGGGTTCTCACAACCCTAGTTATGGGTTTTTGTTGCTCATGATTGTAAGAACACAAATAAAATTCATAATTTAAAGCATATGAATGATCTAAAAAATAATAAGAACAAAAACCAAAATCATAAATTAATATCAAACCATAGAAACCGAAAACAAGAATACCAAGAGCAAAAGTTATAAGACCCCGTAAGATCCTAGGTTCATTTCAGCTCATTCTTGCATGTAGAAAGGGGTCCAAGACATACAATATTTTAGTAAGTGTTAGGACTTAGTCATTTCTAAAGCCCTCAAACTTTGATGATTTTATTTTTGACCTTCCCGACATCAAAAAGTTGGTTTTTAAGTTGATTCATGATCGGGAAAGTCAATAGTACATCTCAGGTGAGTTTCAGAATTTTTGGTCAAGTGTAAGGGAGTGTTTGAAGCACCAAAATAGTGGCTCAGGGTGATTATCCCGCGGCACCCTGCCCAGTCCGGTGTTGGGGGAGCTCGCGATGGAGCCCGCGGCGCCCTGCCTGGAGCGGCGCTCCAGATCCCGCGGCACCCCGGCCAGTCCAGTCCGTGTAATTTCTTTAGTTTCGTTCCACATTTTAAAGGGCAAATGGGTCATTTTACCTTCACCCAATAGATCCATAACACGGGATTTATGCCCAAAATAGCATAATTACTTATCTTTTTCACAAATTCTCTCAAGAACAAAACATTAGGTTCATCAAATTCAAGTCTAAGCTTCAAGCAATCGCTAACAAATCTCACGAATTCAGAAACCAAGGTATGTTAAATGTTCATCCATGGGCCCTTTTCACCCATGGAGTTCAAGAACCCAAATTTCAAATTTAAAGTTATGGATTATACAAGTTATTGTGATTTTAACTATGAATCCCCATGAATTTTGATTCTATATCATTATTTATGAAATTGTTGTTGTTATTAAGTCCTACATGTTTTGAATAGTGTTGTTCACTGATCTAAGCCTTATTTTGGTGAATTAGCATAAAAATCATGCCATTACTAGCAGCTTTACAATAAACTTATTTCCATGTTTAAGCCATGCATTGCAAGTGTTTGATGAAATGCCTCAAAGAATGAGTTTTGAATAAATGCTTACATATCATGTCTTTAAAGTGTTAGTATGATCTTGCTATCATTGATATTCAGTCTTGGGGTTATGAATACCCAAAAACTTAGCTGTTTACTTAGCTTAAGTACTTTTAGAAGAGTTTCGAGTCTATTAGAGTATTATCACCTCAGTCAGTGCATCATGTCAGTAAGCTCAATTCAGTCCAGTGATTAGAGTCAGTTCAGTTGGAAGTAGAATTTAGCACCGAGTGAACCCAGGGATGGGGGCTCACTTGCCAGTTGAGGGTGTGACCTTTAGTAGCAGTCCCTGCGTTCCATAACTATGTAGCCAACGTAGGATGAGATGTTAACCTTCCAGTTGAGGGTTAATCTCATATGGGTACCTGCCAGTTGATGGTAACCCTTATTCCTTCGGGACAACACTTTAGTGGATCCATACAACCATATGTTAATACCCGTGACACAGAACTGACACCCTTCCAACTGAGATCACAGGTTGGACCCCAATTAGCTCACTAGGGCATGTCGGCTAGATGATACCTCCTATAGTCTCAGTTCAGTATTCAGTATACTTCAGTTCAAGCTTGCATTGACCATATGATACAATAAAGACAAGAGAAACACGAAATAACTCCAAAACAATCCGCAAATCTTAAGGATCCGAGGACCTTTTTGGAGACCACTCTCGGATTTGCTATCAATAAGAAGAATACAAGATACAATGATGTATATATCACCAAAAAACAGATACAAAATGTGATGAACAAGATGAACAACAATAACACAAGTTTCGGATTCAATAAAGAACCCAAAACAATCCACTACACAAGATAGCAACAACAAAAGTAAATGATAGATAGTGAGACCAAGATTATTACAATATTAAGAACTAAAGAATGTATTAAACTCAAAAACCCCTAATGAATGTAATAATCCAAACCACACTCTTACGGTGACTGCCAAGGGAATCAACTCACCTCAAGATTTACCATTTCCAAGCAAAGATCAATATTCGCTTTTCCAAGCCCTAAACTAAGACTACCTAAAGTGTTCTACTCTCAAGAGAGTGGATTTGTGTTTCAATCTTTCAATCTTCCAAAAATTAGTGAAAATAAGACTAAAGGGGCCTATTTATAATATATTGTAAATGAAGATAAAAAGACCACTTTGCCCTTAATGAGAGGGGATGCCATGGTGTGTAAATACACCATATGTAATGTATAAAATACCCTTAATGAAGAGGCATCCAAGGTATGTTATAACTTGAATGAATGGCGCCTTTTCAATGCTCTAAAAAACCGAGTATGGTTCATACTTCAAGGTTTGTGGTTCTCGGGTTAGCATCAATGTAAGCTACCAAGAAACCTTCCACACATGAGATTACTTTAAGTCATGCTCAAAATGATCCTTCCTTGAGTATCCTTGTGCTCTCGGGGTGACCAAGTCATGAGCCTTTACGTGTTGGCCTTCAAAGATGTCATCAAAAACTAAGGTGTCCATTTGAATCATATCACCATAGCATACAGTTACTAAGTTATTAGATTTTAGTATTTCAGCTTACAGACTATCTTCAGAATCATGTTATATGCTTGGTCATGCATTCTCAAATTTTACAATATTCACGTATTTATATCAGTTATTCCATTTTCTGTTATCTCATGCTATTCAACCAATTATTATTTATGTACATGAGCCCATGCATATTAGCTTAACCCAATTTAGCATACTAGTACATTCAAAGTACTGACCGCATACTTGTTTTCTTGCACTATGATATCTCATATCATAGGTTCGAACACTCAGGTTCCCGACCGCACTTAGACATCCTAGCACATCAGTCATGGTGAGTCTTCATATTATGAGGATCGACTATTTTTATTTTCATGCTTTTATTTTTCTAGTTAGTTGGAGTTAGTTGGGGCCTATCCCATCAACTCTTATTCAGTCAGTTTTAGAGGCTTACGGACACTTCAGACAATCAGTAAGTTTGTCATTGTTTTATCAGTTTCAGACAATTATTTTTCGGCAGTTGTTTCTAGATTTTTGATTTAGAAATGGTTACTTAAAACCTTATGGCATATTTTGATATTCCCCAAATGTTATTTTGTTGTTATTTTTTAGTTCTCACAGCAGGTACCAGCTCATGGGTTAGCTTGTGGTCACTTGTGACCATAAGCACCGTGTAGCGTCCAGGGTGTACTCCCGGGGTAGTACAAAAATATATCTCAAATATAAAAAACTAGTGTAATAAGTGTATAAAGGTCATAACCTAATAATGAAACATCCTATGGGTATTTATAATTGAACTGTAAGCCTATCCTAAACAAAGTTGGAAAATAGAATTAGCACCAACCTACTACCCCACTTATGGGTTGTAGTAGTACCTACGGGGCGTAAGTAGGTTCGTAGATATCAGAGGGATCTTATTTTGTAAGAACATCTACCTACAAGAGGTGTTGTAAGACCCTATAAGATTCTAGTCCATTTCATCCTTGTATTGCATGTGTAAAGTGGTCTAAGACTTAGAAAATTTAGTTAAATACTAAAGACTTAATATTATTTTGGCCTCTCAACTTCGATAAATTTTAGTTTGACCTTACCATCCTTAAAATATTGATTTCCAAGTTGATTCTTGATTAGGGTTACTTATTGGCCACCTCGGGTGAGTCTCAAATTTTTTGAACTAGCGTAAGAGTGAGTTTGGAAGTCCAAAACACTACGGGGTTACGATAGGGCCGCGTCGTGCCGACCAATTGACCTAGGCTTAGGGTTGCACCGTAATGGATGCTTGAACCAACCAGGAGTCGTGCCGTGATGGCTGCTTGACCCAAGCAGGGGTCGCGCCATGATGACTGGCCGGTTTAACATTTTAAATCCGTGTCATTAGGGGCATAGGGGTCTTTTTCCCTCACCTAAGTGGTCCAAAACACAAAATTAAGGATTCAAAAAGGGAAAATTACTCATCTTTTCACAAAATTCCCTTAAGAACAAAGCCCTAGTTTCTTCAATTCCTAGATCAAGTTTCAAGAAATCACCAACAACCCAGACAAATTCAACTACTAAAGTATGTTAAATGTTCATCCATGGACTCTTTCCACCCATGGAGTCCTAGAATCCAATTTTCAAATTTAAAAGTATGATCTTTGTTTTTATGAATTATGCCATGACCTCTTATGAAATCGTGAATTCTACATCATGATTACACGAAATTGTTGTTTTTAGACCATATACATTTGAATAGTGTTGTTCACTTACTTAAGCCTCAGTTTGATGAATTAGTATTGAAATCATGTTGCTACTACATGCTTTAAAGACTATTCTCATGTTTGAGCCATGCATTGCAAGTATTTGACAAAATGCCTTAAAGAATGAATTTTGAACATTTATTTCATACCATGTTCCCAAAGTATTAATGTGACTTTGTTAGTTTTACTATCGAGTCCTGGGGATTATGATTACCCAAAAACTTAGCTGATTTCTTAGAGTCAATGTTGTTAGAACGGTTTCATATACACATTAGAGTATTTTCAATTCAGTCAGTATATCATGTCAGAAAGCTCAGTTCAGTTCAGTAATTAGGGTTAGTTCATTTGGGAGTAAGACTTAGCACAGAGTGAACCCATGGAAGGGGGCTCACCTGCCAATTAAGGGTGTGACCTTTAGCAGCAGTCTCTGCATTCAAGAACTACGTAGCCAGCGTAGGTTAGAGATGTTAACCTACCAGTTGAGGGTTAACACATATCTTATTAGGGCCCTTCCAGTTGAGGGTGACCCTTGTTCCTTCGGGATAATACTTTTGTGCATCCACATAGCCATTGTTAGTACCCATGGCACAATATTGACACCCTTCCAACTAGGGTTATAGGTTGGACCCAAATTTCTTATATTGAGGCATGTCGGTTAGATGATAGATCCCAAATTCTCAGTCCAGTCTTCAGTTTAAAGTCTAGTGTTTAGTTCAAAGTTCAGCATTTGGGCTTGCTTGATCATAGTATCCAGTTATCAGAATCCCAGTATCTTAGTTTACAGCTTTTATAAGTATCATGTATTATGATTGATCATGCATTCTCAATCCTTACAGTATTCATACATCTTTACTCATTACCTCATGCTATCGATATAGTTAGTTATTGTTCAGGCACATGAACCCATGCATAATAGGCTACCCTTATTTATTATACCAGTACACTCAAGTACTAATTGCATACTTATTTCTTGCGCTATGATGTTTTATATCATAGGTTCCGACGCTCAGGTTCCCAACCTTATCTAAGTACTCCAGCACATCAGCAACAGTAGCAGTGGTGAGTCCTCATATTTTGAGGATAGATTATGTCATTTCAGTATTCCAGTTTTAGCAGTCAGTCGGGGTTAGTTGTGGACTTATCCCATAAACTTCTTAGTAGTTCAGTTAGAGGCTTTCAGATACTATTAGACAGTCAGTCAGATTTTTAGTTGTTTTATTAGTATGTTTTTTTAATATGTTTAAACCATATGGATTTTCAGATGTTAAAACCTTATAGATTTCTAATTAAAATTCCACACATGCTTCTTGATATTTCATTCAGTGCTCACAGCAGGTGCCAACTCATGAGTTAGCTTGTTGTCCTTTGGGACTGTAAGCACCGTGTGGCATCTCGGGTGTATTCTTGGGGCATTACAAACTTGGTATCAGAGCCTAAGGTTTTAAAGTTTCCTAGGGAGTGTGTTGAGTAGATTATTGTGCATGGGTGTGTAGCATACAAAACTTATGGACAAGAGGCTACAAGACATTTTACAAAACATTTCCCTTCTTTCATTATTCATGTCGTGCGAGTGAGCTTGAGCTCAATTTAAAATCATGTTCTAATTCAATTTTCTTTCCATCTACAGAACATATCTCCTAAAAAGACAAATGAAAGAAGAAATGAGAATCATCCCATACCTCCACCTGTTCAGAAAGATCCCCTGAACGAGCCTGTCTCTCATGCCAAATTTAGAGTGACATTTACTACCTTAGCCTACTCAGTAGCATCCCAGAATAATCAGCTGACAGCTGTTCCATCCTTTCCGGTGGCTAATACTGCCACAACTAGGATTTGGGAATACACCCAGATGAACCCTCCTCTATTTTCGGGATCAAAGTCTTATGAGGATCTGCAGGAGTTCCTCAACATGGTTCATAAGGTAACTGATATTATGGGTGTGAATTCTAGTAAGAGTGCAAAATTGGGTACTTACAAGTTGCAGGACATTTCTCACACTTGGTATAAGCAGTGGAAGAGGGATAGAGAGGCAGATGCAGGGCCTATCAAATGGGAAGAGTTTGCGACAACTTTTCTAGATAGGTTCTTTCCCTTGGAGTTAAGGGAAGCTAAGGTGCAGGAGTTTATAAATTTGAGGTAGGGAAACATGAGTGTGAAAGTGTATTCTCTTAATTTTACTCAACTAGCCAGGTATGCTCGTAATGTTGCATCTGATGACAGGTCTAGGATGAGTAAGTTTGTCTCGGATGTAGCTGATAGCTTGGTCAAGGTGTGTAGGATCACGATGTTTGTTAAGGAGATAAAATTATCCAGGTTAATGGTTCATGCCCAATAGATTGAAGATCAAAAGTGTAAGGAAACTGATAGGGAAAATAAGAGGGCCAGAATAGGTAGTTTTAGTTTTACTCAGCCGAGGTCGAGGGTTGTAACCGTCCTCAATTTTGTCAGAAATATTCATCCCCAGCTCCATCTTTAACTAGTGTGCCAGCACCGAAGTTCATAAATAATAATCGGGATAGGGAGCCATGCCCTAATCCCCAAGAAAGTGTGAACAATGGTCGCACAAATCCTCTTTGCCAAAAATACAGTAGAAACTGTCAGGGTGTGTATAGGGCTGGAAGTGAAGGATGCTTTGGGTGTTGAAAGAAAGGCCGTAGGATCAGGGATTTCCCATAGAGTGGTCATCAGGGTTAGTCTAGTCATCCCCCAGTTCCATCTAGTCGCCCGACTCAACAGGGTATCGCTTCTAGTGCCACCAGTGGGCAGCACCCAAACAGGCTCTATGCACTTTAATCCCGACAAGATCAAAAAAGTTCTCCTGATATGGTTACTGGTATGTTGTAGGCCTTTCATTTACATGTTTATCCTTTATTAGACCCAGATCTTCTCTTTCTTTTGCAACCCCTTATATAGTTGTTAATTTTGGCGTCAGTCTTAAGACTTTAGTAGAACCCTTCTCAGTGTCTACCCCAGTTGGTGTCTCTATTATAGCCAGGAAACTATACAGGAACTGTCCAGTCATGATATCCTAGAAAGTTACTTCAGTTGATCTTGTAGAGTTAGAGATGACGGATTTTGATGTCATTCTCGACATGGATTGGCTCCATTCGTTCTATGCTTCAGTTGATTGTAGAAATAGAGTTGTTCATTTTTAGTTTCTGAATGAACCAATACTTGAGTGGAGGGGTAGTACCACAACGCCTAGGGGTCAGTTTATTTTATACCTTAGAGTGAGAAAAAATAATATCCAAGGGATGTGTCTATCATCTTGTGTGAGTCAAAGACTCCAGTTTTGAGACTCCCAATCTTAAGTCAGTTCCTGTAGCAAGGGAATTCCCAGATGTGTTCCCTGAAGATCTTCTAGAAGTTCATCCCAAAAGGGAGATTGAATTTGGAATAGACCTTCTTTCGGATACTCAGCCTATTTCTTTTACGCCATACAGAATGGCTCCAGCTGAACTCCAAAATTTGAAAGAGCAGTTAAAAGACCTCCTAGATAAGGGATTCATTAGGCCCAACATTTCCTCATGGGGCGCACCAGTACTATTTATGTGTAAGAAAGATGGTTCTTTTAGGATGTGCATTGAATACCGTCAGTTGAACAAAGTCACAATCAAGAATAAATACCCACTTTCTAGAATCGATGACTTGTTTGAAAAACTTTAGGGTGCAAGTTACTTTTCTAAGATAGACCTTAGATCCGGCTATCATCAACTCAGAGTAAGAGAATGTGACATTCTGAAAATAGCTTTCCGAACTCGATATGATCACTTTGAATTTTTAGTCATGTCCTTTGGTCTCATGAATGGCCCAACAACCTTTGTAGACTTAATGAACCGAGTGTTCAAACAGTACTTGGACATGTTCATCATAGTCCTCTCCGATGATATTCTTGTCTATTCCCGTATCGAAAGTGATCATACAGACCACCTCAGGATAGTATTATAGACTTCTAGAGACCATCAGTTTTTTGCTAAGTTTAGCAAGTGTGAATCTTGGCTAAGGTCAGTAGCTTTTCTTGGTCACATTATTTCCGATGATGGTATTAGAGTTAATCATCAAAAGACCAAAGCAGTAAGAAACTAGCCTAGACCCATCTCTCTGTCAGATATCAGGAGTTTCTTGGGTTTGGCTGGCTATTAACAATGGTTTGTTAAAGGGTTTTTTTCTATTTGATCCCCCATGTCTAGATTGACTCAGAAGAAAGTCAAGTTCCAGTGGTCAGATTCTTGTGAGAAGAGTTTTCAATATCTAAAGACTTGACTCACCTCAGCTCCAGTTTTAACCTTGCCAGATATTTTAGATGGTTTTTTTTGTCTATTGTGATACTTCTAGAGTTAGTTTGGGGTGTGTTTTAATGCAAAAGGGTAAGGTTGTAGCCTATACCTCCAGATAGCTTAAGCCCCATGAAAAGAATTACCCCACCCATGATCTTGAGTTGGTAAATGTTATGTTTGCCTTAAATATTTGGAGGCCCTATTTGTATGGGGTGCATGTTGATGTGTTGACGGATCACAAGAACTTGCAATATGTACTCTTGTAGTAAGATTTGAACTTGCGCATGATGAGGAGGTTAGAGTTGTTGACAGACTACGACATAAGTGTCTTGTATCATCCGAGCAAGACCAATGTTATGGGAGATGGCCTTAGTAGGTTGTCCATGGGTAGTATGACTCACGTCGAGGATGAAAAGAAAAAACTAGTTCCGAAAGTTCATCAGTTTGCCAGACTAGGTGCCATTTGGTTGATGCAGCCGAGGGTAGTGTGTGGGTGCAAAATAGTTTGGAATCTTCTTTGGTCACTGAAGTGAAAGAAAAGCAGGATAATTATTCTAGTTTGTTTAGGTTGAAGGAGTCTATCAGAGATCAGAAGGTAGAGGTTTTCTCCCAAGGGGGAGATGGTGTGTTTCGTTTCTAGGGTAGACTGTGTGTGCCATGTGTAGATAACTTGAGATAGTGGGTTCTTACTAAGGCGCATGGTGCACTCTACTCTATTCATCTAGGTGACACTAAGATGTATCATGATTTGCAGAAAATCTATTGGAGGAGTGGGATGAAGAGAGACATTACAGAGTTTGTAGCTAAGTGCTCTACTTGACAACTGGTTAAGATTGAGCACCAAAAGCCTAGTGGTTCTGTGCAGGAATTCAGTATCCCCACTTGGAAGTAGGAGGAAGTGAACATGTACTTTGTGATGGGTTTGCCTTGTACTCATCGTTAGCATGATTCGATTTGGGTCATTATGTACACTATCACCAAGTCAACCCATTTCCTACCAGTCCATACTTCTTATTCAACTGAGGATTACGCCAAGATGTACCTTAGAGATTTGGTTAGATTGCATGGTATTTCGTTGTCCATCATCTTTGATATAGGTACTCAATTTACCCCTCACTTTCGAAAAGCCTTTCAGAAGGGTCTTGGTATAGGTACTCAATTTACCCTTCACTTTTGGAAAGCCTTTCAGAGGGTCTTGGTACCCAAGTTCACCTCAGTATAACCTTTCACCCTCAGATGGATGGTCAAGTAGAGAGGACCATTCAGACCCTAGAAAATATGCTGAGGGCGTGCATACTTGATTTTAAAGGTAGCTGGAACGATCACTTACCTTTAATAGAGTTCGCATATAATAACATCTATCATTCCAGTATTCAGATGGCTCTATTTGAGGCTGTTTATGGGAGGATATATAGGTCTCCAATTGGTTGGTTTGAGATAGGTGATACTGCATTGATAGGGCTCAGCTTAATCTTTGATACTTTAAAGAAAGTCCAGTTAATCAGGGAGAGGCTTAAGACAACCCAATGCCGTCAGAAATCCTATGCTGACGTGCGGAGAAAAGACCTTGAGTTTGAGATTGGTGTCTTAGTCTACTTGAAAATCTATCCCATGAAGGGGGTTAAAAGGTTTGGTAAGAAGGGGAAGCTTAGCCGTCAATATATTGTCCCTTATAGAATTCTGAGCCACTTCAAAAAGGTAGCCTATGAACTTGAATTGCTTGCAGACTTAGCATCAGTGCACCCATTATTTCACGTCTCTTTACTAAAGAAGTATATTGGTGACCCAGCGGTTGTAGTCCCCTTAGAAAGTGTAGATGTTTAGGACAGTCTTTATTGCGATTGTAGTTTCCTTAGAAAGTGTAGATGTTCAGGACAGTCTCTCTTATGAAGAAGTTCCAGTCGAAATTCTTGACCGTCAAATTTGCAGACTAAGGAATAAAAAAGTTCCCTTGGTCAAGGTCTTTTGGCAAAACCAGTCTATTGAGGGAGCCACTTGGGAAGTGGAAGCAGACATGCGAACCAAGTACCCTTATCTATTCTCCGCAAACCAAGACTTTACCTAAGGTAACAGTCTTCCTTAGATTAATTCTGCTCTATATATAGTTCCAGATGCATAAAATTCTCATGTCATACATGCATTCACGAGTCAATTCGGTCAGTCACCATGTTTCAGGCTTAGTCATGTAGTCACGTTTTAATTATGTTTCTTCAGTATATAATACCAGTACCTCAGTACCTCTCAGCTTAATCAGTCTCATTCGAGGATGAATGTTCCCAAGGGGGAGATATTGTAAGACCCTATAAGATTCTAGTCCATTTCAACCTTGTATTGAATGTGTAAAGGGGCCTAAGACTTAGAAAATTTAGCTAAAATCTAGAGACAGTCTTATTTTGGCCTCTCAACTTCGATAAATTTTAGTTTGTCTTTCTTGACCTTAAAATGTCGATTCCAAGTTGATTTATGATCAAGGTTACTAATAGGACACCTCGGGTGAGTCTCGGATTTTGAATTCCAAAAAAGTAGGGGGTCAAGATAGGGCTGCTTGACCTAAGAAGGGGTCACGATGCGATGGGTTGCCCGTTTAGCATTTTAAATTTGTGTCATTAGGGACATTCGGGTATTTTCCGTCACCCAAGTGGTCCAAAACACGAAATTAAGGATTCAAAAAGGGCAAATTACTCATCTTTTCACAAAATTCCCTAAAAAACAAAGCCTTAGTTTCTTCAATTCCTAGATCAAGTTTCAAGCAATCGCCAACAACCCACATGAATTCAACTACTAAAGTATGTTCAATGTTCATCCATGGACCCTTTCCACCTATGGATTCCAAGAATCCAATTTTCAAATTCAAAAGTATGATCTTTGTTTATTTTTATGAATTATGCCATGAACTCTCATGAAATCTTGAATTCTACATCATGATTACACAAAATTGTTGTTATTAGACCATATATGTTTGAATAGAGTTGTTCAATTTTTTAAGCCTTAGTTTGATGAATTAGTATTGAAATCATGTTGCTTCTATATGCTTTAAAGATATTCTCATGTTTGAGCCATGCATTGCAAGTGTTTGACAAAATGTCTCAAAGAATGAATTTTGAACATTTATTTCATACCATGTTCCCAAAGTATTAATGTGATTTTGTTAGTTTTACTATCGAGTCTTGGGGGTTATGAATACCCAAAAATATAGTTGATTTCTTAGTGTCAATGTTGTCAGAATGGTTTCATATACACATTAGAGTATTTTCATTTCAGTCAGTATATCATGTCAGAAGCTTAGTTTAGTTAAGTAATTAGGTTAATTCAATTGGGAGTAGGAATTAGCGCAGAGTGAACCCAGGGATGGGGGCTCACCTACCAGTTGAGGGAGTGACCATAAGCATCAGTTCTTACGTTCAAGAACTACATAGCCAGTGTAGGTTAAATATGTTAACCTACCATTTGAGGGTTGACACAGATCTCATTAGGGTCCTGCCAGTTGAGTTTGACCCTTAGTCCTTCAGGACAATACTTTAGTGGATCCACATAGCCATTGTTAGTTCCCATGGAACAGTACTGACACCCTTCCAACTGGGGTTATAGGTTGGACCCCAATTTCTTATATTAGGGCATGTCGGTTGAATGATAGCTCCCACGGTCTTAGTCCAGTCTTCAGTTTAGAGTCGAGTGTTTAGTTCAGAGTTCAGCGTTTGGGCTTGCTTCATCATATTATCTAGTTATCAGAATCCTAGTATCTTAGTTTACAACTTTTATTAGTATCATGTATTATGATTGATCATGCATTCTCAGTCCTTACAGTATTCATGCATCTTTACTAAGTACCTTATGCTATCCATATAGTCAGTTAGTGTTCATGCCCATGAACCCATGCATAACAACCTAACCTCATTTAGCCTACCAGTACATTCAAAGTACTGATCGCTTACTCATAAGTTCAAACGCTCCGGTTCCCAATCACATCTAAGTACTCCAGCGCATCAGCAGCAGTAGCAGTAGTGAGTCCTCATATTTTAGGGATAGAATATGTCATTTTAATATTCTAGTTTTACTAGTCAGTCGGGGTTAGTTGGGGACTTGTTCCATCAACCCCTCAGTAGTTTAGTTAGAGTCTTTCAGATACTATCAGACAGTTAGTCAAATTTCAGTTGTTTTATCAGTATGTTTGTTTTTTAACACGTTTAAACCATGACTCAGTATTGATTTTCATATGTTAAAACCTTATGTCTCTACAATTAAAATTCTGCACATGTTACTTAATATTTCATTCAGTGCTCACAATAGGTACCAACTCATGGGTTATCTTGTGGTCCTTCGACACTGCAAGCACCATATGGCATTCGGGGTGTATTCTTGGGGCGTTACAGGTACCTACGAGTTAATAGGTACTACCTACACCTCATACGTAGTCTTTATAGGAATCATACTTTAATTTCACCCCTTAGAACATTAGGAACTCGACCTACGGACCCAACCTACAGGTCTGTAGGACTACCTATGGCCTATAGGTAGGGCTAATATGTAGCCTTCCTACTACTCTTTATCATGTTTTTCTCCTTTTCTGCTCCAAAATCTATTTTTCTGCAAAACCAACACCAAATCACTTCAAATCTAACAAAAATACCTAATTAATTGCATTATTTCCTTATTTTAAGCATTAAAGTTCTATGAAACCCTAGCACATCATCTAGCAGGAGCATCAGAAAACTGACCATGCCCACTACCTGGCTGGGTTCCTAATCTATCTCTTATCCTACTTGCCTAAGAAAATCCATGAGCACCTAGGGGACTACCCAGGAAACCATGCATACCACCTCTAGTTGGGGGATAAACTATCCTAATGGGTAGAACACACTAAGATGAGGTAAATATCACTCCACGTCTGGGGCACTCTCCCGATAAATGGTCAAAGGTACCACTACCATAACATGCCTAAAAAACTGAGCTAAAACCTAAAGATCTGACTAACCCCAAATAACTACCATGGCTAGAATACTCAGTAGATGAACCCCTCAGAGGCTGGACACTGATATGGCTAGGATAATCATTGAAACTAGATTGGTCTCCATCAGCGATCTAAAGAGGGGTAACAATGGGCCTACTAGACTGAACCTTATGTTGATATGGATGAGATGGTGGGTACCTACCTTGAGAGCCACTACCTATGAATCATGAGTCACTACGACTTTCAGTGAAACTACCCTGATATTGAAGCCTCTTAATACTGCCCCTTGGGCTTTGTGATGTATCACCTCTATAACCTAAGCATGATTAAAAACCTCAACAAAATATCTACTAGTAGAAACTAAACTCTGCATAGCCATATGGAGAGAGAGAGTTTCAATCACCCAACGAAACACTAAATCCTATTATAGTCGACAATCAAAATAGATGTGGCATGCCTATCCAACTCAAGAAATCATGACTCATACTCCACACAAGTCATAGATCTAGAGTCCAATCTTGAGAATTAATCTCTCAAATAATCTCTAAGATTGTAAGGCATAAATTTCTCCAGGAAGGCCTCAGAGAACTGAGTCCATGTTATAGGAGAGATCCAGCTAGTCTAGAATAAAGATGACCTCTCCACTAATGTCGAGATACCAAATCCAACAAAAAAGTATTGTAATCCATAAGATGAGTCTCAACTAGGCCTAAATTATGGAACCTATCCTTGAAAGCAATAAGAAACTCATAAGCATCCTCGCTCGGTGTACCAAAAATTCTAGGAAAATCTAATCTCAAGAATCTACCCAGTATCTTCTACTCCAAAGACATCGCTGGCTGGGATATCACTTTCTTAGAACTATTGGCTGAGCAATACCAATGCATAAGGGATTCAACTCTGGAGCAGCATCTATAGGTTGTGCCCTACGTCAGTACCACTTAAATCTACAGACTGTGCACTATCAGATGGTGCACTGCCAACCATCCCAAGAGCTGAACTAATGCATCTTAGAGTAATGAAGAAGAAATAAACCCCAGGGAAGCTTGGGCTGGCCCCTAGCCCACCACTGGTAGGGGCGGAAGAATCTTTAGTTTAGGAGAAATAATAGGGTACGGTGAAGACCTCCTATGCTGGTCCACTACTGAGGATGTATCTCTAGGTTGTACTTGATGTATAAGTCATACATAAATTGTGATAAGATCCCTAGTTGTGAAGTCAGGGTCCTTATATCATGTAGATATAACACGTGTCCTAGCCATCTACAAAATAATGAAACCAAAGGAAACTTTAGAAACCAACTCAGACTCCTAGCAAGATATGAGTGAAAGAAGTAAAGATCTCCTAAGAATTTCCTATAGCCTCTCAAAGATAAGAAAAAAACGCAGTCATTTTAATCTGCATGACTTTAATAAGCACTTGCTCATGTACCAACAATACTGGTGAACCTAGCACTCTCAAACAAATTTGTCATGATGCTATTTATGAGTTATTATCACACCTACTTTATCCAACTAATAGATAGGCCAAACTATAGCCCCAAGATATGAATAATGGTCTAATTTGGTGGATAAAAAGAATACAATCCATGAGATTACAAGAAAGTATCCACAATAATAATTCAAGTAATAATAATAGTCTGAAAGATAGATAACATACCAACAACATCCAACGACCTAGCAGTATCAGTATAAGATTATTAGCAAGAGGAATATAAGTACTATGACAGTGAATATACATTAATATCGAACAATGAAAGACTATGCAAAATAGAAGACAAATAAAAGAGAAACTCCGGTTTCAATAGCTCAGCTTTTCTTTAAAATTAATGTAGTATGATCGTAACAACAACGACAACCACTAGTACTTAGATCTACACCAAAAAGGTACAAATATTTAGTATGAGTACTACAGCCATGGGGTACTCAGTAAGAATAATGGACGACTGTGCTATATCATAGTCTAAGTACAATAAAGATGGAAAATAAATCAACTATGTCAAGGTAAAGGAACAAATCTATAATAATGTTTCAATACTATAAATAAGTAATCGAAGTGGATATAATATGAAAGAAAGCATAATTAATACTACAAGACTATCCCCCATAAGACAATAAGTGTAGAAAGGTAAATAACCCAATGCGAGCTCCCATAAATTGGAGGTTGCAATCAAGGAACTAAATAATAGAAATTACATTAATGAACCATATCTCAAGAAATAATTGGGAATACATCTATACTATACCATACCATATATAATCGCTCAATAGAAGACTCGAACAAAAACTCAGTATTATCATCTTTATTAAGACTTAAACTGAAACTCATATCATCAATTTCTAGACTTGAATCGAAACTCATATCATCAATAAGACATAAGGTGGGATGGATGGGCCCACTACTACTAATCCTTGAAATCCATTCTTATCCAAATTCTACCATAAACGAGGCTACGACATCTAATATTTTTACTATATGTTAAATTAGATACAATTAGCCCTAATATAGAAATTCTATCTAAAACATGAGCAATAATGTTGATTACGCTTAACTTACTATTAGTTAATAGGCAAAATATCCCAAGTAATACTAATTATATCTCCATGACCTAATTCTCAACCCATATCTATCATAACATCATAAATATACTGTGAATTAGCTCAACTTAAGGAGAAGGTAAACCTAACCTATATGGATGCTGAAGAAAATCCTATGAAATATACTAAATTGTTGATTCCCCCTTCCAAGAAGTTTCTACAAGATTCCATACTATTAAAATGATAATCTAATCATCAATACAAGAACAAAGATACCCATATTTCATTTTCATAATTCAGGTCCAAAATTACATAAAAAATTCTACGTGGAGCCTTCTTGTGGAACCACACTTTTGAAACCACCAACACGTCTCTATATGCTCAAGGAACATTTACCCTCAAGAGTGTGTAAATTATTAGACCAAATGGTGCAAAAATCAATCCACTAATATTCTAGGGATTTTAGAAAATAAGTGAGAAATTAACCATAAATTGATCAAAATATACCAAGAATTTGGAGATAAAATGCATTATCAAAAATAAAAAACTCCCCAAAGTCACCTATTGATGTTCCTCCATAGTTTCCCTACGTTCTAGGGTTTTTCACTCTTGAACTTGTGTGAAAATGGGAGAGAACTTGGGAAAATAGAGCATATAAAAGACTCAGAGGTGCCACTAAAGTGGGGAATTTTCTGCTTTATCTGTCGGTGTTAAAGCATCCAGGTGTTGCTTAAGAAGAACCTATCGATACTTGGCATGCTGTTAAAATAGGCAGCTGGCACTAAAGTGGCATGTACTTTAGCGGTCAGCTTTCTGCTAAAGCGACTCGCTGAGGCTGGGCCAGGGCCACTAATGTTCTTGGAAGGACACTAAAGCAGAATCTACTAAAGCACCCAAAGGTCTTCTTAAGTGGACGCATTAGCTGAGTTCACCAGCTGGAGATTTGGAGTATTTTTGAGTCTCCACTGATCGTTCAGGATAAATATAGAATCCCATATATGAAAATAAATTTTGCTACCCTATAGAATTAATGTTCCATAATTGATGGAAAAGTAGAAATTTCCATCTAAGGTTGTTTTGATGAAAAGAGGGTCCCATACCTAAGTGCCATTTTTCTTAATTTCTGGTCAATAACTCAAAATGAGTGAAAGTCTTAGGACCCAAAATAAAGTCTCCCTTAGCCTAAAATTGATGTTCTAGAGTTGTTGGAACTATCATAACTGGAATTTGAGATTGTTAGCCTAAGCTTTTTAACTCAGTAGCTAATTTTTACTAATGAAGACTTCAAAATAGGTAATTGTCTCTAAAAACAAAATGATCTGCTTCATAACCAAACTGAGAGCTCCAGCAAGTCATAAATGACTTGGTAAGAAATTTGAAAGCTCTATATAATAATGGGAATAAATATAGTAAATGGCCTGAAGGGTCATTAGAAAGACATTAGATGATTGAATTTGGTATATGTACAAGAGCTCATCCCTTGCAGGTCATCACTACTAGGCAACAATAAGCCCCTTAGTATGTCTGTTCAAGGATGGTAAGTCTGACAATTCCTTGAGTGGACTATGTTTTTTGGTTATTGTCATTACTTTTATCATTATTGACTTATTATATTTGGTTCGTTAGTGAGCAGGGACTTGGTGATTATTGTGATTTTTGTGACTAGTGGATGAATCCTTGATTGATTAGAATTAATTGACAAGTAATTGACGTATCTCTTATTGTTATTCTCATGTCTTTAATTGAGGTATAAATATTTCTAGAGTCATGGTTTGTTGACTTAGATATTGTGAGATTCTTGGTTTGTTTACTTGGATATTGCTAGACTCATGTTTTGTTGAGTTTGATATTGACTAATTGTCATGGTTTTGACATGACTTCTTGTATTTTGTCTTGCATTCAATTGAAGTTTTTAAGGTTAATTTAAAGGGCATAGATACCCTATATTTGAAGTACTATAACACAATATGTGTTATGCTTATTAATTTTTTACTAAGTTATGCTTAGTTATTCATCTACTTTTGGGTTTGCCGATGACCCTACAAGTACACTATTATTTTTTATGTAATAGTATTATGCATGCTCTATTTTTTGTTAGGTACAGAGCATCTTTCAACGACTGCTTTGAGACCTCAACTGTGATTCTGATAGTGTTTTAACTCAAGGGTGAGCTATATCTTTTAGGCTGCCATTTGTTCTTCATTTAATTTTTTGGTTCATTGATCCTAACTTAGATATTACTTATTTTTGTTAGGGTTGTACACAATGTTGAAAATTATTAGTGTTTTGGTACAATGACTTTAAGATTCTAGGGGATTATTTAGATTACATAATTTACACATAATTATTTTTGTTTATTGTTTATAGTAATAAAAATGGAGTAGTTGTTTGATTTTATTCTGAGTCTTGAATTGAACATTTCAGTTAGATAGTTCTCCCACTATGGGTTAGTATAGGTGCCACTTAAGATGGGTTTGGTTCGTGACAAAGATGGTATTAGATTCCTAGGTTAGTTGATCTCATTGTATAAAAATGGGTCCAGTAAAGTATTACGGAATGGTATGAAAACGTTTATACATTTCTTTGAGAGGCTATATGACTTTAGGAAACTATCAACTGTTACTCCTTTTGTTATATAACTTGATTCCAATTAGTATCTGGCGATCTAAATCGGTATCTGATTCTTATTATTTTTTTATTTGCAGATGGTGACCACCAGAGATAATGGGTCTAGAATAACATAGCTTGATCTTAGAGTATGATAAAGGCGTAGGGAAAGTGGAAGGGAAAGGGAAACACCCACTAGGGGTGGAGCTCAGGAAATAACTACTCAGGCCCGATAGAGATCAGTGACACCTCTTGTAACGCCCCAAGAACCCATCCCGAGATGTCACACAGTGCTTAAGGTCACACGTGGCCTCAAGCTAACCCTCTAAGCCTGTCATCACTTTCAGAACTCACTATAACACAAATCATGCTAAGATAAAGAGGAATAAGCATGTCATGACCATGATTAGATACAAAATGATACTTTCCTGTACAACCAAAATACTGAGATCCTGTACATACTGGCACCCTAATCTGAAAAAGCCTCTACTACATAAGACTGAGGAGCCATTGAGACAGATCCCCAACTGACTCGTACTGAACTGAAAATAAACGACCATCTATCAGCAAGACAAAATGAGAGATACAGATCCTCGAACCGTGAGGACTCACCAACTGCAGAGACGTAGAGGAAGGTACTCGAAGATCACTGCCGCTGCTGAGACTGAGCACCTGAACCTATATCACGATGAAATATAGAATACAAAAGAGTATGGGAGTCAGTACTTAGGAATGTACTGAGTATGCGGGGGTCGATGCAACATTTAAATAATATCATAAATGTATAAGAAAATCATGCATGCTGACCATAATAATTCTCTTCGCTTGAATTATCTGAAATATTTTTCTCATAAATCATCAGTAGTAATACATGCTTCATAAATCTCGTAAATCATTTATCTCAACTCAAACTCTTTAACTCATGACTTAGAGTGACTCGGTAACTCAAGAGACTTAAATCATTATGGACGTGAGAGTTTCTTATAACCGACATGACTACACCATGTAAGCCACATGGAGTCCAACATTTTGCCCTCCTAAGGAGAGAACCCCACATTGGCAGGGGTGTTGTACTCTTGCCAGGGAGTACAACCTCAATCTCATCTTCACAATCTCATAAACGGCCTTTGGCCCACAATTATCAACATCAATCCTATGGTGGCACGTAGTTTTGGGGAAATACCAAATTTCCCGCTCGGTGCTAAATACTCCTCCCAGACTCAGCTCAGAACGCGTTAGGAAATCCACCTCAATCAATATCAACTCATGGTTCTATTATAAAGACCAAAACATAAATATATATCTCATATGAAAATCATAAACATCTTGTGGATTCCTAACTTGACTCAACTCAACACAAGCTTTCTCAATATCAAGTAGATTTGTTTATCAAATCATTTAAAATATCAAAAACTTCATGGAAACATCATAAGACTCATTCTTGCCTCTCAATTCACATATCAATATACATTCAATAGTCGAATTTCTCATGGAAGGGCATAACTCATGACACTTATCTCAAATCATTCAAAAATCATCAATTCGTAATAAAAATATTCAACTCATGGAACTTGACTTAAATTGCTTAGAAATACGGCTCATGGAATAAATTCTCAATTTAAGAAACATGATGGTGAAATAATCATAAATATCAAACTTATTCAACTCAAATATCATAAATCATTAATAGAGAAATTTGGGTGTAAACCCACTTGCAATATCATGTAAATCAATAATAGAAAGAAAATCTTTAGGCACAAGAACGAAAGGAGTGTTCTTGTTCAAACCCCACATACCTTGGATTTTGATTTTTTTGGAGATGTAGAAACTTGTTTGGAACTTCTTCCTTACACTTTGAGACCAAAATTCTAGATGCCTTTGACTTGGGGAACTTAATTCTTGAATCACTTTGAATCACTATGGAGGATTCTTGAATTTATTTAGAAGAAGATTGGATTTTTGGGTTTTAGAAGAAACCCTAATCTCTAGATGTTTCTTGGAAGAGGAAAGGAGAAAACAGAGAAAATGATCTCCTCTTCTCTACTTAGATATATATATAGGGCCGTAAGGAGCGGAAATGACCAAAATACCCTTTTGAAAAAGTTGAAAATTGCAGATCGGGTCCTGTGACGGTCGATCTGACAGTCCGTCAGATGACTGACGGTCCACCAGGTCGTCCGTCACTCAAGTGCCAAATCTGGAACATTTTGCCTCGAAGTGATGGTACGTCAAAGGGTGTGATGATCCACCAAGTCGTCCGTCACTCGAGGCCCAGGAATGGGATATTCTGTCTCGGCCTGACGAACCCATTTGACGGTCCGTCAACTTTTTGACGGTCCATCGACTAGGCCGTCACACGATGGCCCAAAAAGAAGGTTACTTCCTTGGCTTGACGGGACACTTTAAGGGACACCAGGGACCTGACGGCCTGCCAAGTCTACCGTCAAACCTGGGCGTTCTGATACCGTTTAGTAAAACCGCCATAACTCCTTCGTCCGATGTCAGATTTTGATGAAATTGGTATCGATGGAAAGCTTATTCAATGCTATACATGACAAAAAGTGTAAATTAGAGAAATACAACATGGTTTAAACATAAATCACTTTGGAATTCATACATATCCATTCAAAAAGACAGATTTAGGCTTAAGGAATGATCAGGGTATTACACCTCCCCCATCCCATGATCATTTCAAGGAATTTTGAGGTGGTGAGTAAGGACGACATGGAGTAAAAAAAGAATGACACAACCCAAACCTAGGCCTTGTCGTATTGGGTATCTCAAGCCCAATCTGGGTCGAAGACCACACCCAACCCCAAAAACAAACCATACATCCTATGTCGGATGAATTCCAAACATATAACATGATAATGTATTTGAAACCATGAATGACTTTGGGATAAGTCTATAACCAAGGCTAAACCAAGACAAGTCATACCATCTAACCCAAACCAAACAACCATTCCCAATCCACAGTTGTCCATACAAAGCCTCTAAAATAATGTCAAAGAATATTAGTCGGGATATACCCCCGACCATAGACAAAAGAAAACATCAAGCTATAGTAAGGACATAAGATAATCTATAAAATAAAATGGGCCTTTTGAAGTAAGGAAGCTCATCACTTCAGTCTGACTCAAGCAGTCCCCGAATCACAAAGTCACCGAGTAAAAGGCATGATAGTATGACCAGTCCCTGCATCATGTGGGGATACAACATTCGAAAATGGTCAGCGGTTGGAGCGCTATCATGTAACTCAGGGATATAGATAAAATAATTTCATCAAGTCAAACCACGTAAACCAATGCACATAGTCATATGCAATACATATATAGATAACTCATGCCGAGATAAGGAACAAGATTAGCATGCTTTTTTAAACATTTAACTTGGACTATGTAGCATAACCTTCATAAGAAAAGGCATCCACAGGTTGTATAGGCCCAACTCTCCCCTAGCTGGAAGGTCCCCAATGTGTGTAGCTGCACGAACCAGAGACTATCCATAACCGTATATGCTTATATGTAGAGGTGGCAATTTCAGCCTTTATTTGTGAAAAGAGTCCATTTAACCCATATTTATTGAATTGGATCACTCATATTTCAAATGGGTAAATATGGACTTCAACTCATTTTAAAAGCTCATACAAATATGGACAAAATGGGTAAAATATGGGTACCCATTTAAACACAGAGATCACCCATCTATGCTTTAAATTTCATTTTTTTTCTCCTTTTCTAGTTTCTTTTTTTTCCCTTTAATTTACTTTTTTTCTTTTGCATTTTTTACTCGTTTCTTATAATTTCTTTTTTTCTTTCTCATCTTTTCATCTATTTTTTTTATTTTTTATTTTTATTTCTTTTTCTTTGTATTTTTTTTTCATTTTTTCCTTTCTCATTCTTATTTCATCATTCGTATTCGCTTGAGACCTATATGAGTTAATAAATATAAGCTTCTAATTATCTCATTTAGCCTATACAATTCATTGCATCTCTTATCAATTAAATATACTCTATATATAGTCTCTCCCCTTTATTATTACTTTTTTCTATCTTTTATTTCTCTTTTTTTTCTTTAATTTACTATTTTTTTCTTTCTTTTTTCTTTTAATTTACTTTTTTTATTTTTCATTTTTTTTCACTTATTTTTTACTCATTTCATACACTTTTTTTCTTTCTTATTTTTCATCAATTTTTTTTATTTTTCAATTTTATTTATTTTTTCTTCGCATTCTTTTTTTTTGTATTTCCATTTTCACCTTTTTCATTCTTGGTTCGTCATTTTTGTCATTTTTTTTCTTTTTTTATATTATTTTCCTCATCTTTTTTTTTGTCATTGCATTTTATATTTTATATATTTTTTTTACTTTAAATTTATTTGTATCATACTATTTATTTTAAATAAATTTATTATTTGTATTTGAATAGTTTAGTTGTCAATATGTACAATTTATCATTTATATTTATATACAAATAAGTATATGAGTTAATTAGATTTTCTTGAGATTGAAATATATAAATATACAATGTATCATTCAATGCAAATATGTCATTAGTATTTGTATATCAAATTTATCATTTATATTTGTATATAAACAAGTATCATTAATATGTGTATGGTTCAAGTTGTATAAACATGTATCATTTGATACAAATGTAACATTTGTATTTGTATAATTTAGCAATTGTATTTGCATAATTTTATTATTTTTATTTGCATTGTTCAATTTATATCAATAAAATATAATTTGTATCAATATATATAAAATATAAGTGCGAATTATATAAAATATATGACGGTGCAAACTATGATCTTAAAGTCTAAAAAACAAATACAAATATACAATTGTATTAAGTAAACTCGGTCCATCTTTATTCCATTTCATATATGGCTGAGGATCCACATAGCCTTCGATTTATGGGAAAGTCTAGCTTCAAATCCAACTTTTAACTCTCTCATCTTAGAGTTCTCGTTAAAGAAGAAGTAAGGCACGAAAAGAGGAGCTCAAGGTCAGACAAGGCAGGAAGTACGCAGAAACCTTAATTTGTGTACTTCTTCCGACTGCTAAAGATATTTGGTTTGGCGAATGTGATTTCAAGATCTTTCTGGATACTATCTCTGTATCTGTTCATTAGGTGGAGTCCACTTGAGTGTACTTACAAAAATTATAAATGTTGTGTGAATATAAATCAATATGCGCTTATGGTATTTTCGTTATCATAAAAAAAAAAGAAAACCAAAAAAAAAAATAATAATAAAGAAAAAAAAAAGAGGTAGAAGTTAGAGATAGAAGAGAGAGAAAAATCGTAAAGAAAAAATTGAAGAAAAAATACAAAAAAAATCAGAAAGAAAAAAATACTGAAAAAGGAGAAAAGAAAAAAGAAAAAAAAAGATGATGAATATAAATATCTTGAATGGTTATGATATCTCAGTCATCGTTCATAATTTGTACTCGACTTAATCATGTTCTTCGAAAATAAAAAAAATATAAAATAAAAGAAAAAAAGAAAAAAAAAGAGAAAGAAGTAAAAAAAAAAACTACAAAAAAAAGGAGACTAAAAAGGAAAACAAAAAAAGACAAAAGAAAGAGAAGCAAATGGTAGAAATAGAAGAGACAAAAAAAAGGAAATGAAAAAAAAAAGAAGAAAACTAGAGGTTATATATAGAAGAGAGAAAAAAAATCTAAAAAGAAAAAACTTAAAAAAAAAGAAACGGGGAAAAAGTCAAATTGACATGATATAGAAGTTTTAAGTTTTTGATTTTAGGAGATAAAGTGGGTTGGAACCATTTTTACCCAATCCATATTTGATCAAATCCATATTTACCCATATTTATATGGGCGGATTGCAATCCAAACCATTTTTGCTTGATCCATATTTAATCCATCTAAATCCAATCCAATCCGCCCGTTTGCCACCCCTACTTATATGGGAACTTAGACCTCCCGACGAAATCAAGGTACCTTATGAACCAATGTATACAATGTGGGGGACTCAAAACTCCCATTCCTATAACAATTTGGGGGACTTGAACCTCACGGCCATTTCGACACCTGCACTGGCTAGCGCTGTTTCTAGTGTTAATCCTTTAGACTCCAATTTCATAGCCCGGTTACATATCCCAATTTAAATCCTAATTAAAACATTCATTACACATACAAAATTACCAATCCAATTACTTACCAAAGGCATCCCATTGGTATCGTCATACCAATACCTCTTGCAAGCGTATAATATGCTAAGACATTCATTGCGTTAATTCTGGACTCGAACCCATAGTTTAACAAAGACATCAATTCCATTCAACATTTATCATTTAGGGATTCGAACCCATTTAGTAATTCAAACAAATTTATGGCCAACAAGGCCTTCACAAAATTATTTACCAACCATTAACATTCCCAAGCCAATGCCTTAGTTCAAAACACAATTTAACATATGACAAGATCATTCTCATTGACAATTTCACAAATAGGTTGAGTGCATACCATTATAAAACCTATTTTAATGCAAAAAAATCCATCAAGTTTAGGGTTAAACATGGCCCTTAGTTAACTCATAATTCCCAAGAAACCACACGTGCAAAACCATTGTTAGATCATGTATAATCATAATTTAAATCATGAGAAGAATTTCCAACCACGGACATTCAAACCCTTAACCATGGTTTCAAAACCACCATTAATGACTTATGAACAGAGCTTTAAACATATCCTGTTAGTGAACTAACAATGAGAGAAGAGTCACATGCCTGAGTTTTGAAGTTTCACAGAGAGAATTTGATCCTTAATCCCCTAGATGACCACTTTGAAGTAACCCTAGCCAAATCATTCTTGAGAAGTTTTAGAGAAAGTTTAGAGAGGATTTGATCTTGTATAGTGTAAAATAAGGCCAAATTAGTGTTATAAGATATGGGGTCTTAAGGGCTTGGGGTGGGAAATTTCAAAAGTACCTCCATCTTAGAGCTATAGAAAACCCGCAGGTCATTACGAGTTAACCCTCTAACTAGTCACCACATCATAAGACTAGTAACATTGATTCGTCACCATGACAGAAGATTGGACACCATACTCTAGCCAACTTATGATTCCCTTGCCCCACTCGTCACCAGACCAGACGACTCGTATGGTCTTGTCTTGACCACCACAGAATACCAAAATCTTATACACTGGACAAACATACGATTGGCCTTAACCACTCATCTTATGAACATACGACTCAAATGGATCCTCTCATAACAAGGGAAGAACCTGCCAATAACATACTGACCAACTTACGATTAGGGTCACCTGACCCGTCACCACACCATATAACTCACGGTGTGAGTCGTAAGATGAACAGAAAGTTCAAAAACTCAACAAATTTGCAAAGGCTAAAGTTCAGGGCATTTCAGTATCCCCCACTAGGATCATTCATCTTAGATGATAAAAAAAGGCATTAACTAGCACGATTAAACTCCAAACATCTCTACTCTTACCTTTAACTAAGTTAAAAAATAAAGACATAAAGGAATCTAAGTTTTCTTTAGCCAAAACCAAAAAACAAGGATGTTTAGAATAGCACATACCTTAAGCACGGATTTTTGGAATAGGGAATAAGAACGGGTACTTGGACTCCGTGTCCTCCCCAGCTTCCCAAGTAGCTTTCTCAAACTTTTGGTTTGCCATAGAACCTTTGTCGAAGCCGCATATTTTGTCCACCACCGATGAACTTGTCGATCCAAGATCCTCAGCGGGACCTCCTCATAGAACAAAGAATCCAAAATGCCAATGTTCTCCAAGGGAATCACCAATGAAGGGTCACCCACGTATATCCATATCATGGATACATGGAATACCAGATGGATGGAGTTCATACTAGCGAGCAAATCCAATTCATACGTAACACTACCAACCCTTCTCAAAACCAAGTACGGGCATACATACCAATGAGTTAACTTCCTTTTCATCCCAAACCACATTACTCCCTTCATGGGAGATACCTTTAAGAACACCCAATCCCCAACCTTAAACTCCAAGTCCCTTCGCCTCACATTCGTATAGTACTTTTGGTGACTTTGGGCGGTCTTAAGCCTATCTAGAATCATCTTCACCTTTTCTATGGCTTGGTAAACCAAATCCAAGTCAAACATCTCTGCCTCACCAATCTCAAACCACCCAATAGGATACATACACATCCTACCATACAAAGCTTCTAATGAAGCCATGCCAATGCTAGAGTGGTATCTATTATTGTAAGAAAATTCTTTAAGGGGTAAATGATCAACCCAACTACCACCATAATCAATCACACAAGATTGAATCATATCTTCCAACATCTCAATAGTACTTTCTTCTTGCCCATCCGAATACGGGTGCAAAGAATTATTAAGACTCGCCTTAGTCCAAACCCTTATTAAAACGACCGCCAAAAGTGCGACGAAAATTGCATACCATGATCTAAGATGATAGAAATAGGTACCCTATGCAACTTCACTATCTCTTTGAGGTACAACCTTGTATAATCCTCCTCCGATAAATTTGTTCACACTGGCAAGAAGTGAGCAGACTTTTTCTTCCTATCCACGATGACCTAAACCCAAATAAAACATATTTCGAGACCGAGGAAGACTGATAATAAAATCTATATTGTTTACCTCCACTTCTACACAGGCAACTCAGTTTCTTAGTAGAATTCTTCAGGCCTCATGTACTCAACCTTCACTTCAGCTATGATCCTCTGTCATAGACCATTAATGTTGGGAACACATAGTCTTTCTTGGTACCATAACGTAACATCACCACTAATCTCAAAGGCCGTTACTTTATGTCCACCTATCTCACCCTTGATTCTCAAAGAGATAGAATCTAACATTTATTTTTCCTTGATTTTAGAACAAAGAGATGACTGTTCCACCTCCTGTACAAACATACCACTATCCTTAGAGACCAAGAGATGAACTTCAAGGTTAGCCAGACGGTGAATATCCTTCATCAACTCCTGCTTCTCCTTATCAACATGAGCTAGACTCCCCATGGATAACCTGCTAAGAGTATCAGTAACTATGTTAGCTTTACCTGGATAGTAATGGAGACTCATATCATAGTCCTTCAGCAACTTAGCCATCTCCTTTGCCTGAGATTAAACTCTTTCTAAGTAAACACATACTGCAGGCTCTTATGATCAGAAAAAATATCAACATGAAATTCATAAAGATAGTGACGCCATATCTCCAATAGAAATACTACTGCTAGAAATTCTAAGTTATGAGTTGGATAGTTCTTCTCATGAACATTCAACTACCTAGAGGTTTATTCCACCACTTTACCATATTGCATTAATACACAACTAAGCCCCACATAGGATGCATCATAATAGACCACAAAACCATCAATGCCTTTAGGCAAAGTCAAAATTAGAGCCAAAGTTATCTTATCCTTCAGCTTCTCAAAACTACCTTCACAAACATCAGACCACGAGTACTTAACCTTTATTTGAGTCAACGTAGTCAATAGGGTTGCTATAGTCGAGAAACATTCTACAAACCTCCTATAATAGCTGGCTAATTTTAAGGCAATTTTTCTTATTTGAAACTTTATGTTGTGCAAACCAATTGGCACCCAAGAATATGTGTCCAAATTCCAAGGGGAATATGTCACACCAAACCTTCTCATAGTATACACCTCAGGTAAAGAAAACCTTCACTCTCTCAAGGTATCCCTAGATATTCAACCATAGAAGGAGTGATGTAGTTTGCATAACACCAATCATTAAGGACAATAGTATATTTCAGAACTATAAAAAATTTGACCCTTCCTGACCAAACATATCTTCTTGGATCAACATTGTAAATATTCATATACTTCTTTGGTAAGTAGATGTATCTCATGAACTCTTTCAAAGAGATCTATGATTGACCGATCTTTCCTAAAAGTTGCCACATTAACGATGTTGGACCTTGAGTGTGCTTAAGGTCACATTTATCTCATTTGACTTTCTTATATCATAATCGTTGTAGATCCCTTCACATTACCATTACCAATCGAGATAAGCTTTGGGGTCCTTCTCTTCCTTAAATATAGGAAGACTAGAAAGATCATGAGTCCTACTATACGCTCCATATCTACCTTGGTTCCCATTTCAAAAGGATTGAGAACTAGAACAAGAAGGATAGGATGCAGTATTTTCAGGCTTTGGAGATGTACACCCTTTGCTTCCCATTGGGCGATCTCTACTATATGTAGTATAACAATTCACACCAGTTTAACTTTTATAAGAAGTTCCACAAGATGAAGAATATAAATCCTTTTAACTTACATGTGTAGTCTTACCATAACTCTTAAAATGTGCCTAAGAAGGAATGTTATACCTTTCATCATCTTCATTATTAGAGTGGGAAGTGTAATACTCCACACATTTATGTTATATTCTTCTTAGTAATAGTAGCCCTAATTCTCACACAATTCTTGTTCATGGCTATATTCATAGCTCCATAATCTGCATCTTTATCATAGCCATAACTTTCTTCCGCACAATCATAGTCTCCTATGTCGTAGTCATCTATATTTGAGGCTACCAAGACATAATTCCTTATAACTCATTGTACCTACAAAATGAACAAACAAGATTAGTAGTAAAATATCCTTACCACACTCGTAAGAATTCTCACTTTGTAGACCTTACAATTGGATTGACAAAAGTTGAAACTTGTTTATACTATAATGGTACATAAGGTGTCAATGTCTACTTATGGCTAGAGTGGATCTTGTTTGAAATTATTCAAAGAAAATATGGATGTACTTGATTCAAGAAGCTACTATGAATTAAACACTAGAAATGCTCAAGAAAATAGAACAAAGAAAGAAATGGACTTAAGTACTAATCACAACTAAGTTGGTTGATTACTGGTCATTAATTAGTGTTTCCAATCAAAGAAGAGATGATAAGAATAAGGAAATAAAACTAGATGAATCCAAACTAAGCATAAAGGGAATTAATAAGCTTTGAAATGTATTTTTGAACCACCAAAATAACTTGGGCCTAATGCATGCCCAACACAAGAGGGGCTGTTTTGACCCGCTTGAGCAGGTACAACACATATCAAGGGTAGACCAGGCTCATATGGCATGATATTAAGATTTTTTTGAGCTCTACTATAGCTATAATGCAGACCAAGGGCAGATGGGGCACAGATCAGCTGCCCAACCCACTTGGAATGACATTTTTACCCCTCTAGTGGTCCTCCATTGTCCTCTTCTCATGGGATATTCTTTGAAACTTTGAAGATGATTTTGTACTAATACTTTTACACTCTTTATCTTTATCCTTTATGGATCAAACAACTACTTTTAGATGAAAATCCACCTTGACGATAACAATTTCTCCAAGAGCACCAAGAACACCAACTTTTCCAATTCCGTAACCTTAGCTCGGAATGAGTTAAAAAGTTGAACCTAAGAACCTTTCAACCTTATAAACTCATTTCAAACATCATTTAACTCAAATTCTTGATAAAGTTCCAAATTTTCAAAACACTTTATTTTCATCAAACTCAAGCTTTCATTAATGGTAGAATCTTTGATATTTCTCTGATTTAGCTCAAATTTTATATTTGGACTTTAATAGTGTTAGGAAAGAAGAAACTAAAAGTAGAACTTAAAGAAAATACCAAAATCAAAAGCTCAAAATTTGGCCTAACACCAAAAACGTGAATAGTAATTTTTTTTATATTTAACTTTTAAAGACAACTATCCCAAATATTGACTACGTAGGAATAAAATCAAGATCGTCTATAATACCAAATGATGCAAGATCAACCACGGAAAATACAAACAAACACAAACATTAAAGAATCAATGAAATTGAAATATAGAAAGTTAAGGGATAAAAGGATAGATTGATAATGATAGATAGATAGATAGATGGACAGACACAAAATAGATAAGAGAATTAAGAAGAAAAGAGTATATTAAACTCTTAAACCCCTAATTCAACTATCAACATGCACCAATCTCTTAATGTTGACCGCAAGGGAATCGAAGCTCCCTTACAACTACTGTTGTTAAGTAAAATGCAACATAAGCTTTTCCAAGATCTCAAACACATTCTCAAGAGTTTTTATCTTTAATAAACGTCAAAATCCAAGAAAATAACATAAGATATCTAGTATTTATAGGCTTGGTTTATTTAGTACATAAGTGGGCCTAAAAGAGACCCAAACTAACTACAAACTCAATTTTATCTGCTTGGGCATCTGCTTAAGCAGATAGGCGCACCTTGGGTGCACCTTGCGAGTAGATGCTACTATTTTGACTTGATTAAGTAGGTCAGGCATATCCTACACGCACCTAGAGCATAGATGGGGTGAAGGTCCCTTAAAAAGGGCTTTTTATCCCTGTTTCACACTCAATTTTGACTGCTTGGGCCTCTGCTTAAGCAGATAGGCGCACTTTGGGGCACCTTGCGAGTAGATGCTACTATTTTGACTTGATAAAATAGGTCAGGCATATCCTACACGCACCTAGAGCGTAGATGGGGTGCAGATCCCTTAAAAAGGGCTTTTTATCCCTGTTTCACACTCATTTGACATCTCCAAGGACTTTGGTCCTTTTTGTATGATTTGGGCTCTCTAAAACACCCATAAATGGTATATAAATGGCTTGGAACATATCTAACTTCTTTAATATCATGGGAGAGTTTTTAGTCCTCGAGCTTGCATCCTTGTTGAGATGTTGGGATCAATTCAGCTCTCGACTCCAAGCTATCCTCCATGCATGGTGTTGAGCTCTTGAGAGCTTGAAAATGGTTTACCAAACATATCTTTGCCTCCAATATATGACCATGACTTGGACACCTTCATGTTGGACTTAGATTATAGTCCTTAAAAGTTTGATGCCGATTTGGCTTGTATCAACTATCAATAGAGTACTCCTCCACAGATCCACTTCGGTCGGGAAACTCATCTCTCAATTTGGACTGTACACACTCATTCAGTGTTGATTTTTGTTCCATTTTTTCTGTATGGAGAATTATCAGTAGTAAAATCCCATTAATTGGAATAGAAAATATAAGTTGAAATTTGGCCGGTCCAAACCACGTGTCTAGGTCAGGACTCATGGATTAAACTCACGATTAGTGGGTTGGACACATGGGTTTAGAAACTAATCAATGAGTTCAACCTATGACTCATGGGGTCAAGTAATGAGTAGTGTCTATCCCTAATGGAAATCAGACAAAGCCTCTAAGGTTCAGGACTTCAAGTTTGATTCTCTATCTTATGACTTTATTGTAAGGTTTGTTCAAGTTAAAGATCAAATTGAATCAGGGTATTAACTTGACTCCAACTCTTGGGCATAATTCATCGTCTTTCCTTGTATTCCTTGACAACGGTGCTAATATTTTTTTTGCCCAATTTACAGCTCCAATAAACTATAAATCAGTCATTGAATCAAATTTAGAACCCAACCAAGTTGGGAGTCAAATCCATGAAGAGTAGGTCAAAAATATATCAAGATCTTACTAATCTAGTTTAAAATTACGTAATTAAAAGAGGAAGTATAACGCCCCGAAAACGGGTCTCGAAGCGTCACACGGTGCTTAAGGCTACGAGTAGCCCCAAGCTAACCCTTTGAGCCATTTTAATTTCGTTTAACACAAATCAACGGGGTTTCCATAAATAACCCTCAAATATTAACAGAGTAATCATCATCCAAGAATAAAAGAATTTTAGAAAAATAACAAAATACGATTTATTAGTCAACTCCCAACATCTATACTAGTCTGACAAGCCTCTAAGAAAATCAATAAAACCAGCGAGCCATTGAGACATGCCCCAACTGATTCATACTCAGTTATCAAATGTAAAAAATTCTGTGAAACCAACATTAGACATCACGTCCACGGAACATGAGGACTCACCACAACAGAGAATGTAGAACAGCGTGCTCGAAGAATCACTGTCGAACCTGGAACTGAGCACATGAACCTACATTCTGAGAAAATGCAGCCCACATCCGAAGATGTGGGTCAGTACCATGGAAAGGAACTGAGTATATGGGGGTGTATGCAGTTGTATAAACATCATCATCATAAATATTTATAATAAATATGCAGGATGTATGAAAGACTCACATAGCCCGAAGAAAATCATCATAATCATGAGAGGATGAAATAAGTATAATAACACATGTGAGTCATCATATAATTTGTCAATCACATTCAGTTCATCAAGAATATCAATTCTCATAATGTAAATATCATTTAAATCTTTCGAAAGGATAACTTTCACAATTCCACTTTCAAATCACTTCACCGTTCACCATAGACACAAGTAAACACACACACACTGGGAGATCCTATAACCGATATAAACCATGTGAGCTACATGGAGTCCAACATACAACCTACGTTGGGGAGAGCCGTCCTCTCCTTGCCATCGGAGTAGGACTATCGATATCAAATCCACACAAACTAGTGATCACTATAAAAATCAGCCTCAGGCTCACTCCTACGGAGGCACGTAGTTCTAGGGAAGTAAGGTCGCTTTATACCTCCCACTCGGTGCTAAATATTTCTTCCGGACTTAGCTCAGATCATTTTAAAGATAATCCACAACAAAACAATTTCAGTAATATATAAATATACATCGGGAGCCATCATGCTTCCCATCTATCAAAATCAATCACGTTGTGGATTTCTTTCACACTCGAGTTCAAAATAACTCCATTAAGACCAAAAGGTCAAATCATTCAAAATATCTCAAATATTCAACATCAACGTGCTTATAACACATACTTTCTCAAAATAACACAATTTCCAATGGGGATTCACGACCCAAATATCAAAATCATGATAAATATCGTTCAAGATTCATGCTTTATATCACCACACATGTAAATTCATCTTTCAAAATCATAAACATCAAGATTTCATAATAATCATCATAAGATATGGGTTCATGCTTCAAATTCATAAAAATCAAATAAAAATCATGCCTTTGTAAAGAAAATTACTTTTGGGCACAAGAACGAAAGAGAGTTCTTGTTGAAAACCCCCACATACCTTGAATGATGAACTTTAGATCGATACTCGTTTTTGAGATGTTAATCGTGCCTTTGAATGATGGTTCTTGGAGTTCTTGAACTAGGAACTTGAAATCTTGAATAAATTTGCAGAATTAATGGTGAACTTTGGAGGTTCTTGAAGTTGGATGTAGGAGCTTAGGGTTTTCTTTTTGAGGGAATTTAATGAAATATAACATATAATGCTTCTAATAGGATTTAATATAGGGTTTGGACGGATTTTGGGTGAGGGAGAATGACCAAAATGCCCCTAAAAATCAAATAATTCTCGAATCTGTCCTTTGGTGGACTGTTTTGATAGTCTGAAGTAGATCAACCATAACGTTTTACTCCGCTATCTAAATTAGATGAAACCAATTTCATTAGAAATAGGACTCTCATATATTTCCGTTGATATATAGTATATCACCCATATCATTGGGTCCGAGGAGTTATGATCTTTTGAAGTTGACCCAAAAATTCACTTTTGATAGGCTGAAGTAGATCGACCATAACCTTTTTCTCCGATAGACAAATTGGATGAAACCAATTTCATCGGAAAGAGGACTTGCAGAGCTTTCCTTTGATATATAGTAGATCACCCAGATCATTATGTACAAAGAGTTATGATCGTTTAAAGTTGGAGGAAAAAAACGCCAGGCCTCAGTACTTTTTCCAGCACGTTTTACTGTTCACTACTATTCACGGTTCGATCGGAATGTTCATAACTCGTCGCTCGGGTGTCCGTTTTGGATGATCCATATATCGTTGGAAATCTTATTCGATACTCTACGTAATGGTGGGTCATAATCTAAGACATTCCACACGAAAAATTTATAGTTCATTCTAGAAGATAGAACCCAACATGTTTACGCACAAAATTTCAACGAAAAATTTCCCGGGGTATTACATCATCCCCCCTTGGAAACATTCGTCCTCGAATGACGCTATACATGCCAAGATTATATAGGGAATAGAGAATACATCGGAAACCATTCGTTAGACTCATCACCACATCATTTTTCACTCCGAATGCAACATAGAATGCATAAATTAAAGAAACTACAGCTGAACACATAATAAATGACAGCTGTACTGCTGCAACTTTTATCAAAAGTGCATGATTTAGGAAATAACGGTACCTTTGGCTTGATCGGATTTTGCGGAAAATAGGTGCGGGTACTTGGATCGCATTTCCGCCTCAGCTTCCCAAGTTGCACCCTAAACAGATTGGTTTCGCCACAACACCTTGACCAAGGGAACTTCTTTGTTCCTTAGTCTTCGGTCACTAAAATCAAGAATCTCAACAGGAATCTCATCAAAAGAAAGATTTTCTTGAATGTCAGCACTCATAGAGGAATCCACTACCACAACATCGCTAATATGCTTTCTAAGCATGGAGACATGGAATATTGGATGAGCAGAGGACAACTCGGAAGGCAACTCGACCTCATAAGCTACCTTTCCAACACGGCTAAGAATTTTGTAAGGACCAACATAACGGGTACTAAGCTTCCCCTTCTTTTCGAATCTCTTCACCCCCCTCATGGGTGAAATTTTCAGATACACTAGGTCACCAACTTCAAACTCAAGGTCTCTCCTTCTAACATCCGCATATGACTTCTGACGACTCTGCGCAGTTTTCAACCTTCCCCTAACCAACTTAACTTTTTCCATAGCCTCAAATACCGAATCAGGACCACTCACATCCGCTTCACCCACCTCGAACCAATCTATGGGTGATCTACACTTCCTCCCATATAAGGCTTCAAACGGAGCCATGCCAATACTACAGTGGAAACTGTTATTTTAAGCAAACTCTATCAACGGTAAGTGATCATCCCAACTTCCCTTAAAGTCAAGTGCACAAGCTCTCAACATATCCTCTAAGGTCTGGATGGTCCGCTCAGCCTGACCATCGATCTGTGGATGAAAAGCAGAACTCAAAAGCACTTGGGTACCAAGACCCTTCTGAAAAGCTTTCCAAAATTGCGAAGTAAACTGAGTACCCCTATCCGAAATGATAGACAAGGGAACTCCATGCAGTATGACTAGCTCTAGGATATACAATATAGCGTAATCCTCAGTAGTATATGAAGTATGAACAGGCAAGTCAGAATGTTCATCCTCACTACAGGAGTACACCAGTGTATCATCGATAAACACTATGACAAACATATCCAGATATGGTCTGAACACTCGATTCATGAGGTCCATAAAAGCTGCTGGGGCATTAGTTAACCCAAAAGACATAATAAGAAACTCAAAATGGCCATAACGAGTTCGGAAAATGGTTTTCGGGATGTCACACTCCCTAACTTTGAGTTGTGATAGCCGGAATGAAGGTCTATCTTTGAGAAATAACTTGCACCTTGCAATTGGTCAAACAAATCATCTATTCTCGGAAGGGAGTACTTATTTTTGACGGTGACTTTATTCAGTTGGCGGTAATCAATGCACATATGCAAAGATCCTTCTTTCTTTCTCACAAACAACACAGGAGCACCCCAAGGAGAAACTCTGGGCCTTATGAAACCCTTATCTATTAGATCTTTGAGTTGCTCTTTCAACTCCTTAAGTTCTGCAGGGGCCATACGGTAAGGAGGAATAGAAATGGGATGAGTATCGGGAAGAAGATAAATCCCGAACTCTATCTCTCTATCAGGAGGTATCCCTGGGAGATCATCCGGAAAGACATCAGAAAACTCATTGACGACGTTAACAGACTGGAGAGTTGGAGTCTCAGACTTAGTGTCTTTGACTCTAACCAAATGGTAAATACACCCCATGGAAATAGGTTTTCTAGCTTTGAGGTAAGAGATAAAATGACTCTTGGGTGACACAGAATTCCCACACCACTCAAACACGGATGCACCCAAAAATTGAAACTTGACCATTCGGGTCCGACAATCAATAGAGGCATAAGAAGAATACAACCAATCCATACCTAGAATCACATCAAAATCTACCATGTCTAACTCAATCAGATCAGCCAATAAGACTCTATGAAGAACGGTAACAGGACACTTTTTATACACTTTCTGGGCAACAATCGAATCACCCACTGGGGTAGAAACTAGGATAGGCTCAGGAATAATCTCAGGACTCATTTCAAAATTCACAGCAATCAAAGGTGTAACATATGAGAAACTGGATCAGGATCCAACAAAGAATACACATCAAACTGAAATATACGAAGCATACCAGTAACAACATCGGGAGAGTCCTCTTGTTCCTGGCGGGACTGTAAAGCATAGAATCTATTCTGGCGCTGTCCGCCAGCATTGCTAAAAAAGGCGCCCTGAGCTGGGGCTGGGCGAGTCGCTGGAACTGGAGCTCTAACAGTCTGAGTCTGGGTCTGAGGGCGATAGTCAGGACGCCCTTGTCCATCCTATGGAAAATCTCTAACTCTGTGACCAATGTCACCACACCAAAAAAAACCCCTCTTCTCACCCCAACACTCACCCGAATGAGCCCTACCACACTTAGGACACAGGGGACGATTTGGCTTACTGCCAGCACTGTACTGGGACCTGGATGCATATGACCTGCTACCTTGCTCCTTCCTACCTTTAGGCATGGGAGCACTAGCAGATGGCGGTGAAGGCATAGATGAATGATCCTGACATTGAGGATGACTCCCTCCCTGCGATCTAGTATGACCCTGTCCGTGTTGCTCGGACCTAGCTCTCTTAGTCCCTCTCATTCTATCTCTCTCCTTAATCTTGTCTGCCTCAATCTGTTGGGCATGAGTCATCAGCCTAGAAAGATTCATCTCACTATTTAGCATAGCAGACCTACACTCCTTAACCACATAACTAGACACTTCAGTCACAAATTTACTCATACTAGCCCGATTATCAGCCACTAAGTCAGGAGCATACTTGGCCAACTGATTGAACTTTAGACAGTACTCCCTAACAGTCATAGAGCCCTGTCGCAGGTTCATAAACTCTTCCACCTTCGCCTCCCTCATCTCCAAAGGGAAAAACTTATCCAGGAATGCATCCTGGAACTCTTTCAAAGTCGTAGGGACAACTCCCTCTCCTCTAATTTTATCCAAGCAACAACCCAGTTATAAGCGAGGTCTTTCAACCTATAGCAGCCAACTCCACACTATGTTCCTCAGATACATGCATCACCTGAGTAATCTTCCGCACCTTCTCTAAAAACAACCGCGGATCCTCATCAGACTTGGACCCATAAATTTCTGGCAGATTCATCCGCATGAAGTCACGGATCCTAGCAGCAGTTGAATCACCTCCCTGCTGCTGTGGAGCCGGGGTCAGGTTGGCCTGAATATTTGCAGTAACAGCTTGGGCCAGCTCCTGAAAGGCTGCCCGAAATTCAGCATGAGACACATTTTCATTCAATGGGTCAGCGGGTTGAGGTTGCTGACCATCATTATTTCTTCTCGCTTGACATGGATGCAAATTTCTGAAAGAGGAGAGAACGAATCAATAGCAGAGAGAGACACTTTAAGCACGATAGACTTCTGAAAGAAAGAATCACACTTTTTCCTAAAACGACTTGTAGCCTCTTGCACATAGATGTGGCACGCTACACACCGATGATCAATACTCTACTTAACGCGGCTTGTCAAACTCCCTAGGACACCTTAAAACCTTAGGCTTTGATACCAAGTTTGTAACGCCCCAAAAAGGGGTCCCGGAGTGTCACACGGTGCTTGAGGCTACGAGTAGCCCCAAGCTAACCCTTTGATCCATTTTCATTTAGTTCAACACAAATCAACGGGGTTTCCATAAATAACCCTCAAATATCAACAGAGTAATCATCATCCAAGAATAAAATAATTTCAGAAAGATAACAAAATACGACTTATTAGTCAACTCCCAACATCTATACTAGTCTGACAAGCCTCTAAGAAAATCAATAAAACCAACGAGCCATTGAGACATGCCCTAACTGACTCATACTCAGTTATAAAAAATGTAAACAATTCCGTGAAACCAACATCAGACATCACGTCCTCAGAACATGAGGACTCACCACAACAGAGAATGTAGAACAGCGTGCCGAAAGAATCACTGTCGAACCTGGAACTGAGCACCTGAACCTACATTCCAAGAAAATGCAGCCCACATCCAAAGATGTGGGTCAGTACCATGGAAAGGAACCTAGTATATGGGGGTGTATGCAGTTGTATAAACATCATCATCATAAATATTTATAATAAATATGCAGGATGTATAAAAGACTCACATAGCCCGAAGAAAATCATCATAATCATGAGAGGATGAAATAAGTATAATAACACATGTGAGTCATCATATAATTTGTCAATCATTTTCAGTTCATCAAGAATATCAATTCTCATAATGTAAATATCATTTAAATCTTTCGAAAGAATAACTTTCACAATTCTACTTTCAAATCACTTCACCGTTCACCATAGACACAAGGAAACGCACACACACTGGGAGATCCTATAACCGACATAAACCATGTGAGCTACATGGAGTCCAACGTACAATCCACGTTGGGGAGAGCTGTACTATCCTTTCCATCGGAGTAGGACTATCGATATTAAATCCATACAAACTAGTGATCACTATATAAATAAGCCTCAGGCTCACTCCTATGGGGCACGTAGTTCTAGGGAAGTAAGGTCGCTTTATACCTCCCACTCAGTGCTAAATATTTCTCCCGAACTTAGCTCAGATCATTTCAAAGACAATCCACAACAAAACAATTTCAGTAATATATAAATATACATCGGAAGCCATTATGCTTCCCATCTATCAAAATCAACCACGTTGTGGATTTCTTTCACACTCGAGTTCAAAACAACTCCATTAAAACCAAAAGGTCAAATCATTCAAAATATCTCAAATATTCAACATCAACGTGCTTATAACACACACTTTCTCAAAAAAACACAATTTCCAATGGGGATTCACGACCCAAATATCAAAATCATGATAAGTATCATTCAAGATTCATGCTTTATATCACCACACATGTAAATTCATTTTTCAAAATCATAAACATCAAGATTTCATAATAATCATCATAAGATATGGGTTCATGCTTCAAATTCATAAAAATCAAATAAAAATCATGCCTTTGTAAAGAAAATTACTTTTGGGCACAAGAACGAAAGAGAGTTCTTGTTGAAAAAACCCACATACCTTGAATGATAAACTTTAGATCGATACTCATTTTTGAGATGTTAATCGTGCCTTTGAATGATGGTTCTTGGAGTTCTTGAACTAGGAACTTGGAATCTTGAATAAATTTACAGAATTAATGGTGAACTTTGGAGGTTCTTGAAGTTGGATGTAGGAGATTAAGGTTTTCTTTTTGAGGGAATTTGATGAAATATAACATATAATGCTTCTAATAGGCTTTAATATAGGGTTTGGATGGATTTTGGGTGAGGGGGAATGACCAAAACGACCCTAAAAATCAAATAATTCTCGAATCTGTCCTTTGGTGGACTGTTTTGATAGTCTGAAGTAGATCAACCATAACGTTTTACTCCGATATCCAAATTGGATGAAACTAATTTCATTAGAAAGAGAACTTTCATATATTTCCGTTGATACGTAGTATCTCACCCAGATCATTGGGTACGAGGAGTTATGATCATTTGAAGTTGACCTAAAAATTCACTTTTGATAGGCTTAAGTAGATCGACCATAACTTTTTTTTCCGATAGACAAATTGGATGAAACCAATTTCATCGGAAAGAGGACTCGCAGAGATTTCCGTTGATATATAGTAGATCACCCAGATAATTATGTACAAGGAGTTATGATCATTTTAATTTGGAGAAAAAATACGCCAGGCCTCAGTACTTTTTCCTGCACGTTTTACTGTTCACTACTATTCACTGTTCGATCGAAATGTTCATAACTCGTCGCTCGGGTGTCCGTTTTGGATGATCCACATATCGTTGGAAAGCTTATTCGATACTCTACGGAATGGTGGGTCATAATATAAGATATTCCACACGGAAAATTTATAGTTCATTCTAGAAGATAGAACCCAACACGTTTACGCACAAAATTTCAATGAAAAATTTCCCGGGGTATTACAGGAAGGGTTTTGTAACAATAAGAGTAACAATCACGATCGTGGTGATTAGGGTTTTGGTCAATATTATTTCATGGCTATCTTGCATTTGGGTTTATTGCACATGAATTTATTCTTGCTTTAGAAGTTCCACCAAAATCTCGCTTCACCAGTGGCTTTATGGAATGAATTTGTAGTAGTAGTGAGTTCAACATCTTCTTAGATAGAGAGAGGGAATAGTTCTTTGTGTAGATTTGTATAGTTAATATTTTTTTTAATTTCACTAGATTTATAGTGGCAGTTCTACAGAATAATAAGAAAAGGAACAATATTAATTCAGATTTATACAACAATCTATGGTTTTATTGACATGTTGATTTTCACTCTGGTTCAATTTCATAAAAGCTTCTAGTTTTCGGTCAAATATATCAAGGTTTTGAATTTGTTGGTAAGAATGTCAAATCTATTTACTATCCTTGTGAATACAATTTTTGCATTATTGTCATCATCAAGCATTACTCTTGTTTTAGATGAATATGTTATTTGTACATTGGTGTTAATGATACATATTTTGTTGAGAGAGATTGAATGACTTGGTGCATGCTTTCCACTTCCATTATTTATGTTCTATTAGTTTTTTGTTACCTTGAAAACACTTCTCAACTACACTCATACTAGAACAAAACCCTTTCATTTGAAATACTGCATCTAGGAACTTAAGATACTCTTAACACTTAGAACATAATTGACTATCACAATTTACAAGTCATGGACTTTAAAATCTAATGGTGGTATGCTTTCTTTACTTCTTTATTATCATTTTTTGTAGATGAACTATAATAAATCTGAGTTGGAGATAAAAAACGGTGTCATACTTCTTGAATTCTTGCCTTCCCACTTAATGTATTATACTTTATTCCTCAATTGTTGTTAGTTTGTAACCCTTCTTCTAAGTTTCAAGGTTCCCTAGGTGTGTTCTCGATGATCCAACCAAATATCCTAGCCAACAAGAAGAGGAGATGCATATTACTTTGTCATACTTTAAAATAGTGCATAAACAGTATAAAATTTCTATGGGATGCATTTCCTAATGAGATGTCCAATATGTCTATGATGAGTCCCTCACATTAGGTTAACTACATTATAGTCCCATTGATATCGCTTGAAAACCTTTATAAGCTCCAACAAAAGAAGAGACATAGTATTTATGCAGATAAAATTTTATTATTCATTTCAATTACACCAGATTCAAAACATTTTGTGCATGGTTCATTGCATTACAAGATGTGTCAATAAACTAATATTATGGTCTATATCTTGTATAAAAAAATAAAAGGGAATATAAGCTTAAGTACCTGGGGAAATATTGCATTGTCGCGACCCAATCACCGACTCTTGATGATACCTACTTTATCCGACCAGTAGGTAAGCTGAACCGTAGTCTAGAACTATAAGTAATAGGCTAATTGGTTGAAAATGGAATAAATGCCTGAAATATACAAGTAAATAAATTAAAGGCAACAAATCATAAGAACAATAATATAATAGAAGAGAAATAAAAGTTGAGTAATATCATCCCACGACCTAGTAAGGTTGGTACAAGAGCCTCTAATCCAAAAGAATATGAGCATTGTCAATGTCAAATATACAATTGTCTCAAAAGTAGAAAGACCAACAAAAAATAAAATTTGGAGAAAAGGTCAACAACAGCTCATCTAGTCCCCGAACTCTAATTGAAACAATCATAACATCAACGACAACAGCTAGTACTCAGATCTGCACTAAAAATGGTGCAAGAGTATGGTATGAGTACTAAAGCCACAGGTACTTAATAGGAATCGTCGACCAACTAAGCTAAATCATAATACAAACACAATAAAATGCTAGATAAATAAGCTATGACAAGGGAAAATGGCAAACGTGGAATAAAGCTCCAAATACTTAAATTAAACACCAAAATATATAACAATATATTGAAAATACCTATATCTAACATAATTGGGCCCCCATAAGCCCAGAAGATGGAAATTACATAAAGAACCCAATGTGGGTGACCATAAGCCTAGTCGATGCAATCAAGAAGAAATAATAATAGTACTATCACCAACTATCCATATATCTAAACAATAACAGTGGATCTTTTCGTACGTAAACACAGAACCCAAACCAATCTCATAACCTCCTTAAAAAACTCCCAATGTCGTACTTGAACCAAAACAAGTATCTCAATGCCAGACTTGAAATAGAACTAATATCTTATATGCAAGACTTGAACCGAAACTAGTATCATGAATACCGGACTTGAACCAAATGCAATATCGTCAAAAATGTCATAATTGAATCGATCTTAATATCATAAATTGCCTGACTTGAACCGATCTTATCATCTCCCAAGAGCATTTCCAAATAAATCATCAAATGTCTAAAAACTCCTCAGACTAGAGAATGTAAAGAAAATAGTGTGCAAGAATTAATGAGTCTGTAAGGAACTAATAGTAAATCTTGTCTTAAGGTAGGTTGAAGGGGACCACTTCTAACCCCGATAATCCATTCTAAGGCAAGTTGAAGACCGAGCTAGGATAAGGTATCAACTCTCACTACAAGATGCTAAGTAAGCATCAATGAGTCCTAAGATATCAATTTTACATAAAGAATGAATGGTTAAGTCAATTATGTTTAATTACGGTCCCTTAATTAGCTAAATAATTCAAATTAAATATAATATATCACCAAGACCTAATTCCCAACCCAAAACTATCATAATATCATGTCAATACTATAATTAAGCCTAATATAGGAGAAGGGTAAGCCTAGCTTACCTGTACACTAAAGAACACTGGATAAAGTCTGCTAAATTGGCGATTTCCCTTATAGAGAAGCTTCCACATGATGTCGCACAATCAAAAGAGTAATCTATGCATTAATATGAGAACAACTGTACCCATATTGCATTTTTATGCTTTGGGTCCAAATCAAGTCAATATCCCATGCAGGGGCTGCTTGCGGAATCGCACTTTAAAAATCATCAAAACGTCCCTCTATGCTTAAGGGTCATTTACCCTTAAGAATGGGTAAATTCTGAGCTCAAATGATACCAAAATCAACTCGCCAAAAAACTAGGAATTTATGACTAATTTTGGGGAATAAAATTAAGAACTAGACAAAAACTTACAAAGATTTTGATGAGAAAATGATTATTTCGAGCTCACAAACACCCCATGATATCCCAATGATTAGTCTCCCAATTTCCCACACTCTCTAGACTATTTAGCTATTGAGACTTGTGAGAAAATGGGAGAAAATTGGGTAAAATGGGAATTTAATGCCCTCCAAGTTCTACTTAAGAGACCACTTAACCACTTAAGCAGTTACTACTAAAGCAGCATAGTACTGCTTAAGCGGTATCTACGCGTCTAGCCCTTTCGCTAAAGAAGACAAGATGCCTCTTAAGCAGTCTCCACTTAAGCAGACTGACTTTCTCTTAACCAACCTGGCTGGGTATACCTTGGTCACTAAAATGACCATTTGGGTGCTTAAGCAAACTTTGCTAAAGTGACCAAAGTTCCACTTTAGAGGATGCACAACTAAGTTGCATCATCTGAAAGTTTGAAAATTCTAGGTTTCCACCGACCCTCGGGATTCATCTAGAATCCTGTGAATGGAAATGAACTATGATACTCTATCAAATTTGACATTCCAAACTTAATGGTGTCACCAAAATTTCCATCTGGGGTAGTTTTGACAAAAATTGGGTCCCACACTTATGGGTCAATTTATCAAATTCTGATCAATAGCTCAAATGAGTCTAGAACCCTTCGGACCCAAACCAAAGGTCTCCTAAGCTTAAAATTGATTTTTTGGAGATGATGGAACTTACATAATTGACATACGAGGTCGTTAGTTTAAAGTTTATGCTAAATCGCTAATTCTTACAAACTAAGACTTCTAAATAGGGAATTGTCTTTTAAATCCAAATGAACTATTCGGAAATTAAACTGTCAACTTCAGCAAGTCACAAATTACTTAGGGAAGCTATAGGAAAGCTCTAAAAAGTAAAAAATTATGGAAAAGTAGAAATTGAGCTCGAGAGTCATTATAATCCACTACTAAAAGAACTTTTATCTGTGAAAGTAAAAGGTTAGGATTCACATGAAGAATTGAATAGGTGGGGATATTGGGCGGCATCTTGCTTTCGATCTCCCTGGTAGCCACCTCTACTGGGTAGTGTTTCAAATAGACCTTATCTACTTGAATCTCCTTAGACAGCAATTTCCTGACATCCCTGGCTAATATGAACACTAGCTCCTCCATGAAGGTTAATATCTCTTCTAACTAAATTGAGTCCCATCAAAGAACCTGTCACTCATCAGAATTAGAATGTTGCAACATTGAAACATGGAAAAATGGATTAGTAGCACCAAATTATTGGGGAAAATCTAACTCATAGGCCATATCTCCAACTATGCAAAGGAACTTAAATTGTCCAATATATCTAAGGTTGAGCTTGGCCTTCCTTCAAAACTTCATTAGAACCTTCATGGCAGATAATAGAAGGAATGTCCAATCTCTTGCTCTAAACCACAAGGTACAAAGTCTACAATCTGCCTAAGCCTACTGCCAACCCTAAGCTGTCCTTAGCCTATCCTAAATTACCTTGACTCTATCCAACGACTCTCGAAGTAAGTCAGTACCACAGGGCCTAACCTCAAAGGTATCATACCACCCAATTAGAGATCAATAATGCCTACTAATCATGCCTTAAATGGTTTCATCTCAATAGTTGAATGATAACTAAGATCCTACACAAACTCTGCTTATGGTAAGTGTTTCTCCTACCTACCTCCAAAATCCATAATGCAAACTCGGAGCATATTCCCGAGAACATAAATAGTCTTCTCTAAATTCCAATCAGTCTGAGGGTGAAAATTCACCTAAGTACCCAACTCTTACGGAAAAGCTCTCGAGAATGGGAAATCTCTGAATCAGGACACCATGCCTCTAATGCTCGACCACCATCTACTGACAACATAGGCAAAGAGATATAATGTCTTCCATATCTCTCTTCATGTCACTCAACCAATAGTATTGCCTTAAATCTCTATACATCTTAGTTGTCCTAGGGTGAATGGTTTATCTAGAGTTCGGAGCCTCACGCAATATCGACTAAATCAATACACCAACCCTCAAAACATAAATGCGACCATCTAATCTCAAAATAACCTTTATATCTATGGAAGCGCTGCTAAACTCACCACTTAGAACCTTATAACAGACAACACAAAGTCTCTTATCCTCAATCTGGCAACTCTGAATTTACTCAAATAAGGTATACCTCGTTTCAACACTAGAAAGGATCCTTCTGGAGTCTAAAATATTAAGTCACACCATCAAGTTGTCTAAGGACTAAATGGACCATGCAAACGGCCTCCCAAAAACCAAAATAGAAGCCAAGATACCCATACTTATTGCCTTTTGGCTTAAAGAGTCCGCAACCATGTTTGTCTTGCCTGAATGGTAAAAAATAGAGATGTCATAATCCTTCAGAAAATCCATTCTTATCTGTTGCCTAGAATTTTTCCCTCTCTAAGTAATAAGATGCTGAAGACAATGATAATTAGTGTGGATCTCACAATGCATGTCATATAAATAATGTATCCAAATCTTAAATGTGAAAACTATGACTTCCAACTCTAAATAATGAGTGAGGTGATTGCGCTTTAGCTACCTTGATGCAAAATGGGCATAGAAAGTCCTGAAGGTTTTCTTTGGGATGTCCTCATCTTGAATCCTCGACTAATGGTAATCAGATCTCAAGACAATCATAGAGAACACCACTGCTCCCTGAAGTTGGTCAAACAAGTCATCAATATAAGGCACAGGACACCCATTCTTCATTATTACCATATTATGCTTCCTATAATCAATACACATACATAAGGAATCATTCTTTTTCTTCACAAACAAGAAAAGAGAACCCCAAGGCGACACACTTGGGCTAATGAAACCCTTACCCAATAGATCCTAAAGATGAGAATTTTGCTCCTTATGCTCTACAGGAGACATACAGTGAGGTTCCATAGAAATAAGTTAGGTGTTTGACTCAAGATAAATAATAAACTCAATTCCACACTGAGGAGGAAGACCAGGTAGATCTATAGAGAAAAAATCAGGAAAGTCACAAACTGTAGGAACAGAGTCAAGCAAGAGACTCTATACTATAATCATAAAGAAAAGAAAGACTATACTCGCAACCCCTCGATATAAGTCTCCTAGCCCAAACATAAGAAATAATCCCCATTGGCTCATGGGTAATAGATACTCTCCACATAACTAGGGGTATTTCAGAAATGACTGAGGTAACGGTCTTGGCAAAACAATCCAAGAGTGCATGATAGGGTGACACGACTTGAACTAAGGCCTCGTCGTATGGGTTTCTCAAGCCCAACTAGGACTGAAGACCAACCCCAATACCCACCCATAACTGCCCTACACCTTATATTGGATAAAAGTTTGAATATATATATATAACATAACCAAATGAAACCATCTCAAATCAAATACACTCATACGGTGTCAGCCCCAATACCAATACCAATGCCATGGATGACACCAATACCGACACCATCCATACTAACCCAAAGTAGTCTCATAAAGCCTCTATTCAAAATCAAAACAACTTCTGATAGGGATATGCCCCCGACCATAGACAAAACTAAAGTCTAAGAAATAACCAAAGTATGATGACAAAAACATAACACTAAATTGAGCATTTCAGAGTATGGAAGCTCACCACTTCAATCTAACTCTAAGCTGTCCCCAAATTAGATAACTGAGCAGGAGGAGTAGTTTGGGCAGTTCCTGCAGCATGGGGATAAAGTGCCCGAAGACGGGTTAGTGGGTAAACACTAGCGTACACTCAGGAATAAGGATAAAATAATTCCAACATTTAAAACCAAGTGAATAACCATATGCAATCACATCCATATATATATCCATGTCGGGAAAAAGAATCGGGTTTAGTATGCATTTAAGACCTTTACCTTAGGTTAGTGTAGCTTTACCATCATAATCCACCCATGGTCTACACGGGTCCAGTGTTACCCCCTGAACGGGCCCTAATGCGTGTAGTCGCACGAACCGGAGATATCACAGGGACCAGGGATTCCATGTACCTTTCGTTCTCCATGATACATATATATGAGTGTAAACTAAGGTGATTCCTGTGAACCTCACAAGTATAAGGTCACCATGACAATCCCACATGGCGGAAAACATGAGTTTCCAGTGTCCATCCATTAGACTCACACCTTCATGCTAAGATAACACAACCCGCCATTATTGCCCAATTAAAACCATTATCTCACAACTAACGAACCAATTCCAAAAGTTATTAAACAAGGCTTTATAAAGTGGTATCATCATACCGACTATAGCTTGCAAGAAATGTCAGTACTTATGGGATTCCCATGTACCCCACTTGATTACCAATTAACCAAAATCATGGCCACCGAGGCCATACTATTTCATTTAAATCTATTTAAACCAATTTAGTTTCCATTACCAAAGTATACAAAGCAATAGTTTCATTAATAGTCAAACCATGTGACAAAAGCGTTCTCATAGGCATTTTAACAAACATAATGAGAGCATATAACTTAAAACCCCCCAAGAAATTTGGGGAATCCAAATTACCCCTAAACCTATCTACCATTACCATGCATTCCACAATGTTCAAACCAACATTATAACCATGGAAAACATAAGTAAAATATGGGAAACCATTATCCAAACCTTTTCAACAAAAAACTCCCAACATATAATTCAAATCCAAATAATACCCATAACTAAATCATGAAAACCATTCATTGTAACATGAATTTAGTTGAGCTAACAATGAGGGATGAGTGATATACCTTAGACACCAAAGAAGATGGAGATAAATCACCCTTGAAAGCCCCAATTGATATGTTTGATGAAAACCATATGTGTTCTTGACCTTAAGGATTTAGGAATGTTTGAGAGTCTATTTGATGTGTTTTTGATAGATAATAATGACCTAAGGAAGTTATAAAACATGGGTTTTAAATTGGGCAAGAGGGAAAATATCCATAATACCCTCAACTTAAAAGTTGATAAGTGCACGCAGGAGGGTACGATTCTTCCCCTAACTCATACACAATCATACGAGTGGTACACACCACTCGTACCCTAGATAGCATGTCGGACTTCAACACTGTCCAACATACGACATCCAAGGACCAACTCATACAAATCATACGACAAGTACCCATAACCCGTACCCTAGGCAGAATCCACTAGTCTAGACATATTGAGCAACATACAAGTGGCTAACCTAACTCGTACCACCTCTATTCAAGTCTTATGATGTCCTTTCGTACCTTGGCTAGAATAAACCGTAGACCACACTGATTATAATATGAGTTGAGGACCCTAAATCGTACCACATTATACGACAAGTACCCACAATTCGTATGATGTCCAGAAGCTCAAACTCATAGAATATTTCTAAGGATCAAACCCTAGGGTGTTTGAATTCTCCCCCACTTGGATCATTCTTCCTCGAATAATGGAAGAAACAGTACAAGAATTATTTACACCCCAATACCTCAACTCTAACCTTTAACTAAGTTAGAAAACAAAGATGTTTTACCTTAATGGTAGTGAAGACAAATTCTTGAGAAGGTCAAGCCATATCCTTTGCTTGAGGTTAAGCTTTTTTTGAGTAAACACAAACTGCAGGATTTATGATTGAAAAAGATATCCAAATTGCAATCTATACAAATAGTGACACCAGATTTTCAACACAAATACCACAACTAGTAATTCCAAATCATGAGTTGGATAATTCCTATCATGCACCTTCAACTATCTAGAGGCGTAAGCTATCACCTTGCTATGCTGCATCAGACCACACCAAAGCCCCACCAGGATGCATCACATATACCACAAACCCATCTGTGCCTTCCGACAAAGTCAAAACCAGAGTCGAAGTTAGTTTATCCTTCAGCTTCTCGAAACTATCCTCATCCGCATCAGAATATTAGAACTTCACCTTCTTTTGAGTCAACTCAGTCAACGGGGTAGTTCTAGATGAAAAGATATCTAAAAACCTCCTATAATAACCCACTAAACCTAAGAAACTATGGATATCAGTTGGAGTCATGGGTCTAGGCCACTTCTTAACCACTGCAAACTTCTGTGGATCCACCACGATCCCTTCAATAGAAATGATATGACCTAGAAAAGTGAGACCGTTCAACCAGAATTCACATTTAGAAAATTCAACATACAACTATTATTCTTTCAGAGTCTGCAACACAATACAGAGGTGATTGGCATGATCCACCTCACTCTTAGAGTACACTAAAATATCATCTATGAACACAATGATGAATAAATCTAGAAACTAATGGAGGACCCTATTCATCAAATCCATGAATGTTGTTGGGGCATTGGTCAACCTCAAAGATATAACTAGAAACTCAAAGTTCTCATACTGGGTACGAAAAGTTGTCTTTGGGATATCCACCACCCTAATCTTAAGCTGATGATACCCAGATCAAAGATCAATTTAGAGAAAAACTTAGTACCCTTCAACTAATAAAACAAGTCATCTAACCTCGGAATAGGATACTTGTTCTTTATCGTTACCTTATTAAACTATCATAATTAATACACATCCAAAGGGAACCATACATCTTACGCAAGAATAACAATGGTGCACCCCACGGGGATATACTAGGATGGATGAAAACCTTATCTAATCATCTTTCAATTGCTCCTTAATCTCTTTCAGCTCAGATGGAGCTATTTTATATAGAGGAATAGAAATTGGATGAGTGTCAAGAACAAGATCAATCCCAAACTCAATCTTTCTATAAGGAAGAACACCAAGAAGATCACCTGGGAAGACCTCAGGAAATCATTCACTACCGGAACTAAGAAGGACCCTTCGAGTTAGAATCTTTAACCAGGACCAAGTGATAGAGACACCCCTTGTAGATTAGTCTCCCATCTCTAAGATATGATATAAACTTCCCCTTAGGAGCTACATAAACACCTTCAAATTTATAACTGACTCACAAAGGAACTAAAAGATAACCTTAAGGGTTGATAGTCTAATGATGCACAACATGAGTACAACCAATCCATCCCCATAATAGCATCAATATCCACAATATCTAGTTCAAATGGATTCACCAATGTCTCTTTACTACCAACAGATACCACACATCCACTATAGACTCTTTTAGCAATCCCACAGTCACCTATCGGGGTAGATTTATAAAAAGGGTTTGAAACACACTCGGGACCAAAACCAAAATGCACAACCACAAATGGGGTCATATAAAAGAGAGTGGACCCCAGATAAAGTAAATAATAAAAATAATGAGAAAAGAGTTGAAACATACCAGTCACGACATCAGGTGATGCCTCAAACTCTTATTGGGTAATAAGAGCTTAAAGACGGTTCCAACCAGGGTTGGAGCCACATGGTATACCCTTTGGCTCCAGAACTAAAAAAGATGCAATAGGAACTTTATTTTCCCAAAAGGTAACCTAACTAATGGGACAGTTTCTAAGCATATAACCTGGATGACCATGATTGAAGTACCTTTCCTTTCCCCTATCACAGAAACCCCAATGCAAATGACCATAAAATATACAAAAAAGGATATGACAGAGCCGACAAATCCCCACTAGCCTGAGATTGGGCACCCTGTTCCCTAAAATTATCTCTACCTGGGAAATGCCTATCATTCAATGGCTTTGGGTAGGGAGCACTAGCCATTGAGTAAGACCCTGAATTGCCCCACTTCTTCTTGGGCCACTTATCACCCTCCCTGCCACTCAACTATTTACCACCACCCTGCTCAGAAAATTAAAACTTCTTTCTAGCCTCTCACTCAACTCATTTTGCTTGTTCTATTCTTCCTATACCTGTGTAATGTACACAACTAACTTAGAGATATCCATGTCCTTGATTACAAAGAAAGCCTTCCTCTCCATGATCAACTCACGATATAATCTCGAAGCAAACTTTATCATCCGTTTCCTCATACAAGAAACAAACTCTGGAGAATACAGAGATAACTGGTGAAATTGTAAGGCATATTCCTTTATGACATCTTACCCTACTTTAGACTAACAAACTATTCTGCTTTAGCCTTCCTTAACTCTTGAGGAATGAAGTGGTCCAAAAAATCATCGGAGAATCCTCCCACAATGATGACTCATCAGTGTCACCCCTTGCATGATCCTATTCCTTGTACCATTGCTATTCTATATCTTTCAGCTAATAGGCTGCAAACTCCATGCCCTCTATATTCGTGGCATGCATAACAAGAAAAATCTTTTCCATCTTATCCAGAAAACCTTGAGGATCCTTCTTCACCTTAACACCAGTAAAGGTTGGAGGGTTCAACCTCATGAACTGTCCAATCCTTGTGGCCTTAGAAGATGGACTAACAGGAACACCATGCTCAGAATGAGTAGATACCAATCGTGCCAACATATGGATTAACTGACGAAACTTAGCATTCGTTATTTCAGCATTGGAGTCTGAGAAGGACTAAAGGGAACTGGTAGAACTCCAAAAGAATCGGGAACTAAACCCTTAGACCTAGTATGGATCCCCTGAGTAGAGCGTATTCCATCAACATTGTCCTTAGTTGGGATAAAGAAGTTTCGGTGAACTTCAGATCGTTGAGGCATGATATGAAAAGCAAAAAATGGGAATTAGAAATGAATTCAGGACTTAGACTCCATAGCTTAAAAACATAACACCATAGCTTAAAAACAGAACACAAGAAATAGAAACCTTCCAAAATGCATTACAGCCTCTCCCTTATGAGTGTGCCGTGCTACATACCCTTAAGAGAGACTCTACTCTACAAGACTTTGTGGACTCTCAATTGACCATGAACCTAGGCCTCTAATTCCAATCTAACATGACCCGAACTAGGGCCTCGTCGTGTTGGGTGACTCATGCCTAACCAGGACTAAAGACCACCCCTAATACCAAAAAATAACTGCCCTACACCTTTTATTAGATAAAATTCTGAATATATATAACCTAACCAAATAGAACCATCACAAATCAAATATAGTCAAATAAGGTCATCCCTAATACAAATGCCAAGGTTGACACCAATACCGACACCGCCCATACTAACCAAAAGTAGTCTCATAAAGCCTCTATCCGAAATCAAAACAAAATTTGGTCAGGACATGCACCCAACCATAGCGAAAACCAAAGTCTTAGAAATTACCAAAGTATGATAACAAGACCATAACTTTAAATGTAGCCTTCTGTAGTATGGAATCTCACCACTTTAATCCTACTCTAAGCTTTTCTTGAATCAGATCACTGAGTAGGAGGAGTAGTATGGCCGGTTCATGCATCTCATTGGGATACACCTCCCGAAGATGGGTTAGCGGGTGAACTCTAGCATGTAATCAAGAATAAGGATAAAATAATGAAAATATTTAAAGTCAAGTGAATAACCATATGCAATCACATCCATAAATATATATATATCCATGTCGGGAGAGGTAACTAGGTTTAGCATACTTTTAATAACTTTAACCTGAGTTAGTGTATCTTTACCGTCAAAATTCACCCACTGGCTATATGGGTTTTGTCTCCCCCCAATAGCCCCCAATGCGTGTAGCCGCATGAACCAGAGTATCTTAGGGGCTAGGGATTCCCATGTACCCTTCGCCTTCCATGATATATATATATATATATATATATGGGTGTAACTTAGGGTATTCCCGTGTACCCCATAAGTATAAGGTCACCATGACCATCCCTCACACTGGCAAACATGAGTTTCTAGTGTTCGTCTATTGGACTCACACCTTCACAATAAGCTAACACAACCCGCAATTATTACCTAATTAAAACCATTAGCACACAACTAACCAACCAATTCCAAAAGTTATTAACTAAGGCTTTATCAAGTTGTATTATGGTACCAAATTTAGCTTGCAAGCAATGTCACTAGACAACCCCTTAGGGGATTCCTATGTACCCCACATGATTATTAATTAACAAAAATCATGATCACCGAGTCCTTACCATTTCATTTAAATCCATTTAAACCAATTTAAATTCCATTAGCAAAGTATACAATGCAATAGTTTTAGTAAAATGCAATAGTTTCAGTAAGAGTCAAACCGTGTGACAAAAGCATTCTCATAGGCATATTAATAAACATGTTGAGGGCATAGAGCTTCCAAAACAAAACCAAGAAACTAGGAGAATTCAAAGTAACCATAAACTTATCTACAATTACAATGAATTCCACAATGTTCAAACCAACATTATGACTATGGAAACTATAAGTAAAACATGGGAAAACATGATCCAAACCTTTACAACCAAAATCCCCCAACATATATTTCAAATCCAATAATACCCATAATTAAATCATGAAAACCATTCATTAAAACATTAATTTAGTTAAAGTAACAACGAGGGAGGAGTGACATGCCTTAGGTACCAAAGAAGATGGAGAGAAATCATCCTTGAAAGTCCCAGTTGATATGCTTGATGAAAATCCTAAGTCTTCTTGACCTTTTGGATTTAGGAGTGTTTGAGAGTCTATTTGATGTGTTTTTGATAGATATTGATGCCCTAATGAAGTTAAAAGACGTGGGCTTTAAATTGGTCAAGAGGAAAAATGTCCAGAGTACCCTCAACTCAAAAGTTGAAAATTTTTGCAGGAGGGTACAACCCCCCAACTTATACACAATCATTCGAGTGGTACACACTACTTGTACCCTAGACAGAATGTTCAACTTCAACACTGTCCAACATATGAACCCCAAGGACCAACACATACCAAATCATACGACAAGTACCCAAAACCCATACTCTAGGCAGAATCCTCTAGACTAGACACATTGAGCAATATACGAGTGGCTCACCTAACTCATACCACCTCCATACAGGTCTTATGATGTCCTTTTGTAGCTTGAACAAAATGCACCCTAAACCACCCCGATTATCATATGAGTTGAGGACCCTAAATCGTACTACATCATACGACAATCACCCATAAGTCGTATGATGTCCAGAAGCTCAAACTCACAAAATTTTTCTGAGGATCACAATCCAGGATGTTTCAATTCTCCCCATCCTTGAATGATAGAACAAGGTAGTACATGCATGATTTACACTCTAATACCTCAACACCTTTAACTATATTAGAAAATAAAGATGGAAGTAAATCAATCTTTCTGTTAACAAAGTTTAAAAAAAATGTATGAAGAAGAAAACATACTTTCCACAAAAATATTTTGGGAGCAGAAAAGAGGAATGGATACTTGGACTTTATGTCCTCTTCTACTTCCCAAGTAGCCTTTTCAACCTTGTGGTTCCTCCATTTAACCTTAACAGAAGTTACATCCTTGATTTGTAATCGACGAACCTACCGATCCAAGATCTCAACAGGGACCTTCTCAGAAGATAAAAACTAAGACATACCAATATCTCTAATAGGTATGATTTGAGATGGATCACCCATACGCTTCCTCAATATAGAAACATGGAATACCGGGTGAATAAAACTCAAAATAAAAGGCAACTCCAGCTCATAAGCAACCTTACCGAACCTTATCAAGACCTAGTAAGGACCACATACCAGGGACTGAGCTTCCCCTTCTTACCAAACCGCATAACTCCTTTCATGGGAGATATATTTAGGAACACCCTATCCCTAATCTCAAACTCTAACTCTCGTAGCCTCATATCCGCATAGGACTTTTGGCAGCCTTAATCCTACCCCAGATCACCTTCATATTTTCCATGGCTTGGTGAACCAAATACGGGCCAAACATCTACACCTCACCGACCTTAAACCACCCAATAGGAGATCTACACCTCCTACTATACAAGGCCTCAAACAGAGTATCCTAATGCTAAAGTAGTAGCTATAATTATAAGCAAACTCTACAAGAGGTTAGTGTTCAACCTAACTACCACCATAATAATTCACACAAGCACAAACCATATCCTCCAATTTTAGAATAGTCCTTTCGGCTTGCCTATCCGACTGCAGGTGAAAAGCAGTACTAAGACTAACCTTGGTCCCTAAACCCTTAAAAAATAACTGCCAAAAGTGAGATGTAAACTGTTTACCACGATTAGATATTATAGAAATTGGTACCCCATGTAGCTTCATTATCTCATAAAGATATAACCTCCCATACTCCTCAGTGGAGAAGTTAGTCCTCACTGGAAAAAAGTGAGCTGACTTTGTCATCCTATCCATGATGCCCCAAAATGAATTAAATTGATTTCGAGAACGAGGATGATCAGTAATGAAATCTATGTAGATCGCTTCCCACTTCCATTAAGGTAACTCAATTTCTTGATACAAACCTCCGGGCTGCATGTGCTCAACTTTCACTTGTTGACACACCATACATTTGGCCATAAAATTAGCCACTTCCCTCTTCATATTATTCCACCAATACATCTCCTTAAGGTAATTATAAATTTTTGTTGACCCAGGATGAACAACAAAGTGCAACACATGCACTTTAACCAAGATTCTCTCTCACAAACAATCGACGTTGAGAACATATAACCTCCCTTGGTACTGCAAAGTAACCTCCCACTAATATTGAAGGCCATCAACTTATTATCACCAATATCTCCCTTACTCCTCATTAACATATGATCTAACATTTGCTTCTCTTTGATTTCACCACCAAGAGACGACTGCACAACCTTCTGAACGAAAACACATCCTCAGAGTCCAAGAGGCGAACTCCAAGGTTATCCAAATGGTGAATGTCCTTCACCAATACCCGGTTCTCCTTATCCATATGAGCAAGACCCTATGGATAACCTGCTAAGAGCATCAACAACCACATTATCCTTACTTGGATAGTAGTGAATACTCGTGTCGTAATCCTTGAGAAGCTCAAGCCATATCCTTTGCCTGGGGTTAAGTTCTTTTTGAGTAAACACATAATGCAGGCGCTTATGATCAGAAAAGATATCCACATGCACTCCATAAAAATTGTGACACCAGATTTTCAACGCTAATACCACAACTAGAAATTTCAAATCATGAGTTAGATAATTCCTCTCATGCACTTTCAACTGTCTAGAGCCATAATCTATCACCTTGGTATGCTACATAATAACACACCCAAGATCCATACGAGATGCATCACAATATACCTCAAACCCATTTGTGCATTCCTATAAAGTCAAAACCTGAGCCAAAGTTAGCTTATCCTCCAGCTTTTTGTAACTACACTAACTTACATCAGACCACAAGAACTTTGCCTTCTACTGAGTCAACTTAGTTAATGGGGCATCTATATATGAAAAGATCTTCACAAACCTCCTATAGTAACTCGCTAAACCCAATAAGCTCTGATATCAGTTGGAGTCATGGGTCTAACTCACTTCCTTACCACTGCAAACTTCTGTGAATCCACCATGATCCCTTCACTAGAAATGATATAACCTAGAAAAGTGACAACGTTCAACCAGAATCTATATTTAGAAAAAATTGCATACAACTATTGCTCTTTCAGAGTCTAGAACACAACACGAAGGTGATTGAGATGATGTACCTCACTCTTAGAGTATACAAAAATATTATCTATGAACACAATGATTAATAAATCCATAAACTGATGGAAGACACTATTCACCAAATCCATGAATGTTGCCGAGCCATTGGACAACCCAAAAGACATAACCAGAAACTCAAAGTGCCCATACTGAGTACAAAAAGTTTTCTTAGGAATATCCACCTCCCTAATCGCAAGCTGATGATACCCAGATCGATGATTAATTTTAGAGAAGAACTTAGCACCCTGCAACTTATTAAACAAGTCATCTATCCTCGAAAGAGGATACTTTTTCTTTACCATTACCTTATTCAACTGTCGATAATCAATACACATCTGAAGGTAACCATCTTTCTTATGCACTAATAACACCAGTGCACCCCATGGGGATACACTAGGAATGATGAAACCCTTATATAAAAGATCCTTCAATTGGTCCGTAAGCTCTTTCAACTCAGCTAGAGCCATTTTATAAAGAGTAATAGAAATTTGATGAGTGTATAGAACAAGATCAATCCCAAACTCAATCTCCCGCTCAAGAGGACACCAGGAAGGACATCAGGGAAGACCTCAGGAAATTCATTCACCATCGTAATCTATTGTAAAGAAGGACACTCCGAGTTAGAATCTTTAACCCAGAACAATTAATAGAGACACCCCTTGGAGTTAATCTCTGAACTCTAAGATATGATATAAACTTCCCTTAGGAGCTAGGGGACCACCCTTCAACTCAATAACCGGCTCACCAGGGAACTTAAAGACAACCTTACGGGTCTGATATTCTAATGATGCATAACACGAGTGTAACTAATCTATCCCAAGAATAATATCAAAATCCACCATATCTAGTTCAAACAAATCCACCATAGTTTCTTTTCTTCAAAAAACATCACACCCCCCCCTATAGACTCATTTAGCAACCACAGAGTAACCAACTGGGGTAGAAATAAAAAAAGAGTTTGGAACAAACTAGGGACCAAAACCAAAATGCACAACCATAAATAGGGTAACATAAGAGAGAGAGGACCCCAAATCAAGTAAATAATACACATCATGAGAAAAGAGTTACAACATATCAGTCACAACATTAGGCAATACCTCAGACTCCTATCGGGTAGTGAGGGCATAAAGTCAATTTTAGCTAGTTTTTGAGCCAAATGGTGTACATTTTGGTGCCGGAGCTAAAATAGATGCAATAGTAACCTTGTTTTCCTGACAGACAACCTTACCAATAGGACAGTTTCTAAGTACATGGCCTGGCTGACCATAGTTAAAGCACCTATCCCTTCTTTCATCTTAGAAACCCCAATGTAAATGACCATAAAATATATAAGAAGGATATGATGGAGCTGACTGAGCCCTTCTAGCCTGCGATTGGGAACCCTGTGCCCTAAAGTTGTCACCACCTTGGAAACGCCTATCACCTGATGGCTTTGGGTAGGGAGCACTAGTCGTTGAGTAAGACCCAGAATTGCCTTGCTTCTTCTTGGGACACCTACCACCATCCCTCCTACTATGCTATTGACCACTAACCTACTCAGAAAATTTGTACTTCTTTCCCTGCCTCTCACTCAACTCAATCTGCATCTTCTTTTCTTTTTCTATATGCAGCATGTACAAAACCAACCTAGATATATCCATGTCCTTGATTAATAAGGCATCCTTATACTCTAGGATCAACTCACGAGATAATCCCAAATCATACTTTCTCATCCTTGCCCTTATACTTGAAACCTACTCCAAAGCATACCTAGATAATTGGTGAAACTTTAAGGAACATTCCTTGACTAACATCTTACCTTACTTAAGACTAACAAACTTTTCTGCCTTAGTCTCTCTCAACTCATAATGAAAGAAGCGATCCAGAAAAGTACTAGAGAAATCCTCCCACAGTGATGACTCATCAGTGTCACCCCTTGCCTAATCCAATTCCTCGTACCATTGGTGCGCCATATCTTTCAGTTGATAGGCTGCAAACTCCATGCCTTCCACATTCGTGGCATACATAACATGGAAAATCTTTTCCATCTCATCTTGAAAACCCTCAAGATCCTTCTCTACCTTAACACCAGTAAAGGTTGGGTGGTTTAACCTTATGAACTTGACAATCCTTTTGGCCTCAAAAGATGGAGTAATAGGAACACCATGCTCAGACTAAGTAGCTACCTACCGTGCCACTATATGGATGGACTGATAAAACTCAGTGTTCATTATTTCATCTTGAGGAGTCTGAGAAGGACTAAAGGGAACCAGGGAAACTCCAGGATAATTTGGAACTGGAGCCCTAGACCTAATGTAGATCCCATTAGTTGAGCATGTCTCGTTAATATTGTCCTAAGTTAGGAAAGAGGAGTTTTTGTGATCTTCAGATCGTCGAGGCATGATCTGAAAAGCGAACAAATGGGAATTAGAGAAGAATTCAAGACTTAGACTCCATAGCTTTAAAATAGAACATAAAAAAGAGAAACTTTCCTAAATACTTTGCAGCTTTTTCCTTATGAGTGTCTACACACCCTTAAAAGATACTCTACAAGCCACGAATTTGTGGACTCCCAAGTGACCATGAGCCTAAGTCTCTGATACCAATATAACATGGCCAGAACTAGGGCCTCGCCATGTCGGGTGCCTCAAGCCCAACCAGGATCGGAGATTACCCCCAATACCCAACCATAACTGCCCAAAATCTTTTATTATATAAAAGTATGAATATATAGATAACATAACCAAATGGCACCATAAAAAATCAAATACAATCAAGCAGTGTCAGCCTTAATACCAATGCCAATTCCAAGGTTGACAATAATATCGACACAGCCCATACCAACCCGAAGTAGTCTCACAAAGCCTTTATCCGATATCAAAACAACATCCGTTCGGCAAATGCCCCCGACCATTGCCAAAACCAAAGTCTATAAAATAACCAAATTATGATGACTAGACCATAACATGAAATGGAGATTTTCATAGTATGGAATATCACCACTTTAATCCAACTCTAAGCTATCCTCAAATCCGATCACTAAGTAGGAGTAGGATAGTCAGTTCCTGCATCGGGTGGGGATACAGTGCCCAAAGATGGGTAGCAGGTGAATACTAGGATATACTCAGCAATACGGATAAAATAATGCCAATATTTAAAACCAAGTGAATAACCATATGCAATCACATCCATACATATATATATCCATGACGAGAAAGCGAATCGGGTTTATCATGCATTTAAAACCTTTATCATGGGTTAGTATAGCTATACCATCATAATCCACCCATGGGCTATATGGGTCCAGTGTTACCCTCTAAACGGGACCCAGTGCGTGTAGCCGTACGAACCAGAGATATCACAGGGGCCAAGGATTCCCATGTACCATTTACCATCCACGATACATATATACGAGTGTAAGATTAAGGGATTCAAATGTAACCCACAAGTATAAGGTCACCATAACCATCCCTCATGTCGGCAAACATAAGCTTCTAGTGTTCATCCATTGGACTCATACTTTCACAGTAAGATAACATAACCCACGCTTTATTGCCCAATTTAAATCATTAGAACACACGCAACAAACCAATTCAAGAAGTTATTAACCAATGTTTTATGAAGTGGTATCATCATACCGACTATAGATTACAAGCAATGTCATCCAGTTCTTAGGGGATTCCCATGTACCCCACATGATTATCAATTAATCAAAACCATGACCACCGAGGCCTTACTATTTTATTTAAATCTATTTAAACTAATTAAGATTCCATTACCAAAGGATACAATGCAATAGATTCAATTAGAGTCAAACCATGTGACAAAAGTGTTCTCATAGGCATTTTAACAAACATATTGAGGGTATATAGTTTTCAAAACCAAAACCTTGCAATTTTGGGAATCCAAAGTACCCCTGAACCCATCTAACATTACCATGCATTCCACAATGTTCAAACCAATATTATAACCATGGAAACCATAAGTAAATAATGTGAAAGCATTATTTAATCCATTACAACAAAAAACCCCAACAAATAATTTAAGTCCACACAATACCCATAGTTAAATCATGAAAACCGTTCATTAAAACATGAATTTAGCTTAAGTAACAATGAGGGATGAGTGATATGCCTTATATAGCAAAGAAGATGGAGAGAAGTCACCCTTGCAAGCCCCAATTAACATGCTTAATGAAAACCCTAAGTGTTTTGACCTTGAGGATTTAGGAGTGTTTGAGAGTATTTGATGTGTTTTTGATAGATAATGATGCTCTAATGAAGTTACAAGATGTGGGTTTTAGATTGGGCAAGAGGGGAAATGTCTAGAATATCCTCAACTTCAAAGCTAAAAAGTGCACACAGGAGGGTACAACTCTCCCTCCCCAACTCATAAATAATCATATGAGTGGTACACACCACTCGTACCCTAGATACAATGTTGGGTTTCAACACTGTCCAACATACGACCCCCAAGGACAAACCCATACCAAATCATACGACAAGTACCCATAACCCATACCCTAGGCAGAATCCTCTAGGCTAGACATATTGAGAAATAAATGAGTGGCTCAGCTAACTCGTACCACCTCCATATGAGTCTTATGATGTCCTTTCATACCTTGGACAGAATGGACCCTAGACCATAATGATTATGATACGAGTTGAGGACCCTAAAACATAACACATCATACGATAAGTACCCACACTTCGTATGATGTCCATAAGGTAAAACTTACGGAATTTTTCTATGGATCAAAACCTACGGTATTTTAGTTTTCCCCCACTTGGATCATTCATCCTTGAATGATGGAACAAGGCAGTACAAGCATGATTTACACCCCAACACCCAACTCTAAACTTTAACTATGTTGGAAAGCAAAGATGCAAGGAAATCAATCTATCCTTTAACTAAGTTAGAAAATAAAAGTATGAAGAAGAACACATACCTTTCACAAAAATTCAGAGAGAAAAAAATAGGAATGGATACTTGGTCTTCATGTCCTCTTTCGCTTCCCAAGTAGCATCTTCAACTATGTGGTTCCTCCATATAACCTCAACTGAAGCTACATCCTTACTCCACAACCAATGAACCTACCTAGTGAAAATCTCAATCGGGACCTCATCATAAGATAAAGAATTCGAAATACCAATATCTCTAATAGGCACGATTTTAGATGGATCTCCCATACACTATCTAAACACGGAAACATGGAATACCTGGTGAATAGAACTCAAACTAGAAGGCAACTGTAACTCATACGTAACCTTACCAACCCTTTTAAAGACCAAGTAAAAACCCACATACCTAAGAATGAGCTTTTCCTTCTTACCAAACCACATCTCTCCCTTAATAGGAGGAACCTTTTGGAATACCCTATCCCCAACCTCAAACTCTAACTTGCATTGCCTCACATAAGCATAGGATTTTGGCAACTTTTGGCAGCCTTAAGCCTATCACGAATCACCTTCACCTTTTCCATGGATTGGTGAACCAAATTTGGGCCAAACATCTCTGCCTCACTGACCTCAAACAACCAAATAGGAGATCTATATTCCTACCATATAAGGAGTCAAATAGAACGATTCTAATGCTAGAGTGGTAGCTATAATTGCAAGCAAACTCTACAAGAGGTAAGTATTCAGCCCAACTACCACCATAATCAATCACACAAGCATGAAGCATATCCTCTATTATCTAAATAGTCCTTTCTTCTTGCCCATCCGACTACAGGTGAAAAGTAGTACTAAGACTAACCTTGGTTATAAAACCCTTCAGAAGACCTCCAAAAGTGAGATGTAAATTGCGCACCATGATCAGAGATGATAAAAACTAGTATCGCATGTAGCTTCACAATCTCATGTAGATACAACCTCGCATAATCCTCAGTAGAGAAGTTAGTACACATTGGATAAAAGATAGAAGACTTTGTCATCCTATCTACAATGACCCAAACCGAATCAAATTGATTATGAGACCGAGGAATATCGGTAACGAGATCCATGTTGATCATTTCCCCTTTCATTTAGGCAACTCAATTTCTTGATACAAACGTTCGGGCCTCATGTTCTCAACTTTCACTGGTTGACATACCATATATTTGGCCATAAAATTACCCACATCCCTCTTCATATTGTTCCATTAATATATCTCCTTAAGGTCGTGATATATTTTTGTCAAATCAGGATGAACAACATAGCATGAGATATGTGCCTTAGCTAGGATTCTCTCTCATAAACCATCGACATCCTAAATATATAACCTCCTATAGTACTGCAAAGTACCCTTATATTAAATCTTAAAGGCCATCACCTTCTTCCCGCTAACATCTCCCTTGATCCTCATCAACACAGGATCTAACATTTTCTTCTCCTTGATTTTTGAACCATGAGACGACTGCACCTTGTTTTGAACGAACATACCTCCATCCTTAGAGTCCAAGAGGAAAACTCCAATGTTAGCCAAATGGTGAATGTCCTCTACTAACTCTCGCTTCTCCTTATCCACATAAGCAAGAATCCCCATAGATAACTTCTAAGAGCATCAACAACCATATTAGCTTTACCTAGATGGTAGTGAAAACTCATGTCATAATCCTTGAGAAGATCAATCCATATTCTTTGCCTGAGGTTAAGCTCTTTCTGAGTAAACACATACTGCAGGCATCTGACCAATCATTTTTCCTACCTGCCTAAGTACCTCACGAGAACCCTAGGGACTACCTCGATAACCCTACAAACCACCTCTAGCTGAGGTCAGTACTTCTCTAATTAATGAAACACTTTAAACTGTAGGTACAAGTACCCCATACCTTGGATACTCTTTGGAGAAATAACCTAAGGCCTCATAATCATAACTCGCCCCAGGAGCTATACCATATCAAAAATATTCAGCAGATCCAAAATAGACACCTCTGCTAGAAAACCCAAACGATGAACCTCTTAAAACCTGAAAATGACTCTAGAAAGGATAATCAGTATAGGTCGACCTCCCTCAGTAATCTTAAGGGAAACATAAGTTGGACTACCAGATTGACCCTGATGCTGACAATACTTGCATAGAGGGAAGCCACCCTGAGAATAACTACTTCTAAAACATAAAACACTCCAGCAACCACTGAAACTACCCTAGTAATATGGCCTCTTATATATTCCCTCTTGGACCTCACGATGCATCTTCTCCATAATCTAGGTATGATAAAAAACTCTAATAAAAGACCTGCCAATAATAACCAAACTTGACTAGTCGTTTAAAGAGGAAATTTCAATCCCCAAATAATAATAAATTTGCTCATACTTGGTTGGTTGAATTAATGTATAATGTAAGGCCAACTCATGAAATCGAGCCTTAAACTGTAAAGCAGTCATAGAACCCTGCTCCAATCTCGAGAACTAGTCTCTCATACAATCCAAAAGTCTATAAGGCATATACTTCTCTAAGAAGACCTCCAAGAACTGGGTCAATGTCAACAAGGAAGATCTAGCTGGCCCAAAATAATATAACCTCTCTACTAATGTCGAGCTACCAAATCCAACTAAAAAGTTTACACAAACCAACCCCGGGTATTGTCGTAATGGGCATCCCAACCATGTAGAAAACCAATATCCAAAATAAAAGATAAGTGTCTAAATAAATCCATAACATGAAATGATGCCTTCTTAAAGGATGAAAGCTCACCACTTTAGTACAAATGCTGATACCGAATCCGCATGCTGAATAGGAGGAGTAGAATAGCCGGTTACTGCATAGCATGGGTATACAATCGCCAGAAGACAGGGTTAGCAAATAACCACTAGGTTGAATCTCAGGATAAGGATAAAATATTTCCATCCATGAAACCAAGTGAAACCATCCATAATGTATACAACCATACATATATAAGTGCCGGGAAAGGGGACCGTGTTTAGTATGCATTTAAAACCTTTACCAGAGTTGTGTTACTTTGTCGACCTAACCACCCACGTGCTATTGGGGTTCAACTCCCCCAGCTGAAAGGTCCCTAGTGTGTGTAGCTGTACGACCAGGGAATATCCCATGGGATGACTAGTACAACCCCCAATATAAAATGTGACACATTCACAAGGTCACCAAGACCCCTCATATTGGCAACTATAAGTTTTTGGTTTTGGTCCCCTCGAGACTGCTATATTCCACGACTTAGCTACACACTACGCCATTAATTCCCATTTAAAACCATGTCGAAATAATCCATTTAGCATTTATTAACCAAGGATAATATTAGTGGTCTCGTCATACCACCCCATTACTTACAAGTAATATCCATAGCCAAACCATTTAGGTTAAGGGGACTTTTGATGCCCTTCTAATTTCCATATTAAATCTATTTGGGAGGTTTCCATGTTCTACACAAGATAAATCATTTAGCCTTTAGCCTTTTCAAATCATTTAAACCATGCATAAATCCTTTATCTAGTTTAAAACAAGCAAGAGTTATATTAAAAGATGTCAATGCAATGAACATATCTTTATAAGCATCTTAGCACACAACTTAGGGACATAATATAACTAAAACCAATTACAAAAACCATTAAACCAATACCATGCAATCCATCTGTCCAAAACCATCATTAATGCATATAAGAAACATAATTAAAACTATAGGAAACTATAACTAAGCATTTAATATCAAAAACCCTAAATAATAGTTGAAAACCAAAATCATGAAATAGTAAAACTATGAAATCAATCATATAATCCATGCCTTTAGTTGAAATTACAATGAGGGAAGACATTTATGCTTTATACTAAAGAATTGACAGAAAGAAGTCACCAAAGAAAGCCCCAAAGCAATCCGTAAAATGAAACCCTGGCCTTTTTTCCCCAAAAGCTCTTGAGAGAATTATGAGATGTTTCTAAGTGTTAATGAATATAATAATAGAGTAAATAAACTCCTAAGTATATCAGAAGTCGTGGGTCCTAGTTAGGGTTAGCAGGAAAATATCCAGAATACTCCTACTTAAATCCCTTAAAAATCCATCACAAGGATACAACTGACCCATACGAGTCGTACCCTCCTACACGATCGATATCCAGCACTTGTATCAAAGCCTCAACCCTTAGATGAAACATTGTCCAATATACGACTCATCCAACCAAGTCACCACAATATACAATCCATACCCATGACCCGTATCCTTGGCAGAATGAAATACCAGGAGGATCAAACACTATCCACTGTACGAGTCCTTGATACTACTCGTACCAAGCCCTACGATTCATACCCTTAGGTCGTACCCAATCCACTAACCTAAACCATCCTACCAACTAATACTGGTCATCATACGACAGGACCATATGACTCATAACCCAGAATACGGCTGTATCCATGAGTCGTATTGGGTCCAGAGAATTGATTTCTAGGAAATTTTCTAAGGGTCAAAACCCAGGATGTTTCAGTCTCCCCTACTAGGAAATTTGTCCCCTAATGACGGACAAGGTAGGGGTAACTACACACAAAATCATTTACATTATCAAACATCCCTTCATCAAAGTTTGAAAACAAAGAGGCAAAGATGTAAATCTTGTCTTTAACAAACTCAGAAAATAAAGATGTGTTCAAGACACATACATTCCGCACGAATCGCAGGAGTAGAAAACAAATGGGGATACTTGGACATCATGTTTCTTCCACTTCCAAAGTAGCTTCTTCCACCTTATAGATTCGCCATAGAACCTTAATCGAAGACACATCCTTGGTCTGCAACCGAAGAACTTGCCTATATAATATCTCAACCTAGACCTCTTCATAAGATAGAGAATCCAAGATACCCAATCCTTCTAAAGGAAAAACTGAAGAAGGATCACCAATACACTTCCTCAACATAGAAACATGAAAGACCGGATGAAAATAACTTAAGCTAGATGGAAACTCCAACTCATAAGCAACGTTGCCAACTTTTCGTAAAATCACATAAGGACTAACATACCGAGGACTGAGTTTCCTCTTTTTGCTAAACCGCACCACTCTCTCCATGGGAGACAACTTGAGGAACACCCTATCTATGAGCTCGAACTCCAAGTCTCTACGCCTAACATTTGTATAGGAATTTTTGCGACTTTGGGAAGCTTTAAGCCTATCCCGAATCACCGTGACCTTTTTCATCGCCTGATAAACAAAACCCATACCAAAAAAGACCGCTTCCCCAAGCTCAAATAGCCCAATAAGAGATCTACATCTCCTACCATACAATGCCTCAAAAGAAGCCATACCAATACTCAAATGATGATTATTATTGTAAGCAAACTCCATCAAAGGTAGATGCTCAACCCAATTGCCACCATAGTCAAACACACATGCCTGAAGAATATCTTACAATATCTGAATAGTTCTCTTCACTTGCCTATTCAACTGTGGGTGAAAAGCAGTACTCACACTAACCTTAGTCCCCAACCCTTTCTTGAAAGGCCTCCATAAATGAGACATAAACTTTGTACCACAATCAGAGATAATCAAAATAGGCACTCTATTCAGCTTCACAATCTCTTGAAGATACAACCGCTTATAATCCTCCAGCAAAAAGGTAGTCTGCAGTGGCAAGAAATATGCAAACTTGGTCATCTTATCCACGATGACCCAAATCATACTGATTTTGAGATCAAGGAAGACCGATAACGAAGTTCATATTGATCACTTCCCACTTTCATTTGGGAAAATCAATTTTTTGATACAACCCACCAGGTTTTATGTACTCAACATTAACTTGTTGACACACCATAGACTCGGCCACAAAATCAGACGCATCCTTCTTTATGCTATTCCACCAATAGATCTCCTTGAGAGCATGATACATTTTAGTCAAGCCGAGATGAACAACATAGTGCAACTCATGAACCTCAGCCAAAACCCTTTGCCACAGCCTGTCGACATCAGGAACACTTAACCTCCCTTGGTACCATAAATTACCATCACCATTGATCTAAAAAACCACTTACCTTCTTCCCACCAATATCACTCTTTATTTTTATCAAGACAGGATCCAATACTTGCTTTTCCTTAATTTCTGCACCAAGAGATGATTGGATCACTCTATCACCATTACACCACCATCCTTAGAGTCCAAGAGACAAACTCTAATATTAGTCAAGCAGTGAATATCCTTCACCAATTCCAGCTTTCCTTCCTTCACGTGAGTCAAACTCCTTATGGATAACCTTTTACGAGCATCAGCAATAATATTAGCCTTACCTGGGTGGTAGTGAAGACTCATCTCATAATTCTTGAGAAACTCAAGACACCTTCTATGTATAATATTAAGCTCTTTCTGATTTAACACGTACTGAAAACTCTTATGATTGGAAAATATATTCACGTGAACACTATACAAAAAATGCCACCATATTTTTAAAGCAAACACAATCGCCAACAACTCTAAATCATGAGTAGGATAATTCCTCTCATGTACCTTCACTTCCTGGAAGCATAGAAAATCACCTTCCCATGCTGCATCAAAACACAACCAAGCCCAACCTGAGATGCATCACAATAAACCACAAACCCATCATTGCCTTCTGTCAAGGTCAGGATTAGAGATAAAGTTAACTTATCCTTCAAATTCTCAAAACTCCCTTCACAAGTATCTGACAAGAAGAACTTAACCTTCTTCTGAGTCAACCTAGTCAAAAGAGAAGCTATCGAAGAATGTTTTCCACAAACCACTTATAATACCTGGTTAAACAAAAAAATCTCTGAATATCAGATGGAATCATGTGCCTAGGCTACCTCTTCACCACAACAACCTACGATTCCACCATGATCCCTTCACTAGAAATAATATGGCCCAAGAAAGTCACAACGTTCAACCAAAACTCACACTTAGAGAACTTGGCATATAACTATTTGTTCCTTTAAGGTTTACAATACCATACGAAGGTGATTAGCATGATCCACCTTACTCTTCAAATAAACCAGAATGTCATCAACAAACACAATAATGAAGAGATCCAAATACTGCCTGAACACTCTATTATCAAGTCAATAAATGTTGCCAGAGCATTGGTCAACCCAATTGACATCACCAAGAACTCAAAATGCCCATACCGAGTATAAAAATCTTTTTTAGGGATATCCACCTTCCTAATCTTAAGTTGATGATACCCACATTGAAGATCTATCTTAGAAAAGAACTTGGCACCTATAACTGGTAAAATAAGTCATCTATCTATGAAACAGGATACTTGGTATTGACCATCACCTTGTTCAACTGCCTGTAGTCAATGAACATCCAAAGGGAACCATCCTTCTTTCACACAAACAACACTGGTGCACCCCATGGAGAAATACTAGGATGAATAAATCCCTTATCAAGAAGATCCTTAAGTTGATCTTTGAGTTCGCTCAACTCAACCAAAGCTATTCTATATGAAGGAATAGAAATTGGACAAATATCCGGAAGCAAATCAATACCAAACTCTATTTACCTATTCGAAGGAACACCAGGAAGATCATTTGGAAAGACCTCTCGAAACTCATTAACCACAGGGACCGTAGACAAAGAAGGACCTTCCGAGTTAGTATCTTTAAGCCAAACCAAGTGATGAAGACAACCCTTAGAGATTACCTCAGAGCTCTAAGATAAGAAATAAACTTCCCCCTAGGAGCTAAGGAACTACCTTCCCATTCTATAACTGGTTCACCAGGAAACCTAAAGATAACCCTATGGGTCTGAAAATCCATAGATGCATAACAAGATTGCAACCAATCCATACTTATAATTGCATCAAAATCTACCATATCCAACTCAAACAGATCTGCCAAGGTCTTCCTGCTACCAATTGATAATACACACCACCTATAGACTATCTTAGAAATAACTGAGTCACCTATCAGGGTAGAAATAAAAAAAGGATCTGAGATAACTTTTGGATCGAAACCAAAAGACACAACCATAATAGAGCCACATAAGAAAGAGTGGACCCCGTATTAAGAAAATAATACACATCATGAGAGAAAAGCTGTAATGTACCAGTAATGATATCAAGTGATGCCTCAAATTCCAGTCGGGATGCCAAAACATATAACCTATTCCGACCAACACTAGAATCAGGAGTCGTAATAGAAGTAGATGCCACCCCACCAGGTGTAGGAGAAAAAGATGAAGCCACAGGAATCTTATTCGTCCCCATAGAAACCTTATTAGCTAGACAATCCCTGAGCCGATAGCCTACCTAGCCACGTTTGAAGCACTTGTCCTTTCCTTTTTCGTAATAACCCCAATGAGAACGAAAATAATATCGACAAGGAGGACACAAAGAAACTAACTAACCCCTACCTACCTAAACTAGGCAACCTATACTTGAGAATTGTCAATAGCTTGATGACTCCTATCTCCCGACTGATAAGGAGCATTAGCAGAAAAGGAGCCCGAACTCCCCTACTTCTTTTTCTACTATTTTCTACCATCCCCACCACCTTGAGACTGAGCACCTCCCCAATAAAAAACCTACTCTTCTTTCCCTGCCTATCCTCAAACTCCGCCTACTTTGTCTTTTCATCCTCAACCTACTGCATATGAACAGTCAACCTCGAGATGTCCACATCTTTAATCAGCAAGGTTGTATTGCTCTCCTAAATCAAATCCCTATTCAACCTAGATGAAAACTTCCTCATTCTCAATATCATATTAGCCACCAAGTTAGGAGCATACCTTAATATCTAAAGGAACTTCAAAGCATATTCCTTTACTGACATCCTCCCCTGCCCGAGTTTACAAACTCCTCCATTTTTGCTTTCCTCAACTCTTGAGGAAAGAACGATCCATGAAGTCATTAGAAAAGGCTTCCCATAATCCATCCTATCCATCTTACCTCTATCCCTGTTCTATTCCTCATACCACTAATAAGAATAATCTTTGAAATGATAAGCTGCAAAGTTAACCACCTCTACATTAGTATCCTACATCTCCCAAAAGAACTTTTCTATCTCATCTAAGAAGCCATGTGGATCCTCCTCCACCATCCACCCAGTAAAATTAGAGGACCCATCTTCATAAATTGACCAACCCTTATAACCTCAGCAAACAAAGCACCAATTGCACCCAGCTTAGCCTGAGCAACAACTAATTGGACAATGACATGAATATACTGATGAAATTCTACATTCATCACGTTACGCTAAGGGACCTGAGGAGAACTCCATCACTGTAAATAATAGGACCATAAGATCAAAGATGTACTACAGACGTAGGATGTACCCCTTCAGCAATATCCCAGATAAGATGGAAAAATTTCTTTCTGTTCTAGATATAGGAGGTATGATATAAATTTCTTGCATCCTCTCTCTTGTGAGTGTGGCACACTTCACACCCTTATAAGAGATTCTACTCGACAAGGCCTCGAGGACTTCTCAGTTAACCATGAACTTAGGCTATAATACCAATTTGACATGACCCGACCCCGGGCCTTGTTGTAATAGGCATCCTAAGTCCAACTAGGACCAGGGACCACCCCTATTACCCAACCCAACCACCTATATCCAGCCTTAGATGATCTAACTTTTGAACAAATAACAAGATAGAGTTATTGTTCTCATTAAGACTTTGGGATATGTTCACAATCATGATTGACCTAACCGAGTCCAATCGTACTGCACCAACCATCCAACCATACCAAACCAAACCATAGACTATAAACCAAAGGGAATACCAAAACATAATATGAAAATAAATCCTAAAATGTAGTAGGATGGAACAACCAATAATATTGTCCAATGATGTCATCTCACCGACTTATTCCAATGCCAAGGCCGACACCAATAATGATATTGCCCAACCAACCCCCAGAAGTACCACAAAGTCTCTATCCAAAAGAATAAACAAATCCAGTTTGTACATGCCCCCAACTATGACTAAAACCAATAACTAAAATAAATGATAAGTGTCTAAATAAATCTATAACATGAAATTATTCCTTCCAAAAGGATGAAAGCTCACCACTTTAGTCCAAATACTGATACCAAATCTGTATGATAAATAGGAGGAGTAGAACGATCGATTCCTGCATAGCATGGGTATACAACCGCCAGTAGACAGGGTTAGCAAATAACCGCTAGCATGAATCTCAAGATATGGATAAAACAATGCCAGTCATAAAACCTGGTGAAACCATTCATAACGCATACAACCATACATATATAATGTCCAAGATAGGGGACTTGGTTTCACATGAACTTAAAACCTTTACCTGAGTTATGTAGCTTTGCGGTCCTAACCATCTATGGGCTATATGGGTTCATCTCCTCCTGCAAAAAGAGCCTCAATATATGTAGCCGACATGACCAGGGAATATCACATAGAATGACTAGTAAATTCCCCAATATAAAATGCTACACACGTACATGGTCATCAAGACCCCTCATATCGGCAACTATAACTTTTCGGTTTTGGTTCCCTCGGGACCGCCACCTTCAATATCTTAGCTACACACCCCGCCATTAATGCCCAATTAAAACCAGGTCTAAACAATACATTTACCATTTATAAACCAAGGCAAATATTAGTGGTATTATCATACCACCCCATTACTTGCAAGTAATATCCATAGCCAAACTATTTAGGTTTAGGGGACCTTAGGTGCCTTTCCAATTTCCATAGTAAATCCACTTGGGAGAGTTCCATATTCTCCACAAGTTTAACCATTTAGAATTTAGTCTTTTAAAATCATTTAAACCATGCATAAATCCTTTATCCAATTTGAAACATGCAAGAGTTCCATTAAATAAAGTCAGTGCAATAAACATATCTTTATATGCATCTTATCAAACACCTTGGGGGCATAATATAACCAAAACCAATTCCAAAGATCATTAAACCATTACCACGTAATCCAATTATCCAAAACCACTATTAATGCATATAAAAGGCATAATTAAAACCATAGGAAACCATAACCAAGCATTTAATATCAAAACCCCCAAATAATAGTTGAAAACCAAAATCGTAAAATAGTAAAACCATAAAATAAATCATATAAACCATGAATTTAGTTGAAATTACAACGAGGGAAGAGAATCATGCCTTATATAGAAGATTTAATGGAAAAATCACCAAAGTAAGCCACAAAAGTATTCCGTAGGATGAAACATTAGACCTCTTTCCCCAAAAGCTCTTGAGAGAATTATGAGATGTTTTGGAATAGTTTCTAATTGTTAATGAATAGAATAATAGGTTATATATAGTTAGGGTTAGTAGGGAAATATCTAGAATACCCCCACTTAAACCTCTTAAAAACCCATCACATAGGATTTGACTAACCCATATGAGTCATACCCTCCTGTATGATCAGTTTCCACTACTCGTATCTAATCCTCAAACCTTGGATTAAATACTATCAAGTCTATGATTCATCCAACCAAGTCGTAACAATAGCATACGATTCGTACCCATGACCCGTATCCCTAGAAGAATGAAATACCAGGAGGATCAAACACTGCCCACCATACGAGTCCTTGATACAACTCGTACCAAAACCTACGACTAATACCCTTAAGTTGTACCCATTCCAGTGACCAATACTATCCCACCAACTAATACTGGTCAGCATATGACAGGACCATACCGCTCATAACCCAACATAAAACTCATACCCATGAGCCATATTAGGTTCGGAGAATGGTTTTCCAGGAAATTTTCTAAGGGTCAAAACCCAGGATATTTCAAAAGAAGTATAGTCTACACCGTAAGTCTCAACTAGACCCAAATTATGGACCGTATCCTCACAAGTAACCAAGAACTCATATAAATCCTCGCTTGATGTGCCAAAAATCCTAGGCACATCAATCTAAAAAACCTACCCAATATATTTTTCTCCACAAAAAACATAAAAGGTTCGACGACTGCCCAACTACTCACTGAGAAACCATTGGTATTAGAGGGATCTCAACTCTGGGAGTAACAGTTATAGGTTTCTCCCCTACCTCGATGCCACTCAGATCTATAAACTAAATACTATCAGATGGTACACCACCAACCAATTCCAAAAGCTAAACAAGAGCATCTCTATACAACAATAAATAAATAAACCTTGGTGGAGTTTAGGCAACCCCTTGGAACATAACTAGCTGGGTTAGAGGAATCTTTAGTATATGAATGGGGATAGGGTATTGTAAAGGCTCCCTACCTAATATCTATCTAGGGCTTCATCCCTTGTATTTCCCCAACCTCTAGGTATTCCACGTACTCTGGTAGGATCTCTAGTCGTAAACGAAGGGTCCTCATCTCATGTAGTAGTAGCACGTGTCCTATCCATCTATAAAAGAGTAAAATCAAATAAATCTTGGAAACTAACATAAACCTTTTGCATAAAATGGGTGAAGGAAGTAAACATCTCCTAATAATGTCCTATAGCCTCTCAAATATAAGAAATAGACATCATCCTTATGATCCACAAGACTCTACTAGACACTTGCTTTTATACCAACAATACTGGTGAACATAATCTTTGATACCAATTTGTGGCGACCTGATTTTTAGGTCATGATGGAACCTACTTTACACCGCTAGTATTCAGCCAAACCGTAGCCGAGAATAATAAGTAATGGGATAATTGATAGAAAATGGCAGAAATGATGAAAATATGCAAGTAAATTAATTACAAGTAACAAATCATAAAACAATAATATATTGGAAGAAAAATAATAAAGAAGTAATATCATCCCGTAACCTAGTAAGGTTGGTACAAGAGCCTCTAAATATATGAATGTTATCAAAGTTAAATATACAATAATCTCGAAAATAGAAAGACTATCCATAAATAGAAGATAGAAAAAAGGTCAACTCCAACTCCAAGAACTCACCTATCTTTGAACTTTGACTGACATAATCATAGTGTTAATAGAGGCATCTACTACTCTAATCTACACCAAAAAAGGTGCAGAAGTAAAGTCTGAGTACTAAATCCATTGGTACTTAGCAGGCATCATTAACTAACTAAGATAAATCATAATATAAACATAATAAATTGTGAGATAAATAAGCTGAGTGAAGGACCTAATAGCAAATCTTTTCCTAAGGTGGTCCAAAGGGGCCTAATTCAAACCCCAATAATACATTATAAAGCAAGTTCTTCCCAAATCTATGCTAATATCAACTCTCACTATGAGATTATAAGTAATCCTCAGTGATTCCTAAGATATAAATTCTACCTAAAGATCAATTGGATAAGTCAATTATGCCTAATTACGATCCCTTAATAACCAATTAAACTTTCCCTTTTATAAGCTTCTGCATGATGCCATGCTATTAAAAGAGTAATATACACATTAATATGAGAACAATGATACCCTTATTACATTTTAATGCTTTGGTTCCAAAATTAAGTCAAAATCCCATATGGGGCCCGCTTGTGAAATTGCAATTTCAAAATCATCAACATGTCCCTCTATGCTCAAGGATTATTTAACCTCAAGTATGGGTAAATTTTGAGCTTAAATAACTCCAAAATCAACTCACCTAGAACTAGGGATTTATGAATAAATTTGGGGAACTAAATCAAGAATCAAATGGAAACTTACAAGATTTTTTTATGAGAAAATAACTATTTTGAGCACACAAACACCATACTATCTCCCAATGATTAATCTCCTAATTTTCCACATTCTCTATGGTTTTTAGATCACGATATTTGTGATAAAATAGGACAAAATTGAGTTGGTAAGGGAATTTAATGCCCTCGAGGTGCTGCTTAAGAGGCCAACCTCTTAAGCGGTACTATTTTGCTTTAGAGGTACTTCTTAAGCGGCCACTTGACCTCTTAAGTAGTCACTTTTAAATTAGCATAGTACCACTTAAGTAGTACCTATTAGGTATGGACCTTCAGCTGAATTATGCAAGCTACTGTTTAAGTGGCATCTGCTTTAGCATACTGGCTATCACTTATGAAACCTGACTGAGAAAGACTTTGTCTTTAATCGACTGGCTGGTAACTTAAGCATCCATTTCTAAAGATACCAATGGTCCAATTTAGCGGATGCACCAGCTGAGTTTCATCAGCTGAAATATGGAAAAATTCTAAGCTTCCACCTACCCCTCAGGATTTATTCGTAATCCCGTGAATGCAAATGAACTATGGTACCCTATCAAGGTTGACATTCTAGACTCAGTGGAACCAGTAAAATTTCTATCTGATATCATTTAAACAAAGACTTCAAAATAGGGAATTGGCTTTAAAAACTAGACGAACTTCCTAATAACTGAACTATCAACTCCAGCAAGTCAAGAATGACTTGGGGCAGCTAAAGGAAATCTCTTAATGATAAAAGTATATTGAAAGGTATAAAATAACCGAGAGGTTCATTACATGCGTGATATATACTAAGATTTCATTCCTAATTTGTTTTAATATTTAGATTCAATGTTTGATGAAAATTGGGATAGGAAATCTACTAAAAGATATTTTAACAATTTTTTTTTGATATTGTAGTTTATGGATCGACTTGAAATTTAGTATCATGGCTCAAGGATGAATAAGCTGGTTATTTATTACCTGTATAGTTATTTGAAAACTCATAGAAGTGTCTCATTAATGTAGACACTTAAGGGAAGTTTTATAATTCATGGTCAGCACATGATTGTGAACCCTTAAGATATCTATAGATGTAATGACCTAATTTTTGGTGATTTGAGTGAAATATCTATTTTTGTATGATTTGACTATTTTACCACTCTAGGTGGTTGTATTGAGATATTTTTGGAGTGTGGGGATGATTAACATGGTTCCAAATGCATTTTTGGTGTTATTTATGTGAGATTGTGATTTGTGATGGTCTAAAAGGCTTATTAGTTGACTTTGGTCAACATTTTTTGATCTATGCGTTGGATGGTAAAATAGACTATGCCAGCATATTTGAATGTCAAAATTAGGTTGGTAACATAGTTGATGTGGTTTACGGCTTTTATGTCTCATTTCGACCACCATTAGGAAAACTGTAGGTCTTTGGGGGTCAATTCTATAAAATCGAATTTTTTTTTGAAATTTTGATATCGCCATTGAATTTGATCATCGAATTTAATAGGGTAGCATAGTTAGTTTGTATTCTCGAAATTCTAGATGAGTCTAGAGGCATACATGAAGACTTGGAATTTTCCAAGTCTCTACAATTGGTGAACCACTCAGCTAGTACAACCATTAAAGGAACACTTTGGATGCTTTAGCGGTAGTCACTAAAGCGCCGCATTACCACTTTAGCTACCGGCTCCAGCTGGATGAAGCTGCTTTAGGGATGCCCTATCTACTATATCGGTAGGCGCTAAATTGGTATTTTTCTCTTTACAGAATAGCATGCATTGGTGGGTATCACTAAAGTAGTACCTGACCTTTATAGCGGTGATCGCTAAAGAAACCACTTGACTGCTTTAGCAGTACCTGGGTATATAATACTCTTTTCTCATTTTTAAACCATTTTAGTGACTTAGAACTTTGATTTTAGGATTTTAGGTGATTTTCTCCACTTTTGAAGCTTGGGTAAGCTCCAAACTCCTATATTATTTACCCTTCTTTAATTATATAATTTACATCTTGTTTAAACTCAAATTTAAAAGTAGAAATTGCGGATTTTGTCCGGGAAGGCCCGAAATAGAATTTCTTGATTCAAACCCAAATTTCAATCCATTTTCACTTGGGTTTTCACCTACGAGTTCCTTTAATCTTGGAAATGTTTTTGTACTAAAATTCGATTTACCCTTGTTTTTCAAAAATTCAATTTGTGGTCCGTTTTGATCCCGATTAGCAAGTGGACAATATGGGTATCATTGGCTTTCTTTTGATTCATAGATTTTATATTTATGTGTTTTAGATTATTTTGGGTGCATGCATGGGGTGAAATCTCAATGATATAAGCTTATTTGTTCCAATTTTGGCATTCAAGGATGGTTATGGCTTAACTTTACTCAGACTAGGTTATATAGTTAATAATAATGTAAAAGAATGCTATGTGTATGGGGTTGTAACATAAAAATGTGTTCAAGTGATTTATGCACTCGTGTGGAGGCCTAGGTGGATAATATTTTTTGATTTTGAAGTATCATTTGTTCTGTGTGATCGTATGGGGTCTTGTATGATATTGTTGGCCTGCTATTGATATATGTTTGCTTGATTTCACTCTTTCTGGTTGTAAAAAACCTATATTTTGGGATTTATATGGTATTAATGAGATTTTCTTATATGTTTCATATGATGGTTTTTGGATTTTATTGCATCATTGATGGTTGATCGATCTGAGTGAATTTTTTGCTGACGTGGTTGATATATTGGTTGGATACTGGATATTATCATTTTGGATGGTTATGAGAATTACATCCTCATATCATATTCATTTATGTAACATTGATACCACCAGGGAAATACTGGATTTTTCTAATAGAAAATGTGACATCTTTGAGAACCCTTTATCGATGTATGTATCAGAGAGGAGTTATGGATAATAATGTTAGATATTATTTTTATATGGGTTGATGAACCCCTTATAGGTTCTATCTCAGAACACAGCCCAGTAAATGTATATAGAGATTGTCCAAGAAACTCATGCATCATCATCATCATCATCATCCTAATTGTATTCCATTTATATTATGCTTATTCGGTGTTGTGTTTTTGTTCTTGATACAATATCTATCTATTTGTATTCCTTTCCCCTACTTGTACCTACTATACATATATATCTATGTTTTCTTTTTGTATTAGTATTTGTTATATCTATATTTAGTAGAACTATTAGTGAAGACGACGTGGGCTATAATTTAGGACATCTTTTTATTGCAGGTGAAGTGGCCATTATTTGTTTTATATGCTTTATTATCTACTTTAATCAGTTGGCCTATGAGACCTACTGAGTACAAATGCATCGCACTCATACCTACTATGCATTTTTGTTGCAGATCCAGGTATGAGTGTGCCACATAGATATCTGACTCAAGAGGCATTTTTGAGTCTATTTGAGTTAGCAGGCGTCCTATGCTTCTGGTATTGGCCTACTACCTCTTCTTGTCTATTTTCAAGTCTTATTTAGTATTTAGAGAAAGATTTTGATCCTTTTTGGACTATCAATATTTTTTACATTTGATATGTATTTTATAGTTCTTATACTGTGACACCAGGTTTTGGGATTTGGTTTGGTATCTTTTATTGTATTTCTGCTATTATCATGCTTGGATTTTCTCTAGAAGCATTGACTTGGGTATTTAATATTGATTTCCCTTTTTATATTAGTTTGGGTGCTAGGCTTACTTGTCAAGGCTTTCCATAACAAGTACCATCACGACCTTTTGTTTATGAGTCATGAAAAATTAGTATCAGATCATCCAAGTTTCCATTGGTCTCATTAGTGTAAGAACATGGTGTCTAGTAAAGTCTTGCATAATGGTACATGGATGTTCGTATCTATCTCAGAGAGGCTAGGAGATATCATTGGGAACTTTCCTTATTTTTCTCCATATCATGAAAATACCTTTATACCTTCTGTTCTAAGTCATATTTTATTATTTTTCACAGATAGTGAGGACTAGATCCCATGAGGCTAGAGATGTGGATCAATTATATAAAGATAGAGACCAGACTAGAGGGTGAGTTTTAAGTAGTGGTTAGGCTTGATGTAGAGAAAAATCATAAGAATATGCCCCATCTATATATAGCACCGGGTTACTCTCCCATGAGCCTCAGGTTGAGCATGTCGGAGTCATGGGGCCTATTTTGATCCCACAGAGTTCTTTTACCTCAGTCTTGAAATGGTTGCTGATTCAGTTATTGACCCATTTGGAGAGTGTTTCTGTAAGTGAATCTGGTGTTCCTCTAGCTTTGAGTATGGTACCTACGTCTATGTTAGAGTATTCTTATGGTGTTCCTCTGGTCCCAAGTGTTGATCCTCCTATTATACCAATATCTACTTATGGTACTCCATAGACCCCAAGTATTGTTCCTCCATCAGGGACTGTATCTGAGTATGGTAATTTGAGACTAGATTTTAGCCTTCTTCTATTTTGCATCCTTAGGTAAGTTCTCATCCAGCCAGCTTTACCATGCCTTTTGTTATTGCGAGTATAGTTAAGTCTTCTGAGGATCAAAAGGTTGAGAGATCCACTCATTTAGGTCCTTCTATGTAAAGTGGTGTTAAAGGGGAGGATGCCTATGAGTTCTTGATGGATTATCATGAGAGTTTTATAACCTTGGTTTTCTCAAGTCGCATGGAATTGAAAATTCAACATTATAGTTGAGAGATATAACCAGAGATTGATGGAGGTCACTTGTTGATTGCTGACCTCTTGGTTTGCCAGCGATGACTTATGATCAGTTTATTGAAGCCCTTTTTGATAGGTTTGACCCTTTCAATTTGTAGGATCAGATAAGAGACGATTTTTATCACTTGGAGCAGGGCTCCATGAATTTTATGGAGTATTAACACATTTCCAAGCCTTGTCTATATACTCTTACACCATTATTGGCACTGAATCTTAGAAGATTTAAAAGTTCATGAAGGGGATGGCTGGTTTTCTTCAGATTTCTATGACTTAGATAGTAGCATATGAGGCATTATTTTAGAGTCTTATAGATCATTCCAAGGTGAATGAGTCTATTTACTTAGAGTCTCAGGGATATGCCAAGAAAGGCACCATTAGGGCGAGTTCTGTGGTCACACTTCTTGATATAGAGATTCTAGAGGAAACTGTGGGTATCATGGTAGACCAGTGCAAGGAGCCTTGAGAGTTCATGTAGTTTGTTGTCTATTTTAGAAACTTTGGGTGGTCGTTCTAGTTTATTCATACCTTATTTTATTGAGTTAAGTCACATGTTTTCTATGTGTGTGATGAGATAAGTCATTTGGCCAAGAACTATCCCCACCGTGTTTTCAGAGCTACTCTTATATTGGTTATGAAAGGTAGAGGTTCTTCTAGTAGTGCAAGGGGAAGAGGTAATGGTGCTCAAGGTGGTGGTCATAGGTCTACTCAGTCGGGTGGTGGACATGGACAATGCTATGCTATACCTGCCAGCCTAAAGGCAGAGGTCTCCGATGCTATCATCACTGTTATCGTCTCTATTTATTTTGGATCTGCATCTATGTTATTTGATTTGGGATTGAAATTCTCCTATGTATATTCATATTTATCTTTGGGTTTTGGTTTTGATTTTGAGCATCTTGATATACTTATCCGTGTATCTACCTCTGTAGGAATTCTGTCGTGGTGGATTTAATGTACCTATCTTGTGTTGTGACCTTTGCTAGGAATGAGACTTGGGTAAATCTAACCATCTTTAATATGTGATGTCATCTTGGGTAAGGATTGGTTAATTCCTAATCATGTTGTCCTATATTGTTATGCTAAGAATGTGACTTTAGTTTCATCGGGTTTGCCAAGAATAACTTAGAAGGGTGTATTTTATTCTGGTCCCAAGAGCATCATATCTTTTCTTCAGGCTCGTCATTTGGTTGAGAGGGGGATGTTTTATCTTATTTGGCCCATATTCGTGATACCAGTGTTGTTTCTACTCCATCTTTGAATTTTGTTCGTACTATCCATAAGTTCATGGATGTTTTCCCAATGGACTTGCCTGGAATGCCTCCGAATCATTATTGACATGACCCGAACTAGGTCCTTGTTGTAATGGGCATCTCATGTCGAATGAGGACCATAGATCACCCCGCTACCCAATCCATCCAGCCAACATATACCCCGAGTCTGGTGAGTTCCAACTATAAAACAAGATAGAGTAATTTACAAATCAAAGACTTTGGGATAGGTTCATGACCATGACTAACTCAAAGAAGTCAAACCATCCAATACCAAACTAACAACCATATCAAAACCAAATGCATATCCATTCCATAACATACTCAAGTCCATAGTTTGTCCATACAAAGCCTCTAAAACAAACCAAGATTATATAGTTGGGAAATGTCCCTGACCATTTCCAAAACCAATATCCAAGTCTAAACCAATAAAGACAAAAGAAAACTTAAAAAAAGAAATGGAGCCTTCCGAAGTATGGAAGCTCACCACTCCAAGTCAATAAAAGTTGTCTTCGAATCCAAATCACGGAGCAGGAGGTGTGATCGTATGACCAGTCCCTGCATCGTGTAGGGATACAACATCCAAAGACGGTTAGAAATTAGAGAGCTAGCATTTAAATCAAGGATAAGGATAAAATAATGCCAACAGTTTAAAACCAATCAACCAATGCATATAAACAATGCAATACATACATATACATATATATCATGTCGGGATAAGGAGCTAGATTAACATAAACTTTGAAAACATTAACCTGGTTTGGGTAGCATAATCGTCATATAACAAGGAACCCACGATCTATATAGGCCAAGATCTCTCCTAGATGGAAAGTCCCTCATGCGTGTAGCCGCACGAATCAGAGAATATATGTAACGCCCAGAAATCGGATCCCGAGATGTCACACGGTACTTAAGGTCACAAGTGACCCCAAGATAACCCTTCATATGGCATAACCCAAAGCAACTGAATAAAATACATAAAATAGAAGGAATAATGCGGAAACAACCCATAACTTAGTCTGACCAACATGAAAGTAAATTTACACGGTCACAATTCTGCTCATATATATACAAATCTGAAACTGAATACACTGATTACTAGTGACTGTCTATGAAGCCTCTACTAGCATTGACCAAAGATATCCGGGTCATGACTCCCAACTACCCCTACTCGATACGACTGAATACAGAAAATACAATACACCTCAAATCTGAACAACTCAAGTCCCTGAATCAAAAGGACTAATCACCTGCCGATCGAGAGCTGTGACCCAGCTGAACATGATATGTGCGCTACAGCTTGTACCTATATTTTGGTTAGAATGTAGCCCATGGAAATATGTGGGTCAATACTTTGAAATGTACTGAGTATGCGGGGGTGCATGCAACACTATAAATAGTATAATCAATTTCATGAAAACGTGCATACGGACAATGATGACTCACTTGGCTTGAGTTATATCAAATCATACTTTTCTTAATTTCATAATAAACAGTTCATATGATAAAATCTCGTAATCCATGTAAATCATTATAAATCATAAATTATGATAAATCATCCTAAATCATCATAAATTATCATATCATAAAAAATCATCATAGGTAATTATAAATCATCATAAATGACCATAAAACATCATAAACATCTCAACTCTTTGACTCAAATCTCGGAGTGACTCGATAATTCAAGAAACTTAATCTTATGGACACGGGAGTTTCTTATAACCGACAACCCCACGTGAGCTACGTGGAATACCAACATTTGAAACCCCCGTTGGCGAGAGCGTCATACTCTTTGCCAGGGAGTACGACCTTAAAACTGCAATAATCACAATCGGGCTCTCTGGCCAATAATATCATCATCAAACAACCCTACGGTGGCACATAGGTTTGGGAAAATACCAAATTTCCCTCTCGGTGCTAAGTAATACTCCCCGACAAGCTCAGAACGCATTAGGAAATCCACCACAACATCACAAGGGTCTATCATAAAGACCAAATCAAATCTCTTTCTCATTTATCAAATCATATCAATTTGTGGATTCCTAACTCAACACATTTTAGCTCAAAACATTTTAATCTTCCTCAACATCAACAAGGTATCAATGCATTGAACCATAACCAACTCGACATTTGGACAAGGATATGAAGACTCAATACATAATATTTTTAATAATTTAACTCATCAAAACCATCCGGAAAATACCAAGACTCATTGCAACTTCGATATCAATATACCCAATAACTCAAATCGTCATAAGGAAGCTCAAAATTTGACACATGGCACAAAAACACTTAGAAATACCAATAATTCATTCTTGAACTTAAAACGTGGATACATGTTCAAAATATATCAATTCTTGATAGAAACACCAAGAATCCCAATATTAAATCTCAATTCATAGAACGAAAATAGTCAAAGACTCATGTGATTCAAAACTTACAATTCAAATCTTTATAAGTTCATAATCGAATTATTTAGACATAATTCAACTTACAGAACCATATGAATCCATTAAATAATCATAATTGGAAAGTTTGAACAATTTACATATATACATAATCAAAATCTCATGGTAGGATATCTTGGAAATAAATTCATTTGCCAAACTCATAATAATCCATAATAAAAATTAAAGATACGGGCATAAGAACGGAAGAATTATTCTTGTTCAAACCCCACATACCTTAAAATTAAAGATTGGAATGAATTATTTCCTTGGAACACTATTCACAAAATTGATTGGTGCATCTCGAAGAGCTCGGAACGGGGACTTCATTTATCGGATTAATTTGGAATTTCCATGGTTGGAATTGGAAGATTTAGGAAGGGGAATTTAGAGGTTTAGGGTTTCTTTCTTGGATTTTTTTTTGAAAATAACAAACTTTGATGCCCAAAATCAGTTTTTATGCTTATTTCCATGAAATGGGGCAAGGGTGAAATGACTGGATTGCCCCTAAGGAAATTGAAAAATGGCAGAAAAATCCTGCGTACCTTGGCCACGAAAAACTGAATAACTCCTCGTTCGGGTATTGGATTTTTACAAAATTTATATCGTTGGAAATCTAACTCAAAGATATTTAATTTTATATATGGTAGACCACCCATTTTGTCATATATAAGGAGTTATGATCGACCGAAGTTGACCCAAATCAAATCCGTCCCTCAGTTACTGATTTGACATGCTGAAATAAATTGATGGTAACTTATTACTCTGATGTTGGAATGGGGTGAAACCAATTGCATTGGAAAGAAGACTCAAAGATATTTCATTTGATATATAGCAGATCTCCCAGTTCCTTATATTCAGGAAGTGATGATCGTTTGAAGTTTGCCCTGAAATGCTGAAAATTTCTGGAGCATACTAATAGCATTGTGCCACTGTTTTGGGCACCCAAACGTGCCCTTATGCTACTCCAAAAATTCCGAAACTCACTCGGGATGTATTACGACCTTTACCAATCCCAACGTAACTTGAAAATCAAAAAACAGATGTCAAAAAGATCGTCAAATAAATACCCGAAGATCAGAGGTCTAAATGAGAAAGTTTCAACACTTAGCAATTTTTTTTTTTGAGTGCTAAGCTTCTCTTGGCAAGATAAAAAGGCTTTAACAACTCGACACATTTGGGAGCGAAATATTTAACGGAAAAAAATCAGGGTATCACAATATACATAACCGTATATACCTATATGGGGACATGAACCTCCCAGAATAGTCAAGGTGACTAAAGAACCAATACATATATAAGGGGGACCCGAACCTCCCATTCATATATTAATTCGGGGGCTCGAACCACCCGATCATAAAGACACCTGCATCAGCCAGCGCAGTTACCAGTGTTAGTCTTTTGGACTCTACTTTCACGGCACGGCTACACATACCTCTTTAAAGCCCAATTTAAAACAATAATTTCACATACACAACCATTAAGGCAATTACTTACCGAAGGCACTTCATTATTATTGGCATACAAACACCACTTGCAAGGTACAATATGCCATTACCATTATCAATCAACCAATCATTCATTTATCTTTGGGACTTGAACCCATTTTCTAACAAAGACACTAATTCAATTCAAAGTTTAGCGACTCGAACTCATTTCTAGTAAAGACATAAATCAATATAATATTTAAGGACTCAAACACTTTAATCCAATTAAACCACCAAGGTTACCATTTAAATCATTACATGGTCAAAAAGGACTTAACAAAACCATTTACCAATGATTCACAATCTTTAGGCCAATGCCTTAGTTCAAAGAACCATTCAACATGTGACTAGTTTATTTTCTTAGGCATCTTCACAAACATGTTGAGAGAATATCATTATCAAGGCCAAAACCAAAGTAAAAACCATCAAGTTTAGGGTTAACTATGACCCAATTGTTAAACCACAATTACCAAGCACCCACATGTGCAAACCATCATAAAAACACTTATAAAAACAATTTAAACCAAGAGTAAACAATACTCATCAATATACACCAAAACCGTCAACATTGGTTTTCAAAACCATATTTAATGATTCAAGAACAATGTTTAAAACACATGATATTTGTGAACTAACAATGAGGGAAGAGTCATATGCCTAATTCATGAAGATTCACGAAAAGAACTTGACTCTTGAGCCTCTAGATGAACACCTTGTAGAAACCCTAGCCCAATCTTCTAGAGAGAATTTAGAGATGATTTTGAGAGTGTTTTGATCTTTTAAATTGTATTATGAGAGGCCACAAAGTGTTATAAGACATAGGGTTGTAAGGATTCTGGGTGGAAAATATATGGAATACCCTCAGCTTAAAAGCTAAAAATGTGCGCAATAGGGTATGACTCCCTCCCACAACATGTACACACAACATACGAGTGGTACCCACCACTCGTACCCTAAATTGAATATAGGACTCCAATCCTATCCAATAGATGACTTCATAGACCAACTCATATCCACAACATACGTTTAGTACCCTAGAACCATACCCTAGGAAGCTTACCAAGGGCTTCACACACTAAGCAACATACGAGTGGCTCTCTTATCTTGTGTCATCTCCATACGAGTCGAATGGAGTCTAGTCGTACCTTGACAAATAACCAAACAAAACCACACTGAGTAATATACGACCATGACCCCTAAACTGTACCCTCATCATATTACAAGTAAGCATGAGTCGTATGGTGATTAGATACCTTAAACTCAGGAAAATTCTAATGGTCAAAAGCCATGTTGTTTTAATTCTATCCATCAAGGATCATTCATCCTCGAATGATGAGTAAAGGCATGCACAAGCACTAGTTCACACAATATTACCCATCAAACTTCCCTTTAACCAATATTAGAAAACAAATGCATCAAGGAATAAACATCTCCTCTAACAAACACAAAAAACAAAGATATTAGAACAACACATACCTCAAGCACGAATTTCTAAAAAGGAAAACAAATGCGGACACTTAGACTTCAAGTCCTCTTCCGCCTCCCAAGTAGCTCCTTCAACCTTATGGTTCCTACAAAGAACCTTTACCAAATCCACATCCTTCATTCTTAATCAACGAACTTGATAATCCAAGATTTCAAATGGGATTACATCATAAGATAATGATTTGAAATACCCAACCCTTCCAAAGAAACAACAGATGAATGATCACCCATACATTTTCTTAACATAGAGACATGGAAAACTGGATGAATGGAGCTCAAACTAGAAGGTAGCTCCAACTCATAGGCAACATTACCAACCCTCTTAAAAACCAAATATGAAACAACATAATGAGGATTAAACTTCCCCTTCTTATCAAACTGCATCACTCCCATCATGGAAGACAACTTCAAGAACACCCAATCGCCTATCTTAAACTCCAACTCCCTACGCCTTACATCTGCATAGGACCTCAAAAATTTGAGCGATTTTTAATCTATCATGAATCACTTTTACCTTCTCCAAGGCTTAGTGAACCAAATCAGGGCCAAACAACTTACCCTCACTAACTTCATACAACCCAATAGAAGAACAACATCTCCTACTATGCAATGCCTCTAAAAGAGCTATACCAATGCTAGAGTGATAACTATTACTACAAGGAAACTCTATAAGAGGCAAATGGTTAGCCCAACTACCACCATAGCCATTCACGCAAGTATGAAATATATCTTCCAATATCTGAATGGTCCTCTCCACTTGTCCATTCATCTTTGAGTGGAAAGCGGTACTAAGGCACACCTTAGTTCCCAAATCTTTCTAAAATGATCTCCAAAAATAAGATGAGAATGGAGTACCACAATCTAAAATGATAGAAATAAGAGCACCAGGAAACACACAATCTTAGAAAGATACAACTTGTCATAATCCTTAACCAAATAACTAATCCTCATAGGAAAGAAGTAGACAGACTTGGTCATCCTATACATAATGACCCAAATCAAATTGCACTAATTTTGAGATCGAGGGAGACCAGTAACTAAATCCATATTAATGTAATACCCCGTAAAGTTTCCTTGTAGTCTGAGCCTTAAAACGTGTCAAGAGAAGTGTAATTCCATCCCTAAAAGATTAGGAAGTGACTTCCTGAGTGATTAGTAATTGATTGTGATTGAATTTTCCTGAAATTAACTTCCTATAGTGTGGAAAATTGAGTTATCTTTCCAACGATACCAATTTAGTTCAAATCCAGCGTCAGGGTGAGAAGTTATGGCCATTTTACTGAGAATTATCGAAACCGCCCAGGTGCGACAGACGATCCGACAGACTGTCGAGCCTGCGATGGACCATCACTTGGACCGTCGCAACCAAGGAATAAACTACATTTTCTAGTCCAAGTACGATGAACCGTCGAGGCTGCGATGGACCATCGCGCTCAAGCAGTATGGCCTCATCCTGGCCAATGTGCGACGGACGACCCGACGAACCGTCGGGTATGCAACGAACCATCGTTGAGACCTTCGCATCGAGGTAGTGTGTTTATTTTTTGACCAACGTGCGATGGATAATCCGACGGACCGTCAGACTTGCGACGGACCATCGCTTCGACCGTTGCAGCCCCCGTTCAGTATTTTTACCACATTTTTAAAAGGGATTTTTGGTATTTTCTACTCTTTTAAGCCCTCAAATATATTCTAGAAAAGGAATCTAGCTTCATTACTCATCCAAAACATAAGAGAGCTTGGGTTTTCCTCTCTAGATCAAATTAGAAACCCTTCTCTAAGAAATCTAAGAACTCACCTTAGATTCTACAAGTTGAGATTGAGTTCCCCAAGTTCAAGAGTTGTAAGAACCCTTTATCAAGAGTGAAAGGAAGAGTTTAGAGCAAGCTTGTTCATCCAATTTCATAATCTAAGGTATGTGGGGTTTTGAACAAGGGTAATCCTTTCACCCTTGTGCCCAAAGGCTTATTTAAACTATGATTTTCTATAATCCATGAGATTTTACATGAATTTGAATTAGGGTTTTTCACCCATTGTCATTGATTGCAATATTTTGATGTTTCCCATGAATTGAGAGTCTAATGACATGATTTTTACATGTTTTCTTGAGAAATTACAGATGGGTCTATACCCCATGATTTTAATCCTTGAGAAGTTGATAATTGCAATGTTTGAGATATTGAAGTATATGAGTATATTGAGATTTTGAGATAAATTACGGTAACTTCCAGATTTCTACATAAGTTATGAATCTATATGCTATCTATTATGCATTTTGATGAGTTTAAACTTGGGATTGAAATATGGATTAGTAATCCCTACTTGAGACTTGCAATTTTATGAACTCTTGTTCTATAAGAACCCATGAATTTAGTATTTTGAGATTACTAAGAAATGATTTGACCTAATGGTCATAGAGCTTTGAAATCCACTTCACTAAATGAGATTACAGATTTTACAGTTGGGTTCTTATTGAACCATGAGATTATTTTTAAAGTGGAATTTCATTGGATGAGTGAGATAAACTAAAGGGAGTAGTATTTAGCACCGAGTTAGGTAAGTTACTATGGTTTCTTACCCCAGAGCTACATTCTACCATAGGTTTGAGATTTTTGGCCTGATGCCGAGATAATTTTGGGCCTGATGTCGAGTTGACATTGGGCCCGAGGCCAAGATAAGTGATCACTAATTTGAGGTTATACTGTCTGGCAAGAGTATGACGCTCCTCCCTAACGTGGGTTCTCTTCCTTATAAGGAGAAAATTTTGGAATCCATGTAGCTCGCATGGTTTATGTTGGTTAAGAGAACCTCCCTTGATATAAGTACTTTCCATAAAGCTTTGAAGATAAGTTATTTTCCTAAAACTAAAGTATTTTCCATTGAGATAGAATGTTTTCCTCTAAAGCTTGAAATGGGATATTTTCCTATAGTAAATGAAATACCTTCAAGTATGTTCCAAAGTTATATGATTCTGAATTCCAAGTATTTGAGTTCAAAAGAGTTATGAGTTCTCGAGCATTAAAGAAGTTTTACTCTCTATGAGACATATAAATGAGTTAAAAGTAATGTTTAAAGTTTCCTTTAGTCTATGAGTGATGAGAATAAGAAAAGATTACCGATTTCAAAGTTAAAGTATGATGACTCATGAGATTTGTGTTACATGCTCCATTCTACATGATTTATGAGCTTTACATTTTATACTTATTCAAGTCATATGAGTCATTCCTTATAGCATGCATGATTTGATTGAAGATTATTGATACTATTTTATATAAATGCATACACCCCCATATACTCAGTACATTTCCAAGTGTTGATCTACATATACGTCTATGTGCTACATTGTCTTATAATGTAGGTTCAGGTGCTCAATCCCAGCCTCGTCAGTGATTTTCGAGTACCTTGCCTATGTTTCTACAGTGGTGAGTCCTCATGGTTCGAGGAACGATCTTCAGACATTTCAGTATTTGATAGACTATGTTATTACTTTTAGTTCATTTTGAGTTAGTTTGGGACCTATCCTAACGGCTCTCTATTTCATGGATTAGTAGAGGCTTTGTCAGACTAGTTGTGGATTGATGTTATGTTGAGATTTCCAATATTTTGGTCGTTTGGATCGAGTATTTTCTTCGTATTTCCTATCATTTGGTATGTCTATACCCGTGTTGGGTTTATTTCATTCTTGAAATGAGTATTATAAGTAGAAACAGGCTCAAGGGGTTAGCTTGGGGCTACTTATAGACTTAAACACCGTGTGACATCTCGGGAGGTGATTTTGGGTTGTTTCAAACTTGGTATTAGAACCTAGTTTTTTAAAGGAGTCCTAGGGATCTGACAAGCCGCGTTGAGTAAAGTCTTGATCATCAGTGTGTAGTGCGCCACATCTATGAGCAAGAGACTACAAGACATTTTAGGAAAAAGTTGTTTCTTCTTTCAGATTTTATCGTGCCTATAGTTGTCCCTCTCATCTAATAATTCATGCTCTTCTATTTTAGAAAATGTCTCTCCGAAGAGTGAATGCCCATGGAAATGATAAGAGCAACCCTCACCTGTTGATCCTTTAAATGAGATGATATCTCATGCTGAGTTTCAGGCGGCCTTTCAGGATTTATCCAAAGCAGTCACAGCTAATGTTTGGGCCAATAATCAAGCTGCAGTTGCAGATCAGCAGGGAGGTAATATAGCCACGAATAGATTCGTTACTTCATGCAGATGAATCCGCCAGAGTTTTATGTGTCTAAGGCAGATGAGGACCCACAGTTGTACCTTGAGGAGGTGAGAAAGATCACATAGGTGATGCATATTTCTTAGGAAGAAAGTTTTGAGTTAGCGTTATACAGATTGAAAGACATTTCTTATGATTAGGTTGTATCATGGTGGAAAGGTAGAACAGATGATGTTGCTTCTATGACTTGGCAGGTGTTCCAAGATGCATTCTTGGACAAGTTCTTTCTATTGGAGATAAGGAAAGAAAACATTGAGGAGTTTATGAACTTGAGGCAACACTCTATGACTGTTAAGGAGTACTACTTGAAGTTCAACCAGTTGGCCAAATTTGATTTCCGACACCCGAGCTAGTATGGGTAAGTTTGTGACAGGTGTATATAGTTTGGTGCTGAAGGAGTGCAGGACTATGCTGCTGCATAGGGATATAGATCTGGCTAGGTTGATAATATATGCACAACAGATAAAGGTGGATAAGATGAGAGAGAGGGATAGAGTGAAGGTTAACAAGAGGGCCAAATCTAAGACGCGTGAGTATAGTCAGCCTTGGTTCTATGGAGGGAACCGTCCCTAGTTTCAGAGATGTTCATTTATACCAACGCCTTTATTAGCTAGTGCTCTTGCGCCTAGAGACAGACAGGAGCAAGGGGTAGGTCTTTTATGTCTAGGTTGCAGAACAGTATTGGTAACAGGCCCTGTTATCCTCCTAGTGCTAAGTGTGGTAGGGATCATACCGGTGAGTGTTCCAAAGATTTGAGGGGTTTTTTTGGTTGTGGTAAGATGGGCCATAGAAGTAGAGATTACCCTCATGCTAGGCAGGGGACCATAGATGCCCGACCTCAGGCACCGGCTACTAGTGCACCAGCTCTTATACCCCGTCCCTCCCCTGCTCAGGGAACTTCACCTAGCACTGCTAGCGGTCAGCGCCAAAACATATTCTATGCCTTACCATCCCATCAGGAGCAGGAGGACTCTCCTGATGTAGTTACTGGTATGCTCCATGTCTTTTGTCTTGATTTTTATATGTTGTTGAACCCCGGGTCAAGTCTTTATTATGTGACCCCACTTGTTGCCGTGAATTTCAAAATGAGTCCCGAAAAGATTCCCGAGCCTTTCCTAATTTCTACACTCGTCGGGGAGTTAGTTGTTTCTAAATAAGTGTATAGAGATTGTCCTTTTTCTGTCCTTCATAGAGTCATACTTGCGGATTTGATAGAGTTAGACATGGTGGATTTAGACCTTATTCTGGATATAGATTGGTTTTATTCTTATTATGCATCCATAGACTATCGTACCTGTGTGGTCAAGTTTTAGTTTCCTGATGAACCAGTTTTTGAGTGGTTCGGTATTTCCTAAGAGCCATTTTATTTCCTACCTCAAATCCAAAAAGCTAATATCTAAAGACTGCATCTATCACCTAGTTAGAGTCAAAGACACTAAGTTTGAGGCTCCAACTATTCAGTCAGTCAATATTGTTAATGAGTTTCCTGATGTTTTTCCAGAAGATCTCCCAGGGGTACCTCTCGATAGAGAGATAGAATTCGGGATTGACCTTCTTCCCGATACTCAGCCTATTTCTATTTTGCCATACCATATGGAACCTGCAGAGCTTAAGGAGTTGAAAGAGAAACTCAATTATCTTTTATAAAAAGGTTTCACAAGGTTTAGTATTTCTCCTTGGGGCACACCTATTTTATTCATGTGAAAGAAAGATGATTCTTTGTGCATGTGCATTGACTATAGTCAGCTTAACAAGGTCACAGTCAAGAATAAGAATCCTCTTCCGAGAACTGATGACCTGTTTGATCAGTTGTAAGGTGTAAGTTATTGCTCCAAGATAGACCTTAGATTTGGCTATCACCAACTTTAAGTGAGGGAATGTGATATTCCAAAGACAACCTTTCAAACCCGCTATGGTCACTTTGAGTTTCTAGTCATGTCTTTCGGGCTAACTAATGCCCCAACAACCTTCATGGACCTCATGAATCGAGTATTCAAGCATTATCTTGATATGTTTGTCATAGTGTTCATAGATGACATCCTTGTGTACTCCCATAATAAGAATGGTCATGCGAATCACCTTAGAATTATCTTGCAAACTCTTAAAGATCACCATTTGTTCGCCAAATTCAGTAAGTGTGAATTTTGGCTATGGTCTCTAGATTTTCTAGGTCATGTTGTTTTAGCCGAAGGCATTAGAGTTGATCCCCAAAAGACAGGAGCTGTTAAAAATTAGCCTAAACCTATCTCTCCATCGGATATTAGAAGTTTCTTGGGTCTAGCGGGCTACTACCGTCTTTTTGTCGAAGGTTTCTCTTCAATTGCATCTCCCATGATCCAGTTGACCCAAAATAAAGTTAAGTTCCAGTGGTTTAATTCCTGTGAGAAGAGTTTTCAGGAGTTAAAGACTCGACTTACTTCATCCCCTGTATTGACTTTGCCTGACTATATAGATGGTTTTGTGGTGTATTGTGATGCCATTAGAGTTGGTTTGGGTTTTGTGTTGATGCAAAGAGGTAAGGTTATAGCCAATGCCTCTAGATAGTTGAAGCCACATAAAAAAAATTACCCGACTCATGATCTTGAGTTAGCTGTTGTGGTCTTTGCTTTGAAAATATGGAGACACTATCTTTATGGTGTCCATGTTGATGTGTTTACTGATCATAAGAGCCTACAATATGTGTTTACTCAGAGGGATTTGAATCTTAGGCAGAGAAGGTGGTTAGAGTTGTTGAAAGACTATGATATAAGCATATTTTATCACCCGAGTAAGGCTAATGTAGTGGCGGATGCCCTTAGCAGATTGTCTATGGGTAGTGTTGCTCATGTAGAGGAAGGTAATAAGGAGTTAGCTCATGATGTGCATTGTCTGGCTAGATTAGGTAATAGGTTGCTTGATTCAGCTGAGGGGAGTATGTTGGTGCAGAGCAGTTCTGAATCTTCTTTAGTTTCAGAAGTGTAAGAGAAGTAAGACCGAGATCCTAGTTTGGTCAGACTAAAGGAGGTAGTTAAGGACCAAAAGGTTAAGGTTTTCTCCCAAGGGAGAGATGGTGTGTTGAGATTGCATGGTAGATTGTGTGTTCTATATGTTGATGATCTGAGGCAGAGGATTATGGCTGAAGCGCATGGCGCGCGATATTCCATTCATCTCGGCACTACCAAGATGTACCGCGACTTGCGGGAAATCTATTGGTGAAATGGTATGAATAAGGATATAGATGAGTTTGTGTCAAAGTGTGCCATATGCCAATAGGTTAAAGTAGAGCTTCAAAGACCTGGTGGTGTGATGCAAGAGTTTGGTACACCCATTTGGAAGTGGGAGGTGGTGAATATAGACTTCATGATTGGGTTGCCTCTTTTGCGTCGCCATCATGATTCCATTTGGGTTGTTATAGACATGTTAACTAAGTCCATGTATTTCTTGCCCATGCATACATCTTATACAACTGAGGATTATGCTAGATTATATATCCGGGAGTTAGTTAGGCTGCACAGAGTTCCCTTATCTATCATTTCGAATAGGGGTACTCAGTTTACTTCTTAGTTTTGGAGGGCATTTCAGCAGGGTCATGCTACCCAAGTTCTTTTGAGTTTTGCTTTTCATCCGTAGATAGATGGTCAGGCGAAGAGGACCATTCAGACCCTAGAAGATATGTTGAGGGCATGTGCTTTTGATTTCAAAGGTAGTTGGGATAAATATTTTCCATTGATAGAGTTTGCCTATACCAATAGTTACCATGCTAGCATCAAGATGGAACCGTTTGAGTCCTTGTATAGTAAAAGATATAGATCGTCCATAGGTTGGTTTAAAATGGGTAAAGCTGCTGTGATTGGGCCTGATGCAGTGTTTGAAGCTATGGAGAAAGTTATGTTGATTAGAGAATTGTTGAAGATAGCTCAGAGTCTTCAAAAGTCATATGCAGATGTGAGGAGAAGTGATCTTGAGTTTGAGATGGGTTGACTTGGTATACTTGAAGATTTCACCCATGAAGGGGGTGAAGAGGTTTGGCAAAAAGGGATAGCTTAGTCCCCGTTATGTTGGTCCGTATAGAGTTGTGAGCCATTTTGGAAAAGTAGCCTATGAGGTTGAGTTGCCCGTAGAGTTGTCAGCCGTTCATCCTATTTTTCAAGTCTCCATGCTTAAAAAGCATAGTGGTGATTCTGTTATTGTAGATCCCTCCGAGAGTGCTGATATTCAGAATAGTCTTTCATTCGATGAGATTCCTGTTGAGATCCTAGATTTTTAGATCTGTAGACTAAGAACGAAGAGGTTCCCTTGGTCAAAGTTTTGTGGAGGAACCAGTCAGTTGAGGGCGCTACTTGTGAGGCTGAAGCTGACAAGCGAGCCAAGTACCCGCACCTTTTTTTCGCGAGTTCAGATCAAGCCGAAGGTTTTATTCTTCCTTAATTCATCCCTTCTAATCTAAAGCTTTGCTATATATCTATTCTTGTATGAGTTATTGCAATTTATGAGATATTCAAGAATTTAGAAAGATTTTGAGCCCGTTTAGAAACTTCCTTCAGATATGTGTACTCTGTTTTACTGTGTTCCTAGTCTAACTAGCGACATTCGAGGACCAATGTTTCCAAGGGGGATATATTGTAAGACCCCGTAAAGTTTCCTTGTAGTTTGAGCCTTAAAGCATGTCAAAAGAAGTGTAATTCCTCCCCTAAAATATTGGGAAGTGACTAGCCGAGTGATTAGTGATTGATTATTGTTAAATTTTCCTGAAATTGACTTCATGTGGTGTGGAAAATTGAGTTAGCTTTCCAACGATACCAATTCCGTCCAAATCCGGCATTTTGGTGAGAAGTTATGGACGTTTTATTGAGAATTGTCGAAACTGCCAAGGTGTGACAGACGATCCGATGGACCATCGAGCCTGCGACATACCGTCGCTTGGACCATCGTAACCAAGGCAGAAACTCCCTTTTCTGGTTCAAGTGCGACGGCCAGGATGATGAACCTTCAAAGCTGCGATGGACCATCGCTGGGACATCGCGCTCAGGCAGTATGGCCTTATCCTGGCCAACATGGGACGGATGATCCGACGGACCGTCGGGTATGTGATGGAATATCACTGAGACCGTCGCATCGAGGCAGTGTGTTCATTTTCTGGCCAACGTATGACGGATGATCCGACGGACCGTTAGACTTGAGACGGACCATCGCTTCGATGGTTGCAACCCCCGTTCAGTATTTTTATCATGTTTTTGAAAGGGATTTTCGATCTTTTCCACTCTTTTAATCCCTCAGATATATTCTATACAAGGCAGCTGGCTTCATTACTCATCCAAAACATAAGAGAGCTAGGGTTTTCCTCTCAAGATCAAACCAAAAACCCTTCTCCAAGAAATCTAAGAACTCATCGTAGATTATACAAGTTGAGTTGAGATTGAGTTCCCCAAGTTCAAGAGTTGCAAAAACCCTCAATCAAGAGTGAGAAGAAGAGTTTAGAGCAAGCTTGTTCATCAAATTTCATAATCTAAGGTATGTGGGGTTTAGAACAAGGGTAATCCTTTCACCCTTGTGCCCAAAGGCTTATTTAAACTATGATTTTCTGCAATACATGAGATTTTACATGAATTTGAATTAGGGTTTTTCACCCATTGTCATTAATTGCAATATTTTGATGTTTCCCATGAATTGTGAGTCTAATGACATGATTTTTATATGTTTTCTTGAGAAATTACAGCTGGGTCTATACCCCATGATTTTAATCCTTGAGAAGTTGATAATTGCAATGTTTGAGATATTGAAGTATATGAGAATATTGAGTTTTTGAGATAAATTACTGAATATTCTAGATTTCTACATAAGTTATGAATCTATATGCTATATATTATGCGTTTTGATGAGTTTAAACTTGGGATTGAATTATGGGTTAGTAAGCCCTACTTGAGACTTACAATTTTATGAACTCTTGTACTATAAGCACTCATGATTTGAGTATTTTGAGATTATTGAGAAATGATTTGACCTAATGGTCATAGAGCTTTGAAATCCACTTCACTACATTAGATTGTAGATTTTACAATTGGGTTCTTATTGAACCATGAGATTATTTTTAAAGTAGATTTTCATGAGATGAGAGAGACAAACTAAAGAGAGTAGTATTTAGCACCGAGTTGGGTAAGTTACTATGGTTTCTTACCCAAGAACTACGTTCCACCGTAGGTTTGAGATTTTGGGCCTGAGGCCGAGATGATTTTGAGCCTGAGGCTGAGTTGATATTGGGACCGAGGCCGAGAGTATGACTCTTCTCCCCAATGTGGGGTCTCTTCCTTAGGAGGACAAAATGTTGGACTCCATGTAGCTCGCATGGTTTATGTCGGTTAAGAGAACCTCCCTTGATATAAGTATTTTCCATAAAGCTTTGAAGATAAGTTATTTCCCTAAAACTAAAGTATTTTCCATTGAGATAGAATGTTTTCCTCTAAATCTTGAAATTATATATTTTTCTAAAGTTAATGAAATGCCTTCAAGTATGTTCCAAAGTTATATGATTCCGAATTTCAAGTATTTGTGTTCAAAAGAGTTATGAGTTTTTGAGCATTAAAGAAGTTTTACTCTCCATAAGACATATGAATGAGTTAAATGTATTGTTTAAAGTTTCCTTTAGCCTTTGAGTAATGAGAATAAGAAAATATTACCGATTTCAAAGTTAAAGTATGATGACTCATGAGATTTGTGTTAGATGCTCCATTCTTCATGATTTATGAGCTTTACATTTTATACTTATTCAAGCCATGTGACTCATTCCTTATTGCATGTATGATTTGATTGAAGAGTATTGATACTGTTTTATATAAATACATACACCCCCATATACTCAGTACATCGCCAAGTATTGATCCACATATACGTCTATGTGCTACATTGTCTTATAATGTAGGTTCAGGTGCTCATTCCCAACCTCGTCAGTGATTTCCGAGTACCTTGCCCACATTTCTACAGTGGCGAGTCCTCATGGTTCGAGGACCAATCTTTAGATATTTCAGTATTTGAGAGACTATGTTATTACTTTCAGTTCATTTTGAGTCAGTTGGGGACCTGTCCCAATGGCTCTTTAGTTGATGGATTAGTAGAGGATTTGTCAGACTAGTTGTGGATTGTTGTTATGTTGAGATTTTCAGTAGTGTGGTCGTTTGGAATGAGTATTTTCTTCATATTTCCTATCATTTGATATGTCAATACCCGTGTTGGGTTTATTTCATTTTTGAAATGAGTATTATAAGTAGAAACAGGCTCAAGGGGTTAGCTTGGGGATACTTGTAGCCTTAAGCACCGTGAGACGTCCCGGTAGGTGATTTTGGGTTGTTACAATTAATTACCTCCCACTTCCATTTGGGATACTTGATCTCTTGGTACAAACCTTTGGGTCTCATGTGCTCAACTATCACTTATTGAACACCATGCACATAGCTACATAGTTAGCCACATCTTGCTAAATATTGTTCCACCAATAGAACTCCTTAAGATCATGATAGATCTTCACAGAACTAGGATGAATAGCATAAAGAGATCCATGAACTTCGGCCAAAATCCTTTCCCTCAATCCATCGACATCTGAAACACATAACCTGCCTTGGTACCTCAAGATACCATCACCACTGATTGCAAAGTCAATAAACTTTTGATAACCCACTTACCTCTTAATCTTTATCAAATTAGAATCCAACATTTGTTTTTCCTTTATCTCAACGACAAGAGACGACCATGATACCTGATTCACAAACATACCACTATCTTTAAAGTCTGTGAGACAAACTCCGAGATTATCCAAGTGGTGAATTTCCTTCACCATCTCCCGCTTATCCTTATCCATATGAGCTAGACTTCCCATGAATAACCTAGTAAGAGCATCAACAACCATATTAGCTTTACTTAGATGGTAATGGAGACTCATATCGTAGTCCTTCAGCAACTCAAGCCACCTTATTTGTCTGAGATTTAACTCTTTCTTAGTGAACACATACTGTAGACTCTTAAGATCAGAAAACATGTCATCATGAATCTCATAGAGATAGTGACGCCAAATCTTCAATGCAAAGACCATGACCAACAACTTCAAATCATGATTAGGGTAGTTCTTCTCATGAACTTTAAATTTCCTAAAAACATAGGCCACCACCCTACTATGAAACATCAACACATAACCCAAACCAACCCGGGACACATCATAATATACCACAAAACCCTCGGTACCTCAAGTAGAGTCAAGATCGGAGCCGAAGTCAACTTATCCTGCTGCTTCTCATAAATACCCTCACACACATTCGACCACAAGAACATCATCTTCTTCTAGGTCAACTAAGTCCATGGGGAAGCAATAGTCGAAAAACTTTGCGCAAATCTTCTATAGTAACGGACTAAAACAAAGAAACTTCAAATATCGGTTGGAGTCGCGGGTCTAGGACACTTCATAACCACTGCAACCTTTTATGGATCCCATGATCCCTTCAATAGAGATAACATGACCAAGAAAAGTTATAGCCTTCAACCAAAACTCACACTTAGATAACTCGACATACAAACATTGATCCTATAAGGTCTGCAACACAACTCAGAGGTGATCGACAAGATCTGCCTCACTCTTAGAGTATACTAGAATATCATCTATCAAGACAATGACGAAAAAATCTAGAAACTTACGGAAGACCTTATTCATCAAATCCATAAATGTTGTCAGAGCATTGGTTAACCCAAAATACATAACTAGGAACTCATAGAAACCATATCGGGTCGTGAAGGTAGTCTTAGGGATATCCACTTCCCTAATATTAAGCTGATGATAACCCGACCTAAGGTTAATCTTAGAGAAATACTTTGCACCTTGAAGATGATCAAACAAATCATCAATCCTAGGAAGAGGAAACATATTATTTATAGTCATCTTATTCAGCTGACAGTAATTGATACACATCCAAAAGAAACCATCCTTCTTACACACAAACAACACAGGAGCACCCCAAGGAGACACACTAGGATAGATTAAAACATTATCTAAGAGATCCTTCAATTTCTCTTTAAGATCCTTTAACTCAGCTGGAGCCATTCTATAATGAGGGATAGATATAGGATGAGTGTTCAAAACAAGACCAATCCAAAAATCAATTTCCCTTTGGGAGAAACATTAGGAAGATCATTAGGGAAGTAACCCCCTTTGAAAACCAGGACCAAATAATTCGAACACCCTTTGAAAATCAACTTTCGGGCTCTAAGATATGAGATATACCTTCTATTAGTCATTAAATAACCCCCTTCCCATACAATGACTGGCTAATTAGGGAATTTAAACTTGACCTTACGGATCCGACAATCTAAGAAAGCATAGCAAAAATGTAATAAATCCATCTCCAATATAACATCTAAGTTAACCATATAAAACTCTATATAATCCATAAGAGTTTCTCTACCACTAATAGATACCACACACCCCCTATATACTCTGTTAGTAATAACAAAGTCACCCAAGATAGACATAAAAAAGGATTAGAAATAAACTTTGGAACAAAACCAAAATACACAACCACAAATAGGGTTATATTAGAGAGAATGGACCCTGGATAAAGTAAATAATACATATCACGTGAGAAAAGTTTCAACATACCAGCAATGACATCAGAGACACCTTAGAATCCAGGCGACATGCAAGAGCATATAACAAATTCTGGCCAGTGTTGCAACTTGAAGAAAAAACAGATGCTGAAGTAGCACCCTTTGTTGCATGATCAGATGAAGAGGCAACCAGAACTTTATTATCCCCAGAAGCCATTCTAGAACTATTGTCACACTGCATATGTCCAATTAGACAATAGAAATATTTATTCTTCCCTTCCTAATAGAACCCACAGTGTGACCTTCCACAAAACTATAAGGATGGTGGGATGGAGTGGATTGATCCCCACTAGCTTAAGATTGGGCATCCTCTTCCCGAAACCCACCATCATGCGAAGACTGATGCTCACCCGATAAATTATAGTCAGGAGCACTATCTGTGGAGAAAGAAATAGAACTCCCACACTTCTTATTAGACAACTTACCACTATATCTACCATTTTTCTTTGAAGGCCTAAATGTCTCCCCCTGCCTCTCACTAAACTCAACCTGCTTCCTCTTCTCTTTCTAAACCTACTTTATGTACATAACAATCCTAGAAATATTCATATCCATATTTAACAAGGCAGTCTTACTTTCAAGGATCAACTCACAAGACAAGCCTGAATCAAACTTTATCATACTAGCCCTTATGGTAGAAACCAACTCAGGAGCATACCAAGAAAACTGATGAAATTTCAAGGCATACTCCTTGACAGACATCCTACCTTTCCGAAAGTTCACAAACTCTTCCAATTTTTCCTCTCTCAACTCCTGGGGAAAGAAGTGGTCCAGAAATACGCTAGAGAAATCTTCCCACAAGGAAAAACCAACATTTTCTCACCTTGACTATTCCTACTCTTCATACCACTAGTGCACCACATATTTTAAATGATAGGTAGGAAACTCAAAACCTTCAACCTCCGAAGAATACATATCCCAAAAGATCTTCTATATTTCATCAATAAAACTTTGAGGATCCTCCTCAACCTTAGTACCAGTAAAAATTGGAGGAAGCAGCCTCATGAATTGGCCAACCCTTGTGGCTTCAGAAGAAGGAGTAACAGGAACATTATGCTTAGACTAAAAAGCTATTAACTAAGTCAAAAGAGTAATAGAGTGACGAAACCTAGCATTAGTAGCCTCCTCTTAAGGCAACTGAGTATGAGTATCTCCCTCAGGAGTAGGATCAGTGGGTATAGGTGGAACCCCACGAGGATAGTCAGATATAGCAACCCTTGATGGGGTCGGGACTTTAGAAATTAGATGAAACCCATCCATATAGTCCTCAAATAGGATAGAAGAGTTTGTATGAACATCAGATCCTATTGGAGGCATGATCTGAAAGATGAACAAATAGAAAAAAGAAGGATCCAAGACCTTAGATTCTATAGCTCAAAACAAGAAAACAAGAAAGAGAAACATTTCTAAATTTCTCATAGCCTCTCTCTTATAAGTGTGGTGCCCTACATATCAATAAAAGAGACTCTACTTAAAATGACTTTGTGGATACCGAATTGACCATGAACCTAGGCTCTGATACCAACTTGACATGACCTGAACTAGGGCCTTATCGTAATGGAAATCTCAGGTCTAATGAGGATAAGATATCACCCCTCTAACTAATGTAACCAACCAATATATACCCTGAGTCGGGTGAGTTTCAACTATATAAGAAAATAGAGTAATTTACAACTCAAAGACTTTGGGATAGGTTCATGACTATGACCAACCCAAACAAGTCAAACCATCCAATACCAAACTAAAAACCATAACATAACCAAATCCATATCCTTTCCATAACATGTCTAAGTCCACAATTTGTCCATAAAAATAATCTAAAACAAACCATGAATATCTGGTCGGTACATGCCCCCAAACATAGCCAAAACCAATATCCATGTATAAATAAATAAAGACAAAAGAAAGCTTAAAGCAAGAAATTGAGACTTCCGAAGTATGGAAGCTCACCACTTCAAGTAAGCACAAGATGTCCCCAAATCTATGTCACTAAGCAGGAAATGTGATAGTATGACAACTCTCTTACATGAGGATACAATGTAAGAAGGTAGTTAGCAGTAGGAGCGTTATAACACCCCAAAAATGGGTCGCGAGATGTCACACCACGCTCAGGACTACAAGTAGTGTCAAACTAACCATGTAAGACTTCTACTAAGTTTGGGGCTCATATCAAAGTAGATTAAACAAGTAAAATACTAAAATACTGAATTATCTGAACTTAACTAAAATCAACTGAACAGAATGTTTGAACAACTAATACTGGAAGTCTGAATCGTAGCTATCAGTCCGACAAGCCTCTATTACTAAGAAATAGAGAATCATTGGGACAGTCCCCCAACTGGCTCAAATTAAAATGAAAACAACTATTAAAAACTATGAAAGCTAAAAATCTAAATAAATGGGTCCTCGAACCATAAGGACTCACCAATTGTCGAGATGTAGATAGAGATGCCCGAAATCCCTCACGCTGCTGAGACTGAGCACCTCAACCTACATTGTTAAGCAATATAGCACATAGATGTATATGTGGATCAGTACTTTGAGAATATACTGACCATGTGGGGGTGAATACATAAGTAAAATAATATCTTAATGCTTGTCAAAATTCACAAAAAATGCATGCTGTATGTAATGACTCACATTGGCTTGAATAACTTAAAGCTGAAAATCATGTATCATGAATAATAAAACATACTATGAAAATCTGGCGAGCCATCATATTTGATTCTAAAAGCTGACCTTTATTCTGTTTAGGACTTAGGCTATAGGGAAATTCTTTCAAAAGCTTTTCTATTATTCTTTACTAGTAGAGAATTCTTTTAAAAGTTGTTCTGTAAAGTTTTTAAGCTATAGGAAGGTTCTTCTAACCGACATACACTATGTGAGCTATAATAATGTCCAATGTTTAGTTCCTCTTAGGGGAAAACCTCACATTTGGGAGAGGTATCATACTCTTGACAAGGAGTATAACATGTTCTAAGTGATCACATATGTAACTGTCATCCATACAGAAATGGAATTAATTTGAAACTATGCCTACATTGGCTCGTAGTTCTAGGGAAGTACGATGTGCTAAACCTACACTTTCTGCTCGATGCTAAATACTACTCCCTTTAATATGTATGCTCATTCTGTAGGAGATCCACTTTTAATGATATAACAATTTAAAATGAGAGATAATTGTACATCTGTTTGTTTATGAAAAAAACTGAAATTAAGCTAAAAAGTGGATTCCATGTCTTCGGTAAAGATCAAAAGATCAAATCCTTACTAAAAATCTAATTATAAACAATTCATGGGATGCTTAAAAGAAAAAAATTCTTGGATTATCAATATCAAAGATAGGGATTAATAAGCCATATTTCAAACTCAAGGAAATTTATCATGAATCATCGTCAATAGCCAAAACCATGAGTTTTTTACACAATTTTAGTCATAATAGTATAATTCAATTCTTCATGTATGTGAAACAAGCCAAATGTATGGACATGTAAAAATAAGGATGAAAATCATCATTCAAATCTCTGGTCAAATCATAATCTTCAACAATAATCATTGGGTATGAAACCTAAATTTAAATTCATGTATATTTATGTAAATTCACGTAAAAACATAATTAAAAGAAAGTTTTGGGCATAAGAATTAAAGAGGATCCTTGTTCACAACCCCACATACCTTAATTGATAAACTAGATGAAGAAACTTGACCTTGAATTCTTATTTGTGCTCTTGAAGATAGTTTCTTGGAGTTCTTCAATTGGAAACCTTGAATTTTGGGTTATCTTGGAAAAGAATGGTGGAAATTGGATTTCTTGAGGTTTAAGATTTGACTCTCTAGGGTTTATTTGAGAGAAAATTGATGAAAAGAGGTATATTATGCTTGAATGGGTTTAATTCTATTTTTTTCACGATTTGGGGCTTTGGAAAAAATACTAAATTGCCCTTTAAAAATCAAGTTCAGAAACTGGGCACATGATTTTGCACCTCGGCACGATGTGGTGCTTATTGTAGTGCCTCACTTGATAAGGGACTGACGTGATTTCACCCATTGGAGTGATGCGGTGCTTATCGCGTTGGGATACTGGATAGGGGATGAGTCCCAATTTTTCCACAACCACGATCCAGTGAAATTGCATTGCCTCACTAGAAAAGAACGAGTGCAAAATTTCACTCTATCGCGATGCGGTACCCGCTCCACTGTGATTCTTGGCACAACACTGTCCAATCATGGTATGTTATTGAAAAGGGACAATTACCATTTTGGCCATCGCCATGATGCGGCATTATCGCGGTGAACCATTGGCTTTTACTAAAAGGGCCATAACTTATCACCCGGGTATCAGATTAAGGCAAAATTGGTATCATTGGAAAGCTAATTCAATTATATACTCGTTGGTAGGTCATGAGCTCAAAAATTTTTAGTGAACCTAAAGATATGCTCGTTCGAGGTATACTATGGCAACATTCTTCTCAAGAACTCAATTGGTAAGGGATATTTGATTCATCTAATAGATAAGAGTTACTTGATGAGTTAATATACATCAAATTCTTTCATAAAACTGCTAAATCACTGAAATTTATTTCTCATGAGATTAAATCAAGGTTCTAATAGTGATTTGGATTTTCAAGGTATTACAATATCTCCCCCTTGGTAATATTCGTCCTCGAATGAGACTAATTAAGATGAGATACTGAGGAACTGAGGTTATAAACTGACATGTACAACTAAAGCATCACTAAAGTGATTTGTAAATGCAAGAATTATCAAGTGAATGACTATATAAGCTGAAATTTTGAATGAAAATGAGATGATCTAAGGAAACTTGTTACCTTGAACTAAATCTGAATTTGCAGCGAAGAGATGAGGGTACATGGTTCGCATATCTGCTTCTGCTTCCCAAGTGGCTCCCTTAACAGATTGATTTTCCCAAAGAACTTTGACCAAAGCAACTTTTTTGTTCCTTAGTCTACGAATCTGACGATCAAGGGTCTCAACTGGAATCTCTTCATAAAAGAGGCTATCGTGAATATATGTGTTTTCTAAAGGTACTACAACCACTGGATCACCAATACACTTTCTTAACAAGGATACATGGAACACAAGGTGAACGAATGACAAGTCTGCAGGCAACTCAAGATCATATTCCATCTTCCCAATATGACTCAATATCCTCTAGGGGCGAGGCTAAGGTTCCCTTTTTTGCCAAATCTCTTCACCCCCTTCATGGGTGAAACCTTCAAATACACTAAGTTATCAACTTCAAACTCAAGATCTCTTGTCCTCACATCTGCATATGAGTTTTGGCGACTCTGATCTATTTTCAACCTACCTCGAATAAACTGGGCTTTCTCCATAGCTTCTAACACAATATCTGGACCTATCACTCGGCCTCACCCATTTTGAACCAATGGATAGGTTACCTGCAGCTTCTCCCAAAAAGAGCCTCAAATGAGTCCATTTGAATACAAGCATTGTAACTGTTATTGTAGGCAAACTCGATCAATGGAAAATGCTCATCTAATCTACCCTTGAAGTTAAGCACATATTCCCTCAACATATCTTCTAGAGTATGAATGGTCCTCTCTGCCTGACCATCTGTCTGTGGATGAAAAGCTGAACTAAGATGGACTTGGGTACCAAGACCCTTCTGAAAGGCCTTCCAAAAGTAAGAGGTAAGCTGAGTAACCCTCTCTAAAATAATAGATGAAGGAACTCCATGCAATCTAACCAACTCTCTAATATATAGCTTAGTACAATCTTCAGTTGTGTAGGACGTATGAACTGGCAGGAAATGGGCTGATTTGGTCAACCTATCTACAATAACCCAAATCGAATCATGTTGACGATGCGAATGGGGTAACTATGTTACAAAATCCATGTTCACCTCTTCTCACTTCTAAGTGGGAATACTAAACTCTTGCAAAGTGCCGCCAGGCCTTTGGTGCTCCACCTTAACCTATTGACAAACTAAACACTTAGCTGTGAACTCTACTCTATCTTTGTTTATACTACTCCACAAATAGACTTCTCGCAAATCTTGGTACATATTAATAGCACCTGGGTGAATGGAGTAACGCGCACCATGCACTTCAGCCATAATCCGTTGTCTCAAACCATCAACGCACGACACACATAATCTATTCTGGTATCTCAACACACCATCTTCCCCTTGGGAGAAAACCTTTACCTCTTGATCTCTAACTGACTCATTCCACTTAACTACGATGGGATCCTTATCTTGTTTCTCCTTTACCTTAGAAACTAAAGAAAATTTTGTACTACTCTATACCCAAACATTACCCTCAACCGAATCAACTAAACAAACACCCAATCTATCTAATTGATGGACTTCTCAAACTAGGTCCTTCTTATCACCCCTACATGAGCAGCACTACCCATAGACAGTCTACTAAGGGCGTCTACCACAACATTGGACATACTTAGATGATAGAAAACACTTATGTCATAATCTTTCAACAACTCTAACCACCTTCTCTGACGGAGATTTAAGTTTCTCTAAGTAAACACATACTGCAAACTTTTGTGGTCCGTAAACACGTTAACATGTACCCTATAAAGATAGTGCCACAAGATTTTCAAAGAAAACACAATAACAGCTAATTCAAGATCATGAGTAGGATAGTATTTTCGTGAGGCTTAAGTTATGTATAGGCATAGTCTATAATCTTACCTTTCTACATCAAAATACAACCCAAACCAACTCTAGAGGCATCACAATAAATAACGAACCTATCAGTACCATCCAGTAATGCTAAGACTGTGGCTGAAGTGAGTCGAGCCTTTAACTCCTGAAAACTCTTCTCACAAGAATTTGACCACTGAAACTTAACTTTCTTTTGAGTTAATCTAGTCATTGGAGATGCAATGGATGAAAACCTCTCAACAAACCATCTATAATAGCAGCTAAACCCAAGAAACTTCTGATGTCTTATGGAGAAATAGGTCTAGGCCAGTTTCTCACTACTTTGGTCTTTTGGGGATCAACTCTAATGCCATCACCGAAAATAATATGACAGACGAAACCTACTGACCTTAGCCAAAATTCACATTTATTAAATTTGGCGAACAACTGGTGATCTCTAAGAGTTTTCAACACAATTCTAAGATGGTCTACATGGTCATCCTCACTATAGGAATACACAATGATATCATCGATAAAGACTATAACAAACATGTCTAGGTACTTTTTGAACACTCAGTTCATCAAGTCCATGAAGGCTGCTGGGGTATTTGTTAGCCCGAAAGACATGACTAGGAATTCAAAATGACCACCTCCTGAAAGCTATCTTCGGGATATCATATTCCCTTACTCTAAGATGATGATAGTCAGATTAAGGTCTATCTTGGAGAAATAACTTACACCTTAGAGTTGATCAAATAAGTCATCAATTCTAGGAAAAGGATATTTGTTTTTGACTTTGACTTTATTCAGCTGACAATAGGCAATACACATTCTCAGAGAACCATCTTTCTTACGCACGAATAGGATAGGAGTGCCCCATGGAGAAACACTAGGACTTTTAAAAACCTTATCTAAAAGGACTTAGAGTTACTCTTTCAACTTTTTAAGCTCAGCATGAGCCATGTGATATAGAGGAATTAAGATGGGATGAGTATGAGGAAGAAGATCAATTTTGAATTTTATTTCCCTTTTGGGAGGTACCCTTAGCAACTCTTCAGGAAAAACTTTTGGGAACTCATTTACTACCCAAACTGATAGAACGGTTGGAGCCTCTAACTTAGCATCTTTAACTTGAAATTGGTTATAGATGCAGGCTTTTGATATCAACTTTTTGGCTTTAAGATAGAATATGAAATGAATCTTGAGAGATACTGAATTACCTTCCCACTCAAAGACTGGCTTATTAGGAAACTAGAACTTCACCACTTGAGTGCGACAACCTATAGATACATAATAGGAATGGATCCAATCCATACCAAGAATAAGGTCAAAGTCAACCATGTCTGATTCTATCAAATCTGCTAACATGATTCGATGAAGGACAGTGATAAGACACATTCTATAGATCCATTTGGTAATAATTGACTCACCTACTGGGGTAGAAAAGGAGAAGGGCTTAGTTATCTTTTCAGGATCTATTCCAAAATTTACCGCAACTAACAGAATCACATAAGAGAAATTTAACCCAGGGTCTAACAACACATAAACATCAAAATAAAAACATGAAGCATACTAATAACAAAATCTAGTGAACTCTCCTGCTCCTGGTGATATGGTATAGAACAAATTTTGGAGTTGACCTCCACCGGTACTAAATGATGCGCCCTGAAGAGGGTCTGGGCAACCTACAGAAAACAGTGCACTAGTATCCTGAGTTTGGGGACAGACATTCCTGCTTCCTTGCTTAGCATACATGCACTCTTTGATTCTATGGACTAACTTACCATATCCAAAACAACCCTTTAACCGAATAAGCACTCATCAAGGTGATTCTTACCATATCTAGAACATGCAGGATAAATGGGCCTTCCATCCATACTATTCTGAGACCTGGACATCAAAGTCCTACCCCATTTCTCCTTCTTAGTTCTGGGTACAGGAGCACTGGCTGAAGATGGAGCCGTCAAAGGTGGGTGACTCTGAAACTGTGAATGATTTCCCCCTACAAATCTTTATTGAGCATACTCAAACTGCCCAGTTCTAGCCTTTGTATTTCCCCTATATTTTCCCTTCAACTTTTCTGCCTCAATCTGCTGAGCATGCGTTATGAATCTAGCAAGATTTATATCTCCAATAAGCATAACAGTCCTACACTTCTTTACCACCAAACCAGACACTCCGATAACAAACTTACTCATACTAGTTCTAGTGTCAGCTATAAACTCTGGAGCATACTTAGAAAACTATTTGAACTTAAGGCAGTTCTTCTTTACTATCATTGAGCCCTGCCTCAGGTTCATAAACTCCTCAATCTTTGCTTCCCACAACTCGTAGAAAGAACCTGTCTAAAAATGCATCCTAAAATACCTGCCAACTTGTGGGAGCTGTACTCTCACCCCTACCTTTCTTCCACATAATAACCCAATCATAAGAAACATCCTTCAACCTATAAGAAAAAAATTCCACACTCTCCTGTTCAGTAACATGCATGACCTGGGTGATATTTTTCACCTAATCAAGATACAATTATGGGTCCTCACTTACCTTTGACCCAAAGAACTCAGGCGGATTCATCCTTATACAATCCTAAAGCCTAGTTGCATCTAAATTACCCTCTTACTGATGCAGGACTGCAGCCTGATGGTTGGCCTGAATGTTAGCAGCCACATCTTGGGCTAATGCTAGAAAGACAGCTCGAAATTCAGCAAGAGATATTCTAATTTAGAGGACCAGAAGGTTGGTGTGGCCGGCTATCATTTTTGTAGGCATTAGCTCTGTGAGGAGAAATATTCTATCACAAAAGAGCATGAGTTAAAAATAGATAAAGATAGCTGTAAGGATGATGGATTGAGAAAGAAAAGAGATGATTTGCTAGAACATCCTGTAGCCTCTTGCTCATAAATTTGGCACACTTCACACCCATGATCAAGACTCTACATAACATGGCTTGTATGACCCCCTATGAATCTCTAAACCTTAGGCTTTGATACCAAGTTTGTAACGTCCTAAAAATGAGTCCCGAGATATCACACGGTGCTCAAGACTACAAGTAGTCTCAAGATAACCCTATAAGCCTTCTACTAAGTATAGGACTCATATATATGTAGCTTAAACAAATAAAATACTAAAATACTAAATTATCTTAACTTAACTGAAATCAACTGAACATAATTTTTGAACAAATAATACTAGAAGTCTGAATCATAGCTAGCAGTTCGACAAGCCTCTACTACTAAGAACTAGAGATTCATTGGGACAGACCCCCAACTAACTCGAACTAAACTCAAAACAACTAATCAAATTCTATGAAAGCTAAAAATCTTAATAAATGGGTCCTCAAACCATGAGAACTCACCAATTGCCGAGATGTAGAAAGAGATGCCTAAAGTTACTCATGTTGCTGAGACTGAGCACCTGAACCTACATTATTAAGTAATTTACCACATAGACGTATATGTGGATTAGTACTTTGAGAATGTACTGAGCATGCGGGGGTGAATGCATAAGTAAAATAATAGCTTAATGCTTGTCAAAATTCATAAGGAATGCATCTTGTATGTAATGACTCAAATTGTCTTGAATAACTGTAAGCTGAAAATCATGTATCATGAATAATAAAACATACTATGAAAATCTGGTGATCCATCACATTTAATTCTAAAAACTGAACCTTTATTCTGTATAGGCCTTAGGCTATAGGGAAATTCTTTCAAAAGATTTTCTATTATTCTTTACTAGTAGAGAATTCTTTTAAAAGCTGTTCTATAAAGTATTTAAGCTGTAGGAAGGTTCTTCTAACCGACATACACTATGTGAGCTATAATAGTGTCCAATGTCTAGTTGCCCTAAGGTGAAAACCTCACATTGGGGAGAGGTGTCATACTACTACCAAGAAGTATAACTGAGCTAAGTGATCATACCTATCACTGGCATCCATACAGAAATGGAATTAATCTGAACTGTACCTGCATTGTCTCATAGTTCTAGGGAAGTAGGATGCGCTAAACACACACTTCCTGTTCAGTGCTAAATAGTGCTCCCTTTAATCTGTATGCTCATTCTGTAGGAGATCCACTTTAAATGACATAATGACTCAAATTGAGAGCTAATTGTGCATCTGTTTGTTTATAAAAAAAACTGAAATTAAGCTATAAAGTGGATTTCATGTCTTAGCTAAAAAACAAAAGATCAAATCCTACTCAAAAACTGATCATAAACTATTCATGGGATGCTTAAAACAAAAAATTTCTTGGATTATCAATATCAAAGCAAGGGATTAGTAACCCATATTTCAAACTCAAGGCAATTTATCATGAATCATAGTAAATAGCCAAAAACATGAGGTTTTTGCACAATTCTCGTCATAATAGTGTAATTCAGTTCTTTATATATGTGAAGCAAGCCAAACGTACGGACATGTAAAAATAAGGATGTAAATCATCATTCAAATATCTGGTAAAATCATAATATTCAATAATAATCATTAAGTATGAACCCTAAATTGAAATTCATGTATATTCATGTAAATTCACATAAGAACATAATTAAAAGCAAGTTTTGGGCATAAGAATGAAAGAGGATCCTTGTTCATAACCCAACATACCTTAATTGATGAACTAGATGAAGAAAATTGACCTTGAATTCCTATTTGTGCTCTTGCAGAGAGTATCTTGGAGTTCTTTAATTGGAAACCTTGAATTTTGGGTTATATTTAAAAGAGAATGGTGGAAATTAGATTTCTTGAGGTTCAAGATTTGATGCTCTAGGGTTTCTTAGATAAAATTGATGAAAAGGGAGTATATTATGCTTGGAATGGATTTAGTTCTATGTTTTTACGATTTGGGGCTTTGGAAAGAGACTAAATTGCCCCTGAAAAATCAAGTTTGGAAACTTGGCACATAATTTTTCACCTCGGCGCGACACGATGCTTATCGCGGTGCCTCACTGGATAAGGGACTAACGTGATTTTACCTATTAGCACGATGTGGTTCTTTTCGCATTGGGATATTGGATAAGGGATGAGTCCTATTTTGCCCATTACTGCGATGTGGTGAAATCGCATTGCCTCACTTGAAAAGGGCGAGCACAAAATTACACTCCATCACCATGCAGTACCAGTTAAAATGTGATTCTTAGCGCGATGCTGGCCAATCGTGGTGTGTTACTTGAAAGGGAAAATTGCCATTTTGGACATTACCATGATGTGGCATATCGCAGTGAGCTACTGTCTTTTACTAAAAGGGTCATAGCTTCTCACCCGGGTATCAGATTAAGGCCAAATATGTATCATTAGAAAGCTAATTCAATTATCCACCCGTTGGTGGGTCATGAGCTCAGAAATTGTTAGTGAATATAAATGTATGCTTGTTTGAGGTTTACTATGGTAACATTCTTCTCAAGAACTCAATCGTTAAGGGATATTTTGATTCGTCTAATAGCTAAGAGTTACTTGATGACTTAATATACATCAAATTCTTTCATAAAACTACTAAATCACTAAAATATATTTCTCCTAAGCTTAAATCAAGGCTCTAATAGTGATTTGGATTTTCGGGGTATTATAAGCGCTAGCATGTAACTCAAGGATATGGATAAAATAATGCCAAAAATTCAAACCAATCAACCAATGCATATAACCAATGCAATACATAAATATACATGTATATATCATTCTGGGATTTGGAACATGATTAGAATAAACTTTGAAAACATTAACTTGTGACATATAGAATTATCATCATATAATAAGGCACCCACAGGATATATGGGCCTAGATCTCCATAGCTAGAAGGGCACCAGTGTGTGCAGCCATATGAACCAAAGAATATCCAGCATCATATATGCCTATATGGCGGACTCAAACCTCCCAAAAAAGTTAATATGACTCAAGCACTAATACATGTATAAGAGAGACTTGAACATTTCATTCATATATTCATTCGGGGGACTCAAACCATCTGATCATAAAGACACCCACATCTGCTAGTGAGTGCCCAGTGTAAGTCCTTCGGATTCCACTTTTATGGCTAGGCTACACATCCCTCTTTAAAGCCCAATTTAAAACCATTATTTAACATACACAACCATTAAGCCAATTACTTACTGAATACACTTCATTGGTATCGTCATACCAACACCACTTGCGAGCGTACAACATGCCTTTACCATTATCAATCAACCAATCATTTATTTTACTTCGAGAATAGAACCCATTATCTAACAAAGACACTAATTTAATTAAAATTTTATAGACTCGAACTCATTATCTAGTAAATACATAAATCAATATAATGTTTAGGGACTCAAACACTTTTAGCCAATTAAACCACCATGGTTACCATTAAATCATTAAATTGTCAACAAGTCCTTCACAAAGCCATTTTCCAATGATTCATAATCTTTAGTCCAATGCGTTAGTTCAAAACACCATTTAATATGTGAGTTATTTATTTTCTTAATATCTTCCCAAATATGTTGAGGGAATACCATTGTCAAGGATAAAACCAAAGTAAAAACCATCAAGTTTAGGGTTAAACATGACCCAATTTTTAAACCACAATTACCAATCATCCACATGTGTAAAACATCATAAAAACAAGTATAAACATAATTTAAACTAAGAGTAAACAACACTCATCAATATGGAACAAAACCGTCAATATTGGTTTTGAAAACCACTATTAATAATTCAAGATAAATGTTTAAAACAATTCTATTTGTGAAATAACAATAAGGGAAGAGTCTCATGCCTTATTCACAATGATTCACTGAAATATCTTAACTCTTGGGCCTCTAGATTAACACCATATAGAAACCCTAGCCCAATCGTCAAGAGAGAGTTTAGAGAGGATTTTGAGAGTTTTCTGATCATTCATAGTGTGTTATGAGAGGCAACAAAGTGTTATAATATGTGGGGTCTTAAGTGTTTCTGGGTGAGAAATATCTGGAATACCCTCAGCTTAAAAGCTAAAAATATACGCAAGATAGTATGACACCTCCTAACTTGTATGCATAACATACAAGTGATACCCACCACTCATACCTAAACAGAATATTGGACTCTAATCTTGTACAATAGATGAATTCCTAGACTAACTCATATCTATAATATATGATTAGTACCCTAGAACCGTACCCTAAGAAGCCAACCAAGGGCTTGACACACTAAGCAACATATGAGTGGCTCTCCTATCTCGTAACATCTCCATATGACTCGTATGGATTCTAGTCGTACCTTGAATAGTAACCAACCAAAACCACACTAAGTAACATATGACCACGACCCCCCCTAAATTATACCCTCATCATTCGACAAGTAAGAATGAGTTGTATGATGACCAGAAATCTCAAACTCAAGAAATTTCTAAGGGTCAAAAGCCAAGGTATTTTAATTATATTGACGTTTCTATTAATGTTGAGCTAGGCACTAAGCTTCTATTCCTCCTAATAGAATGGCCTAAGTAGAGTTGAAAAAATTGATAGATCAATAGCAAGATTTATTAGATAAGGTATTTATCCAACCTAGTGTATCACCTTGGGGTGGGCATATCTTGTTTAAGAAGAAAAAGTATGGGTCTATGTGTATGTGTATTGATTATTAGTAATTAAACAAGGTTATAGTTAAGAATAAGTATCCTCTTTCTTGTATTGATGATTTGGTTGACTAGTTTTAGGGTGCTCTATTTTCAAAAGATTAATTTGAGGTTTTGGTATCACTAATTGAGGATTTGGGCTTTGGATATTTTGAAGACAACTTTTTAGACTTGAAATGATCATTATGAGTTTTTGGTCATGTCTTTTGGGTTGATCAATACCTTAACCGCATTCACGGAGTTTATTAATTGTGTATTCATCCATATCTTAATTTTTGTCATTATATTTATAGATGATATCTTAGTTTATTACAAGAGTGAGGTCAATCATGAGAAGCATTTAAGGATTGTTCTTCAAGTATTGAGGGATAAGAAGTTGTATTCTAAGTTCTCAAAGTCTGAGTTTTAGTTGGAATCCATTTCTTTCTTGGGTCATGTGGTGATCAAGGATGGTATTATGGTCGATTTGGACAAGATTGTAGCAGTTCATGATTGGTCTAGGCCTACTTCTCCTATAGAGACTTGAAGTTTTTTTTTATTTAACAGATTACTATAAGCATTTTGTTGCGGATTTTTCACCTATTGCATCTCCATTAACCAAGTTGAATCAGAAGAAGATTTACTTTCAGTTACCCGATAGTTGTGAGGTGAGCTTTCAAAAGCTCAAGTATTTGTTAACTTTATCTCCTATCATGACTTTTCCCAAGGAGGATGTGGGTTATACCATCTTCTGTGATGCTTCTAGAGTTGGACTAAGAATTATGTTGATGAAGAAGAATAAGGTGATTTCTTATGCTTCTCTTAAATTTATGCCCCATGAGAGAAATTACAATACCCATGATTTGGAGTTGTTCACGGTGGGTTTTCCCTTGAAGTTGTGGAGTCACAACTTGAATGGAGTCTATTGTGAGATTTTCTTAGATCATTGTAGCCTTTAGTACTTCTTTACCCAGTGGGATCTTAATATGAGGCAACATCATTAACTTAAGTTACTTAAGGATTATGACTTGACTATTCTGTATTATCTGGACAAGGCTAATGTAGTTTCAGATGCCTTGATCTAAAAGTCAACTAGCATGGGTATCTTGGCGCATATTTTGACCCAAGAGAGGCCTTTGTCCTTAGAGGTTCAGTCTTTAGCTAACCATATGGTTAGGCTTGCATTTTGACACCTGGGTGTATTTTTGTATTTGTGAAGGCTAGGTCTTTCTTGATGGAGCAAATTTAGGTTCATTAGTTTAATGATGTTAGGTTGAGAGTGATTTAGGATAAGGCATTGAGCGGTGAGGCTAAAAAAGCCTCACTTTATTCAGACGGTGTCTTAAGAATTAGTGGTCAAGTTTGAGTAGGTGATTAGATTAGGTTGATTTGGGGGAGGCTTACTGTTCCAAGTATTTCATCAATTTGTGAATGACTAAGATGTATCATAATTTATGGCATTATTACTGGTAGGGTGGTATGAGGAAGGATATAGCAGATTTTGTAGGTTGTTGCCTATGTTGCCAATAGGTGAAGGATGAGCATTTGAGACCTAGTGGATGGCCACAGAGGTTACCCATTCCTGAGTAGAAATAGGAATGGATTATTATGGACTTTGTGACTGGGTTTCCATGTAATTCTCATAGTAGTGATAGTGTTTGGGTCTTCATGGATCGATTGACCAAATTTTCTTATTTCATTTTGATTTGACTCTCTTTTACTGCTGAGAGGTCGGCCCATGTCTATATTTGTGAGTTCATTCATCTTGATGGTTTGTCGGTGTCTATCATCTCAAATTAAAGTTTGGTGATCACATATCACTTTTGGAATAATTTTCAGGAGGAATTGGGTACAAAGGTTGAACTTAGTATAGCTTTTCACCATGAGATCTACAGTCAGTATGAGTGGACCATTTAGGTTTTGGAGTATATGATCCACGCTAGTGTCATGTATTTTGAAGATAATTTGGAGCAGCATCTAACTTGGGTGGAGTTGGCATAAAATAATTTCTACCATTTTATTATAGAGATGGCTCCTTTTTAGGCTTTTTATGGTAGGTGTTACCGCTCTCCAATTAATTGATTTGAGTTTTTAAGATTATGCCTCGATGTACAAATTTGCTTCATGAGTCCTTGGATAGAGTTTGGGTCATTCAAGATAGACTTTGAGTGGCTCGGAGTATCCAAAAGTGTTACGTAGATCGTAGACTTCTTTGAGATTTAGTGTTAATGATCGAGTCTTTCTTCGGGTTTGACCCATAAAGGGTGTGATGAGGTTTGGGAAGAAGGGTAAGCTTAGCCCAAGTATATTGGACTTTTTGATATCCTTCAGACTATAGGGGATGTGGTTTATGAGTTAGTATTACCTATAGATTTTTCAGTTGTTCATCCAATTTTTCATTTTTCTATGCTTCGACAGTATATTCCAGATGAGTCTCATGATATTCATTAAGATTCAGTTCAGTTAGCTCAGCGATTATCTTATATCGAGGAGTTTGTCTCTATTCTATCCAGGTATGTTAGACGATTGCATTTTTGAGATATTCCAGTGGTTAAAGTCTAGTGGAGACATAAATCTATTGATGAGTCTACTTGAGAGGATGAGCCTTATATGCCTAGTAGTTATCCCCAGCTTTTCATTGATCTAGGTATTTCTATTTCCTTTAGTCCAAGGACAAACTAGATTCTTCTTGGGGGATAATGTAATGACCTAATTTTTGGTAATTTGTGCGAAGTATTTATTTCTATGTGATTTGACCATTTTTTCCCTCCTCGTGGTTGCTTTGTGATAACTCAGGGTATGAGAATGATTGTCACAGTTCCTAATGTATTTTCTAAGTTATTTATGTGAGATTATGACTTGTGATGGCCTAAGAGACTTATTAGTTGAATTCATTAAACAACTTTTGATTTGTACATCGAATGGCACAATGGACTGTGCCACAGATCTGAAATGTCAATTTTAGTTTGGTAAGATAGTTGGTGTGGTTTTATGACTTTTGTATCTTATTTTGACCCCTACTTTGAAAAGTTGTGAAAATAGATCTCATGGGTTAATTCTATGAAACAATCTTTTTTTGTAATTCTGGAATCACTGTTGAGTTGGAGCATTAATTTTGAGAAGGTAGCATAGTATGTTTGCATTCTCAAGTTTTGGAATGAGTTTGATGGGTCTGCAGAGACTTGGATTTTTCTAAGTCTCCAAATCTAGAGAACCACTCAGCTGGTGCAACTACTAAGGGGACACTGGATGAGTGCACTTTAAGGGTTCCATGTCTGCTTTAGCGGTACCCACTAAAGTGTCCTTTGTCCACTTTATAAAACTGACATGCATTGATAGTAATTGCTAAAGAGACAACTTGACCACTTTAGTATCACTTTGAACCTAGATATATAATAATATGTTCTTATTTTTTCACCATTTTATGGACTTGGAGCTTTGAGTTTTACGGTTTTAGGCGATTTCCTTCATTTTTCAAGCTTGGGAAAGCTCCAAACACCTATTTCATCTGCCTTTCTTTGATTCTATCCTGTAACCTTGTTCAAACTCATTTTTAGAAGTGAAAATTGGGGATTTTAGCCTAGAAGGACCTACATAGAATTTCTTCATTCAAACCCCAATTTCAACTTATTTTCACTTGGGTTTTCACCTATGAGTTCCTTAAATCTTGGGAAATATGTTTTAAGACTAAAATTTCAATTTCAAAGTTCTTTTTTGAAAAATTATTATGGGCATCCATTTTGACCATAATTTAGAAGTAGGTAATATGGGTATTATTAGCATTTTTTAAACATTTATATGTTATATTTGTGCATTTTAGCTAATTCCAGGTCCGTACGTGAGGTGAAACCTCAGTGATAAAGGCTTATTTGTTCTGGTTTTAGTATTTGAGAAGGTTATGGCTTAACTTTCTTCATACTGGGTTGGGTATTTAGTAATAATGTAAAAGCATACTATGGGTATGGGGTTGTATCATGGAAAATGTGTTCAGGTGATTTATATGTCCATGTGGGGGCCTGGGTGGATAATATTTGGTGGTTTTGAGACATCATTTGCTATATGTGATCATGTGGGGTCTTGTAGGATGTTGTTGGCTTGGTATTGGTATATATATGCTTGATTTCACTCTTTTTGGTGATAAAAATGCTAGATTTTTTCATTTATGTGGTATGAATGACATTTTCTTGCATGTTTCACGTGATGATTTATGAATTTTATTGGATCATACATGGTTGGTTGATTTGAGTGGATTTTTGGCTCACATGGTGTGTATAGTGGCTGGATGTTGGAAATTATCAATTTTGTTAGTTGTGAGCATTACATCCTCATATCATATTCATTCATGAAGAATTGGTACCAATATTAAAATACTGGAAATACTTGCTTTTCTAACAGAAAATGTGACATCTTTAAAAACCCTCTATTGATGTATGTACCAGAGAGGAGTTATAGATATTGGTATTGGATATTAGTAGTATATAGGTTGACAAACCCCTCATGGTTCTTACCTTAGTAGAACAGCTCGATAGGTGTATACGAAGGTTGTGCGACAACCTCGTGCATTATTATCATCATCATCGTCATCCTCATTGTATTCCATTTATATTGTACTAATTTTTTGTTGTGTTTCTTTTCATGATACGATATATTTCTATTTATATTCCTTTCCCTACTTGCACCTGGTATACATGTATATCTGTGTTTTTTTCTTGTATTAGTATTTGTTATATGTGTATATAGTCAAACTATTAGTGGAGACACTGTGGGATAATGTTTGGGACATTTTTTGATTGCATGTGATGTGCCCATACTTTTTGTTTGTATGCTTTATTTTCTACTTTAATTAGTCGGCCTATGATACCTAGTGAGTGCAAGTGGACCGTACTCATCCCTACTACGCCCTTTAAGCGCAGATCCTGGTATGAGTGCACTGCATGTGTAGCTGACTCAGACGGTATTTTTGGAGTATATTCAAGGTAGCGGCATCGTATGCTTCAAGAGTTGGCCTACTACCTCTTCCTATCAATTTTTATGTCTTACTTAGTATTTAAAGAAAATTTTTAATCCTTTTTGGACTGTCATTGTATCAATGACATTCAAGATGTATTTAGTAGTTCTTACACTATGACACCTGGTTTTGGTTTGGTATCTTTGATCGTAGTTCCACAATTATCATGTTTATGTGTCTCGTATTTGCTCTAGAAGCCTTGCCATGGGCATTTAGTAGTGATTTCCCTTTTTATATCAGTTTGGGTGATAGACTTACTTGTCAAGGCTTGCTGCAACCAATGTCATCATGACCCTTTGTTTTTGGGTTGTGACAGAAGATCAATATTTTCTTGGATCCTTCTAAATTACTTTTTTCTACCATTTATATTATAATCTTTAATAACTTCTCTTCTTGATAGGTGACACCAACCTATTTAAGGCTATCTTTGTTTCCTCCAAGCCTCAAAGTTATAATGTGTGCAACCCACTAATTGTTGTCCTTCACGGTGGTCCTCGTTTTGTTTCATTGTCAAGTTTCTCATAGTCCTTGCATTTCCTTTCTCCACATGGCTCTAGATTTATGATTGTGAATTATTGGTAACCAATATAACTTGCTTATTTCTTCATGCTTCTGTTAATTCAAATAGTTTTTGAAATATACACCAGCTGTAAAATACTAGTAACATTTATGAGATGCTAAATTAGTGTTATAGGTAGTGAGATATCCCTTGTCAAACTTCTATTGCATCTTCTTCAAATAGAGGATCCTTCGTTTTGGTGAGGAATCACTACAACCTCTTCCTAGGAAAATTGGATCATATATACTTCTAAAGGATGATTATTATAGAGAGGTATGTCTTTATTAAGGATATATCTCAAACATTCTCATACTTTTTAATTCTGAAGGTTTGAACTCTTATACTTTTCTTGTTAGGGGAGAAAGACTTCCATGTACCAATGTCTATTGGATTAAAAGTGAGATTTCTCTACTCGTTCTAGTTTATTATTTAATTTATTGAACAAAAGGTTTTATTCTTAAATAAAAATAATGTGATTAAGTTTCCAGTTATGAATATCCATCATTGTTAGAATATTATGTTTTGAGGATTGACAAACTTCATCACTTGACCTGGTTCATACCTATCTTATTATGATCTTTATTTTGATGATTTCCTAACCTAGTAGAATAAATAGTTAATTTAACTAGTCTCATAGTATGTAGTTTTTCAATTTGCATACATTTTGTCTTCTGTGACAGTTGTCCAATACTCTCTGGCAATGTCATCATATTAGTGGGATAAACTTTTAGTTGTCCTTTCTAGCATTCACCAATGTAGAAGCTTTTATCCCAATTCTTAACATATATATTCATCAATTTTGAGGGGAGAATATCAAGACATTGCTAATTCTGAAAAAGTACTCCCTTAATCAAAGGCCTCACCTTATTTGAAATTGCAAGACTCAACAATTTAGAAACTCCTTGGTCATAATGACTTATATTTTGTTTATAGGTTGATTGCTGTAAAACAGGTCTCATTCTAGAGATTCCAATGAGTATTTTTCGTTCATCTTTTTGTTCAAATAGAGTTGTTTTCGAATTGGAGGTATCTAATGGAGTTCTCACAGTAGAGTTATTGTGAGGGTGTGTTGCAATAGAGTTATTTAAAGGAATTAGCCATTAGGAGTATTCATAGATTGTAATCAACAATTGCTCGGAGTTTAGAGAAGTGTTGCTGAAATTTTACTGGAGTAGGGCATGGCTTTAATCCCTTGAGAAAGGAGATTTCTGCATTAAGACCTTGTGTCTTTTACCTTACTTTATTTTACTTTTCGTTCAAATTATTATCTGTTCTTAGGATTTCAAGGACTCGATATTCTATCAGGTCTCTTGTGTAGTAGTGGACTATCAAAACCCTTCAATTGGTATCAGAGCAGTGTTTTCCTGAAAGGTTAACACCTAGGAATAATCCGGTAACAATGATTATTTCACCACTTCTTGAGGAAATATTTCAATTAATAAACCTCCCATTTTCAACCAATAATATTACTTGTTATGGAAGATTAGAATGCATGATTTCATTATGTCAAAGGACTGTGATCTATGGGACATCATCTATGATATTTCTCACATTCCTATGAATACGTAACATATATGGATATCACCAAATATGTGCCTAATTCAAGTGGAGAATACAACAATAGAGATAGAAAGGTAGTGGAAAACAACTTCAAAGCTAAAAAACTTCGTAGGAGCAGCATTAGTTCTGATGAATACAATCAATTCTCTAGTTGTGATACCGCCAAGGAAATTCAGAAAACTTTGAAGATTGTTCATGAAAGAACAACAACAATGTACCAAATAAGGACATCAAGAAAAAATTGTTAAATTTTCTAAGATGAATTAGGATGTATTGGAAGATTAGTCAAGTATCGAAAAAGAAGAAAGTACAAGGAACTACTCTACAAAAGGAATAGGAGATGAAGAGCTAGGGTTTGTGGTTGAATCAGATAAAGATACTAAAGAGGTCACCCTATTAGACATCAAGATAAATCTTAAGAATTATTCACTAAATAAACTGAGATCACTAGATAATGTGTTAAGACGTGCATTTTGTGATCTCAATGGAGAAAGTGATTCTCTGAACAATAATCTGCCCAATATGAAGCTAATAAAATAGTTGAGCTAAATTAGAAGGAAAGTGTACTCTTATGTCATCAAAAAATCATCTATTGCATGAAAAACTGAGAGTTGTATCATAACCCAAGGTAGTGTTTAAAATGTTATGACCAATTATTTAACATCAATGAAAATTTGGACAAGTTTCAACTATACTTCAAGACTCTCTTGAGAAGAACTAGAAACTAGTGAGGGACCTCACTAGAATTAATATATATTATTATAAGTCTCACAAATGGATTAACTCATCAGAATCATAGATAGGTTAACCAATCACAAATCCTATAATAGTATTGTCCTTGATTATAAAAAGAGAAAAGCACATGTAACAATTAGTTTCATTGTTGCCAAAAATATCCACCGTAAAGGTATATGCATTTCAAATGTAGTATGTTTTAGGATCAATTCTTTATCATGGGACTGCATTTGATTTTTACTAAGGTCATAAAATACTCCTAGCACAAAGTTATGTTAAAAGTATCCTAACCAATTTATGCTAAATTTAAAATAGGGTCAACTTCAAATGAGCATTACTCCTAGAATATAAAGAGCTAGAGGGGCTAATACCCATCAAATTAAATACCTCTGAGTCTTAGTTCCAAATTAACTAACTATTTATTGATTCAATTTCTTAGCAAAATGTCATGATAATTTTACTGAAGACTGTTTGAGTTGTAAAAGTTGAGGGAACCATAGCGGGTCGGGGTGCTATAGCGGAAAGAACAAATGTTTATAACTTATTTTTGATCAGTTTCATCCCCCAAAATTTTAAATTTCAATAGAGGAGCAATTTTCTCTTGGTATGGGAGGAAAGTATTTACTAAGGTAAGTTTCTTCCATCATCTTCTTCATTTTTCAATTATCTAACATCCTAGAATCATTATAACAACCTTTCATGGTGAAATTCTTGTGAAAGATCATGATATTTTTTGGGTAAAACCTACAGGTTGGGTTAATATTACCTAGAATGTCTTCTAAATTGTTCATTAATAATTTCTAGTATTAAATTATATTTCTAAGATATGAAAAATTGATAGTTGGGGATATGGAATTCCATAAATGTGGAACCTTTAGACTGTAAACTCTATTAATGGAATTGAATTGAGTTTGAAGGAATTATTTTAATGACTAAATAACTCTTGGGTAATTTCATTAATCGTAAAATAAGGGTAGAACTAGTGAGATTAAATTCCCAAAGTAATTATTTGAAGTGTAACTTATTAATTACTCTTATAATTATTTTAATACATGATTAGTATTTAGAAATGTGAAGAAGAAGAAAGATCATACATGGCATAGCTTACTTGTTGCAATTGCGCCTAAGTAGGTTATGGTTTATGAGTTGTAGACTATTGTTAGTAATCCTATCCATGATGTAGAATTTGATGAGAGAACCATTTTAAGGCCCGAGGTCATATATTTTGGGTAGATAAAATATGAATTTAATGTAATAAGGACCTAAGTGTAAGTTGAAACATTAATATATAAATCCTTAATAGATGTTTGGTGTTTATAGAATTCTATGGTGGATTGTAATGTGAATTATGTAAATATTCATGATAATGAGATTATGTGATCCCATAATCTAGTTCTTTAGCCTAATTACCATAAAAAGAGTGAACTTGGTATTATGTGTAGAGGAAATATAGGATAATCTTGCTTAAGGTTATTTATGAGGCTTAATTGTGGTATAAAGAGGCAATGAATTAATGCAAAAGCTTGAGGTCAAGTTAGGCTAAGGGTTAGGAAGTGAAAGGTATAAAGGTTTATGACTAAAGCTAAATTGTAAGTTGAATTGCAAAGTTGAATGATTAGTTAATAGAGTAGGTTGTGAACCTAGCAATGACATAAATTTAGTGGTTGTTAGATATTAGTGAAATCCTCAATTTTGGTATAAATAAAGAAAGATTGGATTAGTGAATGAACATATGAACGTTGTTTAGATTTTAGACTCCTTGGGGTTGAATTTGGGCTCTTAAAATAAGTACTTCAATTAAATGAATATAGCTTGATAAAGATTTCTTTAGTAAGTCATGGATTGGGCATGCTGTAATTAATGAATTGATAAAGCCTTAATTATGACTTTTTGATTGGCTTTTGGGCATACTTTCAATTTCAAAAGTCAAAGGATAATTATTATTAGCATGAAATGATAGCTTGAGTTTGACCAAGTGTTAGTCTCTTTCTTACAATGCATGTTCAAGAACATGTATTGAGGTTATATTAAAAGCTTGTTGATAGTGTAGTTGTTTATTCTCATCGTGGTTATGACTATTGTGATATCTATTACTTATTTTAGGATGTACCATTATTTAAAGATCTTTACAGGATTTATACTCTGTATTATGGGATGTACTAATATTTGAACATCCTCATGGTATTTGGTGGAGTAAGGTTAGTAGACACTTGATGTCTTTATTCTGGTACATGGACAAAGCTCGCTCCCTATAGGTCATGACTAAAGGGTAGTTATTATACCCTAAGCGTGTATGTGTAAAGTTTGAGTGTAAGGACCCTTCAGGTTATTGTTTCTGTTCTTGCTTACTTTATTTGATAGATCTTCTCCATAGCTTCCCCAAGTAATTAGAGGCTTACTGGAACCCATAGTTTGATTACCTGGAGGTTCGTTTGGTTTTTAGAACTACTTTTCCAATTTGAAGTCTTCATTGGTTCTAATTGACCACCGGGAAAAACCTTCAGTAAAATGACCTTAAATGTGAAATCCGACTTTACCAATGCATCTCAAACATCAAAATCTATGTGATGACATATCTCATTTGCTCTAAGCGGACTCCGAATGCATCTCGATACATTCGCCAAATCCTGGAACCAAGTTCCAAGCTTCAACAATTGCCTGGCATAGAAAGAGATACTGTGATCGTGGTGGGTGGGGTGCAATGCAGTGCCATGACCACAACAAAGCGGCGTTCACGACCACAATATCTGAGGCCTGGGAAAAGCTTATTTAAAGGTTGTATTGCCCAAAATTGTCCATTTTATGCCTCCCTCTTGAGCTCTAAACACTAATAGAGTGTAAAATTTTCAAGTGAGTCTTTTGGGTTGATTAGGATCTTGAATAACTTGTGTAATTCATTTTTCTACAAATATAAGGTAAGATTCCTTCAAGTTTGGTATTAATTACTTGATTTCTTGACCTAAAACCCCTAATGGTTTGAAGCTCAAGTGTAGCCACAAATATGATTGACTTACTCAAATTTCTTGAGGGTTATAGCTCCCTAATGATATTTGAACAACGGGTTGGTCTCAAAAACTCATTTTCCGAGAGTAGGACTCACTTGGGGGTTTTGTGTCATTTTGGACGCATGACGCAATGGTGTCATAATGGGTATTATTATTTTTGTATTAATTCTTAGATTGTGTTGTAATATCTTAGCTCGTGGAAGGTCCAAGAAAAGGGAAGATAAAGCTTGTTGGTTCATGAGCTACTTTAAATCAAGGTAGGTTAGGCTTACTTTTAGTTAGATTGAGCTAAATTGTAGTATTTATGATATATTTTGAGATTAGGCGGGGTCTTAGATGATAAATGAGTGAATGATAATACTTGGGATATTTGATCCTCATAGGCTATTAAACTTTTAAAATATGATGCTTTAATATAGCCTAGAACCTTGGATAGTTCTACTTGTAGTCTCATGAGTAGTATGAGAATACTTTAGTTGCTCTAGTAGAGGAGAATGATGTTGTTGACTAACCTTAAGAGTATGTAGACCTAGTTATGAATTTGCCTTAGTGTTTGGGGTGACTTAGGAAGGATACTTGAAGAAGATTTTCCCTCATAGGCCTAGTAAGGATTGATAAGCCCTTATGGTGTGATTTAGAAAACCTATCTTAATTCCAGGTAAAAGTTAGTCTTGTAGAAGTGAACGTTGGAACTATTAGGATTTAGGAGTGGTACTTGACCCACCTTAAGCTTGAACTATTTAATTCCTTAGTGACCTACATACTTAATGAATGTCTAAGTTATGTTATTGAGGTAATAATGGTTAAACCCGGTTGCCTCTTATCCATGTGGTCAATGGTTGGATAATATGTATACTTGATTGATTATCTTGTTATCATGATATGGATAGCTTGGAATGTCTTGTAAATTGAACCTATGGTTATTCTATGGCTTGGCTTATTGATGAGCTCACCAAGTGAACCTTTAATTAAGTTAACACTCTTGCTATGACCCAAGCCTAAAGATTAAGCTAATGTTTATGTGAAGGATTTTCCTTTGGGATTAGTATTGGGAAAAGTTAGCATGAGTATCTAACTTATGAGTATCTAATTATGTTATCACTTGACTTATGATTGAGTTGCTAATAAATATATTAACCCTGGAAAAGTGGTGATTGTGTATATCATTTAGATACTCATGCTCATGCATCTACTTATATTTTGTAGTGATGATTAATAGTAAAGTATGAGGGTATGTGTTACCTTATATCACTTATACTCTATCATTGTGGGTTGTATATGCTTATTGATTTGACTACATATGTATGTGTATATTGTGGTCTTGGAGAATTTGTTAATATAATGATGTTAAGATGATGCCCGGTGAATCTTAGGATATAATGATTTATGATGATGACCGGTGAATCCAGAGGATACAATGATGTTATGATGATGCTCGATAAATTTGGAGGATATAATGATGTTATGATAATTCCTGGTGAATTCGAAGGATATAAAGATGTTATGATGATTCTCGGTGTATCCAGAGGATATAATGATGTTGTGATGATTCCCAGTGAATTTGGAGGATATAATAATGTTATGATGATGACCGGTGAATCTAGAGGATATAATGATGTTATGGTGATGTCGGTGAATCCAAAAGAGGTAACGATGATATGATGATGCCCAGTGAATTCGGAAGAGGTAATGCTGATATGATGATGTTAGTGTGGTGAGTATATATGAATATATGGATTTATGTGAGGTTATTCCATGTGTGGCTAAACTCGTTTGTGCGCTTAGGACATGATGTCTTCCTTGTAAATTGTTATTCATTCTTCTCATTAATCACTAGTTAAGAGGTGTGACACTTGTTAACTTTAATTAGTATCTAGAAGTAGATTATGTCGTGTATTGGTTTAAGGATAATTGATATGTGTAATCTTTTATAGAACCAAGGGCTCACCTAGTAAATCTACTTAACTTTTATAAATGGTTATGTTATGGAATTTCGTCTAGTAATGTGGCTTATGATAAATAGTTGTCTCTAATAAATGACGACGACTTGTGGGCTAGAAGACTAGTGAACTAGTTGGTGGACCTTACATAGCTAAAATATGGAAACTAGTACTTAAGGTTGTAACATGCTCAATGATAATAGACCTAGTATTGTATGATGAGTGGTTAAGTTGACATCTAGTATGTGATGCCGTGGCGACTGAGTATGAGTATCGCCCTCAGGAGTAGGTGTAACACCTTGTACTTTTACCTAGATTAAATTCATCCCAAAAATGTCAAAGACTTGCTTTAAAGATGAGTACACTTTTATACATGTGGAATCTTGTGGGAAATTGAATTAGCTTTCCATGATACCAAATTTGCCCAAATACGACACCCGGGCAAAGAGTTAAAGACATTTTAGTAAGACAGTGTACCACCTGAGCCATCAGCGCATTGCGGAGCAAGCCAAAATGGCAATTGTCAAAAACCAGTGAGACTTCGCAATATTGGCACTTCGCGTCAAGGCTCAATTTTAGAATTATCCTTTTCCAGTGAGGTACCGCGATACCTGCACATCGTTCCACATCTTATTTTCACATTTGTCAATTTCCAGTGTACCAGCGCAATTTCTTCGCATCGCGGTGCACTTCCAGTTCACAAACAAAGTGGCAACGCTATAGGACCGCGTCGAGCCAAGGGCCTAGATTGGGATTTTTCAGTTAATTTCCAGTTTTAAATTCTGAGCTTTTAAATCATTCCAGGGGTATTGAGTCTTTTTTCGTGGCCCTAGTCAGCCTTTAGCATGAAAATCAACCCTAATAAACCTAGTTACACTATTATTCATTTAGTTTTTCCCCAAATTAAATGATTCTCTCTCAAGAAGAAAAACCCTAGCTCTCAAGAATCAAGGTCAATCCTAAGAATCTCTCCAAGAAACTTATCAAATTAAGGTATGTTAGATGTTCATCTATGGGTCCCTTCCACCCATGGAGTCAAAGAATCTGTTTTTAAAGCTTAAAGAATTATGATTCATGATTTACATGTATGAAATTGGATTGTGTCCATGTTTTGACATTTATTGAGTTTCAATCCATGATTAATGGTAGATTCCATGAAGTGGTATAGCATGTATGTTGAATTTAGTAATTCCCATGTTATAATCCATGAATTTGCAAATTTATTGTTGTATCCATGTTAACCCTAAGTGTTTATGATTTAATGAACCAAGTATGCTACCCATGTGTTTGAAAAATTGTCTATGAGAATGAAATAAAGTCATTATAGCATGTTAACATGTATTCTCCATTCATGTACAAGTTAATGCATTATAAGTGTTTGATGAAATGTCTCTATGAATGAATTATGACCAACTGAACATTGTTATGTTATTCAAGATTATGCTTTTCTTTACTTTTCATGCTATAAAGTCCTGAGGGTATTTAATACCCGACAATTTAGTTGTAACTTAGAGCCAATGTCAGTTATAGAATAGTACCAGTCATGTCACGATCAGTAGTACTCTCAGTCAGTTATAAAACTTAGGAAAACTCAGTAATCTCAGTATCAGTCCAGTCTAGTTCAGTGTCTTTCAGTTGGGAGTAGGATTCAACACCGAGTGAGCCCAAGTATGGGGGATCACCTTCCAGCAGAGGGTATGATCCTTAGAAGCAATCCTAGCATTCAGAACTACATAGACAGAATAGGTTGAGACATCAAACCTGCTAGTTGAGGGTTGATGAGGTGTTGTACCTGCCAGTAGAGGGTACCACCATTCTCATTTAGGGAACCTGCCAGTAAAGGGTTACTCTTTAGCTTGTCTTTACCCGTGGTACTGTACTGACACTATTATATTTGGGGTTACATATTGGACCCCTATTAGTTCAGATTGGGGTATGTCGATTAGATGATTACCTCCCACAGTTTCAATTTCAGTCTCAGTCTTCAAAATAAAACTTAGTTCAGTTCTACAGAATAAGGACTGTCAGATACAGTCTCTCAGTTATCAGTAATTCAAATTATCTATTATCTTAGATTATCAGTATATTCAGTTATCAGATTTAGTTCCAGTATACTCAGTTATAGTATGCACAGTACGTTCATTAGTTACAGATCCTCCATGTATGCTAATCCAGCTCTTGCATATCATTTAGTCATTTATTGTTCATGCATATGAACCCTTGCATTCAGCCTTACCTTATCTAGTATACCAGTGCATTCCCATGTACTGACTCATACTTTCCTGCACTATGATGTTTCATATCATAGGTTTGGATGCTCAGGTTCCTGACCGCGCTTATCCAGATTCAGCCAGCAGTAGAAGATTTAGCACTGAGTCCTCATCTATCAAGGATATGATTTTATTTCAGTACTTCAGCTTAGCAGTATTTTAGTAGATGGAGTTAGTTGGGGGATTGTCCCATCAACTCCACTTTCAGAGAGATTTAGTTAGAGGCTTTTCAGACTAGATTTTCAGACAGTATTTAGTTTTACAAATGTTATATTTTATCAGTATTTCAGATGTTTTGAACCTTATGGTATTTCAGCCCATTTTTTTGTATTAATTTCAATATTATTATTCAGTTCTCACAGCAGGTACTAGCTCGTGGGTTAGCTTATGGTCCCTAGGGATCGTAAGCACCGTGTAACGATTAGGGGGTAGTCTCGGGTTATTAGAGTAGGATTAGTGGGTACAGGTGCAACCCCACGAGGATAGTCAAATGTAGCGATACTTGAAGGGGTTTGGACTCTAGAAGTTGGATGAGATCCATCCACATTATCCTCAGAAGGGACAGAAGGGTTTGCATGAATATCAAATCTTCTCGAAGGCATGATATGAGAGATGAGCAAATGAAAAAAGAAGGATCCAAGACCTTAGACTCTTAGCTGAAAACAAGACAAGAAAGTGAAACATTCCAAATTTCTCATAGCCTCTCTCTTATAAGTGTGGCACGCTACACACCAATAATAGAGACTTTACTTGACATGGCTTTGTGGATTACTGAATTGACTATGAACCTAGGATCTGATACCAACTTGACAAGACCCAAACCAGAGCCTTGTTGTAATAGGAATCTCAAGTCCAACGAGGACTAGAGATTACCCCACTACCTAATCCAACCAACCAACATATACCTTGAGTCGGGTTTGTTTTGACTATATAACAAGATAGAGTAATGTACAACTCAAAGACTTTGGTATAGGTCCATGACCATTGCCAACCCAAACAAGTTAAACCATCTAATACCAAACTAAAAACCATAACATAACCAAATCCATATCTATTCCATAACATACCCAAGTCCACAGTTTGTCTAGCTGAAACCAATATCCATGTCTAAACAAATAAAGCTAAAAAAAACTTAAAGAAAGAAATAGAGCCTTCTGAAGTATGGAAGCTCACCACTTCAAGTCAACACAAGTTGTCCCCAAATCCAAGTCACTTAGTAGAAGGTTTGATGGTATTACAAATCCCTGCTTCGCGTGGGGATACATCATCTGAAGAAGGTTAGTGGTTGGAGTGCTAGCATGTAACTCAAGAATACGGATAAAATAATGAGAACAGTTCAAACCAATTAACCAATGCATATAATTAATGAAATACATACATACATACACACACACACATACATATATATATATATACTTGGGTTATGTTACATAATTGTCATATAACAAAGAACCCACAAGCTATATGGGCCCAGCTCTCCCCTGGCTGAAAAGGGCCCCCTGTGTGTGTAGCCGCACGAACTAGAGAATATCCATCATCATATATGCCTATATAGGAGACTCAAACCTCCTGACATAGTCAAGGTGACTCAAGTACTAATGCATGTATAAGGGTGACTCGAACCTTCCATTGATATATTTATTTGAGGGACTCGAACCACCCGATAATAAAAACTCCAGCATCAGCTAGCTAGTTTCCGGCGTTATTTCTTCGGACTCTATTTTCATGGCACGGCTACACATCCTTCTTTAAAGCCTAATTTAAAACCATTATTTCACATACACAACCATTAAACAAATTACTTATCGATGTTACTTCATTGGTATAGTCATACCAACACCACTTGCAAGCATGCAACATGCCATTTCCATTATCAATAAACTAATCATTCATTTGACTTTGGGAATCGAACCCATTGTCTAACCAAGACACTAATTCAATTCAAATTTTAGGAACTCAAACCTATTATCTAGTAGAAACATAAATCAATTTAATGTTTAGGGACTCAAACCCTTTTAGCCAATTATACCACCAAGATTATCATTCAAATCATTATATGGCCGACAAGGCCTTCACAAAATGATTTATCAATGATTCACAATCTTTAGGCTAATGCCTTAATTGAAAGTACCATTTAAAATGTGACTAGTTTATTGTCTTGGGCATCTTTACAAACATATTGAGGGCATACCAATATAAAGGCCAAAACCAAAGTAAAAACTATCAAGTTTTGGGTTAACCATGACCCAATTATTAAACAATAATTACCAAGAATCCATATGTGAAAACCATCATAAAAAATATGTATAAACACAATTTAAACCAAGCGTAAACAATACTCATCAATATACAATTAAACAATCAAAATTGGTATTCAAAACCACCATTAATGATTCAAGAACAATCTTTAAAACACATTATATTTGTGAAATAACAATGAGGGAAGAGTCGCATGACTCATTCATAAATATTCACTAAAATATCTTGACTCTTAACCCTTTAGATTAACACATTATAGAAACCCTATCCCAATCATCAAGAGAGAGTTTAGAGAGGATTTTAAGAGATTTTTTTATCTTTCATAGTGTGTTATGAGAGGACACAAAGTGTTATAAGATATGGGTCATAAGGGTTTCTAGGTGGGAAATATCTAGAATACCCTAAACTTAAAAAATAAAAAATATGTTCAAGAGGGTACGACTCCCCCTAACTCATACACATAGCATACGGGTGGTACCCACCACTCATACCCTACACATAATATTGGACTCCAATCCTATCAAATATATGACTTCATAGACCAACTCATATCCATACTATACGATTAGTACCCTAGAACCCTACCCTAAGAAGCCTACCAAGGGCATAACATACTGAGAAATATACGAGTGGATCTCCTATCTCATAACATATCCATATGAATCATATGGAGTCTAGTAGTACCTTGGATAGTAACTAACCAAAACCACACTATGTAAGATATGACCAAGGACCCTAAATCGTACCCTCATCATACGACAAGTAAGCATGAGTTGTATGATGATCAGAAAGCTCAAACTCAGGAAAATTTCAAGGGTAAAAAACCAAGGTGTTTTAATTATAATGACTTTTCTATTAATGTTAGATAGGCACTAAGTTTTTATTCCTCCTAATAGGATTGCCCAATTAGAGTTGAAAAAATTAATAGATTAGTTGCAAGAATTGTTGGATAAGGTATTTATCCAACATCACCATGGGGTGGGCATATTTTTTTTATGGAGAAACAGGATGGGTCTATGTATATGTGTATTGATTATCAGCAATTAAACATGGTGATGGTTAAGAATAAGTATCCTCTTCCTCATATTGATGATTTGGGTTACTATTTTTAGTGTGCTCTATTTTTGAATGATTGATTTATGATATAATGATATTATGATAATGACTGATAAATCTTGAAGAAGTAATGATGATATAATGCTGACTGGGGAATTCTAAAGAGGTAATGATTATATAATGATGTCCAGTGAATTCGAAAGAGGTAAATATGTTATGATGATGTTATATGTGGTAAGTATATATGAATACATGGATGTATGTGGGGTTATTCCATGCGTGGATAAACCCGGTTGTGCGCTTAGGACATGATGTCTTCCTTGGTAAATTGTTATTCATTCTTGTTATTAATCACTAGTTAAGAGGTGTGACCCTTGTTTATTCTAATTAGTAACTAGCAATAGATTATGTTTAGTATTATTTTAAGGCTAATTGATATGTGTAATCTTGTATAAAACCAAGGTCTCACCTAGTAAATCTACTTGACTTGGATAAATTATTATGTTATGAAATTTCTCCTAGTAAAGTGGCTTACGTGATAACTAGTTGTCTCTAATAAATGACTATGACTTATTTTATAGATTCCTAGTGAACTAGTTGGTGGACCTTACTTTGCTAAAATATGGAAACTAGTCCTTAAGGTTATAACATGCTCAATGATAATAGACCTAGTATTGTATGATGAGTGGTTAAGTTGACATATAGTATGTGATGCCGCGGTGGCTTAATTGATGACTTATATAATTTGGAGGCTAATCTTTGTGATGGGTGAATACATAATAGATTAGTGTTGGTAGCTTGTAGCTTTTCCTTATTTGATGACTAGTAAATTATAAGACTTGCAAACTAGTGGTTCGTGGAAATAGAGGATAGCTAATATAGACTAGGAATGGAGTTAATAATGAGTTAGAGATTAAATAACTATAACTTTGTTATGGTCATATCGGTTTCATTGTGTCAAATTACGGTATTGATAATAATTGTAGACCTCGGTAAGAGGCCATGGCAGGAATGTACAACCCGTGGCTTTGGTGAGTTGCTTGTTTAGTTGTTCCTTGATATGTTAATGAATTGTTCATTTGGTGTATTCTACTATGGTATAGGATGCCATGATGAGTTCTTTGTTTTTTTCCATGAGTGTACTTCCGGGCGGTATGGGACGTCGTGGTAAATTCTTTTTCTTTATACTCTAATGATGGTAGTAGTGTTGATTATGATAATTACATTATTGTTATTGTATATATGTGGCTTTATGCTTTCATAATGATTACTCATATTGTATGAAGGTTATGGTATATGTGGATATGGAATATCGTACTATTGTTCTAAATTATTAATTATTTAGACAATGATACCGAAGAAGATCCAGGTTTAATTTTGTACCTTGACTTTAAGTTATTGTCTTCCTCTATATAATCCTTATATCATAATTTAGCTTAGTCGGCTGATGATTCCTACTGAGTACCCATGTTTTGGTACACATACTACACTTTTGTACCTTTTTGGTGCAAACTAGAGTTCTAGTTGCCTCTATTGAGTCGATATCATGTGGTGTTCATCATCAGGAGACAGGGTAAGCTCTTGGAGTTTGAGTTTCCCTTTTTCCCTTCTATCCCTATTATGTATTTTGTATTCAAGATGAATATATAAGACTATTTACGACTATTAGATGCTGAGTTGTAATTTCTATTATCTAATGTAGAGATACTCTTGTACTAATACTATCAGGTCATGGGATTGGTATTCAAATATCGGTTGTACTTATTTGTGGAATATTGTTGCTTATATTATATTCCTATATAGGGTCCGTATTGGACGATTCCACTAATGTAATCCATTGCATTAGCTCCGAGTTACGGTATCGGTTTACCTACCGGTGGGTTATGGTAGGTACCATCATGACTCAAAAAATTGGGTTGTGACATCGGGTGAGTTTGAATATTCCTTTAGTGGACCGATCATATGATTAATATTATTGTTGTTGTTTATATTGATTCCATGAGTAGACCAAGTTATATTATGATAGTTATGGTAGGTTCCTTGAGTGAATCAGAATATGATATTTTTAATATATTGGGATCTTTATGTGTTTTCTTACTTGTCATATATTTTGGGATTCTTATTGTTAAAGTCATGGTTTGTTGACTTGGATTGTTAAAGTACGGGTTGTTGACTTGATCGTGTTTGACTTGATTAACTATCTCTTAACTTGTACTTGACTGAAGTTGTAGAGTTACTGAAAAGGCTAATTTTCATAAAATTGAGATATTTTATCATAATCTGTGTTCATAGTTATACTTGTTACAGGATAATGCTTGGTGTCTTTTATTTATCATTAAGGTTAATCGAGGCATATGTGAGATAGATTAACTCATCATAGCTATTATGGATAAACACTGAAAGTTAAGATGGATGACACTTTAGGTAAAGGTGGTAAATGATTAACGACAATAATAATAGAAGACTCTTAGGTATATACATGTATTAATTTGATGTGAATTAAATCGTTATACAAGATGTCATACTTTCTTTTTGTGATTTTATATTATTCTTATGTGATCTAACCCGGTCTATCGATTTTACCTTCTAGTGCGTGTTGTTTGTACCGATACTACACTTGATATACCCTTTTTGAGGTATAGTCTAGTTGTATGATCAGTTGATATTTCACAAGGGATTTGGATAATGATCTCCACTAGCTTTTACTCCTCTCATTCATAGTGGTAGTTGTGTCTAGTCTGATCTTTCTTAACGTAGAAACTCGTATACCTTTTTAGACTAGTTCCTAGGGGTAGTTCTATTTTCTGCATTCAATAGTTGTAAAAAATAGTTGTAATTAAGTTTTGTTAGTGCTATTTAATAAATACTTGGATATATTTTTTTAAAGGGCGGTAAGGTATTCTGCTATCTAGGTGGATTAGAAAAAATGTCCTCATGATCCAATGATTTGGGTCATGAAAATTTGGTGTCAGAGCCTATGTTATCAGTTTCCCAATACAAGAGAAAATGTCAAGTAGAGTCTTATGGATTGGTGTGTTGATGTTCACATCTAATCTTTGGGAAGCTATGAGCCATTCTAGGAAATTATTAAACTTTTTTCTTACCTTTCATTCAGTTATATAGTTTCTTGTTTGGGTTGAATCCAATTGGTATCTGTACAATAATAATTGAAATCTAGTTGATTTCAATTGGTATCTTGAAGAGTTCATAATCAAAACCTAGTCATTTCAAATTGGTATCTCTCTGTAAAGGCTGAAACTTATGATTGTCATATGAACTATGATGAAATTGGTTGGTCAGGACTTTTTTGGTGTAATATAAGATGGGTTTGTGATTTGTAGTTTCATGATTAACTCTAAGTATGTGATAGGTGAGTGTTGCATGATGCGATATGTTGTTTAGTGTATGATAGAATTTGGCTACTGTTGTTTCTTGTCTTGTTAAAAATAACATAACGTTTGATATAGTGCATAAGTTTAATGCCTTGGTACTTATGTAAATCATAGTTGGTTGAATTATTGTAAATTCTGTGAATTTTGAAGGGTCATAACTTGGTTATATGTTAATAATTAAAGAAAGTTGTTATTATATAATTTAAGTAGAAGTGGTATGCTAAATGCTGGGCATGGTTTTATCATTGGTAAAACGGTAAGGAAAAAATAATACAAAATTGTGGGCACTTATGTTTCAAAAAGTTGGTATGTGAACAAGTATCATGAAAAAATGACTATTGTTACATAATAGCAAAATTGTTGTAAGGAAATTTTTGTGGTAATTCATGATTGTGACTAAAGGAAAATTTGTTTTGGTTTTGAAAGTTTGGTGATAATTTAAAGGTTTAATTGATGACTAAACTGTCAATAAAGTAAATAAGAGGGTGGATATGATAGCCCTGACATGAAAGTTAAATGTTTGATGTAGGTGATGGTGTCTATTTGAAGTAGAATATATTTTTGAACATCAAACTTTATTTGACTTGATGGTTTTTACTATTGTTTGAGTTACTACTTGAATTGTGATGATTATGCGTAGTTTATAAGGAAATCAAGAGATTATGATGGAACTAAGCCCCTGGATAATTGTGAAATTATGGTTTTCTATTGGTAGAAATAGTTACCCATGTATTAATTACTTAAATGACTTTTCATTGGCTATTTATTATTTAAAATTACTCAAATGCTTGGTTTATGACAATAATTGTTGATTAATAACATTTCTGTATAATCGAATTGCTAGGGTCCTTACAATGATATAGCTTAATTATGATTGATGATCCTTACCCTCTGTTTGGATGGTGGTTTCCCATGGTATGGTATAGTATAGTAATTAAGAGAACCATGTTTGTTTTGATAGTTTCTTCAAAATATATGGTACGGTATGGTCTAATCTCATGGTTTGGTAACCATGAAAATCCTCATTTTATGTAACTACCGATTTGGTGGTTTTCCATGGTTTGATTATTTTTTTCCAATTATGTCCTTACTTAATATTATATAATCTTATTTTACCTTCACCTTATATTATATTAACGTCACCTCCTACTCCGACCCCCTACCCCACCAGCCTCGCCTTGCCCCCGCCCCCACCCTCACCAAAACCCCCTTCTAATTTATTTTAAAAATATTTCAAAAACTTGTTCTTACTCAACCCTCATTCCCAACCCACCCCCACCTACTATCCCCCACCACACCACCACCACCACCACTATTTTTAAAAATAAAATAAAATTATTTTTTAAAATTTTCAAGAAAATTTTCTTACACCACCCCTACCCCTACCATCTCCTCCCCCCTCCACACCACACACACAAAAAAGAAATAAGTTTTTTAATTAAAACATTTTTTTACCCCTACCCCTACCCTATCCCACCCCCTACTCCACTACCCTACCTCCAAATATTTCTCTACAACAAATTAATTTTTTAATTCTGCCACCCTTTATCGTATTTATTTTTATTATTTTGTGTTAAATATATACAAATACTTTTATAAAAACAATTTCTTTGTATTAAGAATACAAGAAAATAAGTAAGAAACAATTTATTTTCTTGGAAAATATTTTTGTTCTTGGATTCCATTACCAAACACAACCGTAGCATACACAAAAAATGCGTTCAAATTTTTTACTTGTTATCGGTGTGTTGTCTCAAAACACCAAAAGAAATAAAATTTGTTACTATAAAAAATAAATTAGATTATATTTATTTGATCTACTATTTTATTGACTTTGTTAGAATTTACATGAATTTAATAACTTAATATATCTACATGGCATATTTATGATAAAATAGTAAAAGAAAATTATTTTATTAACAATCATTGATACATTTAACATTTATAATGATCAAAGGAATTTTTAGGAAACTTACCAGTTACAATACAGTACTATACTGTCAAACTAAACAATAAAACTGTCATCAAACAGCAGTGAACGATACAGTGTATCCAAACATTGTATTGTACTATACCATACCATACCATACCATACCATACCATACAGTACCATACATTATGAAACCATGGAAAACTATTATCCAAAAAAAGTGTTAATTGTAGGGTCAGATGAGGGAATGGAGTTATTAAACGTGTTCTTGAATGATCATGTCCCCTTGATTGATCATGGTAATACTTGGTTGTTAGTTCTTCTTTAGTGGTTGTGTTATGTTGGGTCGGTAACTTAACTAGTTGTAAGCTAGTTATAAGGCTAAATAAGTATAGCTTGACTTTGGGTGATAACTGAAAAGCTATTTGGTTATAAATGATTAATTGTTGATAGTCGGATAGATTAATGTAAATGGTGGTTGATAATCTATGTATTAATAAAACTCGTAGTGATGTGTTGGTTAGTGTTGTACTTTAGATGATATATTCTTATGCATTAATCATGAAAAGGTGATAAAGGCCATATGGTAGATTTCTCAAGGGAAAACACGATGTAGTATATCATTATTTAGGGTGTAATTACTCGGGTTAAGATTTTTCCTTGAGTTGGGAATTATAATTTTTAGGCTAGGCTTGTCTTGGATAAAATCTTAACAAGGTATGGTCAATGGTAATCTAGGAATGGATTGTGTTGATATAATAAAGTTTATCTTGATTTCATGTTATCTATGATGATAAGGAACCCATACAACCTTTCTAAATGAAGCTAGGATTAGTAGAACTCCGGATATAGTGTTTAAAGAAGTTAGTTTGGAATGTCAAAAATCTAAGTGTTGTATGGTGAAAAAGGAAAAACTGGGAGGATTCCAAAGTTTTTCCTCACCTATTACAGTATAGTGATTTGCAAACCGCTATAGTGGTCCTTATAGCGGAACAACTCCCACAATAGAAGTATCGTTATAGTGGGATTGGACTGCCATAGTAGGATCAATGTAGAAATTATTCAATTTTCTCAGAGTTAAGATATTACCTCATCATAAATACTCAAGACTTCATTCTTAGATCGATGAGGTAAATAACTAATACATGTTTTTACCTAATGCCATGGTAAATTTGTGTATATATTAATGATTGGTTCCATTGTTATCGGAATTATCTATGGTAGAGGTATATAAATCTCATAGTTTAATGTTTTAGGATCAATTATTTATCATGGGAGTTCATTTTGATGTACTAAGGTCATTAAATACTCCTAGTACAACGTTAAGTCAAAAGTATCCTTAACGATTTAGTTTCAGGCTAAGTTTAAAATAGAATAAACTTCAATCGAGCATTAATCCTAGAATATAAGGATTTAGGGAGATTAATACCCACCAAATTAAAGATTCATAAGTCTTTTTTCCAAAGTAACCAACCATTTCGTAATCCAATTTTTGAGTAAAATTATTTGACCATTTTACTGAAGATTGTTCGAGCTGAAAAATCTGATGATATGTAGTGGGTCAGGATACTATTGCAGTAGGAACAACAGTTTATAACTTATTTTTGATGGGTTTCATCACCCAAACCCAAATATTAATTCCTAAGACTAGAGAAGTTATTTTCTCTTGGTATGAGTGGAAAATCATCATTGATGTAAGTTTCTTTCATCACTTCTTCATTTTTCAATTTGTTAACATCCTAAAATCATTAGAACAACCTTTAATGGTAAAATTCTTAGTATTTTAACCCTAAGCTAATGATATTTTTGAGGTAAAACTAATGGATTGCTTAGTATCATCTAGAATCACTTCTAAATTATTTATTAAGGATTCTTAGTATGAAATTGTATTTCTAAAATATGAAAATTGATAGTTGGGGACCTTTAAATCAATAAAGGTGGAATCTTTAGTCCAAAAACACCATTAATAGTGTTGGGTTATGCTTGAAGGAACTATTTTTATGACTAATTGACCTTTGGGTAATTTTGTAGGCCGTATATAAGGGTAGAACTAGTGGGATTGAATTTTCAAAGCATTTGCTTGAAGAGTAGTTTATTAATTACTTTTATATTTGTTGTATGATAGCTGTTAGCCTTCGAAAATATGAAGAAGAAGGAAGATTATTATTGGCATAACTTACTTGTTGCAACATCTTGGTGCCTCGGTAGGTTATGGTTTATTAGTAAGAGACTGTGGTTAGTAATCACATCCATAATGTAGATTTGATGGGAGAAATCATACGTAGGCCTGTGGGCATAGAGTTTGGCTAGATAAAACATGAATATAATTTAATAAGGACCTAACTGTGTGTTGAACTGTCAACTTATGAATCCTTGATAGATGTTTTATGTTTGTTTAAATCTATGGTGGATTGTAATATGAATTGTGTGAATATAGGGGATAATACGATTATCTAAGATCATAATCTAGTTATCTAGCCTAATTACCATAAAAAGGGTGAACTTGGTAATATGCGTGTGGAAATATGGGATAATCTTGCTTAAGGTTAATGGTGAGGATTGATTGTGGTATAAGGAGATGATGATTTAACTTAAGAGACTGAGGTCAAGTTAGACTAATGGATAGGAAGAAAAAGTATAAAAGTATATGAATAAAGATAGACTATAAGTTGAATTATATAGTTGAATGATAGGTTAATAGAGTAGGTCTTTAACCTAGTAATGACTTGAATGTAGGGGTTGCTAGATATTAGTGAAATCCCTAATTTTGGCCTAAATAAAGGAGGATTGTATTAGTAAATAATCTTATGAATGTTGAACTAGAGTTTAGACTCCTTTGGGTTTAATGCGCGCTCTTAAAATAAGTACTTGAATTTAATAAGTATGGCTTGATAATTCATTCTCGAATAAGTCTTAGATTGGTCTTTAGTCATTTCGTGATTAATAAATATAAATTGATAAGGCCTAAATTATGAGTTGTAGATTATCTTTTGAGCATACTTGCGATTTCATGAGTTAAAGGTAATTATTATTTACATGAAATGATTAGCTTGAGTTTTACCAAGTGTTTTAAGTATTTGTCTCTATTTCTCAATGCTTGTTCAAGAAAGTAAATTGTTGAATGATATCCTAAGTGTTAATCACATGTAATGAGGTTATATTAAAAGCTTATTTATTAAACAAGTATAGTTGTTTATTCTCATTTTGGTTGTGATTGTTGTGATATCTATGCTTATTATAGGATTTAACGGTATTTGAGCATCTTTACATGATTTATACTAATTATTGTGGGATGTACCAGTATTTAGACATCTTCACGAGATTTAGTAGAATAAGGTGGGTGCACACTTGATGTCTAGGTTTTAGTATATGTTTAGATCTTCTCCCCAATAGGTCATGACTAGAGGGTGGTTATAATATCCTTAGAATATATGTACAAGGTTCAAGTAAAGTTGATGGTTCCTTTAGCGGAACAAGTATATGGTTAATGTTATTATTGTTGTTTATATTCATTCCATGAGTGAACCAAGTTATATTATCTCTTTTGAGGTGGGTTCCTTGTGTGAACAAGATTATGATGTTGCTTGATATATTGGGATTTCTATATGGTATCGTTACTTGTCATATATTTTAGTATTCTTATTGTTAGAGTCATGGTTTGTTGACTTGGATTATTAGAGTAAGAACTGTTGACTTGGTCATTTTTGACTTGACTTGTTTTCTCTTATCTTGTACTCGACTAAAGTTGTAGAATTGTTGACTTGGTATGTTTGACTTGACTTATTTTCTCTTGACTTGTACTTGACTGAAGTTGTTGAGTTATTTGAAAAGGCTAAGATTAAACAAACTTGAAGTATTTTATAAAAATGTGTTTCATAGTTGTACTTATTACAAGGTGATGATTATTGGCTTTCATTTATCATTGAGGTTAATCGAGGAGTAAGTGAAATAAATCGACACATAATAACTATTGTGGTCAACTTCTAAAAGTTAGGATGGATGACACTGAAGTGAATGTGATAAATGATCAATGGAACAAGAATGGAAAACTCCGAGGTAACACACATATATGAAAATGTTGAATATTAAATCATTATATAAATTGTCATATTTCTTTTGTGATTTCTACTTTCTGTGTACGCGAAATAACCCTAGTCACCCGATGATACCTTCCAGTACTTGTTGTTTTTACTAATACTAACCTTATTATACCCTTTGTGGTGTATAGTCTGGGTGCGGGATCAGTTTATGTTTCACATGTTGACATAACCCAAATCGGGACCTTGTCGTAATCGGCATCCCAAGTCCAACCAGGACCAGGGACCACCCCCTTTACCCAACTCGGATAAATTTCGAACATATAACCAGATAGCATTTTGTATAACTCAAGACTTTAGGATTGGTCTATAACCATGACCAACCTAAGCAAGTCCAACCATCCAAATACCAAACCAATAACCATACAAAAACCAAAACAATAACCAAGTACGAGTCCATAACATTATAGGATGGAACAATCTTAAATACATTCAAATGGTATCATCCCCAATACCAATGAAAATACTAAGATGAAACCACTGCCGACATCGCCCATACCAACCATAGTAGTTCCACAAAGCCTCTAACCAAAAGTAAAACAATATCTTGTTGGGACATGCCCCCAACCATATCCAAAACCAATGTCTATGAAATAACCAGAGTATGTAAAGACATCTATGATATGAAATGGAGCCTTCTAGAATATGGAAGCTTACCATTTAAATCCAACAACTGATCTTGAATCTGATCACTGAAAAGGGGGAGTAGAATGGTTTGTTCCTACATTGAATGGGGATACAGTCAACTGAAGACGGGTTAGTGGGTGAACTCTAGCATGCACTGAGGATAAGGATAAAATAATGAAAGCCTTTAAAACCAAGTAAACCAACCATATGCATTCACAAACATACATATATATATATATATATATAACCATGTTGGGAAAGGGAACCGTGTTTAGCATGCCATTAAAACCATTAATCTGGGTATGTGTAGATTAACCATCCTAGAACCACCCATGGGTTATATGGGTCCAGTGTAAACCCTTGAACGGGACCTAATGCGTGTAACCGCATGAATTGGAGATACCATAGGAGTAGGGGATTCCCGAGTACCCTTCACTCACTATTGACAGAAATTTACAAGTGTACCTAGGGGATTCCTATGTACCCCATAAGTATCATATATGGTCTCCATGATAAATCCTCATGTGGGAAAACATGAGTTTCCAGTGTCTATCCATTGGACTCACACCTTCACGGTTAGCTATCACACCCCGCCATTATTGCCCAATTAAAACCATTACCACATAACTAAACCACCATTCCACTTAATATTAACCTAGTCTATAAGTAGTGGTATCATCATACCGATTATAGCTAGAAAGCAATGTCCTTAGCCATCTTTTCTAAGAAGAAGGGATTCTCATGTACCCATAGATTATATTATTAAGTTGACTTAGGGAATCCCATGTACCCCATAAGATGCTTGTTTTTATGTTTGCTTGGGGGATTTCTTTGTACCCCACAAGGATTTCAATTAGACCAACCGTAACCACCAAGACCTTACCATTTAACCATTTAAAACCATTTATACCATTTAGGGTTTCATTACCAAGTTATACCATGCATAGATCAATGAAGTCCAACAATTTAACTAAAATCATTCTCATAGGCATTTTATCAAATATGTTGGGGGCATAGCATTTCCAAAGCCAAAACCAAATACCAATTAACCATTCCCATGCAACTAAATGGTCAAACCACCATTATAATATAAAAATCATATGTAAAAACATGGGAAAATAATAACCAAACCATTTATAACCAAAACCCCAACATATATTCAAGACTCAAAACCATACCACAATTATGCCATGAAAACTATACATTAAATCATGCCTTTAGTTGAACTAACAATGAAAGAGGAGTGACATGCCTTAGATTGTGAACATGACGGAGAAAGATAACTCTTATAAGCCCCAAATTGATCCTATTGATGAAACCCTAGACTTTCTTGACCAAGAGCCTTGAGAGAATTTGAGAGTGTTTAAGAGAGTTTGAGTGACTGTAAATAGGTTAAATGATTTCCCATTAGTGTTATAACTCGTGGTGCCTTAATTGGATAAGTGAGGAAATGTCCAGATTACACCCAACTTAAACTTCTTAAGATCCCCGTAGGATGGTATGACCGCCCCATACCAATTGTACCCTACCATACGAGTGGTACCCACCACTCGTACCCTAGGCCTCCCCCTGGACCCCAACACTATCCAACATATTACAAACCCAACTATATTATTAGTACCCTTAACTCGTACCCATAACAGATTCAAGACGGGTTGAACACTATCCTACATACGAGTTGGATGATACGACTCGTACCCTATCCTCATGACCCATGGAGAGCCACTCATACTCAAATCCAAGTTAAGTTACTAAGTTTCAGATTAAGTGAAGAAAAACCAAAACCAATGACCCATCACCAACCATATAACTCGTATTCACCTAGTCATACCCATTCTAGAAACTCAACTACCCAACACCACCAAACACTGATGAACATATGACTGAGTCACCTGACCCATACCTTATCATACGACTAATACCCCAAATTGTATAATGTCCAGAAGTTAAAAATCTGAGAAATTTTCTAAGGGTCAAAACCCAAGCTATTCCAGTCTCCCTTACTAGGATCGTTCATCCCCGAATGACATACACGGTGGTACAAGCACGAATTATACCCCAACATCACCATTCCAACCTTTAACTAAGTTATAACACAAAGATTTAAGGAAATCAACCTTTTCTTTAACCAAGTTGAAAAACAAAGATGTGATCAACAACACATACCTTGAGTACGAATATTAGGAGCAAAAAATAAATGCGGATACTTAGACTTTATGTCATCTTCCTTGTCCTAAGTAGCTTCTTCCACCTTGTGGTTCCTCCGAAGAACCTTAAATGAAGCTACATCCTTGGTCCGCAATCGAGGAACATGCCAATCCAAGATCTCCACTAGGATCTTTTCATAAGACACAGAGTCTGAGATACCAAATCCTTCCAAAGGAACGACCGATAAAGGATCACCTATAAACTTTCTTAACATAGAGACATGAAATACCGAATGAATGGAGGTCAAACTAGAAGGAAACTCCAATTCATATGCCACATTACCAACCCTCCTCAAAACCACATAAGAGCTAATATACCGGGGACTGAGCTTCTCTTTTTCCTAATCCGCATTACTCCCTTTATGGGAGGCCCCTTTAAGAATACCCTATATCCAACCTCGAACTCTAAGTCCCTACACCTTACATATGAATAGGAATTTTTGAGACTTTGGGAAGCCTTAAGACTATCCCGAATCACAATCACCTTCTCCATAGCCTGATAAACCAAATTCGGGCCAAAGATATCCGTCTTACCAATCTCGAACCACCCAATAGGAGATCAACACTTCCTACCCTACAATGCCTCAAAAAGGTCCATACCAATGCTATAATGGAAACTATTATTGTAAGAAAACTCTACAAGAAATAGATCCTTAACCCAATTACCACCATAATTAATAACACATGCGCGAAACATATCCTCCAATATCTGAATAGTTCTCTTTGTCTGCCTATTCGACTGTGGGTAAAAGCAGTACTCAGACTAACCTTAGTCCCCAACCCTTTCTAAAACAACTGCCAAAAGTGAGATAAAAACTACATACCACAATTAGAGATGATCAAAACAGGCACTCTATACAGCTTCACAATCTTATGAAGATACAACCTCGCATAATCCTCAGCCAAAAAGTTAGTCCTCACTAGAAAGAAGTAAGCCAACTTTGTCATCCTATACATGATGATCCATACCGAATCAAATTGATTTTGAGACCGAGGAAGGCCGATAAAGAAATCCATGTTGATCACTTCCCATTTCTATTTCGGCAATTAAATATTCTGATACTAACCTCATGTCTCATGTGCTCAATTTTCACTTGTTGACACACTAAACACTTTGCCAGAAAATTAGCCACATCCTTTTTCATGCCATTCCACTAATACAACTCCTTGAGATCATGATACATTTTCGTCAAACCGAGATAGACAATATAGCGTAATTCATGCACCTTAGACAATATCCTTTCTCACAAGCCATCAACATCAGGAATACATACCTCTCTTGGTAGCGCAAGGTACCATCACCAGTGATCTCAAATACCATCACCTTTTTCCTGCCAATATCACTTTTGATTTTCAGCAAGATAGGATCTATTATTTGCTTCTCTTTTATCTCTGCACCAAGAGACGACCACACCACTTCCTTTACCAACACACCACCATTCTTGGAGTCCAAAAGACAAACTCCAAGATTAGCCAAGCGGTGAATATACTTTACTAACTCCTGTCTCTCCTTATCCATATGAGCTAAACTACCGATGGACAACCTGCTAAGAGCATCAGTAACAATATTAGCCTTACCTAGATGACAGTGAAGACTCATGTCATAGTCTTTAAGAAGCTCAAGCCACCACTTTTTCCTGAGATTAAGCTCTTTTTGAGTGAACACATACTGTAGGCTTTTATGATCCGAGAAGATATCCACATGCACTCTATACAAATAGTGCCACTAAAATTTCAACGCAAACACCATGGATAAAATCTTAAAATAAAAAAGTAGGATATTTCCTCTAATGCACCTTAAATTGCCTAGAAGCATAGGCAATCACCTTGCTGTAGCAAAACACAGCTGAATCCCACCCGAGACATATCACAATAAACCACAAACCCCTCATTGCCCTCAGGAAAAGTTAAAACCAGAGCCAAAGTTAGCTTATCATTAAGATTCTTGAAACTACCCTCACAAGCATCCGACAAAGAGAACTTTACTTTCTTCTGAGTCAACTTAGTCAACAGGGCAACTATCGTCTAAAAATGTTCCACAAACTATCTATAATACCTGAACAAACCTAGGAAACTTTAAATATCGATTGGAATCATGGGTATAGGCCACTTTTTAACCACCACAACCTTTTGTGTATCCAACATGATTCCATCACTAGAAATAATGTGACCTAAAAAAGTGATAGTGTTCAACCAGAATTCATATTTTAAGAATTTAGCATACAACTGCTACTCTTTCAAGATCTCCAACATAACATGGAGGTTATTAACATGATCTACCTCACTCTTAAAGTACACTAGAATTTCATCGATGAACATAGTGACAAACTAATGGAAGACCCTATTTAGAAAATTCATGAGTACCGTCGAAGCATTAGTCAAACCAAATGACATAACTAAGAACTCAAAGTTCACATATCGAGTACAAAAAGTTTTCTTAGGGATATCCACTTCCCTAATCTTAAGATGATGAAACCCAGATGAAATATCTATATTTGAAAAGAATTTTTCACCTTGCAACTGATTAAATAAGTCATTTATCCTTGGAAAAGGATACTAGTTCTCAACTGTCACCTTATTCAACTGCTGATAGTCTATTCATATTAACAGGGAACTTTCCGTCTTACCCATGAATAACATCGGTGCGCCCCATGGAGACACACTATGATGGATGAAACCCCTATTCAAAAGATCCTTAAGTTGCTCCTTGAGTTTCCTCAACTCAGCCTGTGCATTCTATAAGGAGGAATAGATATTAGACGAGTATCTAGAACCAAATCAATCCCAACTTCAATCTCCCTATCTGGAGGAACACCGGGAAGGTCATTAGGAAAGACCTCGGGAAACTCATTCACCATCGGAACCAAATACAAAGAAGGACCTTCCTACTTAGAATCTTTAACTCGATCTAAATGATAGAGACACCCTTTGGAGATTAATCTTTTAGCTTTAAGATATTATTTAAACCTCCCCTTAGGAGCTAGGGAACCACCCTCCCACTCAGAAACCTGCACACCAGGGAACTTAAAGACAACCTTATGGGTCTGACAATCTAAGGATGTGTAGCATGAGTGTAACATATCCATCCCGAGAATAACATCAAAATCTACCATATCTAATTCATACAAATTCACCAAAGTCTCTTTACTATAGAAAGATACCACATACCCCCAATAAACTTTTTTAGAAACCACAGAGTCACCTACTGGGGTAGGAACAAAAAAAGGGTCTGAACTAACCTCAGGACAAAAACTAAAATACACTACCACAAATAGGGTCACAAAAAAAAAGACTCTAGATTAAATAAAAAATAAACATCCGAGAAAAGAGTTTTAACATACCAATCACGACATAAGATGATTCCATAGACTCTTGTTCGGTAGTAAGAGCATATAACTGATTCTTGCCTGTGTTGGTACCAAAAGAAAAAACAGATACAGAAGCAGCACACTTTGGTGCAAAAGTAGATGAAGAGGCAACCAGAACCCTGTTCACTCCCAACACAACCTTACCAACCGGAAAATTTCTAAGCATATGGCCCGGCTAACCATATTTGAAACACATATCCCTCTGCTCATCAAAGAAACCCTGATGCAACCAACCATAGAACTTACAAGTAGGACATGATGAAGCTAAATAGGCCCCACTTTCTCAATATTGGGAACCCTATGCCCTAAAGTTATCGCCACCCTACTGATGCCTATCTCCTGACTACTTTGGGTAAGGAGTACTAGTTGGGGTGAAAGAACCAGAACTCTCTCATTTTTCTTTGGCCAGTTACCACCATCTCTACTACTTAGTTATCACCATCTCTACCACTTTGTTATTGTCCACCCTGCTCAAAGAATCTAAATATCTTACCCTGCCTTCCCCTACCTCAGGCTGCTTTCTCTTTTCCTCCTCTACCTATTGCATATGAACAATCAACCTAGAAATTTCCATGTACTTGATTAGCATTAAATTCTTTCATTCAAGGATCAACTAACGTGATAGTCCTAAAGTGAACTTCTCATTCTTACCCTTATATCAGACACCAATTTTGGAGCATACCTAGACAACTAGTGAAATTTCAAGTCATACTCCTTGACCGACATCTTTCCCTGTTTAAAATTAATAAATTCCTCTATCTTTACCTCCCTCTACTCATACAAAAAAAAATGGTCTAAAAATGCATTGGATAAAGTCTCCCACAGAGATGACTCATCAACCTCACCCCTTGCCTGATCCCATTCCTCATACAATTGTATGTCATATCCTTCAGCTGGTAAGTTGTAAACTCTACCCCTTCCACATTCGTAGCATGCATAATCCTAAAAAATTTTTCTATATAACCCAAGAAACCTTCAAAATCCTCCTCCACCATAACACCAGTAAAATTTAGAGAATTCAACCTTATAAACTGGATAACCATTGTGTCCTCAGAAGACTGACGAAACTCGGCCTCCATGACATTAGCTCGAGGAGGACTAATAGGGGACGATAGAACTCCAGAGAAATTAGGGACCGGACCCCTAAACCAAGTATGGATCCCATGAGAAAAACGTGTCCTATCAACATCATCCCAGTTGGGACAGAGGAGTTTTTGTGAACTTTAGATCATCGAGGCATGATCTGAAATAAGAACAAATGGAAATAAGAGAAGATTCCAGGGCCCAGACTCCAATGTTTAAAATAGAAAACAAAGAAGAGAAACATTTCCTAAATCCCTTATAGCCTCTCCCTTATGAGTGTGGCACCCTACACACCCTTAAAACAGACTCTACTCAACACGACTTTGTGGACTCCCAATTGACCATGAACCTAAAGCTATGATACCAACCTGACATAACCAGAATCGAGGCCTTGTCATAATGGGAATCCCAAGTCCAACCAGGACCGAGGACCACCCCCGTTACCCAACCCAACCTCCAAACACGTACCCTGAGTCGGATAAATTCTGGACATATAACAAAATAGCATTTTGAAAAACTCAAGACTTTGGGGTTGGTCTATAACCATGACAAAAACCAAGCAAGTCCAATGATTCAATACCTAACTAATAACCATACAAAAACCAAAACAATAACTAAGTATGAGTGCATAAAATAATAGGATAGAACAATCATAAATATAGTCAAACAGTATCAGCCTCAATACCAATGACAATATTAAGGATGATACCACTACCGACACCGCCCATACTAACCCATAGTAGTTCCACAAAGCCTTTAACCAAAAGTAAAATAATATCCGATTGGGATATGCCCCCAACCAAAGCCAAAACCAATGTTTATGAAATAATCAGAGTATGTAAAGACATCCGTGAAATGAAATAGAGCCTTACTAAATATGAAAGCTCACCACTTCAATCGAACAAGTGATCCCAAATCTAATCACTAAGTAGGAGAAGTAGAATGGTCGGTTCCTGCATCGCGTGGGGATACAGCCGCCCCAAGATGGGTTAGCAGATAAACGCTCGCATTCACTAGGGATAAGGATAAAATAATGCCATCCTTTAGAACTAAATAAACCAACCGTATGTATTCACAACCATACATACACATATATATGTATAACCATATTGGGAAAGGAAAACGGGTTTAGCATCCCATTAAAATAATTAACCTAGGTATGTGTTTCTTAACCATCCTAGAACCACTCATGGGCTATATGGGTCAAGTGTAACCCCTTAAACGTGTCCCGTTGCGTGTAGCCGCCTGAACCAGAGATACCATAGAGAAGCAGATTCTCGAGTACCCTTCACGCTCCATGATACATATGTACAAGTGTACTTAGGGGATTCCCTTTTATCCCTTAAGAAGCATATATGGTCGCCATGACCAATCCTCATGTCAGCAAACATGTAGTTTTTTTCCATTGGACTCATACCTTCACCATTAACTATCACACCCTGCCTTTATTGCCAAATTAAAACCATTATCACACAACAAAACAACCATTCCATTTATTATTAACCAAGGATATAATTAATGGTATCGTCACAACAACTATAGCTTGCAAGCAATGTCCTTAGCCATCCTTTTTAAGAAGAAGGGGTTCCATGTACCCATAGATTACATTATTAAGTTGACTTGGAGGAATCCTATGTACCCCACAAGATGCTAGTTTTTAAGTTTGCTTGGGGGATTCCTTTTTACCCCACAAGGCTTTCAATTAGACCAACTATAGCCACCAAGACCTTACTATTTTACCATTCCAAACCATTTAAACTATTTATACCATTTAAGGTTCCTTTACCCGATTATACTATGCACAGTTCAATAAAAGTCCAACAATTTAACAATAAACATTCTCATGGACATTTTATCAAATATGTTGGGGGCATAGTATTTCCAAAGCCAAAATCAAATACAAATTAACCATTCCCATGCAACCAAATGTTCAAACCACCATTATAATATGAAAATCATATGTAAAAACATGGGAAAACCATAACCAAACCATTTATAACCAAAACCCCCCAACATATATTCGTGACCCAAAACCATACCACAATTATGCCATGAAAACCATACATCAAAACATGTCTTTAGTTGAACTAACAACGAGGGAGGAGTAACATGCCTTATATTATGAAGTTGTCGAAGAGAGATCACCCTTGTAAGCCCCAAATTGATCCTATTGATGAAACCTTAGCCTTCCTTGACCAAGATCCTCGAGAGAATTTGAGAGTGTTTAAGAGAGTTCGAGTGATTGAAAATTGGTTAAATAATATCCCGAGAGTGTTATAAGTCATGGGTACTTAAGAGGTTGAGTGGGGAAATGTCCTAATTATCCTCAACTTAAACTGCTTGAAATCCCCACAGGATGGTACGACCGTCCAATACCAATCGTACGCTACCATACAAGTGGTACCGACCACCCGTACCCTAGGCCTCACCTTGGACCCCAACCCTGTCCAACATATGACCACCCATTGCAAACTGCACCTAATCATATGATTAGTACCCTTGAACCATACCCATAAAAGAATCATAAGGGGTCGAACACTGTCCAACATACGAGTTTGATTATACGACTCGTACCCTATCCTCACAACACATGGTGAGCCACTCGTACTTAGATCCAAGTTAAGTTACTAAGTTTCAAATTAAGTGAAGGAAAATTCAAACCAACGACCCGTCACTAACAATACAACTCGTACCCACCTATCGTACCCATTCTAGAAACTCAACCAACCAACACCACCCAACATTGGACAACATACGACTGGGTCACCTGACCCGTACCCTATCATACGACTAGTACCCCAAAACATATTATGTCCAGAAGGCAAAAATCTGAAAAATTTTCTAAGGGTCAAACCCCTGGGTGTTGCACAGTTTATGTGGATAATTATCTCTGGTAACTTCGACTCCTCTCATTTATGGTGAAAGTTGTGACTAGTCTTATCTTTCATAACTTAGATATTCTTGTTCCTATTGATAATAGTTTTTAGGGGTAGTTTTATTTTCTGCATTTAATATTTGTAAAATAGTTATAATAATGTTTGGTTATTGTTATTTAATAAAGACTTTTGCATATCTTCTTAAAGGGTGGTACGTGGTTCTCTAATCTAGGTGCATTAGAATAGGTGCCATCACGATCTGGCGATTTGGGTCTTGACGGTCGCCTTCTGTTCATATACCAGTTATATTTCAAATGCGAACAACTGGCTATGCACTCTTCATGGTAGAAATGAGCTCTCTAAAGATACATCTCAAGGTAAGTTATTTGTTGAAAAGAAACAACAACGGGACATTGAAGGAGAAGGGAACTCAAGGGTACCTGATCCCTTGCTTAAAATGATCAAGCTGACGGGACATTGAAGGAGAAGGGAACTCAAGGGTACCTGATCCCATGCTTAAAATGATCAAGCTGACAATCTGGAAAAAGAATTTGATTCTTCCTCTGTCTCCTTTTTGGGAACTCAAGTTGAACTGGGTTCCCAAACCCAATAAAGAACCAACTAGGGAAGCGAGAGTGAGAGAAAGTAGCAAACAAATGTTAATAGATAGGGGATACACGAAGTATATATCAAAATATTTTCTCTCACATAAGGCATATCTTGGGGGAAGTGCCTGCCTTGGAAATGGAATGACTGGCAAAGCATTGGCTCGTGGATTTAACAAAATGTGTATTATATTAATGGCTGAAATATAGTTTGTAAATATGTCAAGGATATGTGACAATGGAAATTAGCGCTAAAGTAAAATTAACAATTGGTATATGGAACCATGTAAAAATCAAGGTTTCTTCCACATTTTTCACATAGCCATGAATCGAGTGCAGAACAAGAAATGAATAGTCAAAATGATAGATTTCACTCTCAGAAAGTGGAGGAAAAGAACAAAAAGGGATTAGTTGCATTAAGAAGCACAACACATAAGATCAATATTGCTAATAGTTAATCGAGCAACTAAGCAGGGATATATTTCAAAAGAATCATCTGAAGTTTGATGAAGCCCAACTAATCCTTCCCATTCTTGAATATCTCTTAGTTTTGCTTAAAAGTGATTTTTGGTATCCATGTAATAGTATAATTTATCAAGTCTAACGCAATCTAACACTCTTGTAGATGTACACTAATGGTATAGAAGAATTGTCACTTATGTGATGGAAATATAGGAGAAATACAAGGCAGAAACTAAGACTTCATGGAGGGACCTGGATCCCCTAAGGTTAGTCTAACCTTTATCACTTTAAGAATTTTTGAAATTAAAAACTATACGTCAATGTCAGCCTTCTTTGTTCCTACCTATTAGTAACATTTACAAGTCGGGAAGAATATCAATCGCTATCTCATTTCTCCATACGACAAATCATTTCTCTTTCCCCTTTACATTAAATCACACACACTAATTTTAGTTTTTTAAAACACTAAATTGCTTCTACATATTTTTCTTTCTTCAAACTTTTGACTCACCTCCTAAGGTTTTATCACGTCTCTTTATGTTTCAAATCTGCATCAAAATGTCTAAATCAAGTTCTCCTACAAGTCTTCCTAAACCTTCGAACTCCTGCCTCCACTACTCAAATCGATACAACCATATTAACTAAAGATTTGAGAAACCCTATTATGCTCACCCTTGTTCTAGTTCACTCTTTTGCTCCCCAGAATGTTCTAATAAAAATGCCCCTTAGAATAATTCCCAAAATGTCTCCCACAAAATTATTGAGTCTGCAAATCTAGAAATTGCAGATGAGATAAATAGTAAGGCGTCATATTAAAAAAAACCTTGAAAATGAGTAAGACTGTTTGAATATATATATTTATAAAAGAAACTCCTCCATTGTTGGAAGGCCAAAATAAGGAACTTGGTGCTGTAACGATCCACTGTCAGGAACCTAGTGTTGGTGGTAAGAAAAATGCCTTAATGTTTGAGGAAACAACTGAAACACTATATGCAGGAGAACTACTATGGAAAAAAGAAATGTCCTCAATCATACTAGATACAAGTGCTCAACTTGTTGCTTTGATGAAAGGAAATGAAGTTGTAGGTGATGGGTCTAAGGGTGTGGTAGAACCTCACAACGTCTCCCAAGTTCTTAAAACCTTTAATAAGTTTCATGAATATGATGGGGCTCCAGTATCCTACGTTGCTCATGTCCTCAGGGATGACTCTGAGATGGAAAGTGATCAACTTCCTCTTATTATCAGAATAAAGGAGATGCAGGCACTCAAATGGATCAATTCCTAGTGGAAGTTGCACCACTAGACGTATCCAAAAGATATTTATTAAAGATTACCTAAAGGTAAACAAAGCACAGGCAGTTCAAAAGAGGATACGAAAAAGAAGAACCATTTTGGTTGATGATGTTCCACCACTAAATAGGGTAAACGTTGATGAGGAAGACAAAACAAAAGAAGTGGATACTGATGTAGGTATCTGTGTAGCTAAGGTACGATACAAGATAGTGTCCAAACCAAATGAGAAAAAACTAGCAGTAGGTGCTAAGAGGAGAGGGGTTGTTGATGCACCTTGTCCTTCAAATCGGTTCATCAGTCAAAAAAGAGAAAAAAGAATAATGACTTAGATAGCGAGGGACCTGGTAATAAGTCTAAAAAAAGGTCAATAAACTAATTCATAAGGAAATCCAAGGAGTTATAAGGAAACAAATCATACTTCATGGATGGGTGTTTTATGTAGATATGTTTGAGATGCCTAGAATGAGGGACGTAGTATTAATGGTGAAATTCTATAAATGTCTTCACTTGTTTGATCAACCTCTTCCTAATCTTTATGTTAAGTAAGCTGTAGAATTCTATGTGTAAATAGATTATTATGTTGTAACCACAGTGTAATCACTAATGTTTGAGGAATATAAATTTACTTTCATGAGAAAGTGATTTGTGAAATATTTGAGGTATACCTACTAATGGGATCAGTTCCCTTGAGTAAAAGAATGCTTTAAAGAACTTCCTTGAGATCACTAGAAAACTGGAAGAAAGCAAGTCTGAGCGTCTTCTCAAACAACAGATGATACGTGACTATCAATTGGCGTTCAAATTTGTCAACAAAATTTTATTCTTAAGATTTGAAGAAATTAATGGTTTATCTAAAGTGGACATGTTTGTTATTGAATAATGTCATCTTTTCTGTGTATTAGTCTACCTATACTAATGTTGAAGCACATGAATAAGGTTGTGAATGAGAATAAAGGAAGAATTGGTCTACCATATGGGTTCCTGCTCAATAAAGTGTTCTTATTATTCCAAGTAGGATAGGGAAAGGGAATTGCCTCATCCAAGAAGAACGCGTTCACCATTTCTATACTGGGAGAATGCGAGATTATCAAGAAGAAAGAAGGTGTGAGCTCTCAAAAAATTGTGTCCAATCTCATCTATACTCTGGAGTGAGCAAATGAAGAAGTGGTATGACTGCATTTTATGCTCAAAAGGATGAAGAGATAGCTCAACTAAAGTTTGTTATGCAGTAAGCCTTCTTGAAACACATCGAGGGACTAGGTATGGTGGATGCTCTAAAAGGTGTAAATTCTAGGCTTAATGGTAAGGTGGTAGAATTGACCGACAAACTTCTTAAAGCTCATGTTGATTCATATGAATGCCTTAATATCCTCCTTAATCTCTTCCCAATCCATCTTCCTAATGTTATCTTAGTTTTTATGTTCTCCTTGTTCCCTTTTTTATATTGGATGTGGCGTATGTGAATTTTCAGCTTTCTTGAGTTCCTTCTATAATGGCTATTTGAATATATTTAAACTGAATGATGTTTTGCCTTCCTTCTTTCCTACTTCTTTATATTACACTAATATTTCTCCATTTGTGGTAATTTTGCGCATGTGTCCATGAGTTAACTTATTTTTCAATATGATTACACTTTGTTTACTATTTAACCTTTGTAAACTGGTATGAACAAGGAGCCTAATTCCTAGGTTGTAATCAAAGGTTTCTTAGAGTTTATTGCAGTGTTGGTGAAATCCTACTAGAGTAGGTCGTATTCTATCGGGTACTTTCGTTGTGGTGGACTATCGAAACCCTTCAATTATGATTCCATATCATTCATTTTTTCTAGTTGCTCCTTTTATTAGATATGTATGTTTGTCGACACATGGAATAATTCACTTACCAAATTAGGTCTTGGGCCTTACTCACACCCCAAAAGCTAGCCCAAGCCTTATAAGGAGACAACTCATCTCATTAACCATCAATGTGAGACTTTTTTCTCAATCTTTAACACCCCATCTCATTAACCACACCCATCTCATTAACCACCAATGTGGGACTTTCTTCTCAATCTTTAACACCCCATCTCATTAAGACTTTCTTCTCAATCTTTAACACCCAATCTCATTAACCACACCCATCTCATTAACCTCCAATATGGGACTTTCTTCTCAATCTTTAACACCCCATCTCATTAACCACCAATGTGGGACTTTCTTCTCTATCTTTAACACCCCACCTCACGCCCAGGCCTAGTTAAATACGCGTAGACAATCTCCCCGGATCTAAATCAGGGGCCCAACATTGGGTTAAAATTAGGTCTTGGGCCTTACTCACACCCCAAAAGCTAGCCCAAGCCTTATAAAGAGAAAACTCATCTCATTAACCACCAACTAGTATATGTACCCGCGCGTTGCGCGGTTGATATTAATGTATTACTATATATTAGTTTAAGATATTGATGTCTTGTCTAAGCTTGTAAAATCGTATTACATTAAATCAGTGTTATTATTATATTATTTCAATATATGTCTATTCTACTACCAATCTAACCAGAACCAAATTGATATGAATAAATACAAAATAGTTAGTTGAAGCCCGCAATCCAAATTGATATCTTATTAATTTACCACTATGTGATGCGCGAACATATTTTTTAATATTCATCATTTTAATTGCATTCACTAATAATATTTGATATCTCTATATGGATGGGAAGTAATAGCTTCAAAATCAGGCATTAATCTTGTAAATTGGTTGCTCTATTTGAATATCATCAAAGAGAATCGTTTTTCAAAATCAGGTTCTATGTGGTCGGATAATTTCAAGACAATATTTTTTGACAAACAAATCTGTTAAATATAAAAAGCTTTAGAGATCCTCCTAAAACATAGACAAAAATTAATCAATGACAACTTTTATGTTGTATGAATTTGTTAAACATGTTTCATCTTTTCAGAAATCCAAATATATTTGTCTTAATATAAAATTATAAATCAATTGATATTCATCAAAAGTTTATTGTACTTAAAAAGATGATATAACATAGTTCATATGTTTTTGGCGGAGTTTACCACTCATTACACACACCTAGAGTGCATTGCATAGTAAAAATGGCAACAACTGCTAGCATTGAGGGTGGAGTTGGAAGTCGATCAATCAACAACCCTTCAATGGGAGCCAATGTGCACAACTGAACAGTAAAACCAAATTAGAGAACTTATATACGACCAAGAAAGCTATAATAGTAAAAAATTACTATAATAATTTGAATTTGAACCCTACGAACGAACTCAAAGGAAGATATAACTACATTAAGAAACTATAGCAGATATCTATTTTTTAATATTATTTGTGAAGATTATTTTCAATATGATTTATCATACAAAGTGTCTCTTTCCTCATTATATATAGTTGTAAATTTACATTGATATTTAACCATTGATATCTATAAATTGGGACAAACACATGAAGACCCTCGACATATGCCACCACTCCACCCTTTTTTCAGTAACAACGCAATAAATAATTTAGACCATATGATTAAATGCATATGCATGTGATGTGAGATTTTAGCGATAAAATATGATTCTTTGAGAAAACACTTACTCACAGATAGTAGACTTCATAGTTCACTGTTTTACAACTCTAACCTTCTCAACAATTGTTGGAAACTCAGCATGTAAAGTACACCTATCCTCATATCACTTGGTTGAGAAACCCCTATGCTTGATACGCTATTTAGAGTTGTTGCTTCTATACCGCAGGTAAAATACTGATAAGATCACCTGACTTGTCACTCATAAAAGCTATTGTGAAGTTGGACAGTAAAAAACTTTGACTTTTAGTCAAAAAGCATTTGTAAATAGAGAGGAATCAAGTGTGCGATGAATTTCAAAGGAATTAGTTAAAATTTGAAGGGGTCTTCTTACGATGAGTGTGTTCTAATGAAATTCTATATTTTTTTTTCTTAATTAGTCAATATGCTAGAAAGAAATGGTTATAATATACAATATAATATTTAAAGGAACAATCTTAACACACCTAACATGTACCACTCTTTTTATTTACAGTATTCAATAACCGTTCTATCAATAGAATAAACAAATAAGCTCCTATTTTATTTGTTTGGTTATCCTTTTAACCATAGACAACATCTTAGGATCAATTGAACAAAGAAAACCAACATAACAATGATTAATTAGTATTAGATTTTGGAGACAAAATTCAAAACAAAAGTCTAGCAAGTTGATTTGCCATTCATTACCTCACTATCAAAATTTACTCTTTGGGAATACTATATACCACCTTGTTAAAGCATTATAAATGACGGAAGCTATAAAGAGACCCTCTAGTTAATAATTAACAAAATAAAGACCATTTAGCCAAAAAGCTTCTTTATTTAGTACAATATCCTCCTTATATTTATATTGATTAATTTTGTATTTGAGCACACATACTTTTTCCTTAGAGACCTCATGACAGATACAATTTTGTATTCCGTTTGCGAGCCCCAAGCCAATTATTGACCCAAATTTGGACCCAACTATTTATATAGAAATATGAGTCTAAGATTACTCTTATTGATGTGTAGGTTATTATCAGTGTCTTAAGATCAAGAGTAAGGTTGATTTCTTTGTGATGATTCAAGATATGCGATTTCGATATCGAGGTATGCTTCAGTCTACTTTTCTTCATAAGATGGTGTATTTTATAGATTACATGGTAAATAAGGATGATAGGTCATATTTATGACTAGTATATTGTGACTAGGCCTATTTATCAAATTTGGGGTAGAAATGTGATCCGAACCACAGTTAAAATATATTTTTATGTCCATATAATCCTTCCTACCTTAGTATAAAATATTTATTTTGGCCAAAAAATCTTGTCACCCTAGATTGTAAGTAGGTTGATAATATTTTGATGCTAAGGATCCATTTCTATAATATTTACTATTTGGCTTAGTTAATTAGATCATAGTTTCATGGATTATAGTATACTATTATACTAGTTATATACAATTGGGCCAGAGTTAATGGTTACCCTACAAGTTGGATGTCAGGTGAGTATTCTATCCTTATTAAGGATGTGGCTTTAGTATGTAAATGCTTAGACGCTTATTGTCACGACCTGAACTAGGGCCTGGCCGTGACGGACATCCCGAACCATGAAGGCCCAGAACACCCTTCTCTATCTGGTAATCATGCACAACACTCATATAAAAAAATGCAGAAACATAGTCAGCTACGGAAACATGGTCAAATTCTAATATCAACATAAGTATGGAAAACTGTAGTGCAACTACAGCTAAATAACATCTGATCCAGTCTCCGAAATCTCTACTACATGAAAATCTGATAACTTTCTGAAAAATGGAACAAGGCCCCCAGTAACCAAAAACAATAATAAGGGTCATAATCTGAAAGACGGGCTTTCTGGAATAGAGAAGGCTCACCAACTGAACACTGCAAACTTTGTCTGACGAATCTATTGCCTTTCTGGACCCCTAGATTGAGCCTCAGAACCTGGAGGGAGGAGGAGGGGTCAATACAGATGTACTTGTATGGAAAGTATTCCAAAATAAAACTTTTATATAGATAAAATAGTTGGAGAGCAAATCATCTGATACTATACATGAAATAGTTCTAAAACATATGAGCACTTTCTGAAAATCACAAATCATTCTTATCAATGCAATGTCTGATCTTTGTATAACTTCTGAGTTAGGTGGCACACCCCTACAATTCTGATATTCCACGGGCTGTATGGAATCCGCCATTGACTCAGTGGGGAAGCCCCCAACCCAAGTGTGCCGCAAGGGTTAGAGTTTCTGATTCTTATATGCCATACGGCTCTAGGCCAACGTAATATAATATGCCTGGATGGGCAAATCACAGTTTTGGGCAATGAGTTATCTGGCTCATGCCTTCTTCGGGGAACCACCTAAGATCTCTTTATGCCCATTTTATCCTATTCTGAATCATGCATTATTCTAGTTTCAACATCTGAAAATTCTGACTTTAAACATGTATTCTATTCTATTCTGAATTACCATGGAATAATCTGAGTTGGTATCGTCACACCAAGACTTGCAAGTCCTATTTCTGAGCCATAATGTATCATGCATAATTCTTTCATTAAAACATAGTTCAGACCATTCAAACATGTAAAAGTATAAGAGATTTCATGTTCCGAAAGCATAAGTCAAAACTATGCAAGAACTCTTCAAACATAAGGTGGTCATGTGCTTTTGGCAAAATCCATGCACTCTTTCATTATATGTATTTTCAATATTTTTCAATACAAGCAAACCTCTCTCTTTTGAAATTGAAATCATAATTCAAATATAATATCTTTCAAGACATTTCATAACATGCTTTTCAAGATACAGTTTAGAACAATTCATATCATATGGAAGATGAGAAAAATCATAACAAGAGAGGGGTTCATTATAAGTCATGCTCTCAATTACATATTCATCCTTGAACACATTCATATATATATATATATATATACACACATATATACATATATATATACATATATATATATAAATAATTTTCCAAACAATTTGGGGGAAGTCCTAAAGGCCAAAACAATATCGTCAAAACTTCAAAAATATGATTATATTCATAAATCCAAAACCTTTTTTCTTAAAACATGATTTCTAAGCCCATGAGATTTTAGGAAAACCCCGCGTACCTCAAAATAAGGAAACAATGGTTTTTTCTTGAAGACTATGATTTGGGGATTTCGAATCTTCAATCGATTTTGAAAACCCACGGTTGAATCTTGAGTTTCTTGAAGTTCTTGTTTGAAACTCTAGAGATGATTCTTGATGATTTTGATGAAAATAGGGTTAAGTTGCTCAAACATACCCTAAATACTTTGTTTGGACGATTTTAAAGGCTAGGGAAAAATCAAAATTACCCTTAATGACTCCTAAACGAAACTGGAAATTTGAACTTAAAAACCCAATTTCGGGTGCCACCGCGATGCGCCACAATCGTGGTGGTCTACTGGAATTCGACGAGTGGGAAATTGGGTGCCTTCGCAACGCGCCACCATCGCAGAACCTCTCTGGAATTTGACGATTGTCAATTTGACCCTCCCCGCTATGCGCTAGACACCAAAATGATGATGTTTATAACTGGAACCTTAAATTATTCATAACTTCTTCACCGAGAGTCCATTTTGGATGAATCTTATATCGTTGGAAAGCTAATTCAGTCATCTACGTAATGAAGGGTTGAAATCTAGGAAATTCCACGTGAAAATTATTTTGATCATTCTAGAATCTAATGCGTAGACTTTCCATGGATGAAATTTAGTTAAGAAGACATTGAGGTGTTACAATATCCCCCCTTGGGATCATTCGTTCCCGAATGATGATGCGGAACACAAACAAGAACGATTTCAAGCATACTAAAGCATAGAAAGATTTATGTAAGGGTTGTACCTTCAAATCCGCCATCTAATGGGTCAAAAAGGTGTGGGTATCTTGCTCTCATGTCGTCTTCTGATTCCCAAGTGGTTTCGTCAACCTTCTGATTTCTCCACAACATCTTAATTGAAACTATTTCTTTACTTCTCAACTTCCGGACCTGACAATCTAGGATTGCAATAGGTTTCTCTTCATATGATAAGGAGGTTGTTACCTTGATCTTTTCTACAGGCAACACCAAAGAATGGTCTCCAATGCATTTCTCCAATATGGATAAGTGAAATACCAGATGGACAGAACCCAAACTGGCAGGCAATTCTAACTCATACGCAACACCATCTATTTTCCTCAAAATCTGGTATGGTCTTATATAGCGAGGACTAAATTTACCTTTCTTCCCGAATTGCATGACTCCCTTCATAAGAGAAAATTTTAGGAATACCCAATCACCAACCTCGAACTCTAAATCTCTTCTCCTAATGTCGGCATATGATTTCTAAAGACTCTGAGCTGTATTAAGTCGTTCCCTAATGACTTTCACATCTTCCATCGCCTGATGAACAAGATCAGGCCCAAACATCTGCGTCTCACCCACTTCATACCACCCTACTGGTGACCTAAATCTTCTCCCATACAATTCCTCAAATGGCGTCATTCGAATACTGGAATAGAAACTGTTATTATACGCGAACTCTATCAATGGCAAGTGGTCTACCCAACTACCTTTGAAATCAATCACACAGGCCCTCAACATGTCCTCAAGGGTCTGAATGATACGCTCAGCCTGCCCATCAGTCTGAGGGTGAAAAGCAGTACTTAGGTTCACTTGGGTACATAAACCTCTCTGAAAAGATCTCCAAAACTGAGAATAAAACTGTGTACCACGGTCGGATATGATAGACACAGGTGCACCATGCAAACGAACTATTTTTGTAATGAACATCTTGGCATAATCCTCACCCGAATAGTTAGTCCTGACATGCAGAAAGTGAGCAGACTTGGTTAGTTTATCTACAATCACCCTAATGGAATTGTACTGGTTTCGGGACCTCGGAAGTCCTGTAATGAAGTCCATATTAATCATCTCCCACTTACACAAAGGCAAAGCTATCTCTTGGGAAGAACCACCTAGCCACATATGTTCTACTTTAACTTGTTCGCAATTCAAACACTCGTAAACAAAGTTAGCGACATCACGCTTCATATTATTCCACCAATATATAGATTTCAAATCATGGTACATCTTAGTAGAGCCTGGGTGAACAACATATCTCGAAGTATGAGCTTCGTAAAGGATTCTATTCTATAAACCATCCACATCTGGTATACATAATCTACCCTGGTATCTCAAAATACCATCACCACCGATCTCAAAAGACATCACCTTCTGCTGACCCACATCATTCTTAATTTGCATCAAGATGGGATCTTCAACCTGCTTCTCTTTAACTTCCGTACAAAGGGAAGGCGTATCTATCTCATGAACAACCATTCCCCTATTTTTGAAATCCGTGAGTCACACTCCTAGATTTGCAAGTCGGTGAATATCTTTCACCATCTCTCTCTTCCCTTCCTCAACATGAGAAAGACTTTCTATGGACAATCTGTTGAGGGCATCAGCTACAATATTTGTCTTACCTGGATGATAGTGAAGTCTCATATCATAGTCTTTCAAAATCTCTATCCAGCGCCTTTGCCTGAGGTTTAGTTCCTTCTGCAAGAAAATATACTGTAAACTCTTATGGTTAGTGAAAACATCAACATGCACCCCATAAATATAAATCCTCCAAATTCTAAGAGCAAACACCACAGCTGCTAATTCCAAATCATGAGTGGGGTAGTTTCACTCATGCACCTTTAATTGCCTAGTGCATAAGACACCACCTTATCGTGCTGCATGAGTACACACCCAAGTCCCACATGGGATGCATCAGAGTACATAATAAAACCCTCTGTACCTTCCAAAAGAGTCAAAATAGGAGCCGTAGTCAACTTGTCTTTCAATTTCCCAAAACTACTCTCACAAGAGTCGAACCACAAAAACTTTACCTTTTTCTGAGTCAACTTAGTAAGTGGTGCAACTATGGAGGAGAAACTCTCTATGAACCTTCTATAATACCCTGCCAAGCCCAAGAAACTCTGAATGTCGGTTGGAGTTATGGGTCTGGGAAATTTACTTACTGCTTCAATCTTTTGGGGATCAACATTAATCCCTTCACTAGACACAATGTGCCTAAAGAAAGAAATAGTATTCAGCTAGAATTCACACTTGGAGAATTTTGCATACAACTTATGATGATCTTTGAGGGTCTGAAGAACAACGCGGAGGTGATTGGCAGGGTCCTCCTCACTCTTTGAGTAAACCAAGATGTCATCAATAAGAACTATGACAAACAGGTCTAGGAACTGACGAAAAACCCTATTTATTAGGTCCATGAAAGCTGCAGGAGCATTAGTCAGCCCAAAGGACATGTCCAAGAATTCATAATGACCATATCTGGTTTGGAAGGTTGTTTTAGGAATGTCTGACTCCCTAACTTTGAACGGATGATATCCCGAATGAAGGTCTATTTTAGAAAAACACTTAGCACCCTGAAGCTGATCAAAAAGGTCATCGATTCTAGGAAGAGGATATTTATTTTTCACTGTGACCTTATTCAATTGGCGGTAATCTATGCACATACGCAGGGAACCATCTTTCTTTTGAATAAAGAGTACAGGTGCACCCCAGGGCGAAATACTAGGTCTGATAAAACCTTTATCTAGAAAATCTTCTAGCTGTTCTTTCAACTCTTTTAACTCTGCAGGAGCCATTCTATATGGCGGAATAAAAATAGGACAGGTATCTGTAAATACATCAATGCCAAAATCTATTTCCCTATCAAGTGGAATTCCTGGGAGATCATCTGGAAAAATTTCTGGGAATTCATTTACTATAAGGACAGACTAAAGGGAAAGACTTTCGGTGTTAGAATCTTTAACCCGAATAAGATGATACAAGCAACCCTTGGAGATAATTTTTTGGGCTCTGAGATAAGATATGAAGTGTCCTCTAGGTGCTAAAGAGTGCCCCTCCCTTTCTATTGCTGGCTCATTCAAAAAAAAAAGGTAACCCTTTGGGTCCTACAGTCTAGTGTGGCATAACATCGATGGAGCCAGTCCATCACTAGGATCGTATCAAAAGTAACCATATCAAGTTCTATGAGGTCTTCCACCGTATCCCTACTAAGAATAGACACGACACAATTTTTATACACCCCCCTTACCACAACAGAATCACCCATTGGGCTGGAAATAAAGAAAGGTTCGATAATCACTTCGGGCTCAAACCCAAAACTAACCGCCGCATATGGGGTCACATAAGATAAGGTATACCCGGGATCAAGTAACAAAAAAACATCATGGGAAAAGATTTGTAACGTACTGGTGACAACATCGGGTGAGGCTTCCGCCTCCTGTAGGTTGGTCAATGCATAAAACCGATTGCGATCTCTCCCAAGAGCTATAGTGGCGCCTTTTTGGGGCTGTGATGGTTCAGAAGAGTTTGCCTGAGACTTAGCTCCACCAACATTCTTTCTAGTGGAGGGACAATCTCTCTGGAAGTGGCCCGTATGACCGCAAGAAAACATGCGCCTAGCTAACACTTTCCCAGGTAATGCCTACCACAAGTCTCGCACTATGGAAAAGTACAATGCTATTGCACCACACTACCCTGCGAATGAGTATTCCGAGGTCTGGGTCCATAACTAGTCCGAAAAATCTGGGGGCATCTATTAACTGGGAGTCTGGGTGCTGGGGCGCTAGCTGCAGACTGCGCCTTCTCCCAAAACTTTTTATTTTGCTACTTGTTACCCCAATTACCACCCTGCTGCTGACTGGGGTTCTGATCCACTGATCTGGCTCTCTTCTTCTTCCTGTCCTTCTCTCTGTTCTCCTCAGCCTGTTGTATGTGGACTATCTGCCTAGCAAAGTCCAATTCCCTATTTAGCATCACCCCTTGACATTCAAGCACCAGAGCATCTGAAAAACCGAAAGCAAACTTTCTCATTTATGCCCTCATACTACTTGTCATCTCAAGAGCATAACGGGCCAGCAAATTAAACTTTAAAGTATATTCCTGGGCACTCATCCTACCCTGCTTAAGGTTCATGAACTCCCCTGTTTTAGCTTCCCTCATCTCCAAATGAAGGAATCAGTCAAGAAAAGCTTCCACAAATTTGTCCCACACTGTGGGCTCAACACTGTGACCCTTCGCCTCTTCCCACTCATCATACCATTGGTTCACTACATCCTTTAGCTGATAATTTATTAGTTCAACACCTTCCACCTGATCCACATGCATCACTCTAAAAATCTTCTCTATTTCGTCTATGAACTCTTATGGATTCTCTTCTACTTTAGTTCCAGTAAACTTAGGCGGGTTCATTCTCATGAACTGACCCACCCTAGTAGATTTAGATGTAATAGGTACAGACCAAACATCTTCTGATCGTTGGTCCTGATTAGCCACCAACTATGTCAGCATATGAATAGGTTGTCTAAATTCTACATTCAAAATATCCCTCGGAGTAGTCGGGGGACGGTTAATATTGGTCTGTGGAGCCCTAGGTGGACTGGTCAGGACTGGAGGGACTCCAGGAGTAGGGACAGGTTCTGGAGTGCGAGCTCTATTACGTGTCCTCATCTCATGAGTGGGACGGACTTCATCCTCTTAAGCATTAACGTTGGTGCGACGGGGAGGCATAGCTGGTTTTCTGAAAAGCAAGCGATCATTGATTAGGAGACATATTAGACCCTGAAGCACGAGCTAAATCACAAAGAAGAGAAACATTCCTAAACTCCTATTAGCCTCCTGTCTATAAGTGTGGCATGCAACACACCCACAAACAAGACTCTACTCTATGTGATTTCGCAGACACCCTAAGACCATGAACCGTGCTCTGATACCAAGATTGTCACGACCCGAACTAGGGACTGGCCATAATGGAGATCCCAAACCATAAAGGCTCGAAACTCCCTTCTCTATCTGGTAATCATGCACAACACTCATATAAAAAAAGATGCGGAAACATAGTTAGCTACGGAAACATGGTCAAATTCTAATATCAACATAAGTATGGAAAACTGTAGTGAAACTACAGCTAAATAACATCTGACTCAGTCTGCGAAATCTCTACTACATGAAAATCTGATAACTGTCTGAAAATCGGGACAAGGACCCTAGTATACCAAAACAATAATAAGGGTCATAATCTGAAGGACAGGACTTCTGGAATAGAAAAGGATCACCAACTGAACACTGCAAACTCTGTCTGACGAATCTACTGCCTTTCTGGACCCCTAGATTAAGCCTCAAAACCTGGAGAAAGGAGAGGGGTCAATACAGATGTACTGGTAGGAAAAGTATTCCAAAATAAAACTTTTATATAGATAAAATAGTTGGAGAGAAAATCATCAGATACTATACATGAAATAGTTCTAAAACACATGGAAACTTTCTGAAAATCATAAATCATTCTTATCAATGCAATGTCTGATCTTTGTATAACTTTTGAGTTAGGTGGTACTCCCTTACAATTCTGATATTCCACGAACTGTATGGAATCCTCCATTGACTCGGTGGGGAAGCCCTTAAGCTGAGTGTGCCTCAAGGGTTAGAGTTTCTAATTCTTATACGCCACATGGATCTAGGACAACGTAATATAATATGCCCGGATCAGCAAATCACAGTTTTGGGCAACAAGTTGTCTGGCTCATGCCTTCTTCGGGGAACTACCTAAGCTCTCTTTATGCCCAATTTTATCCTGTTCTGAATCATGCATTATTCTAATTTCAACATCTGGAAATTCTACTTTAAACATGTATTCTATTCTGTTCTGAATTACCATGGCATAATCTGAGTTGGAGTCGTCACACCAAGACTTGCAAGTCCTATTTATGAGCCATAATGCATCATGCACAATTTTTTCATTAAAACATTGTTCATACCACCCAAACATGCAAATAGTAGAAGATATTTCATGTTTTGAAAGCATAAGTCAAAACTATGCAAGAACTCTTCAAACATAAGGTGGTCATGTGCTTTTGGCAAAATCCATGCACTCTTTCATTATATGTATTTTCAACATTTTTCAATACAAGAAACCCTCTGTCTTTTAAAATTGAAATCATAATTCAAATATAACATCATTCAAGACATTTCATTACATGTTTTTCAAGATGCAGTGTAGAACAATTCATATCATATGGAAGATGAGAAAGATCATAACAAGAGAGGGGTTCATTATAAGTAATGCTCTCAATTGCATATTCATTCTTAAATACATTCATATATATATATATATATATATAAATATAATTTTCCAAACAATTTGGGCGAAGGCCTAAAGGCCAAAACAATATTGTCAAAACATCAAAAATATGATTATATTCATAAATCCAAAACCCTTTTTCTTAAAAAAAGATTTCTAAGCCCATGAGATTTTAGGAAAACCCCGCGTACCTCGAAATAGGGAAACAATAGGTGTTTCTTGAAGACTATGATCTGGAGATTTCGAATCTTCAATCGATTTTGAAAACCCACGATTGAATCTTGAGTTTCTTGAAGTTCTTGTTTGAAACTCTAGAGAGGATTCTTGATGATTTTGATGAAAATAGGGTTAAGTTGCTCAAACATACCCTAAATCCTTTGTTTGGACGGTTTGAAAGACTAGGGAAAAGTTAAAATTACCCTTAAAGACTCCTAAACGGAACTAGAAATTTAAACTTAAAAACTCAATTACGGGTTCCACCGCGACGCGCCACAATCGCGGTGGTCCACTGGATTTCAACGAATGGGAAATTGGGTACCTCTGCGATTCTCCACCATTTCAGAACACCATTAGCATTTGAAGATTGTCAATTTGACCCTCTCCGCGATGCGCTAGACACCAAAATTATGATGTCTACGACTGTAACCTTAAATTATTCATAACTTCTTCACCGAGGGTCCGTTTTGGACGAATCTTATATAGTTGGAAAGATAATTCAGTCATCTACGTAATGAAAGGTTGAAATCTAGGAAATTCCACATGAAAATTAATTTACATCATTCTAGAAGCTAATGCTTAGACTTTTCATGGATGAAATTTAGCTAAGAAGACGTCGGGGTGTTACACTTATGGATGTATTATTTAGATACTTGTGAAAGAATGAATACTTTTAGGAGAATTTATGCTCACTTAGTTGCACGATTCAAACAAAAACCATGATTTTACTATTATTTTTAAATAGGGATTTGTTCCCACTTTTCAACTATAAAATATATTCTTTTTATAATTAGACTCATACCACCTTACTTAATCATGTATGAGCTTTTGGAACTAGACTATGATTGATTTTTTTTGTGTTTTATCCACTCTTTTATCACTACTATTTACTTTGGTCGAGAGAGACTCCAACTCATTATATACTATTATGCTGCTTTAGTCTCGGAGTTGATCTCGACTAGTGGATTATGACTAATACTCTTTTAGTCACGATTTGAGTCCGTCCACTTATTACATATGTATCTCTCTAGTACTTGATGGACTTTATTTTTTATGAGGATTATTGGTAGTCCTGGATGGGGACCAGGTAGTGTATATGGATACTGTTAAATCCCCTAGTGGATACTTCATCTTAGAGATACAGTTCCATAAAAGAGAGGACATTGTAGGCCTTGCTTTTGGAGTTGTTGAGTTAAAGGAAGTGTATAAACTTGGTACATTATGGCACATAGATTAAATATTGTACTATGGATTTACTTTGTGTTCATTCATTCATATGCATTGCCTCTACTAGTATCTTATTGGTGCTTATATTAATCGAACTTGAGGGGGGAGGGTGTTTAGGTATAGGCGATGATTGCTTTTTGTTGAGTGTTGATTTATCCTTTTAGGCATATAGGGTCCCAGTTAGATAATGGTTGTCTGTACTAGTCGGTTACATTATTGTCATTATTATGTTTACTTCGTGGTAGGTTGATTATGGAATGGTACCCAAAGTTGTCTGTATGATTCTGATCCCTTTTCTTCTTATGTAATATTACATTGTTGATAGTTATCTCATGGTAAAAAATTATGGTTAGGGACCCTGATTATACCAACACTAGTTTCCGTAGTTAGTTAGGATGCCTTGAGATGTTAGGTTGGTTACTTTAGTTCTCTAACTTTATATATATATATATATAGGGTATCACTGTATATCCCACTCTTCTTTGTCTATTCATTTTGTAGATGTATTCTTAGGCTTGTGTACTATTACTTAAATTTCCTTAACTCCTTTTTTGCATATTGACCTATTATATACATTATTGCACTTCAGGCCTTGAATTCTGTTATAATAAGATAGTTTATCCTTATTGTCCCACTAGTTTTATCATGCTTACCTTTTGGATAGATACCTATAGTTATATTTTGACCTTATATGTTATTTATGCTTGCATTATCTTTGGGTATTAGTTGACCTATACCCATTGAGTACCATTGCTTTTTACTTATACTACACTTCAATAGCCTACAGATCACAACATGAGTTCTCACTGTCGGTATATGCATCATATGGAGAAGCTATAGATCATATATTTTGGTTGAGCTCTTGCCATTCGAAGTATTTCTAGTCTTCCTCAAATTGATTAGATTGATATCTTTTTAGAATTCATAGGAATCTTTGTATATTTATTTATTATGTATCTCTATTTTGTACTCTTATTGCATTAGAAGCTCTTGTACTAACTTTGTCAAGTCTTAGATTTACATTATATTTATATGTCTCTCTATTTTATTTATTCCACCTCTTTTTTTTATTTACTCTAATAGTCCATTACTAGTTGTTTTAGACTATGGGTTGACTTACCTACTCATGGGTATATTATTTTCTATGATTACATGAGAAATTAGGTCATAACAAATCTGTACCAGAGCCTAGGTTTACCAGTTTGTTGGTACAAGAGCTAAGTGTAAAATAGAGTCCTTTGGATCGGTATGAAGACGTCTGTATCCTATCTTTGAGAGGCTATAGGGTATTCTTGGGAAATTCTATTTTAACACTTTATCATGTGTCAATAGTCCTATGAACCTCTAGTACATTCTTTAACTCTATTTAGTTCTAAATGAATGATATGAGGTTATCAATAGATGTAGATGAGACCTTTGCATGTGTCATAGAGCTTCAACTCGGCATCGATCTAAGAAGTCAGAGATTAATGCAAAAGATCTTCAAAGTCAGCCAAAAGACAAATGTAGGATTCAATAGAGTTTGTAACCTCTTTAGCCTTTTAAAATTCAGCATTGGGGAATTTGAGCCTTTTTATGGATATCTCAATGACAGAGATGATATTTAATACATCGAGCAGTACTCAGACCAAAGTTGTGTTTATTGGTGTTTAGTAAGGTTCCTTTTTAATTATTGAGTATGAGATTGGGTTTCGTCAGTGTGCCAAACATACTCCTAGAAGTTGTGTGGATTTATTAGAGGATTAGCTTTGTCACTCTGTTTAGCATCGGAGCATTTGATACAAGATGATCTTTTTTTCTTTAGGTTGTTAATCATATGTGGACTACTAATAGAACATGTAATAGGACATATAGAAGTGGCATTAAGAGGCAACGTAATCAGTACAGTGTTTTGGGTATTCTGTTAGGGAGTAAGGATTCTTCCGAAGGGGATCTTCTTCACTTACAAAATGTCATTTCCATACAGGTAGCTTCTCATACTATAAGTGGCTCTAAGATAAGTCATAGTGGTGACAACAGATAGAGTTCTTACCAAAGCTTACGAAGTTTTTGGTATGGATCTTTAGGTCATAGAGGTCATTCAAGATCAGTGGGTGCATCACCTCAAAGTATTCTAGGAATTTGTTTTTGTTGTATTGTGATTGTCCATTGGTCTAGGGAATGCCCTAGACATTAGTTGGTAGTTAAGATAGATTTAGCATATGTTCCTCATGAGCCTAAAGCTCCTACAGTATATTATGATTGTAGGAAGAATAGTCATTTTAATATGAAGTGACCCTAACATAAGTGGTTATCTCGTTAGGCTAGCTCGTATTTCTTACTAGATTAGCGCTTTGGGGTTTTGATATGACTACAAAGAGATCGATCATTAGTCTAGAGAGTGTTCCCATAAATTAAGCTATCCAAATCACTCTCATATAGATGTGGTGCCTTCTATTTGAGGTAGTGCACTTGGTTCCTCAGTTGGTGACTCAGACAGTAAGTTTGAGTTCACACATGGTAAAATTTGTACTTCTTTGAGCATATCAGGACTATGAATTTGGGTTTCCATATGGTAGGTGCACCTTTTGTTTCCTACCTTTACATTTTAATTAAATTGAATTATGTTCTTCATACTCATTGATAATTATATGCCTTGGTATTCTTATATTGACTGTTGTGCGTGTTGGTGTAGATTTCATACCAATGTTACTAGCCCCATAGATTATTTCATTTAGTAGTGGATAAAGTGGTTCAGTATCATAATTTCCTAGAGTGTAGCATTGGGGTTAAAGTCCTTTTACTTTGGCATATTAGCCTTCTTATGGCCCTAGATTAGTAATTATTACTGATTTTCATTTTTAGTACCATTTATACCTTATACTAGTGTCACTATTGTTGTTGTTATTAGTTTGGCTGTTATTGATTCATTCTTGATAGATGACTAGACTAGTATTATCTAGTTAGAATTCCCCTTCAAATATTTTTTTCACCAGCCTAGGCATCTAGCTTAGTTAGATGGTTTTATCCCTTTTGGTAAGTTGAGGTTGGTTATTTCCCTCTTTTGTTAGTGATGTTAGATCGGTCATTAAATAGGGTATGAAAGTGAAGATAGGTTGGCCTTCCATACATTTTTATGGTTCTAGAGTTGGCAATTTGGTTATATTGCCCATTTCTGAGTTTGCGACTCCAGTACTTACCTTCTAGTTTGCTTATATTTCAGTATTTGATATCCTTGTCAATAGCCCTTTTTTGAGGTTGATAAATCTAATACTTGTTATCCTAATTTGTCTCGATCATCACCCAGTAATAGTCCTTATGTTGATGTTAGAATGTCTAATGCTTGGCTTTCTTCTTTTTGGGTTTTTCTACCTTGATAATTTGATCTTGGTATTGGTGTGGAGTTGAATTCTCTATTTTTGTTGTGGTGGGGTTCATTACTCTATTGAGCTCAAGGTTGACTAAAATGGTAGTGTTCAGGAAATTCTCATTTCAACAGTTGTTCAGCCTAAGAAAATATGATGAAGTGCTTCTTCTTTGTGATTTGTGCCAATGGGTCTTCAATATTGTAGAGGAATGTTGGATTGATCAGTTTTAAGATAAGGTTTTATTCCTCAGAGTTTCTCATTTTTTGTCTACTATTAGTATTCTTCAGTGGCTTGATGTGTTCTTTATTATGCTTTGATCTTTTATGTCCTCTAGAAAATGTGGGATTGAATGCTTGTGTCTCCAATCATTGGTTTTGCTCAGTTGTTATTTTATTATTTGACAACATGTTGGGTTTAACTCTAGCGGGAACCTGTGGGGATATTCCTAATATTTTATAGTAATGTTGACTAGTGGATTTGGACATGGTTCAGACTTGTTGGCTCATGTTTTGGATCTTGACTCTTGTGAATGACAACTTCGAAGTTGTGCTAGAATTTAGAGTATATATGCTTGCTCATCTAAAAGATTTTTTTGGATAGTTGGGATCGAGTAGTTCGACATTAGTGCTAAAGTTAATGATTTAGATCACATAACTTGGTTGGATCTTTGTTTTTCATGTTTTTCTTAATTGGGATATCATCTATTGGTTGGCAAAGCCTACTATTTACTGACCTATTCAGTATTTTTTAGTTCACATAGATTATGGTTGATAGATGGTCAGATTATAGCCTATTGGCATGTGATGATGACTTCTTCTACTTTTGACCTTGATTCTGTATATTCGTCAGAATTTTGGATTGTCTGCTCGACAAAAGTAGCATGCTCAAGTTGGACTTAACATTGTTCACCTTCAGTTTGTGGGGCACCCCAAAGAAAATAATTCAATTTTGAGTGTTTGTGTTTCGACCTCCTTACTATTGGTTTTGAGGGTCATATAGACTAGTTGTAGCCTTGGTAGGAGATCACATGCATTGATCATCATCATTTATATGTTTGGGTAGCACCATATTGTCTTATTCATATGCTTTCCATTATAGATCTTCAGCGGATTGGCTCTAGTTTTCTGAGGATAGTTTGATGTGTTTGCGAGGATAGAACTTAGACGACATTTTGTGTGGTTTGAGAAGATAGTAGGTTTAGAAAGACAAAAAAGGATATTATTTGGATAATGGAGTTAGTTGCAAGATTCATGACCTGGTTTGTGTTTAGCTCGCCTAAGTTTCCACTAGGTTGTGCTCATTTAAGGGTAGTCTCAATATGCTATTATTTTGATTTGCATGTGTCATACATATCAAATCAGTTTGAGACCTGTTAGTTGTTAATGTTGAGTTATGTCTTTTTTGAAGGTGAAGTATGGAAGTTGGTTGAAATAGGTATACGTATAACAGAATCTATTGGAAGCATTATTTCTTCTTAGAGGTTATTGATCAGTGGTGAATTTCCTACTAATTCACACTCATTATTTGTGAACATAACCATGTTTTGAATGAATAAGTGAGACATATTTGTGATTGAATGCACTAATATCCACATTTTCAGGCACATAGGTAATTAGATAAAAATACGTGGATGGGAGATGAAAAGTATCAAAAGAAGGAAATAAGTGCATTTTGAAGACCTAGAATAGAACTAGAGTAGAACATAGCCTCAGTTACTGCAATCGCGTGACTATGAGCACGGTTGCGATGACCGCAGATGAGGACAAGATCCTCCGATCATGGCTTAGAGGAAAAAGCAGCAATGGGCAAATATGTAAATACACATAGTTGTTCCTAAATTTCCCCTTAAGAGACTCAAACCCTATCTCTTTGGGGATTATCTATTCAATTCCCAATTATTGGAATTTTGTCTACATCTTAGTCTCCATTTTTGGAGGACAATCATTGTATTAATTTTGGGTGAAGAATACATTAGAGAATCTTCCAAGTGAAGGATTAGCTAACTCCTATTGAAGATTTGTTAAAGTTCAAAGTTTGAAGTAATGTTAACTTAGTCTTTCATTAATCTAATCAACAAAGATTATTGGGTATATCTTGATTATTACTCTTAAGTATAGATAGTTCTTCCTCTTTGGATTATGCTAGAATAGGGTGAAATTGAGTGTGGGTTGTGATTCATCTGTGCTTATATTAATTTGCTTATGATGGGTTCAACTATTGCTTAAACAAATTGGTTTGAATTTTTGGGTGAAATCCCCAAATACCAAAATGAGTTTATGGATGAGAACCCCAAACTCTTGAAAGCCCAAACCTTTGGGAGAAAATTTTGAACCCATACCATCCTTGAAAGAGGGGTGTAGGAACCAAGACAATAGTAGACATTTATGAGTATAGTTTTCTAACTTTGACTATCTTAGACATAAGGGTAACTGTGAGGTTGACTATATCTTGGGTGTCATCCAAGAAATTGGGGTTCCTTGTTGAGGTATTGGGTGGTTTTAATTGGCTCACTCGTTACGTAATCATAAGGGTCAATGAGTTACATCTTTGAGATTATGTTCAAACTAGTCTCAAAGACCCTCAACCTAGCCTACCATATCATCAACGATTAGAATTTTCACCAAATCATCATGTTCCCACGCATAACTTGCCCCTACCAGTGCCTAATATACGATACTTTAATTATTCGTTTCCCCAAGTTAGTCCTTTAAATGTCTGTAAATAAATATATGTTTAGACACTCTCTCAAACCCCCAAGTTTTACTTGTATTGTAGGTTTGAATTTATCAAGTTTATTGCCACTCACATTTTTCCTCGTGGATTCGACCCCAGCTCAAAGTTGTGAAAATATATTGACGACGATCGCCTTGCACTTAAATAAACATGTAAATTGAACATTATCAGTTATCTGGAAGGTTTTGATTGGAGCATGTAGGCCTAGTACCTCTTCCCTTCGAGCTTTCATGCTCTTTCTATTAATTGACATTTATAGATGAAAGACCTATTAGTTGAGGATATTACAATAATCCTCTAGTTTATTTCCTCGATTTATATTTATTCCTAGCATTCAATACTTTCCCACAAAGGCTATAGGTCATTTATGACTTGTTGGAATAGTTGGTTCGATTATTAGAATGTTCATTTAGTTTTTAGGCTCATTTATCTATTTTAGAGCTATTGTAATTAAAGAATTGGTAGCTGACTAAAACTACTAGTTAACAATCTTAAATGAGATATTTGACAACTCCATAAGCTCTGAAACATTTCTTCTACGCTAGGGGGCCCTTGGTATAAGTCCCAAGGCTTCTGAATTTGTTTTGAACTATTGGATGGATTCAACAAAATATAAAACTATAGGTATGGCCCCCACATTTAGTCAAAATTATCTCGAATGAGGTTTCGATTATTCTATTTAGTATGGAATGCCAAATTTTGTAAGGTAGCTTAGTTACTTTGTGCGCATAGGATTTTGGATGAATCTCTAGCATCCAATCGATGTCCATTTGAACACAGAAATATATGTTGTCTCAAGTTGCTGGTGCAGCTGCATAACCAGCCAGATGATGGCTTAAGTGGTAGTCGGTTTACTGACATCCAACCATTTTAGTGGCCTTGGTTGTTTGAGAGGGGACTACTTAATCGCTCCTTGTCTACTTTAGCAGATGTTGCTTTAGTGTCTAGGATAACGTTATAGAGATCCCCACCTTTTCTTGCTCGAACACTTCAGCTGATGTATGTCGCTTAAGATTAAGTCTCTTAAGAGATCAAGTGACCGATTTAGCAGCACCTGGGTGTTAAATCCCACTTATTTACTCGATTTTCCCGAGCATTTCTCTATCATTTCCCTCCAATTTTTAGAAATTAAAGCGTTACAAGTGTGGGAAATCATCCATTGATGCTAGGTAAGTTATCCCAAAACTCCTAGAGCATATCCCATTATTTTCCCCACCAATTTCTATCCCTTGTCATTGTAAATTCTTAGAATTGAGGTCTTAAATCGTTACACTTTAGGGGCTGATTTGGGACCCAATTTATGCTCCATTTACTCTAAACATTTAAGCACACATTTCGTGTCCATCGGGAGACCTAATGACGGATAAAATTTTATATTCCATTTGCTAGCCCCATGGTCCCGCTCCTGACCTGAATTCTTACCCAATTTTTTATATAGCAATATGGGTCTCATTTTACTCCTATTGGCGTGTAGGTTGTTATTTTGATAAAGTAGTGGTGTTTTGGGATAGTGGAGAAAAGATAAAGTCTTTGTAGATGTTTCAAGACTTGCGGTTTCGGCATCAAGGCTTCAGTTTACTTCTGTTCATGGGATGGTGTAAAGTATATATTACATACTAGTTAAGGATGATAGGTCATGTTTATGACTAGTATATTGTGACTTACCTTATTTAGTGAATTTGGGGTAGAAATGTTACCCTAACCTTAGTTTAAAATATTTGTTATTTCCATAGATCTCTACCTTATTATAAAATATTTGTTATGACCGTTGAATCCTATCATCCTAGATTATATGCATGTTGATCAAAGTTTGATGCAAAGGATCCTTTAGTATAAGGTCTACTGTATGACTTAGTAAATTGGATCATTGGATCATAGTTTCCTAGATTATAGTATTAATATTTTTCTATTTATAGACGATTGTGCCTGAGGCTGTTGTTACGATAGCAGTTGGACTGCAGGAGAGTATTCTAGCCTTATAAATGATGTGTCTTAAGTCAATAGGTGCTCGGACACTTAAAGTTGTATTTTTTGGATAGTGGTGATGGCATGCATACTTTAAAGCGCATTCATGCTCACATAGGGGTACAATTCCAACCAAATTCATGATTTTCTTATTTTTTTCTAAAATGGGATTTATTCCAACTTTTCACATTTAAAATAGATTCTTTTATAACGGGAATCGTACCACCTTAATTAATGTTTTATTAGATTTTGGAACTAGATATGATGTTTTAGAAACTAGACCATAATTGTTTCTAGTCCTTGGTTTATCTACTATTTCACCACTAATGTTTATTTTGATTGAGAGAGACTTTGACCCTTTCTACACGTTTATATTGATTTAGTGTCGAAGTTGATCTAGTGCAATGGATATATAGACATACACTCTTTTAGTAATGGTTCAACTCTGTACACTTACTATACATACATCTTTCTTGTACTGGACAGAGTAAATTGTTGATAATGATTATTGAAAGTCCTAGATTGGGACTCGATAGTGTATATGAATATTCCCATGTCCCCTAGGTTCCCCTTGACCGAGAACCATATTCTCATATCCCCTAGGTTCCCCTTGATCGAGAACCATAGTTTCATCGTAAGTCCTTCCGTTGTGAGATACTGAGATAGTGGAGGTGTATACACTTGGTACATTATGGCACATGAATTATATATTTTACTATGAATTTACTTTGCATTTATTCATTCATATACATTGTCTATCACTAGTATATTGATTGGTTCTTATATCTATCGGCCTTATGGGGTGTTGTATAGGTATAGGTGATGATTGTTGCTTATTTAGCATTGATGGAACATTTTGGGATTTTCAGGGCTTGGACAAGTATTGGATGATCGTACTAGCTGGTTACTTTATTATCATTTTTATGGTTAGTTCATGGTAGTTTTATTATGGACTGGTACCCGAGGTTGTAAGTATGATTTTCATACTTTTCCTTTTTATGGTAAAATTACATTATTGATAGTTATCTCATGGTGAGGATTTATGATTAGGGACTCTAAGTATGCCAACACTATTTCGCTACTTTGTTAGGATGCCTTGAGATGTTAGGTTTTTTACTTTAAAATATTACCTTAGGTAGTCCTATAATATATATATATATATATATATATATATATATATATATATATATATATATTACCACAGTGTATGCCTCTCTTCTTTATCTATTCATGTCATACATGTATTCTTGACCTTGTATACTATTATATAACTTTTCTTCACTCTTTCTTTGTATATTGACTAGTGACATATGGTTTTACATTTCATGCCCCGATTACTATTATAATAGTATAGTTTATCCTTATTGCCTGAAAAGCTTTATCATGCATAGTTCTTGGAAAGCTTCCCATAGTTACATTTCTACCTTACATGTTATTTATGCTTTCATTATCTTTGGAGCTTAGTTGATTGATCCCTACTGAGTACCATGTGTTTTTTACTCATACTAAACTTTAGCAACATGAAATTTATAGTACGAGTTCTCGTCGTTGGTATGTGCATTATATGGAGAAATAATGTATCGGAGATTTGGGGTGAGCTTTAGCATTCAGACTATTCCTGTTGTCCCTTGTATTGATAATATTGGGAATCTACTTTTAATTCGGAAACATCTTTGTATATGTATTATTCTTTATCTTTATTTTGTACTCTAATTGTATTAGAAGCTCTTTTACTAACTTCACTATGTCTTGGGGTTTATTTATATATATATATATACACATACATATTAGTTTCTTTATCATATTTATTCCCTTGAAATCTTTCGTTTCTTTTTATAGTTTCTTCCTACCTTTTTTGAACTATTGGTTTGCTTACCTACTAGTAGGTATAGTAGGTGCCATCATGACCTGATATATTAGGCTATGACACCCACAGTCTCAAGATATGATTGTCACTTTGAAGCACAATCATGGGGACTTCACATTTGGTGATTCTCACTCTTATTTCCAACATATTTGTTTTATGGCCTTGCTCCCACGACCTAATGGTATGATCATACAATCATGGTATGGCCGTTGGAGCTATTCATTTGATCAACACTTGAATGTCACTTTTCTGCTTCTTGCTACAATGCCCAAGTACAACCCTGGTTATATCCCACGATCGTAGCAGTCATCGTTTAAGACCTATTTGAATCCAAATTCTACCACTCTACCACTTGTGACCTATTTGACATGCAAACACCCAAAAATTCATCATATCCATATAAACATACCTTTGTACATGCAAACATTCACCATTTTAAGTATTTCATGTGTTGTAGATTTACAACACCCTCAACTTAGAACATTTTCATGTCCTCAAGCAAACAAAACACAATAACCTAAACAAGAGACATAACCTAAAAAAAGACAAAGAATATTATGGCAAAACAAGCTTCGCAAAAAACAAATTTTCAGCATGCATACACCAAAACATATTTCAAAACCCTCCAATGACATTTAAAATCAACAACTACAGTGGGCATACAAATTAAACACGATAACATAATGGAATCAAGACATAACATTAGCAACCCAATATATTGGAAAAATAACACTACCTAAACAAGCATTAACTAAGAGTTAACCTTTATTCCCTCACAACAAAGAAATCCCAACACTCAATATGTGCAATGTAAAGAAAAAACTGAGATGGAATAAAATCTCTCTCTCTTTCAAAGAAGTTTGTCTCTCTATGTTTAGTATCATGGTCTTACCCTTATTTACTATACCTTAGCTTTGAGACAGTCGAATTAGGATCACTATAGGACTTTATTGGCTTGTATGTTGGCTCGGGGGTAGGTATGGAATATATATGGATATAGTGACTAACCCTCTTTGACACTACACTAGTTTTTGCTTCCACTTTATCCACCTTATTTTAGTTTATTTGACTTATCAACTATTAATTTTCATGGACCCAGGTACTATTTTATTTCATTCAACTTTGGTTTCTCTTCTCAACCTCTCTTTATTTTTTTCTCTTACTTTTCATTTATAATTCTTTTTCTTTTCCCCTTTTCTTTTATTTTTTCACCGCACCAACATCTCTTTTTCTTTTTACTACACATTCTTCATGCCCAACATTTTGCGTACTCTACAGTAGCGACTCTCAACATAAAGCTATTTTCCTGTGTTAAGATACATAGTTTCCAAAGAGGGACTAGGGTCAAAGTAAGTTCATTGTGAAAATCATGAATGTGAATAGGGTATTTTGAAGAAAAGGTCTACTTATGCTCAAAAATTGGTTCAAGGGATATTTCATTCATTTAATAGGCTTACTGTATACTTTTCTTGAATAATGCCTTATGATCCTTTCCTAACCTTCTATTCTACAACTTACGCGACACTAATCGAACAAGTTCTAGACTGCACACACATACTGACTTGGTACATCCTTACACACTCTTGGCCCAGTGATATCATCTCAGTCAATACATAATTGGTTCATTCAATGTCAGGAGAGATTATCACACTAATATTACTAATGTGATGAAGAGATCCAAATATCAATCACAGTTTAAGTATGTACAAAACACAACAAAAAACAATTAGCATACCTTATATTACTTTTGGATGCACCAGTTTTTCTTATTCTACACTAAGTTACACATAAGACATAATTCACATAACACAACACAAAAACACAAATAAAACCTAGGCACAACAAGAAAATCCCTTGACTGTGGTACACCCCATCTCCCAACTTAGATATCATACATTATCCCCATTACACAAAATCATTGAAAATAAATAACAGGGAAAGTGACATATCTAGAGCCACTAGAAGCCTATTATACTCTGATCTATTAGGGTCTGAGGTAGGACTGCTCCATCATCTACTCTTTTTGTGGCCTCGGCTATATCCAGAAAACTATCATCTATATGGGTAGTGGCGGTGACTGACATACTAAATGTATCAATTACGAGGGCATTCTTTATGTCCCCTCAACTCTGATCAACCATCTCAACTACTGGTGATATCATTACTCCCTTCGACATCACTGTTTTTTAGGTCAATCACTTCCTTTTTTCTTTCTACTTTTTTCGTCTATTTATTTTCTTCTCTAGAGCTCTTCTACTGGGTTTTGATATAGACACCTATCTCCTCTAATTCTAGATTATTGCCCTCAACCCTTGAGGGTCTAATGTAAAAGTGTAAGACAATAGAGTCCATGTCCACAACAAGATCTTCTAATGAAGACATATGTAGATGTATTGAGGTATAAGTTACATGGTTTGATTAAAAAGAATCTTTATAGCTTTCCTCAGTAATGTGACCGAAGCAATTTGGCCACCATATCAGAGGCCCAAAACGAATCAACTTTGGTCCATATTTTTCTCTCAAACCTATTAAAGTGGGTTTAATTCACTTGTACTGCTTCCTTAATATCATTAGATATGTATGGATTGACCCCTACCTTTTTTTCAAATCTAAGCATTATTTAAAACCTAAGTCCTCAAAATCTAGTCTAGTTGAGTTGTATGTATTAAATTATAGCCATCAAAAATATATGTGTATTCACCCACTAGTGTTGTTGCCGGATGTGAGGTAGATGAAGTAGCACTAACCTCAGATGGTAGAATCTCACTTTTCAAGGTACCCCTAGCTACATATGGAATCTCCATACCTCAGTCTTAAGAAGTTGGTTTCCTCAAATCCTTTAACAATGCAATGTCCACAATTTTTGTGGGCTTATAGAATTTATCAACTACATCAATGGTTGGAAGACCTGAGTTCTGTAGTAATAATGTGATGAGATAGGGGAAGGTAAAGTGGTGCAAAAATATAGCACCCAATCTCGAATATCCTCTGCAGTGATCTGCATGATGTTCAGCTCCTAATTTTATATTAATGCATTAAATAAATGAAAATTGGTCGCCCTCAAAGTGTTATAATTAGCTATGGGTGCAATGCAGTGTCTCACTACCGACCAACCAGCCTTGGTAGAAAACTTCATTGTGCTTATAAATTAGTGTTGCATTGACCCATAAAGCATTCTCACCATTTTAAGCAATGTGGATCGTCATCCACCTATAATGCATATATTATCATCTACTACCAGCATGTTCACCTTCTTAAAATCATTTATTTGTAAATCATATTACTAAGTCTCCTTGACTGACTCAAATATGTCTCCAAATGAGGAATTAGAGATTTCCTTGATGGAGTTGTCCAACTCAGTGTCCCAGACCCTAATAGTGTCTAGTAAGGGTTGCTTCTTCATATTCTTATCCTTTCCAAAAATGGCCATTCTATTTATCATTGTAGAATAATTACCATACAAAAGTTTGTCCATATATGCCAAGAGGTCTGGTCATCCACCGTAGTTCATATTCTTGTAGGTGGAATTAGAATATTTTGGGCTTCTCTTAAATGTTTCTCTTCTTTTTGCCCCTTTCTATAAAGGATACAAAATCAATATAGTAGTCTCAAGAGTTTGAGGCTATCTATCTTTGTGTATCAACGTCATTGTAGTTGGGCAGCAACAACACGCTCAGAAGATTCGGAGTTTAATGTCCCCTTCTCCTCTGAGGAACTGATCTTCTCAGTATCATCCTTATGGTCATACTCTTCTAGTGTGAATCTTTACATTGCTTTTCAAACTAGGATAATTTATACGGATAGTAGATTCTACCATTATCATTGATGTGGTACACTTGACCTTTTTGAGCTCTTTGGCTTTTTCAATCGCGGTCTTAGGAGAGTGTTGTTCAGTCGTGGGGCTAGTGGAGTACTCCACCTCAGTCCCACTAGAATTCTTGGACTCACTCTAAGTTTTTAGGTGCATCCTTGGGTTCCCTATTATTAGAGATGTCTTTTTTATCTTAGTCTATTACTTTTGTGCCATTATACCCGCATATGAATAATTTAGACTCAATTTTTAACACTGAAAATAGTTTTAGGATTAAAGACAGACAGTCGTTCCTCCGATCATGCAATGAATTTATGATCATACCTTCATATTTGATAACGCTCAACTTACACATCAATTTAAGTTCAAGGAGGTCATTGTCAATATATATACCCATCTAAGAGTAGTGGTCGAATCCACGAGGAATAATGTGAGTGGCGGTTGATAAAGTTTTAAATAAAAGTTGCTTTCTAAGTTCAAATCTATGGTACAAGATAGTTTCGGGGGTTTTTAAATGTTTGCTAATGTGAGAGTAATTCTTTGGATTATAAGCAACTAATTTGAGACTAAGAATAATTAGAGTATAATCAATTAAAATGGATTTTGGGACTATGCTTTCCTACGGGATAGATATGCATGGAAACATGATAATTCAATTCAAATACTAATCTTTGATGATACGATAGGTAGGTTTAAGGTTTTGACGCTAGTTTTTTCAACAAAACCTCAAAGATGTTGTCCATTAACCCTTTTGAGTATCTAATGAGTGTGTCAATTAAATCCACCCAATACCTCAATTGGGTATCCCTATTTCTAGGATGATACCTATGGTATAGTTAACTTCTCAACCACCTTTATGTATAAGATAGTGATAGATTAGTAAACTACACACATAATGTATACCAATGCTTTGGCTTTCACATACCTCTTTCAAGGATGATGTGGGTTCCTAAAGTTCACCCATAACTCTTCTTTCAAAGATGACTCTGAGCTTCTTAGAGCTTAGAGTTTTCACCCATCAAACCCATGTGGGTATTTGGGGCTTTCACCCACACATCCCAACCAATTTAATCAAGCAATAATAGAACCCATCATCAACAAACTAAAACATACACAAATAAATCAAATCCAACACATATTTACACCTTAATCTAGCATAATCCCAAGTGGTAGATCTAGCATATAATAAGGATAATGAAAAAAAATATACTAAGATGTCTATCAAAGTTATTAATAAGAAAATAAAGAGAGGACAAACCACACTTTAGACTCAAATTAATCTTCAATAGACAAAACCAAATCTACACTTTAAAGATCCTCTAATTTAATCTTATCTCAAGTTAGTGTAAATTTAAGCCCCAAGATCCAAAAAATTACATAACCCTAAACTAAGGATGGGAGGTACGGTTATGGAATAATTCCTCTAGAATTAAGGGGTTTTGAGCCCTAAATGGGATATGGGGTCGGCTGTTCAGAATGTCATTTCTGCCGTTGGGCCATTTTCCGCCCGCATGCGATCGCAGAAGATTGGTGGCAATCGCACTCACCGCGATCGCGGTTAGTCCATCACGATCGTAGTTGGTTGACTAGATTGACTCGGCGCGATCGCGGGCTAATGTACGCAGTAATGATAACTGAGGGTTTGATTCTGATTCTGATTTAGCTTGTCCACCTCTTGCACTTCTATTCCCTTTTTGATCCTTTTCAGCTCAAGTTTGCTTCTTTTCTTCTCAGCACTTGTATACCTGCAAAATATGGGAATTAGTACATTTAATCCCAAATACGTATCACTTTACATTCAAATCATAGTAGTGTGCATGAAGTTTGAATGTAAATGAGTAGTAAATTTACCACTTATCAACACCCCCAACTTAAAGCGTTGCTTGTCCCCAAGCAACACTACCTTTTACCTTGAGACAATGCACTTTTATGTCCAAATTAGATGACCCAAATGTTCATGTTGACTTCAACTTGATTACTACCATAAATAGGTCGTCAAATATTGACAAGACTATTTTCACGACACCCCTCAATAAATACAATTTTCAAGGATGCAAAAGACTTCAAGGAGTAATCATGCAACAATCACTAATACTCAAGAAATGTCTCTCTTTGATCTCAACTACATTATACTCCTTTTTTCCTCATTTTTTGAGAGATGACAAAATCACCCAATTTGACTCATTCATATTCCCCTCATAAGTAAGAAAATTCCATACACCAAGCAACCATATATGCAACAAGGAATTTAAGTGCAAAAACTCTCTCCCTCACAAAGGAACTCTTTATGTTAACAAGTGTTACTACAACATTTTTATCCTATTGCAACTCTTTTAAAGTGTGGCCTAAAATAGCAGAAAGTGTGGCCTTTTATCCAAGGCTAGACTTTCGGACTTTAGGCAACACTTTTTGGGGGGGTGACCTAAAAGGTCGTAACCTCTGATAAAATTCCACGCTTTTCATGTGTTTCCATATCAGCTATATTTAAAAAGCATGAACATTAAGGTATAAAGGCTATGCTTTGCAACTTGTCATTGGTAACACTTTTATTTGATAAAGCTACACTTACAAGTGTTACCTTTGTTTTGCTAGTGGGCACGCTTCACAAGCATATCCTTTTTTAACACCTCTATAACAACACTTAAAAAACGTTGCTTTTGTTTTACTATTAGGCACGCTTCACAAGCATAGCCTTTTGTAGCACCTCTATAACAACACTTAAAAAACGTGGCCTTTTCTTTATTACTAGCCACACGTTGAAGTGTGGGAATTCATAACTAGTCATGTTACATATACATAATAACACGCACCAATTAGCTAATAGATAATTCAAATGCATAAATTTGCAGTGAACTTCAAAAAAAAACATGTCCTTTACTACACATAGTAATTAAAAAATAGTATTTTAAAGATTTGTACAAACTTCCACACAAAACCAAATATATTTAAACATATATAAGAATTAAGAATAGTTCAAAAATTCTTCATCATTCACTTCGATCTAAATTGAATTGACTTGTGTCAATCACCATTAAAATTTGATCACCCGTATTTTTCCTTCACATTCAAAATGAACAAACAATTAAAAAGAATTACAGCAAAAGAAAATGCAGCAATGATGAGGAGAGAGCAACCATGCAGATTAGATATTACAGTAGTGTTCCTTACCAACTTCCGTACTTCTGGAGCAGGGTCATTGGCAAGATGAAACAAACCATGAAGGTATTTATCCATGGAGAGATGCAAAAGCTAAAATAAGAAAAGTAACTAGATGAGCAAAGAGGTGAAAATGGGCCATGACAACAGTTAAAGAAGTTAAAGGGGACAACTGGATAAGTCAACAAATTGGGTGCTCACTTTAGGCATCAACATTTTATGTTGATTCGCAAAACACAACGACAACTCCTTTCCAGTTGCATTGTATTTTTGAACAATTCAATTTTGTTCAAGTACACAAAACACACTGATATTTGCAGATAAAGTACTAAATGGATGTGAATTGGCACAGTGTACTGGTTCTAAAATAGACATAATCTAGTAGCAAACTAACTATTCCCAACAAGAACGACAAAAAAGAATAATCTCATATAATTCCAAAATTGAATTTTTCATCCAAAAAAATTAGGAACTTAATAATTAGACTTCCCATCCCTAAATAACAATACTGTACACTAGTATCAATCACTCTTTAATAGCTATAAACGAACGTAGCCATTAATACTATACAAAAAAGAGATATCTTTCCAGTTGATTATATTTTAGAACAATTCAGTTATGTTGCCTTTTTGTAATATTTGGCAAATGTGGAATTGGGGCTTAAATAGGGATGTTTAGTACATTTTTCATACCATCTTTTATTTTACATATTATCCTTCACCATCTAGCATAGTCTTAGGGTTTTTATTTCTTGGAGCTTGGAGCCTAAATTTTTACCAATTTTAGGCAAGAATTAATTAGAGGAACTCCAAAGTGTAGATTTAGCCTCATCCATTGAAGTTTCACTGGAGGGTAAAGTGTTGTTTTCCCTATCTTATATTTTTTATTAACAACTTTGCTAGAAATATTGGTCTAAATATGTTCATTATCTTTATTATTTGCTAAATCTACCTCTTGGGGTTATGTTGAACTAGGGTGCTAGTGTTTGTGGCTTGTTATGTATTTGTGTAGATTCTAGTTTGTTGATGATGAATTCTACTATTGCTTGATTAAATTGGTTGCGATTTGTGGGTGAAATCCCAACTACCCAAATGAGTTTGATGGATTAAAATCCCAAGCTCTTGAAAGCTCAAACCATACTTGAAAGAGGGGTTTGGGTGAACTTGTGGAACCCATGGCATCCTTGAAAGAGGGCAATGGCTACCAAAGCAATAGTGGATAATTATAGATGTAGCTTGCTACCTTTTAACCATATTAGAAATAAGGGTGATGTCACGCCCCAAATCCCATTGGAGCGGACTGGAACCCGTAGCAGAGGAGGCCCGGGAGAACCCGTTCATAACCTATACTTTCACATTTACATTACTTATGAAAATTAGAAATTTGGGCAGCACTTCGTTGTAAATAGAAGAAAACAGTACCTGCATCAGCCCAGCAGACACATATATATATATATATAAACAGTAATTGGCCGTCAGAGCCATCACGTCTATCAACCAAACACTCCTATGGCTGTACAATATGTCTACAAAAGCCTCTACATAGATACACAACTGAGTTAGGGTCGGGACAAACTCCCGCCCACAAAAGACTTTTATACAAATACCAAAAATACATATAGAAACGACTTGGGATGCCCCGAAACAACTGGAGCTCACCACTATCAACAGAATGTCCTGGCTCTTACTACGGAGGTGTACGACCTGAAGTACCTGCTCCTGCAGGCATGAATACAGGTCTCCCGTGAGGGACGTCAGTACGGAAATATGTACTGAGTATGTAAGGCAGTGAGTATCAAGATGAGATACAAAAGATCAACAGAACCCAGATACCAGTGAATAAACAGTATGAGTAGACCACACTTAAAAGAGCTGATGGGATACCTGCACATTACTTTCATATCATTACTTCCCGTATTCCTTATCAATACATAACATATGTCATACAATGGCCAACTGATCAGTGGTACTAATACAATACATCAGGGACCACCCCTGGAATAGCATATATACATAATCTTTATAATACAATGGCCAACTGATCAGTGGTACTAATACAATACATCATATCATCAATTTAAAATGAAGACATTCCATTCTTAATTCAATTAATCTTTGAGATTGGTTACTTTGTGGTCACACCTTATGGAACTTGAAACCATGATACCTCAATAGGAAAAACATGTAAATAGGTAATCAATATCATGAAAATGAAGTAGAGAATCATGGATACCTCATTAAACCATTTCGGAGTCAACAATAGTATATGGACATTTTTTGACTAGCCGGACATCTTAAAAGTGAAAACAAGTTCAATTGGTAGTGTCGAAGATCATATGATGTTATTATGTGTCATGTGTCGTAGGACAATGTTGGAAGCTTACTTGAGAGTGCCATGGGTCATTATTCATGCCAAAGATTAGATAGAGTATGTCTTACATACCTTGAAATAACCACTTCAATACAAGTCCAACTTGACTTCCCGTACTCTTCGAACACTTATCTACAATAAGTCATTTGTGGCAAACTAGTATTAGTAACCAAACCTTACCATTTAGGTATTAACTTCACCAAATAATGTCTAGGAAGTAATCCTTTAACTCATCAATAAGAGTGATACATACATCCTCTTATACTCTTATTACATTCACATATCATGCATTTTCATGCAATATCCCTCAACATCACTCTTAGCCTTTACTTCCCCTCTTAATCACCATCCAATACCAACATGATCACTAGGCATACATAACCACTAATATAATGATATATCACCACAATTCATCCTCCATAATCCAATACAACAACTTCCATAATTTACTACTAACAATTTATACAAAACAATTCATAACTATGTTTCTAGTTATCTTCCAACATCAAGACAATACTCATAATCCCTTATCAATACTTATTCATGGATAAGAATCAAGAATAAACAATATTCATACCTTAACAATGAACTCTTGTATTTAGAATCCTCCTTACATAACCATGGGGTGCTTCTCGAAGCTTTCGAGATGGTGAACACAACTACGGAACCAATTCGAATTTTCTACGGTTGAATCACAAAATATTTGAAGTTGAAATTAGGCTAGGGTTTCACCTTCTCTTAATAATTGGATGATATATGATATATATGAGGCTAAGTGTATGTTTATAAAGGCCAATTTTCGTCCAAGAGGTAATAGAAAATGACTATTTTGCCCTAAAAATTTAAATAAATCCGAATCTGTCCCCAGTGGACAGTTTTGACAGGCTGAAGTAAATCGATCATAACTCTTTGCTCCGGTATCGGATTTGGGTGAAACCAATTGCATCGGAAAGATAATTCAAAGGGATTTAATTTTAATATAAAGTATACCACCCAGTTCTTCCTGTACAAGGAGTTATGGTCGTTTAAAGTTGACCCAAAAATCTGTCCCAAAATTCTGTTTTTTTTTATAGGCTGTAATAAAACGGGTATAGCTCCTTAATCAGACATTGGATTTGGATGAAACCAATTTCATCGGAAAGAAGACTCTAGGATATTTTCGTCGATATATAGCAGCTCACACAGTTCTTTTTGTACAAGGAGTTATGATCATCTAAAGTTGATCCAAAAAAAATTACCTAGCTGCAGTAATTTTCCTGCAGATTTACTGTTCACAGGCTTCCCGGCCACCGTTTTGAAATTTCGAATGTGCTCGCTTATATGAAATACTCCTCTGTTTTGGGCAAACTTTATATCGTTGGAAAGCTTATTCCAATACCTACACATACAACTATTTATGGGATACTTCCGAACACCATAAACTTAATTTAACCCATACGCAAGCCTTTAGGACTCCATATAATCGCGATAAGTGTACGAAAAAATTTACGGGGTGTTACATTCTCCCCCCCCCCTTAAGAACATTCGTCCTCGAATGTTAGCATAGTTACTCAATTAAGACATGTCCAAGCTTACAATTAACATATTCATCATCATAACATACTTGCATAAAAATAAACACTTACCTGTTATTGTTCCTCTTCCGTCTCATGAACTTCCTCCTCATCGTTGAATAGGTAAGGGTACTTAATCTTCATTGCTTCCTCGACTTCCCATGTGATCTCCTCAACTTGTTGATTCCTCCAAAGTACTTTTACCGATGCTATCTCTTTATTCCTTATCTTTTTAATTTGGCGATCAAGAATAGCAATAGGCATTTCTTCAAAAGTGAGATCTTCTGTAACTTATACATCTTCCGTAGTAGTGATGTGCGATGGATCTCCGATGTACTTGCGAAGCATCAAAACATGAAATATGGGATGAACTGCTGAGAGCTCTTGAGGTAGCTCTAACTCATAAGCAACTTGTCCAAATCTTTGAATGATCTTGTACGGACCTATGTATCGTGGACTTAACATTCCTTTCTTGCCAAACCTCATCACTCCTTTCATTGGTGATACTTTCAAGAATACCCAATCGTCGATAGAAAACTCAAGTCCTCTTCTTCTAACATCCGCATAAGATTTGTGTCGACTTTGAGTTGTTTCAAGCCGTTGTTGGATCACTTTAACCTTCTCCATTGCTTGATAAACAAGATCCAGTCCAAACAAGACCGCATCACCTGCTTCAAACCATCCTATTGGCGATCTACACTTTCTTCCATACAATGCTTCATATGGTGCCATTTTGATACTTGAATGATAGCTATTATTGTAGGCAAACTCGATAAGAGGTAGGTGATCATCCCAGTTGTCTTTGAAATCTAATACACATGCTCGTAGCATATCTTCAAGTGTCTGGATGGTACGTTCCGCTTGTCCGTCCGTTTGAGGATGAAAAGTCGTACTTAGATTTACTTGTGTCCCCAAACTCCTTTGAAAAGACTTCCAGAAATTCGCGGTAAATTGGGCTTCTCGATCGGATATAATGGAAATTGGAACTCCATGTAACCGAACGATCTCCCTAATATACAACTTCGCATACTCTTCCGCCGTATAAGTTGTCTTAACTGGTAAGAAGTGCGCGGATTTGGTAAGCCTATCAATGATCACCCATATGGAATCAAACTTCCGAAATGTACGAGGCAAACCCGTGATGAAATCCATATTGATCTTGTCCCACTTCCAGACGGGAAGATCTATACATTGCATGTAACCACCGGGTTTCTGGTGTTCTACTTTGACTCTTTGACAATTTGGACATTCAGCTACAAATTCGGCAATATTCTTCTTCATGTCATTCCACCAATATATTGCTTTCAAATCTTGATACATCTTAGTCGACCCTGGATGGATGGAATACCTTGAGCAGTGTGCTTCTGTCATAATTCTCTTTCTTAGCTCAACTACATCAGGTACACATAAACGATTCTGACACTGAAGCACTCCTTCTCACGTAAGCTCAAATGCCTTTGTCGTGCCACTCTGCACATCCTCCTTAAGCTGCAATAAAATTGGATCTGCATACTGCTTCTCTTTCACTTCAGCTATCAATGAAGATTCCGCTGCATTACGTACAATAACCTCTTCATCTGGAGTTTCGAGAAGTCAAACTCCCAAATTAGCTAGTTGGTGAAGATCCTTAATCATCCCCTGCTTTTCTATAGATGCCATTTTAGACTTACGACTTAGTGCATCCGCTACCACATTCGCTTTCCCTGGATGATACAAGATATCAACATCGTAATCTTTCAACAATTTAAGCCATCTCCGCTGCCTCAAGTTTAGATCTTTCTGACTGAAGATATATTGCAGGCTCTTATGATCGGTATATATGTCAACATGAACCCCATATAAGTAGTGGCGCCATATCTTCAAAGCAAATACAACTGCATCTAGCTCAAGATCATGCGTGGGATAATTCCTCTCATGTGGTCGCAACTGTCTAGAGCCATAGGCTATTACTCTACCATGTTGCATTAATACGCATCTTAAGCCAATTCTCGAAGCATCACAGTACACTGCATACCCTTCTGTGCCTTCAGGAAGTACCAATACCGGTGTAGAAGTCAACCTGCTCTTCAGATCTTGGAAACTCTTTTCACAGGCATCATTCCATTGAAACTTGGAGGCTTTATGCGTCAACTTAGTCAAGGGTGCAGAAATAGAAGAAAAACCTTCAACAAACCTTCTATAATAACCTGCCAACCCGAGGAAACTACGAATCTCCGTTGGCGTCGTGGGTCTTGGCCAATTCTTCACAGCCTCAATCTTCTGAGTGTCAACTTTTATGCCTTCACTGGATACAATATGGCCCAAAATGTCACTGACTTGAGCCAAAACTCACATTTAGAAAAATTCGCATACAGCTTACGATCACGAAGAATCTGCAATGCCTGCCTTAAGTGATTAACATGATCCTCTTCTGATCTAGAGTAGACCAGAATATCATCTATGAAAACTATCACGAACACATCTAGAAACGGCTTAAACAGCCTATTCATCAGATCCATAAAAACTGCGGGTGCATTTGTCAGCCCGAATGACATAACCAGGAATTCATAATGACCATACCGTGTTCGGAAAGCTATCTTGGGTATATCTTTATCCTTGACTCTCACTTGATGATAGCCTGATCTCAAGTCAATCTTGGAAAAACACTGGGCACCCTGCAACTGGTCAAATAAATCATCAATTCGGGGAAGAGGGTATTTATTCTTGATAGTCACCTTATTCAATTGCCGATAGTCAATACACATCCTCAGCGATCCATCTTTCTTACGCACAAACAATACTGGTGCTCCCCAAGGGGACATACTAGGCATGATGAATCCCTTCTCTAGCAAGTCTTTCAGTTGCTCTTTCAATTCTCGCAACTCTGCTGGTGCCATTCTATAAGGAGGAATTGAGATTGGCTGTGTGTCTGGCAACATATCAATACCAAACTCCACTTCTCGTTCAGGAGGTAAACCTGGTAGTTCTTCAGGAAATACATCAGGAAATTCATTCACAACCGGGACGGTCTGAAAAGTTGGCGGCTCTGCCTCTGTATCCCTTACTCTAACCAAATGGTATATGTACCCCTTGGCAATCATTTTTCTTGCCCTAAAGTAAGAAATAAATCTACCTCTCGACGCGCCAACATTACCCTTCCATTCAAGGACTGTCTCATTTGGGAAATGGAAATATACCTTCTTAGAACGGCAATCTACTGTAGCACAACAAGACGCTAACCAATCCATGCCCATAATAACATCAAAATCTACCATTTTTTGAGCGAAAGTTTGTATCCTCGCTATATCCATGTCCTTGTTCAAAGCAGCAATGGTACAATCTCTAACCAAGTATGGTTCCAATCTATCCACATAGTGATGAACTCTGTCATCCATAGTAGCTACCACATTAGAAGCATATCGAGACAAGGAGTTAAATCGAAGACTATACTCCCTTACACTCATATTACACTGACAAAGATTTAAGAATTGAACTGCACGGGCCTGACGAGTCTCAAATGGAAGATAATAATTAATAAATGCATCTTTAAACTCTCCCCACGTAGTTGGAGGTGCATCAATACCCCTAGATCGTTCCCAATCCTCGTACCACAATATAGCCTCTCCTTTCAGTCTATATGCTGCTAGCTCAACCATTTCTTTACCGGATATGTGCATAACATCTAGAGCCCTTTGGGTTTGATCGACAAAGTCCTGCGGGTCTTCGTTAATATCTGATCCGGTAAAAGTAGGAGGATCCAGTTTCAAAAAAGTCCTGTGTCCGAAGGCTAGCTGCTCTATCCATACCACTAGAACCCGTGGTAGGAATAGCTTGCCCTTGAACTTGACCGGCAACTTTACGCATCAGAAGTTGTACTGCATCCCTCAAATCTCGATCAACAACATTAATAGATGGCCCTTCCGGAGGAGAAGAAGCTCCTGATATATGCTCAGCTTGAGACTCACTTTGTTCAGCTTGTGCCGGTGGTGACTTACTAGTACCTTCTCCGTCCACTACATCTACTCGCTTCCACTTATTCTTTATCCTTGTAACCGGCATCGTTACTATAATAAATAAAAAAACAATTGGATTAAGCGATCGATTATGACTTTATCTCTAATATGGGCTCTATTGCACGATCTAAGAAATGGAGAATGGAAACAATCCCTAAATGTCCAATAGCCTCCTGTTTATAGATGTGGTGCACAACACACCGATAAACGAGATTCTACGTAGACACGACTTTGTAGACCCACTACGACGAACATCTCTGATACCACTTATGTCACGCCCCAAATCTCATTGGAGCGGACTGGAACCAGTAGCCGAGGAGGCCCGGGAGAACCCGTTCATAACCTATACTTTCACATTTACATTACTTATGAAAATTAGAAATTTGGGCAGCACTTCGTTGTAAATAGAAGAAAACAGTACCTGCATCAGCCCAGCAGACACGCATATATATATATATATATAAACAGTAATTGGCCGTCAGAGCCATCACGTCTATCAACCAAACACTCCTATGGCTGTACAATATGTCTACAAAAGCCTCTACATAGATACACAACTGAGTTAGGGTCGGGACAAACTCCCTCCCACAAAAGACTTTTATAAAAATACCAAAAATACATATAGAAACAACTTGGGATGCCCCGAAACAACTGGAGCTCACCACTATCAACAAAATTTCCTGGCTCTTACTGCGGAGGTGTACGACCTGAAGTACCTGCTCCTGCAGGCATGAATACAGGTCTCCCGTGAGGGACGTCAGTACGGAAATATGTACTGAGTATGTAAGGCAGTGAGTATCAAGATGAGATACAAAAGATCAACAGAACCCAGATACCAGTGAATAAACCGTATGAGTAGACCACACTTAAAAGAGCTGATGGGATACCTGCACATTACTTTCATATCATTACTTCCCGTATTCCTTATCAATACATAACATATGTCATACAATGGCCAACTGATCAGTGGTACTAATACAATACATCAGGGACCACCCCTGGAATAGCATATATACATAATATTTATAATACAATGGCCAACTGATCAGTGGTACTAATACAATACATCATATCATCAATTTAAAATGAAGACATTCCATTCTTAATTCAATTAATCTTTGAGATTGGTTACTTTGTGGTCACACCTTATGGAACTTGAAACCATGATACCTCAATAGGAAAAACATGTAAATAGGTAATCAATATCATGAAAATGAAGTAGAGAATCATGGATACCTCATTAAACCATTTCGGAGTCAACAATAGTATATGGAAATTTTTTGACTAGCCGGACATCTTAAAAGTGAAAACAAGTTCAATTGGTAGTGTCGAAGATCATATGATGTTATTATGTGTCATGTGTCGTAGGACAATGTTGGAAGCTTACTTGAGAGTGCCATGGGTCATTATTCATGCCAAAGATTAGATAGAGTATGTCTTACATACCTTGACATAACCACTTCAATACAAGTCCAACTTGACTTCCCGTACTCTTCGAACACTTATCTACAATAAGTCATTTGTGGCAAACTAGTATTAGCAACCAAACCTTACCATTTAGGTATTAACTTCACCAAATAATGTCTAGGAAGTAATCCTTTAACTCATCAATAAGAGTGCTACATACATCCTCTTATACTCTTATTACATTCACATATCATGCATTTTCATGCAATATCCCTCAACATCACTCTTAGCCTTTACTTCCCCTCTTAATCACCATCCAATACCAACATGATCACTAGGCATACATAACCACTAATATAATGATATATCACCACAATTCATCCTCCATAATCCAATACAACAACTTCCATAATTTACTACTAACAATTTATACAAAACAATTCATAACTATGTTTCTAGTTATCTTCCAACATCAAGACAATACTCATAATCCCTTATCAATACTTATTCATGGATAAGAATCAAGAATAAACAATATTCATACCTTAACAATGAACTCTTGTATTTAGAATCCTCCTTACATAACCATGGGGTGCTTCTCGAAGCTTTCGAGATGGTGAACACAACTACGGAACCAATTCGAATTTTCTACGGTTGAATCACAAAATATTTGAAGTTGAAATTAGGCTAGGGTTTCACCTTCTCTTAATAATTGGATGATATATGATATATATGAGGCTAAGTGTATGTTTATAAAGGCCAATTTTCGTCCAAGAGGTAATAGAAAATGACTATTTTTCCCTAAAAATTTAAATAAATCCGAATCTGTCCCCAGTGGACAGTTTTGACAGGCTGAAGTAAATCGATCATAACTCTTTGCTCCGGTATCGGATTTGGGTGAAACCAATTGCATCGGAAAGATAATTCAAAGGGATTTAATTTTAATATAAAGTATACCACCCAGTTCTTCCTGTACAAGGAGTTATGGTCGTTTAAAGTTGACCCAAAAATCTGTCCCAAAATTCTGTTTTTTTTTTGATAGGCTGTAATAAAACGGGTATAGCTCCTTAATCAGACATTGGATTTGGATGAAACCAATTTCATCGGAAAGAAGACTCTCGGATATTTTCGTCGATATATAGCAGCTCACACAGTTCTTTTTGTACAAGGAGTTATGATCGTCTAAAGTTGATCCAAAAAAAAATTACCTAGCTGCAGTAATTTTCCTGCAGATTTACTGTTCACAGGCTTCCCGGCCACCGTTTTGAAATTTCGAATGTGCTCGCTTATATGAAATACTCCTCTATTTTGGACAAACTTTATATCGTTGGAAAGATTATTCCAATACCTACACATACAACTATTGAAGGGATACTTCCGAACACCATAAACTTAATTTAACCCATACGCAAGTCTTTAGGACTCCATATAATCACGATAAGTGTACGAAATTTTTTTACGGGGTGTTACAAGTGATTAGAGGGTTGACTACATTTTGGGAATCTTACTAGAAAGAGGGATGTCTAATTGAGGTATTAGGTGGCTTTAATTGATACACTTATTAGGTACTCGAAAGAGTCAATGAGTGATATCCTTGAGACTTTGTTAACAAACTAGTTTCAAGGATGTTCAACCTAGCCTACCGCATCATTAATGACTAGTATTTAGACTAAATCATCATGTTCCCATGCATAACTTGGCCCTTTAGAAAGCATAACCCCAAGACTCATTCCTAATATTTTAATCCCTAATTGGTATCTCGAATTAGTACTGTAGAAGCCCAAGATTTGTTTTACACATTTGAAAACTTTCAAAATCCCCAAAAAATATTTGGGTAGTATATTTCAATTTTACAAAAGTAACTTTAATTTCGAACTTATTTAATCGCCACTCACATTGTTCCTCGTGGATTTGACCTCGACTTTTGTTGGGTAATTTTATTTATAATGACCACCTTGCACTTAAATTAACGTGTACGTTGAGCATTATCAACTTTTTAATCTAAATTTGTTTTGATAGGTTTTTGTTTGGTCTATAACTACTTACACTTTACCAGGAATATTATTTGTAAGTTCGAACATCAATTTTTAGTATTATAGTTCAATGAGTGATTTGTGGTTTTCATATTATTTCGTGTAAGTTCATAATTATGATTTCTTCTCAGAATTAATATTGTTTGCTTGAAATTATAAGTAGATAAACACCACAACTAGAGTTGTGGAAACCACAATAGATTAACGAAGTAGTGTTTATAGTATGGGGTGATTCTCAAAGGATGTTTGGGCATGTATGGTTTATTCTCTTTGGTTTGACTATTTTTTTATGGAACTCGCCATTATCTTTGATCGTGATAAAACTAGGGTAAAGAGTGGGAAAGAGGGAAATCAACAGAGCAATGAAGCTATCAACCTTCAATAGTTAGCTTGAGCGGATAATCTGGGAGAGCTATTGTTGGTATCCATGATAGGGGATAGTAGGGCAAAGCTCAGGAAGATAGAATACTTACATAAGGAAAGTTGCTTAAACTAGTAAGTAATGTTGTTTAGGTGAACCTAACCTATTGATTTTGTATTCCAAGCATCATGAGAGACCACTGAGTATGAAGAACCTATGAAGTTATGATGTTATTTGGGCACATAGTCCTAGTGCTTTTCTCTCTTACTGATTACAAATCCAACAAAATCAATAGTTGTTACTATTAAAATTCTATTTACAAAATCCTCCGTTATACTGGAGATTATTATTCTTTTCTTAGACAGACATCTTGATTGATATTTTAACCTATTCCCTTTGGAATTGACCCCTACCAAGTTCGATTCTGTATTTGATCAATGACCACTTTATACTTTGTTTAGAGTTGTAATTTGGGATACATTAATAAAGTGTGTTGATGATTATGTGTTTATTATTTGGAATTTGAGTAGATAGAATTCTAATTCAATTTTCTAGTAGATATCATTAATTTTGTTATGATACATACATGAATGTTGTGTTTATTTAATTCAGCGAGATTAGCATGGTTTTCCTCAGTGCAGGGTTATGAGATTGTTTCAAATGGTTAGTGCTGGTGTTTCTTGCCACCGCTTTGAATTAGGGTTGACCAATGATACAAGGGAGTAAAAGTAGCTATATACTTAGACTTATTTATTTTTTGCACCTTACATGTAGCTACTCGACATTTGGTTCCCCAAATATTAACTTGTGATTTCTCAAAGATTGATTTATGTAGATTCATGAGGTAACTACAGTTGATCCCAAAGACTATTGGATCTCCTCTTCTATTGTCTTTATGTTTTCTTCTATATTTTAGACATTTATTAGACTATGTACTATTTCTTTCATATTCCTAGATGCTTGTACATGTGACTACTAAACAATAGGTATTTGATATTATTGTACACTTTCATATGTGTTGGTTCTGACACTATTTGGGTTTTATTATTGTTTCTGCTTTCCTCCACTTCTTGATAATTGGGTTACTCTCTTGGATTGGGTTTTAGGCTTGATACAATTACAATTACGAGAATTAGAATTGAATATGGAAAATAAGAACAACCCAAGTACAAAATTGAAATAAGAAAAAGATTTAACGATTATTGAATCACAATAGGGATTTCGGGAAACAAAGGACTATTACTTCACCTCCAAATCGATCAAAAATAATCAAGATCAATCAATTGACGAGAAACTAATTTGATACCACAAATGCAAAGCTCATTGAATACGATTGATAAAAACAAGTTAACCAAGTAACTAAGAGATTCCACTCCTAATCACCTTCTTAAAGAACTAAATGGTTATAAGAACTCAATTAAGCTAATGCTTAGAGTAAATCTAGAAATATCCAAAATTATATAATTAATGAAAATTATAAAGGAAAGTATATATGGTGCATGCCTTTACAACTTTATCCCAAATATAGATTTAAGTGAAATAAAGTCCAAAGGCCATGACCCATCGCCTATGTAGATCAGTCGGCGCTGATTGGAAGCATTACATTACCAAAAGGGTTTTTTTCATTGCCAAAATAAAGTGAAAACTATCATTCATTGCTAGAGTCTTTGGCGATGTTCCGAACTAAAGGGTCCAATGCCAAATTAAGTAGAAGGGTCTTCTTGGTGTTATCTCCATTTTGTGGTACAATTGTCCTATCACCAAAGTCCTTGGCGATGTGCCAAACTTGAAGGGTCATCCCTAAATAGGATAGAATATTTTCCTTGGTATTGTCTTCACACCTTTGGACCTTTCATACATTAGAAGACTTATTTTGAGTTGTTCCAAGCTCTCCTAAGGTTCTACTTCACATGAACATATCTTGTAAGGTTTAGAGGTCCCTTGCTTGACTTTGAGTAATGGTATTGATAGACATGTGTTATCCATGTTCGTATCATCCTTCCCTTCTTGCAAAGGATTCATCCTCGAATCCGAAGTGTCACTTATAACACAAGGAGGTAAATCACTTGAACATTATGTACATTATACTCACTTGTTAACTCGATCTTGTAGGCGTTGTCATTGATCCACTCAAGAACTTTGAAGGATCCATCTCCTGTAGGACTTAGCTTGCCCTTGTAATCATTTGTAAACCTCTCCTTCTGGAAATGAACCCACACCCAATCATTGAATTTGAACACCAACTATCATGACCCGAACCAGGTCCTGGCCATGACGGGTATATCAAGTCCAACATGGACCCGTGATCACCTCTTTCACCTAACCTAGTCAACATAATAACCTCAAGTGTCGAATGAATTCTGAACACATAACAAGATAGTGCAAAATAAGACTGATCGTACTCATGAAATGTCTAAACCAACCCACCAAAACAACACACCCAAGTCCACAGTAATCCAACAAATCCTCTACAATCCAAAGAAAATAAAGTGTCGGGACATGTCCTCGATATCCAAAACCAAGTCAAAACAAAGTCTAAGACATAGAATATAAAGACCATGAAATGAATGCCTTCCGAAGTATAAAAGCTCACCACTTCAATGTGAACTCATAAACCACTCAAACACCTGGTCATTGCACAGGAACAATAGAAGACATTCCAGCACCTGCATAGCATGGGGATACAACATCCAGAGATGGTTAGTGGTTGGAGCGCTAGCATGTAAATCAGGGATAGAGAAACAAGATAATTCCATCATTCAAAACCAATTCAAATCATCATATGCAATAAAATATATACATATACATATATCATGTCGGGATAGGGGACAAGGCTTAACATAAAATTTGTAAACCTTAACCTGGGATGTGTAGCATAACCATCATTGAACAAGGCACCCATGGGCTATATGGGCCTAGATCTCCCCTATCTAGAAGATCCCCAGTGCGTGTAGCCACATAAACCATGGAGTATCTATTATCGTATATGCCTTTATGGGGGACTCAAACCTACCAGCATAATCAACGTGACTTAACCACCAATGTATACAATATTGGGACTCAAACCTCCCATTCATATATTAATTTGGGGGCTCGAACCTTCCGATCATATAGACACCTGTACCGGCTAGCGCGGTTTCCAATGTTAGTCCTTCGGACTCCAATTTCACGGCCTAACTACATATCCCCCTTTAATGCCCAAATTAAAACATTCATCCACATACACAACCATAAATCCATTTACTTACCAAAGGCATCCCATTGGTATCATCATACCAACCCCACTTGCAAGTGTACAGCATGCCATAACCATTATTAATCAACTTTGGGACACAAACCCATTGTCTAAACAAAGATATCAATTAAATTCAACAAATAGGGACTCGAACCAATTTGCCAATTAAACCACCACGATTATCATTCAAATCAATTTATGATTATCAATACCTTCATAAAACATTTACTAATTATCAACATTCAAAAGCGAATGCCTTAGTTCAAAACACAACTCATATGTGACAAGAATCTTATCATTGACATTTTCACAAACAGGTTGAGGGAATACAATTTATCAAACCATTATTCAAACCAAAAACTATCAAGTTAGGGTTACCCATGACCACCTCATTAAACCACAAGAAAAATCATAATCGAAACATTTATAATCATAATTTAAAATATGAGAAAACAATACTCAATAATATGCATTCAAACCCTTAACCATGGTTTTCAAAACCACCATATATGATTCGTAAACAATGTTTAAAACATATGATTTTTGTGAACTAACAATGAGGGAAGAGTCACCTACCTGAGTTAAGAAGCTTCACAGAGATATTTGATTTTTAAGCTCTTAGATGACCACCTTGAGTAAACCCTAGCCCAATTTCCTTGAGATGTTTTTAGATAGTGTTTAGGGAATGTTTTGATCTTCTAAAGTGAAGAATGAGGAACCAAATAGTGTTCTAAGATGTGGGGTCTTAAGGTCATGTGGTGGGAAATGTTTAAAATACCCTCAGCTTAAAAGTTATAAATTGGACATTGGTGGGTACAGTTGGACCCCTCCACTCGTACCCACATCATATGAGTGGTAACTTCCACTCGTACTTTGATCAGCAGGTTGGCCATCACATTCTGTCCAACATACAAATACTTAGCCTAAACCATACCCTAATCATATGACTAGCACCCTTCAAATCATATCCTAAGCAAAAACATCTTGTTTGACACTGAACAACATACGATTGATACTATACTTCTCGTATCATAATCATACAATTAGTATGATGTCTTCTTGTACCAAGAACAGAACTTGTCCAATATGACACTGACCAACATAAGACTAAGGTACTTGACCCGTACCCATATCATACGAGTGGTATGATGTAAGTCGTATGATGCACAGAAGGTTCAAGACTCCTAAAATTTTGCAAGGTCCAAAGTTCAGAGTGTTTCAGTCTCCCCGCCTTAGGATCATTCATCCTTAAATGATGGGACAAGGAAATACAAGCATGAGTTAGGCTCCACACACTTCTAATCTTAACTTTAACTAAGTTAGAAAACAAAGATGCCTACTAAGTCACCCTTTTTCATTTAACAAAAAAAAAACAAGGATATTAAGAACAACACATACCTCAAGCACAAATTTCCGGAATCAGGAATAGGAATGGGTATTTGAACTTCATGTCCTCTTCCACTTCCTAAGTTTCTTTCTCAAACTTTTGGTTCCGCCATAGAACCTTTACAGAAGCCGTATCTTTCATTTGTGATCAACGAACTTGCCTATCCATGTCCTCACCGGGACCTTCTTATAAGATAAAGAATTAGAAATATCAATGTTCTCCAAAGAAACAATAACGAAGGATCACTCACGCATTTCTGCAACATGGAACATGGAATACTGGATAAATGGAACACATGCCGTAGGGCAATTCCAACTCATATGCAACACTACCAACCCTTTCATATATGGCCAACATATCAGGGGCTAAGATTCCCCTTCTTCCTAAACTACATCAATCTTTTCATCATAGATGCCTTCAAAAACACCCAATCTCCAACCTCAAACTCCCAGTCCCTTCACCTCACGTCCGCATAGGACATTTAGCGACTTTGGGCTATCTTAATCCTATCCCAAATTACCTTCACCTACTCCATAGCTTGGTGAACTAAATATAGGCCAAACATTTCCACTTCACCAGCCTCAAACCACCCAATAGGAGATCTATACCTCCAAGTATATGATGCCTCAAATGGGGCCATACCAATGCTAGAATGGTAACTATTATTATAGGTAAATTCAATCAAAGGCAAATTATTGAAACAACTACCACCATAATCAATCATATATGCTCGCAACATATCTTCCAAGGTATAAATAGTCCTTTCAGCTTGCCCATCCGACTGCAGATAAAAAGTTGTAGTAAGAATCCCCTTAGTCCCCAAACCATGCTGAAAAGAGTGCCAAAAATGCGATGAGAACTAAGTATCATGATCTAAAATAATGTAGACAGGCGCACCATGCAACTTTACAATTTCCTGAAGGAACAACTTTGCATAATCCTCGATAGAATAAGTAGTCCTCACTAGCAAGAAGTAAGCGAACTTAGTTATCCTATCCACAACTACCCAACTTGAGTCACATTGATTCCGTGAATGCGGAAGTCAAGTAACGAAATCCATAGTAATGATTTCCCACTTCCACACCGGTAGTTCAATCTCTTGGAGCATCCCACCAAGACTCAAGTTCTCCACCATCACCTGCTGACACACCATACACTTAGCCATAAAGTTAGCTACATCCCCTTTCATGTTATTCTGCCAATACATCTCCCTAAGGTCATGATACATCTTTGTCAAACTGGGATGAATGTATATCATGATTCATGGGCCTCGACCGAAATCCTGCCTCGCAATGTATCCACATCAGGAACACACAACCTCTTTTGGTACCTCAAGATACCGTTACTACCAATCTTGAAGGCCACCATTTTCTACTTATCCACATCATCCTTTATTTTTATCAAGAGAGGATCTAATACTGGATTCTCTTTTATTTTTAAACCAAGAGATAATTGTGCCACCTATTGCACAAATAGACCACCATTCTCAAAGTCCAAGAGACAAACTCCAAGATTAGCCAAATAGTGAATATCCTTCACGAATTCCCACTTATCCTCATTTACCTGGAACAAGCTACCTATGGAAAATTGTCTAAAAGGATCAGGAACCACATTAGCTTTACCTGGATGGTAGTAAAGACTTATATCATAGTCCTTTAGCAACTCAAGCAACCTCATTTGCCTAAGATTAATCTCTTTCTGAGTGAATACATATTTCAGGCTATTTTGAGCAGAAAAGATATCAACATGGACTCCATACAGGTAGTGACACCAAATTTTCAATGTGAAAACCATAGCTAATAATTCCAAGTCATGTGTCATATAGTTCTTCTCATAAACCTTCAACTGTCTAGAGGAATAAGAAACCACCTTACCATGCTTCATCAACGCACAACCCAAACCAACCCGGGACACATCACAATAGACCACAATCCCTCTGTAGCCTCAGGTATAGTAAAGATCAGAGCTGAAGTCAACTTATCGTTTAACTTCTCAAAACTACCCTCGCAAGCAACAGATCTCAAGAACTTTACCTTCATCTGGGTCAATTTGGTCAAAGAAGCAGCAATAGAAGAAAAACTTTCCATGAACCTCCTATAATAACCCGCTAAACCCAAGAAGCTCCTAATATCAGTTAGATTCATGGGTTTATACCACTTTTTAAACATAGCAACCTTTTGAGGATCCACCATAATCCCCTCACTAGACACGACATAACCCAGAAAAGTCATGACATTCATCAAGAAATCCCATTTAGAGAACTTAGCATACAACTACTGATCTTTTAAGGTCTACAACACAAGATGAATGTGATTGGAATGATCCACCTCCCTCTTAGAATACACTAATATTTCATCAATGAAGACAAGAATGAAAAAATCTAGAAACTGATGAAAGACACTATTTGTCAAATTCATGAATGTTTCAGGGGCATTGGTAAATGCAAATAACATCACCAAGAACTCAAAATGCCCATACCGAGTACGTAAAGTTTTCTTAGGGATATACACATCCCTAATCCTTAATTGATGATTCCCAAGATCAAAGATCAATTTTAGAGAAGAATTTGGCACCCTGAAGCTGATAAAAAAAATCATCAATTCTCGAAAGAGGGTACTTATTCTTTACCATCACTCTATTCAATTGTCAGTAATTAATACACATCCAAAGTACCCATCTTTCTTACACTCGAACAACATCGGTGCACCCCACGGGGACACACTAGGACGAATGACACCCTTGTATAAGAGGTCATTCAACTTCTCTTTGAGTTTCTTCAACTAGACTAGAGCTATTCTATATGGGGGTAATAAATAAGATGAGTGTTCGGAGTAAGGTCAATACCATAATCAATCTCCCTATCAGGAGTTAAACCATGAAAATCATCAGGGAAGACCTTAGGAAACTCATTTACCACTGGAACAAAATGTAAGGAAGGACCTTCCAAGTTAGAATCATTATCCTTAACCAGATGGTAGAGACACTCCTTGGAGATTAATCTCTGATCTCTAGGATACGGTATAAACCTTCTCTTAGTAGATATGGAACCACCTTCCTATTAATCAATTGGCTCATTAGGGAATTTTAACAAGATCTTATGGGTCCGTCAGTTGAAAAAGCATAGCACGAGTTCAATCAGTCCATTCCTAGAATAAGTCAAAGTTAATCATGTCTAACTCTATCAAATCTAACAAAGTTTCTTTGCTACCAACAGATACAACACACCCCTATAAACCCTTCTGACATCCATAGAGTCTCCTATCGGGTTAGAAATAAAGAAAGGGTCCGACAGAAACTCAGGACCAAAACTAAAATACACAGCCACAAATGGGGTCACATAAGAGAGAGTGGACCCTGTATTAAGTATATAGTACACATCATGGGAAGAGAATTTCAACATACTAGTAACAATATTTGGAGATTCCTCGAACTCCTGACGAGTAGCTAGTGCATACAAATGATTTTTTCTAGTGTCGGAGCCAAAATAGAAGCAGAAGTAGAAATAGCACCCTTTGGTGGAAGAGTTGATGAGGTAGCAATGGGACCCTATTGGCCCCAGAAGCAACTCTAGAGGGACAATCCCATTGCATGTGCCCAATATGACCATAACTAAAACATTGATTCTTCCCTTTCTCACACTGACCACGGTGGAACTGACCACAAAATTTGAAAGGAGGGTAGGATGGTGCTGACTACACCCACTGGCCTGAGATTGGGTACCTGGTGCCCTTGAAGCATCACCACCCTGAAAACTTTTGTCACCTAAAGGTTTTGGGAAGGGAGCACGAGCCGTTGAATAGGAGTTAGGACTCCACCACCTCTTCTTCTTAAACCACTTACCACTATGTAATGGCCTCCATTTTTCTCCGAATACCAAAATTTCTTACTTTGCCTCTAACAAATTTTAGCCTGTTTTTTTTTCTCCTCTTTGACCTACTGTAAATACAAAACCAATTTGGAGATGTCCAGGTCATTTCTTAACAACGTAACCTTACTCTCAAGAACCAACTCACTGGACAATACCAAAGTAAACTGTCTAATTTGGTCCCTCATATTAGATACCAATTCAGAAGCATACCTGGGCAACTGATGAAATTTCAAGGAATACTCCTTGATAAACATCCTACCTTGATTCAAGTTACAAATTTCTCCTTTTTTGCCTTCCTCAACTCCTAAGGAAAGAAGCAATCAAGAAACACACTAGAGAAATCCTCCCACAAGGCAGAACCAACATCTTTACCTCTCAATTATTCCCACTCTTCGTACCACTGGTATGCCATATTTTTCAATAGATAGGCTACAAATTCTACACCTTCATCCTCCAAAGCATAGATAACCCAGAAGATCTTCTCCATCTTATTGATGAAACATTAAGGATACTCTTCAATCTTAGTAGCAGTAAACATAGGAAGATACAATATCATAAATTGTCCAACTCTAGTGGACTCAGACGAACCCATAGCAACACCAGCAAAACATGACTATTGTGATTGAGATACCACCAACTAATTTAATAGGGTAATAGAGTGACGAAACTCCGCATTAGTAGCCTTTTCTTGAGGCAACTGAGTATGAGTATCACCCTTAAGAATAGGATTAGTAGAGATAGGTGGGACCTCAGAAGGATAGTTAGATGCAGTAAGCCTTGACTGAGTCTGGACATTAGAAGTAAAAAGTTCACACGAACATCAGATCTTCTTTGAGGCATGATCTAAAAGATGAGCAAACAGAATCAGAAGAATCCAAGACCTTAGACTCTATAGCTCAAAATTATGACAACAAGAAAGGAAGACATTTCTAAATATCGCATAACCTTTCTCTTATAAATATGGCATACTACACACCCATAAAAGAGACTCTACTTGACTCTTCTTTATGGACACCCAATTGACCATAAACCTAGAATCTGATACCAACTTTACCATGAACCGAACCAAGGGTCGTGACAGGTATCTCAAGTCCTACGTGGATCAGAGATAACCCCTTTCACCTAACCTAGTAAATATAATAATCTCAAGTATCGGATGAATTCCAAACACAGAACAAGATATTACAAAATGAGACTGATCATACTCATGAAATTTCTAAATCAACCCACCAAAACAACACACCCAAGTCCATAGTAATCCAAAAGCCTCTATAATTTGAAGTCAATAAAGTGTCAGGACATGCCCCCGACAATAGCCAAAATCAAGTCTAAATAAAGTCTAAGACATAGAATATAAAGACCATGAAATAAATGCCTTATGAAGTATGGAAGCTCACCACCTCAATGTCAACTCACAAACCACTCGAACACCTAGTCACTATACAGTAAAAGTAAAAGATGTTTTGGCATCTGCATCGCATGAGGATATAGCATCCAGAGATGGTTGGCGGTTGGAGTATTAGCATGAAACTCAGGGATAGAGGAATAAAATAATTCCATCATTCAAAACCAATTTAAATCATCATATATGATAACACATATATATACATATATCATGTCAGGATAGGAGATAAGGCTTACTATAAACTTTGAAAACCTTAAATTAGGTTATGTACCATGATCGTCATAGAACAAGGCACTCACGAGATATATGGACTCATCTCTTCTCTAGCTGGAAGGGACCCAATGTGTTTAGTCTTATAAACCAAAAAATATCCATAATCGTATATACATTTATAGGGGAATCAAAACTCCCAGCATAATTAAAGTGACTTAAGCACTTATGTATACAATATGGGGGATTTAAACCTCCCATTCATATATTTATTCGGGGGACTCAAATCTCCCAGTCATATAGACACCCACACTGACTAGCGTGGTTCCTAGTGTTAGTCTTTCAGACTCCATTTTTATAGCCCAGCTACACATCCCGCTTTCAAGCCTAAATTAAAACATTCATTCATATACAGAACCATAAATCCATTTACTTACCAAAGGCATCCCATTGGTATCGTCATACAAATCCCTCTTGCAAGCGTACAACATGCCATAACCATTATTAATCAATTTTGGGACTCAAACCCATTGTCTAAACAAAGACATCAATTCAATTCAAAAATTAGGAACTCAAACCCATTTAGCCAATTAAACCCCCAAGGTTATCATTCAAATCTATTTATGGTTATATATACCTTCATGACCCATTTTCCAATTATCAACATTCAAAGACGAATGCCTTAGTCCAAAACACAACTCATATGTATGAAGAATCTTCTCATTGATATTTTCACAAATAGGTTGAAGGCATATAATTTATCAAACCATTATTCACACCAAAAACAATTAAGTTAGGGTTACTATGACCCACTCATTTAACCACAATTTCTCATACACCCACATGTGCAAAACCATCATCGAAACATGTATAATCATAATTTAAAATACGCAAAAGCAATACTCACTAATATGCATTCAAACCCTCAACTATGGATTTTAAAACCACTATATATGATTCATAAACAATGTTTCAAACACATGGTTATTGTGAACTAACACTGAGGGAAGAGTGACATGCTTGAGTTAAGAATTTTCACGAAGAGAATTTGATATTTAAGATCTTAGATAACCACCTTGATAAAACCCTAGCCCAATCTTCTTGAGAGATTTTTAGAGAATATTTAGGTAATGTTTTGATCTTATAAAGTGAAGAATGAGGGACCAAATAGTGTTATAATTCATGGGGTCTTAAGGTCTTGGGGTGGGAAATATCTAAAATACCCTCAGCATAAAAGCTATAAATTAGATGCAAGTGGGTATAGCTGGACCCCTCTACTCATACCCATATCACGCGAGTGGTACCGTTCACTCATACCTTAACCACAAAGTTAGACATCACATTTTGTCCAACATATGACTCATTAGCCTAAACCGTACCCTAACCATACAACTAGTACCCTTTAAATCGTACGCTAAGCAGAAATATCAAGGCTAGCCACTAAACAACATATGGTTGTAATACCCCATATTTTCCTAGCTCAGTTTAACTCTAACTATATGAGTATTCATATATAAAATTTTAAAAATACTTAGTCTTTTTTAGTTTATAGCTTACCATTACGTAGGAAATTCAATCAACTTTTCAACGATATAAAATTTGCCCAAATCTGATACCCAGGCGAAGAGTTAGAGACATTTTTGTAAAACAGTGTGCCAACAGGAACTTCAGTGCATCACGGAGCCAGGAAAAATGGCATTTGGCAATTTCTAGTGGATCTCCAAGATACCATCGTATTCTACCGCTAACCAAATTCCCAATTGTCATTTTCCAGTATTCCATCGCGATCATGGCGTGTCATGCCAAGGGTGAAATTCACATACAAAGGGGTACCACGATTTCACCGCATCGCATTGATGATCCGGTTTGCAATTGTCAGTTTCCAGTGACACGGCGCGATAGTGCCGCGTCACGCCAAGGACCCAGATTGAGTTTTTGTAGTACGAATTTTTATATTTTTTTCAGGGGTAATTAGGTAATTTTCCACGGACCTAATTAGTCCTAAACATGAAATTTAGCCCTAAAGGAGAACTAAATTCTCATTATTTCATTATTTACATAAGAAGCAAAACATTTTCTCTCAAAGGTCAAAACTGTAGTTTCAAGAAATCAAGAACAAAGCTTCTCCAAGAACCTTCAAGAATTAACATTCCAATGTATGTTAGGTGTTCACAGATGGGTTCCATTCACCCATAGAGTGCAAGAACCTATTTTTAAAACCACATGATTATTGATTCATGGTTTACATGCTTGAAATTGGATTGCATCCATGTTTATGACATTAATTAAGTTTCAATTCATGATTAATATAGATTCCATGAAATTAAAATAGCATGTATATTGAATTGTGTAATTCCCATGTTATAATCCTTGAATTAGCAAGTTGGGTGTTGTAGTTACAATGTTTACATGTTATCTATGTTTATATGCATTAAGTTGTCCTCCCCATGTGTTTGATGGAATTCCCATATGAATTAAATGGTGAAATCATGACATGCTAGCATATGTACAAGCTTATGCCCTACAAGTGTTTGATAAAATATCTCTATGAATGAATTATGAACAAGTGGTCCTTTTTAAGCTTTTCAAGATCTTGCTATGCTTTACTTTTATGCTTTCGAGTCCTGGGGGTATTCAATACCCCAAAATCTAGTTTTTTACCTAGATCTACAGTAGTTATAGAATAGTCTCAGTCATGACACGAAATAGTAGTACTCATCTAGTTAACAGAACTTAATAAACTCAGTCAGTTACAGAACTCAGTATCAGGCTAGTTCAGCTCAGAAAATTAGTTTAGTGTCTATTTAGTTAGGAGTAGGAGTCAGCACCGAGTGAACCCAAGGATGGGGGCTCACCTGCCAGTAGAGGATTTGGGACTACTGTAGCCAGGATTTAGGACTTCACTCGAATGAATCCTCCCCTATTCTCAGGATCTAAGTTAGAGGAAGATCTACAGAAGTTTCTCGATCAGGTTCAGAATGTCACAGATATCATGGGAGTGACTTCCAGTGAGAGTGTTATGTTAGCTGCATATCAGCTATAAGATATGGCTCATACATAGTTTAAGTAGTGAAAGGTAGATAGGGGCATAGATGCAGAGCCCATAAAATGGGAAGAGTTTGCAACTTCTTTTCTAGATAGATTCTTTCCTATAGAGCTGAGAGAAGCCAAGGTATTAGAGTTCATCAATCTCAGGAAAGGAAATATGAGTTTGAAAGATTATTCCCTTAAGTTTACTCAGTTAGAAAAATATGCTCCGTATGTAGTAGCAGATAGTAGGTCCAGAATGAGCAAGTTTGTGTCTGTGGTATCAGAAAGTATGGTTAAGGAGTGTAGAACAACAATGTTAATTAAGGAGATAGACATATCCAGGATCATGGTCCATGCTCGGCAGATAGAAAAATCTAAGAATATGGAACGAGAGAGAGGGAGAACAAGAAAGCTAGAACAAGTAGCTTCAATTTCACTCAGCCTAAGTCAGAGAGTGGTAACCATTCTCAGTTTTTCTTGAAGTCTTTTGTTCCAGCTCCGTCTTCAAGCAGTTCTCTAGTACCTAAGTTTAGAAACAGTAATAAGGATAGGGTGAAAGGCTCTAAATCTCAGGGAAGTGTAAGTAGTGCTCGAACAAATCATCTTTATCAGAAGTATGGCAGAAACCACCAGGATGTCTGCAGGGCTAGTAGTGATGTTTGTTTTGGGTATGGCAATCCAGGCTAAAGAATCAGAGATTGTCCTCAATCAGGTTCTCAGGGTTAGTATAATCATCCCCTAGCTCAGTCAGGTCGCTCGAATCAGTAGGGTACCGCTTCTAGTGCCACCAGTGGGCAACACCCAAATAGGATTTATGCACTTTAATCCAGACAAGATTAGGAAAATTCTCCTATTTTGGTCACTGGTACATTACAGATCTTCCATTTACATGTTTATGCCTTGCTATATCTAGGAACTTCTTTATCTTTCGTAACTCCTTATATAGTTGTTAACTTCGGAGTTAATCCAGGAATCCTAGCAGAGTCTTTCTCAATTTCTACCCCAGTGGGTAAATCTATCATAGCCCGACGAGTATACAGAAACTGTCTGGTTATGATATGTCAGAAAGTTACTTCAGCAGACCTTGTAGAGCTAGAGATGGCAGATTTTGATGTCATTCTTGGAATAGATTGGATCCATTCATGCTATGTCTCAGTTGATTGTAGAAATATAATTTTTTATTTTTAGTTTCCAAATAAACCAGTCCTTGAATGGAGAGGTAGTACTAAAGAACTTAAGAGTCAGTTGATTTCATACCTTAAAGTGAGGAAAATGATATCTGAGGGATGTGTTTATCCTCTTGTATGAGTCAAAGACTCTAGTTCAAAAATTCCTAGTCTTGAGTTAGTTCAGTAGTGAATGAATTCTTAGATGTGTTTCCCAAAGATCTTCCCAAAGTTCCTCTCGTAAGGGAAATTGACTTCGGAATAGACCTTCTTCCATACATTCAGCCTATATCTATTCTGCCATATATAATGGCACCAGCTGAACTCAGGGAATTGAAAGAATAGTTAAAAGACCTTTTACATAAGGGGTTCATCAGACCCAGCATTTCCCCATAGGGTGCACCAGGCTTATTCGTGTGTCAGAAAGATAGTTCTCTTAGAATGTGTATAGATTACCGTCAGTTAAACAAAGTCACAGTCAAGAATATATACCTACTTCCTAGAATTGATGACTTGTTTGATAACTTCAGGGCGCTAGTTACTTTTCTAAGATAGACCTAAGATCAGGCTATCATCAGCTCAGAGTCAGAGAATGTGACATTCCAAAAATAGCTTTCCGAACCCGGTATGGTCACTTCAAATTTCTAGTCATGTCCTTTGTTCTTACTAATTCCCTAGCATCTTTCATGGACTTAATTAATTGTGTGTTTAAGAAGTACTTGGAAATATTTGTTATAGTCTTCATCGATGACATTCTTATCTATTCCTGTAGCGAGAATAATTATGTAGATCACCTCAGAATCGTACTTCAGACTCTTAGATCTCGTCAATTGTTCTTCAAATTTAGTAAGTGCAAATTTTGCCTAAGGTCAGTAGCATTCCTTGGTCATATTATTTCCGGTTATGGCATTAGAGTTGATCCTCAAAAGACCAAAGTAGTGAGAAACTGGCCTTGACCCAATTCTCCATCAGATATTAGGAGCTTCTTGGGTTTAGCTAGCTATTATCATTAGTTTGTTGATGGGATTTTGTCTATTGCGTCCCTCATGTACAGATTGACTCAGAAGAAAGTCAAGTTCCAGTGGTTATATTTTTGTGAGAAGAGTTTTTAGGAGTTGAAGACTCGACTCACCTCAGCCCTAATTTTGACTCTACCAAATGGTTTAGATGGGTTTGTTGTATACTGTGATGCATCTAGAGTAGGGTTGGGTTGTGTCCTCATGCAAAAAGGTAAGGTCATAACCTATGCCTCTAGAAACCTTAAGCACCATGAGAAAAATTATCCAACTCATGATGTTGACTTAGCAGTTGTAGTGTTTGCCTTAAAGATTTGAAGGCACTATTTGTATGGGGGTGCATATGGATGTGTTCACAGATCAAAAAAGCTTGCAATATGTATTTTATCAGAAGGATTTGAATCTGCGTCAGAGAAGGTGGTTAGAATTGCTGAAAGATTATGTAATGAGTGTTCTGTATCATCTGGCTAAGGCCAATGAAGTGGCAGATTCTATCAGTAGGTTGTCTATGTGTAGTGTGGCTTATGTTGAGAATGATAAGAAAAAGTTAGTTTAGGAAGTTCACCATGTTTCCCGACTAGGTCTCCGTTTAGTTGACTCAACAGAAGGTAATGTGTGGGTGAAGAATAGTTCAGAATCATCTCTAGTTTCCAAAGTGAAGAAAAAGCAGGACATAGATCTCAGTCTAGTTAAGCTGAAGGAGTCAATCAGAGATCAGAAAGTAGAGATTTTCTCCCAAGGGGGAGATGGTATGTTGTGTTTCCAGGGTCGGCTATGCCATCCAGGTGTAGATGACTTGAGGAAATAAATTCTTGCAGAAGTACATGGTGCGTGATACTCTATTCATCCAAGGGACACTAAGATGTACCACAATATGTGGGAGATCTATTGGTGGAGTGGTATAAAGAGAGATATTATAGAGTTTGTAGACAAGTGCTCAACGTGTCAGCAGGTTAATATTAAGAACCAAAAACCTAGTAGGTCCATGCAGGAGTTCAGTATTCCCATATGGAAATGGGAAGAAGTAAACATAGACTTTGTGACAGGATTGCCTTGTACTCATCTTCAGCATGATTCTATTTGGGTCATTGTAGATAGGATGACCAAATCAACTTACTTCTTGCCAGTTCATACTTCCTATTCAGCCAAGGACTATATCAAACTCTATATCAGAGAGTTGGTTCGATTAAACATAGTCCCAGTATCCATCATCTCAGATAGAGGTACCCAGTTTACCTCTCACTTTTGGAAAGCATTCCAAAAGTGTCTTGGTACCCAAGTTCACCTCAGTACAGCCTCCCACCCTCAAACAGATGGTCAAGCAAAAAAGACCATTCATACTCTAAAAGATATGTTAAGAGCCTTCATTGTTGATTTTAAAGATAGTTGGGATGACCACTTGCCTTTGATGGAATTCACATATAATAAAAATTACCATTCCAGTATTTAGATGGCTCCGTTTGAGTCTTTTCATGGTAGGAGATGTATATCTCCAATTGGTTGGTTCTAGGTAGGTGAGCCCACAGTAGTAGGGCTTGATTTAGTGTTTGATGCCTTAGCGAAGGTTCAGTTGATCAGAGAAAAGCTTAGGGTTGCCCAGAGCTGACAGAAATTATATGCAGTTGTGAGGAGAAAGGATCTCGAGTTTGATGTTGATGATTTTGTGTTCTTGAAAATCTCTACCATGAAGGGGTTGAAGAGGTTTAGAAAGAGGGGTAAGCTCAGTCCCCGATATGTCAGTCCTTATAGAATTCTCAGCCGTTCCAGAAAGGTAGCTTACGAGCTTGAGTTGCCTTCATATCTAGCTTCAGTACACCCAGTATTCCACGTCTCCTTGCTAAAGAAATACATCAATGAACCAGCATTCATAGTTCCCTTAGAGGGTGTAGATATTCAGAATGATCTATTCAGAATGATCTTTTTTTCTAAGATGTTCCAGTCCGGATCCTCGATCATCTGATTTGCAGACTGAGGAACAAAGAAGTTCCATTGGTCAAAGTTTTTTGGTGGAATCAGTACGTTGAGGGAGCTACTTGGGAAGCAGAAGCAGATATGCAGACCAAGTATCCTTACCTCTTCTCTACAAATTTAGAATTAGCTTAAGGTAACAGTATTCCTTAGCTTTACATAGTTCCATATTCAGTTTTAGTTACAAACTTGGTATCCATTACTGTTGCATATTCAATCATGCATTCATGAATCAGTTCGGTCACATACTCATGCATCAAATATGCATGTTTAGAATGAAAACTCAGCATATCAGTAATTTTAGTCATGTACTTCATGTATCAGATATGCATGTTTAGTGTGTAAGCTCAGTCTATTAGTATTTCTTAGCTTAATCAGTGTCATTCGAGGTGAATGTTCCCAAGGGGGGTATATTGTAATAACCCATATTTTCCTAGCTCAGTTTAACTCTCAGTACATGAGTATTCATATATAAAAATTTTAAAAATGCTCAGTATTTTTCAGTTTAGAGCTTACCATTGAGTGGGAAATTCAGTCATCTTTCCAACGATATAAAGTTCGCTCAAATCCGATACAAGGGCGAAGAGTTAGAGCATTTTGTAAAATAGTGTGCCAACTGGCACTTTAGCACATCGCGGAGCCAGGGAAAATGGCAATTCGCAATTTCTAGTGGAGCTCTGTGATACCACTGTGTCAAACCGCCAGCTAAATTCCCAATTGTTATTTTCCAGTATTTCATCGCGATCATGGCGCATCGTGCCAAGGGTGAAATTCTCATACACAGGGGAACCGTGATTCCACTGCATCGCGTTGATGAGCCAGTTCGCAATTGTCAGTTTCCAGAAATGGGACGATAGCACCGTGCCGAGCCAAGGGCCCTGATCGAATTTTGCAGTATGAATTTTTATATCTCTTCCAGGGGTAATTGGGTAATTTTACACGGTCCTAATCAGTCTTAAACATGAAATTTATCCCTAAAGGAGAACTAATTGCTCATTATTTCATGATTTACCCAAGAAACAAAACATTCTCTCTCCAAGGGCAAAATCCTAGTTTTAAGAAATCAAGAACAAAGCTAAAGAATTTCTCTAAGAACCTTCAAGAATTAACATTCCAAGGTATGTTAGGTGTTCATCTATGGATTCCTTTCACCTATAGAGTCCAAGAACCCATTTTTAAAACTACAAGATTATTAATTCATGGTTTACATGATTGGAATTGGATTGCATTCATATTTATGACATTAATTGAATTTTAATCCATGATTAGTTGTAGATTCCATGAAATTGAAATTGCATGTATATTGAGTTGTGTAATTCCCATGTTCTAATCCTTGAATTAGCAACTTGGGTGTTGTAGTTACAATGTTTACATGTTGTCCATGATTATATGCGTTAAGTTGTACTCCCCATATGTTTTATGGAATGCCCATGTGAATTAAATGGTGAAATCATGACATGCTAGCATATGTACAAGCTTATACCCTACAAGTGTTTTATAAAATATCTCTATGAATGAATTATGAACAAGTGGTCCTTGTTATGCTTTTCAAGATCATGCTATGCTTTACTTTCATGATTTCAAGTACTGGAGGTATTTAATATCCAAAAATCTAGCTGTTTGCCTAGAGCTACAGTAGCTATAGAATAGTCTTAGTCATGACACAAAATAGTACAGTAGCTATCAAGGATGTGTCTTTACTTCAGTATTTTCAGTAGTTTCAGTAGTTTAGTAGTCGGAGTTAGTTGGGGGCTTGTCCCATCAACTACACTTTCATACAGTTTAGTTAGAGGCTTTTTAAACTAGACTTTTAGACAGTATTCAATTTTGCAGATTATTATTACATTTGATATTTTTTATCAGTATTTTAGATTTTTAACCTTATGGCATTTCAGCCTATTTTCTGCATTTATTACCATATTATTATTCCGTGCTCACAGAATATATCAGTCATGGGTTATCTTGTGGTCCTTCGGGGTCGTAAGAACCGTGTAGCGTCCAGGGTATAGACTCGGGGCATTACAATGGCTGACACTATCAACTCATATCATTATCATATGACTAGTATTATGTCTTCTCGCACCAAGAAAAGAACTTGGCTAATATAACACAGACCAACATACGACTAAGGCCCTTGACTCATACCCATATTATATGAGTGGTATGAGGTAAGTCTTATAATGCACAGATGGTTCAAGACGCAAAAAAAATTGCAAGGTCCAAAGTCTAGGTTGTTTTACCAACTTTTTCCTTATATGATTCTTTTAGGTAGCCAACTTGGATTTGTTATTCTCAAGAGCCTCCTACACCTTAGAGTGATTCTTCAAAATCTCCATGGTTCTTTTCTTAGCATCAAGACTAACAATAATTTTACTTTGCAAGTCTTAGTTGGTGGGATAAAAGAGTTAAAACCATAACAAATCTCAAATGGAGTGATACTACTCAAATATCGGAGATACTGATTATTGGCAAAATCAATCTAGGGCAATTGGTTTTCCTAAGTAAATGGGGTACCCAAAACAATGCACCTAAGCAGGTTACCAAGATTCCGGTTCACCACCTCTATTTGTCCATCCATTTGAGGATAAAATAAAGTACAAAACAAGAGTTTGATACCAAGAGTACCCCAAAACACTTCTTAAAGTAACTAAGAATTTAAGATCCCTATAACTATTGATAGTTTAAGGGACCTTATGCAATTTAAGAACATGATTCACAAATAAGGATGTTATATGTTATGCTTCATCACTAGGGGTGGAAAATGGGTTGTTTGGGATGAGTTTGGGAGAAACGAGATGGGATGAAGCATCAATTGGGTCATTTCCCAACCCTACCCAAAGTGTATTTGGGCTAAAATGGGTTGGATTAAATGGGCTAAATAATGGGTATACCCAATTCGCCCAGCTTGGCCCAACTTTTATAGATTGTTTTAAAATATGAATAACCTTTTTTTAATTACTTATTAATCAAATTACTTAAATTGACCAAAATATATACTTTCTATGATTTAAAATTAAATTAATTTGGTAAACAAAATTGTATGATAAAATTGTAAATTTTTCTTTTCAAAAACTTTAATACATACACAAAGATACTTGCTATTTTCTTTTAATATTACGAAAGTTTTATCAACCTATACTTCAGAAGTTGAGATTAACTTTTATTGACAAATTATCTAAATTAATTACTTACCTATTCAAGTTTGTAAATTTAGCTATCAAATAAAACTTATTCTGGAAAAAAATAAAAATAAATCATTTCCATAGAATCTAAGTAGGAATACAATATAATATTCTCTCTAAGCAATAAACAAAAATACAAACAGAGATATTTAGACTGACATGAAAACATTTGTGGAGTCAAAATAATGTTAAGAGAGGTGAGAAAGAATTATTATGAAATAGGTTTAGTTTGGGTTGTTTTATGGATCATGATGGGTTGCTATTTTAGATGGTCTAGTTTGGGTTTTAGCCCAAATCATACCATTTGTAAATACATCTATCCCAGCCCATTAAATCTTTGAGGGTGGGAGGGTCAAATGGGTTTGAATGATTTTTCCACCCTTAATCATCACTCTTGTGGCAAGAGATGAAATTTATCTTTTTTGAGAATCTATCCACTACCACAAAAATTCTATCACATCCCTTATTGGTCCTAGGTATCCCTAACTCATAGTCCATAGATATATCTAGCCAAGGGAAACTAGAAGTAGGGAGAGATGTGTACATACCTTGAGTTTTAGTTGTGGACTTGGATCGTTTGTAATCAAAGAAGTTCTTCCAAAGCTTCTCCATATCATCTCACTTAAGGCCAATAGAAAAAGTACTTAAGTATACAGTCCAAAGTTCCCCATCATAACTCTAAAATGCTCTTCTTTGAAAAATAACTCCCTCCATGAACTCATTAGAACACACAGTCTTTATCCTTGAACAACTACCCATCCACTAATTGGAACCTGTAAATCTGCTTCACTTGTATAAGACCATCAAAGACCTTCTTGAAGTTAAAATTTGTAGCATAGAATTCCTTTAGAATCTCAAAACCCATAATTCTTTAGGCCAAGGTGTTGATCAATACAACCTCCTATATAGAGCATCCACCACTACTTTTTCTTTGCCTTGCTTGTAGTTGATCACATAGGGAAATGTTTCAATAAACTAAACCCACTCCATATGTGGCTTGTTCAGTTTGTATTGGCACTACAAGTGTTTCAAGGTATCATGGTCAGTCCTTATAAATCCTTGTGTCACAAGTAGTGTTTCCAATAGGCCAACACCCGCACAAGTGCATATAATTCCTTGTCATAATTTGAGTAGTTTAGAGAAACCCTTTTTAGTTTTCACTAAAGTAAGTCAAAGGTTTCTCGTCTTGTATCACACCACATATTCCCACTCTCAAAGATTGTTAAAATTGGGTAGTTGGGCCAATGGTGACAAACTCAACATAGACTCCAAAGCTTGAAAAGACATCTCTTGTGTTTCTCACTAGACAAAAGGGATATCATTTTTTAACAACTCAGTCATGGGAGAAGCAATAGTACTAAAATCCTTTGAAAAATATTGGTAGAAACTTGTCAACCCATGATAACTCCTTACTCCAGTTGAATTAGTCGGGGTAGGCCATGTTTTGATTGATTTTACCTTCTCTTAGTCAACCTCTACACTATTTGCACTAAAAACAAAACCTAGGAATACAACTTTCTCAACATAAAAAGAACTTTTTATTATTAGCAAATAACCTCTCTCATAGCAAGACATCAAATACTTATTATAAATGGTTCAAATTCTCTTTAATCGTCTTGCTATACACTAGAATTTCATCAAAGTACACCACCACTAATTCGTTGATGAAGGGTTTTAGGATATGGTTCATCAACCATATAAACGTACTTGGGGAATTGGTCTATCCAAATTGCATCACAAGACACTCATATAATCTAAACTTTATTTTAAAGGATGTCTACCACTTATCACCCCGACTTCATGAGTATTTGGTGGTACCCATTTTAAAATCTTTGAAAACCCTTGAGATACATAGCTCATTTAAATGTCATCAAGCCTAGGAATGGGATGTCTATACTTCACCATGATTTTGTTGAGGACTCTATAATTGATAAATATCCTCTAAGTTCCATACTTTTGGGGAACAATAATAAAGGGTACACCACATTAACTTAGGCTCTGTTTGACTAGATCTTTCTCAACAAGCTCTTCCATTTGCCTATGTAGCTGTTTAATTTATTTAGGGTTTCTCCTATGAGCTGGCATGTTATGAATTCGAGAACCTAGCACAAAATTAATTTGATGTTTAATTTCTCACAAGGGTGGTAACCCCTTGGGCTTCTCCTCTAGGAATAACTCATCATAGTCCTGCAAAAGTGAACAAACAATACTGGACATCAAAGAGCTAGCATCTTAGTTAGCATGCAATAAAAAGTTGATGTTGACAAGGCACACTACAAAGTGTTCCTCATCCACACCCTTGAGACATTTGCTTGGCTTGAATACCATACATTTTTTCCCATAACCTTCACCAAGACATTATCTTTCCCTAACAGAATTGTGGAGTCTTTAGAAACACTCTCTACCTTTACTTAACTTTTTTAGTTCCTTCATGTTTCGGTAATCCTCACTCAATTGGAAGGGAGCCAATGGTGCATGAACATGCTTCAAACCTTCCAACATGAAATAATATTGTTGTATGTCCCATGGTGTGTCATAGCTCTATCAAATCGCTAAGGTCTCCCTAGTAAATGATAACATACAAGCATAGTGACAATATCACAAATGACCACTTCATGGTACTTGCCTATGCTAAACTTGATTGTTGCTTACTTGATAACTTTTATTTCCCCTCTATCATTAATCCATTGTATTTGGTAAGGATTGGGGTGCTTCTTTTTAGCAATTTGGATCTACTCTACTAAGGTATCCCTCACTACATTGGTACAACTCCCACTATTAATGATCAGGCACACACCTTCTCAATGATTTTTCACCTATTTGATAAAGATCTTCCATTGCAAGAGCCTCATAATTCATTTCACCACACAGGAGAGGTTAGTTTTCACCTTCAACCTATTCTTACCCTTTGGTATAAATTCCCCCTCTTCATGAGATATGAAAAATTCACCATCTCATCTAACCTTTTTTATTCAACCTCAGAGATATCCATCTCATCCTCACCTTTGTATCTCTCTTCATCCCTTTTTTATCATTCTCTATCTCTTTTTTTTGGAGGGGCCGAGGTCCGGGCGTGTCGTGGGCCAAAAATCGACTGGGCATGCTAGGGAGGCTGAAGAATGACCTATGTTGTGCCATGTGGTGGGTGGGGCCATTTGGGTGGTAAAAAGGGAAAACAAATGGAAATAGGGCATTTTGGGCTAAATCAGTGTGCTATAACCCACAATTTTGTGGGGTAGGCCCGGGGTTTGGGCGTATCGTGGGACAAAAATTGACCAAGGCATGCCAGGGAGTCTGGGAGCAACCTAGTGTTTGCCATGGAGTAGGCGGGGCCATTTGGATAGTCAAATGAGTGAAACAGCAGGAATGAGGCATTTTTGAGCTAAATCGGTGTGTTATAGCCTATGATTTTGGGGGTGGGCCCGTGGTCCGATCGTGCCGTGGGCCAAAAATTGATCTGAGCATGCCAAAGAGGCTAGGGAGCAGCCTAGTGCTGTTCCATAGGGTGGGAGGGGCCATTTATATGGTCAAATAGGATAAACAATGCTAACGGGGCATTTTCGGGCCAAATCAATGTGCTATATCACACGATTCTAGGGGTAGGCCCATGGTTCGGGCGTGCCGTGAGATGAAAATTTACCAGGGTGTTCTAGGGAGGTTAGGGAGCAGCCTAGTGTTATGTCATAGGGTGGGAGGGTCTATTTTGGTGGTCAAATGGGAGAAACAGCGTAAATAGAGAATTTTCTGGCTAAATCGGTGTGCTATATCCCATGGTTTCGGGGTCAGCCAGGGGTCCAGGCATGCCGTGGGCCAAAAATCGATTAAGGCATGTCAGGGATGATGGGTAGAGGCCTAGTGTTATGTCAGGGAGGGATAGAAGAGAAATTGACTGTCTTTCTTTTATCCCTGAAGAGTAAAGCCACTCGACTACAAGTAATAGAGAGATCAGGTTCTAATGCATAGAATTGAGGTGAGGAAACAAAGTTCTTTTTTTTATTCTTTGAGGTGCCACCTTATTTATATCACTCACTAGAAATGTACCCCCTTTCTGGACTTCTATACCATTGAATTGAAGAGGGTTGATGAGGATTGGGTTTAAAACAGTTACCTTTCTTGGGTTTTTCAATCATCTTGGACTTGTTGTTGCCTTTGGACGAAGTAAAATGGAAAATATTCTTGAGCTTCTCTTTAGAAGTGGAAGACTTCCACATTTCATTGCTTTTTCCCCATAATGAAGTTGAAGGACTCTTAACCTTATATGACCTCTATTCTTTTAAATCCTCCTTGATCTTGGAGTCATAATGGAAGGCCTCTTCATGTCCCTCATAGTTTTTAAGCCTCAAAAGCTTCAATATCTCACGACCCAAACTAGGGACTGGCTATGACGGGTATCTCAAGCCCACCATGGACCGGAGACCACCCCCATCGCCAAACCTCATGAGAAAATAATAATAATAATAATAATAATGCAAAAGCAAATTAAATAATAATAATAAGATGAATAGTTAACTCAGAATCTAAGAGTTAAAACAATAACCAGCCAACCCACATCTGTCCACAAAATCCTCCAAAATCGAATCATCAACTAAGTCGGGACATGCCCCTGACTATAACTAAAATAAATCCATAAGTATAGAGTAAATGAAGAAAGGATAATGAAATGATAAAGACTTTCGAAGGAGAGAGGTTTACCACTTCACAACAAGTCAACGAACATGCTAATATACCTAATGCTACAAAGGAGCAACAAAAGTGTCTTAGGACCCTAAACCATGAAATGATATATCATCTTAGGATGGTCAGTGGGATAAGAACTAGCATGTAACTCGACGAAAGTGATAAAATAATTCCATGCCCATAATTAGTCAAACCCATATATACACATTCATCTATACATATATAAGATGTCGGGATAGGGTAAGGGTTATGAACATGAGAGTTTAAAAATCATTAATCATGTACTGTGTATCTCTATCCATCCTAAGAGAACTCACGGGCTATATGGGTTCAGCTCCCCCTGCTGAAAGGGTCGCATGAACCGAGGAAATACGAGGAATGGCCAAAGCCATCGAGGATCCAACCATTACAAAAATATACATAATATGTGAACTATGCACACAGTCATAAAGATCCCCATGCCGGTGAACGTGGTTTCCAGTATTGGTCCCTCTAGGACCTCTACCTTCATGCGAGCTACACAACCCCCTTTAAGACACCAAGGCTATCTAAATTTATTTTTATATCTAATTACCCATTAATATAATGCATTGAGTTCAAAAGCAAGTTACATGTAGTTTTCCATAATTAAAATCAAATACACAAGTTGTTTGAGGTTCATGTAATTCCAAGCCAAAATTTATCTAGTTTGAGGAAACACATGTCCCCCATTCAAACAATTTAATAACATACCAATTCAATCCCAATAAATCAATTTAAAGCATGAATAATCAATTCAAAACATAGGACAAGTAATTCAATCAGCGGCAACCAAAATCCCTCAACCCAATATCATAACCCATAATTTAAGTCACATGAAAATCCATTAAATCAATGCCACAATGTAAAATTAAAGTTTAGGGAAGAGAAACATGCCTAAAACACACCGGAATTTGAAGTCAATTTGATGTTTGGAGCCCGGATGAAGAATTCTCTATGAAACCCTTAAGTTTTCTTGGTTGAATAGTTAAAGATGAATAAAGTAGAGTTTGATCTTTGAAAACTGAAGGAAAAGGGTCCCTTTTATGTTTATAAGTCGTAAAAAGAGTGAAAAGACCCTAAAGCCCCTCACCCTAAGTGAAGAAAACAAAACTAGACAAAATTTACACCTTGGTGTGGCACGCTGTTATCGCGGAGGTTATCCTCCGTGCCACGCTGATATCGCGGAGGTTAACCTCTGCAGAACGGTGATATTGCAGAGGGACACTACCTTAGAGTTCCAAAATAGCCCAACCCTTCCCAAAAATTCCAAAACTTTCCCAAATTACCCTTGTAACATCCCTAAACATAATTCAAGTCAAAAATCTATATTTTACATGCGGGAAGGTCAAAAATAAAATGATCAAAATTTTTAAGGGTCTTACATTATCCCCCTACCCCCGGGATCATTCATCACCGAATGTTGAGTTAGGATACTTTTTATCACGAGAATAGCAAGAATACACCAGAATCAAATGACAAACTCAGAAAGTAACAAAGGGAAAATAGAACTCATACCTTAAGAACTTTCATCCGACATAGGGAACAAGAACGAATAATTGGCTTTCATATCTTCTTCAGCTACCCATGTAGCCTCTTCGATCTTTTGATTCCACCAAAGGACCTTCACTAAAGCTACATAATTTGTCCTTAATCTATGAACTTGCCTATTTAATATTTCAATCAGGACTTCCTCATAAGATAGGGAATTTGTCACACCAAAATCCCCAACCGGTACTATCAAGGAAGGATCACCCACACACTTTTTTAGCATGGACACATGAAACATGGGATGAATAGAACCCAAACTAGCAGTCAAATCCACCTCATAAGCAACATTCCCAATTCTTCTTAAAATTTTATATGAATAAACTTAACGAGGACTGAGTTTCCCCTTCTTTCCAAACCTCATGACTCCCTTCATAGGAGACACCTTCAAGAATACCAAATCATTACTTCAAACTCTAATTCTCTTCCCCTCACATCCACATAAGACTTTTCGCGACTTTGGGTAGTCTTAAATTTTTCTCTAATCACTTTCACCATCTTTATGGCTTGGTGAACCAAGTCAGAACCAAACAACCTAGTCTCACCAACCTCAAACCATCCATAGGAAACCTACACCTCTTACCATAAAGAGCCTTAAAAGGATCCATTTGAATGCACTAATGATATCTATTATTATACACAAACTCAATAAGAGAAAAATAATCAACCCATCTTCCCTTAAAATCAATCACACAGGCCCTTAGCATATCCTCCAAATTTTGAATAGTCTGCTTCACTTGTCTATTCATTTAAGGGTGGAAAGTGATGCTAAGGTTCACTTATGTCCCCAAACTTTTCTGAAATGAGTGTCAGAAGTGAGATAAAACTGTGTACCTTGGTCTGAAATGATGGACACTGGCGCACCATGCAACATCATAATCTCCTGAATGAACAACTTTGCATAATACTATCCTGAGTTGTTAGTCCTCATAGGTAAGAAATGAGCAGACTTGGTCATTCTATCCACAATGACCCAAATCGAATCGTACTGATTGCGAGACCACGAAATACCCTAATAAAGTCCATATTAATCATCTGCCACTTCTACATGGAAAACTCTATCTCTTGAGACATACCACCAAGCCTCAAGTGTTCAACCTTGACTAGCTAACAAACCATACACATAGCCACAAAGTTTGCCACATCCCTCTTCATATTATTCCACCAGTATATTTCCTTCAAGTCGTGATACATCTTATTCGATCATAAATGATTTGTATACCTGGACTCATGAGCTTCAGTCAAGATCATTTCCCATAACCTATCAACATCAGGAACACACGACCTACCTTAGTACCTCAGAATACCATCTCCCCTAATCTCAAAATCCATAACCTTCTACTGACCTACATCATCCTTAATCTGCATAAGTATAGGATCCAAAGCCTAATTTTCCTTCACCTCAGTACTAAGAGATTATTTTACCATGTCATGACCAAAAAAAATTGGTCATGATGGCACTTATTGTGGAAAACCTTGACAAGTTAGGCTATTAACCAAACTAATACGAAAAAGGGAAAAGGCAGAAAAAACACAAAGGTAAGTCTTCTAAAACAAAGACGAACCATACAAGTAAAAACCATATCCAAAATACCATACATTCCCAAAACTGGGTTTCAATAGTGTAAGAACTACTAATATACTTCATGAGTCAAATACATCAGAAAATAACCACAAAGAAACAATATCCATCTCAGAATACTAATAAAGACATTACTAGTACAGAAATATAGAGGTGAACCTTGAGTAATCTGAATCTCCCAAAATTAACCAACTTAAGGAACACCCAAACCTGAAAATCTTCATCGAAAGTATAAAGTACAAATGAGTATGGTGCCATTGTATTCCATAGGTACCATAGGCCGACCGAGCAAAGTAGAAAATAAAGCATACAAAATACACACTAAGGGCACATCACCTGCTATTAGAAAATGTCCCACAACGATATCATACACCACTTGCGCTAAAAGTTCTAATATAGGACATATTTTGGAAGAACATACCAAGATAGAACACAAGTATACATTATACCACATATAAGAAGAACAAGGGAGACATGTTTATACAAGTTCATCAAATACACCTATAGGAAGGCAGGACAATTAGATAGATAACAAGTCAATATGGAAATACAAACACAACATAAACACATTAAAGTAAATACAATATATATAATGATGATGATGATAATGATACACAAGATTGTCGCACAACCTCCTTATACACACACGGAGGCAAGCCTCCCGGTTTGGGAACCATGGAGGGTTCGTCTAGCCATATACAACCCATAATCCATATCCATATCTCCTTCCAAGCACATTTCTTGGGAATGGCCGTATAAGGAGTTGCAATATCTCCTTCCCAGCACATCCATCATAGAAAGTTTTATAAAAGGTGTTGCCAGTGTTTCTCAGGTGTTTCCATGGTGGTACCTTTTATTTCATGAATGAGTATGATATAAGGATGCAATTCTCAAACCAGTCAACATGAGTATTTCCATAACCAACCAAAATGATATATTTCCACAACCAATCACAATGTTACATTTCCACAACCATGTGAGCCAATATCCACATTATTTCCATCCATCCATGAATTTCCGTTTGGTTCATATTCCAAAAAGTATGAATATATCAAAATACGCCAACGGTACCAGAAAAAGGCATTTTCAATAACACAATACATTTATTCATAGGTATTTAGGTTATCAATATCACATAAGACCCCACACGGTCATACATATCGCACAATATCTCAATTTCAATAATTAGGTCGCATATAGGCCCTCACACAAAAACAACACATAGATAGCCATTTATCATGATTAGGTCCTACCCTTAATATACATTTTTTACGAACATTTACTACCCAGCCCAATTTGAAAGAGTTAAGCCATAACCTACCTCAAAGGCCAAAACTAGTCTACAATACTTCAACCACAAAGCCCTAATTATCATGAACATCCCAAAATCAACTAAAACCAAGAAAGACAGATCCACGCATCAAAACAAATCCAAAGATACCCACATTGCATACTTTTGGTTTGGGGTCAAAACTGACCCCCGAAATGGATTTTCAAAAAAAGGCTAAATCATTTGCTTTCAAAAATTTGCTCCCATACCTTTAGGAATCTACAGCTAAAAACCCAAGTCAAATCAAGTTAAAAATAAGGTTCGGATTAAAGAAAAACTATTTTTGAGGTTTACCGGGTAAACCTTTAAAATCCGCTTTAACATCAAGAATTAAAGTTGTTTTGAAGATGAAAATGGGGAAAAGTAGTAATTATAGGATTAAGAACATTATTCAAGTGAAAAGATTTAGAATTTGAGGCTAAAACAAGTACTAATGTTTTGGAGTTTTTGAACAATTAATCAAGAAATTTGATAAACTAAGGGATGAATTCTCACCTTAAATCTGTAAGAGAATCAAGAAATAGATGCTAATCTAGTTTCCTAAGCACCCACATGATTCACTTTTAAGCTCTCACACTATTTTAGGGTTTAGCTCTCAAGAGGTAACATGAAATATGAGTAAAAAAAGGGGCAAAAGGGGGTTATTTATACTCATACCACGTTACCAGGTACATAATGCATAAAATGCATTCCTCAAATGATTTTTACCCTTTGTGATCCAGGTTGCACCCGCAACCTGTGCACCAGATTTTTTAAGTCCAAAATGGACTTAGACGGGGTTTTCGAGATTCATTCAGAATCTAATATACACAAATAAACTATGTAACTATACTAAATTCGACGCTCTAGACTCAATGACGATATCAAAGTTTTTAAAAAACATCATTTTCACAAAGTCAATCCCCGTAATCAAAAATCACAATTTCCCAACTAAGGGTCGAAATGAGATTTAAAAGCCATAAACCTACACCACCCTAAAATTGATGTTTCAGATCTGCTAACATAGTTTGTTCAATAAACTATTGCACGAATCAAAAGATAACCACAAAAGTCCAAAATAAGGCTCTTAAAGTAACCAAGAATCACAATACCGCATAAGTTGTACCAAAATGCATACAATAACCCCCACAACCCAGAAATACCACAATGCAACTATGAGGAGGGGTAAAATAGTAAAATCACACAAAATCACAAATTTCACATATCTCATCAAATTTTAGGTTGTTACATCATCCAGCACTAAAAATCTAGTTTGTCATCGAACTAAAGGCAAAAGAAATACCAGAATCTATAAAGAGCTGGGGATAAGAACTACGCATATCAGAGTCGACCTCCCAAGTAGCTTCATCTATGGGTCGATGTATTCACTAAACCTTAACAATAAGGATAACTCTAGAATGCAACCGTCCAATATCCCTAGCCAAAATGGAGACCGAATCCTCAATGGAAGACAACCGCTTATCTTACTGAACTGACTCCTAACGAAAGACATGAGACTCATTCAGAATATAATAGTGAAGCATAGAAACATGAAAAACTAGATGAACAACCGATAAATCTGTACGCAAAGCTAACTCATAAGCCACATCACCAACAGTTCAAAGAATCTCAAATGGACCAATATACTTGGGGCTAAGCTTTCCCCTCTTCACAAACCTTATCACACCATTCATGGGTTAAATACAATGGAAAACACGATCACCAATCCCAAATCTCAAGGCACAAAGCCTATGATCTGCATAGCACTTTTGTCCTTTCTAAGCCGCTCTAAGACTATCCTGAATTATTTAGGCTCTATCTAAGGACTAAAAGATCAAGTCCATACCTCGAGGTCTAACCTCAAAAACATTAAATCAACCAACTGAAAAGCGACAATGCCTACAATACAAAGTCTCAAAAAACCATATCAATACTTGAATGATAGTTGTTATTATACGCAAACTCCACTAAGTCCAAAATTTGCTCCCACTGGCCACCGAAATCTATCACACAAGCACGGAGTATATCCTCTAAAACTTGAATAGTCCACTCCGACTGACCATTAGTCTGGAGTGAAAAGTTATGCTAAGATCAACCTGAGTACCTGATACGGTTGGGGCAGCCTCCACAGGTACACGGCCTTTCACACGAAGCCAAGCTCGGGAATTACAAAAACTCCAAGCTTTGTTCATGCAAATGGCCGTGTGTGAGTTGGTGATTGAACCAACCAAGGACCTAAATGTTTTTATGTGTGAAGAGAGGTCTTAATGTGTAATAAACTACTCTCCAAGGTTGGCACAAGAAGCAAGGGCGGATGGGTCATTTTACCCCTTTTGTTTGTAGTATAAATAGAACATGTTAGAGAGTTATTCCTTAGTTTTTGAATGCTGATTTTGTAACCTAAAAACACTAAACATTTTGTCTCTCTCTTCCACTGTTAGAAGCCGTCCCTATTATCTCACAAGTAGAGGGATACTTGTGTTGTCTCTTTGGCTAGAAACAAGGGTTTTGAGGTCGTTGAGTGCCTCTTGGTCCTCGTAAGAACTTGGTGTTTATATTCATTAGACTTAGGGTCCTCTCTTGGTGTAGGGTTCTTAGTTTCTTGAATGTTATATGTCAAGTTATCTATCTTTCTTTATCTTGTTGTTGTTGTTGATTTTGTTATCTTAAAGTCTAGTGAAGCCGTGTGGGGCTCTTTTCGATTCACTAGCATTGTTATCTATCTTGTTGTTCTTGTGTTGTTGGACTGAAAAACCGAAACTTAAGCTTGTTGTTCTTGTGTTGTTGGACTGAAATCCGAGCCTACTTGAAGCTCTTGGTGTTGTTGGTTTGATTCCGTATCATTTGGTATCAAAGCAAGACCGGTTGTGTTCCAACATAACCCATCTTGGGCTAGTTCACGGCTTAAACAAACAACACCAAAAGGAAATTCTGAAAATCTGTCCATTAAAAGTTGAAACCAAGAATGATGTTGTATGTTTAGATCTAGGTGTTATTTTGCTTGTTTAGTGAGTTTCTAGTGTTGGTTTCTTTCTCACCAACACTAAGGTGTCTAGATCCAAAAGTTGAGCTTGAAAACTTGAACATTGTGTAGTGACTTGAAGTGGCCGAAAGTTGTATGTTGTTGATAACCAAAACAAAAATCGGTGGTTGTGTGTTTATGTGCTAAAGAAGTTGATGAAGTTTGTTGAGGTGTTCATCTCTTGAACTTGTTCATCTTGTTCATCTTGTTGTGTGCTCAAGTTGTAAGACAAGCTATAAAGTTGTTGTGAAAGACTTGCACCCATCACCTTCTAGTCTTGTCAATCACTTTTCCCTAATTCAAGGAGCCTTGTTTTGTGGGATTAGTCAACCAAACCTCACTTTCTTGAGTTTGAAAAGGGTGAAATACTACAAGATTTTATTTTTCCCACCAAAACACTTTGCAAACTATAACAAGTTGTGTGAATATTAACACAAAAAAAAAAAAAAAAAAGAGAAGAAGAACGTGTGGAACCATTGCATGCTGCCACGTCACTATAAGCTCAACTTAGGATATTCTTTGGTTGCTAATTGTTGATCCTTGGTTTCCCTTACTTGGTCCTAGAACTAATTAACAAACTAGTACCTTCCTACTAGGTTGTCAACTAGTTCCTTGAACCGTTTGTTCGTGTCAACGATTATTTGAGTGCTTTTATTCGTTTGAATGAATTGCTGATTTTTGACTCTAGTCCGGCAAGAATTCTTTGAGTCTTCAAACAAGAATCCATTCCGGATAAGAGCTTACTCATACCTTAAAATTTTCATGGTTACTATCCAATTATACAACACTTGTGGAACACGAACTTGTGGTGAACTAAAGCGGATAATATCTTGACAATGGAAGGAGCTACGTCTCATAATGTGGATACTAATGCCCTTGATTCTATGAGGGTCACTCTTGAGGCCGTTACCCGGACACTTGAAAGGTTGAATTCGGAATTTGGGGCCGTGAGAGGGGACTTGGAAGCAATAAAGGGGGAAGTGTCGACTATTAGTGGGAGATTAGAACAAGTGGAGAGTCAAAGGAACTCTCGTCCTTCTACTCCTCTACATGTATCTACCAATGGTCATGATAGGACCTCCTCCGCAACCATCACCCCCGAAACAGTCCACCAAATGCTAAATGCACCCCAAGCTCCACTAAATACTGCAAGCCAAACTACCTATTTTCCTCCAAACCGAGACCCCACTAGACCACTACATTTCCAAGCCCCTCCAATTCCACAAGAGGGATTTGGAAGCCAAGTACCTCCACTAAATCCGAACCCTCCATTCCAAGCTCCATTAACCCAAAGACCGCAAATTCCAAATCCTCCGAATCAAAACGGCCAAGGCCGACCAGCCCACTTTGAAGGATACGGTAGAGAGGAGTATGAAGGAGATGGAGCCTTTGATGATGCTTATATGAGGGAGGAGGAGTTAAGAGGGGGTCGAGGAGAACCTAGGAGATACCGGGGGTATGGAGATAGGGGAAACCGACACCAAGAGAGAGACGTAGGCATCAACACCATCAAGTTGAGCCTACCCATCTTTAACGGTGAAAGTGACCCCGAGACCTACTTAACTTGGGAATCGGCTTGTGACAAAGTTTTCCAAGTTAATGACATCTCGGAAGAAAAGAAGAGTTGCTACGCTATAGCTCACCTCGAGGGCTATGCTAACACTTGGTGGGAGTATGTTAAACGATTTGGTAATGAATTAGTTGATGGGCAGCCACCACCTTGGTATCGGTTGAGGTATTTGATGAGACAACGATACCTTCCCGAGAGATATCGTCATGAGTTGCTTGCTAGATTATATGGCTTGCGGCAAGGAGGCAAGAGTGTGATGGCCTATTTTGACGAGTTCCAACAACTCGTGTTGAAACTTGATCATCGTGGGGAGCAAATCAGTCACGACATCATCCGGTTCAAGTGTGGGTTGAACAAAGAGATCTCCACTCATTTGACCCTTCACCGGTTTGAAACCATTGACGGTATATTCCAAGCGGCCCTTGAGATTGAAAGGGAACTTAAGGAGAGATCATCCTTCAAGGCAAGGGTACAAACCCCCTCGGGTTGGCCCAAAAACAAGGACCAACCCGCCCCTACAAAGCTGCCCGAGTCCAAAACAGTCCCTAAATTCCCTCCGAAACCGGAGGCTCACAAATATCCCAACCCAAAGGGGTTCCAATGCTTCAAGTGCCAAGGTTGGGGGCATAAGGCCAATGAATGTTCGAACCGGCGCAATGTGATCCTACGAGAAGGGAAAGTGTACTACCTTGGTGAGGAGGTGGTTTCCGAAAGGGGGGAGGATGAGGCCGAGCCTCAAGATGGAGAGGGAGCTGAAAATGGGCCGAATGATGATGAATTAGATGGTAGTGAAGATGTCTATCCACAAGAAGGGGAGTGTGTGGTTCCAAACTTTGTGGTTAGACGTGTCATGATTAGTAAGGCGATAGATGACCCGAGTCAAAGGGAAAATCTATTCCATACTAAGTGTCTTGTAAAGGGGAGTGTGTGCACCTTGGTGATTGATAGTGGTAGTTGTACGAATGCTGCGAGCCATGCTATGGTAAATTTCTTGAAGCTACCAACTACACTACACACTAGTCCTTACAAGCTACAATGGTTGAACGATTGTGGTGAATTAAAGGTCACAAGGCAATGTGTGATTCGGTTTAAGGTGGGAAACTACCACGATGAAGTGCTTTGTGACGTGATTCCAATGCAAGCATGTCACTTGTTGTTAGGTAGACCATGGCAATATGATAGGTCTACTAAACACGATGGGAGGTCCAACCGGTATAAGCTTGAGAAGGATGGCCGAAAGGTCACACTTCACCCTCTTTCACCCTCCCAAGTAAATGAGTGGCATCAAAAGATGAGAGAGTTGAAGGGAAAAGGGAAGGAATCCGGAAAGGGAGAAAAGGGGGGAGTGCCGTAGGTAAGGAAGTAGGGACATCCGAGGCTGTCCCAACAACAAGAGAGATGGAAAACGTAGTGATGTTGGCTAGGAGGAAAGAACTCTTCGTGGACCATGATGAAAACAAGACGATGTTACTTTTGGCCCATTGTTTTAATACTAACCCCACTAATTCTTCCATTTCCCCTTTGATTTCTTGTGTCTTGCAGGAGTATGAAGATGTATTTCCTCAAGAACTTCCGCAAGGATTGCCCCCACTTCGGGGAATTGAGCACCAAATTGATTTGGTTCCGGGTTCACAACTTCCAAACAAACCGGCCTATAGGAGCAATCCCATGGACACTAAGGAGCTTGAAAGACAAGTTGAGGAGCTTCTCAACAAGGGATACATCAAGGAAAGCATGAGTCCGTGTGCAGTTCCGGTGCTTTTGGTACCGAAGAAGGACAGAACTTGGCGCATGTGCGTCGATTGTAGAGCCATCAACAAAATCACTATAAGGTATCGTCATCCAATCCCTAGACTAGATGATATGTTAGATGAGCTCCACGTATCTTGTTTGTTTTCTAAAGTGGACCTTAGGAGCGGCTATCACCAAATTCGCATGCAACCCGGTGATGAGTGGAAGACCGCATTCAAGACCAAATTCGGTCTATATGAGTGGCTGGTCATGACCTTCGGCCTTACCAATGCTCCTAGCACATTTATGAGGATAATGAATCATGTAATGAAGCCTTATATTGGAAAGTTTGTGGTGGTTTACTTTGACGATGTGTTGGTGTATAGTAAATCTATTGATGATCATGTAATGCATTTGAGATGTGTGTTTGATGTGCTCCGAAAGGAGAAGCTGTATGCCAACATGGAGAAGTGTTCTTTTGGTGTTGATAAGGTTATATTCTTGGGTTTTGTCGTGAGCTCAAGGGGTGTGGAAGTGGACGATTCCAAGATAGACTCTATTCGAAGTTGGCCGACCCCTAAGACTATTGGAGAAATCCGAAGTTTCCACGGGTTGGCAAGATTTTATAGGAGGTTTTTCAAAGGATTTAGTTCCATAGAATCCCCCTTGACCGAGGTAATTAGAAAGTACGGACCCTTTAAATGGGGTGATGAGCAGGCTAGGGCTTTTGAGGCCTTGAAAGCTACGCTCATCTCGGCACCTTTATTGCAATTGCCCGATTTTGATAAGATGTTTGAAGTAGAGTGTGATGCTAGTAAGGTTGGCATCGGGGCTGTTTTGATGCAAGAAGGTAAGCCCGTTGCTTATTTCAGTGAAAAGCTCAAAGGGGCAACTCTTAATTACTCAACTTATGATTTGGAGTTGTACGCCCTTGTCAGAGCTTTGGAAATTGGCAACATTATTTGTGGCCTAAGGAGTTTGTGATACGAACGGATCATGAGTCGTTGAAACACCTTAAGAGCCAAGACAAGTTGCATAGGCGTCATGCTAAGTGGATTGAGTTCATCGAGACTTTCCCTTATGTAATTCATTACAAAAGGGGAAAGGAAAATGTTGTTGCCGATGCCTTGTCTAGGAAGCATGTGCTTGTTGCTACCTTGTCTTCGAAATTGATGGGTTTTGAGAGCTTGCGGTTGTTGTATCCCGAGGATCCTACCTTTGCTTCTATTTTTAGGGAATGCGAAGAGTGGGGAAGGGACCGTTGGCTTAAGGAGAATGACCATTCCTCCTACTCTCGGTTCGATGGGTATTTGTTCAAAGGGAGGAGGTTGTGTGTTCCTTCTAGTTCTTGGAGGGAATTATTTGTGAGGGAGGCCCATGACGGAGGCCTCATGGGGCACTTTGGGGTAGACAAGACCCTCGGAATCTTAGAGGAGAACTTCTATTGGACCAAAATGCGCAAAGACGTCACTAAAATTTGTAGTCAATGCGTGGCCTGCCGGAGTGCGAAATCTCGTCTCCTACCTCAAGGATTATACACCCCACTCCCTACTCCCCTTAGACCTTGGTTGGACATTTCGATGGATTTTGTTTTGGGGCTGCCAAGGACTAGAAAGGGCCGAGATAGCATTTTTGTTATTGTTGATAGATTCTCTAAAATGGCTCATTTTATTCCATGTGCTAAAACCGAGGATGCTCGTAGTGTAGCTTCATTATTTGTTGAACATGTTGTAAAGCTTCACGGGGTACCGAGGACTATTGTGAGCGATAGGGACTCCAAGTTCCAAAGTCTCTTTTGGAAGTCCATGTGGGGTAGGCTTGGAACGAAGTTACTTTTCTCCACGTCTTGCCACCCACAAACCGATGGCCAAACGGAGGTAGTAAATAGAACCTTAGGGTCTATGCTACGTTCTATGGTTAAAGGTAAACTGACTTCATGGGAAGATCACCTACCCTTGGTGGAATTTGCATACAACCGGGTAATACATTCGAGCACGGGAATGACTCCCTTTGAATGTGTTTACGGCCTGAATCCCCTTACCCCTTTAGATCTCACTCCTTTGTCTAGTGATCTCATGACCAGCTTAGATGGAAATAAAAGAGCCGAGGCAATGAAGAAAATGCATGAGACGGTGCGGATCAAGCTTGAAAAGAAGAACCAAGAGGTTGCAAAAAGGGTAAACAAAGGGAGAAGAAGGCTTGTGCTTGAACCCGGAGATTGGGTGTGGGTGCATCTTCGAAAGGATCGGTTTCCAGCTCAAAGGAAGTCCAAATTGCTGCCAAGGGGTGATGGTCCTTTCCAAGTACTCGAGAGAATCAATGACAACTCCTACAAGATTGACCTTCCACCGGAATATCAAGTGCACAACACTTTCAACGTTGGTGATCTCTCCCTCGTGGATGCGGTTGAAGATGACCAAATGCTGAATTTGAGGTCAAATTCCTCTCAAGATGGAGAGGATGATACGGTTGGGGCAGACTCCACAGGTACACGGCCTTTCACACGAAGCCAAGCTCGGGAATTACAAAAACTCCAAGCTTTGTTCATGCAAATGGCCGTGTGTGAGTTGGTGATTGAACCAACCAAGGACCTAAACGTTTTTATGTGTGAAGAGAGGTCTTAATGTGTAATAAACTACTCTCCAAGGTTGGCACAAGAAGCAAGGGCGGATGGGTCATTTTACCCCTTTTGTTTGTAGTATAAATAGAACATGTTAGAGAGTTATTCCTTAGTTTTTGAATGCTGATTTTGTAACCTAAAAACACTAAACATTTCGTCTCTCTCTTCCACTCTTAGAAGCCGTCCCTATTATCTCACAAGTAGAGGGATACTTGTGTTGTCTCTTTGGCTAGAAACAAGGGTTTTGAGGTCGTTGAGTGCCTCTTGGTCCTCGTAAGAACTTGGTGTTTATATTCATTAGACTTAGGGTCCTCTCTTGGTGTAGGGTTCTTAGTTTCTTGAATGTTATATGTCAAGTTATCTATCTTTCTTTATCTTGTTGTTGTTGTTGATTTTGTTATCTTAAAGTCTAGTGAAGCCGTGTGGGGCTCTTTTCGATTCACTAGCATTGTTATCTATCTTGTTGTTATTGTGTTGTTGGACTGAAAAACCGAAACTTAAGCTTGTTGTTCTTGTGTTGTTGGACTGAAATCCGAGCCTACTTGAAGCTCTTGGTGTTGTTGGTTTGATTCCGTATCAGTACCCAACTAATCCTAAAATGTCTTCCAAAAGTGTAAAGTGAGCACAGAACATCGACCTAAAATGATAGATACCGACATACTATAAATTCTCATGATCTCATGAATATAGATATGGGCTAGCCTATTAGAACTGTAAGAGACTAGGACTAAAATAAAATGAGCCGACTTGGTCAATCTATCCATGATGAGCCAAACACTATCAAAACCAAGAGATGTATAAGGAAAACACGTCACGAATTCTACAGTGATCCATTCCCACTTCCAGTCGCGAATGGGTAACCACTGAAGCATTCCACCAGGGCTCACATGCTCGAACTTTACCTGCTGAAAACATAGGAAATGAGACACAAAATCCTCTACATCTCGCCTCATACCACCCACTAGTTATGTTGTCTTAAGTCACAATACATCTTAGTCACACCTAGATGGATTGAATATCTATAACAATGGTCTTTCTCTAAGATCAATCTAATTCAGTCACCCGCACTCGGCATATAAACTCAGGCCCCAATCCTCAAAACACCATCCAAATTAAGTAAGGCTCCCTTAGCCTCACCACTCAATACTTTTTCTCGAATCGATTTCAATCCCACATCATCAAACTAATGAGCTCGAATATGCTCCATCAAAGAAGATCTAACCTCCACAAATGCCAAAACACACCTAGTGTCAAAATATCAAGCCTAACCATCTATTTAACTAAAAACTGGACATCTAAGGATAAAGGCTTCTACTGGGTCAAAATATATGCTAATCTAACCATGTTAGTCGACTTCTGGCTTAAGGCATTCCGCAAATTAGCCTTGCCCAGATGATAGAGAATAGTCAAGTCATAATCCTTGAGTAACTCAAGCCAACGACAATGCCTCATATTAATATATCACTAAGTGAAGAAGTACTAAAGGACATGATAATTTGAGAAGCTCTCACAATAGACTCCATACAAGTAGTGACTCACAACTTCAAAGCAAACACAACCGCGCATAAATCTAAATAATATGTAAGGTAATTTCTCTAATAAGGCTAAAATGGACGAGATACATAAGCAATTGCCTTTCCTTCTACATCAACACAACATGCAATCTAACACCCTACGCATCACAAAATATGGTAAATCCCATGCATGCCTTGGGAAAAGTCAACATAGGACCTTAAGTTAACAAATCCTTGAGCTTTTGAACGCTCTCCTCACAAGCATCAGACCACTGAAAGGAAATCTTCTTCTAAGTTAACTGAGTCAATGGAGCTGCAATAAAAGAAAAACTCTAAAGAAAATGCCTATAATAATTGGCCAAGCCAATAAAACTATGAATGTAGGTGGCGAATGACACGACGCAAACCAGGGCCTGACCATGTCAGGTATCTCAAGTCCAACCAGGGCTGGAGACTTCCCCCAAGAACCAAACCATTAACCACCCTACACCTTATATCGGATGAATTGCGAACATATAATAAGATAAGAGAATATCAATTTTTTAACATTATAATAAGTTTATAACCAAAATCAACCAGTACCAATGCCAATACCAATACCAATATCGAAACTGCCCATGCCCACAGTAGTCCAACAAAGCCTCTAGTCAAAACCAAAGAATATTTAGTCAGAAAATGCCCCTGACCATAGACAAATCTAATACCAAAAGGATTAGTAAAGACAAAAAGAATCCATGGTATGAAATGGGGTCAACCAGAGTATGGAAGCTCAACCCTTCAGTCTGACTTGAAAGTTATCCCCGAATTACCTAGGTACTAAGTTAAGGAGTAGAAGTATGGTCGATTCCTACATCGCATAGGGATACAACGTCCAAAGATGGTTATCGGGGTGAACACTAGCATATAACTCAGGGATACTGATAAAGTAAGGGCATCAATCCAAAACAAATTCAATCCAATGCACATAACCATATGCAAATATATTTATATATATATATGTATATATATATATATATTTATATATATAAAATGATAGGATAGGGAACAAGGTTTAGCATACATTTTAAAACCTTAATTTGGGTTGTGTAGCTTTATCATCATAAGTCCACCCATGGTCTATATGGGTCCAGTGTTACCCCAATGAATGGGCCCTAGTACCTATTAGCCGTACAAAATGGAGATAACATAGATGGCCAGGGATTCTCTTGTACCCTTCGCCCTCCATGCTACATATATATGTATGTATAAACTTATCGGATTCCCTCGTACCCCACAAATACATGGTTATCAAGACCAACTCTCATGTCGAAAAATAAGATTTTCCAGTGTTCATCTTTCAGACTCACACCTTTACATCTAGCTATCACAACCCCCATTATTTCCCAATTAAAACATTTAACATATAACCAAACCACCATTTTCAGGAGTCGATCATTAAGTCATATTAAGCGGTATCATTATACTGACTATAGCTTGCAAGAAATGACATTAGCCAACAGTTAGGGGATTCCCAAGTACCTCGTAATCCCTTTATTAAAATCACTTAGGGGATTCTCGCGTAGTCCATAAGGTTTTCATCAATCAATACTTAGGGGATTTAATTGCACTCCATAAGGTTTTCAAATCCATCCTTAACCATTTAACCATTTATACCATCCATTAGTTTCAAGAAACAAGCCAAGCCAAGTGATAAAGCACAAACAAAAATCAATTATGCAAGTGGGTTGAGATTATTACCAATTTTTATACCAAACCAATTAATTTGGTAATTCCTTTGTACCCTCTATTTCCATCCACCATTCCAGGCACCCTAATGCATTTACCAACTATCAATTTAAGCACAATAGTTTCATAAATATCATGCAACAAACACTTAATCAACTTATAATATGTACCCTCAACCCATAGTTCCAAACATCAATATCTCATGAATCAAAACTTTTAAACCATATGCTTTTACGAAATTGACAATAACAAAAAAGTAACATACCTTAAACACCAAGAAGTGCGGAGATAAATTACCCTTGGAAGCCCCAATTGATTAATCTCTTGAAAACCCTAAGTGTTCTTCACCTTGAGAATTTGAGAGTGTTTGAGAGTCTACTTGATATGTTTTATAAGGGCTAATGATACCTTAAAGAGGTCATAAGATGTGGGTTTCAAGTTGGGCAAAAGATGAAATATCCAAAATGCCCCTAACTTAAAAGCTGGAAAGATGTCGCCTTAGAATATGAGTCAACCATTGACTCATACCCCTCCTTACGACTCGCGACCACGAGTCGTAACCAAGACAGTGATTAAGAACCCATACACTATCAACCTTACGACTCAACAAGATTACTCGTAACCAAACCCTATGACTCGTAGGGTCCAGTCGTAGGCAATATAAAATTCAAATGGGTTAACTACTAGACATCCTATGATCATTACAAGAAAATGGTTAAATTATGACGGAATATTTGAGACAAAACATTTCTGTCAAAATTTGTGACAGAATTTTGACTAATTTATGACGGATTATTTTTGTACAAATATAAAAATTTTAATTTTTTTATTTTCACATAAAAATTCAAAGAGTAATTGATTTGTGACAATTTTTTGACAAATTTAAATATAATTTTTGTGACAGATATATTTTTTTGTCACAAATTAAAATTGATGCGAAAAAATAATAACTTTCTGTCACAAATCCATTACTAAATTTGTGACAGATTGAACATTCCATCACAATAATTTTTTTTTAAAATAACTAATGTAATAAAAAATAGTTTCAAATTTATTCTGTCACAATAAAAAAAATATATTTATATATATTTTTGACAGATGTATTTCCATCAAAATAAAAATGGGCGATTTCCCTCTAAAATTTTTTAACGTTTTCGATTTCCCTCAATTTTATTTTTACATCTTTTTCAGTTTCCCTTCAAACCCTTCATTTTATTTCAATTTCTTCACAGTGCCAGTTTCCCTCAAACGCTTCACTTTCTTCTCAATTTCTTCATTGTGCACAAGAAATCGAATTAACTAAGTGAGTTTACTTTTAGGGAAGGGAGCTGAAAACTTGCTAAGGTCGGTTGTGTCTTCATCGAACATGTAAGTGTTGATAGTTGTGGTGATAGTTTATAGATGTAGATTATCTTTGGTTATTGCAAATGGACCCAGTGCTGATTATAATGGATGTATTGTAAAATTCTGGCTCTGACACTCTATATATGTATTGATTTCATGAATCATAAGGTACTGTTTTCTCAATCAACATGAACTTGACAGAAAATAGATTATAATGGATGTATCCTTGTAGATAAAATAATAAATCTGGGTCAAGGTTAATTTTAATTGGCATTCTTACCCAATGGTGTCAAGTTGGGGTTGTCTCGAACTGACCCAACCCCTATAGTCTTATATTAGGTTTGGTAATTGACAGGAGACCTTCAAGTATGATTGCAGTGTAGTCTTTTAAGTGTGATTGCAGTGTTTATGGACATAAAAATTAGTATGTTCAACTTCAACTAATTTGATTGTTGTAATACCTAGTCTACGTTTGAGGTAGTGGATCTACTTATTTGCCGGGACTGGTCTGCCTTCCATTAGTGTTGATAGTCGATAGATGTAGATTGTCCCTGCTGATTGTAAATACACCCTGTGCTTATTATGACCTTGTTCTATTCATCTTTGTGTTGTTTCATTCTTCACATGTTTAGCTTTTTACAATTGATTCTCTAGACAAAGAACTCGATTGTTGTTGGTATTCTAGGTTGTGAACTAGTGATGACTCCAATGACCATAACTGTGATATAGCTTGTTTCTTTCATTATTAACTCCATAAAAAGTTGGTTTCTATCGTGTTTATATTTAAATTCAACGAATTGAGGTGATTTCTTTATATATGGTTATTGTCGTGAAAGGTGCACTAGGGATATAAGTGTATTGTGGCCAATGCTAGTGTTCGCTCCATTACAATATGTTTCATTCTAACTAGGAAGCTAACAAAAGAGAAAAAATATGGCTTAAGTTAAAGAAACTCGACTGATGTGAACTGATAAAATCTAGATATGAGTCAACACTATAGGTACAATAGACCTTTAACTTTCGAAAAATTGGAAGAAATAAAAATTCCACCAAAATATCTGTGATTCTTATTTTGCAATCGAACACAAAAGATACAATAAAGGATCATCTTCTAGACTTTCTTGATGTCTCTGTCAACTTTCCAACTATTTTAGCCTTCAACTACTTTTTTAATGCCTTGAGGTATGATCCAGCTTATATGCATAAATAGAAAATAGACCACATGTCTGTAGCTACTGGGCAATGTCAACAGATTCAGGATTCTGATAGCACATGTAACCTTCTGCCTACCAACTGAATTTTCCTTCTGCAGAGGTTGTCTTATATGAGACAAATTCTCTGAGAACTATCCATGAGAAGCATGCAACTTTTGTGGGAATCTTGATATTTTAAGTAAATGTAGTAGTGTTATCCGTGTTAACAGAGTGATTTTAGGAAATAATTCATTCAGATAAAGTTTGTTAAGAATGTACTTAAGCTAATTAATGAAATATTTTGAATGGGTGAATATAGAAGAAACATCTGAAATATGTTAGGGACAGTCTATATATACAAAACTATGACGATGATAAGTGTTATAAGGGAATACAAACTAGTTGATATAAATATTTGGTCGGTACATTTATGTTTGGTTTGGTGATGGTCAGGAGTTTGTTTAGTTTGGTTGGAGATTAATGTGTGTATATGGGTGACTGGTAGGTGATGTTTAGAGAACCTTTAGTTTCAGAAACCCCTTCTTTACTTTTATGACTGGGAAATCTATCTAAGGCCAACTTTTTAGGACCAAGAATAACGTCCAAAACTCAGAGGTAATGGGTTCACCCATTTCTAATTTTAGAAAACCTTAATTTTCCTAAAAGAAATTCAGTGGTATTTACTTTGTCAAAAGATGTTTGTGGTATTAGAACGAAAATGTGCCTAAAATGGAGCAGTTACAACTTACTGAGGACATGACCCTAGATAGGAAGGTCTGGAGGACGCGAATTAGGATAAAAGGCTAGTGCCATTTTGGTTTGTTTCACTATTGTTTCTTGCTTAAGCTATGTAAAAAATAAAACTTGAGTTATGAAGGCTAAAAGTTTTTTTTTTCAAGAACTTTGTTTTGCAGCTATAAAATACTTGTCATTTTAGAATATGAGTGATATGATATCATTGGTTGTTGGTTCTCCTGATACTCCCGGTACCATATATATCCCTATTGGGTCTAGTAGAAGCTCATCAACAGCTAGGCGGTTGGTCATATCAGTTGTAGGAGAAAAGTAGGAGAAGATATTTTTACAAAAGTTATTTACTTTTTCAGAAAAAATAAATTTCATAAAATGTATAATTTACTCTTTATAATTATATTTCAGGTTTGTCCCTAATGGTCATTCTATATCAAAGAAAATCATAGAAAATTTTAAGGAACTATAAGATGCTACTAGATACACATGGAGGGGTGTTACTGAGTCCACTCATAAATTCTATTAGAATGAATTCATGGTAAATATTGATTTATATTAAAAATTAATAATTTTGTTGTTTTATTTATGTCTCTTAACTAATTTTTTTTCTAGAAATCATATCATTGAAATCCTATAGAGAACTCCATAATCGAACGCATCTGGAAGGAGGTGGAATCCAACTTATATACAAAAAGAATATATCACTGGCGAAGAGAAATAAACAAACCAAATTTTGTGTTGGATGATGTTTGGAAAAAACTGGAAGACATATTTGGCTTCTGATGAGTTTAAGAATAAATCTCATATTAAAATCAATGTAGTGAAACTGGTGGTCCGGGCACTGGTCCAAGCAAGCATACCGGTGGTTCCAGGTTAACAGTGAAGCATACTATAAAATTGGTAAATTTCGTACTTTAATAGATTAGTTCTTTGACTTTATCACCAATTTTAATGTTGAACTTTTTTCTAGGCAACCGAAATAGGCCGTGAACCAAATTCATGGGAGATATTTAAGAAGTTGCACCAAAAAAGGATGGCAGTTTTGTTGATGCCAAGTCGAAGAGCATTAATGTAAGTTTTCTAATAAGCTTCTCATTCTTTAGATCTTGAAAGCATGAGATCAATATATCTCTCACGAAGTAGTGAAGCCGTGTGGGGCCAATTTTGATTCACTACACTTGTTGCAATCTTGTACTCTAAAAATCTGGTTTTGTTGAAATCTTGAAGACTAGTGAAGCCGTGTGTGGCCTATTTCGATTCACTAGCATTGTTGTTGACAACTTGTTATTCTTGTTGTAGTTTACTTCTTGTGTTTGAAATTGATCCTGTATCAATACGTCTATTTTCCATCTTTAGGTTTCTTCTAGATTTTCTACTTAAGGAGAGAGACTTTGATAACTGTTGTTGAACTGTGATGCACGAATAATTCATGGAGTTTAACATATTCATCAAATCACAATGCCACTATTTGTTTCTAAATTATCTAATGGAGTTTACTTCTGCTATATTCATGTCATTCTTTTTTCCCCTTTTTGATATGTTCCTCCCACTGCTCTTGAGTTTTGCCCAAACAAAAATGTCCAATCTAGAAATACAACACATTGATGGATTTCAGTTTCTTTTCTTTGTTCGTCCAGTCTAGTCTTCGAGTTGGTTAACTAATATAGTATTTATTATTTTAACAAGTCACTTTCTTTATTTAAAAAAGATGAAATTGTTGAGCATAAATAGAGGAAAAACAAGCTTTTAGAATAGTCATACGAAAATAAAAATCAAAGCAAATTCCATACAAAACACTATGATAGACAAATGATAATATATAGATTATGGAATATAGAGATTCTCATTGATAATAGATAGAAGCTTTATGTAGTTACTGCCAGTATAGGTGATATTGATATATATATATATATATATATATATATATTGTTTAAGCTGCGTTTACAATGATGAAAATGTACAAGATTCTTACCGCAAATACCATAAAGTACAGATAAATACTACAAGGATCAGTGATACACTAGCTAAGTATATGATCCTTTTTCCTATTAGAGCTGTAAAAAGTACTCCTTATACTTATAAAAGGATCAATGATAACTTATGCTACAAGGATCAATGAGTAATCTACGACTATGGAATTTTAATTTTTCAAATTGGTCAAAAGTGAACATGTTCTATTCTAAATTTAATCCTGCCTTTTGTAAGTTAAAAACACCAGACTTGGTACTCTTCTAAATTTATGTACCTATACATGATAAAATACTTTGTTAGCCTCGTCCTTAAAATACTTCTATATGGTATCTCATTTCTGTATTCTTAAAATGATTTTTGTCAAACACCTACATCTTATAAGCTTCAAGAATGAGAAAATTTCACTACGTCCGCCGGTTAAAAAAAGCCATACAAATTGGACGCCTAACTTTGAGTAAAGCAAGAAGTGCTGATTGAAGAATCCATAATCCATCACCATAAATCAGTCCATCAGCCATGCTTTGCTGAGAGTGATCTAGAGGTCAAAAATGTGGCTGTTGAAATGGAAAATAGCCTGATGGCCACTTTTCTGCAAGTTCTGCCTTCTGCACTCTTTAGGAACACTAGTCTGACTGTTTTTATTGTTCTGCCTACTAACATTTTTTGTTTTCATACTATTTTTGTTGGCTGATTATTTGTATTTTTTAGGATATAATAAAGGTTGTCATAGCTACTGCTCTTTAGGGATCAACAGATGATTCATTAGAAGATCAAGAACTCGATATAAATCGCATGTACTTTGATGTTGTGGGTGGAGCAAAAAAATAATATGTGTATGGATCGGCTTTCAAGATTCAATCTTGTATAAAGATATGACATGCAATTCACCTGTAGTGTCCGATTATGTTGCCGAACAGCGCATCAAAATACTTGAGAAAGAGGTATTGTATATGAGAGAAAATCACGAGAGAGTTCTTCAAGAGCATGTAGAGTTGGAGGTGAAACAACGAGTAGAGCAAGAGGTTTCCCATTTGAGGCAATAAAGTGATGATCGATTCAAATCTACGGAGGATCAATGGTCTCGCATGATGAGCGATATGACATTATCTTCTCTCTCATTTAGTAATCCTACTCTCCCTAATAGGGACTCATCTAATGCTTAACTGTTTAATATTTTGAGACTTTAGTTACTTGAAGTGTCGACTTGAACATTGGCACACTTTTTTGGATAGTTATATGCTTTAAATTTTAAACATTGGTAGACTTTTGCTTATTGAAGTTGTGATTTTGCATGTTTTAATTAACTTAAGGTGTTTTTTATTATAAATCTTGTATTATGTTTTATATATATATATATAGTGAGAGAGAGAGCATAATATTTTGTAATTATTATTTATTAAAATTAAAAATTTAAATAAATTTGTGACAGATTTAATTTGTCACAATCTATCCTAAATCTTTTACTAATATTGATAATAGAGTCGTATTGTGACTGAATTAGCCTGTCACAAATTATTTGTAACGAAAATACTGTCACAATTTTGGTGACTAGGTTTGAAAATTTGTTACGGAAATTATTCTGTCACTATTTTATAACAGAATATTCGGTCACAAATCTGTTATAAATTTGTGATGGAATTTAAGTCAAATTTAAGGATTTATATTATGACGGACGATCTGTCGCAGTTCCGTCACAATAATTTTGTGACGAAACTTAAATCCATCACAATTATTTTATGACCAAAGGTTCTGAGACGCACGCTTTTCCGTCACAAATCCATCACAATCAATGATTTGTGACAGATTTGTGACTAAAATCTCTGTCGCAATTTAGCCATTTTCTTGTAGTGGATTTCACTTAACGACTCGTAACATATCTTTATGGATCTTAGTGAGACACTTATACTCAGAACAGAATTAAGCCACAAACATACTAATTTGGTTACCACTCGTCCAAACGACCCATCACAAGTCCTTACGACTCATGTCCCTAAGTCGTAATGAGGACAGAAACTCAAACACTATTTACTGGACATATTATGACTAGGTTCATCTGACCTGTCAAGATACCATATAACTTGTGGGGTGAGTCGTAATCAAGGCAGTGAGCTCAAAGCTCAAGAAATTTTCAAAGGCCAAAATTCAGTGTGTTTTAGTTCTCCCTTACTTAGATTATTCATCCCCGAATGATGGGACAAGGCATTTACTAGCATGATTAGACCCCAAACATCGCTACTCTTACCTCTTAGACAGAAAACAGAATACCAAAGAATTCACAATCCTCCTTTAACAAAGATAGAAAACAAAGAATTTAAGAACTACACATACCTTAAGCACGATTTTATGAAATAGGGATTAGGAATGGATACTTGGAATTCATGTCCTCTTCGCCTTCCCAAGTATCCTATTCAACCTTGTGGTTCCTCCATAGAACATTTACTGAAGCTACATCCTTTGTCTGTAATAGATGAATCTTTCAATCCAAAATATTAATCAAGACCTCCTCATAAGACATGGAGTCTTAAATACCCACCTCCTTCAAGGGAACAACCATAGAAGGATCACCCACGAACTTTCTCAACATCAAAACATAGAACACTGTGTGAATGGATCTTAAACTAGAGGGAAACTCCAACTCACACGCAACACTACTAACCCTCTTCACGACCAAGTATGGGCCAACATATCAGGGACTGAGTTGCCCCTTCTTCCCAAACTGCATTACTTCCTTCATGGGAGACACCTTCAAGAACAACCTATTCTCAACCTCAAACTCTAAATCCCTACGCTTCACATCTGCATTGTACTTTTGTAAACTTTAGGCAGAATTTAGTCTTTCCCGAATCACCTTCACCTTCTCCATGGCTTGGTGGACCAAATTTGGGGAAAGAATTTCCGTCTCACCAACCTCGAACCACCCAATAGGAGATCTATACCTCCTACCATACAAAGCCTTAAACAGAGTCATCCCAATACTAGAGTGGTAGCTATTATTATAAGCAAACTCTACAGGAGGTAAATGATCAACCCAACTACCACCGTCGTTAATCACGCAAGCCCGAATCATATCCTCCAATGTCTGAATGATCCTTTCTGCTTGTTGATCCTACTATGGATGGAAATCAGTAATAAGGCTCACTTTAGTTCCCAAACTTCTCTAAAAAGAACATTAAAAGTACGAAGAGAACTGAGTACCACAATCCAAAATGATAGAAACAGGTGCCCCATGCAACATCACAATCTCTTAGAGGTACAACCTTGCACAATCCTCTGTTGAAAAATTAGTCCTTACTGGCAAGAAGTGAGCAGACTTTGTCATCTTATCCACGATGACCCAAATCGAATCAAATTAATTTCGAGACTGAAGAAGACCGATAATGAAATCCATATTAATTATTTGCCACTTCTACACAGGTAACTCTATTTCTTGATACAATCCTTCGGGACTCAAGTGCTCAACTTTTACTTGCTGGTACACTAAGCACTTACACACAAAACTAGCTACATCTCACTTCATGTTGTTCCACCAATAAATCTCCTTAAGGTCATGATATATTTTCATTGAACCAGGATGAACGATATATCACGACTCATGATCCTCAACCAAGATCCTCTCTCGTAATCCATCTATGTCAAGAACATATAAGATGCCTTGGTACCTCAAGATACCATATCAACTAATCTCAAAAGCCACTACCTTTTACTGACCTACATTTCCCTTAATCTTCATCAAGACAAGATCCAATACCTATTTCTCCTTTATTTTAGTACCAAGAGATGACTGCACCACCTTTGGTATAAACACACCACCATTCTTAGAGTCTAAAAGACAAACTCTAAGGTTAGCTAAATAGTGAATATCTTTCACCAATTCTCACTTCTCCCCATCCACATGAGCTAGACTCCCCATGGATAACTTGGTAAGAGCATCAACTATGTTAGATTCACCTGGGTGATATTGAAGTCTCATGAAATAATACTTGAGTAGCTCAAGCCATCTCCTCTACCTAAGATTAAGCTATTTCTAGGTGAAAAACATATTGCAGTCTCTTATGATTTGAAAATATATACACATGCACTCTATATAAATAGTGACACTAGATTTTTAACACAAACACCACAGCCAATAACTCCAAGTCATGAGCCGGGTAATTCTTCTCATGCACCTTCAACTGTCTAGAGGCATAAGATATCACCTTGCTATGATCCATCAAAATACAACCAAGTCTTACACGGGATGCATCACAATAAACCATGAATCCATCATTACCCTCGAGCAATGTCAAAATTGGATCTAAAGTCAACTTATCTTTCAACTTCTCAAAACTATGCTCACAAGCATCAGATCACAAGAACTTTACCTTCTTCTGGGTCAACTTAGTCAGCAGGGCAGCTATAGCCGAGAAATTTTCCATAAACCTTTTATAATAACTAGATAAACCCAAAAAGCTCTAAATATCTATTGCAGTTGTGGGCCTAGGTCACTTCTTAACGACTACAACTTTCTGCGGATCCACCATGATCCCTTCACTAGAAATTACAAGACCCAGAAAACTAACAGCGTTTAACCAGAATTCGCATTTTGAAAACTTAGCATATAATTGTTGATCTTTTAGGGCCTGTAATATAATGTAAAGGTAATCATCATGATCCACCTCACTCTTAGAATACACTAGAATATCATCTATGAATACAATGATGAAAAAATCTAAAAAACAGATGAAAAATCCTGTTCATCAAGTCCATGAATGCCTCCAGGGCATTAGTCAGCCCAAAAGACATGACCAAGAAATTGAAATGCCCATATCGGGTATGGAAGGCAGTCTTAGGTATATCATCTCCCTAATATTTAACTGATGATACCCGAACCAAAGATCGATCTTAGAGAAAAAATTAGCACCCAGAAGCTGATCAAATAAATCATATATTCTTAGGAGAGGGTACTTATTCTTTACCGTTGCCTTATTCAATTGCAGGTAATCAATACACATCTGAAGGAAACAATTCTTCTTACGCACAAACAAAATAGGTTCACCAATGGAGACACACTAGGACAGATGAAACCCTTGTCAAAAATATCCTTTAGTTTCACCTTAAGCTCCTTTAACTAACCTGGAGCCATTCTATATGGGGGAATAGATATAGGAAAAGTGTCCGGAACAAATCAATCCCAAAATCAATCTCCCTATTGGGAGGGACACCAGGAAGGTCATCAGGGTAGACTTTACGAAATTTATTTACCATTGGGGTTGAATGTAAGGAAGGACCCTCTGAGTTAGTATCTGTAACCCAGACCAAATGATAAAGACACCCCTTAAAGATTAATCTCTGGGCTCTAAGATATGCTATGAACCTTCCCTCAGGCACTAGAGAACTCCTTTCCAACTCAATAATCGACTCATTAAGGAATTTAAAGATAACCTTATGGGTTCAATAGTCTAGAGAAGCATAGAATGAGTGCAACTAATCCATCCCCAATATGACATCAAATTAACCATGTCTAACTCTACCAGATCCACCAAAGTCTCTTTACCATCCACAGATACCACACATGCCCTATAGAATCTTCTAGCCATCACGGAGTCGTCCACCAGGGTAGAAACAAAAAGAGGTTTGAAATATACTCGGTACTAAAACCAAAATGCATAGCCACAAATGGGTCATACAAGAAAGAGTGGATCACATATCAAGTAAAAAGTACACATCACGGGAAAAGAGTTTCAACATACCAGTAATGACATCAGGTGATGCCTTGAATTCCTGATGGGTAGTGAGAGCATAGAGATGGTTCTAACCAGTGTCGAAGCCAGATGGGGCACTCTTTTATGTCAGTGCTGATGAATACGCGGCTCAAACCTTGTTTTCCCATAAGAAACCTTACCCATAGGAAAGTTTCTGAGCATATGCCTTGGCTAACCACACTTGAAACACATATCCCTTCTCTCTTCATAGAAACCCTAATGTAATCGATCATAAAATCTAAAAGGAAGATATGATGGATTAGATTGGACCCCATTAGCCTGAGATTGGGCATCCTGGGCAATAGAACCATCGCCACCCTAAAAATGGTCTATCACCAGATGGCTTTGGGTAAGGAGGACTAGCCATTAAGTAGGACTACCAAAAATTGCCGCACTTCCTCTTGGACTACTTTCTACCATCCCTACCACTCTACTATTGACCTACATCCTGATCAGAAAATCTAAACTTCTTACTATGCCTCTCCTCTATCTCTGCTTACTTCTTCTTTTCTTTCTTAACCTGTTGTATGAACATGACCAACCTGAAGATCTCCATGTACTTGATCAGCAAGGCAGCCTTACACACTAAAATCAAGTCTCTGGACAACCCGAAAGAGAACTTCCTCATTCTATCCCTCATGATAGACACTAACTCTAGAGCATACCGAGAAAATTTTAGGACTTCAAATCAACTGGGAGGCATGATCTGAAAAGCAAAAAATAGGAACTAGAGAAGATTTTAGGACCTTAAACTTTACATCTGGAAAACAAAACACAAGAAAGAGAAATATTCCTAAATTCCTCGTAGCCTCTCCCTTATTAGTGTAGCGCACTACACACCCTAAAAAGAGACTCTACTCGATACTGCTTTATGGAAAACCAATTGACCATGAACCTAACAATCAGATACCATCCTGACACAACCCAAACTAAGGCCTAGTCGTGTCGGGCATCTCAAGACCAACTAGGATAGGAGACCACCCCCACAACCCAAACCATTGACCACCCTACACCCCATGTCGGATGAATTCCAAACATAAACAAGATAAGAGAATATCAATTTAGAAATATTATAATAAGTCCATAACCTAAACCAACCAGTACCAATGCCAATATGCAAACCAATACCAATACCACTCATGCCCATAGTAGTACAACAAAGACTCTAAACAAAACCAAAAAATATCTTATCAAGACATGCCCCCGACCATAGCCAAAATTAAGACCAAAAGAATTAGCAAAGACATAAAGAAATCCATGACATAAAATGGGGTCTTCCAAAGTATGGAAGCTCACCACTTCAGTCTAATTGAAAAGTTATGCTTGAATGACCTAGTCATTGAGTAGGAGGAGTGGAAGTATAGTTAGTTCCCGCATTATTGGGGATACAACATCCAAGATGGTTAGCAGGATGAACGCTAGCATGTAAATTAGGGATAAAGATAAAGTAATGCCATCAATCCAAAACCAAGTCAAACCAATGCACATAACCATATGCTAGTATGTTAATATATATATATATATATAACATATCGTGATAGGGAATAAGGTTTAGTATGTATTTTAAAATCTTAACCTCGGTTGTGTAGCTTTATCGTTATAAGTCCACCTATGGGCTATATGGGTCCAGTGTTACCCCCTGAATAGGCCCCAGTGCAAGTTAGCTGAACAAATCAGAGATATCTTAGATGGCCGGGGATTCCCTTGTACCCTTCCCACTTCATGATACATAAATACGTGTATAGGCTTGGGGGATTCCCTCATACCCTATAAGCACATGGTCATAAAAACCAACCCTCATGTCGAAAAATATGAGTTTCAAGTGTCCGTCCTTCAAACTCACACCTTCACGGCAAGCTATGACAACCCCCATTATTGACCAATTAAAAGACTTAACACATAATAAAACCATAAATTTCAGGAGTCGATTATTAAGGTATATTGAGCGGTATCGTCTTACTGACTATAGCTTGCAAGAAATGTCATTATCCAACACTTATGGGATTCCCAAGTACCCCACAGACCCTATTATTAAAACCACTTAGGGGATTCCCACATACCCTACAAGGTTTCATGAATCAATACATAGGGGATTCAATTGTACCCCACAAGGTTTTCAAATCCATCCTTAACCATTTAAACATTTATATCAATCCATTAGTTTCAAGAAATAATCCAAACCAAGTGATAAAGCATAAACCAAAATAAATTATGCAAGTGGGTTGATGTTGTGATGCTTGGGGGTTGCACCACACAATGAGGGATCAGGTCCCTCAAGGTCAATCATAGGCAAAATACAGAAAATTAACCAGGAATCAAGAGACAATCCATGAAGAGTAAAAACACAAGCTTTTAACATGGAAACCCCCTTGCTCAAGTAAGTAAAAAACCACGGCATGCCGTCACCAGCTCAAAACAGTCAACTATAACCAACTTATTGATTACAGACTCGACTATGACCCTAACTCTAAGTTCCTCATGCATGTAATAACTCTATTACAAGGTCACCTTGACACCCCTTCCAAGATTCCCTCAAAAATTGGTTAACTCTAACCAACAACAAGCTTAGATGACTCTACCTAAGCACTTCTCTCAAATAACGAAAGAACTATTCTTATAGTATGTGTAGTTTAGTTACCAATTAATACACACTCAAGAATATTTTCTATTTAAGCTAAGAACTTGAGTAGTGTTGAATTGGGGTTTTAGCTATCTCTCTTCACTCTTTAGAATTGCAAAAAATAGTTTGATGAGAAACATATTTTTTCTTTTATAGATGAGTGATTATTAGGGTTAAAATATCATTGGACCAGCTGTCCTAATCATGCAAGAAGCACTTGCAAGTTTGTTAAACAAGAAGACAAAACTGTGTAGTCACGCGTGCTAGCTTTACTATACCATGAACATCTAGGGACCTGGTCCCTTGCAGTTAGTTGCTTATCATCAAAACTACAAATAGCAGTTGAAATTATTACCAATTTCCATACCAAACTAATTAATTTGGGGATTTCTTTATAGCCCTATTTCCATCAACTATTTCCATGCACCCTAATGAATTTACCAACCATCAATTTAAGCACAATAGATTTATAAATATCATGGAAGAAACACTTACATAGTTTATATTAAAAACCCTCAACCCATAGTTCCGAACCAAACATAAATATCTCATGAATCAAAACTTTAAATCATATGCTTTTACAAAATTGACAATGAGGGATGAGTAACATACCTTAAACACCAAGAAGTATGGAGACAAATCACCCTTTGAATCCCCAATTGATTAATCTCTTGAAACCATAAGTGTTCTTTACCTTGAAGATTTGAGAGTGTTTGAAAGTTTTTTGATGTGTTGTATGAGGGCTAATGATACCCTAAAGAGGTCAGAAGACATGGGTTTAAAGTTGGGAAAAAGGAGAAAATCCCAGAATGTCCTAACTCAAAAGCTGGAAAAATATCGTCTTTGACTACGAGTCAACCATTGACTTGTAACCCCTCTTTACGACTCGTGGTACTTTTGACTCTTAACCACGAGTCATAACTAAGACCTCATACACTGTCAACCTTATGACTTAACAATATTAATCATAACTAGACCGTATGACTCATAGGGTCCAGTTGTAGGCAACACAAAACTCAAATGGGTTAACTACTAGACATCCTACGATTTCACTTAATGACTCGTAACATATATTTATTTCTCTTAGTGAGACACTCATACTCAGAGCAGAATTAAGCCATAAACTTACTGATTTAGTTATGACTCGTCCTAATGACCCATCATGTGTCCTTACAAATCGCGTCACTAAGTCATAATCAAGACAAAAAATCAAACACCATTTACTGTATACCTTACGACTAAGGTCACCTGACTTGTCAAGACACCATAAAACTCGTGGGGTGAGTCGTAATCAAGGCAGTAAGCTCAAAGCTTAAGAAATTTTCAATGGCCAAAATCTGGGGTATTTCAGTGAAGTAGGTCTAGACCAATCACGAACCACTGCAATCTTTGATGGATCAACCATAATAACATCCTTCGTCACCACACGACCTAATAAAGAAACATATTCAAACCAAAACTCACACTTGTAGAACTTAGCATACAACTTTTTATCCCTCAATCTCTGAAGCATAATCCATAAATGATCCCCATTATCATCTTCACTCTTGGAATAGACAAAGATTACATCAATAAATACAATAAAAATGAGTCAAGATACAGTCAAAACAGTCGGCTCATCAATTCTATGAATGCGGAAGGGGAATCGTTCAACCCAAAGGACATGACCATATCAAGTCCAAAATGTTGTCTTCAGAAAGTTCGAAGCTCTAATACTTAACTAGTAATAGCCGAACCTTATATCAATCTTTGAAAACATTGCAGCACCCTGAAGCTGATCAAATAAATCATCAATACGAGAAAGAGGATATTTATTCTTAAATGTCACCTTGTTCAACTGCCAATAATCAATACATCTGCATGACCCATCCTTCTTCTTCAAAAATAATATAAGTGCACCCCAAGGTGACACGGTAGATTTGATAAATACCTTGCCCAATAACTCTTACAGCTAATCCTTCAATTCCTTCACTTGACTGAGTCCATCTAATAAGGAGGAATAAAAATAGGCTTGGTGCTAGGCTCAACATCAATAGCAAAATCAATATCACGATCGAAATGCATACTAGGCAAATCCATAGGGAACACATTCATAAAATCACGAACAACATGAAAAAAATCCAAGGAATTAGGTGAACCTATACTAGTATCATGAATATGATCCAAATATGATAAACATCCCCTCTCAACCAACCTACGATCCTGTACATAAGATATGATACTCTTAGGACCTGAATAAAGCATACCCTTCTAAGCTATCCTTGGCATACCTGGCGAAGCTAAAGTTACGGTCTTAGCAAAACAATCTAGGACAGTATGATGAGGAGTTAACCAATCCATACCCAAAATAACATTAAAATCAAACATATCTAAAATAAGAAAATCTACAAAGGTCTTATACTTATAAAGAGTCATAACACAAGATCAATACTCCCGATCCACCAATAAAGAATCACCTACCGGGTAGATACACAAATAGGCATAGCAAGAGGCTCACTAATAAAATCAAAACCCAATGACAAATACAAAGACACATAGGATAAAGTCGATCTAGGATCATATAGTACATATATAGGTGTGAAAAAAATAGGGACGATATTTGTAATCACAATATTTGAAGCCCTTGCCTCAGGTCTGGCTGGTATAGCATAGCACAATCCACGACCACCAATTGTCTGAGTGGCCCTACGACCACCACCACAAGCTCCACTACCACTACCCCTCACACCTCAGGTAGCACCCCTACCTCTCATAGCTAAAATAGGAGTGGCTCTAATTATACGGGAGAAGTAGTCCTTGGCCTATAGACAATCTCATCATACAAAAAGAAAACTCTATGGTTTGACTAAACAAAAGAAGGTACAACTAAGCGTAAATGAAGATCCTAAACTATTGAACTAGAAAATCCACAACTCAAACTATGCAAAGCCACATACACTGGCCCACTCTAATATCCACAAGAACCTCTAAATATCAACCACAAGAAATCTGACCTCAAAACTCACTAAAACGACGAACCTTCTTGGTACATCCCTGAGATGCCCAAAGAATACCCTTATTCATCTCAGCATAATGCACTAAACTGCAAAAAGATGCCCCAAATAAGAGGTCTACAACTAATCAGTGACCTCCACCAATCTCTAGCAGCATCAACTGGTAAGTAACATAAGTAACTCCATTTGACTTCAATGAACCCAAATTATGCAACTTCTCTCAGCAATCAATCAGGAACTCGTAGGCATCCTCATCCATAATAGCACTGAATCTAGAAGGACCCAAATGAGTAAACCTCACAAACCTCTTTTGATCCTCAAAATACATAACAATATTAGTAGCAAGGGGAAGCATAGTGAATCTAGCAGGCTGAGATCCAATCTAAGGAGATAACACAAATGAATGTTGGACTTAATCCTGGGACACCATACTCAGATATTGATAATAAAATAGGAATAGGACTCAAGTTTTGAGGACTACCCAAAATAAAAACAAGTGTAACAGGAGGATCCACACTCAAAACTGGAAGAACACCTAACATAACCAAAGGATAACCCTCTAACCGAGCTAGAAAATGCAAAAAAAAAACCCTTTAAGACTAGGCAAACGAACTCTGAGGAACTAGAATTGAACCTGCATCCCCCAACCTGCTCAACCTGAGCTTAGGGGAGATTCCTCTAACACTCCCTTTAGATGGGGCTGATCCAAAAACCCGTCCACTCCTTCAAGTCTATCAACGACTTGAGGCCCATCTTCTCGACTAAAATTTCTCTCCAAAAATAGGCTCTACATCTCTGACTTTATAGGAGCTAGTAAGCACCATTTACATAGAAAGAGGAAACACAACTCAGAACACAAGGTATGAAAGAACTTTGTACGGTAAGGTATAAAATAAAGAAAGTTTCCTAAAGACTTGATACATCCTCTCGAAGATAGATATGGAAATCTTCATAAAAATCTATGAGACTCTATTAGACATCCTATTCTTACACCATTGAGACCAATGAAAACCTGGTTGCTTTAATATTAAATTGTCACGGCCCAAAAATAAGGGTCATAATGGCACTAGTCGCGATAAACCTTGATAAGTAAGCCTATCAATCAAAATGATATAAAAAACCAAAAATACAAAAATAACCCTAAGGTAAGGCTTCTAGAACAATGCTGAAGCATACAATAATTATAACAATGGTGAAAAAACATATTCAAAATACCATACATCCAAAAACTAGGTTTCAATAGTGTAAGAAATACTAAAACAATTCAAGATCCAAATACATCATAAAATGACCACAAAGAAACAATATCCGTCTCAGAATACTAATAAAGACATAACTAGTACAAAGAGATAGAGGTGAATTCCGAGCATGAATGTCCAACTGCAACCTTAAGTAAAATGAAGGCACCCGAGATCAATTAACTGAGGCCCACCTAAACCTTAATCTTTACTGAAAAGGTAAAGTAGGAATGAGTATAGTCCACTTGAACTCAGTAGGTAGCATAAGCCGATCGAGCAAAGTAAAAAATTAAAAACACAAAATACACACTAAGGGAAGGTCACCCACAAAAAAATATATCCCACAATGGTAGCCCACACTGCTTGCACTAACAGTTCTAATATAGCACATATATTGCAATAACATACTAAGATAGATCACAAATGTACATTAGAGCATATATAATAAGAATAAGGGAGACATGTTTATATAAGTTCATCAAATACACATAAAGAAAGGTGGGACAATTATATAGATAACAAGTCAATATGGCAATACAAATACAACGTAAACATATTAAAGAAAGTGTAATGTAAATAATAATGATGATGATGCATGAGGTTGTCGCACAACCTCTGTATACACCTACGGAGGTAATCCTCCTAGCGTGGGTCCCATGGGGGGTTCGTCAACCCATTTAAAATCCATAATACATATCTATATCTCCTTATTGACATATCCCTGAGAAAGGTTTTTATAAGATGTTACAATATTTCCTCCTCAACTTACCCCTCTAGAAGGGTTTTATAAATGGTATTGCTAGCGTTTCTCAGGTGTTGCCATGGTGGTACCTTATGTTTCATGAATAAGTATGATATAAGGATATACTGCTTACAACCAATCACAATGACTATTTCCACAACCAACCACAATGGTATATTTCCACAATAAATCATAATGTTATATTTCTACAACCATGTGAGTCAATATCAACTTATTATTTTTATCTATCCATGAATTTTCACATGTTTCAGATGCAAACAAGAATGAATATACTATAATATACCAACAGTATGACAAAAAGGCATTTTCAACAACATAATACAATTACTCACATGTATTTTAGGCTATCAACATCATATAGTACCCCTCATGGTCATACATATCGCACAATATCTCAATTTTAATAATTACATCATATATAGGCCTCCACACAAGCATAACACATAGATAGCCATTTATCATGATTAGTTCCCACCCTTAATATGTATTTTGTACAAATATTTACTACCCAGCCCAGTCTTAAATAGCTAAGCCATAACCTACCTTGAAAGTCAAAATTAGTGTGCAACACTTCAACCATAAAACCCTACTTCTCACAAATGGTTCCAAAATAAACTAAACCAAGAAAAGTAGAATCTATGCATCGAAATAAAAGCCAACTATACCCATATTTCCCACTTTTGGTTAAGGGTCAAAATAGACCCTCAAAATGGGTTTTCAAAAAAACAAGGGAAAAATTATAACTTTACTTCAAAAACGTGTTTCGAAAATGTGTTCTCCAGACCTTTAGGAATCTATAGCTAAAATCCAAGTCAAATTAAATAAAAAATGACGTTCAAATCAAAGAAAAACTATTTTTTAGCTTTACCAGGTAAAACCTTTGAAATTCATTTTAAAATCAAGAATCAAAGTTGTTATGAAGAAGAAATTGGGAAAAATTTGTAATTATAGGATTAAAAACATTATTCAAGTAAAAATATTTAGAATTTGGGGATAAATTAAGTACTAAGGTTTTGGGATTTTTGAACAATTAATCAATAAATTTGATAAAGAAAAGGGTGAATTCTCACCTTAAATTCATAAGAGAATCAAGAAATAAATGTTAATCAAACTTCTCAAGCACCTACAAGCTTCACTTTTAAGCTCTCATACTATTTTAGGGTTTAGCTCTCAAGAGAAAAGATAAAAAATGAGCAAAAATCAGAACAAAGGGGGCTATTTATGCTCATACCAGGTAACTGGGTACATAAGACATAAAATGTATTCCTCAAATGTGTTTTACCTTTTGTGATCCAGGTTGCACCAGCAATCTAATGCACCAGATTTTCTAAGTCCAAAATGAACTTCGATGGGGTTACCAAGATTTATTTGGAATTCGATATAGAAAATGAGAAATACTAGCATAAGAATATCTGGAAAAGGCATAGAAGTGTGCCTCATACTCTGCAACAGTTGTGGAGCCCTGCTCCAGATGATCAAACTCGTCATGTATCCGATCCCTTAGACTGTAAGTCACAAACCTCTCTTAAAAGGCATCAACAAACTGTTCCCAAGTCATATAAGAAAAATCAAGAGGTTAGCAACTAATCAGTGATCTCAACTAAACTCTAGCAGTATCTTTCAACTGGTAAGTGATAGAAGAAACTCTGCGACTTCAGCAAACTCGAATTATGCAACTTCTCTCAGTAATCAATCAGGAACTCACAGGCACCCTCATCTACAGCACCACTGAATCTAGGAGAACCCAAATGACTAAGCCTCTCAAACCTCTTTTGATCCTCAGAAAACATAACAATACTCACGGTAAGGGATAACATAGTGAATCTGACAGTCTGAGATCCAATCTAAAGAGGTAACATAGATGAAGGCTAGACTCTCAATCCTGGGATACCATACTCAAATGTCAGAGCTAAAACAGGAATAGGACTCGAGGTCTGAGGAGTACCCAAAATAGAAGCAGGTGCAACAAGAGGATCTAGACTTACAACTGGAAGAATACCTGATATAATCAAAGGATAACCCTTTAAGTGGGTAAGAAAATGCACCATCAACCCCTCTAAGACTGATGCAGACTAAATCTAAAGAGTTGGAACTAAACCTGCATCACCAACATGCTTAACTTGAGGCTCAGGGGAGAGTTCCCTTGTACTCTTTATAGATGGGGCTGATCCACGAGCTCGTCCACTCCCTCGATTCTATCCATGACTCAAGGTCCGTCCTCCAAAATAAACTCTCTCTAAAAAAATAGGCTCTACATCTCTGACTTTATGAGACCTAGTCAACACCATCTGCGCAGAAAGAGTGAAACACAACTCAAATAGAAGGTACGCAAGAACTTCGCATGGTAAGGAATAAAATAAGGAAAGTTTCCTAAATACATCATATAACCTCTCAAAGATAGATATAGACGTCTACGTATCAATCCATGAGACTCTATTAGACATTCTGTTCTTACACCATTGAGACTGATGAAAACTTGTATGCTCTGATACCAATTTTTCACGACCCAAAACATAATTCAAGATGGCACTAGTCGTGGTAAATCTTGACAAGTAAGCCTATCAACCAAACTGATACAAAAAGAAGAAAGGACAGAAATAACCGCAATGTAAGGATTTTAGAACAAAGCCAAACCATATAAATAATTATAACAATTATGAAAAAATATATCTAAACTACCATACATTCCCAAAACTAGGGTCAATAGTGTAATAACTTCTAATACACTCTAGGAGTCAAGTACATTAAAAAATAACCACAAAGGAACAATATTCATCTCCAAATAATAATAAAGACATAACAAGTATAGAAACATGGAGGTGACTCCAAATGCATGAATGTCCAACTGTTACTATAATTAACTTGAGGCACACTCGAACCTGAATCTACACTGAAAGGAAAAAGTAGGAATGAGTACGATCCACTTGAACTCAGTTGGTATCACTGGTCGACCAAATAAAGCAAAAATAAAGCATATAAAATACGCATTAAGGGCACATCACCTGTAAAAAAGAATATCCCACAATGGTATCCCACACCACTTGCACTAACGGTTCTAATATAGCACATATATTGCAACAACATAGTAAGATAGAACACAAGTGTACATTATACCATATATGACAAGAACAAGAGAGACATGTTTATACAAGTTCATCAAATACACCTAAAAGAAGGTAGGACAATTTAATAGATAAAAAGTCAATATGGATGCAATATAAATGATGATAATGATAATAATAATGCACGAGGTTATCGTACAACCTCCCTATACACCTATGGAGGCAAGCCTCCCAACGTGGAATCCATGGAGGATTCATCAACCCATATAAAATCCATAACCCATATCCATATCTCCTTATCATCACATCTCTCAAGAAGGGTTTTATAAGGTGTAAAAATATCTCCTCGGCATACCCCTCAAGGAGGATTTTATAAAAGGTGTTGCCAGTGCTTCTCAAGTATTTCTATGGTGGTACCTTTTGATTTATGAATAATTATGATATAAGGATGTAATGCTCACAATAAGTCACAATGAGTATGTAACACCCTATATTTTTTAGCTAGAAATCAAACCGTCGTTCCTATGTGCGTAAGCTCAAATTCCATGGTTTATATTTAAATTCATATTTTATGGTCCTTCTGCTAGTATATGAAGTGATTATGAGGTGAAAAGTATTCATAAAAATAACTTGGAGCAAAGTTGAGCTAAGAGTCATTCATTCATCCAAAGTTTGATATTTGATTCTAAAAGGGTCTACTTTGAACTTATACAACTTTTGATACACAGAATTTTTCAGCTCAATACCTAACAAATTATTGATAATTGAATTATCTTTCCAACGATACCAATTTTTCCAAAATCCGGTACCCGATCAAAAATTTAATTCTATTTTCGTGAAGAGGTAGTAAGACAAGGCGATATGACTGTGGCACACGTCCCATCACCCCCATCTATTTCCCAGGTTCTATTTTAGAATTTTTAAGGGCAATAGGGTCCTTTCCTTTACCCTAACCCATCCATAATATAAAATTTCAGCCTCCAGAAGCATCAATAGCATCTTTATTCAATTTATCTCTCAAAAGATTAAAAACCCTAACCACTTCTCCAAGAAAAAAATTCAACTTTTCCTTCCCCAAATATCAATAATTCAAGCCTTTAAGTTTAAGATTTCCAAAAACTGATTAAGATTCGGATTCCATTATTCTAACTACAAATCCAAGGTACGTGGAGGTTTCCTACAACTACATGGGCATAAGGAAATTATTTCAACAACATTTAAACATTGTGAAATCATGAATTCTTGAAGGGGATTAGGAACTTACATTACAATTTTATTTTATGAATTCTTTAATGGTATAATTGATTTGGTCTTGAGGCCTTTACCCTAACTTTTATTTATAATCATGTTTAAGTATATATATGTACGCATTGATGAGTTTGAATGATGAATTGAGAGCATGAAATATTAGAAATCCCTATCTTGTTTACATGCTTTTGTTTTCATAAGTTATGATTTATTCAAAATGCATTATTGGAAGCATGATATAAATGTCTTGATTTTATTTATGACTTGATTATGATTTAAACTGAAAAGGGGTATTTACTTGGTGTTAAAGGTTAAATATGTTATTAAGAAGATTTCATGATTTGTCATAAATTTCATGGCCACCACATGTTTGTTGAAAAGCTAAAAATAGTGACTTATACATAAGTTGACAAATGTTTTAAAATATGAATCTTCTTGAATTGTTTGAATTATGGTGGTCCAAACTTTATGTTTGAAAGAGAAAACTTAAATTATATTGAATGGCTTAGATACGACTTGCAAGTCTTGGTATGACGATACCACATATGATAAGGCCATGAAAAACTCAGAACAGAATACAGATTTTAGTTCAGATTTTAGATTTTGAATTCAGACAGATTCATGTTTAGAACAGGTTAAAAATGGGCACTAAGAGAGTTAGGTGGTTACCTGAAGTAGGTCTGGGTCATATGATTCATTTCCCAAAATTGTTTTTTGCTAATATGAATTTATTATTTTCCCAAGAGGGATTATATGATGGTGTAGTGCCCTGTGGTGTATCAGATTCAGATACTTCAATCCCTGCGGAAAACTTGGGTTGGGGGCTTGGCCATCGAGTTAATGGTGGATCCCATATTGCCCGTGGGAAACTTTCAGATATGTAAGGTGTACCACTTAGCTCAGAAGTAACACAAAGAATAAAACTGCAATGACTAGATTATTTTAAAATCTTTTAATATTGTCTATGTATTTTAAACTATTTTATTCATAATGTTTTATGACTTGATATCACCTATGTTATATATGTATAAATTCATTATTTTGGGATTGCTCTGCATACCAGTACATCTGTATTGACCCCCTATATTTTAGGATTCAGAGACACAGTCCTGGGATCCCATTAAGCAGTAGATTGACTTGTCAGAAGTTTACAACTGGTGATCCTCCCTTACTTCAGAAGGCCTGGTTATGAAACTTATTATAGTTATTTTATTTTGATTCATGTTCTGACTGGGGGCCTTGTCCTAGATTTCAAACAAATGTCATTTTCAGTTATTATAGATTTCCTAGACTGATGTTAGACATCGTTAGAGGTTTATGGTTTCCATTCCAGATTGTTCAATTGAATTATGATATTGACCATGATTCTGTATTGTTTTATATTTCTGGATTTTTCTTCATATTATATAAGTGTGTGTATGATTGCCAGATATAGAAGGGCGCTCGGGCCTTTATGGTTTGGGATGCCCATCACGGCTAGGGCCCGACTCAGTTCTTGACAAACTTAGAATCAAAGCACGGTTCATGGTCCCAGGGTGTCTGCGAAATCGTGTCTAGTAGAGTCTAGCTTATAGGTGTGTTATGCACCATACTTATAATAAGGAGGTTACCGGGCATTTAGGAGTTGTTTCTTATTCTTTTATACTCTAGTTCATGCTGGGCCATGCCTCACTTTCGAGGTGATACAAGTCGTAAAGTCTAGCTCCCCAAATAATGTGGTTCTCTCTGATTGAAGTATCCATAAAGTTATGAGATAACATAAGGACTTGAGAGGAGTACATTAGTTCTTCAAGGTGTATTGATTTGAGTGTATGCCTTTATTCTGATGAAATTGTGTTTTCCAGCCTGAGTTACAAAGTCTATTTAGTCCCCTTTCAAAATTCTTATTGCAGATATCTTCCATAAGGGTAATGATGTCTAGCAGAATATTGGAACTATATTTTCACCTGAGTAGTAGTGTATCTTAAAATGTCATGACCTATTGGTAGAAAGATAGTCCAAAAGTTGGTGAGGTAAAGTCACAAGGTTAGCACTCAGAGTGAGGGTGACATTTGCATAAATAAATAATTTTAATTATGTAACCATGGATTGAGGAGTGGGTTGTCATTGTATAGTATAGACCAGTATAGTAGCATTATTTGTAGATTGTATGGTAGTCTGTTAAGAAAGTGGCTGGCTATGATTATTATCTATTCGAATTAGGGAAGGAGCCTAGAGTGGGTAGTTATGGTGGTCATAGAAATCAGTTATAGGTTGTGAATGTAAAAGGGTAGATTAGTTAATAAGTTATGGGTAGAGACCTATTGGCGTAAGTGGAATTTGTAGGTAGTCAAAATGTATGCTTGGGTAAGTAAGTATGATGTGAGAAATTAGAATATATTGATAAGATTGAAATGGGTTATATTATAAGATTAAGATCGACTAATCATATCATATGACTTTACCCCTGCTTTGATGGCCTTTTCTTTAGTAGTAGACCAGTACTTTATGTAAGAAGGTATGTAATAGATTTTGAGTTGTAATAATAAGGTTATGGCAGGTTGTGATTGTAGGTAGTAGCTACCATGAAGTTAAGTATTTGGGTTTATTTCCCAATTTGATGGACTAGTATAGTATGTGGCATGCTTTACCAGTTGTATATAATTGAGGATAGACAACAAGCTTGAACTTTAGATGTGGAGTTTAGGTGTGGAGTGTAGTGGTAAGAATAATAGCTTAAGATTAATGATGCATGTTTTGTGGAGTAATTAGCAGGCTTGATAAGTGTAAGACCTTGCAAAATTCTCTTGTAGTCTGATCCTTAGAGAGTGTTTAGTGAATTATAAATTCGACCCTAAAAGGTTGAGAAGTACCTTCCCAAGTGAGAAATATTTGAACCGCAGAGAATTTTCCTAATATCGACTTTTTGTCATATAGATCATTGAATAATCTTTCCATAGATACCAATTTCGTCAAAATACGTCACCAGACAAGGAAATTGTTGCCGTTTTATAGAAAGCAGTAGGAATAGCCCAGGCGCGACGGCCGGGCCGACGGACCGTCGGGCTTGCGATGGACCATCGCCTAGATCATCGCAACAAAGGTAGTAACTCATTTTTTTGGCCCATGTGTGACGTCTAGGACGACAGACCTTCGAGACTGGGATGGACTATTGCTAGGACCGTCGCCGCTGAGGTAGTGTGGCCTCATCCTGGCCAACGTGCCACGGACGATCCGACAGACCATCGGGTTTGTGTCGGACCATCACTAAGATCGACGCATTGAGGCAGTGTTTTTCTTTTCTGACTAATATGTGACAAACGATTCGACGAACCATCATACTAGGCAGCGGACCATCGCTTCGACAGTCGTAGCCCCCGTTCAGCATTTTAACTCAATTTTTAAAGGGTGTTTTGGTCTTTTCCCACTCTTTTCAGCCCCTATTTATATCCGATCAGGGCTCACAACTTTATTTATCTTCTTCAACATCATAAACTAGGGTTTCTACAATATCAAAACCCTTCTTTCTTCTTCAAGAAAAATCAAGAGAGATCAAGAGAAATCAAGAAATCAAAAATCTCTCCAAGAGCCTTCAAGAAAGAAGTTTTCCTAAGGTATGCAGATGTTGATTCTTGGGTCTCTTTCATCCAAGAAGCTCAAGAATCCTTTTCTAAATTTCAAAGATCCTATGTTTATGAGTTTCATTATTCATGTGAGTTGAAATTGATGTTCATGCTATTATTGAGTTTTGATTTACAAGGTTTTAAAGCTTTGACCCTAGTATGTGATATTTATGTGATGTTCATGATAAACCCTCTTTAAGTTACTTGTTAAGTGATGAGTTCATGTCAATTAAGGGTAGAAATTATTGAATAAGCATAGCATGCTCCTCAAATGTTTGATAAAATGCTTATGTGAAGGAATTAGAGCCATTATAGAATGTTGACTAGAAAACCCCCAATTGTGCGCAAGCCTTTGTATGCCAAGTGTTTGTTGAAAGGACTTAATGAAGGAATTGTGACATGATAGAATGAAATTCCCCAATTATGTGTTCTTTGATACATGCTAAGACTTTAATACATGCTGAGTGTTTGATGAAAGATCTTGTTGAATGGAGTATGAACCAATAGCATGTCTCCCTATATTATCACATGTTTATGATTCCTAAATGCTTGAAGAGATGCCTTAGTGATTTTGATGATGAATGAATGTCCATGTTCTTGATTATTCAAGAATGGTTATGTTTTACGTTTATGTTATCGAGTCCTGGGGGTATTTATACCCAACAATTTAGCAGCAGTATAGAGCCAGTGTCAGTTTTTACGATAATCTTAGTCAAGCCACGATTCTCAGAACTCAGTGAGTTATAGAACTCTGTACTCTCAGATAGATACATAACTAACAAATCTCAGTAATCTTAGTAATTTTAGAATCGCTAGTATTCTATCCTCAGTTCTGTACTCAGCTCAGATCTAGTAGTATTCAAGTGTTCAATTCAGACCTTAGTAGTAATTTATTCACAGCTTAGTATCGTTCAGTGAAATAATGAGATTCAGTAGTATTTCATCAGATACGAAACCAAGTTAATTCAGATTAACTCAGTCAGATCGTTCGACAAAGATGATCAGTATCAAATTCAGCTCAGTTTATATTCAGTTCAGAGTCTTTTAGTTGAGAGTAGGAGCTAGTACCAAGCGAATGCAGGGATGAAGGCTCCCTGTTAGAGAGGCAGAGTCGTTAGGAGCAATCCCTGAACTCCAGAACTGTGTATCCAGCGCAGGATGCAGGTTTCACCCGTTAGAAAAGGCTTGTCACCCGTTAGATAGGCTTGACTATCATATTTCCTTAGGCTTGACTTCCTGCGAGGGTCACCCGTTAGAGAGGCTTGACCAGAGAGGTCTTTACCTGTGGCACAGTATTGACACCCTTCCAGCTGGGTTTACAAGTTGGACCCCACTAGTTCAGATTCGAGGCATGTCGGTTAAGTGAGCACTCCCACAGTTGCAGTTTCAGTATCAATCTTCACAGTAGAACTCAGAAATCTAAACTGTCAGATATAGTCATTTATCTCAGTAAGGAACTCAGATAGTTCCATTGATTCATGGACCACCCGCTAGATAGGCATGGTCCCATATAAAGTGATTGAGTAATCTCATTATCAGATCTCGAGATCACCCATTAGACAAGCTTGATCTCAGATTTAGTTGAGCATTCTTGTTATCAGATCCCGAGATCACCCGCTAGATAGGCTTGATCTCAGTCTCAGATTCAGTTGAGTAATCTCATTATCAGATATCGAGATCACATGCTAGATAGGCTCGATCTTTGTCTCAAATTTAGTTGAGTAATCTTATTATCAGATCCCGAGATCACCCGCTAGATAGTCTTGATCTCAGACTCAGATTCAGTTGAGTATTCTTGTTATCATATCTAGAGATCACCCGCTAGATAGAATTGATATCAATCTCAGATTCAGTGGAGTATTCTTGTTATTAGATCCAGATATCACACGCTAGATAGGCTTGATCTCAGTCTCAGATTCTGTTGAGTATTCTTATTATCAGATTCGAACATAATCATTTCTTATCATTGATAGTAGATTCCGAAATCATCTGTTAGAGAGGTTTCATCTCTGATTCAGTGAGTTGAGAGTAGCAAGCTGATAATTTATTCATTGATATGAGTAAATTTAGTTAATCAGTTTCAGTACCATCAGATTCCGAGATCACTCACTAGATAAGACTGATCTCAATTTTAGTACCCAGTTGTCAGTATCAGATGATTCAGTTGTTCAGTATCTCAGTAGTAGTAGTGAGTTCATATGGTAGTAAAGCAGTATCCGAGTTTCAGTATTCAGAGTCGTGATGATTGTTGTTATGGTTTGTGCATTTATGTGTATGTTCATATTTAGTACTCTCATAATAATTCAATTAAGTAATTGTTCATTCATAAGCCCTTGCATTTAGCCTTACCTCATCTTCATACTTAGTACATTCCCGCACTGACGCATTTGCGCTATGATGTTTTATTTTACACCATAGGTTTAGAGGCACGAGATCCAAAGTATCCTTAGCAGCTCAGTCCCAGTCAGCAGCAGTAGATGTAGCAGTGAGTCCTCTTCATTCGAGAATGATCCTTTTATTATTATTGCATAAGATTTGGTTTATTTTTCAATAGGCGGAGTTAGTTGGGGACACGTCCCATCAACTCCACTGTTCAGACAGTTTAGAGGCTTTTCAGACAGATATATCAGAATTCAGTTTTCAGTTTTAAGTATTTTTAGATGTTTTGAACCTTATGGATAGTTTCCGTATTTATTATCTATATTATGTAGTGTTCAGGTATAGATACCAGTAGAGGGTTAGATTGTGTTCCCTCGGGATCATGAGCACCGCGTGATGTTTCAGTTCCAAAAAATTGGGTCGTTACAATGTGATGTACAAAATGGCCTAGGTTGATGATTTATCAAAAGTGTAAGTGGTAATAGTGAGGTATATGTGTACATAAGGACTAGTGTTAAATGATGAATTATGGATGAATCATTAAGTAGATAAGAACATGAGTATATGGGAATAATTGAACCCCTGGTAACAGGTTTCTAAATAAAGTTTTATGTGTATAAATGTTTTGTGTACCTAGATTTAATTCTTGAATCTTGTAGTTTGGAGAAGTCTGGGAAATTATTGCATGGTGCTCTTTAGAGTTGAATTAAGGAAAAATAGGTAGGCAATATGCGCCCTTGGTATAGTCTTACAGATTTTGTTAAGTTTTATATTGTGTGATTAGAGATGTAAATCTAGCATTCTAAGGAATTGAAGATGGGGTGTTAAGTGTTTAGAAGCGTGGGTGTCTATGCCCATGAAAATGTTAGTGGTAAGTTGAGGACTTTGGGAGTTAGAGGAAGTTACGATTAGTGTCCCTGGAGGGGGTGTCTTAGAAAGAATTTTGTATCTTTATATTTTACTAAGGGGATTTTGTGTTCATATGTATATTGATACCCCTTTTATGATAAGGCGTGTGGATGCGTGCGCTAATGAGAGTGGGAGTTTTAGAGTGATGGCTATAGAGGTTAGTGAAAGTTAAGAGCTATATTTTTTGGAAAGCACGGCCTTCATAGTATAGTTCATCAGAGAGAGTTTAGAGTTTAAGTTTATGGTGATGTCTCTTTTGCATTGAGAGTAATGGCTATAGATTTTGATGTAAGGTTATATCTATAGGTCTAGGGGTGTAACTTTGGTCTAAGGGGGAGATGATGGGTTGAAGTAGTTCTCGAATTTTTTTCTTGTGGTGGCAAGTTTCAAGTAAGAATCATGATAAATCAATTCCTATTCAAGAAAACTCCTCCTACTTCAATATGAAGGACATCTACCAATGTGTTATGTATTTATGTCTTACCTATGCCTAAAGTTTGAACTCTCTATATAACTCATGTCATGTTCTGTTCTCCAAACTAGAAGAAATTATGTCTCTCAGTAATCCAGTCTTTCATGTATTCAAGCCATATGTTATGTTGTACGTGATCCATGAAAATTCTATGTCTCTCAGCCTGCTTGGTCCTAAGAAAATATGTTTCTATATGTTGCGGAATCATTTTATGCCGGAATTAGCCAAAGTGATAAAGTTTATGCTAACTCATGGAAAATTTCAGCTCTTTGAATGAGGAGCAATCACTTTAAGTGAAATCCTTATCTTAGTTGTTAACGACATAAATTTTGTCTTTATGCCATATATCTCAAGATATGTGCATCCATGATTCTCATTTTGGTCTGTCCTAAGAAAACCATGTTGTGTTGTATTCGTGCTGAACGACTCTTCACTTATGATCCAAACAGTTGATATATGAAGCAGTTTGCATCTATTCTATCGTATCTTCACCACTTTTCCTTCCTTGAGAAGTGCAATAAGCATAACATATGGATTGATAAGTGTTACTTCCATTCATGATGTTTATGCTTGGGTCACTTAATGACCCTCCATATGTTAGTATGTTGGTTATTGTGGAAGCGTAGTAATGTGGTAAGTAGGAGTGTAGATGTTCTTGAAGGTGAAATTTTTTATGTGATTTGTTGAGCTAAGGTTATAAGTGAAAGGGGCAGGAAGGAGATGAACTTTTGTTGTGTGAAATAGCTAAGAAGGGGATGGACTTTTATTATGAGAAATAGTTGGGAATGAGATATATGTCGAAAATTTTGGTGAATGTGATTGAATTTGCTGGTCTTAGTGGGGGAAATCCATGTAGTGGTTGTAGTAATGATAGGATTGAATGTTGTAATTGATGAAAACACAACCCATGTACTATGTGGTTAGAATTCCCTGAATTAAAACCCGAGGGTGTTTGACAATAGTAATAAGGTGAGGTAATATTCTTCATGGGTGTAAAGTACAGGGCCCTATAGCTTAAGTTATCACCTTGTTACTCCGAGTTAGGCTTCAACATAAAAACACGTTGTAGTGAAACTCAAACTCTTGTGGTTAGATGTGTGATGGGAGAATTGTAAGATAAAAAGGACGAAGTGTGTTATTTAATGTTGGGGCATAGCTGAGTAGTACCTTTTAGCTAAGTCTATTTGTTGCAGCATGAGAGGTGGAGAATTCTTCTATCCCTACCTTCCGCGAAATCTTATTTCATTATTTATACCAATATAAATCAGGACTGTGATCATCAAATAAACCCCTTCCTTATGTTGTGATTATTATGGTGCATAGAACTCATGTGTAATATCATCCTTATGTAAAGTCTCATTATCTCATGTTTCGTGCTTTCATGTTTCACTAGGGGTTATCATGAAGCTCGTTTGATGCCTTTATATATTTTGTTAAGGAAACATGTTCAATGTGAGGTTTAGTACTTTATTCTACACTTTTAGAGCTTCAACAAGTCCCTAACCATCATTCGGGGATGAATGATCCCAAGGGGGAGATAATGTAACACCCCGCATTTTCAAGCTATAAATCAAACCGTCATTCCTACGTGTGTAAACTCAAATTATATGGTTTATATTTAAATTCATGTGACATGGTCCATATCCTAGTGTATGAAGTGATTATGAGGTGAAAAGTATTCATAAAAATCACTTGGAGCAAAGTTGAGCTAAGAGTCATTCATTCATCCAAAGTTTGATATTTGATTCTACAAGGGTCTACTTTGAATGTATATAACTTTTGATACACAGATAATTTTTCATCAAAAGATCCAAAAATTGTAGATAATTTAATTATTGTTCCAATGATACCAATTTTGCCAAAATCCGATACCCGAGCGAAAAGTTACAGCCATTTTTGTGAAGAGTAAGTAAGCCAAGGCGATATGCCCGCGGCGCGCGCTCCATCGCCCCAGTTATTTCCCAGGTTCTGTTTTCGTGTTTTTAAGGCAAAAAGGGGTCCTTTCCTTAACCATAAACCGTCCATAACATAAAATTTCAGCCTCCAGAAGCATCAATTGCATCTTTATTCAATTTCTCTCTCAAAATATTGAAAACCCTAACCACCTCTCCAAGAACAAGATTCAACTCTTCCTTCCCCAAAGATCAAGAATTCAAGCCTTTAAGTTTGAGCTTTCCAAGAACTAATTAAGATTCGGATTCCATTCTTCTAACTACAAATATAAGGTATGTGGGATTTTCCTAAAACTACATGGGCATAAGGAAATTGTTTCAACAACATTTAAACATTGTGAAATCATGAATTCTTGAAGGGGTTTTGGAACTTACGTTACAATTTTGCTTTATGAATTCATTAATGGTATAATTGATTTGGTATTAAGGCCTTTCCCCTAACTTTGATTTATAATCATGTTTAAGTATATATATGTACGCATTGATGAGTTTGAATGATGAATTGAGAGCATGAACTATTAGAAATCCCTCACTTGTTTACAAGCTTCTTGTTTTCGCAAGTTATGATTTATTCGAAATGCATTATTGGAAGCACGATATAAATGTCTTGATTTTGTTTGTGACTTGATTATGGTTTGAACTGAAGAGGGGGTGTTTTACTTGGTGTTAAAGGTTAAAGATGTTATTAAGAAGATTGCATGATATGTCATAAATTTCATGACCAGCACATGTTTGTTGAAAAGCTGAAAACATTGAATTTTACATAAGTTGACAAATGTTTTGAAATATGAATCTTCTTGAATTGTTTGAAGTATGGTGGTACATACTTTGTGTTTTGAAAGAGAAGACTGTAAATGATATTGAATGTCTTAGATACAACTTGCAAGTCTTGGTGTGATGATACCAAATTAGATAAGGCCATGATAAACTCAGAACATAATACAAATTTCAGTTCAGATTTCAGATTTTGAATTCAGACAGATGCATGTTTAGAACAGGTTAAAAATGGGCACTAAGAGAGTTAGGTGGTTACACAAAGTAGGAGTGTCTCATACGATTCATTTTCTGGAATCATGTTTTGCCGATAATGGTTTATTATTTCCCCAAGAGGGATTATACGCTGGCCTAGTGCCCTAAGGCATATCAGATTCAGATACTTCAACCCTTGCGACAAACTTGGGTTGGGGGCTTGGCCGTCGAGTTAATGGAGGATCCCATATTTCCCGTGGGAAACTTTCATATATGTAGGGTGTACCACTTAGCTCAGAAGTAACACAAAGAATAGAACTCTATTGACAAGATTGTTTTAAGATTTTTTGAGATTGCCCATGTATTTTAAACTATTTCATGCATAATGTTTTATAACTTTCTCTCACCTATGTTATATATGTATAAATTCATTATTTTGGGATTTCTCTGCATACCAGTACATCTATATTGACCCCCTATATTTCAAGATTCTGTGACATAGTCCTGGGTCCTCGTTAAGCAGTAGATTGACTTGTCAAAAGTTTGCAGTTGGTGATCCTCCCTTACTTGAAAGGCCTGGTTATGAAACTTATTATTGTTATTCTATTTTGATTCATGGTCCTACTAGGGGCCTTGTCCCAGATTTCAGACAAATGTCATTTTCAGTTGTTATAGATTTCACAGACTGATATTAGACATTGTTAGAGGTTTATGGTTTCCATTCCAGATTGTTCAATTGAATTATGATATTGACCATGATTCCATATTATTTTATATTGCCGCATTTTCCTTCATATTATATGAGAGTTTGTATGATTGCCAGATACAGAAGGGTGCTAAGGCCTTCATGGTTTGAGATGCCTGTCACGGCTAGGGCCCGGCTCAGGTCGTGACAGAGTATTTCCACAACAAACCACAATGATATATTTCCACAACCAATCACAATGTTACATTTCCATAACCACATAAGTCAATATCCTCTCAATATATTTGTCTATCCATGAATTTCCACATGTTCCATATGCTAACAAGTATAAATATATCACAATACGCCCAGGGTACCACAAAAAGGCATTTTCTGCAACACAATACAACTACTCACATGTATTTTAGGTTATCAACATCACATAGGAACCCACACGGTCATATATATCGCACAATATCTCAATCTCAATAATACATCACATATAGCCCCTCGTGCGGACACAACAAATAGATATCCCTTTATCATGATTAGTTCCCACCCTTAACATGCATTTTGTACCAACATTTACTACCCAACCCAGTCTGAAAGAGTTAAGTCATAACCCGACTCAATGGTTAAAACCATTCTGCAACACTTCAACCACATTGCACTATTTATCATGAATGGTTTCAAAATCAACTAAACCAAGAAATATAGAATCTGCACATCAAAACAAAGCCAATAATACCCATATTTTCCACTTTTGGTTCGGGGTCAAAATAGACACCGAAATGGGTTTTCAAAAAAAGTAGGGAAAGATTGTGACTTTATTTCAAAAATATGTTTCCCATACGTTTAGGAATCTACAGCTGAAAGCTATGTCAAATTGAGGTTCAAATCGAAGAAAACCTATTTTTTGGCTTTACCAAGTAAAACCTTTGAAATCAGTTTTAAAATAAAGAATCAAAGTTCTTTTGAAGATGAAATTGGGAAAACACTAGTAATTATAGCATTAAGAATATTATTCAAGTGAAAAGGTTTAGAATTTAAGTCTAAATTAAGTATTAAGGTTTCCGGATTTTTGAATAATTAATCAAGAAATTTGAAAAAGAAATGGTGAATTCTCACCTTAAATCCATAAGAGAATCAAGAAATAGATGTTAATCTAGCTTCTCAAGCACCCACAAGCTTCACTTTTAAGCCCTCACACTATTTTAGGGTTTAGCTCTCAAGAGGCAAGATGAAAAATGAGCAAAATAGAGAGGCTATTTATGCTCATACCAGGTTACCAGAAGCATAAGGAATAAAACACATTATTCAAATGATTTTACCCTTTGTGATCCAGGTTTTACCCGCAACCTGGTGCACTAGATTTTCTAAGTCCAAAATGGATTTTGATGAGGTTCCCGAAATTCTTTTGGAATTTGATATATGAAAATGAATTATGTAACCATACTAAATTTGATGCTCCGGACTCAATGGTGATATCAAAATTTCGAAAAAACATTTCTTTCACGAAGTCAACACCTAAAATCCAAAATCACAATTTCCAAATTGAGGGTCGAATGAGATTTTAAAGTCATAAAACCACACCAACTATGTTACCATCCTAAAATCAAAGTTCCAGATCTACTGGCGCAGTTCGTTTTGTCATCCGTCACATGAACCAAAAGATAACGACATAAGTTCAAAATAAGACTCTTGAAGTCACCAAAAAGTACAATATCCTTTAAATGGTACAAAAATGCATAGGGACCCGTATCAATCACCCTAGCATCCCAAAAATACGACAATGCAACTACGAGGAGGGGTAAAATAGTCAAATCACACAAAGTCACAAATTTCACATATCTTAATAAATTTCACGTCGTTACAAACCACTTCCTGGAGAATAACTCCCCCATCCTCAGAGTTCGAAAGATGAACTCTTAAATTAGCCAATCTGTGAATATCCTTCACCAATCCTCTTTTTTTCTCGTCAGAGTAGTATAAGCTCCCCATAGACAACCTGCTAAGAGCATTAACAATAACATTAGGTTTACCTGGATGGTACTGAAGTCTCATGTCATAACCATTAAGTAATTCAAGCAATCGCCTCTGCCTGAGGTTTAACTTCGTATGAGTAAACACATATTGTATGCTCTTATGATCCGAATAGATATCTACATGCACGTCATACAAATAATGGCATTGAATCTTCAAAGCAAAAACCATAGCTTCAAACTCCAAGTCGTGAGTCGGATAGTTCCTTTCATGAACCTTAAGATGCCTGGAAGCATAGGATACAACCTTACCATGCTGCATCAAACACAGCCCAATACCTCATGAGACCCATTACAAAACACGACAAAACCATCAGTACCGTCATGTAGGGTCACAACTGATGCAAAAGTTAACCTATCCTTTAACTTCTTAAAACTACCCTCTAAAGCATCAAAACCCAAAAACTTAACTTTTTTCTGAGTTAACTTCATCAATGGAGCAGAAATAGATGAGACACTCTCCATAAATATCCTATAATATCCAGCCAAGCCCAAAAAGCTCCTATTATCGGTTGGAGTCGTGGGTCTAGGACATTTCTTAACTGCCTTAACTTTCTGTGGATCTACCTTGATTCCCTCACTAGAAACAACATACCCAAGAAAAGTCACAATATTCAGCCAAAACTCTCACTTAGAAACATAAAACCTATAGTCCTTAAGAGTCTGCAACACAATTTGGAGGTGATTGGCATGATCCTCCTCACTCTTAGAGTACACCAAGATATCATCAATGAAAACTATCACAAACAAGTCCAAAAACTGTCTGAACATTCAGTTCATGAGATCCATGAAAGCAGTCGGAGCATTAGTAAACCCAAATGACATAACGAAGAACTCATAATGGTCATACCAAGTTTGGAAAGTAGTCTTAGGAATATTAACCTCTCTAATCTTCAACTAATGATAGCCTGAACGAAGATCATTCTTAGAGAAATATCTAACTGCCTAAAGCTAATCAAAAGGATCATCAATACTAGGAAGAAGGTACTTATTCTTGACTGTCACCTTATTCATATGATGATAATCTATACACATCCGAAGAGACCCATATTACTTTCGCACAAAAAGTACAGGAGCACCCTTGGAGAAACACTAGGACAAATGAACCCTTTATCAAAAAAATCTTTCAACTGCTCCTTTAATTCAATCGAAGTCATTCTATAAAGAGGAATGAAAATAGGATAAGTATCTGGTAGAAGATCAATCCCAAAAATCTATTTCCTGTTAGGAGGAATACCAGGAAAATCATCGAGAAACACTTCACGAAACTCATTAACTACAGGGACATATTGTAAAGAAGAAATTTCAGAGCCAGAAGAATCCTTAACCCAATCAAAATGATATAAATACCCCTTTAAGATCATTTTCTAAGCTTTAATATAGGAAATAAACCTTTATTTGGGTACTAAGTAACTACCCTCATACTCTAATACTGGTTCATTAGGAAAATGAAAACTGACCATTTTGGTCCTATAATCCAGAGAAGCATAGTACGAATAAAGCCAATCCATCCCTAAGATAACATCAAAATCCATCATATCCAACTCTATCAAATCTACCAATGTCTCCCTATGAAAGATTGACACCACACAACCCTTATAGATTATTCTAGCAACTATAGAATCACCCACCAGAGTAGACATAAAAAAGGGGTCGGAAATACTTTTGGGACCAAAACCAAAATGCACAGCCATATAAGAGGTAACATAAAAAGGGTATAATCAAGATCAAGCAAATAATAAAAGTCATGAGAAAAGAGCTGTAACAAACTAGTAACAACATTTAGAGATGCCTCGTACTTCTAGTGAGTAGCAAGTGCATAAAGATGATTCCGGCCAGTGTTGATACTAGAAATAGAGCCCTTTGGCGCAGGAGCTGAAGATGTGGCAACCATAACTTTATAATCTCTAGTGGAAACCATGGATGAAGGATAATTTTGTTGCATATGACCCAGCTAAACTTAATTATAACACTGATTCCTCTCCTCTTTACAATAACCATGATGAAACTGCCCGCAAAAACAACAAAAAGGATAAGGTGGGGTTGACTAAGCTCTACTAACCTAAGAATGGGCACCCTGTTCCTTAGGACCACTGATATCCTAAAAAATGATTGCCCAAAGCTTAAGATAGGGAGAAATAGAAGACGAATAAGAATTACCCCAGTTCTTTTCTTGGTCCATTGTCTACCATCTCTTCTACTATTTTGCTCACCCACATCCTGCTCTAAATACCTAAACTTCTTATTCTACCAATCTCCTATTTTTGCCTGCCTCATCTTTTCATCATTTACCTATTGCATATAAACCACAAATTTGTAAATATCCATATTATTGTTCAACATGGCATCCTTACATTCCAATACCAAGTCACGGAACAACCCAGAAGTAAACTTCCTTATCTTAGATGTCTAGCTACACACCAAATAAGAAGCATAATGAGACAACTAATGATACTTCAAGGCATACTCCTTCATACTCATCTTACCCTGCTTCAGATTAAGAAACTCATCAGTCTTAGCTTTCCTCAACTCCTGAGGAAAGAAGTGATCAAGAAAGGCCCTTGAAAATTCTTCACGTGCAGCCTGCTTAGCATTATCACCCCTCATAGCTTCCCAATCCTCATACCACTACTAAGCTACATCTTTCAATTGATAATCAACAAATTCTACACCCTATACATTAAAGATTTTCTCAATCTAATACACAAAACCCTGAGGATCCTCCTCAACCTTAGAGCCTATAAAAATTGGGGGATTGAACCTCATAAACTAGCAAACCCAAGTGACCTTAGATGAATGAGAAACAGAACCAACACGGTCAGAATGAAGAGCCGAAGATGTCACAAACTAATAAAGCAAATAAATAGACCGGCAGAACTATGCATTAGAGAAGTCCCCTTGAGATGGTTGATCATAAGCATCACCGCCCTAAGAAGCCCGAGGAGGACTAGTGGGAATATGTGGAACTCCACATGGAGTAGCACAATCAAGAGCAGGGGCCCTAGACCAGGTCTTCACACCATATATAAGGCGAGTCCCCCGCATATTATCCTCAAGTAGGATTAAGTTCCCAGCAAAGTTTCTACAAATATTAGATCTTCGGGAAGCCATGATCTAAAATGTGAGGAAGTCGGGAATTAGAGAAGTTTCATAGCACTAGACTTTATAGGCCAAAAATAGAACACAGGAAAGAGAAACATTGCTAAATAACTTATAGCATCCTCCTCATAAGTGTGGCATGCTACACACCCATAATAAGAACTCTACTTGACACAGCTCTATGGACACCCAATGACTCTAAATAGTGCACTAATACCAAGTTCGTCATAACCCAAATTAGGGCCTAGCCATGGCAGATATCTCAAGCTGACCATGGACTGAAGACCACCCCCATCGCCTGACCTTATTAGCATAAAAATAATAATAATAATGAGAAAGCCAATTAAATAATAATAATATGATGAATAAATAACTCAAAGAATCTAAGAGTCAAAACAATAACCAACCAATCCACATCTGTCCATGAAAGCCTCTAAAACCATAATATCAACTAAGTCGCCCCCGACTATAACCAAAATGAATCCATAAGTACCAAGTAAATAAAGAAAGGATAATGAAATGATAAAGCCTTTTGAATAATGGAGGCTCATGACTTCACAACAACTCAATGAACGTGCCAATCCACCTAACGCTGTATAAAAACAACAGAAGTGTCTTCAGACCCTACATCATTAAATAATGTAGTGTCCTAGGATGGTCAGTGGGATAAACACTAGCATGTAATTTAGAAAAATTGATAAGATAATGTCATGTCCAAAATCAGTCACTCAGGATAGGGTAAGGGTCATGAACATGATATTTTTAAGATCATTAATCCTGGACTGCGTATCTCTATCTTTCCTAAGGGCACCCACGTGCTATATTGGTTAATCTCTCCTACTGAAAGGGCCCTAGTGAGTGTTACCCACACGAACCGAGGAAATCTAAGAAAGGTCCAAAGCCATCGAGACTTCAACCATTTTAAAAATATATATAATGTGTGAACTATGTACACGGTCATAATTACCCCTATGCTAGTAAACGTGGTTTTTAATAGTGGTCCCTCTGGAACTTTCACCTTCACTACGAGATGCACAACCCTATTTAAGCCTAAATTCAAACCATTTAGCATATAATTCCAACCATTAACCCAGGAGTCATTCATTAAGACATTTACCATGTGGTATCGTCATATCAATATGCTTGCAAGCTAAATTAAACATGTCAAACCAATTCACACAACCAAATTAGACTCCCAAGTTCTATTAAAATCCAAACCATGGCCACCAAGGACATCCAAATCCTTTTTTATATCCAATTATCCATTAATACAATGCATTGAGTTCAAAATCAAGTTAAACCGTGTAGTTTTTGATAACTAAATCAAATTCACAAAGTGGGTTGAGGTTCATGCAATTCAAAGCCAAAATTCATCCAATTTGGGGAAATCCATGTACCCCAGTCCAACCATTTAAATAATATATCAATTCAATCTCAAAAACATTAATTTAAAGCATGAATAATCAATTCAAAACATTAGACAAGCAATTCAATCAGTAACAACCAAAACGCATCAAGCTAATTTCAAAACCTGAAATTTAAGTCATATGAAAATCCATTAAATAAATGCCATAATGTAAAATAAAATTTTAGGAAAAAGAAACACGCCTGAAAACACAAGAATTTGAAGTCAATTTGAAGTTTGGAGCCTAGATGATGAATTCTCTATGAAACGCTTAAGCTTTCTTGGTTGGAGAGCTAAAGATGAATAAAGTAGAGTTTGATCTTTGACAACTGATGGAAAAAGGGTCTAGTTTATGTTTATAAGTCATAGAAAGGGTGAAAAGCAAAAGGCCTCAGCCCAAGTGAAAAAAATAAAACTGGATGAAATTTACACCTTGGCGTGGCACGCCGTTATCGCGGAGGTTATCCTCCGTGTCACGATGATATCAAGAAGGCTAACCTCTATGGAACAGTGATATCGCAGAGGCACACTTCCTCAATGTTCAAAAGTAACCCCGAACCCTTTTCAAAAATTCAAAAACTTTTCCAAATTACCCTTTTTACATTACTAAAAATAATTCAAGTCAAATTGATATTACGCATGTAGGTAAGTCAAAAATAAAAAAATCAAAAATTTTAAGGGTCTTATAATCTCTTTACTCAAATTGGCCACAAAACGTATCACTATGTATTGCATATGCTTTTTAAGATTCGACTTCATCCTTATATTTTTGAACTCGTCTTAGTATTATTTGTCTCTATTGGTGCCTTTCTTTAACACATAGACCTTCTGTAGTACCTCTTGGTAGTATTTTGGAGTCAAGTATCAAGACTCCATGAGACCAATGATTTCTTGCTATGTAGGCAACTCATAAACATGATGACTCTCCCTTTCTTGTATCTTGGATTCCCCCTAAGTGTAAGCATAGCCCTTAAATTGTGTAAGGGCGTATATCTCTTTCAATGATTTTAAGATATTATTGGTGAGAAATATTCCCTCACTTTGTAACTTCTTTTCTAGAAAATCCTCCAAGTCACTACTTCCTTTAGACCTTAGAGGTGTCACTTTGATTGTGTTAAATCCCCGATTATCATGATTTCCTCGATTACTATTCCTATATCCTCTATCTTATTGCCTATTTCCTCTATCCCCGTACCTATCTCCTCTATCATCATACCCTTGTCCCCACCTTGAGTTCCCCCATACCCTTGAGGTTGAAATCCTTGACTTGGTTTATATTTTCCTTCTCTATCCTTGTATGCCCAAAACTCATTTTGACTAACTTCTTCACTTCACTAGAAGATTTTGATAGGGTTGGTATTGGTAAGGAATTTGTAGAGGATATTGTGGAGGTGACATATATGTCTACGATAAGGAATCATTAGATAGATTGTAGGGTGATGGATGGTGTGGGACTTGATTATCTATGAAAGGATGTCTCTCTTATGGTGGATGATATGGTTGTAGATATAAATGTGGAGTATCTTGTCTTGGGTAACTGGGATTGTGGTGTGGAAGGAATGTAGGTTGTTGGTAGATTGGTCCTTTAGTTTGTGAGGAGTTACATAGATTGTGAGCTTCTCCCATGGTGATAGTGAGTGATGGTTCCAAGTTCATCCTTCCCTCTTCATACATAACTCTTTAAGGTGTTCCTTCATTATTATAAATTTCAACTGCCTTTAATCGTTCCTCTATACCTCTTATTCTTCCATTTATATCTGCCAATTATTTTTCTATATCCGCCATAGATCCCATAAGATTCATGGAAATCTCCATGCTTTGTTTTCCACTTTCATGAGACATGGTACCTTCATAACTCAACAAACAATGTTAGTGGTAAAAGCCTCACACCACTCGTATGGGAACCCTCAACATACCTTCTAAAGCTTCCTCTCGAAGTTGATATTAAACTAGCTTTGCTCAATCAATCAAGGCTTTCTACCCTTGTGGAAGAGTGGATTCTTAGTTGATCGGAAGAATGGCAACTCAAAGATTGAACGGTAAGAATCAAGAATATTTAACAAGTATAAAAAACAAGAAAAGCTTGAACAAACATGAAACAAATAACAGACATGAGAAATACGTAGAAACTAAATAGGTAGATTACTAGTTGTAAGGTTGTTTAAGAGTTTAGAAATGATTTACACCTAATAGATTGAAACAAGAGATTAGATACTGAATTTGGTTGATAGGGTGTGAATTCTCAAATCCAGAACACTAGGTATAGCTAATTTACAAAGAGCATCCCCAAATTTACTTTGGGTATCGTCAAACCCACCCTCAATCTGCCAAAATAAGCATATTGTGGAGTTGAGTTATATGATGCCTAGGTGAAATTCGGTGGTCGCTGAAATATTTGTTGATGGAGCTTCTGCTTCATTGAACTCAGCTAACAAGTCACCTGTTGACTTCGATTTTGTCCTTTTTTGTGGGCCCTTGTACTACTTTTTGACTCAAACAAGTACAACTTTTTTTTCTCTTCTCTCTTTTGATCAAACAAGTCTTTTAAGTGTTCTTCAACAAATCATGAAGAACATGAAGAACACTTTGAATATTTCAAAACTTCAACCCATTCGATTTTGGCTCGAATTCACCTCAAATTTCAATCTTAATAATCTTCAACGTCACGAACAAAGCCCATTATATTTAGAACTCCAATTTCAAGTCAATCTTTCCGAAAACAAACCCACTTCAAGTGTTTCAAGTACAACAATGGTGGAAACTTGATTCACTTTCAAATCAACTGAAAAAATCTTTTCTAGACACTATCACACTAGAGGAATGCGTATCTAGTGTCGGAAACTTCAAAGAAACTCAAAATCAAATAAAATAAATTGATTTTTTTAAACTTGTTTTTTCTCTTCTTTTTTTAATTTTCATATTTCGAACCTAGGATTGAGAATCGAAGGGATGAATCTCTAGCCTAAGTTCTGATAGAAAATGATACAATTCTAATTACTAGAATTAGAATCAAATGTGGAAAATAAGAACAACGTAAGCACGAAATTGAGATAAAGGAAAAGATACGTAGATTATTGAATCTCAACGGGGATTATGGGCAACAAAGGACTATTACCTTCACCTCCTAATAGATTCAAATCGATCAACAATAATCAAGCTCAACCAATTGAAGAAAAGACAATTTGATTCCACAAACGGGAACTCGTAAAATTCAATTGAACAAAAAAGTTAGCCAAACAACTAAAAGATTCCACTCCTAATCACTCTCCTAAAGAACTAAGTGATTATAAGCACTCAATTAAGATAATGTTTAGAGTAAATGTTGCAATATCCAAATAATCTAAGTAATGGAAATGATAAACACAAGTATATATAGTGCATGTCATTACAGCTTAAGCCCAAAAGTGGCTTAAGGTGAAAATAAGGCCCAAGGGTTGTGACCCATCGCCTAGATCAACCATCGTTAATTGGAAACATTGAATCACCAAACGGGTTTATTCCATCACCAAAATAAAGCAAAAACTGTTTTGCATCACCAAGGTCACTCCTTCCATCGCCAAAGTCCTTGGCAATACACCGAACTGAAGGAGCCATCACGAAAGTAAGCAGAAGGGTCTTCTTGGTGTTGACTCTATTGTGTAGCACAAGCTGCCTATCGGTGAAGTCCTAGGCGATGCGCCAAACTTCAGGGGCCATCACCAAATTGGACAAAACATCTTACTTGGTGTTGTCTTCACTCCTTTGGACCGTCCACACATTATAAGCCTTCTTTGGGGTTGGTCCAAGCTCTCCTAAAGTTCCTCCTTGGATGAACATGGATTGTACGGTCTTGAGGGCCTTTGCTTGACTCTTAAGTGAATGGTCTAGATGGATACGAGGTATAGCTCATAGCGGTGGGAGTAATAGGTATCATCACGATCCCAATTTCAAATAAAATCATATAAATTTTAAATTAATAAATGATCATGTATAAGCGTTTGCATCGCTCCAATAGTTCTTCCTATTGGGTTGAAATGAGTCTGCCCTATATTTATTGATTAAAAAAAATTAGGCATTTTGTGTATTATTGCACGACCTGCTTATTTATTTGCTTAAAATAAATTTAAAAACCAGTTCACAAATTTATTAACTAATAGAAAAGACACATAATATTTTTATTCATTAATTTATTAAATAATTTTTTGGGCGTCCTAGTAAGTACTAAGTGGCAACTATAAACTTATTTATTGGTGTAATAGTATACTTTAACAAATGTAGTTCGCCCATTTCCTAGCGAACCCCAATTGGAATTTTTCAAAAATAAAAAAAAATTATCGGATGCAGTTCGTCCAAAGAGCTGAGAACTGCAGCTTTCTTATTTTTTTTTTTAAGATAAAAAAGAAGAAGAAGGAAGAAGATGAGGGCCGACAAACGTCCGTTGGGGAACGTAAAAAGCCATTTTGGTTTGTCCGAAAGTCGAGATGCATTTGGGTTAATTTGTTCAAAAGATATGCCCTTTTTCTCCTGATTCTGTTGACGTTGCTTCATTCTTAGCAAAAACTGCAAGCCAAATTGTGAGTGTCATGGTAAAATACAATTGAAAGGTTGAGGGTGCAATTCATGGTTCTAAACCTACAAACAATATTTATTTATACAACTTGAGCAACAAATGGGTAAAAAAGAAGGGGTTTGATTTAGAATCATAAATCTTCAGCCGGCGGAATTTCACTCAAGTCCAGTCCATCCTCAGGAAATTCAGAGGTCAGCGGGCCTAAAATTCCGTCAGAGTTGAGGGTCAATCCACTCTGAGAAGTTACAAAAGAAAAGAGTTGCAAAAGTCAATTCTCTTATTTAAATATGACATTTATTTAAAGCAGTATTAATGTAAATATGACTTTCATTTAAAGCACGCCATAATACAAGTTATTTATATGGAAAAGGAGCACACTGTAGTATCAAAAATAGTTTAAACATATTTTCATTATAATTCCCCATATTATATCCTTTTCTTTATACTTACTATTCAAATAGACCTCTCCCATTATACTTTGACACAAATTTACCTTTAATTTTGGCAGAAGCATACGTGACAAGATCAGAATCAAATGATCCAACACAACTATAAAAAGTGAGAAAATTTGGTTACTAAGCCTCTTTAAGTTTCTAATTAGCAAAATGTCCAATCCTTTTCAAGTTTTTAATTAGCAAAGTTATCCACTTCTATTTTCCCATTTGTTGGACATATAATAGATTTGTCGGATTGATAATCCATCTTTCTATATATCTGTCCGACAGATAATAGATCCGTCAGACAGATAATCGATTTGCCTATATATCTGTCGGACAAATAATAGATCCGTCTTAAAAATGAGTCATCTCACTAAATAAAAAAAACTTATGGTCCATTTAATTAAAAAATAAATTTAAAAGGTCTATTTAACAAAGAGTCCCATTATAAATATCACATTTTTTAGAACCTGCTCGAAATCAAATGATCCACCCCAATTTTAAATATCCAATCTTTTAGAATCCAACCGTTTAACCGATATCCCAACCATTCTCTCCACTTCTAAGTTTTTTTTTTATTATGGTTTGTTCTCTTTTCAAATCATTCAATTCTGAGCTTGTCACATGTCCCTCCATCAAAATTAAGGGTAAATTTGTGTCAAAGTATGATGAGAGGTTAATTTGGACCAAATATATAACAATATGGGTATATCTGGCCTTAAGTATAATAAGGGGTATACCTAAACTATACCTACCTTAGCAAGTAAAGAGATTATTTTCGATAGACCCTCAGATTAAAGAAAGGAAAAACACAACATTTATGAAGACATAAGGCATGTCAATAGCACAATAGAAAGAAAAAAGAGGACTGGGAGGTGATAGGTATCCCGTAGATTTAATCGAGGTGCGTGCAAGTTGGCCCGGACACCACGGTTATAATAAAAAAATAGTAAGAAAAAAGCGGATACGAGACAACAAATAGTAACAGAAAACTAAAAATGAGAAATACAGGAATAGTAAAATAATAAAATACCAAAAATAATACTAATACTACCAGCCGGAGAGACAAGACGTGAAACTAATTTATATGATACTCTGGTGTTAAATATGTTCTATAACATTTGACTTCGTTTCACCAGTATTATATTTCAAGGACAGAGGTGATACTGCTGAAATTTGTAAGAAACAAGAACCACCAATCAGCATACTAAACCATATTCGGTTAGCTGAACAAAGAAGATTCACGGACATTAGTGTTCTACATATCAAGACGCTAAAGGGAGACGAGCTAGAATCTCTAAGTCAGAAGTTGAACTTAAGCATTATCATAACCGACATCGTAAATTTAAAATCCTATTTCCCTTGTTATTCCCTGTATCTGTGTTCCTTCTGTTCTTTTCCCCATTTCCTTTTATCTTGTCACCCAGTTCTCATCTCATCTTCTGATGTGGAAAGAGAATAAGAGAGAATTCAGTAGCTTCTTTAACTTCTGCCTTCCAGTTATTGTCCTCATATCTTCTTTCACTTACGATGTTCAAATTTGCTGCTTCTTTTATCTTTCTTTCTCATACTCTGTCTTCATCCTCTTCTCTCCTTTCTCTATATTTTTAAAGCATACTTTACACTATTTTCTATATCCTGCAGCCCTTTGTCACCTCCCTACTTCTTGCACAACGAGCACAAGACACCACCTTCTTCCCCATATCTTATTCTTTCTACTTTCACAGCTTACATATATCCATGTGAACACAAAGAATATAATTGGCAGTGTTCTATTTCAACATAACTCCAACAGTTGATATAAGTCAGTTATGTTCTTTGCTATTGGAATTCAAATACTTTGTGCGTTACAAAAACTCTTGTATTGGATTTCGCTATGCAAGTGATAATCCAGAAAAAGGAAGACACATCCAAAGAAGAGGTTGTAGTAACCATGATATAGATTTGGTGTAGCCAAACTATGGCCTGTTCTATTGCCACCCATTAAACCCCTATTTACACGTTAATGCCTTAACCGGATTAACTTCTTGGAGAATTTGTACCATTTGTTATACACTTTAGGCTCGAGAGAGCTAAAGCAAAATAAATCCTTGATGGTTGAGAAACACTTGGATTTAGAATTAGAATATGATTCTCTATAAGTGCATGCATGTCTAAATTCCGCGCTACTCATAGTTAATAGAGAAGTAGAACTTATAAGGTGGACATAACCCTAACTTATTATTCTCTGTGATTAAACTTTACTAAACAAATCATTTATTCGTTACTTTGATATTATTAGTTCACGCATAAACCAAACCCCCCCTTTTCCTTGGAATTTTCGACCAACAGTCTACTAATAATTGCAATACTTAGTGACCAGAGTATTCTCTGTGGGATTCGACACCCAACCCAGTTAGGTTCTATATTTGACAGCGACCGCTTACACTTTCTAACGAGAGCTGTAGTTTGGGCGTTATCAATTGGCTGAAGGCAATGAGGGATTTATGGTTTATTGTGATGTATCTCGGGTAGGACTTGGTTGAGTTTTAATGCAGTATGGGAAGGTGATCTTTGCTTTAAAAATCTAGTGGAATTATTTGTATGGAGTGCACGTGGACATCTTTTCTGATCATAAGAGTCTACAGTATTTGTTCACTCAGAAGGAGCTAAATCTCAGGTAAAGGAGATGGTTGGATCTTCTTAAGGACTATGATATGAATCTTCACTATCATCTAGGTAAAACTAATGTGGTTGTTGATGCACTTATTAGGTTATCCATGGGAAGTTTTGCTTATGTAGAGAAAGAAAAGCGGGAATTGGTGAAGGATATTCACCGATTGGCTAATATTGAGGTTCATCTCTTGTACTGTGAAAATGGTGGTGTGATGGTATAAGAAGTGGTTCGGTCATATCTTGGTGCAGAGATTAAGGAGAAACAAGTACTAGATCCTCTTTTTATGAAGATCAATAGTAATGTTTATGGGAAAAAGGTTATGGTACTTGAGATCAGTGGTGATAGTACTTTACGGTACCAAGAAGGTTGTGTGTTCCTGATGTCGATGTTTTGCGACAAAGGATTTTGGCTGAGGCGCATGAACCATTCTATGTTGTTCATCTCAATTCGATGAAGATGTATCATGATCTTAACAAGATGTATTGGTGGAATGGTATGAAGAGGGATATGGATGATTTTATAGCCAAGTTCATGGTGTGTCTATAAGTTAAGGTTGAACACATGAGGCCTGGCGGGTTATATTGATAAATAGAATTACTAGAATGGAAATGATAGGTGATCAATATAGATTTTGTTACCGGTCTTCCTCTATCTCGAAACCAATTTAATTCGATTTGGGTCATCTGGATAGGATAACAAAGTTTTCTCACTTCTTACCAGTGAGGACTAACATTTTAGCTAAGGATTATATGCCGTTGTATCTTTGGGAGATTGTGAAGATGCATAGGGTACCTATCTCGATTATCTTTGATCATGGTACGCAGTTTTCATCTTACTTCTGGCAGCCTTTTTAGAAGGGATTGGGGACTAAGGTAAGTCTGAGTACTTCTTTCATCCGTAGATGGATGGGCAAGTAGAAAGGACTATTCAGACGTTGGAGGATATGCTTCGCGCATGTGTGATTGATTATGGTGGCAATTGGGTTGAGCATCTACTTTCGGTAGAGTTTTCTTACAATAATAAATACCATTATCGTATTGGTATGGCCCTTTTTATGGCACTGTATGGTAGGAAGTGTAGATCTCTTATGGTCAGAACTTGGTTTATCAAGCCATGGAAAAGGTAAAGGTGATTTGGTATAGGCTTAAGGCTTCCCAAAGTTGCCAAAATTCCTATATAGATATTAGGCATAGAGACTTGGAGTTTGAGGTTGGGGATAGGGTGTTCCTCAAGGTGTCTTCTATGAAGGAAGTAATGCGGTTTGGCAAAAAAGGAAAGCTCAGTCCCCGGTATGTTTGCCCTTATGTGGTTCTGTGGAGGGTTGGTAAGATGGCATATGAATTAGAGTTTCCTTCTAGTCTAAGTTCCATTCATTCAGTATTTCATGTATCCATGTTGAGGAAGTGTCTTGGTGATCCTTCTTCGGTTGTTCCTTTGGAAGGGTTGGGTATCTCAAACTCTCTATCTTATGAGGAGATCTACGTAGAGATATTGGATTGGCAGGTTAGGCGGTTGCGAATCAAGGATGTAGCTTCAGTTAAGGTTTTATGGAGGAACCACAAGGTGGAGGAGGATACATGGGAAACGGAAGAAGAAGTGGACATGAAGTCTAAATATCCACATTTATTTTCTGCTCCGGGTATTCGTGTAGAAGGTATGTGTTCTTGAAATACATCTTTGTTTTCTGTCTTCATTAAAGGAAAGATTGATTTCCTTACATATTTGTTTTCTGTCTTACCAGTAAGAGTAGAGGAATCTATGGGGTATAAGTCGTGAATGTACTACCTTATCCATCATTCAGGGATGAATGTTCCTAGTGGGGGAGACTGAAACATCCTGCGTTTTGACCCTTAGAAAATTTCTCAGATTTTTTGTTTCTGGACAAGATACGATTAAAGGGTACCTTTCATATGCTGGAATACGATTCATATGAGGTAGTCGTATGCTGACAAGTGTTGGTTGGTAGGATGGAATTGGTTACTGGAATTGGAACGACTTGGTATGGTATAAGTCGTATGGTTTGGTATGGGTCGTTTGGTTTGGTTTTACCCTTAACTTAATCTTAGACTTGGTAACATAACTTGGATCTGAGTACGAGTGGCTCATCATGGGTGGTGAGCTATGGTATGAGTTGTACCCTCAACTCGTATTGTAGACAGTGTTCAAACCTCTTGGGATTCTATTCTGCCAAGGGTACGGGTCAAGAGCACTAGTCATATACTTGTATATGACATGGTTTGGGGTGATTCGTACCTTTGACAGTGTTGGGTCCAAGAGAGATGTCCTTGGGTATGAGTGGTGGGTACCACTCATAACTGAGGGTACGATTGGTTTGGATAGTCGTACCCTTTGGATGGGATTTTGGTGCAGTTTAAGTGAGGGCAATTTGGACATTTTCCCACTTATCCTAATAAGGCCCCATGGCTACTAAACCACTTGGGAGGTTATTTACCCTAATATTCTATTTATTTAACACTTAGAAACTTTCATAAATAGTCTACAATTCTCTCTAAGGATCTTGGGTGGAGAAAAGCTAGGGTTTCATCTTAAGAATTAATTTGGAACTTGTGTTGGTGATTTCTCTCTATCATCTTCTTGGTTTAAGGCAGGTTCTCTTCCCTCATTATTAGTTCCAATTAAAGGCATGGTTAATTCAACACACAATTCAAGTTCATTTTCATGTATAGGGACTCTAACCCCTTATAAGTCATTAACCCAACAAGGTCGTCAATTAAAAAATAAATGGCTCACAATACCTTTACAATATCATTTATCAACCATTCATACTTATTAGGCCATTGCACTAGTTCAAAACATCATCATGTGACTACGAAATTCACTTAGACATTTTCACAAATACCTTGTGTGCATGACTTTATCAAGGCCAATTTCAAAGTAGAAAGCATTATCATTAGGATTGCTCAAGATCCACATTTTTAACAACAAGCACATTAATGTGCCAAACATCACCAATATCAAGCATCAACACAAGTTAAAACAAGGGTAAATATTATTAATCATAAGACATCAAAACCCTTATCATTTGATTTCAAAATATCCATTTACACTTAATAATCCAAGTGTAAAATGCATGGTTTTTGATTTATTTATCAAGGGAGTGAGTTACATTCCCTAAACAACTCGATTCACAAAGAATTTGTCTTCACTTCGCCTTAATAAGATCACCCTTGAAACTCTAGCCGCCAATTCTTCACAAATGCATTTGAGATAGCATTTAGGGTGTTTGATCCATAAAAAATAGATGTTTAGGAGGCTTAAAACATTTATATAGTGAGGGGAATTTAGATTTTTGGTGTAGGAAATGACCACAAGGCCCTTAGTTAAAAGCTTTAAAAATAGCCTGTGTAAGGGTACGACTCACTTAAGGAACCATACGCTAGGGTACGAGTGGTACCCTAACTCGTACCCTAGACTTCTTCTATGTCACCTCCACTGGTTAGGGTATGATTACACACCCTTGAGTAGTATACAAATGTTATGAATCATGCACTAACTCGTACACACCACCTGTACCAAAAACAATCTACTTTTGATCAAGGAATAACTCTATTTGATTGGTCTTGGTATGACTCGTACCTTAAGGTACGGTTGGTTTGAGGCTAACTCATACCTAGGATAGTGAGTGGTCCTAATCACAGTGCCTAGGATACGAGAAGGGAGGGAGAAAAGGATACAACTTGTATCCAAGGGGTACGACTCATGCCCCTAGTCATACCCACCCTAGGGACATCAAATGAAGAAATTTCTCAATGGTTAAAAGTCTAGGTGTTTCAATTCTCACCCACTTGGATCATTCATCCACAAATGACAGGTAAGGAAAGTATAAACACAATTCAACACATTATCACACATCAATCAACCTTCAATAAAGTTTGGACAAAGCACACAACACACATCACACTTATTATCAATCGACTATTCACTTTATTAACTTTGGGAATAAAACCCATTACTTATAAAAAAGCTTACTCATTTCGCATCATAGGGACTTTAACCCATCGACTTATCAAATATACTTGCTCAACCTAAAGATTATGGTTTTGAACCCATCATCTATAAAGACATGAATTAACTCAAGTTATTAGGGACTTAAACCCCTCACAACCAAGTAACACATGATTTCAAAGTATTAGGGACTTGATTCCATGGTCTAACAAGACATAAATCAATTAAAATCTTTGGAACTTTATCCCATTGTCTAAGTAAGAAATAGCTCAAGGTAGAAAGATTAACACATACCTCAATCTTGAGTTTTCAGAACGGGGAACAAATGCGGATACTTGGACTTCATGTCCTCTTCTTCCTCCAAAGTAGCTTCCTCGAACTTTTGGTTCCTCCATAGAACATTCACCAAAGCCATCTCCTTCAGTCACAATCGGCGAACTTGTCAATCCAAGATTCTCATTGGGATTTCCTCATAAGACAAAGAGTATGTGATATCCACATCTCTCTAGGAAACAACCAACGAAGGATCACCCACACATTTACACAACATAGAGACATGTAAAAAATGGGAGAATGGAGTTCATTCTAGAGGACAACTCTAACTCATAGGCAACATTTCCCACCCTTTTCACAACCAAGTAGGGACCAATATTTAGGGACTAAGCTTCCCCTTTTTACAAAACTGCATCACTTCCTTCATGGGAGACACTTTAAACTATACCCAATCATCAACACTAAACTATAAGTCCCTATGCCTAACATTCATCTAGAACTTTTGGTGATTTTGAGTGGTTTTTTAGTCAGAATTACCTTCACCTTCTCTAATGCTTGGTCAACTAAATCGGGGCTAAGCAACTTACCCTCACCAACTTCGTACCACCCAAAATGAGATTGACATCTCCTACCATACAATGCCTCAAAAGGGTCCATGCCAATACTACATTGGTAATTATTATTATAGGGGAACTCAATCAAAGGAAAGTGATCATACCAACTACCAACATAATCAATCATACTAGACCGCAACATATCCTCCAATGTTGGATGTTCTTCTCCACTTGTGCATCTATTTGTAGGTGGAAAGCGGTACTAAGGCACACTCTAGTACTCAAACCATTCTTGAATGACTTCTAAAAGTGAGATGAAAATAGAGGACCTCGATCCGAGATGATCAACATTAGAGCACCATTCAACTTTACGTTTTTATAAAGATACAACTTAGCATAATCTTTGACCGAGTAATTAGTCCTCATGGGCAAAAAGTTAGTGGACTTGGTCATTCTATCAATAATGATTCAAACAGAAATACATTGATTCCAATATTGAGGATGACCAACAATAGAATCCATATTATTTGCCTCCCACTTCCATTTGTGTAATGAAATCTCTTGATATAATCCCCCGGGCCTCAGGTACTCAACTTTCACTTTTTGGCACATCATACACTTGGCCATATAACTAGCCTTATCTCATTTCATATTACCCCACCAATAGCACTCTCTAAGATCATGATACATCTTGGTGGAACCTGGGTGAATAGCATAATGGGATTCATGAGCCTCGATCATGATACTGTCCCTCAATCCATCGACGTCGGGAACACATTGTATACCTTAGTTTCTAAAGATAGCATCACCACCAATCACAAAGTACACAACTTTGTGTAGACCCATATTACTCTTGATCTTCATCAAGTAGGGGTTCAATGCTTGATTTTCCTCTATATCAACAATAAGAGACTATTAATATACTAATGAAAAATTACACCACCATCCTCGGAGTCCGCAAGTCAAACTCCAAGATTAGCCAAATGGTAATTGTCCTTCGCCAATTCCCTCTTCTCCTCATACACATGGGCCAAACTTCTCATAGACAATCTACTAAGAGAATCGGCGACTATATTAGCTTTACTGGGGTGGTAATGAAGACTCATATCATAGTTTTCAACAAATCCAGTCACCTTTTTTGCCTAAGGTTAAACTCATTTTGAGTAAACACATATTAAAGACTATCATGATCGTAAAAGATATCAACATAAACCCTATAGAGATAATGTCGGCAAATCTTTAACACAAAAAACACGCCTAACAACTCTAAGTCGTGAGTAGGGTAGTTCTTTTCATGAAATTTAAATTGCCTAGAAGCATAGGCCACCACCCTACCATGTTGTATTAACACACAACCAAGACCAATTCAATAAATATCACAATAAACAACAAAACCCTCATTACCTTTGGGTAGGTTCAAAACCGAAGTCAAAGTCTATTTATCATTCAACTTCTCAAAACTACCCTCACATGCATCCGACCATAAGAAATTGTCCTTCTGAGTTAACTTGGTCAATAGGGAAACTATAGTCGAGAAACTCTCTCCAAATATTTTATAGTAATCGGATAGATCCAAAAAGCTCTGAATATCATTTAGAGTCATAGATCTAGGACACTTCTTAATCACCGCAACCTTTTAGAGATCTACCATGATCCCTTTACTAGGGATAACATAACCAAGAAAATCTATGACTTTTAACCAAAACTCACACTTGGAGAACTTGGCATACAAACAATGATCCTTCAAAGTTTGCAACACAGCAAGAAGGTGATCGACATGATCCACCTCACTCTTAGAATAGACTAAGATGTCATCAATAAAGGCAATGATATATATGTCCAAGAACGGATAAAAAACCCTATTGATAAAGTCCATGAATGCCACCGGGGCATTGCTCAACCCAAAAGACATGACGAGAAACTCATAGTGACAATATCGAGTTCTAAAGGCAATCTTAGGGATATCTTCATTCCTAATTTTAAGCTGATGTAGCCCAATAAAAAATTGATCATAGAGAAACACTTTACACCCTAAAGTTGATCAAACAAATCATCTATCCTAGGAAGAGGATATTTATTCTTTATGGACACTTTGTTCAACTGACGATAATCAATGCACATATGAAGGGAACCATTCTTCTTGCGCAAAAAAAATGGGAGCACCCCAATGAGACATACTAAGATAGACAAAACCTTTATGTAAGAGGTCCTTCAATTTCTCCTTATGCTCCTTTAGATCCACCGGATCCATTGTATAAGTATGTATAGAAATTGTATGAGTATCAGGAACAAGATCAATCCCAAAATCAATTTCCCTATCGAGAGGAACATCGAAAAGATCATCAGGAAACACATCAAGAATCTCATTAACCATGGGAATGGATTCTTGATAAGGCCCTTTTGAGTTAGAATCTTTAACTCAGACCAAATGATACAAACACCGCTTTGAAATCTACTTTTGGGCTAGAAGATAAGAAGTGAACCTTCCCTTAGGCACTAAGGAACCACCTTCCCATACAATAACCGTCTCATTAGGGAATTTGAACATGACCCTACGGGTCTGACAATCTAAGGAAAAATAACACAAATGCAACCAATCCATCCCCAGAATTGCATAAAAATTAACCATGTCTAACTTTATCAAGTCTACAAGAGTATCTCTCCCACTAACTAATACCACACACCCCGATAAACTATTATAGTAACCACAGAGTCTCCTATTGGGTTAGAAAGAGACAAAGAGACCGATAGAATCTCAAGACCACAATCAAGATACACAGCTATGTACGAGGTCACATAAAATATTGTAGACCCTATATCAAGAAAATAGTTACAACACGGGAGAAAAGTCTTATCATACCTATGACAATATCTGGAGACGCCTTAGAATCTTTGCAAGTAGAAAGTGTATATAGTGGTTTTGGCTAGAGCTGGTGCCAGAAATAGAAGCAAAAGCAGACATACCACTCTTTGGTGCTGGAGTACATGCAGCAGAAATAGGAGCCCTATTTTCCAATGAAGCTTCTAGAGAGAGGCACTCACATTGCATGTGATTGAGCAGAACACAACTAAAACATTTGTTCCTCCTCTTCTTACACTTACCATGAAGACTCTTACCATAGAATCTACAGTAAGCGTGGGGTAGAGACAACTGAGCACCACTAGCCTAGAATTAGGTACTCTATGCCCAAAACCCACCACTAAACTATGATTGATGATCACGAAAGACTTTGGGCAATGAGAACGAACGCTAGCGAAGGAGAAAGAACTCAAACTCTACTACTTTTTCTGTCGACACTGGCCACCATCTTTACCACTTCGCTCAGGAGGCCCAACTTTCTTTCGTTGCCTTTTACTAAACTTAATTTTCTTGTTTTCCTCTTCTTCTATTTGTTTCATATACACAATAAACCTAGAAATGTCCATATTTTTAATCAACAAAGTTGCCATGCTCTGAAGGACTGACTTACGAGAAAATCTCATGACAAAGTTATGTATCCTAGCCTTCATGTTAGAAACCATCTCAGGAGCATACCTTGACAATTGATGGAATTTCAAGGCATACTCTTGAACAAACATCCTTCCTTGGTTTAAGTTGACAAACTCTTCCGCTTTCTCTTCCCCCCAACTCTTGAGGAAAGAAGCAGTCTAAGAAAGACTTGGAGAAATCTTCCCACATGGAGGGACTAGCATTAACACCTCTAGAAAATTATCACTCTTTGTACCATTGGTATTCTACATACATCAATTGGTAGGAACCAAACTCAACAGCCTCAATCTCCAAAGCATGCATGATTTGTAAGATCTTCTCCATTTCATCAACGAAGACTTGAGGATCTTCCTTAACCTTTATACCTGAAAACATAGGAGATATCAACCTCATGAACTGTCCACTTCATATGGCATCAAATAAAATTATAGTCAGAGCACCATATCTTAATTGATAAGCAAAAAATTCAGTCAAGAGGTTGATAGAGCAAAGAAACTCGGCATTAGTAGCATCTGCTAGAGGTGAAGGAATAAAAAGGTCACTCTAATAGTTGAGGTTGGTGGGGACAGGTGGAAGCCCATAAAGATGGTTAGATGCTATAGCCCTAGCTAATTTTGAACTCCAAAAGTTGGATGACCTTCATCCATAGGGTCCTCAGTCATGTCAAAAGTGTTTACCCGAACCTCCGATCTCATTGGAAGAATAATCCAAAATATAGCAAACAAAAATTAGAGAAATTCAAGATCTTAGACTCTATAACTTAAGATTGAAACAAAATAAAGGGAAACATTTCGTAAAATTCCTCGTAGCCCCTCTTTTATAAGTGTGGTGTTCTTCACACCCATAGAAGAGACTTTATATAACATGGTATTTGTAACGCCTCAAATCTGGTACCCGGAATGCTACACGATGATCATGACCCCGAAGGACCACAAGCTAACCCATGACTGATATTTGTACATGTATACTGTATAATATATTATATAATGAAGAAACATGAACTGAAAGGCCATAAGGTTCAAAATATGACATAATATCTAATCAAAATGTAACATCTGGGTGGGGTATGAAATACCCAAAACAAAACTAAAATAAACTATCTAAACATACTGTAGTCTAGAAAGCCTCTAAAAACATGACTGTCTGAATAAGCAGTTGATGGGAAGTGTCCCCAACTAACTCCAACTAATAAATTAATTAATGAAATCATAAAGTGATGATCATGTCCTCGAAATATAATGACACATTTCTAACTCTGACTGCTGAGACTGGAGTACTACTGATTCTCTAGAGCTCGTGTCTCTGAACCTATGGTAGAAAACACCATAGCGGGAATGCATCAGTAGGACCGAATGTACTGGTATACATGTAAGGTAGGCTAAATGCATGAGGTTCATATGCATGAACAATAATAATAACAAACTGACTATCATGAGTGTGAGAATACATGCATGAGACATAATAATTGACAATAATATCGTGATAATATGATTACTGAATCTGAATACTGATAACATGAGTGACTGTATCTGACAGTGTTGATTCTGATGGAACTATTTGAGTTTCGTACTAAGCTGAGTTGACTGTAGCTGACAGTCTTAAAATATGAAGAACTATATGAGTTCTTGACTGATATTGATACTGAAATTGTGGGAAGTAGTTATCTAATCGACATGCCCCAAAAGTGCTATAATAGCTGAGCTGGGGTCCAATCTGTGCCCTAATTGTAAGGGTGTTGATACCGCACCAATGGTAAGAACAATATGTGAGTGACCCTCAATTAGAAGGTTACTCTAATGAGAATGGTGGGAACCTTCAAATAGAAGGTTAATCCACCTCATCTACCCTCGACTAGCAGATATGATGTCTCAACCTATGCTGGCTACATAGTTCTGGAATGCAAAGATTGCTTCTAAGAATCATAACCTCTACTAGAAGGTGAGTTCCCATACTTGGGTTCACTCGGTTCTAATTTCTACTCCCATCTGAATAGACACTGAACATAGATTACTGAACTGAACTGGACTAAATTAACTGAGCTCCGTTGACTGATGGAATAGTACTGAGATTTTTGTATTACTGAGCTTTCTGAGATTACTCAGATTTTTGAGTTTTACTAAGTTTTTCTAAGTCATATGGCTAACTAAATTTTACTGAACATGGCTTGACTGAGGATATCGTGAAAACATGACGCTGGCTCTAGGCACACAACTAAATTTTCGGGTACAAGTACCCCTTGGACTCGATGGAAAGAAACTGACAAAGAATGACTTACTTGAATACATGACCAACATCATCATCCATAATTCATTTATTGAAGTATTTCATCAAACATGTGATATGAATAAACTTGTACATAAATGGGGATTTCACAATATCATACTAGTTGGGCACTTTTCCTTCACATAGGCATTTAATCAAAAACATGGTAGGTATAGATATGTAGACAACATTATACAACAAATAAACATCATGATTCATCTCTAATTTCACCATTCAAGGGTTTAATTATAGATTCACTTGAAGCTACACCTATAATAATAAATTCCCCTTGAGATTTTATCACTAAAACATGGAATAGAATTCAATTGGTCATAATCAACATGAACAAAAGAAAACCCAACATGGGATTCATAAAAAAATCCATATACTTGAACTTTTAAAAGATATTGTTGGGCTTCATGGACAAAAGGATTCCATGAATAAACACTATGCATAGCTGGGCTATGAGTTTATTGAAGATTTGTGGAGGAAAACTTGAATTCTTGGCTTGGAATCAAGCACCTAGGGTTTCTTGTTCTTGGGGATTGATTTCTTAGAGAAACAATAATTTGTTATTTTAGAAGAATAATCAAAAAATGAGCAATGGTCGGGTGTAATTAGGGATTTAATCGGGTGAAAAAAGACCCAAATACCCTTTTAAAAATGACTTTAAAATAACTGAATGGAACATGCGACGGTGGGTGCAATGGTCCGTCGCTGGGTCGATGGTCCGTCGGACTAATCGTAGCACTGGGACCAGAACTAGAACTTACTGCTGTCGCACCTCTCTATCGTACTCAGCTAGAGAGTGAACTCACTGCCTTGATACAACGGTGGGGTACGATAGTCCATCACTAGCTCGACGGTCCGTCGGCCCGCTCTGTCGCACTTGGGCGATTCAGACTACTCTCTGTAAAATGGCCATAACTTCCTTGTTCGACGTCGGATTTGGACAAAATTGGTATCGTTGGAAAGCTAATTCAATTTTCCATGTGAAAAAAGGTGAAAATCTTAAAAATACCATGTATACAAAAGTGAATTCATCTTTCAAAAAAAGTTTCTAACATTCTTGAGATGATTTCAAACTAGGAAAAAGTATGGGGTATTACTATATTGGGGACACCAAACTGACCATGAACCTAGGATCTGATACTAACTTGACATGACCTGAAATCAGTCCATGTCGTATGGGGACCTTAAGCCCACATGAATCAGAGGTTGCCCCGATAACCAAACTTAATCATTAATATTAATCAAAAGGGTCAGACAAATACCAACCTAAAGATAAGATAGCAGGAAAACCAACTACAAGTCATAAATTAAACATGTCTAAACACTTCAATAGATTCATAAAACTAGACATTACACCTAAGTCTATCGTAATCCATAATACCTCTAAATAAACTGATGTTTAGAAATATATATGATTTGAAAATCCCTGGACAATAGCCAAAACAAGTCAAAATAAGACTAAGTCTAAAGGTAGCAGACTAAGAAAGAATGTTTTTATAATTAAGGAAGCTCACCACTCCAAAGTTAATGTACAAACAACTTCGATCCCCTAATCATTGAGCAGGAATAGAAGATGATTCTCCGACCCATATGTTGCATGGGGATATAGTGTCTGGAGATGGTTAGCAATTGGAACACTAGCTTATAACTCAAACATAAGGATAAAATAGCATCATTAATAATCAACAAGTCAATATATTATATTCAACCATATTTGTCACCTTATCCATACATATTAGTATACCACATGTAAAACAAGTAAACAAGTGATAAAAACATTCTCAGAGCACTTAATCCTAGGACATAAAGTGGAGTACTCCAACCTTCAGCACTTAGATTCAAATAATTCTTATTAGTTATGGGACTTCAACCACATTCAAAAATAACTTAAATGGAGGACTTTAACAATATATAAACTCATTATGTAGGGGAATCAAACAATATACATATCCATTCAAGAAAGGGACTCTAACCACAAACTCATATTCATTTAGGCAAGGGACTCTAACCATATGCCCATACATTAGGAAAGGGACTCTAACCTCATACCTTATTAGATAAGGGACTCTAGCCCAAGCCATTTCATTTGGAGAGGAACTTCAACATCAAGAGATCTCGTTGTGCAAGGGACTTTAACTACAAACAATTTCATAAGGCAAGGGACTTTAACCTCAAGCCCCTTTTATTAGGAAAGGGACTTTAACCTAAAGACATTGCGACTATCATTAGTCAAAATTGGGACTCCAACCCATTTTCCATGCATCCTAATCTATTCAATTCACTCTAAAAGACATTAAAACATTTAGAAAATTCAACACTATACATGACCACATGGTCCTTATGGGAGCTTTTATTATTCAACAATTACAATAGGCCAATACCTTTATTCAATTCATCAAATAATTCAATTTATGGTCATCAAAACCCTCACAAACTATTCACATTGTAATATACCATATTTTCACAAAACTTTAGTTCAACACACAATTCAAGTTCGTTTTCATAGCTAGGGACTTTAACCACTTAAAATTCATTAACCCAACTAGGTCATAATTTAAATACACGACTTACAATAACTTCAAAATATCATTTATCAACCATTCATACTTATTGGTTCATTTCCCTAGTTTAAAACATCATCAATATTTGACTAGGCAATTCACTTAGATATTTTCACAAACAACTTATATGCATGCCTTTATCAAGGAAAATTTCAAAGTAGAAAGTATTATCATTAGGATTACTAAAGATCCACATTCTTAAACACACAAAATAATTAATTACATGTGAAAAACATAATCAATATCAAGCATAAACATAAGTCTAAACAAGGGTAAACATTATTAATCACAAGACATAGAAACCCCTATCATTTGATGTCAAAATCTCTATGTAAACTTACTCATCAAAGTTTAAAATACATTGATTTTAAGTTATTTACCAAGGGAGAGAGTTACATACCTTAGATAACTCGATTCACCAAGAATTTTAACTTCACTTTGCCTTTAGAAGATCACTCTTGAAACCCCAGCCTCCAATTCTTCACAAATGAGTTTACGAGAGAAATTAGGGTGTTTAATCAATAATAAATTGATGCATAGGAGGATACAAACACTTATATAGTGAGGGTACATATGTTTTTTAGCATAGGAAATGACCACAAGGCCCTTAGTTAAAAGTTAGAAAATTAGCCCGTGTAAGGGTACAACTCACTTAAGGAACCATACCCTAAGGTGCTAGTGGTAACCTAACTCATACTTATCCTATAACACCTACACTAGTTAGGGTACAGAAACATACTTTTGAGCTGTATCCAAATGGTATGACTCATGCATTAATTCGTACACATCACCCATACTAAAAAAGTTAATTGTTGATCAATGAATCACTATATAAGATTGGTCTTAGTATGACTCATAACGTAGGGTATGATTGGTTGGAGGATTACTCATGCCTATGACAGTGAGTTACCCATACCACATTGCCTAGGGTATGAACGGGCAAAGAGAGAATTATGAGCGGGCAAAGAGAGAATTATATAACACGTATCCAAAGGGTACGACTCATGAACCTAGTTGTAACCACCCCAGTGACATCAAATGAAGAAATTTCTCAATAATTCAAAGTATAGATGTTTCAAAAGTTTCTCCCAAAGAGAGGAATATACTTAGAGAAAGTGCCAAAAAAGTTTTTGGCATTTTATGACAGGCTTGTAGTCATGGGGTGGTGGTGCTTCACCTAGGATCCTTGAAAAGAGAATAAGTAGTGGGTCTATGAGTTTTGTGATAACCTTACTATAGTATTTATCTTAAATTCATTATCAGGATTTAAGAGAAGAATGTGATTTCGTGGCAGAACAAATCAATGATAGCTATGGGCTCACGAATGTAAATATTGATGAGTTTAAGGGAAAACATTGTGTGACAGGAGCTAGTTAGCAGATAGGTCATGTCCTAGAAAGGAAGTATCTAGGGCGACGACCAAGAGAAAAATATCCATAAATCACTTCACTATCGAGGACCGTATTTGGATGACTATCATCAGTAGCTGGGTTTCCCTTTGCACCTATATAACATTGGTTCTTGATATGCGAGATAGGATTGTTTCTTGTATTTTGGTATACATCTCTTTAAATTTTGGTCAAATTATGCTATCAGAGATGATGTTCTTCAAGAACAAAGGCAGTACAAACCTCTTTTTTCCCTCTTTATTTTCAGAGTTTTGCAGGCTAGAAGGTGTGCCAGAGTTCCTCGATGACACTTGGGTGTGCCCTGGCACCCCCATATACCTTTTTAAAATTCAAGGTGAGGGTGCACTGGGCAAGAGTAAGAAGAATAAGATTGACTTAGGAAAGTTGACATTTCAGGAGTTAGGGTCTTGTAGGCCATCCACCGCCAACCCCTTTATTGATATTTTTGATGAGATAAAGGCCATTAAGGTGTTTTGTTTTCATTTCCCCAGGGGCCAAGAATGCCATCTACCACCAGCCACTTATATGTGTCTCTCTTTAACTGTGAGAAATATCGGGAGGACTTGAAGAAGTAGAGCGCTACCATTGTAAAGCGTTAGAGAGCATACTCATCCATGGAAAAATAACACCAAGAGCTTCAGATTTAATATAAGAAGGGAGAATAAGAGGGATAAATTTTTTAGCAAGATATGGAAGGGTGTAAAGGGCCTTTGGATGGCCCTAAAACCATGAGATAGACTTTTTCTCTCCTAAGTGGAGAGTGATAATGAGGCCTAGTGGAGTGGTTTGGTCCAAAGGATAGAGGTTATGTTACAGTGATCGAGAGCAAGATAATCTCTTAATGAGATTTTAGGGAGCACCCTTATCTCTATGTGGCTTATTATCTATGTAGTGAGGATGCTACCCATTTTTTTAGTTGGGGGTGTCTATCTCTGTATTTTTTCTATTTGGGACTATATTATTTTGATATATCTGGATATTTTAGTTGATGTTATGATGAGATTTTTGATGATTTTCATTTTTTTACCTGGGTTGTAATCTTTGGACACTCTGATGGTGCACACATTTGCATGGATTAGTCATTTGTTTTAATTATTTTTAGTGTGTCTCTTTATCTTTATTTGGCATATGATAATATCCGATGAGTATTATCGTGATTGGGTTTTGAGCCTTGGATGCAAGTGAAGTATGAGTACTTGTAGCATCAGAGCTATAACTGCAGGGGATGTCAGAGTACCTGTAGCATTTTGTATTTGAGATCGCATTCATACCTATGGTGAATTCTAAGTAGCCATATGGTTTACCCGTATGAAAGTCATAATGTGAGATATTGGCTTTGTTTGATGCCATAAATAGCAAATTGTGCGTGGTTAAAATGTTAATCAAACATCCCCTTCTTCAAAATTTATTTTGAAAATATAAGGACACGTACGTGAGCAACCTTTTATCAATACCTTTTCTATTTCTGTGACTCCAAAGTTTTAGCTTGGAATAATTGGTAGATACTGCATTTTCGTCTTTAGCAGGATAGGAAATTGAGCCTCCTTGGTGAATTTTAACGCCATGTGAGGTGAGATTCTTTGTCTAAATCTCATGCATACATGTACCATCTAGAACATACCCCTTTAGTTTCTCAAGGCTAATTTTATTATACTTGGTTGGTGAGATGATCCTAGGCCATCTTTTTGAACTTGGAAGTGAACTCTAGCCTAAAAATTCTACCTTTTTATAGATGATATACCTACTTACCCACTTTGTGCCTTTGAAACTTTGTTTGGCAACCACATTGTAAGATGTGAGCTATTCAAATGTTATCCCTCATTTGAACCTTATCATCCTTGAACCTAAAAATTAAAAATTGAGTCTAAATGCCTAAATTAGGGGTGGTAAATTTTAAAGAGTTGAATATGGGCCATGTTAGTGTAAGTGAATGCCTTTGACCAAGTAATGAAAAGGTGACAAAGAAAGGATTGATGAAAATGAGAGTGAGGTATGGATTGCAAAAGAAATAAGAAAAACAATGATGCCCTAAAATAGTTGGGGAAACCAAGGCTCCTAAATTAGGCATGCGTAAAGTATGAAAACAAAATAAGTAGCCCATGGTTAAAAGTTTGATGGAATAGTGTGATATAGATGTTCAAGAAGGGTATAGCCGTGTTTTTCCTAAATGATATCCTACTGTATCCCAAACCTATATTACAAGATTAAAAAGCCCTTCGAGATCTCCAATCAAGTGTATTCATTGTAGTGGTGATTGAAAATATAAAAAACCCTATGTCATGGTACTTGTTATCATTGATAGTCCTTAAGAAAGAGAGAGATAGTTTTTCACTTAAATCTCTTGTAGCATATTTGGTAGCTTGGTATGTGGGATTTTTCTTATCGTGAGGAGGCATGCAAACAAGTTGAGGTTGGTGATTTTTCCATTCTCATAATGTAAGGCCAAAGGAGTATAGTGGAGTTGAGGTCAAAAGTGAGTCACTTCTAGAGTATTAGTGATTGTTGCATAGATTCTCTTTGATGTCTTTCGCACCCTTGAAAATTATATTTCATGTTGATAGGTATTGTGAGAATAGATTTGCCTATGTTTGAATAGATTCTTGTGGTAGTAACTAAGCTTGAAGTCATTGGATCACTTGGTCATATAATTTGGTCATAAATGTGCATTGTCTAAAGGTAAGAAGTAGTGTTGCTTGAGGACAAGCAAAACTTTAAGTTTGAGTTGTTCATAAATGGTGAATTTGCCACTCATTTGCACTCAAAATTCGTACACACAACTATGATTTTAATGTTTAAATGAGACAACGTTGTGATTAAATGCACTAATTTCTACATTTTGTAGGCTTACTAGTTATGAAAAGAAAAGATGTGGATGCTAGCTGAAAAGGATCAAAAACGGGACAAGAAGTACAACTTGAAGACCTGAAGTAGAACCCAACCCCAGTTACCGAGATCGTGGATTGGGGATACGATTTGTGGCCAATAAATCTAGGTTAAAGTACCGCGATAGCGGTAGCGAATATCGAGGGAAAGCTTCAGTGATAACGGCTACGCGGATTGTGCCAAGGGAAGTTTTATAATTTTACTAAGCCAAACCCAATTCCTTTTAAGGGCAAAAAAAACCTTTTTCTTTTGGGCATTCTACTCTCTTGGATATTTTTGAATTTTAAGACTAACAATGCTAACTTTGTCAATAATTGTATTTGTGATTTTGTTAGACATTTAAGTTAGTGTAATTGAAGAATGAATGCTTTGAATAATCCCTATGGTATATTTCTTTATCTCTTCTTCATGACTAGCTAAACTTTAATTGTCCTGGGATTATGTTGAACTAAGGAACAATTATTTATGGGTTGTGATTTATTTATATGTATTCCAGTTTATAGATGATGGGTTTCACTGTTGCTTAGTTCACATAGTTGGGATTTGTGGGTGAAAACCCCAAACACCCAAAATAGATTTCTGAATAAAAATAGTAAATTCTTGAAAGATCACACCATCCTTGAAAATAAGTTTGGGTTAACTCTTAGAACCCATATCATCTTTGAAAGGGGAATATGGGTGACAAAGTAATAGTGGATAATTAATGGATGTAGTTTGCTAATTTTCACTATCTTAGACGTAAGGGTGATTAGGAAATTGACTATATATTAAGAATCTTCCTAGAAATAGGGATGACCAATTGAGGTAATATGTGATTATAATAGACACATGTGTTAGGTACTTGAAATGGTCAACGAGTGATATTGTTGAGTGTTTGTTGATAAACTAGCCTCAAGGACCTTTTACTTAGCGTATTGCATCGTTGAATACTAGAATATACACAAAATCTTCACGCACCCATTCATAACTTGGACTTAGGTATACATAATCCCATGATTCCTCTCATATTGATTTAAAATCACAATTGTTGTCATAATTCATTGGTCTGAGTAGTCATTGATAATCACTTTCCAAAATAACTACCCCAAATTTAAATCGTTCCTTTTACTTTATTTACACTTTAGGTATTTTTTTAGTAAGTGTTAACACACATAATATTAGAATTCTAATTTCACTCCTCATGGATTCGACCTCAACGCAAGTTAAGCAATTAACAATGACCATCCTGTACAAAATGGAATGGTGTAGGTGAGTGTTATCAAATTCCTAGGCAAATATGAGGTGAAGAAAGTAGAGTTTGAGATTGGGGATAAGGTGTTTTTGAATGTTCCTCCCATTAAGGGAGTAATACATTTTGGGAAGAAGGGGAAGCTTGGTCTAAGGTATGTTGGTTCGTATATTGTTTTGAGAAGTGTTGGTAATTATGTATATTAGTTGGAGTTTACTTCTATCTTGGGCTCCATTCACCCCGTGTTCCATGTTTTTATGTTGAGGTAATGCGGGGTGATCTATCAAAAGTTATACATATCAATGATATTGGTATTTTGGAGTTTTTTTCTTATAAGGAGGTCCCAATTAAAATCTAGTATCGATAGATTCGTCGGTTGCTGACCAAGGTGGTAGCTTTGGTAAAGGTTTTATGGAGAAACCACAAGGCTATAAAGGCTAAAGTCCAAGTATCCATTCCTATTCCCTATTCTCGAAAATTGTGCTTAAGGTATATGTTGTTCTTAATATATTTGTTTTCTATATATCTTAAAGGTAAATTGTTAATTCCTTGACATACTATTTTATGTCCTAAAGGTAAGAGTAGAGGTGTTTGGGGGTTAAATAGTGCTAGTCAATGCCTTTTCCCATCATTCAAAGACGAATGATCCAAGTGAGGGAGAATTGAAAAACCTCGGATTCTTATCCTTAGAAATTTCCTAAGATTTAAGCTCACTGCACTTTTGACAACTCATCATACTAGGCATATGGTGTAGGTACGGGTTAGGTGACCCAAATCATAAGGTGTCCAATGGATTGTGGTTGGATTTATGTTGTGTTTACAAGTTGGTGGTACTAGTTATTAGGGGTGGTGAAAATTCATGAGGATGATCCTTAATAAAATATGTAACTTAGTGGCTTGACTTGACTCTGAGTGCGAGTGTCTCACTACGAGCCATGAGGATAGGCTATGAGTCATAAGGTGAAGTCATAGGTTGTCCAGTGTCTAATCTCTTTGGATTCTTTATTAGATATGACTAGACCATACGTGTTGTATGGTCAGGGTATGAGCGGGATAATAGAGTCATAAGGCCGATATTATAAAGGTATCCAATTCACTCTCTTTGTGATATCTGAAGGATACGAGTCGTTAGCTGTTGTTATAAGTCAGGAGGTCAACTCGTAACCGCCTGTATTTTTTATAGCTTTTAGTAGGGGGTACTTTGGACATTTCCCTCTTAAAACCATTAAAACCCACATCCCTAAAACACTCATGGAGCATTCATTCCACACCTTACAAGATTAAACATCCTCTTCATCCTATCAAAATCCTTTAAAGCAATACTGGCTAGGGTTTCTCTAAAGCTGTCATCTTATGGTTCAAGAGTCAAATTCTTTTTGTGAATCTTTGTAATTAGGCATGTTTCTCCTTTATCATTTATATTTTTCAAAAAAAGCATATGTTATAATGTATGGTTTCATGGTATTGTTATGGTTTTGAAATAAAGCTTGGGGTTTTGGATATTCATGGTTGAATAATATTTCTCATAATTTAGTTATGATTTTTCCTTGTTTTATTATGATTTTTAACATTGTTGGATGCATGGTAATAGTAAATGGATTTCGGGGCACTATAGATTCCCCCAATTACTTGTTCATGGTTTTGAAACTTATGTGCCCTCAACCTATTTATGAAATTACCAATGAATATGATCTTGTCACTTGGTTTGACTTATCTCTTTAAGCTAATGCATTCACTAATGGTTAAAATGATCATGGATAGTTATGAAAACCTTGTGAGGTACACGGTACTCCCCTAAGTTATTTTAATAAAATGGTCTGCGGGGTTCATAGTACTCTCCTAAGTGTTGGGCTGGTGACATTGCTTGCAATATATAGTTAGTATGTCGATAAGACTTTATAATTCCTTAACAATTGACTCCTGGAATTGGAGGTTTGGTTATGTGCTAAAGGTTTTAATTGGGAAATTATTACGGGTTGTGACAACTAGCCCTGAAATTGTGAGTCCGATGGACGGACACTAGAAACTTATGTTTTCCGATGTGAGGTTTGGTCATGGTGACCGTGTGCATGATAAACACTTATATTTTGGGGGATGTACTAGTCATCCTATTTTTTTCTTTGGTACATCTGGCTAACATGCATTGGGGCCCTTTCAGCAGAGGGAGTTGAACCCATATAGCCCATGGGTGCCTTTAGGACAACAAAGCTATAAAACCCAGGTTAATGTTTTAAATGAATTCAAAACATAGTTCCTTATCCCTGTATGATATATATATATATATATGTATATATGTTATTGAATATGGTTATTTGATTTGGTTTTGAATTATGTCATTATTTTATCTTTACCCCCAAGTTATATGTTAGCGTTCACTTTGCTAACCGTCTTCGGGCACTGTATCTCCACCTGAAGCAAGAACCGACCATAATACCATTCCTCCTGCTCAGTGACTTAGATTCGGGGACTGCTATGAGTCATATTGAAGTGGTGAGCTTCCTTACTCCAGAAAACTCCATTTCATGTTATGGAATTATTTTCATTCTTGTTATTTCTTTGGTTTTGGTTCTAGCTATGGTCGGGAGCATGTCTTGACTGGATATTACTTGATGCTTGTTATAGGCTATGTCTGACTATTATGGGCATGGGCGGTGTCGTCATTAGTATTAGCATGGCTATTGGTGTTGGGATTAGTATTGGTTGGATATTTTGATTTGATTTCCTGGTTATGGTTATAAACTTAAATTATTAACTTTAGATTATTATGGTATTATATTGTTATATGCTCTAAATTCATACGATATAAGGTGTAGGGAGGTTAACGATTAGGCATTGGGGCTGGTCTCAAGTCCTGGTTGGACTTGAGATACCCAACACATCTAGAACTTGGTTTGGGTCATGTCAGTAAATCTATAGTACCATATATGATCCTAGTACCATAATGTACCAAGTTCATACACCTCCTTAAGATCAACATTTCATAATGGCAGACCTACGGTGACCTCCCTTATCAAGAACTATAGATCTTGGATGAAGGGGCGCCTAGGGGATTAAGAATATATGTATGCATTGTCTTGATCGGATCCAGGACTTTTTATAATCATCATCACCAATTTACTCCTTAAATTACTGATATATATATATATATACTAAGTGTACAAACATGATACTTGACAAAAAGAGTGTAAGTCTTTAAATCCATTACCCAAGATCAACTACGAGGAAAAATGAGCAAAAAGTGTAGAAAGGGTTAGTCTTTCTCGGAAAAAGTAAATAGTTGTTGTAAAAGAGTGGATAAATCACAGAATGAAACCAATCATGGTCACATTCTCAAAATATCATATTTAGTTCCAAAAGCTCATAAATAACTAAGTAAAGGGGTATGATTCCCGTTATAAATAAATTAGTTTAAAGTAGAAAATGTAAATAAATCCCTTTATAAGAAAACAATAATAAAATGGGAGTTTTGGTTTGAATCGTACCCCTCTGTGAGCTTGAAATATCATTAAAGTATGATTTCTATCACCAATATCTAAACAATACATCCATAAGTGTCTAAGCATCTATACACTAAATACACATCCTTTATAAGGATAGAATACTCACCTGGAGTCCAACTGGTATTGTAACCACAGACTCATCTCAATCATGTATAACTTGCATAAAAATAAAACTATAATAGGAAAGACTATTATACAATTAACTATGTCAAATAGTAAACCTTTACTAAAGGATCCTTAGAATCAAACTATGGCCGACATGCTGATAATCTAGGGTTATAGGATTCTACGGACGTAATAGGTTTTTTATACTGTGGTTTAGGTAACATTTCTAACCCACATTCCCTAAATAGGCTAATATAATAGTCATAAACTTGACCTATCATACTTACCTAGCATGTAATCAATGTTATGTACCTTTTCATGTGGATAAATAGATCGAAACATACCTCAATCCCAAAACTGCAAATATTGAATCATCCATAATGTGTTCATCTTTGCTTTATGAACCCAAAACACCGCCTTTCTATATGAATAAAACCTACAGATCAATAGGAGGAAAAAAATACCCATAATATAAGAGGTCAAGTTGGTACTTGGGTTAAGGATGGGCCTGTGGGAATCGCAAATGGAATAAAAAATTTAATACATTACGAGGTCCCTTAAAGTATAAGAAATATATACTCAAAAGTTTCGAACAAATAGACCTTAAATTGGGACCCAAATCGGCCCCTAAAGTCTACATATTTAAGACCTAAATTCTAAGAATTACAATGAAAAAGTATGGAAATTGACGAGGGAAACAATGGAAATGACCAAGGAGTATTGGGCTAACTTTCCTTATCTTCAATGGATGATTTCCCACAATTTTCATGCTCCAATATTTAAAAAATAAAGGAACGTAGTTGGGAAATGAATGGGAAAATCAGGTCAAGAAGGGAAGATTTAACACCCCAGGATCCCCTACATAGATCACATAGTCTCTTAAGCGACCACTGCTTAAGCAACATATGTTCACTAAACAAATCATGTAAGAAAAGGAACGGATTGCTAAAGTTGTATCCTAACTGCTAAAGTGACATCGAATAAAGTAGAAAATGAGGGCTTAAGTGGTCCTCAGCCAAATAGTTAAGGCAACTAAAATATCTCAATATTGACAAAGAAACTACCACTTAAGTGGTTGCAATAAAAACATAAAGCCTTAAATTTTCTAAGTGTAAATAGTCTATCACCTAGTGCTCGGGATTGTTTTGGAACCCGTGTGTGAAAAAAACTAATACCATACCAATTTAACATTCAAGACTTAATGAAACCATCAAAACTTTTATTCAAGATTATTTTGACTAAATGTTGAGCCTATACCTATAGTTTGATTTTTCATAGAATCCACCTAATTTCCAAAAGTGAGTCTGAAAGCCTTGCAACTTTAACTAAGGATATCTCTAGCCTATAAACTATGTTCTATGCCTGATAGAACTGTCAGAATCCTCATCCAAGTTTGTTAACAAGGATTTATTTCCCAAGACCAATTCCTTAACAATAATAGCTCTAAAATAGAGAAATGAGTCTAAAACCCAAAACAAATTATCCAATAACTCAATTACAAGCTCAAGTAAGTCATAAATGACCTATATCCATTGTGAAAAGTCTTAAAATACTAGATATGTGCAATAATCAAGAAAATTACCTAGAGGGTCATTATAGTGGAACTAAAGGGCAAACGCGAAAGTTACAGTGGTTTAAGTTCAAAATGATATACAACAACATTATCTTGTCTCATGTTGATACAACAGTATTGTCCTAAGTTTTGAACCATGTAAGTCTTAAAGATAATAAATTTCTTGATGAAACCATGATCACCAATGGATGATCGTGGTATCTAACCCTTATCGTACCTTCCACTCCTACGAGATGACTGACCCAAATTTCTTTTTTTTATTAGGTAGGTTTTATTTTGTCTCTAAATACTTCTATAGGATTTTTTGTATGATTTTTTAAGATATTTCATATTTTAGAACATTATATTGCGAGATTCTAAGGCATATATTAAGGACTTCACGAACAACGATTCTGGGGTTTTAAATAAAGTTGAGATTTTGGAGTTTTCTTATTATTTTTGTAAGTTCATAATTATATCATAATATATGAATTCTTATTGTTTGAACTTGTCTTACCTCTACCCTAGAATTTATCTGGGGTATTTAGTTAGAAATAGTGAATTAACACCCAACTTGGGAGTTATCTTCATTTAATTATCTTTGAGTTGGTAAATAGGAAATACTATGTTGGGATTTTGGATAGGACATAGTAATGCAAAACCCATTATGTATCAACCTTTGTACTTGGGTATAGTCATCTACAAGGGGCGTATTCTAGTTTGTTAGATAACATATAACCTATTGATTGTGCATACCAAATGCTACAAGATATCACTAATATATGAACTTATAGAGTTATAAAGTTAATAGAGAACATATTCCTAGTGCCTTTCTCATACCGATTTCAACTTTAATAAATCAACATTTTTTATTATTTATCATTTATTTTACAAAACCCCCATTTGATTTGATTTCAAATTACCTAGACAAACACAAAATAAAAATTTGACCTATTCCCTATGGGATTGACCCCAACCTTGCTGCATTCTATATTTTATAAGAGACTATTTTATAATTTTTTGGAGGTTTAATTTGGGAGACTTCAGTCGACCGATGATAACTACCATTAAGTATGGTTGTACTGGTACTACACTTACTATATCACCCCTTGGGGATATAGCCATATTGTAAGTCTATTGAAGTGTCTATAGGTACAACAATGATTATTCTTTAGTAAATCGTGTCATTCTATGCATAAATAGATGTTGTGTCTTGTGTAAACTTCCTATTTTCTTAGCGTTCTTATACTGATTTAGATAAGGTTTTGGGAAGTTGTTTAGTTGAATTTCCACAATGTAATTTTTGGAAAGTATTGTTTTGAACAGAATGGTTATTTAATTAATTATACTCGAGGCTAATTTAAATGTCTTCTGCAATGATATAATGGTTGGTTGAAAAGGGTTCTCCTATTTTGTGTACAGTTGGGTAGCTTCCCGCATGATCTAAGATAACATAAAAAATATCATTCTCCAAGCCTCACTCGGGCATCACAAAAATAATAATTAAATTTAATGCCCAAATAAGTCCTAGAATATCAAGTCAAGCTCCTTCTCAAGTGACAAAGTAATAACTATAGCAATTTAATGCACAAACAAGGACAATAATTTCAGGTCAATCCCCACTCGGGAAATTCAATAAATAATCTCTCGACTCAATAATTATATTCAAATAAGTCTCTACATGGGAAAGACAAAATTAGCAACAATCCTAGGAACTATATATCATGAAACTTACCCAATCCTTGCTTAATCCGTACAATAAGTCTCGCCCTTCCTAAAGATAACATCATTAACTTAAATAACTACAAGGTGAACTACGCTAGTTAACAAGATACCCTAAAGAGAGATACTAAACCCTGATAATTACATCAACAATTATAAGTTTATTTATACTCTAAATAGTTTCTAAACCTCAATCATTTCATCAAATAACAATAATAACATGATTATCCCCTATAATGTCACTAAGCCCCGATAATCACAATATAACCATCACAATATAAGGCCACTAAACATGATTCAAGATCTTAAATTGGTATACACTATTAATTTACTCAAGGTTAATATGGCATTTATCTACAATCTACTCTATGCATGTTGCAATACTAATTATGATAAGAAATTATGTAACTATAATTCATCAAAAGATTTTGGTCCCTGTAGATACATAGTATTACCCCTATGTGGGACCTCCAAATCCTAAGAAAAGCTAAAACACAAGAAAAATAGATTACAAGACATAAACACTTCAGCAAAAGTCAAGGTATATTTCAACTTTCACTTAAAAAAGATCTGCAATCCAAAACTCAATTCAACACATCAATCGAAAGATGTACTACCTAAAATCATTTCTAAACATGTATAATCTAATCAAATATGACATCTACAAGTCAAAAGGAGTCTGATAATCTGATATTGATAAATTTTATTTTAGAGTCTAAAATCATTTAAAAATATACAAGTGTAAAATTGGGGTTTTATTTAAAAATCATGTTCTTCATAAGAAGAGGTTTTTAAATCTTAAAACCCAACAAAAATTAGGTTGATCAATCTTTAAATCGAAGGAAACTCCTTATGAACTTTACCAGGCAAGCCCCGCTCCCAGAATCATATTTAAAATGAAGGATTTAAAGGTATATTTGTAAGGTATTCTATTAAAATTGATAAAATGAAGGCTTAGAAATTACCCAAATGAGTGTTTGGTAAAAATCTCCATGAAATAACCTTGAATCGAGCTTCCAAAGGATAAAGATAGTGAAAATAAGGTTTTGGTTGTGAAAGGAATTAAATTCTTAAAAATCACTATGAGGGTCATTATATATATTGACGAGAAGTCTAACTCAGGATATGTTTTCATACATAGTGATGGTACAATATCATAGAGTGTAAGAAATAACCATGAATATCACTATCTATGATAAAAACCAAATATATGACTCTCCCATCCAAAACACAAATAGGTGTTTCGTTGAAAAAGTTCTTAGAACATATATTATATATCATAGAAAATGTTGAACCAATGTTAGTATATTGTGACAATAGGGATGCAGTATCCTCTAATATGGACCCTATGTTTCTTTCTAAAACCATACAAATTGATACCAAGTATAACTACTTGAGAGATATCATTAGACACAAAGTAATGAATTTAAAGTATGTGTCTACAAAGGATATGTCCATAGATCCATTGATCAAGACAAGAATCTCTTGTTTTAACTATTTATGAATTTGCGACCCTTAGGATAAATGAATAATTCTATCATAAGCCCTGAAGGAGTAATGAATGAAATTTCCTAAGAATGAACTGCTGCCTCCTAAAGATAAGATAGAAACATCTCTGCACCGATATACATGAATCTACTAGGAACTAAGCTCTGGAGCAAACACACTAGTAAACCTAGGATCTAATATCAATTTCTCAAGTTATGATTTCATTTACTATAACCCACAAGTAGGTAAGCTGACCTATAGTCTAAAATCGCCAGGAAAAAACTATCCAATCAAATGAAAGGTAAATACCAAATGAATATGATACAAAGGAAAATATACATAGTAGTCCCAAAATATGGTGGAATTAGTATAAGAGCTTCTAATATTCTAAGGGTACAAGGTACCATACTAAATACATATATGAATATAACCTATCTATAATTACAATTAGAGATCAATCTAATCAAAAAGAGGGAGAGTAGTAATACTTTAAATTCCAGGATCCCACCCCAAATCAATGATCCATAGCTGCTCCACATGATGCATACAACAATGGCGATAACACATACTATGGTCTGCAAACTGCAAATGTGTAGCATAAGAATCAAACACATGGTACTTTGTTGGAAACTTTAGACTAATATACAAAGATAATGACAATATAGATAGACTGGAAAAAAGTAATATAAACAATAAGTAACTATACAGAAGCTAACACAATAAAGCTAGAGGGGTAATAAGGATAAACTATTCTATTCTAATTGAACTTAGGAGCTAAGGCACTATACCATATATCACTAGGAAATATACAAATAAAGAGTATAATAAGGATGTAAATAGTTGGATACAAGGTTTAGAATACATGTACGACATGAATAGGCAAGAAAGAAAGAGAGATATATAGTAATGTTATATCTATATCAATATATATGTATATAATGACTCAAGGTAAAGACTAAGGTAACCAACGTAACATCTCAAGACATATTAATTAGGTAGAAAAATAGTGCCAGCGTAATCAATGTCCCTAAACCTAATAACCAACCCTGATATATTTATCCACACAATAATAACCTTAAGAGAGAAAGGATTAGAAATATACCTCTAACATTAGTACTTCTCCATAATCATCCTGCCATAAACTTACAATAAAAACAATAATAAAGTAATCGACTAGTTCAAGAAAATAATACATAACCGGGCCCCATAAACCAAAAGGTTCAATCCACACTTAGCAAATAATAATTATTATAAATACCTATGTAACCCCACATAAGGATAATAGATATAGGAATGAAACATTACAATAGTGATGTATAATGTATATGCATGAATGAATGCCAAGTAAATCCATACTACCATATCTTAATTCAAGTGCCATAATGTACTAGTGTACATTCCTCCTCCAACATAATGCCTCACAAAGGAAGGACCTACAATGACCTTCCTTCTCTGGCATGATAGCTCACTTACGAAGGGGTCACTTAGAGATTTGATAATATCCATTTACTTTAACCTTGTTCTGATCTAGGATTTTTAGTAATCATCAATGTCATTAATTTACTCCATCCATTATCAAAGAGGTGTATATATAATAAGTGTACAGACTAAAGTCATGGCTATATGAGTAAAAGTCTATAAATTTATCATCAAAGATCAAATTTAGGACTTAATCAGTATCATAGAGTAGAATTGGCCAAAATTGTTCTAGATCAGTGTAAAAATTAGTGGTAAATAAGTAGACAATCATGGACAAAAATGAATTTTTATATAATTTCCAAAACATCAATTTTGTTTCAAAAATATCTTAAATCAATAAGTAAAGTGGTATGATTCCCTTTCAATAAAGAACCTATGTTAGGTGTAAAAATTGGGAACAAAACCTTTTTAAAAAAATTATAGTAAAATCATAACTTAGCCGGAATTGTACCGCTATGTGAGCATGAATGTACTAAAGCCTATGCATTCCATCATCATTATCCACATAGTACAATCATAAGTAGACCAATAATATATAATTAGGTATAGAAACTAAAATTTGGGAAAATATGATAGTCCACTAAGTCAGGCGGTAAACCTTATACTAAAGGATACTGAAACACCCCAAGTGTTGATCTCTAAAATATTTTTGAAATTTTATCCCCAATATCCTGGCATGACTTACCCTGCGAGTCATAGGGAGTCTTGACGAGTTGTTTGACCCAAATCATAGCCTAACTACTCTGTGTCGATAAGTCTTTTTCTCTGATTATAATTGGCTCACTTTAAGTTATGAGGACTCATTACGGGTCATTGTGTGCAAATCATAGGATGTCCAGTGTATACCCTAATGGATTCTATGTTGACTACGATTGGACCCAATAAGTTGTAGGTTCCCATTATGATCCATTGTATACAAGTCATTAGGTCAATAACGTGCATGCCTTGTGACAGGTCCTGACAACAACTCATGGAGAAGAGTCGTAATGAGTCATGATGAGTTATTATAAGACTCCTAATGACTGACAGTTTATTTCATAAATTTTTAATAGATGTATTTTAGACATTTACCAATTATTCAAATACTAACCCACAACCTATAAACATACTAGAGGCCCCATTTTCAGTGATTACATACTCTAAACATTCTTTCTTTTCTCCAAGTCACTCAAACATCCATACATAGGGTTTCCAAGAAAAGGGTCAAGGATATCTTCAAGGGTTGAATTCTATCAATAATATTGGGTGTTTCAGGCATGTTACTCTTCCCTAATTTCTACTTTGTTAATGCATGTATTTTAATGTATTATTAATATGGTTTTGATGTCAGTTTTGGAACATAGGTTGATGGTTTTGAATGCTTATTTTTTAACAATGTTTCCCATGGTTTACATATGATTATTCATGCTTTAAGTAGGATTTTGAACTTGTTGTGTGCATTTTTATGGTTAATACACTAGCGAATTGTCATTTTCCCCCAATTTATGAATGTTAACAATTGAAGTGGCAATGACCTCAACCCCTTAATGTAAAATTGGTTTTGAATATGAAAAGTATGCATATTGAACTACTCTTAAACTATTGGATAATTTGAAAAGTTAATGAAGCATAATGATTTGAATTAAACCATATAGGGTTGTGTAATTCCCCAAGTCAATCCATAATTAAAACAAGAAAGTTGTAAATTTCCCAGAGTGATGATAATTGTTTTGGCTTGTTGATGTTACGTTGAAAGTGTAGTTGGTATGGAGATACCAAAATTTTATGCCTAAATGTGTATCATGGATCAATGAACGGAAGTTTGTGTTAACATATTTTAATTAGGCTTTAATGAGGGTTGTGTAGATGAGTCATAAAATTGGAGGTCCCTATGGATAAATACTGGAAATAGTTGTTTCCAACGCGGGGGTCTACATGACTGGGTGGTTCGAGTCTCCCTTATTATTATCACATGATTGAAAGGTTTGAGTCCTCCATATTACATTACATGATTGGATGCTTCAATCACCTTGGTCTATCGAGTAGTTCAAGTCCCCCATAGTGCATATCTACATCCTCTATTTCATGTGACTATATTCACATAGGCTCTTCTAGTTAGGGGAGAGTTGGGTCCATAAAGCCCATGGTTACCTTCTTTAGTTATGATGATTGAGATACGCAATCCAAGATAAAGTTTTAAAGTTCATGCTAAGACTTATTCCCTATCCCGGCATATTATTCATATAAGTAATATAATGTGGTTTGTATGGGAGTTGAAATGGTTAGAATTTACATTATTTTGTCCCCTATACCTAAGTGTCATGATAGTATTCACCCTACTAAGCCATCTCTGGACGTTGTATTCCCATGTAACTAAGGAACCAGAGATACTTCTAATTTTCCAGTGAAGAGTTAGGTGGATCATCTAGGTTTGTTGGTTCATTATAGTTAAGTGGTGAGCTTTTATTCTTCAAAAGACATAGATATTTCATTAGTTCCTTACATAAATTATAGTTGGGAGCTTACTTATCATTGTCATTATCTTTGTCAGAATCGTGGACATGTCTCGACCAAGACTATTTTTTTGGTTCTTATTGCATAGAGGCTATGTTGAATTATTATGGACTTGGTTGGTAATGTTGGTTGCTTCTATTTAGTCAATTACCTATTATCGATTATAAACATGACTTAAATTTCTTTGAACTTATCTTATGCTATGTTGTTTGATGTTTGAAATTCTGTAATTATTGGGTAGTGTGTGTTGATTTGGTTAGGTATCCGGTGGTTTCCTGTCTATCACCGATAAGAGATACCCTTCACGAATAGGACATTGTTCATGTCATGAAAAAGTTGGTATCAGAACCTAGGTTTGGTGTCATTATGTTCTCACTAAGCCGTGTCAAATAGAGTCTTTTCATGGGTGTGTATTGCTGCATAGTAATAAGGGAGAGACTATTAGATATTAAGGAATATTTTCATTTATTGTTGCTCTATTTTGAGATGTAGAAACCAAGATCTTTAAACTGTAATCACATCATATGACCAAGAATTATTAAACTGTAACCACATCATACGAATAGTACCTACAAGTATGATATCGGTGAGATCAAAATAAATAATTTTATAAGGGTCAAAACTAGGGTGTTTCAATTCTCCTCCACTTTGGTCATTCGACCCTGAATAATAGAACAAGGCAATATAAGAACAATTTACACCCTAGACATCTCTACTATTACCTTTAAGAAAGAAAACAAAGATGAAAGGAAATCAACTTTTCCTTAACTAAGTTTGAAAACAAAGGTGATATGAAGAACACATACCTTGAGCATGAATTTCTAGACAGGGAAATAGGAACGGATATTTGGACTTCATACCCTCTTCCACTTCCCAAGTAGCCTCTTCCACCTTGTGGTTCCTTCATAGAACCTTTACCATGTACACATCCTTCGTCCACAACTGAAGAACCTGACTATCCAAAATCTCAACTGGGATCTCTTCATAGGATAGGGAATTCGAAATACCCATATCCTTGATAGGTAAAATTATTGATGGATTATCTATACACTTTCTCAACATTAAGATAGAAAATACCGGTTGAATGGTGCTACAACTAGAAGGCAACTCCAACTCGTATTCCATATTACCAACTTTTCTCAAAATCACATAAAGACCCACATACCTAGGACTGAGCTTCCCTTTCTTCCTAAACTACATCATTTCCTTCATGGTAGACACATTTAGAAATACCCTATCTCCAACCTCAAACTCTAAATAACTTTGCCTTACATTCATATAAGACTTTTTGCCACTTTGGGAAGCCTTGAGCCTCTCCCGAATAAACATAACCTTCTCCATTGCTTGTTGAACCAAATATGATCCAAACATATCTGCCTCGCCAACCTCGAACCACCCAATCGGAGACCTACATCCCCTACCATACAACTCTTCAGATGGAGCCATCCTAATGCTATACTGTTATCTATTATTATAAGCAAACTCCATAAGAGGTAAGTGCTCAACTCAACTACTGTCGTAGTTAATAACATAAGCCCAAAGTATATCCTCCAATATTCGAATAGTCTTTTCTTCTTCCCATCCATCTGCGGGTAAAAAGCAGTACTCAGACTAACCTTAGTCTCTAACACTTTCTGAAATGGCTGCCAAAAGTGAGATGAAAACTATGTACCATAAGTCGCCATTCAACTTCACAATCTCTTGGAGGTACAACCTTTCATAATACTTCACCGAGAAGTTAATTCTTATTGTCAAGAAGAGAGCAAACTTTGTCATGCTATCAGTGATGACTCAAACTGAATCATATTGATTATAAGATCGAGAAAGATCATAACGAAATCCATGTTGATCACTTCCAACTTCTATTTAGGCAGCTAAATTTCTTAATTCAATCCTTCAGGCCTCATGTGATCAACCTTCACTTTCTTTAAAGATTACTCTTTGGCCTTTCAAATCGTTGGAACACTATGCACTTTTCTAAAAAATTAGCCACATCCCTCTTCATACTTTTTCACCAATACATCCCCTTGGGTTCTGATACATTTTCGTCGAATCGGGATGAACAACATAGTGAATCTCATGCACCTCATCCAAGATCTTCTCTCGCAAACAGTCTATATCAGGGACACATAATATCCCTCGATACAGCTAGGTACCATCACTACTGATTTCTAAAGTCATCACCTTCTATCCACCTATATCATCCTTGATCCTCATCAAGACACGATCTAACACTTTGTTCTCCTTAATTTCAGCAATAAGAGAAGACTGTGCCACTTTATACATGACCACCCCACCATTCTTAGATTCCAAGAGGCAAAATCCAAGGTTAGCCAAATGGTGAATGTCCTCTACCTACTCCCGCTTCTCCTTTTCCGCATGAGCTATACGTCGCATGTATAACTTGCTAAGAGCTTCAACAAGTATGGTTGCTTTACTTGGGTGGTAGTGAAGACTCACATCATAATACATGAGAAGGTCAAGCCATCTCCTTTACCTAAGGTTAATCTCTTTCTGAGTAAACACATACTATAGGATTTTATGATCAGAGAAGATGTCCACATGCACCCCATACAAATAGTGACACCATTTATTAACGCAAACAACACCACTAAATTTTCCAACTCATGAGTCAGATAATTCCTCTCATGCACCTTCAGTTACCAAGAATCATAGGCTATCACCTTCCCATGATGCATCAGAAAACAACCAAGTCCCACACGGGATGCATCATAGTAGACAACAAACCCATTTGTGCCTTTAGTTAAAGTTAAAATAGGCACCGAAGGTAGTTGTTGATTTAGCTTTTCAAAACTACCCTCACACACATCCGACCTCAAGAACTTGGCCTTTTTCTGAGTAAACTTTGTCAATAGGGTAGCAATAGTAAAAAAGTTCTCCACAAACCTCCTGTAGTTGCCAGCTAAACCCATGAAGCTCTGAATATTAGTTGGAATTATGGTTTTAGGACACTTCTTCATCACTCAACTTTCTGTGGATCCACCATAATCCCTTCACTAGAAATTATATGACCCAAAAAAGTGACAACGTTCAAACATACTCACACTTTGAGAACTTGGCAATCAAATATTGGGAAACAATTGTTGTTCCTTCAAGGTCTGCAACCCAATATGGGTGCACGATATGATCCACCTTACTCTTAGAATATACAAAAATGTCACCTATAAACACAATGACAAACAAATCCAGCAACTGATGGAATACTCTATTCATCAAATCCATGAATGTCGCAAGGGAATTGGTCAACCCGAAAGCTATAATTAGGAACTCAAAGTACCCATACCGGGTATGGAAGCCAGTCTTAGGGATATCTATCTCCCTAATTTTAAGATGATGATACTCAAATCGAAGATAAATTTTGGAGAAAACTTTTCACCCTGTAACTAATCAAAAAAATTATTTATCGTTAGTAAAAAATACCTTTTCTTAATCGTCACCTTATTCAACTGTTTCTAATCAATTAACATTCGAAGGGAACTATCCTTCTTACACACGTATAACACTGGTGCACCTAACAAGGTCACAATATGATGGATGAAACCCTTATCTAAGAGATCCTTGAGTTACTCCTTAAACTTCTTAAACTCATTGGGATCCATCCTATATAGAAGGAGAGAAATTGGATGGGTTTATGGAAAAAGGTCAATCCCAAACTCAGTCTCATTATTAAGAGGAATAGTAGGGAGGTCATGAAGGATGAACTTAGGAAATTCATTTACCACTAGGAGGGAATGGAAAGCAGTACCCTCCGGGTTAGAATCTTTAACCCTGACTAGATGATAGAGACACCTCTTAAAGATTAATCTCTGAAATCATATATAAAATATGAATTTCCCACTACAATCTACGGAACCACACTACAACTTAATAACCACCTAATTAGGAAATTTAAAGTGATCCTTACAGGTTTGATAATCTAAAGATTTATAGCACAAGTGCAACCAATCTATCTCTAATATAACATCAAAGTCCCCCATATCTAATTCAAACAAATCCAACAATGTTTCTTTAATACAAATAGATACTAGACACCCTCTATAGACTCTTCTAGCAATCACAGAGCCACTTATTAGGGTAGAAACTAAAAAAGGGTTTGATATAACCTTATTACCAAAACCAAAAATACACAACCATAAATGGTGTCACATAAGAGAAAGTAGACCCCAGATCAAGTAAATAATTCAAATCTAGAGAAAAGGGTTTCAACACACCAGTCACAACATCAGGCGACGCTTTAAAATCCTATCAGGTGGTGAGAGCATATAGACAGTTCCAACCAGTGCTAGAACTAGATGGTTCACCTCTTTGGTACTAGATATAATAATGAAGCAACTAGAATATTATTCACCCATAAAGAAACCTTACCAATAGGATAGTTTTTAAGCATGTGCCCTAGCTGTCCAAAGTTGAAGAACATATCCCTTCCCTCATAACAAAACCCCAAATGCAAATGACCACAGAACATGCAAGGAGGATACGATAGAGCTAGTTGAGCCCCCTAGCCTGAAATTTGTAACCTTTTTCCCTAAAGTTGTCGCAACCATGGAAATGCCTATCACACGATAACTTTGTGTAGGGAGCACTAGCCATTGAGTAAGTCCTAGAGTTTCCCCACTTCTTCTTGGGATATTTTACCCAATTCTTGCCACTTAGTTGTTGTCCACCACCCTTCTCAAAGAACCTAACTTTTTTTCCCTACATAATCTTTTCTTTCTCCACTTGTGCATGTATAGGACCAACCGAAAACTATTTTTTTGATAAACAAGGAAGCCTTACTCTCCAATATCAAAAATCTGGATAACTAGAAAGAGAACTTCCCTATTTTGTCCCGCATATTAAAAACCATCTTATTAGCATACCAAGATAACTTGTGAAACTTCAAGGCATACTCATTGTCTGACATCTTCCCTTGTCTCAAATTAAGAAACTCCTCTGCCTTTGCTTCCCTCAACTCCTGAGAAAGAAGTGGCCTAGGAAAGCATTAGAGAAATCCTCTTATTTAGCTAACTCATAACCATTACCCCTAAACTAATCCCATTCTTCGTACCATTGGAATACCACATCCTTCAGCTGATAAGTTACAAACTTCACCCCTTTCACATTTGTGGTATGCATAACCCTAAAAGTATTTTCCATCTCATCTTGAAAAACTTGAGGATCCTCCTCCACCTTAACACCAATAAAGGTCAAATGACTCAATCCCATGAACTGGTCAACCCTTGTATACTTGGAAGATGGAGTAGCAGATGCACCCCGCTCAACCTGAGAAGCTACCAATTGAGCAATCGAATGAATTGACTGACAAAACTCAACATTTTTCATGTTAGCCAAAGTTTCTCGAGGAGGACTAGAGGGTTCTGGTAGAACTCCAGAATAATCAGGAACTGGACCCATAGATCGGGTCTGGACTCTATAAGTCAAGTATGTCCCATCAATATTGTCCCCAGTTGGGATAATGGATTTTTCGTAAGATTTAGATCATCGAGGAGGCATGATCTGAAAAATAAGAAAATAGAAATTAGAAGAATCCAAAACCTTAGACTCTATAGCTCAAAATAAGACAAAAAGGTGAAACATTTCTAAATGTTTTGTAGCCTCTCTCTTATGAGTGTAGCACGAAACATACCCCTAAAAGAGACTCTACTCTACATGTATTTGTGGACTCCTAATTAACCAATAATCTAAGGCTATGATACAAATCTAACATGACCTAGAGCAGGGTCTAGTGGTGTCGGGTGCCTCAAGACCAACCTGGACCGAAGACCACCCCTAATCCACAATCATAACCTCCCAATACCCTCAGCATAATGAATTTTGAATGTATATATATATATATAAATATATATAATATAACCAAATGGAACAATCATAAATGAATTTCAATCCAATAGTTTTAGCCTAAGTACCAGTACCAACAAAAAGGCTGGTACCCACACCGACAATAACCATACAAACCCATAGTAGTCACATAAAGCCTCCATCCTAAATTAAAAAATTATCATGTTAGGACATCACCTCGACCATATTTAAAACAAAAGTCTATAAAATGACCAAAGTACGTAGAGACATCCAAAACATGAAATAGAGACTTCTGGAGTTTGGAAGATCACTACTAAAATTCAAGACAAGATGTCCCTGAATCCGATCACTAAGCAGGAGGAGTATGGCAAATTACTGCATTGTGTAGGTATATAACACCAGAAGATAGGTTAGCAGGTGAACTCTAGCCTGCACTCAAGATAAGGATAAAATAATTCTAACATTTAAAACCATGTGCAATCACTATTATATATTTAGATATATAACATGTGCTAGGAATGTAAACCAAGTTTATCATTCATTTAAAATCTTTAACCTGGGTTTTTGTAGCTTAACCATCCTAAAACCACCCACTGGCTATATGGGTCCAGTGTTACCTTTTGAACGGTCCCCAGTGGTGCAGCCGTAAGAACCAAAGATATCCCAGGGGTCAGGAATTCTCGTGTACCCTTTAACCTACATAATACATATATACAAGTATAACTTAGGAGATTCCCATGTACCAATAAGTGTATGGTTTCCTTGACCAAACCTCATGTCGGAAAACATGAGTTTCCCAGGTCTTTCCATGGGAATCACCTTCATGGTTAGCTATCATAACCAGCCATTATTGTATAATTAAATTATTTTATGCACAACGAAATTACCAATTCCATGTATTAATATCCAAGTAATTATGAAGTGGTATCATCATACAAACCCCTAACATGTAAGTAATATCATTATACAACACTTAGAGAATCTCATGTACCCTATAGTCCTATAATTAAAATTACTTAGAGGATTTTTAATCAAACGAAAACCATGACCACCAAGGCCTTACCATTTAACCAATGAAACCATACAAACCAACTTTAAGTTTCATTACTAGATTATGCAATGCAAAGTTTTCAATGAAAGTCCAACTATGTCACAAAACCATTCTCGAAAGGATTTTATCAAATATGTTGAGGGAATAAAGTTTCCAAAATCAAAACTAAGTACTAATTGACCATTCCCATGAAACCTCAAGTCCAAACCACATATACAACATAAAAACAAAAAGTAAATCGTGGGAAAACATCAATAAACCATTAAAAACCACAACCCCTAACACATAGTTTAAAACCCAAAACAACATCACAATTAGGTCATGAAATCAATTAATTAAACAAGACTTCATTTGAACTAACAAGGATGGAGGAGTAAAATTCCTTAGATGATGAATAAGGCGGAGATAAACCACCCCTTAGAGCCTTAATTGATTACTTAACGGAAACCCTAGCCTCTTTCTTGAGCCCAAAGCTTGAGAAAGATTTGAGAGTGTTTAATGTATTTTTTATTAAGAATAATAGGGTAAATTAAGTCCCAATAGTGTTTTATGTAGTGGGGTCAAAAGAATTTATTAGGGGAAATTTCAAGAATACCTAACACTTTAAAGCAGAAAAATGAACGTAGGTGGGTAAGGTTTTGGCTCCACACTCGTACCCCATCATACGAGTGGAACCCCTAACTCGTACCTTAGAAAGTATCTCAAGGGAATGTCATATTAATCATTCAATTTTGACCTTACTACTTGTACCATCTCCATACAACTAGTCTAGTCATACCTTGGACAAAAACCACCCCAAACCACATTGATCATCATACGACCAAGACTTTCTATACCGTACCCACATTATATGACCAGTACCCATAAGTCGTATGATATCAAGTGAGCTCAAAATCAATAATTTTCTAAGGTACAAAACTAGGGTGTTTCAATTCTCCCCCACATGGATCATTCATCCCCGAATGATGGAACAAGGTTGTATAAACATGATTTATAGCCCTCGATGTCTCTACGCTTACATTTAAGAGAGAAAACAAAGATGCAAGTAAATTAATATTTTCATTAACTAAGTTAGAAAACAAATATTTTTTTGAAGAAAACATACCTTGAGAATGAATTTTTGGAGTCCCTCAAAGAACAAGGAATATGTGCTCAAAAGTTAAGCACAAATGGTGCCTAAGTCAGGGACCAAATTAGACCCTAAGTTTGAGGGTATAAAGACCCAATTTCTAAGAATTGTAAATGAAATAGGATGAATATTATTGGGAAATATAATTGGACAAGACTAAGGAGTGTTAGGATAGCTTACCTTAGCTTCCATGGATGATTCACTACTAATTCCTCCCTTTAAGATCTCAAAATATTTTAAAAATAGAGGAGAAAATAATGGAAAATTAGGTAAAGATGGGGATTGGATAATCCCAAAGTAGAACTTAAGTGATCACCTAGAAACTCAAGCAATGTCGATAAAGAAGCTCTTCAACTACTAAGGCAATCTAGCACGAGGGAATAGGTACTGCCAAAGTGGTGCCTAAGTCGCTAAATGGATGTCCGATAAAGAGGATATCTATCTCTTAAGTGACCCGTGGCCAAATGTCCAAGGCCAGCAAAGTGACCTAATTTCATTAAAGCAATGACCGCTTAAGAATTCAAATTTTTGCTTAAGTGGTTGCGCTAGCAATCAGATTTTTAAAGTAAAAAATTAGATTGAACCGGGTACTCGGTGTTCATTCAAAACCCTATGTACATAAATGAACTATGATAACACACAAAATTAAATATTTTATACTCAATGAAACAATCAAAACTTTCATCTGAGATTGTTTCTACTAAATATGGGGCCCAGACCTATAGTTCTATTTTTCATCAAATCCACCCAATAGCCTAAATGAGTCCAAATATCTTAGTAACTAAATTAAGGGTCCTCCAAGACTAAAATCATTCTTTTAGAGATGATGGTACTATTGTGATTCTCATCCAAAGTCGTTTGTTAGGATTTTTGATCTAAAACTAATTCCTCGATAATGAAAGCTCCAAAATAGGTAAATGGGCCGAAACCCAAATGAACTATTTGGTAATTAAATGAAAAGTTTTCGTAGGTCATAAATGACTAGTAGTATCTATGGGGAGACTTGAAATACAAAAAATGTGAATAAATTAAGGAAATTACCTAGAGGGTCATGATAGAGTTTGATGGTTCCCTGAGAATACTTGGGGAATATATTTTTTATACATAATAAATTATCCTGACTTTTTTGGGCTTATTTGTACTTTACTTGAATTGGTTATAATATTTTGACTTCCTGGTTTGATTTCTAATTGTCCACTATTTCTTGTTATGCTAAGTGTATGTTTGATAAGCATGTATCAATTTGTTGTACTATAACTTAAGTATATTTACATATTCTCATTTTTGAATGGCCAAATAACCCTACTAGAACACTGTTGTTCTTGTATTCTTATACTACACCTGGATTTACTTTTGTGAGTTCACCGCATATTTCAATATCTAATATGAGACGACACTTGTGATTCCAAGGGTTGATTCTAGATTTTAATGTGAGAAACATATCCGGTCTACCATGGCATTTTTTCTTGTTAGCATAGTTCTCTAGTTTTGAACTTATATTTAATTTCAGTTTTGGGGTGCATCCTCTTCTTGCATCATTAAATGTTTTGATAAAAATAACTTTTGGGTCATGGGGACTTTTTTGCGTAAGTACTTTTCTGCCTTGTATTTTACTTTGGATTTAATTTTAGATTAGATGACATATTCATGTATTTGTTCTTTTTATTTTTTTCTATTTGAGTATTATGGTATTTTCATTCGGGATAGTTGGTTCTCTTACTGGATGAGTAGCATGGGTACCACTCACGACAAGTTTGGATCATGACAGTTTTCTTCAAGTCTAAAAATAATTTTAAAATGGGACAATGCATGTTAATTTATTTTTTCCTATATAAAAAATATAAATAAAAGTGGAAAAAATTACTCATATCAGACCATTCTATTACTCTTACTATGCCCCAATTCAAAGAAATAGTAGGACAAGATATCACAATGAAATTAGAAAACACCAATAGGTTTGAACGATACATAAGATTTTATCATTCACCAAAATAATTTTAGAAATATATGCATAATAATTAATTAACAGTTATGTCTTGCATTTTTAACACGTAGAAGATGGTATTAGCGTAACATTATATAATAATTCAAGAATAGTTTCAAATTATTTTAGAGTTGTATCTGCTATAATACAGTAAGAAAAAACAAGAACATTCAAAATATGACTCAGGAATAATATCAAATGCACAATCCATTTATAAATATTAGTGTCCTTTGATAGCTTAAATTTTTCATAAGATGATTTAGTTCTTAGTTGATCAGTTGATAGCAAAGACAAAATTCATCAATGAAATTTTACTATATTTGCACACCAATTATAGTTAATAATATGTATGCAAAATTTCTATAAGCAATTGTATTTATGTAATGACCCTTGAGGTTATTTTAAGTTTTATCATGCTTTTACCACATTTAGTAATTTCCTAAAGCTACCCTAAGACATTTATGACTTTCTTGGACCGACAGTTTGGTCATCGAGCAGTTTATTTGGTTTTTGAAATTATTTTCCTATTTTATAACTTTCACTATTAAGAATAGGGTCTCAGGGCTAAACTTTAGATAAGATATCTCTAATGCTAATTTTGAAATTCTCATTAGCATTAAAATATTGATAATTTTAGGCTAGGGTAACCCTTGATCTGAGTATCGATCCTTCTAGACCAATTTTGGACTATTAGATAGATTTTGGCTAAAATGGTTCTTTGGATGCGATACCCACTTCTTATCAAAATCTACAATGAAAATTTTGATGGTGTTGTTTGAGTCCATAATGTCAAATATTATAGGATAGCATAGTTCATTTATGTTCATGAGATTCTAGACAAATTGTGAGGGACTAGTCAGAATAATTGTCATTTACCAATGTTGTTGGTGTATCAACACCTAGTGCAGGACAAAAAAATAATTTATTGGTTCCCTTTCCAAATATGATATATATATATATATATGAATTTGATTGCATTTTGATATTTACTTGGTTTAAATATTGGCATTATTTTAACTTTACTCTTGAGTAAATGCTAACATTTACTCCCGTCTTTGGGCGCTGTATCCACACGGGATACAGGAATCAGCCATACTCCTCCTCCTACTCATTGACTGAATTTAGGAAAATCTTGTGTTAGATTGAACAGGTGAGCTTCCTTACTCCGAAAGTCTCCATTTCATGTTATGTACTTCTCTACATACTCCGGTTGCTTCTTGGAGATTGGTTTTGGCTATGGCCAGGGGAATGTCTCGACCGAATATTTTTTTACTTTCGGATAGAGGCTTTGTGTGACTACTATAGGAATGGGAGGTGTTGGTATTTTTTTCATCCTTGGCATTGGTATTGGTATTGTATTAGGGCTAACACCGTTTGGATATATTTAATTTATTATTTCTCTATTCTAGATTTATATATATATATATATGTATATATATATATATTTGGAATTTATCCGACATAAGGCATAGGGAAGTAATGGTTAGGGGTTGGGGTAGTCTTTGGTCATAGGTGGGGCTTGAGGCATCCAACACAACTAGGCCTTGGTTTGGGTCGTGTCAGTAGGGTACCTAGGTTAACCTTAGCACCACATTCAATCCCCAAACTACAACAACAACAACAGACCCAGTATATTCCTACAAAGTGAGGTCTGGGGAGGGTAAAATGTACTCTGTCCATACCACTACCTCCGAGGAAGTAGAGAGGTTGTTTCCGATAGACCCTTGGATCAAGATAGAGAATAGTATACCAAGGTCATAATGAGACATGAAACAGGCTGTATAGCATAACAGAAATAAGAGATAAAAAAATAAGAACACAAAGTCTCAGAGAAATGGGAAATAAGAGAAATACGAACAATATGGAATATGCAATAAAAACATAGATACCCATGTGGTAGTAACATGCCCTAACATGCCTAAAACAACCACCACATCCAAACTCCCTTATCACCTAGAAATTACCTATACACTCACCCTAGCCGTCTACCCTAATCTGCGACCTCTATACCTTCCTGTCTAGGGTCATGTCCTCATTAATTTGAAGCAGTTCCATGTCATTCCTAATCACCTCCCTCCAGTATTTCTTAGGACTACCTCTACTCCTCTTGAAGACATCCAAAGCTAGACTGTCACACCTCCGAACAGGGGCATCTGTGCCTCTCCTCATCACATGCCCAAACAATCTCAACCTTCTTTCTCGTATCTTGTCGTCCACCGAAGCCACTCCTACCTTCTCCCGGATAATCTCATTCCTAACTTTTTCCTCTCTTGTTATTCCATACATTCAACGCAACATTCTCACATTTTCCACTTCAATCTTTGAATATGGGAGTTCTTGACTGGCCAACACTCCGCTCCATACATCATGGCCAGACGAACTTCCACTCTGTAGAATTTGCCTTTAAGATTAAGTGGCACCTTCTTATCACACAACACTCCCAAGGCGAGCCTCCACATCATCCAACATGTGCCAATACGTTTAGTGACATCCTCATCAATCTCGCCATTCCCCTGAATCACAGACCCCAGATACTTAAAACTATCCTTCATACAAACATCCTGAGAATCCAACAACACCACCACACCGTTCTCCTGACTCGAGTCGCTAAACTTGCATTCCAAATACTCCGTCTTGGACCTACTCAACCTGAACCCCTTAGATTCAAGAGTTTGACTCCAAACCTTCAATTTCTCATTCACACCCCCTTGTGTCTCATCAATCAACACTATATCATCTGCAAATAACATACACCATGGTACCTCACCTTGAATACTTTACGTCAACACGTCCATCACCAACGCAAAAAGGAACGGGCTAAGAGTCGATCCCTGATGCAAACCTGTATCGACCGCAAAATGGCCTGAGTTCATGGGATTAGTTATATCTTTATCCGAGTTTATATAATATAAAAATACTACTCGAGTATTAAAATGGAACCATTCGTGTTATTAGACAGTAGGCATTATGAATCTTTGGTATGTTAGTTTGACACTTTAGAGGTTAGACCCCTGGTACTGATTTGCTTTATGAGTCTTCGGACTGGGTTCGAGTGATTGGTGATAGGCCATAGGCATCTTAGTGAATATAAAAGAGTTATACTGATTGTAGGCTTTGGTCCGTGATATTGACCGGTCCTTTCTTCAGGGATCGCCTATGAAGGGCTTGATGATGTTCTGAAGGAGAGGCAAGCTCAGACCAAGGTATGTTGGCCCATTTGAGATACTTGAAATGGGTGGGAATATAGCCTATGAGTTAGCCTTGCCTTCAACCATATTACCCATCCTTACAGTTTTTCACATTTCTATAATGCGATGTTGTATTTTTGATTAGTCTCACTGTCTTCGGTGGTACTCGGTTCAGTTGGAAGAGAGGTTAACCTTTGTTAAGGAAATTGAATCCATCTTGTCCTGAGATGTTAGATGGTATCAATCCATAGGCATTTTTATGGTTAAGATTTAGTGGAGATACCATCAAATAGAGGAGACTACTTAGGAGACTGAGCATGAGTTTCTCACCTAGTATCCCTAGTTGTTCGATCCCTTAACTCTTACTAATATTTTACTTTCATGTACAGAAGTTTTTTAGTCGTAGATGTTGTAATGATGCTCCAAGTAATTTTCTTTATTTTGGGGATTTTTCTACATTTTTATGTTCCCTATAGCTACCCAAAGTTATTTATGACTTAATGTGATTGATAATTCGATCACCGAATAATTCATTAGATTTTTAGAGTCATTTCACTATTTTGGATCTTTTGTTATTAAGAATAAGGTCTTAAGCTTAAAATTAACATAAATGGCCTTGAATTTCAAGTTTATAGTCTTAATAGCTCCAAAACTTTGATTTTAGGTCAGGGGCCTTAGGTCCAGGTCTCAATCCTTCAAAACTTGTTTCGCGTCGTTGGATAGATTTTGGCTAAAATATCCATTTGTTTGTGGGACCTAACATTGTCAAAAGGATGTTAAATGGAAATTTTAGATAGAAACATTGAGTAATAATACCATATTTAGTAGGGTACCATATTTCATTTGTATTCACGAAATTCCAAATAAATCTCGAGGTCTCGGTTGGAATAATTATATCTTTCCAAAGTTGTTGGTGCATCAACAGCTAGTGTAAGACCAAAATAGACTTCAATCGTGAGAAATTAGTCCTGTTCATAAGGGTCACCATTTTTTTACCTCCGCATTTATTAGCCAACCTTTTGCATTTGGGACTAAGAGGGTAGAGAGGTTAGTCCAACCTTTTTCATTGTGAATATTGTAGACCAATATTGTTCGTGAAGGTCTGCTTGGGATGGCACCATCGTTCACAATAGTGGTGCCTCAATAATGAAGAAGGAACCCCTGGTCGTATATATCTCCTTTTTTTCCCCTACATAATTTCTATGTACCAAATACCATTATACGCCTCCCGAGATAAAAAATTATGGGATAATCATATTATGGGGCTGGGATTAGTTGGCAGACGTGTTTGTGGTCATTATATTGTCAATATCCCATAAGTTTTTTTCTTAATTCTCATTCATTTTACCAATTTAGTTCATGAATTTTGAATGTTTCTAGGACTATTTAGTGGGGGAAATGATCCTTGGGCTGAGAGGGACACTGTGAGTTTTTAATTTTATTATTTTGTAAGTAATCCCCATGTGAGGCTTTAGCTCAATTTCTTACCTAGACCATTAATATGCAATATGGGTATCATAATTCTTGCCTTGATGAATAGATAATTTTTGTGATAGAGTTGAAGCAATCAGAGGCTTCTCAAAAGGGAATAACTCCAAAGTAGAGGATTTTACGTGTTTTCGGCAATTTCTAGGTAAACTAGGCTTACCTGGAATCTAGACTATGCTTAATTATGGCATTACTATAGTATTGTGATAAATATGGGTATTTGTCACGACCCAATTTCTCAGATCATGATGTCACCTACTATACCCCACAAGTTGGTAAGCCAACTCATAGTCCATAACAGCTAGTAACTAACTTTCAAGAGAAATGAATCAAAACAATGGAATAAATTTAATAAATGGGATAATATATATGAAACAACCCCAAGATCAAGTGAAGTTAGTACAAGTTCTTCTAATACAATAATAGTACAAAGTCAAATACGTAATAAATATATATATACAACCCATCAAAGAATACAACATAGAGATCAGTCTAATTCATAAGAGGGAGAGTAATAATTCTCCAAACATCAAGAGCTCAATTTAAATCTCTCTTCCATAGCTTCTCTGCACGATGCACATACCAATGAAGAGAAATCATACAATGATTTGTAGTTTGTAGAAGTATAGTATGTATTCCAAACACATGCTAATAAGTAGAAAAATGATGACTAATCTCTAAAGATGATACGAATATAGATAACATACAACAAGAAATATAAAATACAGACAACAATCTAGGAAGCTATTATCATACAACTAGAGAGGCAATAAGGATAAACTATCCTATTCTAGCGTATTTAGGAACTAAAGTACCATAATGTATATCATTGGAAAATATAAAAATAAAGGGGGAAGAAGTATATATAGTAGTATAAAAGGCCAAGGAATAAATATAAAATATTAATAAACAAGGGAAAAGAGGGATATTGTCACGACCCGATTTCGAGTCATGATGGAACCTACCATAACCCACCAGTCAGTAAGCCAACACATTAACAAGGAGCTAATGCAATGGGTTATGTTTATAGGAACGTACAACTTGGACCCAATATGGGAAAACAATATAACAACGATATTCCACAAAGAAACAACTGATATTTGAATACCAATCACATGACCTGATAGCATTAGTACATGAGCATCTCTATATTCGACAATAGAAATTACAACTCAACATCTAATAGTCTTTAGATAATCGCATACATTTGTCTCAAATACAAAAGATAGAATAAGGATAGAAGGTAAAAGGGAAACTTAAACTCCAAGAGCTCACCCAGTCTCTCGATGATCACCACAACACAATCTTGACTCAATGACGACAACTAGGACTCGGTTCTGCACCAAAAAGGTACAAAAGTGTAGTATGAATACCAAAACACGGGTACTTAGTAGGCATCATCGGTCGACTGAGCCAAATATGATATAAGAATGATATAGAGTAAGAAAATAACTTAAAGTCAAGGTATAGAATCGGATCTGAATCTTTTTCAATATCGATGTCTAATTAACTAATCAACTATAACAATAGTACGACATTTCATATCCACACATATAATAACTTTCATAAAATATGAGTAATCATTTTGAAAGCATAAAACCACATACAATAACAATCATGTAATTACCATAATCAATACAACTACCATCATTAGAGTATAAAGCAAAACAACTTACCATGATGTCCTCTACAGCCGGGAAGTAGACTCAAGAAAAACAAACAAAGAACTCGTCATGGCGTCCCATACCAACATAGATTACACCAAAATACCAATCCTTCAATATGTCAAGGCATAACTATACAAGCAACTCACCAAAGCTGAGGGTTATACATTCCCGCCATGGCCTTTTACCGAGGTCTACAATCATCATCAATACAACAATTTGACACAACAAATCCGATATAACCATAACATGGTTATATAGTTATTTAATCTCTAACTCGTTAATAAACTTCATGTCTATCCTATACTAGCTAGCCTCCATTTCCATGAGCCACTAGTTAGCAAACCTAATAGTTTACTAGTCATCAAATAAGGAAAAGCTACAAGTTACCAACACTATTATTTATTTACCCATCATAAAGCCATCTTCTAGTAGCCTCCTAATTATATAAGTCATCAATCAAGACACCACGGCATCATATACAAGATTTCAACTTAAACACTCATCATACAATAATAGGTCTATTATCATTGAGCATGTCACAACCTTAAGGACTAGTTTTCATATTTTAACTAAGTATGGTCCACCAACTAGTAGACAAAGCTTCTAGCCTACTAGTTATAGTCATTTATTAGAGACAACTAGTTACTACATAAGCCACTTTACTAGGTAAAATCCCATAACAAAACCATTTATCCAAGTTAAGTTGATTTACTAAGTGAGCCCTTCATTCTACAAAAGATTACACATATCAATTAGCCTTAACCCAATACTCGGCATAATCTACATCTAGATACTAATTAGAGTAAACGAAGGTCACACTTTTTATCTAGTAATTAATGACCAAGAATTGATAACAATTTACTAATAAAGATATAATATCCCAAGTACACAAATGGGTTTAGCAACACATGGCATAACCTCACATGTATCCATGTATTCATACATACTCACCAAACATAACATCATCATAACACCTTTACCTCTTTCGGATTCACTGGGAATCATCTTATCATCATTACCTCTTCCGAATTCACCGGGAATCTTCATAACATCATTATATCCTACGGATTCACCGGGCATCATCATAACATTATTTTCTCATGCAGATTCATCGGGCATCCTCATATCATCATTATATCCTCCTGATTTGCCATGGATTATGATAACATCATTATATCCTCCGGATTCACCAAGCATCACCATAACATCATTATATCCTCCAGATTCACCGGGCATCCTTATAACATCATTATATCCTCCAAGACAACGGTATACACATACTGATGTAGTGAAATTAATATGCATATACAACCCACAATTATAGAGTATAAGTGATGTAAGGTAACACATACCATCATACTTTACTATTAATCTTCACTAAATAATATAAGTAGGTGCATGATCATGAGTATCTAAATGATATACACAATCACCACTTTTCAACGTTGACATGCTTATTAGCAAGTCAAATATAAGTCAAGTAAATGCTCTCAAGATGCCTCTTTTACTCTCACTTTTCTCAATACTAACACTAAAGGAAAATCCATCACATAAACGTTAGCTTAATCAATAGGTTGGGTCATAGGAAGAGTGGTAACATAATTAGAGGTTGACATGGTGAACACGTCAATAGTCCAAGCGATAGAATAACCATCGGTTCAATTTACAAGACATTCCAAGGCTATCCATATCATGACAACAAGGTAATTAATCAAGTACACACATTAGCCAACCATCTACCACATGCATAACCAACAACTGGGTTTAACCATTTTAACCTAAATAATATAACTTAGATGTTCATCAAGTATCAAGATCACTAAGGAATTTCATAGTTCAATCTTAATGTGGGTCAAGTCCCATTCCTAAATCCTAATAAGGCCTAAGTCCACTTCTACAAGACTAACATCTACCCGGTATTAGGATAGGTTATCTAAATCACACCATAAGGGATTATCAATCCTTACTACGTCTATGAGGGAAAATCTTCTACAAGTATCCTCTATAAGTCACCCCAAACAGTAAGGCTAATTCATAACTAGTCATATCTAGGTCAACATACTCTTAAGGTTAGTCAACAACATCATTCTCCTCTACTAGAGCAACTAAAGTATTCTCATACTATTCATGAGAATACACGTAGAACTATCCAAGTTTCTAGGCTATAGTAAGGCATCACATTCTTAAAGTTTAATAGCCTACGAGGATCAACTAATCCCAAGTATCATCATTCATCCATTCATCCATTTATCAACTAATACCACGCCCAATCTCACAAGATATCATAAATATACTATGATTTAGCTCAATCTATCTATAAGACAGACTAACCTACCTCGAGTCCAAGTAGCACACGAAACAACAAGCGTTGCCTTCCCTTTTCTTTAACTTTCTTCCATGAGCCATGCTATCACAAAACAATCTAAGCATTAATACATGAATAACAATACCCGTTATGGCACCATTGTGTCATGGGTCAAAATGACACCAAACACCAAAGTAGGTCCCACCTTGGGAAATTATTTTCTGAGACCAACCCATTGTTTAACTATTATTATGGAGCTATAACCCTTAAATTTTTTTAGTAAATCATTCAAAATTGTGGATACAATTGAGCCTCAACCTATTTAGGGTTTTGGGTCAAGAAATCAAGAAACTAATCCAAACTTGAAGGAATCTTACCTTAGATTTGTAGAAAAAATGGATTACATAATTTATTGAAGCTCCTAATCAACCTACAAAACTCACTTGAAGATTTTACACTCTATTAGGGTTTAGAGCTCAAGAAGGAGGCACAAAAAGGTCAAAATTTCAGGTATGACAACCTTTAAATAGTTTTCTCCTAGGACACGAGTAGCACTGTCGCATACCCTACTTGGCCGCGGTCATAGCACCTCTTTCGCACCTCTCCCACTGAGGTTGTGGTATATCCCTCTATGCCAGGCTATGACTGAAGCTTAGATCTAGGTTTCTAGCTTCATCTAATGCCTCGAGATGCATCAAGAGTTTGTTTCAAGCAAATTAGATATGTAACCACGTAGATTTTGATGTTCCAGATGCGTTGGCGAAGTTGGATTTTGCAATTAAGTTCATTTTACTAAGGGTTTTGCCTAGTGGTCAATTAGAACCAAGGAAGACTTCAAATTGGGAAAGTGGTTCTAAAATCCAAATGAACCTCTAGGTAACAAAACTATCGATTCCAACAAGTCACTAATGACTTGGGGGTGCTATGGAGAAGCTCTATCGATGAGAATAAGCAGGAATGTGGAATATGACCTGAAGGGTCATTACAACCTCCACTACTAAGGAACTTTCATCCTCAAAAGTTAAAGAGAATGAAGATACCCAAAGTATCAAATAAATAATGATATTGGGCCAGTATCCTTCTCTACTGGGTGGTACCTCCACTTAACCTTGACTACCATAAACTCTCTAGAACATAGTCGCCTTACATCACTAGCTAAAATAATCACGGGCTTCTTCATAAAGGTCAATTGGTCATGTAACTGAACCGAATTCCATCTAAGCACATGAGAAGTATTAGGAATATGCTTTTGCAACATAGAGACATGAAAAAACAGATAAAAAGCAACAATGTGTTTAGTTAAAGCTAACTCATAGAAAACCTCACCAACTATACAGAGGAACTCAAAAGGACTAATATAGTGAGGGCTAAGTTTACCCTTCCTCCAAAATCTCATCACACCTCTCATAGGTGAAACACAAAGGAACACCCGATCACCAACTCTAAATTTCAAGGCATGAAGTCTATGGTCGACATAGGATTTTTGACTACTCTGGAATGCTCTTAGACTACCCTGAATCACCCTGACTCTATCCAATGTGTCTTAAACAAAATTTGTACAATAGGGTCTAACCTCAAAAATCTCAAACCATCCTATAGAAGAAAGATATATCATATTGTAAAAAGCCTCTGAAGGTTCCATCTTAATACTTGAATGGTAACTATTGTTGTAGGTGAACTCTGCCAATGCCAAGCGTCGGTCCCACTATCCTCCAAAGTCCATAACAAAAGCTCAGAGCATACCCTTAAGCACCTGAATATAGAACCTAGCTCCTTCTTAAGTGCTCTCCAAAATCGCAAAGTAAATATAGAACCTTGGTATGATATGATAGACATAGGGACCCATGCAAATGAACTATCTCTCAAACATAAATTTGGGCTAACCTCTCAACAAGGTGATCTGAATAGGAAAGAAATGTTCCAACTTGGTCAAATGAACCATAATAACCCAAATACCAACATGACCACTGGAATTATGAGGAAAATCCTTAATAAAGTCCAGGGTCACCCTTTCTTATTTCCACTCGATACTGGGTGGCCTCAGAAAAAACTACCTGGAAGTTGATGCTTGACCTTAAATTACTAACAACATACGCATCGAAATATGAAGTCTTCCACATCACTCTTCTTACCGTCCCACTAATAAAGATGCATCAAATCTTTATAAATCTTGGTCGTACCAGGATGAATAAAATATCTATATCTATGAGCCTCATGTAGAATCGATTGAATAAAGCCATCATGTGGAGAACACAAATATGACCCTAAAATCTCAAGATACTCTAAAAATATATAGTGTGTCTCCCAGACTCACCACTCACCACCCGATCATAGAGAAGGCACAACTTTCTATCCTCAAACTGATGATCACAAATCTGCTCAAACAGGGAGGACCTCACCTCCAAATAAGCCAAAATCCTCGTAGGATCCAAAATATCAAGGAAAGCAATCAAATTGGCTAAGTATTGGATATCCCGTGCCAAGGGCCTATGAGAAACTGATATACATGCCAAACTGCCCTTACTCACTACCTTGCGACTCAAGGCATCAGCAACCACATTCCCTTTCCCCGAATTATGCAAGATGGAAATTTCATTGTCTTTCGACAACTCCATCCACCCACCCTTGCAAGAATTAAGCTCTCACTAGGTCATAAAATGTTGAATACTATGATCATCAGTGAAAATATCATTATGCACACCATAAAAGTAATGAATCCAAATCTTCAGCGCAAAAACTATGGCCGCCAACTCTGAATCATGAGTGAGGTAGTTACACTCATGTACATTTAGCTGTCTAGAAAAATAGGCAATGAAAAGACCCTGCAACATCAAAACGCATCCATGACCAACACAAGACATATCGGAAAACATTGTGAATCCTTACCCCTCAACTGGAAGGACTTATATTGGGTATGAAGTAGACAATCCTTGAGATTTCTAAAGATCAACTCACACTCCTCGAACCATTAGAAAAGAACTTTCTTTTGAGTCAACCTAGTCATAGGAGATGACATGGTAGCAAAGCTCTCAACAAAGCAGCTATAAAAACCAGCCAAAAATTAAAACTGCAAACCTCAGTTGGAGACATAGGCTTAGCCCTATCAAGAATCGCCAAAATGTTAGCTGGTTAAACCATAATACCCGCCTTGGACACCACTTGTCCATGAAATGACACTAACTCAAGAAAAAACTCACACTTGTTAGAACTTTACAAAAAGCACATGATCTCGCAAGACTTGGAGCACAATTCTCAAGTGTTGCGCATGTTCCTCTCTACTCCTCCAGTACACAAAAATATCATCAATGAACATAAAAAAAAATGAGTCTACATAGTGTCTGAATACACAGTTCATCAAGCCCATTAATACGGCTGGGGTATTAGTCATCCCAAAAGGCATTACCAAAAACTCATAATTATGATAACGGGTCCTAAAGGACATCTTCGAGATATCCTCAGCCCAATTCCTCAACAGATGATAACCCAGCCTCAAATCTATGTTATAAAATACAACTGCACCCTGAAGTTTGTTAAACAAATCATTAATAAAGGCATAATATAAAGGTTCTTCACCGTCACCTTGTTAAGTTGCTTATAATAAAGACACATTCGTATTGACCCATATTCCCTCTTTACAAACAAAATAAGGGCTCCCCATGGGGACATACTTGGTCTAGTGAAACCCTTACCAAGAAGATCCTAGAGCTGGGAGTTAAAATCCTTAAGCTTAGAAGGAGCCATATGGTAAGGTCCCATAGAAATAGGTCGGTTTAAAGGCTCAAGGTCAATAGCAAACTCAATCTCATGGTTAGGGGGAATACTAGGAAGATCAACAGGGAACACATCAGGAAACTTACACACAATAGAAACAGAGTTAATCATCAGACTCTCTACAAGGGTACATACATAGAGAAGATAAGACTCATAACCTATTGCTATAAGCCATCTAGCACAAATATCTAAAATAATCCCCATCGGCTTATGGCAAATCACTCCCTGCTACACGACTGGGGTACACTGATCAAGGTCAAGGTAATGGTCTTAGCAAAAAAATCCATGACCACATAATAGTGGGATAACCAGTCCATGCCCAGAATCACACCAAAACCCAACATATCCAAAATACTAAGATCATCATAAGTATCAACATCATTAACTATCACAACGCATAAATTGAATCTTAATCCACTACTAAAGAATCACATATGGGAGTAGATATGCGCAAAGGTACATATAATAAAGCACTGGTCAAGTCCATCCATGGTGCATAATAACAAGATATATAAGAATAAATGGATCTGGGATCAAATACAGAAAGAGATGACTTGCAGTATACAACAATTACACCTGTAACTACAACATCTAAAGTCTCAGGATTGGGTCTAGAAGGAGCTGCATATAATTGACCACGCATACTAATTGGTTAGGCACCTACCCGATCTCCTATCCTGCCTACCTAAGCACCACCTCAAGACCCTGGTAGACACCTCTACGACCTCACAAACAATCTCTACCTGAAGGATAATCTTCCCTAATAGGAGTAGCTCACTGGGATGAAACAACCATCAACCCATGACTAGGGCACTCTTTGGAGAACTAACCAGGAAGTCCGAAAGTAAAAAAAGAATCACGAGTAGAACAAAAACTCATAGATTCGGCTGATCCGACATAGCTTCCACGCCTAACATGGCCTGTAAATGAACCTCTCAAGGACTGATGACAACCTTTACTAAGGCAACCACTAGTAATGAACTGACACCGTTAGCGGTCTGAAGAGCTGCCTGAACTGGTCGACTAGCTAGACTCTGGGGGTAAAATAACGGATGTGAAAAATGTCCAGCTTAAGAAATACCACCCCCTAAATCAGGAACTACTATGGCTCCCACTAAATTTTTCCTGAAACTTAGGCCTCTTATCACGGCCCTCACGCTGCATGTCCTTCAATAATTTAGCATGATCAAAAACCTCAGCAAAAGTCCTGCCCACAGTAAGCAAACTCTGTGTAGCCATCTGAATAGGAAGTCTCAATCCTCTAACAAAGCACCAAAGTTTTTCATACTCTTTTTCTAAGATAGAATTCACATGCCTAGTTAACTCATGAAAATAAGCCTTATACTCAACGACTGCCATAGAATCCTACTCCAATTAAGAGAACTAATCTCTTAAATGATCTGAGAGGCTGAACGTCATATACTTCTCTAATATTATCTAGGAGAATTGACCCTAATAGTAAAGGAAAGATCTAATAGGCCTAGAACTCACAAAGTTTTTCCACTAGTGTCGAGCAGACAAGTCCAACTAAAATGTGGTATTATCCACACCACGGGTCTTAATAAGTCTTAACTGACAAAGCCTATCCTCACAAGTAGTAGAAAATTTAAATGCATTCTCTCTAGGAGCACCAGAAAACCTAGGTGGAGCCAACCTTAAGAATCTACCCAGCATCTTTTGCTCCTCAGAAGACATAGCAGGTTGGTTCATAAATGGTTGAGTGACTACCAACTGAACAACTACTGGAATAGGAGGAACCTTAACTCCAGGAGCTGCAGTTACAGGCTAAAGTTCTATTCCAGTAGTCTGCGAACCACCAATAATATCCAATAGTAGTACTAAAGCATTTCAAAGAAAAAAATAGGGGATGAACTCAGGTGGAGCCTGGGCTGGTCCCTGGCCCACCGCTTACTGAGGTAGAGAGGTCTCTGGCTTGGGTGTAAGGATAGGGTTCTGGGAAGGTCCACCCTGATCCTAAACTGGGGAAACATCATGAGTTTAGGTCTCGAGATCCTCTTTATGTATTACTATAGCATGAGTCCTTGGCATCTACAAATGATAAAATTAAGTGAATATCAAACAAACTAGCTGAGTCTCTTAGCACAATATGAGTGAAAGAAGTGAGGGACTCCTAAGAATGTCCTATAGATTCCCGAAAATACAAAATAGATATCAACGTTTGGATCAACAGGAATCTATTAGACACTTGCTTTTGTACCAATAATATTGGTGAAACCTAAGATCTAATACTAATTTGTCATGACTCAATTTTTGAGTTATGATAACAGCTACCATAACCCACCAGTAGGTAAGCCAACACCATAATTCGGAGCTAATGTAATGGGTAACCTTTGTAGGAACATTCAACATGGACCATGTATGGTAAAAAACATAATAATGACATTCCACAAGGAAACAACTGATATTTGAATAACAATTCCAGGACCTGATAGTATTAGTACCCGAGCATCTCTACATTCAACAATAGAAATTATAACTCAACATCAAATAGTCTTAGATAATCTCATACATTCACCTCAAATACAAAAGAAAAAATAGGGATAGGAGGAAAAAAAGGGCAAATCAAACTCAAAGAGATTAGCTTATCTCTCGATGATTACCACAATAGGATCTCAACTCAACAACAACAACTAGGACTTTGTTCTGCACTATAAAGGTACATAAGTACATTATAATTACCAAAACATAAGTACTTAGTAGGCATCATCGGCCGACTGAGCTAAATTATGTTATAAGGAAAATATAAAGTAAGATAATAACTTAAACTCAAGGTGCAGAATCAAACCTGAATCTTCTTTGATATCACTGTCTAATTAACTAATCAACTATAACAATATTATGAAATTCCATAGCCATATATTCTATAACTTTAATACCACATGAGTAATCATTTAGGAAGCGTAAAGCCACATATATACAATAACAATCATATAATTACCATAATCAACATAACTACCATCGTTAGATCATAAAGAAAAAGTACTTACCACGACATCCCATACTGCTGAGAAGTACACTCAAGGATAACAAACAAAGAACTCATCACAGCGTGCGATACCACCGAAGAGTACACCAATATATCAAGCCATCGACTTATCAAGGAACAACTATACAAGCAACTCGCCAAATCTGCAGGTTGTACATTCCCGCCATAGCCTCTTACCGAGGTCTAGAATCATCATCAATATCGCAATTTGACACAGATGTCGATATCACCATAATATGGTTATATAGTTATTTAATCTCTAACTCATTAATAAACTTCATTTCTAGCCTATATTAGCAAGGCTCCATTTCCATGAAGCACTACTTTGCAAGTCTAATAATTTACTAGTCATCAAATAAGAAGAAGTTACAAGCTACCAATAATATTATTTATTCACCCATCACAAAAACATCTTCTAGATAGCCCCCTAATTATATAAGTTATCAATTAAGCCACTAAAGTATGGTATATTAGATGTCAACTTAACTACTCATCATACAATACTAGGTCTATTATCATTAAGCATGTCACAACCTTAAGGACTAATTTCCATATTTTACATGAGTATTGTCCACCAACTAGTTAACTAGGCTTCTAGCATACAAGTCATAGTAATTTATTAGTGACAACTAGTTATCAGATAAGGCACTTTACTAGGCAAAATTCCATAACATAACCATTTATCCAAGTCAAGTAGATTTACTAGGTGAGCCCTTGGTTATACAAAAGATTACACAGATCAATTAGCCTTAATCCAATACTCGACATAATCTACTTCTAGATACTCATTAGAGTTAACAAGGGTCACACTTCTTATTTAGTAATTAATGAAAAAGAATGGATAATAATTTACCAAGGAAGACATCATGTCCCAAGTACATAAGTGAGTTTAGCCACACATGGCATAAACCCACATGCATCTATGTATTAATATGTACTCACAACATACAACATACTCATAACATCTTTACCTCTTCTGGATTTACCGAGCATCATCATATCATCATTATATCTTTCTAATTCATTGGGCATCATCATAACATTATTACATCCTCCAGATTCACCGGGCATCATCATAATATCATTATATCCTTAATTTTACCGGGCATCATCATATCATAATTATATCCTCAAGATTCACTAGAAATCATCATAACATAATTATATCCTTTGAATTCACCAGGCATCATCATACCATCACCATATCCTCTAAATTCAACGGGCATTATCACAACATTATTATATCCTTCAGATTCACCGGGCATCATAATAACATTATTATATCCTCCAAATTCATCGGGAATCATCATAACATCATTATACCTCTAAGATAATGATATACATATACATATGTAGTCAAATCAATAAGCATATAAAACCCACAATGATAGAGCATAAGTGACGTAAGGTAACATATACCATCATACTTTACTATTAATCATCACTACATAATATAAGTAGATGCATGAGCATGAGCGCCTAAATGATATATGCAATCACCACTTTTCAAGGTTAACATATTTATTAGCAAGTCAATTATAAATCAAGTTCATGCTCTGTAGATGACTCTTTTACTCCCAGTTTTCACAATACTAACCCCAAAGGAAAATCCATCACATAAACATTAGCTTTATAATTAAGCTTGGGTCATAACAAGAGTGGTAACATAATTAGAGGTTCACTTGGTGAACTCATTAATAGGCTTGGCGATAGCATAACCATAGGTTAGATTTTCAAGACTTTCCAAGGCTATACATATCATGACATCAAGATAATCAATCAAGTATACAAATTATCCAACCACCAACCACATACAAAACTGAAAACTAGGTTAAACAATTTTAAACTCAATAATGTAACTTAGACATTCATCAAGTATCAAGGTCACTAAGGAATTACATAGTTAAAGCTTAAGATGGGTCAAGTCCCACTCCTTAATATCAATAATGCCAAAGTTCACTTCAACAAGACTAACTCCTACCCATAATTAGGCTAGGTTATCTAAACCACACCATAATCTCTTATGAATCCTTACTAGGACTATGAGGGAAAATCTTCTTCAAGTATCCTTTCCATGTCACGCCAAACACTAAGGCCAATTCATAACTAGTCAAATCTAGTTAAACATGCTCTTAAGGTTAGTAAAAAACATCATTCTCCTCTACTAGAGTAGCTAAAGTATTCTAATACTATTTATGAGACAACAAGAAGAACTATCAAGGTTCTAGGGTATAGTCAAGCATGACGTTTTTCACGTTTAATGGCCTATAAGGATCAACTAATCCCAAGTATCATCATTCACCCATTTATCATCTAAGATCCCGCCCAATCTAATAAGATATAATAAATATACTACAATTTATCTCATTCTAACAACTAGTAAGCCTAACCCACCTTGAGTTCAAGTAGCTCACTAACCAACAATCTTTTCCTTCCCTTTTTTCAAAGCTTCTTCCATGAACAAAGCTATCAAAACATAATCTAAGCATTGATACAAGAAGGAAAATACCAATTATAGCACCATTGTGGCATGGGTCCAAAATGACAACAACCGCCTAAGTGGGTCCCACCTTCGAAAAATGTGTTTTTGAGACCAACTGATTGCTTAATTATCAATAGAGAGCTATAGCCCTTACAAAATTTTAGTAAATCAATAAGAATTTTGTATACAATTGGACTCAACCCATTTGGGGTTTTGGATCTAGAAATCCAGAAATTAAAACCAAACGTGAAGGAATGTTACCTTAGATTTGTAGAAAAAATGGATTACACAAGTTATTCAAGCTCCTATTCAACCCACAAGACTCACTTGAAGATTTTAAACTCTATTAGGGTTTAGATATCAAGAGAGAGGCAAAAAATAGCCAAAAGTTTGGGCAAGACAACCTTTAAGTAGGTTTTGCCCAAGCCTCAAGTAGCACGGTTGCAGACCCCACTTAGTTGCGGTTGAGGCACTGCATTCGCACCTCTCCCTCCATGGTCGTGGTATCTCTCTCTATGCCCATCTACAACTGAAACTTAGAACTTGGATTCGGGCATCGGCTAATGCCTCGAGATACATTAGAATTTCATTTCGAGCAAATTAGATATGTAACCACATAGATTTTGACGTTTTGAATGCGTTGGTGAATTATTCTTTTGCATTTAAGGTTGTTTTACTAAAATTTTAGTTAGGTGGTCAATTAGAACCAACAAAGACTTTAAATTGGGAAATTAGTTCTAAAAAACAAACGAACTGCCAGGTAAATGAACTATCGATTCCAATAAGTCACTAATAACTTGGGGAAGCTATGAAGTACCTCTATCAATAAGAATAAGCAAGAACACAAACAATGACCTAATGATTCATTACCGATATATAGTAATATAATAATCTGATAAATATATACATATTAGTATACAAGACTAACTTAATGGTAAAAACCTAATGTAGCCAGCCTAACCTCTCCAGTAAATCCTAACAAAGTATAAAAGATAATACTAGAATCACATAGGCTATACTCAAATGACTAACCATGATTACACTTTCCATAATGTAATTTACCATAAAAAGGGAAAGGATTAAAATCTTACCTCAAACATCAATACCCAGTCCATAATCAGCCAGCCATAAAGTAACCATAATCTATTTTGGACAAATAATACCTAACTGTGGTCGTATAAACCGAGAAGGTTCAATGAACACTCAGTACGAAATAATAAGAGCCTATACCTAAGAAACCCCCCATAAGTGTAATGCCTTGGGTTTTTGGTTCTTGGAAATTCTAGGAATTTTTCACTTACTGCCCTAATTACGACTTGGCCTATGAGTCGTAGGGTGTACTGACGGGTCATTGAGATGAGTCGTAACTAAATAAGTAATTAAGTGGATAGGTTCTGGACTAATTATGAGTGTCTCATTATGAGCCATAAGGACTTGTTAGGAGTCTTTTGGTGTAAATCATAGGGTGTCCAGTGTAAGCCCCTAGTAGCTAATTTGTTGACTACGATTGGAACCTGTAAGTCATAGGGTCCTATTATGCCTCGTGTCTCTGAATATTAAGGTCTACAGTGTATGGTGACTTGGAGACTTTCTTTGATATGGCTCATTCTGGGGAGTTGTAATAAGACATTACAAGTTGTATGGTGACTCGTAGTAACTGATGACTAAATTTCAGTTTTTAATTAAAGGGCACTTTGGAAAATTCCCCACGAATCCAATTAAAACCTCACATTCATAAGGCTGTTTATAGGGGTTATTCCTTATTCAAAACATAGCCAACACTTTAAAAGATTCTCTTATTTTCTCAAGCCTCCACACTTAGCGTTCCAAGCGGTAGATCATCCAAGGTCTTAATAGCTAAATTCTCTTCGTGAAACTTGATATTTCAGGCATATGACTCTTCCCTTAAACTTAATATCTCTATTGCATGACAGTACTTGGTTATTTACGTGATTAAAAGTAAGGGTTTTAATATGATTGAGGTGTTTGACATGAATGTTCAATTAATTGTTTTCCCATGGTTTAATTATGAATTAATCATTTATTAAATATGGTTTTAACTTGTGGGTGCATGATTATGGTGAATAAGATATGATATTTTGGTTTCCCTAAACTTGTGACTTTTGAAGTAGTTATGCCCCTAACCCGCATTATGAAACTAGTTGTTAATTATGAGAAATATGGGAATTGAACTATTGTATAATGATTTTTAATTTAACTTTATGGGTTTTGTAATTCCCCAAGTTAATGTGTAAATGAACAAAGAGGGATTTAAAATTCCCCAAGTAATGAAATTATTTTAGCATGTTGATGTTACCTTCCAAGTATAGTTGATATAACGATACCAACAATGTATACCTAAATGTGTATTGTGATTTAATTAATGGAATTGTGTGATAATTGTTTTGATTGGGGTACAAAGAGAGTTGTGTAGCTCAATTGTGAAAGTGGAGGTCCAAGAGAACAACACCAAAAATCGTCGTTTCCAATGCGGGGGTCAATACGAACCGGTGGTTTGAGTTATCTTTAAGGAAATAATTCACCTCAAGTATTTAAGATTAATGGAATATATCTAGCTCCCAGGATAAAATGATTCATTTTATCAAATGGTGGTACCTCTAATTTGTTAAACTACGAACTAATTTAATGATTTTCACGTCACACTTAAGTTTTTTGAAAGAAGAAGGGTTTATAACTTAAAAATCTCATACCAATACCTGATAGAAAAAAAAGCATTTATAGCCAAAAAGTGTTGCTTTAGAAAACAGGCAATAGTTCTGAAAAGTTGCACCTTTTTGAAATAATGGGACGGCATGTGCACCTCATGAGCATTTGTACATGGCAACATATGGTCACATGTCGATAAATGCACAAAATATAAAGTTTTCACTAACATAAAGCACTATTTACGCTGGCATTTGCGTCCGCACATGGCAACATTCCCCCATATTTCTCGATTTTTTATTTTCAAATAGTGAACTGAAGGATTGCATCACTTCGAGGTGCGCTGTGACATGTATTTGTGCATGCTTGTGTGCATTTGTAAATGGGAAAAAAATTTATCAGATTATTTTGATAAAAAATCATTAAATCTCATATTTTAAATAAAAGAAAATCTCTCAATCGATCATTTGACAAATCCAAATCAAAATCAAATTATGAATAAAAATCCTAAGCCGAGCAGAGTGAGTGATGCTGAAGACAATGCGAGGCTTTTCTTTTTCTTGCCTCACCATCTACGTGAAGGAATACTTCTATGTTTAAAACTAAAAAAGTTTCACTCTCCCACCAATGTGAGGGAACAATTCTTTCATAAAATAGAGATGCATGTTAACTTTCCCTCCATTTTCTATTCATATTTTCATCTAAAATGTAACAATCCCAAATATTAATGGGGAATGGCTATTAGATCATAAAATATATAGACAACTATGTGATTAAAAAGTATAGAGTAATTCTATCTTGATAAGTAGATTTCCCTTTGAACTTTTAGTAGTGAACTTGTATCGAATGCATTCTGTCAATCAATAGATGTGATATCCTAAAACCATCAAACTTTTGTGTACATATCATCATCATAAGTTACAAAACTATCTTTTTACTATTTATAGTTCTCATGGTTTTATTCATTTTAGTCATGAACACTATATGATTATATAGGATCTTAGAGAATAGGACTTTACTATTATTCTCTAAGAGAGTTCCACTTCACGCTCAAATAGGTAATTCCTAAATATTTAATCCTAAAGATTAAAAAATTTGGTCAAACTTACTACAGTTAGAAAACATTAAAAATATTCAAACCATAAGCCTTATATTTGATTCCCGAACATTATCTTTATCATGAGAATGTGTTGAATCAATTGACAATTTTGAAACATCAGTTACAATATTTTTTGATCTCCTTGAACATAGCTCTTAGAATATATAATCTACTAAGTCGATTTACTATTGTGATAGCTTTACGTAATCCATAAAATAATTCCCTTAGATGATCCATGAACTTCATCTCTTGTGTTAGTGGATATGACACATTATCAGTAATACCCCGTATTTTCTTAGCTTAAGATTAACTCTCAGTCCATGATTTATCCAATATAAAATGTTTGAAATACTTATTATTTTTTAGTTTAGATCCTGTCATTTCATAGAAAATTGAATTAGCCTTCCAACGATATAAAATTTGCCTAAATCTGATAACCGGGTAAAAAGTTATGGCTATTTTAAGTTTCAGTCGTTAAACACTGTCATTCAGTCAAGTAGCGTGTCGCGGAGTATGTCAAAATGGCAATTGTTAGTTTTCAAGTCACATATAAGGTGGAAATGTGATACCACTGTATCGCGCCACCAGCCACATTCCCAGTGGCCCAACACGATCATGGTGCGTCACTCTAAGGGCCCAAATTGGAAAATTTTTGACGAAAAATAAATGTTTCATCCAGGGTTAAATTAGTCTTTACCCATGATATTAGTCTGCCCAAGAGTGAGATTAAAGCCTTAAAAATACTTTAAACCATTTGTTTTTTTAACTTTTACCCAAATCAAAAAGCTTTCCTTCTTAATTAATAAAACCCTAGCTTCAAGAATCAAGGTCAAAACTCAAGAATTTCTTCAAGAAACTTTAACAATTAACTTTCCAAGGTATGTTAGGTGTTCATCTATGGTTTCCTTTTACGCATAGACTCCACGAATCTATTTTCAAACTAAAAGATTGCTGAATTATGAAATGTCATGCTTGAATTGAACTCTTGTTCATGTTATTATTGGGTTTTAGTTCATGATTAAATTACAAGATTTTATGAAATTAATCATTTTATGTGTTGAATTACATGATCTTCGTGATAAACCCTTCAATTTGCAAGTTGATTTATGTAGCTATTATAACTATATGTGTTGATTGTTGTATAATCTAAGCATGATCCCCATGTGTTTGATAAAATATCCATGTGAATGAAATAGTGCCATTATAACATGATAGCATTTATTCTCCATTCATGTATGGGTAAATGCATTACAAGTGTTTGCTAAAATGTCTCAATGAGTGGATTCTGATCAAGTAGCCATTATTATGTTTTGAAGATTATGCTATGCTTTACTTTTCATGCTATTGAGTCCTAGGGGTATTTAATACCCTTCAATTTAGCTGTTTACCTAGAGCTAGTGTTAGTTATTGAATAGTATCATTCATGTCACGATCAGTATTACTCTCATTCAGTTATAAAAATCAGTAGAACTCAGTGAGTTACAAAACTCAGGAAAACTCAGTAAACTCAGTCTCAATCCAGTCCAGTTCAGAATACTCAGTTCAGTATCTTTCGGTTTGGAGTAGGATTCAGCACCGAGTGAACCCAAGGATGGGGGTCACCTGTTAGTAGAGGGTGTGACCCTTATAAGCAATCTTGGCAAACCAAAACTACGTAGACAGCATAGGCTGAGACATCAACCTGCTTGTTGAGGGTTTATAAGGTGTTTTAACATGCCAGATGAGGGTTCCACCATTCTCGTTAGGGTACCTGTCAGATGAGTGTAAATCTTAGCTTGTCTTTACCTGTGGAACGATACTGACACCTATCTAATTGGGGTTATAGAATGGATCCTAACTCAGTTATCATATCTTATTTGACGCATGTTAGTTAGATAATTACCTCTCACAGTTTTAGTTTCAGTTTCAGTCTTCAGGATAAAACTCAGTTTAGTTCTGCAGAATCAGGACTGTCAGATACAGTCAATAAGTATCAGCAACTGAGTTATCATAAATCTAAGATTATCAGTTACTCTATATCAAACCTCAGTACTTAGGTTCAAAAAAGCTCAGTTACAGTATATATATATGCAATATGTGACCATATGTTGCAATACTGTGCATATATATATATACTGTAACTGACTGAATGATATAGAGAAACTAAACATGAGAGTACATGGATAATCTAAACTACTGTAAATACTGAGCTGGCAATACTGTGCATATATATATACTGTAACTGAGCTTTTTTGAACCTAAGTACTGAGGTTTGATATAGAGTAACTGATAATCTTAGATTTATGATAACTGAGTTGCCGATACTTATTGACCGTATCTGACAGTCCTGATTCTGCAGAACTGAACTGAGTTTTATCCTGAAGACTGAAACTGAAACTAAAACTGTGAGAGGTAATTATCTAACTAACATGCGTCAAATAAGATATGATAACTGAGTTAGGATCCAGTCTGTAACCCCAATTAGATAGGTGTCAGTACCATTCCACGGGTAAATACAAGCTAAGAGTTCCCTCATCTGACAGGTACCCTAACGAGAATGGTGGAACCCTCATCTGGCACGTTAAAACACCTTATCAACCCTCAACAAGCAGGTTGATGTCTCAGCCTATGCTGTTTACGTAGTTTTGGTATACCAGGATTGCTTATAAGGGTCACACCCTCTACTAATAGGTGACCCCCGTCCTTGGGTTCACTCGGTGCTGAATCCTACTCCAAACCGAAAGACACTGAACTGAGTATTCTGAACTGGACTGGATTGAGACTGGGTTTACTGAGTTTTCCTGAGTTTTGTAACTCACTGAGTTCTACTGAGTTTTATAACTGAATGAGAGTAATACTGATCGTGACATGAATGATACTATTCAATAACTAACACTAGCTCTAGGTAAACAGCTAAATTGTAGGGTATTAAATACCCCTAGGACTTGATAGCATGAAAAGTAAAGCATAGCATAATCTTGAAAACATAATAATGGCTACTTGATCACAATCCACTCATTGAGACATTTTAACAAACACTTGTAATGCATTTACCCATATATTAATGGAGAATAAATGCTATCATGTTATAATGGCACTATTTCATTCACATGGGCATTTTATAAAACACATGGGGAGCATGCTTAGATTACACAACAATCAACACATATAGTTATAATGGCTACATAAATCAACTTGCAAATTGAAGTGTTTATCACGAAGATCATGTAATTGAACACATAAAATGATTAATTTCATAAAATCTTGTAATTTAATCATGAACTAAAACCCACTAATAACATGAACAGGAGTTCAATTCAAGCATGACATTTCATAATTCAGCAATCTTTTAGTTTGAAAATGGATTCGTGGAGTCTATGGGTAAAAGGAACCCATAGATGAACACCTAACATACCTTGGAAAGTTAATTCTTGAAGGTTCTTGAAGAAATTCTTGAGTTTTGACCTTGATTCTTGAAGCTAGGTTTTTATTAATTGAGAAGGAAACTTTTTGATTTGGGTAAAAGTTAAAAAACAAATTGTTTAAAGTATTTTTAAGGATTTAATCTCACACTTGGGCAGAATAATATCATGGGGAAAGACTAATTTAACCATGGACGAAACATTTATTTTTCGTCAAAAATTTTCCAATTTGGGCCCTTGGAGCGACGCACCATGATCGCGTTGGGCCACTGGGAATGTGGCTGGTGGCGCGATGCAGTGGTATCACATTTCCACCTTAGATGTGACTTGGAAACTAACAATTTCCATTTTGACATACTCTGCGACGCGCTACTTGACTGAATGACAGTGTTTAATGACTGAAACTTAAAATAGCCTTAACTTTTTACCCGGTTATCAGATTTAGGCAAATTTTATATCGTTGGAAGGCTAATTCAATTTTCTACGAAATGAAAGGTTCTAAACTAAAAAATACTAAGTATTTAAAACATTTTATATTGGATAAATCATGGACTGAGAGTTAATCTTAAGCTAAGAAAATATGGGGTATTACGGATAATGTGTCATATCCACTAACACAAGAGATGAAGTTCATGGATCATCTAAGGGAATTATTTTATGGATTACGTAAAGCTATCACGACAGTAAATTGACCTAGTAGATTATAGATTCCAAGATCTATGTTCAAGGAGATCAAAAAATATTGTAACCGATGTTTCAAAATTGTCAATTGATTCAACACATTCTCATGATAAAGATAATGTTTGGGAAATAAAGATAAGGCTTATGGTTTGATTATTTTTAATATTTTCTAACTGTAGTAAGTTTGACCAAATTGTTTTATCTTTAGGATTAAATATTTAGGAATTACCTATTTGAGTGTGAACGGGAACTGTCTTAGAGAATAATAGTAAAGTCCTATTCTCTAAGATCCTATATAATCATGTAGTGTTCATGACTAAAATGAATAAAACTATGAGAACTATAAATAGTAAAAAGATAGTTTTGTAACTTATGATGATGATATGTACACAAAAGTTTGATGGTTTTAGGATATCACATCTATTGATTGACAAAATGCAGTCGATACAAGTTCACTACTAAAAGTTCAAAGGAAAATCTACTTATCAAGATAGAATTACTCTATACTTTTTAATCACATAGTTGTCTATATATTTTATGATCTAATAGCCATTCCCCATTAATATTTGGGATTGTTACATTTTATATGAAAATATGAATAGAAAATGGAGGGAAAGTTAACATGTATCTCTATTTTATGAAAGAATTGTTCCCCCACATTGGTGGGAGAATGAAACTTTTTTAGTTTTAAACATAGAAGTATTCCTTCACGTAGATGGTGAGGAAAAAAAAAGAAAATCGTCGCATTCTCTTCAGCATCACTCACTCTGCTTGGCTTAGGATTTTTATTCATAATTGGATTTTGATTTGGATTTGTCAAATGATCGAATGAGAGATTTTCTTTTATTTAAAATCCATTTAAAATATGATATTTAATGATTTTTTATCAAAATAATCTGATAAATTTTTTTCCCATTTACAAACGCACACAAGCATGCACAAATACATGTCACAGCACACCTCGAAGTGATGCAATCCTTCAGTTCACTATTTGAAAATAAAAAATCGAGAAATACGGGGGCATATGGCCATGTGCGGACGCAAATGCCAGCGTAAATAGTGCTTTATGTTAGTGAAAACTTTATATTTTGTGCATTTATCGACATGTGACCATATGTTGCCATGTACAAATGCTTATGAGGTGTACATGCCGGTCCATTATTTCAAAAGGTGCAACTTTTCAGAACTATTGTCTGTTTTCTAAAGCACACTTTTTGGCTATAAATGCCTTTTTTTATCAGGTATTGGTATGAAATTTTTAAGTTATAAACCCTTCTTCTTTCAAAAAACTTAAGTGTGATGTGAAAATCATTGAATTAGTTTGTAGTTCAACAAATTAGAGGTACCACCATTTGATAAAATGAATCATTTTATCCTGGGAGCTAGATATATTCCATTAAGCTTAAATACTTTAGGTGAATTATTTCCTTATACAATATATAAAATAGTAGCCATGTTTGTACTCCTATCAGTAAAGGCCAACACTTGAATAGTCAAATGTGCCTCAAAATTCCTAAAGTGAAAGAATGGATGTGTCAAGTTTTGTATAGGACAGTAGTCAAAAGTCTAATGTACATTATGGTGTGCATCAAACATAATATTTATGTTATAGTTATCTTAGTAATCAGATATTAAACCGACCCAAGTTTAGAATATCGACCACCATAAAGGAGAATTATGAGTTATCTGAAGGGAACCACTAATTATGCACTTCGTTACCATGGCGACAAAGATTTACCATTAGTTGGATAAAGTAATACTGATTGTGGAGGACATATTTACTCAATTAAAAATAGAGTGTGTGATGGCATCCATCACTCTCTCTAGTGCAGCTGGCATATCCCAACCCAAGTCTCAAAAATTAATTAAATCACAAGTAGAAGAAAAATAATAATAGAGTAATCTCAAAATATTTAAAGATAAAATAATAACTTCAAAGCTACATCCCAATTCTGATTGTCACTAGAACAAGCCTCCAAATACAAAATGATATCAATAAACTAAAAGTATCTTAAATTCTAGTCAAACATAAGATAAATAAAGAGGATTCGAGTAAGCTCTATGAATCATCAAATGATACCTCAAACTCCACAAAGTAAACACTAAAGATTTGCAATGTATGATCTACAACTCAAACAAATACCAACATAAGGTGCCAAAAAAGAAATAAAGAAGAAAGGGTAAGTATGAAATACATGTACTGAGTAAGAATAATAGATAACAACTCTAATCCAAAGCAATAGCATGAACCACCACCCCAAATACCCAGGTTTTCTCCAATTAATCTACAACCTGCAAATACAATTCTAGCATGGTATTCCAACAGAATAGTCATACAAATATCAATATATGATATAGGCAAAATAATTTATGTAAGTTAATACTAGTCATTTGAGAAACAAGTAAATTAAGTCATTTGTGAGGGAGACTTGCTAACATAGTAAATTAGGCTTAATCAATTGTGTTCAACAAATAATTTGGGATGTAATAGTGAGAGTGTATAATTATATGTATATCACGTTACCAATAGGTTAGACATTACAAGAATAACTAACCAATCCATAACCATACCCCATATGTTATAGATATCTCAACTCCTAATACTAACTAAGAGGTAGTATAATATGGTGTCATATAGTGAAATGAATCTAAAATAAACAATATGACAAAAAAGGTTCAATCGTGTCAATTAAATACAAAGTAAATACGAAAATACAATATCAAAACATACTAAGGACATGTAATATAATACAAGTGCTGCAATGCAATATAGTGTAATAATGGTGGGATAATGAATTACTGAAAGCTATCGCATGACTTTCTGCATACACCTTCTTAATCTCAATCAACCTTAACGGATAATGTTCTTGCCAAAGGTTTTATGAAGTGTTTCATTTTCTTTCAAAATTAGTGTTTCCCCATGGCATCAAACCTCATGAATAAGTATGAATGAAACATGAATGTAATGCTCACAACTATTTATAATGAAGATTTAAGTCAATTCAACATAGGTATCAAAGTCTCATGATTGACTCAATATGATAATAATTCATAGTATAAGCCCTCGTATTGTAACAAACAATTTCAGCATTGCTAATAATATTTGAAATAAAATCATGAGAACCTATTTTACCATAAGTTATAGGACCAATATCGATAGTATAACTGTTATTTGAATAGTTTTTTGATTTTAACTCAAAAGCATCATCTCAAAGCTCTAGGGGGTAATTTTTCATCTCCTTGGGAGAAAATTCATCATTGAGGTAAGCACCCTTTGTCCCGTTCTTTATATTTCAATCCTTTAATATCCTAGAATCATAATAACGATCTTTAATGGTAAAATTCTTAGTTATTTAAACTCTAAGTCATAATATTTTAGGGAAACATATTAGGGTAACATCACCTAGAATAACTTCTAGATTTATAATTAATATTTTCGGACATAAATTTGTGATTTTAAAAATTAAAATTAATTGTTGGAAAATTTTGAAATCTATGACAGTGGAATTTTTAGCCTTGGAACTCCATTAATCAAGATCAGTTGAATATGATAGAGCTAGTTAATGGGTATTTAATTCATGAATATTATTATACACCATGAATAATTGTAGAATTAATGATCTTGAAGTTTAAAAGTATCTTTTTGAAGAGAAATTGATTTTTACTTTGTTAACTATTTTTGTATAATATGCTTGAGCATACTAAGGCTTGAAGAAAGGATGAAGAATCCATTGTATAGCTTGATTGTTCAAAGATCATGGATAAAGGTAGGTTATTATTTAATAAATAGTGAACTGAAATTAGTTATAATTAGTAACTGTTGTTGATGGAAGATTTCATGCCTAGGCTTATATGTATAGTGTCTAGATGGACAAAAAATTAAATTAATGTAATAATTATGTAACTGTGTGTTATTGTTCTTTGTAAAAATTATTATATGCGTGTTTCCATTTATATGACTTACATGATGAATGAAGGAGTTTAATATGTGAAGGTGAAAAAAGATAAAGGAATTAGGTTACCCTCTAATATATAGAGTAGTCTTACTACGTTAAATAGGGTGAAATATATTTGAATTCTAAGATATCCTTGCTAGAAGATAGATAAATAGATTTATTATGTTAAGAGAAAGTGATGATATAACTTAAGAACGTGAAGTTATGTTTGGCTAAGTGATAGGAACAAAGATATGTAAAGGTGTATGAATCTATCTAGAATTAAAAGTTAAATAAAACCTATTGTTTAAAGGATAAACTAAAAAAATTATGCCATGAACTTACTAATGACTTGAGTGAAGGGGCTACTAGTTAGTAACCCAAATTACCTATTTCAGCATGAATAAAAGAGGGATTGGTGAATGAAATAGAATGTTGAATCAGAGTATAGATATTAATACTAGTAGAATATGCAATTATAAAATAGATGTTGGATTGATTTGTCATTGAACATATTTGTGATTGATGATTTGATTGATAATGCTTATTTGAGTAAATAGTGAATTAGTCTTTAGGCATACTTGTAATTTTATGTGTTAGTTGTTATTCATTGTTTCCTTGGATTGATGTACTTGTTGATTGTTAATTATATATCCTAGGTTATCATTAAATATAAGTTTCATTTTGACCATTGTTGCTTGTATTTAATTTCAGTTGGGTGTTTGTGATTCTCCTTTGGGCATTACTTAATAATATTAATAGCATTTTACATTTATATTTGTGGTATTGGTGATGATATTAAGATAGCAATAATCATGATGTTTAGATGATATTGATGATATTAAGATGAGAAAGAGATAATACGCGCATCTTTCATATATACTTTCATAATATGCATTTTTTTATATATTATTGATGGTTCCTTTAATACATGTAGATATGTTGATGATATATCATGGTTCCTTGTGTGGACTAATTATTTGTTGAGATATTTTAGTTTGTCTAGTGGAACGATTTTATTAATGATTGTGATTATTGAATGCAATAAATGTGAAACAAGGTATGGTTTAAATTATGTATAAATAGTGTTTCTATATGTATATAGTTATATATGAGATGTATATTGTAGTTCCCTTTCTTATAAAGTTATTGTTGTTATCGATTGTCTTGGTTGTTGCAATCCTAATTGTTAAGGATAGTATAATAGGAAATGAGGATTATCACAAAAGAGTATTATAAGAAAGAGAGAGAAAGAGAACCACATAGAGTTTTTGCAGTGATGCAAATGTATATGAATTGAAGGCTAGATTGATCCATAGAATAAATTAGTTAATCATAACCTAAGCGTAAGGTGATATTTCTTAAATCAAAGAAAAGTAGTAAGGTTTGAAGTTGATATAAGCTAAGTATATTTAGATATTAACCTATATGCTTGTCATGATATCTTCGTGTTTTCTATATGTTGTTATATGATTCAAACCTTAATAAATAGATGACACCTAGCATATATATAGTTGTACAAATACTAAACTTACTGTATCTCCATTTAGAGATATAGCTATGTTTCTCCATAGTTGGTGTTTTTATAGGTACAATGGTGATTATTCTTCAATAGGTTGTGTCATTCTAATCATACCCGGATGGTGTGTCTTGGGTCATCTTCCAATTTTTAATGCTCTTGTACTTGTTTAGACTAGGTTCTGGGATGTTTTTTAGTAGAATTTCTATAATGTACTTTTTATAAAGTTTTGTTTAGAATATAAGGGTTATTTTACTATTTCTTCTTAAGGATATTATAAATATATTCAACAATGACTTAATGGTTGTGTGAAAAAGATTCTACTATCAAGGATAGAGTTTAATAGGTGCCTGCATAAATCGTTATTTGGATCGTGACAAGATGGTACCAGAGCCTATGTTACGAGTTTGATAATACTACAGTAAATATCGAGTAAAGTCCAACAAATTGGTGTGATGGCATCCACATCAGATCTGTTGAAAGCTATAAGTTAACCAGGAAATTAGTTATATTTTTGTTTTATCATGCTATATCCATATCCTCGTGTTGAGTCCAACTGGTATCTAGCAGATTCTAATTGTCTTCTCATCCATCATAATTAGGATTAATTAGGCTTAATTTGTATCTCAATAATATTTGGATGGTTGGGATAGTGTTATGAAAATTCAAAAAAGGCAATAAGAGGTATATGAATTATATTATAATGTTGTGAATTTTGTTTTGCATGAGTGATATGTACACCTTTTAGGTGATTGTGTTGTTTGATGTAGTTATTATTATAGTTGTTCGTGTCGCTGGTAAGCATAACTATGTTTTTATTGATTTATTATGCTTACTGAAAAATACTTGTGTTTTGAATGTTTTTTTAGTAATATGATAAAGCGTTGCTATATGTATTACTCATGTGGATGGTCATTATTTTAATCATACCATTACCTAGTTTTTTTTTTCGGTCGAACTTTTTAAGTGGAAATGATCATTATGAGTAATATGATATAAGATATTACATAAGAATATTCATAATTCATAGAGAATGTAAGCAATTTTGAGTTATGTCTTTATTTCTATTTGGTATTCGATAATATACTCAATAACCTTGTGTGGTCCAAACATTTATGATTATAATAGAGATCGGTGTGTGGTCCATACTTTGATGATTATTATTGGGATCATTGTGTGGTCCAAACTTTGATTATTATAATTGAGATCCTTGTGTGGTTTGGCTTTTGGTGACTATATCCCACGCTGAAGTGAAATTGGGTCATCCCTGTGTGAATAATCTAGTTAATAAGTTGACTTTTTAATTATGCCTTAATAAGTAAATTGTTAAAATAAGATGAACTTATTTGTTTTACACAACATTGGTGACTTGAAGGTGAGGTAAGTTGTATGGTTGATATCACTAATACAAGATAACTTAATTAGGTATATAAAATTAGTTATTTCATGTAACATGATAAGGAGAGATGGTAATATTGGTAAGTTGAACTTTAACTGTGCGATTGATAATTATATAGTTTTTTGGCTAGTGACTTTAATGATTTTAGAAGGGTAAAGACGTTGTGGTCCTAAAGGTAGCAGGTCAATAGAACAAAACCCACGATGACAATAAATGAATAAATGGGTTAAGTTTTAAGAAAGTGAATAGAATGATAGTTGTATAATATTCATAAGTTAGTGAGGAGGAAAGACATATTACGTAAAAGCTTAGTTTATGAGGATAATTATAGGTTAATAAAATACCTTGAATATGGTGTAGTTGAGTTGATAAGGTTGGTGAAATATGTTATCTTGATTTTTATTGATAGTTTGTAGTATAGGGCTGATAGATGGAGTAGCGTTATTAGATATGTATTGGTATTTTTATATCCCTCTTGTTTTTACATGATACTTAGTTGGTATTGCTCCTTGAGTAGTTGAGGTATGTTGGAGGTCAAATAGGCAAATATGAGTGGTGGTGGATAATTTATGTGCTAATGTAAATCTATTGTGGTGTGATTGGAAGTGTTGTGATGTTATAGAATTTGATTACTGTGTAAGTACCCAACAAAATATTTTCCAAGAATAGGGATGAAAACCTTAGAGTAGTGTATTTTTTTGTAAGAAATCTAGCATTGTACGGATTAGTATTGAATAGAGGATCATGATGTGTTGATTGGTGAATTTTAGTTGGATCATGATGTGTTGATTAGTGAATTTTAGTTGTTAATGTGTTAGAGGATAAGTTTAGGATGTAGTAGGAACTTTCATTGTGAAAAATGAGTTGGTAGAACTTTATTTATAATGATTACCGTACAACTAGTTCATAATGTAAATTTTGAGAAGTGTGTTATGAAATGAACTGAAATAAGATGAGGTTCAAAGGTGACAGATACAACAGTAAATGTACCGCCTCAAAGTGATAATGTAAATATTTGTTGTTAATTCCGTACTATAAATATTTGTGCATAAAAATATTGTGTGGCATTATAGGTATTTTAGATGATACGTATATAAATTTTTATACAAATTGTATTTCTTGGTTTATAGAGGTCATGCTTTGTACCAAATGCTTAGTGGTCTATGGTGTGTAGGCTAGTTGGCATTATTATGGGTTCACAATCTTGTAGGTGCTATTCAAATTATGTTAGTATTTTATGGGACATTGTATTAGTTATGTAACCATTGTGTATGGTGAATTTGAGGATTGTTCTAAAAGTTATCCTCTTCACCAATGATAGTTAGGGGATGGACGATGGATAAATTTGTATCTAATATAACGACCCATTTCGTCTTTTCCTTAAAATACTTGTGGTAAAAGCATGAGAACCTCTTTCACCATAAGTTATAGACCAATTATTTGGTATGAGATTTCATTGGACATGTACTAAGGTCTTATATAACCCATAGCAAAAAGTTACGTTGGATGTGTTCTTACTAATTGTGTTTGGAGCTAAGTTTATACTAGGGTCAACTTAATATGAGTATATATCTTAGAGAATAACGAGTTATGGGGCTAAATACCTATCAAATGAAAGGTCTTTGATACTTCTTTCCAATAAATCCTATCGTTAGTTAACTCATCTTCAATGTAAAAGGTTATGACCATTTTATTAAATATTGTCCTATATGAGAGGTTAATCACCACAGTGGTACCGTTGCAATGTTACTGACTGGTAATTAGACTGTTTATAACTCTATTTTTATATTTTTTGAATATAAACTCAAAATCTTCATATCAAAGCCTTAGGGGAGAATTTTCCAACTCCTTGGGTGTAAACTCTTTAATGAGGTAAGTTCCTTTTGTCATCTTCTTCGTATTTGAATTGTTTAGATTTTGTAAAGTCATTATAATGATTTTCAATGGTGAAATTCTCAGGGATTTGAATCTTATGTTCATTATATTTTGGGGAAAATCAATGGGGTGGGATAATATTACCTAGAATTACTTCTAGATTGTTAATTAACAATTCCTAGCATGCATTAGTAGTTCTTAAACATAAAATTGATGGTTTGAAACCTTGAAACAACAAAAAATGAGTCTTAAGCCTTGATGATAGAGCTAGTTAATGGGTAATTTACGAATGGAAATACTCATGCACCATGAATAAGTTAGATTTAGTGGGTTTGAATTTACAAAGTATTTATTCAAAGATTAGTTGATTAATTACTCTAAAAACTACTTTTTTGTTAGTTAAGTGGCCATTCTAAGGCCAGAGGGAATGGAAAGGGCATCCATGGTGTGGCTTTCTTGATCCATGATCACCGGTTAAGGTGGGTTACAGTTTAACGTGTTTTATATGGGATTAGCTACTTGTAATAATTATATTTTATGGGAGATTTAACGTCTAGGCCCATGGGAAAGGTGGTTGGATCGATAAAATATGTATTTAATGTTATAAAAAAATAATTGTATGATATTTTGGTTTATATAGATCCCTTGATGGGCTTATGTGTTTACATGACTTACTTGATAAATTATAACATTTAATATTTTAATATGTGTAATAATAGTAGAATTAGGTGACCTTCTAATATATAGAGCTAGTGTTTACTCTCTTAAAAATGATGAACCCGATAATGTGTATATTTAAATTATGAGATATCCTTGCTAGAAGATAGATAAAAGTATTGATTATGATGAGGGGAGGCGATGATATAACATAAGAACCTACAATTATGTTTTTCTAACTTCTAGGAAGTAAAATGTGTAAAGGTTTACGACTCTAGCTAGAATTTTAAGTTTAATAGAACCTATTGGTTGAAAGATCGACTAAAAAGAATCGTTCCTTGAATTTAGCAATGAATTAAGTGTAGAGGTTACTAGTTAGTAACTCATATTACATACTTCGGTATGAATAAAAAAGAGTTAGATTAGTAAATGAATTAGAATGATGAATTAGAGTGCATATATGTAATACCCTAGTTTCTGGACTCTGACTTTCTGAAGTAGAGTTGAACACTGCCATGGCTATGACTCAGGTGAGGAGTCGTTATAACTTATACGATACTTAGGGTGGAACTCGTTGTCTCAACTGTAATGTGTACCCAGGAGTCTACCTTGATCATGACTCCTCATAATGAGTCGTTAGGTCAGTTCACGGGTCGTTAAGAGAGACCCCTGGTCATAACAGTGAGGTGTCAGAGATTTGACCCTCAGGTAAAGACTCTATGTAATGACTCGTGCTCAGACCTCATGAGTTGTTACCTGAGTCATAACGACTGGGCCCAAATTTCTAGTATATTTTACTTGAGGCTATTTTGTTCTTTCCCTCCCTTCACATATTATCCCATGACTTAAAAACACTCAAATAGACTCTTCAATTTCAGTTAATCAAATAAAACATACTCTCTCCATCTTAAACATCCATTGCAAAAGAAAACTAGGGTTCATACTCCAAGATTCAAACATCAAATTTTATTCTCATTGTTTGGTATTTTAGTCATGTATCTCATCCCTAACTTGAATTTTACACTATAGCATAGATTTTAATCATTGTTTATATGATTTAATTGTGGGTTGAAAAATTGGGTTGAGGATTTTTGGTTGTTTTTTATTTGAATTGTTTTCCTATGATTTGAATTTGTCTTTCATGCTTGATAGATTGTTTTTGGTATGGAATGGGTGAACTTTATGGTAAGTTGGAATGGGGAACATAGGTCTCCCCCAATTAATTGATTTTTCATCTTAGAAAATGTTATTAACCTCACCCACCTTTCATGACTTTGGTTTTAAATATGGAATTTGCATGAATTAACTTACCTATGAAATGGTTGTATCGTATTAATGGACAAATGGATAAAATTGGTTCGAAAGGCCTTGGTGGCCCTAGTTCTAATTTAATATGGAACTTAGGAGTCTATTGGTTAATTGGAATGTTTGGCATGATTATATTAGCTTGCAAGAATAATTGGTATGAAGATAACAAGTGTTGAATGGCTTAATAAATGACTATTGGGTTAATGGTTCGTATTATGGGAAAATGTTTTAATTTTGGATTAAAAAGGATTATGTAGTTCGCCGTGATGGTGGGGGTCCCGAGGGTACCAATAGTGGAAACCGTGTTTGCTGGTGAGGGGGTCGATATTACTATGTGTTTGGTCACACATTATATTTTTGGGATGGATGGAGCCTTGGTATTTCTAGACCTCCTTCGAATTTCCTCGATTCATGCAACTAACATGCACTAGGCCCTTTTGGCAGGGGAGATAAACCCATTGTAATTCCCTAGGAGTACACCCTGGACACAAAACGGTGTTTCAGTAACAAGTGCCACAAGATAACCCGTGAGCTGGTACCTGCTGTGAGCACTAAAAAATTAATAATAAAGGGTACACCATAAGGTTTAAACATTTACAAAATATCTGAATTAATATGCCTGAAAAATAAATGTCTTAAAATAATATTGTAAGACTGCCAATAATAACTGATAACTGACTAACTATCTATAAGTGTCTGAAAGCCTCTAACTAACTGATTGTGGAGTTGATGGGACATGTCCCCAACTAATTCTGGCTGACTACTCAATGAAAACACTGAAATACACATAAATGGTTCTCAGAATATGAGGACTCACCACTGCTGCTGCTGCTGGTGTACTGGGATGTCTATGTAGGTCGGGAACCTAAGCATCTAAACCTATGATATAAGACATCATAGCATATAAAACGAGTATGCGGTCATTACATTGAATGTACTGGTATGCTAAATGAGTTTAGGATGATATGCATGGCTCATATGCATGAATAATAACTAAATGAATAAATAACATGAGATAACCGAGGTATAGTATGCAAGGAAACTATAAAATCTTAGAATTCATGACCATGAATATGACATGATACTGGGATAGTATGTAAACTGAAACACTAAAATATTGATACTGAACAACTAATAATTGTATGCCACGGTCAAACAAGCCTGAAACTGATCTCTTAACTGAGACTGTAGGAGATATCATCTAACCGACATGCCACAATAAGAGCTAATTGGGGTCCAACCTGTGACCCTAGTTGGAAGGGTGTCAGTACCGTTCTACAGGTACTAACACTTTCTCCGTGGATCCACAAAAATAAAGTCCAGAATGACTAAAGAGTCACCCTCTACTGGAAGGTGCTCTAGTGAGATATATGTCAACCCTTAATTGGCAGGTTAACTTCTATAAACTATGCTGGCTACGTATTTTTAAAATGCAGGGACTGATACTAAAGGTCACACCCTCAACTGGCAGGTGAGCCCCCATCCCTGGGTTCGCTCGATGCTAAATCCTACTCTCAACTAAACTGACTCAGAATACTGAACTGGTCTAAAGATAACTGATAGTAAACTGGATAAACTAATAATACTCATATATGGTTGAAAACCATTCTAAAAGAACTAAGACTAAGCAAACAACTAAATTTTGGGCATTTATAGCCCCCAAGACTCTATTACAATAACCATAAAAGCATACCAAAGCTTCAAAAGCATAATATGTAGTCATTGCTCAAATTCAACTCTTAGGCATTTTATCAAACACTTGAAATTCATGAACTTAGGTATGGGAATGATTGAAACATGTGCGAATAACATAATCATAACACTAAAACCATAAAAGTGGGGGATTTAACAAGAAATTTCTGCTTTAAACGTGTAAGGGCTACTTTCCAACTAAAAACACTTATAAACATCATGCATAATCAAAATTACGAAATGCTTCATGAATTTAACCCATTGTAACTTGTGAATTTAGGATTTAAAAGACAAAAATAGGTACTTAGACTCCATAGGTGAAAAGGGACCATGGATGAACATTTAATATAACTTAAGGCTTTAATCTTGCCAAAGAATTGACATTCTTGATCATTCTTGGGTGGTGAAGCTTGAATTCTTGAGTTTTCTTAAAGAAATAATGGTTGAACTTAATGAATTTGGGTGATGGCTAGGTTTTATTTTAAATAGCAATTTTTGAAATAGGGCATATAATGCCTTATCTGATGATAAATCTCGTGTTCTTATGGATTGGGTCCATGGGATAAGACCAGACATCCTTTTTGAAAATAAAATTAAAAACAAAAATGTTGATTGATCCATCATCATGACACACCAAGTTCTCCATTTCTATTCCACCGCAAAACACCACATTCGCGGTGACATGCAGTTTTGAAAATCTAAACGTGGTCCAAACCTCGTCCAAAAAATCCAAAACTTACCCGAGACATGCTACTTACATCCCTGAACATGAATCAACTCAAAAGAATACGTCTCAAGGTTAAGAAAGTCACTTTAAAAATCATCAAAGTTAAAAGGAAAAAAATAAAAGTAAGTCCCCTACACTTAGAAATATTTTCAAGTTATAAGACCCTTTTACATGCACTATAGGCTGAATTGAGCTAACATAAATATGGGGTATTGCACATATATAGCCTGTGGGTACCCTTAGAATGGATAGAGATACATTGTCCATGTTAATGGTTTTAAATTCTCATGTTCATGACCCTTTACCCTATCTTAATATCTTATATATGTATATATAAATATGTGCATATGGTTTAACTGAATTTGAACATTGCATTATTTTATCACATTCCCTGAGTTACATGCTAGTGCTTATCACATTTACCATCCCTAGATGCTACATTATTTTATGATGTAGTGTCCTATGTTTTTTTATTATTCCTATGCAACATTAAGTGGTGTGGATATCGGTTGAGTTATTGTGAAGTGTGATCCTCCATCATCACAAAAGCTTTACCATGTCATTTGGTTTCTTTTCATATTTTAGATATTAATAGTTTTCTTTTGTCATTGTTAGGGGAATGTAACGATCTAGTTTAGTACTCTGGTATTTGAGGCATATGTGGAGAAGTGTGGGTTGGATTTTCATTTTGATTCTTAGAAAGTCCTTGTCTTATCTATATTCATTTCTATCTATAGTTATCTTCTGTTGTTTATCTTTATTTAGTATTGGATGTTAGGCTAAGGGGGTAGTCTCCGACTCATGGTGGGATTGAGATACCCGTAACCACTAGGCCCTAGTTTAGGTTATGACAAGCTTAATATCTGAGCACCATTTAGGATCGTTTGGTGTCATCAAAGTCGTATCCAGTATAGTCCCTTTTATGGGTTTGTAGTATGTCACGCTTATAAATGGGAGTCTACAAGTTATTTAGGAATGTTCCCCTTTCTTGTGTTCTATTTCGGGCTATAGAGTCTAGTTGTCTTACAACTTCTATAACACCTGGCCTACTCGTGTATCATATCATGCCTCCCCAAAGATCTGATGTTCATAGAAACTTTGATGGACCCTCTATCCTATGATAACACCCAAAATACACCACTAATTAAAGTATGAAGCGATCGCAGTGAAATATAGTAACCAAACTAAGGTGGGTCAAATCCCAAGGGACTAGGCTGGAAATTAGTTTTGAACTTATTAAAATCACTACGCAGTGTGGAAAAGTAAAAAAGAGGGATTTGTAGTAACTAGCTAAAAGTAACAAGGCTTTGTTGCTTTTGGTTATAAGAAATATAAGACGAACACCAGTCTTGTGTTCCCCTTACTTTTCAAATTAGTAGACTTATCGTGAACTGTCGAACTATTCTAATAACTTGCATGAAGAATCAATAAGTTATGTACAATCAACAATCTTTTGGACAAGCTGAAAGATTTCACCATTTACCTTTTGAGTCTCAGGATGTTGCCTTACTAACACTTATCTTTATCCCAGTTAACTATGATCTTTTGAGTCTCAAATTATTAGATGACATCTAACCATCTTACTTAGATAATTCCTAGTAATGGGGATTGACAGTTAAACTTCAAATTATTGTCTTGATTCTCTTTTGAGTCACTACTCCTCTTTTGGTGTAAGTAGCAATAATATAGGCGAGATTTTAATGTTGGCCACCCACTAAGAAATCAGTAAGAACAAATAAAACCCAATATATGTAAGAATCGTCATCTAGAATGACATGGCACTTCCTCTACTTTGTTAATCCGCCACGGTTCCCACAAGCCAAGGTAATTTGCTTCTCATAAGTAATGATCAATCATGGAATCCACAAATAAAATTACAAAATCAATTTCACAATAAAGAAAGAATAAATCATTATGTCTTAAATTGAATAACAAACCAACAAAAACAAGATATTTGAGAAATTGGCCCCAAAGGGTCATCTTTCTCGACCTATCAATATGTGAAAGTCTATATCTGAATTTATGTATGAATCGATGAAGGAACAAACTAAACAAACCCTAAAGGGTATTTATAGGTATCAAGATACCCTAGAGTTCAAATTCTAAATAAAATAGGAAAACTTAATTGCCTATACATAATTGGACTTAATAATATCATATGAGTGTTTTTGGTATACATGGAAACCCTAGGAAACAATTTTGAAATGATCTAAAGAAAATCACTGTCGGTGGCCACATGTGGTCTGCACCTACAGGTTAGCCCTGGGAGTAGGTAATGCCTACAGTATTGACCCTTGGAACAATGATACGAGACAAAAATATAAAAATGAAAATGACACAAATACAAAGAAAATACACCAAATACGAAATCACAAAAGCCAGGAAACGAGAAAATGGAAGGATAAAGTTAAAGATAGATAGATTGTCATAAGTCGATAATGAGAGGAAAACCAAGAATAAACTAAACCCTATACCTTCCTATAAATTACCGATAACACAAAACTCTTTTGAAGATAGAAAGGAAACGGATCCTGAGCACCTACGTATCTAGACAACCAAAGAAACTCCCAACAAGTGTAAATAAAAACACTTGCAAGTGTATATCAATTCATCATTCATCTCAGTCTAAAATAAAGAGAGTCCATGCTATTTATAGGCCTAAGGGAAACTTATTACAACTTGGGCCCAAAAGTAACCTTAAATGCAACTTGGGACAAAATGTGACCCAAGGCACAAAATATAACAAGGAGTAATCTTCATTATTTCAATCTTTCTATGGGGGATTAAAATATTCCTCTTCATCTCTAAATCTTGGACATGAGGCATTCTCACTTGTACCATCCTCACCTTTTTGAAGACAAATTTTCCTCAAATTCAAGAGTTCATCATGTTAAAGATCAAGAAAATCTGATCAGTTCTTGGAAGCAAAAGGGATCATAACATGTGAAGCGAAGTAAAGTGGAATACTAAACTCACATTCTTGAAGAAAACTATCCTCTATTAACACTATTGGATAGAAAATTTGGAACGGTCATATCCCCATCAAATGGATTCACATCGACCACCACATCTTCATAAAGATCATCAACTCCTTCCACTTGCTCCACTTCATTTTTATTGTTTGGATCACCTTCTCGAAGTATGATGGATCTTAGTATTGGACACTCACTCACTTGGTTACCCCATCCTTGACATTTTAAGAATTGAGTACCCTTAAGATTAGGATTACATCTTTCTCTATAGGGATACTTTGGAGCACTCTTCAAAACAGTCTTTTTCTCAAAGGTTTTCTTGAATTTGGAGCCTTGACTATAATTAGAGGACATTTCATTCCCCACCCTAATATTAGTTTCCTCCTTCTCCAACTTTATATCTCTCAACATTAATAGCCTCCTCTACGAGATCATCCATCATCTCAAACTTTTGTATTGACATTTGTGTGGAAACTTCTCAATTCAATCATATATTAAATTGGATCTTTGTGTGCTCTTCATCCTCATTATAATCAAGCCTCAAGTGTAGATTTTGAAATTAATCATAGTATGCTTCAACACTCTTGTTTTCTTGTTTCCTATTGTACAACTTAAGAAGCAAACCTTGTCTATATCTCTCTGAGACATACTTTGATCTCATAAGGGCCTTCATAGTATCCCATGGTGGATATTCACCTCCATGAAGGATTCCTTATGTTCTCTTATCCGATTCCCACCAAGTCAAAGCATATCTCTCAAATTGAGCAATGATATAGGTCATCTTGTTAACATTAGACAAATCATTATCTTTAAGGAGCCTATCAAATTACGACTACTATTTGAGGTAACCTTTGGGATCACTGCCTCCATGTAAGTTAGGAAGAGTGAACTTGATAGAATTGAGACCTATATTACGGCCTTCATTGCTACCTTGGTCTCTTAGGATATTCCTTTGTGCACCATATCCATGACCCCCTTGGTAGGGTGGATTTGGTTTTGGTGGTATTGGATGTGGTGACATTTGATTAAGTGGGTCTTGTTATAGTGGATTTGGGTTTGGTGTCCTTTAGTTTAGTAGTATTTGGATTTGGGGTACTTTATAGGGTGAATAGTATGGTAGATTGAGGCTTTGTGGGTTCAATCCTTGGGGAATTTGATTGAGTAGAACTTGATTTGGGGGTGTCTTATACGGTGAAGTGAGAATTTGGAGACCTTGGGTGGTGTTTTATAGATTTTGTTTGTTTAATTGTAGTTGTCGGGTTACATGTCTGGGAGTTTTATCAGTAGTAGTAGAAATAGGTAAGAGTGTACTTACTTGTGGGTGAAGGTAAAACATATGGTGGAGAGTTCTAGGAGAGATAGTAGTTAAAGTCTATTGAACTTACATACTTGAGGATGCCCGGAGGTGGTGTTTAGGCATAGAAATGTAAGAACTATAGTTTCCTTCCATACTCACCATTTTTCCATATAAATTCATCACGCTCACCTGCAAATTGGACCACTTCTCATTCATATCCTTCCTCATCATTTTCATATCTGGTCGTATTTCCATTATAGCTTCCATAAGAGTATCAAAGTTTTCCCCGCTTGATATAGGTTGGATATCATATCCCAGATCCATTGTAACTACCAATGAGAAACTAAACACAACTAACAAACAAGGTTAACGTTAGTGAAATCAATTCTCTCGATCCAAATGTTTGGATTGACTGACAATTTAGTGAAACGTTATGGTATTGGTTGCTTGTAGTTTGTATATGACTCTATTAGGAAGTAAAGGACTTTGAAGAGCTTGAATTCATGACTTAAACAAAGAAAACAAAAGATAAAAGAAAGAAAAAACATATGCAATTAAGACACAAAAGAAGAATGAATCAAGAACCAAATGAACAACTAAGTAGTTTATGGTTTTGTTTATAATTAGTATCAAGAATTAAGGAAATAAAAGGAGGAATGAAGGAATTAAATTAATGAAATTAAAATGATTTAGAGGAGTTTTGAAGTTCATAATATGTTCAAAAGGTGTGGAGATGCATTGGACATGTGCTTTGGCAGCCTAGGCGCTCCTTGGATTCATGTCAAAGCCAAGCGGACTGTTTTGATGCATGGGAGCAGGTTGAGAGCACACTTAGAGAATGTTGGGAGTATGAGGATGTTTACCCACTGGTTTGTATTGTGTTGGGTTTGTGGAAGCACCCCAAATGCAGGTCAGGCGCACCTTGGGCGTCCCAACAACTAGAAAGGTGTACTATGTACTTTTAGACCTTAAATGGTCCCCTTTTTTGTCCTCTGTTTGGAATATTCTCTTGGACATTCAAAAGGTGCTTGTACAAACACTTTCGTACACATCTTTCTTCACTTTTGGGGATCAAATACCACCTTTTGGAAAGAATTCAAGATGAGGATTTGAATGTTCCTCAAGATCACTCAAGAACATCAAGAACTTCAAAAATCACTAACTCTTAAACAGTTGATTGGTATTCGGTGAAATTTTGAACCAAGGATATTTTCAACCTTATAAACACATTCAACATGTCATTTTGTAAAAATTCTTAATAAGAATTCGAGATTTTAACTCCCACCTTCAACCTTCAAACTTGAGATCCCAACAATGGTAGACCCTCCGAGTCTACCCTGATTGAGCTTAAATTTGATATTTAGACTCCAAAGTGTTAGGGAACAAGAATATAACACTAAAAACACAAGACAACGACAAAACCAGATAGTCAAAATTTGACCCAAGGTCAAAAAAGTGAATAGTAATTTTTTTTGTAATTTTTAAAATTTTCAACACAACGAGATCTAAGATTGACTTCATTGAAATAAAATCAAGCTTTGCTTTGATACCAAATGATATGAGAAAAATATATAAAAATAAAAATGACACAAAAACAAAGAAAACATACTAAGTATGAAATCACCAAAAACAAGCAAACAATGAAATAGAACGATAAAGTAAAAGATAGATAGATTGACATATGTCATTAACGAGAGGACAACCAAGGGTATAATAAAACCTATACCTTCCCATCATTTACTGATAATAGAAAACTCTTACGAGGATACAACATAAATGGATCCCGAGCACCCACATATCTAGACAACCAAAGAAACTCCTAACAAGCTTCAATAAGACCACTGACAAGTGTATCTCAATTCATCTTTCATCTCAGTCTAAAATAAAGAGGGTCTGAGATATTTATAGGCCCAAAGGCCATATATTACAACTTGGTCAAAAAGTGACCATACATGCAACTTGGGCCCAAAAGTGACCCATGGCCCAAAACATAACAAAGAGTAATCTTCATTCTTACAATATTCACATGTGGGATCACAATATTTCTCTACATCTCTAAATCTTGGACATGAGGCATTCTCACTTGTATCTCGTAGTTATAGAGCACAGGTGAAATTCCAGTACTTCAGCTCTTGGGATTTTAACCTCTGGAACTTGCTTTGCCTACATGTGGACCCTATGTTCTACTTTTAGCCTTCCAGTTGACTTCGCAAGTTAAAAAGTCCTAACCTTAAGATACACAATTTAATTAGCTTTCCAACGATACTAATTTTGCATCAATCCGGTATTGGGGTGAAATCTTATGGACAAATTACAGATGCACTATCAAATCTCGGGATCTTTAATTCCAGCTCTTGCAATCATGCTTCAAATCTTCAACTTTCATCACATGTTTTGGTCACGTTCCTATGAAAAGTGTCAAGAACACCCGTAATTATCCATAATTTCTTCCATAAGTAGACAAAATCAGTTTTTTCTTTTTTTTCATGAAATTAGCATTTAGAGCATGATTTCCTGCAAAAACGTTCCAAAAACACATCAAATCTGACCAAATAGACTTATGTACATGCATATTATCATAGTTTTAAGAATCATAAGTGATATATTTCTATAGAACATCAAGACCCTCAAATTAGAATATTACATGTCCTCGGCTAACAAAATGTAACAAAACAATACGATGATGCTTAACCAAGAGAAACCTAAGATATTCATGGAAGTCAATCATAAAATTTGATTGATACTTTAAAACCCAACCTTATGTATTAATAAAGAACAATAATGTGACAGAAAGGAGTAAAGTGATGGCATTCCATTAGTATCAAACAACCATTCATATATACAAGTTACACTACTCAAAAAAGTAAGGAGCTAGCAATACAACCCATGTGCCCTCAAATGAGAAGAAGTCCCACTTACTTATATGAAATAATGCATGTCAACACAGGGACAATTAAGAGACACTCACACTCACAAAACAAATTCCAATCAATGTGCATCAAATACAATAGGTTTCCCCCTTATTTTCTTTACCTTAGCTCTTAGACAGTCATGTTAGGATCACTATAGGACTTTTTTATCATTTTTTAATATAGTCTTGGTGCTGGTATGATACATATGGACTTTTAAAGTGACTAATCCTCATTGGAACTACACTAACCTTGGGGTTTTACTTTTTAACCAATATCCTTTTATTCCACCCTTGTTTCTCCATTTTATTCTTTTAAAGCACATTCAGGATGGGTATGGTTTTCTTAATCTTTCTTTTTCAACTTTTTTTTTCTTTTTGCTAACACTTTACATTACACACCCCTATGATAGCCACCCTCAACTTAGGTGATTTGCCTCAGATGAGGTGCACAATGTCCACGGAGAACAAGGACAAAAATGGTTCATTGTAACACATAGGGAAGATGAAAGGTGTAACACGAAAACTAGTCATTCAGGCTCAAAATTAGGATCAAGTGATATACTTCACACATGGAAGGTCGTGTAGGCTAAAAGTGGACTAATTTAAAAAATATCCTATGATCCTTTCCAAACCAACTATCCTATAAACTAGGAAAGACTAATCGGGAAAGTTCTGGATTTTGCAAACAAAGGGAACTAAGTAGTATCTCACACACACATGCCACAGAGTTATATGACAACCTATTACCTACTTGGGTCTTGCAATTGTTAATAGGTGATTATCATGTCCCTAATCCAAATTCTATAACAAAATTCATAATAGTCACACATATACACAAAAATATATATAACACAGTTCAAATGCTAAAAAATGGAGAGGTATTATCATTTATCTCAAAAATCAACAAAAATATGTAAACTGACTTAGACACTAGTTTTTCTCCTAGTTAACCAGAAAAAATGACAAAACAAAACACAATAAGCCTAAACATGATGGCTCTACTAGGAACAAGAATCTAGGGAAAAAAGGCACGACAGAAAACCCCCAAAAGGACATCAAGACCAAGAAGCAGCCCTACCCCAATATAAAATCATGCATTGTCCCCAATGCATCAAACTAAAATCAGAGAGTTAGAGACATACCTGTGGAGTAATAGGTGTAGAGATCTGATGTCAACCATGAAAATATGAATTTAAACAACAAAATACCTTGGGTTGCCTGCTAATAAGTGCTTGATTTCTTATTATGACATGATGGGGCTTGGTTGGGTACTCAGACTTCCCCAACAAGCCCATGGGTAACTTGATTATTCAGACTTCATTAAGGTATCCCATAGTTGGCCTTAAAATTTCTCACTCCATTTTGAACTTATGAATTTCACCCCTAACTATTTTTCAGATTTGCCATTATTCTCCAGGGGTGGTGGTATGAAAATAAAGGACCCATGAAATAAATGTGTCATGTGGTTCTTCTTGGACCTTACGTGGGGAGTGTAGTTCTTTTATTTTGTTTCAAAAAATTCAAGAATATAGACATATGTTTCCTACTTGCACTCTTCTTTAGGATTGGATGGCTTGACCAACATCTGATTATCCAAACACAACATGGCAAAATTCTTAGAATAAGGACCAAGATACCCCAACTTAAGATTTGCATTCTTCTTTACATCCCCATATATCTCTAGTATGATTTCCTTAGGAGTGACACTATCCATATAAGGATGAGCAATTTTAGACTCCTCCAACTTTAGCTCCTTAGGTTGGCTTTATAGAATTCTTTCAGTCTCACACCACCCCATACTAATTTCTTGTACGTTACATACAACAATCTTTGCATCTAGATCACGTGGTAAGTGGTAGATACAAATCCAAATTGATCAACCCTTTGAAGACGATATTGACTTTCTTTTCCAAGAGCGCCAAGGTGTCAAACATGCTCTCATTATGTTCCAAAAATATATTTGTCAAGCTTCTGCAATAATTCATCAACTCAAAAGGTAAATGATCAATAAATAAGGAGTCATCATTAGTCCATACTTTCTCTGGAAAGGTTGTCATCTCTAGAATATTTGGAAACAAAATTAACAAAATGAAAAAATATAAAACCCAATAACTAAAACAACATCAATCAAGAATACCGAGACTATAATCCCCGACAACAACAAAAAAATCTGATAATGTTCAAAATAAACCTCCAATTAAAGGATGAATCAATCTTTGTCAAATATAGTAACCCAAAAAAGGTTGGTGTCAAATCCCAATGGAATTGGACGGAAATATATATTGAACTTGTTGAAATAACTAGCTAGTGTAGTAAAGTATAAAGGGAGTTTTGTAGTAACTATCTATAAGTAACAAGGCTTGGTTTCTTTAGTTGTAAACAATCTAAGAAGAACACTAGGCTTATATTCCCCTGGGTTCTCAACTCAGTAGACCTATTATGCATTGTCGAACTATTCCAATATCTTGCATGCAGAATGAATAAGTTATGTACCATCAACAATCTTTTAGAAGAGCTAACAGATTTCACCCTTTAACTTTTGAGTCTTAGGATGTCGCCTTACTAACCATTATCTTTATCCACATTAGCTATTACTTTTTGAGTGTCTACTTATAAGATGAAAGATAAAAATTTTACTTAGATAATACCTAGTACCATGGATCGACACTTAAACTTAAAATTAGTATTGTGATTCTCTTATACTAGTCACTACTCCTCTTTTTGAGTAAGTAGAAATAATTTAGATAGGATCTTAACGTTGGACACTGCTAAATAATATAAGAATGATGAAAACCCAATATATGAAAGAATTTTTATCTAGAATGACATGGCACTTTCTCTATTTCATTAATCCACTAGGGTATCCACAACCCTAGGTAAGGGAATTCGCCGCTCATAGTTATGAGATCAATCATTGAATCCATAGAAAAAATTGAAAAAATCAATATCAAAATAATGAAATAATAAATCCCAAAGTCTTAAATCGAATAACAAAGCAAGAACAATAAGATATTTCAGAACTACGCTGTAATGAGGCCTCCTTCTCAACTAATCAATACGAGAAATTATGTATCTAAATTGATGTATGAATTGATAAATGAATAAAATAAGTATAGACAAAGTCTATTTATAAGTTAAAAGAAATCTTGAGTTTAAATCCTAAATAAAATAGGAAACCTAATCACCTATACATAATAGGACTTAAAAACATCATAGGAGTGTTACTGTCTGCGGACACATATTGTTTGTACCTATGTTCTATCCATGAGAGAAGGTATTACCTACGGTCCTTACCCTGGGTGCAGGTATAGGGTGCAAGTTCAACTCCTACACTTCAACTCTTGAGATTTCAACCTCTAGCACTTTCTTTTCCTACATGTAGACTGTATGTGCTACTCTTAGTATGAAAGTTAACTTATAAAGTTCAAAAGTCTGAACCATAAAATAAATGATTGAATTAGATTTCAAAAGAAAATGATTTTACCTCAATCTGATATCAGGGTGAAAAGTTATGGCCAAATTATTGAAGCATTATCAACTCTCGGGATCTTTAATTTCAACACTTGCAACCAAGCTTCAAATCTTTAACTTTCATAATATTTTTTGATCACGTATATCCAAAAAGTTTCACGAACATCCTAATTTTCAGTAATTACTTCCATAAGTAGCCAAAATTACCTTTTTCCCCTTTTCCACTAAATTAGTATCCAAATCATAATTTTCTATAAAAGACTCTAAAAATACATCAAATCTAACAAAATAGCCTTATGTACATGCATATTCTCATAGTTTTAAGCATTATAAGTTTTATATTTCTATATCACATCATCCTACCATTGGAAAATACTGAGAGAACATGTCATATTTATTGAGTGAAGACCTGATGTAGGGTCCCTGCTCCTGACTGTGCCACTTCACGTGGAGTTCCTCGTCCCCACTAGTCCTCCTCGAGCTTCACAATCCAGTGATAATCATTAATATATTCCCTATAGAGATATATCTTATGTGTATGTAGAGTTTCAATAGTCTATTGATATGCTTACCCAACTAGTGGCCTCACAGTCTCACCAATTTGATCGTGTTGGTTTGTTGCTTTTTTTCTAGGACATTGGGTTGGATAGTTCATGATATTAAATCCCTTAACCTTTACAGGCAGTAAAGTCTAGGATGATCCTTAGGGTTTCATTATTGAGATGGAAAATATCTTTAAGGTGATGCACACTATGGATTCTGAAGATGTATAGTTTGTTGAGTATTAGTTTAAAGATGTGGTTTATCAGTTGTATAATGAATGAGAATCACTGAGGGGTGATAATTCTTAGCGGGCAGTGTGGGATAATTTTATAGGTACTTTTCTTGATCACTTCTTTCCTTAGTAGTTGATGAAATCTAAGGCCAATAAGCTTGTGAATTTGAAATACGGTAAGACAAGTGTCAAGCAGTATGCTTCGATGTTCCATCAGTTGTCTAGCTATGCTCCTGAATTATTGTCGAGTGTGAGTTCTAAAATGAGAAAGTTTGCTTATTGGTTGTCTCGTAACTTGGTAATGGAATTCATGGATTCAATGTTGAACAATGATATAGACATCTCCAAGCTAATGGTTTATATATAGTAGGTGGAGGATTAAAAAAATGAGCAAGTAGATAAGGGGGAGAGGAAAAACAAGAAGTTTAGCTATTTAGAGCATGTTGTAGATCAACATAATAGTTGCAGAGATAGTAGATAGTGCACCAAGAATAAAAATTAAGGAATTTCTACTTCATTGTCGACAATTAGTGCTCCATATTCTAAGTTTTCTAGTGATCGTCGCTTTCAGGATAGCAGTTATCCTAGGGAACATGTAATGACCCTTCCAGTAATTTTCAATGTTCATTCTTATGTTCGCTATTAGATATTTCCCATAGCTACCCCAAGTCAATAATGACTTACTTGAATAAATAGTTTAGTTACCTGGCAATTCGTTTCATCTTTAGAATCATTTCTCCTACATTGAAGTCCTTGTTCCAAATGGCCCCAAAGAAAAAGCTTCAGTAAATTGATATCAGTTGGAAAATACAACTTCGCCAAAGTATCTAAAATATTGAAATATATTTGGGTGCATATCTTGTTTGCTCATATCGAACGCCAGATACATCTCGAGGCTTTGGTCAAAACATAGAATCAAATTCCAAGTTTCCACAATCATCTAGTATCCATAGAGCCACTATTATGTGAGGATGAGGTGCAATCACGGTCTAGAATGTATGCTTGATCACGCCTCCTGAGGCCTGGAATGGTCCATTGAAAAGTCATCTTTTGGCTGAAATTGGGTCATTTCCTAGATTGTTTTGAGTCCCCACACCCTAATATAGTGTAAAATCCATTAAGTGTGTGTTCGGTATTGATAGGGAGCTTGAAGAGCTTGTTTTTCATGATTAAGATCAAATATGTAACGCCCCAAGATCCCATCCCAAGACTTCACACGGTGCTTTAGGACACACGTGACCTCAAGCTAACCCTCTGAGCCTATCATCACCTCTATAACTCACTATGACAATAATCAAGCTGTAATAAAGAAGAATAATCATATCATGAACATACTGGAATACAAAGAAATACTATACTGTACAATTAAACTACTGAAGTTCTGTACATACTGGTACTCTAGTCTAACAAAGCCTCTACTACATAATACTGAGGAGTCATTTGGAAAGATCCCCAACTTACCCGTACTGAACTGGAAATAAACAACTATAAACTATCAAGACAAAAATCAGGGACATAGGTCCTCAAACTATGAGGACTCACTAACTGTACGAATGTAGATGAAGGTACTCGAAGATAACTGTCGCTGCTCAGACTGAGCACCTGAACCTACATCACGAGAAAATATAGAACACAGAAGAGTACGGGAATCAGTACTTGGGAATGTACTGAGCATGTGGGGGTGCAGGCAAGATTTAAATAATATCATAAATGTATAAGAAAATCATGCATGCTAATAATAATGACTCTCTTCGCTTGAGTTACCAGAAACATACTTTCCATAAATCATCAATAGTGACACATGCTTCATAAATCTCACAAACCGTTGGACTCAACTCAAACACTTTGACTCATGACTTAGAGTGACTCAGTAACTCATGAAACTTGGAATATTATGGAATTGGGAGTTTCTTATAACTGACATAAACCATGTGAGCTTATATGGAGTCCAACGTCTTGCCCACATTGGGGAGAGTTGTTCTATCCTTGCCATGGGAGTGGAACCTCAACTTTTGTGATAACTTTCTTGTCCTTTGGCCCTTAATATTAATCCAACAGTGGCATGTAGTTCTGGGGAAGTAGGATGTGTTGAACCCATACTTCCCACTCGGTGCTAAATACTACTCCCATACTTAAGCTCAGAACGCGTTAGGAAATCCACCTTAATCAACTCAAGGGTCTATCATGAAGACCAAAATATAAATTTATATCTCACTTGTAAATCATAATCAACTTGTGGATTCCTAACTCGACTAAATCTCAAAATAATCTTTCTCATCATCAAGTACACTTTCTTATCAAATCATATCAAGTATAAAATCTTCCAGAAAACATCATAGAACTCGTTCTTGACTCTTAAGCTCAATATCAATATATATTAAATAGAGAAACTTTATATATTAAATAGAGAAACTTCTCATGGAAAAACATAAATCATGACACTTATCATAAATCACTTAGAAATTATAATTTCATGATAACAATATACAACTCATGACATAAATTCTTAATTTATTAAATAAGACAATGAAGTAGTCATATGTGTCAATCTTGTATAGATCAAATCTCATAAATCCTTGATAAAGTAATTTGGGTGTAAACCGACTTTGCAAAATTCATGAAATTCAATAGAAGTTAAATCTTTGGGCACAAGAACGAAAGAAGTGTTCTTGTTCAAAAACCCACATACCTTAATCTTTGAAATTGGATGAAGTTTAGTGATTGAGACTTTATCCATACTTGAAATAAATAATTCTTGAATCCCACACTATGAGGAACTTGGTTCTTGAATAAATTTTGAGGATTTATGGATGATTCTTGGAAGATTTATGTTCTTGATATAACCCTAGATATATTATCTCAAGAGAATTGGAAGAGAAAATGATGGAATTAGGGTTTGGATGGGATTCTCATATTTATAGAGGCCTCAAAAAGATGGGAAAAGACCAAAATACCCTTGTAAAAACGTCTCTAAATTGCTGAAAAAAATAGCTGACGACATCCGTGACAGGCCGTCAGACCCGTGATAGGCCGTCAGACCCGTGATAGGCCGTCACGAAATGTCATCATAAAAGGTTCGAATTTTATGATGTTCTGCCTAAGGCTCACAACGTCATCAAAAATGTCATTAGAAACATGACGACGTCATCAGAAATGTCATCAGAAACGTGACAGGCCGTCAGAAATGTCGTCACCCTTTTCCAGATTGACTTGCAGGAGTAAAATGGGTATAACTCTTTGCTCCGGTATCGGATTTTGGCAAAATTTGTATTGTTGGAAAGCTAATTCAATTATATATCTATTGATAGGTTATGAGATTAAAATTTCCAAGTATAATGAGAGATATTCTCATTTAAAGTTGACCATACAAATATCCTTCCCAAGAATTCAATCGGTAAGGAATGTTTTGATTCACCCAATCATTAGGACATATTTAAGGCCTTAATACACACCATCCTTGATCATAAAACAACCCAAAACATTATGATTTAGTTCTCATGATCTTGATTCATGGTTGCACTATTGGTTAGAGTCTCGAGGTATTACAATATCTCCCCCTTGGAAACATTCGTCCTCGAATGTGGCTAGATAGGCCAAGAACAAGAGAAAATGAGGATGTATAGCTGGAGCGACTCACTAAAAAGGGTTACTTCATTCTAAACTTTCGAGTACTTCATAAAATACATGTATCATAGAGAGAATAACCATATAGCTGAATACACTAGATTAGAAGGAAACTGTATTAGGGAAGAATAGTATCTTCGGCTTAGTTTGAACTCGCGGAGAAGAGATGAGGGTATCTAGTTCGCATATCTGCTTCTTCTTCCCAAGTAACACCCTCGACTGATTAATTTTTCCATAGAACCTTAACCAAGGGAACTTACTTCATTCTTAGTCTACGAACTTGATAATCTAGGATTTCAATAAGAACTTCATGATACGAAAGGCTATCCTGAACATCAAAACTTTCTGACGGATCAACAACAACAGAATCACCAATGTGCTTCTTGAGCATAGAAATGTGAAAGATAGGATGGACAACTGATAACTCAGCAGGAAATTCAATCTCGTAAGCTGCTTTCCCAACACGATTCAAAACTCTATAAGGGACAATGTATCGGGGACTAAACTTCTCTTTCTTACCAAATCTTTTCACCCCCTTCATGGGTGAAATATTAAAGTACACCATATCGTCAACCTCAAACTCAAGATCTCTTCTTCTCACATTTGCATATGACTTCTGACGACTCTGGGCTGTCTTCAACCTTTCCTGAATCAACTTAACTTTCTCTATAGCCTCAAACAAAACATCAAGTCCACTCACAGTGGCTTCACCCACTTCAAACCAACCAATGGGTGATCTACATCGCCTTCCATATAAAGCCTCAAATGGATCCATTCCAATGCTAGCATGAAAACTATTGTTGTAAGCAAATTCAATCAATGGCATATGTTCATCCCAACTTTCTTTTAAATCAAGAACACATGCCCTCAACATATCCTCCAAGGTCTGGATGGTCCTCTCATCCTGACCATCGGTCTGTGGATTAAAAGCAGAGCTAAGATGAACTTGGGTACCAAAACCCTTCTGAAAATCTCTCCAAAAATGAGAAGTAAATTGAGTACCCCTGTCGGAGATAATAGACAAAGGAACTCCATACAACCTGACTAACTCTCGAATGTACAGCTTAGCATAGTCCTCAGCGATGAAAGATGTATGCACTGGTAAAAAATGTGCGGACTTAGTAAACCTGTCTACAATGAGCCAAATCGAATCATGATGACGTCGAGAAGGAGGTAAAGCAGTCACAAAATCCATATTTACTTCCTCCCACTTCCAAGTAGGAATACTGAATTCTTGCATCATTCCAGCGGGTCTTTGGTGTTCTATCTTAACCTGGTGGCAAGTTGTACACTTCTCTATGAATTTTCCTATATCCTTTTTCATACCATTCCACCAAAAGATTTCTCGCAAATTGCGGTACATCTTGGTAGCACCGGGATGAATAACATATCGCGCGCCATACGCTTCAGCCATAATTCTCTGCCTTAAATCTTTAACATTAGGTACACATAGTCTATTATTAAATCTCAATACACCATCTCCCCCTTGGGAGAAAACCTCCACTTTTTGGTCTTTAACTGACTCCTTCAGTCTGAGTAAACTAGGATCCATATCTTGCTTCTCCTTTACTTCTGAAACTAGACAAGACTCAAAACTACTCTGGATCCAAACATTACACTCAGCTGAAATCAAACAATCTAACTCCCAACCTATCTAGATGATGCACCTCATGAGCTAACTCCTTCATATCTTCCTCGACCTGTGGTACACTACCCATGGACGACCTGTTAAAGGCATTTTCCACTATATTGTCCTTGCCCGGGTGATACACCACATTCATATCATAGTCCTTTAATAATTCTAAACATCCCCTCTAATGAAGATTCGACTCTCTCTGAGTAAACACATACTGCAAACTCTTGTGATCCATAAAGACATCAACATAAACACCGTACAAATAGTGTCTCCAGATTTTCAAGGCAAAAACCACTGCAGCTAACTCGAGGTCATGGGTCGGGTAGTTCTTCTCATGCGGTTTCAACTTTCTGGAGGAATAGGCTATAAGATTACCTTTCTACATCAACACAGAACCCAACCCAACTCTAGAAGCATCACAGTACACCACAAAATCATCTACACCATTTGGAAGGGTCAACACAGGGGCCGAAGTGAGTCGAGTCTTCAACTCCTGAAAACTCTTCTCGCAAGAGTCAGACCACAGGAATTTAATTTTCTTTTGGATCAACCGAGTCAAATGAGACACAATGGAAGAGAATCCCTCAACAAAACAATGGTAGTAGCCAGCTAGACCCAAGAAACTCCTAATATCAGACGGGGAAATAGGTCTAGGCTAATCTTTCACTGCTTTTATCTTTTGAGGGTCAACTCAAATACCTTCAGAAGAAACAATATGACCCAGAAAAGAAACTGACCTTAGCCCAAATTCGCACTTTCTAAATTTGGTAAATAGTTGCTGATCTCTAAGGGTTTGCAAGACTATTCAGAGATGATCTGCATGGTCGTTCTCACTTCGAGAGTATACAAGAATATCATCTATGAATACAACAACAAACAAATCCAGGTACTGTCTGAACATCTGATTCATGAGGTCCATAAAGGCTATTGGGGCACTTGTTAGCATGAAGGACATGACCAAGAACTCAAAATGACCATATCGGGTGCGAAAAGCCGTCTTTGGAATATCACACTCCCAAACTTTAACCTGGTGATATCCAGATCTCAATTCTATTTTTGAGAAATAGTTAGCACCTTGAAGCTGATCAAACAGGTCATCAATTCTAGGAAAAGGGTACTTGTTCTTGACTGTGACCTTGTTAAGCTGACAATAATCAATGCACATCCGCAATGAACCATCTTTCTTTCGCATGAACAGAATGGGTGCCACCTAAGGAGATACACTAGGCCTTATGAAACCCTTATATAGAAGATCTTTGAGTTTCTATTTCAACTCATTAAGTTCTGCGGGGGACATACAATATGGAGGAATAGAAATAGGTTGCGTGTCGGGGAGAAGATCAATCCCAAATTCTATCTCTCTATCGGGAAGTACCCCTGGGAGATCTTCTAGAAAAACATCACAAAACTCATTAACAATGCTGATCGACTTAATGGTCGGAGTCTCGAACTTAGTATCTTTAACTCAAACCAAATATTACATGCAACCCTTAGATATCAATTTACTAGATTTAAGATAGGATATGAAATGACTCCTGGGAGATACAAAATTTATGGACCACTCAAAGGCTGTCTCATTAGGAAACTGAAAATTGACTACACGGCTTCGACAGTATATAGACACATAACAAGAGTGAAGCCAATACATACCCAGAATAATGTCAAAATCAACCATGTCTAGCTCAATCAACTCTGCAAATATAACTCTGTGAAGGACAATGATAGGACACTTCTTATATACTTGCTTAGCAATAACAGGTTCACCTACTGGAGTAGAAACTAAAAAAGGCTCAGGAATCTTTTCAGCGTTGATCTCAAAATTCAAAGCCACTAATGGAGTCACATAAGAAAGACTTTACCCAGGTTCCATCAACGCATACACATCAAAATGAAATACACAGAGCGTACCAGTAATAACATCTGGTGAATCCTTTTTCTCCTGGTGGGGTGGTATAGCATAAAAGCAATTTTGGTGCTGACCACCGACAGTACTAGATGAGGCACCCTGAGGAGGAGTAGGACGAACCCAAGAGGCTGGAGAACTAATAGACTGACTCTGGGGACGAATATCACGGCTCCCCTGTCTAGAATATGGGCAATCCCTAAATTTGTGGCAACTTACCACCACTAAAACAACCTCTCTGCTTAGTCATACACTCTCCCAGATGCATTCTACCACACTTAGAACATGGGGGATATTTAGGTCTATTACTCACAATGTCCTGAGAACTAGACATAGTAGGTCTATTACCCTACTCCTGCCTGACTTTGGATGCAGGAGTACTAGCTGATGATGGTGCTGGCACAAAAGAACGGATCTGAAACTAAGGGCGAATCCCTCTAGAAAATCTACTCTAACTATACCCCTACTGCTCTAATCTAACTCTCTTATTCCCTGTCACTCTCTCTTTCTCTTTCACCTTGTCCGCTTCAATCTGCTAGGCATGTATCATCAATCTAGTAAGATCTATGTCTCTATTAAGCATAGCGTATCTACACTCTTTCACAATATAACTCGATACACCAGTCAAAAACTTACTCATACTGGACCTGGAATCAGCCATCATACCGGGAGCATACTTAGACAACTGGTTAAATTTAAGACAATATTTCTTAACTGTCATGGAGCCATGTCTCAAGTTAATAAATTCTTTTAGTTTTGCTTCCCTCAGCTCCGAGGGAAAGAATCGGTCTAAGAACGCATCCTGGAATAACTTCCAAGTCATGGGAGTGGCATCCTCCCCTCTACTCTTCCTCTTCAACTCCACCCAATCATACGCAACATCTTTCAAGAGATAGGAAGCTAGCTCCACACTTTCTTCCTCTGTTACATTCATAATTTGGGTGATCTTTTTCACCTTATCAAGATACATCTGTGGGTCCTCACCTACCCTTGACCGATAAAACTCTGGCGAATTCATCCGCATCAAATCCCAAACATGAGTTGCTGTAGAATTACCTTCTTGCGGAGGTGGAACAACAACTTGAACATTGGTCTGAGTATTCGCTGTAACTGCCTGGGCTAGCACCTAAAAAGCTACCCGAAATTCGAGATGAGACACTGTCTCATTTAAAGGATCAATGGGTTGAGGTCGTTCGTTGTTTCTATGAGCTCTACGAGGAGGCATTTTCTATCATAGGAGAGCACGAATTAATAGCAGAGAGAAATAGTCATAGGCACAAAAGGCTTCTAAAAGAAAGAAATAACTTTTCCTAAAACGTCCCATAGCCCCTATCTCATAGATATGGCACGCTACACACCGATGATCAAGACTCTATGTAACGCGACTTGTCAGACTCCCTAGGACTCCTTTAAACCTTAGGCTCTGATACCAAGCTTGTAATGCTCCAAGATCCCATCCCAAGACGTCACACGGTGCTTAAGGCCATGCGCAACCTCAAGGTAACCCTCTGAGCCTGTCATCACCTCTATAACTCACTATGACAATAATCAAGCTATAGTAAAGAAGAATAATCATGTCATGAACATACTGGAATACAAAAAAATACAATCCTATAAAATCAAAATACTGAAGTTTTGTACATACTGGTACTCTAGTATGACAAAGCCTCTACTACATAAGACTTAGGAGCCATTGGGACAGATCCCCAACTGACCCGTACTGAACTGGAAATAAACAACCATCTACTATCAAGAAAAAAATTGGGGACATAGGTCCTCGAACCATGAGGACTCACTAACTGTACGAATGTAGATGGAGGTACTCAAAGATCACTGTTGTTGCTGAGACTGATCACCTGAACCTACATCACGAGAATATGTAGAACACAAAAGAGTATGGGAATTAATACTTGGGAATGTACTGAGTATGTGAGGGTGCAAGCAATATTTAAATAATATAATAAATATATAACAAATGCATGCTGATAATAATGACTCTCTTCGCTTGAGTTACCTGAAATATATTTTCCATAAATCATCAATAATAACACATGCTTCATAAATCTCACAAACCGTTGGACTCAACTCAAACTATTTGACTCATGACTTAGAGTGACTCGGTAACTCATGAAACTTGGACTATTATGGACTTGAGAGTTTCTTATAACCAACATAAACCTTGTGAGCTTACATGGAGTCCAACGTCTTGCCCACGTTGGGGAGAGCTGTTCTATCCTTGCCATCGGAGTAGAACCTTAACTTAAGTAATAACTGTCTTGGCCTTTGGCCTTTAATCTTAATCCTAAAGTGGTACATAGTTCTGGGGAAGTAGGATGCGCTGAACCCATTCTTCCCGCTCGGTGCTAAATACTACTCCCAAACTTAAGCTCAGAACGCGTTAGGAAATCTACCTTAATTAACTCAAGGGTCTATCATGAAGACCAAAATATAAATATATATCTCACTTATAAATCATAATCAACTTGTGGATTCCTAACTCGACTAAATCTCAAAATAATATTTCTCATCATCAAGTACACTTGCTTATTAAATCATATCAAGTATCAAATCTTTCAGAAAACATCATAGAACTCGTTCTTGACTCTCAAGCTCAATATCAATATATATTAAATTATCAAACTTCTCATGGAAAAACATAAATCATGACACTTATCATAAATGACTTAGAAATTATCATTTCATGATAACAATATACAACTCATGACATAAATTCTTAATTCAAGAAATAAGACAATTAAGTAGTCATATGTGTCAATCTTGTAAAGCTCAAATCTCATAAATCCTTGATAAAGTAATTTGGGTGTAAACCCACTTTGCAAAATTCATGAAATTCAATAGAAATTAAATCTTTGGTCACAAGAACGAAAGAAGTGTTCTTGTTCAAAACCCCACATACCTTAATCTTTGAAATTGGATGAACTTTAGTGCTTGAGACTTTATACACACTTGAAATAAATAATTCTTAAAGCCCACACTATAAGGAACTTGGTTCTTGAAGAAATTTTGAAGATTTATGGATGATTCTTGGAAGATTTATGTTCTTGATATAACCCTAGATATATTATCTCAAGAGAATTGGAAGAGAAAATGATGTAATTAGGGTTTGGATGGGATTCTCATATTTATATAGGCCTCCAAAAGATGGGAAAAGACCAAAGTACTCTTGCAAAAACATCTCTAAATTGCTGTAAACAACAGCTGACGACATCCGTGACAGGCCATCAGACCCGTGATAGGCCGTCATGAAATGTCGTCACAAAAGGGTTGAATTTTATGATGTTCTGCCTAAGGCAGATGACGTCATCAGAAATGTCATCTAAAACATGATGATGTCATCAGAAAAATCGTCATAAACGTGACAGGCCATCAGAAACGTCGTCACCCTTTTCCAGTTTGACATGCTAGAGTAAAATGGGTATAACTCTTTGCTCCGGTTTTGGATTTTGGCAAAATTGGTATCGTTGGAAAGATAATTAAATTACATATCTGTTTATAGGTCATGATTTAAAAAATTCCAAGTATAATGAGAGAAATTCTCATTTGAAGTTGAATATACCAATATCCTTCCCAAGAATTTAATCGGTAAGGAATATTTTGATTCACCAGATCCTTAGAACATCTTTAAGTCCTTAATACACACCATACTTGATCAGAAAATAACCCAAAACATTATAATCTATTTTTCATGAGCTTGATTCTTGGTTGCACCATTGGTTAGAGTCTCAGGGTATTACAAAATGTAAAGTAATATTCCTTTTCTCTTTGGTGTTGATTTCTTGATTTAAAGACCCAAAAACTCTAATGGATTGAGGATTGATTTTAGACCCAAATATTATTATTTTTCACAAATATCTTGAGGGTTATGACTCCCTAATTGTATTTTAACAATTAGTTGGTCTTGAAAACTCATTTTCCATATGTGGGACCCACTTTTTGGTTTTGGTGTCATTTTGGACCCAAAGCATAAATGGTGAAATATAGGTGTTGTTGTCTCTTAATAATTCATAGATTATGTTGTTGATAGCTTGGATCATGGAAGAAGCTTCAAGGAAAGGGAAAGCAAAGATTGTTGGTTCATGAGCTATTTTGACTCAAGGTAGGTTATGCTTACTTTTGTTATATTGAGCTTTATAGTAATATGATTGTGATAAATTTATATGATTGGGTGGGGTTTTAGATTTTGTAATGGTAGATTATAATTGTTGAGACTAGTTTAATCACTTAGTCTATTGAACTTGTAAAGTGTGATGCTTGACCTATAGGCTAGAACATTGGTTAGTTGGACTTATAATCTCACGAATAGAATAAGAACACTCTAGTTGCTCTAGCAGATAAGAGTGACCTTGTTCACTCACCTTAAAGGTATGTTGACCTAGATATGCTTAGTTGTGGAATGACTTTAGGTGCTTGAGGTGACTTAGGTGTAATCCTTGTAGAACAATTGTTCCATAGAACTAATTTGGATTGGTAATCCCTTAAGGAATGATTTAGATAACTTAGCCTAATCCCGGGTAGAAGTTAGACTTGTAGAAGAGAACTTTTAGCGATTATTAGAACCAGAACTTGACCCACCCTAATGTTGAACTATGTAACTTCTCAGTGACCTAGATAGGTGTTGAACACCTGGATCATGCTTTTAGTGATACAATGGACAAACACGCATGTGATTTATGCAATTTTGTCAATGTTAATATGTTGTGTATACTTGATTGATTATATTTTAGTAGTGATAATAATTGCTTTGGAAAGTCTTGTGAATTGAATCTATGATGAAGCTATCACTTAGTTTATTCGCTAGTTTACTATGTGACATTTTGATGGTGACATAAATCTTATTATGATTCCATATTAATGGCTAAGCTAATGTTTGTGTAAAAGAATCTCTTGCACTTGGATTGTGAACCATGCGGGTAAAAGAAGGATTCTAGAAAGTATAGCAATGTATTATAACTTACTTGTTAATAATCATGTTAAGCTCAAAAGGGTGGTGATTGTTCTTGTACTTTATATATAGATGCCTAAGGATCTACTCTTATAATGTGGTGATGATTAATGTTAAAGTACCTTGATATGGATTTCCTTACCTCTCTTACACTCTATTGATTGTGGCTTGTACTTGTTCGTTCTTTGGCTATATGTATGTATTTGTTATAATCATGATCATTATTGATGTTATGATGATGGACGATTAAATTGGGGGATATATTGATGTTAACATGATGCTCGGTGAATTCAAAAAAGTATTTATTTTATGATGATGGCTGGTGAATCTAGAATATGTATTGATGTTATGATGATCCTCGATGAATCCAAAAGAGGTATTGATTTTATGATGATTCCCAATGAATCCAGAGTATTTCTTGATGTTATGATGAACCCTGGTGAATTCGAAAGAGGTATTAATGTTATGATGATGTCCAGTGAATCTAGAGGATATATTTATGTTATCATGATGAGCGGTGAATTCAAAAGAGGTATTAATATTATAATGATGCCTGGTGAATCCAGAGGATATATTGATATTGTGATGATGCCTGGTGAATTCAGAGAATACATTAATATTATGTTGGCACCCGATGAATCCCTAGTATATACTGATGTTTTATTGATGCCCGGTGAATCCAAACGGTGTATTGATGTTATGATAATGCCTGGTGAATCTGGAGAATATATTGATGTTGAGGTGATATTATTTATGGTAATCATACATTAATTTTTAGGTATATGTGTGGTTATGCCATTGTATGATTAGGTCATTGCGTGTACATAGGACATGATGTTTTCCTTTGGAAGTTGTCTATAATTCCCTACCTTTAATCACTAGTTTAGTAGTGTGGCTTTTGCTAATACTAGAGAGTGAATAAAAGTAGAATATGTTTAATATTTAGTTAAGACTTATTGCTAAGTGTATTAATGTGTAGAATTAGGGATTCATCTAGTAAATATATTTGTCTTGAATAAATGATTATGTTATTGAATTTTGCCTAGTAAAATGGGTTATCTTTAAAACTTATTGTCTATATAAAGTGGTTATCTTACTTGATGTCAAGATGCCTAGAAAACTAGTTTGTGGAACTTGTCTAGTTATAATATGGTAACTAGTTTTTATGGCTGTTAATTGGGAAATGAGGGTAATAGACTTAACATTGTTGATGGTTAGTGATAATTATGTATAGTGTGTGATGTCGTTGGATGCTTAAATGTGGACTTAGATAATTATGGTGCTAACTAGAAAATGGAGTTGGTTAATAGATATATAAGTGTGTTGGTGATATGTAGCTGCTCACTATTTTGATGACGAGTGTACTTATGATAACTAGGAATGATTTGTTAAATAATGATTGTGGTTTAGTTACGCATCTTGACTAGATGTTGATGTTGGCTACTTAGTAGAAAATACTTAGTTGTTATTTCATGAAGTCAGATTATATGAGGAATCAATTACGCTAATGGTTGGAGGCTTATGATGATTAGCAACCTAGTATGTTAATAATAAATGGTTGTTAGTTAATATAGACTAGATTGAGCATATTATTAAGTAGAGGTCTAAATTACTGTATAATTTTTGTTACTATTACATTGGTGTATATTGTTCGATCTCGATAATTGATGATGATTATGGGTCATAGCAAAGGAATGTTAATGGAAATATTGAAACCATGGGTTTTAGTGAGTCGATTATATATTTATGTGTCTTGATACATTGATGAATTAATCTATTAGTGCACTCTTCGATTGTATGGGACGCTGTGATAAGTGTGTTCTTTTAGATGTAGTTCCCGGTGTTATGGACTCCCTGGGAATTTCTTTTAATTTATTCTTTGAGTGATTGTATGTATGTTGTAATTGGTATTTACGTGAATGTAGTTGTTTGTACATGTTTTGTTATGATTCTGAATCGATTATTTATTTTGTATGACGGTTGTGGTATGTTTTGATATGAGACATCATATTATTATTCTAGTTTATTAGTTATTTTGTACAGTGGTGATAGAGATGATTTAGGTTTAGTTCAATACCTTGAATTATAGTTATTATATTACTTTATATCATCTTTATATCACAAATTAGCTCAGTCGACAATGATTCCTACTGAGTACCAGTGTTTTGGTACTCATACTACACTTTTATACCTTTTTGGTGCAAATCCAAGTACTCATACTACACTTTTATACCTTTTTGGTGCAAATCCAAGTACTCATACTACACTTTTATACCTTTTTGCCACTTCTGAGTTGAGATCGTGCTGCGTTTATATTTTGGAGGTCATGGTGAGCTGTTGATGTTCGAATCACCTATTTCCCCACTATATTATTTCTTTCTTTTGTATTTGAGATAAATGTATAAGACTATTTAAGACTATTTAGAAGTTGATTTGTAATTCGTAGTGTTGAAATTTGATGCTCTTGTATTGATACTACAAGGTTATGGGGCTTGGTATTTGTATGTTGGTTGTCTTCATTTATGTGGAACATTATTACTTGTATTGTGTTTGTATATTTGGTCCATATTGGACGTTTCCACCAAGGTAAACCATTGACTTACCTATGAGCTACGGTGTTGGTATACTTACTAATGGGTTTTAATAGGTTCAATTGTGACCAGAAATTGGGTCATGACACATAGGACGCCCAGTCTCAGGCCAGTGGAGCTCAGTCAGCCCCACCTTATCCTTCTTGCTATTTTTTTGGGCATGTTCACTGTGGGTATTGTGAGGAGGAAAGAAATCGATGTTTTAATTATAGTCAACTTTGTCATATTCAGTGAGATTGTCCTTCACCCCAAGTGGCCACCAGATCCAATAAAGTCCTAATCGACCTTATTCAGCTCTAACAGCTAAGGGCGCCACTTCAAGTACCTGTACTAGAGATAATCATCTATATGCACTTGCGACTCACCAAGAATCTGACATATCCCCCTACTGTGTCACCTAGTATGTTACTACTCTTATTCTAGAGTATTTATTTTTTGCATAATCTAAGTTCTACCCTTTATCATATCACCTCTTTTGTGCTTATGCACTTTTGTTTTGGTCCTGAAAATATTTGCAATCCCTTTTTTGTGTCTACTCTGTTGGGTAATTCTATCGTTCTAGATAATTTTATAGGGGTTATGTGGCATCCATCTTGTATAGGAGATATTGGTGGATTTTATAGAACTTTATAAGTTTGATTTTGATGTCTTGGGGATGGATTGAATTTGTTTGTGAAATGCTTCACTGGATTGTAGTACCAGAAAAGTCAATTTTCACTTTCCTAATGAACTGGTGATAGAATGTGAGGGGAGTTGCTTAGTACCCAAAGGGAGGTTTATTTCCTACCATAGAGAAAAGAAGTTGATTTCCAAAGAGTGTCTACATAACTAGTTCGTGTTAAGGATTCTAACTTGTAGGTCTCTTTTTGTAATCTATCCTAGTGGTTAATGAATTTCCTGAAGTGTTTCCCGATAATCTAGCAAGGATTCCTCCTGATAGAAACATAGATTTTGGGATTAATCTACTACCAGATACCTAACCTATTTTTTTCCTCTTTATAGAATGGCTTTAACTGAACTAAAGGAGCTAATGGAACAATTGAAAGAAGGATCTTCGTGATAAGCGTTTCATTGGCCCTAGTGTCTTTCTGTGGGGTTCTCCTGTATTTTTCCTTTAAAAGAAATATGGGTATCTCTCGATGTGTATAGATTATCGTCAGATGAATAAGGTTACACTGAAGAACAACTAACCTTTTCCTAGAATTGATGACGTTTTTTAATTATTTCAGGGGGCTACATGTTTCTCTAAGATTGATATTTCTTTGGGATATCATCAACTTAAAGTTAGGGGGTTGATAATCCGAAAACTACTTTTCAAACCCGGTATAGCCATTATGAGTTTCTTGTTATATCATTTCTATTGGTAAATGCTTCGGCTGCTTTTATGTATCTTATGAATGGGTGTTCAGATAATTCCTAAATTTATTTGTTATAGTCTTTATTGATGAGATCTTGATCCCTAAGAGTGAGGATGAGCATTCCAATAACCTCTGAATTGTGTTGTTGACTCTTAAGGACAAGAAAATGTATGCAAATTTTTTGAAGTGTGAATTTTTGTTAGGTGTTGTGACCTTTCTTGGGCATTTAGTTTCTAAAGAGAGGATTAAGGTGGATCCATGGAAAGTTGAGGAAGTTAAGAAATGGCCTAGACCTACGACTCCGACCGAAATTAATAGCTTCTTAAGATTGGTTGGGTATTATAGGATGTTTGAGGAAAGTTTCTCATCTATTGATACTCCATTAACAAGGTTAACTAAGAAAGAGGTTAAGTTTTTGTCGTCCAATCCTTCAGATCATCGAGGATGCATGATCTGAAATTCGAGCAAATAGAAATCATTAGAATCCAAGACCTTAGACTCTATATCTCAAAATAAGACAACAAAAAAGTGAAACATTCCTAAATATCTCGTAGTCTCTCCCTTATGAGTGTTGCACGCTACACACCCCTAAAAGACACTCTACTCGATACTTCTTTGTGGTCTCCCAAGTGACCATGGATCTAGGGCTTTGATACCAATTTGAAACGACCAAAACCAGGGCCTAGTTGTGTCGGGTGCCTCAAGCCCAACTTGGACCAGAAACCACCTCTAATACACAACCATAACCACCCTATACCCAAAGAACAATGAATTTCAAATATATATATATAACATAACAATATGAAACAATCATTAATCAAATCTAGTCTAATGGTTTAACCCCCAATACCAATACCAATGCCAAGGCTGACACCCATACCAACACTGCCGATAGCAACCCATAGTAGTCACACAATGCCTTTATACAAAAGTAAAACAATGTTCGGTCGGGAAATGAACCCGACTATATAAAAAATGAAAGTCTATTAAAATGAAGAAAAGTATGTAGAGAAATCCATAATATGAAATGGATCCTTTAGGTGTATGGAAGATCACCACTTAAATTCAACACTAGATGTCCCCAAGTCCGAACACCAAGAAGGAGGAGTACGGAAAGTTCCTACATCGCGTGGGGATACAACACAAGAAGATAGGTTAGCCGGTGATCACTATAATGCACTAAGGATAAGTATAAAATAATACCAATATTTCAAACAATGTAATTTATCATGCGCAATCACATTGTTACATATATATAGATTCTGTGTCATGAATGTGATCCGGGTTTAGCATGCATTTAAAATCCATAAACTAGTTTTTTGTAGCTTAACCATCCTAAACCACGCACAGGCTAAATGGGTCCATTGTTACCCCCTGAACGGGACCTAGTGCGTGCAACCGTATGAACCAAAGATATCGTAGAGGTTAGGGATTCCCGTGTACCCTTTAACCAACATGTTACATATATACAAGTATAAATTTGGAGATTCTCATGTACCCGACAAGTATATGGTCACCCTGACCAAACCTCATGTTGGCAAACATGAGTTTCCCATGTTTGTCCATTGGACTCACCTTCATGGTTAACTATCACAAACCGTCATTATTGCTGAATTAAATCCTTTAGAACACAACCAAACTACCAATTCCATGTATTAAGAAGCAAGGAATTATGAAGTGGTATAATCATATAGACTATAACTTACAAGCAATGTCATTAGCAAACACTTAGGGATTCACATGTACCCTGTAGTTCCATTACTAAAAACACTTAGGGGATTCTCGTGTACCCCGAAAGTTTTTTATTTACATCAAAACCATGACCACCAAGGTCTTACCATTCAACCATTGAAACAATCCAAACCAACTTTAGGTTTCATTAATATATTATGCAATGCAAAGTTTTCAATAAAAGCCCAATTATGTCACAAAACCATTCTCATACGTATTTTATGAAACATGTTGAGGGCATATTGTTTCCAAAATCAAAACCAAGTACTAATTGACCTTTCCCATGCAAAATTAAATCATATCAAATCATTAACAAATAATTAATAACCAAACCCCCAACACATAGTCTAAAACCCAGAACAACATTACAATTAGGTGTTGAAAACAATTAATTAAACATGACTTTAGTTAAACTAAAAATTAGGGAGGAGTAAAATACCTTAGATGATGAATAAGATGGAGAGAAACCACCCCTTACAACCTTAATTAATTGTTTGAAGAAAACTCTAGCCTTTTTCTTGAGCCAAATGCCATAGAAAGATTTGAGAGTGTTTAGTATGTTTTGATTGATAATAATAGGGTAAATAAAGTCCCAATAGTGTATTAAGTAGTGGGGTCAAAATAATTTATTAGGGAAAATATCCAGAATACCCTCAGCTTAAAAGATGAAAATGAACACAGGTGTGTACGATTTGGGCACCCCACTTGTACCCCATCATATAAGTGGTACCTCTAACTAGTACCGTAGAAATTATCTCAAAGAATTTACACTATTAATCATTCCATTTTGACCTTATTACTCATACTATCTCCATCCAACTCGTATGGAGTTCAGTTATAACTTTTATAGAAACCACCCCAAACCACATTAATCATTATATCACTAAGACTCCCTAAAATGTACACATATTATAGGACCATTACCCATAAGTCGTATGATTTCTAGTGAGCTTAAAATCAAGAATTTTATAAGGTTCAAAACTAGGGTATTTCAATGCTCACCCACTTTGAAAATTCATCCCCGAATGATGGAAGAAAGAAATACAACCATGATTTACACCCCTATACATCTCTATTCTTACCTTTATGATAGAAAACCAAGATGCAAGGAAATAAATCATTTCTTTAACAAAGTGTAATACCCCATACTTCTACCTAGCTAGAAATCATCCCAAGAATGTTAGAAACTTACTCTGAAATATGAATCCATTTTTAAACATGTGGAATTTCTAAGATTTTTTACTATTTTTCATGTGGGAAATTGAATTAGCTTACAAACGAAACAAATTCCTTCAAAATCCGGTATCGGAAGAGAAAGTTATGGCCGAAATACAAAAAGCAGTCAAAACTGCCCATGTGCGAGGGTGAAGGCTGAGAGACCGTTGAGCTAGAAATGGACCATTGCCAAAGCCATCACAGCAGAGGCAGTGAACCCATATTCTGCCCAAGTGCGACGGTCAATATAGACGGACCGTTGACCCAACGACGGACCGTCGCACCCACCATTGCATATCCCATTCATTTATTTTAAAGTCATTTTTAAAAGGGTATTTGGGTTTTTTTTTCCACACTTTTTAAGCTCTAATTATATCATACCAAGGCTCATAAGTTCATTATTTATTCACAACATAAAATTAGGGTTTTCTCTCAAAGATAATACCCAAGAACAAGACCCAAATCCTTCTTCAAGAAACTAAGAGATTCAAGTTTTTCAAGTCCAAGAACTTCAAGAAACTCACAACCCAGATATTTCATGTGTTGATTCATGGGATTCTTTCACCCATGGAGCTCAAGAATCTCTTTTAAAAATCTAAGATTTATGTATTTATGAATGTTCATGATTTAAATAGAATTGAAATTCATGTTCATAATGTTGTGGGGTTTTGATTCATGTTTTAAATCACATATTCCAATGATTAACCCTAGTATATGAAAATTTCCATAATAATTATGATAAAACCCCTTCAATTTACAAGTTGATATATGTATCCATGATTATTAGATGTGTCGATGATTGTATAACCAAAGCATGATCCCCATGTGTTTGATTAAATTCCTATGTGAAGGAAAAGTGTCATACTGGTATAATAATATGAAATCTTCATTCATGTTCAAGTTCATGCATGTCAAGTCTTTGATAAAAATGTCTTAGTCAATAAATTATGGATATATGTGTGGCCATTGTGGGGATTTAGAACTTGTACTTCATGAATTCTCCAACTTATTATATTATGGATTGTTGATGTTATCACGTATTCAAGAAAGTCATGTTTTATGAATTTCATTCCATCGAGTCCTGGGGATACTTGTACCTTAAAAATATAGTTGTGTGCCTAGAGTTAGTGTCAAATTTTCAAGATACTCTTAGTCAAGCCATGATCCATAGAACTCAGTCAATCATGTGACTCATGAAAGCTTAGTAATATAGTAATCTCAGCACTTTTCCGTCAGTCAATGAAACTTAGATAACTCGGTCCAGTTCAGTTGTTATCACGTTCAGTGTCTATTCAGATGAGAGTAGAAATTAGCATCGAGTGAACCTAAGGATGAGAATCCACCTGTTATATGAATGTGTGATTCTTAGAAGAAATCCTTGCATTAAAAAACTACGTAGCCAGCGTAGGTTGAGACATCATAGCCTATTATATGAGGGTATATGAGGTGGGTTAACCTATTTTATGAGGGTTCCACCATTCTCACTAGAGTTACCTGTTATAGAGGGTTACTCACAGCTTGTGTTTACCAGTGGTGTGGTATTGACACCCTTCTAATTGGGGTTACAGATTGGACCCCACCTCAACCATAATGGTGTATCAGGAGCATGTTGGTTAGATGAATACTTCCCATAGTTTTTGTTATAGAATTCAGGACACTCAGATACAGTCATTCAGTCTTAGTAATAGAACTTAAATAGTTCTATAAAATTCAGGACTGTTAGATACAGTCAACTCAGAACAGAATGGAACTCAGCTAGTTCCACCAGAAACTAGACTGTCAGATTTAGTCACTTAGTTTACGTTATTTCAGTTATAGAGTTATCAGTATCTCATGTTATCAGTACTCAGATTCAGTAATCATGTTATCACGAACTAAGATATAGTTATTATATTTTCATGCATGTATGCTTACGTTCATGTTGTTCAGTAAGTTAGTATAGTTCATGCATGTGAACCCTTTGCATTCAGCCTACCTTACATGCATACCAGTACATTCAATCGTACTGACGTATCTGTGCTATGGTGTTTTATACCAAAGGTTCAGAAGCATGAGCTCTAGAGCATTAGTGGATTCTAGATATTAGCTGCTAGTAAGAAGTGAGTCCTCATTCTTTGAGGATGATATTATTGGTTATTTCATCACTTTAGTACATCGTTAATTTCATTCGTTGGAGTTTGTTGGGGCTATGTCACATCAAATCCTTATTCAGACATTTAGAGGCTTTCTAGATTATCATGTTTAGACAATTTTTTTAATTTATTTTGGGAATTTCATACCCCTTCATGTGTTATCATTTATCAATTATGTTATAGTTTTGAACCTTATTGCCTTACAACCTTTATTTCTACATTTATAAAGTATATTTTGCAGTATACAGGTATAGATATCAGTCATGGGTTAGTTTATGGTCCTTCGGGGTCATGAACACCGTGTGTTGTTTTGAGTATCAGATTTGGGGCATTACAAACTTTGTATCATAGCCTAAGGTTCAATAGAGTCCTAGGAAGTTTGAAAACTGCATCTAGTGGAGTCTTGTACATGGGTGTGTTGCGTGCCACATTTTTGTAAAGGAGGCTATAAGATGTTTTAGGAATAGTTTCCCTTCTTTCAGGTTCATGTCGTTCCAGTGAGCATAATCTCAAGCTAATCTCTTGGTATAATTTGTTTCTCCCTTTTCTTCTACGACACATGCCTTCCAAAAGAAGAAACAGTAATCAGTCAGCCCCTCAACCCGTCTAAGCAGATCCCTTGGACGAATATGTTTCTCATGCAGAGTTCAGAGCTGCATTCACCACTCTTGCTAATTTAGTTTCTGCTCAAAATAAATGACCAGCTATTATTCCAGCCAACCCAGTGGCCAATTCAGCTACAAATAAGATTTGGGACTTCACTCGAATTAATCCTCCATCCTTTCTCAGGCTTAGTCAAATGAAGACCCTCAGAATTTCATCGATCAGGTTCAGAAGGTTACTGATATCATGGGGGTGCCAGCTATTCAGAGTGATGAGCTAGCTGCATATCAGTTATAAGATATTTCTCACACTTGGTAAAAGCAGTAGAAGTCAGAAAAGCCAAATGATGCAGGGCCTATTGCGTAGGAAGAGTTTGTGACCGCATTCTTAGAGAAGTTCTTTCACCTAGAGCTGAGTGAAGCTAAGGTGTTAGAATTTATCAACCTCAGGTAGGGAAACATGACTGTGAAAGAGTATTATCTTAAGTTTAATCAATTAGCCAAATATGCTCCTCATGTGGTTGTCAATAGTAGAGCCAAGATGAGTAAGTTTGTTTCTGGGGTGAATAATAGTGTTGTCAATGAGTCTAGGTCTATGATGTTAAATAATGACATAAATTTAGCTAGGCTCATGAATCATGCTCAGCAGATAGAGAAGAAAAAGATTAAAATGAGGGAGAAGAAGAATAAGAGTGCAAAGACATGTAGTTTCAACTTTGCTCAACCCAAATCAGGAGGAGGAAATCATTCTCTGTTTCATCCTAAGTCATCAGTTCCAGATCCTAATTAAGCTAGCACTCCAGCTCCTAAGTTCAGGGATGGTAATAGTGATAGAGTGCCAGGATCTAATTCTTAGGGTAGTGTCAGCAGTGCCCACACCTATCCTCTTTGCTAGACTTGAGGAAAGCACTATCAGGGTATTTGCAGAGTTGTTAGTGGTATTTGTTTTGCATATGGCAAGCTAGTCCACAGATTCAGAGACTCTCCTCATCCAGGTCCTCAGGGTCAGCAGAACCATCCCTCAGCTCAATCTAGTCGCCTAAATCAGCAGGGTGCCAATTCTAGTGCTACTAGTAGGCAACGCCCAAATAGAATCTATGTTCTTCAGTCCTGACAGGATCAGGAAAAATCTCCTGATGTGGTTACTGGTACATTACAAATCTTTCATGTTCATGTTTATGCTTTTCTAGATCTAGGTGCTTCATTATCTTTTGATACTCCCTATATAGCAGAAGATTTTGGACTCAGTCCCAAAATTCTAGCAGAGCTATTTTTAGTCTCTACCTCAGTGGGTAAAATAATCATAGTTCGGCGGGCGTATAGGAAATGCCCATTTATGATATTTCAAAAAGTCACTTTAGAAGACTTATTTGAATTAGAGATGACTGAATTTGATGTCATTCTAGATTGGCTTCATTCCTGCTATGCCATAGTCGACTGCAGAAATAGAGTTATCCAATTTCAGTTTTCGAATGAACCTGTTCTATAGTAGAGGGGTAGTACTTCAATTTTTAGAGGTCATCTTGTTTCCTACCTTCGGGCAAGGAAAATGATATCTAAAGGATTTGTCTATCATCATGTACGATTTAAGGACAATAGTTTTGAAAATCCCAGTCTTGATTCAGTCCCGGTTGTGAATGAATATTCAGATGTCTTTCTCGAAGATCTTCCAGGAATTCCTCCCGAAAGCGAAATAGATTTCGGAATTGATCTTTTTCCAGATACTCAGCCTATATCTATTTCGCCTAACAGAATGGCTCCAATAGAACTCAGAGAATTGAAAGATTAGTTGAAGGATCTCTTTGATAAGGGATTCATTAGGCCAAGTATGTCCCCGTGGGGTGCACCAGTATTATTCGTGTACAAGAAAATGGTTCACTCAGAATGTGCATCGATTACTATCAACTCAATAAAGTCACAGTCAAGAATAAGTATCCTCTTCCCAGGATCGATGACTTGTTTAACCAACTTTAGGGTGGCAGCTATTTCTCTAAGATAGACCTTAGATCTGGCTATCATCACCTTAGAGGTAGAGAATGTGACATTTAAAAAAAAAACTTTTCATTCTTGGTATGGTCACTTTGAATTCTTAGTCATGTCCTTTGGTCTTACTAATGCCCCAACCGCTTTCATGGATTTGATGAACCGAGTGTTCAAACAGTACTTGGACATGTTCATCATAGTATTCATAGATAATATTTTTGTCTATTCCCGTAGTGAGCACGATCATGCAGACCATTTCAGAATTGTACTTCAGACACTCAGAGATCATCAGTTGTTCGCCAAATTTAGTAAGTGTTAATTTTTGCTAAGGTTAGTAGTATTCCTTGATCATATCATTTCCAATGATGGCATTAGAGTAGATCCTCAAAAGACCGAAGCAGTAAGAAACTGGCCTCACCCTGTCTCTCCATCAGACATCAGGAGTTTCTTTGATTTGGCTAGCTATTAAAAAGGGTTTGTTGAGGGATTTTATTATATTTCATCCCCTATGTATAGATTGACTCAGAAGAAAGTCAAGTTTCAGTAGTCAAATCCTTGCAAGAAAGTTTTCAGGAGTTGAAGACTCGACTCACCTCAGCTCCAGTCTTAGCTCTTCAAGATGGTCTAGATGGATTCGTAGTGTTTTGTGATGCATCCAAAGTAGGTTTGGGTTGTGTACTCATGCATCATAGTAAGGTCATATCCTATGCCTCCAGACAGCTTAAACCCCATGAGAAGAATTATCCTACTCATGATCTTGAGTTAGCAGCCGTAGTCTTTACCTTGAAGATTTGGAGGCATTATCTATATGGAGTTCATGTAGATATCTTTATAGATCATAGGAGCCTTCAATATGTCTTCTTTCAAAAATATCTCAATCTTTATTAGAGAAGGTGGTTAGATCTCTTGAAAGATTATGACAAAGACAAGGCCAATATAGTGGTCGACGCTCTTAGTAGACTGTTTATGGGTAGTGTTGCTTATATTGAGGACAGTAATAAAAAGCTAGCTGAGGAAGTCCATCAGCTTGCCAGACTAGGCATTCTCTTATTTGATACAGAAGAAGGTGACATATGGGTTTAGAGTAGTTCAGAATCATCTCTAGTTTTCAAGGTGAAAGAAAAGCAAGGTAGAGATCCCTGTCTAGACAACTTGAAAGAGTCGGTCAAGGATCATGAAGTAGAGGTTTTCTCCTAAGGGGGAGATGGTGTTCTACATTTTCAAGGTCCCCTGTGTGTTCCAAGTTTAGATGACTTAAGGCAGCGAATTCTTGAAGAAAGTCATAGTGCGCTCTACTATATTCATCTAGGGGCCATAAAGATGTACCGCGACTTGCAGGAGATCTATTGGTGGAGTGGAATAAAGAGAGATATTGCAGAGTTTATGGATAAGTGATCTACATATCAGAAGGTTAAGATAGAGCATCAGATGCCTAGTAGGTCAATGCAGGAGTTCAGTATTCCTACTTGGAATTGGGAAAAAGTGAACATCGACTTCGTTATGGGTTTTCCTCAAACTCGTCATCAGCATGATTCAGTTTGGGTCATTGTAGATAGAATGACCAAATCAACTCATTTTCTTCAAGTTCATACCTCTTACTCAGCTGAGGATTATGACAAACACTCTATCAGGGTGTTGGTAAAATTACACCGTGTCCCGTTATCTATTATTTCAGATAGAGGTACTCAAGTCACCTCTGATTTCTCTAAAGAGTTCCATCATAAGACTTTAGAAGATATGCTGCAAGCATGTGCAATTGATTTCAAGGGCAGTTGGTATGACCACTTGCCTTTGATTGAGTTTGCATATAATAATAGATATCATTCCAGTATTAATATAGCTCTATTTGAACCTCTTTATGGCAGGAGATGCAGATCTCCAGTTGGTTGGTTCGAAGTTAGTGAGGCCTTAGTCATAGGGCCTTACTTAGTATTCGATGCCTCAGAAAAGTCCAGTTGATCAGAGAGAGACTTCGGGTTTCTCCGAGCCGACAGAAGTATTATACAGATATGTGTAGAAAGGATCTTGAGTTTGATATTAGTGACTATTTCAATCAAATGATCTCTCCCATGGAGGTAGTGAAGCGGTTCGACAATAAGGGAAAGCTTAGTCCCTGATATGTGGTCCCTTCAAAATTCCCAGTCGTTTTGGCAAGGTAGCTTATGAGATTGAATTGGTTTCAGATCTAGCATTAGTTCATACATTCTTCCATGTATCTTTTCTCAAGAATTGCATAGGTGACCCAGCAGTTGTAGTTCCTATTCAGAGCATAGATGATCAGAACGGCCTCACTTATGAAAAGATTCCAGTCAAAATCCTGCACTATCAGACTCGTAGACTAATAAACAATGAAGTCCCTCTAGTCAAAGTTCTTTGGAAAAATCAGTCCATTAAGCTAGATACTTGGGAAGAAGAACCAGACATGAGTACCCAGTATCCTCACATATTCTCCACCAACTCAGATCAATCTCAAGGTAACAGTTCTTCTTAATCTTTCAGTTTCATGTTCAGAATTCAGTTATGAGCTTGGAATCCATTTTATGTTCAAAATTACATTATAAAATTGGTATTAAATACCATTGAATATTCTGTCATGCATTCATGTATTAGTTAAGTTATATAATCAATCATCAGACATGCATTCTCATTTTGAGAACCTTGGTTCATCAGAACACTCAGTCATGCATTCATGAATAGGTTACACATACATCAGATATGTTACACATACATCAGATATGTTTGTCCAGTATGTTATATTCAGTTATTAGTCATATCAGTCTTGAGATCATGTTCTAGTTGTTCATGTTTGATATGTACATCAGTTTATCTTCTCCCCTCTCGCTCATTCTCATTCGAGGACGAATGTTCTCAAGGTGAGATATTGTAATACCCCATACTTCTACCAAGCTAGAAATCATCCCAAGAATGTTAGAAACTAAATTTGAAGGATGAATTCACTTTTATACACGTGTTATTTCTAAGAATTTAACATTTTATCATGTGGGAAATTTAATTATCTTTCAAACGATACCAATTTCATCAAAATCCTGTATCGGAAGAGAAAGCGATGGCCAAAATACAGAAAGAAGTCAAAACTGCCCAGGTGCGACGGTAAAGTCTAACGAACCATCGATCTAGCGATGTACCATCTCCCAAGACATCGTAGCAAAGAAAGTGAACCCCTATTCTGCCCAGGTGTGATGGTCAGGGCAGACGGATTGTCGACCCAGTGATGGACCGTTGAACCCACCATCGCATATCCCGTTAAGTAATTTTAAAGTTGTTTTTAAAAGGGTATTTGGGTGTTTTTCCACCCGTTTTAACCATTAATTATATTAGACCAAGGCTAAAAAGTTCATTATTCATTCACAACATAATATTAGGGTTATCTCTCTAAGATAATCCACAAGAACAAGATCCAAATCCTTCTTCAAAAAACTAAGAGATTCAAGTTCTTCAAGACCAAGAAATTCAAGAAACTCATAATCCAGGTATGTCATATGTTGATTAATGGGACTCTTTCACCCATAAAGCTCAAGAATCTCTTTTATAAATCTAAGATTTGTATATTTATGAATGTTCAGGATTTAAATAGAATTGAAATTCATGTTCATGATGTTATGGGGTTTTGATTCATGTTTTAAATAACATATTCCAATGGTTGACCCTAGTATATGAAGATTTGCACAATAATTATGATAAATTTCCTTTAATTTACAAGTTGATTGATGTATCCATGATAATTAGATGTGTCAATGATTGTATAACCAAAGCATGCTCCCCATGTGTTTGTTTAAATCCTATGTTAAGGAAAAGTGTCATACTAGTATAATAATATGAAATCTCCATTCATGTACAATTTCATGCATGTCAAGTGTTTGATGAAATGTCTTAGTCAATGAATAATAGATATATATGTTCCCACTGTGGTGCTTTAGAACTTGTACTTCATGAATTCTCCAACTTATTATATTATGGATTGTTGATGTAATCACGTATTCAAGAAAGTCATGCTTTTTCAATTTCTTTCCATCGAGTCTTGAGGGTACTAGTACCCGAAAAATATAGTTGTGTGCTTAGAATTAGTCTCATTTTTTTAAAGATACTCTCAATCAAGCCATGATCCATAGAAACCAGTCAATCATGTGACTCAGGAAAGCTTAGTAATATAGTAATCTCAGCACTATTCCATCAGTTAATGGAACTCAGATAACTCAGTTCAGTTAATCATGATCAGTGTCTATTAAGATGGGAGTAGAAATTAGCATCAAGTGAACCCAAGGATAGGAACCCACCTATTATGTGAGGGTGTGATTCTTAGAAGTAATCTTTTTATTCCAGAACTGCGTAGCTAGCATAGGTTGCGACATCATAGCCTTTTATATGAGGGTAGATGAGGTGGATTAACCTGTTATATGAGGGTTCCCACCGTACTCACTAGAGTTACCTGTTATATGAGGGTTACTCATCGTTTGTCTTTAAAAGTGGTGCATTATTAACACCCTTCCAATTAAGGTTATAGATTGGACCCCAACTCAGGCATAATGGCGTATTTGGGGCATGTCGGTTAGATGAATACTTAACATAGTTTTTGTTATAGAATTTAGGACAATCATATATAGTCATTCAGTATCAGTAATAGAACACATATAGTTCTACAAAATTCATGACTTTTAGATATAGTTAACTCAGAACAAAAAAAAACTCAGAAAGTTCCACCAAAAACTAGACTGTCAGATACAGTCTCTTAGTATAAGTTATTTTAGTTATATAGTTATTAGTATCTCATGTTATCAGTACTCAGATTCAGTAATCATGTTATCATGAACTCAGCTATAGTTATTATGTATTCATGCATGTATAATCATATTCATGTTATTCAGTCAGTTAGTATAGTTCATGCATGTGTAATATTGGCATTCAGCTGCCTCACATGAATACCAGTATATTCGATCGTACTGATGCATTTGAGCTATAGTGTTCTATACCATAGGTTCAGAAGAATGAGCTCCAGAGCATTAGTGGATTCCAGATATCAACTGTCAGTCAACAGTGAGTCCTCATTCTTCAAGGATGATATTATTAGTTATTTCATCACTTTAGTACTTAGTTTATTTTAGTAGTTGGAGTTAGTTGGGGACATGTCCCATAAACTCCTTATTCAGACATTTAGAGGCTTTCCAGACTCTCATGCTTTGACAGTTTATTTTAGTTGTTTTGGGTATTTCATACCCCATCCATGTGTTATGATTTATCAGTTTGTTACAATTTTGACCCTTATGGCCTTAGAGCCTTTATTTCTGCATTTATTCAGTATATCATACAGTATACAGGTAGAGATATCATTCATGGTTTAGCTTATGGTTCTTTGGGGTCATGAGCACCATGTAGCATTTTAGGTACCGGATTCAGGGCGTAACAAACTTGGTATTAGAGCCAAAGTTTAATAGAGTCCTAGGAATAAAGGCCACATCTAGTAGAGTCATGTACATGGGTGTGTTACGCGCCATATTTATATGCATGTCTATAAGATGTATTAGGATGAGTTTCCCTTCTTTCAGTATTTTTGTCGTGCCAGTGAGCATAATATCAAGCTAATCTCTCAGTCTAATCTATTTTTCCCTTTTCTTCTATAGAACATGCCTCCTATAAAAATCAAACAGGAATCAGTCAGCCCCTCAGCCCATCCAAGAAGATCCCTTAGACGAACATGTTTCTTATGTAGAGGTTAGAGATGAATTTACCACTCTTGCTAATTCATATGCTGCTCAGATTGAATGACCTGCTGTCATTCCAGCCAACCCAATTGCCAATTCAAATGCAGCCAGGATTCGGGACGTTGCCCGAATGAATCCTTTATCCTTTCTCTAGTCTAAGTCAGATGAGGACCCTCAGGAATTCACCGATCAGGTTCAAAAGTTTACTGACATCATAGAGGTGTCAGCTATTAAGTGTTGATCTAGATGCATATCAGTTGCAGGATGTTGCTCACACTCGGTACAATAAGTAGAAGTCAGAAAGGCCAGATCATGCAGGGCCTATTTAGTGGGAAAAGTTTGTCACCGGATTGTTAGAGAGGTTCTTTCCCCTAGAACTAAGAGAAGCTAAGGTGTTAGAATTTATCAACCTCAGGCAGTGCCACATGAAAGTGAAACATTATTCTCTTAAGTTTACTCTATTAGCCAGATATGCTCCTCATGTGGTTCAAGATAGCAGGGAAAATATGAGAGTTTGTTTTTGGGTCAATGATAGTATGGTCAACGAAGGTAGGTCTGCAATGTTAAATAGTGACATGACTTTACCCAGGCTCATGACTCATGCTCAGCAGATAGAGGAGAAAAATATTAAGATGAGGGAGAAGCAGAATAAGAGAGCAAGGACAGGTAGTTTTAGCTTTGCTCAGCAAAATCAAAAGGAGGAAACCATTCTGAGTTTCGTCCTAAGTAATCAGTTCCATCTCCTTCTTTAGCTAGCACTCCAGCTCCTAATTTAAGGGATGGTAACAGAGATAGAACGCCATTCTCTAAGTCTCAGGGTAGTGTCAGCAGTGCTCGCACCAATCCTCATTGCCAGACTTGTGGCAAGTACCATCAGGGTATTTGCATATCTGATAGTGGTATTTGTTTTGGATTTGGCAAGACAGGACACAGAGTTAGACACTGTCCTCAGCCAGATCCTCAGGGTCAGAAAAGACTTCCCTCTGCTCAGTCCGATCACCCAAATCAGTAAGGTGCCATTTCCAGTGCTACTAGTGGGCAACACCCAAATAAACTCAATGCTCTTCAATCTCGATAGGATGAGGAAAATTCTACTGATGTGGTTACTATTACATTACAGATTTTTGATGTCCATGTTTACACTTTGCTAAATCCAGGTGCTTTCTTATATTTTGTTACTCCCTATATAGCAGGAGATTGTAGAGTCAGTCTCAAAATTCTAGTAGAGACCTTTTAAGTCTCTACCATAGTGGGTAAAACCATCATAGGCCGACGAGTATACAAGAACTGCCCAATTATGATATTTCAGAAAGTTATTTCAGCAGACTAAGTCGAATTAGAGATGACTGATTTACATGTCATTCTAGGCATGGATTGGCTTCATTCCTTCTATGCCACAATCGACTGTAGAAATAGAGTTTTCCAATTTTAGTTTCTGAATGAACCTGTCCTTGAGTGGAGGGGTAGTACTTCAGTTTTTAAAGGTCAACTTGTTTCCTACCTCCGAGCAAGGAAAATGATATCTAAAGGATGTATATATCATCTTGTTTGAGTTAAGGACCCTAGTTCTAACAATCCCAATCTTGATTCAGTCCTAGTCAGGAATGAATATTCAGATTTCTTTCTTAATGATGTTCCAGGAATTCCTCCTAAAAGGGAAATAGACTTCGGCATTGATCTTCTTCCAGATACACAACCTATAACTATTCTGCCATATGGAATGGCACCAGTGAAACTCAAAGAATAGAAAGAACAGTTGAAGGATCTTTCACATAAGGGATTCATTAGGCCTAGTGTGTCCCCATGGGGTGCAAAAGTCTTATTCGTGTGCGAGAAAGATGCTTCTCTCAGTATATTCATTAATTACCGTCAGCTTAATAAAGTCACAATCAAGAACAGGTATCCTCTTCCCAGGATCAACGACTTGTTTGACCAACATCTGGGTTCCAGCTATTTCTCAAAGATAGACCTCAGATCTGACTATCATCATCTCAGAGTTAGAGAATGTGACATTCAAAAAATGGCTTTTTGTACTCGGTAAGGTCACTTCAAATTCTTAGTCATGTCCTTTGGTCTTACTAATTCCCCAGCCGCTTTCATGGATTTGATGAATTGGGTGTTCAAAAAGTACTTGGATGTGTTCGTCATACTCTTCATAGATGATAATATGGTCTATTTGCGTAGTGAGCGTGATCAAGCAGACCATCTCAGAATTGTACTTCATACCGTCAGAGATCATCAGTTGTTCACCAAATTAAGTAAGGGTGAATATTGTCTAAGGTCAGTAGCATTCCTTGGTCATATCATTTTTGGTGATGTCATTAGAGTAGATCCTCAAAAGACCGAAGAAGTAAGAAACTGGCCTCGCCCTATCTCTCCATCAGACATCAGTATTTTATTAAGTTTGGCTGGCTATTACAGATGGTTTGTTGATGGATTTTCTTCTATTGCATCCCTATGTCCAGATTGACTCAGAAGAAAGTCAAGTTTCAGTAGTCAGATTTTTACAAGTAGAGTTTCAAAAGTTGAAAACTCGACTCATCTCAGCTCCAGTCTTACCTCTTCCAGATGGTCCAGATAGGTTCGTAGTGTATTGTGATGCATCCAGAGTAGGTATGGGATTTGTTCTTATGCAGCATAGTAAGGTCATAACCTACGCCTCCAAACAGCTTAAACCCTATGAGAAGAATTATCCTGCACATGATCTTACGTTAGCTGACGTAGTCTTTGCCTTGAAGATTTTGAGGCATTATGTATGTGGAGTTCATGTAGATTTGTTCACATATCATAAATGCCTTCAGTATGTCTTTTCTCAAAAAAGATCTCAATCTTCATCAGAGAAGGTGGTTAGAGCTCTTGAATGATTATGACCTGAGTGTCCTTTATCATCAGGGCAAGGCGCCATATAGTGGATGATCCTCTCAGTAGACTGTCTATGGGTAGTGTTGCTCATATTGAGGACAATAAGAAGAATCTAGCTCAGGAAGTCCATCATCTCGCTAGACTAGGTGTTCGCTTATTCGATACAGATGAAGGTGACATATTGTTTCAAAGTGGTTTAGAATCATCTCTAGTTTTTGAGATGAAATAAAAGCAAGATAGAGATCCCAGTCTAGTCAAGTTGAAAGAGTTAGTCAAGGATCAGGAAGTAGAGGTTTTTTCCCAAGGGGGAGATGGTGTTCTGCATTGTTAGGGTCGCCTGTGTGTTCCAGGTGTAGATGACTTAAGGCAGAGAATTCTTGCAGAAATGCATGGTGTTCGCTACTCTATTCATCCAGGGGCCATAAAGATGTACCACAACTTGTGGGAGATCTATTGGTGGAGTAGGATGAAGAGAGATATTGCAGAGTTTATGGCTAAGAGCTCTACATATCAGCAGGTTAAGATAGAGCATCAGAAGACTAGTGGGTCCATGCAGGAGTTCAGTATTCCTACTTGGAAGTGAGTAGAAGTGAACATGTACTTAGTGATTGGTTTAACTGGTACTCATCATCAGTATAATTCAGTTTGGGTCATTATAGACAGAATGACAAATCCAACTCATTTTCTTTAATTCCATACCTCTTACTCAGCTTAGGATTACACAAACTCTATATCAGGGAGTTGGTCAAATTACACAGTGTCCCATTATCTATTATTTCAGATAGAGGTACTCAGGTCACCACTGATTTCTCTAAAGAGTTCCATCTTAAGACTTTAGAAGATATGCTTCTAGCGTGTGGAATTGATTTTAAGGGCAGTTGGGATGACCACTTGCCTTTAATTGAGTTTACATACAATAATAGCTATCATTCCAGTATTAAGATGGCACCGTTCGAACCTCGTTATGGAAGGAGATGCAGATCTCCAGTAGGTTGGTTCAAAGTTAGTGAGGCCTTATTCATAGGTCCTTACTTAGTATTCGATGCCTTAGAAAAATTCCAGTTAATCAGAGAGAGATTTTGGGTTGCTCAGAGCCGACAAAAGTCTTACACAGATATGTGTAGAAAGGATCTCGAGTTTGATATTTGTGACTATGTATATCAAAATATCTCTCCCATGAAGGGAGTGAAATGGTTTTCCAAGAAGGAAAAGCTTAGTCCCTGATATGTGGTCCCTTCAAAATTCTCAGTCGTTTTGGCAAGGTAGCTTATGAGCTTGAATTGGCTTCAAATCTAGACTTAGTTCATCCAGTCTTCCATGTATCTTTTCTAAAGAATTGCATAGGTGACCCAGCAGTTGTAGTGCCTATTCAGAGCATAGATGATCAAAACGGCCTCACTTATGAAAAGATTCCAGTCGAAATCCTGCACTATCAGATTCGTAGACTAATAAACAAAGAAGTCCCTCTAGTCAAAGTTCTTTGGAAAAATCAGTCAATTAAGGGAGATACTTGGGAAGAAGAACCATACATGAGTACCCAGTATCCTCACCTCTTCTCCACCAACTCAGATCAATCTCAAGGTAACAGTTCTGCTTAAGCTTTCAGTTTCATGTTAAGAATTTAGTTATGAGCTTGGAATCCATTTTATGTTCAAAATTACATGATAAACTTGGAATTAAATACCGTTGTATATTCATTCATTCATTCATGTATTAGTTAAGTTATATAATCAAGCATCAAACATGCATTCTCATTGTAAGAACCTTGGTTCATCAGAACACTCAGTCATGCATTCATGAATCGGTTACACATGCATCAGATATGCATGTCCAGTATGTTATATTCAGTTATTAGTCATGTGAGTCATGATATAATGTTCTAATTGTTCATGTTTAATATGTATTTCAGTTTATCTTCTCCCCTCTCGCTCATTCTCATTCGAGGATTAATGTTCTCAAGGGGGAGATAATGTAATACCCCGTACTTCTTCCTAGCTAGAAATCATCCCAAGAATATTAGAAACTTACTTTAAAATGTGAATCCACTTTTATACAGATGGTCATTCTAAGATTTTCACATTTTGTCATGTGGGAAATTGAATTATCTTTCCAACGATACCAATTTCATCAAAATCCGGTATCGGAAGAGAAAGCTATGTCCAAAATACAAAAAGCATTCAAAACTACCCAGGTGCGACGGTGAAGGCCAATAGACCATCGAGCTAGCGACGGACCGTCGCCCAAGCCATCGCAGCAGATGAAGTGTATCCCTATTCTTCCCAGGTGTGACGGGTCAGGGCTGATGGATCATCGACCAAGCGACGGACCGTCGCACCCACCATCGCATATCCCGTTCAGTAATTTTAAAGTTGTTTTTAAAAGGGTATTTGGGTCTTTTTCCACCTGTTTTAACCCTTAATTATATTATACCAAGGCTCAAAAGTTCATTATTCATTCATAACATAATATTAGGGTTTTCTCTCTAAGATAATCCCTAAGAACAAGATCCAAATCCTTCTTTAAGAAATTAAGAGATTCAAGTTCTTCAAGCCCAAGAACTTCAAGAAACTCACAACCCAAGTATGTCATGTGTTGATTCATGGGACTCTTTCATCGATAAATCTCAATAATCTCTTTTAGAAATCTAAGATTTGTGTATTTATGAATGTTCATGATTTAAATAGAATTGAAATTCATGTTCTTGATGTTGGGGGGTTTTGATTCATGTTTTAAATCAAATATTCCAATGATTGACCCAAGTATATGAAGATTTTCATAATAATTATGATACAATCCCTTCAATTTACAAGTTGATTGATGTATCCATGATAATTAGATGTGTCGATGATTGTATAACCAAAGTATGATACCCATGAGTTTGTTTAAATCCTATTTTTAGTAAAAGTGCCATACTAGTATAATAATATGAAATCAAGGAAAAGTGCCATACTAGTATAATAATATGAAATCCCCATTCATGTACAAGTTCATGCATGTCAAGTGTTTGATGAAATGTCTTAGTCAATGAATAATAGATATATGTGTGGCCATTGTTGTTCTTTAGAACTTGTACTTCATGAATTCTCAAACTTATTATATTAGGGATTGTTGATGTGATCACGTATTCAAGAAAGTCATGTTTTGTCAGTTTCTTTCCATCGAGTCTGGGCGGTACTTGTTCCCAAAAAATATTGTTGTGTGCCTAGAGTTAGTGTCATTTTTTAAAGATACTCTCAGTCAAGCCATGATCCATAGAACTTAGTCAATCATGTGACTCAGGAAATCTAGGTAATATAGTAATCTCAGCACTATTCTATCAGTTAAAGGAACTCAGATAACTTAGTCTAGTTTAGTTCAGTTAATCATGTTCAGTGTCTATTCAGATGGGAGTAGAAATTAGCATTGAGTGAACCCAAGGATTGGAACCCACCTATTATGTGAGGGTGTGATTCTTAGAGGCAATCCTTGCATTACAGAACTGTGTAGCCAGAATAGGTTGATACATCATAGCCTTTTATATGAGGGTAGATGAGGTGGCTTAACCTGATATATGAGGGTTCCCACCATTCTCACTAGATTTACTTGTTATATGAGGGTTATTCACAACTTGTCTTTACAAGTGGCGCGTTATTGACAGCCTTTCAATTAGGGTTACAGATTGGACCCCAACTCAGCCATAATGGCGTATTAAGGGCATATCGGTTATATGAATACTTCCCAAAATTTCTATTATACAATTTAGGAAATTCAGATACAGTCATTTAGTCTCAATAATATAACTCAGATAGTTCTACAAAATTATGGACTGTTAGATATAGTTAACTCAGAATAGACCAAAACACAGGAAGTTCCACCAGAAACTACACTGTCATATACAGTCTCTCAGTATAAATTATTTAAGTTATATAGTTATTAGTATCTCATGTTATCAGTACTCAGATTCAGTAATCATGTTATCATGAGCTCAACTATAGTTATTATGTATTCATGCATGTATGCTCACATTCGTGTTATTTAGTCAGTTAGTATAGTTCATCCATGTTAAACATTTGCATTCAGCCTACCTCACATGCATACCAATACATTCAATTGTACTGATGCATTTGTGCTATGGTGTTTTATACCATAGGTTCAAAAGAATGAGCTCCAGAGCATTAGTGGATTCCAGATATCAACAGTCAGTCAGCAGTGAGTCCTTATTCTTTGAGGATGATATTATTAGTTATTTCTTCACTTTACTACTTAGTTTAGTTCAGTAATAGGATTTAGTTGGGGACATGACCCATAAACTCCTTATTTAGACATTTAGAGGCTTTCTAGACTATCATGGTTAGACAATTTATTTTAGTTGTTTGGGATATTTCATACCCCATTCATGTGATATGATTTATTATTTTCTTACAGTTTTGAACCTTATGTCCTTAGATCCTTTATTTATGCATTTATATAGTATATCATACAGTATACAGATACAGATATCAGTCAAGGGTTAGATTATGGTTATTCAGGGTCATGAGCACTGTGTGGCATTTTGGGTACCAGATTCAGGGTGTTACAAACTTGGTATTACAGCCTAAGTTCAATAGAGTCCTAGTAAGTATAAAAGCCGCATCTAGTAGAGTCTTGTACATGGGTGTGTTGCGCGCCACATTTATACGCAAGAGGCTATAAGATTTATTAGTATCAGTTTCCGTTCTTTCAATATTCTTGTTGTGCCAGTGAGCATATTCTCAAGCTAATCTCACATTCTAATCCATTTCTGCCTTTTCTTCTATAGAACATGCCTCCTCAACAAATTAAATGGGAATCAGTCAGCCCCTCAGCCCGTCCAAGCAGATCCCTTAGACGAACATGTTTTCATTCAGAGTTCAGAGTTGTATTCACCACTCTTGGTAATTAAGTTGCTGCTCAGATTGAACGACCAGCTGTTATTTTGGCCAACCCAGTGGAAAATTCAACTGCGACCAGGATTCAAGACTTTACCTGAATGAATCATCTATCCTTTCTCGGGTCTAAGTCAGATGACGACCCTCAAAAATTCACCGATCAGGTTCAGAAGGTTACTGACATCATGGGGTGTTAGATATTGAGAGTGTTGAGCTAGATGCATATCAGTTGCAGGATATTTCTCACACTCGTTACAAGAAGAGAAAGTCAGAAAAGCCAGATGATGTAGGGCCTATTGCGTGGGAAATATTTGTCACCGCATTCTTTGAGAGGTTCTTTCCCCTAGAACTAAGAGAAGCTAAGGTGTTAGAATTTATCAACCTCAGGCAGGTCCATATGATGGTGAAAGATTATTCTCTTAAGTTTACTTAATTAGCAAGATATGTTCCTCATATGTTTGTAAATAGCAAGGCCAAGATGAGTAAGTTTGTTTTTGGGTCAATGATAGTGTGGTCAATGAGTATAGGTCTGCAATGTTGAATAGTGACATGATTATATCCAGGCTCATGACTCATTCTCAGTAGATAGATGAGAAAAATATTAAGATGAGGGAGAGGCAGAATAAGAGAGTAAGGACAGGTAGTTTCATCTTTACTCAGCCAAAATCAAAAGGAGGAAACCATTCTTAGTTTCGTCCTAAGTCATCAGTTCCAGCTCCTTCTTCAGCTAGCACTCTAGCTCCTAAGTTCAGGGATGGTAACAGAGATAGAGCGTTGGGCTCTAAGTCTCAGGGAAGTGTCAGTAGTTCCCGCACCTATCCTCATTGCCAGACTTATGGCAAGCACCATCAGGGTATTTGCAGAGCTGGTAGTGGTATTTGTTTTGGATTTTGCAAGCCAGGCCATAGAGTTAGAGATTATCCTCGGCCAGGTCCTCAGGATCAGCAGAACTATCCCTTAGCTTAGTCCGATCGCCCAAATCAGCTGGGTGTCACTTCCAGTGCTACTAGTGGGCTACGCCCAAATAGACTCTATGCTCTTCAGTCCCGACAGGATCAGGAAAATTCTACTGATGTGGTTACTTGTACATTACAGATCTTTCATGTGCACGTTTATGCTTTGATAGATCCAGGTGCTTCCTTTTATTTTGTTACTCCCTATATAGCAGGAGATTTTAGAGTCAGTCCCAAAATTCTAGTAGACCCATTTTCAGTCTCTACCATAGTGGGTAAAACCATAATAGCCCGATGAGTATACTAGAACTTCCCGATTATGATATTTCAAAAATTCACTTCAGCAGACTAAGTCGAATTGGAGATGACTGATTTCCATATCATTCTAGGCATGGATTAGCTTCATTTCTTCTATACCATAGTTGACTCAGAAATAGAATTGTCCAATTTTAGTTTCTGAATGTACCTATCCTAGAGTGGAGGGGTAGTACTTCAGTTTTTAAAGGTTAGCTTGTTTCCTACCTTCAGGCAAGGAAAATGATATCTAAAGGATGTGTCTATTATCTTGTTTGAGTTAAGGAAACTATTTCTAAAAATCCCAGTCTTGATTCAGTCCTAGTCAGGAATGAACATTCAGATGTCTTTCTCAAAGATCATCCAGGAACTCCTCCCAAAAGGAAAATAGACTTCGGCATTGATCTTATCCTAGATACTCAGCCTATATTCTTCCATACAGAATATCATCAGTTGAACTCAGAGAATTGAAAGAACAGATGAAGGATCTTTTAGATAAGGGATTCATCAGGCCCAGTGTGTCCATGTGGGGTGAATTAGTCTTATTCGTGAGGAAGAAAAATGGTTCTCTCAGAATGTTCATCGATTACCGCTAGCTCAATAAAGTCAAGGTCAAGGATATGTATCCTCTTCCTAGGATCGATGACTTTTTTGACAAACTTCAGGGTGCAAGCTATTTCTCTAAGATACACCTCAGATCCGACTATCGTCATCTCAGAGTTAGAGAATGTGACATTCAGAAAATGTTTTTTTGTACTCGGTAAGGTCATTTTGACTTCGTAGTCTTGTCCTTTAGTCTTACTAATGTCCCAGATGTTTTCATGGATTTGATGAATTGGGTGTTCAAGCAGTACTTGGACATGTTCTTCATAGTTATCATAGATGATAATCTGGTCTATTACTGTAGTGAGCGCGATCAAGCAGACCATCTCAGAATTTTACTTCATACCCTCAAAGATCATCAATTGTTTGCCAAATTCAGTAAGTGAGAATTTTGGCTAAGGTCAGTAGCATTCCTTGTTCATATCATTTCCAGTGATGGTATTAGAGTAGATCGTCAAAAGATCGAAGAAGTAAGAAACTGGCCTCACCCTGTCTCTCCATCAGACATTAGGATTTTCTTAGGTTTGGCTGGCTATTACAGACAATTTTTTTTGGGATTTTATTCTATTGCATCCCCTATGTCCTGATTGACTCAGAAAAAAGTCAAGTTTCAGTAGTCAGATTCTTGCGAGAAGAGTTTTCAGAAGTTGAAGACTCGACTCATCTCAGCTCCAGTCTTAACGCTTCCAGATGGACCTGATGGGTTCGTAGTGTATTGTGATGCATCTATAGTAGGTATGGATTTTGTCCTCATGCAGTATGGTAAGGGCATAACCTACGCCTCCAGACAACTTAAACCCTATGAGAAGAATTATCCTACTCATGATTTGAGTTAGCAGTCGTAGTATTTTCCTTGAATATTTTGAGGCATTATCTATATGTAGCTCATGTAGATGCGTTCACAGATCATAAATGCCTTTAGTATGTCTTTTCTCAGAAAGATCTCAATCTTCGTCAGAAAAGGTGGTTAGAGGTCTTGAATAATTATGACCTTAGTGTCCTTTATCATCCGGGAAAGGCCCATATAGTGGCTGACGCTCTCAGTAGATTGTCTATGGGTAGTGTTTCTCCTATTGAGGACAGTAAGAAGAAGCTAGCTCAGGAATTCCATCATCTTTCTAGACTAGGCATTCACTTATTCGATACAAATGAAGGTGAGATATTGGCTCAGAGTAGTTCAGAATTATCTCAAGTTTTTTAGATAAAAGAAAAGCAAGATAGAGATCCCAGTCTAGTCAAGTTGAAAATGTTAGTCAAGGATTAGGAAGTAGAGGTTTTTTCCCAAAGGGGAGATGGTGTTCTGCATTGTTAGGGTCACCTGTGTGTTCTAGGTATTGATGACTTAAGGGAGCAAATTCTTCCAAAAATACATGGTGCACGCTACTCTATTCATCCAGGGGCTACAAAGATGTACCGCGACTTATGGGTGATCGATCTATTGGTGGAGTGGGATGAAGAGAGATATTACAGAATTTGTGGCTAAGTGCTCTACACGTCAGGAGGTTAAGATAGTGCTTCGGAATCCTAGTGGGTCTATGTTGGAGTTCAGTATTCCTACTTGGAAGTGGGTAGAAGTGGACATGAACTTAGTGACGGGTTTGCCTCAATTCGTCATCAGCATAATTCAGTTTGGGTCTTTATAGACAAAATGACCAAATCAGCTCATTTTCTTCAAGTCCCATACCTCTTACTCAGCTGAGGTTTACACCAAACTCTATATCAGGAAGTTGGTCAGATTACACGGTGTCTAGTTATCTATTATTTCAGACATAGGCACTCAATTCACCTCTTATTTATGGAAAGCATTCTAAAAGGGTCTTGGTACCCAAATTCATCTCAATACAAACTTTCAACCTCAGACAGATGGTCAAGCAAAAAGTACCATTCAAACTTTAGAAGATAAGCTACGAGAATGTGCAATTGATTTCAAGGGAAGTTGGATTGACAACTTGCCTTTGATTGAGTTTGCATACAACAATATCTATCATTCCAGTATTAAGATGGCTCCGCGCAAATATCTTTATGGAAGGAGATGTAGATCTCCAGTTGGTTGGTTCGAAGTTTGTGAGGCCTTAGTCATAGGGCTTGACTTAGTATTCGATTCCTTAGGAAAAGTCTAGTTGATCAGAGAGAGACTCCAGGCTACTCAAAGTTGATAGAAGTCTTATACAGATGTATGCATAAAGGATCTCGAGTTTGAGATTGGTGACTATGTCTATCTAAAAATCTCTCCCATGAAGAGAGTGAAGAGGTTCGACAAGAAGGGAAATCTTAGTCCCCGATATGTCCGTCCCTTCAAAATTCTCAATCATTTTGACAAGGTAGCTTATGAGCTCGAATTGCCTATAGATCTAGCCTCAGTTTATCGAGTATTCCATGTCTCTTTGCTCTAGAACTTCATAGGTGACCCAGCAGTTGTAGTTCCTATTCAGAGCATAGATGTTCCGAACGGCCTCTCTTATGAAGAGATTCCAATCAAAATCCTAGACTATCAGATTCGTAGACTAAGAAACAAAAAGTGCCTCTAGTCAAAGTTCTTTGGAAAAATCAGTGCATTATGGAATCTACTTGGGAAGAAGAAGTAGACATGCGTACTCAGTATCCTCACCTCTTTTCCGCCAACTCAGATCAAACTCAAGGTAACATTTCTCTATAAGCTTTTTAGTTTCATGTCCCAATTTTAATTACGATCTTGGTATCCATTTTATGTTCAGAATTCCATTATAAACTTAGTATTAAATACCATTGCATATTCAGTCATGCATTGATGTATTAGTTCAGTTATATAATCATGCATCAGATATGGATTCTCTTAATGAGAACCTTGGTTCATCAGAACACTCAGTCATGCATTCATGAACTAGATACACATGCATCATATATGCGTGTCCAGTAGTTATATTCAGTAATCACTCATGTCAGTTATGAGATTATGTTCCAATTGTCCATGTTTAGTATGTACGTCAGTTTATCTTATCCCCTATCGCTCAGTTTAATTCGAGGGAGAATGTTCTCATAGAAGAGATATTGTAATAACCTATACTTCTACCTAGCAAGAAATCATTCAAAGATTGTTAGAAACTTACTTTGAAAGATGAATCCACTTTTATACACGTGGAAACTTAGCTTTCCAATGATACCAATTTCATCAAAATCCGGTATCGGAAGAGAAAACTATGGCCGAAATATAGAAAGCAGTCAAAACTGCCCAGGTGTGATGGTGAAGGCAACCGGACCATCGCCAAAAATATGACAGCTGAGGCAGTAAACCCTATTATTCCCAGGTGTGACGTTTAGGACCAACAGACCATCTACCAAGTGACGGACCATCGCACCCACCCTCGCATATCCTATTCAGTTATTTTAGAGTCATTTTTAAAAGGTTATTTGGGTATTTTTCCACCCTTTTTAACCCCTAATTATATCAGACCAAGGCTCATAAGTTCATTATTCATTCACAACATAAAATTAGGGTTTTCTCTCAAAGATAATCCCCAAGAACAAGATCCAAATCCTTCTTCAAGAAACTAAGAGATTCAAGTTCTTCAAGTGCAAGAACTGTAAGAAACTCACAACCTAGGTATGTCATATGTTGATTCATGGGACTTTTTCACCCATGGAGCTCAAGAGTCTCTTTTCAAAATCTAAGATTTGTTTATTTATTAATATTCATGATTTAAATAGAATTGAAATTCTTTTTCATAATGTTGTGGGGTTTCGATTCATTATTTAAATCAGATATTCCAATGATTGACCCTAGTATATGAAGATTTTCATAATAATTACGATAAAAACCCCTTTAATTAACAAGTTAATTGATGTATCCGTGATTATTAGATGTATCGATGATTGTATAACAATAGCATGCTTCCCATGAGTTTAATTTAATGCCTATGTGATGGAAAAGTACCTTACTAGTATAATAATATGAAATCACCATTCATGTACAAGTTCATACATGTCAAGTGTTTGATGAAATGTCTTAGTCCATGAATTATTGATATATGTGTGGCCATTGTGGTGCTTTAGAAATTGTACTTCATGAATTCTCTAACTTATTATATTATGTATTATTGATGTGATCACGTATTCAAGAAAGTCATGTTTTGTCAGTTTCTTTCCATTGAGTCCTGGGGGTACTTGTACCTGAAAAATATAGTTGTGTGCCTAGACATAGTGTCATCTTTTCAAGATACTCTCAGTCAAGCCATGATCCAAAGAACTCAGTCAATCATGTGACTCACAAAAGCTCAGTAATATAGTAATCTCAACACTATTCTATCAGTCAACAGAACTCAGATAACTCTGTCCAGTTCAGTTCAGTTAATCATGTGCAGTGTCTATTCATATGGGAGTAGAAATTAGCACCGAGTGAACCCAAGGATGGGAACCCACCTGTTATATGAGTGTCTGATTCATTGAAGCAATCCTTGCATTCCAGAACGATGTAGCCAGCGTAGGTTAAGATATCATAGCCTGTTATATGAGGGTAGATGAGGTGGATTAACCAATTAAATGAGGGTCCCCACCATTCTCACTAGAGTTACCTATTATATGAGGCTTACTCACAGATTTTCTTTACCAGTGGCACGGTACTGACACTCTTCTAATTGGGGTTATAGATTGGACCCCAACTCAGCCTTAATGTCATATTAGAGGCATGTCAGTTAGATGACTACTTCCCACAGTTTTTGTTAAAGAATTCAGGAATGTCAGATACAGTCATTTAGTCTCAGTAATTGAACTAAGATAGTTATACAAAATTCAGGACTGTTAGATACAGTTAACTCAGAACAATATAGAACTCAACAAGTTCCACGAGAAACTAGACTATCAGATACAGTCGCTCAGTATTAGTTATTTCAGTTATAAAGTTATTAGTATCTTATGTTATCAGTACTCAAGTTCAGTAATCATGTTATCATGAACTCAGCTATAGTTATTATGTATTCATACATGTATGCTCACGTTCATATTATTCAGTCAGTTAGTATAGTTCATGCATGTGAACCCTTTGCATTCAGCCTACATCACATGCATACTAGTACATTTAATCATACCAATACATTTTTTCTATGGTGTTTTATATCATAGGTTCAGAAGAACGAGCTCTAGAGCATTAGTGGATTCCAGATATCAGCAGTCAGTCACCAGTGAGTCCTCATTCTTCGACTATGAAATGATTAGTTATTTCATCACTTCAGTACTTAGTTTATTTTAGTAGTTGGAGTTAGTTGGGGCCATGTCCCATCAACTCCTTATCCATACATTGAGAGGATTTATAGACTATCATGTTTAGACAGTTTATTTCAGTTGTTTAGGCATTTCATTCCCCATCCATGTGTTATGATTTATCAGTAATGTTACATTTTTGAACCTTATGTCCTTACAACCTTTATTTATGCATTTATACAACATATCATGCAGTATATAGGTACATATATCAATCATGGGTTAGCTTATTGTCATTTGGGGTCATGAGTACTGTGTGGCATTTCGGGTGCCATATTTGGGTCGTTACAAACTTGGTATCAGAGCCTAAGGTTCAATAGAGTCCAATGAAGTCTGAAAGCTGCATCTAGTAGAGTCTTGTACATGGGTGTGTTGCAGGCCACATTTATATGTAGGAGGCTATAAGATGTTTTAGGAATAGTTTCCCTTCTTTTAGTATTTATGTCGTGCTAGTGAGCATAATCTCAAGTTAATCTCTCATTCTAATCCGTTTCTCCTTTTTCTTCTATAGAACATGCCTCCTAAAATAAGAAACAGGAATCAGTCGTCCCCTCAACCCGTCCAAGAAGATCCTTTGGACGAGCATGTTTCTCATACAGAGTTTAAAGTTGTATTCACCACTATTGCTAATTTAGTTGTTGCTCAGAATAAATAACTAGCTATCGTTTCAACCAACCTAATAGCCAATTTTGCTAAATGCAAGATTCGGGACTTTACTGAATGAATCCTCTATCTACTCTTAGGTCTAAGTAAGATGAGGACCCTTAGGAATTCATCGATCAGGTTCAGAAGGTTACTGACATTATGGGGGTGTTAGCTAATGAGAGTGCTGAGATAGCTGCCTATCAGTTGTAGGATATTTATCACACTCGGTAGAAGAAGTGAAAGTCAGAAAGGCCAGATGATGCAGGGCTTATTGAGTGGGAAAAGTTTGTCACCGCATTTTTAGAGAGGTTCTTTCCCCTAGATCTGAGAGATGTTAAGGTGTTAGAATTCATCAACCTCAAGTAGGGAAACATGACGGTGAAAGAGTATTCTCTTAAGTTTACTCAATTATCTATATATCCTTCTCATGTGATTTTAGATAGCAGGGCCAAGATGAGTAAGTTTGTTTCTGGAGTTAATGATAATGTGGTCAATGAGTGTAAGTTTGTGATGCTGAATAGTGATATGAATCTATCTAGGTTCATGACTCATGCTCTGCAGATAGAAGAGGAAAATATTAAGATGAGGGAGAAGAAGAATAAGAGAGAAAGAATAGGTAGTTTCAGCTTTGCTCAGCCCAAATCAGAAGGAGGAAACCATTCTTAGTTTCATCCAAAGTCATCAGTTCAAGCTCCTTCATCAGCTAGCGCACCAGCTCCTAAGTTCAGGGATGGTAATAGAGATAGAGAGCTAGGCTTTAAGTCTCAGGGAAGTGTCAACAGTGACCGCACCTATCCTCTTTGCCAGACTTGTGGCAATCACTATCACGTTATTTGCAGAGATGGTAGTGGTATTTGTTTTTGATGTGGAAATCTAGGACACAGAGCCAGAGACTATCCTCAGCTAGGTCCTTAGGGTCAGCAGAACCGTCCCTTAATTTAGTCCAGTCGCCTATATCAGTAGGGTGCCACTTCCAGTGCTACTATTAGGCAACGCCCAAATAGACTCTATTCTCTTTAGTCTCGACAGGATCAGAAAAATTCTCCTAATATGGTTACTGGTACGTTAGAGATCTTTCATGCGCATGTTTACGCTTTGCTAGATCCAGTTGATTCCTTGTCTTTTGTTACTCCCTATATACTAGGCGATTTTGGAGTCAGTCCCAAAATTCTAGTAGTGCCTTTTTCAGTCTCTACCCTAGTGGGTAAAACCATCATAGCCCTGCAGGTATACCGGAACTGGCCGGTTATGATATTTTAGAAAGTCACTTCAGCAGACTTAGTTGAATTAGAGATGACTGATTATGATATTATTCTCGACATGGATTGGATTTATTCCTACTATGCGACATTCGACTGCAGAAATAGAGTTGTCCAGATTCAGTTTCTGAATGAACCTGTCTTAGAGTGGAGGGGTAGTACTTCAGTTTTCAGAGGTCAACTTGTTTCCTACCTTCGGGAAAGGAAAATAAAATCTAAAGGATGTGTCTATCATCTTGTTTGAGTTAAGTACACTAGTTCTAAAAATCCTAGTCTTGATTCAGTCCCAGTCATGAATAAAGATTCAGATGTCTTTCCCAAATATCTTCTAGGAATTCCTCCTAAAAAGGAAATAGACTTCGGCATTGATCTTCTTCTAGATACTAAGCCTATATCTATTCCATCATACAGAATGGCACCAGCAGAACTCAAAGAATTGAAAGAGTAGTTGAAGGATCTCTTAGATAAGGGATTCATCAGGCCCAGTGTGTCCCCGTGGGGTGCACCAGTCTAATTCGTGCATAAGAAAGATGGTTCTCTCAGAATTTGCATCGATTACCGTCATCTCAATAAAGTTACGGTAAAGAACAAATATCCCCTTCCCAGGATCGATGACTTGTTTGACCAACTTCAGGGTGCCAGCTATTTTTCTAAGATATACCTCAGATCCGGCAATCATCTGCTCAGAGTTAGAGAATGTGACATTCAAAAAATGGCTTTTAGTACTTGGTATGGTCAGTTTGAATTATTAGTCATGTCCTTTTGTGTTACTAATGCCCCAGTCGCTTTCATGGATTTGATGAATTGGGTGTTCAAGCAGCACTTGGACATGTTCGTCATAGTCTTCATAGATAATATTCTGGTCTATTTCGGTAAATAAGCGTGATCATACAGACCATCTCAGAATTGTACTTCAGACCCTCAAAGATCATAGTTGTTCACCGAATTCATTAAGTGTGAATTTTGTCTAAGTTCAGTAGCATTCCTTGGTTATATCATTTTCGGTTATGGCATTAGAGTAGGTCCTCAAAAGACCGAAGCAGTAAAAAACTGGCCTCACCCTGTCTCTCCATCATACATCAGGAGTTTCTTAGGTTTGGCTGTCTATTATAGATAGTTTGTTGTGGGATTTTCTTCTATTGCATCCCCTATGTCCAGAATGACTCAGAAGAAAGTCAAGTTTCAGTGGTTAGATTCTTTCGAGAACAATTTTCAGGAGTTGAAGACTCTACACACCTTAACTCCAATCTTAGATCTTCCAGATGGTCCAGATGGGTTCGTAGTTTATTGTGATGCATCCAGAATAGGTTTGGGTTTTTTCCTCATGTAGCATGGTAAGGTCATAGCCTACGCCTCCAGACAACTTAAACCCCATGAGAAGAATTATCCTACTCATGATCTTGAGTTAGTAGCCGTAGTATTTTCCTTGAAGATTTGAAGGAATTATCTATATGGAGTTCATGTAGATGCGTTCATAGATCATAAGAGCCTTCAGTATGTCTTTTCTCATAAAGATCTCAATTTTCTCAGAGAAGGTGGTTAGAGATCTTGAATAATTATTACATGAGTGTCTTTTATCATCCGTGCAAGGCCCATATTATGGATGACACTCTCAGTAGACTATCTATGTGTAGTGTTGTTCATATTGAGAACAGTAAGAAGAAGATAGCTAAGGAAGTCCATCAGCTTTCCAGACTAGGCGTTCGCTTATTCGATATAGAAGAAGGTGATATATTGGTTCAGAGTAGTTTAGAATCATCTCTAGGTTCTGAGGTAAAAGAAAAGCAATATAGACATCCCAGTTTAGTCTAGTTGAAAGAGTTAGTCAATGATCGGGAAGTAGAGGTTTTCTCCCAAGGGGGAGATGTTGTTTTGTCAGGGTCAACTATGTGTTCCAGGTGTAGATGACTTAGGGCAATGAATTCTTGCAGAAGCGCATGGTGCGTACTACTCTATTCATCCAGGGGCCACAAAGATGTACCGCGACTTATGGGAGATCTATTATTGGAGTGGGATGAAGAGAGATATTGCAGAGTATGTGGCTAAGTGCTCTACATGCCAGCAGGTTAAGATAGAGCATCAGAAGCCTAGTGGGTCTATGCAGGAGTTCAGTATTCCTACTTTAAAGTGGGAAGAAGTGAACATAGACTTCGTGACAGGTTTGCCTAATACTCGTCATCAGCATGATTTAGTTTGGGTCATTATAGATAGAATGACCAAATCATCTCATTTTCTTCAAGTCCATACCTCTTACTCAGCCGAGGATTACACCAAACTCTACATCAAAGAGTTGGTCAGATTACACGGTGTCCCATTATTTATTATTTCAGAAAGAGGTACTTAGTTCACCTCTCATTTCTGGAAAATATTCCAAAAGGGTCTTGTTACCCAAGTTCATCTTAGAACATCCTTTTATCCTAAAAAATATGGTCAAGGAAAAACGACGATTTAGACTTTAGAAGATAAGTTGCGAGCGTGTACAATTGATTTCAAGGGGAGTTGGGATGACCACTTCACTTTGATTGAGTTTGCATTCAATAACAGTTATCATTCCAGTATTAAGATGGCTACATTCAAAGCTCTTTATGGCAGGAGATGTAGATCTCCAGTTGGTTGGTTCGAAGTTAGTGAGGCCTCTGTCATAGGTCCTGACTTAGTATTCGATGCCTTAAAAAAATTTGAGTTGATGATAGAGAAACTCCGAGCTGCTCAGAGATGACAGAAGTATTATGAAGATGTGCACAGAAAAGATCTCGAGTTTTAGATTGGTGACTATGTCTATCTAAAGATCTCTCCCATGAAGGGAGTGAAGAAGTTCGACAAAAGGGTGAATCTTAGTCCCCGATATGTCGGTCCCTTCAAAATTCTCAGTTGTGTTGGCAAGGTAGTTTATGAGCTCGAATTGCCTTCAGATCTAGCCTTAGTTTATCCAGTCTTCCATGTCTCTGTGCTCAAGAATTTCATAGGTGACACAGATGTTGTAGTCCCTATTCAGAGCATAGATGTACGACCTCTCTTATAAAGAGATTCTAGCCAAAATCCTAGACTATCAAATTCGTAGACAAAGAAAAAAAGAAGTAGCTTTAGTAAATGTTGTTTGGAAAAATCACTCTATTGAGGGAGCCACTTGGGAAGCAGAAGCAGTCATGCATAACCAGTATCCTCACGTCTTCTCCGCCAACTCATATCAAGCTCAAGGTAACAGTTCTTCTTAAGCTTTTCAATTTCATGTTCAGATTTCAGTTACGATCTTGGTATCCATTTCATGTTTAGAATTCCATTATAAACTCGGTATTAAATTCCATTGGATATTTAGTCATGAATTCATGTATCAGTTCAGTGATATAATCATGCATCAGACATGCATTATCATTATGAGAACCTTGGTTCATTAGAACACTCAGTCATGCATACATAAATCAGATACACATGCATCAGATATGCATGTCCATTATGATATATTCAGATATCAGTCATGTCAGTCATGAGATCATGCTCCAGTTGATCATGTTCAGTTTGTACGTTAGTTTGTCTTTTCCCCTTTCTCTCAGTCTCATTCGAGGGCGAATGTTCTCATGGGGGAGATATTGTAATAACCCGTACTTTTACCTAGCTAGAAATCATCCCAAGAATGTTAGAAACCTACTTTGAAAGATGAATCCACTTTTATACAGAAATCGTCTCATGTGGGAAATTTAATTATCTTTCCAACGATAGTAATTTCATCAAAATCTAGTATCGGAAGAGAAAACTATGGTTGAAATACAGAAAGCAGTCAAAACTACCTAGGTGCGACGGTGAAGGCCGACGGACCATAGAGCTAGTGATGGACCGTAACCCAAGCTATAAAAGTAGAGGTAGTGAACCCCTATTATGTTCAGGTGTGATAGTAAAGACCGATGGACCGTCGACCCAGCGACGGACCGTTGTACCCACCGTCGCATATCCCGTTTAGTTATTTTTAAAAGGGTATTTGGGACTTTTTTCACCCATTTAACCCCTAATTATATCAGAACAAGGCTCAAATGTTCATTATTCATTCAAAACATAAAATTAGGGTTTTCTCTCAAAGATAATCCCCAAGAACAAAATCCAAATCCTTCTTCAAGATACTAAGAGATTCAAGTTCTTAAGGTCTAAGAATTTTAAGAAACTCAAAACCCAGGTATGTCATGTGTTGATTCATGGGACTCTTTCACCCAAGGAGCTCAAGAATCTTTTTTCAAAATCAAATATTTGTGTATTTATGACTGTTCATGATTTAAATAGAATTGAAATTCATGTTCATGAGGTTGTAGGGATTTGATTCATGTTTTAAATCACATATTCCAATGATTGACCCTAGTATATGAAGATTTGCATAATAATTATGAAAAAAATGCCTTCAATTTAAAAGTTGATTGATGTATCCATAGTTATTAGATATGTCGATGATTGTATAACCAAAGCATGCTCCCCATGTGTTTGATTAAATGCCTATGTGAAGGAAAAGTGTTATACTAGTATAATAATATGAAATCCCCATGCATGTACAAGTTCATGCATGTCAAGTGTTTGATGAAATGTCTTAGTCAATGAATTATGGATATATGTGTGGCCATTGTGGTTCTTTAGAACTTGTACTTCATGAATTCTCCAACTTATTATATTATGGATTGCTGATGTGATCATGTATTCAAGAAAGTCATGTTTTGTTAGTTTTTTTCCATCAAGTCCTGGGGGTATTTGTATCCGAAAAATATAGCTATGTACCTAGAGTTAGTGTAATGTTTTCAAGATACTCTCAATCAATCCATGATCCATAGAACTCAGTCAATCATGTGACTCAGGAAAGTTCAATAATATAGTAATCTCAGAACTATTCCATCAGTCAATGAAACTCCGATAACTCAGTCCAGTTCAGTTCAGTTAATCATGTTCAGTGTTTATTCAGATGGGTGTAGAAGTTAGCACCGAGTGAACCCAAGGATGGGAACCCACCTATTATATGAGGCTGTGATTTTTAGAAGCAATCTTTATTTTTCAGAACTATGTAGCCATCTTAGGTTGAGACGTCATAACCTATTATATGAGGGTAGATGAGGTGGCTTAACTTGTTATATGAGGGTTCCCACTATTCTCACTAGAGTTACCTGTCATATGAGGGTTACTCACAACTTTTCTTTACCAGTGGCACGGTTTTGACACCCTTAACATTGGGGTTACAGATTGGACCCCAACTCAACCATAATGGCGTATTAGGGGCATGTCGGTTAGATGACTACTTCCCATAGTTTCAATTACAGAATTCAGGACTGTCATATATAGTCATTCAGTATCAGTAATAGAACTCAAATAGTTCTACGAAATACAGGACTGTCAGATTAGTGAAATCAGAACAAAATGAAACTCCGCTAGTTCCACCAGAAACTAAACTATCATATACAGTCTCTCAGTGTTAGTTATTTCATTTATAGAGTTATCAGTATCTCATGTTATCCGTACTTAGATTCAGTAATCATGTTATCACAAACTCAGTTATAGTTATTATGTATTCATGTATGTATGCTTATCTTTATTTTATTCAGTCAGTTAGTATAGTTCATGCATATGCCCCTTTGTATTCATCCTACCATACATGAATACAAGTACATTCAATCGTACTGATGCATTTTCGCTATGGTGTTTTATACCATAGGTTCAGAAGCACGATCTCTAGAGCATTAGTGAATTCTAGATAGCAGTAGTCAGTTAGCAGTGATTCCTCATTCTTCAAGGATGATATGATTAGTTATTTCATCACTTTAGTACTTAGTTTATTTTAGTAGTTGGAGTTAGTTGGGGACATGTCCGAACAACTCTTTATTCAGACATTTAGAGTTTTTCTAGACTATCATGTTTAGACAGTTTATTTTAGCTGTTTTTGGGCATTTCATACCCCATCCATGTGTTATGATTTATCAGTTATGATATAGTTTTGAAACTTATGGCCTTTCAACATTGATTTCCACATTTATACAGTATATCATATAGTATACAGGTACAGATATCATTCATGGGTTAGCTTATGATTCTTTGGGGTCATGAGCACCGTGTTGCATTTCGAGTACCAAATTTGGGGCATTACACAAAGTTAGAAAACAAATGTGTTATGAAGAAAACATACCTTGGAAATGAATTTCCGGAGTCCCTCAAAAGTTGAGCACAAATGGTGCCTAATTAAGGGCCCAAATCATCCCATAAGTCTAATGTTTTAAAGACCCAATTTCTAAGAATTTGAAAAGAAATAGGATGGATATTGTTGGAAAAAATAATAGGAAAAGTCCAAGGAGTGTTAGGCTAGATTAACTTAGCTTCCATGGATGATTCCCTACTAATTCCTCTCTTTATGTTCTCAATATATTATAAACATGGAGGAGAAAATACTAGAAAATTAGGTGAAGATGGGGATTGAATAATACCCAAGTACCTCTTAAGCTATCACCCAGAAGCTTAAGCAATTGTTGATAAAGTGGCTCCTTAACTGCTAAGGCGGTCTGGCAAAGGGGCACGGATAATACAAAAGAGGTGCCTAAGATTGCTAAATTGATGTCCGCTATAAAAATAATATATCACTTAAGAGACCCATGGGCAAATGGCCAAGTCCAGTAAAGAGACCTAATTTCACTAAAGAAATGAGAACACAAGAATTAAAATTTTCACTTAAGTGGTTGCACTAGCAATCAGAGGCATCAGATTTTTAAAGTAAAAAATTAGATCGAACAAGGTGTTTGGGATTTATTCAAAATCCCATGTGAACAAATAAACTATTCTACCACACAAAATTCAACATTGCAGACTCAATGAAACCATCCAAACTTCTTTTGAGATTGTTTCTGCTAAATATGGGGCCAATACCTATAGTTCTATTTTTCATCTAATCTACCCAATAGCTCAAAACGAGTACAAATATCCTGGGAACTGAATGAAGGTCCGCCCAAGACTAAAATCATTCTTTCAAAGCTGATGGTGCCGTTGTGATTCTCATCTAAAGTCATTTAATAGGAGTTTTGATCAAAAACTAATTCCTTAATAATGAAAACCCCAAAATAGGGAAATGGACCTAAACCCAAATGAACTATTTGATAATCAAACCAACAGTTTTAGTAAGTCATAAAAGACTAGTAGTAGATATGGGGAATCTTGAAATATCGATAATGTGAATAAATTAAGGAAATTACCTAGAGGGTCATTATAGAGTTTGACTGTTCCCCGAGCAAACTAGGTAAATAATTTTTTTTAAACTTAATAAATTATCCAAAAAAAAATTGGCTTGGATTTACTATACTTGAATTGGTCATAATATTTTGACTTCCTAGTTTGATTTCTAATTTTCCAATGTTGATTGTTATGCTAAGTGCATGTTTGATAAGCATGTATTAACTTGTTGTTTTATAACTTAATTATATTTTCATATTCTCATTTTGGAAAGACCAAATTACCTTACTAGTACATTGTTATTCTTGTATACTGATACTACACTTGTATTTACTTTTACGAGTGCACCGTACATTTTAACAGCTACTATGAGGCATCAGTTGTGATTCTAATGGTTGACTCAAGATTTCCGGGTGAGAAACATATCCGGGATACCATGGAATTTATCCTTTTTGGAATAATTCTTTAATTTTGAACTTATAGTTTATTTAAGTTTTGGGTGAATCCTCTTTTTGACATCCTTAGATGTTTTGGTGCATAAAACTTTTGGGTCATGGGGACTATTTTTGGGGTAAGTACTTTTCCGCCTTCAATTTTACTTATGATTTAGTTTTAGATTGGATGATATATTGATGTAGTAGTTCCTTTTATTTCTTTTAAGTGTGTATTATGGGATTTTTATGCAGGAAAGTTGATTATCCTATTGGATGAATTGCATGGGCACCACTCACGACAGGTTTGGGTCGTGACAATTTTCTTCAAGTCTAAAAAAAATTTAAAAAATGGGATAATGCATGTTAATTTATTTTTTCCCTTTATAAAAAATATAAATAAAAGTGAAAAAAATTAACTTATATCAGGCCACACTTTTACTCTTACTGTGCCCCAATTCAAAAGAAAAAGTAGAACAAGTTATCAAACATGAAATTAGAAAACATCAATAGTTGTGAACGATACATAACATTTTATCATTCACCAAAATGATTCGAGAAATATATGTATAATAATTAACTAACAATTATGTCTTTCATTTTTAGCGTGTAGAAGATGGTATTAGCCTAACATTATAAAATAAGTTAAGAATATATTCAAATTATTATAAAGATGTAGCTGTTCTAATACAAGAAGAAAAAAACAAGAATATTCCAAATATGACTCAGGTATAATATCAAAGGCACAATCCAATTATAAATTTTTGTGACCTTTTATTTCTTAAATTTTTCATAAGACGACTTACTTCTTCATTGACCAGTTGATAGCAAAGACAAAATTCACCAAAGAAATTTCACTGTATTTGCACACCAATTATAGTTAATAACATGTATGCAAAATTTCAATAAGTAATTATATTTATGTAGTGACCCTTGTGGTTATTTTAATATTTTCATTCTTTTACTACATTTAGGTATTTTCTACAGCTACCCTTGGTCATTTATGACTTGCTTGGACTGACAGTTTGGTCATCGGGTAGTTCATTTGATTTTTCTAGTTATTTTCCTAATTTATAGCTGCACTATTAATAATAGGGTCTCAGGGATAAACTTCAAATAATAAACCTCTAATTCCTATTCTAAAATTCTTATTAGCTCTAAAATGTTGATAATTTTAGTCTAGGGTGACCTTTGATTCGGGTATCGATCCTTCTAGACCCATTTTGGGATATTAGATGGATTTTGGCTAAAATGGTTCTTTGGATGCGATATCCATTTTTTATCAAAATAAACTCGGATGAAAATTTTGATGACGTTGTTTGAGTCCATAATGTCAAATTTGATAGGATAGCATAGTTCATTTGTGTTCGCGGAATTCCAGAAAAAATATGAGGGACTAGTCTGAATAATTGTTATTTTCCAATGTTGTTGGGGCATCAACATCTAGTGCAGGACAAAAATAGAATTCATGATTATGAGACCTCGCCTTGGTTGATAAGGGTCATGGTTTTTGACATTCGTGTTCACAATTTGCATTTGTGAAGAGGAGAAAACCATGCCAATCTAGACTTCTTTTTTCTTATAGTAGTAGATCAAATGATTGCAAAGGTCTGTCTGGGATGACACCCACATTCATGATAAAGGTCCCACATTCACAAAAAAGGGACACCTAAATGTATATATTTCTTCTTCTTCATTTCTTCCACATAATTTCTACGCACCAAACACTATTATAGAAATAATAAGCTAAAAATTTAGGGTTAATCATATTGTGGAGCTGGAATTAGCTTGTGGATGTGTTTGTGTTCATTATATCATCGATAACTGTAAATTTTCCACTTAATTCATCATTAATTTCACTTGATTTATTTCTTTATTTTTAATATTGGGAGGACTAATTGGCTACTGAATTGAACCAGGGATTTTCCTAATTTATGGGGAAAATGATCCTTTAGTTGAGGGAGACACTGAAACAGTTTTAATTTTGTTATTTTTCTAGCGGGACATATATGGAATTTTAGCATGATATCTTTCCCGGAGTGTTAATATGCAATATGGCCATCATTATTCTCATCTTGATGTGTTGATATTAATAATGATATAATGACAAAAACTCATAGGTTTTTGTAGTAAAAAACTCTAGAGTAAAGGATTTTATGTTCTTTCGGCGGTGCCCAGGTAGGTTAAGCTTACCTTGCATATATATTGTGATTAATAATGGTATTAGGGTAGTATTTTGTTATATAGGTGGGTATTTATGGCTCGACTAGTTTTTCATGATTTAGTGCTTTATTTAGCCGATTAGGCGCACTTTTTAGTAAAATTCTTGCCCATTTTCCTTAGTGTAGAATACTATAATGCTTTAGGATTAGACTTAGTGCTTGTAGTTCCTTGGATTGGGATTAGGAACCCTTACCCTAGGTTAAGGTAGATGCTTACCTTAGGATATACTTTTGGGTAATTGTAGTGGGCCCTACTTTTCTTTTTTGACAGAATGACCAAGAAGTGCCCCATATGACTTTGACGACCATTTCAGTTGTTTCCTTACACTATTAATGGTGTTTGAATTTTAACTTATGCATTGTTTTATATTTTACCATTTATTGTTCCTTCAGCCTGAAATATTTAAATTTTGTATACCTTATAAGATTTTACCGATTAAAATTAGACTATATAGACTAAACAATTTGTAATATATTAAAACTCAACATGTTAACTTTGATTTTATGCTATTCTATGTTGGTTCCAGTTCGACAACTTCTATATTACGATCATGTACTGGTTTCAGTTCGATTCTTACTTTCTCTTGGTATTCTCTACAATTTACACTTTTTCTTCTATATTACTATCTTAAGTTACCTTCTTACACTTTATTGTTTATTTTATTATAACATTGCTGAGTTAGCCTGTAATGCCTCCTGAGTACCCATTATTGTTGGTACTCATACTAAACTTCTTTATCTTTTAAATAATTTAGATACAAGAATGAATTACTGTCGTTGATATTATCCTTGGGCTTTGCTACTATTTTAGAGACAGGGTAATTTTTGTAGTATCTAGAGTTGAGCCTCCTCCTTTTGCTTCCACGATAGTCTTTTATATATTCTGAGATCACTATGTTTGTGTGTGTTTATATATATATATATATATGGGATACTATCTAATATTTTTTTTTGTTATTGTGGCTCTTGTACCGACCTTACCAGTACCTAGGAGAGATTATTCTGCATATTTTGTCCTCATCCCTCTCTTCTATAGTATGTTATATATGTATATCTCTTTTGTTTTCACTTATGTTTTTGTTACTATCAATTTTATTCTTCTTTCCCATTATTTTACACCCATTAGCCCATTACTTATTGTTCTAGGCTATGGCATGGCTTACCTACTTGTGGATTAGAGTAGATTCCATCGTGACTTGAGAAAATTGGCTCATGATAGTTTGTAATCAAATCTAGGCTCACCGATATTATTATCACCTTATCAAGTGTCTTGTAGAGTCTCATAAATTTGTATGATGATGTCATATCATTTCTTTGTGAAGCTATAGTACATTCTTAGAAAATTTTCTCCTCTTTGTTCATATTTGTTCGTTGTCTCTATAATTTGTTTATGTATTTTTATTTATTTCACTCATTCATAGATGGATAGGATGGAGGCAATGATAGCTAGGGATAAGGTCCTTAAGAATGACTAGAGCACTAGTTAAAGTCTAAGATTGACCCAGAGATAAAGACTAGACTAGAATTGTAGAACTAGTTTGGGGTTAGTATAAGAGCCTTCACCAAACATTATTATTTTTCCCAAGCAAGAGATATATCCAGAGGTTTAGACACCTTAATAGCACATGGTCCAAGGATAGCCCATGCCTTACTAGGGTTTATATATTCCTTATTTATTAGATATAGTTTAATACAATTATTGGGATTATGGATAGTCCACTAATAGATAGGGATCTAATAGTAGCCTACGGTATTATTGATATAGGAGCACATCCTGAAGTTGTGGCTCCCAGAGTAGAGCATCTCTTAGAACTAGTTATTCCACAATTGGCAGTAGCCCGATCATTATGAATTATAAGAGAAAAAGATGTTAGGTTTCTTTTTAAGATTGGTTCCATCCATATTTGCAGCGTCTCTAGGAAAGTATGGTGGAGCGGTTATATGGATTCTAGGATAGTTATATCTCCACTCATGACATGGACTCACTTCTTTGTTTCTTTCTTTGGGAAGTATATTCCTCGTGGCCTACACAAGTGTTTGAAGAATCACTTTGCTAGTTTGGAGCAACGTTTAATATCGGTTTTAGAGTATGAGGTATGGTTTCATGAGTTGTCTAGGAATGTTACTATGATCTGATCGAATGCCTAAGAGTAAATTGACAATATGCAAGGGGACTCAAACTCTTTCTTCACATAGATACTCAAAGTCTAGTTGTTATAGGCATATCTTTTATAGATATTTCTTATTATATCCAAACTATAGAGGATATGTATCATGAGGTCCAAGGGGGAATTGTTAAGAAGCTACAATGTAAGGGTAATTATAGTAGGATACAGTATGGCTCACCATTTAGAGGTTGAGTACATTCAGGTAGGTACCTATAATGACTCTTACTAACTCTAAGGTTAGTTTTGCAGATCAATTTAGATAACAATTTAAATTTCTGAAAGGGGAAACAGGATTATAGTTGCTATAGTTTTCAGAGTAGTGGTGGACAGTTATTGAGGGGTACATCATTAGGGTCTTCAGACTGAGGTGGCTATTCTTGATTAGATGTCCCTTATCAATAGTGTAGAGTGCTTAAGCAATTTTATTATTGTGGTATAGTGGACCATTTCACCAGAGAGTATCCCTAGTGTAGGATGATTTATCTAGCTGCTCAATATGTCAAACCGATTAGATCTGTACCTCTAGCTAGGGGTGGTTCATGGGATCTCAAATGGGTCCTTAGGGTTTGAGTATTGTTCCTCAAGTAGATAGGATTGGTGGTTGGGTAAATACCTAGTTCTAAGGTAGGTTAGGTTACTTATGTGTTGTATATGATAGTCGTCGGTTGTGACTTCAAATATTATTATTACAGGTAAGATTCAATATGCCATTAGATAGCTTCTACTTTATTTGATCTGGGATCCATATTTTCATGTGTTTCTACTTATAATAAACTGCAGTACAGTTGTTTGGGAGCCTTTGTCTGTGCCTTTATATATTGCTACTTATATCGGTGATTTTTTTCTAATAGACCTGGTATATAGATTGTGTTTAGTGACTTTTTTAGAGTATGATACTCAAATTTTTCTTGTTGCGTTAGATATGGTGGATTTCAACATTATTCTAAAAATGGTCTGGCTATCCCCTTATCTTGTGGTCTTAGATTATTTTGCCAAGATCTATACCTTGGCCAAACCTAGCATACCCCTAATTTTATGGAAGCGTTCTTTTAGCCACACATATTTGATGATTATGTCTTATATTTGAGATAGGAGACTAGTATCTAGGGGTCTCCACTCTTATGTTTATGCTATTAGTGTGGAGAGTCTGTTGCTTTATTTATTCCTATAATCAATGAGTTTTCTAGTATCTTTTCTATTGAACTACCCGTCCTTTCTCCCAATCATGAGATTGAGTTTTCCAATGACCGTGAGCTAGGAACCACTTATTTTTATGGATCTTTAACATATCTCATTAAGATAAATAAGCTAAATATTTAGTTTTAGGATCTTTGAGGCAAGGGTTTTATTAGGCCGGTTGTATTTCCTTGGGTTGTTGATGATCTCTTGGTAATGGAGAAGGATGGTTCTATTTGTTTCTATGTCGATGAAAAGCAACTGAATAAGGGGACAGTGCAAAATAAGTATCCTATGCCTCATTTTGATGATTTATTTGAGAAAATTTAGGGTACAATAGTCTTTTATAAGATTTATCTAAGGTCTTGTTAAAATTAGTTAAGTATTCAAGAAGAGGACATTCTTAAGTCAACCATCAAGACTATCTAAGCCTATTACTAGTTCCTACTGATTTCTCTTGGGTTGACCAATGGCCCGGTTGCATTCATGGAGTTGATGAAGTTCTTTTACTATCCTTATTTAGAATTTTATTCTAGTATACTCAATGAGCAGAGAAAAGCATGATCAACACTTAAGGAATGTGTTAACCTTTTTAAAGATCATAGGCATTATACCAAATTCTCAAAGTGTGAGTTCTGGCTTGAGTTTGTAGCTTTCTTAACATGTGTGGTGTATAGGGATGGCATAATGGTGGACCCAAAACAGATAAAGGTCGTTCATAATTGGGCTAAGATAATGTTTTCGATTTAGGTTTGTAGTTTTATTGTATTGGCAGACTACATCAGGTAGTTTATCACTAATTTTTCTAATATTGCTTCACCTTGACTAGATTGATGATGAAAGAGGTTCTGTTTCAATTATATGACAGCTGTGAGCGAGCATTCTTAAGTTCAAGGACTTGCTCACTTCAACTCCTACATTTAGTTTTTTAGATGAGGGAGAAGGGTTTACTATTTATTCCAATACTTTTGGTGTTAGTTTGGTGTATTTTCTAATGTATAGGGGTCGAGTTATTGCATATGATTTGAGATAATTGATGGTGCACATACACAACTACCTTGTTTCTGATTTGGAATTAGCCACAATATTTTTTTCTCTGATGATTTAGAGGCATTACTTGTATGGTATTTTCTAGGAGATCTTAACTAAACATCATACTAATTTGTATATTATTACTCAAAATGATCTTAATTTGATACAACACATGTGTATTCTATTTCTGAAGGATTATAATATCTTTATTTTATACCATTCGAGCAAGATGAATATGGCAGTGGATTCTTTGAGCTGAAAGGCCCTGAGTATTGGGATCCTAGCTTTATATTAGTTTTGAAGCAATCATTGTCCTTGGAAATTTTTCCTTAGACAATATGATGGTTCGACTAGATATTTTTGACCTCAGGAGGATTCTCGCTATTTTTAAGGATAGGTCTACGTTGTTTGAGTAGACTTGAGGTCAACAACTTATAGATTGAAGACTAAGTGGCATTCAAGATAAGTTGTTGGGATATGAGTCCAAGAGGGGTACCATAAATTTTGAGGGAATTTTGACATTTGATGATCGCATGTTTTAATGTTTGGAGATTTGACTAAATTGATACTTAGGGTGCCCAAAACTCTAATATTCTATTCTCCCTAGGAAAATTAAGATGTATAAAGATTTTTCGTAGCATTACTGGTGGAGTGGTATGCGAATATATAGTAAAGCTTGTGTATGGATACCTGTGTTGTGGACAAGTGAAGGTTGATCATTTGAGATGTGGTAGATTGCATTAAAGGCTACCCATTCTTGAGTAGCAGTGGGAGTGGGTTATTATGGACTTTGTAGGTGGTTTTCTTTGCACTTTCCATTATTTTGATAGCTTTTCGGCCATCCTAGATTGATTGACCAAGTTTGCCTATTTTATCCTTATTTATGCTTTCCTTATTACTTGGATGTTAGCAAGTATTTATGTTTGTGAGGTAATTCTGCTTCATGAGTTATCTATCTTTAGTATTTCAAATGGAGGTTCTAAGTTCACTTCTATACACTAGAGGATATTTTTGGAGGTGTAGGTGAAACACATTGGCTTTTGACCCTTAGTAAATTTCTTGAGTATGATCTTGTGAACATTCTAAGACTTGAGGTACTTGTCGTAAGATGTGGTTATGATTTAGGGTCCTCAACTAGTATATTAATCCGTGTGTTTTTTATGTTTTCTATCCAAGGTACGAATATACATCATAAGAGTCGTATGAAGATGGTACGAGTGGTATAGTTTAATTAATTTGTTGTTTATTCTCTCTTGGATTCTATTTGTGGGTACTAGTTGTAAGATATGGGTACGACCTAGGTAAGGGGAGTCATATGGTGGATAGGGTATGATGTCCAACATTCTATGTAGGGTACGAGTGGTGGGTACTATTTGTATATTGTGTATATGAGCAAAGAGGGATGTCGCACCCACCTGTGGTGATTTTTACATATCAATATATGGGTATTTTGGAGATTTCCCCTCTTAACTTAATTTGACCCCTCGACTTAAAAAACTATTGGGACTTCATTATTCTCAATCAAAAACACTTTAAAACTCTCAAATTTATCTCATGGTTTTGGTGAATGAAAGAGGCTAGGGTTTTCTTCCAGCAATAAATTAAGGCAATAAGGGGTGGTTTCTCCCTCTCTTATTCGTTATCTAAGTCATGTTACTCCTTCCTCATTGTTAGTTCAACTAAAGGCATTTTTAATTAGCAGTTTTCATGACATAATTCAGATATTATTTTTGGTTTTGAAATATATGTTGGGGGTTTTGGTATTTCCTGGTTTGTAAACGTTTACCCTGCTTTTCTTGAGGTTTTAATGTTGTAATTATGGTTTGAACATGTGGTTTCATGTGAATGGTCAAGTGGTACTTGGTTTTGTTTTTGGAAATCTTATGCCCATAATATGTTTGTTAAAATGCCTATGAGAATATTTTTATCACATAGTTTGCTTACTATTGAAATCCTTTCATTGCATAAAATTTAATGGAACCTAAATTGGTTTAAATGATTTTAGAAGGATTTAAAAGGCCTTGGTGGCCATGATAATTGTTTAATGGGTACTTTGAAGTCAAATTGGATTATTAGTTTTGGTGTGGCATCAATGGATAGACTTGCAAGCTATAATGTTAGTATTATGATAGTGATGATTAATGCCTTATAAATAAGACTCCTACTTAATTAATTTGTTGTATGTGAATGATTTTAATATGGGATTTAATAGGGAAGTGATAGAAAAGACGTGGAAGGTGGAAGCCTAGGGTGGACCAAAATGGAAAAGTCACGTTTGTTGATGTAAGGTGGTCTTGGTGATCGTGTGCATTATGACACACTTATATTTTTGGAGATGTACTAGTTATCTTAGGTTTTTCTCTAATTTGTATGGATAACATGAGTTGTGGCCCTTTCAGCAGGGGGAGCTGAACCCATATAGCCCGTGGGTGGGTTTTAGGATGGCCACACTACACAATCCTAGGTTAAAGGTTTTAAACACATGTTAAACCCGATTCCCTTTGAAGTTATGATGCATATATATTTATGTATGAATGCGATTCCATTGTGATATTTACTTGGTTTAAATGCTTCCATTATTTTATCATTACTCTTGAGTACATGCTAGCGTTCACTTGCTAACCTATCTTTAAGCGTTGTATCCCAGCGTGATGTTTGTACTGACCATACTACTCCTCTTGCTCAGTGTCTAGATTTGGGGAAAACAATTGTTAGATTGAAGTGGTGAGCTTTCTTACTTCGGAAGGTTCCATTTTGTATTATGAACTTCTCTACATACTCTGTTTACTTCTGGGACATTGGTTTAGGCTATGGTCAGGGGCATGTCCCTATCGAATACTGTTTTAATTTTTGATAGATGATTTTTGTGACTACTATGAGCATAGGAGATGTCGATATTGTATTAAGCCTTATCATTGGTATTGGTATTAGTATTGCGGGTTACACTATTTGAATGTATTTGATTTATGTTTCATTCATTCTATCTTTCTATACATATTTATTTTTATATATATATATTTAAAATTCATCCAAAATAATGTGTAAGGCACGGGTTAGAGGTGGTCTTTGGTCCCGAGTCGGGCTTAAGGCACCTAACATAACTAGGCCATATTTCGGTCGTGTCAGATTGGTATCTGAGCCATAAGTTTATGGTCATATGGGAGTTCACAAAGTCGTGTAGAGTAGAGTCTCTTTTAAGAGTTTGTAGCACGCCACTCCCACAAGGGAGAGGCTCCGAGGGAATTAGGAATGTTTCTCTTTCTTGTGTTTTAATTTCAGGACGAAGACTTAGTGATACTTTATTCCTTATTTATTCTCTTTTTAGATCTTGCCTTCTCGACGATATGATGCTCCTGGAAACTCCTCTGTCCCACCTGTGAACAATACTAATAGGACCCATTCTAGTTATGGTGTCCAGACTTAGTGTTGGGGTCCAGTTCCTAATTGTTTGGAAGTTCCACCAATTCACTCTAGTCCTTCTATACCTTCCCAGACTGATATTACGAATTCTGAGTTTAGTTACTTAATCCATATAATAGAAAATTTTGGAGCTTTTCAGGCTAAACGTGGTGTATCTATAACTCAATATTCTGAGGCCACAATGGTTGGCTAATTAATTAAGTTTCGTCATCCAACCTTTACAAGTGTTAATGTGGAGGAGGATCGTCAAGGTTTTTTGGATCAGATGTAAAAGATCTTTTGTCTTATGAATGCCACTAATATAGATGGTTTGGAGTTTGCATCCTACCAGCTGAATGATATGGCGTACCTATGGTACAAAGAATATGATCAGTCGAGGGGTGATGGTGATGAGTCATCCCTATGGGAGGATTTCTCTAATGTTTTCCTAGACCCCTTCATTCCTTAAGAGTTAAGGAAGAAAAGGAAGATGAGTTTGTAAATCTGAAGCAAGGTAAGATTTCTTTCAAGGAATATGCCTTGACATTTCACCAGTTATCTTGGTATGCTCTAGAGATGGTTTCTAATATGTGGTCTAGAATAAGAAAGTTCTTTTTTGGGTTATCTAAAGATTTTTGATTGGAGAGAAAGGTTGCCTTGTTGATCAAGGATATGGATATCTCTAGGTTGGTTCTGTACATGTACATGCATAAAGTAGAAGAAGAGAGGTAGAAGCAGGATAAAATAGAAGAGAGATAGGGAAAAAAGTTTAGGTCCTCTGAGTAGGATGGTGGCCAACATCTAAGGGTAAAATATGTGCGAAAATACCCTAAGTAAAAGTCAGGAAAGTGTAGGTCTTATTCGGAAACAAGTGGTCCCAACCAAAAGTCATTGAGTTATAGGAATTTTTAATGTGGTGTCAACATTATGGAACAGGGTACCCAATCTCAAGCTAGTGGGGTTTAATCAGCTCTATCATATCCTCTCCGTAGGTTCTATTTTAGATTACATCGAGGTTATTGTAAAATAAAAAAGTATAAGTGCTTCAGCTGCGGTTAGCTAGGGCACATGATTAAGAATTTTCAAGTGTCCAAGGTTGCTTTGGGAGAGAATAAGGTCCAATTGCTTCATCATTAGCTCTAGAACAAATAGGTGTACCATCTAATTCTGGCACTAGATGAAACTGTCTATATTATTTTACCACCCAACATGAATCTGTGGCATCAACTATGTTGTGATTGGTATTGGAATTCTTTTCCCCGTGATGTGTACTATTGAATTGATTGGAGGTCAACTCTTTCTTATATGACCCTATTTATGGCGGTGCTTTTGGTTTTGGTCCTGAGGTTATTTTCGACCCTTTTTATATTTCTACCTCAGTAGGTGACTCTATTATTTCTAGAAGAGTCTTTATGGGGTGTGGTATCTGTTGGTGGTAAAGTGACTATGGTGGATCTATTTGAGTTAGAAATGGTGGATTTTGATGTTATACTAGGGATGGATTGGTTTAACTCGTTATATGCATCTCGAGATTTTTTGAGCCATAAGGATATCTTTAAATTCCTTAATTTGATAGTTATTTAGTAGGAGGGTGATTTCCTAACTCATATGGGAAAGTTCATATCTTATATTAGAGCTTTAAGGTTAATCTCTAAGGGGTGTCTCTATCATCTAGATCAAGTTAAATATTCTAACTCGAAGGGTCCTTCTTTGCATACCATCCTGGAGGTAAAAGAATTTCCTGAGGCCTTTCTCGATGACCTTCTTGGCATTCGTCCAAATAGAGAGATTGAGTTTGGGATTGATCTTTTTTTGGATGCTCATCCAATTTCTATTCCACCATATAGAATGGGTCCAGCAGAGTTGAATGAGCTTAAGGAGCAACTCAAAGATCTATTAGATAAGGGTTTCATCCATCCTAGAGTTACCCCGTGGTGTGCACTAGTGTTATTCATGCGTAAGAAAGATAGTTCCTTTTAAATTTTCATTGATTACAAACCGTTGAATAAGGTGATGAAAAAGAACAAGTATCCAAGGATAGATGATTTTTTTGATCAGTTGAAGGGTTCTAAGTTTTTCTCCAAGATTGATTTTCAATCCTGGTATCATCAACTTAAGATTAGGGATGTGTATATCCCTAAGAATGCCTTTCGTACCCGTTATGAGAACTTTGATTTTATGGTCTTGACATTTGGGTTAACCAATGCCCCTGTGACATTCATGGATTTGATGAATAGGGTCTTACATTAGTTTTTAGACTTGTTTGTCATTGTCTTCATTAATGATATCTCGGTGTATCCTAAGAGTGAGGTGGATCATGTTGATTACCTCCATATTGTATTGCAAAGCTTGAAGGAGAAATAGTTGTATGCCATGTTCTAGAAGTGTGAGTTTTGGTTGAATGTTGTAACTTTTCTAGGTCATATCATTTCTAGTAAAGGAATCATGGTGGATCTCTATAAGGTTGCAGTGGCCTGACCCACGACTCCAACTAAAATTTAGAGCTTCTTTGGTTTAGCCATCTACTACAGGAGGTTTGTGGAAAGTTTTTTTACTATAGCTTCCCCTATGAATAATTGAATAAGGTAAAGTTCTTATGGTTTGATTATTGCGAAGGTATTTTTGAGAAGCTGAAGGATAAGTTGTCTTTGGCTTTGGTTTTAAATTTACTCGAAGGTATGGATGGGTTTGTGGTCTAGTGGGATGTATCCCGTGTGGGAATTAGTTTTTTTCTGATGTAGAATGGGAAGGTGATAGCTTATGTTTCTAGGAAGTTGAAGGTGCATGAGTGGAACTATCTGACTCATGATTTGGAACTTCTAGCGATGGTGTTCTCATTGAAAATCTTGCAATACTATTCCTATAGAGTGTTTGTGGACATCTTTTCTAATCATAAAAGCCTACAGTATGTGTTTACTCAAAAAGAGCTTAACCTCAGGCAAATGAGATAGCTTGATCTTCTCAAGGATTATGATATGAGTCTTTACTACCACCTAGGTAAACCTAATATAGTTGTGGATTGTCTTAGCAGTTTATCCATAGTGAGTCTAGCTTATATGGAAAAGGAGAAGTGGGACATGGTGAAGGACATTTACCATTTGTCTAACCTTGGAGTTCGTCTACTGGACTCCGAGAATAGTGGTGTGTTTGTACATGAAGTAGTGCGGTCATCTCTTGGTGCTGAAACTAAAGAGAAACAAGTGTTAGATCCTTTCATAATAAGGATCAAGGGTGATGTAGGTAGGCAGAAGGTGATGGCATATGAAATTAGTGGTAATGGAACCTTGCAGTAGAAAGGGAGATGATTTGTCGCTAATGTTTATGGTTTTTGAAAGAGGATTTTTGCTGAGGTCAACTGGTCGCGCTTTGTTTTTCATTTAGGTTCAAATTAAAGCATCATGACCTCAAGGAATTGTATTAGTGGAACAATATAAAGAGATATATGGATAATATGAGGGCCAAGTGCATTCTATTCCAACAAGTGAAGGTTGAGCATATGAGGCCTGGATGATTGTACAAAGAAATCAAACTACCTGAATAGAAGTAGGAAATGATCAATATGGATTTTGTTATCGGTCTTCCTTTGTGTCAGAATCACTTTTATTTGGTTTGGGTCATCATAGATAGGATGAAAAATTTAGCTCACTTCTTTCAAGTAAGTACTAACTTCTTTGCTGAGTATTATGAAAGGTTGTACTTCCAAATGATTGTAAAGTTGCATGGGGTACCTGTTACCATTTTCTCTGATTGATGTAAATAGTTTTCACCTTGCTTTTGGTGGTCGTTTCAGAAGTGGATGAGTACTAAGGTTTTTTTTAGTACTACATTTCACCTACAGTCGAATGGGTAAGTAGAGAGAACTATTCAAACATGGAGGAAATTATTCAGGCTTTTATTATTGACTATGGTGGTAGTTGGATAGAACACTTACCTTTTGTGAAGTTTGCTTACAATAATAGCTACTACTCTAGCATTCGGATAGCTCAATTTGAAATGTTGTATGGTAGGAGGTATAGGTCTCTGATTTAGTGGTTCAAGTTTGGTGAGGCGGATATATTTGGCTCGTATTTTGTTAACTAAGCTATGAATAAGGTGAAGATTATTCGGGATAGGCTTAAGGATGGTCAAAGTCACCAAAAATCTTATGCGGATGTGAGGCTAAGGGACATAGAGTTTGAGGTAGGATATAGGGTGTTCCTGAAGGTGTCTCTCATGAAGGGAGTGATGTTGTTTCGGAAGAAGAGGGATCTTAGTCCTCCTCATGTGGTCCTTTATGTGATTATTAGAAGGGTTGGGAACATGGTATACGAGTTTGAATTGCCTTCTAGTTTTAGCTCTATTTACTCGGTGTTCCACAATTCTATGTTGATGAAGTGTATTGGTGATCTGTCACAAGTTGTTCATATCAAGAATATTGGTATCTTGGATTCTCTATGTTATAAGGAAATCCTAGATGATATCGTTGATCGTCAGTTTTGTTGGTTGCAGACCAAAAATGTGTCCTCGGTAAAGGTTCTATAGAGGAACCACAAGGTGGTGGTGGCTATTTGGGAAGAAGAAAAGGACTTGAAGTCCAAGTATCCATTCCTATTTTCTCCTTTGGAAATTTGTGCGGAAGGTATGAGTTCCACATAACATCTTTGTTTTCTAACTTAGTTAAAGAAAAGATTGATTTCCTTGCATCTTATTTTTTGTCTTAAAGGTAAGAGTAGATACATCTATGGGAATAAATCATGCTTGTACTGTCTTATTCCATCATTCGTGGATGAATGATCCATGTGGGGTAGAGTTGAAACACCTTGGCTTTTGACCTTTAGAAAATTTCTTGAGTTTGAGCTTCTTGACATCATATGACTTAAGGGTACTTGTCGTATGATATGGGTACAATTTAGGTTCCTCAACTTATATGTTAATTAGTGTAGTTTTGTTGTTTATGGTACAAGGTACAAATAGATATCATAAGAGTCGTATGGAGAAGGTACGAGTGGTATAGTCCAATTACTATGTTGTCAAGTGTCCAACCCTTTAATTGTGTCTTGGATACGATTGGAAGATACTATTCATATGGTATGGGTTAGCCATAGGGAAAGGGACTCGTATGGTGGACAGGATATGATGTCCAACAGTTTGTCTAGGGTACGAGTGGTGTGTACCACTCGTATGTTCTATGCACGGGCAAAGAGGAAGTCGTACCTTCCTGCGGTGATTTTTACAACTTAAGCTAGGGATACTTTGGATATTTTCCCACTTAAATTCTTTTGACCCTATGACTTACAACACTATTGGGACTTCATTTACCCTATTATTCTCAATCAAAAACACTTTAAACACTTCAAATCTCTCTCAATATTTTGGTGCAAGAAAGAGGCTAGGGTTTTCTTCAAGCAATCAATTAAGGCTCTTAAAGGTGGTTTCTATCCGTCCTCTTTATTATCTGAGGCACGTCACTCCTACCACATTGTTAGTTCAACTAAAGGAATGTTTAATTAGTGGTTTTCATGACATAATTATAATATTATTTTGGGTTTTAAAATATGTGTTGGGGTTTTTGGTTGTTCTTAGAAGGTTAATTTTTACAATTGCTTTTTTGTAGTTTTCATGTTGTATTGATGGTTTTAACAAGTGGTTGCATGGGAATGGTTAATTTGTACTTGGTTTTGTTTTTTGAAATCATATTCCCCCAACATGTTGGTTTAAATGCCTATGGGATGTTTTTATCACATAGTTTGACTATTATTGAAATCCTTGTATTGCATAAAAGATAATGGAACCTAAATTGGGTTTACTAATTTTAAAAGGATTAGAAAGGCCTAGGTGGATATTATAATGGTTTAATTGTTACTTTCGCGTCAAATTGTATTAATGGTTTTGGTATGACATCAATGGATAGACTTGCAAGCTCTCATGTTGGCATTACGATATCAATGATTAATGCCTAATAAATAAGAATCCTTGGTAATTTGTTGGTTGTGTGTGAATGGTCTTCATATGGTCTTAAAGATGAAAGTGTTAGCAAGGTCGTTGAAGGTGGCTTCCTGGGGCTATCAAAACTGAAAACCAGCATTTCCCGATGTGAGGTGGTTTTGGTGACCATGTGCATTATGACACACTAAATTTTGAAATATGTACTAGTAATCTCTTATTTTTCTCTAATTCATGTCGCTAACACACGTTGGGTACCTTTTAGTAGGGGGAGCTGAACCTATATAGCCATGGGTTGTTTTACGACGGCGAAGCTACACAATCCCAGGTTAAAAGTATTAAAACCATTTTAAACCCATTTCCCATTCCAAACATGATATGTATATATACATATGTTTTTATGTTATTGTATTTTGATATTTACTTGGTTTTAAATGTTTGCATTATTTTATCCTTACTCCTTAGTACATGCTAGCATTGACTAGCTAACCCATCTTCGGGGACTGTATCCCCATACGATGCAGGAACCATCCATACTCCATCTCCTTCTCAATGATTGGATTCGGGAACAACTTGTGTTAGATTGAATGGTGATCTTTCTTAATTTAAAGGCTACATTTTATGTTATGGGTTTCTCTACATACTCTAGTTACTTCTTGGACATTGGTTTTGGCTATGGTCAGGGGCATGTCTCAACCGGAGATTGTTTTACTCTTGGATAGAGGCTTTGTGTGACTACATAGGCAAGGGCGGTGTCGGTATTTATGTCATCCATCTCATTGGTATTGGTATTGATATTGGGGCTAACACCATTTGAATGTATTTGATTTATGATTGTTCCTTTCTACCTTGTTTTATATATATATATATATATATATAAATATATTCGAAATTCATCATATATAATGGGTAAGGCAATAATGGTAAGGGATTGGGGGTGGTCTTTGGTCGCAGGTAGGGCTTGTGGAACTAGACACGACTTGGCCCTAGTAGGGTCGTGTCAGTAGGATACCTAGGTTGACCTTAGCACTAATTTAAATCCCCAAACTAACAGGCAGAAAGAGCATACTTTTCAGGTTTTGGGGTATATGATCCATGCTTATGCTCAAAATCTGGAGGTTAGTGGGATTAGTTTTATCTTTAATAGAGTTTGTCTATAGTTAAAACTACTATTCGAGTATTCAAATGGATCCATTAGCATCGTTAAATGGTAGGCATTATGAATCTTCAGTCTGTTAGTTTTAGATTCCAGAGGACAGACCTATGGTACGGATTTGCTTTATGAGTCTTGAGACTGGGTTTGAGTGATTTGGTATAGGCCATAATTATCATAGTGAATATAGAAGAGTTATACTAATTGTAGGCTTTGTGCCTTGAGATTGACCGGGCCTTTCTTCATGGATTGCCCATAAAGGGCATGATGATGTTCTGAAGAAGGGTCAAGATCAAACCCATGTAGATTAGGCCATTTGAGATACTTCAAATAGGATGGAAGATAGACTACGAGTTAGATTTTCCTCCAACCCTATTGCCCATCCAAGCAGTTTTTCATGTTTCTATGATACGACGATGTATTTTGGATGAGTCTCACTGGCTTTGGTGGGACTTGGTTCATTTGAAAGAGAGGTTAACATTTGTTAAGGAGCTAGAATCCATCTTGGCCTGAGATGTTAGGTGGTTTAAATCCATCGACATTCTTAAAGTTATGTTTTAGAGGAGACACCATCCAATCGAGGAGACCGAGCGTGAGCTTTGGATCTAGTATCCCTCCGTGTTAGACCCCTCAAGTACTTACTAATCCTTTACTTTCATGGAAAAATTTCTTTTAGTAGTAGATGTTGTAATGATACCCCAGGTTATTTTCATTTTTTTTTGCTATTGGTATATTTTTTAGATTTTCCCAATAGCTACCTGAAGTTATTTATGACTTACTACGACCGACAATTCGATCACTGAATAATTCATTAGATTTTTAGAGCCATTTCACTATTTTTGAGATTTTCCTATTAACAATAGGGTATTAACCTTAAAGTTCATGGAAATGACCATAGATACCAATTTGATAGTTTTAATATCTCCAAAACTTTTATTTTAGGCTGAGGGACTTTGGTCCAGGTCTCAAGACTTCAAAACTCGTTTCGCGTTGTTGAATAGATTTTGGCTAAAATATCCCTTTGTGTGTGGGACCTAGTATTGCCAAAATGATGTTTAATGGAAATTTTAGATGGCAACATTGATTTTCAATACCAAATTTAGTTGGGTGTCATAGTTCATTTGTATTCACAAAATTCCTAATAAATCTCTAGGGCTTGGTTTGAATAATTATGTCTTTCCAAAGTTGTTGATGCATCAACAACTAGTGCCAGCCCAAAATTGCCTTTATTCGTGAGGAATTGGTCCCATTCATAAGTTTCATGGTTTTTACCTCCGCATTTATTGGCTAGTCTTTTACATTTAGGACAAAGAGGCCGGCAAGGCTAGTCAAACCTTCTTCTTTGTTAATGTTGTAGAACAATTGTTTTCGTGAATGGTTCCTTGTGATGGCACCATCTTTCACGATAGTGGTGTCAAATTTTTGATGAAGGAATCCCTGGTCATATATATATATATATCTTTCTTTGTTTTTCCCACTTAATCTCTAAGTACCAAACACAATTATAGCCCTTTCAAGTTCAAGTATTATGGGATAATCATATCGTGGAGTTGGGATTAGTTCGCAGATGTGTTTGTGGTTATTATATTTTCAATAACCCATAAGTTTTCCGCTTAATGCTCGTTCATTTTTCCAATTTAGTTCATGATTTTTACATATTGTTAGATTATTTAGCTAGTGAATTGTGCCTGTATTTTCCCTAATTTTTGGAGGGTGGGGAAATGATACTTGAGCTGAGAGGGACAGTATGAATTTTTAATTTTGTTATTTTGTAAGTAAGCCCTATGTGAGATTTTAGCTCAATTTATGATCCAAAGCATTAATATGTAATGTGGGTATCATAATTTATGTCTTGATGCATCTATAATTATTGTAATGGAGTTGCAGTAATCAGATGTTTTTCAGAAGGGAAAAATCCAAACTAGAGTATTTAACATGCTTTCGGCAATTTCTTGGTAGACTAGGCTTACCTGGAATTTAGAATATGCTTAATTATGCTATTACTGTAGTATCGTGGTAAATATTGGTAGGAATTTGTTACAACCCAATTTGTCAGGTCATGGTGTTACACACCTACTATACCCCACTAGTAGGTAAGACAACTCGAAGTCCATAATTGCTAGTAACTATCTGTCAAGAGAAATGAATGGAAACCATGGAATAACTATGATAAATGGGATAATATATATGAATCAACCCCAAGACCAAGTGAAGTTAGTACAAGTGCATCTAATACAATAAGAGTAAAAAGTCAAATACTTAATAAATATACATGTACAACCCAAATCAAAATACAAAATAGAGATCAGTCAAATTCATAAGAGGGAGAGTAATAATGCACCAAACGTCAACAACTCAATTTAAATCTCTCAACCATAGCTTCTCTGCATAATACACATACCAATGATGACAAACTATACTTTGATTTGTAGTTTGTAGAAGTGTAGTATGAGTACCAAACAAATGCTAATTAGTATGAAACTGCCGACTGAGGTCTAAAGATGATATGGATATAGATAACATACAAGAAGGAATATAAAATACAGGCAACAATCCAGGAAGCTATCATCATACAACTAGAGAGGAAATAAGAATAAACTATCCTATTCTAGCCGTATTTAGGAACTAAAGCACCATACTGTATATCACTGGAAAAAATACAACTAATGAGGGGAAAAGGATATATAGTAGTGTACAAGGACAAGGAATACATATAAAATGAGAATAAACAAGGGAAAAGAGGGATATATAGTTATACAATAACTAGATAAATATATACATATCAGTATACAAGGCTAACTGAACGGTAAAAACCTAGGGTAGATAGCTTATCCAGTCCAGGAAATCCTAACGAAATAGGAAAGCTAATACAAGCATAATATAGGCTAGAATCAAATGACTAACCATGATTACACTGTAAAAAATATAATTTACCATTAAAAGGAGAGGGATCATAAACATACCTCACACATCAATACCTAGTCTGTAATCAACCACCATGAAGTAACCATAATCTAGTTTTGACAAACAATAACCAACTAGGTCCCCATAAACCCATATGGTTCAATCAACACTTAGCACATAAAAATCATAGCCTATACCTAAGAAACCCCCCATAAGTGTAATACCCTGGGTTTTTGGTCCTTGGAAATTGTAGGAATCTTCACTCACTGTGCTAATTACAACTTGGCCTACGAGTCACAGGGTGTCCTGATGTGTAATACCTTAGATTTTTTTTAAGTTGAGCTTCATCCTTAAGAAGATTAAAGGTTGAATTCTCAAGTGATAAATATTTTTAAACCATGTACAATTTCCCTAATATCGACTTTTTTCATGTAGAGAATTGAATAAGCAATCCGTCGATACCAATTTCGTCAAAATCCAACATCAGACGAGGAAGTTATGGCCGAATTATAGAAAGAAGTCTGAACAACCCAGGTGTGACGGAGATGTCCGACGGACCGTCGAGCTAGCGACTGAATGTTGCACCCCACCATCGCATCAAGGCAGTGAGTCCACTCTCTGGATAAGTGCGATGGAGAGGTACAATGGACCGCTGAGCTAGCGACGGACCGTCTCACCCCACCATCGCGATGAGGCTGTAACTCCTAGTTCTGGTCAGGTAGGACGGTCAGGACCGACGGATCGACGACCCAACAACTGACCGTCGAACCCCAACGTCGCATGTCTCAATTGAAAATTTTATGTCATTTTAGAAAGGACTTTTTGGTCTTTTACTGCCCTTTTAACACCTTGATATACCCAAAATGAAGCAGATAGATTAATTCTTAATCCAAACATTTAAAGATCTAGGGTTTCTCCCTCAAGAACAAATCCAAATCCTTCTCCAAGAAATTAAAGAACTCACCATAGATTCTACAAATTGAGTTCAGATTCGAGTTGCCCAAGTCAAGGGCTTCAAGAACTTCCTATCTAGAGTAAGGAGGGGAGTTTCAAACAAGCTTTTTCATCCAATTACAATCTAAGGTATGTGAGGTTTTGAACAAGGGTAATCCTTTCACCCTTGTGCCCAAAGGCTTATTTAAACTAAAATTTTCTGCAATTTATGCGATTTTACATGAAATTGAATTAGGGGTTTTCACCCATTATTATTGATTGAAAGATTTTGATGTTTCCCATAAATTGAAAGTTAAATAGCATGAATTTGCATGTTTTCTTAAGAAATTGAAGCTGGGTTTATACCCTATGTTGTCACTCCTTGAGAATTTAATGGTTACAATGCTCTAGAAATTGAAGTATATGAGTACATTGAGATTTTGAGAAAAATTGCTGTAAATTCCAGATTTCTATACGATTTATGATCTTATATGATGTCTATTATGCATTTTGATGAGTCTTAACTCGAGATTGAACTATGGGTCATTGAGCCCTACTTAAGATTTTAGTTTTTATGAACTTTTGTGCTATAAGCACCCATGATTTGAGTATTTTGAGATTATTGAGAAAACTTTGACCCTAATGGTCATGGTAGCTTTGAAATCTACTTTACTACATGAGATTACTGATTTTACAGTTGGGTTCTTTATGAAAAATGAGATTATTTTAAAGTGGATTTCCATGAGATAAGTATAGCTAAGTAAAGGGAGTAGTATTTAACACCGAGTTGGGTAAGTTACTACTGTTTCTTACCCTAGAACTACGTTCCACTGTAGGATTGAGATTTATGGGACTGAGGCCGAGATAAGTGATCACTGAGTTGAGGTTATACTCCTTGGCAACGGTATGAAGCCTCTCCCCAACGTGAGGTTTCTTCCTTAGGAGGAGAAAACATTGCACTCCATGTAGCTCCCATGGTTTATATTGGTTAAGAGAGCCTCCCTAAAGTATTTTACCTTGAGATGAGATATTTCCCTTAAAGAGAAGTTATTTTCCTTGATAGTAAAAAGTAAATAAAAAACTTTTTAATATTTTCCCTATTAGTACGATTTTCGGAATAGTTTCTTGAAGTAAAAATTTTCCAAGAAGAAAGTAGTTTTATCTATTAATGAGAGTTGATAATCATCCTTTAAACCAGAGTTATATAATTCCGAGTTCCAAGAGTCTTGTGTTTAAAAGAGTTCTAAGTTCTTGAGCACTAAAGAAGTTTTACTCTCTACGAGATATATGCATGAGTTTGAAAGTATTATTTAAAGCTTTCTTCAGCCTTCAAGTAATGAGAATAAGAGGAGAGTACAGATTTGAAATACAATGTATAATGAATCATGAAATTTGCGTTACATGCTTCATTATACATAATTTATGAGCTTTACATTTTAAACTTATTTAAGCCATTTGAGTCATTCCTATTTTCATGCTTGATTTGATTAAAGAGTATTGATATTATTTTTTTTTGTAACTACATACACCCCCATATTTTGAGTAGATTCCTAAGTATTGATGCACATATATGTCTATGTGCTATATTTTCTTATAATGTAGGTTCAGGTTCTTAGTTCCAGCCTCGTCAGTGATTTCTGAGTACCTTTGTCTATATCTCCACAGTGGTGAGTCCTTTTGGTTCGAGGACCTGTCTTCAGAAATTTAAGTATTTTAGTATATATGTTATTGCTTTCAATTCAGTTTGAGTTAGTTGGGGACCTGTCCTAATGGATCTCTAGTTCATAGAATATTAGAGGCTTTGTCAGACTAGTTATCAAATTGTTAGTATGTTGAGATTTCCAGTTTTGTGGTCGTTTGGAACGAGTATTTTCTTCGTATTTCCTATCATTTGATATGACTGTGCCAGTGTTTGTTTATTTTATCTAGAAATGAGTTATTATATGTAGTAACGAGCTCAAAGGGTTAGCTTGGGGATACTCGTCGCCTTAATCACCTTGAGACATTCCGGGAGGAGATTTCAAGGTGTTACATGATGGGTCATTGGTATGAGTCATAACCAAATAATAAATTGAGTAGATAGGTTATGCTCTAACTATGAGTGGCTCACTATGAGACATAAGTAATTATTATGTGTCATTGGTTGTAAATCATAGGGTGTCCATCGTATACCCTAAATGGGTTCTGTGTTGACTACAAATGGACCCTACGATTCGTAGGGTCCCATTACAAGTCATGTCACTGAGTCATAACGTCAATAATGTATGATGACTTTGATACTTCCTTGGCTATTACTTATGGTAGGGAGTCTTAATGAGACATTATAAGCTGTATGGTGACTCGTAGTCACTAATGACTAAGTTTCAGTTTTTAATTATAGGGTACTTTGGATAATTACCCTCCAACATTTATAAGGCACTTTAGAGGAATTATATCTTTTACATAACATAGACAACATTTCAAAAGATTCTCTCAAGCCTCTATACTTAGGGTTTCCAAGAGGTATATCATCCAATGGCTTAAGGGATAAATTATCTATGTGAAACTTGATATTTCAGGCATGTGACTGTTCCCTTAAACTTAATATCTCTATTGCATGAGAGTACATGGTTATTTATATAATTGAAAGTAAGGGTTTTGACACGATTGAGGGGCTTGACATAAATGGTCAATTAATTGTTTTCACATTATTTTATTATGCATTAATAATTTTTTTACTATAGTTTTGAACTTGTGGGTGCATGATTATGGTTAATAAGCTAAGAGATTGTGATTTCCGCAAACCTGTGACTTTTGAAGTGGTTATTCCCCAACCCAGAATTATGAAATTAGTTTTTAATTATGAGAAATGTTGGTATTCAACTGTTACATAATGATTTTTAATTTAACCTTATGGGGTATTTTAATTCCCTAAGTTAATGGGTAAATGAAATAAGAGAAGTTGCAAATTCCCCATGTAATTAATTGTGTTTGCATGTTGATGTTACCTTGCAAGTATAATTGGTATAATAATACCAACAATGTATTCCTAAATGTGTATTTGGGTTCAATGAATGGAATTGTATGATAATTATTTTGATTGAAATACAAAAAGGGTTGTATAGATGAATCATAAAAGGTGAGGTCCGAGAGACCAACACTAGAAAATGTGGTTGCCAATGCGGAGGTCGATACGACCTAGTGGTTTGAGTCCTCCTTATTATTATTCTTATATGGTTGGGAGGTTTAGTCCCCCACATGTTACTACATGAATTGATGCTCGTGTCACCTTGATATGTCAGGTAGTTTGAGTCCCCATAGAATATATTTATACCCTCTAGTTTATACCGCTATACGTACTGGTGCCCATATAGCCCGAGGGCGCCTTTGTATGTTATCATAGGTGAGCTATACAATTTAGACTATGGTTGTAAATTGCATGTTAAGCCTTGTTCTTCATTTTGGCATGTGATATATATATGTATATGCATTGAATGATGTGCATAAAAACTTGAATGATTTTTGAACTTTTCATTATGGGATTATGTTATCCCATATCCCTTACTTATATACTAAAGCTCCAACTACTAATCATCTTCTGACACTACATCCCCACGTAGTGTAGGAACTGCCACACTTCTACTTCTCCTGCTCAGTGTTTAGGATTCAAGAAAAGTTCGTGAGTCGACATTGAAGTGGTGAGTTTCCATACATTGGAAGACTAAATTTCATGACTTGGTCTCTTATTTTTTTGTAATTCCCTAAGCCTGGTGCTCGAAACGCTACACGGTGCTCATGACCCTGAGGGACCACAAGCTAACCCATGACTGATATCTGTACTTGTACACTTCATGATATATATATATTTGCGGAAACATGAACTAAAAGTAAATAAGGTTCAATACTGAACATGAACTGAATAATAACAATATCTGAATAAAGTTGTATCACAATACCAAAATAAAACTAAAAATACTGAAGTCTGAATCAAGTCTGAAATCTAGTCTTTATCTAGTCTGAAAGCCTCTACTGTCTGAATAATCTGAATAAGGAGTTGATGGGACATGTCCCCAACTAACTCCGTCTAGCAAAACTAAACTAAAATAATAAATTAATATTTGTGTCCTCGAAGAATGAGGACTTACTGCTGAACACTGGAATGTTACTGCGGATCTGGAACTCGCATCTCTGAACCTATGGTGTAACATAAAAAGAAAATACATAGAGCAAATGCGTCAGTACGAAGCAATGTACTGAGTATATATGTGAGGTAAGCTATATGCAAGGGTTCACATGCATGATCAATGCTAACTGACTTTCTAACATGAACGTGAGAGTGCATGCATAAATGTGTAACTATAACTATGATCGTGATAACATGAGTACTGAGTTTAAATGTTGATAACATGTGTGTACTGATAACTAACATGACTGATATAACTGAAAAGATGGGTGATTATATCTGACAGTCCTGAATCTGATGGAACTATCTGAGTTCCATACTTTATCTGAATTGACTATATCTGATAGTCCTGAATTCAGTAGAACTATCTGAGTTCTATTACTGAAGCTGATTGATTGTATCTGACAGTTCTGATTTTGTAACATGAAACTATAGGAAGAAGTTAGCTAACCGATATGCCCCTAATACGCCATGATGGCTGCAGTGGGGTCCAATCTGTAACCATAAATAGAAGGGTATCAATACCGTACCACCGGTAAGGACAAGCTGTTGGTGACCCTCATTTGATAGTGTCCCCTAAAGAAGAATGGTGGGACCCTTATATGACAGTGATTATCCACCTTATCAACCCTCATCAAATAGTATTGATGTCTCAACCTATGCTGGCATCATAGTTCTGGAACGCAAGGATGAATTCTAAGAATCACACCCTCATCTTACAGTGTGCGTTCCCATCCTTTGGTTCACTCGGTGCTAATTCCTACGCCCACCTGAATAGAATCTGAACATGATTAACTGAACTGTGCATCTACTGGGTTTACTAAATTCTATGACTGACAGAATTCTACTGATATCTGATAACTGACTAAGTTTATGAGATTACTGAGGTTACTGAATTACTGAGCTTTCCCGAGTCACATGACTGACTGAGTTCTATGGATCATGGCTTGACTGAGGATATAGTGAAACCTGTCATGGCTCTAGGCACACAGCTAAACTGTCGGGTACAAGTACCCCCAGGACTCGATGAAAAGAAATTGACAAAGTATGACTTCTTGAATACATGACCAACATCGCAATCCATAATTCATTTATTGAGGCAATTCATCAAACATGTGATATGCATAGGCTTGTACATAAATGAGGATTTCATTAAATCATACTAGTTGGGCATTTTTCCTTCATCTATGCATTTAATAAAACACATGGTAGGCATAGTATGTGTAGACAACATTATACAACAATTAAACATCATGATTCAATTCTAATTTCATCATTCAAGGGTTTAATCATAGGTTTACATGAATCTACATCAATACTAATCAAATTCACATAAAATTTATCCCCCAACATGGAATAGAATTCAATTACTCATCAACAACATGAACAAGAGCAGTCCAATCCTAAAATTCATAAAGAAAATCCATAAACTTAAACTTTGAGAAGAGATTCTTGGGCTTCATGGACGAAAGGAGTCCATGAATGAACACTATGCATACTTGGGATGAGATTCTTAAAGTTCTTGAAATTTAAGGAATCGAATCTCTTAATTCTTGAAGAAGATTTGGATTTTATGCTTGGGGATTAATGTTAGAGAGAAAACCCTAATATTTGTTTTTGTGAACTAATGAACAAATGGGCTGAGATCAGATATATCTAGGTATATATAGGCGGGTGGTAAAATACCAAAATACCCCTGTTAAAATGACTTAAAAACAATTGAGTGGGACATGCGATGGTGGGGTGCGATGGTCCATCGCTGGGTTGACAGTCTGTCGGACTGAGACAGAACTGGGACATACTTCCATAGTTCGACGGTGGGGTGCGATGGTCCGTCGCTTGTCCGAAGGTCTATCGTACCTCTCTGTCGTACTCATCTAGAGAGTTGTCTCACTGCCTCGATGCGATAGTCGTGGTTGATGGTCCATAATTAGTCCAACGGTCCGTTGGCCTGCACCGTTGCACTTGGGAGGTTTTACTGCCTTCTATATTTCGGCAATAACTTTATCTTCGAGATTGGATTTTGATGAAATTGGTATCGATGGAAATCTTATTCAAAAGTGGATTCATCTTTCCAAGAAAGCTTTTAATGTTATTGGATCAATTTCAAGCTAGGAAAAAGTATGGGGTATTATAATATCTCCCCCTTAAGAACATTCATCCTCAAATGAGACTGACACTGAGGGAAAGAACATAAACTGACATACATACTGAACATGACTGGCTGGAACATAATTTCATGACTAACATGACTGATAGCTAAACATATCATGCTGAACATGCATATTTGTTGCATGTATAACTAATTTATAAATGCATGAGTGGGTATGCTAATAAACTAAGTTTTTCACAGTGAGAATGCATGTCTGATGCATAATAATATAACTGAACTTATACATGATTACATGACTAAATATGCAATGGTACTTGGTACCAAGTTTTTGATGAATACTGAACATGAAACTGAGTAAGCTTAAGGAGAACTGTTACCATAATCTTGATCTGAGTTGGCACAGAAAGGTGAGGATACTTGGTACGCATGTCTGCTTTTGCTTCCCAAGTATCTCCCTCGATGGACTAATTTTTCCAAAGAACCTTAACTAGAGGGACTTCTTTGTTCCTCAGTCTACGAGTCTGATAGTCTAAGATTTTGACTGGAATATCTTCATAAGAGATGTTGTTCTGAACATCGATGCTCTAAATAGGGACTACAGCTTCTGGGTCACCTATGCAATTCTTGAGCAAAGAGACATGGAAGACTTGATGAATTGAAGCTAGATCTGAAGGCAACTCTAGCTTATAAGCTACTTTGCCAAAGCGACTGAGAATTTTGAAGGGACCAACATATCTGGGACTGATCTTTTCCTTCTTACTGAATCACTTCACTTCCTTCATAGGAGAGATCAGTAGGTAGACAAAATCACCAATCTCAAACTCGAGATCCTTTCTATGAGCATCTGGATAAGACTTCTATCAGCTCTGAGAAGCCCAGAGTCTTTCTCTAATGAACTAAAATTTTTCTGAGGCATCGAATACCAAGTCAGGACCTATGACTGAGGCCTCACTAATTTTGAACCCACCAATTGGAGATATGCATCTCCTACCATAGAGAGCTTTCAATGGAGCCATCCAAATACTGCAATGATAGCTGTTGTTGTATGCAAATTCAAGCAAAGGCAAGTGTTCATCCCAACTTCCCTAGAAATGAATTGCACACGCATTCAACATATCTTGTAAAGTTTGAATGGTCCTTTTTTCTTAACCCTATGTCTGAGTATGGAAAGCTGTTCTGAGATAAACTTGGGTACCAAGACCCTTTTGGAATGCTTTCCAGAAATGAGAGGTGAACTGGGTACCTCTGTCTGAGATAATAGATAGCGGAACACCATGCAATCTGACCAACTCTCTGATGTGGAGTTTTGTGTAAACCTCGGCTGAATAAGAGGTATGGACTTGAAGGAAATAGGCTGATTTGGTCATCCTGTCTACAATGACCCAAACTGAATCATAATGATGACGATTTTGAGGCAAACCCATCATGAAGTCCATGTTCACAACTTCCCACTTCCAAGTAGGAATACTAAACTCCTGTATGGACCCACTAGGCTTCCGATGCTCTATCTTAACCTGCTGACATGTAGACCATTTAGTGAAAACTCTGTAACATCTCTGTTTATCCCACAACACCAATTGATTTCCCGCAAGTTACGGTACATATTTGTGTCCCATGGATGAATAGAGTAGTGCGCACCATGCACTTCTTCAAGAATTTGCTGCCATAAGTCATCTACACCTGGAACACACAGACGACCCTGACAATTTAGAACACCATCTCCCCTTTGGGATCTCTATCTTGTTTTTCTTTCACCTTGAAAACTAGAGATGATTCTGAGCTACTCTGAACCCATATATCACCCTCTTTTGTATCGACTAAGAAAACACCTAGTCTGACAAGCTGATGGACTTCCGCAACTAACTTTTTCTTACGATCTTCAACATGAGTAACACTGCACATAGACAGTCTACTGAGAGCGTTGGCCACTATGTTGGCCTAGCCCAGATGATAAAGGACACTCATATCATAATATTTCAAGAACTCTAAACACCTTCTCTGACGAAGATTGAGATCTTTCTGAGAAAAGACATACTAAAGGCTCTTATGATCTGTGAACAAATCAATATGAACACCGTATAGATATTGCCTCCAAATCTTCCTGTGAAATACTATGCCTGCTAACTCAAGATCATGAGTAGGATAATTTTTCTCATGGGGTTTAAGTTGTCTAGAGGCATAGGCTATGACATTACCATGATGCATGAGGAAACAACGTAAATCTACTCTGGATGTATCACAATATACTACAAACCCATATAGACCATCTAAAATCGCTAAGACTGAGGCTGAGGTGAGTCGAGTCTTCAAATCCTGAAAACTCTTCTCGCAAGGATCTGACCATTGAAACATGTTTTATTCTGAGTCAATATGTATATTGGGGATTTAATAGATTAAAATCCCTTAACGAACCGCCTGTAATAGCCAACCAAACCCAAGAAACTCCTGATGTCTGATGGAGAGACAGGGCGAGGCTAGTTTTATACCGCTTTGGTCTTTTAAGGATCAACCCTAATGCCATCACCGAAAATGATATGACCAAGGAATGCTATAGACCTTAGCCAAAATTTGCACTTATTAAATTTGGCGAACAATTGATGATTTTTGAGAGTCTGAAGTACTATTCTTATATGGTCTGGATGATCACACTCGTTGCGGAAATAGACCAAAATATCAACTATGAAGACTACGATGAACATATCCAAGTACTGCTTGAACACACAGTTCATCAAGTCCAAGAAAGTTGTTGGGGCATTGGTAAGATCAAAGGTCATAACTAAGAATTCAAAGTGACCATACCAAGTACGGAAGTCTGTTTTTAGAATGTCACATTCTCTAACTCTGAGATGATGATAGCCGGATTTGAGGTCTATCTTAGAAAAAAAGATGGCACCCTAAAGTTGGTCAAACAAGTCATCAATTCTGGGAAGAGGATAATTGTTCTTGACCGTGACCTTATTAAGTTGACGGTAGTCTATACACATTCTGAGAGAACCGTATTTATTACGCATGGATAAGATTGGTGTGCCCCATGGGGACACACTGGGTCTGATGAATCCCTTATCTAATAGATCATTCAACTACTCTTTCAATTCTCTGAGTTCTGTTGGTACCCTTCTGTATGGAGGAATAGATATAGGCTGAGTATCTGGTAGAAGATCAATGCCGAAGTCTATTTACCTTTAGGAAGGAATTCCTGGAAGATCTTCGGGAAAGACATCTGAATATTTATTCACTACTAGGAGTGATTAAAGACTGGGAGTTTAATAACTAGTGTCCTTAACATGAAAAAAATGATAGGCACATCTTTTAGATATCATTTTGCGTGCTCGAAGGTAGGAAACAAGTTGACCTCTGAAAAAGGATACACTACCTTTCCACTCTAGGATAGGTTCATTCGAGAACTAAAAATGGACTATTCTGTTTCTGCAGTCGACTGTGGCATAATAGGAATGAAGCCAACCATGCCAAGAATGACATCAAAATCAGCCAACTCTAATTCTACGAAGTCTAATGAAGTGACTTTCTAAAATATCATAATGGGGCAGTTCCTGTGTACCCGCCGAGCTATGACGGTTTTACCCACTAGGGTAGAGACTGAAAAGGGCTCTGCTAGAATTTTGGGACTAATTCCAAAATCTCCCGTTATATAGGGAGTAACAAAATAAAAAAAAGCTCCTGGATCTAGCAAAGTATAAACATGCACATGGAAGATCTGTAACGTACAAGTAACTATATTAGGAGAATTTTCCTGATCTTGTCAAGTCAGAAGAGCATAAAGACGATTTGGGTGTTTCCCGCTATTAGCAGTAGAGGTGGCACCCTACTGATTTAGGCGACCAAACTGAGCTGAGGAGTGTAGATGACTCTGATAACCTGACTGAAGGCAGTATCTGAATCTGTGTCTTGGCTTTCCACATCGAAAATAGACATCGCTAGTAGCTCTGCAAGCACCCTTGTGGTTCTTAACACAAGTCTGGTAAAGGGGATTAGTTGGGGCATTGCTAATACTGCCCTGAGACTTAGAGCATGGTTCTCTATCTCTATTACCATCCCTGAACTTAGGAGTTGTAGCACTGGCTGAAGATGGAGTTGGAACTGATAACTTAGGAGAAAACTGAGAACGGTTGCCCCCGCTGACTTAGGCTGACTAAAATGGAAGCTACCTGTCCTAGCTCTCTTATTCTTCTTCTCCCACTACTTAATCTTCTGCTCCTCTATCTACTGAGCATGAGTCATAAGCCTGGCTAAATTTGTGTCACTATTCAGCATGTCAGATCTGCACCCATTAACCGCCCTATCATTTACCCCTAAAGAGAATTTACTCATCTTAGCCCTGTTGTCTACAACCACATGAGAGGCATACCTAGCTAATTGAGAGAACTTAAGAGAATACTCTTTCACTGTCATATTTCCCTGCTTGAGGTTAATGAATTCTAGCACCTTAGCCTCTTAAGCTCTTGGGGAAAGAATTTGTCTAGGAATACAGTGATAAACTCCTCCCACTCTATAGGACCTACATCATCTAACCTCTCTAACTTCTACAATTTGAACCAAGTGTGATCCACATATAGCAAATGATATGCATCTAGCTCACCACTCTCAACAGTAGTCACCCCTATGATGTCAGTCACCTTTTGAACCTAATCAATAAATTCCTCAGTGTCCTCATCTACCTTAGACCCGAGAAAATATGGAGGGTTCATTAGGGTGAAGTCCCAAAATCTAGATGCAGCTGAATTGGCCACTGGGTTGGATAGAACGACTGCTGGACATTCATTCTGAGTGGAAATTGACTAACAAAGAGTAGTAATATGTCCCTGAACTACGCATGAGTAATATGCTCGCCCAAAGGTTCTTCGAGCTGAGGGGCTGACTGATTTCTTCTCTTGGGAGGCATGTTCTGAAATCAAGAAGAGTAACGAATTAAACTGAGAGATTAACTTAAGATTATTCTTACTCGTATGACATAAATACTGAAAGAAGGGAAACTATTCCCATCTCACAGCCTCCTCCACATAAATATGGCGCGCAACACACCTATGTACAAGACTCTACTAGATGTGGATTTCAGACTTCCCAGGACTCTATTGAACCATAGGCTCTAATACCAAGTTTGTAACACCCCGAGCCTGGTGCACGGAATGCTACATGATGCTCATGACCCTGAGGGACCACAAGCTAACCCATGACTGATATTTGTACCTGTACACAACATGATATATGTATATAAATATGGATACAAGAACTGAAAGTCCATATGGTTCAATACTCAACATGATCTAAATAATAATAATATTTGAATAAAGTGTTTTAACTATACCAAAACAAAACTAAAAATACTAAAGTCTGAATCAAGTCTGAAATCTAATCTACATTCAGTCTGAAAGCCTCTATTGTCTGAATAATCTGAATAAGGAGTTGATGGGACATGTCCCTAACTAACTCTATCTAAAAAACTAAACTAAAATAATAAAGTAATAATTATGTCCTCGAAGAATGAGGACTCACTTCTGAACACTGGAATGCAACTGCGAATTTGGAACTCACATCTCTGAACCTATGGTGTCACATAAAAAGAAAGCATCATAGCACAAATATGTCAGTATGATGGAATGCACTGAGTATGCATGTTAGGTAGGCTATATGAAAGGGTTGACATTCATGATAAATGCTAAATGACTATTTAATATAAACGTAAGAGTGCATGTATAAATACGTAACTGTAACTGAGATCATGATAACATGAGTAGTGAGTCTGAATTCTAATAACATATGTTTACTAATAACTAACATGACTAATATAAATAATAACATGGGTGACTGTATCTGACAGTCCTGAATCTAATGAAACTATCTGAGTTTCGTACTATATCTGACAGTCTTGAATTTTGTAAAACTATCTGAGTTCTATTACTAAGGCTGATTGACTGTATCTGACAATCCTAATTTTGTAACATGAAACTATGGGAAGTAGTTATCTGACCGACATGCCTCTAATATACCATTATGGGTACATTGTGGTCCAATCTATAATGCAAATTGGAAGAGTGTCAGTACCGCGCCATCGGTAAAGACAAGCTATAGGTGACCCTCATCTGATAGTGTCCCCTAAATGAGAATGGTGGGAACCTCATCTGACAGTGCTTATCAATCTCATCAACCCTCATCAGATAGTTTTTATATCTCAACCTATGATGGCTATATAGTTCTAGAATGCAAGATTGACTTCTAAGAACACACCTTCATCTAACAGTATGTGTTCCCATCCTTGGGTTAACTCGGTGGTAATTCCTAATCCCACCTGAATAGACTCTGAACATGATACACTGAACTGTGCATCTACTGGGTTTACTAAATTCCGTGACTAATGAAATACTACTGATATCTGATAACTGACTGAGTTCATAAGATTACTGAACTTTCCTGAGTCACATGACAGACTGAGTTTTAGACTATTGTCGGTGGCATATCTGAACACTTTATAGATATTCAGCCTTGGTTCTTATTCAGAAAGCTTTGTTACATTACTGTGGACTTTGGAGTTGGTCGATTGTTTTGACTGGGTTTTCTGATATTGATCATTGATATATTATTTATTCTTGAAACTATCTTGTTATATGTTTGAAATTCATGTGAGATGGGGGATTTATGTTTTTTTTGGTTAGGTGCAAGGGGTGGTCTTCGGTCCATATGGGACTTGATATACCCGTAACACCTAGGACCTGGTTTATGTCGTGAAAATGACGGTATTACAGCCAAGGTTTGTTTTCATTAGGTATCCAAAAGGTCATGTTGAACAGAGTCTTCTTTATGGGTGTACTTAGCACCACAATAATAATGGAAAGTCTAAGAGGCATTTAGGAATGTATTCCTTTCTTGTTGTTCTATTTTAAGCTAGAATGTCTAAGATCATGCATTTCTTTAATTCCCATTTGTTCGCCTGATGGAGCTCCTTCGGTTCCCTCTATTCCTCCTCATGCAACTCAAGATGATGTGTCCAATGTTGTGTTTTTCCAGTCAATTCAGTTACTTACCCAGTTAGTGGCCTCTCAAAATGAGTTGGTTTCTTCTGTTAATCCATTCTTCATGGCCACTAGAGTTGGGCAATTCACGAGATTGAGTTCTCCTAGTTTCACTTGTTCAAAATTTAGGAAAGATCACCATGGTTTTATGGATGAGATAGAAAAAACATTTTGTGTGATGCATTCCATTAACGTGGAGGTTCTGGAGCTATCCTCCTACAAATTAAGAGATATAGCATATTCGTTATATGAGGAATGGGACCAGTCTAGGGCAGTGATGCCGAATCATCTCTGTTTGATGATTTCTCTAGTGCTTTTCTTGATCGCTTCTTTACTCATGAGCTGAGAGAGGTAAAGGTAGAGGAACACATGAACTTTAAGTAAGGTAGGATGTCATTCAAGGAGTATGAATTTAAATTTTATCAATTATCCTGTTATTCTCCTAAGTTGGAGTTCATCATGAGGGCTAGAATGAGGAAGTTTGCTTTTGCATTGTCCTGAGACTTGATTCTGGAGAGTAAGTCTCCCTTTTTAAAAAAGAAATGGATATTCTCGATTCGTTGTTCAAAGCATCAAGTTAAAAAAGAGAAGAAGAAGTAGGATAAAATTAGGGTGAGGTAGAGTAAGAAGTTTTGTTACTCAGATCATGGTTGAGGTAAGTATAAAAATGGTAGAGATGGAGGAAAATCGCCTACGAAGAAGTGGGGAAATTATGGTCCCTACTCTACGGCTAGTGCTCCCTACTTGAATCCATCGGGTGATCTCGTTTGTAGAGTGGTAATGGTATTTAGGCATAGTGTGCCAAGTCTAGGGCTAGTGGGCCTCCGTCAGCTCCATCATATCAACCTTGTAGATTTTATGGTCAGGTGCATTGTGGTGTTTGTGAAAAAGGGATGAACAAATGCTTTATATATGGTCATATTTTTCATAAAAATACCACATGTACAAAAGTGGATTCATCTTTCAAAGAAATATTCTAATGTTATTGGACCAATTTCAAGCTACGAAAAAGTATGAGGTATTACAATATCTCCCCCTTGAGAACATTTGTCCTCGAATGAGTTTGAGAGAGAGGGAAAAAACATAAACTGACGTACATACTGAACATGACTTGATGGAACATGACATCATGAATAACATGACTGATAGCTGAACATATCATTCTGAACATGCATATCTGATGCATGTATAACTGATTCATGAATGCATGACTGGGTGTTCTGAAGAACTAAGTTTCTCACTATGAGAATGCATGTCTGATGCATAATTATATAACTGAACTGATACATGATTGCATGACTTAATATGCAATGGTACTTGGTACCAACTTTGCGATGAACACTGAACAAGAAACTGAGTAAGCTTAAGGAGAACTGTTACCGTGAGCTTGATCTGAGTTGGCAGAGAAGAGGTGAGGATACTTGGTACGTATGTATGCTTCTGCTTCCCCAGTAGCTCCCTCGACGGAGTGATTTGGCCCAAAGAACCTTAACTAGAGGGAATTCTTTGTTCCTCAGTCTATGAGTCTGATAGTCCAAGATTTTGACTGGAAACTATGCATAAGAGATATTGCTCTGAACATCGATGCTCTGAATAGGGAATACAACTCCTGGGCCACCTATGCACTTCTTGATCAAAGAAACATGGAAGACTAGATGAGCTGAAGTTAGATCTTAAGGCAACTCGAGCTTATAAGCTACTTTGCCAATGCGACTGAGAATTTTGAAGGGACCGACATATCGGGTACTGAGCTTTCCCTTGTTGCCAAATCGCTTCACTCTCTTCATGGGAGAGATCTTTAGGTAGACAAAATCACTGATCTAGAACTCGAGATCCTTTCTACGAACATTTGAATAAGACTTCTGTCGGGTTTTAGCATCCTGGAGTCTTTCTCTGATCAACTGAACTTTTTCTAAGGCATCGAATAAAAAGTTAGGACCTACAACTGAGTCCTCACTAACTTCGAACCAACCAATTGGAGATCTTCATCTCCTACCATTGAGAGCTTCGAATAGAGCTATCTGAATACTGGAATAATATGTGTTATTATATTCAAATTGAAGCAAAGAGAAGTGGTCATCCCAAATTCCCTTGAAATGAATTGAACACGCTTGCAACATATCTTCTAAAGTATGAACGGTCCTTTTCTCTTGACCATCTATTTGAGGATGGAAGGTAGGACTGAGATAAACTTGGGTACCAAGACCCTTTTAGAATGATGTCCAGAAGGGAGAGGTGAACTAGGTACCTCTATCTGAGATAATAGATAATAGAACATTGTGCTATCTGACCAACTCTCTGATGTATAGTTTGGGGTAATCCTCGGCTGAATATGAGGTATGGACTGTAAGGAAATAGGCTGATTTGGTCATCGTATCTACAATGACAAAAACTGAATTATGATGATGACGAGTTCGAGGCAAACCCATCACGAAGTCCATGTTCACAACTTTCCACTTTTAAGTAGGAATACTAAACTTCTGCATGGACCCACTAGGCTTCTGATGCTCTATCTTAACCTGCTGACATGTAGAGCACTTAGCCACAAATTCTGTAACATCTCTCTTTATCCCACTCCGCCAATAGATTTCCCATAAATTGCGGTACATCTTTGTGGCCCCTGGATGAATAGAGTAGGGTGCACCATGCGCTTCTGAAAGAATTCGCTGCCTTAAGTCATCTACACCTGGAACATAGAGACGACCCTGACAATGAAGAACACCATCTCCCCCTTAGGAAAAAAACTCTACTTTATGATCCTTGATTGACTCTTTTAACTTAACAAGGCCAGGATCTCTATCTTGCTTTTATTTCACCTCGGAAACTAGAGATGATTCTGAGCTACTCTGAACCCATATATCACCCTTTTCTCTATCGACTAAGCAAACACCTAGTCTATCAGGCTGATGAACTTCCTCTACTAACTACTTTTTACTGTCCTCAACATGAGTAACACTACCTATAGATAGTATACTGAGAGCGTCGGCCACTATATTTTCCTTGCACGGATGATAAAGGACACTCATATCATAATCTTTCAAGAGCTTTAACCACCTTCTCTGACAAAGATTGAGATCTTTCTAAGAAAAGACATATTAAAGGCCTTTAAGATCTATGAACACATCAACATAAACACCGTATAGATAATTCCTTCAAATCTTCAAGGCAAATACTACGGTTGCTAACTCAAGATCATGGGTAGGATAATTTTTTTCATGGGGTTTAAGGTGTCTGGATGCATAGGCTATGAACTTACCATGGTTCATGAGGACACAACCTAAACGTTCTCTGGATGCATCACAATACACTACGAACCCATCTATACCATCACGAAAAGCTAAGACTGGGGCTGAGGTAAGTCTAGTCTTTAACTCTTGAAAATACTTCTCGCAAGGATCTAACCACTGAAAAAAGACTTTCTTCTGAGTCAATCTGGGCATAGGGGAGGCAATAGATGAAAATCTCTCAATGAACCACCTGTAATAGCCAGCCAAACCCAAGAAACTCCTGATGTCTGATGGAGAGATAGGGCGAGGCTAGTTTTTTACTGCTTTGGTCTTTTGAGGATCAACCCTAATGCCATCACCAAAAATAATATGACCAAGTAATGCTACAGACGTTAGCCAAAATTTGCACTTACTGAATTTGGCGAACAATTGAAAATTTTTGAGAGTCTGAAGTACTGTTCTGAGATGGTCTGCATGATCACGTTCGTTGCAGGAATAGACCATAATATTATCTATGAAGACAACGGCGAACATATCCAATTACTTCTTGAACACGTAGTTCATCAAGTCCATGAAAGTTGTTAGGGCATTGGTAAGACCAAAGGACATAACTAAGAATTCGAAGTGATCATACCGAGTATGAAAGGCTATTTTCAGAATGTCACATTGTCTACCTCTGAGATGATGATAGCTGAATCTTAGGTCTATCTTAGAAAAATAGCTGGCACCCTAAAATTGGTCAAACAAGTCATTAATTCTAGGAAAAGTATAGTTGTTCTTGACTGTGACCTTATTAAGTAGACGATAGTCTATACACATTCTGAGAGAACCATCTTTCTTGCGTATATATAAGGCTGGTGTGCCCCACGGGGACACACTGGGTCTGATGAATCCCTTATCTAAGAGATCTTCCAACTACTCTTTTAATTTTCTGAGTTCTACTGGTGCCCTTCTGTATGGCGGAATAGATATAGGCTGAGTATCTGGTAGAAGATCAATGCCGAAGTGTATTTCCCTTTCGGGAGGAATTCCTGGAAGATCTTCGGGAAAGACATCTGAATATTTATTCACTACTGGGACTAATTCAAGACTGGGAGTTTTTGAACTAGTGTCCTTAACACGAACAAAATAATAGGAATATGCTTTAGATATCACTTTCTGTGCCCGAAGGTAGGAAACAAGTTGACCTCTGAAAGAGGATACACTACCCTTCCACTCTAGGATGGGTTCATTCGAGAACTATTGAAACTGGACTATTCTATTTGTGTAGTCTACTGTGGCATAATAGGAATGAAGCCAATCCATGTCGAGAATGACATCAAAATCAGTCATCTCTAATTCGACTAAGTCTACTAAAGTGACTTTCAAAAATATCATAACCGGGCAGTTACTGTATACCTACCAAGCTATGATAGTTTTACCCACTGGGGTAGAAACTGAAAATGGCTCTGCTAGAATTTCGGGACTAATTCCGTAATCATTGGCTATATAGGGAGTAACGAAAAACAAAGAAGCTCCTAGATCTAGAAAAGTGTAAACGTGTACATGGAAGATCTGTAACATACCAGTATCTACATCAGGAGAATTTTCCTAATCTTGTCGAGTTTGACAAGCATAATGATAATTTGGGCGTTGCTCGCTATTAGCACTAGAAGTGGCACCATACTGATTCGGGCGACCGGACTGAGCTGAGGACCAGACATCACTCTGATAACCTGACTGAGGGTAGTCTCTAACTCTGTGGCCTAGCTTACTTCATCCGAAATAGACATCGGTACTAGCTCTGCAAGCACCCTCTTATGGTTCTTACCACAAGTCTGGTAAATAGGATTATTTCGGGCATGGCTAACACTACCCTGAGGCTTAGATCCTGGCGCTCTATCTCTATTACCATCCCTGAACTTAGGATTTAGAGAACTGGCTAAACAAGGAGATGGAAATGATGACTTAGGACAAAACTGAGAACGGTTTCCTCCCACTGACTTAGGCTGACTAAAATTGAAGCTATCTTTCCTAAATCTCTTATTCTGCTTCTTCCTCTACTTAATATTTTTCTTCTCTATCTGCTGAGCATGAGTCGTAAGCCTAGATAAAGTTAAGTCTCCACCCAGCATGGAAAATCTACACTCAATAACCGCGCTATCCTTTACCCCTAAAGCGAATTTACTCATCTTGGCCCTGTTGTCTGTAACCACATGAGAGGCATACCTGGAAAATTGAGTCTAATGAATTATAACACCTTAGCCTCTCTAAGAACTTAGGGAAAGAATCTATCTAGGAAAGCAGTGACAAACTCCTCCCACTCTATAGGACCAGCACCATCTGATCTCTCTAACTTCCACTATTTGAACCAAGTGTGAGCCACATCCTGCAACTGATATGCATCTAGCTCAACACTCTCAATAGTAGTCACCCCCATGATGTCAATCCCCTTTTGAACCTCATCAATAAATTCCTGAGTGTCCTCATCTTCCTTAGACCCGAGAAAAGATGGAGGGTTCATTCGGGTGAAGTCCCGATATCTAAATGCGGCTGAATTAGCCACTGGGTTGGTTGGAATGACTACTGGACATTCATTCTGAGTGAAAATTTACTAATAAAGTGTAGTAATGTGTCCCTGAACTATGCATAAGAAACATGATCGCCCAACGGTTCATCGGGCTGAGGGGCTGACTGATTTCTTCCCTTGGGAGGCATGTTCTGAAATCAAGAAGAGAAATAAATTAGACTGAGATATTGACATGAGATTATGCTCACTATCACTACATGAATACTTAAAGAAGTGAAACTGTTCGTAAAACATCTTATAGCCTCTTGCACATAAATGTGGCACACAACACACCTATGTACAAGACTTTACTAGATGCAGCTTTTAGACTTCCTAGGACTCTATTGAACCTTAGGATACGATACCAAGTTTGTAACACCCTAAGCCTAGTGCTCGTAATTCTACACGGTGATCATGACCCCGAGGGACCACAAGCTAACCCATGACTGATATTTGTACTTGTACACTGCATGATATATTTATATAAATGCAGAAATATGAACTGAAAGGCCATTTCTATACTGAACATGATTTGAATAATAACAATATCTGAATAAAGTGGTATCATAATACTAAAACAAAACTAAAAATACTGAAGTCTGAATCAAGTCTGAAATCTAGTATGCATCTAGTCTGAAAGCCTCTACTATTTGAATTATCTGAATAAGGAGTTGATGGGACATGTCCCCAACTAACTCTATCTAGAAATCTAAACTTAAATAATAAAGTAATAATTGTATCCTCAAATTATGAGGACTTACTACTGAACATTGGAATGCTTCTACGGATCTGGAACTCGCATCTCTAAACCTATGGTGTCATATTAAAAGAAAGCCCCATAGCACAAATACGCCAGTACACTAGAATATACTAAGTATACATGTGTGGTAGGCTATATGAAAGGGTTTACATGTATGATCAATGCTAACTGACTGTCTAACATGAACATAAGAGTGCATGAATAAATACATTACTATAACTGAGATCATGATAACATAAGTACTGAGTCTGAATCCTGATAACATCTGTTTACTGATAACTAACATGACTAATATAAATGATAACATGGGTGACTGTATCTGACATTCCTGAATCTGATGGAACTATCTGAGTTCCATATTGTATCTAAATTGACTGTATCTGACAGTCTTGAATTCTATTGAACTATCTGGGTTCTATTATTGATGTTAATTGACTGTATCTGACAGTCGTGATTTTGTAACATGAAACAGTGGGAAGTAGTTATCTAACTGACATTCCCCTAATACGCCATTATGGCTCTGTTGGGGTCCAATCTATAACACCAATTGGAAGAGTGTCAATACCACACCATCGGTAAGGACAAGCTATAGGTCACCCTTATTTAATAGTGTCCCCTAAAAGAGAATAGTGGGACCCTCATCTAACAGTACTTATCTACCTCATCAACCCTCATCGAACAGTGTTGATATCTCAACCTATGCTTGCTACATAGTTCTAGAATGCAAGGATAACTTCTAAGAATCACACTCTTATCTAACAGTATGTGTTTCCATCCTTAGGTTCACTCGGTGCTAATTCCTACTCCCACCTGAATAAACTCTAAACATGATTAATTGAACTGTGCATCTACTCGATTTACTGAATTCTGTGACTAATGGAATACTACTGATATCTAATAACTGACTAAGTTCAAAAGATTAATGAGCTTACTGAATTACTGAGCTTTCCTGATTCACATGACTGACTGAGTTTTAGACTATTGTCGGTGGCATGTCTCAACACTTTATACATATTCAACCTTGGTTCTTATTCAAAAGGCTTTGTTATATTACTGTGGACTTGGGAGTTGGTTAATTCTTTTGACTGGGTTTTTTGATATTGATCATTGATATATTATTTATTCTTAAAACTATCTTGTTATACATTAGAAATTCATCCGAGATGGGGGATCTTATGTTTACTTGGTTAGGTGCAAGGGGTGGTCTCCGGTCCATGTGGGACTTGATATACCCGTAACACCCAGGCCATGGTTTATGTCATGACAATGATGGTATTACATCCAAGTTTTGTTTTCATTAGGTATCCAAAAAGTCATGTTGAACAGAGTCTTCTCTATGAGTGTCCTTAGCACCACAATTATAATAGAGGGGCTACGAGGCATTTAGGAATGTATTCCTTTCTTTTTATTCGATTTTGATCTATAAAGTATAAGATCATGAATTTCTTTAATTCCCATTTGTTTTCTTGATGGAGCTCCTTCGGTTCCCTCTATTCCTCCTTATGAAACTCAAGAAGATGTGTCCAATGTTGTGTTTTTCCGGTCAATTCAGTTACTTACCCAGTTAGTGGCCTATCAAAATAAGTGGGTTTATTCTATTAATCCATTCTTCAAGGCCACTAGAGTTGGCCAATTCATGAGATTGAGTCCTCCTACTTTCACTGGTTCAAAATTTAAGAAATATCACCATGGTTTTACGCATGAGATAGAAAAGATTTTTTGTGTTATGCATTCCATTAACATGAAGGGTGTGGAGCTGTCCTCATACCAATTAAAAGATATAGAATATACGTTGTATGAGGAATAGGACCATTCTAGGGAAGTGAAGCTAAATCAGCTCTGTTATTTAATTTCTCTTGTGCTTTTCTTGATCGCTTCTTTACTCAGGAGCTGAGTGAGGTAATGGTTGAGGAACTCATGAACTTTAAGTAAGGCAGGATGTCATTCAAGGAGTATGCCTTAAAATTTCATCAATTATCCTATTATTCTCCGGAGTTGTTGTCCATCATGTGGGCTAGAATGAGGAAATTTGCTTTTGCGTTGTCTTGGGAATTAATTCTGGAGAGTAAGTCTCCTTTTTTATAAAAGAAATGGATATTTCTCAGTTCGTTGTTTAAAGAAACAAGTCAAAAAAGAGAAGAAGAAGTAGGATAAAATTAGGGGGAGGCAGAGTAAGAAGTTTTGTTACTCAGATCATCGTTGAGGTAAGTATAAAAATGGTAGGGATGGAGGAAAATAGTCTAAGAAGAAGTGGGGCAATTCTGGTCCCTACTCTAAGGCTAGTGCTCTGTACTTGAAGCCATCGGGTGATCGCGTTTGTAGAGTGCTGATGGTCTTTAGGAATAGTATGCCAAGTCCATGGTTAGTGGGCCTCCGTCAGCTCTATGATATCACCCTTATAGATTTTATGGTCTGGTGCATTATGGTGTTTGTGATAAAGGGATGAACAAGTGCTCTATATATGGTCATATTGTTCATATGAAGAGATATTTTCCTTCTAGGGTTTTTTCTAGAGAAAATATTATTCCAGTTGCAATTGCATCAACTCTTATACCAAACAGTGCTACTTCTACTTCAATCCCCGGTATTGGTTGGAATCTTTTATATGATCTCACTACACGTCAAGAGTTCAAGGCATACCCTAATGTCGTTACTGGTATTTTAAAACTTTGTTCCCATGACGTGTATTGATTACTTAATCTAGGGTCCACTCTGTCTTACATGACCCCATTTGTGGATGTGCATTTTGAACACCTTTTTTTGTTTTAACCCCGATAGATGACTCTGTGGTTGCTACAAGGGTCTATAGGGGTCATGTGTTTTTTCTCATAATATGGAATATTAGATTGATTTGATAGAGTTATACATGGTTGGTGTCTATGTCATATTGGTAATGGATTGGTTTAATTCGTGCTATGCTTTCTTAGATAGTTGAACCCAAAAGCTTGTTTTTAAATTCCTAAATAAGCAAACTATTTAGTGGGAGAGAAGTTACCTAGTGCCTAGGGGAAGGTTCATTTTTTATTTTAGGGCCCAGAATTCATTTCTAAAAATGTTCCCTCTATCACTTAGCTCATGATAAGGATTCAAAATTCAAAGGTTAATTTTGGCAAACAGTCCTTGTGGTCAGTGAATTTTTTGAGATGTTCCTTGATGAACTTTATAGTATTCCTCTAGATAAGGAAATTTATTTTTGGATTGATCTTTCGGACACTCATACAATTTTTATTACTCTAATAGAATGGCTCTAGCTGAGTTGAAAGAACTCAAGGAGAATTTGAAGGATCTTCTTGACAAAGGTTTTATCCACACTAGTGTATCTCCGTAGGGTACTCATATTCTTTTCATGTGTAAGAAGGATGGTTCCCTTTTAGTCTGTATTGATTAGTGGCAATTGAATAAAGTGACAATGAAGAATATATATCTCCATCCAAAGATTGTTAATCTCTTCGATCAACTTCAGGGTGCTAAGTTCTTTTTGAAGATTGATCTTTGGTCCGTGTACCATCAATTTAATAGTAAGGAGGCAGATATCTCTAAGACTGTCTTCTGAAACCTGCATGGTAACTTGAGTTTTTGGTGATGTACTTTGATTTGACTAATATACCTCGGTGGTATTTATGGATCTCTTGAATCGAGTTTTCATATAGTTCTTTGATTTTTTCATAATTATCTTTATTGATGATATCTTGGTGTATTCCAAGAGTGAGGCAGATCATGCTGATCATCTCCGCCTTGTTGTTACAGACGCTAAAAATCAGCATTTATATGCTAAGTTCTCTAAGTGTGTGTAACGCCTCGATTCTCGAGAATCGGAACGCCACACGGTGCTTATGATACCGAAGGACAACAAGCTAACCATTTTTCTGATATTTGTACCTGTTCAGTACATAATATAATAAAAGACATGAGAAAACTGACTAACACTTGCCATAAGGTTCAAACATCTAGAAATATACAATACCTTAAACCACACACTAATACATCTGTCTGAAAAGCCTCTACACTGCCTGAACTGTGGAGTTGAAGGGACAATTCCCCAACTACTCCATCTACTAAAATAAAATACTGTAATAACAACATCCTCGGATGATGAGGACTCATTTCTGCACCCACTACTTCTATACAAGTGACTTCTAAGATGCTCCAAGTTTCACTCCTCTGAACCTATGGTGCCCCAAAATAAAAGAACACCACAGCGCGAATGCGTCAGTACTAAGATGTACTGAGTATGCAAGCAGGGAAGGCTAAATGCAAGGGCTTATGCATGAACATTTAATCAACAGAATAATTATGAGAATAACGAACGAGTACACATATATGAATGCACATTTCACAACCACTATAACAATTATAACGACTCTAGATACCACAGCTCGGATACCACTTTACTCTCTCGGAACTCACTACTGCACTGGGGTACTGCATTACTGAATCACAGGATACCAACACTGATCAATAGAATACACTCAAACCCCTGACTCCTGAAGATTTATACTGACACAAAAATCGTGGGAAGTAGTTACATAACTCACCATGACTCCTCATAAGCAACTGAATATGTGGGGGTGCACACAATAATTTGAATAATATCTTTGATTTCGTAAAACATGCGTACGAAAAATGAAGACTCACATGGATTGAATTTCATTATCCATACTTCTCATAATATTATAGAGAGGAAAACATAAGTAAAACCCCATAATCATCATAAAATCATCAATATTCATCATAAATTCTTATGACTCATCATAGACAACCAAACTCATCAACTCAAGACTCGGACCGACTCGATAGTTCAAGAAATATACTCTTATGGACAGGGGAGTTTCCTATAACCGACAAAACCATGTGAGCCACGTGGAATACCAACGTTTTCCCTCCTAGGGAGAGCACTCCCATTGGCGGGAGTGTTGTACTCTTGCCAGGGAGTACAACCTTAAATATTTCATAATCACAATTCGGCTCTTTGGCCAATAATATCATCATCAACAACCCTACGGTGGCACATAGGTTTGGGTAAATACCAAATTTCCCTCTTGGTGCTAAGTAATACTCCCCGACTAGCTCAGAACGCGTTAGAAAATCCACCACAACATCACAAGGGTCTATCATAAAGACCAAATCAAATCTCTTTCTCATTTATCAAATCATATCAATTTGTGGATTCCTCACTCAACACATTTTAGCTCAAAACATTTTAATTTTCCTCAACATCAACATGGTATCAATAACAAAGCATTTCGTCTCTGCGAGCTTAAAATCAATATAAATCGTCCGACTCTACGGATGCAAATAAATATTCTCAAATGAACATTCTTTCATTTCAATATTCAAATCATGACAATAGCTTTTGAAAAGCATTTAAGATCTTCAAATCATAGTAAGATTTTGTATGTCGTAATGTAACTCAAATCATGGCTCTTATATCAATAATCCTCAAAAAAATAATTTCATAGTAGTGGTATGCAATTTATGGAATAAAATCTCAATTCAAGAAAACAAGATAATTAGGTTATTATGTATACCAATATTGGACGATTCAAAGTGCCATAAATCATATCTTGAAAACACTTGAAATATCAACTCATGGTAGAAATATAAAATTCACCATATCAAATCATAACTTGGGAATAATAAAGTAATCATGTACCTCAAAGCTTAAACAATTTATATTTTCATAACCTCATAATTCTTCATTAAAACATCTTGGGTATTTACCCACTTTACAAAATCATGAAATTCCAATGATAAAATCAATTATTTGGGCACAAGAATGAAAAGATATTCTTTTTCAAAACCCCACATACTAAGTTCTCATGGCATTCATTTTAAGTTCTCAAATCATCGGAAATTCATCGATCGTAGCACGACTAAGATTATTGCGGAACTGACTCAGCTCTATACCAGCAGACTATTTCGGGCATACATACCCCCAGCAATCAATAACATAATTAATACGTAGTATACAACAACGCATACTCATATGCCCACAGGCCATCATGCACCATGAATTCATTAACACCTCACACCAATCATTTAAAGATCATATTCATATACAAGTATTGGGATCTCATGCCATTACATCATAGATCATTCAACAAGGATGCATATGGTTAAGGAAGAATACAACATAACATAGTTCATCCAATCGGGATACACACAAATAACATACATTCAACACATCATGGTTCACTTCTCAAGGTTCTTTCCTTTAAGATCTTGATATATGCAATTCAACCCATAATTAGACATTTCACACTTAGCGTGGACTAATGGCCTTATCATTTACCTTAAGCACCATAGTAAAAATGTAGCATGCAAGTATGGTATGAACTCATCACTTCGATCACAAGGGGTCAAACGATCCATTCTTCTTCAACTAGGCATTTCTATAATTACCTTGCATGCACCATTTAGGGCATAGGTCAGTATGAATAATTACATGTGCTACAACACCATCATTCATCTTAATTCCACCAACTAAATCCCTCATCCGCACTTACAACCATATCATAAGCCTTCCACACAGCATCCCCAATTTTAGACAATAACTTGGAGTTCATGTTGAAAGTATACATAGAAAGTATTCTTGTCATTTAGAACTTATTATATCCTAAGAACGTAAATTTATAGCCTCTTAGACAATTCCACAAACACCTTACATGCACTTTTAGGCATTGGTGAATTCGTCAAATTCTCATGTTTTTCGCCACCCCATATATCTCATCCAACACACATAATCATCACATGCATGTATCAACCAACATACACCATCTCCACACATATATATATATCAACCAACATACATAATCCTCATATATATATATATATATATATATCAAGTAACATACATAATCCTCATATATATCTCAACCATCAAATATCAATCAACATATATATATATATATACATCATCAAAGTCTAAAATATATATATATATATATATATATTTATATATACATAACTTTAACTTTCAAAAAGGGATTCGTGGACTCTATGGACGAAAGAATCCATAGATAAACACTTGCATACCTTAGATTTCATAGCCGAAGAGATTGATGGAAGCAATTCGTGAAGCGAAGCCTTGAATCGATTTTCCCCCAATTGGAACCCTAACCCTAACTCCTCTTATTCTCTCTCTCTCTATATATATGCATATATTTTGAGAGAGACATATAAGAGAAATGAGAGAAAATGAATGACAATTCTTAGATCAAAGGGGGTATATATAGAGGGTTACAATAATGGGAAATGACCAAAATACCTTTAAAAATCAATTAATGTCAAATCTACCCTTCAGTGATCTATCCGATAGGCTGAAGTAAATTGGCCATAACTTTTTACTCCGATGTCCAAATTGGATAAAACCAATTTAATTGGAAAGAAGACACTTAGGAATTTCCGTTGATATATAGCAGCTCACACATTTCATTATGTATAAGGAGTTATGATCATTTAAAGTTGTAGAAAAAATACGCCTGGCCTCAGTACTTTTTCCTTCATGTTTTACTGTTCATCACTATTCATCGTTCGATCGAAATGTTCGTAACTCATCGCTCGGGTGTCCGTTTTGGATGATCCACATATCGTTGGAAAGATTATTTGATTCTCTTCGCAACGCTGGGTCTAACTCTAGGAAATTCCATACGAAAAATTATAAATCATTCTTTAAGATAGGACGCAATACGTTTACGCACAAAATTTTGACAAAATTTTTTTTGGGGTATTACAATGTGAGTTATGGTTTAATATTGTGACTTTTTTAGGTCATGTTATTTCTATTTAAGGGATCATGGTATATCCATAAAAGGTTGCGTTGGTTAACAAGTGGCCTAGACCTACTAGTCCAACTGACAAGCTGAGCTTCCTAGATTTAGCCGATTATTATAGAATGTTTATGGAAAGATTCTTTTTAATTGTTGCTCCATTGACTAAGTTGACTCAGAAAAAGGTGAAGTTCTTGTTGTCTGATGTTTATGAGGGTAGTTTTGAGAAGTTGAAGGATAAGTTAACTTTATCTCTAGTCTTGACTCTGTCTGAAGGCACTGAGAGGTTTGTGGTATATTGTGATGCATAACGTTAGATATTGGGTTGTGTGTTTATACAACATGACATGGTGGTTTCATATTCTTCAAGGCAGTTAAAGGTTCATGGGAATAATTATCCGACTTGAGATTTGGAGTTGTTGGCAGTGGCTTTTGCATTGAAGAATTGGAGGCACTATTTATATGGAGTTCATGTTAATATTTATTCTGATCATTTAGAGCCTGTAATATGTGTTACTTAGAAGGAACTAAATCTCAGGAAAAGGAGGGGTCTTTAGCTGCTAAAAAACAATAACATGAGACTCTACTATCATCTAGGTAAAGCTAATGTGATTGATGATGCATGTTATAAATGAAGATTATATCATGTTGATGAAGAGAAATAGGATTTCATGAAGGATATCCACTGTTTGTCTATTCCCAGAGTTCATCTCCTGGGTACCAAGGAGGGTGATATGATTATACAGAAGGTTGTGAAATCATTTCTTGGAACTGAGGTCAAAGAGAAGAAAGTGTTTTATCTCATGTTATTGGAAAGAAAGAATGATGTTTGTTGGTATAAAGTGATAACTTTTGAGATTAGTGGTGATGGTATCTTAAGGTACCATGGTAGGATATATGTTCTCGAGGTTGGTGGAATATGAGAAAAAAATATTGCCTAACCTCATGATTCGTATGCTATTATATATCTAAGTTTTACAAAAAATTATCATAATATTAAAGAGATTCACTGGTGGAATAAGATAAAGTGGGTTATGGCTAATTTTGTGGTTAAGTTCAAAAGGTGAGTAACTAAATGAAGGTAGAAAACTTGAGGCTGGGTAGGTTGTCTCAAGAGATTGAGCTACCGGTGTAGAAATAGGAGATAATTAATATGTACTTTGTAATCGATCTTCTGCAGTCTCGCCATCAATTTGATTCAATTAGGGTCATCGTGGATTAGTAGTATAAGTCTTCTCACTTTACTCAAATAAGGATTGATTTTTCTTATGAGGATTATGCAAAGTTGTTCATTGAGGAGATCGTGAAGTTGCATGGTGCTCCATTATCTATCATTTTTGAATATGGTACTCCATTCTCATCGCATTTTAGGAGGTCATTTCACAGGGGTTTTGGGACTAAAGTGACCCTTAGCACCGGTTTCTACCCACAGATGGTAGGTTGTTATATTCTGATGCCAGGTTTTGGAGTTTTCTTTGTATCTTGATTATATTTCCGCTTTTACTATATATAAATCTTTGGATTGTCTCCGTTCTAGGGGTTTTGCCTTGGTTTTGATATCCTTCTCTTATTTTTATCAGTTTGTGTTATAGGCTTACTTGTCAAGTCTTGTCGTGAAAAGTGCTATCATGACCCTTGGTTTTTGGTCTTGACATTACTTTATAGAAGAATTATTCTCCAACATTTGTGGGGGAAATAAACTTTTTCATTGTTAAATATAGCATTATTCCTTCATGTGGATAGTGAGGCAAGAAGAAGACAAGCCTTGCGTTGTCCACATCGTTGCTTACTCTGCTTGGCGTCAGATTTGGAGTGGATTTAGAATTGACAAATGACTAACTTAGAGACTATATTTTTAGGTAAAATACATTTGAAGCTTATTAGTCAATGATTTTTAAATCTGAAATATCTGATACGAATTATTTTTTTATTTGCAAATGCACACACGCATGTGCAGACGTACGTCACTATGTACCTCGCAGAGATGATATTATTCAATTAATAATTTAAAACAAAAAATTGGGAAATATGGGAGCATCTGGACATGAGTGAATGCATATGTCAGCGGACAAAGGTTCGAATGTCAGCCAAAACTTTCTATTTTGTGGAATGACTGAAATACGCCTGCATGTCACGATGTACAGATATAAGGTACGCATGTGGGTTGTCATTTTAAAATGGTATAATATTTCAAAAGAATGGCCTCTTTGCTCAAGAAACACTTTTTGGGTATAAATACTTGATTTTCCTTAATTATTGATACACAAGTTTGCAGTTATAAACTTTTCTTCTTCCTAAAAACACAAATGTGATTTTGAAATCGTTGAGTGATTTCGTAGTAAAAAAAAATTGAGGTACCACCATTTGTTACAGTGAATCATTTTATGCTAGGATGATATATTCCATTAACCTTGAATACTTGAGGGGAATAAATCTTTAAGGAGACATTGTTAATCTGATGGATTTGATTCTTTCTTTCTTCATCTCATCCTTTTACTATTTAATAAATCGGTTGAAGATCATTTGGTTGTTCATCTGTTTTTGAACTTTTCTTTGAATCTCTTGTTAAAAATACCTATATTGTAACAAAGAAACACTCTTTGAAAATACCAATTTTTTAAACAAAAAGACACTCTGAAGGAAATTAATTGTATTTGTTATATCTATATTTGGTTTCTAGAGATAAATTCTTTTTGGTTTTCTACTCTACTTAAACTTATTTATGACTCAAAGAATATATATTCCTCATAATTTAGAGTTCATTCGTTTGACGATTTATAGAATAGAAAAAATTCATCATTGACTAGAAATAAGTTTATTTAATCTTAAAGACTTTATTATTAGTATTTGGGATACTAAATTAGTTATCTAATTGTGACAACAAAATGACTAAGGAAAATCGAGTTAATGGTGAAACGATGAATGTTTCAACAACTAACATTACTACATTGATTCATTCGAATGTTGCTTCTGTATATCACCAATATATAAACCATCAATGTTTTTCGTTATGGACTTCAAAATATGGAAGCAAAATATGTTCTTTTACTTTACTCTAAGTCTACTAAAGTTTATCAAGGAAAACATTTATGACTTTCCAAAGTCAAAGCCAGAGAATGAACTTTCGTAGTGACTAAAGCTTAAAGCACTCAGATTTTTGAGTAAGAATTATTAGAGTGGCATACAAAAAGATTTGTACAATGTGTATGGCAACATAAAAACCGCTAAGGAACTCAATGATGCTTTGAAAAAGAAGTACAAAATAGCGGATGCTGGAATGAAAAAATTCATTGTGGAAATGTTTCTAGACTTTATAATCGTAGACAGTAAAGTTGTTACTACCCAAGTTCAGGATTTGGATGTTATAATCCATAATATCCTTTATGAAGGTATAATCTTGCATAATACCTTTGTTGAACATACTAAGTTTTTTCTTAACTCAAACAAAACCTTTGATGTTTTTTTGGTTATGAACAATGCTTTTAAATTGATTGCAATAATTGAGAATTTATCACCTTTGTGGAAGGACTTCAAAAACTACTTAAAACACAAACACAAGAAGAATCTAATAAAAAATCTCACTTTAAGGTTGAGAATTGAAGAGTATAATAAGTCTGTAAAAAAAGGCCACGAAGGAATTCAATAGTACATAGATCAAATATTGTTGAAAATGATCCATAAAGTCAAAGAAGAGAAAAAAGCATCTAGACAATAAGGCAATCCTACTAAGAAGAAATTCAAATAAAACAACTTTAATTGTGTCAAAGTTTGATAGTGGTCTACTAATTGTCAGGATCCGAAGAAGAGCGAAAAACAGAATCAAGAAAACACGGTTGAATCTAATGAAAAAATGAATAATGTTTGTACCATCCTTTCATAATGCAATCTTATTGGTAATCCAAGGGAAATTATATCCCTTAAAATACAAAAAGATAAATAAAGTACAAAAATAAAGAAAACGATAGAGTAAAAAATGTAAGAACTTAAAGAATAGATGGATTGACAATGTAAACAAGAAATATCAGAAAGAAAAATCGAAGAATGTATCAAATTCAGAAACCTCCCATCAAAATACAATCAAACACCTATATCTTACATACAACACAAGGTAATTAAACTCTTAAGTTACCCATATTTTAAAATAAATGTTTGATAGAAGCTATCCATACCTACACACTCACAATCACAAGTGTAGTCAAAATGATAATCAACATAAACTAAGGAAAGTAAGCTAAGTGAACTAGTAATTATTGTCATGTGACATTTATGACATATATGGGCCAACAGTTATCCAATATAAAAAAACAAGAAAGTTGACCATTTTTCGCCAAAATGCCCATATTGATGGGAATCTACTGGCACAGATGAAGAACCTGCTGGAGAAGTGTAACATCCTGAATATGGTACCCAGAATGCTACATGGTGCTCATGACCCTGAAGGACCACAAGCTAACCTATGACTGATATATGTACCTGAACAATGCATAATATATTGTTTAAATGCGGAAATAAAGGCTGAAAGGTCATAAGGTTCAAAACTGTAACATAACTGATAAAACATAACATTCGAATGGGGTATAAAATACCCAAAACAAGTGCAATAAACTATATGAATATGATAGTCTGAAAAAACTCTAACTAACTGAACTGTCTAAATAAGGAATTGATGGGACATGTCCCCAACTAACTCCAACTACTAAAATAACTAAATAATAAAATAATAAAGTATTGATCATGTCCTCAAAGGATGAGGACTTACTGCTGACTCTGACTGTTGAGTACTAGAATACTACTGATGCTCTGGAGCTCGTGCTTCTGGACCTATGGTATAAAACAACGTAGCGTAAAGGCGTCAGTTCGATTGAATGTACTGGTATGCAGGTGAGTTAGGCTGAATGAAAAAGGGTTCACATGCATGAACTACACTAACTGACTAGATAACATGAATGTGACAATACATGCATCAATACATAATAACTGTAACTGAGTTTATGATAACAAGATTACAACATCTGCGTACTAATAACATGAGATACTGATAACTGTATTACTGAAATAACTGATATTGAGAGACTGTATCTGACAGTGTAGGTTCTTATAGAACTAGCTGAGTTCCATATTATTCTGAGTTGACTGTATCTGATAGTACTGAATTTTATAGAACTATTTGAGTTCTATTACTGAGACAGAATAACTGTATTTAACAGTCCTAATTCTGGAACTAAAACTGTGGGAAGTAGTCATCTAACCGACATGCCCAAAAAAAGCATTATACTTGGGTGGGGTCCAATCTATAACTTCAATTGGAAGGGTGTCAATATCGCGCCACTGGTAAAGACAAGGTGTGAGTAACCCTCATCTGATAGTGTCCCTAAGAGAGAATGGCGGGACCCTGATCTGACAGTGTTTATCAACCTCATCAACCCTTATCTGTCAGTGTTAATGTCTTAACCTATGTTGGCTACATAGTTTTGGAATGCAAGGATTGCATCTAAGGATCACACCCTCATCTGTCAGTGTGTTTCCTAATCCTTGGGTTCACTCGGTGCTAAATCCTACTCCCATCTGAATAGAAACTGAACATGATTTACTGAACTGAACTGGATTGGGTTCACGGAGTTCTGTTGACTGATGGAATACTACTGATATTACTGAATTTCTGGGCTTTCCTGAGTCACATGACTGACTGGGTTCTATTGATCATGGCTTGACTGAGAGTATCATGAAAACATAACATTAGCTCTAGGAACACATGTAAATTATCGGGTAAAAGTACCCTCAGGACTTAATAGAAGGAAACTAACAAGACATGACTTTCTTGAATACATGACCAACATCAACAATGCATAATACAATAATTTGGGGATTTCATGAAGTACATGGTGATCATAAGATTGTACATAAATAGGATTGCATGTAAACATGGAATAATTTCATAAGTCTAATTTATGAGAAATCCAACAACATTTACAAGGCATGTTAATAGCATGGAAGTCTTTTAAACATAATGGTAAAACATGAATCCATCACTTAAGTAACAATTTAGCTATATTACATAAGTTCTAGTTCCTTAGGCATTTTATTAAACACCTTACATGCACAACTTAGTGCATAGGTATAATCATTAATTAACACATCATGAATCACTCAATTAATGGATTTAAACTCAGATACTAACATAATTTCATAAAAACACATTAAGCTTCCAACTTGGGAATCATTAAACAACAACAACCACATGAACATGATCAACACCTAGCATGAATAACATAATGCATTGTTTAAAACTTTATTCTTGGGCTTCATGGATGAAAGGAATCCATGAATGAACACTATGCATACCTTAGAATGTAACTCCAGAAGGATCCTTGGAGAGACTCTTGGTCTTTTCCCTTGAATTTTTAAGATGAGGGTTTCTTGTCTTTGAGAGAGAATGAAGAAATTGGGGGAAAATAGGGTGAATAATAATGCCCTTAGGTTATATAAGGTTAAATTTCATGTGTAAGGCTAAATAAAATCATGGGAAAAGACTCATTTAACCCTGGACGTGTCTTTTAATTTTTGTGAAAAATTCTCGACCTAGACCCATGGCGCGATGCGGCACTATTGTGCCATGTCATTGGAATTTGACAATTGGGAAATTGGACGATCACACGATGCGGGGACATCGCGGAGCTTTATTGGAATTTGTCAATTGGGATTTGGAAGCCCTCCATGATGCAGTGAAATCAAGGAGTCTTACTGGAAATTGACAAATGCCATTTTGACTTATGGTGCGACACGCCACTGACTGAGATGACGGCATCTTATGAAAGAAACTTTAAATTTCCATAACTTCTTTTCGGGTTACCCGATTTAGGCGAATCTTAATCGACGGAAAGCTTATTGAATTTCCCTCATGACAAAAAGTGAAAACCTTCAAAATTCCCCATAGAATAAACATCATTCAATTTAAAAGCTAATACTTGACATTCTTGGGATGAAATTGTTAGGAAACTTTGGGGTATTACACGAAGGTTGCTTAATTGTGGATGCAGGTCAGGTTGCAGGGGACTTAAAAATACCTCTAATATCCTTTTTACCCTTTAACAAACTGTCTTATTTCCCTCAAAATTCATGTATGAATTGGTTAATACAAACACTCCATTACACGTGAGGTTTACATTATAAAAGAATGAATATGGAAGTGACTCACAATTGGACTATAGAAGAGTTTCTTACAGTTTCATGTATATTATGAATTGTATGCGACCATACATAGCATGCACTTTGGTATAATGGTCGGTACACAAGTAAACTTAATCATAACCATTAGATGACAACCAAAAGAGTTTTGAGGTATCTAAAATATACTTAAAACTATATTTTACATTATAAAAAATATCCAACAATAAATGCCGGATATAGTGATTCAAATTAGATCATTAGGTTGAATAAAGTAAAATCCATGAATGAATATCTATTTAGTCAAAGTGGAGGAGTAGTCTCTAGGAGCTCATAAAAAATATGTTTTTCTTGCTCTACAATAGTATGTGAATCCATCACTTTAGATAATGCCGTTGAAAAAGTTGAATGACTGAAATTTCTTGGATTATATTCCTTATTAGCGCAAACCATTGGCACTAGTATGTATACACTATGAAAGTAAAGATTCAATAGATAGGGAAGGTAACATAATATAGAATGGTAAATTTTTTCATATAACATGGAGACACAATACCATTAGAGAACTACTCTATAGTGGAGTTAGCACGATTGACTATTAAACTCAAAGGATAATGTGTCACATCCACTAACAAAAGAGATGATGTTGAGGGATTGGAATTAGTTTATGGATTAGGAAAATTCATCATGATAGTAACTTGACAAAGTAGATTATAGATCCCAAGAGCTAGGTTCAAGGAAATCAAAAAAAATTGTGACTGATGGTTCAATATTGCCAATTGATCGAACCATTTCTCATGATAAAGATAATGTTCGAGAAAACAGGATATGGCTTATAGTTTGAAATTTTTTAATGTTTTCTAATTTGGTAGGTAAGACCAAATTGTTTGATCTTTTGTATTAAACATTTTGGAATTACCTATGTGAGGGTGAAGTGGAACTGTCTTCAAGGAGAATACTAGTAAGGGCCTATTCTCTAAGATCCTATATAATCTGGTAATGTTCATGACTAAAACGAATAAAACCGTGTGATCCATAAATAGTAAAAGGATTTGTGTGACTTATTATGTCGAGATGTACATAAAAGTTTGATGGTTTAAAAATATTTCATCGACTAATTAACTGATTGCATTCAATTAAAGTTCACAATAAAAAGTTCAAAGGAAAACCTACTTATCCAGATAAAATTACTCTATGCTTGTAAATCACACAGTTGTCTATATATTTTATGATCTAATAGGCATTCCCCATTAATATTTTGGATTGTTAGGTTCTAGATGAAAATGTTAAAAGAAAATGGAGGGAAAGTTAAAATGTATCTCTATTTTAAGAAAAAATTATTCCCCCACATTGGTGTTAGAATGAGACTTTTTAGGCTTAAATATATAATTATTCCTTCATGTAGATAGCGAGGCAAGAGGAATACAATCATTTCATCGTGTTCATCATCACTCACTCTGCTCTTCTTTAGATTTGGATTAAAAAATTTATTTTGATTTGGAATAGTCAATTAATTGATTTAGAGACTATCTTTTAGAAAAAAAATCATTTAAAACTTGGGATTTCATAATTTTTCAACATACACATAGAATTCTCCATTTACAGACACATAAAAGTATGTGCAAATGCATGTCACAACGCACCTCGAAGTGACACAATCCTTCAGTTTAATATTTGAAAATAAAAATATAGAAATGTGGGGGCATGTGGCCAAGTGTGGACACATATGGTAGCATAAATAGGTCTGTATGTCAGTCAAATCAATATATTTTGTGTAATTATAAACATGTGACCGCACAATGCCATGTGCAGACGCACATGGGGTCCACATGTAGGCCCATTATTTTAAAAAGGTGCAAATTTTCATAACTATTGCCTCTTTTATAAAGCAACACTTTTTGGATATAAACATCTATTTTTTATCAAGTGTTGGTGTTCAATTTTAAAGTTATAAACCCTTCTTCTTTGAATAAACTTAAGTGTGAAATGAAAATCATTGAATTAGTTCATAGTTCAACAAATTTGAGGTACCACCATTTGCTAAAATAAATCATTTCATCCTAGGAGCTAGATATATTCCATTAATCTTAAGTACTAGATGGGAATAATTTCCTTAAGGACACACCATGAATTTGATGGACTTGATTCTTTCTTTCTTCATCATTTTTTTTACTAATTTGAGGAGATTTTTTGAACATTTTTTGTTTTTTCACAACTTATTTGAACCTGTGATTCAATTTTTGCTAGAAATTCAAATTTTGTAACCCAAAAATAGCATTCATAACATATATGAAGTCATAATCGTCATAAAAATTTGAGATAAAATATATCAAATAAGCTACATATATTCTTGGAGTTAATATTTCTAGAGATTATCCAAAGAATGTATTGGATCTCTACTAAGAAAATTACGTTTGAAAAGTTTTTGAATAATTCAATATACAAAATAGTAGCCATGTTGGCACTGCTATCAGTAAAGGGCAATTCTTGAATAGTCAAATGTGTCTTTAAACTCATGAAGAGAAAGAATGAATGAGTCAAGTTTCGTATGGGACAGTAGTCAAAAGTCTAATGTACATTATGGTGTGTATCAGACCTAATATTTATCTTATAGTTGTCTTTGAAATTAGCTATTAAACCGACCTAGGTTTAGAACATCGACAATAAGCAAAGAGAATTATGAGTTATCTGAAGGGAACCACTAATTATGTTGTTTGTTACCGAACTAACAAAGACCTGCGATTACTTGGATACAGTGATGCTGATTATGAAGGACATATTTTCTCAATTCAAAATAGTGTGTGTGATGGCATCGACCACTACTTCTATTGATGGATATCCTATCCCAACCCAAGTATCACAAAGTAATTAAATCATAATTAGAAGGGAAATAATAATAATCTCAAAATATTTAAGATGATATAATAACTTCAAAGATACATCCCCCTTCTAATTTCAACTAGCGCAAGACTCTAAATACAAAATGATATCAACAAACTAAAAGTATCATAAATGTTGGTAAGGCATAAGATAAATAAAGAGAATTCGAGTAAGCTATGCGTCAACTACTACCACAAACTCCACAAAGTCAACACTAAAGAAAGGCAATCTATGATATACTACTCTAACAAAAACCTAGACGAGGTGCAAAAAAGGAATAAAAAAGAAAAGGTAACTATTAAATACATGTACTGAGTAAGAATCATTGATAGCAACCCTAATCCAAAGATATGGCATTAACCACCATCCAGAATACCCAGGTTTTCCCTAATTAATCTACAACCTACAAATACACCATGTCATTCTAACATGGTATTCCAACAGAATAGTCATAGGAATATTATTATGATAGATAGGCAAAATAATTTATGTATGTCAATACTAGTCATATGACCAACAAGTAAATTAAGTCATTTGTGAGGGAGACTTGCTATAATATTAAATTAGGCTTAATCAGTTATGTTCAACCAATAATTTGGGATGCAATAGTGAAAGTGTATAATTATATGTATATCATGCTACAAATATGTGAGACATTAAAATTATCAATAACCAAGCCATATCTATACCCCATATATTATAGATATATCAACTCCTAATACTAACAAAGAGGTAGTATAATATGGTGTCATATAGTGAAATAAATTTGAAATAAATAGTATGACAAAAAAGGTTCAATCTTGGTAATTAAAGAAAAAGTAAATACTCAAATACAATATCAAAAAAAACCAAGGACATCCAATATAATGCAAGTCATGCAATCAAATATAGTTTAATAATGGCGGGATAATGAATTACTGAAAGCCATTGCATGACTTTCTGCATACACCTTCTGAGACTCAAACATTCCAGGATATGACTTGTGGTGGTTCACAGCCTATATACTTTCTCAAATCTCAATCTTAATCTCAATCAACCTAATCGTCTAATGTTCTTTCCTAAGGGTATTCTGAAGTATTTCATTATCTTTCAAATTAGTGTTTCTCCATGGCACCCAACCTCATGAATAAGTATGAATTAAACATTGATGTAATGCTCATAACTATTTAGAATGAAGATTTTAATCAATTAAACATAGGTATAAAAATCTCATGATTAACTCAATATGATAATAATTCATGGTATAAGCCCTCGCTTTGTAACAACCCATTTTATCACTACTAATAATATTTGAAATAAAACCATGAGAACCTATTTCACCATAAGTTATAGGACCAATATCTATAGTATAACTCTGATTTGGATAATTTTTTATGTTTAAACTCAAAAGATTCATCTCAAAGCATTAGGGGGTAATTTTCCATCTCCTTGGGTGAAAATTCATCATTGAGGTAAGCAACCTTTGGCATGTTCTTTATATTTCAATCCATTAATATCCTAGAATCAAAATAACGATCTTTAATGGTTGAATTCCTAGTGATTTAATCTCTAAGTCATAATATTTTAGAGAAAACATATCAGTTGGGGTAATATCACCTAGATCAACTTATATATTGATAATTAATGTTTCCTAACATGTATTTATGATTCTAAAAAATAAAATTGATGGTTAGAAAATCTTGAATTCAATGACAATGGAAGTTTTAGCCTTGAAAATCTAATAATAGAGAACGGTGAATATGATAGAGCTAGTAAATGGGTAATTAATTCATGGATATTTTTATACAACATAAATAAGGGTATAATTAACAAGCTTGAATTTCCAAAGTATTTATTTGAAGAGAAACTAATTTTTACTCTTTTAACTACTTGCTTAGTTGATGCTTGAGCATTCTAAGGCCTGGAGAAAGGAAGGAGAATCCATTGTGTGGCTTGAATTTTCCAAGAGCATGGATCAAGTTAGGTTGTGATTTAATATATAGTAAATTGAGGTTAGTTATAATTAGTAACGGTTGTTGATGGGAGATTTCATGTCTAGGCTTATCGGTATGGGTGTCTAGATAGGAAAAACATTAAATTAATGTAATAATAATATAATTATGTGTTATTTCTCTTTGTGTGAATTATTTGATTTGTGTTTGCATTTATATAACTTACGTGATGAATGATAGAGTTTAATAATTTAAGGTGGATAAAAATAGAAGAATTAGATGGCCTTCTATTATATAGAGTAGTCTTACTACCTTAAATAGGGTTAAATATATTTGAATTCTTAGATATACTTGATAGAAGATAGATAAATGGATTGATTATGTTAAGAGAAGGTGATGATATAACTTAAGAACCTAAAGTTATGTTTGGCTAAGTGATAGGAACAAAGAAATGTAAAGTTGTATGACTAGCTATAATTGTAAGTTAAATAAAAAATATTGGTTAAAGGACAAACTAAAGCAAATAGTGCCTTTAATTTAGTAATGTCTTGAGTGAAGCGGTTACTAGTTAGTGTTTCAAATTACCTATTTCAGCATGAATAAAAGAGTGATTGGTGAATGAAATAGAATGATGAATCAGAGTATAGATATTAATACTAGTAAATATGCACTCCTAAATAGATAATTGATTAATTTGTCATTGGACATATTTGTGATTGATGATTTGGTTGATAATGATCATTTGAGTAAGTAGTGAATTAGTATTCAGGCATACTTGTAATTTTATGTGTTAGTTGATATTCGTTGATTACTAGGATAGATGAACTTGCTGATTGCATTTACTCGATTGTCATTAAATATGTGTTCTATTTTAATCGTTGTTACTTGCTTCTAATTTCAGTCGGGTGTTTGTGATTCTCCTTTAGGCATTACTTATAAATATTAATACCATTTTTTATTTATATTTATGGTATTTGTGATGATCTAAAGATTGCAATGATCGTGATGTTTAGATGATATTGAAGATGTTTAGATAAGAAAGAGATAATACATACATCTTGTATACATTCTTTCATAATATGCATTGAATATGCATTTTTGTTTATATATTATTGATGGTTCCTTGAATATGTAGAGTTATATTGATGATATATTATGGTTCCTTGTGTTCACTAATTATTTGATGAGATATTTTAGTTTCTCGAGTGGAATGATTTTATTAATCATTGTGATTATAAAATGTAATAAATGTGATTGCAAGGTATGTTCTAAATTATGTATAAATCGTGATCATTTATGTATATAGTGATATATCTGATGCATATTATTGTGTCTTTTCTTATAAAGTTATTGTTATTATTGATTGTCTCAGTTGTTGCAATCCCAATGGGTAATGATAGTATAATAGGAAATAAAGATTGTCACAAAGGTTTATTATAAGAAAGAAAGGAAGAGAACTACATAGAGTTGTTGCAATAATGAAAGTGTATATGCATTGCTGGATATATTGATCCATAGAATAAATTAGTTAATCACACCATAAGGGCAAGGTAATATTGCTTAAATAAAATAAAGGCGGTAAGGTTGGAAGCTGATATAAGGTAATTATATTCAGCTATTAATCAATATGCTTTTCATGATCTCTTCATGTTGGTTATATGTTGTTATATAATTCTAACCCTAATCAACCGATGATACCTATCGTATATATAGTTGTACAAATACTAAAATTATTGTATCTCAATTTAGATATATAAAAATATTTCTAAATAGTTGGAGATTTCATAGGTACAATTGTGATTATTCTTCTATAACTTCTGTCATTCTACTTATACGTGGACGGTGTGTCTTAGGTCATCTTCCTATTTGTTGAATAGTCTTATAGTTTTATAGAATATATTCTGGAGAGTTTTTTACTAGAATTTATATAATGTAATTTTTGTAAAGTTTTCTTTTGAATAGAAGGGTTATTTTACTATTTATACATGAGGCTATTTTAAATATCTTAAGCAATGACTTAATGGTTGTGTGAAAAGGATTCTTCAATCAAGGATAGAGTTGAATAAGTGCCTACATGAACCATCATTTGGATTGTGACAAGATGGTACTAGAGCCTAGGTTATGGGTCTACTAATACTAGAAAAATATCGATTAGAGTCCTACAGATTGGTGTGATGGAATCGACATCAATTTTGTTGAAAGCTACAAGTTAACTAGGAAATTAGTTATATTTTTTGTTTTATCATGCTATATCCATATCCCTTTGTAGAGTCCAATTGGTATCTAGTAGATTCTAATTGGCTTCTCAACCATCATAATTAGTATTAGTTGGGCCTAATTGGTATCTCAATAATATTTGGATGATTAGAATAGTATTATGCCAATTGGAAGAGGTCAATAAAAGGCATATGCATTATATTATAATGTTGTGAATTTTTTTTGTGAGTGATATGTGCACCTTTTAGGTGATTATACTGTTTGATGTAGTTATTATTATTGTTGTTAGTGTCTTTGATAAGCATGACTATTTTTTTAATTGATTTATTATGCTTACTGAATCATACTTGTGTTTTAAATATTTTTCTTTTAATATGATAAATTACTGCTACATGTTTTACTTATGTGGATGTTTATTGTTTTAATTATACCATTACCTAGATTTTTGATGGTTGAACTTTGCAAGTACAAATGATCATTATGAGTAATACGATATAAGTTTTTTCAAAATAATATTCATAATTCATTACAGATGTATGTGATTTTAAGGTATGTCTTGATTTCTATTTGGTATTTGATAATATACTCAAGATCCTTGTGCGGTCTAAACTTTGATGATTATAATTGCGATCGTTGTGTGGTTCAGACTTTTATGATTATAATTGGGATCATTGTGTGTTCCAAACTTTTATAATTATAATTGAGATCCCTGTGTGGTTTGGTTTTTGGTGACTACATCCCAGACTGGGGTGAAATTGGGTCATCCTTATATGAATAATCCAGTTAATGAGTTGACTTGTTAATTATGCCTTAATAAGAAACTTGGAAAACTAAGATGAATTAAGTTATTTTTCACAACATTGGTGACTTGAACATGAGATAAGTTGTATGGTTGATATCACTAATACAAGATAACTTAATTAAGTATATAAAATTTGTTGTTTCCTATAACATGATAAGGAGAGATGGTAATATTGGTAAGTTGAACTTTAACTGTGTCATTGATAATTATGCAACTTTTTGGGTAGTGGCTTAAATAATTTTGGAAGGGTAAAGTCATTGAGGTAATGGTAGACTAGTCAATAGGACAAAACCTACGGTGACTATAAATGAATAAATGGGTTAAATTTTAAGAAAGTGAATAGAATGATAGTTGTATGATATTCACAGGTTAGTGAAGAGGTAGGACATATTACAAAAAAGCTTAGTTTATGAGGATAATTATTTTGTTAATAGCATCCCTTGAATGTGGTGTAGTGAGTTGATAAGGTTGGTGAAATATGTTATCTTTATTTTTATTGATGGTCTGTAGTATAGGGTCGATATATGTAGTAGAGTTATTAAATTTGTATTGGTATATTTATATCCCTCTTATTGTTATATGATACTTAGTTGGAATTTTCCCTTGAGTGGTTGAGGTATGTTGGAGGTCAAATAGACTAATATGAGTGGTAGTGGAGAATTTATGTGCTAATGAAAATCTATAGTGGTGTGATTGGAAGTATTAGGATGTTATAGCATTTGATTAGGGTTTATGTACCAAACTAAATGTTTCATAGTATAGGGATAAAAATATTAGAGTAGCATATTTTTTATTAAAAATCTAGAATTGTATGTATTAGTATTGATTGGTGTATCATGATGTGTTGATTGGTGAATTTTAGTTGGATCATAATGTTTTGATTGGTGGATTTTATTTGTTAATATGTTAGAGGATAAGTTTAGGATGTAGTAGGAATTTTTGTTGTGTAAAATGAGTTGGTAGAACTTCATTGATAATGATTACCATACAAAAGTTAGTTCCTAATGTTAATTTTGAGAGGTGTGTTATGAAATGGACTGAACTAAGATAAGGTTCCAAGTTACAACCCTGGGACCACTGCAGCAGTAAATGTACTTACTCAATGGTGATAATGCAAATTTTAGTTGTTCATTCCCTACTCTAAATATTTATGAATACAAATATTGTGTGGCGTTATAGGTATTTTAGATAATCCATACATAAATGCTTTTACAAATCGTATTCCTTGGTTTATAGAGGTTATGCTCTATACAAAATGCTTAGTTGTCTGTGGTGTGTAGGCTAGTTGGCATTATTATGGGTTCTTACATTCTTAAGTACTATTCAAATTATGTTAGAATTTGATGGGATTTTGTATTAGTTATGTAACCATTATGTATGGTGAATTTTTAGAATTATTCTAAAAGCTATCCTCTTCACTAGTGACTGTTAGGGGATGGACGATGGGTATATTTGTATCTAATATAATTACCCATTCTGTCATTACTTAAAATACCTGCGATAAAAGCATGAGAACCTCTTTCACCATAAGTTATAGGATGAATTCTTTGGTATGGGTGTGCATTCGACATGTACTAAGGTCTTACAATACCTATAGAAAAAAGTTATGTTGGAAGTTTTCTTACTGATTGAGTTTCAAGCTATGTTTAAACTAGAGTCAACTTCAAATGAGTATATATCACAAAATATAATGAGTTATGAGGCTAAATACCTACTAAATGAAAGATATTTGAGTCTTTTCCCCAACAAATCTGACCATTTGTTAATCCATCTTCAGTGTAAAAGGATATGACCATTTTACTAAATGTTGTCCTAGATTAGTGTTTAATTACCACAGTGGTACCAGTGCAATGGTACTAAGTAGATCTTCATCTCAAAGCCTTTGTGGGAGGGAGGAGGTTGTTTCCAACTCCTTGGGTGAAATTTCTTCAATGAGGTAAGTTTTTTTTATCATCTTCTTCATATTTGGATACTTTAGCATCATAAGTTCATTATAATAATTTTCAATGGTGAAGTTGTAATGACCCTTCAGGTCATTTTTCATATTTGTTCTTATCTTCACCATTTTAGCTTCTCCATAGATGCCCCATGTCATTTATGACTTGGTTCAACTGGAGGCTCGGTTACCGGGTAGTTCATTTTTTTTAGAGTTAATTCCCTATTTTGAAGCCTTCATTGGTTCCAAATGGCCACCGGCCAAAAACTTTAGTGAAATGATGTCGGATGCAAATTTTGACTGTGTCATCAAATTTGAAATATCAATTCTACTCTAGCTAAACCTTTGGTTCGATTTCCAATGTACCCAAGCTCATTTTGACCTATTGATTTGAAAGTTGGAAAATCAAAATATGGATGTGGGACCCACATTTGGTCAAAACGACATAGGATTGAACATCCAACTTCTCCATTGCATCCGTAATATTGATTTTAGGCTAGGGGACCCTTGATTCAGGTCCCAAGTCTTCTAATCATAGTTTGGGCTATTGAGCATATTTTATGAAAAACAAAACTATAGGTGTGGGCCCCATTTATTGCTGAAACGATCTTGGATCAAAGTTTTCATGATTCTAATGGATTAGAAAGTTTTCAAATTTCACTATTGTATCATGTTATTTAGGTTCTAAATGAGTTTTGAAGGTCAAAAAAAAGTTTTCGACTTTGCTGTCATGGGGTACCGCATCTCTTCGTCGAGAGTTCGATAAATAAACATCAAGGTTGCGAATTTAGGGATTTTTCATTCATATTTAAGAGTATAAAACCCTAAATGGGTATGATAACTCAAAATTGAGTCTTGTGGGTGTCTAGGGATATTGGTAAACATCTATTATCATAATTTTCACCCAGATTAAGGTAAGATTTCATCATTTTGTTGATGACTTTCTTGGTTTTTGACCGAAAACACCAAATACACTTAGTGCTTGATTTTATTCCAAATATTGTTTGTTGTTTAAATATTTTTTAGGGCTTTGATACCTTGTTCATGTATGAACATTGGGTTAACTTCAAAAATATATTTTCTGTAAACGGGACCAACTTGGGGTTTTTGGTGTTATTTTTGGACCTGAAGCATAATAGTGCAATATAGGTATCTTTAGACTCGTATTTATGAGTAGATTATGATTTTCATAATGTTGTGAAATTTTGGGGATTGTAAAGTGAAGATGGGTGTGTGGTGCATGCAGTGAGGTTTTGCGGTTTGACCTTGAGGTAGGCTTTTGTTTACTTTTTTCTTCCTAGATGATGTATGATATATGGTTCGTGAGAATATGGATGTTAGGCTTTATTATGAGTAGGATATCTTGGACTTTATTGTTGATGTTTGGAGATTAGATAAGGGCTTTGGACCCTTAAAATAGCATATTTGTAACCCTTTTGAGTCCTATTGCTTTCCTTCTCTAGTTTAGATTTTTTGTAGAATGGTTATGATGTAAACCAATGTCTGGGATATGGTTTTAGCATTTAAAGCATGATTTGTATATCTGATCTATTTGGACTAGTGTGGTGATCTTAAAACCATAATTTGGGTGGAGACGACTAGAGTACCCTTGTTTCTAGTCGAAGTTGTTATCTTAGGCTTGAATATGACTTACTTGATATCTAGAAGATGAACTAGATACCTTAGCCTAGTTTGGAACATAATGTTCCTAATTATGGAAATAGTGTATTAGAAGTGGGATCGTTCGACCTACATAGGCCTAAACATATGTTAGGTCTTGTGGACTTAGTTATGGATATTAGATATAGATGAGGGTAGTAAACCTTAGATTAAGGTTACTTTGTTACTTGGTAACCTATAAAGATGTTTTTGGAATATGTCTTTTGAGTTGTGGATATGATACATCTTATGGAAGTGATGTTAGGTATTTAGAGATGATAATCCTCCTAGATATGTTATGTGGCCTATAGAGATGCTATTTCCTCTTAGAGTTGATGATTGTCATATAGAGTTGCTATTTCCTTTAGGCATGATTTTTGAACCTATAAAGCGATGGTTCACTTAGTTATTCAAATTGGCCTAGAGAGGTGATATTCCTCGTTGTCATGATGTATGACCTACCGATATAAAATATACTATAGATAATTACATCTATATCTATATTATGCCTCCAATATGTGAGATACCTCTTAAATGTGAGATGATTAGCGGTATGCTATGACTTATAAATATGAATATCGATATGAGTTTCAAATATGTATATGGGCCTAAGTCCCTGATTATGATGTTGTGACTATTTTGCATAAATTAATAGGCTAAGGGCCATGTTATTATAATGATTGAATATCCGAGGAGTGTTTATCAGTGTAAAGGATACGATTACTGTTTATGAATACATATATGTTTTTATACACATCTCTCTAGTATGGGACGGAGGAAGATGCGGTATATTGATTATCACTTTATTGATTGGTTACTGGTGATGGCATACATAGATTTGGTACATTCATGAGTATAATAATGGTAATTTATGTGATTGTGTCTTAAATATGATCTTACGATTGTTCTGCCTGATTAATGATTAGGCTTTGTGGTAACTAGTTGTCTATTAGGGGACTATAGCACTTGATGGCTAGGAACCTAATATATTAGTTAGTGAATCTTGCTTAGTTGAAACATGTTAGCTCACAATGGTTAACTCGTGAATTATGGTGAGGTCGGATCTAGCATAGGTGAAGGCTAGTTGGTATTAATGACTAAGTTTGTGATGTCGATTAGTTGATAAACGAGGAGTTATGTGTTAATGAAGATAGAAAATAAGAGATGTAGGTAATAAGATGTGACTAGTTAATAACTTTGTTAGGTGACAAGTCGTAATGTGTTGTCTAGTAATGATTAAAAAATATAGGATGATTAGTTGATGATAATGAATGGTGGATAAATGGCGGTTTTGATCTAGTATTGAACCTTGACTAGATGTTAGATGTCTGCTATTAAATAAATAGTTGTTAGTTACTATCCCATCAATAAGGATTATGTGAAAAATAATGTTTAGGATAATAACTAGAGGTTATGTGATGATTAGCGAAGTACTGATTCTATTATAATAAGTGTTGGTTAGGTAATGATGAGTAGTTGGGAATTATTCACTAGATAGATATTCTATGGTGATATGACTATGTTTATGAGTATTTTAGAGTATGTTATTCGATAATGGCTATTATTATGATATGTTGATACCTGACAAGGCTGGATGACACTATTATGATGATATATTGACACCAGGCAAGGTCGAGAGATACTATTATGACAATGTTGGTACCCGGTAAGGCCACCGGATATATTGATGATATATTGATACCCGGCAAGGCCAAAGGATATTGTTGTGATGATGTTTGTACCTGTAAAGGCCGGAGGATATATTGATCATATGTTGATACCCGACAAGGCCGTAGGATACCATTGATGATGTGTTGATAACCGGCAAGGCCGGAGGTTGATTACGATGATAATGGTCCTAATAAAGACAATTATGATTAGTTGTGATATTGGTTGTGTACTTTGCATTCATTCCTGTGTGCACTTTGCCCATCACCTATACGCACCTATATTTATCTGAAGGTATAGGATGGTTGCCTGTATATGGGTAAAGAATAAGCCTTGTGTTGTTGTATTCTGATTGAACATTCCGAGTCTGGGGCGGTGGGGGTACGCATATGCTCGTCTATTTAGTTGTCTGGAGTAGTTGATTATCTATGATGTTATTGATATTATTATTATCATTATTATGGCTAACCTATGACAGATTGGTCATTGATTCGGTACCGGGATTGTGGTATGTCTTCGGCCTCTACTATCTTATGCTTGCATTATTATGCACGATTATTCTATTTCTAGACATGTGGATTAGAAATCAAATTATGTTACTATTTAATGCTGATAGTATTATAATGAGGTCTTAAAATAAGAACATGATGATCTAGGTTATGCTTGAGATGACCTATTGTTTATATGCATTATATATATATACATATATATATATAGTTGTAGGACGCTATGGTACTATCGTATATCCCATCTTTCATTGTTCATATTGTATAGTCATTTCTTCGCCTTGTATATTAAAATATATCTTTCTTTTGCTCTTTATTCGTATTTTGACCAGGGGTTATACAGTATAGCATTGACATATATTGAATGTGGTTGGAATAAGGTAGTTAGCCTTGATACTTCCTTAGACTTATTATGTTAGACTCTTTCACATGAACAAGATAGTTGTCCCTTATTATTCTCGTTGACTTATTATATGATTTCTGGACTCTTGGGTATAGTTTATATTCTGTTTATATGTTGTATAAATCTACTTTATCTTTCGAGCTCGGTTGGTTGTTGTCTACTGAGTACCATTCATTTTGTACTCATACTATACTTATGCAGTCTGCATATCATAGTAAGGGTTATCATTGTTGATGTGTGCATCATGTAGAGCAGCCTAAGTTCGAAGACTTAGATTAAGCTCCTAATGTTTGGAGTATTACTTATCTCTCTCCTATGTATTAGACTAGTCTCTAAGTTGTGTTCAGAGTGTAATGCCCCGTACTCTTCCAAGAGCAATTCAACTCATAATGTATGAGTAAGAGGCCTAAGACCTAAAGAAAAATTAGCCAAGTGTTGAAGACTTAGTCTCATTTTGGCCTCTAAGCTTCGATGATTTTATTCTCGACATTGCTGAGCCCAATAAGTTGGTTTGTAAGTTAATTTATGATTAGTGTTGTCTATACATTATTTTGAGTGAGTTTTGCCTTATTCGAACGATGTTTGAGTTCTGTTTCGGTGGAAAAACTAGTGGACCAATGTGATATGGCCTTGTATCATTGGGTACAACATTGGTAGCAGCAATGCAGTGTGTTCCTTGTCGCGTCGGGTTGAGCGACGCGGTGCATTGCTAATCGTATCACTGGGCGTGTTTTCAACTTAATAAATTTGGGTCCAGAGGGGTATTTCAGTCTTTTCCCTCACTTTAACATGGGATTTAAGTCCCAAAACAACATTATTGCCTCATTTTCACAATCCTTTCAAAATCAAAAGCATTCCCTATAAAGAACAAACCCTATCCCCTTCAACATTTAGGATCAATTCTCAAGAAATTCTCTAAGGACTTCAAATAATTCTCCAACTAAGGTATGTTAGATGTTCATTGGTGGATCCTTTTCATCCACGGAGTTCAAGAACCCAATTTCAAATTTAAATTATGTTTTTTATATGATTTTTGAATTTTGTCCATGAACTTCAATGAATTTTCAATTTTTATATTATGTCTACATGTGTTCTTATTGGAATTAGCCTTTGATCCGTTTGGAGGATGATATTTTTATGTTAAGTCCTAAACCCAAGATTTTAGTATTGAAATTATGTTACAATCATATGTATAAAACTATCTCCATGCTTTAACTCATGACCCCCATGTGTTTGATGAATTGTCTCTTAGATGAATTTGAGAAATGACTATTTATGATGTCCTCTAAATCGCACTATGGTTTCAAATGTTCTTATGTATTCTTATTGATGTTGCTATCGAGTCCTTGGGGTTTGGATATCCAAAAAATTAGTTGCTTACTTAGTCATAGTATTGCCAGTATGTTTTAAGCTATAACATTATCAGTTTTGTCAGTACATCATGTCCGTAATCTCAGTTTAGTTTTGTAATTAGAGTCAGTTCAGTTGGGAGTAGGACTTAAAATCAAGCCAACCTAGGGATGGGGGCTCACCTGCCAGCTAAGGGTATGACCTTTACTAAAAAAATCCTTGTGTTCCATAACTACTTAGCCATCTTAGGTTGAGAGGGTAACCTGTTAGTTGATGGGTGAAACATATCTCACTAGGGCCTTCCCAGTTGAGGGTGACCCTTAGTCTTTCAGGACAACACTTTAGTGAATCCACATAGCTAGTGTTAGTACCCATGGCATGGTACTGATACCCTTCAAATTGGGATTACGGGTTGGACCCTAATTTTCTTAATTTGAGGCATGTTGGTTGCATGATTGCTCCCATAGTATCAGTCCAGTATTCCATCCAGTACTCAGTTTCTGGCTTGGTTGACAATGGTATACAGTCATTAGTTATACAGTATCAGTATTTTACTAGTTCATCTTACAGATTACTCCAGTAACATGTTATATGCTTGGTCATGCATCCTCAAATTTTACAACTTCCATGCATTCTCACTCAATACTTCATGCTATTGATTCAGTCAGTTATTGATCATGTACATGAACCCATTCATAACAACCTAACCCTATTTAGTATACCAATACATTCAAAGTACTGACCATTTACTCGTTTCTTGTGGTATGATGTCTCATATCTTAGGGTTGGATGCTTAGGTTCACGATCGCACCAAGACCTCCAAGTGTATCAGCAGCAGTAGCATTAGTGAATCCTCATGTTCGAGGACCGTTTAAGTTTATTTTAGTTCAGTTCAGTAGTTAGTCGGAGTTAGTTGGGGACTCATCCCATCAATACTAGAGTCAGTCGATTTGAGGCATTTTGACACTTTCAGTCCGTTATTCAGTTGTCAGTTGTTATTGACAGTCTCACAGTATTGTTTTCAGAAAGATGTTTTTGGTATTTTGATTCAATATTTTTTTCTTATTTAAAACCTTATGTCATTTTAACTTAAATTCCGCATATATTCTTTGTTATGTTATTCAATGCTCATAATAGGTACAAGCATGGGTTAGCTTGTGGCTCATTATTATTGTACGCACCGTGTGGTATCTAGGGTGTACTCTCAGAATGTTACAAACTTTGTATCAGAGCCTAAGTTTTTAAAGTGTACTAGGGAGTCTGAAAGCTGCATTGAGTAGAGTCTTGTGCATGGGTGTGAAGCGCACCACACTTATCGACAAGAGGCTATAAGAAATTTTAGAAAAAGTTTCCCTTCTTTTCAGTGTTTATGTCATACGATTGAGCATGAGCTTAATTTAAAATCTCTTTCTAATCCAATTTCCTTTCCATTTATAGAACATTCCTCCCCGAAAGACTAAAATAAAGAGAAATGGGAATCAACCCACACCTCCACCTATTAAGAAAGATCCCCTGAAAGATCCTGTATCTTATACCAAATTCAGAGGGGCATTCACTACATTAGCTCACTTAATAGCAGCCCAACATAATTAGTTGGCTGCTGTCCCAGCCATTTCGGTGGCTAATACTGCCATAGCTAGGATTTGTAAGTTCACCCTAACGAACCCTCCTCCGTTTTTAGGATCTAAGTCTGATGAGGATCCGCAGGAATTCCTCAACATGGTTCATAAGGTAACTTATATTAAGGGTGTAACTTTTAGTGAGAGTGTAGAGTTGGGTGCCTACTAGTTGCTGGATGTTTCTCACACCTGGTATAAGCAGTTGAAGAAAGATAGAGTGGAAGATACATGGCCTGTTCAATGGGAGGAGTTTTCTACAACTTTTTAAGATATGTTCTTTTCCTTGAAGTTCAGTAAACTAAAGTCCATGATTTAATTAATCTGAGGCAGGGAAACGTAAGTGTGAAGGAGTATTCTCTTAATTTTACTCGGCTAGCTAGGTGTGCTCCTAATGTTGTGTCTAATGACAGGTCTACGAGGTGTAAATTCATCTTAGGTATGGCTGATAGTTGTAAAGCCCCGAATCTGGTACCTGAATGCTACACGGTGGTCATGACCCCGAAGGACCACAAGCTAACCCATGACTGATATTTGTGCCTGTATAATACATGTTATACTGTATAAATGCGAAAATATGAATTTAACGGACATAAGGCTAAAAAATGTAACATAATATCTGGTAAAATATATCATCTGGGTGGGGTATGAAATACACAAAACAACTGAAATAACTATCTGAACATGATTTTCTGAAAAGCCTGTAACTAAATGAGTTGTCTGAATAAGGAGTTAATGGGACATGTCCCCAACTAACTCCAACTAATAAATTAATTAATGAGATAATAAAGAAATGATCATGTCCTCAAAAGATGAGGACTCACTGCTAACTCTGACTGCTGAGACTGGAATGATACTAATGCTCTAGAGTTCGTGCTTCAAAACCTATGGTATAAGACACCATAGCACAAATGTGTTAGTACTTTGAATGTACTGGTATGAATGTGCGGTAGGCTGAATGCAAAGGGTTCAGATGCATGCACTATACTAACTGACTGAATAACATGAACGTGAGAATGCATGCATGAATACATAATAACTATATCTGAAATCGTGATAACATGAATTTACTGATAACTACCATACTGATAACTGAGTTCTGATGACTGATATGACTAATAGCATGAGTGACTGTATCTAACAGACCTGAATCTAATGGAACTAGCTGAGTTTCGTATTGTTCTGAGTTCACTGTACCCGACACTCCTAAATTCTGTAGAACTATCTTAGTTGTATTACTGAGATCGAATGACTGTATTTCGTAGTTCTGAATTCTGTAACTGAAACTATGGGAGTTAGTCATCTGATCGACATGCCCCTAAAATGCCATTATAGCTGAGTTGGGGTCCAATCTGTAACCCCAATTAGAAGGGTGTCAATACCGTGCCACTGGTAAGGATAATCTGTTAGTAACCCTCATATAGAAGGTAACTCTAGTGACAACGGTGGGAACCCTCATATAACAGGTTAAGCCACCTCATCTACCCTCATATAGCAGGCTATGATGTCTCAACCTATGTTGGGTGCATAGTTCTGGAACGGAAGGATTGCTTCTAAGAATCGTACCCTCATATAACAGGTGAGTTCCTATCCTTAGGTTCACTCAGTGCTAATTCCTACCTCCATCTGAATAGATACTGAACATGAATTACTGAACTGAACTGGACTGAATTAACTGAATTTTGTTGACTGACGGAATATTATTGAGATCTGATAACTGACCGAGATTTACTTAGATTTCCTGCGTCACATGACTGACTGAATTCTATGGATTATGGCTTGACTGAGGAGATCATGAAAACATGACACTGCTTGGCATACAACTAACTTGTCGGGTACAAGTACCCCAGGACTCGATAGAGGGTAACTGAGAATGCATGACATTCTTGATACATGACCAACATCAACAATACATAATACAATAATTGGGATATTTCATGGGCATTAGATTATCATAGCTTGGTACATGAATAAGATAGCATGTATACATATCATAATTTCATAAGGCTAGCTCATGAGCAATCCAACAACAATTTCAATACATAAAATAACATGGAAGTCATTTTGAACATAAAGTTAAAGCATGCATTGTCATTTGGATAACAATTTACCTATAGTGCATAATTCCTATCCTTCTAGGCATTTTATCAAACACCTTGCATGCACCCTTAGATAATAGGCATAGTCATCAAATTGATACCTCATAAATAACTCAATTTATGTATTTCACTCTCTTGCTAATGTAGTTTCACGAAAACACATAAATATTCCAACTTGGAAATTGTATTACAAGAAAACATGGTTACAACCAACCCACAACATAAATATCATGATTTACAATTAGAAATAGGGTTCTTGGGCTTTATGGATGAAAGGGATACATAAATCAATACTATGCATACTGTAGTTCTTGATTCTAGGTGGATTGATGGAGAGACTCTTGAATTTGGCTATTGAATTTGAATCCTCAATTGAAAACCCTAGCTTGTTCTTGAGAGAAACTTGAGAAAAACACTATGTTTTGGGTGTAAAATGGTTGAATCATGTTTTATTGGCTTTAAATTGAAGTGATAAATTGACACTTTTAACCCTTGGATGCGTGTTTTAAATTTGTGAAATTTTTTTGAACTTGACCCCTGGCGAGACACGGCGCGAAATTTGACAACTGGGAATTTGGGGGATGGCGTGATGCGGAGCCATCGCGTTGCCTCTTCATTTGTGACCTGGAAGTTTGGAGCGATGTTCCACTAATGCAGAACCCTACTGTAATTTGACAAATTCCATTTTCTCTTGTGGCGCGGTGCGCCACTGACTAATATGGTGCTGTTTTACGACCGGGTCTTGAAATAGTCATAACTTCTTACCTGGTTATCGAATTCAGCCGAATTTTATATCGATGGAAAGCTTAATGAATTTACCACATGAAAAAAAGTTACAATCTTAAAAATTCCATGTGTACGAAAATGGATTCATATTTCAAAATAAGCTTCTAATATTATTAGTATGATTCTAAGCTAGGTAGAAGTACAAGGTATTACAATATCTCTCCTTTGATTATATTCATCCTCGAATGAGACTGAGAGAGGGGAGAAGATATCCTGATGTACATACTAAACATTACCAACTAAAACATGACTAACATTTATGAGATTTATACTAAGCATGCATATCTGATGCATGATTTCATGACTTAACTGATCCATGAACATATGAATGAGATTTCTGATAACTGAGTTTCTCACTAGGAGAATGCATGTATAATGCATGAACACATGACTAATATGATGCCTAAAATGTGACTGAATATGCAATGGTACTCATTACCAAGCTTAAAAATGGAATTCTAAACATGAAATTTATGCCAAGTTGTAACTGAAATCTGTACATGAAAACTTAAAAGCTTAAGGAGAACTGTTACCTTGAGCTATATCTGAGTTGGCAGAGAAGTGGTGGGGATACTTGGTTCGCATATATACTTATGCTTCCTAAGTTTCTCCCTCAACGAACTGATTCCGCCAAAGAACTTTGACTAGAGAGACTTTTTTGTTTCTCAATCTAAGAGTCTAATAGTCTAGGATTTCGACTGGAATCTCTTCATAAGAGAGGCCGATCTAAACATCTATGCTCTGAATAGGGACTACGACTGTTGGGTAACCTATGAACTTCTTGATCAAAGAGACATGAAATACTGGATGAACTGAGGCTAGATCTGAAGGCAATTCAAGCTCATAGCTACTTTGCCAAGACGACAGAGAATTTTGAAGGGACCGACATAGCGGGGACTAAGCTTTCCCATTTTACCGAACCTCTTCACTCCCTTCGTAGGAGATATCTTTAGATAGACGTAGTCACCAACCTCAAACTTGAGTTCCTTTCTACACATATCTGCATAAGACTTCTGTCGTCTCTAAGCAGCCCAAAGTCTTTCTCTGATCAACTAGACTTTCTCTAAGGCATCGAATACTAAGTCTGGCTCTATGACTGAAACCTTACTAACTTTGAACCAACCAACTGGAGATCTGCATCTCCTACCATAGAAATCTTTTAATGGATCCATCTTAATACTTGTATTATAGCTATTGTTGTATGCAAACTTAATCAAAGGTAAGTGGTCATCCAAACTACCCTTGAAATCAATTGCACACTCCCTTAGCATATCTTCTAAGGTTTGAATGGTCCTTTCTGCTTGACCATCTGTCAGAGGATAGAAGGCTGTATTGAGATGAACTTGAGTACCAAGACCCTTTTAGAGTGCTTTCCAGAAATAAGAGGTGAACTGGGTACCTCTATCTGAGGCAATGGACAACGGAAAACCATGTAATCTGACCAACTCTCAGATATAGTGTTTGGCATAATCCTTGGCTAAATAAGAGTTATGAACTGAAATAAAATGAGATGATTTGGTCATCCTATCTACAATGACCCAAACTGAATCATGATGATGATGAGTATGAGGAAAACCCGTCACAAAGTCCATGTTCATTTCTTACCACTTCCAAGTAGGAATATTGAACTCCTGCATGGACCCACTAGGCTTGTGATGCTCTATCTTAACATGTTAACATGAGAGAACCTATCCAAAAACTCTAAAACATATCTCTTCATACAACTAAACCAATATATCTCCCAAAAGTCATGGTACATATTTGTGGCCCCTGGATGAATAGAGTAGCGCGCACTATGCGCTTTGGCAAGAATTCCCTGCCTCAAGTTATCTACACCTGGAACACACAGACGACCCTGACAACGTAGTACACCATCTCCCCCTTGGGATAAAACCTCTACTTTATAATCCTTGACTGACTCTTTCAACATGATTATACAGGGATCTCTATCTTGTTTTTTCTTTCACCACGAAAACTAGAGATGATTCTGAACCACTCTAAACCCATATGTCACCCTCCTCTGTATCAACTAAGTGAATGCTTAGTCTGGAAAGCTGATGGATTTATCGATCTAACTTCTTCTTACTATCCCCAACATGAGTAAAACTACCCATGGATAGTCTACTGAGAGAGTCGGCCACTATATTGGACTCACCCGAATGATAAAGGACACTCATGTCATAATTTTTCAAGAGCTCTAACCACCTTCTCTGATGAAGATTGAGATATTTCTAAGAAAATACATACTAAAATCTCTTATAATCTGTGAACACATCTACATGAACACCGTACAAGTAATAACTCCAAATCTTTAAGGCAAATACTACGGCTGCTAACTCAAGATCATGAGTAGGATAATTCTTCTCATGGGGTTTAAGCTGTCTGGAGGCGTAGGCTATGACCTTACCATGCTGCATGAGTACACAACCTAAACCTACTCTGGATGCATCAAAATATACTATGAACCCATCTGGACCATCTGAGAGAGCTAAGACTGGGGCTGAGGTGAGTTGAGTCTTCAACTCCTCAAATATCTTCTCGTAAGGATCTGACCACTGAAACATGACTTTCTTCTGAGTTAATCTGGACATAGGAGATTCAATAGAAGAAAATCTCTCAAAAAACCATTTATAATAGCCAGCCAGACCCAAGAAACTCCTGATATCTGATGGAGAGATAGGGCGAGGATTGTTTCTTAATGCTTTGGTCTTTTGAGAATCAACCCTAATGCCATTACTGAAAATGATATGGCCAAGGAATACTACTGAACTTAGCCAAAATTTGCACTTACTGAATTTGGTGTACAACTGATGATTTCTGAGAGTCTGAAGTACAATTCTGAGATGGTCTGCATTATCACGCTCACTATGGAAATAGACTAGAATATCATGTATAAAGACAATGAAGAACATGTCCAAGTACTACTTGAACACATGATTCATCTAGTCCATGAAAGATACTGGGGAATTGGTAGGACCAAAGGACATGACTATGAATTTGAAGTGACCATATCGAGTACGAAAAGTCATTTTTTCGAATGTCACATTCTCTAACTCTAACCTGATAATAGCCTGATCTGAGGTCTATCTTAGAGAAACAGCTGGCACCCTAAAATTGGTCAAACAAGTCATCAATTCTGGAAAGAGGATACTTGTTCTTGATTGTGTCTTTATTAAGTTGATGGTAATCTACACACATTCTAAGATAATTTTCTTTCTTGTGCACGAATAAGACTGGTGCACCCGACGGGGATACACTGGGCCTGATGAATCCCTTATCTAGGAGATCCTTTAACTACTCTTTCATTTGTTTGAGTTTTGCAGGGGCCATTCTATATGGTGAAATAGATATAGGCTGAGTATCTGGAAGAAGATCAATGCCGAAGTCTATTTCCCTCTCGGGAGGAATCACTGGAAGATCTTCGGGAAAAACATCTGAATACTCACTTACTACTGGGACTGATTCAAGACTTGGAGTTTTGGATCTAGAGTCCTTAACTCGAACAAGATGATAGACACATCCCTTAGATATCATTTTTCTTGCCCGAAGGTAGGAAATAATCTATCCACTGAAAGCGAATACACTACCCTTCTACTCTAGTATGAGTTTATTCAAAAACTGAAACTCGACTGTTCTATTTCTACAGTTGACAATGGAATAAAAGGAATAAACCAAATCCATGTCGAGAATGACATAAAAATCAGTCATCTTTAATTCGACTAAGTCTGCTGAAGTGACTTTCTGAAATATCGTAATAGGGCAGTTCCTGTATACCCAATGGGCTATGATTGTTTTACCCACTGGGGTAGAGACTGAAAAGTTCTCTGTAAGAATTTCAGGACTGACTTCGAAATCAACTGCTATATAAGGAGTACTAAAAGACAAAGAATCTCCTGGATCTAGCAAAGCATAAATATGCACATGAATGATCTGTAATGTATGAGTAACTACATTAGGAGAATTTTCTTGATCTTTCCTGGACTGGAGAGCATAAAGACTATTTGGGCATTGCCCACTAGTAGCACTGGAAGTGGCACCCTGCTGATTTGGCCGACCGGACTGGGATGAGGAATGGTTCTGCTGACCCAGAGGACCTGGCTGAGGATAGTCTCTGACTCAGTGACCTGGCTTGCCATATAAAAAAAAAATACTACTACCATCTCTGCAAATACCCTGATGGTGCTTTCCATAAGTCTAGCAAAGAGGATAGGTATGGACAGTGTTGGGCACTGCTAACACTGCCCTGAGACTTAGAGAATAGTGCTCTATCTTTATTACCATTCCTAAACTTAGGAACCGGAGCAATAGATGAAGAAAGAGCAGGAACAGATAACTTAGGATGAAATTGAGAATGGTTTCCACCTTGTGGTTTGGCCTTAGCAAAGTTGAAACTACCTGTCCTTGCTCTCTTATTTTGCTTCTCCCTCATCTTAATCTTCTGCTCTTCTATCTATTGAGCATGATTCATAAGCCTAGATAAAGTCATGTCACTATTCAACATCGCAGACCTATACTCATTGACCACACTATTGTTCATCCCAAAAACAAACTTACTCATTTTGGCCCTGCTGTCTGCAACCATATGAGGGGCATACTAGATAATTGAGTGAACTTAAGAGAATACTCTTTCACCATCATGTTTCCCTTACTGAGGTTGATAAATTATAACACCTTAGCCTCTCTTAGCACTTGGGTAAAGAATCTATCTAAAAATGCAGTGACAAAATCCTCCCACTCAATAGGCCCTGTATCATTTGTCCTTTCTAACGTCCACTATTAAACCAAGTGTAAGAAAAATCCTTAAACCAATATGCAGATAGCTCATCACTCTCAATAAGAGTAACCCCCATGATTTCTGTAACCTTCTAAACCTTCTTGAGGGTCCTCATCTGACTTAGACTCGACAAAGGATGGAGGATTCATTCGAGTGAAGTCCCGAATCATTGCTGCGGCTAAATTGGCCACTGGGTTGGCCGGAATAACAGTTGGTCATTCCTTCTAAGTAGTAACTGACTAATCAAGAGTAGTGAATGTAGCTCTAAACTCTGCATGAGAAATATGTTCGCCCAATGGTTCTTCGGGCTGAGGGGCTGACTGATTCCCATTTCTTCTTTTGAGTGGCATGTTTTGTAGAAGAAAGGGAGAAACAGATTATACTGAGAGTTTAATTTGAGATCATGCTCACTGGAATGACATGAATACTAAAATAAGGGAAATTGTTCCTAAAACATCTTATAGCCTCATGTACATAAATGTGGTGCGCAACATGTCCATGTACAAGACTCTAGTAGATACAACTTTTAGACTTCCTAGCACTCTATTGAACCTTAGGCTCTGATACCAAGTTTGAAAAGCCCTGAATCTAGTACCCGAAATGTTAGACAATCCTCATGAACCCAAAGGACCACAAGATAACCCATGACTGATATCTTTGCCTGTATACTGCATGATATACTATATAAATACGGAAGCATAAATTTGAAAGGCCATAAGGTTCAAAATTGTACCATAATATCTAATAAAATATTACATGTGGGTGGGGTATGAAGTACTCAAAACAACTAAAATAACTAACTAAACATGATAGTCTGAAAAGTCTCTAACTGACTAAGCTGTCTGAATAAGGATTTGATGGGACATGTCCCCAACTAACTCCAAATAATAAATTAATTAATAAGATAATAAAGAAATGATCATGTACTCAAAAGATGATGAATCACTGCTAACTTTGACTTCTAAGACTGGAATGCTACTGATGCTCTGAAGCTCGTGCTTCTAAATCTATGGTATATGACACCATAGTGAAAATACGTCAGTACTTTGAATATACTGGTATGAAAGTGAGGTAGGATGAATTCAATGGGTTCACATGGATGCACTATACTAAATGACCAAATAATATAAACGTGACAATGTATGCATGAATACATAATAACTATATCTGAGATCGTGATAACATAAATTTACTGGTAACTGAGTTTTGATGACTGATATAACTGATAACTTGAGTGACTGTATTAGAAACTCCTGAATCTGATGGAACTAGCTGAGTTACATACTATTCTGAGTTGATGTATCCGATAGTACTGAATTCTATAGAACTATCTGAGTTCTATTACTGAGACTGAATGACTGTATCTGACAGTCTTGAATTCTATAAGTGAAACTATGGGAGGTAGTCATCTAACTGACATGCCCTTAATACGCCATTATGTCTGAGTTGGGGTCCAATCTGTAAACCCAATTGTAAGGGTGTCAATACCGCGTCACTGGTAAGGACAATCTATGAGTAACCCTCATATAGCAGGTAACTTTAGTGAGAACGGTGGGAGCCCTCTTATAACAGGTTAAGCAACCTCATCTACCCTTATATAGAAGGCTATGATGTCTCAACCTATGCTGGCTACATAGTTCTGTAACGTAAGGATTGCTTCTAAGAATCACACCCTTATATAACAGGTGAGTTCCAATCCTTGGGTTCACTCGGTGCTAATTCCTACTCCCATCTGAATAGACGCTGAACATGAATTACCGAACTGAACTAGACTGAATTAACTGAATTTCTTTGACTGACGGAATATTACTGAGATTTGATAACTGACTGATATTTACTGAGATTTCCTGAGTCACATGGCTGACTAGATTTTATAGATCATGTCTTGACTGAGTATATCGTGAAAACATGACACTGGCTCTAATCATACAACTAACTTGTGGGTATAAGTACCCCTAGGACTCGATAGGGAGAAACTGACAAGTCATGACATTCTTGAATACATAAACAACATCAATAATCCATATTACAATAATTGGAGACATTTCATGGGTATTTGATTATGATAGCTTAGTACGTGAATAAGATAGCATGTATACATAGCATAATTTCGTAAGGCTAACTCATGAGCAATCCAACAATAATTTCAATACATAAGAATAACATGGAAGTCATTTTGAACATAAAGTTAAAGCATACATTGTCATTTGGATCACAATTTAGCTATAGTTCATAATTTCTATCCTTCTAGGCATTTTATCAAACACCATGCATGCACCCTTAGGTCATAGGCATAGTCATCAAATTGAAACTTTATAGACAACTCAATTTATGTATTTCACTCACTTTCTAATGTAGTTTCATGAAAAGCACATAAATATTCCAACTTGGAAATCTTATAATAAGATAAACATGGTTACAACCAACCCACAATATTAATATCATGATTTATAATTTGAGATAGGGTTCTTGAGATTTTTGGATGAAAAGGATCCATAAATCAACAATATGTATACCTTAGTTCATGATTCTACATAGATTGATGAAGAGACTTTTAAATTTGGGTATTGAATTTGAATCCTCAATTGAAAACCCTTGCTTGTTCTTGAGAGAAACACAATATTTTAGGTGAAAATGGCTGAATCACGTGTTATTGGATTTAAATAGGGGTAAAAAATTGACCCTTTTAACCCTTGTATGCGTTTTTTAAATTTGTGAAAATTTCCTGAACTGGACCACTGGTGCGAAGCGGAGCTATTGTTGTGTGTCACTGGAATTTGATAACTAGGAAATTGGGGGATGGCGCGATGAGGATCCATCACGTTTCCACTTCATTTGAGAACTTGAAGTTTTATACGATGCTCCACTATTATGTACCCCTACTGGAATTTAAAAAAATGCCATTTTCTCTTGTGGCGCGGTGCGCCACTGACTAATATGGCGCTCTTTTACAATGGGGACTTGAAATAGTCATAACTTCTTACCTGGTTATCAAATTCAAAAAAAAATTATATCGATGGAAATCTTATTGAATTTCCCACATGAAAAAAGTGAAAATCTTTGAAATTCCATGTGTACAAAAATGGATTCGTCTTTCAAAGTAACCTTCTAACATTCTTAGGACGATTCCATGCTAGGTAGAAGTACGGGGTATTACAATATCATGGAAAAGAAGTGTAAGACTGCAATGTTAATTTAGGAGATGATTTTTTATAGGTTGATTGTCTATGCTCAATATATTGGGGAGCAGAAGTGTACAGAAAGAGAGAAGGAAAGCTAGACGGCTAGAACAAGTTGTTTCTATTTTGCTCAACAAAGTTTGTAGGGTGGTAACCATCCTCAATTCTATTAGAAATATTTATCCCCAACTCCATATTTATCTAGTGCGCTAGCACCAATGTTTATAAATGATAATCATGATAGGGCCCCAGGCCCTAAGCCCTAAAGAATTGTGAAGAGCGGTAACACAAATTCTCTTTGTCAAAAATGCGGTAGAAACCACCAGGGTGTGTGTAGAGATGGCACTGTTGTATGGTTTGGTTGTGGCATGCTAGGATACAGGATCAGGGATTACCCACAAAGTGGTTGGTAGGGTTAGTCCAGTAGTCCCCCAATTCCATCCAGTCACCCGACTAAGTAGGGTGCCACTTCCAATGCCACCAGTGGTCAGCGTCTTAATAGATTATATAAATGTTAATCTTGGAAGGATCAAGAAAATTTCCTGATGATGTAACTGGTACATTAAAGGTATTTCATTTATATTTTTATACATTGTTAGATCAGTGAGGTCCTATTTCTTTTGTAACCCCTTACATATCTATTAATTTTGGTGTTAGTCGTGAGACTTTAGAAGAACCCTTTTTAGTGTATACCTCAGTAGGAGTCTTTATTGTAGCCAAGCAGGTATACAAGAACTGTCCGGTCATGATATCCAAGAAAGTAACTTCAGTTTATCGTATGGAGTTATAGATAACTAATTTTGATGTCATTCTCAGCATGGATTGGCTCCACTCAAGTTATGCTTCATTTGATTGGTTAAAAAGAGTTGTTCATTTTCAGTTTCTGAATGAACCAGTCCTTGAATTAAAGGGTAGTACTTCATCATTTAGGGGTCATCTTTTTTCGTACCTTAGAGTAAGAAAAATGATATCCAAGGGGGTGTATATCGTCTTTTTCAAGTAAAGACTCTAGTTCAGACACTCCAAATCTCGAGTCAGTTTCAAAAGTAAGGAAAGTTCCAGATGTGTTCCCTGAAGATCTCCCTGGAGTTCCTCCTGAAAGGGAAATTGACTACAGAATAGACCTACTTCTAGATACCTAGCCTATCTCTATTCCACCATACGGAATATCTCCAGCATAACTCACAGAGTTGAAAGATCAATTATGTGACCTTCTAGATAAGGAGTTCATTATGCCTAGTGTTTCCCTATGGGGTACTCCAATTCTTTTTATGTGAAAGAAAGATAATTCTCTTCGTATGTGTATCAATTATCTTCAGTTGAACAAAGTTACAATAATGAATTAGTACCCAGTACCAAGAATCGATGACTTATTCGACCAACTTCAGGGTGTCAGTTACTTCTCTAATATAGACCTCACATCCGGCTATCATCAACTCAGAGTCAGAGAATGTGACATTCTAAAAAGAACTTTCAAAATTCAGTATGGTCAGTTTGAATTCCTAGTCATGTCTTTTGGTTTTAAAAATGGCCTAACTTTAATGGACTTAATGAACAGAGTGTTCAAATAGAACTTGGACATGTTCATCATAGTCTTCATTGAAGATATTCTTAGCTATTCCAGTAATGAAAATGACCATGCAGACCATCTTCGAAATGTATTACAGACTCTTAGAGACTATTAGTTGTTCGCTAAATTCAGTAAGTGTGAGTTTTCACTAACGTCAATAGCTTTTATTAGTCATATTATTTCTGGTCATGGAAACAGAGTTTACCCTCAAAAGACCAAAGTAGTGAGAAACTAGACCAGACCTATTTCTCTATTAGATATTAGGAGTTTGTTGGGTTTGGATGGCAATTAAAGACGTTTTGTAGAAGGGTTTTCGTCTATCGCATCCCCATGTCCAGATTAACTCAGAAGAAAGTCAAGTTTCAGTGGTCCAATTCTTGTGAGAAGAGGTTTCAAGAGTTGAAGACTTGACTCACCTCAGCTATTGTTTTGACCTTTTCAGATGCTTTAGATGGGTTTGTTGTTTACTGTGATGCTTCTAGAGTTGGTTTGGGTTGTGTTTTGAGTCATAGAGGTAAAGCCATAGCTTATGCCTCTAGAAAACTTAAGACCCATGAAAGGAATTATCCTACCCATGATCTTTAGTTAGCAGCTGCTGTGTTTTCCTTGAAAATTTGGAGGCATAATCTTTATGGTGTGCATGTTGATATGTCTATGGATCACAAGATTTTGCAGTATGTGTTTTCATAAAGAGAGTTAAATCTTCACTAGAGAGGTGGTTAGAATTGTTGAAAAACCATGATATAACTATTTTGTATCATTTGGGTAAGCCTAATGTAGTGGAAGATTCCCTTAGTAGATTTTCCATAGGTAGTGTGGCTCATGTTGAGAGTGATAGGAAAAATTTAGTTAAGGAGGTTCATTATTTGGATAGATTAGGACTTCATTTGGTTGATTCAGGTGAGGGTAGTGTATGGGTTCCGAATAGTTTAAAATCTTCTTTGGTTGCCAAAGTTAAAGAAAAGAAAGATAGGGATCCCAGTCTAGTTAAGTTGAAGAAGTCAGTCAGAGATCAGAAAGTAGAGGTTTTCTCTCAAGGGGTAGATGGTGTGTTGCATTTCCAGGGTAGATTATGTTTTCCATATATAGATGACCTGAGGCAACGGATTCTTGTAGAAGCACATGGTGTGCGTTACTATATTCATCCAGGGCCACCAAGATGTACTACGATTTATTGGAAATCTATTGGTGGAATGGGATGAAGAGGGATGTTACCGAGTTTGTATCTAAGTGCTCTAATTGTCGGCAGGTCAAGGTTAAGCATCAAAATGTTAGTGGTTCTATGTAGGATTTTAGTATTCTTTATTATAAGTAGGAAGAAGTGAACATGGATTTTGTGAAGGGGGTTGCCTCGCTCATGTCACCATCAAGATTTAATTTGGGTTATTATAGATCGAATGACCAAATCACCATATTTCTTGCTAGTCCATACCTCTTATTCAGCCGAGGACTATGCCAAACTCAATATTAGAGAGTTGTTTAGGTTGCATAGAGTCACATTGTCTATTATTTAAAATAGGGTTACTCAATTTATCTCTCACGATTTTAAGAAGGGTCTTGGTACTCAAGTTTATCTCAATACTTCCTTTCACCCTCAGACACATAGTCAGGCAGAAAGGACCATTTAGACCATAGAGGATATGTTGAGAGCTTATTTTATCGACTTTACGGGTAGTTAGGATGATCATTTTGCATTGATTGACTTTATTTACAATAATAGTTATCATTCAAGTATTTAGATGGCTCCATTTGGGGATCTTTATAGAAGGAGGTGTAGATATGCTATTGATTGGTTTGAGGTAGGGAAGATCGTGTTGATAGGATGAATTCAGTGATTGATGCATTGTAGAAAGTTTTGCTAATAAGAGAAAGGCCTAAGACAATCCAAAGCCGACAGAAATCCAATGCAGATGTGAGGAAGAGAGATATTGAGTTTGAGGTTGGCAACTTAGTTCATTTGAGAATATCTCCCATGAAGGGAGTGAATAAATTTGGTAAAAAGGGGAAACTCAGTCATTGATATGGAGGCCTTCACAGGATCTTGAATTATTTTTGGAAAGGTAGCTTACGAGGTAGAGTTGCCTGAAGAGTTGGCATCAGTCCATCCAGTGTTCTACGTGTCCTTGTTAAAGAATTGTATTGGTGACCCATCTATGGTTGTTCTGTTAGAAAGTATATATTTTCTAGGTAGTCTTTCTTACGAAGAAATCCCAGTTGAGATCGTTAACTATTAGAATCGCAGACTGAGGAACAAAGAGGTTCCCTTGGTCAAAGGTATTTGGTGAAATCAGTCTCTTAAAGGAGCCACTTGGGAAGAAGAAGCAGACATGCGTACCAATTACCTACACTATTTCTTTGAGAACTCAACTCAGCTCAAGGTAATAGTTTTTCCTTTGGTTATCTCTTTACTATTCTCATTTCCAGTCATGTAGTCATCTTCATGTCATTACATGCATTCATGAATCCATTCAGTCAGTCACTTTGTTTCAAACTCATTCATGTGATCATATCTTCAGTTATACATATCCAACATGCAATCTTAATTCCTCAGAAATCTTAGCTTAACCAGTCTCATTTGAGTATGAATGTTCCAAAGGGGACATATTGTAATATTCCTACTCTCCCTAGTGAAATTTAGCTCATTACTTATGCATAAGAGTCCTAAGATCTCAATTAAAAATTAGATACAGGTTGAAGACTTAGTCTCATTATTTTCCTCAAAGCTTTGATGATTTTATTCTTGACCTTACCGACCCTGAAAAGTTGGTTTCTAAGTTAATTAATGATCAGGGTTATCTATAGTTCATTTCGGATGAGTGTTGGATTTTTTGGACAATGTTTGAGTAATGTTTTGGTGGAAAAAATAGTGGACAAACGTGATATGTCCACATCGAGTTGGGTAATGCATTGGCAGCAAAAACACGGCGCCGCAGTTATAGCGTTGGGTCGAGTGATGCGGCGCGTCACTAATTGTGTAACTGGGGGTGTTTTCAGCTGAATAAATCTAGGTACAGAAGGGTATTTCAATCATTTCCCCTCACATTAACACGGAATTTAGGTCCCAAAACAGCATCATTGCCTCATTTTTTCACAATCCTCTCAAAATCAAAAGCATTACTTCTCAAGAACAAACCCTAGCCCCTTCAACATTCACGATCAATTCTTACAAAATTCACCAAGAATTCTCCAATTAAGGTATGTTAAATGTTCATTCATGGATCCTTTTCATCCATGGAGTTCAAGAACCCAATTTCAAGTTTAAATTATTGTATTTATATAATTTATAAATTTTATCCATGAACTTCAATGAATTTTCAATTTTTGTATTATGTCTACATGTGTTCTTGTTGGAATTAGCCTTTGATCTATTTGGAGGACGATACATGCATGTTAAGTCCTAAACACAAGATTTTAGTATTGAAACTATGTTACAATGACATATTTAAAACTATCTCCATGCTTTAACTCATGAACCCCATGTGTTTGATGAAATGCCTCATAGATAAATTTGAACAATGACTATTTATGATGTCATCTATATTGCACAATGGTTTCAAATGTTGTCATGTGTTCTTATTGATATTTCTATCGAGTCCTAGGGGTTTTGATACCCAAAAACTTAGTTTCTTACTTAGTCATAGTATTACCAGTATCTTTGATTTAACATTATCAGTTTTGTTAGTACATCATGTCTATAAGCTCAGTTTAGTTCAATAATTAGAGTCAGTTCAGTTAGGAGTAGGACTTAAAACTGATCCAACCTAGGGATAGGGGCTCAACATCTAGTTGAGGGTGTGACCTTTAGTTAAAAATTCCTGTGTTCCATAACTACGTAGCCATATTAGGTTGAGAGGTTAAACTGCCAATTAAGGGTTGACGCATATCATATTAGGGCCCTGCCAGTTGAGGGTGACCCTTAGTCCTTTGGCAAAACACTTTAGTGGATCCACACAGCCAGTGTTAGTACCCGTGGTATGGTAGTGACACCCTTCCAATTAGGATTATAGGTTGGACCACAATTTTCTTATTTTGGGGCATGTATGTTCAATGAAAGCTCCCACAATCTCAGTCCAGTATTCATTCCAGTACTCAATTTAAGTCTTGCTTGACAATGGCATACAATCATTAGTTTTATAGTATCAGTATTTTAGAATTTCAGTTCTCATACTACTCTAGTAATAGGTTATATTCTTGGTCATGTATACTTAGATTTTATGACTTCCATTCATTCTCGCTTAGTACTTAACACTATTGATTCAGTCAGTTATTGCTCATGCTCATGAACCTATGAAAAATAGCCTAACCATTTTTAGCATACCATTATATTCAAAGTACTGACCGCATACTTTTTCCTTGCACTATGATGTATCATATCAAAGGTTCGGATGCTCAGGTTCCTGACCGTACCTAGATGTCCTGGTGCATCAGCAGCAATAGAAGTTGTCAGTACTCACATTCTAAGAACCGTTTATGTTTATTTTAGTTCAATTCTGCAGTTGATACGCCCAAATTACACCTCTCTTACGAGAGAGAAAGTGGTCGTTCTCAATTATATAATCCAACTGGGTTGGGGTCGAATCCCATAGGTAATATGGTGTGAATCAAGTATATTTTTGATTAAACTAACTAATAGATCCTTTAATTGGGGGGTTTTATCAATCGACAATTGTTAATGTCTCAACTTGCTTTAGAAACTCAAATCTAAGATTTCAGTTTTTCAAATCATTGATACAGAGAAACTAGAACCAAAACCAGAGAGTTAGAAATATGCATGTGGCACCATAGGTGTAAAGATCTGATGTCAACAACATAATATCAATACAAACTACAAAACACCTTGGGTTGCCTCCCAAACAGCGTCTGATTTAACATTGCCGCATGAAGGGACATTGTTGGGTACTCAGACTTCCCCAACAAGGCCATGATCACCTTACTTACTCAGACTTCAGCAATGTAGCCCAATAGTCGGTATTCAATTATCAAAAACAACAAATAAAAGTAAAATTGGGAAGCTTAACTAATAGTTAATTAACACAGATTTACTTAATTAACAATCGTATTCCCCGATGATGGCATCAAAATTTGATATGCCCAAATTATACCTCTCTTACGAGAGAGTAAGTGGTAGTTGTTAAATATATAACCTAACTAGGTTGGGGTCAAATCCCACATAGAATATGGTGCGAATCAAGTCTATCTGTGATTAAACAAACTAATAGATAAAGGTTTCTTTTAATTGGGGGGTTTTATCAATCAAAAATTGTAAACGTTTCAACTTGCTTTAGAAAATCAAAGTTAAGATTTGAGTATTTCAAATCAATAATATAGAGAAACTAGTGTTGTGATCAGTAAAATTATTAATCCCCATTGAATAAAAGTTGTAGTATTGGATTCTTGTGACTTTTGGGAAACACCAAACTATCATTATCGATAGCCCATCGAAGTGTTTCTCAACCTACCTAGATGTTGAGTTCCCTAATTCTCTCAAACATAGGAAAACCTACTATTCGTACTGATTTTATCTTGAGTTGATCAATCTTGCTACATCATTAATCATTAGATGGAAAATTAACCTTCCCAAATCCTTTTTGATAATTCACTTCCTTTAGTTTATTTCCCAGTTCGAGCAATCCAAAACAAGGCTAGATCTATTATTTACAACTAATAGAAAACATTCATTACAAAGGAATTATAAAGATTTTCGCACAATCACAAGAATCTTAACCAACTATTGAATCAATATAGGAATAATCATAGATCCGATAACTTTAGTTGTGGGTTTTAGTTCCACATAGAAATAGAATAAGATAAAAACAATTGAATCCCTAATTCAAAGTAATTAAACTTACAAAATATATAATCAAATGTTGATTCCCTTCAAAGTTCAAGAGGAATTTACCCAAAACTAAATCAAAGATTTGAAAATTGAATTCCAAGTTTTTGAGAGCCAAAAGATGTAAACTAGTCTTTTGAATAGGTTCAAGATAATGAATGAAATCCTAAAAGCTGCTACTTATATCCATAACTTAAAGAAAATTTGGAATTTAAAAATCATATTTTCGTCCCATAGTTTATGACCTTAGTTAATGACCTAGTCTTATTGATTATCACAAATGTGATAGCTTATCAGATCAAGCCATCCGTCATTATGCCCATAGGTGACGAATTGGTCTAATAGCTTATCAGATTAAGTCATCAGAAATGCTTCAGATTTCTTACTCTCCTCATATGGGTGACGGCCAGATGTGATAACTTATTAGACAAGTTATCAACTAACATTTTTCTATCTGTTTTAATCCAAACTTGTCATTCTTGAAGTAGTTATTATAGGTTTCCACACATCTCTATTTCCCTGCAATATCACATGAAATATAATTAAAAATAACAATAGTTACTTAAGAACATATAATTTTTTGAGTTAAAACTCTTAAATGTGCTAACAGAAGGCTAGCACATCAACACCTTCAACTTAAAAGAATTCTTTGTCCTCAACCAACTACATAACACCATACTACGATGCTTAACCAAGAGAATCTTAAAATACCTATGGTAGTCAATCTTCAATTTTAGCTCAAAACACATTAGCCTCTCCAAGTTCAATCACTTTAAACCCAACAGTGTATATTAATGAAAATCCATAATGTGAAACAAAGGAATAAAGCTATGGTGTCACATTAGCAAAAAAAAACCATGTATATGTACGAGTTACACTACCTAAATAAGTAAGCAGCTAGCAATACAACCCATGTGCCTTTACAAAAAGAAGTCCCTCCTCACTAATATATGAAATAAAATATGTCAATGCAGGGATGGTCAAAAGACACTCACTCTCAGAAAGAAGTTCCAATGAATGTATGTCAAATACCATAAGCTTTCCCTTATTTTCATTACCTAAGATTTCAGACAGTTAGGTTAGGATCACTATAGGACTTTTCTTCAGATTGTAATGTAGGCTTGGGGCTAGTATGATACGTAAATATATTTAAAGTGACTAGACCTATTTTGTACTACACTAACTTTTGGATTATCACTTATTAACCTTTAACTTATTTCTCCCATTCTTTATTAAAGTAAATTCAGGTTGGGTGCGGTCTTTTAGTCTTTTATTTTCTCCTTTTCACAACTTTTCATTTCTTATTATTCTTCCACCACACCCGGCCTTGCATTATTTTCTCTTATTTTACATTTGTTCATACTCACTTTATATCACACACCCCTATGATAGCCACCCTCAACTTAGGTTATTTTCCTAAGTCGAAGTGCGCAATGTCTAAGGAGGACCAGGGCCAAAATAGGGTCATTTTGATACAAATGGTAAGGTGATAGGTTTAACAAGAAAAATAGGCATACACGCTAAAAATCATGATCAAGGGATATCATTCACAAATGGAAGGTCATTTAGGCTAAAAGTGGACTAATATAAAAAAATGACCTATGATACTTTCTAACCACTATCCTACAACCTCGATAAGACTAACTGGGCAAGTTTCGAATTTAACACATAGAGGGAACTTGGTAATATCTCTCAGACACTTGGTACAAAGGTACATCACAAGCTACTACCTATCCAGTTTATGCAATTTTTAGAAATGATTATCATGTCTCTAATACAAATGCCTCAAAAAGATTCACAAACGTCACATGTATATACATATCACACAGTTGCAATATGCACACTCGTAGAGGTATTTATCATTCTAAAAAAAAGTTGACTTCCATAGAAACTTACTTTTCTCCCAGTTAACCAAAAAATATCATGAAGCAAAACATAATATTCCTAAACATGCTGGATCTACTAGGAACGAAACTCTGGGGAAACGAGACACGGCAACAAAAACCCTAAGAGGACATCAACTCTCACAAGTAGCCCCATCCTCAACTTAAAATCATGTATTATCCCTAGTGCGTCAAATCAAAACAAGAGAGTTAAAAATATGTCTGTGGCACCATAGGTGTGAACATCTGATGTCAACAACATAATATGAATACAAACTACAAAACACCTTGGGTTTCCTCCCAAGCAGCGCCTGATTTAACATTGCGGCATGAAAGGACATTGTTGGCTACTCAGACTTCCCCAACAAGGCCATGGGTACCTTACTTAATTAGACTTCAGCAATGTAGACCAATAGTAGGTCATCAATTATCAAAAATAACAAATAAAAGTAAAATTGGGAAACTTAACTAAGAGTCAATTAACACGAATTTACTCAATTAACAATCGTATTCCTCGGGGACGGCACCAAAATTTGATATTCCTAAATTATACCAGTCTTACGAGAGAGTAAGTGGTAGTTGTCAAATATATAACCTAACTAGGTTGGGGTCAAATCCCACATGGAATATGGTGTGAATCAAGTCTATTTGTGATTAAACCAACTAATAGATAATGGTTTCCTTTAATTGCGGGGTTTTATCAATCAACAATTGTTAACGTTTCAACTTTCTTTAGAAACTCAAAGCTAAGATTTTAGTATTTCAAATCAATGATATGGAGAAACTAGAGTTGCGATCATTATAATTATTAATTCCCATTGAATAAAATCTGTAGTATTGGATTCTTGTGACTTTTAGGAAACACCAAACTATCATTATCAATAGCCCATCGAAGTGTTTCTCAACCTACCTAGATGTTGAGTTCCCTAATTCTCTCAAACTTAGGAAAACCTACTATTCACACTGATTTATCTTGAGTTGATCAATCTTGTTACATCATTAATCATTAGATGGAAAATTAACCTTCCCAAATCCTTTTTGATAATTCACTTCCTTTAGTTTATTTCCCAGTTCGAGAAAACTAACATAAGTCTAGATATATTATTTACAACCAATAGAAAACATTCATTACAAAGAAATTATCAAGATGTTCGCACAATCACAAGAATCTTAACCAACTATTAAATCAATATAGGAATAGTCATAGATCCCACGACTCTAGTTATGGGTTTTAGTTCCACAAAGAAATAGAAAAAGATAACAACAATTGAATCCATAATTCAAAGTATTTAAACTTACAAAATATATAATCAAATGTTGATTCCCTTCAAAGTTCAAGAGGAATTTCCCCAAAACTAAATCAAAGATTTGAAAATTGAATTCCAAGTTTTTGAGATACAAAATATGTAAACTAGTCTTTTTAATAGGTTCAAGATAATGAATGAAACCCTAAAAGCTGCTACTTATATCGGTAACTTAAAGAAAATTTGGAATTTAAAAACCATATTTTCGTCCCTTAGCTGACGACCTAGTCTGATTGCTTATCACAAATCTAGTAGCTTATTAGATCAATCGTTATACATTTTTCCCATAGGTGACGACCTGGTCTGATAGATTATCACAAATCTGAAAGCTTATAAGATCAAGTCATTAAAAATGCTTTCGATTTTTTATTTTCTGCCTATGGGTGACAGCCAGATGTGATAACTTATCATATATTTGATAACTTATTAGACAAGTTATCAACTAATATTTTTCCATCTGTTTCAATCCAAACTTGTCCTTTTAATGTAGTTATCATCGATTTTGATACATCTTTATTTCCTTACAATATCACATGAAATATAATAACGAACAACAATAGTTACTTAAGAACTTACAATTATTTTGAGTTCAAAGTCTTAAATGTGCTAGAAGAAGGCTAGCACATCATTAGTCAGTCAAAGTTAGTTAGGGACTTTCCCTATAAATTCCACAATCAGTCAGTTAGAGGCTTTCAGATACTTTCAATCAGTTATCAGTTAAATGTTGTTGTTAACAGTCTTACAATATTATTTTTAGAAAGATATTTTTGGTATTTCAATTCAGTATTATTTTCATATTTAAAACCTTATGGAATTTTTAGGTAAATTCCACACATGTTCTTTGTTATGTTATTTAGTGCTCACAGCAGGTACCAACATGGGTTAGCTTATGGTCCTTCAGGACTATAGGCACCATGGTTCATATTGAGTGAACTCTTGGGATACATATAGATAAGTGGTATCATTGTATTTCTCCTTGATATAATACTTTTGTACTCTTATTATTATAGAAGTTATTGTACTGATCCCACCAGGTTTTAATGATTCTTTTGTTTATTGATTTTTATTTTGTATATTATACATTCTTTTTCTTATATCATTGAGTAGTTCGTTACTAGCCGTTACAGACTATGGGTTGTCTGGCCTACTTGTGGGTTATGGTAGGCGTCATCATGACTGGAGAATTTGGGTCGTGACATGGTATTAAATCCTGGGTATTATTAGAGTGTTAGTACAAAAGCTATGTGTTAGTAGAGTCATACAGATCTGCTCTAAGATATCCGTAACATTTCTTCAGGAGGCTACAGGACATTTTTGAAATTTCACTTCTTGACTCCTTACCATGTGTCCTCATTTCTATGAACCTTGAACACATTCTGTTTTCCTATTCTATCCATGAACAATGATGCAATATTGTCAATAGATGTAGATGAGGCTTCAATATGTGTTTCTGGAGTTTCAGTGCATAATTGAACTAGAGATTCAGAGATCGATATAGATGATATTTAGCAGCATCCAAAAAGGATTTTTTCCAGCTTAGGATTCAGTCTACTTCAGCCTTTGAGGTTCAACATTATGAATACTAGTTATGTTATAGATCTCTCTCAGGCAAGGATGACTTAGGGTTCATCGAGCAGTTCTCAGACCAGAGTTGGTTCTATTGATATCCATCAAGGTTCTTTACCAGTTTTGGGTATGAGATTAGATTTTTTGTGTGATTCAAACATTTTCCTGTGTTACATCTATTTGAGATAGACATTGGTGGATAGATATGTTAGAGGGTTAGTATTGTCACTCCATTTGGCATCGAATCTCTTAATAGAAGTTGAATCTTCCATCCCTCATATTATTGATTATGAAAGAACCATAGAGAGCATATATGGATACTTATGGAAATGGTGGAAAGAGGTATTCCATCAGTATAGTGGCATTGGTATTTTATCCAAGAGTGAGGATTTATCCAATAGAGTTCAGCCTCACCTGCAGCACATCAACCCTATGCAGACCTATTCCATACTATGAGTAGTTCTTATTTTATTCGTGATGAACATATTTTGAAAAGTCCCCATAAGACTTATGGAGCGTGGTATGGTTCTTTAGGACATTATGAATATTTTGAATAGTGAGGGGTAGTATCTGTAAGTATTCTAGGATCTTGGTTTGGTTATGTCATGTTGAGACACTTCTTTTGAGAATGCCCAAGGTATTAGCTAGATGATCAACTAGAGTTAGCACGTATTCCCCTCCAACCTAATATTCTTGAGAAAGGTTGTGATTTTTAAATTATGGACATAATTTTGCAAATTTCCCTAAACATCAATTGGCCAGCCATTTGAGCTTAGTTTTTGTTCTCACCATATTGATGGTTCAGGAGTTCCTACAACTACAGAGAGACTGACTACTAGTCTAAGGAGTGTCTAGGATATGATTTTCCAATCATTCAACTCATTTAGATCATCTCATGATATTATGACATCTTCAGTTAGAGATGGTATGCTTAGCACCTCAATTGATGATTTAGTTGGTCTATCTGATTTGAACCCGCTCAAATTTATTTTCCCTATGCTCGTAAGTCTTGTGATTGCAGATGTCACCATAATTTGTGTGCTTTTATTTCTGGCATTTGTCTCAAATTATATGTATTGGGGTTTTCATGCCCATTGATGATTGTATACCTTGATGAATTTATATCGGTCATTATGTGCCTTATTGTTGAATTCATGATTACGTAACTACTTTGTTGTTGAATTCTTTTTGTAGTGGATGGAGTAGATCTATATTGATGTTTTCCCTAATGGTGCAGTTTTGGGTTCAAGTCCCATTATCTTGGCACTTTATCTCTATTAAGGCCCTTGAGTGGTACATGCTATTGATGTTTATTTTGGTAACGCCTTTTTAGTGTGTTGATATTGATATTGTTATTGTGATTGCAATCACTATTTGAGGTTATTGATATTATTACTTGATATCGTTACATAATGAATTTGATCCTCGCTGGGAGCTATATAGAGCAGTGTTATCTAGTTAAACTTTCATTTTCTTAGGATATTAATTGATGGCTTCAATAGATATATCCCGATTTGATAACTTCTTTCCCCTAGCGCGGTGGGGTTGACTGTGTTCCCTCTTGGTTAGTTGTATTAGTTTTGTTGGAAAGTTAGAGGCCGGTGGACCTTCCCATGATCACCTCTTGAGTTTTCAAATTAGAAGTTCTTTATCTTGGGTTGTTGACTTTATCGTGGGGGTTGTGACTTTGACCTAGGTATCGAGATTGGTATATTTCCTCTTCGATGATATGATTATGAGGTGGATTCTGGAAATCCCCATTTTAGAATTTATTCAGCCTAATGAGGCTTAGTGGAGTGTTTTTCTTCAGTGATATGTACCTGTGGCTACTTCTTTTCCAAGATAGAGTATTGGATTTGTTAGTTCCCAGCTTAAGTTGTATTTTTTTAGTTGCTTGAGCTTTTCCCATTTCTGGTGTGTTTTCAGTCTTGGGATGTTCTTGAGTATGTTTAGATAGTTCATGACCTCCAACAAATATGGAGTGGGTTATGTGTATTTTTAGCTAGTGGTTCATCCTTTTGTATGATTTATAGTTTGTGGCTATATTTCATTCCCTCAAATTGACATAGAGTTGGTTGTTTGTAATTATTAGTCAATGATTATCCCAGTGGTGATTTCTCTCTCTTGATATGTCTCAACTGTGGCTTTGTATGATTTATCTCGGATATGTCAGATTTAGATACTAGAGTCTATTTGAGATAGTTGACATTGATATAACCTTAATGGCTCAGTTTTTTACTTGACTTCTTTGAATGGAGATTTGAAAGTTTGATAGATTTGGAGCATTAGCGCCTATCTATTTTTAGTTGTGATTTAGATATTTGAGATCGAGAGATTTAGCCTTGGTATAGAAATTTCATCTTGATGCTATAGAGCTTGAGAGTAGCTTTTATTTTGGACTTGTCCTTGTTCAGATTTCATTTATAGGCTGGTTGAGCCTACTTTAACGCCCCAATTTTCTGATCCGGAATGATACACAGTGCTCATGACCCGAAAGGACCACAAGCTAACCCATGACTGATATCTGTACCTGTACACTGCATAATATAACATGAAAATACAGAAATATGTACTGAATAGCGATAAGGTTCAAACTGAATAAACATCTGATAACAAAATATCTGAAAATGGTATAACAATACCAAAACAAGTCTAAAATTACTGTCTATCATGCTATAGTCTGGAAAGCCTCTAACTGTCTGAATAAGATGTTGATGGGACATGTTCCCAACTAACTCCAACTACTTAAATAAACTGAAAAACTAAAATAGTAATGAAATCATCATGTCCTTGAAGGATGAGGACTCACGTCTAACTCTGACTGCTGATACTGGAAGCTACTGCTGATCTATAGCTCGTGCCTCTAAACCTATTGTGTAACATAAGAGAAAGCACCATAGCAAAAATGCATCAGTACGACTAAATGTACTGAGTATACGAGTGAGGTAGGCTAAGTACAAAGGGTTATACGCATGTACAATATTGACTAATATGAAAGTGGGAATACATACATGCATAAGAAACTAAAACTGAACTCGTGGTGATACTGACTACTGAGTCTGAATATTGACGACATGACTTTACTGATACTGAGGTACTGAATAGATGGATGGCTATTTTTGATAGTTCGAATTATGAAGAACTGGTCTAATTGACTGTGTCTAACAGTCTTGAAATTGAATACTGATACGTAGCTATGATGATTATATAACTGTGATGATCGGCGTAACCGATGTAACTGATACCGAGCGACTATATTTGATAGTCTAAGTTCTGATGGAACTATCTGAGTTCCGTTCTATATGGAGTAACTGAATCTAAGATCAGTCCTATGTGGTGGGTGATCTTTTAATTCGATGATTCTTCTACTGATTAATCATAGTTGAGATCAGTCCTAGATAATGGGTGATCTTGAAGTCTATTTATAATAATAATCATTGACTGTATCTAACAACACTGAATCTATACTACTAAGCTGAGTGACTGTGTCTGACAACCCTAATTCTGTAACTGAAACTGTGGGATGTGTTCATCTAACCGACATGCCCTAAGCTAAGCTGACTGGGGTCCAATATCTGCCCTGACTGGAAGGGTGTCAGTACTGCACCACCAGTAAAGACATCTGCTGTGGAGTTAGTCCTAATCTAGCGGGTGACTCCTGGGATCAGTCCTATACATATAAATGTTCTAACGGGTGACCCTTGAGTATGTCAGTCCTATCTAATATGTGACATCTCGTACCTACACTGCCTACGTAGTTCTAGAACTTAGGAATTGCTTCTAAGGATCTCAGTCCTTTCTAGAGGGTGAGTCCCCATCCCTAGGCTTACTCGGTGATGAATCCTACTCCTATCTGATAGACACTGAACGAAATAACTGACCTAAACTGAATAACTGAACTGAACTAATTAACTGAACTGATATTGATTAACTGAACTGATACTGGTGGTATTATTCAGCGGAGCTAAACTATGTTTACTGAGTTCCCTTGACTGAAGGAACATACTGAGTTCTGAGGACTGACTGTGAGTACTGAAATTACTGAGATCGCTAGGAATACAATTGTTACAGAGATCACTGAGATTACTGAGTACTGAGGTTATTGAACTACTGAGATGCTGAGATTTCTGAGTTTTCCTGAGTCACATGTCAAACTGAATTCTATAGACCATGGATTGACTGAGAGTATCATGATAACATGACATGGAACTAGGCACACAGCTATATTATTTCAGGTACAAGTACCCTCAGGAGTTGATGGTAGGAAACTAACACACATGGCTGACTTGAGTAAGTGACCAACATCAACAATCCATAATATCATAACTTGGGGAATTCCATGAAGTGCATGGATATCATACATTTTGTACATAAGTAGGATTTGCAAGTAAGCATGGCATAATCTCATAAGACTAGTTCATGAACATCCCAACAACATATACAAGACATAATATCAACCTGAAAGTCATTGGAACATAGGGGCATATCATGAATCCTTCACTTAGTCACAATTTAGCTATATTGCATGATTTCTAGTTCCTTAGTCATTTTATCAATCACCTTGCATGCACTCTTTTAAGGCATAGGTATATTTATCAATTCGACCATCTTAATCCATCCAAAAATTATGGGTTTCAACAAACCTATTCACATGCTTCATGAAAACACATCTAGATACAACCTTGAATCCAAACAACAATCATCAACATGAATATAGTGATAATACGACAAGCAAAATCACAATTTATAATTTAAAACATGATTCTTGAGCTCCATGGATGAACACTACTCATACCTTAAATCTTGATCTTTAAAGAGATCTAATGTTTCTTGAAGGTTCTTGAAGAAATCCTTAGGCTTGCTCTTGAGTTTTCTTGACTAGGGTTCAACCCCTTTGGGACAAAATGTTCTTGTTCTTGAGGAGATGATCATGAGAAAAAACCCTAATATTGTGGTTGAGAGCATACAAGATAGATTTTTGAGATGTTTAACTAAAGAGAATGGAAGATAATATTCTCCTTGAGGGTTATAAGTTGTGGGAAGTGAAGGGAAAAGACCAAAATACCCTTACTAAAACGTCCCTCAAGTTCTGGAAAGAAAAGCTGATGACATCGTGACAAGGCATCATAAATGTGACAGGCCATCAAAAATGTCATCACACAGAAGTTGGTTTCTTCCTAAGGCTGACGACCATTTTTACAAGGCGTCACAAATGTGATAGGCCGACAAAATTGTCGTCACACAGTTGCCAGCCCGATATGCTGGAGTAAAATGGGCATAACTCCTTGCTCCGATATTGGATTTAGGAAAAATTGGTATAGTTTGAAAGACAATTCAATTATCTATCTTTTTCTAGGTGACTATATCAATAATTCATAGTATAACGAGATATATACTCATTTGAAGTTGACTATTGAAATATCTTTCTCAAGAATTCAATCGGTAAGGAATGTTTTGATTTGTCTGATAGCTGGGAGTTATTTGAAGAATTAATATGCATCTAACATGATCATAAAGATATAAAAGAACCATGATGTACTATGCATGAGATTGAAACATAGCGCTTATATTGATTTGGATTTTTTTCAAGGTATTACAATATCTCCCCCCTGGGAACATTTGTCCTCGAATAACTGAGATGGAAGAAAATATCAAATAAAGTACGTACAAGACATAAACTACTAAAACATGGTTTCGGGACTAACATGACTGATAATCTGAATAAGTCACACTGAACATGCATATCTGATGCATGAGTAACTGATTTATGAATGTAGGACTGAGTGTTCGGATGAACTGAGTTTCTCAACTGAGAATGCATATCTGATGCATCATTATATGACTGACATGATATATGAATGCATGACTGAAATTACTAATAATATAACCACGAATATATGATATGTGAATACATGACTGAACTGACTCACGAACATGCGACTAAACATGCAATGATAAAGGCACTAAGATTAAACTGAAACATGAGAACATGGCTGAGTCTGCTACGCGACATATGGAGTGAATATCATGAACTAAACTGAACCTCTAAATACTTGACTTACAGATGAGGTCTAACTTGAGGGTCAACTTATGAGTACCCTCTATTCTAGACTGAATTCGTTATGCAAGGAGAAACTAAAAGATCTAAGACATGAGAGCATTGAGAGAATTTGGGGTATCTCTCCCTTGGGACGCTATGTCCCTCTAAGAACGCTTACCTTACAGAGATACTGGGTGATGCACAAGGCATCTACGAACTAGATTATAACTAAACTTTGGGAGTTTGAAACTAATGCATGATGCATGAGATGAACTGAGGTTATACATGAAATAGACTTAATTTATCTGATCAGTGGAGGTGTAGCATGAGTCATGGAAACTGAGTATACTGGGGAGCATGATATGTGTACATAAGTTATGAGTTGCATGACCTGATTTTAGGATATCTGAGTTCGTGGAACATGATTTGTAACACTGAGTGATCTAGGACTAAATTCCCTATACTGGGAACTGAAAGTGCACCCGATTCTATGGAATGTGTGTGAATATAAGAAGTATTTATGGAATCTGATACATGAAGCATGCATAAGCATTATGCCAACTAAAGTACGAAGATTTACACCGAGATAAGGATGGGTCGGGAATCGTCTTCCCTAACTGGTTTTCTGTACATACTGGCACTACTACTAGACTCTGAGAGCCTATCTTGGGTACTTGATCTACCATCCCCCCTTTGATTTAATCCATCATAATAAGTCTGTGAGCACTAAAATAAACTTTGAACTGAACTGCAATCATCATCATATACTTACACTGTGATTAACACATGTTTGCCTTACTAAACAAATCATTTGCCCCTGTTTCCCTCACATACTACTAGCATCACATTCACACCTTCATGCTTAATTTTGAGTCAATAAACTTAAATTTCTAACTCACACTATTCAAGCCTACAGATTTTTTTCTGGCACAACTATCCCCATAAATACATTGTCTGTTCAATCTGGATATCACTATCCCAACTCTGCTATTGCTAAACTCCTGTATTCATACTTCTAACTCTAGTAATATGTTATCATAGGATTTTGAGAAGGGATCTGCTGGCATATCTAAATATGGGTTCAGGAATGAGTTCTCATGATCATGAATGAGATCCATAGAACTTTGCAACATAACTGAACTGATGAGATACTGTTGAGCATGAAGGAAATCCCATAGCTATCTGTAGGGATTATTTGAGAAAGACCTATCTTTAGGAATTGAGCTTCTCTACTTCTATTACCTTGAAAGTAAGGTAAAGTTGACATGACTAAAGCATGATGAGAATCTACATGATTTTTCTTAGAGAACCTTTCTATAGCACGATATGAGACATGAAAGGAGGGAAACGTTTCTTAAAACATCTCATAGCCTCCTGCACATAAGTGTGGTGCACAACACACGCATGTACAAGACTCTACTAGATGCGGCTTTCATACGTCGTAGGACTTTATTGAGCCTTAGGCTCTGAAACCAAGTTTGTAACGCCCCGATTTTCTAAATCGGAACGCTACACGGTGCTCACGACCCAAAAGGACCACAAGCTAACCCATGACTGATATTTGTACCTATACACTGCATAATATAACATGAAAATACGAAAAAATGTACTGAATGGCCATATGGTTCAAACTGAATAAACGTCTGATAACAAATTATCTGAAAATGGTATAACAATACCAAAAGAAGTCTGAAATAACTGTCTATCATGCTATAGTCTGGAAAGACTCTAACTGTATTAATAAGGAGTTGATGGGACATGTCTCAAAATAACTCTAACTACAAAAATTAACTGAAATACTAATGAAATCATCATTTCCTCGAAGGTTGAGGACTCACGTCTAACTTTGACTGCTGATATTGGAATCTAATACTGATCTGGAGCTCGTGCCTCTGAACCTATGGTGTAACATAAGAGAAATCACTATAGCACAAATGTGTCAGTACAACTAAATGTACTGAGTATACGAGTGAGGTAGGCTAAATGCAAAGGGTTATACGCATGAACAATGTTGACTAATATGAACGTGGGAATACATACATGCATAAGAAACTATAACTGAACTCGAAGTGATACTGACTACTGAATCTGAATACTGACGACATGACTCTACCGATACTGAGGTACTGAATAGATGGATGACTATTTCTGACAGTTTGAATTATAAAGAACTGGTATGATTGAATGTGTCTAACAGTCGTGAAATTGAATACTGATACGTATCTATGATGACTGATATAACTGTGATGATCGGCATAACCGATGTAACTGATACTGAGCGACTGTGTTTGACAGTCTAAGTTCTAATAAAACTATCTGAGTTTCATTCTATTTGGAGTTATTGAATCTGAGATCAGTCCTATTTGGCTGGTGATCTTTACGTCCGATGATTCTAATACTGATTAATCATAATTGATATCAGTTCTAGCTAATGGGTGATCTTGAAGTCTATTTATAATGATAAGCATTGACTGCATCTAATAGTACTGAATCTGTACTATTAAGCTGAGTGACTGTGTCTGTCAGCCTTGATTCTATAACTGAAATTGTCGGATATGTTCATCTAACCGACATTCCCCAAGTAAGCTGACTGGGGTCCAATCTTTTCCCTGACTGGAAGGGTGTTAGTACCGCACCACCAGTAAAGACATCTATTTTGGAGTCAGTCCTAATCTAGAGGGTGACTCCTGGGATCAGTCCTATGCATATAAATATTCTAACGGGTGACCCCTGAGTATGTCAGTTCTATATAACGGGTAACATCTTGTACCTACGCCGTCTACGTAGTTTTGGAACTTAGGGATTGCTTCTAAGGATCTCATCCCTTTCAAGCTACTGAGTCCCCATCCCTAGGCTCACTCGGTGCTGAAAGCTACTCCCATCTGAAAGACACTGAACTGAATAACTGACGTGAACTAATTAGTTGAACTGAAACTAGTGGTATTGTTTAGTGGAGCTAAACTAAGTTTCCTGAGTTCCCTTGACTGAAGGAACAAACTGAGTTTTGAGGACTGACTGAGAGTACTAAAATTACTGAGATCGCTAGTAATACTATTGTTACTACATCACTGAGATTACTGAGTACTGAGGATACTGAACTACTGAGATGCTGACATTTTTTAGTTTTCATGAGTCACATAACTAACTAAATTCTATAGACCATGGCTTGACTGAGAGTATCATGATAACATGACATGGCACTAGGCACACAGCTATATTATTTTGGGTACAAGTACCCCTAGAACTTGATGGTAGGAAACTGATACACATGGCTGACTTGAGTACGTGACCAACATCAACAATCCATAATATCATAACTTGGGGAATTCCAAGAAGTGCATGGATATCATACATTTTGTACATAAGTAGGATTTTCTAGTAAGCATGGCATAATCTCATTAGAATAGTTCATGAACATCCCAACAACATTTGCAAGACACAATATCAACATGAAAATCATTGGAGCATGATTTCTAGTTCCTTAGGCATTTTATCAAACACCTTGCATGTACTCTTTTAAGGCATCGATATATTTATCAATTCGACCATCTTAATCCATCCAAAATTTATGGGTTTCAACTAACCAATTCACATGCTTCATGAAAACACATCAAGATAGAACCTTGAATCCAAACAACAATCATCAACATGAATATAGTCATAATACGACAAGAAAATCACAATTTATTATTTAAAACATGATTCTTTAGCTTCATGGATGAAACGGACCTATGGATAAACACTACTCATACCTTAAAGCTTGATCTTGAAAGAGATCTAATGTTTCTTGAAGGTTTTTGAAGAAATTCATAGGCTTGCTCTTGTTTTTTCTTGACTAGTGTTTAACCTCTTTGGGAGAGAATGTTCTTGTTCTTGAGGAGATAATCTTGAGAGAAAACCCTAATCCTGTGGTTAAGAACATATAAGAGAACTTTTTGAGATGTTTAACTAAAGATAATGGAAGATAATACACTTCTTGATGGTTATAAGTCATGGGAAGTGAAGGTAAAAGACCAAAATACCCTTACTAAAATGTCCCTCATGTTCTGGAAAGAAAAGCTGACGACATTCGTGACAAGGCATCAAAAAGGTGACAGGCCATAAAAAATGTCATCACACAGAAGCTGGTTTCTGCCTAAGGCTGATGACCATTTTGACAAGGCGTCACAAATGTGACAGGCCATTAAAATTGTCGTCACACAGTTTCCTGCCCGACATGTTGGAGTAAAATGTGCATAACTCCTTCCACTAATATCGGATTTAGGAAAAATTGGTATCGTTGGAAATATAATTCAATTTTGTATCTGTTGGTAGGTCATGAAAATAATTCATATTATAACAAGATATATGCTCATTTGAAGTTGACTATGGCAATATCCTTCTCAAGAACTCAATTGGTAAGGAATGTTTTGATTCGTCTGATAGCTGGGAGTTATTTGAATACTTAATATGCATATAAATTGCTCATAAATCTATAAAATAACCATGATGTGCTATGCATGAGTTTGAAACATGGCGCTAATAGTGGTTTGGATTTTTTTGGGGTATTACACCTACTCTGTGGTTGCCTATTCGATATTCTAGATTTTGGTTGGATTATAGTTGATAAGTGTTTCGATGATAACCCTTGGGACCCATATTGGTTATTTCAGTTTTGACATTGATTTTTAGTTTACTTTGGGAATTTTGGATTATTCACTCAGTGGGAGTGATATACACGAGATAGATTCAGTTTGGCTTTATTCTTGATTGATTGTACATCCTAGAGTGAAATATTCAATGATGAGTAGTTATACCATGGACTTTAGGATTTCAATTTGATTTTCGTCCAGACTTATTGCAGAATTGGTAGAGATTGCATTTCGTGATTATTACCTTTTCTGTGCCGGATAACATTTTTGAGATTATTTTCATGTTTCTCGTGTGGACAATCAGCGAATCAACTTCAGTTCTTTAGTTCTCTATTATAACACTGCACGGATAAGACTCAATTAATTTTTCTCTTGGCTTGGAGTAGATAGCATGTGCAAAATGGCAAATTAGGGTTATTTTTTGATTTCGAGTTGGTTTTATGACTCATGCCTTGGTTTGCTTTTGACATGGATGATCCTTTGTTAGTTTATGTGGGAATAGAGATGGTATCAGTGTGTTGTTATTTAGATGTTCATTAATTAGCCTTGTTTGTTTAGTTTGAGCCCAGTTAGCAGTTAAATTACGTTTTTGCTATTTTAGAATTAGAATGAGAGTGCTGGTTCAAAAAGGGATAACTGTTGAGAAATCCCTTAGAAGTGTTTGCTCTCTACGGAGGTTATCTGGGAAGTAATTCTTGGATCTTATGGGCCCAATACCTCATCTTTTTGAGATTTACAAATTTTTTTCTATTCGTTGACTTTCGGGGACAAAAGTCTTTTTATTAGTGGATATTGTAATGACCCTTTAGGTCATTTTCCATATTTATGCTTATCTTCACCATTTCAGCTTCTCTATAGATTCCCCAAGTCATTTATAACTTGCTTGAACCAGTGGCTCAGTTACTGGGTAGTTTATTTGGTTTTTACAGTCATTTCCCTATTTTGAAGTCTTTGTTGGTTTGAAAAGCCCACTTAGCGGAAACATCAGTGAAATGATGTTGGATTCAAATTTTAACTATGCTAGCATGTTTGAAAAATCAATTCTGATCTTGGTAAACCTTTAGTTCGATTACCAATGCACCCGAGCTCATTTCAACCTATTGGTCAGAAAGTTGAAAAATTGAAATATGGGTGTGGGATTCACATTTTGTCAAAATGACCTCAGATTGGAAATCTGACTTCCGCACCACATCCGAAACGTCGATTTAGAATTTGGGGACCTGGTTCAGGTCCCAAGGCTTCAAATCTTATTTTGGTTTAATGAGCGTGTTTTATGAAAAAACAAAACTAGTGGTGTGGGCCCTACTTTTTACCTAAATGATCTTGGATAAAAGTTTTGATTATTCCAATTATTTTGAAATATTTTTTACACTCAATTTTCATTATTGGATTATGTTATTTGGGTTTCAGATGAGTTCCGAGGGTCAAAAATGATTTTTTGAATTAACTGTCGTGGGTACTGCGTCTCTTTGCCGAGGGGGTTTATAAATAAACCCTAAGGTCATGAATTTGGAGATTTTTCATTCATTTTTGAGAGCCTAAAATCCTAAATGGGTATGATATCTCAAAATTGAGTCGTGTGGCTGTCGAGGGAGATTGGTAAACATCTATTATCATGATTTTCACTCTGATTATAGTAAGTTTTCATCACTTTATTGATGAATTTCTTAGTTTTTTACCCAAAACACCAAATTCACTTAGGACTTGATTTTAGTCCAAAGATTACTTATTTTTCACACATTTTTTTGGGTTTTGATTCTTTTTTTATGTATGAACATTGGGTTGACATCGGAAGCGTATTTTTCATAAATGGGACCCAATATGAGTATTGTTGGACTCGTATTGATGAGTAAAGTATGATTTTGATAATGTGATAGAATTTTGGGGATATTGAAGTAAAGATGGGCATGTGGTGCATGAAGTGAGGTTTTACGGTTTGGCCTTTAGGTAGACTTCTATCTACTATTCTTCATAGATGATATGTGATATATTGCATGTGAATATGGATGTTAGTCTTTATTATGAGTAGGATAAGTTGTCCTTGATTGTTGATGTTTGGAGATTAGATAAGGGCTTTGGACACGTAAAATGGCATGCTTATACCCTTTTGAATCCTATTGCTTTCCCTATCTATTTTAGATTTATTGTAGTATTGTTATGATATAAAATTATGTTTTGGATATGATTTTATCATTTGAAGCATGATTTGTATATTTGACCTATTTGGACTAGTATGGTAATTTTAAAATCATAGTTTTGGTATAGTTTACTTGAGTACCCTTGTTTCTAGTCGAAGTTGTTATCTTAGGCTTGTATATGCCTTACTTTACATCTAGAAGATGAACTAGATACCTTAGCCTAGTTTGGGGCATAGTGTGCCTAATTATGGAATTGTGGATTAGAAATGGGATCGTCCGGCCCACTTAGGCCAAAACTTGTGTTAAGTATTGTGGAGTTAGTTGTGGATATTAGACATATATTAGGCTAGTAAACATTAGAATAAGCTTACTTGGTAACTTGTAATGATGTTCCCGAATATGGATTTTGAGTTGTGGTTATGATAGTTCTTGTGGAAGAGATATTGGGCATTGAGAGATGATATTCATCCTAGATGCGTTATGTGGCCTATATAGATGCAATTTCCTCTTAGACTAGATGATTGGCCTATAGAGTTGCTATTTTCTTTAATCATGATTATTAGGCCTATAGAGACGATGTTTCTCTTAGATATGCAAATTTGCCTAGAGAGGTGATACTCTTCATAGTCATGATGTATTCCCTATTGATATAAGATATCCTATAGACAATTACATATCTATCTATATTATGCCTCCAATATGTGAGATACCTTCTATATGTGAGATGATTAGAGATATGCTACAGATTATAACTATGATTATCGGTATGAGTTCCAAATATGTATATGGGCCTAAGGATCTAATTATGATGTTGTAACTCTTCTGTATAAATTTGTGGGCCAATATCCAAGGAGTATTTATCACTGTAAAGGATACGATTATAGTTTATGAATACATATATGTTTGTATTCATATCTCCCTGGGACGGAGGAAGATGCAGTTTGTTTCTTATGACTGTATTGATTGGATACTGGTGATGGAATGCATAGATTTTGTACATTCATAAGTATTATATTGGTACTTTATGTGATTTTAGTTGAAATATGATCTTACGATTATTCTTCCTAATTAATGGTTAAGCTATGTGGTAACTAGTTTCTATTAGGGGACTATAGCACTTCATGGCTAGGAATCTAAGGTATTAGCTAATGAATCTTTCTTAGTTGAAACATGGTAGATATTGATGGTTAATGCGTGAATTATGGTGAGGTCGTGTCTAGCATAGGTGAAGGCTAGTTAGAATTGATGATTAAGTTCGTGATGTCGATTTGTCAATAAACGAGGAGTTGTATGTTAATGAGGCTAGATAATAAGATATGCTGGTAGTAAGTGGTGACTAGTTAATAACTTTGAATAGTTGCAAAATGGTTAACTAATGAGTAGTTAAGCAAGGATTAGTTGGTAAATGATGGTTAGTTAATGAATGGTGTCAGTTAATTAAAGATGGTTAGGTTACAAGCAGTAATGATTAACAGATATAGGATGATTAGTTGATAATAATAAATGGGGGATGAATGGCGGTTATGGTCTAGTGATGAACCTTGAATAGATTTTAGATGTTGGCTATAAAATATATAGTGGTTAGTTGCTATCCCATGAATAAGGATTATGGGAAGGATAATGTTTAGGCTAATAGCTAGAGGTTATGTGATGACTAGCGATCTAGTGATTCTATTATAACAATTGTTTGTTCGCTAATAACGAGTAGTTGGGAATTATTGACTAGGTAGATATTCCATGGTGATATGAATATGTTTATGAGTATTTTAGTATATGTTATTCGGTAGTGACTATTATGATGATATGTTGATACCCGACAAGGTCGAAGGACACTATTATTATTATATATTGACACCCGATAAAGATAGAGGATACTATTGTAATGATGTTGATACTCAGTAAGGTTGAAGGATATATTAACAATATATTGATACCCCATTAAGGCCGTAGGATATGATTGATGATGTGTTGATACCCAGTAAGGATGGAGGTTGAATACGATTATGTGGTCCTAATGAGGACAATTATGATGAGTTGTGATATCTATTGTGTACTTTGCATTCATTCCTCCATGCGTATCACCTATCACTAGTATGCACCTATATTTATCATCCGGTATAGGACGGTTGCATATATATGGCTGAAGAATATTCCTTTTTTTGTCCTATACTGATTGAACCTTCTGAGTCGAGGTGTTGGGGGTACGCATATGCTTAGCTAGGTATTTGGTTATCTGGAGTAGCCAGTCATTTATGATGTTATTGATATTGTTATTATCATTATTAGGATCATTATTATGGCTAGCCTATAACAGGTTGGTCATTGATCTAGTATTAAGATTGAGGTATGCCTTCAGCCTCTTCTATATTATTCCTGCATTACTATGCATGATTATTCATTTTCTATCCATGTGGATTAGAAATCCTTAGTATGTTAGTATTAAATCCTAATAGTATTATAATGATGTCTTAAAATGAGAACATGACGACCTAGGTTATTCTTGAGATGACCTCCTATTTGTATGTATTATATATATATAGTTTTATAAATCTATGTTACTATTGTATATTCCTTCCTTAATTGTTCATATTGTATAGCCATTCCTTCTCCTTTTATATTACTCAATATCTTTCTTTTGCACTATATTCGTGTATTGGCAGGGGGATATGCAGTATAGCATTGGCATATATTTAATGTAGCTGGAATAGGATAGTTCACCTTGATACTTCCTTAGTCTTATTTTGTTAGACAATTGAACATTAATAGGACAGTTGACCCTTATTATTCTTATTGACTTATTATATTATTTTTGGATCTTAGGTGTAGTTTATATGTTGTATATATTTGTTTTATCTTTGGAGCTCAGTAAGAAGTTTCCTACTGAGTACCATTCAATTGGTACTCATACTACACTTCTGCACCCTGCAGATCACAGTATGGGTTATCGCCGTTGATGTCGGTATTGTGCGGAGCAGCCCTGGTTCGAATACTTTGAGTAAGATCCTAATGTTTTGAGTAATGCTTATCTATCTCATATGTACTAGACTACTCTCTAATTTGTATTCAGAGATAAATGGTATCAGTTTATTTATCCTTGATATATCACTTCTGTATTCTTATTATGTTTAGAAGCTCTTGTACTAATACCACCAGGTTTTGGGGATTCTTTTATATATTGATCTTTATTTCATATATTCCGCATTCTTTTCCTTGTATTACTGATTAGTCTATTACAAGTCATTCAGGACTATGGGTTGGCTTTCTTACTGGTGGGTTATGGTAGGCGCCATCACGACCTGAGCAGTTAGGTCGTGGCATAAATTCTCAGGGATTTGTATCCTACGTTCATTACTTTTTTTGGGAAAATCTATGGGTTGGGTTAATATTACCGAGAATTACTTCTAGATTGTAAATTAACAATTTCTAGCATGCATTAGAGATTCTTAAATAATAAAATTGATGGTTTGAAACCATGAACACAACAAAAATGGAATCTTAAGCCTTGATGATAGAGCTAGTTAATCGGTAATTTACAAATGGAAATACTTATACCCCATGAATAAGGTAGATTTACTGGGTTTGAATTTTAAAAGTATTTATTAAAAGATTAGTCTATTAATTACTCTAAAAACTATTTTTTTTGTTAGATGAGTGAGCATTCTGAGGCCAGTGGGAAGGGAAAGGGTATCTATGATGTGCATTTCTTGATGAAAGATCATCAATTGAGGTGGGTTATAGTTTAATATGTTGTAGATGGCATTAGCTACTTATAATAACTATAGTTTATGGGAGATTTCATGTCTAGGTCCATTGACAGGGTGGTTGGGTGGATAAAATATGTATTTAATGTTATAATAAAATAATGAGATAATATATCGAAACACCCTCAAACTTGTCGCCAAAACTTACTTTAGAACCTAAACTAATCGGGCAATTATTTACCCCCCTTAACAACTTTCAAGTGAATTAATTTCCACCCTATAATTATACTACCAGTCTCACAAGAGAGAGTGTGTTGCACTCGCGCCCACATCAGTGCCACATCAATGCCATGTCATCGCCACATCATAATTTTTTTAAAAAACGTTATTTAATAATTTAGTAAAAAAAAGGGAAAATAACCCCCACCCCATGCCAGTTCACCCTCCCCACCCATATCCCATCTTCTTCATCTTCTCCGATCACCACTACCATCAACACCGTCGCCGCCATTGACGCCGCCACTGAGGAGGATTGTCCAATCTCTATTTAACCAAATGCTTCAACATCCCCAAATTCTCAAAACATCTCAATTCACAACACTTTCATCTACCATCACCATTGTCGTCGGAGATGAAGAACACCTTCCATTTCACAGATTACTACACCACCCCCTGCATTTTCACAAATACAAGTACATTTCTCTTTAAATTACTCCTCATATATGGAAGAGGCAGCATTTTAGTTCTACATCATCACCAAAAAAAAAATTTCCCCAATGGCAATCATTAATAAGCTGTTCATCACTCTTCTTCTCCTTGCACTTCTCAACAAAGGTACTTTTGGTCCGAAATCCCCCATTAACATCATTATTTTTCCACTCCCAACCCCACCCATGCCACGAAAATGCCTCTCTCTCCATTTTTTTTCATTTCTCCATTAACACTACCCAAAGAATTAACAACCATAAAGACATCAATTTAAGATTTTTCCTCCATTAAAATATTATTTCAACCTTCAATTCTAACTCCTTCAGTTAGAAAGTATCGACCATAACAATGTGTTTGGGGGGGAGGGGGACGAGAGGGGAGGTGTTGAAGAAGATGAAGAAGTGAAGAAGTGAAGAATTGAAGAAGATTAACTCCTTCAGTTAGAAATTCTCGACCATTACAATGTGTTTGGGGGGGGGAGGGTTGAAGAAGATGAAGAAGTTTTTATTTATTTATTTATATATATATATAAAGAGAATTTGTAAAATTTAAAATGTGGTTTCCATATTTTTTTCACGTTTTTTAGGCCATTCACTCGATATTTTTTTTAATTTGCCACGTCAGCAAAGGGGGGTATATAATTACCCGATTAGTTTAAGGTCTAAAGTAAGTTTCAGCGACAATTTTGAGGGGGTTTTAATGTATTATCTCTAAAATAATTGTATGTTATTTTGGTTTATATAGATCCTTTGATGGTTGTTTGTGTTTATATGACTTACTTGATAAATTATAGCACTTAATATTTTAATATGTGTGATAATAGTAGTATTAGGTGACCTTCAAATATATAGAGCAAGTCCTTATTACCTTAAAATGATGAACCCAATAATGTGTATCTTTAAATTAGGATATATCCTTACTAGAAGATATATAGAAGGATTGATTGTGATAAGAGGAGGTGATGATATAACTTAAGAACCTATAGTTATGTTTTCCTAGCTAGAATTGTATGTTGAATAGAGCCTATTGGTTCGACTAAAAAGAAAAGTACCTTGAATTTAGTGATGAATTGAGCGTAGAGGTTACTAGATAGTAATTCAAATGACATACTTTAGTATGAATAAAAGAGATTTAGATTGGTAAATGAAATAGAATGATGAATTAGAGTTCATATATGTAATACCCTAGTTTTTGGACTCTGAATTTCTGAAGTAGAGTTGAACACTGACATGGCTATGACTCAGGTGATGAGTCATTATAAATCATCATGAGCCATAGGGTGGGACTCGTTGTCTCAGCAGTAAGGTGAAGGTGTACCCAAGAGTCTGCCTTGATCAGAACTCCTCATTATGAGCCATTAGGTCAGGTCATGGGTCGTTAAGAGGGACCCCTGATCATAACTACGAGGTTTCAGACATTCTACCCTTGGGTAAAGATTCCAAGTAATGACTCGTGGTTAGACCTCATAAGTTGTTACCTATGTCAGAACTACTGGGACCAATTTTCCTTTATATTTTACTTAACGCTATTTTGGCATTTTTCTCTCTTCACACATTCTCCAAGACATAAAAACATTCAAATAGCCTTTTTACCTTCAGTTAATCAAATAAAACTTATTCTCTCCATCTTAAACTTCCAAAGAAAGATAAAACTATGGTTGATAAGGAATTCATCCTCCAAGATTCAAACATCAGATTTTCTTCTAATTCTTTGGTATTTCAGGCATGTATATCATCCCTACCTTGAATTTTATCTATGGCATAGGTTTTAATTATTGTTTATGTGATTTAATTGTGGGTTTAAAATAGGGTTGAAGGATTTTTGTTGTTTACTAATAGAATTGTTTTCCCATGCTTTGAAATGTCTTTCATGAATTATAGATTGTTTTTGGTACAAAATGGGTGTACTTTATGGGATATTGGAATGGGGAACATGGGTCTCCCCAAATTGATGGATTTTTTGTCTTAGAAAATGGTATTAACCTCACCTACCTTTCATGACTTTTGTTTTCAATACGGAATTTTCGTGATTTATCTTACTTTTGAAATGGTTTCATTGTATTAATGGACAAATAGATAAAAATTGATTTTAAAGGCCTTGGTGGCCATGGTTCTAATTTAATATAGAACTTGGGAGTATATTGGTTAATTGGACTGTTTGGAATGATTATATTATCTTGCAAACATAATTGGTATGACAATACCATATGTTGAATACCTTAATAAAGGACTCTTGGGTTGATGGTTGGTATTATGGGAAAATGGTTTAATTTGGTCGTAAAAATGGTTGTCGTACCACAACATACTACTTGTACCCTGGTGTCGTATTGGGTCCAGAAAATGGATTTCAAGGAAAATTTCTAAGGATAAAACCCAGGATGTAACATTCTCCCCCACTAGGAACATCAGTCCCTGAATGACGGATAAGGTAGGATTAACTACACATAGAGTCATTTGCATTATCAAACATCCTTTTAACAAAGTTTGAAAACAAAGAGGCAAAGATGTTAATCTTACCTTTAAAAAACTCAGAATATAAAGTTGTGTTCAAGAACACATAGCTTCCACATGAATACCAGGAGTAGAAAACAAGAATGGGTACTTGGTTCGCAGCCGACAAACTTGCCTATCCAATAAATCAATTAGTACCTCTTCATAAGACAGATAATCCGAGATATCCAACCCTTCCAAAGGAACAACCAAAGAAGGATCACGAATGTGCTTCCTCAACATGGAAACATGAATGACCGGATGAACCAAACCCAAACTAAATGGCAACTCAAATTCATAAGTAACATTACCCACTCTCCTCGAAATCACATAAGGACCAATAAACCGAGGACAAAGCTTCCCCTTTTTGCAAAACCGCACTACACCCTTCATGGGAGACACCTTTAGGAATACCATGTCCACAACCTCAAACTCCAAATCTCTACGTCTACCATTCGCATAAGACTTTTGGCGACTCTAGGAAGCCTTAAGCCTATCCCGAATCACCTTCACCTTCTCCATAGATTGATAGACCGAATTGGGAACAAACATATCCGCCTCACTAATATCAAACAATCCAATAGGAGACATACACCTCATACCATACAATGCCTCAAAAGGAGCCATACCTATACTAGAATTATAGCTATTGTTGTAAGAAAACTCTACCAAAGGTATATTCTCAACCCAAATACCACCATAATCAATCATGCATGCCCGACGAATGTCCTCCAATGTCTGAATCCTTCTCTCTATTTGCCCATCCAATTGTGGATGGAAAGTCGTACTCAGACAAACCTTAGTCATAATTCTTTCTGGAAAGACCGCCAAAAATAAGATATAAATTGCATACCGCGATAAGAAATAATTGAGACAGGCACCCCATACAGCTACACAATATCTTGAAGATACAACTTTGCATAATCTTTCGTCGATAATGTAGTCCTCACTCGCAAAAAATGAGCAGACTTAGTCATCCTATCCACGATGACCCAAATTGAATCAAATTGGTTCCGAGACCGAGGAAACAGTTACGAAATCCATAGTGATCATCTCCCACTACCATTCTAGAAACTCTATATCTTGTTGTAACCAGAAGGCCTCATATGCTCAGCCTTAACTTGTTGACACACCATTCACTTGGCCATAAAATCAACCACATCTCTTTTCATACCATTCCACCAATACATCTCCTTAAGATTATCATACATCTTTATAGAACTAGGATGGACGAGATACCGTGACTCATGCGCCTTAGCCAAAATCCTTTGTCGCAACCCGTCGACATTCGAAACACACATCCTCCCTTAGTTCCACAAAGTACCATCACCACTAATCTGAAATATCGTCGCCTTTTTCCCGCCAATGTCACTCTTAATTTTAATCAAGACCGGATCCAACACTTGCTTCTCCTCAATCTCTGAACCAAGAGATGAGCAAACCACTTCTTGCACCACCCTACCACCATCCTTGGAATCCAAGAGACGAACTCCAAGATCATCTAAGTGATGAATATCCTTCACCCATTCCCGTTTTCCTTCCTCCATATGAGCTAAACTACCGATAGACAACCTGCTAAGAGCATTAGTAACCATGTTAGCCTTGCCGGGGTAATAGTGAAGACTCATATCATAGTTTTAAAAAGCTCAATCTATTTCCTTTTCCTGAGATTAAGCTCTTTCTGCATGAACACGTACTGAAGACTCTTCTGATCCAAAAAAATATCTATGCGAACAACATAAAGGTAATGCCGCCATATTTTCAATGAAAACACAACCTCCAACAACTCCAAATTATGGGTAGGATAATTCCACTCATGTACCTTTAACTTTCTGCAAGCATAGGCAATTACCCTCCTATGCTACAACAAAACAAAACTAAGCCCTACTCGAGATGCATCACAATAAACAACAAATCCATCATTTCTTTCCTTCAAAGTCAAAATCGGAGTTGAAGTCAACCTATCCTTCAATTTCTCAAAACTCTCCTCACAAGGATTCGTCCAAGAAAACATAACCTTTTTCTGAGTTAACTTAGTCAAAGGAAAAACTATCTACGAGAAGCTTTCCATAAACCACCTATAATATCTAGGTAAACCCTAGAACCTCCGAACATTAGATGGATCATGGGCCTAGGACACCCCTTTACCGCAGTAACCTGTATTCTCTTGGGTTTTGTATTGTATGGATAGTTGGTTTGGTGTTGGTAGACTCAGTTGGGACAGTCACTATTGTGACCCTATCCCAGAGTATTCATGAGAGAATTTATGCAATCTTGTTATACATTTGAAATTTAGCTCATCTAAGGTTGTAGAAGGTGGTTAGGTTAGGTTAAGGTGTGGTCTCTGGTCCTGGTTAAACTTTGGATGCCCATTATATCTAGGACCTGGTTTGGGTCATGTCAAGTTGGTATCAGAGCTTTAGGTTCATGGTCAACTGGGAAGTCCACAAAGTCATGTCGAGTAGAGTCACTTTTAGGGTGTGAAGCAAGCCAGACTCATAAGAAAGAGGCTACAATATATTTAGGAATGTTTCACTTTCTTGAAATTCTCAGTCCTAGAGATTTGTTGTTTGTTTTTCAGATTGTGCCTCTTAGATCTGGAACACAAGGAAATTCTTCTGTCCCATCTAGGATAATGCTGAAGGGGTACATCCTATGTCTAGAGTACGTCTTCTATCTCATGGTCCTGTTCCTGGTTGTGCTGGAGTTCCTCCTATTCCTCCAACTACACCTTAGGTCCCTAAGGGTAACGTGACAAATGCAGAGTTTCGTCAGTCTATTTATGCTATTGCTCAAATGGTTTCTACTCAGTCTTAGCGGAGTGCAACTAGTTCTTTGTCTACTGAGGCCATAAGGGTTGGCCAATTTAAGAAGATGGGTCCTTCTACTATTATGGTAGTAAAAATAGAGAAAGATCCATAAGGTTTCCTGGATAAACTAGCGAAGATATTTTGGGTTATGCAGGCTTTTGATGTGGAGGGAGTTAGCTTTGCATCTTATCAGCTCAAAGATATTGGTTATCAGTAGTATGAGGTGTAGGATAGAGATAAAGGTGATATGGAAGAGAAATGGTTGTAGGATGCCTTTTCTAATTCCTTCATGGATTATTTCTTTCCTCAAGAGTTAAGGGAAGCTAATATGGAGGAGTTTGTGAACCTAAGGAAAGGAAGTATGCCTGTGAGGGAAATATTTTATTTTATCAGTTGTCAAGTTATGCTCCTAATTTGGTGGCTAATATGAGGTAGATAAAGAGGAAGTTTGCTTTCGGGATAAATTCAATATTTTATTTTGGAGATAAAGACTATTTTTCTCATTAGAGGTATGGACATCTCTAGGTTAACAGTTTATATGAGATAGGTTAAGGATGAGAAGAGAAAGCAATCAAAATTTAGGGATAGGCAGGGAAAGCAGGGCAGATTTTCTAATTAGGGAGATGCATAGTCTCAAGGTGGTACAATTGGTGGCAAGTAGAAGAAAAAAAAGTAGGGGAGTTCTGGCTCCTTCTCTACTGCCAGTGCTCCTTACCCACAATAATCTAGCGACAGGCATCACTAAGCTGGTGAAAATTCTCGGTCTTAGGTTGCCCATTCTCAAGCGAGTGGAGATTTATCTTTATGCCCTTTTAGTCAGTTTTGCGATTGTCTTCATCGAGGATTTTATAAGGAAGGGAGAGATAAGTTCATAAAGTATGGTCAGGTAGGTCATCGGCTCAAGGATTATCTGGTCAACGAGGTTGCTACAGGGGCGAATAAGATTTCGATGGCTTCATCTTCAGGTTCTATACTTAGTTGTATGACATCTACTATATTATTGATCCTATCTCTAGTGTTGTTCGTAATAGGTTTTATGCTTTGGTATCTGAGCAGGAATCTTAGGTATCAACAAATATTATTACTGGTATGTTACCTCTATTTTCCCGTGACATATATTATTTTCTTGATCCGGGATCTACTATTTCTTATGTGACTCCTTATATAGTTGTGTCTTTTTGTTTTGATTTGAAAACTATTTTGGATCCTTTTTTCTATTTCTACGCCGGTAGGAGACTCGGTCACTATTGAATGGGTCTATCGAGGGTATATGGTATTTTTTGGTGATAGGCAAACCTTGGTAGATCTGTTTGAGTTTGGAATGATGGATTTTTATATGATTTTGAGTATGGACTGGTTGTATTCATGTTATATATGTTTAGACTGTCAAACTTATAAGGTTATCTTCAGGCTCCATGGTGATCCAAAAATAAAATGAGAGGGTTGTTCTTTAGCTCCTAGGGGGAGATTTATTTCTTATCTTAGTTCTTGAAGATTAATCTCTAAAAGATGTCTTTATCACTTGGTTCGGGTTAAAGATTCTAACTCAGAGGGTCCTTCTTTAGAGTCAATTCTGGAATTAACGTCTTGAGGTCTTTCCATATGATCTTCCTGGTTTTCCTTTGGATAGGGAGATAGAGTTTCATATTGATTTGCTTCCGGACACTTGTCCAATATCTATTCCTCCATATAGAATGGCTCCGAATTAGTTAAGGGAACTCAAGGAGTAAATTAAAGATCTTTTGGATAAGGTGTTTATTTGTCCTAGTGTTTCTCCGGTGGGTGCACCGGCTTTGTTCGTGTACAAAAAAGATGATTATCTTTGGATGTTCATTGACAACAGGCAGTTTAACAAGGTAACGGTCAAGAAAAAGTATCCTTTCCCAAGGATAGATGATCTTTTTCACCATTTATGGGTGCCAAGTTTTTTTCTAAGATAGATCTTTGGTATGGCTACCATCTACTTAATATTAGAGAGGTGGATATCCTTAAGAAAGCTTTCCATACTAGGTATAGGTATTTTTAGTTCATGATGATGTCATTTGGGTTGAACAATGCTCCGATAGCATTTGTGGATTTGATGAATAGGGTGTTTAGGTAGTATTTTGATATCTCTTTCATTTTGTTTATTGATGAAATTTTGGTGTATTCGAGAAGTGAGGTGGATCATGCTAATCACCTCCGTGTGGTATTGCAGACCTTAAAGGAACAACAGTTGTTTGCCAAGTTTTCTAAGTTTGTGTTTTTGTTGAATGTCATGAATTTCTTGGGTCACATTATCTCTAGTGAGAGGATAATGATTGATCCTCAAAAATATGACAATCAAACCTAAAATGTAATACGATAGAATAAGCAACAATGTCATCTAATGATGTCAGCCCTAATACTAATGCCAAGGCTAAGGTCGACACCAATACCGATCAATCCCATACCAACCCCCAAAAGTACCACAAGCCCCTATCAAAAAGAATAAAAAATTTAATTGGGACATGCCCTCAACATGGCCAAAAACAATATCCAAAATAAAAGCAAAATATCAAAGGATGTCCATAGTATGAAATATAGCCTCACAGAAAGATGGAAGCTCGCCACTTCAATCCAAATGATGTCCCTAAGTCAATCAATATATAGGAGTCGAATGTCCTATTCCTGTATATTGTGGGTATACAACCGCTAGTAGATGGATTAGCAAGTGACGGCTAGCATGTAGCTCAGGATAAGGATAAAGTAATGGCATTTCAATATCCAAGTAAAACCATCCATGATGTAGATAGCCATACATATATATAGGTTCCGAGAAAGGGAGTCCATGTTTAGAATGCATTTACAACCTTTAATCTGGGCTATGTAACCTTATAGTTTAACCACACCCATGGGTCATATGGGTTCAGCTCCCCCAGCTGAAAGAGTCCCAGTGCATGTATCTTCACAACTAGGAATTATCCTATGGGATGACTAATACATCCCTACAATATAAAATATGACATTCTTACATGGACATCGAAGACCCCTCATATCGGCAAATATGTGTTTTCAGTTTTGGTCCCCCAAAACCTCTATCTTCCATGACTTAGTTGCATATCCCGCCATTAATTCACAAATTTAAACCATGTCCAAACAATCCAATTAAAATTTATTACCGAGGTCAATTATTAGTGGAATCATCATACCAACCATACTTATAGGATTTATCCATAGCCAAACCATATATGATAAGGGGACTCTCAAGTGTCCTTTTTGTTTACCACATTAACCGCATGGGACACTACCATGTTCTGCACAAGCATAACCAATTAGGCTTTATCCTTTGTAAGACATTTAAAAAATTTATAGTTTCATATATAAGATAAAAACAAGCAATAGTTCCATTTAAAGAAGTCAATGTAATGATCATATCTTTATAAGCATTTTATCAAACACCTTGGGGGTATAATATAACCAAAACAATTCCAAAGAATATTAAACCATTACCATGCAATCCAATTACCCAAAATCATCACTGATGCATATAAAAGAATAATTAAACAATAGGAAACCATGACCAACCCATTATAAACAAACCCCCCCAATTAATAGTCGAAAACCATAAACCATAAAATATTGAAACCATGAAAACATCCATGAAATCCATGCCTTTTTAGAAGTAGTAAGTAGGAACAGACATATGCCTTAAACCGAGGAATACAATGGAAGAAAATCACCAAAGCAAGACAAAAGTAATCCCTAAGTTAAAACCCTAGCTCTATTTTCCCAAAACCTCTTAAGAGAATTATGATGTGTTTTATAATAGTTTCTATGTATTAATGAATAGAATAATACAGTAAATAACCTCCTAAGTATATTATAAGTCGTGGGTCATAATTTGGGTAAGTATATAAATGTTACAAATACACAATTAAGTCCCTTAAAAACCTATCACAAGGATATGACTGACCCTCTTACGAGTCGTACCCTTTTTTATGATTGGTTTCTGCCAGCCGTACCCAGGCCTTAACTGTTAGATCAACAATTTCTAGAAAATGAATCATCCAACCAAGTTGTAACCTCAACATACGATCCATACCAATGATCCGTATCCCTGGCAGAATGAATTACCCGGAGGGTCTAATACTGCCAACCATAAGAGTCACCGATACGACTCGTATCAATCCTTACGAATCGTACCACTAAGTTGTAACAATTTTAGTAATCAAAAACCATCCCACCAACTAACACTGTTCAACTTACGATAGGACCATACCACTTTTACCCCAGCATACGGCTCGTAACCTAGAGTCGTATTGGGTCTAGAGAATGGATTACAAGGAAAAATTCAATGGCCAAAACCCAGTATGTAACGAAATATTCCTATGATGTTTAAATCAATGTTATTATATCTAATGATGTATGGAAGTTGAGGACATGATTCATCCCTTATATAAAAGTTTATTAGTTGGACCATCCCATCGAGGAGGCTACATAGGAGACAAAAAAAGACATACTTAAGTCATATCTGTATTTACTATAGATTTATGTTCTTTTTCTTTCATTTACAAGGCTCCTTGGTTTAGTTTGTATTTTTGGAGAAACGAGTGGTAAATTGGTATCTTATGTAATTACCAAATTGTCATTACATCTAAATAAAAGGTAAAATTTGTGCCAAGACATTCTTTGGTTAAATTTTAAGATTATAGGGGTAGTGTATGATTGAATTATTTTTAAGAATATGATAATCAAATGCAATCTGCTTATTGATGTGTTTTTTAGTTGTGGGATTTAATGTGATAATTAGATAGCCAATGGGTATAGGAGGTCGTATCAACTTTTGGCACTAGAAATGGTGTTATAGAACTATGGTTATAGTGTTTATCATAGAAGATTTGGTTTCCAATGTTAGTATTTATAGTATGTGTTGTATAAATAAACTAAACTAAAATAAGGTCCAAACTCTATGTCTTGAACCACTGTAATGGAAAAAGTAATTGTTGTGGTAGTAAAGAAAATAACATGTATGAACTCCATCAAAAGGCGCAAACTGCTGTAGTGAAACATTAACCGCTATAATGGTAATTTTGTATTAAATTGGTAACGTGTAGTATTATTACAATGTACAAAAATTAGAAAATATTTCATTCCACATTTTTAACAAAATGCATAAGTAATTTCCCTTTAGGTCATTTTCTTAATTTATGCATATTTTCAGTGTTTGAGCCTTCTTACAATTACAATAGGTCATTTTTGACCTGTCTAATCTATCGATACAATTATCGAACATTCATTTTAAGTTTTAGGCTCATTTCCCTATTTGGAGCTTTCTTTGTTAAGAAATTGGGTTTTACCCATTATACCTAGTAACCAATCTTAGATAAGAATTCGGATAGCACCATCAGCTTTAGCATGTTGATATTAACCTTGAGGGACCCTTGGTTCAGGACTTGAGGCTTCTTAGCTTAGATTGTTCTATTGGGTGGATTATATGAAAAATAAAACTATAGGTATAGGGCCATATTTAGTCAAAGTGACCGTAACAAAAGTTTTGATGGTTCCTTTGAGTCTAGAATGTCGATATTCATATGGTAGCGTAGTTTGTTTTTAAATCCTAAGCACCCAATTGAAGTCCATTAGGACTTGGAAAAATCTGGTGTATAACACCATCTGGTAGAAATATTTAATAAGGCATTTGGTCTCTTAAGAGGGGGTCTCTTAAGCTTCCAAGGGGTCGCTTTAGAGATCAGCCCTTTGACCAAAAAAACCACTTAAGTGATGGACTTGCCAATAAAGAGGGTGTTGCATAAGTGGTACTCGATGGCTTAAGAGAAGACATGATATTTTTTGGGTGATCACTTAAGCGATCATTTGACCACTTAAGCGATCATCGAGTCACTTTAGTAATATTTGTAAATGATTAAATCCCTTCCTCACCTGAAATTACAATAAATTTTTTCACTATTGTTTCCATTATTTTGAGAGCGTAAAGATAGGAAAGAGTGCCTAATCATCCATTGAGACTAAGTGTACCTAGCCTAACACTTCTTGGTCATTTCCCATTATTTTTCCAATTAATTTTCATCCAATTTCATGGTAAATTTTTATAAATTAGTTTCTAAAATCCTAAAACTTTGGGGGCTGATTTGGTCCATGTTTTATGCACCATTTGCGCTCAAATTTTGAGCATGCATTCCTAGTCCTTTTAGGGACCTCATGAAAGATTCAACTTTGGATTCTATTTGCAAGCCCAAAGTCCCATTCTTTATCAAAATTTTGACCCTACCATTAATATAGAAATATGGGTCTCATTTTACTTTGAATGAGGTGTAGATAACTATGTTAAAAGTGTTGCAGGATTTTGAGATTGTGGATCAAAATTGGATGATTTATGGGTGATTCAAGGAATTATTGTTTAGCATCAATGTAGGCCCCGGTCTACCATTCTTAACAAGATAGACTATGAATATATTGCATTAGGTAAGGATGGGAAAATATGAATATGAGTATCATACCATGACATAGCCTAAATTTGGTGTAATGTCCCTCTAGGAAATTTTCTCAATTTCCATACATTTTGATGATTTAAAAGTTTACTAGAACTTCCCCATGTAATTCGTTACTTACTGGAGTTGACAATTTAGTTACTAGGATTTTTTTAGGTTTTAGATCCTATTTCCCTTTTTAGTATTAATTGGTATGGATTAGATACTGAGCGTGAACATCAACTTATCAATGTCGTATGCTAATTTTGATAGTTCCATAAGATCTGGGACATCAATTTTTGTCTAAGAGGACATTTTTTATAGGTCTTAAGGCTTTTAGATTCATTTTGTACTATTGATCGAAGTTTGAAAAAAATGGCCCTGGGGTGTGCAACCCACATTTCTTCAAAACAACCTCGTATGAAAATTTTAATAGCGCCATTGATTTAAGAGTATCAACTTTTATATCGTAGCATAGTTTATTTATATTCACGAGATTCTAAATGAATCTTTAGAGGTCGGTGTAAACTTGGAAGTTTTCAAAGTTTCAGCTGATGCACCACTCAGCTGGTGCATTAGCTTAAGCAGCTAGCCAATTTCTTTAGTTCCTAAGGATTTCCAATGGTTCTCTTTAGTGGTGATTTGTTCACCAAAATAATATGTTGCTTAAGAGACAACCTAACAGCTAAAGTGGAATGACTAAACTCATTTTGTACCGTTTAAGTGGTACTATGTCGCTTTAGTCTTGACGCCTAAGCAGTCAAGTGCCCACTTAAGTGGAACTTGGAGGTCATTTAATCCCCCTTTTGCATGATTTTCTCCATATTTTTTAGAATTATCAACAACTAGATGCCCTAGTGTGTGTTCAAAAATTAGGAGAGTATATATTTAGAGATTTGGGGTATTTGTAAGCCCATCATTCCCTCATTAAAATCCATGTACGTTTTCGTCTAATTATTGTTTAATTATTTTATTTTTACCCAAATACCTAGGATATTTTTGGCTTTATCTTACAATCATTTGGGCTCAAAATTTATCTATTTTTGACGGTAAATGATCCTTGAGCATAGATAGAAGTATTGATGATTTCAAAGTGCGATTTTAAGTGGGTCCCTCATGGGATTTTGACTTAATTTGGGATCCAGAGCATGAAAATGAAATATTAGTACCATTTTCATTGTATTAATGTATAGATTGCTTTTTTTATTAGTAAGGCATCATGTGAAAGTTTCTTATAAGAGGAAATCATCGATTTTGAAGACTTTACTGGTCTTTTTTTGACGTCAACATAGGCTATGCTTACCTTTCTCTTAGATTGAGCTTGATTGCGATATCGATATAATTATATGCTAGCTTCGGATTTGTAATTAGGTCTTGGAGATATATGTAGCATGTATTGAATTATTTAGCCAAACAAGAAATCGTAAGTAAGCGTAGTTGACTTTACTTATAAATTTTTATGTTCTATCATTATTTAATATCATAGTGAGGCTAATTTAATATTCTACAGTGAAATTTGACACCTTAGCCAAGTACAGGGTAGAAATGTCCTTAGAATAGATTATATGGGTTAGAAGTGCGCCCCTCTAACGCACCTTAGTCCATGATTACTATTAGCTACTTGTCGACTCAAAATACTTATTACATTTTATTATTTATATTATTAAAACCAAGGAGTCTTTACCCATATGATCATTCATACTAGAGTAATTATTTGGCTATGCTAAGATCGATTGTATTTCAACATTATTGATGATATTAGTTCCATTTATGTCAGGCGATTCGTGATACTAAGACCTATTAGACTTTGGCATTATAGATGATATTAGTTTTGGTTTAAGTCTGATGTATGGGATACTAGTTCCACTTCAAGTCCATCATTGAGAGATTATTTATAATTGTTATCTATTTGAGTTTGGTGTTACAACATCAATGGAACAATAGTTATGATTTTGGGATTGGTTAATTAGAATAATTCCTATTACTACTTCTCCTTTATGGCACTATCTGGTCTCATGGGAGCCTGTGTTGTCTTATTTACTAAATTGCAACTTCTAGGCTTATGTGGCCTTAATTTTGTATTGATAATTATGATTTCTTTAATATTGGTACCCACGTATTTACTTTTAGTATTTGGAGAATTATTCCAAGTTTGCCTTCTTCCTTTGACTCGACTTATTTTTCTAGAATTTAATTATATTTATATTATGATTTAAATCAGTTGATCGGTAATGCCGACTTAGTATCCATGGATTTGGTACTCATACTATACTTTATGTTCCATTTTGGAGTAGATCTGATTACTAGCTATCATTGTTGATGCTATGATTGTGTTGGTCAGAGTTTTGAGACAAGGTGATCTCTCACAGTCGTACTTGGCCTTTTATTCATGTTCTATGCTTGGATAATCTTTTTATTTTTTAGACTGTTGTATTTTTATTATGATAGTATGTGTATTCTTTTGATTAGAGGCTCTTGTAATAACTTTATTAGGTCATAGAATGACAACATTTTTTTCTTATTTCTCATCATATATCTTTAGGAATAATGCCTTGTAATTTAGTTACTTGCATGATTTCGATATTTATTCAATTTTCCACTAACTAGCCCATTGAGTATAGCTTTGAGCTATGATTTGTCATAATACTAGTGAAATAAAGTAGATTCCACCATGAGTCATGAAATTTGGTCATAAAAAATTAGTATCAGAGAGCTATTTTTTCGTGTATTATTGGTACAAGAGCAAGTCTCAAGGAGAGTCCAACGAATCAAAATACTAACGTTTGATTCTTAACCCATGAATAAAAATAATGACGTATGATTCTTATTTTCGGGAGGCTATAGGTCATCCTTATAAGATCTTCACTTCCTTCACTTAATTTTTACTAAGAATCTGTGTTGGTTTTAAACAATCTTATGGTTTCAGTCTTTCACAAATAGCCAAGATGTGAGTTACTACTACTACAGATAAGGACCATGAATCTGGGACTAAAGATCTTACCAGAAGACATGGACCACCTAGTTGTTGAGGAAAGTAGAGAGATACATCCCCAGCTAAATAATTGGATAGGGAGACTTCTCCTGATCATATTCCTACTTCCGTACTAGATATTTCTCCATCCAGCCAGTGGTGGGCCAAGGAGCAACACTAGCTCCATTAAATTTTATTATTTTATATTTTCACAAGATGCTCTAGTTGAGATCATGGGATTGGTTGGTATAGCACCATTAGATGGTGCCCAATCAATAGATTAATATTGTATTTAGGTGGGGGTGCAACCTTTCATTATGTCTCCCAGATTTGAGATTCCTCAGCATTATTAGTTACCCAACCGGTATTTTCCAAACTTTTTATGTCTATTCAGGAGCAAAATATGTTGGACAAATTTTGGAGATTAAGTCTGCCAAGGTTTTCTAATGAACCCAATGAGGATGCATATGAGTTCTTGATTCCTTTTGAGTATAGGCTCTCAAATTTGGGCATAGTTGAGAGTTACAGTATGGACTACAAAATATTTCAATTGGATCTAGTAGCTCATCATTTGTGGCGAGGTTACCAAGATTCTACTCTAGTTGGATCTCCCTTATTGACATGGACTCAGTCCTATAAGGTTTTCTTGAAGAAGTATATGCCTTTTAGCCACAAAGATTTGTTCTCAGAATTGGAGCAAGGTTCGATGACCATTTTTGAGTATGAGCCTCAATTTTATGAGTTGACCAGGCAACATAAATCTATTTTGAAACACCGTAATTAAAGTTTTTGATCATTCCCAGAACATGAAGGTGTAATACATGTACTTTTCCTAGCTTGAAATTTTTCCCCAAGAATGTTAGAAGCTTTTTTTGAAAGATGAATCCACTTTTATAGACGTGGAATTTCTAAGATTTTCACTTTTTGTCATGTGGAAAATTCAATAAGCTTTCCATTGATATAAGATCCACCCAAATTCGATAACCGGCTAAAAGTTATGACTATTTCAAGTTCCTATCGTAAATCAACGCTATATTGGTCAGCGACGCACCGCGCCACAAGCTAAAATGGCAATTGTCCTTTTCCAGTGTCTCACCGCTATTTCCCTCCCATCTCACCAAACTTCCAGGTTGTAGACAAGGTGGAAACGCGATTGCTCCATATCTCGCCACCGTGTAATTTCCCATTTGTCACTTTCTAGTGACTTGATGCGATAGTGGCTCGTCGTGCCAAGGATGAAAATTGGGAAATTTTCTCAAAAATTAAAGACATGTCCAGGGTTAAAAGGGTTAAGTTCCTACCCCTATATATACCCAATAACACGTGATTTAGTCATTCTTCACCCAAAATATACTAGTTTCTTTCAAGTTTCTCTCAAGAACAAGATAGGGTTTCTATTGGGGATTCAAATACAAGAAGGTTTCTCAGTCAATGTTCATGAAATCATGAACTAAGGTATGCGTAGTGTTCATTCATGGACTCCTTTCATCCATGAAGCCCAAGAATCTCTTGTCAAAGTTTAAGTTTATGGATTTCCTTATGAATTTCAAGATGGGTTTTTTTTGTTTATGTTGAGAATGATCAATTGAATTTAAATCCATGGTAGGTGATTAATTTTATGTAGAATTGATTTGTATAGATTTATATTCATGTGAAACTATGAGTAAACCCTAGGATGAGAAAGTTAGAGATAAATCATGACGATTAATTGTTGTATAATGTTGTCTACATGTGTTATGCCTACCATGTGTTTGATTAAATGCCTAGATGAAGGAATAATGCCCAACTAGTATGATATCATGAAATATCCATGTATGTACAAGCTTATGCATATCACATGTTTGATGAAGTTCTTTAATAGATGAATTATGAATTGTATTGTTGGTTATGTGTTAAAGTATGTCATGCTTTGTGATAACGCTCAAACTACAGCTCTCGTAAGAGTGTAAGCGATCTTTGTCAAATATATAACCCAACTGGGTTGGGTATCGATCCCACAGAGAATAGCCGGTCACTAAGTAAGCAAAGATTATTAGACTTTTGGTGCAAGTCTCGTAAAAGGGGGGATTTTGTAGCATGCAATAATGTAACAAAATAGTAGAGTAAAAATGGAAAATAGAAAAGTAAAAAGAAAGAATATTTAGTAAGATGTTTAACCAATGAGAATTGAGAGTTGGGGTTATGTCCACCTTATGAGTTATACGTCTCTATTGGCTATGAGTTATGCGGAATTCATACATGCATGTGCTTATAGAGAGTTGTATTCTATGGTAAATCCAGGCGTCTTTCGACCATCAAGGATTATTTCACTTTAACTCTTTCGAGCTTAAAGCGTGTCTAACGGTACGAACTCTCCAAGAGGTTAATCCAGTTACGGCACTAACTTTTTAACAGGGGTTGGTGCCCTATTACCTAGACATTATCTCTTTTCCAGACATATAACTTTTCTTTCGAACAAGTTAATGCTATACTGGCGTATTCTATGTGTTTGCAACCACAAGAATTTGCATTAAGATGAAGAGAATAATGATATAAGCATCATACGAGTCACGAACTCACAAACTCATAGCAATAGATAGTATTTCATAAGGCTTCCATAACCCCAACAGAGAAGTTTAGCTATTCATGAGTGCAACGGAAATCACAATAGACTTTATCATTATACCAAAATAAAGATCTCACGTGTAGTAGGGTTTGGTATGGCGTTAGGCGTGAATTCCCTTTTAGAATAGCAGTTCTCTTGTTGTGTAAATTAAGAATTGAATAGATGAAGAGAAAGTAATTAATTGAAAGAGAATTGTTTTCGGAACTCCAGAATTAATTGTTTTAGAATAGGGAGAGATCCGGAACTAGAAGTAGAATGCTTAAAATCTCTCACAAAATAGGGTATTTATAACACCCATATCCTATTCCTACTAAGCTACTGCATTACTTAACCTAATCCTACTAGGTTACTGCATCATTATCCTAATCCTAATAAGTTACTGCTGATCCCCAAAGTCTTTAGAATTGCTGTTTTTACCCGGGACAGGTTTTCCATGCGTCACTTTTAGTCCTTGGCGTCCAAGCTTTCCCTTCCTTCTTTCGTGAAGCTTCCTTGGGCGTCAAGTTATCCATAATATGCTGAAATCTGCATCATTTATACCTGAAAACTTGCTAATCACGTTTGTTAGCTCACTTACAGGAAAAAGGACTAAAAGTGCATGAATTATATATTTTGTCCTCAAAACTTAGCTAAAATATGGGTAAATTATAGTACTTTAGGCGTGTAAATACGCCTATCATCACTTTGTCAGTTTCTTCTCATCATGTCCTTGGGGTACTTGTACCCGACAATTTAGTTGTGTGCCTAGAGCCATGTCATGTTTTTCAAGATACTCTCAGTCAAGTCATGATCCATAGAACTCAGTCAGTCATGTGACTCAGAAAATCTCAGAAATCTCAGTAATCCTAGTAGTTCAGTAATCTCAGTGATCTCAGTATTTTTAATCCTAGTAACCTCAGTATTCCAATTCAATCTTAGTAACTTCAGTATTCTCAGTCAATCCTTAGAACTCAGTATATTCCATCAGTCAACAAAACTCAGTAAATTCTGTTTAGTTTCGCTAGACAATACCACTAGTATCAGTTTAGTTCAGTTAATCAGTTCAGTTCAGTTTATTTAATCAGTTCAGTTTCTTTCAGATGAATACATCGCACAATTTCAGTTACAGAATTAGGACTCTCAAATATAGTCAATTCAGCTCAGTAGTATAGATTTAGGACTGTCAGATACAGTCAATCCTTATCATTATAAATAGACCCCGGGATCACCCACCAGATAGGATTGATCTTAACTGTGGTCAATTAGTATTAGTATCATAAGATTTAGAGATCACTTGCTAGATAGGACTGATCTTACATTCAGCTACTCAGATATAGTATGGAACTCAGCTAGTTCCATTAGATTCAGGACTGTCAGATACAATCACTCATATTATCATTTATATCAGTTATTAGAACTAATGTTATTAGTATTCATCTTTAGGACTTTCAGATACATTCAGCCAGACCAGTTCTTTATAATTAGAACTATCATAAATAGTTATTCATGTATTAGTAACATAGTATTAGTCCCTCAGATATCAGTAATTCAATGTTATTAATAAACTTAGTAGTCAGAACTTAGCGTTCAGTCCTATCATGATATCAGGCGCAGTTACATATGCATGTATGTATTCTCACACTCATGTTAGACAGTCAGTTAGTATTTTTCATGCATATGAACCCATTCCATTTGGCCTACCTCACTTACATACCAGTACATTCAGAGTACTGACGCATTTTCCATATAGTGTCTTATACCATAGGTATAGAAGCATGAGATCCAGAGCATCAGTAGCATCCCGGTTCAGCAGTCAAAGTCAGCTGTGAGTCCTCATCCTTTGAGGACATGATTATTACATTACTATTTCCGTTTTAGTTTATTTCAGTAGTCAGAGTTAGTTGGGGACATGTCCCATCAACTCTTTATTCAGTTTAGATTAGAGGCTTTCAGACTATAGCATGCCAATCAGTTACTTCAAATTTGTTTTTGCATTTGTTATACCATTTTCAAACATTATTTTACCTTATGTTCATTTAGTTTTGAACCTTATGGCCATTCATTTCATGTTTCTGCATTTTATGGTATATTATGCAATATACAAGTACAAATATCGATCATGGGTTATCTTGTGGTCCTTTGGGGTCATAGGCATCGTATAGCATTCCGGGTACCATATTTTGGTCGTTACGAACTTGATATCAGATCCTAAGGTTCAACAGGGTCCTAGGAAGTTTGAAAAGCCACATCTAGTGGAGTCTTGTGCATATGTGTGTTGTGTACCACACTTATGTGCAGGAGGCTATGAGATATTTTAGGAATAGTTTACCTTCTTTCAGTATTCATGTCATGCCAGTGAGCATAATCTCAAGTCAATCTCTCAGTATAATCTATTTCTCCCTTTCTTCTACAGAACATGCCTCCTGAAAGAAAAAAAAGAAATCCGTCAGCCCCTCATCCCGAAGGACCTTAGGGCGATCATGTTTCTCAAATGGAGTTTAGGTCCATATTCACTACTCTTTCTCAGTCAGTTGCTACTCATAATAAATGACCAGCTATCATTCTAGCCAACCCAGTGGACAATTTAGCTGCAGGCAGGATTTGGGACTTCACCCAAATGAACCCTCCATCCTTTCTAGGGTCAAAGTCAGATAAGAACCCTCAGGAATTCCTAGATCAGGTTCAGAAGGTGAATGACATAATGGGGTTGAATACTATTGAGACTGCTGAGCTAGCAACATATCTGTTGTAGGATGTGGCTCATGCTTGGTTCAAGCAGTGGAAGTCAGAAAGGACAGAAGATGCAAGGCCTATAGAATGGGATGAATTTGTCACTGTATTTTTAATGAAGTTCTTTCCCCTAGAGATTAAAGAAGCTAAGGTGTTAGAATTCATAAACCTCAGGAAGGGAACCATGATGATGAAAGAGTATTCTCTTAAATTTACTCAATTAGCCAGATATGCCCCTCATGTAGTTACAGACTGTAGGGCCAAGATAAGTAAGTTTGTGTCAGGGATGAATGATAGCATGGTTAATGAGTGTAGATCCGCCATACTAAATAGTGACACAACTTTATCCAGACTTATGAACCATGCTCAATAGATGAAAGTGTAGAAGATTAAGGTAAAGGAAAAGCAGAATAAGAGGGTGAGGAAAGGTAGTTTAGCTTTGCTCCGCCTAAGTCAGGGAGTGGTAGACATTCTCAGTATAGTCATAAGATTTGATTCCCATCTCCATCTTCATCTAGTGCACCAGTACCCAAGTCCAAGAATAACAGTTGTGATGGGTCGCCAAGATTCGAAGCCTAGGGTAGTGAGAACAGGAGTCTTACCTATCCGCTTTGCAAAGAGTGTGGTAGAAATTACCTAGGTATATGTAGATCAGGAAGTGAGGTATGTTATGGATATGGTATGTCAGTCCACAGGATGTGGGAATGTAAAGTAAGTGCTTAGAAGGGAAAAGATTTGCGCCAGCAGGGCGTCATTTCCAATACCACTAGTGGTCAGCGTCAGAACATGTTTTATGATCTTCAGACTCGACATGATAAAGGAAATTCCTCGGGCATAGATTCGGGTATGTTATAGGTCCTTCATACTCGTGATATGCATTGCTAGATCTCTTCCTCTCATTTTAGCTTAAAATTTTCAGCATGAGTTATTCAGTCATGAATCAGTTCGTTAATGCCCTGTGCATCGCCCCGGTATCTTTTAAAGTTAAGCATTCTTAGAGGGACATAGTGTCCGAAGGGGGAGATACCCCATAACTCCTCAAGGCTCTCATGCCTTAAATTAAGTTTCTCTTCACATAAAGAATCCAGTTTAGAGTAGAGGGTACTCATAAGTTGACCCTTAAAGTCCCAACATCAGCTTTGGTCTAAGTATTCAGAGGATCAGTTTCGTTCATGATGTTCAGGTTGTATGTCACGTATTAAAACAGACTTAGTTAGGTTCTCATATTTTTGCTCATGCATGTTTAGTAAGACGATCTCGGATTCACTAGCATTTTCGATTAAGATAATAGTTCTCCTTAGTCTTACTCAGTTTCATGTTTAGTGTTCATAACAAAATTGGTACTAAGTACCCTTGCAAATTTAGCCATGCATTCATATATCAGTTCAGGCATGTAATTATGCATTATGCATGCATTCTTACTAAGATAAATTCAGTTCATCAGAATATTCGGTCATGTACTCATAAGTCAATTATCAGTCATGTATCAAATATGCATGAATTCAGCTTATTAGTTATGTATCAGATATGCATGTTCAGTATGTTATATTTAGCTCTTCAGTCATGTCAGTCATAAGATCATGTTTTAGTTATTCATGTTCATTAAATACGTTAGTTGTCTTTCTCCCCACTCTCAGTCTCATTTGAGGACAAATGTTCTCAAGGGGTAGATATTGTAATACCCGTACTTTTCCTAGCTTGAAATTTTTCTCCAAGAATGTTAGAAGCTTTCTTTGAAATATTAATCCACTTTTATAAACGTGGAATTTCTAAGATTTTCACTTTTTGTTATGTAGGAAATTCAATAAACTTTCCATCGATATAAGATCCGCCTAAATCCGATAACCATGTAAAAGTTATGACTATTTCAAGTTCCCATCGTAAAACAGCACCATATTGGTCAGTGGCGCGGCACGCCACAAGTTAAAATAGTAATTTTCCTTTTCCAGTGTCTCTGCGTGATTTACCTTGCATCACACCAAACATCCAGGTCGTAGACAAGGTGACAACGCTATAGCTCTGTGTCGCGCCACCATGTAATTTCCCATTTGTCACTTTCCAGTGACTTGGCGCTATAGTGCCACTTCGCGCCAAGGATGAAAATTGGGAAAAAAAATTAGAAATTAAAGACGCGTCCAGGGTTAAAAGGGTCAAGTTCCTACCCCTATATATACCCAATAACACATGATTTGGTCATTCTTTACCCAAAATATACTAGTTTCTCTCAAGAACAAGCTAGGGTTTCTATTGGGATTCAAATTTAAGAAGGTTTCACCGTCAATCTTCACAAAATCATGAACTAAGGTATGCGTAGTGTTCGTTCATGGACTCTTTTCGTCCATGAAGCCCAAGAATCTCTTTTGTAAGTTTAAGTTTATGGATTTCTTTATGAATTTCATGTTGGGTTTGTTTTGTTTATGTTGAGAATGATCAATTGAATTCAAATCCATGTTTTGTGATCAATTTTATGTGGAATTGATTTGCATAGATGTATATTCATGTGAACCTATGAATAAACACTAGGATGAGAAAATTAGATATGAATCATAATGATTAATTGTTGTATAATGTTGTCTACATGTGGTATGCCTACCATGTGTTTGATTAAATGCCTAGATGAAAGAATAATGCCCAACTAGTATGATATCATGAAATTTTGATGTATGTACAAGGTTATGCATATCACATGTTTGATGAAGTGCTTCAATAGATGAATTATGAATTGTTTTGTTGGTCATGTGTTCAAGTATGTCATGCTTTATCAGTTTCTTCTCATCAAGTCCTCGGGCTACTTGTACCCAACAATTTAGTTGTGTGCCTAGAGCCATGTCATGTATTTTAAGATACTCTCAGTCAAGTCATGATCCATAGAACTCAGTCAGTCATGTGACTCATGAAAAATCTCAAAAATCTCAGTAGTCTCAGTAGTTCAATAATCTCGGTGATCTCAGTATTCCATAATCTCTGTAACCTCAGTATTCCCAGTCACTCTCCGTAACTTCAGTATTCTCAGTCAGTCCTCAAAACTCAGTACATTCCGTCAGTCAACAGAACTCAGTAAATTCAATTTAGCTCCGATAGACCATACCACTAGTATCAGCTTAGTTCAATTAATCAGTTCAGTTCAGTTAATCAGTTTAGTTGAGTTAATCAGTTTAGTGTCTTTCAAATGAATACATCCTACAGTTTCAGTTACAGAATGAGGACTGTCAAATACACTCAATTCATCTCAGTAGTATAGATTTAGTACAGTCAGATACAATCAATACTTATCATTATAAATAGACCCCGGGATTACCCACTAGATAGGACTGTTCTTAACTGTGGTCAATCAGTTTCAGTATTAACAGATTTAGAGATCACCCACTAGATAGGAATGATCTCAGATTAAGTTACTCTGATACAGTACGAAACTCAATTGGTTCCATCAGATTTAGGACTATCAGATACAGTCACTCATGTTATCAATTATATCAGTTAATAGAACTTATGTTATTAGTATTCAGTTTCAGGACTGTCAGATATAGTCACTCATGTTATCAGTTATATCAGTTAATAGAACTTATGTTATTAGTATTCAGTTTCAGGACTGCCAGATGTAGTCAACCAGATCTATTCTTCATAATCAGAACTGTAAGAAATAGTTATTCATGTATCAGTAACATAGTATCAGTCCCTCAGATATCAGTAATTCCATGTTATTAGTAAACTCAGTAGTCAGAACTTTGCGTTTAGTCCTATCATGATGTCAGACACAGTTACATATGCATGTATATATTCTCACGCTCATGTTAGATAATAAGTTACTATTGTTCATACATATGAACCCATTGCATTCAACGTACCTTACTTGTATACCAGTACATTCAAAGTACTAACGCATTTGCGCTATGGTGTCTTATACCATAAGTTTAGAAACTCGAGCTCCAGAGCATCAGTAGTATCCCGGTTCTGCAGTCAGAGTCAGCTGTGATTCCTCATCTTTCGAGGACATGATGATTACATTACTATTTCAGTTTTAGTTTATTTTAGTAGTCGAAGTTTGTTGGGGACATATACCATCAACTCCTTATTCAATTCAGTTTAGAGGCTTTCAGACTATAGCATGCCAGACGGTTACTTCAGATTTGTTTTGGTATTTGTTATACCATTTTTAGACTTTGTTTTATCAAATGTTCATTCAATTTTGAACCTTAAGGCCATTCAGTTCATGTTTCCATATTTTATGGTATATTATGCAGTATACGGGTAAAAATATCAGTCATGGGTTAGCTTATGGTCCATCGGAGACATAGGCACCATGTAGCATTTGGGTACCAGATTCGGGTCTTTACATAAGGTGAGGAATCTCAAGGACTAAGGGGTTAGAAATAAGAGCCACATTATCCAGGTAGTTTTAGTAAGAGCTGGAGCGGCTCATGTTTCAAAGATAGTGGATCTCAGGGTAGGTACTCTCTATGCCGGTCTTGTAGAATCTTGGCCAGTTAAGTATGCCCTTTTATGCTGCCCTATCTTTTATGATTGATAGAGGTTGGACTTTCTTCGATGATTATCCTACCAAGAGTAGTGGTTAATCTTTAAGAGGTTCACATTTTATGTTTTCTATCTATGGTGGTTAATCCAGTTCAACAAAGTTTTCTAGATATGGTACAATGCCTGGTGCGTGTTATGATTGTAAGTCCTTTGACTATTTCTCAAATATATAACTCAATCATGAGGTAGTTTTACCTATGGCATAGAGTGTTTCGATAATTAGGTTTGCATCACCCCTATTTAGAGATTGTTTGCAGGATTGTTGGGGTGTTCACTAGGGTACTTGTGGTAGTCCTCAAGAAGGTAGGATAAGTAATCGGTTAGGCATCTAGCCAAATGGTGATCTAGGTCATTTATATATTTTCCCTAGTTGACTAGTGATAATATCTCTAAATTTTATTATTTTAGGTATGATCTTAATGTTCTATCAGTCGACTTTTTCCTTATTTGATCTGAGATCCACTTATTCTTATGTATCTTCCTAATTGCATCGTGGTTATAATTATCTTATGATTATCTATCTGTGTCGATATGTGTATCTACTCTGCGGATGATTCTTTAATAGTGGATAAGGTTTATGAATAATGTGTTATAACTTTTCAAGAGTTTGATATACAGGTTGCTCTTATTGTATTAGATATGATGGATTTTGATGTGATTTTAGGCATGTATAGGCTATCCCCCTATCATGAGGTCATGGATAATTCTTCTAAGACTATTACCTTTACTATACCCGACATACCCCAAGTCGTATAGTAGAAATCTTTTAGCTATGAGCCGATAAGGATTATTTCACAAGATTGGTCTATAAAACTTATATCAAGGGGGTGCGAGTCTTATATTTCTTATATTAGTGATGTTAGTATGGAAAGTCTATCTCTTAACTTTGTTCCTGTAGTTTGTAATTTTCATACTATTTTTCATATCGATCTGCCTGGTCTTTCTCTCAAGTGTGATATTAAGTTTATTATTGATCTTGAGCTGGGCTCCAACTAATTTCTATGGTACCTTACCATATGGATTTTAATAAATTTAATTCTCAGCTTTAGGATCTTCTAGGTAAGAATTTTATTATACCTAGTGTGTTACCTTGAGGAGCTCCTATCTTGTTCATAAAGAAGAAAGATGGTTCCTTGGGTATATGAATTGATTACAGAAAACTTAATAAGGTGAAGGTAAAGAATAGACATCTCGTGCCTCATATTGATGATTTTTTTAGTAGGTTGAGGGAGAAACAGTATTCTCTAAGACTGACTTAAGGTTAAGTTACGAACAATTGAGAATACGGGTTGAGGACATCCCAAAGACAACCTTTAGGAGTTGTGTAGCCATTATGAGCTCACGGTGATATCTATTGGGTTTACTAATACTCCAACAACGTTATGGGTTTGATGAACTATGTATTCACGCCTTATTTTTATTCTTTTGTGAATATGTTCAATGATGACATCCTTGTGTATTTAAGGAGTAAGGAGAAGCAAATGTTGCATTTGAGTATGTGCTCCAGAATTCAAGAGATCATAGGATTTCCTCCAAATTATCAAAGTGTGAGTTTTGTCTTGAGTCAATGACATCCCTTAGACATGTGGTGTCTAGGCATTAGATTATAGGAGAGAAACAAAATATTGAGGTTATTCATGAATCAATTTGACCTACATCTCCATCTAAAGTTCCCAGTTTTATTGGTTATTCAACTTACTATGGATAGTTCTTTGAGGGTGTTTCTACTGTTCCAGTGTCGATGACCATATTGACCCTAAAAGAAGTTCCTTTCTAGTGGTCGGAGAAGTTTAAGTACAGGTTTTGGAAGATCAAGGGATTTCTATGTTCAACTCTGATATTTTCTCTTATTATTGAGGGCAAGGGATTTATCTTATATTGTGACATTTTATGAATTGGTTTGTATATTGTTTTTATAAAGCATGTCTGAGTTATTGTATGCATTGATGCAGGCTAAGGAGTATGAGCAAAACTACCACACTTATGATTTAGAGTTGCCGATGATAGTCTTAATGCTTATTATTTGGTGTCATTATTTATATAGTGTACATTGTGAGATCTAAACTAATTATCATAGTCTTCAGCATGTTATAACCTAGAGAGAGCTTAATTCTAGGTAGAATAGATGGATGGAGTTACTTAAGGATTATGAAATCTCAATTCTATACCATTCGTACAAGGAGAATATAGTAGAGAAGGGTTTGAGTCGAAAGGTTGTGAGTGTGAATAGTTTGTCCTCTCTTTTAATTTCTGAGAGGCCATTAGAGAGGGATATCTAGTCGCTAGCCAACTTGTAGGTGTGACTTGATATTGTAGACCTTAGAAAGATCCATTCTTGTTTTGAAGTGAGATCTACCTTATTTTAACAGATTTAGAGACTCCTATTTAAGGATATAGGACCTTGTGTCAACCATGATCTGGTGTTGAGTGGTGAATCTAGGAGAGAGACAATAGATTTGTATTGTATTTAGACAATGGTTGTATTGTGTTTTGAGGTTTAGTGAGTAGATTTAGTTGATATTGCTTGAGGCATACAACTGTAGATAATCTATTCCCCCTGGAACAACTATGTTGTATAGGGATTTGAGACAATAATATTTTTAGAGTAGCAGTTAGAGAGATATGGAAAACTTGTAGCTTGTTCCCTATGTTATTTGTTGGTGAATTCCGAGCATAATAGGCCTGGTTGCTTGATCTAGAGGTTACCTATTCTAGAGTGGAAGTTTGAATAGATCACTATGGACTTTGTTAGTGGTTTTCCTCGCACCTCCTGGGGGTTTCAATGGTATTTACGTCATTGTGGACTTGTTGACAAAATGCACATACCATTCGTATATAGATACCCTTCATTTTAAGAGTTTAGTGCCGAGAGGTTAGCCCATATCTATGTACGTGAGATAGTTCGCCTATAAGAAGTTCTTATATCTATCATCTTAGACTGGGGCTTAGTGTTCACTTCTAGCTTCTGGTGAGCTTTTTAGGTAGATTTGGGTACTCAGTTGGATCTTAGATTTCCACCCTAAGACATATGGGCAGAAGGAGCAGACTATTTAGGTTCTTAAGGATATTCTTTGAGCTAGTGTTATGAAATTTGGAGGGCAGTGTAAGAAACACCTAACTTTGGAATAGTTCATATATAATAATAGCTACAAATCAAGTATTTATATGGCACTATTTGACGTACTATATTATAGGCATTATCAATCTTCAGTTGGATAGTTTGAGACATCTAAGCTTAGGCCCCATGGTATGACTTTCTTCAAAAGTCATTAGATAGATTAAAGGTATTTTAGGATAGGTTAAGGGTAGCTCAGAGTATCCTTTCAATTATCACCCTTGAACGATATGTGGAGGTTGGGTAGGAAAGTCGTGCTCAACAAACTGATATATATGACCTTTAGACTTCCTTTTCACAGTTGGAGATGTGGTACATAATTTAACCTTGACCCCTGATTTTTCCATTGGTCATCCACTTTTACATGTTTCTATGTTTGGCCTTTACTTTCTGTATGAGTAATATGTTCTTTGATGAGCCTCTATTTAGTTGGATGATAGGGTGACTTTTGTGGAGGAGTCGGTGTTCATATTAGTAACAGTTGTAAGGAAGCTATGCACTAAGGATATTATTATAGTTAAGCTTTAGTGGATACACCACCCAGTACATGAGGATACTTAGGAGATCGACAACAAAACACAGACCCAGTATCCTCACGTGTTCTAGCCTTCAGGTACAACCTAACCCTTTACTTTCGCAGACGTATATTTTGTAAGTAGTGGATATTATAATGTCCCGCCCAGTCATTTTCTACTTTTCCATACATTTTCTCTATTTAGGTCTTTCTTGTAGCTACCCCATGACATTTTTTATATGTAGCAGCTAACAGTTTTGTCACCAGAAAGTTATTGACCCATAAGATGAAATACTTGTGATGACTACAGGATCCAATCTTACTATTTTATTAGCATGTTTATCATAGTTGATGCTAAGTCACCTTTAGTATAAGTTATAATACTTGACTTAGTGGATTGGATTATAGTTTCTTGGATAATAGTATTACCTTTATGTTAATTATACATTATTGGGCCCTATATCGTGGTTATGGTACCAGCGGGACTCTGGGTGAGTATTCTATCCTTTTAAAGGATGTGGCTTTAGTATGTAAGATGCTTATGATTGTAATATTTGGATATTGGTCATTCATTCTCACTTAGTGGTACTATTCCAACTCAACCATTATTTTATTACTATTTTATAAAAATGGATTGTCTCCCACTTTCTACTTTGGAATGCATTCATTAATAATGGGAATTGAACCACCTTAATTGATGATTTATATGGTTTTGTAAATTATATCGAGATTCATTTTTGTCTATGATTTACAAACTATTTTACCGCTAATATTTACTTTGATCGAGAGATATCCCGATCTTTTCTATCTATGATACTAATTTAGTCCTGGAGTTGATCCCAAGCAATGGATTTACAAAGATACACACTTCTAACCACAGTTTGAGTTCATGCAATTTTTATATATCTACATCTCTCCAGTACTTGATGCAGTAGATTGACGATGATTATTATTTGAAATCTTGGATCGGCATCAGGGTAGGGTATATAGATATTCTTAAATTACCTAGAGACCCCGATATCTGTGAGCCATTATGCAGAAGAAAAAATGTTGTCGCAGGTCCTGGCTTTAATATCCCTCAAGTTAGGGGAATTGTATACTCTAGATACTTTTTGGCATTTGGATTGGTTATGCTAGATTGTTGTTTGCTGATTTTTAATTGAACCATTTGGGATTATGGGGCAAGGATTATGTACTGTTTGTTCGGACTAGTTGATTACTTTATTATTGATAATATGGTTTGTTTGTGGTGGGTTGATAATAGTTTGACACTAAGGTTGAAGGTATGATTTTGTGACACGACCCAAACAAGGGCCTTGTCATAATGGGCAATCCAAAGCCCAACCAGGATGGAGAATAGCCTCAGTAATCCAACCCAACCCCCTGATGCATACCTTGAGTTGGAGAAATTCTGAACATATAACAACATTGCGTGTTTATCAATGTGGTGACTTTGGGATAAGTTTATATCCAATACCAACCCAACCAAGTCCAATCACCCAATTGAACAACCAAGCTAATACGAAAATCATAAACAAAAAATATTTATAATAATCCATACCATACCCAGGTCCACAGTTTTCCATCCGGAGCCTCTAGACCAGACCAAAGAGTACCTAGTAGGGACATGCCCCCGACATAGACAAAAACCAAGTCTACAAAATACAAAAGTCTATGAAGGAAACTATGACATGAAATAGATGCATTCCAACCTATGGAATCTCACCACTTCAATCCAACAGATGATTCTTAATCCGATCACTAAGCATGAGAAGTAGAATGGCCGGTTCTTACATAGCATGGGTATACAATTTCCCGAAGATGGGTTAGTGAGTGAACACTAGCATGCACTTGGGATAAGGATAAAGTAATTCCAAAATGTTAAAAACCAAGAAAAAACAATCATATGCATACAAACCATACACGTATATATAACCATGCCGGGAAATGGAACCGGGTTTAGCATGCACTTTAAAACCTTTACTTGGGTTGTGTAGCATTTGTTGTCCAAAACCACCAATGGGCTATATGGGTTCAGCTCCCCCTGCTGAAAAGTCCCCAGTGCATGAAACCACACGATCCTAGAAAATAACCTTGCATGACTAGTAAATCCCCCATTATAAAGTGTGACATCATGTACACGGTTATTAAGACAAAACCTCACATCGGCAAATATGTGTTTCCAATTTTAGTCCCCCGTAGACCTCCAACTTCCACGGCTTTGCTACACTTCCCCCTTTAAGACCAATTAAACCATTTTCAACCAACCAAACCATTATCCATTTATTAATCAAGGCCATTGGTAGTGGTATCGTTATACCAACAATAATTTGCAAGTATTGTCCATAGCCAACCATGTATAGATTAAGGGATTCCCATGTACCCTTCCATTTACCATATTAAACCACTTGGAAGATGACCATGTACCCCACAAGCATAACTAATTAAATCATACCTATTATTAAAAACAATTTCATTAATGCATTAACATGAGGGATTCCGATGTGTCCCGTAAGGTTTTCAAATAGATCAACCATGACCACAAAGAACTTACTCTTTAAACCATTCAAAACCATTTTGGACCATCCCAAACATTTAAAGCATTTTCATAATTAAAACCATTTAAACAATGCAAAACCATCCAAGTCCATTTAGGGTTCAATTATAAAACAAAACAATGCAAGAGTTGCAATGAAATTTCAACAATAGAGTAATAACATTCTTTTCGGCATTTATCGAACACGTTGAGGGTACACTTTTACCAAGACCAAACTCAAAGTATAAATCTCCATAATTAACGTTACTCAAGACCCATTAGTTAAACCATAACCTAAAACCAACCACATATGCAAACCTTTACCATAAACATGTAAAAACATAGTTTAAACTAATACAAAACATTATGCATCAAGGCCCTCAACATTGATTTCGAAATCCACCATTTATGATTCATGATTCTCATTTAAACACAATGAAACATGCCTTTATTTGGAAATAACAATGATTTAATGAGTACATGCCTTATACATGAGAATTCGTGGAAGAAATATTGACCTTTGAGCCCTTTGAAGAACACATAAAGAAAACCCTAGCCTTCAATCTTGAAGAGTTAGTTTAAGTTAAGCTAGTAAAGAAGGATATGTTTGAAGAGTACACACCTTATGCATGAATTTTTTGAACAAAGATCCTACGGGGACCCTTGGACTCCATGTCCTTTCCCGCATCCCAAAAGGCTTTCTCGGAGTTTTAGTTCTACTATGGAACCTTTACCGAAGCCATACCTTTTGTTCACAACCGGCAAACTTATCTGTACAAGATCCTTATTGGGACCTCCCTAATGAAAAAGGAATTCAAAATACAAGTACCAACCCAAAGGAACCAACTATCCAAGGACCATCCACGCCCTATCTCCTTACAACACATAGAATACCCGATGAATAAAATCATTCAAAAGGGCAACTCTAATTCAACATAGAATATACTGAGACACATCTCTACAAGAGTATTAGTCTAACTATATACCTCCACTTCTATGTTCAAGCCTATCAAAAACAAAAAGGGAGTAAACTTAGTCGACCAAGCTCTACTCCTTATATCTTTCCCAAAATCATGAGTAAAAGACAAGGACAAACCATATCCAACCATTGTAACCAAAACCTCCAACATATAATTGAACACCCAAAACTATACAACTACTATACTATGAAAACATTGTATAAACCCAACGCAACTATGGGTATATCTATCAATCACAACATTCAAGCCTACTACTTATATACCCGCGGTATGATCTATCCATGAAACTATCTAGAACCCTTTATACATTTAAGGAAGGTTTTCACCACTGTTTTCCTTTCCTAACCATTTCCCATGACGAAACCCTTACCTCACCTTCATAAACCTTAACTCTAGTAGTCATCAAAATTTTCCCCACCTATTTTAAAACATAACCATGCTCCCAAAACAACTACCATCCTAATATAAGGAAAATAATTAAGGAACCAAAGTACAAGAATTATCCAAGCCATCCAAAGCAAGACAAAGCCCCCAAAACAAGACACAACCCCATAGGAATGGTGTACTTCATAACAACCACTTAGGTCATAGTGAAGAAACATCCCGATCAAACCATATCACAAAAGGAGCCCTTAGAACTAGACATTGAAAGAGACACAACCACCTATAACATAAGTAATGCAATGTTGAGTCAAGACGCATATCCAGGGAATGCGGCGACTGTAAAATAAGGACCTTAGTCATAAGAAATATAAGAATGCACGCAATACTAATCAAGTACTCTCTTAACAAAGATAGAAGAGTATCACCAGAATCTGCGACCCTACCTTTCTTTGAAGTTAATTTCTAGGAGAAATCTTAAGGTTAACCATCAAACGTCATCCCATTACATCTAGAAGCACAATATTCCATTATAATGGGTATCACCAAGAGCGTATACTAAGGACACCTGGTTTTCCATATACCCAAAACCTTATTAATCCTAATGCTACCTTAACCCAAAATAGTCATGCAACAATCACTAGACGAATTTGACTCCAAGGTTTCCAATTAAAACAAAACCATTCAAAATCAAATTATGGACACCAAGTGCTTTTGAAAATCATTTGAATCTAATCAAACCCAATTCATGTACCCTTAACCTGTTATGCAATGTAAAGATTTAAGAATTGTCAAACTATATGACAAAATTATATTCATCTCTAATTTCAAAAATAGTTTGAAGACACATAATATCCAAGACTAGGACGTAATTGGGGAATCCATAGTACCCCAAAATTCATTTTCCATTCCCATGCATCCCATATGTTATAAAGCATTAATAAAGCATAAATAATGTATCATAATCCATGGAAGAATCAATAAAATGAGTAATCATGTCATAACCCTTAATTAAGTAAAAATTCACATTTAAAACCATGAGTTTAATAATCAATCTTATGTCAACAGTAAAATACCGGTATAGGGACAAAGACACATGTAAGCTTCACGATCTAAACCATCCAATATCTAGACCCCTAACCTACAAATTTAGCTCAACAATTCCCACATTACTATTTCCGAGCTAACATACTCCTTTTTATCAAAATCAACATCTAAGATCCAGAATTAGTGTCTATCAACCACCATACACTACCAACACAATACCCCACATAGAATGGAATATACAAATAAGGTTCTCCCCCACTAGAAGGATGCCCTAAATTCCATAATCACCCATAGACAACCTATGCATTTTTAATTCAAGGGAACCATTCCCCATATGCACGTAAGCACAAAGCACTCCATGAAGAGACACTAAAACAAACGAAACCTTAATCTACAAGATCTATTAATTTTGCTTCAATCCCCTTTAACTCTACTAGAACCCTTCTATAAAGAAAGAATAAAAATTAGACAAATGTCCAAAATACGACCAATACCCAACCAACCTCCCCATTAGAAAAACACCATGAGAGTCATTAGGAAGGACCCTAAGAAATTCATGCAGCACCAAAATCGAATACAAAGAAAAACCTTCTAAGTTAGAATCCCTTAACCTGAACCAAATAATAAAGGCACCCCTTTGGAGATCAATCTCTAAGATCTAAGACATGATATAACCTTTCCCTTAATAGAAAAGGAATATAACCATCATCCAATTCCATAACCAACTCACCAGGGAACCTAAAGACAACTATTTTACGGGTCTAACAATCTACTGATGAATTGCGTGAGAGCAACCAATCCATTCCCTAAATGTCATCGAAATCTATCTCATCTAAGTCAACCAAATCTATCAAGTCCTCTTTATTACCAACATTACCACACACCCCTATAGTCTCTTTTGGGAATCACAGAGTCCCTTACCGGGGTATAAATAAAAGAAGAAAAGAGTTTAAAACAACCTTGGTACCACAACTAAAATACACAACAATAAATGAGGCCACAAAAAATAGAGGACCCCAAACCAAATAAACCACACACACCACAAATAAAGGAGTTTACAATACACTAATGTCGGCATCAATAAATGCCTCAGACTCCCAAGTAATAGTAAGAACATTGAGACGATCCCAACCAATGCCAAAGCTAGAAGCAGCACCTCTTAGTGTACGAGCTATAGAAGGGAAGCAGATATCCTATTTGCCAAAATGACAATTATTATGAGACACTACCATTGCATGAGACCTAAATAACCACAACTAAAAAAATGATTTCCTCCCTTTCCCGCAACAACCATGGTGCGACCGACCAAAAAATATATAAAGATAGTAGGAAGATGCAGATTGGGCCTCATTAGCATGAGATTAGACACAAAGTTCCCTAGAAAAATTACCAATTGAAAAATAGTTTCCTCCCAATGGATTCGAGTAAATACCTATTTGCCAACCATACCTTGTTCCTCCCTGTACCAATAGGATTATACTGGCATGTTAAAGTTGTCACTATCTGGGTCAATAGGTTAATTGAATGATGAAAACCAGCATTGGTAACCTCTCCTTAAGCTAATCGAGAATGAGTACCACCTTTCAAAATAGGGTCAGTGGTGATTGGTGAGAATCCATGAGGAAAACCAAAAGCTATGACTCTTTATCGAGTTTGTGCCTTATGAGTTGGACTAGATTTATCCATGTTGTCTTTGAGTGAGACAGGTAAGTTTGTATTAACTTTAGATCGTTGAGAATACATAATCTAAAGAAGATTTAGAGAAGAGTTCAAGACCTTAGACTCCATATCCCAAAAGTAGAGTACCAAGAAAGTGAAACATTCCTAAATCCCTTGTAGCCTCCTGATTATATGTGTGGTGCAAAACACACCCATAAGTAACACTTAACTCTATACGACTTTGTGGACACCCCATGACACCAAAACATAAATATCTGATATAAACTTGATAAGACCCAAACTAGTCCTTATCGTAATGGGCCATCCCAAGCCCAACCAGAACTGAGAATGGCCCCATTACCCAACCCAACCCCCTAACAAATACCTTGAGTCAAATAAATTCCAAACATATAAGAAGATAGTCTATTTACTAATATGGTGACTTTGGGATAAGTCTATATCCGAGATCAACCCAACCAAGTCCAACCACACATTTGACCAACCAAACTAATGTGTAAACCATAAACAAAAACCAATTATAATAATCTGACGTATGTATATATATATATGATATAAGTAAACCATACCATACCCAAGTCCATAGTTTTTCATACAAATCCTCTAGAACAAACCAAAAAGTACCTAGGTAGGACATGCCCCCGACATAGCCAAAAATAAAGTCTATGAAAGACCAAAGTATATGAATTAAACTATGACATGAAATAAATGCCTTCCAAATTATCAAAGCTCACTACTCTAATCCAACAACTAATCCCGGATCCAATCAATAAGCAGGAGAAGTAAAATGGTCGGTTGCTGCATAGCTTGATCATATTATCACCAGAAGATGGGTTAATGACTGAACGCAATCATGTACTTAGGATAAGAATAAAAAATGTCAGCCAGTGAAAAACAAGTAAAACCAATCATATGCATACAAACCATACAAATATATAACCATTCTGTGAAAGAGAATCGAGCTTAGAATGCACTTTTAACCTTTACATAGGTTGCATAGCATTTATCATCCTAAAACACCCCCGGGCTATATGGGCTCACCTTTCTCTGCTAAAAGGGCCCTGGCATGTGAATTCGCACGATTAAAGAAAATAACCTAGGAGGACTAGTACAACACCCAATATTAATGATGGCATCACACACACAGTCATTAAGACCAAACCTCACATTAGCAAATATGAGATTCTAGTTTTGGTCCCCCAAAAACCTCCACCTTCCATGGCTTTGTTGCACCTTCCCATTTGAGCCCAACCAAAACCATTTCCAACCAACCAAACCATTATCCATTTATTAACCAATGCCATTAGTAGTGGTATCATCATACCGACCATAACTTGCAAGTATTGTCCATAGACAACCATGTGTAGATTAAGAGATTCTCATGTACGTTTTTATTTACCATATTAAACCACTTGGGGGATTCCTATGTACCCTACAAGAATAACCAATCAAGCTGGAACCATTATGAAAACCAATTTCATTAATGAATCCACTTGGGGGATTCCGATTTTCCCAGCAAAGTTTTCAAATAGATCAACTATGACCGACAAGACCTTACTCTTTAAACCATTCAAACAATTTTTGACCATGACAAATATTTAACCATTTTCATTATTTAAACCATTCAAAACCATACGAATATATTTAGGGTTTGATTACAAAACCAAACTATGTAAGAATTCCTATAAAAGTTCAACAATGGAGTAAAAACATTCTTTTAGGCATTTAATCGAACACGTTGAGGGCACACCTTTACCAGGACCAATTGTATATTATAAATATCCATAGTTAGGGTTACTCAAGATCATTTAGTTAAACCATAACCAACCACATATGCAAACTATTACCAAAAATATGTAAAACGTAGTTTAAACCAATACCAAACATTATGAATTAAGAACCTCAACATTTATTTCAAATCCACCATTTATGATTCATGATTCTGATTTAAAATAGAATGAAACATTCCTTTATTCGAATCCTTTGAAGAACACATGAAGAAACCCTAGCCTCCAATCTTAGAAAGTGAGTTTGAGAGAGTATTTGAAGTGTTTGTATCCTTTGAAAAGTGTTATGGAAGCCACCAAGGGTTATATAACATAAGGATATAAGTGTTTTGAAGTAGGAAATATCCAGACTACTCTTGACGTAAAATTTACCACAAGCCACATCTAGGGGTATGACTCAACTATACTATTAGTATCCTAGGGTACGAGTGGTACCTCAACTCTTACCCAAGACCATGCCAAGACCCTACCTACTGGTTTCTATATGACTCATACCTCCTTAACTTTAACCTAATAGTATTAGTGGTACACCAAAATGTACCCACCAACCATACCTTGGATGAATTCCACAAGACAACTCAAACAATCACCATACGACTTGCCATACACCACTCGTTGTTCCTATATGAATCGTACCATAATGATTCATACCTTGGGCACTAACCAAGCCAAGAACACGGATTAGTATAAGATTTCACTCTCAAGCAACCCCACAAATCATATCCAAGGGTTTGAGTGACACCCTTGAGTCGTACCAAGTCTATAAGTCCAAATCAAAGGAAATTTGTAAATGGTCAAAGACTTGGGGTGATTCATACTGATTCCTTTCATTTTATAGTTATCTATGTTATTGATAGTGAACTCATTCTTGGTTATTATGACTATAGTCCCTAATCATTCTAGTATTAGCTTCCTACAAAGTTAGGATTCCCTGGAGAGGTTAGTGTGGCAACCATGGGTTGTTACTATTGAGTTAGTCTTGCATACGTATACATATATACATAAATTTAGCATTGCTATGGTATCACCTTTTATCCCTATCTTTCCTCATTTATTCATATTTTATATAAATTCCTTGTTCTTGAATAGTACTATATACAATTCCTTCATTGTTCATTAGTACATTGGATAGTGTTATATGATGTTATACTTTATATCCTAATTCCTAGTAAGACAAGATAATTTATCCTTATTACCTCTCTAAATTTATTATGTTAGTTTCCTGTAGTTTATATTCATTCTTGGATATTATTTATAGTTGCATTTTCTTGGGAGCTTAGTCAACTTTTTTCTATTGAGTACCATGGGGTTGTGCTCATACAACACTTCTACATATTATGACCCAATTTATGAGTCATGATAGCACCTACTCTATCCCGCCAGTAGGTAAACAAAACTATAACCTGGAGTTAAACACAATTGGTTAACTTGGTGGAAAATTCCCAACATAGGAAAAAATCAACAACATAACTTATAAATAAGCATAGTATTTAAAATACATAAAGATAATCAACATAGATACCATCACATGACATGGTAGAGCCTGTACAACAACATCAAGTAATAATAATACAATTCGAGTATCTAGAATAGTATATAACATGAATGTTTAAACAAAAGATTGACATAGAAAGATAGAAGGAAAAATTAGACTCCAAACCAAGAGCTAACCCTATCGCCAGATATCAACACAATATGAACATCGATCAACAGAGATAACTAGTATTTGGATCTAAACCAAAAAGGTGTAGAAGTGTTGTATGAGTACCAAATAATTGGTATTTGGTAGGCATCATCAGCCGACTGAGCTAAATCAAGATATAATAATTATAAAATGCAAGATAACATAACTAAGTCAAGGTATAGAAAAACCATATATAACTCCAACATCTCTGCCCATAAACAATTCAATAAACAATAATAATAGCATACTGTAATATAAAGCATCAACAAAAGCAATCATAACCCCTAAATTGGCCCCTTTATGCCAATTAGTGTAGAAAAATAAATAACCCATCGCAATTCCCCATAAGAATAGGAGGTACAAATAAGATAGAGAAATACACCGCCGTCATTTCCCAACTCACATAATACCATTAGAATTCATCCAATTCATGCCACACTATAACCATCGATTGTCCATATTACTCATTTTTCTATTAATCCATACTCATCAACTACCCATCATTGTAACACTAATCATAATGTATCAATAAATCATCTTTTATTCACTAAGCATCACTTATTAGCTAATCTTCATGTTGTGGCTAATAATTACTTAGCATCTATTCATTATTCACAAATTAACCAATATTTATCATTTAACTAATACTTATCAACTAATCATTATCTCACTAAAGTCTTCATATAATGATACAACATAATTATTTCCTTATTTTTCAACTTAACTAGATTGTTAATCTCACACATAATGTCTTAATATCATAATAAGTATATAATTATAATATATCTATATAGGCGGGCTCAAACCGGTATGGATATTCAACAATAATCTCATAATTATTGTCATAGGCATCTTCTGGTCTTCCTTGGCATATATATATAATCACAATCATCTTTTGTACTTATTAGGAATATATATATATCGTCATAATCATCCTCTATCCTTGTTGGGTATATATCATCATAATCATTCGCAAGTCTTGTCGAGCATATATATATGTCATCATAATTATCTTTCAGCATTTCCTAGTGTATATATTTCATCATAATCATCCTTTGGTCTTTCCTGTCATATATGTATCATTGTCAATATGGCCAATAACATAATCAATAGATTAATTAATAGCAAAACCATGTGATCAAAAATCTTAATTAAAATCGTGAATTCTCACATAACCAATAGCATGATTGCCAATATAGTTAATAAAAATTATCTACGGCGTAGTCACTAGCATAATTCCTAATATAATTAATAAGAATGCCCTTTAGCATAATCTATAGCGTATTCACTAATCTAGTCATCAAACATGACCTCTAACATAATTAACATGTAGTATCAAGCATAGACAATAACTTATCAACAACCTAATTAATATCTTGTCATTACCTTATTCATTGCATAATCTAAATCTTAATAACCAATGTAGTTAATAAGCATGGCCTTAAGCATGAACAAAAATATAAATGCTAATTCATCAATGAGCATTATCACTAGCATAGTTAATGGCTCATTCGTTGGCTTAATCAATAGCATATTCTAAGGCTTATCTAATATAATGATCAAGGACTTATTTAATTCTATATTTGGTAGCTCAAACAATAGCCAAATCAATAGCATAATTTAATAGCTCACCATTATCTTAACCAATAATCCATTTGTAGCATAATCTTTAATTATTACTTCCTATGTCATTTATCATAACCAAAAAGTACCAAGTTTTGTAAATATCACCAAAGTAATCATCTTCCTAGGTATACAAAAGCATATCAAATGATCTTCAAGAACTATCACAAGTCTTGAACTAAGGTATGTTGAAGAGCCCACTTCAAATTCTTTGAAATCATTTACCAAGAAATATCTACCTCAGACTAGGCTAAGGTATTTTATCAGCTATTAGATGTTGAAGAAGCCACAATTATCCCTCGGATAAAAATTCCTCCTAATATAAAGCAACTAAATCTGATTTGCCTAATGTATTGCAATTTGGGTAAGTTACATCCTAACTCAAGTGAACAAGGAAATCCTTTCATTAGTTTCATAACTAAAGCATTTTTGACCTAAGCATTAGCCTACAAGGTCGACTTTACCCTAAGGTATATTTTACTAGGCTAATCATTCCCAAAATGATATCTGAAATAGCCTAAATGACCTAACTAATCCCAAGCATTTCAATTTATCACACCAACACCTAAAATCCATCCCAAATCTAATTCAACGTCAAAAATATACTATTAATTAATATAATCCCTTCATAATGAATAATGATGGTTCCTTGCATATATTTATTGATCACAGACAACTTCATAAGGTAATGGTGAACAATAGAAATCCTATGCCTCATATTGATGATTTTTTTTACCAGCTTTAAGGTTCAGCGGTGTTCTCTAAGATAGAATTGAGAGTAAATTACCATTAGTTGAGAATTTAGGTTGATGATATCCCAAAAACATCCTTAACGAATCTCATGTCCATTTTGAGTCCCTGATGATGATTTTTGGGTTTACTATTGCCCATCAATGTTTAGAGATTTGAGGACTATGTGTTCAGGATTTATTTGGATTCAATCATGAATATGTTCAACGATAGCATCCTTGTGTATTTTAGAATTAGGGAGGAGAAAATGCGGCTGTTGAGTATTTGTGCTCTAACATTTGAGAGATCATAGGCTTTCTTCAATATTCATGAAGTTTTAGTTTTGGCTTGATTCAATGATGTTCCTTGGATATGTCTTGTCTAGAGATTAGATTATGGTAGAAAAACAAAATATTGAGGCTATTCATGAATTGCTCTGGCCTACATCAACGTCAGAGGTTTGCAGTTTTATTAATTAGCCACATGACTATGGATGGTTCATTGAGGGATTAGCTACTACACCTTTGTCAATGATCAGATTTTCCTTGAAGGAGGTTCTTTTCCAGTTATCTGAAAAGTTTGAGTATAACTTTAGGAAGATCAAGGGATTTCTACCTTAAACTCTAATATTTTCTCTTCTTGTTGAGGGTGAGGGATTCACCATATATTGTGATGCTTTTTGTATGGGATGCCTTCTTGTTGTGTCTACCTTAAACTCTTCTTGTATGCATCAATGCAGTTGAAGTTGTATGAGCATAACTACCCCACTAGTGATTTGGAGTTTGACGCAGTAGTTTAGTGCTTATTATTTGGAGGCATTATTTATATGGTATACATTGTGTGATCTTGTAATACGCTAAACTTTTTCTAGCTTAAATTCATTCATAGAATGTTAAGGGATGTCTTCCAAAAAGATTGATATTTTTTTCGCATAGAATTTTCTAGAGTTCATCTTTTCATTAAGTGTGAAATTAAATAAGCTTTCCATCTATACCAAATTTTTCCAAATCCGACACTCGGTAAAGAATTTAGAGCATTTTAAAATTGACACCATCCAACTGGGCAGTCACCGCATCGCGGTGAAGGACAATTTTATAATTGTCACTTTCTAGTCACCACTGCGATGTTTCTGCATCATGGTGAGGTTCGAATTCCCATTTTTCAATTTCCAGTGGACCTTCGCGATATTGGCTCATCGCGGAGAGGTCTATTTTCACAATTATTGAATTCCAATAGTCCAACATGATAGGAGGACCCCAATTTCCCATTCATCAGTTTCTAGTGAGATACCGCGATAGTGGCACATTGCGGTGGCCCATTAAATTAGGACCCAGTTATGTTTTTTTCCAGTTTCATTCAAAAGTCAAAAAGGGTATTTTGGACTTTTTCCTAGCCCCCAATTCCATATAAACACAAAATTTAGGGCTATTAAAAGCATCTTATGATATATTTCTCAAGATTTCTCTCAACCTAAAACCATAATCTTCAACAATAAACCTCAAAAATCCCAAGATTCCACCATCTTTTTCCAAATTAATTCAAGATTCAAGATTCCCAACACAAGAATTCCAAGAACCATCATTCGAGAGCGCAACTAGAGTCTCAAAAGAAAGGTTGTTCATCTATTTTAGAATCCAAGGTATGTGGGGTTTGAACAAGGACATATCTTTTGTTCTTCTGCCCAAAAACTTGAATTTTATTAAAGATTACATGATTTTCAAGTTGGAGTTTATACCCAAAGCATCCTGTTTTAAGTTTATGAAGATATAAGTGATTTAAGCCTTGAATTTTAAGTTTATCCAATCTATTTATGCTTTGAATTAAGGATTTATATCATGAATTGTGCATCCCTATTGTGAATTGATATTTTTAAGTGTTTCGAAGATAATTGTAGAGAATTAAGCTTCATTATGAAATTGTGATAATTTAAGTACATATGCTTTAAACCCAAGTATGAATTTTTATATTTCATGAAGAGTATATTATTTGCATGCTTTATCAAGCAAGCAATCAAATTTTAAAGAAAGATTGATCTTTCGAACCTAAGCTAAGATAGAAATCCACATTATTTATGATTTAAAGAAAATAGAAGTATAATTGGTTGTCATTATAAACCCTTGTGCTATTTTAAGGTGAATTTCCTAAAAAATTTTAGCAATAAGTATGGCAATAGTATTTAGCACTGAGTTGGATATGATTCCAAGGTATCATACCCCCGAACTACGTGCCACCGTAGGTTTCTAATTTACCCATAGTGGGCTGAGTTAGTGATCACTTAAGTTAAGGTTCAATTTTGATGGAAAGGGTAGAACATCTCTCCCCAACGTGGGCAATACATTGGACTCCATGTCATCTTACATGGTTTATTTTGGTTACAAGAAACACCCTGAGTCCCAAAGTCCCTAATTCCTAATGTTCCAAGATTTCTAAAGCTCCCAAAGCTTCTGAGTTTCAAAAGAAAAGAATGATAGAAAAGGTTTTATAAGGCTAAGTGTTATGAATGACTACATTTACAAGTATGATTTGTTATACATGATTTTATATTTCGATATTTTAGATAATCAAGCTTTTATGAGTCATATACATCCACATGTATTTAATTTCTAATTATGATGATGTTTATTATGCATTACACCCCCATATCCTTAGTACATCCTCAAAGTATTGATCTACGTATATGTCTATGTGCTACATTGTCTTATAATGTAGGTTCAGGTGCTCAGTATCATCAGCGTGAGTAGTTTGAGCATCTCTATCTATGCTCCCACAGTTGGTGAGTCCTCATGATTCAAAGGCCTACTTCTTCAGATCTCCAACTTTCATAGTAATTGAGTTATCATTTTCAGTTTAGATTGAGTCAGTTGGGGGTTTGTCCCAATGGCTCCCTAGTTCTTTAGTAGTAGAGGCTTTTCAGACTACGAGTTTAATTATAGACTTTTAGTATTTTTTATTTAGACAGTACCTACAGTTTATTCAGTTTAGTTTTTGGTATAATAAAACATTATTTATTAATTAGATTTTCTTAATGTAAGGTTCAGATCTAGTATCAGGATCAATAGGTTAGCTTGGGTCAATTCATAGCCTTGAGCATCGTGTGATGTCTCGGGATTAGATTTCGGGGCATTGCAAATCTACACTGATTATAATAGTCTTTAGCATCTTATAACAAAGAGAAATCTTTATTTTAGGTAGCATATATTAATAAAGTTACTTAAGGATTATAACATCTCTAGTATTTACCATTCGGCAAGGAGAAAATAGTAGCGGATGCTTTAATTTTGAAGACGGTAAGTATAGGTAGTTTGGCATTTTATTTTATTTGTTTGAGGTTGCTGGAGTGGTACATCTAGTATTTAGACAACTTAAAGGTGTGGATAGATATTTTTAACTTTAGGAAGATTATTGCTTGTATTAATGTGAGGTCTACCTTATTTGAAAGGAATCAGAGAATCCAGTTTGAGGATATAGGTTTTTGTGTCATCATGAGCTGGTTCTTAGTGGTGAGTCCAGGAGAGCTACCATAGATTTTGAGGGTATTCTGAGATTTGATGGTTGTATATATGTTTTGAGAGTTACTAAATAGATTTAGTCAATATTGAATGAGGCTCAAAACTTTAGATACTTAATTAACCCTCGGACAACAACTAAGTTATCTAAGGTTGAGACAACACTATAAGTTGAGTAGCATTAAGAGAGATATGGAAGACTTTGTAGCTTATTTCCTATGTTTTCAGTAGGTGTAGGGCTAGCATTAGAGGCTTGGTGGTTTGATTCAAAGGTTGACCATTCCTGAGTGGAAGTAGGTACAAATCACTCGAGACTTTATTAGGGTCATTGTGGACAGGTTGACCCAATCAACACATTTCCTTCGAATACAAAAGTCTTTTATATTGACATCTTAGTGCTAAGAGGTTATCCCTTATCTACGCACGTGAGATAGTTCACTTGTATAAAGTTCCTACATCTATCATCTAAGACCCGGGTTCGGTGTTCACTTTTAGCTTATGGAGAGCTTATTAGTTTGAGTTGGGAACTCAAGTAGATCTTAGAATTGCTTTCCATCCTATGATAGATGGGCAGAAGGAGCAGACCATTCAAGTTCTTGAGGATATGCTTTGAGCAGTGTTATAGATTTTGGAGGTCAGTGTAAGAAACACTTAACCTTGTCATAGTTCATGTATAACAATATCTATCAATCAGTATTAATATGGCACCATTAGAAGCACTATATTTTAGGCATCGTCAATCACCGGTTGGATAGTTTGAGACCTCTATGCTTAGTACCTATGGTATGACTTTATTTATTAGTTATTGGATAGATTCAGGGTGTTTTAGGGTAGGTTGAGGGAAATTTAGAGTAGACTGAAGGCTTATGAAAATTATAGTCTTCATTCCTTGAGTTTTGGAGTTTGTGATGGAGTATTCTTTCGAGTATCACCAATGAACTGTTCTAGGAGGTTCACGAGTAAAGGCGTTCTCATCCCCAGATAATATAGACCTTTAGATATCCTTCACACGGTTGGAGATATGGTATATTAGTTAGCATTGACCACTGATATTTCCATTGGTCATCTAGTTTTCCATGTTTCTATGTTGTGGCTTTTCTTTCAAGATGAGTCACATGTGTATTGATGGAACTCGATTCAGTTGGACGGTAGGATGACCTTTGTGTAAGAGTCGGTGTACATATTATTAAAGATTGTAAGGTAGTTGTAATTTGGGGATATTCTTGTAATTAAGGTTCATTGGATACACCACCCAGTAAAGGAGGATACTTGGGAGTTTGAAAGTGAGACACATACCTAATATCCTCACCTTTTTGAGCCTTCAGGTACATCCTAACCCTTTAGTTTTGTATACAAAAGTTCTTTTAGTATGGATAATATAATGACCCACCCACTCATTTTCTATATTTCCATGCATTTTCACTATTTAGAGCTTTCTTGTAGGTACGCCATGACATTTTTGACTTTAGGAGCTAATAGTTTAATCACAAAAAAGTTTTTGTAGTATTGAAAGGTGAATCGACCCTTATGATGAAATATTTTTTATGATTATAGGATCCTATCACCTTAGTTTATTAGCATGTTGATCGTAATTGATGTAAGGTCCCCTTTAGTATAATGTCTAACTTTTGACTTAGTTGATTGGATCATTGTTTATTTGATTATAGCATTACCTTGATGTTAATTATACACTATTGGGCCCGATGTCGTGGTTACGATACCAGCTGGACTTTAGGTGAGTATTCTATCCTTATAAAGGACATGACTTTAGTATATAAGATACATATGAGTGTATTGGTTGGATACTGGTGATGGTAGGCATAGATTATGGTACATGTATGCTTTCATAGTTGTAGGATTCCAACCTAAATCATGATGTTACTACTGTTTCATAAGAATGGTTTACCTCCCACTTTCTACTTTTAAATGTATTCTTTATTAATGTTAATGGAACCACCTTAATTGATGATTAATGAGGTTTTGGAAGTTATATCGAGATTGATTTTGGTCCATAATTTTCCCACTTTTTTACTGCTTCTATTTACTTTGGCAAGAGAGATCCCAACCCTTTCTGCTCTACGATACTGATTTGGTCCCTGATTTGATCCCAAGCAATGGATTTACAAAGATACACTCTTTTAACCATAGTTTGAGTGTGTGCAATTTTTATATAACTACATCTCTCCAGTACCGAATATAGTAGATTGATGATAACTATTATTGCAAATCATGGATCGGGACCATATCTGTGTATATGGATATTCCTAAATGCTCTATGAGCCCCTTAATCTCTGATATGTCATGACAAATCAAAGAGTTTGTCGTAGGTCCTATCTTTAAGAGCCATCAAGTTGGAGGAGTTGTATACACTGGATATATTATGGCACTTGTATTGCTATTATGTATTTACAAAGCATTCATACATGCATGTACATTTCCTATCACTGGTATGTTATTTTGTTCTTATATATATCAGCCTTATGTGGCTTTACATAGACATAGGTTCAGACTGTTGTTTTCTTAGTGTTGATTTAACCATTTGGGTTTATGGGTCCATGATTAGGAATTGTTTGTTTAGACTAGTTGGTTAATTTATTGTTACTATTATGATTAGTTTGTGGCAAGTTTATTATAGTTAGGTACTGATGTTGAAGGTATGATTCTGATTCCTTTTCTTTTATGGATATCTATATTATGGATAGTGCACTCATGCTTAGATATTGTGACTATATGCCCTTATCGTTCGAGTATTAGATTCCTACGTGGTTAGGATTCCCTGGAGAGGTTAGTTTTGCTACCTAGGGTTGTTACCTTTGAGTTAGTTTTGTATACCTATATGTACATACATATATTTAGCTTAGATATGGTATCATACTTTATCCCTATATTACCTTGTCTATTCATATTGCATATGTATTTCTTGGCCTTGAATAATACTATATATAATTCCTACACTATACATTAGTACATTGGCTAGTGATATATGGTATTGTACATTATATCATGATTGCTATGATAGGATAGTTTATCCTTATTACCTCTCTATCTTTATTAGGATAGTTTCCTGGATTGCTTCTTATAGTTTATATTCTTTCTTGCATGTTATTTATATTTGCATTATCTCAGGAATTTAGTCGGCATTTGTCTACTGAGTACCACGTCGTTGGGACTCATACTACACGTCTGCATCGTGTAGATTGTCACGATTGCACCTATTGTATCCCGCCAGTAGGTAATCCAAACTGTAACCTGGAGTTAAACACAATGGGTTAACTTGGTGGAAAATTCCAAACGTAGGCAAAAATCAACAACACAACTTATAAATAAGCATAGTATTTAGAATTGATAAAGATAGTCAATACAGATACCATCCCACAACCTGGTAAAGCCAGTAATAATAATAGATCATGAGTATAAAGAATAGTCAATAACATCTCTCTTAAACAAAAGACTAAACATAGAAAGATAGAATGAAATAGGTGACTCCAACTCCAAGAGCTCACCCTATCTATGGATATAAAAGAAACACGAATGTTGTTCAACGGCAAGAACTAGTACTGAAATTAGTACCAAAAAGGAATAGAAGTGTAGTATGAGTACCAAAACCACGGATATTTAGTAGGCTTCATCAGCCGACGGAGATAAATCATGATATAATAATGATAAAATGCAAGATAACATCACTAAGTCAAGGTATAGAAAAACCTGATCTAACTCCAACACCGCAGTGCATAAACAAGTAAATAAACTAGAATACTAGCATTAAGTAACATAAAACATAAACAAAAGAAATCATAACTACAAAATTGGCTCCCATATGCCAATTAGTGTAGAAAAGTAAATAACTCCTCGCAAGCCACCATAAGCTTGGAAGGTACAAACAAGATTAAGTAACCCACCACAGTAATTTATCAACTCACATAATACCATTGGAATTCATCCAAGTCATGCCATACTATAACCATGGATTGTCCATATTCATCAATTTTTAATCAATCAATGCTCATCAACTAGCCATCATGTAACACTACTAATCATGTATCAATTAATCAAACTTTATCAACTAAACATCAGTTATCAGCTAGTCATTATTTACCAACTATGAAAAATTTGTCGACTAACCAATATTTATCAACTACTTAATATTTATCAACTAAATATTATACCATAAAAGTCTATACATATAATGCTACAGTATAACTATTTCCTCATTTTTAAACTTAGCTAGCTTGCTAGTCTCACACCTCAAAGTCATCATATCATAATAAGTATATCATTTTAGTATAGTGCGTATAGACGGACTCAAACTGATTCAACAGTAATCTCATAATTATCATCATAAACATTTTCTGGTCTTGTCGGGAGTGTATATTTACTCACAATCATCCTTTGTCTTTGTAAGGTGTATATATCATCATCATTATCCTCTAGTATTGTCCGGTATATATCATCGGAATCATTCTCAGGTTTTGTCGGGCATATATATGTATATATATATATGTATGTATCTTTATCAACATGGCAATAGCATAATAAATAGAGTAATTAATAGCATAACTATGAACATAATATATGTTAACATGATAAAAAATCATAATCGAAATCGTGAATTCTAGCATAACCAATAGCATGATTGCCAATATTGTAAATGTGCACGATCTTCGGCGTAGTCACTAGCATAATCGCTAATATAAACAATAAGCATGCTCTTTAGCATAATCCAAAACGTATTCGCCAATCTAGTCATCAAACATGATCTCTAACATAATATTATGTACTTTCAAGCATAGGCAATAATTTATTAATAGCCTTATTATTGGTTTAGCATTAGCTTATTCACAGCATAATCTATGGCTTAATCAATAATGTAGTCAATACACACAGCCTCTAGCATGAACAAAATCCTAAATCCAAATTCCTTGTTGAGCATGATCACTAGCATAGCTAATGCCTCATTCTTTGTCTTAATCAATAGAATAACTTAAGGCTTATCCAATATGATTATCAAGAACTTATTCATTAGTATATTTGATAGACCAAAAAATAGCAAAATCAATAGCATAATTTAATAGCTCATCATAAGCTGATCCATTAATCCCTTTATAGAATAATCATTAAGCATTAATTTCAATGTCATTCATTATAACCAAAAATTATCAAAGCATCGATATATCATGTATGTAATCATCTTCCTAGGTATACAAAATCAAATCAAATGATCTCTAATAACTATCACAAGTCTTAGCCTTATGTGGGTCGAATAGCCTACTTCTAAATCTTCAAAATCATTTTGCCAAACAATGTTTACACAAGACTAGGATAAGGTATGTAAATCAACTATTAGATGTTGAGCAAGCCACAACTAGCCCTAGGATAGCAATTCCTCCTAATATAAAGAAACTAAGTCCATTCCACCTAAGGTATTCACGATTTGGGAAAGTTTCATCAAAAACTCAAGTGACCAAGGAAACCCTCACATTAGTTTAGTAACTAAATTATTTACGACCTAAGCGTAAGCCTAAAATGTCAACTTCAGCCTATGGTATGATTTACTAGGCTAATCATGCAAAAAACGATATCCAAAATAGCCTAAATGATCAAACTAATCCCAAGCATTTCAATTTATCAAACATACACTTAAAACCCATCACAAATCTAACACAATATCATAAAAATACTATGAATTAGCTCAATCTAACTAGGTGCAAAACATAGCATACCTTGATGCCTAAGAAAGCTCAGAAGATCCTTTAAATCATCGTTTTTCCCTTAGAGAAGCTTCCGCAAGATGCCAAGCTATCAAAATCACACTTTACTCATCAATGATACAATATTGATACCCATATTACATTATTGTGTTTTGGATCCAAAATCACATACAAATCCCATGTGGGTCCTATTTATGAAAAATCTCTCTTAGGAAACAAACCCAACATTTCCAAATGATCAAGGAATCATTACCCTACAAAATGGGTGAATTTCGAAGGAATATGGCCACCCAAGGTTTAGGGATTTTTTGAAATGGAAAAAGGAAAAGAAACCATAAAAAGGGTGGAATCTTAGAACAAATCAAAGGATAATTGCGTAACCAATTGTTAGCCAAGCTCCTAAATCACCCACAAGCATAAATTTAAGATATCTCACCATTCGGGATTTTGTATCTTAAGAAAATAGATGAAGAACAAGAAAATTAGGGCTAAAATATGGTATTTATACCCTTATCAGGTACTCGGGTCTCGCTATCACGACCCTACCTTTGTGATTAAGATGTAAGGCATTAGACAAGGATACCACAATCATAACTTTACCCTAGTGCAATCGCAGTTCTATTGTCCAACCGAAAGAGTCGCATTTGCAAATTGAAGTATTGCAATCACAACACTTGCTAGTGCTACCATAGCATAATTTCAATCCATGGTTTGCGATCGAGGGTGCACCAAATTACACTTCAGACTTGAAAAATTTCCAAGTCTTCATCATGCCCTTGAGATTCATCAAAAATTCCTTATATGTAAAGAAAATATGTAAGCATACCAAATTCAACGTATCGAACTCAATAGTACAGCCAAAATTTACATACAAGGCCGTTTCAATGAAATATGGGTCCCACACCAAATTTCTAGTTTCTTAACTTTTTGACCAATAGGTCAAAATGAGCCTAGGTTCCTCTGGACCTAAACTAAAGGTATACCTAGCCTAAAATAACTATTTCGGAGTTGCGTAATAGTCTTAATTTTGAATTCCATTTAGTTTGACTGAATTTTTCACCAAATGGTCATTTGGAACCAGTGAAGACATCAAGATAGGGAATTGGATACAAAAGCAATACAAACTACCCGATAACCGAAATGTTAATTCCAGCAAGTCAAAAATAACTTAGGGAAGCTATAGAGAATCTCTAACATCAAAAATAAATAGAAATATGGAAAATAACCTAAAGGGTCTTTACAATACCCACTAGTAAAGGAAATTTCATTCACAAAAGTTAAGGATTAGGATGTACCTAAAGCCTCGAACAGGTGAGGATACTAGGTCTACATCACACTCTTGATCTCCCGAGTAGCCTTCTCTAGTGGAAGGTTTCTCCACTAAACCTTGACTACAAAAATCTCCCTAGATTGCAACCTCCTATCATCACTATCCAAAATGACCACATGATCCTCCATGAAGGTCGATCGCTCGTCTAGCTTGACTGATTCCCATCTAAGAATATAAGATGGATAAGAAATGTATCACCACATCTTAGAAATATGGAAATATGGATGGACAATAGCAAAATATAGAGGTAGATCAAACTCATAAGCCACCTCACCAACTATGTAAAGAATTATTAAAGTTCCACATGAGGATGAGCTTTTTATTCCTCCTGAATCTCATCATACCCTTAATGGTCGATACTTTGAAGAATACTCATTCACCAACTCTAATTCTCAGGGCATGGAGTTTACGATCTACATAGGCCTTCTACCAAATCTGAGCTGCTCTCAACCTATCAAGAATCACCCTGACTTTATCAAACGACTACTGGAGTAAATCAGTACCACGAGGCCACCAAAAAGTCTCAAACCATCAAATCTAAGAATGACATCTTCTACCATAATAAGCCTGAAATGGTTCCATCTCAACACTCGAATGACAATTGTTGCTATAAGTAAACTATGCCAAGGCTGTGTGCTCCTCTGACTAGCCTAAAAATCCATGAAAGAGGCTTAGAGCATATCCTTAAGCACTTGAATGGTATGCTCGAATAGGCCATATTTCTGCGAATAAAAGGTTGTACTCAAATCGACCTGACTACCTAACTCCTCCTGAAAATCTCTTCAAAAGATAGAAGTAAACACGATACCTCGGTCTAATATGATATATATAGCACACAATGCAAAAAAATGTCTTACACACATAGATATAGGTTAACCTCTCATCATTAAAAGACATCAAAATAGGAATGACAAGTGCATGATGTGTGAGGCAAACCACTAACAAAATCCGTGGTAATCTACTCCCATTTCCACTTAAGAATGGGCAACCTCTGAATTGAACCACTTACATCTCTGATGCTAGGCCTTTACCAGCTTACAACATAGGCAACGAGTTACAAAATCTGTCATATCTCTCTTCATACCAATCCATTAATAATGTTGTCTCAAATCTCTATACATCTTTATTGTACCCAGATAAATAAAATATCTAAAGCTTTGATCCTAATACAGAATCAACTGTATTAAGTTATCGATCATCGGAACACAAATGCAGGTATCAAATATCAAAACACCCTCATAATTAAGGGTTATCATCTCAGACTCACCTCTCAACATTTAATCATGAAGGAAGCAAAGCTTACTATCCTCAAACTGACCATCTTAAATCTACTTAAAAAATGAACACCTTGCCTTAATACTAGCATAAATCCTTCTAGGGTCTAAAATAACAACGCGAACCATCAAGTTGTCTAGGAACTATATCCCTTACCAATAGCCTCTGAGGAATCGAAATACAAGCCAATCTACCCATACTTACTACCTTCCGACTCAAGGAATCTGCTACTACATTAACCCTATCTGGATGATACAAGATGGAATTATCATAATCCTTAATCAACTCTACCCATCTATGCTATCTAGAATTAAGATACCTCTAGGTCATAAGATTCTTAAGATTGCAATCATCATAAAAATATCACAAGGCATACCGTAAAGATAATACCTCCAAATCTTAAGGGCAAAAACTACTACCGCCAACTCCAAATCATGAGTGGGGTAGTTCCACTCGTGAAGCTTATGCAAGAACATGAACGTAATGCATCAAAACATAACCTAGAACAATACGATAAGTATCACAAAATACAGTGAATTCCTACCCTCTACCAGAAAAGATAGAATAGGAGCTAAACTAAGAAAATCCTTAAGCTTTCCAAAGCTCGACTTAGACTTCTCGAACCATTTGAGGGGAACCTCTTTTTAAGTTAATCTAGTCATCGGTGCTCAATCATAGCAAAACTTTCTATGAAGAGTTTATAATAACTAGCCAAACATATAAAGATACAAACCTCAATTAGAGATATAGGTCTAGTCGAATAAAAAATTGCCTCAATCTTAGCTACTTCTACCATAATCCTATACTTAAACAGCACGTCCAAAGAATGTTACTGACTCATTCCAAAACTCATACTTAGAGAACTTGGCAAAAATCACATGATCTCTCAAAGTTTGGAGAACAATCCTCATATACTGCACATGCTTCTCTCTACTCTTAGAATACACAAGGATGTTATCGATGAACACATTAAAAAGGAGTCCAAATAAGTTTTGAACACTCAGTTAAATATATGAATAAATGTGGAGGGGCATTATTTAACCCAAAAGACATCACAAGAAAGTCATAATAACCATAATAGGTCCTAAAAGCTATTTTCAGGTTAGTCTAGGTTGGAATCCTCAACAGATGGTAATAAGATCTCAAATCAATCTTAAAGAACACCACTGCACACTGAAGCTGGTAGAACTAATCATCAATATAGGGAATAGGGTAATGGTTCTTCCCCATTAACTTTTTAAGCTGTCTATAATAAATATACATATTTATGGATCCATCTTTCTTCTTCACAAAAATTACAGGCGCTTCCCAAAGAGACACACTCGATCATAACATAGTATTACAATGAAAATCATAAAGTTGAGAATTTAGCTCCTTACGCTTAGTAGGAGCTGTATGGTAAGGTGCCATAGAAAAAGGTTGGGTGCTAGACTCAAGATGAATAGAAAACTCAATCTCAGAGGCTAGGTGAATACAAGGGAGGTTGATAGGGATCACATTAAGAAACTTACAAACTATAGGAACAAAATCAAGCGACGGACTCTCCACACTAAGATCAAAAATATAAGAAAGATAAGACTTGAAACACTTCAAAATAAGTCTCCTAGCATGAAAATAAGAAATAATCCCTATTGTCTTATGACTAACCACTCCCTACCACACAACTGGGGGCATACTAGGCATGGCTAGGGTGATGCTCTTAGAACATAATCCATGATAGCATGATTCTGGGATAACCAATTTATGCCCAAAATCAGAACAAAATCCACCATACCTAGAAGAATTAGATCAGCATAAGTATCAATATCTTCAATAATCAAAACACATTATCTGAACACCCATTTAATGCTAAAAATTTACCTATGTGAGTTGATACATATAATGTCATGGATGATAAATCCCAAGATAACTCTAACCATTGAGCATAAAAAGCAGATACACAAGAATAATTGTATCCCAGATCAAATATACCAAGGGTTGACTGACGGTACTCCCAAAATCATACCTATAATAACATAATCTGAAGACTCAATCTTGAGTCTAGTAGGTACTACACATAACTGACCACGTTAGCCACCTCGCTGTGCTCCTGACCGACCTCCTATCTTGTCTTTTTGAAAACCTTCTTAAGTTTCCTGGAGGCCACCCATACGACCCTGAGAACCACCTTTAATTGAGGGATGAACTACTTTAATAGGGGGAACACTCTTACCAAAAGCAATAATTACACCATGACTAGAGCAATCTCACGAATAATGACAATGAGGCCCACAATAATAAATGTCACATGAGTTGTAACAGAAAGAATATATCCGGCTGACCAGAAAGAACCACCATATCTAGAATGATCAAAAGATGCACCGATCAAAGATAGACCACTTCCCTGACTATGGCAATAACTAGCACTAGATTGACCTCCATCAATAATCTAAAGCTCTGCCTGAACAGGCTAACTAGGCTGACTCTAATGTTGATTGGATGAACACAAAGGATATCTACCATTAAAATGGAACCTATAACCTGAGAACTACTATGACTCCCATGAAACTTTTGTAATGTCTAGTCCTGTTATCGCTACACCTATAGGCCTCATCATGCATTTTCTTCTTAAGATGAGCGTGATAAAAAAACTTAGCAAAGACCTACTGATAACAACCAAACTCTAACTAGACATACGAAGGGCACATCTCAACCCTTTGACAAATAAACGAACGCTCTCACACTCAGTATCCATAATAGAAGTCACATGCCTAACCACTAAAAAAATGAGTTTCATACTCCACAACCATCATAGAACCCTACTCCAATTCATAAAACTAATCTCTCAAATGATCTCTAAGGCTTTGAGGAATGTAGTTCTCCAAGAACATCTCAAAAATTTGATCCCATGGCAAAGAAAAAGATCCAGCTGGTTTATAATCCATATAATCTCTCCACAAATTTAGACCAGCCAAATCCAACTAAAATGTTATGTAATCCACACCATGAGTCTCAACAAGGACCAAATTATAGAGCCTATCCTAACAAGTATTCAAAAAATCATATGTATCCTCGTTTGAAGCATTAGAAAACCTAGGCAAAGCCAATCTCAAGAATCTACCAAACATCTTTTGCTCATCGACAAACATAATTGGCTGGGAAACCACTAGTTGAGCAACTATCGGTTGAGAAATCATCGACATAGGAAGAACTTAAACTCTAGCACTAGAAGTTAGAGGTTACACCCCACCTCTATACCAATCTAATTGATAAAATGTGCACTAACAGACGGTTCACCACCAACTAAGCCCAAAAGATTTTCCTAGGAATCTTTGAGCACTAAAGAAGAAATATATCCAGGTGGATCCCTGGCTAGACCCTTAACCACCGCTGGCTAAGGAGGAAGAATCTTAGGCTTAGGAGCTCTGGTGAAGGACACCTATCTAGGCCTCTAGGTAGTGACACAACTCATGGTTTTCCATGACATACTGATCATTGATGAACAAGGGAAGATCACTAGGCTCAATCTTGGGGGCTTCATCTTATGTAGCAGTAACACGTGTCCTATCCATCGGTGAAAGAGTAAAGTAAAAGGAATGTTGTATTAACCAACTCAGAATCTTAGCATAAAATGAATAAAAAAAGTAAAGAAGTCCTAAGAATATCCCATAGCCTCCCGAAGATAAGAAATGGATGTCATTATTTTGGTCTATAGGACTCTAACAGAGACATGCTATATTGTACCAAAAATGCTGGTGTAGCCTATGCTCTGATACCAATTTTTCATGATCCAATATATGAGTCATGATGGATCCTACTCTATCCCTCCAGTATGTAAGCCAAATCATAACCCAAAGTTAAACACAAAGGGTTAAATTTGTGGAAAATCTGCATCATAGGTGAAAATCAACAAGATAACTTATAAATATGCATTTTATTTAGAATATTTAAAGATAGACAACATAGATTACATTCCACGACCTGGTAGTGTGAGTATAAAATAATTTAGTAATAATAATACAACCCGAGTAAATAGAATAGTCAACAACATTTGTCGTGAAACAAAAGATTGAAAATATGAGATAGAAGGAAATAGGTGACTCTGACTCTAAGATCTTACCTTAGATATCAACACAATATGAATTTCGATCAACAATGGTAGCTAGTACTCAAATCTACACCAAAAATGTTCAAAAGTTTAGTATGAGTACCAAAATCATTGGTACTCAATAGTCATCATTGGTTGACTAATCTAAATCATATATTTGAATAATAAAATGCAGGATAACATAACAACATCAAGTTATAAACAAACCCGAAGTAACTCCAATATCATTATGCATAAATAAGTAAGCAAATCAAAATAACAGGATAATGTAACATACAGCATCAACAATGCAATCATAACTATAAAATTTGATCATATTTTCCAATTAGTGTAGAAAAATAAATAACCTATTGCAAAACCCATAAGTCAAGAAGGTACAAAAAAGATAGAGTAACCCACCACCGTCAACTATCAACTCACATAATACCATTGGAATTCATCCATGTCATGCCACACTATTACCATCAGTTGTCCATATTCATCATTTTCCAATTAATCAACACTTAACACTAATCCTCATTTATTAATAAATCATTCTTTATAAACTAAACATCACTGATTAACTCATCTCTATATAGCGGCTAATCATAACTTCTAAACTAGTTATTACTTACCAACTAACCAATATTTATCGACTAGCCAATATTTATCAACTAATAAATATTTATCAGCTAATCATTATATCACTAGAGTCTATTCACATTATGCTATATTATAGCTATTTCAACATTTTCAACTTAGCTAGATTGTCAATACTATACCCCAATGGTCGTATATCATAATATGTAAATCATTATAGTATAATAAGTATAGTCGAACTCGAACCGGTATGGATATTCACCAACATTCTTATAATATCATCATAATCATCTTCTGGTATTGCCGGACATGTATTTATAATTACAATCAATCTTGGGCATTCCCGGGTATATATATTATCAAAATCATCCTCTGGCCTTGCCAAGTATATGTAATCATAATCATCCTTTGGCCTTTCCAAGTATATATATATATATATATATATATATATATATATTCATAATCATTCTCTGGCCTTGTCCATCATATATATATATCATTATAATTATCCTCTGGCCTTATCGAGAATATGTAAATCATTATCAATATGGTCAATAGCATAACTAATATAGTAATTAATATCATAATAATGAATATATATATATATATATATATATATATATATATATATTAACATGATTAATAATCATTATTAAAATTGTGAATTCTAGCATAACCAAAAGTGTGAGTGCCAATATAGTAAATAAGAACTATCTTGGGCATAGTAACTAGCATAATCACTAATATAATCATAAGCATGGTCTTTATCATAATTCATAACATATTTGCCGATCTAGTTATCAAACATGACCTGTGACATAATTAATATGTACTATTATGCATAGAAAATAACATATCAGTAGCCTAATTAATGAAATATCATAAGCTTATTCATAGCATAATAAATGGATTAATCACTAATGTAGTCAATAAGCATGGCCTCTAGTATGAACAAAAGCATAATGCTAATTCATCAATGAGCATGGTCACTATTATATATAATGGATCATTCGTTGTGTCAATCAATAGCATAATTCATGGCTTAGCTAATATGATAATCATGGGCTTATTTGATAGTATATTTGGTAGACCAAATAATACAAAAATCAATATCATAATTTAATAGCTCATCATAATCATAACCGATAATCCATATATAGCATAATCATTAAACATTACTTCCAATATCCTTTATCATAACAAACGAGATCTAAGGCATCTAAATATCATTGAAGTAATTGTCTTTCTAGGTATACATGAGTGTATTAAAGGGACTTTAATAACCATCACAAGTCTTGGTCTAAAGTAGGTTGAAGAGACAAATTCTAAATCGTCAAAATCATTTACCAAGTGTCAACCCCAGACTATGCTAATGTATCTCAATCAACTATTAGATCTTAGAAAGCCATAACTATACATAAGATAGAAGTTCCTCCTCAAATAGAGCATCTAAGTCCATTCCACCTAAAGCATTCGCAATTTGGGTACATTTCATCATAAAATTAAGTCACCAAGGATATCCTCTTATTAGTTTAGAAACTAAAGATTCTTTACCTAAGAATAAGCCTACAAAGTCAACTTCACCCTATGCTATGATCTATTAGGCTAATCTTTCCCAAAACGATATCCAAAATAGCCTAAATGATCCAACTAAAACCAAGCATTTAAATTTATCACACAGAAAACTAAAACCCAATCCCAAATCTAACACAATATCACAAACATATTATGAATTAGCTCAATCTAACAAGGGGTAAAACCTATCCTACCTGGATAATATAAGCGAAATTGATTCCAGACCTTTGGATGAGATATGTATGATGCTCGAGGTTCTTAATGACTTCTTAGTGCTAGTAAAAGATGCCACATGTATTAATATTACGATTAAGTGGGGTCAAAGGACTTTTACGATGTCGAAAGAGTGAAAAACAGGACTCGAAAGACCCTTGGAAGGGTCATGGGCCCAAGGCGCTTTGGATCAACTTTTGATCTACTCTAGCATTTCAGACGCGGATCAAAACATCCCCTAGTGGGACTTTTCTTTCATTTGGATGACTTTTGGGCCCTATTTATGTAATATTTAGACAAACTATAAATACTTGGTGGCTAGGCTTGTTTAGTTAGTTTTTGTTGGTTGATAATGATGAATTCATGAACCACTATTGGGAGTGTTTTGTGAGCATGAAAAAGCGAATATTTATATTTGATTAGAAACCTCAGTTCTAAGGGAGATTAAAATCCCATTGAGGTCACATAAGAGTTAGGTTCTATATGATAATCTGTACGGGAGGTTTTTGGGTTTGATACACCCTTTGATTGCCTTTTTATTATCATATTTGTGTATATCATTCTATCTTTGACATTCTATCCTTCTATATTTAATTTATTCTGTTTAGATTAGAGTCTTCATGGATATAATTATATCATTTGGTATTAAATTTGATCTTTATTTTGTTCCTACGAAGTCAATCTTCCTACGAAGTCAATCTTGGGTCTAATTGTCTTAGAAAAACAAAAATCACAAAAATAAATTACTATTCACATTTTTTGGCTTAGGTCAAATTTATATTTTTTGATATTTATATTTTCTTATACTTGTAGTATTATAATTGTGTTGTCTAACACTATAGGAGTCTATATACAAAATTTTAGTCAAATCAGAGCTTATTTGAGTATTCTATCCTTGTTGGATGTTTTGGGCTGAAGAAGTTTGAAGTAAATTAAAAATCTGAAGATTTTAGTGTAAATACTTTGTAAATTTATGTTTGGTATGAGTTTAGAAGGATAATAAGTGCCTACGCTCAAAATTTCAACTCATTGCAAGCTCTGGAGAAAAACTTAGAAAGATTGATGTTATATTTTTTCTTGGTCTATTCTTGAGGAGATTGTTATATTCATATTGAAATTTCATCCAAAATTGTTTTCTTGATACAAAAATAATAAATAATAAGAGTGAAAAGGTTTTAGTACTAAAGCATCTCTAAAGTTTCGAAGAATATTCCAAGAAAAGAGGATAAAAGGGGACCAATAGAGCATTAAAAACACCATTCCAAGAGGGTTGGGTGGCTGATCTGCACCCCATCTACCCTTGACCTGCATTGGATCTACTGCAGCATCCAAAATGCATGTCAAACCAGTAATTGGGCCTCCTAGCGCATCCAAGGTGCATTGGGTATGTGCTCCACCTTTTGAATCAAGTCCCCAAACGCATATCAACCCATTCCAACACATATCAACTTGTCCAAACATATTTCAAGATTTCCAATTCCATTTTCTTAAGGTTTGATTATTTATTTTGATTTTATTGATTCCTAAACTAATATTTTGATTCTTAAACTACTTAACAACTAATTAATTCATCTACTAAGTTGGTTGCTTAGTTCTTGAGTCCCATTTCTTTCATCATCCAATGTCATTCAATCTTTCTCTTTTTCAATTTGTTATGATTTATTTAAGTCCATAAGTAATTTTTATTTTGAGTCATTCAAACAAGAATACACTCTAGCCTCAAGTTGATATTGGCATCGTATATATCACAGTAGTAGAAGCAACTTTCCATATTCGCCGCTTCAATTGTGAGGATTACAAAGGTGAGATTCTTACGAGTGTTGGTGAAGAGCGTTACTAGTAAAAAAATTTATACGTTTTGCAGGTACAAGGTGATATAAGGAATTATATTTTTGATAGTCTCAGATAATTTTGACTATGACATAAGAGACTATGAGGGTGGTGAAGATTGTTATGGATACCAATAAAAAGGGCATAATAGGATCTATGAATATAGCCATGACCAAAAGATTGATTAAAATGTGGACTACTATTCTAAAGGAGAATATGAAATGAACGATGACCCTAATTCTTATAATGTGTATGTAGATGATGAAGAGCCATGTGGAGGTTATAGTAAGGAAGATAGTACATATGAGGAGTATTACACTTTCCACTTCGAGCATATAGGTGGTGTAAGTTATAACCCATTCATTTACAAATCTTATGAGGATCATGGTAAAAGTGTATGTGATGATTTTGAAATTACGTATTCCTCATCTTGTAGTTTTTCTTATCATGGTCGAATCAATGTGAAAGGTTATACTAAGTATAGTAGGGGACGCTCTATGGGAATAGAAGAGTGTTCATCTCAAAATCCTAGGGGTACTAAATCTTATTCTTTATATCCTAGTCCACAAACACATGGAAATGGGAACCAAGGTAGAAATAGAGGGTATTGTTGGAGTCAAGATCTTCCTACTCTTCCAATATTTATAAGAGAATTAGGTTCCGAAGATTATCATGATTGGGAATGGGAGTGTGAAAGGATCTTTGAGGATTATGATATGAATGAAGTCAAAAAAGCTATAGGCACCCTTAAACATATTCAAGGTCCAACACCATTGTGGTAGGAACTCATAAGAAAATCAGGCCAAACGTAGAGTGCCTAGAAAGGACTCATGAGGGGTGCCCATGTACTAATGGAGCATACAAAGCTTTACAATGTTGATTCACGAAGAAACTTGCACTCCAAAAAGGTAAGCATTTGAGAGATTCTGGGATGCCTCCTTGTGCTAGATAATTGGTTACATAGAAACTACATCATCCCACATACGGTTAACAATCGAGGGATATCTCAAGAGCCTTTACTTGTTCCATACTTCTTTGAGGGTTATATAGTTTCCGAGAGAGTGAAGATTTCCTTTACCCAATGTGGAGAAGGTTTGGTATGACATATTCCCCTTTTAACGTTGACACTTATGCTTGGGTGTAATATTTTGCATGACAGGGTGTTACAAATGAGAAAAATTTACCTAATATTGTGAATGACCAATGGGGAAATCTTCTCTTTCCATCCATTCTTTCAAAATCTCAAAAATATGTGACCACATACTCCAATCCTAATGAAATTAAAAGATAAAATATTGAGAGGAATAAAAGACTTGAAGGAAAGAAAGGAAAAAAGATAGGTCATAAGGATTGAAGTTAGGATGTTTCCACCAAACTAAGCTAACATTGTGTGTCCTTCTTTTAACAAGGACATGCGTGTAGGCACCAATATGCAAAACAAAGAAGAACAAGAACCAAAAGAGAAGATTCCCTTTGAAGATTCTACGAGGGAAATCATAGATGCTTCAAAGACTTTTGAAGGACCTTCCTATCAAGTAAATGAAGAATATTCTCAAGAACTTCTAGGAAAAATAGCTAAATCTTACACTTTTGTACATATGAATAATTATTGTGTGGATAGTAGCACATTAACTGTGAGTAATAGCTTTTCTATGTGAGTCTCACAATTCATTGACTCTTGTTAATGATGTACCAATTGAGAGTGTTGAAACGCTAGTTGATCCTATTAATGTCCTCTTTGATTATTCTAGTATGATTGATTTGAGTCCACCTGATGTCGAATCCCATGTGACTAATGATAATGCATTGTGTTGTGGAAATTGTATTGACAAATTTGTGGGTGAAACTAATACACCCCTTAATAATGATTGTGATGTGATTAATGAACCTCAAGTGAGTGATGATGTTGAAAATGTTTATCAAGTAAATAGGATTGACCATTTGATGTCCTTTAGTGAATATCCTAATATTTGTCTTGCTCATAGGGATAATTATGTGTTTGAAACTTCTTCAAAACTTATTAGTTGTGTTATTAAGAGTGAACTTACAAGTTCTAATTCTCCTTCATGGATAGATCTTTCACTCTTTAAGTACAATATTATTTTAGATAATGGTACAATCAATCCTAGTGAACCTAGTGGTGTGAATAATGTTTATGGAGTAGCTCATCTTAAGGGTTATGGTCTATATGACAACCCACAATGGTGTGAAGAAAATCCTCTTAAATCTGGAAATATTTTCCATGAAGACAAGAGCACTCTTAAGGGAAATAAATATGAATTTTTTAAAAGAAATGATCAATTGGGTGATGATAACTTTGATTTGCTTGAATATTTAAGAAACTCAATTAGTGATTGTTTGTACGATATCCCACCCTTGTTTGATAATTATGAGGATGAATTGCTTCATACTTGTGATGACTTGAGTAATGATCCTTTGATTTTAGAAGTGGTATGTGTCTACTTAAGGATTTTTCTCTTGAAAGAAAAAGTATCAATTGTTTGGAAACTGTTCCTTCTTCTAATTTGTGTGCTCCTATTATTGAGAATACTCATGGTGATAATCTTTAATCTAATAATGAGTATATACATGAGGACACATTGGTTGAATTTAACTTAAGTGATACCTTTCTCTACTCCCTATTTGTTTTCCATTATGCTTATGCTAGTGTAGGGAGTATATCTTTGATTTGGATGATGTTTTTAGGGGAAAGAAGTGTTTTCTAGACCCATATGTGTGGCCACTCTATCCATTAAACCCCAGTGAAAAATTTGAATATGGTGATTTCCATACACCCAACTTGATGCTTGTTCTAGTTGACATGTATAGTTTAGATGAGGATATTGGAATCATACTCTATCATATAAAGTTTTTCTTGAGGATGTAAAACCCACTTTATAGACCCAAGTTGTGTATAGAGGCATTTCCAGCAAAGATAAAATTTAATAAAGAAGAAAAGTAAAGAAAATATTCAAGAGAATTCAACATTGTTTGTTTCTATACTTGACCAAGGTTTAACTACTTTTAGGTCAAGGAGAGAGTCTCCAGTTCAAAATACTTTGGAATGATTCCATGCTTGTGATCCCCTTCATTATGTATTGTTTACCATTGGTTACCCTTTTCTTAAGGGAAGTTGTTTGAAAGGAAAAAGTCATATGTGCTTAAATATTTTTATTTCATCCTTGTGTGCATTATGTACTATATATATTGAGTAAAATTACCTTCTTTTTGATAATAGCAACTTGGATAATGATTTTACACTTGATTCCTTTCTATACTACCGCTTCGCTTATTGATGGTATCCGTGCTAGTCTTGGATTTGCTTTATGTAGAGGTAGGAGACTTGTTAGTTGGTCCACTTGTTTTAATGACAATGCTATATGGATCTTGTGGACTTTAAAACCAATTGAGGCACCACTCTCGATGTGGTCTCTTAATGAGGTGATGAAGCAACTACGTCTTATGGCTCCTAAGGTGAAGGTAGACTTACCTTTTGGATATATTGGTTCCATTATGACCTTTGTGGTTTCCTTACCTCTTGGTCATTCAATGCCTAACTACTTTGTTTATTTTTTAATAAGTTTTTAATGCTTACCATGAAGGATCCCTGGTTATATATTAAGTGTGTACAACCTTGGCATGATGTTATGATTAGTTGTGCTAACCCTAACCCTAAGGTCATGAGGATATTATAATTTTTTTTCTTCCTTTGGTTTTGCATAGTTTGGATTCAAGGTTGAATCATTTTCAAAAAGGGGAGGATGGTACAAGCAAAATTACCTCCAGACCTTTGGATGAGATACGTATAATGCTTGAAGTGCTTTGCGACTCCTTAGTGCTACAAAAATACGCCATGTGGATGAATAAGACCATAAAGGAAGGTCAAAGGACTTTGACGAGGTCGAAAAAGTGCAAAATAGTGCTTGAAAGCTCTTGAATGGTCATGCGCCGAAGGCACTTTGGATCCTCTTTTGATTTGCTCTAGCATATCAAGAGCGGGTTGAAACAACCCCTTATGGGACTTTTCTTACATTTGGTTCACTTTTGGTCCCAAATTATGTAATATATAGCTAAACTATAGATACGTGGTGGCTAGGCTTATTTAGTTAGTTTTTGTTGATTGATAATGATGAATTCATGAACCGAAATTGGGAGTGTTTTGAGAAATTGTAAAATAAAACATTGATCTTTGATTAGAAATGTCAGTTGTAAGGGAGATTCAAATCCCTTTACGGTCACATAAGAGTTAGATGCTATTTGGTAATCTTTAAGGGAGGTTTTTGGGTTTGATACACCCTTTGATTGTCGTTTTGTTATCATATTTGTGTGTATCTTTATATCATTGATATTATATCCCTCTACCTTTACTTATTTGTGTTTAGATTCGGGTATTCGTGGTGAGAATTATATCACTAGACACCAAAGAAAGTTCACAAGATCCATTAAATCACCATTTTCCTTTCCAATAAGTTTCCGCATGATGCCATGCTATTAAAATCACATTCTACTAATCAATATGTGAATAATGATACCCATATTGCAGTACTTTACTTCATGTCCAAAAAACACATAAAAATTCTATGTGGCTTCTATTTAAGAAAAATCACATTGTCAAAACCAACCCAATGCTCCTACATGGTCAGGGAATCATTACCTTTAAAATTTGGGGAGTTTTGAGGTAATTTGAGGCTAAAATAAAGCCTCCAAGGTTTTGGGATTTTTTAGAAAAAGAAAGGGAAAAATCAACCATAAAAAGTATTGAATCTTACCACAAATCGAAGGATAATTTGGTAAAAAAGTGTTAGCCAAGCTCCGAAATCACCCACAAGCTTCAATTTAAGCTATCTCACCATTTAGGGATTTAGATCTCAAGAAAATGGATGATAAATGAGTAAAGTTGGGCTAAAATGGGGTATTTATACCATTACCAGGTGATCGGGTCTCGCTATCATGACCCAACCTTCATATTTACAATGCAAAGATAAAGACAAGGATGTTGCGATGTCAACATTACCTTATTGTGATCGCGAATCTGTTGTCCTTCCCAATATGTCGCATTCGTAACATGAAGTTTCACAATCACAACACTTGCTGGTGCTTCACGATAGCGATCGAGATCCATGGTTTGTGATATTATTCAATTAAAATTATCGGGATTTTATCCTTGAAAAATTCCTAACTTTGAGCATACTGCACAGACTACAAATCATCATATGAGTCGTAAGGTTTCACTACGAGTCGTAGGACTCTAATCATAGTCTGACATATGTTTTTGGATAAGTCTCTGTGTTGTTCACGATTGGCACCCAACGTGTCGTCAAGACCCATTACGAGTCATATTGTGGTTCTCGTAGCCTAACCATTAAGGGTGCCCAAATATTTCTTCCTTGATAACCACTAGACCATAGTAGCCATAAGGACTGAGTACGAGATGTGAATATGACTAGTAGTCATACTAATGTAGATACCCCATGATGCTATCCAGACTACTAGTCCAAGGGACGAATCAAAACCAATCGTTACGAGTCGTCATGTGATCCGTAGCGACTGGGAAATCAATTTTTAGTCTATTTATTAAGGGCATTCTGGTCATTTCCTTTTTCCCCCACATAGACCCCATGACCATAATACACCATTGAGGCATTATTTTCAGCACTTATCAGTCATAAACGATCTCCCAAACTCTCTTAAATCCTTATGGCAATAATAAGCTAAGATTTTAATTGGCATCTAGAATTTCTAAGGGTTGATTTCTTTAAGTAAATCTTGATATATCCAGCATATTAATCTTCCCCAAATCTGATTTTGTGAAAAGCATGTTTTCTAAATAGTTTAACTATATTGATTTTAATGTGTGTTTTGACAAGGGTTGAGGGATTTGGAATGGATTATTCTTGAATTTATTTCTAGTGTTTTCATGAGTTGTTCATGCTTTGAATTGAATATTCTTGAACTAATGGGGTGCATGGGTGTAGGGATTGGATTAGGGTTTGAGGTAATTAACAGTTCCCAAGTGCACACGCAAGTGTACGTGGTCTTATCAAGTAATAAAATGGCCTTCAAGAAATCCTAAGTATCGATTTCTCAGGGACTTGTGTTCGCCGACTATCCAATTCTAGTTTAACTAATTGAGGAGAGTAGAAAATAGAGTTTTAGAATTTTAATTTAAAAATAAACTAAAATAATGTGGAAGTTTAATGACTTGGGAAAATCAATGGATAGAAACTCAGAGTTAAAGCTTAAGAACAATCATACTACGCTATTGAACTTCATTCTTTAATTCGCTTATCTTGGTTCTTGATTCGTAGGGTTAATTACATTATCATGGTCTCCCGACCTCTAATCGTTTACCTAATATGGGCATTACAACTACATCATTGAGAGGGGTTGTAATAATCCAATTAAGTGTTTTAAAGCTATCATGCTACGTTGAATCAAGTAAGGCATCTAAGTATATCCATGTCCTAGATGCTAATTCAAATTCTTTATTTAATAAAAGAATAAAAATCATACTTTATTTATTCCCATGTTTTATCTCTGTATTCCCTCTCCCGAGATCAAAAGGTTGAAAATTGATGTATTGTAAGGGTAGCTAATCCTTAAATTAGTTAAATTAAGAATAAACAACCAACCAATAATGATAAGCAAATTAAACGAAATTAATTCAAAACAAAAGTATTAATGATCTTGGCCTTAACCCCGGAAAGGGAGTTTAGCCTTGAATGGAAATATTCATCATCCAATCCCTTGGAGTGATGATACAAACCATACAAAAAACTAAATTAAATAATGATAAAACCTAAAAATAAGTTGTGGTAGCCTCCAATGATGTTCCAAGTGATCTAGGATGTTCCAAGATTTTAAAATGGAGTTTGGGACGTTATATATTATGTATAAAAGTCATAACCCTACATGGATTAGGTTTCCACATATTTTTACTTCAACTGGGCTGAATTATCCCAGTTTTAGGCATCACTACATTGTGGTGACATGCCAGTTCACAATTGTCAAAAAATCTATCACAATCCAGTATCTCATCTCGATTTCACCACGTCACGAAGCCTCTTTAAACCCCATTATAAGATACATGTTCCAGTTGGTAAAAAAATTGGGCCTCTTAATAATCCAGTGGTATTTTTCATGAATCAATTGGACACTCCTACAGTCCACACGCGCCCCATAAATTTCAGGGGTCCAAAGTGCGTCAATTTTTGTATTGTTCTTTCGTTGAGCCATTCCGAGCGTTTTAAGAGTTGTTTTGACTTTATTTGAAGCTTTTATATCAGTAATAAATCATAATAATCCATTAAAAAGGAATAATATAGAATTAAACACAATAATTTAGAGCTCAAAACAACACAAAATCCAAGACAGTGAACTAGAAACACGAGCTAAGCATAGCCTAAATTGACATTGAGATTAAGCTTATTGTTTTGACTCTTGTGTTCATCCAATTGACCCTTTAACATTATAAGTAAGTTTTTTAGTATATAAATACATAATAACAACCTTAGTAACTAAATAAAACACATTATAACCCAACACGATAGACTAGAAAAACACTTATCTCAAGCTAGTTACACTAGTTTTCTCGGTAGACTTCTAAATGATCAATTTGAATCAAAACTCATGTGAAACCTCCATTAAACATTGTAAACACATACTTGGGCACATGAATTCTTATTTATATCATTATAAACCCATTACCCACGTGAATCATCCTCAAAACAAGGATAAAAAGGCAAGAATAGTAGCACTAGAATGCATATATACACCAAACATCACCTCCCAAGACTTAACGCCTAGTTCATCCCCGAACAACTCTTAACTATAAACACCATGAGCTGAAGAGATTCCACACTTATACTACAAGAATACATTCAAGCTAGCACTACAATGATTACACAGAATGCAAGTTTCTAAACTAAGCATGTTATACATAATTGATAGCTCAAAAATTCTACATCAAAACATCCTAGCCTCAAGAATGGACTGCACAAGTGGCAAACTCATTCATATTTATCAATCAATGACATCACATGAATCACCTATATTCATAAACATGTTCCCTCACAAAAGAGAGTTACCCATAATCAGTCATAATAATGCAATTTATAACAATGGGTACACGAATCAAATTACGCTCACACTCACAAGGAATTCACAAGATACACACAAAGAACCATAGGGTTTCCCTTAGTGTAATGCTCCACTTATATTAGAATGATGAACTTAGGATCAATTAGGTCTTTTTTAAGTTGTAATGTAGTCTAAGGGACGAGTAGGAACTATTTGGGAATAGTGACTAACCTCTCTAAGCGCTTTAACACACTACCTTATACATTTAAAACCAATATTAAACAACCAAATTACACCATTTTTTAATACCCCATTCTTTATTTTTCCCTATTTCTTTTAAGCATTTTCAAAAACACATGGTGGGCGTATTATTTATTCCTTCAAGATTCAATTTTTCTTATTTTCTACAATCATGGGAATATTTCTAAAACCATTTATATCACTCCCAAACACCACGCATCAAATATAAACACCAATAACTATTACCTTGGGGCATCGATTTCACCTTTTTCTTCTTTTTCAATTTCTACTCTTTACTAAATCAATTTTTCACAAAAGCACTTGGGAGCTTTTTAGAATAAATTATTGTCTATAAAAGAAGTGGTTAGGCTACATATGAGGCTACCAAGGAAAAGGCTAAAGGATCAATGGGGATTAACTAGGATAATACACAACAGGTAGGACATATAGAACGTATAAAACAAGGCTATCAATGAAATGGCTAAATCATCTCTGAAACCCACATTCTTTATTTTGCTTCACACACACACACCAAGTAAGATGTAGACATCACATGCAACAAAGAATATACAAAAACCTCACACGCACACGTTACATGCTCAACTCAATAGGATCATCATAAACTCCCAACCAAACAATAGTATGAATTCAAATTTAAGCCAACAAGTACAAGAGTCAAAAACTATGAGCCTTGGTATCTCAAAAGTAGCAATTCGCAAAATTCAACATCCTTTTACAATCAAAATACTTGCACTATCTAATAAAAAATAACACCAACAAGAATATCTTATGTAAAAAAAGTTAAATTGTAAATTGAGCCAAAATTTAGGAATTTTCCCATCCCACACTTAAAAATCTACTTTGTACCCAAAGTGAACTTAAAAGTAAGAGATAGAAATACTTCCAGAGGCCTCTAGGACAAGCTAGTGGCATCTTTTTGCATAAAAAAGTCTGTGGTACCCCACACTCAGTTTTTTCTAAGCTTATTAGCTCAAGTTTCTTGTACTCAGACTTCCCATCAACCTGTGAATCAATAAAAACAAAAACTACGTGAAATAAAAAACTAAAAAATAAGAAGAAAACATACCTTAGCTTGCATTTCATCCCAAGAAGTTCCTAATTTAGTGTCACGGCATGACCTAATAAACTTTTTCTTCCACCTTGATGATATAAATTTTACCCCCAACATAACATCCTTCTTTTTGCCACAATCATAGGGAGGTGGTACAAAAAATAAGGAACCGAGTAACGGAATATCCATACTAAACCACTCGGCCTTGAAGTAAGGTTTATTTTTATGTTGCTTATCCGGTTTATAATCAGGAATATAAGATTCTTGTTCCTCATCTTCACACTCTTCCACTATTTTAAATGGTTCCATAGAAAAGACATCATCTAAACATAATGTAGAAAAGTGGTTTGAGTGCAGCCCAACAAATCCTACTTAAAAATTTACACTATCCATAACACCTTTACTCTTATTAACCTTCTCAATTTTAGTCTCAAAAGAAAGATGACAGATGAGAGGCTACGATTCTTGTGTTTGTTCCATAAATTGGCTCGTATCCTCCTCATATTTTTCTGTTCTTAGCATCTGTAGATATGGTGGTGGTGGTCTCTCCTCAACCTATCAATAGCTTTGGTTTCTGAGTACTCAGACTTCCTGGAATTATCAGCAACTTTGTCTACAACCCATTGGGAAGTCAATTCTACATCTATCTCCAGCTGATTATACAATTGCTCTGCAGCCTCCTGATGGTTCTTCAAGTCTTCCACCAACTATACTTGAGACGCTAAAAATTATTTCATCATCTCTTCAAAAATGCTCATTAGAGTTGTAGCCTGCATGTTTAGTTGTTGTTGTTGAAACTACTGCTGGTTGTTCTATAATTGCTTTTTTGATTGATTCTGACCCATTTCATTGATGTATTTATATAATTTTGCCATTCAGCATAGCCCATAAATAATTTTAAATAGGGATTGACAGCACATATAGCTGCAGTATGAACACTTTGACCACAAACCAAACACAAGGTTGCAGTCTACTCCACAGATAGAATTGTATCTGCATTATATTGTGAAGGTAGCGTCCATGAACTTCCATCAAAATCTAGATAATAAGCTTCATGATATGGTCCCCCACAAAAAAACAAGAATAGTCATCACTCAAAAACCATCTATCCAAGGCTAACATCTCAAGAAAAGTGTGAGAAAAATATAAATAAATAAAAATATAAAAAACTAAAGAAACAAAAACTATTTACAACTCAATATAGAAAAATTATTAAAAAAAGATCGTTTCCTAGTTACAAGTCCCCGGCAACGACGCCAAAAACTTGACAGTGCCCAAGTGTACACTCAAGTTTACGTGCTCTTATCAAGTAGTAAAGTGGACTTAAAGAAATCGCCAAGTATCGATCTCTCACAAACTTGCATTCGCAGACTATCCAACTCTAGTTTAACTAATTAAGAAGAGTAGCAAATAGACTTTTATAATTGTACTTTAAAAATAAACTAAACTAATACGGAAAAGTAATGACTTAGGACAATCAATGGATAGAAACCTAGGGTTAAATCTAAAGAAAAATCATACTATGCTATTGAACTTCATTCATTAATTCGCTTATCTTGGTTGTTGATTCGTAGGGTTAATTGCATGATCATGGTCTCCCGACCTCTAATCATTTGCCTAATTTGGACATTACAACTACATCATTGAGAGGATATGTAATAATCCAATTCATTATTTTAAATATATCATCCTACGTTGAATCAAATAAGGAATCTAAGTACATCCTTGTCCTAGATGCTAATTCAGATTCTTAATTTAATAAAAGAATAAAAATCATACTTTATTTATTCCCATGTTCTATCTCCATATTCCATCTTCGGAGATCAAAAGGTTGATAATTGATGTATTCTAAGGGTAGATAATCCTTAAAATAGTTAAATTAAGAATAAACAAAAACCAATAATGATAAGTAAATTAAACGAAATTAATTCAAAACAAAAGTATTCATGATCTTGGCCTTAACCCCAAAAACAGAGTTTAGCCTTGAATGAAAATATTCATCATCCAATCCCTTGGAGTGATGATACAAATCATACAAAATAATAAATTAAAGAATGATAAAACCTAAACAGAAGTTGTGGTAGCCTCAATTGATGTCCCAAGAGATCTAGGGTGTTCTAAGATATTTAAAATGGAGTTTGAGACGTTATATGAATAGTATACAAGTCATAACCCCACTTGGATTAGGTTCCAAATCTTTTTCCATTAGCTGGGCAGAATTATCCCAATTTTGGGCATCATCTCATCGCGGTGACATGCCAATTCACAATTGTTAAAAAATCTGTTAAAATCTAGTATCTTGTCGCGATTTCACCGCATCACGGAACCTCCTTAAACCCAATTATAAGCTACATGTACCAGTTCATAAAAAAATTGGGCCTCTTATGAATCCAGTGGCATTTTTCTATATCCATTGGTCACTCCTACAGTCCACACGCGCCCCATATATTTCAGGGGTCCAAATTGCGTCAATTTTTGTAGTGTGCTTTTCTTTAGCCATTCCGAGCCCTTTTTGAATGGTTTTCACTTGATTTGAAGCTTGTATATCCTTCATATATCATCATAATCCATTAAACAGGAATCCTATAGCACTAATCACAACAATTTATAGCTCAAAACCACACAACATCCAAGACGATGAACTAGAAACACGAGCTAAGCATAAGCTAAATTAACATTGAGCTTAAGCTTATAGTTTAGACTCTTGTCTTGGTCCAGTTGATGCTTGAACATTATAACTAAGGTTTTTTCATATAAATACATAATAATAACAACCTTATTGACTCATTAAACACTACACATAACAACTTCACTCATATTCACCGTCTCAATTATAGTCTCAAAAGAAAGATGACAGTCGAATGGCTGCGATTCTTGTGTTTGTTCCATAGATTGTATCTTATCCTCCTAATATTTTTATTTTCTTTGCATTTGTATACGTAATGGCAGTGGTCTCTCCTCAATTAGTTCAATAGGTTTGGTTTTTGAGAAGTCAAAATTCCTCAAATTATCAGCAACTTTGTCTGCAACTGGTTGGGAAGTCAATTTTGCATCTATCTCCAGATGATTATACAATTTCATTATAACATCCCGATGGTTCTTCAAGTCTTCCACCAACTTTACTTGAGACGCTAAAATTTTTTTCATCATCTCTTATGAATTGCTCATTTGACTTGTGGCCTACATGTTTAGTTGTTGGTGCTGAAACTATTGTTGGTTGTTCCATAATTAAATTTGTGAATGATTCCTTCCCGTTCTATTGTATTAGTTTATATAATTTTATGTTTCAGCATAGATCATAAACAATTCTGAAATAGGATTGACAGCACACATAGTTGCAGTATGACCACTTTGACCACAAACCAAACACCAAGTTGCAGTCTGCTCCACAGATAGAATAGTATTTGTATAATATTATGAAGGTCTAGTCCACGTACTTCCATCAAAATCTAGACAATAAGCCTCATGATATGGTCCCCCAAAAAAATAACAAGAATCTTCATCACTTAAAAACCATCTTTCCCAAGCCGACATCTCAAGAAGAGTGTGAGAAAAATAAAAATAAAGAAAAATAAAAAGAAAGTAAGAAATCAAAAACTATTTACAATTTAATATAGAAAAACTAAAAAAAGATAGTTGCCTAGTTACAAGTGCCCGGCAACAGCGAAAAAATCTTGACGGCGCACAAGCAAGTGTTCATGGTCTTAACAGGTAGTAAAGTGGCCTTCAAGAAAGCCCAAGTATCGATCTCTCAGGGACTTCTGTTCGCCGACTATCCAATTCTAGTTTAACCAATTGATGGGAGTAGTAAATCGACTTTTAGAATTGTAATTTAAAAACAAACTAAACTAATGCGGAAAAGTAATGACTTAGGACAATCCATGGATAGAAACCCACGGTTAAAGCTAAAGAACAATCATACAATGGTATTGAAATTCATTTTTTATCTTGGATGTTGATTCTTAGGGTTAATTGCATGATCATGGTCTCCCATCCTCTAATCGTTTAACTAATATGGCAATTACAACTACATCGTTGAGTGGGGATGTAATAATCCAATTAAGTGTTTTAAGGCTATAATCCTACTTTGAATCAAGTAAGGCATCTATGTACATCCATGCCCGAGACGCCAATTCAAATTCTTTATTTAAAAAAGGAATTATAATCATACTTTATTTATTTCCATGTTCTATCTACCTATTCCCACTCCTGAGATCAAAAGGTTGACAATTGATGTATTCTAAGGGTAGCTAATCCTTAGAATAGTTAAATTAAGAATAAACAAACAACTAATAATGATAAGAAAATCAAACGAAATTAATTCAAATGAAAGTATTCATGATCTTGGCCTTAACCCCGGAAAGGGAATTTAGCCATCATCCAATCCCTTGGAGTGATGATAAAAACCATAAATAAAACTAAATTAAAGAATGAAAAAACCTAAAAGAAGTTGTGGTAGCCTCCAATGATGTCCCAAGTGATCTAGGGTGTTCAAAGATGTATAAAATGGAGTTAGGGACGTTATATATATAGTATACAAGTCATAACCCCACTTGGATTAGGTTTCCACGTCTTTTTCCTTCAGCTGGGAAAAATTATCCCAATTTTGGGCATCACCGCATCACGGGAACATGCTAGTTCACAGTTGTCAAAAAATCTATCAAAATCTAGTATCTCATCGCGATTTCACCGTATCACGGAGCCTCCTTAAACCCCATTATAAGATAAATGCATCAGTTGGTCAAGAGATTGGACCTCTTATAAATACAGTGGAATTTTTTACGCATCCATTGGACACTCCTACAGTCCAAATTGCGTCAGTTTTTGTATTGTGCTTTCGTTGAGCCATTCTGAGCCCCTTTAGAGTTGTTTCCACTTGATTTGAATCTTTTATATCCTTCATATATCATCATAATTAATTAAAAAGAATAATATATCATTAAACACAGCAATTTAGATCTCAATACAACACAACATCCAAGATGGTAAAATAGAAACACGAGCTAAGCATAGGCAAAATTCACATTAAGCTAAAGCTTATTGTTTTGACTCTTGTATTGATACAATTGACCCTTCAACATTATAACTAAGTTTTTTAGAATATAAATACATAATAACAACCTTAGTAACTCATTAAAACACATTTGAACCCAACACGGTAGACTAGAAAAACACCTAGCTCAACCTAGTTACACTAGTTTTCTGGGTTGACTTCTAAATGATCTATTTGAATCAAAACTCATGTGAAAACAACCTATTAAACATAGTAAAAAGATACTTGGACACATAAATTCTCATTTATATAATTCTCAACCCATTAATCACATGAATCATCCTTAAAATAAAGCTAAAAATTCTAGAACAGTAGCGCTAGAATGCATAAATACACCCAACATCACTACCCCACACTTAAAGACTTGATCATCCTCGAAAAACTCCTAACTAAAAACGCCATAATATGAAGAGACTCCAAACTTATACTACAAGTAATACATTCAAGCTAGCACTACAATGATTACACAAAATGCAAGTTTCTACATTAAGCATGTTATACACAATTGATAGCTCTAGAATTCTACATCAAAACATCCTAGACTCAAGAATTGACTCCACAAGTGGCAAACTCATGCATATTTATCAATAAAAGACATCACATGAATCATCCATAATCATCAAACATGTGCCCTCACAAAAAATTATTATCCATGATCACTCACAATAATGCAATTTATAACATTGGGTACAAGAATTAAATTACAGTCACTCTCACTAGGAATTAACAAGTTACACACAATGAACCATAGGTTTCCCTTAGTGTAGTGCTCAACTAATATTAGAATGATGAACTTATGATTAATTAGGTCGCTTCCAGGTTGTAATGTAGGCTAAGGGGCGGGTAGGAACTATTTGGGAATAGTTACTAACCTCTCTAAGCTCTTTAATACACTACCTTATACATTTAAAATGAATCTTCAACAACCAAATTACACCATTTGGAATACCCCATTCTTTATTTTTCCCCATTTCCATTAAGAATTTTCACAAACACATGGTAGGCGTATTATTTATTCCATCAAGATTCAAATTTTCTCATTTTCTGCAATCATGAAAATATTTCTATCACCATTTATATCACTCCCAAACACCACACATCAAATATAAATAGAAATAACTATTACCTTGGTTCATTAATTTCACCTTTTTCTTCTTCAACTTCTACTCCTTTCTAAATCAATCTTTCACTTATGCACTTTGAAGCTTTTTGGATCAAATTATGGTCAATCAAAGTAGGGGTTAGGCTACATATGAGGCTACCAAGGAAAATTCTAAAGGCTCAATGGGGATTAATTAGGATAATGCACAATGGGTAGGACATATAGAAGGTATAAAACAAGGCTATCAATGAAATTCCTAAATCATTTCCTAAACCCACATTCTTTATTTCGCTTCACACACACACACCAGGCAAGGTCTAGGTATCACATATAACAAGAAATGTACAAAAACCTCACAAGTACATGGCACATGCTCAACTCAATAGGATCATCATAAACTCCCAGCCAACCAATTTCATGAATACAAATTTAATCCAATAAGTACAAGAGTCAAAAACTTTGTCTCTAGGTATCTCAAAAATTGCAATTCACAAAATTCAACATGGTTTTACAATCAAAACACTTGCACCATGTAATCAAAAATAGCTCCAACAAGAATATCTTACTGAAAAAATAATTTAAATTTTAAATTGAGCCATAATTTAGGAATATCCCCACCCCACACTTAAGAATCTACTCTGTCCCCAAAGTGAACTTAAAAGTAAGTGGTAGAAATACTCCCTGAGGCCTCTAGGACAAGATAGTAGCATGTTTTTGAATCAAAAAGTTCTGTGATCCCCCACTCTCAGTTTTTGCTACGCTTCTTAGTTCAACTTTCCGGTACTCCGACTTTCCATCATCCCGTGGCTCAACAAAAATAAAAACTACGTGAAATAAGAAACTAAAAACTAAAAAGTAAACATACCTTAGCTTGGGTTTCCTCGTAAGAAGCACCTAATTTAGTGTCACGGCATGACCCAATAAACTTTTTCCTCCACCTTGAGAATATAAATTTCATCCCCAACATCACATCCATCTTTTTGCCTCGATCATAGGGAGGTGGTACAAAATTTAAGAAGTAATGTTAAATGCATAGTAAACCACTCGGCCTTGAAGTGAGGTGTGTTTTTATATTGTGTATCTGGTGTAAAACCAAGAATATAGAATTCTTGTTCCTCACCTTCACACTCTTCCACTATTTTAAATGATTCCACAGACAAGACATCATCTAAACATAATGTAGAAAATCTCTTTGAGTGCGGCCCACATCCTACTTCAAAATTTACACTATCCACAATGCCTTTACTCATATTCACCTTCTCAATTTTATTCTTAAAAGAAAGATAACAGTTGAGTGGCTGGAATTCTTGTGTTTGTTCCATAGATTGGCTCGTATCCTCCTCATATTTTTCTTTTCTTAGCATCTATATACATGGTGGTATTAGTCTCGCCTTAACCTATTTAATATCTTTGGTTTTCAAGTACTCAAACTTTCTCGAATTATCTGTAACTTTATCTGCAATGTGTTGGGAAATCAATTCTGTATCTATTTCCAGTTGATTATACAATTGTTTTGCAGCCTCCCAAGTGTTTTTTAATTCTGCCACCAACTATATTTATGATGCTAAAAGTTGTTTCATCATCTCTTCCAAATTGTTCATTTGAGTTGTGAAATACATGTCTAGTTGTTGTTGCTGAAACTGCTGTTGGTTCCATAATTGTATATGACTGATTCTGCCTCGTTCGATTGTAGTAATTTATATAATTTTTCCTTTCAGCATAGCCCACAAATAATTCTGAATTGGGATTGACAACACACATAATTGCAGTATGACCACTTTGACCACAAACCAAACACCAAGTTGCACTCAACTCCATAGATAGAATAATATTTACATCATATTGTGGAGGTCCCGTCTACGCACTTCCATCAAAATCTAGACAATAAGACTCATGATGTGGTCCCCCACTGAAACAATAAAATCGTCATTACTCGAAAAATATCTATCCTAAGCTGACATCTCTAGAAGAGTGTGATAAAAATCAAAATAAATAAAAATAAAAATAAACTAAAAAAATCAAAAACTATTTACAACTCAATAGAGAAAAACTTAAAAAAAAAAGATAGTTGCCTAGTTACAAGTCCCCGGCAACGGCACCAAAAACATGACAGCGCCCAAGAGCACACACAAGTGAACGTGGTCTTATCAAGTAGTAAAGTGGCCTTCAAGAAAACCCAAGTAATGATATCCCAGGGACTTGCGTTCGCCGACTATCCAATTCTAGTTTTACAATTGAGGAGAGTAGCAAATAGACTTTTGGAATTGTAATTTAAAAATAAACTAAACTAATGCGGAAAAGTAATGACTTAGGACAATCAATGGATAGAAACCCAGGGTTAAACCTTAAGAAAAATAATGCTACGCTATTGAACATCAATCGTTAAATTGCTTATCTTGGTTGTTGATTCATAGGGTTAATAGCATGATCATGGTCTCCCGACCTCTAATCATTTAACTAATATGGACATTACAACTACATCGTAGAGTGGGCTTGTAATAATCAAATTAAGTATTTTAAAGCTATCATCCTACGTTGAATCAAGTAAAGAATCTAAGTACATCCCTATCCTACACGCTAATTCAAATTTTTTATTTAATAAAAGAATAAAAATCATACTTTATTTATTCCCATGTTCTATTTCCCAATTCCCTCTCTCAAGATCAAAAGGTTGATAATTGATGTATTCTAAGGGTAGCTAATCCTTAAAATAGTTAAATTAACAATAAAAAAATAACAAATAATTATAAGTAAATTAAATGAAATTAATTTAAAACAAAAGTATTCATGATCTTGGCTTTAACCCCGAAAAGGGAGTTTAGCCTTGAATGGAAATATTCATCATCTAATTCCTTGGAGTGATGACACAAACCATACAAAAAAATAAATTAAAGAATGATAAAACCTAAAAAGAAGTTGTGGTAGCCTCCAATGATGTCCGAAGTGCTCAAGGGTGTTCCAAGATGTTTAAAACTGAGTTTGGGATGTTATATATATAGTATACATGTCGTAACCCCACTTGGATTAGGTTTACACGTCTTTTTAATTCAGCTAGTAAGAATTACCCCAATTTTGGCATCGCTGTGTTACAGTGACCTGCCAAATCACAATTGACAAAAATCTATCAAAATTCAGTATCTCGTTACGATTTCACCGCATCACGCAGCCTCCATAAACCCCATTACAAGCTACATGCGCTAGTTGGTCAAACATTTTGACCTATTATGAATCCAGTGGTATTTTTCGTGCTTCCATTGGCCAATTCTATAGTCAACACGTGCCCCATACATTTCAGGGGTCCAAATTGCATCAATTTTTGTATTGTGCTTTCGTTGAGCCATTTCGAGACCTTTTTGAGTTATTTACACTTAATTTGAAGCTTATATATACTTCATATACCATCATAATATATTAACCAAGAATAATAGAGCATTAAACACAGAAATTTAGAGCTCAAAAGAACACAACATCAAAGACAGTGAGCTAGGAACACGAGCTAAGCATAGGCTAAATTTACATTGAGCTTAAGCTTATTATTTTGACTCGTCTTGATTCAATTGACCCTTGAACATTATCACTAAGTTTTTTAGCATATAAATATATAATAAAAACCTTAGTAACTCATTAAAATATATTAGAACTCAACACGATAGACAAGAAAAACACCAAGCTCAATCTAGTTACACTAATCTTTTTAGTTGACTTCTAAGTGATCAATTTGAATCAAAACTCATGTGAAACCACCAGTAAACATTGTAAAAACATACTTGGACATATAAATTTTCATTAATATAATTATTAACCCATTAATAACATGAATCATCCTCAAAACAAGGCTAAAAAAGATATAATAGGGTCACAATAATGGATAAATACACCCAACATCACCACCCCACCCTTAAAGCCTTGTTCATCCTTGAACAACTCTTAACTATAAACACCATGAGATGAAGAGATTCCAAACTTCTACTACAATCAGACATTCAAGCTAGCACTACAATGATTACACGGAATCCAAGTTTCTACACTAAGCATGTTATACACAATTGTTAGCTCCAGAATTCTACATCAAACCTTCCTAGCCTCAAGAATGGAATCCAAAAGTAGCAAACTCATGCATATTTATAAATCAAATACATCACACGAATCACCCATATTCATCAAACATGTTCCCTCACAATAGAGAGTTACCCATAATCACTCCCAATAATGCAATTTATAACATTGGGTACAAGAATCAAATTATGGTCACTCTCACAAGGAATTCACAAGTTACACACAATGAAACATAGGCTTTCCCTTAGTGTAGTGCTCCACTAATATTAGAATGATGAACTTACGATCAATTAGGTCTTTTCCAGGTTGTAATGTAGGCTAAGGGATGGGCAGGAACTATTTGGATAGTCACTAACCTCGCTAAGATCTTTAATACACTACCTTATACATTTAAAAAGAATCTTCAACAACCAAATTACACTACTTTTTAATACCCCATTCTTTATTTTGCTCCATTTTCTGTAAGAATTTTCACAAACACATGGTGGCCGTATTGTTTATTCCATCAAGATTCAATTTTTCTCATTTTCAACAATCATGAAAATATTTCTAACACCATTTATATCACTCCCAAATACCACATATTAACTATAAACACCAATAACAATTAACTTGGGGCATTAATTTCACCTATTTCTTCTTCAACATCAACTCCTTACTAAAACAATTTTTCACTAAAGCACTTAGGAGCTTTTTGGATAAAATTATGGTCTATCAAAGTAGGGGTTGGGCTACATATTAGGATACCCGGGAAAAGTATAAAGTATTAATAGGGGTTAACTAGGATAATTCACAACAGGTAGGACATATAGAAGTTACAAAATAAGGCTATCAATAAAATGTCTAAATTATCTTCATAACCCACATTTTTTATTTCGCTTCACACACACTCCAAGCAAGGTCTAGGCATCACATGAAATAAGGAATATACAAAAACCTCATACGCACATGGAACATTCTCAACTCAATAGTGTCATTATAAACTCCCAACCAAACAATTGAATGAATTCAAATTTAATCCAACAAGTACAAGTGTCAAAACTTTGATCCTAGGTATTTCAAAAGTAGCAATTCACAAAATTCAACATTATTTTACAATCAAAACAATTGCACCATGTAATAAAAAAAATAGCACTAATAAGAATATCTTACACAAAAAAAATTTAAATTTTAAATTGAGCCAACATTTAGGAATTTCCCCACCCCACACTTAAAAATCTACTTTGTCTCCAAATTGAACTTAAAAGTATGAGAGAAATATACCCTGAGGCCTCATGGCCTAGATAGTTGCATATTTTTGAATCAAAAAGGTTTGGGATCCCCCACACTTAGTTTTTTCTACGCTTCATAGTTCAACTTTCCGGTACTCAGACTTTCCATCAACTAATGACTCAAGAAAAACAAAAACTAAGTGAAATAAATAACTAAAAACTAAAAAGAAAACATACCTTATCTTGGGTTGCCTCCCATGAAGCGCCTAATTTAGTATCGCGGCACGACCTAATCAACTTTTTCCTCCACCTTGAGGATATAAATTTCACCCCCAACATCACATCCATAGTTTTGCCTCGATCATAGGGAAGTGGCACAAAAATTAATTAACCGAGTAATGGAACGTGCATAGTAAACCACTCGTCCTTGAAGTGAGGTGTGTTTTTAAGTTGCTTATCTGGTGTAAAACAAAGAATATAGAATTCTTGTTCCTCACCTTCACAATCTTCCATTATTTTAAATGATTCCACAGATAAGACATCATCTAAACATAATGTAGAAAATTTCTTTGAGTGTGGCCCAAAAAATCGTACTTCAAAATTTACACTATCCACAACACCTTCACTCATATTCACTTTCTCAATTTTAGTCTCAAAAGAAAGATGACAGTCGTCTGGCGGCGATTCTTGTGTTTGTTCCATAGATTCACTCGTATCTTCCTTATATTTTTATTTTCTTAGCATCTGTAGACATGGTGGCGGTGGTATCTCTTCAACCTGTTCAATAGCTTCGGTTTTTGAGTTCTCAAACTTTCTCTAATTATCAGCAACTTTGTCTGCAACCGGTTGAGAAGTCAATTTTGCATCTATCTTAAGCTGATTATACAATTTCTTTGCTGCCTCTATATAGTCTTTCAAGTCTTCCACCAACTCTACTTAAGACGCTAAATGTTGTTTCATCATCTCTTCCAAATTGCTTGTTTGAGTTGTGGCCTACATGTTTAGTTGTTGCTGCTGAAACTGCTGCTGGTTGTTCTATAATTGAATTTGTGACTGATTTTACCCCGTTTGATTGTAGTAGTTTATATATTTTTTCCTTTCATCATAGCCCACAAATAATTCTGAATCGGGATTGGCAGCACACATAGCTGCAGTATGACTACTTTGACCACAAACCAAACATCAAGTTGTAGTATGCTCCATAGATAGAAAAGTATCTGCATCATATTGTGAAGGTCCTGTCATGCACTTCCATTAAAATCTAGACAATAAGCCTCATGATGTGGTCCCCCACAAAAATAACAAGAATTGTCATCACTCGAAAGCCATCTATCCCAGGCTGACATCTCAAGAAGAGTGTGATAAAATAGAAATAAACAAAAATAAAAAGAAACTAAAAAAACAAAAACTATTTACAACTCAATATAGAAAAACTTAAAAAAAAAATAGTTGCCTAGTTACAAGTCCCCGGTAACGGCACCAAAAACTTGACAGAGCACACGCAAGTGTACATGGTCTTATCAAGAAGTAAAGTGGCCTTCAAGAAATCCCAAGTATCGATCTCTTAGGTACTTGCGTTCGCCGACTATCCAATTCTAGTTTAACCAATTGAGAAGAGTAGAAAATAGACATTTATAATTGTAATTTAAAAATAAACTAAACTAATGCGGAAAAGTAATGACATAGGACAATCAATGGATATAAACCCAGGGTTAAAGCATAAGAACAATTATACTATGCTATTGAACTTCATTCGTCAATTCACTTATCTTGTTTGTTGATTAGTAGGGTTATTTGCATGATCATGGTCTTCCGACTTCTAATCATTTACCTAATATGGACATTACAACTACAACATTGATCGGGGATGTAATAATCCAATTTAGTGTTTTAAAGCTATCATCCTACGTTGAATCAAGTAAGGAATTTAAGTAAGTCCCTATCCTAGATGCTAATTCAAATTCTTTATTTAATAAAAGAATAAAAATTATACCTTATTTATTCCCATGTTCTATCTCCTTATTCCCTATACCGAGATCAAAAGGTTGACAATTGATGTATTCTAAGGGTAACTAATCCTTAAGTTAAATAAAGAATAAACAAACAACCAATAATGATAAGAAAATTATACAAAATTAATTCAAAACGAAAGTATTCATGATCTTGGCCTTAACCCCAGAAAGGGAGTTTAGACTTGAATGGAAATATTCACCATCTAATCCCTTGGAGTGATGATACAAACCATACAAAAAACTAAATTAAAGAATGATAAAACCTAAAAAGAAGTTGTGGTAGCCTCCAATGATTTCCCAAGTCGTCTAGGGTGTTCCAAGATGTTTAAAACAAAGTTTGAGACGTTACCTTTAAAGTTTACATGTCATAAGCCCACTTGTATTATGTTTCAACATCTTTTTCCTTCAGATGGGCAGAATTATACCGATTTTGGGCATCACCGCATCGCGGTGACATGCCAGTTCACAAATGTCAAAATATCTTTCAAAATCTAGTATCTCATTGCGATTTCACCGTGTCACGAAGCCTCATTAAACCCTATTATAACCTAAATGCGCCAGTTTTGGGACTCTTATAAATCCATTGGTATTTTTCATGCATCAATTGGCCACTCCTTCATTCCACATGCACCCCATACATTTCAGGGGTCCAAATTGAGTCTATTTTTGTATTGTGCTTTTGTTGAGCCATTATGAGCCGTGTTTGAGTTGTTTACACTTTATTTGAAGCTTGTATATCCTGAATATATCATCATAATACATTAAAAAAGAATACTATAGCATTAAAAACAACAATTGAGAGCTCAAAACAACACAATATCAAACACGGTGAACTAGAAACACGAGTAAGCATAGGCTAAATTAACATTGAGCTTAAGCTTATTCTTTTGAATCTTGTCTTGATCCAATTGATCCTTGAATATTATAACTATGTTGTTTAGAATATAAATACATAGTAACAACCTTATTAACTCATTAAAACATATTAGAATCCAACACGATAGACTAGAAAAATACCAAGTTCAAGCTAGTTAAACACCAAGTTTAAGCTAGTTACACTAGTTTTCTCGGTTCACTTATAAATGATAAATTTGAATAAAAACTCATGTTAATCCACCATTAAACATTGTAAACACATACTTGGTGATACACACACAAGGAACATCAAAAACACAAAATATGGTCTAAGGGTCAAGGCTTCGGAATTGGCAATCAATTGACGACTTTTTGGAGTATTTTCAAGCCTTGATCAAGAGAAGGAAAGAGGAAAACTTTTGCATTACATAGGCTCCTCAAGTGAAGGGAAAGGAATACATTTTACACTTCAAAGTAACACTCCATAGTCGCCTCTATCTAAGCCCTCATTAAGGCTAGTTTTGTCATTTGGCATGTAATAGTATAAATAGACCATTTCTTCACTTTTCTCATTAGTTTTTGATTATATCCGGATATTATTCATAGATTGTAGCTTGTAGTTCTCTAGTTGAAGCTTAGAACCCGAAATTGGGAAATTGAATACATTGAAAATCAGTTTTTACTTGTATTGGGTCATTTGGCAATAAAGGTGTGCTTGAGGAAGTGTGAGTCCTTTGGGTCACCTAAGAGGAAGGTTTGAGCTTGCATTTTTATGTGTGTTTTGGGGTTTTTTATACACCTTATAGTGCTCTTCATTAGTTGAAGTGAAGGTCTTTCTACCTATCTTTACTTTTTGTGCAATTCTTCTTCTTTATCTCCCTTCTAAGTGTTGTTTTCTCTTTGTTTAGTTGCTGGAATTTGTCATTTTAGTAGCAATTTTCGTGTGTTCATAGCCTTTAGGCTATCATTTGGTATCAAATACTTGATTAGGGTTGTTCCAATATCCCTAAATCTTAGTTTTAGTGTTCTTATTTAGAAAATCTCTACAAAAAAAGAGTCAAAAATCCAAAAATACAAAAAAAAAAAAGTGTGTTTGTTGTAGATACAAAATTTCCAAGTTAGATCTACAAGTTTTTATTGTGTTTTGTTGGTTTCTTGTACTAGATCCTTGCTCTCTAGTACCTAGGGAGTCTAGATCTACTTTAAGAGCAAAGTTTGGTTGAATTTGAGCTAGATCCAACATTGTTGTGCCTTGTTTGAAGCTTTTGAGGTGGGATCTCATTTTTTATCATCTTATTTGTGGCATTTTGTGGCTGATTTTATGTTGGTTGTGTTTTTCTTGGCCTAAGGAACCTAGATCTAAAAGAAAATTCAGATTTGGAGTTCATTTGCTTATTGGTCAAACTTGGTCAACACTTGAATATTCATCTTGTTCATCCATGATCTTTATATCTTAGTGAAGAAGAATATTCAAACTGTTTGTTTGATCCAAAAGAAGGGAAGAAAGAGAGTGTGCTTGATGTTTGTCCAAGAATATTCCCTAGTATATTCCTAATCCATCCAAAAGAAAGGGGGGAGCAAAGGACAAATCAAGTACATTTGTAATTAATTGGGGAGGACCATTTCATTTCAATTTCATTTAGAAGTTTGAAAGGGCTCCAAATTGTTTACTTAACACCTCAAATATGAAAATTCCTATTCACAAAGTTGATACTTGGCCGAAACATGTGATTGGGAAATTAAAAATTCAAAAAAAGTGACAACCAACCACGTAGTGCCACATCATTACTTGTGATCAACCGAAATTCATCTCTAAAATTAGATTTCCTAGTTTTTAATTTTTTATTCTAGTTTCTTTTAAGCTAATTCTATCATTAATTAACAAACTAGTAAGTACCTACAAGGTTGGTAATTAGTCTAGAGTTCGTTTATTTTGTGTCTTCAGTTTTTGTGTGCTTTTCTAATTTTGAAGTTGTAGTATTTTGTTGGTTCAAGTTCGTGCATCACTTTATTTGAGTCATTTCAAAGAAAGATCAATTCTGATTCAAAGCTTCTCACCTCTCAAGTAACTTGCCAAGTATTGCCGATTCTCCAACACTTGTAAATCCAAGTGTGAGATGCGGTTTAGTGTGAGTGAAGTGAAGCTTTTGAACTGACTTGTTTTCTTGTTTTGTAGGTTTTTGGCTTGCTGTTTTTTGCATTTTTTAGGTACATTTTCCATGGAATCCGAAGGTACTACTTCCCAACCCTTGGGAAACGATGCTATTGGAGCCTTGATAGCTCGGATTGATGCCTTGGGTCGAGAAATGAAGAGTAATCATGATGCCTTTGCCCGAAAAATGGAAGATAGTCATGATGCCTTGAGAAGAGACATGCAGAGTGATATAGATTCTATAAGGACTGAAATTTCCACTTTTAGTGGAAGGCTTGATTGTGTTGAAATTAGGAGGAATTCACAACCTTCTACTCCTAATCCCTACCATGCATCCTTTAGTGTCCAAGCCAATAACTACTCCATGACTATAACACCTGAAACTCTTCACCAAATGCTTAACCCTCTAATATCTCCACAAACCAGCCACTAAACCAACCCCAAACTTCTCCTAACCGAACCCTACAAAGGCCATTACACCCCCAAATGAACCAAGTCCAACAAGAGGGACCTGGAACTCAAACTCCACCACCAAACCTGAACCAAATACCTCCACAAAATACCACTTATCAAATGCCAATCCCATGGCCATCCACCACCTCCAATACCACAAGTTCAAGTACCAAATAACCAAAGACCAAACCCACCTCCCCAAAGGCTTCAAATACGAAACCTACCAATCCAAATTGAGGAATATGGTAGAGGGGAGTACGAAGGCTATGAAGTTCCTCATGGTGATGATTGGTTTGAGGAAGAAGAAAGGGGAATATATGAGAAAAGGGGGCCTTATGGTGATAGATTCCGAGGGAATGAGATAAGGCAAGGCCATGTTGATCGTCAAAGAAACCGAAACATTGGAATCAATTCTATAAAGGTTGGCATTCCGATCTTCAAGGGAGAAAGTGATCCCAAGGTGTACTTAGCTTGGGAATCTTATTGTGAAAAGTTGTTCCAAGTGAGTGACTTAACCTAGATAAGAAAAGTTTCTACGCCAATGCACACTTTGAAGGATATGCCAACACTTTGTGGGATTACACTAAGAGGTTCGGGAATGTATTGATTGGTGGACAACCACCCCCTTGGGAAGACTTGAAAAGAGTAATGAGAGAGCGGTATCTCCCAAAACAATATAGGCATGATCTTCTTGGAAACCTTTCCAATGTAAAGCAAGGAAGCAAGAGTGTCATGACTTATTATGACGAATTTCAGCAACTAGTCTTGAAACTTGACCATAGAGGTGAACAAGTGCAACATGATGTTATTCGCTTCAAGGTTGGGTTGAACAAGGACATATCCTTCCGTTTGATTCTTCACAAGTTTGAAACCGTGGTTGAAGTCTTCCAAGCAGCCATGGAGAATGAAAAGGAAAACAAAGAAAGGTCAGCTTACAAGCTCAAAATCCAACAAGGTGCGGGTTTGACAATAAATAAAGAGGTAAGTCCTTTGACTACAGATTGGGACAAGAAAAAATCTTTTTAATCTTCTCCTTCTTCTCAAATATCAAACAAGAAAGTGTTATATCAACCTCCAAAATTGAAGGTAAAGCCGAATGCACTTCCTCTTAATCCTAAAGGTCTTCAATGTTTCAAGTATCAAGGATGGGGTCACCGGGAAAGCGAGTGTTCTACTCGTAGAAATCTGATCCTAAGGGAAGGTACGTTGTATTATCTTGGTGAAGAGGTTGAATTAGAAACCAAGGGAAATGATGACAACTCTCAAGATGGAGAGTACATAGAACCCAAATCTAAAGAAGAGGGAAGTGAGGAAGATGTGTTTCCTTGCGAAGTGGAATATGATGTCCCTAGTTATGTGGTTTGGAGAACTTTATTTAGTAAGGTCTTGGATGATAAAAGAGAGAACCTCTTTCATTCCAAGTTCCTTATTAAAGGATGTGTGAGTTCCATGATTATAGATAGTGGGAGTGGTGTGAACATTGCTAGTGTTACTTTGGTTGATCACTTGAAACTACCCACTGTCCCTCACCTGAACCCATACAAGCTTCAATGGTTAAACAAATGTGGTGAATTGAAGGTCAAACGGAAATGTGTGATTAGATTCAAAATAGGGAATTATCATGGTGAAGTATTGTGTGATGTAATTCCTATGCATGCACATCACCTCTTATTAGGAAGACCTTAGCAATTTGATAGACACACTATGCATGATGGGAGGGCTAATAGGTAGACCTTTGACATGGTGGTTAAAGATTCACTCTTCTTCCTCATCCACCATCTTGTGTGAATGGAATCCAAGAGAAAACTAAGAAGTTGGATGAAAAAAGAAAGAAGAAAAAGGGAGGGGAAGTTTTAGATTGTGATAAGGAAAAAGAAAAGACAACTTTATTTGTGGGACTTGCCGACAAAGGTCCCATGATACTCACTAACCCAAAGGCTAGCATTTTACCTAGCTTTGATCTTCCTTATTTGCAGGTTCAATATCATAAGTTGTCAAAGAATGATCCCCAAGGGGTTTCACTCAAAAATCAACTCAAGACATCATTGACCGAGGGTCACAAAATAGTTCATTGTCCTAGCCCAAACTGAGGTGATGTTGCTACACCTTGTGTTTCCTTGAACTTAAATTATTTACATGTGATTCTTTGTGAAGTGTTCTCGGGTTCTCTTGATATAGATGTGCATTTTTCTTCCATTCTTATTTCTTTTGATGTTTATAGTGAACCATATGCGTATAAGGTTTGCTCACTACTTGAACATGAGAAGGGTGTGATTAAAAACTTCCAAGTTAGTTTTTATGCTAGTAATGATGATCTTGATATTGAACATGGTCCTTTAAACTTGTGTAATGAAATCCATTATATTAAACTTGTTCATAGTGACCTTGTGTTTGTCCTAGTGGTGGATAATGCCTTGAATGATTGTGAACTTGGTAACCTTGTGAAAGGAGTGGGCCATGTAGACTTAAACCTTTACCATTTTCTCCAATTTGACCCCGGAATACTCTTGAGATGTGACGGTTATAGTTGCTGGTCGTGCTCGCTTATTCTTGATATTGAGGCTATTCATGTCTTTGGTACCCTTTATGCTAAGTTTTTTATGTTAAAAACCAAGGATATGGGGATGTATGTTAAGTTTGAGCAACCATGGATTGATAATATAAGTGTGGTACTAATGCTAACAGTCTTAACAAGGGCATTTCGGGTTTGTTTTTCTCTCTCTTTGTTTTTGCAAAATCTGAACTTGAGGAAAAATTCCATCAAGATGGAGAGGATGATACACGCACAAGGAGCATCAAAAGCACAAAGTATGGTCTAAGGGTCGAGGCTATGGAATTGGCAATCAATTGAAGAATTTTTGAAGTACTTTCAAGCCTTTACCAAGATAAGGAAGGAGGGGAGCTTGTGCATTCCATAGGTGCCTCAAGTGAAGGGCAAGGAAGACATTTGACACTTCAAAGTAGCACTCCATAGGCGCCTCTATCTAAGCCCTCATTAAGGGTAGTTTTGTCATTTGGAATGTAATAGTATAAATATACCATTTCTTCACTTTTCTCATTATTTTTTTATGACAATGGATATTATTCATAGATTGTAGCTTTTAGTTCTCTAGTTGTAGCTTAGAACCCTAAATTGGGACCTTGTATACATTGAAAATCGGTTTTCACTTGTATTGGGTCATTTGGCAAGAAAGGTGTACTTGAGGAAGTGTGAGTCCTTTGGGTCACCTAAGAGGATGGTTTGATCTTGCATTGTGATGTGTGTTTGAAGGTTTTGATACACCTTGTAGTGCTATTCATTAGTGGAAGTGAAGGTCTTTCTACCTATCTTTACTTTTTATGCAATTCTTCTACTTTATCTCCCTTGTAAGTGTTGTTTTCTCTTTGTTTGGTTACTGGAATTTGTAATTTTAGTATCCATTTACGTGTGTTCATAGCCTTTAGGCTATAACATGGACACATAAATTCTTATTTATATCATTCTCAACCCATTGATAATATGAATCATCCTCAAAACAAGGCTATAAACTCTAGAATAGTAGCGCTAGAATGCATAAATACACCCAATATCGTAATCTGCCAAATTTATGTTTGAACTTAGAAATTGGTTTTGATCAATTGTATTCCTTCAACCCACTTTCTTAAATGGCTTTGAATTATCGAATTATCACTTTGTTTTATTTACTTACCTATACTATAGTATTGCATAAATTGTTAAACAATGAACATGGACATTCATGGTCTTGATGGATATGTTTTTATTAAATAAACAACGAGGGTCGAGGCATTTCCCTAATTCAATTTGATAAATTAAAGAAGGTCGAAGCTTTCCCCCAAGTTAATGGAATTATAATGGCATGATTTTTAGCTTGCAAGCTAAATGGTATGATTATACCTATGGTGTGCCTTAAAATATAATTCCTTAGTTAATGAATGGAATACGTAAGACTTTTTTTAATTGGGCTTAATGGGGATTATTTAGATCAACCATGAAGGTGCGAGTTTCGAAAGACTAATATTGGTAACTCATGTTTGTCTGCATGATGGTTGGTCTAAATGACCATATTCATGGTTCACATTATTGATATATTTGTATCTAGGATTGATGTGCGGTCGGGGTATTCCTTGGTCTTCCTTGATACCTCTGATTCATACAGCTAATACATACCTGGGCCCTTTTAGAAGAAGTAGCTGAACCCATATGGCCCATGGGTACCTATTTATAATGGTTGATCTACCTATGTAGGCTAATGTCTTACCTTCACGTTAAACCTTGTTCCATACCCCAACATCTATAATATTTATGTATGCATGAATGTAAACATGTACATTGAGTTTGAAATTGAATTTTTGACTGGCACTAATTTTTTCTTATATTGAGTTACATGCTAGAATTCAAACCACTAACCATATATGGACGTCATCCCCACCCGATGCAGGCACCTCAAATACTTCTACTTTTCTTATGCAGTGAAAGGATTTTGAGGTGTCAGCAATTATCTTGAAGTAGTGGATTCCATTCTCTGAAAAAGATTTATTTTATGGTTTGGCTATTCTTTTATGTCATAGACTATTCATGAGGTTTATTTGGTTATCATTGGGGGTATGTGATGACTTAAATTATATTTTGTTTTATCATAGAGACTTTGTGAATTACTGTGGACTGGGTATTGTTGTTGATATTCTTAGACCTTCTTCAAGCTAACTTTTCTTAATTCTTTCTATATGTTTGAAATTCATTCGCAACTAGCTGTATTTTGTTCTATTTTAATAGGTAAAGGGGGTGGTCTCCAGTCCTTGGAGGAATTGAGATACCTGTCCCAACCAGGCATGGTTTGTATCATAACAAAGTTAGTATCAGAGCGTGGTTTGGCATTATTGGGTGTCCATAATTTCGTGTTGGGTAGAGGTTTTTTATGGGTGTGTAGCACTGTATACCTATAAGGAGGAGGCTAAAAGGAGAATTTAGGATTGTTTCCCTTTTTTGTATTTTATTTTAGGTCTATAAAGTCTATGGTCTTGAAACTCTCTAACTTTCAGTTAATCACATTTTAGATCATTCTTACTTGAAGATATAAACCTCATAGAGACTCGTCCGTCCCTTTTTAGTATAACGTAGATAGAACTCATCCTACTTATAGGGTACAATCCATATCTAGGGCCCCTTCTTCTGAATGCCCTCATGGAGTTCCACTACCCCTACTAATTTTTCTCCATTGGTGACACTCCTGCTCAGTCACCTCATACAGATATTTCTAATGCTGATACCACCATTCTATTTAACTATTAACCCAGATAGTTGCCTCTCTTTCACACCTGTCCAGTCTTGTTGGATGAAGAATAAATCAGGCAAGGGTGAGGGATAGGTAGAGCAAGAAGTTTAAATATTCAGAGCATAGAAGGGGTCAAAAAAATAATGGTAAAAGTGTTAGGCAATGGCCTAAGAAAAAGGATTAGGGGAGTTCATGTGTGACTGTCAATGCTACTTACCTTAGGTCTTTTAATGATCATCACTTTGGGTCAACCGTGGGTTTAAGGCGTAAGGAGCCCAATTTTGGGCCAATAGAGCTTAGTCAATCCCACCATATCCTCTTTTTTGGTTTTGTGGTTAGTTACATCATTGCTAGTGTAATGAGGGGAGGAATTAGTGTTACAGGTATGGTCTTCTTGGTCACATGCTACAAGAGTGTCCTTCAAGGATCGTTACTGGGGCTAATAATATTTTTCTTACTACTTCTTATATTTTTTCACAAAAGGGTGCAACACCTGGTACTAGCGCTGGCCTGAGTCATCTTTATGGTCTTCTCAACTGTCAAGACTCTAACGCCTGTCCTAAAGTCATTACTGGTATGTTAAGACTTTTTTCTCTTGATGTGTATTTCCTACTTGATCCAAGGTCTACCCTTTCTTACTTAATGTATTATATGTTTATTTATTTTGGTTTTGTTCTTGGTGTATTCCTAATATCTTTTCTGTGTCGACCCCGGTGGGTGACTCAATTATGTCTAGAAAAGTGTATAAGGGATACAGGTATCTATCTGTTGTAGGGAGACGTTGGTGGATTTGATAGAGATGTATACATTAGACTTTGATGTTATTTTTGGGAAGGATTTACTCGATTAATGATATGCATCTCTTGATTGTAGGACCCAAAGATCAACTTCTAATTCCCAAAAGAACATGTGATTAAGTGGGAAAGGAGTTCCCTAGAGCCTAAAGTAAGGTTTATTTCGTATCATAGAGCCCAAAAATTAGTTTCCAGGGGTTGTCTCTATCATTTAGTTTTGTTTAAGGATTCAAATATTGAGGGTCATTCTTTACTATCTGCCCCTGTAGTCAATAAATTTCTCAAAGTGTTTTTTGGTTATCTTCCTGGTATTCATCCTGATAGGGAAATTGATTTTGGTATTAGTTTTCTTAAAGATACCAATCCTATCTTTATCCCTTCCTATAGAATGTCTTCGACTTGGTTTAAAGAACTTAAGAAGTAATTGAAGGGCCTTCTTTATTGGATTTTATCTACTTTAGTGTTTCTTCTTAGGGTGCTCCTATTCTCTTAGTGTATAAAAAGGGTAGTTTCCTCCCTATATATTATGTATAGATTATCGGTAGTCGAATATGGAATTTAGAGTGACCTCTTTATGGGGCAGGCTAGTATATTATGTGGGGTAGTTCATTAGTGGTGCATGATTGTTGCAAAACCATAAGCTTAAACTTTAGATGTTGATTAGGGAAGGAACGTTATCTTAAGAGTAGCGATGTAAGAATTGTGGGAGTAAATTTGTAGGCTTTATGTGATGTGTGGAAGACTTTAGGTTTATAACTTAGGAAATATTAGAGTGGGTAATTGTGATTTATACAAAAGTTTAGTGTTAAAGTTATGAATTAGGGTCAAGTCATATTTTAAATTAGAGCATTAGGCTTATAAGAATATGTAGGACTCCAGGTAGTATCTTGCTATATAAGGTTTTACATATATAAATGCTTGGTGTACCTAGTTCATGTACACAGTGATACCTCATGGTGCAGAGTGTTGTTCTTATAGGTTTAGTGAGAGAGTATGTCCACAAGGGTTGGATAGTGAACTAAGTCTTATCTTGAAATTTACATGATGGGGAGTTTCAAACAAGATTTGTGGTTAGTCTACTCATATTCTAGCAATTCCCTCCTATTTTGGTTAAGAGTGCATTCTACTAATGTTGTACATATTCTATAGTGCCTACGCCTAACGTTCGTGTTCTTAATTTCATGTATGTCCATTCTTGAACCTCGGACCTAGAAGTGATCATGGTTTTCAGAAATCTAAGAATCAAAATATTCAATTTCTATGTTATGACGCTCATGAACCTATAAACTCATGTACCATTTTTATGCTTGGCTCTAAGGAACTATACATTCTACTTGCTACTGATTTATTTTATGTCATGAGTTAGCCTGAAGTGATATTGTGTATGCGAGTATGCGAGCATGCAACCATTCCCTGTCCTTAGAAGAAGAGGCAAAAGTTTCATGCGCTAGTCCTTGTCTTTTTTCTTAAATATATGTCTCAGCTTGATTTTATATGCCATATGATATCTGCACTCATGTTTTTCACTATGCCAGTCCGAAGAACTCATGCTATGTTTGCTTATCCCAGAACGACCCTCTATTTATGATCTAGGTGGTTGCTACAAAGTATTTTGTGCTTATTTTACCATCTCTTATTTAATGAGTCTAACTTTAAATAGTATGACTGATAGGAGACATGATTGAGAGGTAACCCTCCCATCGTTGATGCTTGTACTTTAGTTCTATAGTGACCCTCCTTTTGGTTGTATGGTAATGACTTTGGAATTGTAGTAGCGCTATAGATAAGGGAGTGGATGTTCTTGATGTAAAAATTTTAGGGGTGATTTCTTGGGCTAGGGCCATAGATGAAGGTGGAAGAGTAAGATGAACTCTTGTTAAGTGAAATCTTTAAGACGGAAGATATGGTGAAACCTTTGTGATAGTGATTAATGTTGGGAAATCCATGATGTGGGTATAGAATAAATGGGTGTGTATGGTGTTATTTATAGCTATAAAAACTATGGTGTTACGTCATTAATATTCCTTGATTTAAGACCAGAGGTTGTTTGATTGTAGTGATGACATGGAGCTATGTTCTTGGGAGGATGTAAAGTATAGGGTCGTATAGCTTACACTAGCACCTTTAACTTGGAGCAAGGATTTAACATGGAAGAAATAAGCAGTTATACTCAAGACTATTGTAGTTGTGTATCGATCTCATGAGGGAATTAGATGATTGAAATGGTGGAGTGTTGTATTCATAGCTGAAAACATAGTGGTAAAGTGTGGTTATATTTAAGGGTTTTTAGGTTTATCATTTGATGTGGAAGAGCTTCGTGGGAGGCTAAAGAGGACAGAAAGTCCAAATATCCATTCTTGTTTTTAGCTTTGGATAATTGTGCTTAAGGTGTGAGTATTCCTTAATATCATTGTTGTGGTTGTGTTCTGTATTAAAATCGTTCTAATGGATGCCTTGAATTATCATTTGAGGATGAATGATCCTATGGGTGGGATAATGAAACACCCTGGATTTTGTCCCTTTAAAATTTCTTGACCTCTAAGCTCACTGCCTAGACTACGACTCATCATTGGAGTCATTGGGTGTCGCTATGAGTCATAGGACTCTAATCATAGCCTGACCAGTGTGTTTGGATAAGTCTCTGTGTTGGTCACAATTGGCATCCAGCGAGTCGTCAAGACCCATTACGAGCCTAACCAATAAGGGTGCCAAATATTTCTTCTTTGACAATGACTAGACCATACGGTCATACGGTCTAAGTATGAGTTGTGAGGTACGACTCGTAGTCTTAACAGTGTGCATACCCCAAGATATTTTCCAAACTACGAGTCTAAGAGATGACTCATAGCAGGTTGTTATGACTTATCATGTGACTCGTAGCAACTGCGCGATTAATTTTTATTTATTTTATTAAGTGGATTTTTGTTATTTTCTTCTCCAACTTAAATCCCAAGACCATAAAACACATTTGGAGCATTATGTTCAATACTTATCAGTCTTAAACACCCTCCCAAACTCTCTCATATCCCTAAGGCAAGAACAAGATAGGGTTTTAAGAAATTGGCATCTAAAACCTCCAAGGGTTTATTTCTTTCGGTAAATCTTGATATTCTTACACTTCCCAAATTATTATTTTGGGAAAAGTATGTGTTCTAAATGATTTAATTGTATGGATTTGAATGTGGTTTTTGACATGGGTTTAGGGTTTCTAATTGGATGATTCTTGAATTGTTATCCTATGGTTTTCATGAGTTGTTCATGCTTTGAATTGAATGTTTTTTATTTAATGGGGTGCATGGCTGTGAGAATTGGAATGGGGGTCGAGTAATCCCCTAAATTCATGTTTTGAACTTGGAAATTTGCTTTGAACAATTGTATTCCTTCAACCCACTTGCGTAAATGGCTTTGAATTGTGGAATTTTTACTTGGTTTGATTTGCTCACCTATACTATTGTATTGCATAAATGGTTAAACAATGAACATGGATTTTAAAGTTTTAATGGCTATGTTTTGCTTTAATAAACAAAGGGGGTTGAGACATTCCCCCAATATGATTTGCTAAATTAAAGGGGGTGGAGGCATTCCCCTAAGTTAATGTAAATTGTAATAAAATGATTATAATCTTGCAAGATAAATGCTATGATGATACCTATAGTGTTCCTTAATGTATAATTCCTTGGTTTATGGATGGTTTATGAGAAACTTTTTTTAATTGGACTTAATAGGGGTTATGTTTCTAAACCGTGAAAGTGTGTCTTGAATTACTGATATTGGAAACTTATGTTTACCGATGTGAGGGTTGGTCCTAATAACTGTATGCATGGTTCACACTATTGATATATTTGTATCTAGGATTTTTGTAGGGTTTTGGAATTCCTTGGTCTTCCTTGATACCTCCGGTTCGTGCGGCTAACATGCATCAGGGCCCTTCAGCAGGGGGAGCTGAACCCATATACCCCATGGGTGCCTGTTTATAACGGTTGCGCTATATAGTCAAGGATAATATTATACTATCATGCTAAACCTTTTTCCCTACCCAGCATCTATTATAGATATATGTATGCATGAATGTTAACATATAAATTGAATTTTGAATTGACACTACTTTATCTTATAATGAGTTACATGCTATCTCTCAACCCGCTAACCGCCGTCGAACACTGTATCCCTACGAGATGCCAACATCGGAGGTACTTCTAGGTTTTATGTTCAGTGATATGATTTTGGGGTGTCAGTAGTTATCTTGAGTGTTGAGTTTCCATTCTCTGAAAGAGCTTCATTTCGTGGTTTTGATGTTCTCTTTTATCATACACTATTCATATAGTTTCTTTTACTATCATCAGGGGTATGTCCCGACTTAGATTATATTCGGTTTTGTCATAGAGGCTTTGTCTATTACTGTAGACAAGGTATTGTTGTGGATATTCGGAGACATTTTTTAGCTTACACCCATTCTATCTTGCTATATTTTTTGAATTCATCCACTGCTAATGGTACTTTGTTATGTTTGGCTAGGAAAAATAGGTGGTCTCAGGTCCTAAGTGGACTTGATATACCCATAATGTCCTGGCCTCGTTTTGGGTCATGGCATCCATGATCTGTGTTCATGGGTGCACCAAATTACAATTGAGACTTGGAAAATTTTCGTGTCTCCACCAAGCCCTCGAGATTCATTCAGAATCTTGTATGCACAATGATATATGTAGCAAAATAAAATTCAACATTCCAAACTCAATGGTGCAGTCAAAATATATATCCGAGGTTACTTCAACAAAATTTGTGTCCCACACCCAATTTTAATTTTCTTAACTTTCTGACCAATTGGTTAAAATTAGCTTAGGTTCCTTGGTGCCCAAACCAAGTATCCACCTAGCCTAAAATCTATATTCAGGAGCTTCTGGAGTTGTTATAATTTTCATTTGAGGTCGCTTGATTGATGTTTTTGCTCGATGGAACTTTGGAACCAATGAATACTATAAAATAGGGAATTGGCTCTAAAAATAAATGAACTACCCGATAACTAACTGCCATTTTCAATAAGTCATAAATGACTTCGGGCAACTATAGAGAAGCTCTAACGGCTAAAATAAACAAAAATATGGAAAATGACCTAAACGGTCATTACAAGATTATTGTATGGGTTCTCATCGTGGTTGTGTGTATCGTGCCGAGTAGCTATGGGTTAGAGATTTTTGGTGGGCTCCTAACATTCAGAGGACTATTATTATCCTTCTTATATATTAGAGTAATCTCTATTTTGTATTCATAGATGGATTGTACCAATATATTTATTCAATATTTTACTTTGTGCTCTTTTTGTGTCAGAAGCTCTTATGCCCATTCCACCAGGTTTTGGGACTGCCTTATTATTGATGTTTTATCAAATGTATTCTATTATTTCCTTTCATTTCCCATTATAGTCCATCACTAGCTATTTTGGACTACTAGTTGGTAACTTATGGGTGGGTCATAGTTATGCCATCATGACCTAAGAAATTGGGTCATGTCAATGTAAGGCACCGTAAAGTTCCCTCATAGTTTAAGTCATAGGGCATGTCGAGTGAGGCGTGATTCCGGCCCTAAAAGATTGAGAAGTTTCTTCCTTAGTTAGTAATGTGTTAACCATATAGAATTTCCCTAATTTATACTTTTTGTCACGTGGGAAATATGATAAGCTTTCCATCGATATAAGATTTACCCAAATCCAACACTCGGGTAAGAAGTTATGGCTATTTTAAGCCTTAGAAATAAAACTACATCATTTAACTGCCTGGCGCGTCGCGGAGAGGTTTGATTTGGCAATTGTCAATTTCCAGTGGAACTCCGCGATAGTGGCACGTCGCGGAGTAGTTCCAGGTCCTAACCAGTGGGAAAACACGATGGCTCCACGTCGAGGAGGCTACTAATTTCCCCATTGTCATATTCCATTGAGCAACCGTGATAAGTGGTGTGTTGCGGAGGCCAATGAAATTGGGTTCCAGTTTAATTTTCCCAGTTTCGTACAGATGTTTAAAAAGGCACTTTGGACCTTTTCCAAGCCTATAAATCGTGGAAACACTAAATCAAAGCCATTTGCAAGCATCTTATGAGGTTTTTCTCAAGTTTTCTCTCAACATAAACCCTAAGTATCAAAAACCTCTTTCAAGAATCTTAAGAATCCACCATGGATTTCCTAAATTCAGTCAAGATTCAAGGTTCCCAAGTCAAGGAACTCAACAACCCTCATTCTAGAGCACGAATAGAGTTCCAAAAGTGAGAATTCGTCAAAAGCTTCTAATTCAAGGTATGTGGGGTTTTTGAACAAGGGTAACCCTTTCACCCTTGTTCCCAAAAGGCACTTACATCATGAAATTCTTGAAATATATGAAGTTTTTACATGAATTTGAATTGGGTTTTTCACCCATTATTATTGAATGCATTATATTGATATTTCCCATGAATTAAGAGTCAAATGGCATGAGTTCTACATATTTTCTATAGTATTTACAGATGGGTATAAACACCATAATTTTACTCCTTGATAAGCTAATATTTGCATTGTTGAGATATTGAAGCATATGGCTATATTGAGATTTTGAAGTAACTTGCTGAAATTACTAGATTTCCACAGGATTTATGAATCTATATTCTATATATTATGCTTTTGATAAGCTTTAACTTGAGATTGAATATGGGTTAGTAAGCCCTATTTGAGACTTGTGGAATTATGAACTCTTGTGCTATGAGCACCCATGTTTTGAGTATTTTGAGATGATTGAGAAATGAATTGATCTAATGGTCCTTGAGCTTTGAAATCTACTTCAGTATATGAGATTATCAATTTGATTATTGGGTTCGTGGTGAACCATGTGATTATTGTAAAAGTGGATTTTTTTATGAGATGAGTGCAGATAATCTAAAGGGAGTAGTATGTAGCACCGTGTGGGTAAGTTACTATGGTTTCTTACCCCAAAACTATGTGTCACCGTTGGTTGGGCCTGAGGCCGAGTTTCGTTTAGTCATCACTAGATCTAGGTTATACTCCTTGGCAAGAGTATGACGCTCCTCTCCAATGTGGGGTCTCTTCCTTAGAAGGAGAAAACATTGGAATCAATGTAGCTCGCATGGTTTATGTCGGTTATGAGAACCTCCCTTGACATTTAGACTTCGAGATCAAATACTTATTTTTCTTCCCTATAATTTATTTTCCTAAATGGTTGAGTTGCAAAGATGTTTCCCCAACTAAAGTATTTTCTTGATGTGAGTTATTTCCTAAATGAAAGCATCTTCCCTTGTTATAGTACTTTTTATAAAGCCTTGAGATAAGTTTCTTCAATAAACTAGAATACCTTCCCATTTAAGATGGAGTGATTTCCCTAAAGCTTGAGATTAGATATTTTCCTAAAATGAATAAAATGCCTTCAAGTATTGATTCTGAATTCCAAGTTATGAGTTCTAAATAGTTATGAAATATTGAGCATTGAAGAAGATTTACTCTCCAGGAGACTTATGCATGAGTTGAAAGTATTGTTTAAAACCCTTAGCCTTTGGGTATTGAGAACAAGAGAAGATTTTAAATTTTTAGATTAAACAATGATGATTCACGAGATTTGTCTTACATGCTCCATTCTACATGACTTATGAGCTTTATATTTACTACTTGTTCAAGCCATGTGAGTCATCTCATAATGCATACATAATTTGATTAAAGAAGATTGTTACTATTTTATTCATATGCATTCACCCCCGTATACTCAATATATTCCAAGTACTGATCTACAGCTATGTCTATGTGCTACATTGTGTCATAATGTAGGTTCAGGTGCTCATTCCCAACCTCGCCCATGATTCTTCGAGTACCTTGCCTACGTTTTCTACAGTGGTGAGTCCTCATGATTTAAGGACCGATCTTTAGATATTTACCATACTTGAGAGACTATGTTTTATCTTCAGTTCATTTTGAGTCAGTTGGGGACCTGTCCTAATGGCTCTTTAGATTTTTATTTGTAGAGGCTTGTCAGACTAGTGTCATACTTATGATGTGTTTACGGTTCGATATTGTGGTTTTGTTGAGATTTCTCTATATTGTGTTCTTATGGACCGAGTATCTTTTCCATATTTCCTTTCATGTGATATGACTATGCTAGTGTTGAGTCCATTCTTATCTTGAATTGAGGGTCATTGGTAGAAACCAGATCTAAGGGTTATCTTGGGGCTACTCGTAGCCTTAGGCACCGTGTGACATCTTGAGAGACGATTTCAGGTCATTACAGTCAAATCAGTAATAGAGCCTATGTTTAGTGGTGTGTTGGTACAAGAGCATGGTGTCTAATAGAGTCTTGCGGATCAGTGCAAGATGTCTGTATTCTATTTTCGGTAGGCTACAAGGCATTTTTAGAAAATTATATTATTGACTCATTGTCATTTCTACATTTCTGTGAGATTTAGCTATATTCCTTGACTCTATTCAATTTCAGATGGATCATACGAGGTTGTTGATAGATGCGTATATGACTTCAATAAGTTTTTCAAGAGCATCAACGCAACGTCAAACTAGGGAGTCAGATGTTAATATCATAGATATTTAGCATCGGCAAAAGTATTTAAGGCTAGCTAGGCATTAGTAGAGCTTTTGACTACTTCAACTCTTCAAGATTCAACATTTGGGTATTTGGAGCTTCAATTCTCCGGAAAAATTTAGGTTTATTGATGTTTAACTGGGTTCCTTGTTAGTTTTAGAATATGAGATTGTATTTCTCGAGTGGGCCTGACATACTCCTGTGCTACATCCTACAAAGCATGAGATGGTATGTGGATTTATTAGAGAATTGGATTTGCTACTTTATTTGGCGTCATATCATTTTGTAGAAGTTGTATCTTCTTTTTATTAGGTTGTTGATCACAGGAGGGCCACAAAAGGATCATATATTGAGCCTTATTGTGGTAGGTCTTAGATCATTTATGGGGATCATAGTGAGTCGAGTACATAGTAGACTTTGTGGAGTGTTCAACATGGACCTTTAGGATGTGGAGGCCATTCTAGATTACCATGTTCAATACCTTAGAGTTTATCATGAGTTTGCTATAGTTGAGGAACTATTTGGTCATTGGTATAGAGAGTGCTTCAAATGGGAGTTAGTTGTTCAAATGGAGATAGCATATCTCTCTCGCCAACCTAGAGTTCCTGAGGTATTTTATGATTATAGAAAGGATGGTCATTTTAGCAGAGAGTTCCCTCGGCATCAGTTACATAGTCAGTTGGAATCAACTAGTGTTTCTCGCCAAGTTAGGTCTTAAGTGGTCTGCTATGACTATAGAGAGATTGGCAACTTGTCTAATGAGTGTCCCTGATGCAGGATTATTAGTCATTCAAATTTTCCAAATCAGTCTCATAATATTTTCGCATCTTCTGTTAGATAAAGTGCACTTAGTAACTTAATTGGTAATTAACACACTCAAATTTTTACTCTCTCGATAACGCCAGGCATGTGACTTTGGATTTTTCCTTGATAGGATCTCCTTTATTTACTACCTTTACTTCTTTATTTTACTACAATAGGGTTTTCGTACCCATTGATGATTCTATCACTTTGTGGGTTCATATTGATTTTTGTGTGATTTGAGTAGAGTTTATGATTATTCGACTACCCGTATAGATGATTTCATTTAGTAGTGGATAGAGTGGATTAGTGTTGATATTTTTCTAGGGGTGTAGCATTTGGGTTCAAGTCCCATTTATTGTGGCATATTGGACTTCTTATGGCCCTAGCCTAGTACCTGCTATTGATTTACATTTTTGGTACCACCTGCTCTATATACTAGTATTTCTATGGTTGTTGCAATTATTATCATTGGTTGAAATTGATCAATTCTTACTTAACAGATGACTAGACTAGCATTATCTAGTTATAATTCCCTTTCTCAAGGTTCTTTTTTATTGTCCTAGGGGGCTAACTTGGTTGGTTAATTTCTCTTTTGTTTCAAGGTGAGGTTGGTTGTTTTTCTTCTCTACTGGCGAGGTTAGATATATTGTTGAGTGGGATATAAAAATGTTGGTAGGGTGGACTTCTATTGTTGTTTTATGTTTATAGGGTTTGTCAATTTTCTTTATTCCTCATTTCTGAGTTTGAGATTCTTTGATTGGACTTTTGGTTTCTTGAGATTTTAGCATCTACTATTTTCTCTACATAGCCCATTTTTTAGGTTGACTAGTTTGGGATTTATTCTTCTGATTCGGCTAGTTCATTGCATAGTGGTGGACTTGATGTTGATGTCGAGAGGTCTTGGGATTGCCTTTTGGGTTTGATTCTTGGTGATGGTTTTGTTTTTGAATTGGTGTAGAGTTGCATACTGTATTGTTTCTGTGTTATGGTTCTTGTTCAAATAGAGTTAAGAGAGATGGAGATAGGTGATATTTTCCTATAATGGCATCTTAAGTTGGATAATTAGAAGTTCATTATCTTGAGTTGCTTGGTTTATTTTCAGTAAATGGCATTAACCTTAGCATTGATGTAGAGATCGGTACTCTATTCTTCTGTAGGTTAATTCTTGGTTTATTTAAGTTAAAGTTGCAACAAAATGGGTGGATTTAGGAATTCCTTATATTGACATTGTTCGATCTAATAAGACTTTATGGAGATCTTCTCCATGATGGTGTGTTGATGGGTATTAGTTTCTTTAGATTGAGAATTAGGTTGATCGGTTTACATCTAAGCTTGTATTTCTCCGACTTACTACAGTTTTGGATATTGCAAGTATGGTTTGTGCCCTTGGCGAGTTCTTTGGTATGCTTTGATGATACACGCCCTCCAGCAGATATTGAGTTGATTGTTATGATTTAAACCTATGGTTAATCCTTCACTATAATTTAGGTTCTCAGTTATGTCTCGATTTTGGCTCTTGCAGGACCCAGTGGGTATATTCCTGATCTTGAATAGTGAGGGTGATTTGGGTGTTTTCCCTTGGTTTAGACTTGTCTGCTCAAGTTATAGAATCTTGGCTCTTTCGATTGGCGCCTTGAGGGTAATATTGGATTTTTGCATTTGGATGCTTAACAGTCTATAGGATTATTTTGGATTGTAAGATCGAGCGGTTCAACCTTTTTATCGCAATTTTTGTTAGTAACTATAGAGATTGGGCATAGCTTTTGTTCTCAGATTTGTCTCTATTGGATTTTTTCCTATAGGGTGGCTAAGAATACTCTTTGTATACCTATTTGGTATTTTTCTACTTTTATTGATTGTGGTTGATTAATGTTTAGATGATATCCCATGGCACTAATGATAGTTTCATTTGCTCTTGACATTGATTTTTAGGTTTTGATGGAATTTTTTATTATCTACACAATGGCCACCTATCATCTCTAACTTATCTGACCTGTCGGATTGATTATTGAATACTTCATTTGGGTTTTAGGCTTATTTCTATGTATTGAAGCTTTTGCTGTTAAGGAATTGGTCTCAGACCAAAACTCATCGTAAATGATTGTAAATGAGAATTTTGATACTGCCGTCAAATCTGGAACATAGATTTTAGGCTTAGAGACCCTTGGTTTATGTCCTGAGGCTTCCAAACTTATTTTAGTCTATTAGCTGGATTATAGAATCATGAAACTATAAGTGTGGGCCCCATATTTATTCTAAACTATCTTGGATGAAAGTTTTAATGGTTCTATAAAGTTTAGAATACCAGATTTAGTATGGTAGAATAATGTGTATGAGCACATGGAGTGGCCTTGTATGAGTCGTACCATACTAAGGTACCAGATTTAGTCATACCTTAGACAGCGTTGGGTCCAAAGGAGGTATCCTTGCATACAAGTGGTGGGTACCACTCGTATCGGAGGGTATGAATTGTATGGATAGTCGTACCCCTCTGATGGGATTTTGTTATAGTTTAAGTGAGGGAAAGTTGGATATTTCTTGTCTTATCCTAACAAGGCCCCATGACTTATCTTCCTATTGGGGGGTTATTTACCCTGATGTTCTATTCATTTAACACTTAAAAGATATCATATTCACTCAAAAATTCTCTCAAAGGCTTATTGGTGGAGAAAAGCTAGGGTTTCATTTGTAATCTTAATTCGTGTCTTGTGTTGGTGATTTCTCTCCACTAACTTCTTAATTTAAGGAATGTTCTCCTCCTTCATTGTTAGTTCCAACTAATGGCATGGTTTTTATACAATGTTTTCATGATTTGATTATTGTAAGGATTTTGGTTTTAAAATATAAATTGGGGCTTTTGGTTATGGTTTTTCCATGGTTAACTTATGCTTATATATGCTTTAATGGTGGTTTTGGATAATTGGTTGCATGGGAATAGTTATTTGGTAATGGATTTTGGTTTTGGTAATACTATGCGCCCCAATGTGCTTGATAAAATGCCAATTAAAATGTTTTCTCTACATTGTTGAACTTTTTATGGAACTTATGCATGGTTTAAACTTGGTAATGGAACCCTAATGGTTTAAATTGTTTGTCTTAATAAACATACTTATGTGGTACAAGGGAATCCCCCAAGTTAATATGGTAATAGATACTTCCGGGGCACATGGGAATCCCCCAAGCTAATTGGACAATATGATTTATGGGTACATGGGAATCCCTTGATCTCTAAAAGTTCTGGCTAAGGACAGTACTTTCAAGTTATAGTTGCTATGATGATACCACTATCTAATAGCCTTCATTAATAATATATTGGTTGGATCAAAAATGGTTTTATTTGGGCAAGGATGGCGGGGCGTGATAGCTAATTGTGAAGGTGGGCGTTCAATGAACGAACACTGGAAACTTATGTTTTCCGACATGAGGTGTAGCGAGTAGTGGCCCTTATATGATACTATGAGGTACACGGGAATCCTTTAAGTATATTATTCATATGTATCATGGAGAGTGAAGGGTACATGGGATTCCCCAACTCATATGGTATCTTAGGTTTGTGTGGCTACACGCATCAGGGCCCGTTTAGGGGGTTGCACTGGACCCATATAGACCATGTGTAGTTAAGGACGGTTAAGCTTCACATACCTAGGTTAATAGTTTTAAATCCATGATAAACACGGTTCCCTTTCCCGACATCGTTATATATACATATATATGGTTGTATGCATTATGGGTGGTTGTACTTGGTTTTATAAATGGAATTATTTTATCGTTATCATGAGTTCATACTAGCGTTCACCCGTAAACCATCTTCGAACGTTGTATCCCTATGTTATGCAGGAACTGGCTATTCTACTCTTCCTTAGCATTTGGATACTTGGGTTAACTTTTAGATTGAAGTATTGAGCTTCCATCTTTCGGAAGACCATGTTATGGATATTTTCATACTCTTTGATTTATTTATGGATATTGGTTTTTGCTATGGTTAGGGGCATGTCCCAACCAAATTTTATTACTCTATTGGTTAGAGGCTTTGTGGTACAGCTATGGGTTGCTATGGACGGGATCAGTATAGGTGTCAGCCTTAGTATTGGCATTGCTATTGGGGCTGACTTCATTGGACATTATTTCTCACTGTTCCATTGTATTTCATTTTGGGATTCATTATATTATGCCTTGGAACCCATTTTGTTATGGCTGGTTTATGGCCATAGATTTTGGTATTTATTGGTCTGGTTGGTACGATATAGCAAACGGTTGCACTTGGTTAGGTGGGTCACAATCGTGTCCTATCCCAGAGTCTTGTTATGAACAATAACGTAATCTTGTTATAATCTTAAAATTTAGCCAACTCAGGGCAGGCGACTAGAGGTTGTGTTGGGTAGCGGGGGCGGTCTCTGGTTCGGGTCGAACTTAGGATGCCCATTATGATAAAGATCCTGGTCGAGTCGTGTCAAGTTTGTATCAAATATTTAGGTTCATGGTCATTAAAGAGTCTACAAACCATGTCTACTAGAGTATCTTTTAGGGGTATAGCGCACCATACTCATCAGAGAGAGGCTATAAGGCATTTAGGAATGTTTAATTTTCTTGGTATTCTATTTTCGACCTTAGAGTCTGTGTTCTAAAAACTTCTCTAATCCTTGTTTGTTCATCTTTCAGATCATGAGACCACACGGTAACTACAACACAAACTATCCGCAAACGAGAGACAACAACACACCTTAACCCGCAACAAGAAAACTAGATGATGCAAGAAGCAAACATAAATTGAAAAATGATAAGGGATAGGTAACTTGACGCAAAGATAATACGAAATGTAGCAACCAAGGAGTATATTAAACTCTAAAACCTTTATAAATCACATTAATAAGAGCCAAGTTCTTACACAAGCCCAAGAGGAACACGGTTCACTCAAGAACTCACGTTTCTAGAAGATTCACAACACAAGTGGAACCTTTCACTTGTGATGTTCAAAAGTGGTGGTCTATTCTCTTCTTCAGAGGAAAATGGTGTTCAATGTTCAATATTACACTTGATATGAACAAAACTAACTAAGGAACAAGACTAAGGAAAGAATTATTAAATAGTCTATTACAAAGGTGTTACAAAAGGACCCCTTTACCCTTAATGAAGGGGTGAAGGGTGTGGAGTGTTTTGGGGAATCCTTGGGTGTATTTTGAGCGCCTAAATTCAGCCCTCACATGTCAAGGTGTACACTTCCTTGGGAGAGTTCGGAAAAAGCTCAACCGCATCCATTCTTATAAATGCGCCTTGAAGTCTTCGTAGTTCCCGAGCTTGGCATCTAGTAAATAGTCTCAAGCCCATGACACCCGTATCATCCTCTCCATCTTGAGAAGAGTTTGACCTCAAACTCATGGGGTATTCATTTTCAATGGTGTCAATCTGTGAGAGGTCACACATGTTGAACGTGTAATGCACTTGGTATTCCAGAGGCAAGTCGATCTTGTAAGAATTATGGTTGATTCTTTCAAGAACATGGAATGGAACATCATCTCGTGGAAGAAATTTGCCCTTAATTTTGTTAGGAAATCGGTCTTTCCATAGGTGTACCCATACCCAATCTCCCGGTTTAAGCATAAGGCATCTTCTTCCCTTGTTGACTCATTTGGCCACCTCTTGCTTCTTCCTCTCAATCCTCAACCTCACCTTCTGATGTAAGATTTTATGGATTTGGCCCTATTGTTTCAATATAATCTAGAAACAACATCACTTGGCAAAAGAATTAAATCCAAGGGGGTTAGGGGATTGAAGCCGCAAATGCATTCAAAGGGAGTGATGCCCGTTCTTGAATGGATAACCCGATTGTAAGAAAATTCTATGAGAGGTAAGTGATCTTTTCAAGATTCCAACTTACCTTTAACCATGGAACATAGTATAGAACCTAAGGTTCGATTCACTACTTCCGTTTGGCCATTTGTTTGTGGGTGGGAAGACGTAGAAAATAATAACATGGTACCGAGCCTACCACACATTAACTTCCAAAAGTGACTAAGGAACTTGGCTTCCATATCACTTACAATGGTCCTTAGGATGTCGTGCAACTTAACAACATGTTCAATAAACAAAGAAGCTACACTAGCCGCATCTTTACTATTTTTGCAAGGAATAAAGTGTGTCATTTTGGAGAAACGATCAACAACAACAAAGATGCTATCCCGACTGCTTTAAGTCTGTGGAAGCCCCAACATGAAATCCATAGAAATATCAACCATAGACGTAATGAAGTGGGAAACGGGGTGTATAAACTGTGATGAAGAATCCTAGACTTAGCACTCCTACAATCCATGCATTGACTGCAAACTTTTACAATATCTTTGTGCATCCTTGGCCAATAGAATTGTTCCTCTAATATTCCGAGGTTCTTATCAATTCCAAAGTGACACATGAGACCGCCGTCGTGTGCTTCTCTCACAAACAACTCCCTCCATGAGCTATAAGGTACACACAACCATCTTCCCTAAAATAAGAACCCATCAAACACGACATAAGGACTAGAATCTGAGGGCCTTCTTTCCCTACACACGGCTTCACTTTCCCTAAGGATAGGAGCGAAGTAAGGGTCCTCGGTATATAAAGACTTGAGGATCCCAACCCCTATTAGCTTGGATGACAAAGTGTACACAAGAACATATTTTCTAGACAATACATCATCTACCACATTATCCTTACCCCTCTTGTATTAAATCATATAGGGAAAGGTTTCAAGAAATTCAATCCATTTGGCATGTCGTTTATTAAGTTTTTTTAGTGCCCGAAGGTACTTCAAAGATTTCTGATCCATTCGTATTACGAATTCCTATGGCCAAAGATAGTGTTGCCAATTATCTAACGCTCTAACCAAGGCATACAACTCCAAATCAAAAGTAGAGTAGTTTAAAGTTGCTCTTTTGAGATTTTCTCTAAAGTAAGCTGTAGGCTGCAATTATTGCATCAAAACCATGCCTTTCCCCACTTTGCTAGCAACATATTCTATTTCAAAAATCGTGTCAAAGTTAGGCAATTGCAACAATGGTTCCGAAATGAGTATATCTTTCAACGTCTTAAAGTCCTTAGATTTCTCTTCACCCCACTTGAAAGTTGGTCCTTTAGGATGATTTTGGTCAAGAGGGCTGCAATGGTACTAAATCCTTTGACAAACCTCTAATAAAAAATTGCCAACCCGTCGAAGCTCCAAACTTCTCCCAAGATTTTAGGGGTTGGCCAATCTTTAATGGTAGTTATCTTGGATTCATGTACCTCTAATCCCCTCGAGCTTACAACAAATCCCAAAAACACAACTTTAACAACACCAAAGGAGCATTTTTCAATATTAGCATACAACTTTTCTTTCCTAAGAACATCAAACACACTCCTTAGATACAATACATGTTCATTAAGGGACTTACTATAAACTAAAACATCATCAAAGTACAGAACCATAAACTTTCTAATAAACGGCTTCATCATATGATTCATTAGCCGCATAAAGGTACTAGGAGCGTTGGTAAGACCGAATGGCATGACCATCCACTCATATAGACAAAACTTGGTATTGAATAAGGTATTTCATTCATCACCCGATTGCATACGGATTTGGTGATACCCGCTCCTAATATCAATCTTAGAAAACAGACAAGAGCCATTTAGTTCATTAGGCATATCATCTAACCTAGGAATAGGATGACGATACTTTACTTTAATTTTATTTATGGCTTAGAAGTCCATGCACATTCGCCATGTCCCATCCTTCTTCGGCATAAGTAACACTAAGACCGCACATGGACTCATGCTTTCCTTGATGTATCCTTTGTTGAGAAGGTCCTCAACTTGCCATTAGAGTTCTTTGGTATCGGTGGGGGTTTTCCTATAAGACGGCTTGTTCGGCAATTATGACCCCGGAACAAAGTCGACTAGGTACTTAATTCCTCGAAGTGGGGGAAGTCCTTACGGCAATTAACTAGGAAATACATCATCCAATTCCTACAAAACATTATAAATAGAAGACGGGATAGGGTAAGTGGATAGGTTAGCATTCAAAACATAAGACAAAAGTAGCATGGGAGTAGTGTCATCATACTCTTTGAAGAGATCTCCCTTTCAGGCCAACAGTACCATCGAATCCCTACCCCTCAAGGACAAGACTCCCTCTTCTCCCTTATCCTTCCAACTCTCGAGTTCAACCTATTTACTTATGGGTTCCTTCTCCTTCTTTCTCTTTCCTCGAAAACTCTTTATTTTTCAGTGTGCCTCACAAACTTGTGATGGTGATAGTGGTTGGAAGTTGTACTTTCGACCATTGAACTCAAAGGCATAGTGGTTGGTGCAACCATCATGCTTGGTCGACCTATTATATATCCATGGCCGACCCAACAAGATATTACAAGCTTGCATAGGAATGATGTCGCATAGAACCTCGTCCACATAGTTTCAACTTTGAACCGAATCACCACTTGATGAGTTAACTTCAAATATCCATAATTATTCAACCATTGGAGTCTATACGGAGTCGCTTGTTGAGTAGTTTGAAACTTCACGTGATTTACCATTGAGGAACTAGGCATATTATCACAACTTCCGCTATCAATAATCAAGGAGAACACACTCCGCTTAATGAGGCACTTAGTATGAAAGAGGTTTTCCCATTGCCTAGGATCACCCAACTCTTTGCTATTCATACCTCTGCATACCATATAATTAGGTAGTATAAGTTCACCTTCATGAGGCCAAGCCTCCTCTTCATCATCATCACTAGGCCTCTCAACCTCCTCTCCATTTCCATCTTGAGATGTTTCTTAATTTTCAACTATTTCAAGCCCCAATTCTTCCCCCAAGAAATATAACTTCCCTTCCCTCAATATTACATTTTCTAATTAGGACACTCACTAGCCTTTTGTCCCTATCCATGGCATTTGAAGCATAGGAATCCCTTGATATTGAAAGAAACATTTGGCTTTCCCTCAATCCGTGGAGGAGGTGGTTGACAAACCTTGATCACGGGTGGAGAGACCTTTGTTAGTTTTTGTTTGGAGTTGTTCCACCCCGAAGTTGATGGAACCACCTCTATTCCCTTGGTCAAACTAAAGGACACTTGGTACACTTTTATTTTCTCTACCGACCTTTCCTTGTTCCCTCGTTCAATCTCCAAAACAGCTTGAAAGATTCCTTCAATAGTTTCAAACTTATGAAGTGTCATATGCATAGAGATTTCCTTTTTTATGCTGACCTTGAACCGAATGATATCGTTGCCCACTTGTTCTCCTCTATGATCAAGTTTCAAGATGAGTTGTTGAAACTCGTCATAGTAAGCTACCACACTTTTGTTTCCTTGCTTCAAGTTGTATTATTTTGCAAGGAGTTCATGTTGATATCTTCCAGGAAGGTACTTTTGCATTATAAGATACCTTAACTGAACCCAAGGAGGGGGTTTCCCCTCAATCTATACGTTGCCAAAACGTTTGACATATTCCCACCACATGGTAGCATATCTCTCAAAATGAACAGTGGCATAGAAAATCTTCTTCTCCTCTATGAGATCATTCACTTGAAAGACTCTCTCACATGTGGATTCCCATGTGAGAAACTCTTCGGGATCACTTTCTCCCTTAAATATCGGAAGTCCCATTTTGATAGTGTTAAGACCAATATTCCTCTCCCAGACACCATATCTGCCCCTACCTTCAAGCCCTTAATTTTTCCTTAGTTATACCTATCTACCTCTCATTGTATCTTTCATCAAATAAGGATCATCATACATTCCATACCCTCCCCTTTGATTCTCCCTCACATATCCCTCTTTTTGTATTGACGGGGTTTGGACATTTGGAATTTTGTATGGTGGATTGGCATTTAGTTGAGGAGGTCTTTGAATTGGAGGGTTTTGGTTCGGAGAATTCAGATTTAAGGGTGGCATTTGGGTTCCAATTCCTTCATGTGAGACTTGGTGATATGGGGAATTGCTAGTTCCATCAAGGCCTCGGCCTTGTGAGTAATAGTTGGCTTGGGGTATGGAATTTGGTGGATACATTATTTGGTGCATGGCTTTGGGGGAAATGGTTGGGGATGTGTTTTGAGGAGTTGAGGGTATAGAACTCCATTGTATTTCTACCATCTCTACACGCCCACTAATAGAGTCTATTTCCACTCCCATCTTCTCAACCGTAGCATTCACTCGAGCCACGTCACAAGATAAAGACTCAAGACTAGCTACAAGGGAATTCATAACATTATAGTCCACGGTTTGTGTATTTGAAGTTTCGAGTTCCATGTGTGGTGGTTCCATTTGCAAATGTACCTACAAAATGAGAAAATGTTAGGCCAAAATAGTCTTACACACTCTTTTCACTCGGCTCCCTCACTTGGCCCTTCAAGTGTTGTAAGATGGCTATCAACTTGTGAGTACTTGGGAATGAGTCTACTCTTGAGTTAGAATGGATTTTGGTTTGGAAGACTCAAGGAATTTTTGTACGCACTTGAACAAAGAATAACTATGAATTATAAATAAACAAAGCACCACAAGGAATGTTAACACGGAAGATGTACTCCAAAACTAGTTAACAACTTAGTAGGTTATTACTTAGTTGGTGTAACACCTCGATTTTCTAAACCAGAATGCTACACAGTGCTAATGACACCGAAGGACCACAAGCTAACCCATGACTGATATCTGTACCTGTATACTGCATAAAAAATTGAAAAAAATGCAGAAACAATAACTAAAGGGCCATAAGGTTAAAATTGGATAAACATCTGATAAGAGCAATGTATGAAAATGGTATAACAATACCAAAACAACTGAGATAACTGTCTGAACATACTATGGTATGAAAGCCTCTAAACTTTCTGTATAAGGAGTTGATGGGACATGTCCCCAACTAACTTTGACTACTGAAATAAACTAAAAACTAAAATAGTAATGTGATCATCATGTCCTCGAAGGATGAGGACTCACTGCTAACTTTGATCACTGAACTGGGATACTATTGGTTCTCTAGAGCTCATGCTTCTAGACCTATGGTATAAGACACCATAGCACAAATACGTCAGTACTTTGAATATACTGGCATGCAAGTAACGTAAGATGAATGAAATGGTTCATATGCATGAACAATACTAACTAACTGACTAACATGAATGTGAGAATACATACATGACTACGTAACTTTAACTGAGATCGTGAAATGACTGAATACTAAGTTCTGACTACTAAGTTTACTGATATATACATCTGAGTCACTAATGAGTGAGAAAGACTAATACTATCTTACTAAATACTGAGGGACTGATACTATGTTACTGATACATGAATAACAATGTATGACAGTTTTGATTATGAAAAACTGGTCTGGTTGACTGTATCTAACAGTATTGAAGTTGAATACTGATAACATGAGTTCTGAAAACTGATATAACTAATAACATGACTGGCTGTATCTGACAGTCCTGAATCTGATGGAACTATCTGAGTTCTTTTACTGATACTGAGACTAGGACTGTGGGAGGTAATTATATAATCGATATGCCCCAAAACTGAACTGGTGGGGTCCAATTTGTAACCCCAGCTAGAAGGGTGTCATATCGTGCCACAGGTAAAGACCTACTATGAGTATATCCTCGCTGACAAGGAGCTCTTCCGTTAACCTCTCCTAGTAGGTAACCCAAATGATATGTATATATATATATACCTAAACGCGTAAGGTGCATCTCAACCTACATTGGATACGTAGTTCTGGAACACAAGGATTGCTTCTAAGGATCACACCCTCTACTGAATAACAGGTGAGTCCCCATCCTTTGGTTTACTCGGTGCAGAATCCTACTCCCAACAGAATAGGCACTTAACCAATTAACTAAACTGAACTGATTAACTGATGGTATAGTTTAGCGGAGGTAAAACTGAATTTACTGAGTTCCGTTGACGGATGGAATGTACTGAGTTCTGTAAACTGACTGAGAATACTGAATTTACTGAGATTGACTTGGAATACTGAGGTTACTGAGATTACTGAGCTACTGAAATTACTGAGATTTTTGAGATTTCCTGAGTCACATGACTGACTGAGTTCTATGGATCATAGCTTGACTGAGGAGATTGTGAAAACAACACATGGATCTAGGCACACAGCTAAATATTTTGGGTACAAGTACCCCCAGGAATTGACGAGAAAAAACTGATATAACATGACTTAAGTGAATACATGACCAACAACACAATTCATAATTCATATATTGAAGCATTTTGTCAAACATATGATATGCATAAACTTGTACATGATTGGGGATTTCATGATTTCATACTAGTTGGTCATGTTTCCTTCATCTAGGCATTTAATCATACACATAATAGGCATAGAATGTGTAAACAACATTATACAACAATCAAACATCATGATTCATCTCTAATTTCATCATCCAAGGGTTTTAATCCTAGGTTTACAGGAATCTACATCATTACTAATTGATTACATATGCAATTTATCACCAAACATGGATTAGAATGCAATTAATCATTTTCAACATGAACAATAGCAATCCAATCATGAAATTCATAAACAAAATCCATAACTTGAATTTTGAAAAGAGATTCTTGGACTTCATGGACAAAAGGATTCCATGAATGAACACTACGCATACCTTAGTTCATGATTTTATGAAGATTGACGGAGAGATTCTTGAAATTTGACGGTGAATTCCCTTGTAATTGAACCTTCTATGAAAACCCTAGGGCTTATTCTTGAGAGTTTTTTAGAGTAATTGAGTATAAGCTGCTGAATTATGGACAAATCTCATGTTATATGGCTTATATTGGGTGGGAATTGATCTTTTTAACCCTGGGACACGTATTTAATTTCTGAGAAAATTTCCCAATTTTCATCCTTGGCGCGACGCGCCACTATCGCGCCAAGTCACTGGAACTGGACAATTGGGGATCTGCATGGTGGCGCGACGCGAAGCTATCGCGTTTCCACCTTGTTTGAGGCTTGGGAGTTTGGTGCAACACTCCACTATCATGGAGCAACACTAGAAATTGACAATTTTCATTGGAGCTATCTCCGCAACCGCTGAAGGCTCAGGTGATACACTGTCTCACTAAAAAGGCTCTAAATCTTCGCCCGGGTGTTGGATTTGGGTGAATTTGGTATAAATGGAAAGACTATTCGATTCCTCACTTGATAAAAAGTGAAAATCTTGAAAATACCACATCTATAAAAGTGGATTCATTTTTCAAATAAATCTTCTAACATTCTTGGGGGGAAATTTCAAGCTAGAAAATGTGTGGGTATTACAGTTGTCAACTAGTATAGGAGTCAAATAGAAATAAACTAGTAGAGACAAGCAAATAAACTATGAATGTCCAATGACTTGAGCCTAGTAGTTGGCGTTGCCCACAAATTTGGTCGTTGGTGTTGTGATTTTTTTTTTTTTAAGTTTGATATTTTCCAACTTAAGTTGTTCAATATTGCTTGATTGGTGTTGATTTTTTGTTTTGGGGTGAGGAAAAAAGACTTTGGACTCTCTTTCCAAAGGTCAAAAGGTGTCCATCAATTTTTCACCAACTTGCACAAAATTGGTAAAACACCTTTTTGCTTTGGCTTTATCCCTTTTCTCTTTTGGTTCTTATTGAAAAAGGTTTGACACTTTTTTGGTAAGTAAGCTTTTGGGAGGCCTTTAGTTTCTTTGATAATTTGGTGTTGTCTTGAAAGTATTCCCAAGAAAAACACAAGACTTTGACTATCTCTTCTCTTTTTCAAATCAAACAAACCTTTTGGTAACTATTATCTGAAGAACAATATGAACAACAACAAGAACACTTATGAAAAACAACAACCTCAATTCGTCCAACCCTTCAACAAAAACTTAACAAGAGCTCAAATATTGGACTTTAGACTCAAATGTACTAGGGAACAACAAGATAACACACGAAACTACTAAGAAAAGAAAAAATACATCTAATCTAGATAACTTCTTGGCCAAACACAAGATAACCAACAACTCCCTTTTTTTTATTTCAACTAGAAGAGCCCAAGATTGGTGGTGTAAGAACACAACCATCCTTCTCTCTAATACCAAATTATACCACATGGTATCTATAACACAAAACAGTCCCCAAATGAGAGATAATAATACACCTTAACCCGCAACAACAAGATAACAAGACGATGAAAGAAGTAAACACAAATTGAAAAATGATAAAGAATAGGTAACTTGACACAAAGAGAATACAAAATGTAGAAACTAAAGAGTATATTAAACTCTAAAAACTATACAAATCACATTAACTAACACCAAGTTCTTACGCAAACACAAGAGAAACTCGGTTCACTCAAGAACTCATGTTTCTAGGAAATCACAACACAAGTGGAACCTTTCACTTGTGATGTTCAAAAGTGGTGGGATACTCTCTTCATTAAAGAAATATAGTGTTCAATGTTAAATATTACACTTGATATGAATAAAATTAAGGAACAAGACTAAGGAAAATATTTAAATAGTCTATTACAAAGGTGATGCAAAAGGACCCCTTCACCCTTAATGAAGGGGTGGCGGGTGTGGAGTGTTTTGGGGAAGCCTTGGGTGTAGTTTGATCACCTAAGGTCAGCCCTCACATTTCAAGTTGTACACTCCCTTGGGTGATTTCGCAACAATATCAAACGCGTCCATTTTCATAAATGCATCTTAAAGTCTCTGTGGTTCCCAAGCTTGGCTTCTTGTAAATGGTCTTTAGCCCATGACATCCGTATCAGATCATGCCTCAAAGATATGGAACACAAGGAAAATGGGGGACGATATTGATATGGTAGTTTCTACATCTGGAGTTCTTTTTTTATCTCATGGTCCCATTCCTGATTGTTCGGGAGTTCCACCAGTTGCTACTAGTCTTCCCAAGGTGTGGTGACTAATGCAGAATGTTGCAAATACATTAATGCAATTTCTTAGTTGGCCGCTGCTAAGGCTTAATGGGATGTGTCTGGTGTATTATCGGCTGAGGCCACAATGGTTGGCTAATTTACGAAAATAAATCCTCCTACTTTTACTGGTGTTAATGTTGAGAAGGATCCTCAGGATTTCTTGGATGATATAGAGAAGATATTTAGGATAATGTAGGCAACAAATGTGGGAGGTATGAACTTTACAACTTATCATCTCAAAGATGTTGCATACCAATGGTACAAGGAGTGGTACAGGGATAGAGGTGATGTATAAGAAATGTCTTTATAGGAAGCCTTATCTAATGCCTTCTTGGATTGCTTCTTTCCGCATGAGCTGAGGGAAACAAAGATGGAGGAGTTTGTGAATGTTAACCAGGGAAGAATGTTTGTTAAGGAATATTCCTTGAAATTTCATTAGTTGTCAAGGTATGCTCAAGATTTTGTTGATGATATGAGGGAAAGAATGAGAAAGTTCACTTCTAGTCTATCTCGAGACTTGATTCTTAAGAGCAAAACTACTTTGGTAATTAAGAATATGGATATTTTAAGGTTAATTGTCTACATGAAGTAGGTGGAGGAAGAAAATAGGAAACACACAGAGTTTGTGGAGAGGCATGAAAACAGAAGCAGGTTGTCTAAGCAGGGTGGTACTTAGTAACAAGGAATTTGAGATAGAGGAAAATGACTAAAAAAGAAGTAGGGGAGTTTTGGTTCCTTCTCCACTGCTAGTGCTCCTTGCCTGAGGTAGTCGGGTGATAGGCATCCGTAAGATGGTGATAACTTTTGGGAACAGGGTGCCCACTCTCATGAGAGTGGGGGTTAGTCAGCTTTTTCATGCACTCCTTGTCTGTTTTGTAGTCCTCTTCATCGTGGATTCTACAGTAAAGGGAGGGACATGTGTTTTAAATATGGATATCCAAACCATATACTTAGGAATTTTCTGATGGGGAAAGTTTCTTTGAGAGCGGTCAAATCCCCAATTGCTTCGTCTTCTACTCCTCCAACTAGAGGTATGTCTTCTACGAATTCTCCTGCTTCTCGTACCGTGCTCTTACACCTTGATATGAATTGGAGGCATCACCTAATATCATTTCAGTTAAGTTATAATTCTTTTCACGTGACATGTATTATTTACTTGATTCAGGGTCTACACTCTCTAATGTGACCCCATATATAGTTGTGTGTTTTGGTTTTGATCATAAAGTTGTTTCAGATCGTTTTTATTTTCTACTCTAGTAGGTGACTAGTTTATTACTAAAAGTGTTTATAGGGGGGATGTAGCGGTTGGTAGTAAGAAGACCTTGATGGATCTGTTTGAGATGGATATGGCGGATTTTGATGTTAATCTGGGAATGGATTGGTTACACTCTTGTTACGCAACCTTAGATTGTTGGACTCATAAGGTTATCTTTAGGTTCCCTTTTTAATCGATTATAGAGTAGGAGGGTGGTTCCCTAGCTCCTAGGGTGAGATTTATTTCTTATTTGAGATCTCGGAGAATGATCTCTAAAGGTTGTCTTTATCATTTTGTCCAAGTGAAAGATTCTAACTCAAAAGGTCCTTCTTTACATTTGGTCTCGATGGTGAATGAGTTTCTCGAGGTCATTTTGTATGATCTTCTTGTTGTTCCTTCGGATAGGGAAATTGAGTTTTATATTGATCTAATTTTGGACACCCATCTAAAAAATTTTCCTCCTTATAGAATATCTCTGGCTGAGTTGAGGGAACTCAAGGAGAAACTTAAGGATCTTTTGGATAAAGGGTTTATTTGTCTTAGTGTATCCTCGTGGGGTGCACTGGTATTGTTTGTGCATAAGAAATATGGTTCCTTTAGGATGTGCATCAACAACAGGTACTTTAATATGATAACAGTCGAGAACAAATATCCTCTCCCGAGGATAAATAATTTTTTTGACCAGTTGCAAGGTGCTAAGTTCTTTTCTAAGATAGATCTTTTCCCTAGGTATCATCAACCTAAGATTAGGAAGGAGGATATCCCTAAAATGGCTTTTCGTACTTGGTGGGGACACTTTAAATTCTTGGTGATGTCATTTGGTTTGATTAATGCCCCGACGGTGTTTACGGATTCGATGAACAAAGTTTTAAGGTAGTTTTTGGATCACTTTGTCATTGTATTTATTGATTACATTCTGGTTTATTCTAAGAGTGAGGTGGATCATGCTAATCACCTCCATGTGGTGTTTCATACCATGAAGGAATAATAAATGTATGCCAAGTTCTCTAAGTGTGAGTTTTGGTTGAACCTCGTGACTTTCTTGGTCATATTATTTCTAGTGAGGGGATAATAGTGGATCCTCAAAAGGTGGTTGTGGTTAAAATATTTCCTAGAACTACGACTCCATTTAATATTCGGAGTTTCTTGGGTTTAGCAGGGTATTATCGGTGGTTTGTGAAAAGTTTCTCGAGTCTAGTTGCTCCTTTGACTAATTTAACTTAGAAAAAGGTGAAGTTTTTCTGGTTAGATGCTTAGGAATGGAATTGAAAGAACTTGAAGGACAAGCTAACTTCAGCTCTGATTCTGACATTGCCTGAAGGAAATGATGGGTTTGTGGTTTACTATGATGCATCTCGGGTAGGGCTCAGTTGTGTTTTCATGCAGCATGGAAAGGTGATTGCTTGTGCTTCTAGGTAGTTAAAGTTGCATGAGAGAAACTATCCTACTCATGACCTTGAATTGTTGGCACTGGTTTTTTTGTGAAAATATGGCAACATTGTTTGTATGGAGTTCACGTGGATATCTTTTTTCATCATAAGAGTCTTTAATATTTGTTCACTTAGAAAGAGCTAAATCTCAGGTAAGGGAGATAGTCGGATCTTCTCAAAGATTATGATATGATTCTTTACTATTACGAAGGTAAAGCTAACATGGTTGCTGATGCTCTTAGCAGGTTATCCATATGGAGTTTGTCTCATGTGGATGAGGAGAAATGAGAATTGGAGAAGGATATTCACTGCTTGGCCAATATTTGTTTTCATCTCTTGTACTCTGAGAATGGTGTAATGGTAGCTTTGGTTAAGGTTCTATGGCAGAACCAAAAGGTAGAAGAGGCTACTAGTGAAGTGAAGGAGGACATGAAGTCCAAATATCTGCATTTGTTTTTTGCTCCTGGTATTCATGTGGAAGGTATGTGTTCTTGAAACACATCTTTGTCTTCTGTTTTTATTAAAGGAAAAATTGATTTCCTTACATCTTTGTTTTCTATCTTTATTAAAGAAAAGAGTAGAGGCATCTAGAGGGTGCAAGTCGTGCCGCTACTACTTTGTCCGTCATTCGAGGACAAATCTTCCTACCGGGGAGACTAAAATACCTTGGTTTTTTACCCTTAGAAAATTTCCTAGATTTGTCATCTCTAAACTGGGTACGACTAAGGGAAACGAGTTGTACACTTGGATACAAGTGGTATGGGTTAGTCATATGATGACTAGTGTAAGTTAGTAGGTTGGATTCGACTTTTAGAATGGATACGACTTGGATGGTATGAGTCATATTGGTGGATACGGGTGATTCGTTTCATTCACCTAATCTTAGATTTGGTAACTTAAGTTGGATCTGAGTATGAGTGGCTCATTTTGAGCCTAAGACAGGGTACGAGTTGTACCAAGGACTCGTATGGTGGGCAGTTTTCAATTCTCTTAGGATTCTATTCTTCCAGGGGTACAAAATATGGGTACAATTCGTACACTTGTATAAGACATGGATTGAAGTGTGTTGTACCTTGGACAATGTTGGGTCTAAGGGAGGTTGTAATACCCCATACTTTTTCTAGATCAATTCATCTACTAGTTGCATGTATAAGAGGCTTAAAGCCTGAAAATTTCACTAAGTGTCGGGAGCTTAGTCTTATTTTTTGCCTCTTAACTTTGAGGATTTTTAAATGAGTCTTACCGACCGCGAGACTTAGGTTTTTGAGTTAATCCCTATTCAGGCTTGTAAGGAGCATGTCTCGGGGAAGTTTTGTATTTTTTTTGGATGAGGATTGGGGCATGTTTGGATTTCGATTCCAGAATTTCACCATGAAAGTGTCGCATATCGATGGGTATAGAGGTGAGGCCTTCATTGCATTGCGGTGATGAGTCTATCAGCGTTCTAGTTATGAATTTAAATATCAGAGGGACAGTAGCATCTTTTCCCCTCAATCCTAGTCGTCAAAACCCTACTTATATCAATAATTTAGGCGTTGTTTTCCCATTCTTCTCCAATTTTCTAGCAAAGAAACACTAACCCTCTCCCAAGAACATCAAATTCAATTACATTATCTTTAAGAAAACCAAGAATTCATGTCTCCCAATACAAGAACTTCAAGAAAGATTTCAAGATTATTTCCCTTTAAAGCTTAAGGGTTCAAGGTATGTGTGATATTCTTCCATGGTTTCCTTTCACCATGGAGTCCAAGAATCCTTTTTTATGTTGAATTATGAGTTTTTCATGTTTTAAATGAATTATCTCCATGAATTACTTGTTATTTGGTTTTCAAGTTAAGATTACAATTATTTTCAAGTGGAATGGCTTATAATAAGTTTTGGATGTTGAAGTTCCCATGCCATGTTTATGCAATTCAGGATAAATACTCAATTTATGGCTTTTATCATGTAAGTATGCTTTCACAGCATGTTTAAAAACGTCACCATATTAAGGTCTTAATCCCCATGTGTTTGATGAAATGCTAAAGAGAATGATTTTGTAGAATGATTCCCCATTATGATTTTTTGAAGCCTTTACATTCCTTTATTGTTATTTTCATTCATTGTTGGAGGGTTAGGAAACCCAATACTTAGTTGTTTAAATAATTTCTGTACCTTCACAATGGTTTCAGATAAACCATGAGCATTGTCATTCATTCAGTTATTACAATTAGTTGGTTATTCAGTTAAGCTTAGTTCAACCCAGTAATCAGTGCCAGTTTAATTAGGAGTAGGATTTATCACTAGGTGAACATAGGAATAGAGGCTCACCCGTCAGTTAGGACTGGGTCCTTAGAAGTAGTCCCTAAGTTCCAGAACTATGTAGCCAGCGTAGGATTATGAGATGTTACCCGCCAGTTTAGGAGTTACATTTTATTAGGGGTCACCCTCCAGTTTAGGACAAACTCTCTAATCCTTTGGGACACCAGTTGAGTGGATTTACAAAGCCATGTGTTAGTACTCGTGGCATGGTACTAACACCCTTCCAACAAGGGTTACAGGTTGGACCCCGATTAGCTCAGATTGGGGCATGTCGATTAGGTGATACCTCCCACAATCTTAATTCTGTATTCAATACAGAATTTAGTTCAGTTTTGTTTGACCATAGCATATAGTTTATCAGTTATTCAGTTACCAGATTTTAGTATTTTAGTTTACGGACTACTTCAGTATCATGTTATATGCTTGGTCATGAGTCTCAGATCTTATAGATTTCACATATTTATGCATCAGTTATCTCATGATATTTAGCCAGTCAGTATTTCATGTATATTTAATCCATGCATTATAGCCTAACCTGATCTCAAATACCAATACATTCAAAGTACTGCACGCATACTTTCTTCAGACTATAATATCTTATATCATAGGTTCGGATGCTCAATTTCCTGACTGCAGTTAGACAGTTCAGCTTATTAGCAACAGTAGTTGTTGTGGGTCCTCATATGTCGAGGACCTGTTATGTTATTTCAGTATCTCCACATTTTCTTTCAGTTAGTTTTGTTTGGAGTTAGTTGGGGCCTGTCCCTTCAACTCTTTAGTCATTTTAGAGTATTTCAGGCATACAGTCAGTCAGTTAGATAGTCAGTCAATTTATCAGATAGTTTCAGTTATTCAGACATATTTTGATACATATTTTAGTATCCAATTTTACATTATCTTATCATTATTTAAACCTTATGGTATTGAAAGCTTACTTCCACTCATATGTATTTTGTTACTTTATTCAGTGCTCACATCAAGTACCAGCTCATGGGTTAACTTATGGTCACTAGTGACCGTAAGCACCGGTGTCGCGACTAGGGGGTTGCCTCAGGTCATGAAAAATATTGGATTAGATCCTAAGGTCTTACAGTGTCCTAGGGAGTTTGAAAGTCGCATTGAGTAGAGTCTTGTGCATGTGTGTGAAGCGTGCCACACTTATGGACAAGAGGCTACAAAATGTTTTAGGAAAATCTTCCCTTCTTTAAGTATTCATGTGTTGCATGTGAGAATAAGCTCTATTTAAACTCTTTTTCTAACTTATTCTTTCTTCCGTTTATAGATAATAAATCCTAAAAGAAACAACAAAAGAAGAAATAGAAATCAGCCCACACCTTCGCCATTCAAGAGGATCCCCTGACTGAGCATGTCCCTCACACAAAATTTAGAGTTATTTCAATACCTTAGCTCATTCAGTAGTTGTTCATAATAATCAACAGGTTGTTATCCGCTCTAGGCTTATGGTTTATGCTCAGTAGAGTGATAAAGAGAAGCATAGAGAGAAAGAAAGAAAATAAGAGGGCCAAAATAAGTAGTTTTAAGTCAAGGTCTGAGAGTAGTAACCACTCCCAGTTCTGCCAAAAATTCTCAACTCCAACTCCTTTTTCAGGTAGTACGCTAGTGCCAAAGTTTAGGAATGACAATTAGGTTAGAGCACTAGGCCCCAGGGTAGCATGAACAGTGGTCATACTATTTTGCTCTGCGTGAGGTGTGGTAGGAATCATTAGGGTGTATGTAGGGATAGTAGTGGTGTGTGTTTTGGATGTGGCAAACCCTGCCACAGAGTCAAAGAATGCCTACAGGTGGGTCTGTATAGTCAGAACAGTCATTCCAAAGTTCCATCCAGTTGCCTGACTCAGCAGGGTACCTCTTCCAGTGCCACCAGTGGTCAGCTCCAGAACAGGTTGTATGCACTCCAGTCCCGACATGATTAGGAAAGTTCTCGTAATGTGGTTACGGGTATGTTACAAGTCTTTCATAGTCAAGTTTATATTTTACTAAACCCCAGAGCTTTATTTTCTTTTGTGACTCCTTATATGGCTGTCAATTTTAGTTTCAATCCCTAAATGTTAGCAAAATCTTTCTTAGTGTTTACCCTAATGGGTAAATCTATTATATCCAAAAGGGTATACAAGAACTGTCTGGTCATAATATCCAAGGAAGTCACCTCAGTTGACCTTGTGAAGTTAGAGATGGTTGATTTTTACATCATTCTTATTATGGATTGGCTCAACTTATGTTATGCCTCAGTTGATAGCATAAATAGAGTCGTTCAGTTTCAATTTTCGAATGAACCTGTCATTGAATGGAGAGGTAGTACCTCAGTGCTTAGGGGTCAGATATGTTTTTAGATCCCTTTTCAAAATTCTATAACATCATATGGTCTAGAGTTAGAAGCATGAAACCAAAAGTTTAGAAGCAGTAAAGTAGGGATAGTGTTATCTGAATTTAGTAGATGATGTATCTATTGGGTTAGTTGTATAAAAGGTGAATCATTTGGCTCGAAATAGTGTATCCAAGAAATTAAATTAAGTATGATGATGTGGACGCACTTATAGTACCCTTGAATTGCTAAGTTTGAATGAGGATAGTAATATAGTGATTGACGTTCTTACCAGCTATGTTATGGGCTATAGGATGATAATGTCAGATGTTCAAGTCTAATGGTAATTCTCATGGTTTAGAGAAAAATAAATGTTTAGAGGTGTGATATATTAGTAGGCTATGAAGGAAGTTAGTATGGTTCATTAGAAGTTTGGGAATATCCATGTTACGTGGTAGAATCTAAGTTGGAATCTTAGATGGTTGATCTAATAGTAAGTAGCATTGAAATTTTAGATGGTGTGAACTCATGGTATGGTGGTACTCATGAATATTCTAAGTTAGTCAGTGTTAAGTTGTTATGTGATGACTATTAGGGCTATAGAAAGTTAAGATTTGTATCTCAAAAGGGAGTATTAGTATCGGGTTTTGTACTTTCAAGTGTAGTATTTTAGGGTAAATTTATTACTAATGAGCATTGTCATATTCCAAACTTTAGAGTGAAGTGGTTGCAGTTCAATTTAGATTTTATCAAAAAGGGCCCCACAAACATAGATTAATGGCTTATAGTTAAGAGGCAGATGATAGAATAAGTAACCAAGTCAGGCTCTCAGATTCTAGTAGTGATGCGAATATGTTGTAGAATAGTAGTAAGGGAGGACAACGCCCAACCCATTCTTATTTCAGTATTTGTACTTTAATTATCTTGATATATACTCATGACTTACATGTCAGCTCCCCGATCATAGCTCAAATCCATGCACCTTCTATAAAATCATGTACGCTTCTAGTTCTTAGTTAAAGGAGTTTTAGTTTGCTCAGTTGTACAAATCATATTCCAAAAATTTATGAACCCCAAACTCAGTTCATGTAGATCATGACTCATATGCTCATGCTTTAGAGTATGTTAAGTGCCAGTACTCATGCTACTATCTTAATTATCAACGAAATTCAAATTATGTCATGTATATCCTCAGTTTTTATTTTTGTAATAAATAAATACCGTGGATATTCTATTTCTCAGGCCTCAGTTAAGCATCCAAGTTATGCATAGTATTTTTTTACAACTTAGGTCCTCATGCTCTAACTTTTCAGCGACCTCTCCTTATGAAATGGTAGTGATGATGAATAATTATTTAGATGGGAAAGAGTAAATTTTTCATGTTGGGGGAAGATTGTTATATGTTTTTTTCATCTAAGGTTATAAGTGTGGAGTAAGATTGAGGCTAAGTTTTTGATAAATGTCATGGCTAGTTGAAAGTTGATGAGTGATTTTCTTTTGAATAACGCATAGAAGTTTTTAATGATAAAAGTATTAGAGAGTACGAAAAAGGTTCTTTGATGGATTGTTTGCCTATAAGTTCATGTGTGGTTATGATGATAGGCTTGAACGTCATGTTGGTGTATATAAGTGGATGGATGCACTTTGTAGATTTGAGTAGGGTTGAACATGCTGAGAGAATTCATTCCAGCTCAGAATTTAGTAGATAGATTTATCAGTGCCCATGTGAACATTTTCAGTTGCCTCAAGTGAAGTCTGGTATTTAAGCCCAATGTATAGTTGAGGGAGTATTTGAGGAGTATGTCTAAGCTTGAGAGTAACAATTGCATTGTCTAAGGCATAACAATTCCAGTTTATATTTCATAGGCCTATGTCCCATGTTATAGAGTTATAACCTTATTAAGAGTCCTTACTTATATATCTTATTCAGATCAAGCCCAAGTTCTTTCCTCCCTACTATTATTAGAACTTCTTAGAAAAGTGTTGAATAAATGCTCCAGTTAAGTATAAGCATTGAGTATAATTCTATCTATATATCCAGTAATTAAGTTTATCAGTTAGACGACAAGTTCCTACAGTTTTTCCAATCTTCTAATCTAGTCTTACTATCAAAAGTTTCATGAATATTGCCATTCCAAGAGTTAGTTTTTTTCACATCCATGTAAATTGTGAACTCTATTCAGTTCATGCCTCATGTTCCAGATTCAGACATTCAGTCATGATTCAGTTCATAATTGTCCCGTGAATCATCTCAATTTTACCTTAGTATTTCAGCCAAGTAAGTATCATTCAGGGGGACAAATAATCCCAAGGGGTATATGTTGTAATCCCCTAAGTTTTCATATCCTAAACCTCTCAACTTTACTTCACGAAACCAGCTTCATCCAAGGCAATGCTTACTCACAAGAAGACTATTTCGTTACTATCTCATCCTTATAACCATTCTCATGTTATTGCATATATTCAAGGAATCATTTAGTTCATGATATTCAGTTCATGTATGATGTTTCAGACTCAGTTATGTAATTATTCTTTCAGTTATGCATGTTCCATATATGATCTCAATTTCTTCAGAACCCTCAGCTTAATCAGTCTTATTTGAGGACGAATGTTCCCAAGTGGGAGATATTGTACTACCCTATACTTTTCCTAGCTCAGTTCAGCTCCTAGTTGCATGTATAAGAGTCTTAAAGCCTAAAAATTTCACTACTGTTGAGGACTTATTCTTATTTTTGGCCTCTTAACATTGAAGATTCTTAAATGAATCTTCCCGACCCCGAGACATAGGTTTTTGAGTTAATCTATGTACAAGGGTGTAAGGAGCATGTCTCGGAGAAGTTTCAAATTTTTTGGACGAGGATTGGGGCATGTTTGGATTTTGATTCCAAAACCTCACCACGATAGTGGCTTATCATGGAAGGTATAGAGGTGAGTCCTTAATCTCATCATGGTGATGAGTCAATCTACATTCCAGTTATGAATTTAAATATCTGAGAGGTAGTAGTGTCTTTTCCCCTCAATCCAAGTCATCATAACCGGACTTATATCAGTAAGTTGGGCGTTATTTGCCTATTCTTCTCTAATTTTTTATAAACAAACCCTATCCCTCTCCAAAGAACATCACATTCAATAACATTCTCTTCAAGAAAAACAAAAAATTGAAGTCTCCCAATCTAAGAACTTCAAGAAAGATTTCAAGGTTGTGTTTCCCTTACAAGATTAAGGGTTCAAGGTATGTGTGATGTTTATCCATGGTTTTACTTTCACCATGGAATCCAAGAATACTTTTTATGTTGAATTATTAGTTTTCTATGTTTTAAATGAATTATCTCCCTAAATTACTTGTTATTTTGATTTCAAGTGAAGATTACAATTGTTTTAAAGTGGAATGGTTTATAATATGTTTTGGATATTGAAGTTCCCATGTCATGTTCATTCAATTCAGGATAAATCCTTAATTTATGGATTTTTTTATGTAATCATGCTATCATATCATATTTAAAATCATCCCTATTGTAAGTCTTAATCCTTATTTATATTATGAAATACCAAAGAGAATGATTTTGTAGAATGATTCGCCATTATGGTTTTTTCAAGCCTTTACATGTTCAGTGTTGGAGAGTTATGAACACCAGATACTTAGTTGTTTACATAATTTTAGTACTTTCAGAATGGTTATAGATAAACCATAAGCATTATTATCATTCAGTCATTTATTATGATCAGTTGGTTGTTCAGTTAAGATTAGTTCAGTCCAGTAATCAGTGTCAGTTCAGTTGGGAGTAGGATTTAACACTAAATGAACTCATGGATGGGGACTTACCCATCAGTTAGGACTGGGTCCTTAGAAACAGTCCCTAAGTTCTAGAACTACGTAGCTAGTATAGGATTATGAGATGTCACGCACAAGTTTAGCAATAACATTCTCTGAGATGTCACCCGCCAGTTTAGGACTGACATTCTCTTAGAGGTCACCCACCAATTTAGGAATGACTCCCTAGTCCTTTGGGACACTAGTTCAGTGGATACACAAAGTCATGTGTTATTACGCGTGGCACGGTACTGACACCCCTCCAACTGAGGTGACAGGTTTAACCCCGATTATCTCATATTTGGGCATGTCAGTTAGATAATACCTCCCACTGTCTCAGTTCAGTATTCAATATAGAATTTAGTTTAGAGTTTCTTTTCCATAGCATACAGTTTATCAGTTATTCAATTACTAGATTTTAGTATTTTATGTTACAGACTATTTAAGTATCATGTTATATTCTTGGTCATGTATTATCAGATCATACATCTTTTAAGCATTTATGCATCAGTTATCTCATGCTATTCATCTAGTCAGTATTTTATGCACAATTAACCCCTGCATTACATCCTAACCTCATCTCATATACCAGTACATTTAATGTACTGACTCCATACTTTCTTTGCGCTATGATGTCTTATATCATAGGTTCGGATGCTCAGTTTCTTGACTACGCTTAGATAGTTTAGCTTATGAATAGTAATAGTTGTGGTGAGTCCTTATATATCGAGGACCTATTATATTATTTCAGTATCTCTGCATTTCCTTTCAAATAGTTTAGTTTGGAGTTAGTTAGGGCCTGTCACATCAACTATTTAGTTAGTTTAGAGTCTTTCAGACATACAGTCAGTCAGTTTGATAGTCAGCCAGTTTATCACATATTTTAAGACATTTAGACACGTTTTGATACATATTTTAGTATCTAGTTTTACATTATCTTATTAGTATTTAAACCTTATGATGTTGAAATCTTACTTCCATACATGTGTATTTTGTTACTTTATTCAGTGCTCACTGCAGGTACCAGCTCGTGGGTTAGCTTGTGGTCACTTGTGACTATAAGAACCATTATCGCAACTAAGAGGTAGCCTCGGTTCATGACAGAGGTGGCCTTGGGTAAGATTGGTGGGTACCACTTGTATTGGAGGGTACGACTAACATGGATAGTTGTACCCCTCTAACGGGATTTTGGTACAGTTTAAGTTAGGGCAATCTATACATTTCCCAACTTATCCTAATAAGGCCCGGTGACTTATATTTCTCTTTGGAGGTTATTTACCCTAATATTCTATTCATTTAACACTTATAAACTTTCATAAACACTCTAAATTTCTCTCAAAGGCTTGTGGGTGGAGAAAAGATAGGGTTTCATCTTAAGGCTTAATTAGCGGCTTGTGTTGGTGGTTTCTCTCCATTAGTTTCTTAATTTAAGGCATGTTCTCATCCCTCATTATTAGTACCAGCAAAAGGTATGGTTTTTATACAATGTTTTCATGAATTGATTATTGTATGGATTTGGGTTTTCAAATATAAATTGAGGGTTTTGGTTATAAATGTTTGGGTAAGGTTATTCCATGTTTGGGTATGATTTAATTATGGTTTTGGATAATTATTTACATGGGAATGGTTATTTGGTAATGTATTTTGGTTTTGGTAATACTATACCCCCAATGTGTTTGGTAAAATGCCTATTAGAATATTTTCTCTACATTGCTGAACTATTTTATGGAACTTATGCATGGTATAAACTTGGTAATGGAACCCTAATGGTTTTAATGGTTTTGAATAGTTTAAAGGAATAGTTTGTCTTAATAAACATACTTTTGGGGTACTAGGGAATCCCCTAAGTTAATATGGTAATGGATACTTGCGGAGTACATGAGAATCCCTCAAGCTAATTAGAAAATATGATTTATGGGTACATAGGAATCCCTTGATCTCTAAAAGATTTGGCTAAGAACAATATTTGCAAGTTATAGTTGGTATGACGATACCACTATCTAATATCCTTGGTTAATAATAGATTGGTGTGATGGAAAATGGTTTTAATTGGGAAAGGATGGCGGGGTGTGAAAGATAAGTGTGAAGGTTGGAGTTCAATGAGAAAACACTAGAAATGTATATTTGCCGACATAAGGTGTAAGGAATGGCGACCCTTATATTATACTATAAGGTATATGGGAATCCTCTAACTACATTATACATATGTATCATGGAGAGTGAAGGGTACATGGGAATCACCGACTCTTATAGTATCTCTAGTTCATGCGAATACACACATCAGGGCCTATTCAAGAGGTTACACTAGACCCATTTAGCCCGTGGGTGCTAAAGGATGGTTAAGCTTCACATACCCAGGTTAATGGTTTTAAATACATACTAAACATGGTTACATTTCCCCGTACGGTTATATATAAATATGTATTGTTGCATGCATTATGGATGGTTTTACTTAGTTTTATAAATGGCATTATTTTATCCTTATCATAAGTTCATGCTAGCGTTCACCCAAAAACCCATTTTCGGGCACTGTATCCCGATGAGATGCAGGAACCGATCATTCTACTCTTCCTGCGTAGCATTCAGATACTCTGGTCAGCTTTTGGATTGAAGTGGTGAGCTTTCATCTTTTAGAAGGCTCCATTTCATGTAATAGATATTTTCATACACTTTGATTTATTTATAGATATTGGTTTTAGCTATGGTTAGGGGCATGTTCGAACCATATTTAGTACTCTTTTGGTTAGAGGCTTTATGGTACTACTATGGGTTGGTATGGGTGGGATCAGTATGGGTGTCAACGTTAGTATTGGCATTGGTATTGTGTCTGGCATCATTGGAAATAATTTCTCACTATTATATCATATTTCATTTTGGGATTCATTATATTATTCCTTGGAACCCATTTGGTTGTGGCATAGTTTATGGCTTTGATTTTTGTTTTGGTTATTCTGGTAGGTACAGTATGGCGAACGGTTGGACTCTGTTGGATTGGTCAGGATCGTGATCCTATCCCAGAGTATTGTCATGAACAATAATGTTATCTTGTTATATGCTCAAAATTCAGCCAACTCAGGATAGGCGGCTGGATGTTGGGATGGGTAATGGGGATTGTCTCCAGTCTAGGTCAGACTTGGGATACCCATTAAGACAAGGCGTCGGGCCAGGTGGGGTCAGATCGTGGGATTGATTTAGTGATCTCCCTTACACCTGCCTATCCATTTAACTGATGGCCTTGCCACTTAAGTGGCACTCGACCGCTTAAGCAAAGGCCTGATATTTTTAGAGGGATCACATAAGTGATCATATGACCGCTCATCGAGTTCCTTTAGCATCATCTGTATTGGATTGAATCACCTGTTTTAGCTAAAATTCAAATTCATTTTCTCAGTATTTTTCCCAGTATTTTGTTATATTTAAGATAGGAAAGTATGGGTAATAATCCATTGAAGCTAAGGTAAGCTACCCTAATACTCCTCGGGCATTTTTTTGTTATTTATCCCATAAATTTCATCCCATTTAATGGTAAATTCTTAGAAATTACGTTTTTAAATATCTAGAATTTAGGGGCTTATTTGGGCCCTAAATTATGCACCATTTGTGCTTAAATTTGAGAACACATTCCTTGTCCTTTGAGGGAACTCATGATGTATTAAATTTTATATTCTATTTACGGGCCCCACCGGCCTGTTCTTGACTAAAATTAAGACCATACCCTTTATATAGCAATATGGGTCTTGTTTTACTCCTAGTGATAGGTAGATGACTAAGTTAATAGTGTGGCGGCACTTTGGGATTGTGGAGAAAAGGCGAATAATTTATTGATGATTCAAGGATTTGCAGTTCAACATCGAGGTAGGCTTCAGTCTACTCTTCTTTAGGAGATAGTGTATGTATATATTGTACATTATGTAAGGATGCTAGGATATAATTATGGTTAGCATACCATGACTTCAACTAATTTTGTATTTTGGGGATAGAAATGAGAATCCACCCTTAAGATTAAATACTTATTACGACTATTGGATCTTATCACCCTACATTATTAGCATGTTGATCGTAGTTGATTCTAAGGCCTCTTTAGTATAAGGTAATGCTTAACTTAGTGGATTGGATGATAGTTTCCATGTTTATAGTATTACCTTTATGTGAATAATATACTATTAGGCTCAAAGTAGTGGTTATGATACTAATTGGACTTTGGTGAGCATTTTATCCTTACAAAGTATATGGCTTTAGTCTATAAGACACTTATGATTGAATTGTTCAGAAACTGCTGATGAATGGTATAGATTATAGTACATTCATGATCACTTAGTAGTACGAGTTCAAAAAAAACCATGATTTTACTATTGTTTTATAAAAAGGGATTATCTCCCACTTTCTACTTTTAAATGAATTATTTTATAAAGGAAATTATACCACCTTAATGGATGATTTATGAAGTTTTGGATATTAGACAAAGATTGATTCTGGTTCATGATATACCCAATCATTTATCTCTAAAATTTACTCAGGTCGTGATAGATTTTGACCCTTTCTATTTGATGATATTTACTTAGTCCTGAAGTTGATCCTAAGCGATGGATTTACAAACTTACACTCTTTTATCAAAGATTCGAGTTCGTGCAATTATAATATTTATATATATATATATTATAATAGATGGAGTAGATTGATGATGATGATGATGATTTAAAATCCTGGATCTAGATCAGGTCAGTGTATATGGATATTCCTGAATACACTATGGGCCTTATTATTTGTAAGCCATCGTTCCTGAGAAAAGATTTTGTCCTAGTTCCTACCTTTGCAAGTCGTGAAGCTTGAGAAGGTGCACACAGTTGATATGTTATGGCTCTTTTATTGATATGGTATTATGGATTTACTTTGCATTTATTCATATATACGCATTGCCTATTACCATTATGCTTTTTGGTTCTTATATCTATTATCATTTTGGCACTTGCATAGATATAGGTTATGATTGTCGTTCGCTGAACGTTGAGTAAACCTTCTGAGTTTATGGATACACAATTAGGCATTATTTGTCTAGACTAGCCAGTCACTTTATTTTTGTTATTATGATTAGTTCCTGGCAGGTTTATTATGATTTAGTGTTGAGGTTGGAGGTATGATTTCAATCCTTTTCCTTTTATGGTTATCTATATTATGGATAGTGAACTTATCGTTAGATATTGGGACAATAGGCCCTGGTCCTTCTAGTAAAAGCTTTCCTACATAGTTAAAATTACCTTGGAGAGGTTAGATTGGTTACCATGGTTTGTTACCTTTGAGTTAGCCTTATATATATATATATATATATATATAAAGTTATTTTATCACTGTACATCCCTCTCTTTCCTTGTTTATTTATATTGTATATTTGTTCTTAGCCTTGCATACTACTATATATCATTCCTTCACTTATCATTGGTATATTGGATATTGATATACGGTATGGTACTTTTGATATAGATTGCTAGTATGATAGGAAAGTTTATACTTATTGCCTCACTAGATTTATTATGTTAGCATCTTGGATACTTGCATGTAGTTTTATTATTATCTTTGGAGCTCAGTCAACAGTTGCCTACTGTGTGCCACATGTTAAGTACTAAAAGTACACTTCTGCATCCTACTGATCATAGTACGGGTTCTTGTCATGGTTGTGTGTATCATGCGGAGAAGCTATGGATTGGAGATTTGGGGTAAGCTCCTAGTGTTTGGAGTATGACTATTCTCCCTCTTACGTATTAGATTGATCTCTTTGTTATATTTTAAGATGGTTGTACCTGTATATTGGTTCAGTATTTCACTTTGTACTCTAATTATATTAGAAGCTCTTGTACAGATTCCACCAGGTTTTGGAATTTCCTTATATTTATTATTCTTTTATTAGATGTATTCCTCCATTTACTTCCATTCCCATGATAGTCCATCACTAATTGCTCTGGGCTATGGGTTGTTTTACCTACTGCTGGGTCACAATAGGTGTCATCATCAATTGATAATTATGGTCCTAAAAACATAGATCTCTAGGAAGGTGATTTTCTAATTGGTTCTACGAAGGTGATTTTCTAATTGGTTTTGAGTAATTTCATCTTTGGAAGTAAGTAATTATATTACAGGCGTGAATTTACTTAATTCGACCTTATAAAATCACTAGAAATGGACAAATAGTGGAAATCGAGTTTAACCCTAGTTTATGGGGATTGATGAAAAGTGAAGGAAATGTGTATAAATTCAGTAGGAGATGGCCCTAAGGTGTTAGAAAAAACTAATGAGACTAGAATTATTATTATTCATGATAATTCAAGTAGGTTTCATGAAGTCAAAATGATAATAAAACCCTAAGATGAGGAAATAGGTTAAATTAATGGCTAAAGTCAATAGGTTATGAAGCCTAATCATTAAAAGGGAGTGAAATATTGAAATTGTTCTATATATTCTTGTTGCTGTAGAGGTCAAGTACGAATTGAACAAGTATGAAAGGAAAAAAGTATTTTGTGAACTTGATATCTATGATAACCTTCTAGCATGACTTGTAACTTAAATGGGTGCATTAAATTTTATTTGCATTATGATGATATGTTGAGATAATGGGCCAGGTACCTATGAATATAATTTTTGAAAACTAGTTTCGCTTCCTCAAAGGTATAAGAATTTCTGAAAACATTATGCTTGGTCAACAGATCATTTATTGTATAAAAAAACCTAATGTATGAGATAATGTTGTCCTCAAACTAGACATGGTTAAAGCCTACTATATGGTGTCATGGTCCTACACATGCCTGGCGGTGAGAAGGATGGGATTTGGTGAAATGCTTATTGATATGGTATGGAGGATTATGTCAAACATTTGGTATTCAGTGACAGTTAGCGGAGTCAGACATGGCTTTTTCCACATGACATGGCTTTTTCCACATTACAAGGGGCTTGCAACAAGGTGATCACTTTCAACCGCAGTATTAATTAAAGGTGCTGAAATTATTTCAAGACTTCTATAAGGATTAAGGTCATTTTATGTTACCTGAGAATACACCTGCAAGTATTGTGGCCCGATCACGGATCTTACAAGTTTCATTACGAAGGATAGTCCTATCACTTACTAAGCTATGCTTTCTATACTGATGGAAGAAGGGTGATTTATTTCTCTAAAATGATCTCTAAAGCTCTTAACAAGATAAGGTGTTGGCAAGTGAAATTTATTAGCTTTGGCAGTATAATAAATCTAATCAAGTTTGTATTAAAATCTTTACATATCCATATTCGATTAGAAAAGTTTCTTACAAAAACAACTCTCAAGAATATCAAGAGCATCACAACTGTATTTTTCTGGGGGTGGGATAAAGAAAATAAAAAATATCACTGGGGTTCTTGGGAAACACTCCGCTTTTCTTATTCTAAAGGTGGTGTTGGTGTACGTAAGGCAACTAGAAGACATCTGTTTTACTATGCGATATAAAAAATGGAGGAATTTTAGATCCAAGAAATATTTGTGGGGTGACGTTTTGAAGGCTAATACTATAAAAGACCTAATTATATGAAGAATATATAGGACAAAAGACAATATGTGGTTTGGAAATACTTGATATAGAACAAGGTGGAGGCTGAAAAACACATAGTCGAGAGTTAACTCTGGCTCTTATTATTTTGTGAGGGATGATTGGCTTGGTATAGGTCCTTTGTCAGATCACAAAACTTTTGATGCTAAACCAGGTAACATCAAAGTTGATAAAATCTTTTTCCAAGGTTGGTGGAATGAAACTATGGTTAGAAAATATGCCCCTCCTGCTTTAGTGCATAAAATTCAGTCTGCTACTATTTCAAGTAGGGATTCCTGATCAACTAGTGCGGAAGCTTACATCTAGTGGTTTATAACTTGTTTATCTACCTAGAAGCTTATAAGGAAGAAGTAGAATACCACTCTTAATAATACAAAACATTGGGGAAGATAAATACTTTCAAAGCATACTTCTTTGTATGGCGAGCGCTGAAGAATAAGCTTCTTACTAATGTTAAGATAACCATTTTTTGTCACAGGCCTGTTGCGTGAAGTTACTGCTCTACACCTGTAATGGACACTAATGATCATATAATGCTAGCTAAAAGTGCTACCAGTTATATTTGGCATTTGATCTCCACCAATTTGTGTTGTTTTTAAACGTTTTCGGGTACAAGAATCTGTATATACATGCAAAAATAACTTCAATACAAGTTCAAGTCTAAGACTAAAACACTTAAGAAGTTTCTTAACACCTTCAACACAAGAGTATAAATAATCTATCCAAGAAGTATGTTAACTTTCAGAATTGAGATGAAACAGAATTTTAAGGCCAAGTCCCCCGACTCCACGGAGTGTCCTTAAGGAATAATTTCCCTCACTGTACCCGAGGTTATGGAATCTTCCTCCTAGAATAAAATGACCAAACAAATCAACTGTAGCAGTACCTCAAACAATTGGAATCTCTTCGAACTCACTCAACGGTTTGATTGATCACACAGAGTTTTTAGAAGTAAGAGAATATTTTTCTTATGCAGAAATTTTTCTCATACTAAACCTTGAAAAAAATGCAGGTTTATATAGCCATAAAGTGTCCCTTCTGAAAGGTGGCAATGGTTCATCCGAAAAGGTGTATCCTTTGGAAGAGTCATGTCTGTTCATTCGAAACATTGTGTCTTTTTTTTTCTGAACAAACACAATTATCTGAACAGTCACACCTTTTCCAAAACAATATGTCTTTTCTTCAAAGGTTGTATCCCTCCATTCTGAACAGACACACCTCTTCCAAAATAATATATCTTTTTTTCAAAGATTGTGTCCCTCCATTCTCCATTCACACCAATTGAACCCAACAATTCGGTGATGATTCAAACCACTATACCTCTATCTAATCTGCTAATTAAGTGGTACTTTGTGAAACCTATGAATGAGGTACATGATTATTTAGGATCTTCCTGATTTGTTTTGCTGGAACATGTGGATGAATAGATGGTCCAGTAAATATGGATACAGAAAAACGAGTTGTGTTAAAATTAAAACTTGCAGTCATGTACTGTGTATATGTATATATGTTGTTGACTATTGCATTTCCAATTATTGGGTGGTATCTTTAATGGTGAGTTTTGATTCAGCAAATGAAGAGACTTTTACATGAGACGCTAATCATACATGTTCGTTGTGTTGGGTTCAAAATCGAGAGGGCGTCATTCGGAAGCTATTAGTTGCAAATCAAAAGACAATAACTTAGATGACAAAGAAAAATATACTAAAAAATATATTATTAATATGATTTGGTCAAACGACCAACATATGAAATATTAATATTAAAAAATATAAAATCTATTGTGAGAAAAGTCTCCTCCTAAACAAAACTTTTAAATGACTAACTACATTATGGATGATACTGTGTTATGATATGAGAAAAGGAGTTTTCTATTTATAAAGGTCCAAAACCATTCTTTCAAGAAAGAAGTTGGCCAAATATAAAAGAGTTGATATTTTCCTTATAGGAAAAATAAAAGTAATCATGATATTACTTTTATTTTCCTTCTAAGAAAAAAATCTTAAATTTGGTAAGAAAATCAGGGTAAAACCCTAACAAATCTCCTTTTTTTGGCTTGATTTTCTAAAATAATAATTTAGATCTTCCATCTTCACACGATCTTCATATATTACTGTTGCTTACCATGATCAAAAGTTGACATGGGTTAAAAACTGAAACCCTATGCGTTAAAAAATAAAAGCTTGGGTTAACACTATTGGATCCCTGTATTATAAGTGAAAAAGGTTAAAAGTAGAGTCTTGTGTATTGAATGTGAGCACAGGTTAAAATTGGAGTTCATGCATTTAAAGTATATGCACGAGTTGAAAGGAGCCTAAGACTTAAAAGTAAGCAGGGGTTGAAAGTTGGAGCCCATAAACATGGGTTGAAAATTGACTATGGTTTTAAAGATGGGTTAGCACCAAGATTGTTGAAAATTTATTTGAAACTTTTCACCACATGTAGCTAGACAAAGATTTTCATCATCATCAAATTGTTGCAACTTTGATCTCAACATGTCCTCAATCTCAATCATCGGACCATTGAACCATAGGCTTTGATATCACTTGTTTGGTTCGAAATCGAGGGGGCATCATGTGGAAGCTATTAATTGCAAACCATAAAGACAATAACTCAGATGACAATGAAAAATATACTAAAAAAAATATTATTAATATGATTTGTCCAAACGACCTACATATGAAATATGAATATTAAAAAATATAAAATCGATTGTAAGAAAATCTCCTCCTAAACAAAACTCATAAATGACTTCATTATAATTGTTATTGTGTTGTTATATGGGAAAGGGTATTCAATTTATAGAGATCCAAAATATTTTCTCCAAGAAAGAGGTTTGCCAAATATGAAAAAATTTATATTTTCCTTTTAGGAAAAATAAAAGTAATATTACTTTTATTTTTCTTCTAAAAAAAATAAAACTTAAATTTGATTAGAAAATCCAGGCAAAAGCACTAGCATGTTGGAACAAATAATATGATACACTATTTAAACTAATTAAATACAGATGGTATGGTAGTGCCTTCATAAATCTAGGAAGTATATGGGATGGAGGAATTCTTAGAGATTCATAAAACAAACCTAATCTTTCCATTTATTTCCTCTTTAGATATTGGAATAAACAATCAGGCTGAGTTCTAGGCAGCCATTATAGGTATCAACCGGTTCATACAACATAGATATAATGGATTCATTTTGGTGGTTGATTCATAATTTGTCGTGAAGTGGACGACCACTAACATGCATCCTCCTAGAGTATTTATCAATACATTGTGGAGCTGTAGGATATAGTCTCTCTATTGATTTTCTTTCATTGTCAACATTTATACAGGGATTCTAATTTAAAAAGTGATCTTAGGTGGATTTGTGCACCTAAGTGTCATTATATATACTTGTTTTGTCATGTTTAGAGGACATCTTGTGTGGTTAATGAGTGTTTAATGATATAAATGAGCATATAAGTGTTAATATACTTGATTATACCATTAAGGTATGTTTAAAACAATTTTATAATCACTTTGGTAACTTAAAGTTTAGACGAGAAAACTAATGTTAATATCTTGAGCTATGTGTTGTTCTAGTTGATCTCGATGGATTCTAGTTAGTATAATGGGTTTCTAAAGATATAATTGTGTAATTATGTGTGTAATAACTTTTTATAGTATTTAAGTTTCAATTAAAATATTATAAGAGACAAACCATTAAGTTAAAGTTCAAAATAAAAAACTAGTACTCTTAGCTTAAGTTATGTTCCTTCCTAGTTCATCGTGTTGGATTCAATTGTGTTTTGAGCTCTAATTTGTGGTTTTAAATATTGTTGGATGCTTGGTGATTTGATTAATATTATATATGATTGATATATAAGCTGAAAATCAAGATAATAAGTCACCACAAAGAAAGAACTAAAGAACCAAACACATGGGGCACAATGTGACCAAATCTGAAATTTTGGGACTCATTAACATGCCACGGACATTAGGCACATCTTTAGGTTCATGATAATCCATTGGTGTAATCCAAAAATTTTATTTAAAGTAGTACAATTCAATTTCAACATTCCATGGACCCTAGGCCACACGTTAAGGGTATGGCACGTTGGCTATGTCAAAATTGACATCTTCGGTTCTACTATAAATAGGACATTTAAACTCTTATGTAACCACATTGGATGACCTTGGAGATTCAATATAAACTATATAAGGGTTAAATTAGGCTTTATATTTCCTTAATTTAGTTTTTTTAAGGATTAAAACATGAATTCGTCTATTGTTATTACGTGTATGTCCAAAGAGGCTAAACACTATTTTTCTGGGTTAAGGCCAAGAACATGATTACACTTGTTGTGGATTGACTTGGATTTTGTTATTTATAATTTTAGGTTGATTATGTATCCATTTTAAACTATTTTAAGTATTCACAACCCTTATAATACTTTCTTACTTCTATCATGAATCCAGAAGGAGGAACGATAGGATAGAATTTAAGATAGATAGTATAGAATTGTAATCTCAATTTGATGATGTTATAATATGCATTTAGGATAGTTATATACCAAGTGACCTATTTGTTTTGATTATGTGATAGAATATAAATTTAATAGACTTAGTTATGGTATCCCCGCTCAAGGATGTAGTCGTGGGGCTAAGTTAGATAATTAATTAGAGGTTCGAAAGGCCATGGTCATAATATCGACCTCGTCGACCAACAACCAAGATAATTAACCTAACCAATATTGTATTATAGCTTAGAATGATTTTTTGTAGTGTCTTTACCCTTGGATTTTTACCATTGTTGTTCAAGAATCTTTTTTTACCGCATTGTTTTATTTATGTTTAGCTATAACTTTTAAAATCTTGTGGTTACGTTTGCACTTGTCTAATCTTAATAGTTGAACTAATCTTGGATAGTTTCTTAATACTAGTCCTTGTGGGGGTAGATATTTGGTTTTCAAAAACGACTATATTACTTAGGTCGACCATGTACACTTGAGTGTGCGCTTTGGCGTAATATACTTTTGGCGTCATTGTTGGGGACTTGTGAATTGGCTACCATCATAGTTTTAGTTCTACTATTCGATCTCTTATGTGCTAATTACTTGATATTAGCTTCTTAATTTTTAAGAACATGTTTAAAAAGCTAGAAAGCTGGCAAAGGATAGAGAGTCGGTTGAGCCAGATCCCAAACCTAAGTAACGCTTACACCGACGAAGGAGAGAATCAGTAATTTTCTACATAATCCCTCAAATTTAGCAAGAATCTGATCATCCTACACCTTTGCCTGAATATCCACCAGCCTGCAAGATAGTTCGTGAAGTAGCAATTCCACTCATAACTAATGTTACCTCTACCATCCGAAAACCCACTGCAGGAGTTAAATTTGAGTTGAAATAAAACATGGTGAAGCTTTTGCACAACAGAGTGCAGTTCACCGGCTTGCCACATGAATGTCCATAGGTTTACTAGAAGAATTTTTTGGAGAATAGTGACACGTTTATACCCACGGGTTTATACATTGATTATGTGAGGCTTACATTATTTTCTTTTAACAGTTGGGGGTAGAAAAAAAGTGGTTGAAAGCAGAGCCAGCTGGGTCTATCATTACATGGAATGATTGTCTCAAAAATTCCTTATCTTTTTCTTTCCATCTAGAAAGATTGTGAGACTACGCAGTGAAATTTTGAGCTTTAAGCTGATGCCTGGTGAAAATCTTTATCATGCTGGGGAGAGGTTCGAATCTCTTCTTGGGGACTATCCATATCTCTAACAGTTTAACAAGGTAATATCTCACAATTTCGTAGAGTGATCTTCATCACAATACAAATTTTCGTAGATTTAATTTTAGGAGGTCAAGCACTAGAGAAAACTTATGACGAGATCTATATCATGTTGAAATGCATTGCTCAAGAAAATAATAATTGACATGTTGACATGTCTAGAAGCTCAATGAAAAAGACTCTGTGCATGAATGAAGTTGATAGTATCACACCTTAGTTGCCCAATTGTCATATATGCAGAATAAAATAATGGCTCAATTCAGAAAATTAGGCATGAACCAATCTCTAAGTCAATGAAATGCAGGCAGAAGACCTCAGGTTAGTGTGAGATTAGTGGCAATGGTGGCCATTGTACAAAATTTGATATTGAAAATCCTGAATTCGTAAAGTTTTAGGGCAATACACATGACCCAACTTATATAAATTCCTACAACTAAGTGGTAGACTCAGCCTAACTATTCATGGGGTAGTAATCAAAACTACCAGTTTCAGCAGTAGTACAACACACAAGCCTGTAACATTATGGAAACTTTACAGAAGATCCTACCCAAGCAAGAATAAATGGATGATGAGATCAAAAATTAGCAAGTGGCTAAAAAATAGTTAGAACAATAGTTGGGGTAACTAGCCCAAGCAAAAAATACCAGGCCTTAAGGTGGTTTGCTACGTGATAATTAACCTCCAAAGAAAGTTATGATAATTACTTTAAGGAGTGGTAAGGAGCTTAGTGACAGGCCTCCAAAGACAAATAAGGAGGTTGATGCAAAGTAGGCTCCACAACAGGCTATAGGGAAATATGTTTATAATTCGTGAAAGTCTGAGTACCCAAAAACAAAGGTTGTTGAGCATATGTAGGAAAGAAAACCACCACCATTACTGCAAAGGTTCAAAAAGCTATGGAGGATGCTTATTTCAAGATGCTCTTTGACATATTCAGAGAACCTCACATTAACCTCCCTCTTTTAGATCTTTTACTAGGTATGCCTAAGTATGTTACTACTTGAAACATATGGTGATTAATATGGTTAAGCTATAGGAAATTGAAATGGTAGCACTCACAGAGAAGTTCAACTCAGTGGTAATGAAGAAGATGCCCAAGAAGCTCATAGACCTAGGGAGTTTCACCCTCTCCATTCAAATTAGTGAAAACAATGTGGTCCATTCCTGGAGTGATTTGGTGAAAGCATAAATTTTATGCCCCTATCAGTGTTTAACACCCTTTGGTTGGGGAATATGGGACTATGCTCTGTGGTTCTTCTAATGGTAGACTGAACCCAAGTTCATCCTGAAAAAATTATTGAGGACGTACTCAAAAAGGTTGGTAAGTTTATTATCCCTGCTGACTTTATTATTTTGGATTATGATGCAAATAGTAGGGTACGAATTATTTGGGGATGTCCATTCTTAGCAATAGGAGGAGCGCTAATAGATGTTAGAGAGAAAACTCTAAAAATTAGATTAGATGACGAAGAAGCAGTTTGAAAAGTCTACAAAGACTTAATCCATCTTCTTATTATAAGGACTTGTGTATGATAACTGATATGGAAGTGGATAAGTGTTGTGTAGTGGAATACAAACTATCAAAGATATCTTCAGACTTTCACATTGAGTTTCCCAAGCCATAACATAAGACCAAAGGAATTATGATTGATGAATGTGAAAAGTTTGTTTTTTGGAATGATGTTGACCTTGAGAGTACACACTCAAGAGGTCAGAAAAAAGTAAGGAGATATGAAAAAAGATGAAGTAAAATGGTCTATTTGTGATGTTTGGTTATGCCAAAATATTAAATAAGGTATTGCATGGGAGGAAACCCAAGTTAAGGAAGGTTTTATTTTTTATTACTAATTTTACTTCACGTATTTTTTATTTTGGTTGAGTCACAGGTTGATGGGAAGTCCAAGTATAAGAAATCCAAGCTAAGAAGCATGAAAAGGATTAAGTGTGGGGTCCTCGGACCCTCTTGATGTATAAAGATGATTCTAACTAGGCCAGAGGCCTCAAGGAGTATTTTTGTTCTTACTTTAAATTATACATTAGGGACAAAGGCAGTTTTTATGTGTGTGGTGGGGAACGTCCCATGGTTTTGGGTGAAGTGATGTTGTAGTTCTTAGTTGTTTTTCTAGTTTTGGAGTAAATTTGAAAAAATTACAAAAAAAAAATTTAGTTTTAAGTATATTTGTATTTATTTAGTTGGTGCACACTTCATCCACCTCATGGTTGTTCTGTTTGGTTCTTTTCCACGGGGTTACCTTTGAAGCCAGTATCATTTTTATTTATTAAGAGTAAATTATAATTGTGTTAGGCATAAGTGAGATATTCTTGCTATGTGGTATGTATGATTACATGATGCAGGTTGTTTTTGTTGTGAAAGCATGATGATTGTGTTGAATGACTACTTTTGAAACACCTAGGATCATGAATATGACTCTTGAATATTATAGGCTTAGTGTTGAGTTCATGTGATTACTTGGTTGAGAGTCTATGATGATCTGGCTTGAGTTGAGCATGTGTCATGTGTCAGTGATGTTGTTGTTATTCCTTGTTTCATTTGAAGTCTAGAACTTGCCAGGTTTGTGTGAAAAGAAAAATAAAGAGTGTGGGTTTAGAAAATGATGTAGGCATTTCATAAATATCCATATTTTATACGCTATTTTATCTATTTGTGTGCATAATCTTAGATAGCCTCATTGATCTTTTAACCTCTATCCTTTGGTATCCTCATATGGAGCATGTTTTCTTTCTTTGGGTTGACCTTAATTTGATCCAAATCTCCTACACGCTTTAGTTAAAAATTAATGAGGTTAAGGAGTAAGAAAAATAAGAAGGAAAAAGGTGAAAGTGAAGCCCCAATATATTAGCTATTGGTGTTGAAATAGTGATATGTTGTGATGGTAAGTTGTGCCATGAAAAGAAACAAAAGTTTGTAAAAATCTAAGCATATGTAGTAGATCATACTCCCTACTATGTATTTTTGAATGAGCATAATGAGATTAGGGAAAAAAAAGAGATATGTGTGTAGATGGA